>JAPFBE010000003.1:50439359-53302751 GCA_034336665.1 Luscinia megarhynchos | reverse complement strand
TTCTTTGCTAGATGTGTCACCTCCACTTTCATGAAGATTCAATGGGTCAAGCAAAGTTTAGTTATTCTTTTAATATAAATATATGGCATTTCGAAATCCACCTCTAGATAGGCAAATTTAATGACAAAGCTAATGGTGTACCAGTGCATAGCAACACATTTTCATTTTTAAAAGGAAACAAAAGATACGTGTTAACTAGTTCCTAGCTAACAGCTTGCTCAAAAGCAGCTTCGCTATTTCACTATGAAAGATATTTTCTCAAGGTCTGGGGTAACAGCAGCATATTTCTGCTCTCTATTAACAGAAGGATCAAAGTGTTAGGCACTTCCCATTATACTCCTTTAGTTACATAGATTTCCAAAAACAATAAATGGTTTTATGAATACACAGGTTCATTCCAAATAGTAGTCCAAATTTTGGACTTGATCTTCAGTGCAATCTAGACACAGATATACTGTCATATGAAGATTTTTTACCTCGTGAGAGGTGACGATTCGTGCAGAGACATGAGAAAATGCAGAAGGCACATCCATATGAGGACCATGGCATGTCATACACTGGTATGTAGCAGAGCAAATGTCATGATCTGACCATATAAAAATAAAACATTTAGCATCCTTTAAGTGAAAATGGAACACTGTCACTCTTGCTTCCACAGCTTGTCTGGTCTTAGTCACCTGTGGGCAGGTGAATTGACTCTGTATACTGCCTGGCTTTCAGTCTTCACTCAGGAATAGCACGGGTAATCCATAGCCTTGCCACAGCTGCCGTGTGTGTATGCATAAACAGAGATGTCCTGAATTGCATCCCAGAAAGCCATTAGGATGTCTGTGTATGTGCATGCCACTGGGGAGTGCCTGGGATTTAATGCCTAAGCAGGTGGCTGCCAGGACAGCCACACCTTCCAACCCGCCGACTCTGCTGCTGACTACACTATGCCCACGATGAGACAAGATACCTACTCCCAGGAGAAGTATAATGATTTGAGATCACTCGGACCATATGCAGATGTTGTGGTTTAGGACTTCAGTCTGGAGTTCCATCACCTGCCCTCCTGGCATGCCCAGGCATGTCTGAGAAGACACAAACAAGCGAATATTATGTTAAATCCGTCAGTTGTTGGAATGCCTTTAATGAGTGCTGAGGTCTCCTTAGCCTGGTCTCATGCAGCACTAGGCAATACATTTTCAAAAATTCCTTTAGACAATGCTCTGGCAGGCCCATGGTATGATTCTTAAGCTGTCCCAGGGACCAGGACCTGGACTCCTACCAGGAGTCCTTTGCAGCTCAGGATCAGCCTATGATTTTTAAAGAGTGCAACCAAAATTGATTTGTTAGCGTGCAGAGATAAAATTCTTAGTGTGACTGAAACCTTTTGAAGCAATGAGTACAACTAATTTTGTTGGCTTTAAATCCTAACTTCAATTTCTTTTACTTTCCAGACACAGAACAGTATTTAGAAGAATTTGCAGGCAATGTTCAAGCGTGCTATTTCATGCTGTTTAGATTTTGTAATGTAACATATACCTTTCCTTTCGAGGCAAACTGTGTAAGTGATAGAGAATAAGGAATATAGCAAAAAGATACTCTGGGTAAAACTACTCTATTAAAATATGTAAAACCGTTTTTCAATTCTATTGTTTTTGAAAAGAAACCCTTTCGAAATCTTTATCTATGATCACAGGCCACAGCCACGTGCAACTATTAATCTAGTGATTATGGCTAAGGTGCACAACAACTAGCTTAGCGCAATCCAATTAGCAACAGCCATAGAAGACCTGCACAGCGGCATCAAGGAGGATTCTCGGTTAAATTCAGACTTAGAGAGAAACATGCAAGAGGTGAAAAGCATGTGACAGATGATCCAGAATGAATAAAAATACTGTGAACTTCAAGGACATTGTTTAGGAAAACCAAGGCAATCTAAAGCTGACAACTGATGAATCTGATGAGAGATGTTAAGGTCAACAAGAAAAGGATTCTAAATCTGAGTATATATATATAGAGTTATATATATATATATATATACATGGCAGGTACACACATCATATATATACATATACATATACATATATACATATACGTATGCATATATACAGGCATGCATGCATATATATATATATATACACACACACACATCATATATACACACACCTTTATATATTCCTACAAAAATAAGCAGAAAGAAAGACTAGGAAAATAAGAGTCCCAGAAGCGTATGTAGTAGAGAAGACAGCTCTACGTACAATAATGGTTAAAGCTCAGTGTGCAGAAAGCAAATGGCCAAAGTATTTTTCTCTGTATTTCCTTCAATGATTCAACATGAGCCCCTCACTCCCTGCTTTTGGAGATGGGATTTATGTTTTGGTTCTTGAAACTTGAACAGTCTTTGCACCCTCAAAGCCAAAGCATAACCTTCTTTCCATTTTGACATCCTCTCATGAGCGCAACTCAAAAGTTTCATTGGAGAGAGGGGAAAAACAAAAAAAGCAGAAAAAGAAAGTTTCTCTCTGAGTGGAAAAGGCAGATTTTGTTTTGTCTGCCCTGACACATGGGCTCATAAGCTATGTGAATGGACTGAAGTTTGGTGACAAGAAGTTTCCTAAGCATATATTCTCTAAGCATATGCTATGACAAGCCTTTTGAAGTCAAATCCCAATGGAAAAATTATGTCAGGAGAATATTAGGAACTAGCTGGCTATTGTTCATACTTTGATTTTCAAAAACAAATCTAAACCCAACAACACTCATTCAAATGCAAGAAGTTTAAAGGTCAGACTTTTTTCTTTTTTCTTCCTGATAACTAACTTTTTAATATGGAACGCCAACACATTTTGACACTGTCCTCCTCCTCCCATCCTACCAAGATAAAGAACAAAGCTACTCTCATCAAGATAATTAATCCCTACTATTATAGAATCTGAAATATATTTTACCCATAAAAGATATGCAATACTAATAGTTGGCTATACCTATTATAACAATTTGTTAGATCACATTGTAGAAAGCAAGAAGAATAATTGTTTACTTTCACTGTCAGACTCTACAGCCACAGTAGTGTGTTCTGCCAACCTGTCAGTGGAAAGAATCTCACTGATTTGTTCAGATCTGGCAAACCCTAACTAGAACATTGTGCTACTTTCACAAACAGAATATCATGAATTCAGCTCACCCTACCAGATTGCTTTGTGAACAGAGCAATGAGGCACATACCTGTACCTGGCTTGCACTTTCTAAAAATGAATGGATAACTTCTAAAAAGAAAGAGAAAAAAGGGAATCAAACTGTAGGATAACAGCTACACTGCAAGGCAGTGTTTAATTTTGGTGCCTGATGTATTTCTACTGTACTCACAAATGTAAAGCACTTTGTATTTTATCTCACCTTCACAGGAAATTAAGGAGAAAAGTTATTGACTTGGCAATGAAGGATAAAGCATCAGATATATGGTTTGAGTGCAGAAGTTTGCTTTGTGTAATCTAATAAATCATGCTGTTTGTAAGTTATTTAGATTCCAGTAGATCCTCAAAGGCATGGATCTCAGTTGGACATGGCTGTAACTCTAGTTTTATCAGCAGGTTTGCTTTTAGCAACCTTTCCTCCCGAAAAATTCTGTGATCTGCTCTGGGGTACCTCCAAAAAGCCAAGTCAACATTTGATAGTTGTTTTCATAGACCCTGAAGAACAGATCATGTGGGAAGTGTGGGAAGAAAGAGCATGAGTGGGGAAGTGAGACTAATTTATGATCACCATTGAAGCACAGATTTTGAACAGTGGTGTTTAATCTGTATGTCCAGATTTTCTTCACATGAAAGATGAAATAGGATGAGATTTGTCCTGACATTTCTAGGTCCCTCAAAATTAATACAAGAAGGGAAAAGAGGAAGAGGAAGAGGAAGAGGAAGGGAAGGGGAAGGGAAGGGGAAGGGGAAGGGGAAGGGAAGGGAAGGGAAGGGGAAGGGGAAGTTTCAGGAAGTTTCAGGGAAGGGAAGCGAAGTTTCAGGAAGGGAAGTTTCAGGGAAGGAAGTTTCAGGAAGTTTCAGGAAGGGAAGGGAAGTTTCAGGAAGGGAAGTTTCAGGGAAGTTTCTAGGAAGGGAAGGGAAGTTTCCAGGGAAGGGAAGCTTTCAGGGAAGTTTCAGGGGAAGCTCAGGGAAGTTTGTGGAAGTTTCAGGGAAGGGAAGTTTCCAGGGAAGGGAAGTTTCAGGGAAGTCTCAGGAAGTTTCAGGAAGTTTCAGGGAAGGGAATGCTGGGGAAGGAAGGGAAGCTCATGGAAGGGAAGGAAGGGAAGGGAAGGGAAGGGAAGGGAAGTCATGGAAGGGAAGTTTTCAGGGAAGGGAAGTTTGCGAAGGGAAGGAAGGGAAGGGAAGGGAAGGAAGGAAGGGAAGGAATGGAAGGGAAGGGAAGGGAAGGGAAGGAAGGAAGGGAAGGGAAGGGAAGGAAGGAAGGAAGGAAGGAAGGGAAGGGAAGGGAAGGAAGGAAGGAAGGGAAGGAAGGGAAGGGGAAGGGAAGGGAAGGGAAGGAAGCAGGAAGGGAAGGGAAGGAAGGAAGGGAAGGAAGGAAGGGAAGGGAAGGGAAGGAAGGGAACGCTGGAAGGGAAGGGAAGGGAAGGAAGGGAAGGAAGCGAAGGAAGGGAAGGAATGGAATGGAAGCCCGTGAAGGAATGGAAGGGAAATGGAATAGGAAACAGGAATGGAAGGAAGGAAGGAAGGAAAGGAAGGGAATGGAATGGAAGGAAGGAAGGGAAGGGAATGGAATGGAAGGAAGGAATGGAATGGAAGGGAAGGGAATGGAAGGAATGGAAAGGGAAGGAAGGGAATGGAATGGAAAGGGAATGGAAAGCGAAAGGGAAGGGAATGGAAGGGAAGGAAGGGAACAGGAAGGGAAGGGAAGGGAAGGGAAGGGAAGGGAAGGGAAGGGAAGGGAAGTGGAATGGAATGGGAATGGAATGGAATGGAATGGAATGGAATGGAATGGAATGGAATGGAATGGAATGGAATGGAATGGAATGGAATGGAATGGAATGGAATGGAATGGAATGGAATGGAATGGAATGGAATGGAATGGAATGGACACAGCCCAGACGGAATGGACACCCAGGAATGGAATGGAATGGAATGGACACACGACAACGGAATGGAATGGAATGGAATGGACATGGAATGGAATGGAATGGAATGGAATGGAATGGAATGGAATGGACGGAATGGAATGGAATGGAATGGAATGGAATGGAATGGAATGGAATGGAATGGAATGGAATGGAATGGAATGGAATGGAATGGAATGGAATGGACACGCACACGGAATGGAATGGAATGGAATGGAATGGAATGGAATGGACACACGGAATGGAATGGAATGGAATGGAATGGAATGGAATGGAATGGAATGGAATGGAATGGAATGGAATGGAATGGAATGGAATGGAATGGAATGGAATGGAATGGAATGGAATGGAATGGAATGGAATGGAATGGAATGGAATGGAATGGAATGGAATGGAATGGAATGGAATGGAATGGACATACGGAATGGAATGGACAAATGGAATGGAATGGAATGGAATGGAATGGAATGGACACACGGAATGGAATGGAATGGAATGGAATGGAATGGAATGGAATGGACACATGGAATGGCACACGGAATGGAATGGAATGGAATGGAATGGAATGGAATGGAATGGAATGGAATGGAATGGAATGGAATGGAATGGAATGGAATGGAATGGAATGGAATGGAATGGAATGGAATGAGAATGGAATGGAATGGAATGGAATGGAATGCAACGGACACGGAATGGAATGGAATGGAATGGAATGGAATGGAATGGAATGGAATGGAATGGAATGGAATGGAATGGAATGGAATGGAATGGAATGGAATGGAATGGAATGGAATGGAATGGAATGGAATGGAATGGAATGGAATGGAATGGAATGGAATGGAATGGAATGGAAGGAATGGAATGGAATGGAATGGAATGGAAATGGAAGGAATGGAATGGAAAGGAATGGAATGGAATGGAATGGAATGGAATGGAATGGAATGGAATGGAATGGAATGGAATGGAATGGAATGGAATGGAATGGAATGGAATGGAATGGAATGGAAAGGAATGGAATGGAATGGAATGGAATGGAATGGAATGGAATGGAAGGAAAGATGGAATGGAATGGAATGGAATGGAATGGAATGAGAATGGAATGGAATGGAATGGAATGGAATGGAATGGAATGGAATGGAATGGAATGGAATGGAATGGAATGGAATGGAATGGAATGGAATGGAATGGAATGGACATGGACACGGAAACGGACGGAATGGAATGGAATGGAATGACCGGAAGAGGACACGGAATGGAATGGAATGGAAGGAATGGAAATGGAATACGGATCAACATCGGAATGGAATGGACGAACACGAAGGAATGGAAACTGGACACGGAATGGAGGAATGGAAGGAATGGAATGGAATGGACAGGAAATGGAATGGAATGGAAAGTGGAATGGAATGGAACATGGAATGGAATGGACTGCCGAATGGAAGGATGGATAGATGCCACACATCTGATCAGGGAAAGGAATGGACTGGAGACTGAGTACACAATCTTTTGTATCTGAAAAGAGCATGGATATGCAAAGATGGAGAGAATGGACATCAACTGTTAATTTTAATCAGTGGCAAATAAAACCTGGGCATAGAAACACAGAGTTAACAGATAGGTATAAAATAAAATTACAGAACCATAGAATAGTTTAGGGTGGAAAGAACATTTAAAGGTCAACTTTTCCAACCTCCCTGAAATGGGCAGTGACATCTTCCATTTGATCAAATTGCTCAGAGCCCCGTCCTGTATGACTTCTAATATTTCTGGGGATGAGGCATCCACGACTTCTCTTCACAACCTGCTGCAGTTTTGCACCATGAAAAAGCTCTTCTTCATATCTAAACAAAATTGAGCCACTTTTAATTTAAAACCATTTCATCTTGTCCAATTGCACAGATCCTGCTACAAAGTTTGCCCCCATCTTTCTTACAAGAACTCTTCAAGTACAAAAAGACCTTAGCAAAGTCTCCCTGGAGCTTTCTCTTCTCCAGAGTGAACCACAAGTCTCTCAGCCTTTACACCTAGAAGAAATGCTACAGTCCTCCAGTCATCTGCAGGGATTTCCTCTGGACCCACTCTAACAGTCCTTCCAGTGTTGAGGTTCTCACAGCTGGATGCAATACTCCATGTGGGGCCTCGTGAGTGAAGGACAGGGACAGTCACCTCTCTCAATCTGATGGCCACTCTTCTTTTGATGCAGCCCAGAATACAGTTGGCTTTCTGGGCTGCAAGCACACATGGCCAGTTAATGTCCAGCCTTTCAATGACTAGTACCCTCAAGTCATTCTTGGTAGGGCCGTTCTCAATCCTTTCATCCCCCAGCCTGAGGTTTCCCTGCATCAGGTGTAGAACCTTGCAGTTGGCTTTTTTGAACCTCATTATGTACCCATGAACTTGCTCCTCAAGCTTTTTGGGGTTCTCCTGATGACATCCCTTCTTTCCAGCATGTCAACTGCACCACAAGGCTTGGTGTACTCTACAAACTTGCTGAGGGTGCACTTAATCCCTTTGTCATTGATGAAAACATTAAATAGTACTGATATCCATACGGACCCCTGAGGGGTACCACTTGTCACCAGTCCTCATCAGATCAAAGCTGGAAATTTATTTTGTATACAATTTTCAAAAACCACAGAATAGCCACAGTTGGAAGGGACTTTTGGAGGATACCGGGTCCCACCACATTTCTCAAGAGGAGCTGCCTAAATCTGTCTTTCCAGGAATATTTCCTGACACTGTTCAAATATCTTGATGGAAGAAGAATCAGCAACCCAGGCAACCTGTGATAAGTGACACTTTCAGTGAAAAAGTGTTTCCTGGTATTCAGGTGTAACCTTCTTTGTTTCAGTTTTCACCCATTACTTTTTGTCCTGTCATTGATCACTACTAAAAAGAGCCTGACTCTGTCCTCTACAAATCTTTTCTTCAGGTATTTATGCACATTGAAAATATTCCCCCTGAACCATCTCCTCTCTATGCTGAACAGCCCCAGTTCTCTCAGGCTTTCCTCATAAGAGAGATTTTGGCATCTACTTTTTAAAAGTTAGTCATGAAAGATGTTTTTAAATTCTCACTGTATTCAATGGGCATCTAGGTGTGAATTCAGTTGCTTAAGCATAGGAACTGGTGGAACATTGTATGACTTCCATCCAGCCCTCAGGTGCTTAACCAGAAGAGTACATCTGCTGCTAAGCCTGCATCATACCTGCCAGATTCAAGTGGATATTTCAAGCATTTAGGAAGTTGAAATAGCACTTGGTATTTATGTCTTGGCAATTGAAACCTTCTTTATATATACAGTGTATAATAGGGCCTTAGACACTTGACTTGCCTGTTAAACCTATATTAGGTTTAATTTGACATGACTAAAGCATAATTAATGTGCTAATGAAGGTGATATGTTAATGAAAATTAGTATGAATTAGTGCATGAACTCTTCAATGCAGTCTTTGGAGGCTATTTACAAGAGAGAGGGTTGCTGAGGTAGCGAATTTATTCTGGACTACATAGACAGAATCCCTAAACTAAAATATTCTATATGTCTAGTTCAGCAAAGTGTTCATGAAATGCTACAAAAATATTATATCTACAAATTGACTGAAATATAAAAAATGTAGTTGTTTTCCCACCCAAGTTCATGTGCAAGTTCATGAAGCTTACTATAAATGCATAAAATTAAGCATCCTGTGTGCTCACTTGACTTCTCTTGGCAAAATTGCACATCCAAACAATGGAGGTTGGCTTTCAGCCCCCTTTGAAATTCTGGTTGACTGAATTTCACATTCTGAGTTGTCTTGCTTCTGCTGTTTAATAAAACATATGGACACATTGTTCCATAAGATAAATTCTGGTTTACAACTGAATCCCCAAGAAATATTTTTTAAAAGTGTCTGGGGGAGAGTAAAATGAGACAGTAACTGGATGAGTGACAGGAGTTCACCACTTGTCTCTTTGTACTTGAGGATCTTTTCTTGTCTCACCACAGCAGGACTACAAATGTTTTTGTTCTTTTCACAGGGACTTTTATTTTTCTATCTGCTTTTACTACATTTACATTACAAAACTAGATGGCTAAGGAAAAAAAAAAATCTAGAAACATCCCAGTAGGAAAGATCAGTGAGTAATACTCTCAGTCACTAGGGGTATCTTAAAGTACATGGCTCGTTCATGGCAACTAACCACTCCCAACAGTGCTGCTTGACTGTGTGCAGGAACTACCACTTTGAGACACATGAGCTTTACAGTCATACTGCTGGACCAAGTATTTTTACCTATCTAAGGAACAGAGATCAGAATAAAGTGCTGAAGATTTTGTCCATAAATACTTAAAAAGTTCATCACAGATTTGAACTTTCAGAATCCCAGAATATACTGAGTTGGAAGGCACCCACAAGGATCGAGTCCAACTCTTTAGTGAGTCCCTGTCAATCTGCTAGCCAAGTATAGCAGTTAAATGATCAATAGAGTGGCATTGCCTGTTATAGGATGGAAAGTTCCATTTTTCAGTTGCATCAAAGACACTGTCGCCTACAAATAGCTAAAAATCCCATGCAATCTAAGATTTATTCAGTGAATTCAGATCTACTTCCATCTTGATCTGTACCATATATGTTGTTGATTTGCAAAGTCTGACTCTCTCAAGACACTAGTCCTTTGGTAAATAGATCAGTCCCTAGCACCATTACACCATCTTTTTGAACACTTAGTTCTTACAACTCTCCTAGTTCCCTACAAACTGTTTTTCTTTAAGAACCAGCAATGTGCATTTAAACTAAGATGGTACCATGTGTTGTGAGGGCAGCCTTGGAGCATACACTCTTGCCAAAGAAAATGTCAGCAGCATTTTTCGCTTCTGGTGGTAGGGGAAAGAGTACATCTGTTCCTCCACATTGTAGTGGAAAGCCATAGTCAAGCTTCAGTCTTTGCTCATTGCTTGAAGGATAAAAGACAATCATTCATCGTTTCAGTTATGGTGCATTCCCTAGATATCCAAAGGAAAGAAATGGATGGAAGAACACATAAGACAAGATAACTTTATTTATGATATCATTAATGACCACCAATACTTTTATTTCGTCTCATGATCAACAATCTAAAAATAAACAAATTATTTCATGCATGTAATTTTTCCCTTCTTTTTAAAGCTCTTGCTCTTCCAGGAATTTTTCTCCCTGTCTTCACCTCTAAGGTTGAGAGACAAGTATCAGATGTGCCTGTGACTCTTTTACAAATAGCAAAAATTTTTTATTATAATTGCTAGAATACAATCTTACACTGAAAAGTAGTAACTATTCAGTATATTTCTTTATATATTTCTTTAAATTTTTAATGTCTTGAAGTGAAAGGAAAAAAAACAAACTACAAAACAAACAGAAAATCAAAATATTATGTCTTTGTCATTTTGCTATGCTTCTCTCTAAGGTGGAGGGAGAACCTTTACGGTCTCAGTAATCCCAAAATCACAAACGGCTGAGATTGAAAGGGACCTTTGAATGCAAACCTGGTCCAACCATCCTACTTAAGCAGAGCTGCCTAGAGCTGATAGTCCAGGACCATATCCAGACATCTTGTAAATGTCTCCAAGGACAGAGACTCCACAATACAGCTGAACAACCCATGTTCAGTTGCCCTCACAGTGAAAAACAAAACTGATGATCAAACGATGCCTTCTGTATTTCAGACTGTGCTCATGTGCACCTATCTATGCACTTTATATCCTGTCCTAACTTTAGGTAAGGTAGGCCTTTTCCTTGCTTGTGAATATATAAATTATGTACTTTGCATTATTCCTTTCTGGAATGCTACATAATGCAATTTCAAGCTGAGTCAATAAGCAGACATTCCTTGAAAGTATGCTTTTAGTGAAAATTCATTTGTTTATAACTATATGCATGTGGAAACTCACTGAATGTCTTTAATGCTATTGTCTTAAAATACTAAGTGTTGAGAAAACAAGCATGCCTCGTAACTGTATGCATTGACATTACCTTTTCTCTGCTCCAGCAAACTCCTAGACAGATAAAATGGACTTTGCCATTCTTCTGAATTCTAGCAAAATAGACTTCAATGATATTTGACCCATTATGTTATTGCTACCTCTGAAATGAAGGAGGATATTTCTTCTTTTATTGAAAAACAGTGAGAGTTTTTTTTAAATTTCAATAAGGCCTACACAGGAGAAGAAATTCTATCTGGGAACTTCTAACATGTATTTATATTATTCACTCAAAGACAGCAGAAATTAGTAAAAACATAAACTTCTATAAGGCAAAGAAGAACAGAGGTGTTTTCCTGATTAAGTTTCAAAGATAGCTTTTTAAGATATTGATAACTAAATGGTTAACTAAATTTGAATCATTAAAAAATGTCAAATTTGAGGAGATGGTGTTGGTAATTACAGGTTGGTAATGTATTCTGCTATTTCTATAAAAAATGGAATTCTGGAAAAAGATAAAGAACTGCTGTCAGGCAAGGTTATAGATTTTTAATTCTTTTGTGTGTATTCAACTATGCACCGTTCTTATATATATATATATTCTTTCAACAGCATTTATTTCCTGTGCATATACAA
This sequence comes from Luscinia megarhynchos, assembly GCA_034336665.1. Lineage (NCBI taxonomy): Eukaryota > Metazoa > Chordata > Aves > Passeriformes > Muscicapidae > Luscinia > Luscinia megarhynchos. Next base: position 53,291,070 of record JAPFBE010000003.1, on the reverse strand, counting down.
GAAGAGATCTGTGGGTCTCTGGCATCCCTAGTGAGCATCTTTGCTCTAAAGGAACACTAATGAGCTGTCTACTGAATCAGTAAATCTGATTGTTCATGCAAAATGGATTGTTCATGCAAATTGATTACGGTAAGGAAGTTACTTCTATTTCTGCTGTATGAATGACAGCATATATAAAAGGATAATACTAAATACTCCATCCAAGAAACTAGAGTACAGTCTAACTGCAATTGAGATTGAGAACAATGTAAAATATAACTGTATCACCTTCCTGAATATTAAGTTATATGATATTTTTCATTATTCTAATCTTATTTTTGGAAGAAACCGATTAGATTTATCTGTATCATTTGCTGTACATATGCAAACTGATACTAAAAATTTAATGATCCAGGTTAGCATATGCGTACATTTCTATCACTGACACTGAATTTTGTAATTAAATAATCAAAATTAGTTCCTTTTTGCAAGATTTGTAGGGAAGATCTCTTCAAATACAGCATGATCCAAAATCAATAAACCACAACTGATGTCCAATTTATGTGAGTTGTTCACACTGCAAGTATATATCTACTTTTCAAAAAACTGGGGGGAATTCAAAGTGAAGTAATACATTGATTGGCACTCTGACATAAGAAGGAAAAATAGAAGCACAAAAAGCAGAGAATTCATGTGATAGGATTACTTTCTTCACAATAAGTATATATACTGTTAACTACATAGATACCAGAGGAAACTGAGAATACTGAACACCTTGTGAAATAAAAGCTAGCCTCTCTCTAACAGAGTCTACTTTTCTATATCATATTCCAGTTAGGATAAAGCTATGATAATCAAAATATGGTAAATGCTAGTTGATATATATTTCTGTAAGTCAGCTGAAAAACTGCATAGAATACCTTGAGGATTACTTTAAATTAGTAAAGTAAATATTTATGGTCATAGATATTTTTGGATATTTGAAGTTTAGGACTCCAAAATAGTCTTCATCCATGATATATGCAGTTACTATTCTACAAGCAAAGAAAGAAAACAGATTCAGGGAAGGAAAATGTGAATGGTACAATTATAAATGTCAGAGGACTTGCAAAAAATGTACAAACATTTTTAGGCATAATCAAACTTTCCAGTTTTTAACATTTTAAGAATTTAAAAATTGTTTTCCTTAGTTGACTGGAGGGCATTTTTGAACCAACGTTCAGCAGCAGCTTTCTTCTCAAACTCTTACCTTCTTTGCACTATGCTATATAGCACTCAGAGCTGTTCTTATTCACTTAGAACTTATAAAGAGTTTTGATACTGATCGGTTGCCTCATGTCAAAAAAAGTGTGCAGTTATGGTTATATCAGGATGGTTAGATTTATTCTACAATTAAGAGGCATAATAATAGATATTTATTCAACAACTGTCTTTGGAAGCCCCAGATGTCACAATTAAATGGCAAACAAATAAATTCTGTCTTCGGAGAAAATGGAAACATTCTAGTTAGAAATATCCCTCAAGAATATTTTGAAAACTTCTTGAAGTTTCTTGATAATTGCTTGATTTTTATGGATGTAACATCCTGCTAATTTTCATTTGGACTATAGACAATGTAGAGTCCTGTTGCACCCATAGAAAGTGAAGAACTCTAGGACTTAAACATTAGGTTGGTTTGAACCCAAGCATAAACACAACCATAAGCCATGACTGATAAGTACTTTAAAGGCCCAATAGTCCTGTACTAAAAATATAGCCTTGGCCCACTATTTAGGACAAAAGACTACTATGCCACAGGAGATGTGCTATACAGTTTAAACATAGGGTTAATGGCAAAGGCACTGAAAATGTGGCACAAGTTGAAAACAGGACTTGGAATGATGAACAGGGACTCAAGAACTGGGAAAAGATGGATTTTACAGTAAGAAAAGAAGTATCTAAGAAACTGGAGTAGCAGGCAGTGATGTCTAGTGGGATGGAGAAATAATATTTAAGCTCTGCACAGTGTAGTCCAGAGACAGAGCCAAAGGCTAGGACCTGAAGAGATTAAAAAATCATATATGTAAGAGATCACAGTATCATAGACTGATTGGTATTGGAAAGGCCATTGAAAAATTATTTAGTACAAAGATCCTGATAAAGTGGTTTCACCTAGAGGGGATTGCACAGGATCACATCCAGATGAGTTTTGAATATCTCCAGAAAAAGGGGTTCCCCAGACTCCCAGAGTAGTCTGCTCTGTCACCCTTGGAAGTCAGGAATTTTCCCTTCATATTCAGATGTAACTTTTTGTGGTTTAGTTTGTGAGTCTGGTAATAAACAAAAAAAAAGGTGCAGTATTTGGCTCCACTTTACTTGCACCAACAGTTCTGCAGCTTGGTCATTTCAATGACTAACAACAATCAAGGATCACAGTTGTTGATACTAACTTTAGGATATCTACACTCTACTAGTCTAGGTTAAAACTTTTGGAGATTTTTTTACTTAGAGTGAGTGACATTGAATAGGAAACATGACCTGCAAAGAGTAACAGTTAACATAAATTATACTAATAAAGACCTTTTAAAGTTTTGGCTTAGAGGTTGAAACTGCATTGATTTATCCATTTTGTAAATATTTTAATGATCTAAAATTCCTTAAGTGACATATGGATATCATTTGTATACTTTCCTACTTAATTATAATTAGTTGCTACTTGATTCTTGGTCAGAGGAAACCTGTTGGTAAGTAACATGTCAGTAACTATACCTGAAGTTCAGACAGGCTTCACATGGCATTTGGAAAGTCAACACTAACCAGCACAAGTTAAGAAAGCTCACACACCTGAAAGATGCATACAGGACTTTAGACGGTTTTGATCAGATCTGTTAGGTTTAGTAAGCATGGGATCTCCAGCTCCTGAAATGGCTGTGAACCTCAAATAAAGTTTTGGACACATTTTGACTAGAGCAACCTCATATTGAAAGCCTAAATCATCTTAATTTTCCACATTTTTTGTTTTAACTTAGAATTTCCATGCATTAATTGAACTGAAACAAATAAATTAAAGCATACAAAAGAGGAAATGTAGTAATTTTAAATTCTTGTGATGGTGTATTACAGCTGCTGCATATGTAGGGCCATATAAAATTGCCTCATTGTATTTATAAGTTTTGTGCAAATGTCTGCAACACAGCTCTTTAAAGAACATTTAAGAATCAGGTCTCTGGTACACTTCATACAGTCAGCTCTGACAAACACAATCAGAGCATTCTATATTCCCACAGACAATCTGACAGAGGTCTTTTTTTTTAATAAAAGCTTAATTGCACATGAAATTTTTTATCCCTTCTTTTATTTCTTATCTCTTAAATATTGTCTAATTTTTGCATCAATTTATTACACTTTTGACAAAATGAAAGCTTTTCACTTTGTATATATGTGAAAAATATAATATATAAATACATTTACACATTTATTTTGGTGTCAATATTTTGCCTGACAATCTGATTGCATTTCTTAACAGAAGCATACAGATATTAGAAAGTAATGGTGGATAACTACTCTTTGTTTCTATATCAATGAGTTAGAAATTTGTTGACAGCTGAACACTTTTCAAGAGAGAAGTCTTCACGAAAAATATAAATGTAGCTTTAAAAATATGACAAAATAATATGATAAATGGATTTTTATCAACTTCAGAAATAAATACTGATACTTTTTTTGTAAACTACTGATTTTTTTTCTTAATTTATGCAGTTCTAAATATGATTAATTGCATTATATATTTTCATGATAAAAAATTGTTGCACCCCAAATCTTTTCATGGGAAATAGGGAATACACTTTAAAATACATGTCAAATATTTTCCTAGCATCTACCTACTTTCCCTGATGTCATGCTCATGCTCCCAATACCCTCCTTTTTGTATACATATACATATACATACTCACATACTCACACATATATATATATATGTATATATACCTTCAAAGAGATGCTGTGTTCCAATGAGTTTTGTATTGAAAAAATATTGCTTGCATCAATGGCAATGTTAGGCAAATAGTTCTGGGAGAAGATATACATGCAGAAAAAAGCACCTCACTGTAAGAGTTTACACAAGGCTGAATAAGAAAACTAGGTTGGTGAGTTTTCAGTAGCTGCCACCCTAAAAAGGGCTCATGTACAGAATACTGTATCAGAAGTTCTAAAAAAGTAATGTTTTCATCTTTCATAAACAAATGACAGAAACAGTATTTGATTTAAAGATTGTAATTTATCACTACTGGTTTTTAAGTCCTGTACTTTGTTCTTAGAGACATAGAAAGTAATTATTTAACAACATTGCTTGCTTTACCCCTCCATCTGGCTGGGATTCACACTTAGGGTCTTCAGTTATATACCTGTGCTGTTTCTCTATTAAGATGTCACACATCTGACTGCAGGGAAGGAAGCAACTAAGTGTATTAATCAATGAATATAAAGTACTCATTTGACTGTGGCAAGAATTTTTGACATCAAATTTGCCTATAGACTCTTGTCAAATTGACTTATACGTTTTGTTTGCTGGTTTTCTTGTTTTTCAGAAATACAGATATCACACAGTGGGAACAGTGAGGGAAAGAGTTGAGAAGGGAAAGGGGAAGTTGAGGAAGGGAGAGAAGGAAAAAATAACAATATAGCACAGGAGAAGGAGAATGAACAGACTCCAGGTTGTCAATAAGTGTCAGCAAGATGACAGTCACACTTTATTCCCAGAGTAAGACACAACATATTAATTCTCTGACTTTTCATGCAATGACTGTGACGGGGAAAGTAGCCTTGTAATCTTAATCAAGAGTGTTGGAAACCACCTACTGAATTTTACATGGTGCTTCCACAAAGGAGATGTTGCTTAATAAATTCTTACATTATTTCAGATTGGTTTACATAGTGATTTTAAAAGAAACCCTAAAAAGAGCATTTTTGGAAATTTGGTTACTTTAATGAATGATGTAAGAGTATAAGCTCCTCTTACTATTCTCACATATTTAGCTGTAAGGGAGCCTATTTCTCTCTTGTGTCATCTCTACATGTATGTATGAGCAAAGTTTCCTTACACTCTTCAAAAACTTAACAAAAACTGTATGTTAATCAAGTATCTGCAGAAGATGCCCATCCGTGATGTCACTTTTACTTACCCCTCCTCTGATTCTGAGATCCACAAACTCTCAGCCATCCGGTTGCCAATCCCAAAGATCCTCATAATTTGAACTGCTGTTTTAGAAGTATGGATCAGATAGAGTTTGTCTCTCCCCACCATTCTTTTATCTTCAAAGAGGTCTTTAGGATCACAAATGCTAAATCCCTGCTGATGGCAAGACCTGTGCAACCAAGAATTGACCTGTAGAATCCACTTGCTCCTCCCCATGTCTTGCTCTTTTCACCAACAAGATGGAGAAGAAAACACTTGGACAGCCATACTCACCATCACTTTTTTTCCCAGAGCTAAATAGTTGCTTTGGTTACACCAGAAGTCTCTGCCAGCATTATTATTGCTTCTTACCTTAGTAAGATGAAGTTACTGATAATAGGAAGGCCAGATAAATCATAGGTGATTCTTCCTGCAAAATTCCCATTATGAGCACCCAAGCAAAGCAGCAAATCTCTAGAGCTGAAATGTAGATTGTCAGATGCTGTTTCCTCCAGCTAATTTCAGTGTCCAGTTCTAATCTGACTGATACCTTCTCAGACATAACTTTTACCCCCATCTTTAGGACCAGGTCACAGGACCTATGGAGATGAATACCTATGGGAGGAGAAGATGGCTTTTGTGCCTGTTGACAGAAACCATAATATTCTAGATTTTCTCTGGCTCAAGGATTTCTGATGCTTAATCTGGTCATCCACTTTTAGACACAATTAGGCATTTTGAACTTCATCCCTACAAGGTGTCTGTGAGACTCTTTTCAATCCTCTCATCTTTTGTGGTGCTGTTCTGTCTAATATTTAATTTTTTAAATATATTTACCATTATTTTCACAAAAAACAGACAAATAATTGTAGCCTGCAGCAACAAAAGTTATAAGCAAAATGTACAATATAGGTAAGTTAGATGGTCATAGCATATAAGCGGAAATCTATGAGATGAGAAAATAGAAGTTGTCTCCAGCTTCTCCTCTTTGAGGTTACTTCCCAAATTTCTCCAAAACCAGGACAAAAGGGTTCAATATAAAATACAAGGTTCAATATATTTATGTCAGCAGCAACAGGTTGAATAAATCTGCAATTAATGAACTCATCATTCTTCATCCTGTCATTACAGAGAAGTACAAATAAGAGACTCAACCCATCATGCTATGGAGGAAATCACTTAATTCATTCAAAATATCGACATAAATAATGCCTTTTAGAGGAGATGATCAGCACAAATGTCAGGTTTGCATGCAATTTCACAAAATAATCAACTTCACAGACAGAAATTATACACATTCAATTAAAATCATGCTACTCAACAGGTGTGGTAAACCTTCAAAAACTATATAATATTCAGTGGCATTTACATAAATATTATCATTAACATTCTAAACTCTGCTAGATTAAAACCCAAGCTCTTGTAGTTCACAGATCTTGCAGGGAAGAACAAATAAGAGAAAAAATGGAGATGTTTGTGGAATCTACATGCAAGTTAATTACCTTTGACTCCCTTCTCAGTTCTCTCAGGCTATGAAAATAGATGCTGTTATGACACTGTTCATCTCACATAGTTTAATAATTTATTTCTGGACAGGAAAAATTGCACCACAGCTTAATTCTCTGTATTTCCTGTAAAAAAATAGCTGCACTTCAAATTTTTCTCATCTGTTTTTGTCCAATTAAAAGCGAAATATCTGGAAAAGAATAGCATTTGGAACTCTCTGTTGTATTACCTTTCACCCAGAGTTTGATTCTTTGTGTCTGTTCTGTTCTAGGATTGGATTATATCTATTTTTATTTTTTTTACATATGGATGAAATCTAGGTCATATATACAGAATAAGCACCCCAAAACTAAGGATAAGAGTCCTTTTATCTAGTTACCTTCTATCACTGTAAGAGTGACTGAGCACTAACACAGGTTGCCCAGGAAGGTTGTAGACTTAATTCCATGCAGATATTTAAAAGTCATATGGCTATAGCTCTGGGCAACCACTTCTAGGTGACCCAGCTTATGCATTCTGGTAGGTTGTACCTGTTGTACTGACTGTTCTACATTAAGAAAAAACTTATTAGCTTTGGAGCAATACCTCACAAAGAATGGTATTATCGACTCTCTGTGAATAAGGAAGATACTTGCTTTTTACCAAAAGAATACACTAAAATAATGGATACAGATAGCAGCTTCTTACTGTGAACAAGTTGCAGCATGAGTCATTAAACTAATTAAGATTTATAAAAGGGTTTAAATTATTAGATCTGTTATATACTGATGCCACATATACCAGTAAACCAAAATTTAGGTCCTTAAATATCTGTTCAGCAGTCATACAACTTTTAAAAATATTTAAGGTCTTTAGACTTACCAGTAAATTCTCTAGATCCCTTAACAATCCTTAATAAAATATATAAATTCACGTTCCCATCTCTTACATGTTTTGATTCAATGGCCAGAGCTCTCAGCCCAATATTTCAGTATCCCAATTTCAGTTAGAAGCAATTAATGGGATGACAATATAAGTCTGATTCTGCAGTTGGTTTTTCATGACAGTTACCTCCTAAGGTGAGAAAAGAACTTTAATTATAGCTCCAGTAGTATGTATCAAGAAATCTTTACAGAAAATTTTATGGCCAATCCAGGCATCAGCTTTGATATTTTGGATCTTAGTAGAAAGTTGACTGAATTTGAGCATTACAAATTTCAGTATAGTTAGTACTGAAACATTGAAACCATTTTCAGATCTACTCTTAGCTTGTTTCTTGTATCTTGAGCAGGCATGAATAGCCACAAATGCTAACTAGGGAGGCTTGATGCATGAAAAATTCTTCTACAGTTAGAAGAGGAAAGTCAGTAGTTCCAGAGAAGCATGCAAAACATATAAAATTAAACTCTTTAACAGCCCTTGAATGAGGTTCTTTCTCTCTCCAATAATGGAGAAGTCTATGGAGACCTGTTGCACAAGAAAAATTGTGCCTTGCATGCATACACAATTTTGTTTCTCAAGTAATTTGAAAATTAGGCAAATATCTAGCAGGAATTTGTAAGGGTAAATAGGAATACTAGCAAGCTATGTAGTCATGAACATTTTTAAATATTACCAGCACAATGGTTTTACCTCAGTCAATTTCCAAAAAAATAAATTAGTGTTCTCCTGTCATTCTTCCCTCTTCCATTAGTCTTCTTCCTTTGGTTATTACATCGTTTAAGAAAGTTGTCTCCCAAGCATCATTTTAATAACTAAGCTATGTGCAATGAAATAGGTATAACATTAATCATGCATGTGTTGTGAGCTCATATGAATAAAAGATTAAATTATGAATAGGAATAAATTAGCAGTATACTGGTTAAATAAAAAATAAACCAAAACTCCTTTGCATTATAACTATCAGAGTTCTACAATTGCCTGATAAATCTAATATATAATGGAGTTTCCATAATGAAAACTTTACATTCTCCTCTGTCCCAAAGCTCTCAAAGAAGAGAACCAGAAAATTTCACCATGTGATGCTTTCTTTCTTGCTCTTTGAGAATCATATAAGCTAGTGAAAAATAAAAATGTACTGGGTTTGAGAAATGTGGATTATATTCTGTATGGCTTCATGAAGAATGAAAGAGTAGACAGCATAAATACATTCACAATTACATATTTCTGCTTGTTAACCAGCAACATAGTAACATGAGCTCTGATACCTTGGGGGATGAGGAAATCCCAGAGAAATAATTGTTTCCTTTATTTGCATCTAACTGTTAAATAGCAAACAATCAAAAACATCTTTAGACTGAAATTTTTTCTTTTTATTTCATAAAATTGTTTATTTGATGTGGGAGGCTTTTTTGGATAATTACTCATTATTGATGAAGACTAAAATAAGGCTTCAAGAGAGGTCATATGTAATTTATGACTACATATGTTTCAGCAGCTGCCAGTATTATGCTGCTATACATGTTTTATATTTGCAAAATTTTCCTTTATGTTAAAAATATGTCTATTTCTCTCTGAGACAATCTTTTCCCCCAAAATCTTTACAAGTAGTATGAAAGAAAAGTTTTTAATTTGCTTATGAAACCAGATGAATCTCATGAAGTCATGTTTTTCATAAGAAATAATACTTCATGCAGAAACAAAGCTGATTCAAGTTTTAGATTGTGAAGTGGAAGTGATACAAAACTTTTTAGCTTTATGATCTCTATGGAGAACCAAATATATTTAAAGTATTTTTTCTACTAAACTCTAAGACAAATAACTACATAAAAAGGTCTAAATACAAATTGTATAATCAAAAATTAAGAAAGTATAGACACTAAAGATTTATCTTCTTAATTGCAATTTTTCTTTCTTTGTTAGTTGACATGCAAATAGTGTTTACTATTCCAGTAATGAAAAATACCAACATTTTAAGACTTTTTTTCCACAGAAAACATTTGAATATGCCATTTTCAAGCTATAACAACTTTATCTGTAATAAATAAATATACTATTTATAAATCAAAACAGAAGAAAAACATACTCTGAAGAAACATAACATGTTTAGAAATAGAGACTTTCTAAGAATAGGGAACAATTTTAAGTTTCCTTGTGAGAAGATCTGATAAGCTGTGACTGTATAACTTTCTTCTCTATATTCAAGATGTGCTGGTGTTACTATTCCTGATTACAATATTCTAAGCCTCAAAAATTCAGTGTATTGCTGAATAATTGTAATGGGAAATGTGAAATAGCCTAAAGCTGAATTAATTATGGCTTTTATATCTGCATGCTAAGGATTTGTCCATACAGGTATGTAGTTAAAAGAATATGAAAGTTGAAAAAGGAATCATTAAGGTGACTACGAAATGTGAGAATAAAGGTTACACCTGCAAATATAATTCAGCCCCCAGGCAGATAAACATCATGTAAGGTGTCATAATAATGCCATTAGAAGCTGTTTGTTGATATAGGATGGCCAACATTCATTTCTGTTTTTCCTAACTTTTTGATTGCTTTGTAACTCTAATACTCACCAATGTATCATTTTATGCACAAAAGAGAAAAATATCATACCACAGAAAAATAATAATCACCGCCTGAAGTCATTGGCAGGCTCATGATCTTTACAAGAATTTCAGTTTGCATATCATATGAATTAATTGAGTGAGATATACCACTAAGGTGGCTGTTAATCTCTCCATTAGCCTAGCTTTACAGTAGGATGGAGACATTTGGAGTTGTGAGCCACTATGATAGATATATATTTTTTTAATTAAAAAGGAACATTATATTCAGGAAGAATAGTTTTCAACTAAAACTCTGGAGAGAAGTTTGTCTGACGTGAAAGACTTCTACACTCCTTATTATTGCCATTTGGCTTTCTTCTGGCACTACCTTTCTATGCTCAGTGTCCTGAGTTCCTGTTTTTCTCACTCTTGTGAGTCCAACAATCCCGTGCTTTGTCCATTCACTTCCTGAGTTCTACTCTGTATTTACTACCTCCTGCATTGCCTAATTTGGTCCCTGCACGTCTCCATCATTGCTGTACCTGACCATCCTCTTCCACAATCAACTCCTGTCTCTACTAAACTTTACCATTTCCCCTCTTTGTCAATATCCCTTTCTGGTCTTTTTTTCCCCTGATCTTTCCTACCACACGAGCCCACACATCTTCAATTCATATACAGAAATCTCAATTAATGTGAATATTTTTTCTTTTAATCAATTTATTTTTCAGGTATCAAACAAACTTTAAAAAATCTACTAAAACAGAGGAATGGTAAATGTAAAAAGTCATCCAGTATGACTGTACTTCAAATATGCAGGACAAGAGCTTTTCCTCAAATTTCACTTTAAAAAAAAAAGTGCATTCAAAGCTATATCATTAGACAAATATCCATGATGGAAATTTTAAGATAAAGTGATTTAACACTGGCAAAATTAAGAGCAACTGAAATCATTATTTTCCTATGAGCATCGAGGAAAATAAGATGTCTACACTTCCTATAAATGGAAAATCATCACTTTACAATGAAATAATTTTTTTTTAGAATTAAGGAATTACTGACAGATTAAAATTGCAAAGTACATTTAAAGATTATCTAATCCAACTACTTGTTAAAAGCAGGGTTAATTTCAAAGATAGTCACATTGCTCATGTCTTGTCTAGATGAGTTATGAGAATATCAAAGGGTGGAGACCTCACAGCACATCAGGGCAACTGACTCTGATGTTCAGCTTTTTTCACTGTCAAGAACTTTCTCCTCAAAGTCAACCACAATTTCATTTATTTAGTTGTTTTCTTATCCTTCTAGATACTTTACATGAGAAATTCTTGTTTTAAAGCTGTTATTTGTGTAGATGAGACCTGTAAGTCAATCTGCTCCTTTATCCTTTTATTCTTCAGACTCAGCTCCTTTAGCCATTTCATTGCATTCTCTAGTCTGTCAACATCTGTCTTATGCTAAGGCATCAAACATGGGATACCACTTTCCTATCACATTGCAGTTTTCCAGTCTCATAAGTGCCAGAATGAAGGGTATTGCACTTTCCCTGATATAATGGCTGCATAACATCCCTGGAAAAGTGGCCCAGTATGCAGTTGACTGGCATCACTGCAAATGCACAACACATATTTTTGGATTACAGAGTTCACAGGATTCTGCTTAAGTTACACTCAAGCTCTTACAACTATTCCAATTAATTCTTCTTGTACTTACAATTTCTAAAACGTGTTTCATTCAAGAGCTTTGGCCCATTTTCCAATATATATGTGTATAAAATTATTTTCACAGTTTAAATATTATGAATTAGAACAATTCAACACTTAAAAAAATTTATTAATACTAGTATATGTTATTTTTAGTAAAACCTGAAGTTTCAGCTGCAAGAAACAGAGGTTTTGGAACATGCAGGTGTTCTTTGCCATCTGAAGGCAGTGTTCCCAGGCTGGTACCTACATAGACCAGGCTATAGGTTCACTTCTGTTTTTTAAAAGCACTGCTATACTGCAGATAACACAGCAGCCTGCCAGGGTTTAACCTCAGCAGACAGCTCAGCTCCATACAGTTGCTCACTCACTCCTCCACAGTGAGGTGGAGAGAGAATTGAGAGGCTAGAAGTGATAAAAAAGAGAGTTGAGATAAAGACAGTTTAATAGGTAAGGCAAAAGCTGCACACACAAGCAAAATAAAGCAAGAAATTCATTCACCACTTCCCATTAGCAAGCAGATGTGCAGCCATCTCCAGGAAAATAGGGCTCCATCAGGCATAACAGTGACTTGGGAGTACAAATGCCATCAGTCCAAATATCCAGCCTGTCCTTCCTGCAGATTTGTATGCTGAGCATGACACCATATGGTGTGGGATATCCTTTTGATTAGCTGGGATCAGCTGTCCTGGTTGTGTCCCATCCCAAGTCCTTGTTCACTCCCAGCCTCACAGCTCATGGAATGGGGTGAGGGGCAGAAAAGGCCTTGAGGCTGCATTGCTCAACAGTAACTAAAATTTTCCGTGTTATCAATACTCTTTTTTTCACAAGTCCAAAAGATAGTAAATATATGGGGTTTTATGAAGAAAATAAATTCTGTTGTGGTCAAAGCCAGTGGAGGAACACAAACTGAAATCCAGAGAAGGGATAGGTAAGAGTCATCTTCTATTTTATTGTCATAAATAAACATCTCCTCCCTTGTCTTTCCTTCTGTCTTTCAATAAGAACTTTATCTATCATAGATGAGGAATAAATTTTCAGGCATAATTATGATGTCATATCAAAGCACTAAGAATATTTTGAATCTCCCTCACTTAGAGAATAAATGTCTGGTCCTCTTTTTAAATAAAAATAAAAATGTAGGGAAGCTTCTGGCTAGCTCAGTAACAGATGCTGTTGTTGATTCTGATCCAGTTGTTGGCACTGCCTTCCCTCCCCACTGTTACCACAACAAGAGGAAAAAAAGAAAAGTTTAATTTAGCTCTTAACCTTCAGCCCCTCTGAGGAATGTGTCATCATTTCCATGTCTTATGCCAATTAGATTTCATATGCATTATTTTGCTTTCATCCCTGAAGTGGTTTTGCCACGTTTAAGCAATTAAAGCAAATAGAAAGTAGAATTGTAGAAGTCTGAATGGAAACTTTGACATCAGGGAATAGGTAACTATATGCCTTGGGGCAGGATCCTGTGGGAACAGAGGTACTTGAAGTAGGACTTAAGTGACATTTATTTGTAGATCTCAAACTTCAGTTCCTTGTTTTCTTCTTCAGCAGCTGTCTGCTTATTATAATTTGACCTTTGAGCAGTTCTAACAGACCTAAGGATCTCAATGCTAAGCTATATTCAATCTATGACACAATTATGCTTCTACTTGAGTCCTATGAGAGGCCTTATCAAAATTCCTGTGAAATACAGAGAAAGTTATCACTTAAAAAATACCTACATGTATATATGGCATATGTGGTAATCAGAGCTCACTGAGCAAACAAAGTCTGCATTCAGTTCTTTCCTGCTGTAGGAAGTTTAACCCATCAGACTGAAGGCAGGGTACAGGACCTAGGAATTCTTCTATCTGTTTCACTGAGACTTTTGTTGAAGAGTATCTTATTCTACAGTCTGTTTGTTAAGGACTTTTACCTGTGTAAAAAAGTCTTGATTTGCAGTCACTTAGGTCTTACAGTAGGTCTTGGCATATTTGACTAAAAGTCTTAGTAATAGGAATGGATGCTCACCTATCTGTCACTCAAAACCACTCCTCTTTCTGTTCCAGCAAGAAATATTCTTTTTCTCATCCAGTAAATTCCTGATCCTGAGCAATTGTCCTTTGTATGTTTACAATCATCCTTATGTTTAGTAAGAGCTATGATACAGCATTGATGGATGTGGTTTATGTGCTTTAGGCAGCATTTTAAAGGACACATTTTAGAGTGGGACACATTTTAGAGGAAACTTTTACTCAGTTTTTGTCCCATGCTGGTCAGACGTGATCCAATCTAGTCTGGCACCTGCTGGTTTTATTAGCACAGTACTTTTGTCAGCATAATACTCCAAGAATTAAGAGTACAATGAAGTGAACCCTGCTTCTTCTTGTAGCACATAACTCTTTTTATGCATTTCTGTTATGTGAAAAGGGGAGATTTCTTTGACCCTCAGTGTTTGAGTGGTCTGTCAGTGCCCCAGGAAAGCTGAGACCCTCATGCCCAATCAGTGTGTCTGTGTTAAATCGCTGAATTTAAGCTCTTTACCCGATGTACTTGGAGGTGGCTCATGCTCTTCTTTTCATTATTTACACATAATCATAGAATTGTGTAGGTTGGAGAAGGTGTTTAGGATGACCAACAACTAGTCCAACCATTAACCTAAAGCTGCCAAGTCCAGCACTTAGCCATGTCCCTAAGTGCCAGACCTACACACCTTTTAAACACCTCCAGGAATGGTGGCTTGATCACTTCCCTGGGCAGCCTGTTCCACTGCTTGATAACCCTTTAGGTGAAGAAGCTTTTCCTATTACCTAGTTTAAACTTACCCTGGTGCAAACTTGAAGCCTTTTTCTCTTGTGCTGTCTTATGCAGCATATAAACATAAAAAGTTTTAACTCATTAGGCAAATGTTCCCGAGCAATAGCTCATGTCACACTCTGAGTCACAGCCTACTTGCTCTTCTTCTCACTTACTGAGAAATCACTTCCTGTGCAGAAATTAATCTCTGATCACAGAGAGGAAAAACACATTGTGATGTGATTTTCTGTTACACCAGTGAGTCGTTACAGTGAGAAATAGGGTAAGATGTGTTTCTCACTGCACTTGATATTGTAAGCATGCATTTCACCTAATGAAGTTCTAATGACAAATATATGTACAATACAAGATAAGAACCCATTATCTCTTCTGTCCAGGCTCTCAGAAATCTGTTTAGGTGGCACAATGCACAGACTGAATACAATTTATTGTGGGATTTTTAGAGATGCTTCTATGCAGCTTCTCCTGAAATCAACAGTATCTCAAAAAAAAAAAAAAAAAAAAAAAAAAAAAAAAGATAGACTAGAAATTAAAACAGTACCAAAACTAAACAATAGCAATAATTTTTAGAAGTTATTGTGGTTTTAATTGCCTAATTATGAATATGAAAAATAAATTATTGCTTTGCCAGAGGTCATTAGAAGATGACAGGTTAATTTCGATGTAATTGCACTGAGAGTACAACCACTTGGTACCTGAAATTTAAGTTTTAAAGATTTTATCATAGAACAGTAATAATTTCATATAAGTTTACTTGCAATAGCATAGTAGCTACAACTATTGACATTTCTAACACTGTGAAAAAAACCTTAATCCCAGCTTTCAAAATATTATTAGAATAATATTTTCAATAATGAATACTATCTATTTAATGGTTAGTATTTATCATTTCCTTACTATCAAACTTTTACAAAATGTTGATGCATATAAAATATAAATATAAATATAAATATAAATATAAATATAAATATAAATATAAATATAAATATAAATATAAATATAAATATAAACAAATAAATATAAATAAATCAGCATTTATGTAGCAGGAAGACAAATACTATGCCTGCATAAAGAGCAGACAAATCTGGGGGTTCTGTTTCTTTTTCCTGAAAGAAAATGCTGGGTTAGAAATAAGACACTTAATGCTTTCTGACACTGCTCTATAAAAATATGGAGCCATTCTATCAAATAATTTTTCTATGAAAGTTCATCTGCTTTTTGAGGAATAATATGAAGTGTTAACTTTGGGGTTCTAACCTCTTGGCATGTCTACTGTTCCACTTTTATAACAAAAGAGAACACAGCATATACATGAATATATACATGGGTTTTTTACCTTGATAATGATTTAGTAGTCTAATAATCCATATCAGTTGATTAATTTAGAAAAGTCTCATTAAAATGAGTAAAACTTGTGTATGAGGTTTTTCTGGTTGGGTTTGGTTTTGTTTCATTCTTTTTATTGATTGATTTTGTCCTAACTGTCCTTGTACCCCTCTCTCCCACAATTAGTTCTCAATTATCAGGTTTTTTCCCCTGTGTTTATGCTCAGTATTTTTCTGGTTCTCTACTAAGAATGAGTGTTGTAGGCTCCTTCTAGAAGGAAGGTGAAGGATTACATTGAGTTATCACTACTCCAACTTCTTTCTTGGGCTCTGAGTTTCCTCATTCACCTCAGCCTTAGGCACATCTGGATTTAGTTTTATAATTTCTTACTGCAGTGGGTTTGCTTCACCACCCCACAACAGTGCATCTGAACTGGATCCAGTCAGGAGCTCCCTTGTGGTGTCTGAACAGACACTCGTTTGATGAGTCTCTAATGTCAAGCATATGAGCATTGCAGGAGCTGGTAACCAATGCTCCTAGCCTTCAGTCCCAGAAATCTGTCTCAGTTACAGCAGTCAAGAAAGTGAAAGACAGTCTCGTTATGAAATTCCCTTAGGAACACGTACTCATGAATGGCCATAAGATCTGAATCCCCATATCAAAAAGTTAGGGTATTTTTTTCCTTTCTATCTGGTTCAGTTACTGCATTTATTGCATTCACTGACTAGAAGTAAGCACAGGTCATTTATTTTCACTTTTTTTAATTTTTTTTTAAATTTATGTATTCTTGGAGCTGGAGACAGCAGAAAAGAGAACCCATGTTCTTTTCACACAGTATTAAAGTACAGGAGACAGGCCACAATCACTCAAAAAACCATCCTCATAATACAAAATTGCAAATAAATAAACACATACACACTTATACAGACCACATGTGAGAATGAACTGGAATGTTTGCTGCAGCCTGCATAAATTTTAAACCACCTGGCATTATTTCCTGTCAGAACTTCAGAAATTCCAGCAATATGACATTATTTATTTGGTTGTTTCTATGGCTAGTTATTCAAAAGAAGATCAGGAAAAGAAAGTCCTTCTTCAAGTGTTTATAATACTAAAGAAAACAGTAAGAAAACACGTTTTAGTTACTGCCTTCCATGTGCTCTAAGTATTATATGTCAGAAAGTCAGAGAATTATCCATCCTAGCTTTTTAATATAAAACATTATGCAAATTATTAAATGAGGTTTTAGTTCTGTTGGGTTTGAAAATCTTAGTGGTTTCAAATCTTAGTGGTTTTGTAGAACTTCAGAAGATCTATAAAAAGAAGCATTATTTAATGCAAATAGTGAAATAAAATATAATTTTGATAATGTCAACAGTATGGGATTTTTTATCCTGTATTTTAGCAGAAACATGGGGTTTTTTCCTTTACAATATCTGCAAGTGCCTTGAGAACAGACTTTTGAGCCCAGAGATATCCTATCCCAAACACAAACATCCTTCTCTAAGATTCTATTTTTCTTTTTATAGTTTAAAAATTATTATGATATTCATAGTTCTTTAATCATTATCATAAATCAAGAATGCTGAATAGGATTTGAGATTTGCCCTGGTTAGAGAAAGGTTTTCAGGCATTCAAGAGAAAAAGAGTCTGGCCTAATAACTGAAAACTAAGAGCAGATAAACAAGAGATAGTAAATGAAATTGCAGATATGTTCTAAGATTTAGATGAGCTCTGAAGGTTTTTGTTTTATTACCAGTGAATCTTGTATAATCAAACACTATGGCATGGATGAATAGATGTGTGGGCTGCAGTTCTGACATCCCAACACCAGATTTACTCAGGATTGCCTGTGCCATTCCTGGATAGACTGGCAGTCTTGAAAGGTGCTGGATGACTGATTTATCTTTTTTTTTTTTTTTTAAAATATTTTTATTGACAACTAAAATATGAGACTCATGCTTAGGTCATCGTTGCAAAATATTTCTTAATCAACATCAGAAAAATGTAAACTGTAAGCACTTTTTTTTTGTCATTAAATTAATTACCCTGAGGTCACTTATTCTTTGGTGCAAATTCTTGTCATTAGCTGGATGTGACTTTGCTGTTTATTTATTTATATTTTCTTTTCTAGATGCATAAGAGAATTCTTTTAATTTTCTGATCATCATGGCATCTGTGATTCAGACTATCAGCTCAATTTCTGCCAAAGCAGGTGATTTTCATAAAAAAACATACAGTGGTTTTAAAAACTCTGGGGGGAAATTAAGATTTCTCACACTGCACCCTCTTGATAGTGAGGGGGAATAACAACCAAAACAAACTAAAAGAGATTATATGCTGAAGTCCCAATTTACTAAACAAATCAGGAATTTCTCTTCCACATTAAATGGGTGGTATTGTTACAAATCAGGTGAGAGTGTTAAGTAAGCCCTGCCTTAGGCTCAGATTTTAGTAGCAGCTCTAATTTGGTGACCTGCACCTAAAGCATACTGACGTGCAAGTTCTTAGGAATGGTAAATCAGGTCTCTTATGAGTTATTTATTAAATAGACAGAAGATTAACAGAAAAAAGGCCTTAAACAGGTTTACTACACAGGATAAATGAAAGAATTATCAGTAGATTACATAAAACAGTGCATGACAGAAAGGCACATATATTATAATTAGCAAAGAAATATTATAATTAGGAGTCAATGCAATTTACCACCAGATTAATGAGGAAGTGCACAGAGTCCTTCACTCAACCCTTGAGAGTTACTCAAGACAGGTGTCCCAAACCTTTAGAAGATATCACCACATACTTCCAGGGAACATGCAGAAGATTTCTGCTTTTTGAGAGTTTGCTTTTATAGAGCTTTTAGTAGTTTGTGAAGTGTCTGCCAGTCACAAATTCAGTCTTGTCTTCCTGTGATCTTGTTTTCAAGGCAAGATGTTTATTGTCAGCTGGAAATGTCACTACCATGGCACTGAAATAACTCACTACCAGACAAGCTATCCTGGTTTAACTATTTCACCAGTTAGCAAAATCGTGTGAGCAGAAAGATGCCTTGAGCTATCAAACCAGCTGATAGGCAGAAAAAATAAGCCTCCTGTGGTAGGCAAAACATCCTACTACAGATATGGAATAAACAAAACTCCACCCCTATCTCTGTAACTAGGACAAAATCCTTTATCAGTGTATATGGCTTTACAGCTGCATTGTATGCATTACAGCTGCTGTACATCTTAACAACGGGATTTCCCCATAAACCTAGATTCTGACAAAGTCATAGGGTAGGACTGTCCTTTGTAAGCACAGATTATCTAACAAATGGCTACTGAGAAAACAAAATTTTATTATATTACTAAAGGTAGTAATTGTTTCCTGCATTAAAGGGTATTTGTAGGACATCATGACATTGTCATTCTGGGGCACTGAAGTATTATTATTATTATTATTATTATTATTGTTGTTGTTGTTGTTGTTGTTGTTGTTGTTGTTGTTGTTGCCGTTGTTATGGTTATTAGTAGAAGTTGTAGTATTGTTAAATAGATTCCTTTAAGGGCAAAACAACCAGAATTACTTCCAATCGTCATTGAATACAAAGAGAACAACACAGTATCCTTCAGAGGCAGCCATCAACATAGTATTTCATTTGCCATCATATTGTTTTCATATACTTTATTTTGGAATGCTTTTACTTAATGTAATAGTGGAAATGATAGGTTGTAGAAATTTTTGAAAGAAAAAAGCCAAAACCAGAAAAATAGCTTTATACGGCTAATGATTCAGGTACTGATTTTGAACCAAATAGAATATTTTTCTACATGTTTTACACTGTAGTTTTGGTCACAAAAGAAAAGTAGGTGGTAATTTACAAATCTAAGCTCATAACAATGTGAATTCTCCTTTCTTTGCTTTCAAGAAAGAGCCTTCTAAGTCATAGTTTTACCACTATATGATTAATATTTTGTTTCTATTTTAAGTCTGTGGTATAAATAAATATATACATATATATATATATATTTATCTAAATATATATATTTATCTAAATATATATATATTTGCTGGTCTTTAGCTCAGTAATCACATGAATCTCAGATGTAAGAGCTGAAGGTGCTGCTTATGAGATGGAATATCACTATTTGGTCTGTTATGATTTACTGTGTGAATGAATGCATGAAATTGCTCTCAGTCTGTGTCAGTTCAACTCTGAAAGGTGTCTGTTCTTGTTTAGGAGCTGGTGTCCCAGACACAAAGAGCAGCACAAGACATTTCCTGCAGTCAGAGACCTGACCAGATAAAGTACTCCCTCAGGACCCTCATTTGGGATGAGTTCTCTAATTTGCAGAGACATACTGTCCAGCTAGTGCGAGGAACTGTACTCTACTGCAAGTAATTTATTTTGTTTTACTGTCTCTCTCTAGCAGTCCCATGCTGTCTGAGCAGCTCCTCTAGGGTGTCTCCCATGTCTTCTCATGCATTTGCTGTCCAAGTTTTGTTTGCTCATCCTGATTGCCACACTCATCAGTCTACCGCGCTCCCCTACAGTTGTTGAATCGGTGTCTGGCATTGTCTGATCACCTAACTTGTGAAGCACTGTGTCAGGAAGCAGCTGAAGCAGAAAACTGGCCTTGTTTTCAAACAGCAAATAATAGAATCAGACCATAGTCATAAAATGGTTTGGGCTAAAGGGTATTTTAAAGATCATCTTGTTCCAATGCTCCTGCTGTGATTAGATACATCTTCCTCTAAGTTAGATTCTCAATTCTAGTTCAACCTGATCATGAACCTTTTCAGGCATGGAGTATCCACAGATTCTCTGAGGAATTTTTTTCAGTGTCTCCACACCCTCATAATAAATAATTTCTTCTTTCATCCTACCTGCTAAGCCCCTGCTTGCTGGCCCTGTTTGCCATGTTCCCCATCAGAAACATGGGCTAATTTTAATATCGTCTATTCCTTTTCAAATAAAACTGAGCAGAATATTCAGACCTAATTTTCATAGAGATATTTTTTCTAGACAAACTTAACTGCAAAAGCTAATGAAAAATATCTGTTTTCCTGTATTGATTTGCTACATATATTTCTCAATTACTCCTACTTTGAAATTCTAGTTTTATTGAATTCAGCGACATTACTCTACTTCTATTTTGTTAAGATTCAGAATGTTCAACATTTAATCCTAAGAGCTCACTGTTAAAATAGTGAATAACATAAATATGAATAGCACAAAGTAAAACTTTAAAATGCTAATTTATTTTTCTATAACAAGCTTAATTTAGTTTATTACATGATCATTCCACAATTGCTTTCTGTTTTTGATGCACCTTTCATGATCCCTGATTGTCTTCTTTTTAATCTTTGAGACAAACGGTGACTTTTTCCAAGTACATATTTCACACTCTCTCAATTTCAAGTACGCAAAAAACATTGTTTTACCAATGTAGATATCTATGCATAAGTACTTTAAACAGAACAAGATTCTAACATTACAATGAATCCTTGAGGTCTTTGTATGTTTGGTGAATAATGAAAAAATGTTCATTTTCAACACTGCAATATCTCATGAATGAATTTTTATCTTTGCTCAGTGGGCTGAAAATCTGTGCTACACTTACTTAGCATTGGCATCATTGTCTTTCTGAAGCTGTTGGAATGGATGCTCTAAGAAATTGCCTGTGCATTAAATTTAAATTAGTGGTGATTATTATTCAGAAAAAAATGAGACTGAGAGCAATTCACGCCATTAGCAAAAGCTTTTGCATTAATATCATATTTTCTACTCTGTTTACTGCTCAATGTACAGTTTACCTAAAGAAGGACTAAGAGGAGAAATATTGTTAAAGGAATTAGGAGCAAACATGTAAAATGATGGGAACATTACTTTGATATAGCATAAGAACAGGTGGTATTTTTCAGAAGTAGGGTATATGACCTTGTATTTAAACTGTTTTTAAAACTTACTGCAGGACAGTGTTTTATATACACATATCTGACATTTTCCCTAAGAAAGAAATATCAGGTTTTTTTCTTGATGAATAGACTGACATGAAAAAAAAATTCAATTTGGGAGTGATATTATTTGTACTGCTTATAATAGTGCCTAAAGACAAAGAGACGCCTGCAACAATCAGAAATACAAAAATAGCAGTAATTGGAGAAAAATTGTTATTTCAAGGATTCAGTTGATTTCATCTATATCACCTCTAACTGCATCATTTTCTGACATTAGCAGTAAATATGTCCTGTTTTCTTCTTCTGGTTTTAAAGTGAGATTAAACGACTCTTTTCAAATGCAATGGTGATATTTGAGCTACATCAGAAAAGAGCAGAAGCATGAGACAGACTCAGGAGAAGATGTCAAAAGCCAGCACTTTGAAACAAAAGGCCATAACAGAAGGAATGCAATTCTGGAGTGGGATCTAGTAAGGATGGTAAGTTAGGGAACAGAAAACTTTAAAGCAAAAAGCCCTCATAATAGTGAACTAAGAGAGACTATAAATGAAAATCAGAACCAATGTGGGATCAAAGTATAAGAAAAAAAAGAAAAAAATATGAATGCATATATCTTGCTGTTAAATTTAATAAAAATATTATTTCTCAAGTAAGTGCAGCATTTTGTCTTAATAAGTTGTCTATGCATTAAGGTTTGAGTTATCTGTAAGAAATACCTAATTTTGGACATTTTTATTTTAAATTTTCTGCAGGAAATAAACTTCCAAATCTGAATGAAGTACATAGCTACATATTAAAAATGGAAACAATGTTGCTGTTTTTTAAAAATTTCATTAAAAACCAAAAAATCAAGTCACAATAATCCTTCAATTGTTATTCATTTTACATTTTACATGCACCAGAAATTCTTGTAGACTGATGCACATCTATTCTTAGTTTTCTATGGTTTCTCACTCTAGAAGGCATTCCAATATCTCCTTCTACCATTCATGCCTGAATTTGAGCATGTAAGGCTACCTTTTCTGCTACTAACATGGCATTTTTATTTTTAAATCAGCAGGAAATATTTTCATTAATACTTCTACCCCAGCACTCTCTTAAATTCTAATGGTTCATTGCTCAGGAAGATTTAGGCTACTATAACAGCATATTTCTCATGAGCAATTCAAAGGAGGTTATCCTCCAGTATTTGATTACTAAATTAAATGTCTAAATGTCATTGCAATTGATTTATAGACACATATAGACACATGGAAGTAATTCAAAGCTTCCTAGCCTAAGACATCCATATGTCAGAAAAATGAGAACACAGAAGAAGAGAAGAGACCTGTAGCCTGGCATAGTTGAATATCAGGAAATAATAATGGTATTGGAAAAGCCATGAGACAACTAAATATTGGAAAATAGGTCAAGGCCATCTTGTAGCTTTAGGATTAATTCACATAGTTCCTTAGCTTTTCTGATTTTTTTTCTCCAAAATTACAAATAATTCTTAATTTTATAAGCTGCATCATGATTCTGACTGAAGTCTAGATTTATTCTAGTTAAAAGCTCACCTTGAAAAGTCTTCACATGATGTAGGGGTCTTAATTCTCTTTTTAGCCTCTGTGGATGTATTTTGGACATTCACAGATATCTATGAATCAGTTCAGTTTAGATTGTTGGCAGTTAGAAATCAGTTCAGCTGCCTGAACACAGTATTTTTGACACATCTGAGGTTTTCTAAAAGGTTCAGAGAAAGTTGGCACATATGATTGTGGAGACAGAAATCTTTCTGAAGTGGCAGCTGGAAGCCAGGTGGGAAAATATAGGACATTTCAAATGACATTTGTTAGGAAATACATGGGCAACTGAACTGAGACCGTGATGTCTGTATGGCTTTTCTTCAGTTGTCTTTTATGTTAGCACATTGAAATTATGTAGGTAATTAAAACTAACAAACAAAACCTGTGATAGCGGATAGTGTAACAATTTCTTCTGAGCATTTACCATGTTATAAAAATATGATTCTCACATGCACTTTTTCCGAGTTCATTTATAAATCTAAAGAGAAGAGTAGTGTTAGAGCAAGATAAGAAATAAGAAAGACAGTCAATGGAGAAAAAGATATATGTTTGAAATGTAAAATGAGATGGCAAGCTGATGAAGCAGAGAAGCAGGGGAATGTTGCTCTAAATGGCAATAGTTAAAAAGCTTCTAATACCTGCATGGTAAGTGCAGATGGAAGAATATAAGCAAAGTAGACTGTTAATGATGGGGAAAAAAAGATTATTCATAAAGGAAACACTGAAGAAGCCTTATAGGGATCTTAAAATACTGTCAGCAGAATATAACTGGGACAAAGTAGAGAAAAATTGGATTGAATACAGGAACAGTAATTATCTTTTCATGTGAATGACTGTGATTACTGTTCCTTGTACATATATGAGAAAGGGATAATTGTTGTCTTAATTTCTTTATATTAGGAGTTTAACCAGTTTGGAAAGTCATTGGAAGAGGAGGTGATAATAAAGAGCAGAGAAAATGATGAGTCTATGAGAGTCCAGGGATTTACCTACAGCATAAAATAGAAAAGGAAAATAAAAATAAAGACTGTACAGTTCTTATACAAGCCCATGTGGCAAGCAGTAGTAACTTAGGAGAAGCTTGTAATTTGGAATCTGAATGAAACTCAAGTGGAAAGCTCTTCAGCTGTAATTTCCCCCCTGACATTCAAAGCATTCTGTATTCACGATATTTATCTCCCTTTCTCCAGATCTTTTTGAGACCAAAATGTCAATACACCATCCACCCACTGATTACTCTTTCTATGAAACAGGACATTGGTTTATCTCATTAGTTGAGTACTTAGGCAGT
Organism: Luscinia megarhynchos; assembly: GCA_034336665.1. Classification (NCBI taxonomy): domain Eukaryota; kingdom Metazoa; phylum Chordata; class Aves; order Passeriformes; family Muscicapidae; genus Luscinia; species Luscinia megarhynchos. Next base: position 53,266,339 of record JAPFBE010000003.1, on the reverse strand, counting down.
TGAGCACTTAGGCAGTTGAGCAATTTTGCAGTAATTATATAGCAATTGTGTAACTTCACTCTAACACCATCGCTATAAATGGTTAGAGGAACTATTTTTTTTCTGATTAGCCCCTTCTTACATCCTTCCCAATATGTCTTTTGGTGTCATGGGCTAGATGGACCTGTGGTTGTCTTGGGAGAGATGGTCTTCTGTTCTTTGTCACTGCTGCCCAGAATTGTATCATTGTGTAATGTTCATCTCCATACAACCTAAAACAAGTGTTCATAACTTCTCCTTCATGCAGGAAGACATTACAACCCAATCATAGTCATAATCATAATTCTTACACAATCAACTCCAGTGTGTACATTACATGTATTTCTAAATTTGTTATGGTCCTATCAAGAATATTTAATAAATAATACAGAATCTCCTGGCAGTTAAAGTACTTTCTTGGCAAACAGGGGATGTGGATGCAAGCGATACATGCAGATGCATCCTCAGGATGTTGAAATATTTCAACCTGAGCGATTCCATGTGCAGTGGTGTACTTGTAAACATACAAGTGATATACAAAATGCAGGTAATGTATATTCAAATGTCAGACACGGATTTCTTCTCTCTGGTGACCAGTGACAGGATCTGAGGGAATGGCATGTAGCTGTGTTGGGGGAAATTTATATTGGATGTTAGAAGAAGCTCTTCATGTGGATGGTGGTTGGACACTGGAACAGGCTTCCCAGGGAGCCTTGGTGACAGCACCATGCCTGAAAGAGTTCAAAAGCATTTGATCCTTGGCATAGTCCTGTGAAGGACCAGGAGTTGAACTCAATAATCGTTGTGGATCCCTTCTAACTCAATATATTCTGTGATTCTATGAAATTATACCTTCCTTAGTGTAGGCAGTGTCTAAAATTTAAATTTGTCCAAAATATAAGTATTTCTCAGGTAACTAAATAATGAAGTAGTGAACTACACTTCAATTTGGAGCAGCCCCATTTAGAATTTCAAAAGTCTGAATCCGAAAAAAAAAAAACCAAAAACAAACCAAAACAAGCCCAAAGCCAAAACAAAATGTTCAAAATATTCTTTGTCAGCAACACTGCTTTTCAAATACATAATTTACACTGATACTTGAGCGAGATATGAAAATAGCAGTAATACTGTCTAGGAAATTTACTAAGGGAGCAATGAGCCATTTGAAGCTAAGCTAGTGTTAAAAGAAATGTAATGAGAAGTAGCACAAGAAGATTAGATTTAGACTAACCAGTACTTTGGTCTCCAGCTTAAAACACCAGATACCTGCAAAGAAAGCTCATCTGTATTGACAAAGGCTTGTCAGGATGGGATAAGAGTAGTAAAACCAATCTGAGCAATAGTGGGAATGTGACACCGTATTAAGGCTGGTCCAATTGGGATTTTTTGCATTTTGTACTCCCAGGAAAATTCTAATAATATGATAAAGAAGGCTGGAAAAGGGAACTGAGTAGAGTCATTTTCCTGTTGACTTGTTCCAAGTGGAAGTGTTAAGAACAATTAAAAGACTTGTTATTTATGAAGAAATTGAAATAAGCAAATACATATAAAAGTTAATAACTGACACTACTTAAAATGTGAGAAAATTTTGTGGAAATTATGCTGTGTTTTTTTAAAGCTTAATGGTATTCTTACTGACACTATCAGAAAAAAAAACCAGCCATATATGTCCTAGAAGAATTTTGGCAGACAGCCATGTGTGTCTTGCTCCCCCTCCAAAAAATTATAAAGGAAAAGAAATACTTCAGTGTGCAGACAGTTTTATACGTAAAATATCTGAGGGGGGAAATGGTGTGGGGAACAGGAAAGGAAGACATTTATAAAAAGAAACCTTAAAAAATATTGGTGTGCAACTCTTTTAAGGAAGAAAATTCAAATGGTAGCAACATGCCTAAGAGAGAAAACAGACCCAGAAAAATTTGCACATCTTAAGAAGCGCTGGGTAAATAGCCCTAAGGAAAAAAAATCTTTAAAAACGAAAAGTATTCATTCTTTAAATTCCTCTTTTGAGACGATACTGCCCTGCACCCAACTGCTCATCTGAATTTGTCTTCTGGGACCATATTATTTGTCAACTGCTACTACTTCAATACCAAAATATCTTATTGCTATTTTGCACATTTATGAAATTGACAAAAATTCATCTCAGATTTTAATTTTAGACATTTCACTGAACAGAATGGAAATTCTGATGTATGAGTTACTTTAAAAAACAAAGATGGTGAAAGAAATTTTCATTGAGAAATGTCAATTGACTATATAGGCTGTCATGGCTTACAAACTCAAAGCAGGCACCTACATATTATGAGGAAAAAATTCTGTGCATCAAGATGCTTACATTCAGAGAACTATTTTCTTTATGATGTGTATATTTTTTTATAATTTTTTCTTGCTTATATATATATTTTTATCAGTTTCTGTTATTAAAAGTACTATTTCTAATTTTTAAGTAATTCATACAAAGAAAAAGTCCTCATAATAACTCCAAAGCCATGGAGAGAAAAAACAAACAACTTTCTATTCAGAATTTATTTATTTCATTTTTGCAGTCATAAATGTATAAACCTCTAATATAAACTGAAATTATATAGGAATTTAGAAAAAAAAATTGTAATTTTTGGGTATTTGACAATTCTATTTTTTGGTATTGTAACTCTTAAACAGTCAGTGGATTCTTCCAGATTTTCAAAGGTTAAATGTTTCAGAGTTGTGCTTTCCACATAAAAATTTCATTCCCCAAATTATGGGTTTCTTCATTTAAAATAATTTCCTACTTTGTCATGTTGAATAGCAGTCATCAGTTAACTTCTGATATTGCCTTTTATTTGTTAGTTTTCTTTCTCTCTTATGGTGCCTGGGTTTTTTTTAGTAACTGCTACTTTAGAGGGCAATCTTGAAGAATGAGCATAACCACAAATATAACAGATGTCTCATAAAATTAACTTCAATTGCTTCTATATGACCTCTGTTGAGGAAGTAAGACTCAAATTGAAGCCAGCAAGAGCAGCTGTAGATTCTGCTGTTAGATAACAGTGACCTGCATTCCCAAGGGTAGTGCCCATAAATAAGAGAATTGTGGTTCTGCAAACAATAAATGTGATTAATGCCAGAATAACTTAGCAAACATAGCTTCAGCCACATACTGATGTGACATCTTGGGTCAGAAAGAATAGATTCAGTGACAACAATTAAAATTTATCCACTAGGTAAGCAAATCTCAGCTGTACACAGGAGACAACCATATACTGAATTTAATGCCATAATGATTTTATTATCTTGGGAGTTGTTTTTTTTTCCTTCTTGTCCACTTCTTACATTCTCTCATTGAAGTTTCTCTAAGTATCTTGAACACATATATATTTAGGCAGAATGCTTTTATTTACATAGATGTATCAGTTTTGCTATCTTATGATTAATCTAAATGCGAAAAAAAAGAAAAGTGCTCTCTTGCCCTTTTATCTATTTTTACAGAGTTTAATCTAGAGGAGTGGCTGAGAAGGAGTACTATTGAAATTACTACACAGCTTAAATGTGACTATGGCAAAGTGAAGCTGGCATCATCACAGTGATCCAAGCATTTACTCAGCTTCTTGAGCAGGCTTTGCAGATCTTAGAAAAGTTTTTGCATTTGCCATTATATTTCTCAAAATATGTGCGTATTAGGTGGGGTGACTGAAGAGTAGAAATGTTTAGATTTTTGAGGCAACAGTATTCATGAGAATAAAAGAGCAATACACATTTAACTTACAGATTTAGCTGGACTCATTTATCAAGAGATTAGTCTTTCTTTTGATACTCCTCAATCAGCTCAGTGCTCAGAATTTTGTATGCATGCAATGAAGACAGAGATGTTGTACTCTAGCAATGTCTTTCTGACAGTATCCTGTCACATTTTTTTTTGCCCAAATACTTTGAAAAGTACTTTTTGCTAAATGACAGGTAAAAGCTGGTTCATCTTTATACTGATTTATGTTTTCACTTTAAAAATTACTTTGCATATGGGCAGGTTTCCAGAACTGATTCGGTAAAATTACAGATTCACCATTTTTTCCAGACCTCTTGAAATCTTACTATTATTGTTCTAAACTAGCACCAACCCTTGTCATGTAAAATCATCTGCTGGTGTCAGATACAATTTCATACAATATGAAGCAGTCACCAAATCTTACTAGAAATCATAGTTTTATTTAACAACAGAAGTCACTTGTGCACATCCATTCTGCTTTAATTTAGTTTCTCATCACATTTTTACTGGCTCTCGGCAATTCTTAGGGTTAGAAAAAAATATGGACCTTTTCTTGGAAGAATCATGGTCAGTTTTGTTAAAGAATTAAGGCAGATTAACTGTCCCAAGACAGACTACTAATGTAAGAAACTACCATGTTTCCAGGACCTCCAGTGACATTTTAAGGTACTTTGGCTTCACTGTGTATTTAGACTGACTGTGTTGCATATCTTTATGTCCTCCAGCAATAAAAATTAACATCCTGCAGAATATAATGAATAATTTCTGAAAAGAATTTTCATTACTGCTCGAGAGACAACGGAGAAAAACATGACATTCACATCTTTCCTTACAATGGATGGTATAAAACCAAGAAGTGTAAGGCTGCATACTAGATCCAACTTTCATTCATAAGCAATTTTAATCAATCAGGCAAATGATGGAAGGGGTTCTTAGAGAGCACAAGGAAGAGTACAGGCTGTAGCCCTGCAGTCTGATAAGTATAATACTCTCTCCATTTGTATCAATTGACAGGGTTTTTATTAGCATATGCTAGAATTCTGGGTTTGCCAAGCTCTGTCTGAGCTTGTGTTGGCTTGTTTGCAGTTTGTTTTAGCTTGATTAGTTGTAACAGTTGTCTAATGACCAGGTGGCTAAAACATAATTTGTTTAATTTATCTAATTTCTGCTTAGCTTTCTGTAATTGGATACCCTAATGCTTCTTGTTAATAATTTCGATATAGATACAAAAATCAAGTAGTTAGGCTGTGTAGAATGACCTACCTATAATCCTAAAATAATGATGCTGAATAGAAGATGGAATGACATCAAGGGTTTCAACTATCTGAGCATAGCATGATGTGGGAAGTCACAGGGTGGCCAAGAACTCAACACTGCTCACAAACTAAGAAACTGGGCGAAAAATCTTTTCAGGGATTATGAAAAGGGCAAATATGCAGCATCTAATATTTCTGGCATGACCAGGTTGCTGGATGATGAAGAAAGAATGTGTAAAGAAATTTAGAAAAAAACAGAAATTACTTCAAAAAAACTCAGCCAGAAATTTTTGAAAAATTCCCAATACCCAAACGAACTAACCCCAAAACCCCACAGTATTAAAACTGTACTTCTGTTGACAAAAATAATGTAGTAAAGCACCCCATTAACATCACACTCTTCTTGAGGAAGAGCTCAAAGATGATGCCAAACTGATATTCCTTTTAATGTAGATACACCCATCAATTTTGGGATTAGGGAAATAAGGAGAGAGTGGGCATTAACACCAGATTGAAGATTTTTCTTGCATGATGATTTTATTTGCATCATTGCTAGGTTTTTTTTGGTTTTTTTTTATGAAATTAAGGTAATTGTGGTAGTACCTAGTACAGGTGCTGTCTTACTCTGCCCTATTATAAAAAAGGTTTGGATGAATAAATTAAAAATCAATGGACTACAGAAATTTTAAGCTATGCTTGGTGTATGTATAGCAGTGAAACTGAGTATAAATGGATGTGTACAGTATATATGGATATGAGTTTATATGGATATTTATAATATGCTGTCTTCCAGTTTAAAGTATTTTACTAGACATTTTCTGATTTCTTCCAGAAAATATTTTGAGGTGAGCAAGAAGAAAAACATAATATTAATTCATTAATATCTCTGGTAAAACCACAGATTTAATTTCAACCCAGCAGCAAATTAGCCTAGAGCAACAAACATATTTAAATGTGCAGCTAGACTGTGAGTATTTATTGTGCAAAGTGTTTATGCTTAAACAAACATATTTATTATAACTGGCAGGTTTGAGTTAGATTCACAATGTGAAATGTTTATTATGAGCAGTTCAAGGGGGTTAAAATTAAATAACCTTTCCTGCTATGTTATGCTATGTGTGTTCATCCATTATTTAATATCTGACTAAGATTTCAATATCCATTTGTTAAAAATTTCAGTTTTTCAGTGTAGACTACCCAAGATCTTGTTGATTTATATGTACAAATGAATTTAGCATTAAACCATTTGAACTTCCTTGTGAGAGGAAGAGGAGGGGCAGACACTGATCTATTCTCTGGTGGCCAGTGACAGGTCCTGAGGGAATGCCTGAAGCTGTGTCAGGGGAGGTTTAGGGTGGATATCAGGAAACGACTCTTCTCTCAGAGGGTGACTGGGCACTGGAACAGGCTCCCCAGGCAAGTGGGCACTGCACCAGGCTGACAGAGCTCGAGAAACATTTGAACAATTCTCTCAGGCACATGATATGACTCTTGGGAATTGCCCTGGGCAAGGCCAGGAGTTGGACTTGATGATCCTTGTGGGTCCCTTCCAACTCGGCATATTCTGTGAATTCCTAGCAATAGTTTGTTGTTTTTGTAGGGTTGAACAAATTTATGTGATACAATTTTACTTTCTGTAAACATGATGAGAGCATTCAGAATATTCCCATGACAAACTTTAAATTATTGTTTCAGTTTGGAACACTAACTCCTGAGAAATACAAAATCTATAAGAGCGTGTACTAGACCTCATCTTACAGGGGAATTTTAAAATACATTTTTGTCTTTCCCAGTTCTAAAGATATTACTTTTTCTCTGCCTATTTACTGTTTTTTTCCCATCTTACTGATAAGTTTATTAAAACAGAATATCATTTGTATGTATCTATATGTGTGTAATTTTAGACATTCTGAGGATCAGCAAACAGAAAAAAGTGATTTTTTTCTCTGGTTACTTTCATGTCTGTACTTCAAAAGTATGGCTCAAGAATAGCAGTTCATGGAAATTAAAATATGCTGTAAAATGATGTTTTAATGTGAACCAAGCCTTTAATTCTTTTTCCCTATAACAAAAGATAACTAATCTTACTTGGAATTATATTAGTATGGTTTTATTGACTGATGTGTCACCATGTGTTTCTAATATCACATCAAGGATTAAAAAGGATTAATTGCCTGAATTTTAGGTAGATGTTTTCCCTTGTCTTTGACGAAAAGATTTTATATTCATTCACAAAAGGAATGTAAGCATCAGAAACTGGTTAAAGCAGTGCAGGTTGTAAAGTGTCTGAATCTATTTTCACTACACATTTTTTATTAGCGTAAATGACATTTAATATGTTCACAAAAAAATTTACCGTTTCTTTTTTCTTGTTCTCTAATCTTCCTGAATTAATTTATGCTAATTTTTTTTCAGTGACTTTGCTGGATATATATCATAAATGATTTTCAACATACACATTTTTTGTGTGTTTTTAGATTAAAACAATTTATTTTTGTTTATGCTAATTTTTTTTTCTCCTTGTTATGACTTCACAGAAGTTTTAAAAATGCCATAAAATAGTACCAGATAATGAAATGCCTGCTGCTGCGTGTGTAACTTCTGGGGAAAGTTTTTCTTTACCCTTGCTCAGAGATTCTATGAGTTGACAGGCATAGCCCATCCTAAAGCATTTTCTAAATCCTGTCATTCAACCACTTGGGGTCTGAGTCCTCAGTAATGCTGGCAGACCTGGGTGGAAAGCCCAAGTAAATCCTTTCTCAAAGTATCATATAAAAATAACTGAAAAATAGTATTTATACATTTTCCCCCCATGTTTAAAGTCATTAAATTCTGTGAGGATATGTTCACAAGTCTAAATTGAATGCCTGCTGATTTCAGGAATTAAGGTGCACAGTAAATTGTATCTTCAAAGGTTTGATTTTTATGTATGCCTACCAAAACTGAAATTGAGCAATTTCAGAATAAATATCTAAAAATATAGCATTTCAAAGTAAATTTCAACATTAAGCAGTTTTGGTCAAAATTATACAACGTAATCAGGTTGATATTTTAACTTTTGTCTCCCCATTCTGAATGTCTGGGAAGTGATGAGTTTATTTTTATAACATATTTTATTGTTTCATTCATGTTGGCTGATAAGTTATAAAAACACCAAATAACAATTATTACAGTATTGTTTTTCAAATTCTGTGCATTATTATAACTATTTATAAGTTTAAAAATATGGCTTATAGAAGATGAAAAAGTATAACAATATTTTGTGAGAATTCTGAAAGGAAGCCAGATGAAAGAAAAGAACAGTGGTGATAAAAAGTTTTCTATATAATGCGATAGAAAATTGGCTTAAAATAAAAAAAACTACTATTATTTAAAATTACATGCATTTTCTAACACAAGAAGTTCATTAACACCACTCTAACACTAACACTGATCTAACATCCACCATTGCAGGGCACAGCTGAGTCCCTCAACCAAGACAGTGGTGCCTTGGGTAAAATGTTGCTAAGAAAGGATAAAAACTCTGTGCAGGCACAGAGTTCACCAGTTCCCTGGGCAGTCGTTTTCTATATTTGACAGCTCTTTTTGTGAAGATATTTTTTTCTTAGTAGCTAGACTAACCCTCCCCACTGGTGCACCTTGATGTCTGTCATCCTGTCAGTGGTTCCCTGGGAAAGGAGGCTGGCCCCCCTTTCCAGGTATGTGTGCAGAGCAGCAAAGTCACCCCTCAGCCTCCCTTTCTCCAGGCTATCTAGCCCCAGTCCCCACAGCTGCTCCTTGTAAGACTCGTGCTCAGGCTCTTCACCAGCTTCATTTCCCATCTCTGAACATGTCATTGATCATTGTATATCCCAATGGCATGGAAAAACAAAAAAACAAAAAACAAAAAACAACAACAACAACAACAACAACAACAACAACAACAACAAAAAAAAAAAAAAAAACAAAAAAAAACAAAAAAAAACAAAACAAAAAAAAAACAGAAAGAAAAACCGCATCATTATCTTCGAGTTTTGATTACTTATGGTAGGTGCTGCCGAGGAAGATACAGGATAGCATGCAGGAAGCAAAGATGGCATAATATTGCAGAAAGGAAAAAAAAAACAGTCAAAAAGCTAAATCTCAGGAAAACTTACTCCTAAATCCATAGGATTTGTAACTTGTTCATTTTCAGAGACACAGGAATTTATAGTCCTATATTTAAAAAAAAAAAAAAAAATTACAGTACTTCTTTATATTTTCTGTATTTATAGGAATACCTTTCCTTTTCTTGGGCATTGAGATACCTGGCATTCAATTACACACAATGCAAAACATTTGACAATGAATACAGATGCATCATTTGTTTGTAAAATATTCTCTACTATTCTGAGAACAGTCAGATTTATCAGCAGAAATGTTATTGAAAAAGATAATATTGAGAAAATGTAATGGAACGATACATTTGGAAAGGCACTTGGATTTTTTTAAGTCAGATGTTTGCAGCATCTTTAAAGTATGTAATACTGAAATAATGTGCAATTAATAGTGGAATTAATCTGGCCTATAGCTCTATAGAAGTTACACTGGTAGTGCTCAATAGTCATTCAATTACCTGCAGAACCTCCTGTAGAAAGTGATTCAACCCTTCTTGCTTTGTCAAGTAAGTTTAGTGCAAATGTTGCCTTCTGCAAGATGCCCCTTTCCTTTGACTTTAGAGGACATCCAGATAAATAGCTAATATTATGTGCCAAAGTTTTAGACAGCATCGTGGTAGATGAATGTCACTTTACTTAGCTAATGAATATTAAACATTCTCAATTACTATGTATTTATGAACTAATACTTAATACTGACAGATGCTTTGAAACTTAAGCATGTTGACAGGAAAGTCTGTAAGAGTGTGAAGCTTTCAGTTCTTGCCAGAATGCTTGTCAAAGTTGTGTACCATCAAATAAATAGCCTTGCAAAAATAAGAGCAAATCTATTGAACTGTATTTTTGTTGCATAGTTCTGACTTCCATAAAAGACTTTTTAAATGTCATGTATAAGGCTTTTTTTTTAAATTCAGAATTAATTAATATTCATACTTATAAATACCTGTTTAAAAAACTTTTAATATATATAAAGGTATTTTGCCCTGACTTGAGAATATAAAAATTGGCCTTCTACAACCCAATTAAACTTTCAAATCATAATGAAGACAACATAGTAGCACTAAGTTCTGACAGAAGTAACATATCAATAAATCAAGTAATGGAGAAAAATTGCCCTTCACACAGAACTGTAAATTCCAATTTTTCCAAAACCAGTAATTCAGCATTGTACCCTAAAACACTGTTTGGCAGACATATATTATGTTAATGAAGTGTGAATAGAACCAGAATTTAAAAGAATAGCTGGGAGCAATATCTACCCCAGTTTTGGGGTTCAGTTTCTGTTCAAAGTCCTTACACATAAAATTAAGAATTTGAAAAACTCCTGTTCACATCTCGAATTCCCTACAAACCTAAATCTTTGCTAACAGCATCTCCTAAATTCTTTTCAAACAAATAACTAAATAACAGTACGTAACAAAGGTTGAATCTAAAGGAGTTTTAATACACTGAGCACTGTGGGATTTAGGGGTTTTTTTGATCTCTTTGTCCTTTTTATATGCATTCACCCTATAGAGTCATAGGAATAATTCAGTAAATTAGCAGAGAATCTCACAAAGCCACTGAGGTGAGCTACAATTTGAACAAGAAATACTGAGGAAAGTGCCTGTGTTGACATATTCAGTAATTTTTTTGGGAGAAACCTAACTGGAATCCAACCAAGAAAGTGACAAATTAATCTGAAACAATGGGGTCCATGTTCTAATTATCTTTCAATATTTGTAATGAAAGGAAATAGCTAGGATGACACTGGTTTCCCACAACACATCATCTCACCCACTCAATAACAAAATAGGAAATGTGAGCACAATGAAAGATTAAAATTTATTGAAATAAAAAATTTTTATCTTTTCATAGAATTTCCTAGCCATCAGGTTAATATTAGAAGCATGCTTGGGAATGGAAGAGTCTCTGCCACAGCTGTTTGCTCAAACACTGGAAGAGCCAGTTGTTTATATTTTAGTTTTCATGCTGCCCTTCTAGAGGGAGAAGCCTGGGGAAAGTGGGAAGCTACTGTTGTATCAAAATATATTAAATGAGATAATTGCCTTTTCTTGTATTAAAAAAAACCAGTATCAAACCAGCGCTACAATGAAACATGTCTCTCCCTCTTTTTAATTTGAATTTGGACCCTGCAAATGATAAAACCCTCATATTCTGCCAAGACCCAAAATAGATTTTTTTTTTATTTTTATTTTTTTTTCTGACATTTGTAACTGGATGATCAAATAATTCAATCAGAGTATTCTGGGAAGGGAGTTAGACAATTGGCTCTGAACTCATCTCCGAAGCACTATTTTAGCAAATGCAATTTGGTCTCAATTATCTCATTCCATTTCCTTGTATTGGTGTATGGAGACAAAATCTTATTTTCCTTTTATTTATGCGTTTATTTTCTTTTCTTCTCCCACTACTTCAGTACCAAAAGGCTAAACTAGTATGCAAGGAAACCAGACAGGTCTCCATTGAAAGTGAAAAATTATTTGACATACAGAATAACCACAACTTTGAAGATTATATATTCATTACATTCTGTCATCTGATGTTTCTTGTGCTGGCAGGAAGAAATGAGACTCAGTTATGGCAATCTATAGGAATTTTTCTTTTCAGTAAAAGTTGAATAACTGTTGCCAGAATTGTTCCCTTGACACTTTATAAAGCACTTGGTAACACAGTAGCCAGGACAATATAAACTGTAGCTTGTTAAACTATTCAAATAGGTAAAGTGGAAGGTGTGAAAAACCTAAATAAAAACTGTCAGTCTTTCTTACTTTAAAACAAAAAAGACTATGTTTGCTCCCAAGCCACTTATTACAGCTAGCCAGCAGCCTGACAAGATTTTTTAGTGGAACTTTTGAAAACACAGCAACATAGATTTTCACTGAAGCATTATGTAGCATCACTTTTGAGATACGAACAGTTCAATTTGAAGCGAGAGGACCCTAAAAATAAGAAAGTAATGAAAAAAGTTATTTTATTCTCATGTAAAGATGCTACAGAAGCCTAGGGAGTAAAAGATATAGTTTTTCAGTCTTACAAATATTGACGTCTTAACTTGAATATCTGTATCTATGGCTTGGCCAAGCATCCTCATGGAACACTGAAAACATAATTTAATCCAGTCATCTCACTTGTTATTAAGCTAATTAATGCTCTGCATCAAACATATTTACTCACTAGTGTTGCAACATATCCAATAATTTTTAATTATCAAATTTGCCTATTATTTCCAGAAATTTAGCAAAACACATAGCAATCACTCACATGTAATGAGGGTAATTCATAAGGGTGTACATGAAAAACCACTAAATTATCTTACATGTTCATTGCTCATTCTTTGAAGTGTGTGTCTTGCATAAGAAATCAAAAATATTGAAATCAAATTACTGGAATTTTTGTGATTAAACTGAAAGACAGAAAAATATGAGAACATTGTTCTTTTAAGAAAAAAAACAGTTTTAAGAAAGGCTGGAAACTGAAATTTTGAACTTCTGAGGAAATGGTAGTAGTGCAGTTTTAGTTGTGATAGTCTTATGCCATTTCCATCAAAAATCACTGTAACTCTGATTTTTGTTGAATTCAGAAGACAAATTTTCTAAAACTTTTTCATCTGTGTCAAAGCAAAGTTACTGATTTTTTAATTTTTATTTTTTTATTTTTTTAATTTTTAGTTTTCTGAGATGGTGTAAAAATAATAGGATGCAGAATTCTGAAGTATACACCTATACCCTTAAAAATCCTGATTAAAATCCTGAGTCTTTCTAGGTTGTAGATGCAGTTCCTAAATTATTATGGGATTACAAAGATGACAATCCCTATCATTGGGAAAGAATGGGAAGAATTTAGCTGTATAAAAGACTCAGACTTTTTTTCATCATTCTTCCAAATTTTATTCGTTACATCTCTGCCTCCTGCTTATCCATTCCTGGTCCTCTCTTGAGAATTCTGCTTTTTTTTCCATTCTACATTCTGTAGAAAGATGCTATGGCCTAAATATGAATGATATGTAATTCTTTATATAAATTACCCAGCCACTGAGAACATTTGCTTGCAAAAAAAAATAGCCTGTCCACACAAGAGAACAGATGCAGAAATATGCAGCTAAACCAATAAAAGTTTATGCCCTGTTGTCTTCTGTGTTGCCAAAAATAGTTTTGAGTTACAAAGTAACTCACACCATTACACTGCATACGGAATTGTAAGAAATTCATTGCCAACAATAAATGGATACATTCAGTATTCCATTCAAATTCTACTTGAGTGGTGAGCCATTTTTTTCTCCACTTGCTTGTTTTGCATAAATGGTGAGGTGATAAAACAACTATGAAAATCTAAAATAACTGTGAAACTGCCCCTGAACAGCTGCTGTAACTCTTAATGAGATAGTAATCTTAACTCAAGAGGTGACTTTCTCTTAAATTGTGTGAATATTTTACAAATATTTTTCAAAGAGATTAGCAAAAGAAGGGGAGATTCAGGCTCCTAAGTGTAGGTGTCTAGCACAAGCTGAGTTGAATCCTCTGGCTTCCAGTTGCTTGCTCACATAGTGGCTCCAGGAGCACACGTATTTCATGTGCCAGGGTGCCTGGCTGTCCCAGATTTGTTGACATGTTCTAAAAGCTGATAAAAAGGCATCATCTTGAAGTTCAGAATAGATATTTGGAATAAATTTTTTACTGTCAGTGAGAGGCTGGAAGAAGTGATCTGGAGAACTTGTGGACTCCCCATCCCTGGGAGTGCCCAAGACCTGGTTGGATGAGCTTCTGACTGGCCTGATCTAGAGGAAAGTGTCTCTGCTCATGGAAGGGGACTTGAATCAGATGATCTTTAAGGTTCCTTCTAACCTAAAACATTCTGTCATTCTGTGATCAGGCCTTCACTTACATGCTGACAATAGAATAACTACCAAATAAACAAATTGGTATTTGTTAGAAAAATAAGGTTTATTAAAAAAATTAATAAAGATCACATAAAATTTATTGCATACCTATTGTTTATTCCTCAGAGTAGAATTTCATACAAAAACCTGCAAGTAGAACTATAACATCAGAAAAATTATAAAATTACCATTATCATCTCCTTACCATGGAAATATATGTGGTAAAATCCATATGACAAACTAAACTTATAAAAGACTTATTCAGACAAAAAAAATCACACATTCTTCTTTGAACATTAACACTAGTAGGTAGATTTGCATCACAAAACAGTTTGTTTTCAAAATTTATAAAGCCTTTGAAAATATAGTTATATATAAATTGCAGAGACGAAAACTACAGTTTTAGCTAGGTAGAAGTTTGTTGATCGATCTAGTTCTTATATATAAATAAAATCAAATTGACACTTGATAATTGAATTCTTCATAACTCAAATTATTGACAACAACTTATTTCTCCTGTTACTTATATGTTAACACCATCTGCCTTGCAGAGTTTTTGATTACTGACAGTATAAATTATATTTTGGGGTTTGTTTCTTTTTTTCTGTGTTTTAAAGATGAGTGTAGTATTGGTATCTTTTTATTTATGAAGGTAAAATAAAATTTTAAATACCTCCGGTAGTTAGAGAGCTCTTATCAGAAAGTACATTAAAATAGCTTCCATGATGTTGCACAAATATTTATCTGACACACCCTTCAGTATTTATCTGTTAATGAACATCCACAAACTAGTAATTTTTTGTTTGAAAAGAGAAATTCTCTGTCACCCTTTGAAATTAATTCAATAAATGAAACAGTTATACACAAGACTCCTGGGTACACCAAAAAAAAAAAAAAAAAAAGTTAGAGTTTTAATGGCAGATGTAGTGTAATTGGTAATCAAATAAGATAATAAAAATACCAACTTTCTTGAGAAATACTGGCTGGGGCTATGTTGGAATGTAGAACAAGAGGACACTTCATGAACGCTACATTACACCTGATAAATATTCTTTATATATTTATTATGGTTTCCCACTAAATATCACACACAATATTTGAAAGCAAACGTCAGGGACACTGTTTGTTTTACTTATGGAGAGAAAATCCTTTATTTCCAGATGAATAGATAAAACCAAAACAACCTTAAAAAAAGATAAAATAAACAAAAGACTGATCACAAATTCTCCATAAATTTACCATCATAACCTCTCAGGGTTTGTTTTGGTTTTTTAGGGTTTTGGTTTTTTTGTTTTGTTTGTTTTTTTTGTTGTTGTTGTTGTTTTGTTTTGTTTTGTTTTTTTTGTTATTACTTCTTTTTGTTGAGGTTTGTTTGTTTTTAAATTTAGAGTAAAATCCATGAGTGTCTGCTGTTATAGCTGATGAAGAACAGACATGATAAACTTGTAGAACCATCTGTTGCTTAATAAAACACCATAGCAGTGTCAAGAATTACAATATATTCCTCTAGAAACAAATAACAAAAAAATTTGCTACTGTAGAAAGTAAAGACAATAATTCTTAAATCTTTGTGAAAGATTGCTTGTGAGTCAAAATTAAAAATTAGAAAAAATTAACTTGTGGAATGACAGTATGATTGCCATCTCCTTAGAAAAATATTTATTCTTCTAAATTTCACGTACAAATTATAGAGATGATAATATGATGACAATAATAAGACAATATGTGCAATGAATTACAGGCTTTTTGTGAAGACTTTCTGTAGTATTTTCAGCTTCATAAGTTCACCATGTGAAATAATTGCTTCTTCAGTTCTTAATAATAATTATTATTAATAAAAATCATAATTATTGATTCCTAATGCCTTTAGTATTTCAGAAGTTTACTTTACAGTAAAGAGACAAACAGAAAAAAGACCTTAAGAATAGTATTCATATATAATATGTGGATTTCATTATCCAACTTTACCATAAAATATGATGTGAAACAGGACTTCAGTAGTTTATGATACAAATAATATGTGAAGAAGATTCTTACATGAATTATTTAAGAAATATGCATATTTGATGTATAACAGAAGGAAAATCCTAGAATTTTAAGAGTTGAATGGGTACCTAAAGACAATTTGGTCCCAACTGTCCCCCACCCTGCCATGGGCAGGGACACCTCCCTAGAAGAGACTGCTTGAGGCCTTATCCAGAACCAGGTTGGGGTATCCAAGAATACCTGGCCAAGCTGCTTCAGTATCTCACCCCCCGTACAGCAAAGAATTTTTTCTGTATATCTAACCTAAATTCCCTCTCTTTTAATTTACAGCCATTATACTTTGCCCTATCACTATGGCTCCTGATGATGTCCCACTCCATCTTCCCTATAGAGTCTCCTTCAGATCTTGGAAGGTTGTTATGAGGTCTCCAAGCAACCTTCTCCAGGCTGAACAGCCACAGCTGTCCCAGACTGTTTTCCACAGGGGATGTGCTCCAGTCCTCTAATCAGCTTTTGGCCTTCCTATGGACTTGCTCCAGCTGTTCCATGTCCTTTTTATGTTGGGAGCACCAGAACTGTACACAGTATTCCAGGTGGGGTGGCACCAAAGCAGATAGAGAGGGAGAATCACCTCCTTTGAGCTGCTGATCACTCTCCTTTTTGTCTAGCCAGGGATTCAGTTGGCTCTGTGGGCTGTCAGCACACAGCCCCAGCTCATGTTGAGTTTTGAATTAACCATCATCCCCGAGTCCTTCTCCACAGGGTTGCTTCCAATCAATTATCTGCCCAGCCTGTAGGTGTGTCTGGGATTGCCATGATAGAGTGTAGGACTGTTGAGGAATACCTTTGGGGCAGGACACTGGGCTGAGGAAAGAGGTCTTGAACTGCTGATTATTTGCATTACAAAGGGCACAGGAGCCAGTGGCACAGCCAGGTGAGAGGGCACTCAGTAATGTGTCGGGAGCCAACAACCCCCAGACTTTACTGTACTTAGACTGTCAGGGTATAGAGATTCCTTTGTTTGGGGTTCATTCCCAGAGGCACTCAGCTCAAGATGACATTCTGTGATTTTATCATTTAGTTGCAGCACCAGGAGTAAATTTTTTAAGGATAGTGACATCTGAGACTCTGCTATGGTAAACCTAAGATAAAGTTGGTAAGGAAACCTGAACTGATAGTGAGTGTGGGGTGTGTAGCTGTGGAGTGGCTTCAGTTCTGGCTTGGGGGTACCAGAATGACTGCCAGAGAGGCTCCTGGAGGGTAACAGAGCAATGTTTCCTTACCAAGGACCTTTCATTTCACATTAATGAACTTCATGAGGTTTGCATCAGCCCACCTCTCAAGCGTGTGTCCAGGTTCCTCTGGATGGCATCTCTCCCCTCCATGTGGGGATTACACAACTGCACCACACAGCCTGGTGTAATCAGAGAACTTGCTGAGGGTGCACTTGATCACAGTGCTCATGTTGCCAAAAAATATGCTGAACCTTAGTACCGACCCCAGGGGACCCTGCTCGTCACTGAACAATCTGTATATTCTGATTTCTAATCTACCTGACAGGTAACAGAGAGGAATTATTCATATGCATATGCATTTCTGCAATCCAATTGCAATATTCTGGGACTGTTCAATCTCTGTGTCTTGGAAGTTCAGTCATGCTGTGGACATCTGCATGCATAGTAGGAGGTATCCAAAACTATTTGGAGCTAAGATAAATAGTTTCACAGACCAGAATGTTTAAGTGAGGCACCACTGTGAATTTGGCTCAGTTGTGTTTAGGAAATTGTCTATGATTTGCGAGAAAGCTAAGGCCATATCAAAATTTTGAACACATTTTTGAGATGGTAATAATTGGCAGCCAAGAATTCAAGACAGAAAATGTGGAAAAGAAAACATGTAAATACCTTAGAAATAAGTAGAGAATCAGAAAATGGTATCTCAGCAACATGAAGATAAGCAAGTTCACTGTAAAATACCCACACAAGTCAAAGACAGGCTGGTTTAAAGGAGAAACATCATTATGTAAGCATAATTATATAAATATATAATGAGAAACAATGAATAAAATTGCAACTACTACCGTAAATTTACTAGGAGGGGTGAAATATTTTCATTTTTTTTATTATTTCTGTGAATGCACCAAAATAATCACATCAAGCATTGTGAAAAACACAACCCAGACTCTCTGAGGTAATTTACCTAAGTGTGGATGGAATTAGAACTGGACTAATTAGTCAATGAACACAAAGTAGGTCATTTCTACATAGGTAAACCATTGAAGAGGATCTCTAAAAAACAAAATTCACAGGGGGATGGAATATATGGTATTTTTTTTTATCCATTTTCATGTCCAAAATGCCTAAAATGCATCTAGTATCTAAACAAGAGTCTATTAAAATAAAAGTTTGGTGTAGTTATTTAAAAAAAAAAAAACAAAAACAACAAACTCATTGCTTTGTAAACACTGTAAACCAACTATTTTTTCCCCTTAAGGAGAGATATGACATGAAGTTAACATTGCTATTGAAAACACATTAAAATAAATATTGTCTTCTGCCTGATGAGAAAATAGTTTGGTGTATTTTTATCCAAAACTACTTATTATGTTGGTAAAAAAGTTATTCTTTCCATTTTTAGCATAGATTGATTTTCAGGAATTCAAAAAGCAGAATGGAAAGGAGCAGATAGAGTTTGTACTTCTGTGTTTCCGAGATGGCAGAAATTCTGTATGTATCACAAGTGAACACATGAAGCAGTCACTTAAATTTTAATATTTTTAATCTGTACACTAAGAACTTATTGTTTAAAAGATATCAGAACTTGTATATCTATAAAACAATTCTTAGGGCCTTTTAAACCAGAACTTACCAAACAAATTAACTCTTGATACTAGAATATTGAAAAATGCGTATTTAGAATTACTTTAAAAATACTCCATGTGTATGAGGAGGGGAAAACAAATCACATTCGATAGCGAAAAAATACAGAAAAATTGTGCAGTCATTTCGAACTTTGTTTCTTCCCCCAGAACCTATTGATTTCTTTCCTGATTTTCCTTCATAGAAATGCTGTAATGATGAGAGGTTTCTTATGCTCCCAAAAGGCTTTCTTTATTCAACATGCATGGAAGTTTTTAGAGATGTTGGTTCTGAACACTCAAACTAAAATAAGAATCTATTCCTCATCTTCTGGATTTTGGGTAAGTTCTATAAGCATTTCCTAGAAAGAGTGATAGCTTTTTTTTCCTTTGTTCAAAGAAATAAGCAAGTATCACTAATTATTTCTTGATGACAGAGTCCAATACCATTAGTATGTGTCAGATGTGTTTTGAAGGCATTATGAATGTGTCCAAAAACAAAGCAGAAGAATGTTATAATTTCTTTTAAATCGATATAGTGTTGAATTTTGGTTAAACTCCTTAAAATGATTGACATTTGCAAAAGCAAATGTCTCAGACAATGAAGATGGTCCTGAAAGTACACAGCTTAAACATTTCTACTGTAGTTCTGCCTGTACTGAGTATTATTGCTTTATTCTGTTTTCCATATGTAGGGTTTAAATTTGTCATAATGTATGTTCTCATAATGAAAAAAGGGATATATTATATATAAACATTATTTTATGTTTAATAGAAATGCTTTGGTGTTTTTTATAAGGTTTCAATCTCCCTGATATAATACAGTTCTTCAAATTCATGCTGGCAAAATTCCAAAATCTGTTCATTTAGTTGACTATTAAGCAGTCATTCTGAAACCAAAAAACAGTCCTCCAAGACTGTTGCTGAGATCTGATACTGGAAATTCTTTAATTTCAGGCAAAAAACTTCATGGAGTTGAAATAATTTTATAAATACAATATTTGTACAAGAATAATGAAAATAAAGAAGTGCAGGTTTCAATAACTTTTCCATAATTATCAGTAGGAAGATAGGTTAAAAACACACAAATAAAACAGATAATCTGGCAACACATTAGGCACTCAAATTTCAATTTTTAATTCATTCAAATGGGTAGGGTTTTTTCTTAAAAACTATGGATATATTGTATCTTCACATAAATCATAAATTAAGCTAGCTTTACGTTAGCAAATATATGTTGCAGTGAGAAAGGCAAAGTTTCACACCACTCAGTTTCTCTTCAGGCTTCTGAAAGGCACTTTGAACTAAATGAAGCTCAGTCAATGTGTTTCACATGATTAAAAGGATGAGCACAGTCATTAACAAAACTGAATAATGGGCTGGAGGGTTCTAAAACTCCCAAATGCCATCATGATGAAATGAAGGCATTTTCTTATTAATTTTCTTGCAAAGATCTTAGCTGGAGAACCAGGAATCTGTTATTACTCTGGAACTTCCCAGGCTGTGTAGGTGTTTTGGGTGCAGAGTGATATTGCTTATTCTATGACTATCACTCTTTCCTTTGGCACTCTAGTTACAATATATAAGAGGTTACATCTGTTTCATATTTCAAAAGTCGAAATATAAATTCAAAGAATAAACAAGAGAGCAAATATGTATATATATGTACACATATCTACCTAGATTCAATCTTTGACCAATTAAAGTATATTGCCATTTATCTTGAACATAAATTGCCAATTACTTGAGGTTCTGTAGAATATAAGTTCAGTTTCTTATGCAGACTGTTTCTAAAGTTAACCCACGTTGCTGGGTTAAATATTAGATTTTAAAAGTAATAGGTAAGCATCAAATACTTAATTAAATAAAGATGTATACCTCCATATTCTAGAAGAAATATCTGTTTTGATGCCAGATTTTGATTCTACTTATATGAGAGAGAATGATTTATTAAACAGAAGCTACATTAAATAAGGGAAATGTCTTCTTAAACATTATTAGTTTATTAACTCTGAAGTGAAAATTCATATTTTTAGTACCAAAGACTGCAATGTGTTTTCTCATATACTTAATCCATCTTCCTACTGTGCAAATTCAAAAGTTGATTATCACAAATTTATGGATCATAGCCTTTAAAGTTTTTGGGCTTATTCACCCTGTGGCTATGATTGTATCCCCATCATATCAAGAGTTAAAGATTCTCCTGTAATTTATTCATAACCTGTGTTTCTACCAGTTGCATTTTTAAATAGAAATAAAATACCTGTCTCTTTGCCTTCGTTGATAAACTAGTATTAACTCCTAACAGAAGAGTTCCAGCATACCATGTTTGTAATAGTTTTCAGCAGTAGTAGTGTCCAGCAGGACAGGAGCAGGGCAGTGGTCATCGGCTCTGGTGAGGCTCAATCCTGAGCCTCAGTTCTGGGCCCCTCACTACAAAAAGGACACTGAGGTTCTGGAGTGTGTCCAGGGAAGGGCAATGGAGCTGGGGAAAGTCTGGACCACAAGTCTGATGGGGAGCAGCTGAGGGATCTGGGGTAGTTTAGTCTGGAGGAAAGGAGGCTCACCAGAGAGTGTGTGCGTGTGTGCGCGCAGCATGGTGACACCACCTTGTCACTCTCTGCTACTAATAAAAGGAGGTGTTAGTGAGGTGGTGACTGGTCTGCTCTCCCAGTCAACAAGTGACAGAGCCAGAGGAAATGGCCTTTATTTGCACCAAGAGAGGTTTAAATTGGATATTAGGAAAATTTTTACACTGGAAGGTATTGGAACCAGCTGCTCGGAGAAGTGATGATATCACCATCCCAGAAAGAATTCCAAAGGTGCCTGGATGTGGCACCTGGGGACACAGTTTACTGGTGAACATGGTGGTGCTGGGTTCTCAGTTGTAATTGATAATCACAGAAGTCTTTTCCAATCTTAGCCATTCTATGATATTACGTGTCCTTCCATTTATTCCATTATCCAAAGAACTTGGCAATTACAAGACAAGAAACCTACAAATTAAAAAAAAGATTTTATTGGTCTGTTCTGTCATTCAGTCTTGGGGGATTCTAGCCTTTATCATCTCTACATTGACTTTATTTCAAATGATTCCTCTGCTGTGGATTGCGAGAATGTCTAAATCAAATTACCTAGATGACATATGAATATGTTTTCAGAAATCATGGTGATTCAGTCACACCTTTAGCAGAATAATCTGCAAACGGGATACCAATGTATTAGTTTGCTAGTGGCAAATACAAGTATCCAATAATTTTGGTAACCTGGATTGGAATCAACACCTAAAATAAAGTGCTCAAAAATTACAGCAATATTATAAAGTATTAATTGATTGTCTCCTAAATTAAATTAAAACTTCAGTGTAAACTTTTGTAGGTGAGAAATAATTGGCTTCCAAGAAACTGCTTTCATTATTCATTAAAATTCATTGTAATTACACAATCCACTAAAAATAAAAATCAAAATAGAGAAAAATATCCTTAAAATTTAAAATAAAATTAAAAACCCAAACAAACAAAAATCCAAATCTTTTTCATATATTGTCTAACTTGGAATGTGGAGGGAATCAAGAGCAACTAAATTTCAATTATCATTGTTCTTACTCCCCTAATAAAATTAACAAATTCCTTAAGTGTCAACACAGGTAATTGGTCCATCAAAAATTTCACTAACTTAGTCACAAAATAAACAGGTATGAATAGCAAAATAAGCATTCATGTGTCTAGCATATCTGAGAGACATTATTAGATCATGATAAATCATGATAAACTGATCATGTTTAATAAGCTATTGGAGAATGCAAAACTTGTGAAAGGAAATGGTGTTTCTAATTTGAAAATGATTGCAGCAATTCCATGAAAATTTGGAGAATTAAGTCAAAAATCCCATGTCTTCTGGAGTAACTTTAGTATACAATTTCTAAATTTCAGGAAGATGTAGCAGTCCCATGACTTTTGACTAATCTGGGACAGACATTTCTCCCAAGGATTTCCATTTTGCATGCAGTAATTAAATATATATAGATCCAGAGTGGGATCCCAGCTGGAGAGATGAAATATCCCAATGAATATACATCTATTTTATTAAAAATGGAATGGAATCCTCAGACATTTTAGAAAACAATATATTTTTATAGTGCTCTATTCCCAGTGTTTCTTCAATCATTGTTAAATTCTCTGCAAGGTTGTTGGATCTATGATACGAGGATATGATCATATTTTTAGTATAGTTTTTTTCCAGGGGAAAAAAAATCCTCTTTTGTACATATTTCTAGAAGATGAATTCAAGATGCTATTGGAAAAAAATGGAAAATCACATGGACTACTATATCAGCACTTAATGTCTATATTCAGAAGAACAGTCTAAGAATTAATGTCCCAACAAAGCCTATACAAAAAAACCAGGCTGTAATCCCACAGGTAAACATGTCCAGAAGCACAGGTGTTAACCATGTAAACAGCTACAGCTGATGACAGAAACAGGATCATCTCACCCAGTTTTTGAGTTCTGCAAAGTACATATCAACATTCAAACTAGTTATCTTCTCAAATTGTGAATTGGGAACCCTTATTTATTTGCATTGACTAGTTTAAGTGAGATGTCTAAAGCCTACACGTAAGATGGTAAGCAATTTGAATTTTATGTTGAGGGACCCTATATCTATATCTTATGAAAGATTCAATTTGCTAGACATCTTAAAAGAACACCTCACACTGAGAGCATTTGTCAAAACAAAATTAGAGAAAATGGTGTTCCTGTGACAGCCCACTCCTCTACCATTTCTAACATAATTGCCTAATAATTTGGGCTTTCTGTCAGGAATTGATCTAGAGAAAATCAAGCAAAATGAAACATGACTTGACAGCCTACTGCTTCAGTCACTCTACTGATTGTAGAATCTCTCTCACTGTGTTCTGTTTTATTCTAAAAATGGGGTGAGGGTTATTTTATTTTTAATCTGAAAACTCCTAGGAGGCAGGGTTTCCTCTTTTCTTAGTTTTTGTGGGTGAATATGAATAAAAATTCACTGGATTTTATCAGTTTCTTCCCACCTGCATGTGGAAGATTTCTGGCATGCTGATTTTCAGAGCAGGCATTTTGAGTAGTCAAATTTGTCTCCACTCTGCCCCCATTGCCACTCTGTACTCCACTTTCTTTTGCAGACTGCTACCCAAAGAAATGAGTTGGCTTTGCTGTAGTACAGAATCACTTTTGGGCATTTCACAGTTGTGAGTTCCCAAACCTGGGATTCTAAAACCCACAAGTGTACAACACCCGAATATTCAACCAAAGTGGGTGCTGCTTTTGGCTAGGGTAGAGTTAACTTCCTTCACAGTGGCTGGTATGGGGCTGTGCTTTGGGATTTGTGCTGAACACAATGATAATACAGAGATGTTTTGTCATTGCTGAGCAGGGCTTACACAGAGCCAAGGTTGTTTCTGCTTTTTGCTGCACCATGCTAGCAAGGAACTTCGGGGTCTGTGGGAGGCTGGGAGAGGACACAGCCAGGACAGGTGACCCAAACAGACCAAAAGCGATATTCCAGACCCTATGGCATCATACTCAGTATTTGAAAAGAGGGAAGAAGGAGGAAGGAGGGGGACATATTTGGGATTATGGTATTTTTCTACCCTAGTCACTGGTATGTGTGATGAGGCCCTGCTCTCCTGGAGATGGCTGAACACCTGCCTGCCCATGGGAAACAGTAAATTAATTCCTTGTTTTGCTTTCTTTGTGTGACCAGATTTTGGTTTCCCTATTAAATTGTCTTTATCTCAACCCATCAGTTTTCTGGCTTTTACCCTTCCCATTCTCTTCCTAGTTCCTCTGGTGTGGGGAATGGGTGAGTGGCTGTGTGGGGCTTGGTGGCTGGCCAGGTTTAAATCACAACAGTGAAGGAGGATTATTAATACATATACATATACATATGCATATATAAAACAAAAAAACCCCAAAACGTTGGCCCTCAGCTTCTGAAAGAGCATATATGAACACTTCAACTAAGCATTGTCAGTAATGACCTCAGACAGTCAATACTATTATTTTTCAGGTTCTAGCTGTAGTGAAACATTTCCTGGATCCATCATTTATTCGATGCATATGAAGATGATAACTTGATGAGCACTTTTCAACTTTCATCACATGAGGTTTTAAATCAAAACAAAGACATACCAGAAAAGGGATGGTCTAACTCATGGCCATGGAGTGATAGACTTATAAATCTTCAGCTTCTTTTCGAATAATAAAAAAAACACTGAGCATTTGGTAAGCATAGTTAATATTTAAACATTGAACAAACTTATTAATTCGTTGTAGAAGTAGAGCCCATAAATGTGCTGGAATTCATCATGGAAAATGAATTAGATTATTAAAATAATGTTGAGGATATTCTAAAGGTACCGTCAGTAAAGCAAGACAATTTTAAAGGGAAAGGAAATTGAAATATAGTCTACCACTAACTTGTTTCCTTATTTCAGTGTAAGGTTGCAAAAACACATTTCAAGAACATTTCTATCAATGTAAAAAATGGTAATGTGGGCTGAGAAAAAATAAGATTGTCTCCAATGTACTATGCCGACAAGTTTTATTTGTTGACAGTATATTACATGTGAAGCATATCCCAAATTTAATTTATTTTGAAAGAGGTGGAGAGAAACTTAAAAAATACAAACTTTATTCATGAGATTATACATGCAGAAGTGGTATTTTGCAGTGGTTCTATTTATAAAGAGCAGGTTGACATTACATATTTGTTATGTAAAGTGCCTAAACTGATCCAAGAGCAGGGACAGTATTTCAGGGCTTTCACAACAACAACCGAATACTCACCAAAATACCAATCTATCTGTAATGCAGATATACGAATTTTTGTGATATTTATTTTCTCTCTAGTGTTGCAGTATGACTCAGCAATTAGTTCTTAGCTTAGAAATAAGGTAATTATGAGTCATATATTTCAAAAGTGTTTTTAAGCAAAAGAAAGGAGAGAAAAGAAGATGGAATAAAAGGAAGGAGGGAGGGATGGAGATGGGAGAAAGGGAAGGGAAGTTTCAGGGAAGTTTCAGGGAAGGGAAGTTTTCAGGGAAGTTTCCAGGGGAAGTTTCAGGGGAAGCTCAGGAAGTTTCAGGGAAGGGAAGTTTCAGGGAAGGGAAGTTTCAGGGAAGGGAAGTTTCAGGGAAGGGAAGGGAAGGGAAGTTTCAGGGAAGGGAAGTTTCAGGGAAGTTTCAGGGAAGTTTCAGGGAAGTTTCAGGGAAGTTTCAGGGAAGGGAAGTTTCAGGGAAGGGAAGTTTCAGGAAGGGAAGGGAAGGGAAGGGAAGGGAAGGGAAGGGAAGGGAAGGGAAGGGAAGGGAAGGGAAGGGAAGGGAAGGGAAGGGAAGGGAAGGGAAGGGAAGGGAAGGGAAGGGAAGGGAAGGGAAGGGAAGGGAAGGGAAGGGAAGGGAAGGGAAGGGAAGGGAAGGGAAGGGAAGGGAAGGGAAGGGAAGGGAAGGGAAGGGAAGGGAAGGGGAAGGGAAGGGAAGGGAAGGGAAGGGAAGGGAAGGGAAGGGAAGGGAAGGGAAGGGAAGGGAAGGGAAGGGAAGGGAAGGGAAGGGAAGGGAAGGGAAGGGAAGGGAAGGGAAGGGAAGGGAAGGGAAGGGAAGGGAAGGTCCCAAAGCCCAATTGTCTGTAAAATTCCTCTTACAGGGTCATGCTTCTGCACTGTCACTAGTTTCAGCTAGGATAGAGCAAATTTTCTTCACGTATCATGTACAATACCATTCTTTGAGTGCCAAAATGAGAATAATGCTGATAACACGCTGATGTTTTTGCTAAATAGAGCTCACTTTAAGCATTCAAAATTCTTTCAGTATATTTTATGGTGCTATGGAAAAAATATTGTCAGCACATCTGCCTCACTACTGTGGCCAATATAAGATTTCCCCATTAAAAAATTTCCATCAGATAAAAATCAAAATCGGTGTCCAGATAATATGAAGAGAGAAACATGGAATATATTTTTCATTAATTAACTTCAGTGAAAAATTCAAGACTCTCTTATATGAAGAACTGCCTTAGGCATAGCAGAAGTGAAGAAAAGTTACAAATTTAAGGTAGGTCAGTCAGGATGTGTGGGAATATCAAATGTTCCTTAATAAATCAATCAGTCTGATAGCATGCCAATCATGTCAGTGAAAATTTTTCAAAATTTAGATAGTCAATTGATCTAAGAGGTGGCAGATGCAGCTGAAATAAAATGCAAAATTGTATACATGAAAATAAGCTCATGTATAAAAATAATGCTTGCATTAGTAAATAACAAAAAAAACCCTGCAAATTAATTGAACACAGACCTATTTTCTTTGCCCCCAAAAAGAAGCTGGACACACTAATAGTATCTTTCCCCACTGAACAGGAATCGTTTCACATTTCACTTAGCTTTTTACTACATTTGGTACAGTAATGTCTATCAAGGGGTAAATTGACTTTCCTTTTACAGATCATTAACAGCTGCAATCAGCCAAGAGAGTTTACATGAACTGGTTCTAGATTGTCTCTAAGTTCAGACATGAGTTCATGCAGCATTGTAAGGCTGAAATAAAAGAAATATATGCTTGCAATGTGCAAACTTTTGACTTGTAAATATAACAAATAAATTTTCTAAATAATTTCTTCATAATTTAAACCTTTAATTTGTAAATAAATTCTGTTCTGAAATACATGAACCATACGTTTCAAACAATATCTTATGATACTTCATCAGGAGTCTAATCCACACTGTCTGCAGGTGTTGTTATAATGGTAAGGATCAGTTTAAGCATTTGGTTTACTTTGAACAAGTACAAGCTTGAGCTCTGAATTAACAAAACAAGAGTCAGAGAATCTTACACTTCTTTTTCTTTTTCGGTAAAATGGTTCATTCTAAAATTAAGCTGGTCAGCCCTTTGAAAGGAACTATGCATGCATGGGCGTGAATTTCTTAATGTGCATTTTCTTCTAGAACTCAGACTCTAATACGCTTACATTTGTCGTGTATATAACAAGCATTTTTCTTTCCCTCAAATGTCTCACTGAATTATCCACACAAAAGTGAGAGTTCTGGAGGTGCATTTTTTTCACCCGAATGCAAGTTCCTGAATGGCGGAGCAGAACAGCTCAATTAGCTGGCTTTTGGCATAGGGAAAGGAAGGAGCACCTGCATCATCAATTTGCTGTCTCTTTCTCAGGATTTGTTTCTCTAAAATGTAAGCACAAAAACAAAGCCCAAACTCAACAAAAGATGAGAAACAGGAATGGGTTGGTTCACCGTCATCTCCAAAAACTGTAGGATTATTGAAGTTGGAGAGGAAATTATCTGGTCCAATCAAAGCGAATCATACTGTGCAGGCCCTTATCAAATTAGTATTTGAAAGTTTCCAAGGACAGTGCCTCCATTGCCCCTCTGATAAATCACCTTCATGCTACACAGAGTTTCCTATCATCTAACTGGAACTTGTCATAACACATATTAGTTTCTGCTTTTTACCTATGCACTCTCAGTAAATTTCTCTGTCTTCTTAGTGCCTTTTCAAGTTGTGTCAGCTTTCACAAGCAAAGTCTCCCAAGCCCCACTTAGTTTATGAGAACAAGAACAATTGGGGTTGGTGAGTCTAGAAGAGAGATAGATGGCTTTGGGAGCACTTAACAGGAACCCCACAGTACTTGGGGCTGAGTTTACTAAGAAGAGGGAGCCAGGCACTTCACAGAAGTTCATGGTAGAAGGAAAAGAGTCAGTGGGCATAACTTGAAATAGGACAAGTTCAAAATGGATATGAACAAAAACTTTCTAACCATGAGGACAATCAAAGAATAAAGGAGCTTGCATAGGAAAGTTTTGCAGTATCCATCTCTGCCAGGTTTTAGTCCTGTCTGGCTTAGACTCTGCATAACCTGCTTTATTTTCACCACTCAGCCTAGTAAGTATTCAGCCTATATTGTTGTGTGAGGTGGTCTTTTTTTTTCCCCTGTAACTCATGGAATACATTGGGGGGATGTAGCATTCTAACCATAGCATGTGAGCAGAGGCACACATGTTGAAGCAAGCAGATGTTGAAGTAGCTGTTATCCAATATGAAGCTTGAAGGAGAGAGATGAGAGAGATCAGAAACCCGGTCCCAGAGATGAGAGAAGAAAACATCTGTTCCCAGAGATAAAAGAATTTTTGTTTCTATATTAGAACAGCTTATCCTTAAAATTGCACCCCGATAAGCTGAAATGATGCATTGTAGTAATTGTGGTAAGACTACCAAACCGTGGGAGAAACTTCTCTATTGCAGATATCCAGGCAGCTTCTATTCATGAAAATTAAAGCCTCAAGAGAACTTGTGGCAAAAGTCTCCATTGATGCCAGGACAGACTCTTCTCCCTAAGTGAACTGAAGAAAGATTATTTTAGAAGTGGTAAAACTGACTAAAAATACCAAAATTTGTCTCTACATACCAAATTTTGTCAGTAGGAAAGAAAAGCTAGGGGGAGAAGTATTCTGAAGGTTTATTCTGATTCTTACTATTCTTCTATTAGTTCTGTTAATAAAGTTTTCTTTATACTCTTTAAAGTATATTTAAATATAAATATATATGTATATAGAGAGAGAGCCTGCTTTTGCCCTTCTCCTAATCTTCATCTCACAGCAGCAAATGAGTAAATAATTCTAGTGAGTGCACTGTCATTTGGCAAGCGCTCAACCCACCTCACAGTCACAGGTGCATTTTACTTTGTTAAGCTTCTTGAGGTTCCTGATAGGTAATTTCTCCATTCTGTCACAGACTATCATTGTAGCTTCTCTTCCTTTGAGTGCATCGTTTAATGCCCACACGGACATCACTTTTTGATACCTTCCACAAATTCCTTGAGGGAGATTTCCTTCACATCATCCTGATACAGATATAAAAAACCTATAAATGCCAGTATCAAAAAAAGTTCTAGATTCCCATGAAGGACAGCAATAACTATTGGCTTCCAGGTGGACTTCATTCTCTGGTTACTACATCACCCAATTTAAGACAAACATTAAATTTTCTTACCTTAAAGCCAAACCATACCTCATCAGTTTTGTTATAAAGATACTACAAAAGACAATGTCAAAATTCTCGTTAAAGTCATGGTAAACTGCATCACTGTGTGAAAGGTACTCAGCTAAACACAAAACCTACAATTTAATTGTTTTTTAAAAGTTTTAAAAGTTTTGACAAAGGCAAAAATATTAAACATAAGTGATGTACAACTGGGAAAGAGTAGAGCTCAGTGTAGCATAAGCAGCTATCCTGGAAGAAAAAACCATTGAGGAACAATAGAATAAATTGCAGTTGATTGTAAAATGTGTTGAATTGTTTTCTATTTGCTCTTACCTAAAAACTTGTTCTACTTGTTTTACTACCTTCTCAAAAGAAAAAGTATTTTAAAGTGCTTTTTCTGTATGGCAGATATTTTGGAAGAGATAATCTCTTTCAAACTGTTTCCTTTGTGGAAATAACCAGGATGAATTTACAGTAGTGGTCCAACCTGGCCATAAATCTCCTGTGTATTATCAAGGACGTTATCATAATGAATCCTCAGCTCAACATGAGTTTTTTGCTCCAGAAGTTCATGACAGTTCTGGGCCACTGTATGCTACTCATATCACTCCCTTACATCAGTCTATCAGTTGACACATGATTTTTTGCCTTACTCTTCAGTATTAAAATATATATATATATATATATATATATATATATATATATATATATATATATATATATATATATAATAGAAGAAGAAACATGAAAAAACCCCAAAGATAAGAACATAAGTTTTTCTTAATGGGATGGTAAGCTCTGAAAGTTTGTTACTTTGAAGGTCTATTTGACTTTATGTTATTCTCAAAATGCAGGAATGCATGCATGGGGGTAGTTAAAGTGCTGCTGCTTCACTACACGTTTTGAAGAGATGTGTTACTAGTCCTGCAGTCCCCAAAGTACAATATAAACTCCTATAAATCTATACAAATGAAATACTTTTACTTGGCTAATGAGAACGTGATAATAGTAAAAGTAAACCACAAAAAAAGTAGGCAGTGTAATATTGTGCCTGTATTCATTTGATTTTGTAGGCCCCGTTTTATTGCCAAGATAACTTAAATGTTTCAAGATACTGTAATTATTATGAGACCTTTTTGCAATTAATGTATTTTCTGAAAGTCAGTTCAAGGAGGCTTCACTCATTAAAACAGTCTCAAGCAGCTTCAGGCTCCTCTTTCACCCCTACTTGCTGTTTGCAGATGAAAAGTATGTTACAAGATCAAGTAATAACCATAATCTTCTGAGATGCAAATCAGCAAGATACACCAAGGACTTTCTTCTTCTAGAGTGTTATTAAACTGTGAAGGTTCAATGATCCATCAAGTTCAAGATCACTTTCAGGATTTTCTAGTCAAGGTGTATTATCAGTGATGATAAATAGAGCTGATGGGACCTGGGAAAGCAGCTGCACATGGGAATGATGCAGTCCCTGCCCCTCTGACTGCTACTTTCCTGGAGAGCAGAGACCCTTCAGGTGTATTACAAGGAGTAAAGTCTGTTATAGGGAGGTGTAGTTCTGACCACACTAATGCTTAACCTAATATGTCATTAAATCGCTTATACATCATTAAATCCCTTATTCCCAGTATGCTATCTAATAGATTTTCACTTTATACTTTTGAATTGTTTACAATCTACTTTAAAGTATCTCTGCACTCAGCTAAAGGTGTCTAAACTCTTCCAGAAGATTTGCCATAACTTCTCTGTAAAGGCTACCTTACTTTCTCGGTGTAGCCACTGAAATTAGTTATATCATGTAAGCAGTAGGCACTCAGAGACATTCTTTCTCATAATTGAAGGTAACAGTCTTGAAACTTACTCTTCCTATGTAGATTAGTTACAATGTTTCTGCTGTAATTAAGACCAAACTTGTATATTAATAGTCCCATATGCTCTTTGATTGTACCCATTTCTGTAATTTCATAAAAGATGACTGGCAATCACATACATTCTCCCTTCCCACACATGGCATATTGGATTAGATAACTCCAGCTGAAATTCTGAATATTTTTTGATGGATGTTGGGAATAAGAGAAGAAAATATTTTAAGAAAATAATATTAAGCTTCTTATCAGAATCATTCTTATGAAGGAAACTTGTGTATTTTTTCTGAGTACAAAACCAGCCATATCAAATTTATATTTAAAATTGATGCAATTTCTGTGGGACATTAGGGTCACCATGCTACTATCTAGAAGTGTCCATAGTTACTGAGAAACATTTAAGTAACTGTGGTAATGTCATTTTTCCATTTAAAACTTTGCAGAAATACTGTAAATGTAGTAAAATTAAGTCTGATGTTTTGTTAAACCTTCTCATATCTTCTAGACTGCTCATGCTTATTTACCAGCAGAGAAGAGAGCAGTGTTATTATATGTATATATATTATTTTATATATGAAGTCTTTTAATTAATAGATATTCCCCAAGGAAAAACTGCCTCTATTCTTTGTATAAGAATAGTAAAAATATATTCAGATCTAAATTAAGAGGTTAGATCAGCCTATACAAACAAAATAAATAAGCCAGTCCTTTTTACTCAATATTAAATTATCACAATTGTTTTCAATGCATGTCTATGTACCAGAATCAACCCTGCTATAAACCCTTCTCACAGTAATGTGGCTATGTGAGACTCATTACAAAATTTGTCCAGAGTATTTTTAATCATGGAGAATATTTTTCTAATTCATAGCATTTTATTTCCCTTATTTTCTTTGTTGTTTCTTTTTTACTTTATTTGGGGTTGTGGATTTGTGTTCTTTTTCTCCTTAATGTATATTCTAGGAGATTATTAGTTTTGCTTTATTTTCTTTCTTCCTTACAACTTGCTTAAATATTTAGAAGTCTCAGACCTTTTCTTTCTGCAACAGGGAAAGGTGCAGTACTCCTTTCAACCACAACAAGCAATGTGTGTGAGAATGCAATCACTATGAGAATGGAGTTACTGTGCAGCAAAGGGAGGACTAAAGCAACAGTTACCTTGTAGTAAAGTATTTTCATTGAGCAGTCTAGCCCCTTCATATAGTCATAGAATCATTAAGGCTGGAAAATACCTCCAAGGTCACCAAGGGACAGTCTTGGGACATCCAACCAACATAGGATGAAATCCCTACCACCATGCCAACTCAACCATATTGTGAACCTGGGTTTGTCTCAGGTCACAGTGTCTTATTCAAGGATTGTTTAATTCAAAACTGTCCTAGAAGCTGAAATCAGGGTAACTAATTGTCCTAAGAGCTCTAATTGACTGATGGAGGGAGGTTCCTACTTTCTTATGCTTTCTGTGGTCTTTCATTCCTGAATTCACAATAGCTCAGGTTAAAGAGAAGAAATCAGATAGATATTAAGACAGTTTTGTAGATTAATTTTAAGAAAGTCTTGGGTGAAGTGCAAATTAGAAACCACTTAAATTTTGAGAAACATCACTTGTATGTCTTTCACTATGGAGGATCAGCTTTAGCACACCCTGTCATGTGGAAACATTGCCTCTAGGCTTATCTGAAAGATTGTCAAGCCTACTTAACCAATCCCTCAGCCTCAGAGGAGACTCTATCCTGGATCCTGATAGGATGTATGCACCCAAACTGAAGTTCAAGAGCTGGAAATCCTTACAGTAGTAGAAAACGAGCCATTCAGCTGCTGCCTAGATTCCAAAGTGAAGGATAGGGAATCGATCTGTATTGCCTGTGGTTCTATACAACTCCAAATATTATACAAAGCTTATTTGCCTTTAATGCTTTGTAGGCATCCCCACAAACGGCTGTAAACATGTACAGGATGTTGCAAAAAAGGTAGCTGTGTCTGAAAGCTGCACAGCTGTGCATCAAGGCATATTGCTCAAGCCCATGTGTTTTTCTTTTACTTCAGGTACCTTTTCTGCTTCCAGCATTTAATTCCATGATAAGCATGTCCTCTAATTTCTATCTTTGATTGCATTTCTACACCAGACTGAATCTGAGCTGGGCAAACTTGG
Source organism: Luscinia megarhynchos (assembly GCA_034336665.1). Taxonomy (NCBI): domain Eukaryota; kingdom Metazoa; phylum Chordata; class Aves; order Passeriformes; family Muscicapidae; genus Luscinia; species Luscinia megarhynchos. The sequence goes on along the minus strand of JAPFBE010000003.1, from coordinate 53,232,415 downwards.
TCTGTCTGAATCTTTTCAGTCTCCTGGCTCTGCTGTTTTCCCTGTTTTCTCTGCACTGCAACATCTTCTTTTGAATACATATTTGCATATTCTTAAACTTAACTTGAGTCTAAAATATTTCGAAAGTTAAGACAATTAAGATTTAACAAAACTTGATGCAAACACTTCTAAGGCTAGAAAAGAAAGATAGTGACTTTGACAAAATCACAATGACTTCAGGTATTCTTAAGGTAAATTTATTTTTTGCCTTGGAGTTAAAGCCTATGAAAATATGGTATCCCTTTCAGCTTAATTCTAAGTATATATATATTTATAAGTACATCCTCTTGTAGACAATGTCATTTTTTGTTGGGATCTCTTCTATGTATGATTTTTCCCAACTGCGGCATCTGTAATGTTAAATCAAAATAAATCTAAAAAAAATCCCACTTGAAATAAGGGGACTAGACAGACAGAGTTATTTATTTTTCTTTATTGCTATAAAGAATATCTGTGTATCTAATATAATCGCTTCTATTATTAAGTTTCAGCTTCTTTGATATCAAATTAAAAATTTTTCTTTTTTTCTTTTTCTTTTTTTCCCTTAATTTAATCACTGAGAAATAATACCTGCACAAACTAATTGCTTTCCAGTTTATATCCTGGTCTAATAATTTTCTTCAAGAAATACAAGATCTGGTCTTTCCTTAGACTGTTTGCTTATAATTCACTTACTCTTGCCATTTGAATATTTGAATGGTTTCAGTCAGGCATGTTAATGATGTACGGTTTAACATTTGATTGTACCCCTCAGTTTTCACAATGTTTGCCCTTATTAAGGCTTTTTATCCCCTTTTCTAACCTTGATATAGCAGTTGAAGCTAAAAGATATTAGCACCCTAGTTTAGAAATCCAATTCCCCTCATATATCTTTTAACCCTTCAATGCTCTGCTTTGCTTATGTGAATCCAGATGGCTCCAGAAGGTTTCTACAGCTTTTACATGGCTCCTACTTAATTGAGTTTTAGCACTTTTTTCCACTTTCCCACAATATTTTAATTGAGTTTATACATATAATTAATTCCAATATTGAAATAGGTTTAAATCAGTGGAGTTACAGTGTCTTCCAAAGTTGCCTCTCTTTATTTCCTTCCAAATTTTTGCTATTGGGCTTCAATAAAAAAAAATTTGTCTGCCTCTTTGTAGACTTTTGCATTTGATAAAATTCTCCTGGCCTTTATTTTTTCTTTTGCGTGACAAAATTTCTGCTTTGGAGGCAACTGTTTAGCACTTGACTCCACGGAAAAAAGACAGTAAAGTGTTCTGTTGCTACCAGACAGCCTAAGTTCGATTTTGAGCTACTAACAACTGGTACAACACTATACATTCTGAAGTTCTGAGCAACTTAACATATACACATTTTGATTCATTCAAGTTTTATTACTTTTTAAATAGAGCACCAAGCATACTTTCAGCAAGAAAGAATAGTCACCAATGAATGGATTTTTATCTCCTGCAAATAGCTGCTAGTCTAATGATTTTGATCCAGGATTTAGATTTAACAATATCTACTTTTCTGTCTCTTTATGTGGTATTCATGGGAAAGAATGAATTAATCATTTTAAGGACTAGTTTTCAATATTTCCTGAAATAAACTCTCTTTGCAATTGAACAACATGGTTTTTTAAATGCAAATACAGCGCCACAGTTTCCTAAGAAATCTTCTGAAACAATAGGAGTGATCATATGTTGGCATTCTCAGCGGCAGACTCTTGACAAGCTGATTATCCCCCCTGTGCTTGCAGCAGTCACAGCCTGTAATAAGTAAGAGGCTGTAAATTGTATGGGCCACTCAATTTCCCATTTCACTGTCTGCAGGAGCTACTGAAAGCTGAAAATCTCCTATTCTGTCCTTTCATGTCAGTTAAGATAATGGCCAAATTTATTTTTTTTTAAAGCAGAATATAATTGAGAGATATGTGATGGTGCCAGAAAAGTGAGATCACTTAATCAAAGGTCAAATTAGTTTCTCACTCCATACACCCATCTAATCAAAATCTTCTTTTTTTTATTATTTTTTTTTTTAGCTACCTGCATTGAAAATTCAAAGATAGCCTTGCCATCTACTTGTGTTGATCAGACATTACCCAAAGGTGTTCTGTACATGACATCCTCCTAATGAACTGTTTCTATGACATTTCTGCTTTTTTGTTTTTTGTCCAAGGGCATAGAACATAGGGGGAAAACTTCAAAATGCAAGAATATTTTTCTTGAAAATCTTTGATTTTTTCATATTTCTATAATGTTATAGGATAGAGGATTTGAAAATTACAAAATACTTGAAGAAAAAAACTTATTTTTTAACCTGTAATATTAATAAGTATAATATTCCACATAAAACATACTTTCTACAATCTAAAGGATACTTGAGCAAAAGATACATTAGAATAGCTATCTGTCAAATGCAGGATTTGTGTTTTTCAAGCACAGACCAACTGCTAGTTGGCACTCTGCTCAATGCCTTTTTCTCTTGGAATAAAATTAGCATTAATCTGGCAAATAATTCATTATTCTATCCAAACTTCTGTTGAATAAATATTTTAAGTATAAATGGATAGCCATTAGTGTTTCGTTGTGGAGTTACTTTTTGGTTTTCAATTATTGGAGTTAATTCTTCTTAACCACTGTTTCATATCTCTCCTTTTTTTAGCAGGATTTGGTATTTCCATTCACTGTCCTATTTAGGGAAAATATTTTCATAATTGGTTCTTCTTTCTAACACACTAATACAGGCACATCTTTTTTTATAAAGGTGCCATCAATCAAGATGTTTGCGAGATCCAAATGAAAGGACAGATGTTTAAACAGAAAACAAATCACATATAAAAGCAATGGAAATTCTGCATTAAAGACTTTCATCGATGGACAGACATCCTTTGAATGTAAAGGAGTTACAAAAGACAAAATCCAGACTATAAAGAGGAATTTTGCAAGCAGGATAATACAATTGGCAACATATCAAACAGTCACACTGATAAAACAAGTATTAGAAAATTTAAATCAGATTACTGATGTTAGTTATCCCCTCCAAACAAGATGAAAGATTCAAAAAGAAAAACCCATACTTTCTGGAATACCTAAAAGATATTTGAACAAAGAATATGGAATTTCATACAAGAAAACCAAACACAGATTCTTACTATGTATTTCAGTTGCAATATTTCCACCTCAGTCACATGCATAGATCTCAAAAGAATAATTGTACAGAATTAATAATTATCATGTAAGCAGAAATTGCAATTTCACATTGCAGAGTTGTGGGATTTTTTAACAGCAGGATTTTGACCTCTGAAATGTCTACTCCTCAGTTAGAGCTTTTGAGAAAAAGCAAGGCAATTCCAGGCATAAGCTGCTGTAATACATGTCTGGGCCCTACAGCTTGAAAGGAACTCCACAACCAGTATTCACACGGGATGTACACTCTCATAAGTCAGAACTCTTCAGACTTGCTGCTCTCACAAAGTGTATGCACAACCACCCTGACTCTTGCTCTATTAAGTAATAATCCGTTTAAACTCACTGTTGCATACTCCTGCTTTGTACCTTGATTTGTGGCTGCTCTCAGAACCAGTCTGAGACTAACACAAAAGCCTTGAAAGACATCATGGATAGGATTCACCTGTCCAAACAATAAATAACTGTTCTTATTTGGGATTTCATAAGGTATCTGAGACATCTGCAAGGGGCTGGACAACATGCTATAATTGTAAAAAAGAGAGGAATCCTTTGGAAACCAGATGGAGGGTGAGCTAGATATGCTAAGTAATTTAATGTCATTTCACATTTTTAGACATGTAAAAGCAGTCACATCCCTCACAGTTAAAATGTTATATATATACATATATATATATATATATATATATATATATACATACACATATATATACACATATATATATAATTTATATATATATATATATATATATATATATATAAATTAAAGCTGTAAAACCAATCCAAGTATATTTACTGATGAAACTTCCTGCCATGGCTTCACTTCAAATTGACATGAAAAGCTAGACTAAAACTGAAGTTTTAATTTAGTTCTCTTTCTTTTAGAACAGCAGTTTGAAAGCAAGCTTCTCATTCATGAATAGGCTATTTTTGTAGTAACATTACATTTTTATCTGATAAGCTTCCTCTGGTTTATGTGGTATATATACTACTTGAACAAATTTTTTCAAAAATGTTATTTAGTTGGTTTAAAGAAATTAAAGCCTGCTATACAAATTCTGATTTCTCTTAAGCAAAGTGGCTGTGTTTTGGTGTGAAAAGAGGAAAATAATGGTTCCCTTATAAAAAGATGCAATTACCAGATTTATATAAAAATTTCTACAGTGAAATTTTAAGTCAAATTGCTCATTTAAAAATAATTTATGGTAACCCTAGAGAAAGCAAAAAATATATGAGCAGGATTTTTTTTTCACCAATTAAAAAGAAAATGAATAATTGTGCAGTTACCTTTCTGAGCACTACAAGATTATTTAGTTACAGTGTAATTAACTGATTGTAGGGCATTCTTATTGGCTAATTAGATTATTTTCAGTAAAATTCCTATTTCATTCACTATCATCTGCATACAGTAGCTCTTCAAATAGTGTCCCATAAATAGGCTGATTCTCATATAAGATACTGATTACAAACTCATTGTAATCTTATTTAATTTCGTTCAAGTTAAGTATGTTAAAATAATTCAATTTATTAATTTGGAGACAAAGAGCTTTCATGAACTCATTTATATTTGTTTTATAGCTGTTTCACTGAAAGAAAAATAGATGAAACAAATGAGATTGCACTTTCCTCTGGCATTTCTTAATTTATTTCACACACCATTATGCTTCACACCTTCTGTTCAGACATCCTTTATGTCTTTGTTTGTCTCTTTAAGTCTCATCTCTTTCACATACGTTTTCAATCTTTTCTCAGCTTTTTAGAGCAATTCATAGGTACTTCAAATGAGTAATTCACTTGACTATATTAATATTTTATTAGTACTTAACTTCTACAACACGAAAGGTCTGACAGTTGGACTTTTAATTATAACCATTTTACCCTCATTTCCTACCAATGCTTCTTCACCTTTCAATTTTTTTTTAAAAAATCATCTCTCATTCTCCTTCTCATAATTGAATTTCAAAAAGATTCACTGCAGTGATGACTGAAATTATGTTTTGTGTATTTGAATATTTATCGGAAATTTTAAGGTCTGCAATATTAAGATACTTAGGAGATCAAGGTGATGTCTAAGTCCTTCAAAACTTTTACAGATGAACTATCTAATCTATAATTTAAAATTTGCTTCTTAAATTAAAGTCGCATGAGATATCATAAATCATCAACTTCATCACTGTCTATTTCAAATACTGAAAATATTATCTGGGCAATTAATTTTAATTTCAGGAAAATGGTCTTATTCTTTATTTCAAACAGGCTGGAACTTATCTGCTCGTTATGACCATGAAAGTCTGTTGGATGGGGCAAATAGACTTTCAGTGTCACCTTAGAGAATTTTCAGTTAAATATCTAAAACTTAGATATGAAAACATCCTGCTTGAATGCAATCTCTTTCTGCAGATGGATGTATGCATGCATGTAATTATTAATTTCCATGAGATGGTTGCTATGAAATAAAGATGTAACATAACCACTTTGTCTCACTGAGCGTCCAATTTACAGAGTCATTGTAGAAACTTCATAATAAATACATTTCTTCTATTTTATATATATACACAGGTTTCTTCTCTGCATCATGTATGTTCTTCTATACTTGTATTCTTTGGTTATTTTCTTTGCTTTTGAACTATTGCTTCTGTGTATTCTATATACCTCACCAGAAGAATATAAAAACTTCCTGAGGTGATTTTATATGGGTTTTACCCCAAATATTTTGCCTGACAGCTTTCAAGATAATGTTTTTTTCCTCTCATATTGGGGATTACAATCACATTTCTATCAATGAATTTTAGAAAATCCTTTATTCACTTTGTCATCCAGCTGGTAGATCTTTACCTATTAGTACAGATGAGGTTTTAATTCCCCAGGTGGATTGTACTTCATGTTATCATTTTTATTCTTTCTTTTTTCAAGGTTGTCTTATTCTTCCCAGGAGAGCTTCAGGTGCTCCTACTGCTTTATACATTTCAAGGCTTTCTGTCATCATAAAAATCCATTCACATCAACTACATCCCTGTCATTAAACAAGGTACTAAAGATTATCAAAATGAACCCATTGAGTACTCCACTAGTAGTCTTTCTATCGCATGATAATTCTTTATTCAACTCTCAATTCATGTACTGTCCACCATCTTCTCTGAAAATTTCCCATGGGGTACCAAAGCAAGTGTAAAGAAGTCAAGATAGATTAGATTTTCCACAATTCTCTTGTCTTTAACAAGAGTCATTTTGTTAAAGAAAATATTTTATCAGTCTGGCACAATCTGTCTTTGCTAATCTTTTGTGTTGATTTAACCACTTTCCACTCACCTCAATGTATTTAATTATTTCTTCATCATTTGTTCTGCTGATTGTAGTCACCTGTTGAGGTCAGGCTCTGCAGGTGTCCAGTTTTATTTTTCATCTTGTTTTTAATTAGTGCCACTGTAGTCTACTCCTATAAATTGAAAGATTGTATTGAGTGTAAATGGCAGGTTTTGGTAGGAGTGGACTACAGGCTTGACCTCAGTGTGAAGAGGCAATGGTCTGCCTGTGCTGGACACAACCAGTCCCAACTTACTCCACTGGACCCACCATAGAACACAGCTGAACACATCAGCAAAGACAGTTGTATCTTCGTGAAAACGTATTTAAGAAAGGGGGAGGAAAAAGAAAAAAGTTAAGGATGAATGAGCAAACAGCATAGGAAATGAGGGAATGAAAAGAGGCATTTTATTGATTGTCATCTCTGTTTCTCTGATCTGAACAGTAATATAGCCTGACAACAATTTATTAAAACAGACTTATTGAGACAGTATGAAAGATAAGCAGCAATGCACCCAATATGGAAATGCACCCAGTTGCTGATAAACACAAGATCATAACTGATGCAGTGGCTTTGGTCCACTGTCAGGAACACTTGGTGTCCAGATCATCTCAAAGCAACAGACAATGGTGCAAATCACTTTTGAATGCAGGGAAGAGTCATACATTGGCTCACCAGTGGTAGTGTGATTTGAGAGCCTCACACATCTCACTTGGACAGCTGCCTGCCTATTCTGCCAATGCTGGTCAGGGGCAGGGTGTCGGTTTGCTGTTGAGACAGATTTGATCAGGATCAGGGCTAAGATGGTGAAGAGCCTTGAGGGGAAGCCATGTGAGGAGTGGTGAGGTCACCTGGTCTGTTCAGCCTGAAGAAGAGGAGACTGAGGGGAGGCCTCATTGCAGTCTGCAACTTTCTCACAAGGGGAAGTGGAGGGTCAGATACTGATCTCTTCTCTCTGGTGACCAGTGAGAAGACCCAAGGGAATGGCATGAAGAAGATTTTAGGAAAAAAGTTATAAAGTCACAAATCCTGGCCTAAGCGAAATATTGATAGAATTCTCACTGAAAAGAGATATGAAATTGAACATACAAATTATATGAATTATACAAAATAAAAATTAATTGACATGGAACTATGCATAATTATTGAAAAGATATGTCATATAGCATGCATGATAACAGTCAACTTTATGGTTTTGTTTGCTAATTTGATTTTGTTTTTAGTTCTCAAATGAATAAGGGCTTTACACCAAATACAAATATTTGAATACAGTCTGGATAACGTGAACACACAGTTTCTTTCATGTTAGAAAAACCACATAGAAAAATGTGTTAAAGCTCAACTTGGCAAAGAGATAGGTTAGGGAATGTTCAAATAATATTTACTGGAGGGATGAGATATTTTTTAAAAACAGATGCTAAGCGCATCAAAAAAGTAATTTGGGACTCTCTTCAACACAATCCCAACAGCATGATTTTGTTGACTTACAATGTACTGTGAGGATTACACAAATATTTCTGCAATTTATTTTCCCTCTTTGCATATTCCCTCTATGCTGATTAATTGCCCTAAGAAGGAAGAGTAATAGAGACTTCATTTGTTTTCAAGAGCACACATGTATAGACAGATGCTGAACTTTGAAAAGAAAGTAAAATGCCTTCCAGTGAAAATTCTGATAGATCTTAAAGACTGAAGGAATAACTTCAATCTTCCACAGAGAACATTCTCCTCCCTTCTGTTGGAAAATGAAACAAGATTTAATGACGCATGTAGTTTTATCCAACAGGCAGCTGCTATAACTGGCACCTAGGAAAGAGAAACTGGAGTGATAACACTAGAGTGTCTAGACTTAATTTTGATGAGAACTGTGGATTTGTTTTTAGGTCCTGATCTCCTAAGAATTAAGTTTAATATCTCACCGAGGCACATTTGATTCCCATGTGAAGTCACACTGGCTTTGGCAGGAAAGGAATTAATTTCTTCACAGCAGTCTGTTCGATGCTAAATTTTACATTTTTAATCAGAACAGTGTTGATAACACACCGACAATTTAGCTATTTCTGAGAAGTACTTACCAATCATCATTTTTTTCTGTTTCTCACTCTGGCCCCAGTGAGTAACTTGGAAGACAACAAATCTAGGAGGCAACAGAACTGAGACAGCTAATCAAAATTGATCCTGTACTTGAACAATGGGAGAAACAACCTGTGATGAACCGACACTAACCCCTATTCCTTGGCTCCCTGCACTGCTGGGGCAGAGGAAGTAGATCTGGGATGGGGGGAGGGGTGGAACGAAGGTTTTAAAGTCTTATGTTACTTCTCATTAGCCTGCTCTGATTTTGTTAGTAATAAATTCAATTAATTTCTCTAATTCAAGTGTGTTTTGCTCATGATGGTGTTTGGTGAGTGACTTCTCCAGTCCTTATTCCAGCTCAGGAAACCTTCATTACATTTTCTCTTCCTGTCCAGCTATGGAGTGGAGTGACAGCTAGGATTTGGTGGATGTCTGGCGTCCAGCCAGGGTCAATCCCCTACACTTTTTTTCGTGTCAATACCCAGGCACGAATGCAAATTTTTGCTTTTTCTTTAGCAAACTGCCTTACCTAAACCTCTGAGTTGTTTTCAATCTTATTTTCTCTCTCCTGCCCCTGTGGGAAGGAAAGTTGTAGAGTGGCTTGGTGGGTGGGTACCTGTTGTCCAGCCAAGGTCAACTCACCACCCTTACTAGGGAAGTGGTCACAGCACCAACCCACCAGAGTTCAAGAAGTGTTTGGACAATGCTTTCAGGCCATTATGGGATTTTTGTGGCTGTCCTGTGCAGAGCTAGGAGCTAGACTTGATGATCTTCTTGGGTCCCTTCCAATTCAGGATATTGAATGATTCTATGAAAACACTCTGCTAAAAATGCAAATAATTTTCTAGCATGAATGTGAAGTTGTATTCAACATTTCACTGTTGAATCATATTGATGGAAAGCCATCTGGTTAAAATTACATAAAATGACATAAAATCATAAGGTATGATTTTGAAGTCTTAATTTTAGAATAAAAAGGGCTTCTGTTTTACTTTTGACTCATAAATTCTGTGATACCTCACCATATAAGCAATTATTAAAAGCAGTTTCAATTTTCAGCTTTTTTATGGTTAATTCATAATTATCAAAAGCTCAGTTTTATGTTAATTGTGTACTTATAGAATTAGAAAAAGTATCTTCTTGGTTCTGGCTTGTAAAATGCAATCTATACTTCATTATACAGGATAATAGAACAAATATACAAACTATTATCCTTTTTCTAATTTGAAAAATCCTATTGTCAAAAAGACTGTCATAAAATATTACCAAAAGATCAAAGCAATTTGGACAAGGTATAGGAAGTGTAAAATGGAGGTTAATGGAGGTTAACATTCCCCAATTTGGACCATTATCTCAATTGCGGAGTTTGAATCATTTATTCCTAGTTAATGAATAAACAACACCTTCTAATCCCAAGGGCTCAGGAAGAAAATCATCCATGCATGCTAGGTTTATCAAAGTGGACAAAAGTACACAGATAAATGGCATGTAAGAATTAGTCCAATGGTACATACAATTCCATTTCTCTCCCGCAAATGCAAAAGAAAGATGACAGTCTTTTCTATAGCTAAGGATTCTTCTTACCTTCTTTTGTGAAAATTATGCCATTTTAACACATATGCTTGATCTGTAACTGAAAATTATTCCCCTATCCTTGTCAGTTAAAGAGATCTGCTTCTCAGATGCACTGGGAAAAAAGGGCAACAAGGCTTCTGAATAAAAAAAAATTGGGAAACATTGAGTACAGCAGACAGATGAGACAGGAAAGTTGCAGTTGTTTCATCTTTCAGTTATCTCATCTGATAACTAACTTTATCTGACCATTATTCACTCTTAAAATAATTTTTAAAAATGCTTAACTTTTCAGTTAATTTTATTTTTTTTCATTTTATTGCAATCTTATAAATTTCCTCATAAGTTTTACAGAAATTTATTCAGAAGATGTTCACAAAAATACTTCTGGAAAAAATCCTACTCAATTTTCTTTTAAAATTCCATTTTCCTGTCATGAAGGATTTATAACTCAGCTGCAATCCTTATAGTGATTTTGATTTTAAATAGCTTCAATTGTTTTTCCTGGTTTTAACATCAGGACAGTCAATATATTTTTCATCATATTCATCTTAAATATATGATAGCTTAAATTTATAATTTCATAAATATGCTCTTGTTTAAATGAATACAGGTTCTGTGTTTATAGAAATACATCTGTTGAAACTGTTAATTCTCAGTTCCTTCAGAAGTGAAGGAGAAAACAATTGCTGATCCTACAAGTTCCCTTGCACTACATTTCCAATAGAATCATAGAATGGCCTGATTTATAAGGGGCCTTGAAGCTCATCTCATTCCAACCTCTATGCCACGAGTAGGGATACCTTCCACTAAACCAGGTTGCTCAAAGTCTCAAGCAACCTGGCTTTGAGCACTTCCTGGGATGGAGCACCCACAGCTTCTCTGAGCAGTATGTTCCCTTGTGTAATGCTCCTCAAGGCAAATTTCTTCCTTATATCTAATTTAAACCTACTCTCGTTCCATTTAAAGCTGTTCTTCCTTGTCCCATCACTACAGATGTATACAAAAAGTTCCTCTCCATCTTTCTTGTAGGCTCCCTTCAGGTATTGAAGGCTACAGTTAGTTCACCCCAGAGTCTTCTCCAAGATGAACAATGCCAATTGTCTCATCCTTTCCCCATGGGTGAGCTGTTCCATCATTCTAATCATCTTCATGGCCCTCCTCTGGACTTGCTTCAACAGATCAATGTCCTTCCTGAGGACACCAGAGCTGGACACAGCTCTCCGGATGAGGTTTCACCAGAGCAGAATAGAGGGGTAGAATCCCCTCTCTCTACCTTCTGGCCATGCTGCTTTTGATGCAGCCCAGGATACCATTTGCTTTCTGGTCTGCAATGGTCTGCTTAAAGAGTCAGACTAACTAACCCACTGCTAACCATGTCCTCTCTCTCAAATCTGTTTTCTTTTTCTGTTTAATTAATGGTTTGGGGTTTTTTGTTTGTTTAATTAATTAATGCTGTTTCTGTTTCACTGATGTTAGATCATACTGGACACTATCACAAGGATGCACACATCCAGACCTAGTGAAGCTGACTCCTGGTGACCACTAGAGAAATTAACTTGTGTCTTGTCTTCTGAAATGGTTATCCGAATTAAAGCTGACAATTATTTAGAGACGTGCAAAAGCTAAGTTTGTTAATAGCAATTAATCCTTTAAAACTCTTAAAACAGTCACAATAGCAAATAATCTGAAACATAATCTGAGCAATACAGGTTTTAAAAATACTTTTCTTTCTTGTGAATGGAACAATGGCAGCCCTGGAATTATTAGTTAAGTTTTCTATCAGTTTTAAAGACCTGTAACATTCAGAGAGTTTTGATGTCTTTATGAATAATTTGATTAATCTCTTGATTTTGCATTTCCTACCTTATGTACAATATATATGAGCATATATAGATACAAAGCTTTTGAGACAACTCAGTGTTTAAAACTTCCTTATATGTATTCTAAATTTTTCAAGTGACATTGAAACTAATCTGCTCCACAGTAAAACTAAAAAATTTCTTTTACCCTCAGTGTTCTGCTGCAATATCTATATTCTGTGATGCCTTTAAGAAATCAAATTACTGCTTTAGGCAACAGTCAGAAAATCCTGATACACATGCCATTTTCATTTTTATAAATTTGCTTCATATTTTAAATCTATTTTCTCTTCCCTGCATTCCTAAAAGTAAGTTGGCTTTTATTATCACCACATTATATTTCAGAATTCTTACATTGAAGGAAATAATCCCTTCATGTTCTCTTACGAATGAGTAACCAAGCTCAAATTAGAATTCACCATTCTGAGCTCCACACTCTAAACAATGCCATCTTGTTATTTCTTTGAAGAATATTATGAAAAGATTAAATGAGGAAAAATATTTGAGATTTTCCCATCATTTCCAGTCTGTTGTTGATCTGATCCACTGCCCAAATTTTATTCTGTCAAGTTCAGAACACTTGGGTATTTTTATATTGTTCCTTCAAATTCTTCCTGTAACAGTCTGTTATATTTTCATTTGAAATTCTGACAGCATTTTAACGTTATCAGATCACCTTCCCTTTATACCTTAACCAAGCTAGACATATTTAAAGTTTTTTTCTGCAAGTGAGTGTTGGAAAACCTTTAATCAACTTTGTTGTCCTTCTTTGCATCCTAATCAATTTCCTGATCATTAAATGAAAATGAGTATGCACCACCGCACACAGTAGTCTGTTGGCAGGAAGGAATGAAGGTTAGAGGACAGGTCTTAAATTACGATGTGGTTTTGTAATATATAGTGGAATGGCTAATGTTATGCAGTTCAGAGAAGACAGGAGACCAATGAAATGCTGAATTCATTGACTTCCATGTCAAAATATTCACTTAGTTCTGGAGGGCCAAAATTTATCTGATATATCACCTTGTAAGGCTATCCAGAATGCATGGATCTGTTTTATCAGGTTACTATGTGTCATGGTTTAGGAATGGTATTCCCCAATTTAGTGTTCCAAATAAATGATTCCAAACTAGAAGCTACTCTTTCACTCCTCCCTCCCCCTCCCAATCCTGCTGCAGTGGAATGGAGAAGATAACTAGGGGCTCAAAAGGTAAAGATCATGGGTTGAAATAAGAACAATTTTACTGGAAGCAGCAAATAAAAACGTTATGAAGGCCATACTTCCTCTTCAGCCCTCACTAAGTGAATTGAATTCTCCTTTTGTCTAAAGGCAATTGCTAATAGAATGGATTACTCTTCTGGTACAGCTGCAGTTTCAGTGGTCACAGTCACCATAAGTCTGCTTTCCTCCAATTCCTCCTTTATGTGCTGTCTAGTGACGAGCAGTGTCTGGTAAATAGTAGCTAAGGCTCAGCTCATTGCATAACTTCCTGCCTCTCTGGAATTGCAAGAACATCTTTCTTTCAAATATTTTGCCACTTTATCAGGGTCCTGAGTTATTCAGGGGTGAACTTTCAAACCATTGGAGCAGAATAGTCCTTCAAGAGCTGGGCCATTTTCTTCCATCTTCCATGTCACTTCTGACTACCCAACCTTAGGGCATATCTCTGAAAGACTGTCCTAAAATATCTGTTTTGTAACTCTAAACGTGGCGTGGACTGCCCTGAGGAGATTTGGCAGACCTAGCAACAAGTACATGCGTTCCTTTACATCCAAGAGAGGATGTGAAATTCTGAAAAGCTGTTTTAACAGGTCTAAAGGAGGAAAAGGGGGTGAAAAGCCAGGAAAAATCATCCTTCCCTGTTGCCCCCACAGACTGGGTATGATTGCTAATGGTCTTTTAGAGATGGAACCTGAGGGGAAGATAGGACAGCAACACTGAATACACATCCCAAATGACCCTCATTGCCCTTGATGTTATTATGTCATAAGATGGTACCACACAGTACAGCAATGAAGCAGTTTTGATCCCTCTCTCTGTTCTGAAAAATATCATGACTAGCACGTATTGCATATACAGGAATACACACACACATGAACAGACCAAGCAACATTGTGACTCATGGTTCATTACCTAATACAGCAAAATCTTAAATTTTTTTCCAACGAGCTCTGGGCAGATCTGTTGTCACCCCAATGCTTCATGCCTGACAATGAGTGCCAAATAAAGCTGTTGTTTAGGAATGGTAGTTTCTAATTAGTGTTCCCAGTAAACTATTCTAAACTACATGCTACTTCCTCACTTCTTCCTTCTCCCTGCAAAACAGAGCAGAGAGGAGAACTGGAGGCACAAAAGGTAAAGATCATGGGTTAAGACAAGAGCAGTTTATTGAAACAGCTAATAAATAAGATAGTGAACAGTTAAGCGAAGTCTTAATGACAGAGCACATAAGAAAAAAAAACTGGACTATTCACATGTTGTTTACTCACCGCTCCTGGACAACCGCTGAAAATTCATGACTGCTTCCTCCCCACACTAGCCAGACCCAGTAGGGAACCCTCCCCTGTCCCCAGCAAATGAGGGGAAATGATGCAAAATAACCTCTGAGTCCTAGCCTTGCCCACTCCTGGCTACTACAGAACATAACACAGTCCTGGCCCAAACCAGGACACCACGTAAACATTATTCAGCATAAGAGACAAATGCAAGAGATGTGAACTGTAATAAATTAAGTGCACACAGAGATAAAGAGATTTGTGCTATTTGCATCCCTCCCAAGGGGAGTTAATGTATGTTCCTAATTCTTCCTATCTCATTTTTGGTTTTCCAATCACTGTTCTTGCTCATTCAGGAAAATGAATTTCCTATCTGTAGTTCTCTCTCCTTTTTAATAATTGATTGTCTCCTACCTGCACTATGGTCACAAATTGAGTCCCATCATTAACCTGGCACTGATAAGTCCACCTCTAAAGTATATCCCCAAGTATATCCATAAGATTTTGCTACATTTCCAGGCATGGTGATTCTATCACTTCCTTGGAGAGCCTATTCCAATGCCTGACCACCCTTGCAATGATGAAATTTTTCCTAATATTCAATCTAAACCTTGACTGGGAAAATTTGAGGATATTTTGTCAGGTCCAGTCAGTTGTAGTCTGGGAGAACAGACTGACCTCCAACTCACTACAACCTCCTTTCAGGTCAGGTTAAGGAGCGTTAAAATCTCTCCTGGGTGTCCTTTTCTCCAGACTAAACTTACAAGTGACTCCCTTTCCATGACATTTTTATGTACCTATTGATTAGAAAGAGTAAGCACATTTTACTTCAAATTGTTAGGGTTATTCATGATTAAGATATGTATAATGTTATTAAATACTTTTTCTATTCAAAACTAAGCAAAAATTAATACAATATTTCATGAAAATGCTATATTAAAACCACTATGGAGGAGACGCAAGCTTCATGGCCTTAGAGAAAAATTAAACCTGTGCCACAGTCTTAAATCACACAACACTACTGCTCAAGCAGATGAGAACAGGATGTGCCACAGTTGCTTCTGTTGTATCCCTCTTTTTTCATCTGATAAATAATTCATTTATCCGTATAGTGTGAAACATTTCTAACAGCATAGAACAACAGATTTATTTCCTCAAATTTATGGTCGCCTAAAGGTTATGGCTCTCATAAGAGTTTGCCAGCCACTGTCAGAAGAAGACACATGCAGAGTGTTTGCATTCTTTCTATATCATTTATTTGTGGGAAGATCCTTAGGACTATAGCACTGTTAGTCTCATTCTCTGAAAACTCTTAAGAATAATCCTCATAAAAGAGAGCTTTCTTAAGCCCTTGTAATTGCCCTGGGAAAGACAAATACACACACCAATGGTATTATAAAGGTGTCATTATGCAATTTGAGAAGGAGGAAACTCTTTCCAGAATATACAAAATTTTGTAGTGGGGCTTTTTGTGTGTGTGTGTTTATGTACGTGCGTGCGCCTACTGTATCTGCAACATTTTTAATTTGGGCACTCTTAGAAATTTATCGAATGAAGGATACCATAGTGAGGAAAACAAACACCTCAATAGATAGTGAATAACAGTATTGCTCTCATGCTGTTTCAAAGCACAGTGCTGTCCCAGTAAATCTATCCACATGCAGGTTTTTCATCAGTATGTTTTTACTAAGGAACATAGTCTGGATGTTTCCTGAGCTTCATACCAGTCTGTTAGCCAAATAAGATCCTATCTTTCTTGCTTATGTTTATGAGAATGCATTTTCACATTAAATTGGAACCAAATTAGTCTATTGCCATTCCTCTCTGGAGTACACATACTCCTGATGCATGGATTTAACACAGGCTTAAGGGGAGAATGATTTGTGAGAGTCTCTTGTTAAAATATTGGCAACACATCACCGAGGATTTCCTCCAGCAAAGGGAACAGATTATACCTCTGTGAGCTGAATGCAAAACTACTGGGGTTTCTTTGTGTTTGTTTGCAAAAAGACATACACAAACAGCAAGGAAAACATAATTAGAAATAGTCAAACTGGTTAATGGCAAAAATATGGAAAAATCCCACATTCAGGTTATTTGCTTTGCAGCAAGAAAATGTCACTCAAACACAACAAACTAATCAATTAAACTAGAAACAGGATTCAATTTCTGAATATTTATATTAGATTTAAAAGAAAGATTAAACCTTGTTGGATGGAATCGCAGAGGGATGCAGATAATTGCTAATGTTCATTTGTGGTCTATTAAGTCACTTAAATTTAGGACCATTTCACAGATGATCTAGGATGGTCACCTGTCCTCTAGCAGAAAGGTAGGTGTGAATTTCTATAAATATTGTCTCATGCCTGTTTACCCCACATAAATATCTCAAGCATCCTATCAAGTAGTACCAAAATTATATTTAGACAATTGCATCTTTAATTTCTGTGTTCTGATTTTTACCTAAAATGCTAAATTGTCCATTTCAATATCTTCTCACTCTATTAATAAAAATACTCTAGACAAATAGAAAGTGCAGGAGAGCTTAGAGTACAAACTTCTACTTATAAGTGCCTATGAAATTTGTGTAATGTCAATGAAAAAATCTAGATACCAATTTAAAATTGCTGTTAATTTTCTTTAATGATCACCTTTAAGATAGCTGAAATACTCAGACTGTTTTGTCTCCAGTCTCACAAAAATATTTTATATAGTTTTTCAAAGGATTATGCCCTCAGGACACTTATTTAGTCAGACATACATAGTGAAAAAAAACCACAAACCCCAGACAAGATATTAATACTATTTATTAAAACAAATATGTGTAGGTGTTATTTATAAATATCCACCATGAAATTTAAAGAACTACAGGAAAGAAAGAGACGAAATAAAATGAATATCAAAAATCATAGTACATTTCTTGTACAAGTATCAAAATTAGCAAAAGAACCAGGCCTAGTGTACTCTGCTGCATACTGCTCAGTATAAGATTATCCATGTTCTCAGTTCTCAGTGACCCAATGTAGATACCTCTGAGTTAGTTTACACTTGCATTATGTTCTGAAACATAGCAACCTAGTCCTTTGTTGAGGAACTTCTCTTTCACATGGAGTTTGGATTAATTCTTCATTAATAAACCTGTATGGAGTTTGAATTAACACATAAGGCCAGGCCATCTGTCCATAGTGTGGTTGCCCCATATGGTGTTGAGAAATATAGTATTTGTCAATTATTCTACATCATAAGTTTTTATGGTACACACAACATTAATGTAAGTGTAGGCTGGATGGTCACATTGATGCAATTGTGCCTGTTCCTCAAAATTCAAGCAGGTCAGGCTATATAGATATAATTCTTTGCTTCTCTTGATGTTCATCTATATGTAGTCTAAATGAATGCTCTTGCAGCAGGCAACATGGGTACCCTTCACATCATCTCTTCATACAGCAAAATCCATTCATAAATCCTGTAGTTTGAATTACAAGGTAACCATCTGATTACAGAGTTGGTTTTCAGCAGTTTACAGCTGCTTTGCCCACTTTTAGAGTCGAAAAAATATATTAATGATATAGAAGAATGATCTCTAGAGTAAATTGTTATGGAAGGAAAATATACTGAGATTTACCTTATACAAGTTGCAAATCTTGCAGCATTTCAAATGTTAGCGTTTGTTCCCAATTGTTTCATAATTGTGGACATAAAGAATTGTTACCTTTGGTGTTATGCCTTAAAATCTGTTATTGTCACCAAAAGCCTCTCAATAAGGAGTTAAAAAAAATCCACAGAAACTTGCTATTTTTTCTGAATACAACTTTCCAGGCCAAGCCCTATTACCCAAAGGCCTGTAAGATGTGAATATGAAAGCTGGTGACAACAAATCTATCTGAGAGAGAGACAAAAAAAAAACCCCAACAAAACAAACCAACCAACCAAAAAAAAACCAACAAAAAAAACCCAACAAAAACAAACCACAAAAAAAAAACCCCAAACTTTAAAAAACATCCAAACTTCTGTAGTCTTTCTGCTCAGTATAACTGCTGTTATTTCTAAGCATGAACCATGCAGGAGCTGTTCCATTGAGGGGATTGGAAATACTATATGGACAATTTTACCTCTAGGTCATTGTTTCAAGTATAGCTCAGACTAACAATGACAAAACTGTATCGTATCATCTGCTGGCTCTGGAATGATCTTCACCAAATTATTTGACAATTCAAAAGAAATCCTAATAGACCTCAACTCATCAACTCTCAACTTATCAACTTTGTATCAAATAAAATCTTAATTGAAAAACTTAACAGACCAGCAGTATCTTCCACGGCTTAGAAAAATCAGCACTGTTACTTCATTGGTGATGTCAATAGATGAAAAAGAGCTAAAACTTTGTATTTTGGCCAACTATTTATTTGCTTGAGAATACAGCTGCAATTATTGCCAACATTCACTAAGTTTAAAAACTCCTATATTGGTTTAAAATTAAGGTATTAAACTTCCATTTCCACCCCCATTTTAAAGAGTTAATAGCTATTGAATTTATTGAGAATATCTAAAGATGCTCTAGAGTCTTGGTTCTTATTTCTTCCTGATAAGAACTGGGTCTATATAAGACATTTTCTTTAAAGAAAATAAACCAAAACAAAATCTATCAATGCCTTTTCAATTTAATTTTTTTCTGTAATGTATGTTCTGTCTTGTATTTAGCAAACACAAAATTGAAGTCTTTGAACTAAATATTCCAGCTGTCATGTGCACTTCTGAAGCCCCAAGCAAAATCAGCCCTGCTAGAAAATTGTCTTTACTTCTCTTGGTCTGAAATAACCTTCTGTAGTTTCATGCATAGTGAAACATTTCTGAGAAATGGGCTTGAAAAAGTATCATATTAGGGCACCTTATAAATGGATGGTTGGCATCTGTCTCCAGAGTAATATAAGTCCATTTCAAAACCTTCCAAAGCCTGAATAAAAGAGATAGTTTAAACCGATTTTGCCTCAGGCCAAGATTCACAAAGGCATTCAGGATTTTGGATTTTTTTTTCTCTGATGAATGAGACTTAGTTTCCTCAATGACTTTGGGAATTTACAGTCTACTTCTCAGAACTTTTAGCTAATGACTAGCTCTGAGATTAGTTTGCCTCAGTATTCATTTAATGACTGTGATACACCCCATTGGAACTCTTGGAGTTTAAGCATTCACTCCAAACTATTATATAACAGACAGCCTTGTTTTCTAGATAGAGTGATAGAGTTTGTCTTTATCAGAGAATTACCTTTTAGAACTTCCCTCTGGAACATAACTCCCAGGGAAATCTCAGCTAGTTTTCACATTCTGAGAGCACTCTAGAACTCCCTCATAGTGGAGGACATTATTTCTTCCAGACATCCCACATCCCACACCAAATACACTACACAATCCACTCTATCTAACTTTTACAACTGACACAATGATATAATTTGCCCATTCCTCTTAATTAAAATAATGTTCCATGCTTTTCTCCCCTGAAAATTCTTTAATGGACTAGAATTGGTCTTTTGTATTTCACTGGCTAACACGGGGTACTTCAGAAAGCTACCTCTCTGGCAATTGCCTCCTTATTTTTATGTGTTGCAGCATGAGATTTTTTTGGCTAAAAAGCCCTGAAGTTTCCATTCCTTCTCAATCCTTATACAAAAACAGAGAGGATGCAAACACACAAACATAACTACTACTCAATGAGGGAAAAGACCTGGTTCACAAGACACAGAAAATGTAGAACTGCTGAATAACTTCTTTGCCTAGAAATTGTAGTACCTACTACAAAACCCAGCCTTCAGGAATCCCAGACACTAGTAAAAATCTGGAGAAAAGAAGATGAAAAGCTGGTGGAAAAGAATCATGTCAGGGAATACTTGAGCAAACCAGACATACATAAATCCATCATCCATGAGGGGATACACCCACAATTTCTGAGAGAGAGCTGATGTCATTGAAAGAGAAGTAAATGTTATTCCTATTTGCAGACAGGGCAATAAGGAGGATCCAGGAGCTATAGATTGCTCAGTCTCAGTCCCTCTGAAGGTCTTCAAGGAGATAAACTAAAATTTAAACTCCATTTTCAGGTATGTAAAGAAGACAGTTGTCAGAAATAGTCAGCAACGTTCCACTGAGGGAAACAAACACACAATTGACAAACTTAATGAACTTCTACAGTAAAAGCACTGCCCTGGCAAATTATGGTAAAGCAGTAGATATTATCTACTCCAATTTCAGCAAGATCTTTCAGCACTGTCTCCTTTGAGATGCCTATAGACAAGCTGATGAAGTATGAGCTGTCTAAGTAGACAGTGAGGTGCACTGAAAACTGGAAGACTGGACAAACCCAGAGGGTCATGATCAGTGGCACAGACACAAGTTGGAGACCAGGTACTAGTGGTGTACTCCAGTGGTCAGTACTTGGTCCAGTCCTGCTTAACACCTTAATGATCTGTAGATGGGGCAGAGCTCACCCTCAGCAACTTTGCTAATGACACCAAACTGGGAGGAGTCACTGACGGTCATGCAACCATTCAGAGGGATCCAAACAGGCTGGAGAAATGGGCTGATAGGAACTTCATGAAATTCAGCAAGGAGCAGTGCAACACTTAAAAATAGTCAATAGTATTCAGTTTACATTAATGAGTTCTAGGATTTGAGGGAAAATAATGAAGTATTGATAATTTTCAAAGTTACTTGTCCCTCTCATTTTTTCATGATCTCATTGAAGTATCTACAGTTGCACCTCAGTCATTTGTCATGATTTTTCTTGATGGAATGAGTGCTTTTCATCTAGACACAAAATTTTAGGTCTCTTACAGCTACACTTCTCACTTCCTATAGCCTACTATTGGTTATAACATATAGATATATTGTCTGCTTCTCAGCATTAATCAGTGACAAGACAAATTCCCAAATAACACAGACATTGTTTGGGGTAAACCAAAAGCAAAAAGAAGTATAAACAAAAGCATTAAATAAGTTTTGCATATATTTAAGAATATGATTTGACATGCAGGATATTGACAGATTAATTCCATAATTCAGTTAATAGGTTCTTGAATGCACTTGGCCATCTCTGTTGATTGTTTTTTTCCTGTTTTTCTCTGGTTTTGAATCAGCTGAAAGTAGTATTATTTTTCAGTCATCAGTGAAAAGATGAATGCTCTTTAACCACTAGTAGAATTTGCACCAAGACCCCTTTTCCACATGACTGAAATTCCAATTTTCTTTCCAGTGCTTAGTCAGGAATGCAGTAACTACCATCCCCTAGAAAACATCTGTATTATACTGTATTATTCAGTATATTCTGATGTTGTATTTCTCAAATGTTCCATGTGTCCAGAGCATCCACCATCTGACTGGAGCAGTCCATAAATATTCTAAGCATTCAGAGTATAACATCTGGCACACTAGTTATTAGCCTTTCATTCCACATTTTATTTATATTATAATTTCAGTAATGGCTTTTTAGCTCAGACATGATGCTTGTGTCAAAAGTACATCTTGTTAGTATTCAAAAACTACAGACTGATGAAATAATAATGTCAAAGATTTGCTGATCATAATTTCTATGATACTGAGGATTTCAACAGATATTACAATTGTCTCCATGTTCTGTATTATTAATGACAACAGCTGCAAGTCTTGCATGTTGCAGTAGTCTGAGATGAGACGTACCATATTTTGACATATGACTACTTAACCTAAGTTCAGAATTGGTACATTTCTTCAGAAAAGTGTTAAACTACTGTTAGCAGTTAGAAGAGGGAAAAATAGCTTTGTTTTAACTCCATCTGGTACATACTAGAAATCCAGACTGTTGCTAATAAAACATTGAATCTTATACAGAGTATATGGTAAAAAAAATCTGGGGAAAAGAAAAGAGTAAATAACTACATAACTACATCAGAAATTAGAAGATAACATGAAGACAAAAAAATAGTATTAAATTATGGTATTACAATAATACAATGTGCTTCATTGAAAGCGTGCCTACAAAACATGATTCTTGCAACTACAGCTCCAATATATAGAGACAATTGTGTGTATAAAGGAAAAGTTAGTTTTAGTCAGAATTCCTATTAGATTTTTAAATAGCCCCGCATTATTGGGTAGAACTAATTTTCTCCATACGAAAAGAAAAAGAAAAAAAAAAAATATAAAAACCCAAAACAAACCCAAGCAAAGATAAGTAAGTACATAATTCCTGTAAGCCATTTGAAAACTGCAGGTCTACATATGAGAGAACTCTGCAAATCCTTGTTAATTAATTTAATAAATCAGTTTTTAGGTAAAGTTGCAAGGAATTGAAAACAAAGAAGAAATGACAGATGGTATATGACTAGAGACTTGCAGGAATGAAAATTTCCTGTACAAAATCTCAAGGTACTCAGAATGACAAAATACCATTTACAGAGGAATTATCTCCTATTAACCAAAGACAGCCAACCATGTACCGACTAGAGGAGAAGCCGTCCTTGACCTACTTGCAAACAGAGAAGAATTGATTGAAAAATTGAGAAAGAGTGAAATGTGGAACAGCCACAATCAACTAGTAGAATCCAGAGAAATAGTTAATGAGTTTACTTAGCACAATGGTCCGCAAGTACTGAAATTTAAGAAAGAAAATTAGACTCAAATCCACAACAACTGAGGAGCCAGATAAGTTTCTGAGCAGTTCCCCAGGACAGTGAGCATGATAGACACTTCCCAGGACTTTTCACACTAAGTCCCTGGAACTAGTCACTGAGAAACTTCTGTAGTTGATCTGCATGACTTGAAGTTTCTAGCCTCCATGGTCCCACTGCTCCTTTTTCATGCTTAGCTCCTCTTTGTATTCTGTGTCCTTCCCCTATATCTGTGTAGCAAAACCCATAGAACCTTTTGTTCTAATGCCAAACACTTCATTAGAATAACACATCCAAAGTTAGTCCCTACAAATGCTTCTGACAATTTGGGTTTAACAGTTCAGAGGGCAGAAAAGAGAAATGGTAAACCTAGAATTACAGAATTTGAACTCATCTAGATAATTGAGTTTTCCAGGTAAAAATAATATTGATATTGACAATAATAATATTCATATCAATATGAATAATGGCAACAACAATAATACTAACATACATTGCATTGAAAGGATTCTGAACCCTAAAGAAGTGGGCAATACTCCTGCTTAAGGGCCATGAGCTCTGAAACCTCTTAATATTCAACCAACACCATAACATGCATGAAGACTGCCTAACATGTACTGCTTTTCAAATCTTAATGGGGTGATTATGCTCAAAACCAAAACTATAGAGGGTGTGTGGGAGGGGGAAATTGAATGTGCCTGACTGTCTTTAGTTCTGATCCAAAGACCTTTTTCTATTCAGTTCAGTTGAAAAGTTGACTAGGTAGAATGTGTCTTATTTTGGGACTGCTCTTTCATCTAGGATGCAGTCCCGACAAAAACCCTTCAGGCTTGCCTTCTGTGGAGAAGATGCTGGTCAGAGGAGAGGTTTATTCTTATGCCCTTCCTTTCTCCTGAGGCTACAGTCATGCACACAACTTCCTCCAAGGGATTTTCTGTAATCCGTGAACTTGCCAGATAATCACAGTACTAGCTTCTCTCAGAGCATAGGCACCTGATAAGGCATATCAGAAAAACTGATGTCTTCTGGGTGTTAGTAAATCCTTTTCTCCCATGGAAAGTAGTAAACATAGCATTTATGAAGGGTGAAACTAATGATCGGACAAATTGTTGAGCAATAATCCTGACTAAAAATAGTTTCCTCAGCAAATTAAATCCTTCAGTTTTGTAGAGGTTTATGCATAATTCTCTGTAACACAGAAATTGAAAACCACATCTCAAAGAATTAAATGAATATATTAAAAGTCACCAGGGCCCTTTCTCTGAGTCACATCAGCTAACTCCCAAATGCTAGTATCCATACTACTAAATTTTTATAAACTCCAGAGAAAGGTATGGACTCCCCTATTTGTGTATTGGGAGTGGTCTGTGACCCACCCTAACTCCCAAGAACTTAATATAAATTATTTGGGAAATGGCTAGAGACTGAAAAACAAAAGCCATGCTAATAAATAATTAAAGCAATTTAAAGCATCTAGCAATATGTGTACATTAGCAATAGAGTTACAGTGCTCAGGAATGTTGTTGATACACTTTAGTGGAGACCATACAATATTCCAACAAACTATTGCTTTTACAGGAAAAAATGCTACTTTTTGTAATTCTTGGTGCATCAGATGTCACATCAGGCAAATAAATTTTGGGGACACAGGAAGTTTGGAAGGAGTATCTTCTAAGTTTGACATGCTGGGACTAAGAGTCATAGTAATCATGGTACAACAGAATAGTACATCTGCTGTTGTAGAGGGATGATCTCTTTGTTGAAGACCACACAGATTACAGTTTTACAGTTACCTGCTGAAGATGTCACACCAAGTCAAGCAGATTGTAGGGAGACAAACAGTTGGGTAGATTGTCTAAAATAGAACTTTAGACCAGGAACCTACAGTAATTTTAATCTCATATTAAATAGCCAAATGGAAAACTAGGATTGTGGCTGTCTCATAGCATTTTACAGGGGGGCAGTAATTGAGTATATATTGCACTAGATATTTAAATTACAGTATTAAGGACAGAAAAGCAGATTTTTCACATTTTAAAAATTGAAAACATTTATTACTAAAAATAAAAAAGTGCTATAGGGAAAAAAATTTGCAGTGAAAAACCAAAATACCTCATGAGCAAAAAGGTAATACAAATAAAGGAAAATCAAAACATAGATTACTTAACTAAGAGTTTGTACAAGAAGGATCCACTTGAGGTCTACTCACAGTCTGTGCAGCAGAACCTTGCCTCTTAAAGGATCTACTGTCACTTTATTATATTTTACGTTTCACAATATTACTGGAAATTCAGGGAGAAAAAATTAAAAATTATCAGCAAAGATTAATTAATACATATAAAGAATTTAAAATGTGTAGATGAATGGCACTCTAACAATACCCAAGCATTTTACAGTGTGTATTACAAGATTTTATAGGTGCTGTACTTAAGACCCTGAGTTTATTCATTTGAATTTTGGTTACTTCAGTGAACCTTGATTGTGTTTGCCATTTTGCTTGATTGAGTAATAGATAATTAGACTTAAGGAAGAACATTTTATATAGCAATAGAAACTTGTATAGTGAAAATGTCTTAAAAATATTTACCCATTATTTACTTTCATTGCTGCAGTGAAATTTTTTAGGGTTTGTATTTTTTTTTAAAGTAAAAAAAAAAAGTCAGGTGAAAATTGCTGTTTTCTGCTTTAGTGCAAAATCAAGCAAATACATCTCTATGTTTCCTATTTGACCTTTTCTCTATTGTTGTTTTTCCCCCTAAAAATCCCCAGATTCTTCTGAAGTACTCATTTAATTTAAAATTGAGAACCAATCAATCATCTGCTAGATAATATTATGAGAAGAATCTGTTTACTGGAAGTTTTATAAATGGAATTAATTTGTTGATTACAATTTCTCTTTAGTCAATGTGAAATTTCTCCTCACAAATACAATCAGAAATTTCTACCAAACAAAAAAAAACCAAAAACCAAAACAAAACAAAAAAAAAAAAAAAAAAAAAAAGCAAGAAAGAAAGAAAAAAAAAGTTACAGCTGCAAATAAAACAGTACCTCTGATTATGAATAGAAATCAAGGAAGAAAAAAAATAATTTGAAAATATGACTTAAAAATATCTAGCAATTCTTCAAACTACAAGGGACAACATTTATTAATAAATGCAGGAATTAGGAGCCTCATGCATATACCAACACTTTTTTTTTTACATATATACATAGGAAATATGCACCATTTTATCAATTCCTAGCACAGGTATGATGGTTGGAAACTTTGTATTCTGTCTAACATGAAAAAGCCAAAGATGGGAAAAGTAAAAAAGTTTCTATTAGTAGGAAAAAACATTGCATCAAAGAGCACCCTTTAACAATAGAATTGAAAGGGTGATGGGAACAAGATTTTCTCTTCCCTCATATCCCTTTTTTCCTTTCTGTGAACAGAAAATATGCCTGGGAACACAGACTCTGTTTGTGGTTTTTATTTATTTGTTGGATTTCTTTTCAGCTTATTTATGACTTCAGTGATAATTTTTGAATCTTGAAAGTATTTTTATTCCATCCCCAATGTGAACATGTAGCATAAACTTCATCCTCTTTTGTGAGCATGGATATATTACCACAATGTTTATTCTCAACTTCTGTCTCATCTTTTCTGCATTTTATTTTAAATTTCTCTTTTCAAACTTTTGTCCTTTCCTTCATTATGATACAAGAATGGTATACCTTCCCTACAGATACATTCTTTGTCCCAAATAAAACCCTTTTAGCTCACTATGACCACAGATATCCAACTCAGGATATTCCATTAATCTGTAGTTCTATAATATTATTAATAATCCATCAGACTTACTCAGTGCAGGAACCCCAAGACAAGGATTGTTCCTTATTATCCCAATTTGTTGGGATGATTTGTTATTCAGTTAGTACTTTTGTTGCAGATTTCATACAACAATTATAACTGAATAATTATTACAGTTTGTCATCTTGTCTTCCTTTAAGCAAAATTTTGATTTAAGCAAAAATAGTTTCATATACATATTGACAATGGTATAAACTGGTGTTACTAGAAAAAACTAAAATTAAGTCAGCTGAGAATGGGGACTTGATTCTGTGGATGACATTTATTAGTATTCTCCAGATGGTTTATACTACTCTTAGAACATAACACAGCTGTAAACTCAGTTTAGTGTTTGCCATTAAACCAAATTCATGACTACTTTCTACAGAAAAGCCACTGAAGTACTTACAGTAAATCAGGGAATCTGGTCCTCAAGTGTGCAAAAATGAGAGCCAAACACACTCCTTCATAAGTCAATATATTTTGTTTCTTTCTTTTTCCATTTGTATCACAAATGGAGAGGTTTTGGGATTCAAATGCTTGTTAGTAGATATCAATTTCCACTCTGCATGGTCAACAGCTTCTTTAGTGTAGGTATTTTCTGTGTGTGCTACATACATTTGAGTCAGGTGGGTGGTAAATGGGCTTTACCAGGGGTTGTACAGTAAGATTCTACTATCCAAACAGAAGGCCACTGCTCTTTTATGAATGGGACAGAATTGGCTTTATCAATTATTTCACCTCAAAAGAATAACCTTCAATATTCTAATCCTTTAAATAAAATATAAATAATATATCTTTAAAGCTCTTTTGGGATTAGAGTGATACAAGTTATGTGACTGTCCACTACCTGTTTGGATCTGACCCATGAAACTGGGAGACCAAAGACGACATTTTGCCACCTGTTTGATCTAGTTCTAGAGCTTCTAGTGCCTGCTTTACTATCATAATTGACTACTCCCTGACAAGTCTTGATGCATCTTGATTAACATATGCACAAAAGATTTCATATAAGTTCAGCTCAAACTGAATCTGAAAGCTAATTTCTGCAAAATTAGTGACTCTAACACCTTTCACTTTATGTGCTGGTTTTAATACTAGCTGGAAATTAAAGTCCAGATAAGCCACTCCCCCTTTCGCTCTTCAATCTATTGAAAGTGCAAAGCAATGGAATAAGATAAACATAATAACAGCAATATTAATAAAAAAGGTATACAAAAAGAGAAGTTTTTTTACCCACAAAAGGTGTTCATCACCAACAAGGAACAAAAGGTGGTGGATGTCTCGCATAGTTGATGCCCCTGTGACTTCCCCATACAAAGGCAATATGGCAACCATTCCTATGCACCATACCAAATGGCCACTGGGAACAAAGGAAAGATGGCAGGGCAGCTCCAGCAGTTAATGTGTGTGTCCCCCCCCACCCCCAGCCAAGCTTGAAAAAATTACAAACAGTGACAAAGAAACCCCCCAAAATCTGGGTAGCCTGAGTTGGGTTGCACGGCTGCTCCACTGTGGGTCAGTTTTGCACAGGTCCCTGTGCTGCTGCTTCTAGTGCTTCACTGCACCTGTTCCCACAGGTCATGACCACTTCCCCACTGTTCCACTGCCTTATTTTGACTTGTTCAGGCTTGGCTTGATGAGCTTGGCTGCGCTGTCATTGCCATTGCCAGTCCTTTCCCCATGGAAGCCTCTGCACCAGAACTGTTGGGTCAGCACTACTGTAGATTTAAATTTTTGATGGTATCATTTCAGCACCATAGCTGCATTCCAGAAAGAAAGAGAAGGGGAGAGGCAGTCTGCAGTGGCTGACCCTGACTCTCCTGCAAGAGAGAGAGAGAGAGAGAGAGAGAGACCTCCCAGTGATGATTTGAGTGATATAAAATAACAATTGAGACAACCACAGACCTTGCCAAGCTCCTCTCTCCTCTCCGCAAAACCAGGACACTCGACAATTGCTCGGTGCCTTCAGAAATTTTCTAGTGCCCTGAAAAATAAGAGGTTTCTTTGACTAAGTGATCTGAATTGCAAATGACAGTCCAGTAACAGAAAATAACTCTCATAGTGATGGAAAAGACAAGATCAATTAATTATGCTCACGTTACATTTTAAAATAACTGATGATGGTGGCAGAATTCCTCCCCAGGCACACAACAATGGTCATTGAAATTTGCTTCAAAAGATTGTATGAATCAGACATCTATATGTTTTCAATGCCATAATATTTTGTTGATTGTGGGGCAAAGATGACTATAGAAATGGCACAAGCCTTTTTAATTTTACAAGAAGTTAACATCTTCACATTAGACAAAAGCAAAATACAATTAAATGCATTTTGTCTCCTCTTCCGATGAAACTAAGTCTTGAAAAGTGGGAAAATGATATTTTGAAGGTAATGACGTAAGGTAAACACCTAATATTGATGGGCATAGCTGAGACTACAGAATGTATAGCATTTCACAGCAAATTTCAAAATGTACATTAGTAAATGGTGTTCTTCACATTATTCACCATGTATTTCAGCAGGAAACATAATTTTTATTCAAAATTTTCTACAGGAAACAGACTTCCCATTATGTTCTTATTATACCTTTTTTCCTTTCCATACACTGCAGATGAAAACAAATAATTTAAATTAACAAACTGAAAAAAAAAAAAAAAGGTTTTTTCAGAATACTGCTTGCAGGTCTTTAAAATGATGAAAGTGCTTTACATTATAAGATTGCTCTAGTCTCTGAACATGGATCCCAGTTTGAGAGATTGAAAACCTCCCTGAAGTCAGAAGCACTTAAATAATTTAGATTAAATTTAAATTGTCCTGCACTTTATAAGCCCAGAACCATAGTCACATCTTTACTGGGAAAGCTTATAAAAATTTGAAATGCTCCAATAATTTTAAATCTTGTAGAAGCCTAGTACCTTCCAAATTAAAGTGCTAATAAAAAAAATAGCACTGAAATTTAAATCTCTATATGCAGTGTAGAATGATTTAAAATTATTGAAGCCTTTCAATTTTTTATGAGGTCTCTATGTAGAAGTGAATCAAACAGCATTTTTAGTACAATGAAAATAAGTTACAAAATAAACATAGAAAAACTGTCATCAACATAGCGGTGTAGTAGGAGAACTCTTTCAGGGTGCCAAAGAAGCTTTGAAAGAACAACTGCAAACTGAAAATTGAAGCAGATACAGCCTTCTGCTTAAAATCTTTTCATTGAACCCAGGAGATACTTTAGGTTCTGATTTTGTGCAAGATATTTAATGTCTTTAAATTTCCATTTCCCCCTTTCTTATTTAAATAGCAAATTCATCGGTACAAGAACTTTCTTTTTTTGTAACTGATATTCAATAGATTAGATGTGGATATCTGCCATGTCAAAATCCATATCTAACCTAGTTATCCCAGTACTGCTTCATTGTCAGTGGAGGGAAATACATTATTTTCAAAGGCTATTCATATAATTGCAAACCATTCAATAAGGAATAGATCATAACCTGAAGAAGCCTATTAGTCTCTATTGACAGTGAGAGGGGCCTAAAATCACTAGCTTAGCTGTTGATTTCAGTACCTACAGTTAAGGGAAATGCAGCCAAATTGTTGTTATCTTGTCTGAATATTTAAACTTCCACATTTTCTTGCAACACCTATTATTAATAGCTAGAAAAATTTCTAATAGGTAATCTTAAGTCTTCTGAATCTACAAGTGTTCAGGAGTGAAATCTTTAGAAACAGTGAATATGCAAAGACGTCTAAGTCATATTCATAGACACATTCCTGAAGTGAAAAGATGAAAGAAAATACATGGGTCATCTGTATCTAATTAGATGGTTTTTTCTTTCCATATATTCACTGTAGAAAGAATTGAAGGAAGAAATATATCAGGTGTTTCATGCACTTTACCTGTAAGGATGAATAATTTTCTTGCAGAACTAATGACAGGAAAACTTGAAGAAAATCCAACGACTCCCACTGACCTGATTCAATCTGAGTTTCAGTAATAGACTGAGATTACTTTGCTGGATGACAAAATCCTTCTGACAGCTGAAGAAGAATTCGAGGTAGAGAACCAAAGGTTTTCACAAAGACAGAGTTCATCACACATGGCAAGTATGAAACGTCCTCCTACTAAATGTAAAAATCCATGGCAGGAGGTGGCTGACAGCAAAGAATATCAGGAAATTAATGTTTCATGTTGAGTGTAACCTACTGCTTGCTGAAGAAATTCAGTAAGGGTGATAAGTCTTTAAAACTTGGAGTGGCTGGTGGTTATGGTGAGGTGAGGTGCAGGGCACTGCAAGGCCATGGGTTCTGCTGTTCCAAGACCCAGTCATTTCTCCTCAGCTGCCAGACCCTGGGCCAGGAATCTCTTGCATGGAGAGGCTACAATAAACACCAGGGGATGCACAGGGGCCTCTCCAGAGGGATGGCCAGACACTGCCATGGGGACAACTCCATGTGTGTGGGTGTGAGGGTGTGTGAGAGTGGCACAGCGTTGGAACAGGCTGCCCAGGGAGCTTGGGAGATCTCCCTCTCCAGCGACATTTAAAACCTATCCACACGACATTCCTGTGTGCTGTGCTCTAGGTGACCCTGTCTTGACAAAGGGGTTGGACTGGGGAATCTGCAGAGTTCCCTTCCAACCCTAAATCTTCTGTGACTCTATTAGAGTCACCTGTGCCCTCTGCTTCTCTGGTAACAGCACCGGAAAGTGTTTAAGTAAGCAGCTGGTCTAATCTAAAATGCTTTTTCAGGGCTTTACGGAAGCATAGAAACATTTGGGTTAAGAGGATCTTCTTTTACCCTTCTGAGCAAAACGAAGCCAGAGACAAAAAACATGGAGAAACAAAGCAACTGGTGATGTGCCCCATGTTCACAACTGTGTGTCACAAAAGAGTGGTTTAGGAACCACTTTAGAATAAGGAATTACCAGAAAAAGGTTTCAGCAAAACAAGATTAATATAAAGTTCCTTGGTAAGGTTCATTCCAATACTGCCTAGATGGTAAAAGCATGCAGAGAAAAAGTGAAACAAATATCCTTCATCAACTGGTACAAAACTGAACTCAATTCAAAAATTATCTGTGCAGAGAATGAGGGAAAGGGGAAGGGCAAGATAGGAAAGTGGGTATTCAAAGGGTTAAGGGAGACTCTCCCACAGAATGGCAAGATTCAAAGTGGTTTTCCTTGCCAAACGTAGCCTCAGACTCGACTGCTGAGGCTGCAAAATGTACCCACATGGGAATGGAATGGAATGGAATGGAATGGAATGGAATGGAATGGAATGGAATGGAATGGAATGGAATGGAATGGAATGGAATGGAATGGAATGGAATGGAATGGAAAGGAACGGATGAGATCCCAGGACCCAGCCCAGCCCATCTCTCCCAGGGGCCAGCCAAGGTACAGGGGATTCTGGCATGGTCAGGGCCAGCACAGGTGTGTCCAGGCTCATTACTCACCTTGGCTAAAAGCCACTGGGGTCTGTCTCTGCTCTGGCTCCTGAGCACTGCCTGGCAATGCACGGGAAACTGCACTTGAGGTCAGACCCAGTGAGGCCCTGCCTGGAGGGTGAGGATATCTCAAGGGGTGATAATGTGCCCTGGCCTTGGGGGAGCTGTGACTGAGCTCTCCAATGCAGAGGGCTCAGGTGAGGCCTATGGGGTTCCCATGGGAAAGGTGGCATGTGAGCCCAGTGAGCTGCAGGGAAAGCTGCCAGGAAAGCTGCCATCCCTGGTCCCTGGGGTCCCAGCTGCTGCAGCCCTGAAAAGATCAAAGGTATGGAAAGGTAGAGGGACGTGGGTTGATGCCATGGTAGAGCTCACAGAGTTGTCTCAGTTGGAAGGCACCTGGAAGGATCAAGCCTGGCTCTTTCAGGGAGCAGTCCGTAGAGGGATCGAAGCTGCATGGTGCCAAGGGCCCTGCCCTTCCGAGGGGGTGGGCATGGGCACAGCTGGACAGGCCGGGAGGGCAGGTGCAGCCATGTGGGCACAGTCCCGGGGCCTGCAGCCAGTGGCCAGCGGAGCCGAGAGTGGTCAGCGCTGCCCACAGCAGCTGGTGGACCTACCAGTGCCCAGAAGGTTCTGGAAGGGTCTCCGTGGTTTTGGCAGTTGCCACAGCCATTGCTATTACTGCTTTGATGCTGCTGGCAGTCAAAGGCTGTACTTGCAACCCAGCACCTCTGCACTGGTTCTTAAGGTAACTAAACCTCACCTCCTTGTTCTGTTCCCACAGCCCACACTGGCCGTATTGGGAGGCTGAGGTTTGACCCTAGACCAGGGCCTTGAGGAGATGTTGTGGCTGTACTCGGCTCAGTGAGTCCCACTATGCGGTAGAAGCTGCCAGGGAGGTGGGGGCTGTTACACAGCAGGGCCTGGTGCCAGCAGGAAACCCACTGGGAAAGCCTCGATGGCTCAGGAGGGCCCTGTGCCTCCCACTGTGGGAGGTTGGGGCTATCCAGGGAGCTGCCACCGTGTACATGGCATCTTCTCAAATTATTGTTGGGCCTCACTTACCCACCCCACAGGTCCCTGAGCCCCAGGAGGCTGGGGGTGCATGGGAGGTAGGACGGCGGCTGCTCCCAGACAACTAAAGGAACATTCCCTACCATGTGGCATTATGGTGAGCACATAAAGCTGAACAAAGAAGAAGGAAGGGGATGCACATGTTCAATTTTTAATCCCCAAGTCACAGTTATACTTGTTGGAGCTATACTTTCCTGGAGATGATTGAAAACCTACTCGCCCATGGAAAGTGGTGAGCGAATTCCTTGTTGCTTTGCCTATGCATATGACTTTTTCTTTAGCTGTTAAACTGTCTGTCTCGAGTCATGAGTTTTCTAATTTTTTGTTTTTCCAGTTCTCTCCCCTAGTCCACTGGTGGGAGGGTTAGTGAGTGAATGGCTGTGTGGAGCTTAGCTGTCACCCTGGTTTTTACCATGACAAGTTACTCCAGAAACATGCAACATAAAAGGAACCATCATAGATAAATGTTTTATTTGGTCATCTTTCAATTTATTGCACAAACAATTCCAGGGAAAATAAATTCACAATTGGAAAATTCAGATGACACTTTCATATGGTAGAGGAAAAATAGTATTTTATGTGATTTGGCATTGGGGATTACAAGGCTACAGATTGGGCAAGATCATACATTTAACAAATTTAATAAATCAAATCACTAAACATTAGGGAATAAATTAGCACATCAAGAGTATTACACACTGCTACAAAGAAAAAAGTACAAGCAATCACCTACATAACCATTTGCACTGCAACAAGAAAGGCTCCTTCAAGAAAGGAGCTTCTTATTTTCTGCCAAGTCAAACATTTGCAAGTGATCACAATTTCTTAGATGAATAATAGGTTGCATAATTATGGTCAAATAGAGCTGTATGCGTCGTATTAAACACAACTTTATCTTGGCATAGATAAGGAAGACCATTAGAAAGAGGCGTTTCTGGCCTTTTTTCAAAATATCTTTTATTAACTTAAATGTAAGACAATATGATATGCATATACATACATTATATGCATTAAAGATTTTTTGCATAGGAATAAAAAATGTTGTTTTCCTTCACAGCTGAAAGTCCTTATCATATTAAACTAGAGAAACATTTTTAGTGTGAGACTGTGTCTTTCATTCTTTGGCCTAAATAATCTTTTTAATGGTGTTGTACTAATGGAGGCTACTTCAACAAGAAGGGTTGATACACCATGACTTCAGAATAAATTTTACTCTCAGTGTTAAGAATTATCCTTTGAAATATGAGATTTGGAATAAGACCCAGTATACCAAAATTAAATGAGACTGAAAAAATCAAACTTAATAAAATGAATATCTGCATAATGTAAGTGTTTATGCTCAAGAAGACAACAAAGTCCTTTTAAGACCATTACAAGGAGAATCTGCCAGCTTAAATTTAACTAAAGGGCAGAAAATTACCATCTGGATACCTCAGTTTTCTCTTGCATTGAAGGCTAGTGATTTAACCCTGAATTCAATTATTTTTTTTATCAGTTTGCTTTGCATATAAAATGGTTAGTAGCATTACATTTTGCAAGAAACTTGGTTCACGTATTTATTCTCAATGGAGGTTCTACATGCAGTGTAAAGCAGCAAATTGGACAAGTTAAGGCAATCTTACAGAACACAGCACACATTCTAAACAAGAAGTCACACTGCAGGTAGTCACAGAAGTGGAAAACTAGGATATAGGGGAATTTTAATAAGGAAAAAAAAAAAGTCTGGATCATTCAGTGTCTATAAAATTAGTTACAAATAAGCAGCTAATTTTAGGATCCAAACTCTAGACTTCAGATCTCTAAGTCACACCTGAAATTTTTCACAATGTTCTTCAATCCTGTTGATGTAGACATAAAGGTGAAAGTGAGAAAACATTTCAAACCAATGAAAATCAGGTAATTTTTACCTGCTGATCTATTATCACACAAGGCAAGATTTTGAATATCAAAATTTTCAGATGTCTCATCAGTTTCTTTCTCAGAATTTTGTACTGGTCTGGTCATCATTCCCTCTGAGAACGAGTGCTTGTTAAATGCTACTAGTCTTGCTTGTTACTCTCAGTTATCAAAGACATTTGTCCTTTGAGTCAAACCGCTCAGATTGAGGAGTTCTATCACTCTTTGTGCTGGTTCGGGCTGTAATACATTTAATTTTCATCACAGAAGCCCCCACAATGCTGTATTTTGTATTTATAATGAGCATGGTTTTGATAGCATACCAATATTTTAGCTTTTGCTGAGAGATGCTTACATAGCACTAAGGCCAGGACAGCTGACCCCATCTGACCAACAAGGTATTCTATTCCATATGGTATCATGCTCAGCATATAAAGCTAGGGGAAGAAGGAGAAGGATGTTTGGAGGGATGGCATTCATCTTCCCAAGTCACCATTATGCCTGAAGGAGCCCTGCTTGCCTAGGAATGGATAAACACCTGTCTGCCAATGGGACAAGGTGAATTAACTTCTTGCTTTGTTTTGCTTGTGTGTTGACTTTAGCTTTTAAGCTGTCTTTTTCTTGACCCATGAGCTTTCTCACTTTTACCTTACAGATTTTCTCCCCACCCCACTGTGGAGGAGTGAGCAAGGGGCTCTGTGGGACCATGATGTTTCCTGGGGTTAAACAACAAAACTGTCCTTTTTCAATTTTTAGCTGCTAAGACTGGCTGGGCAGTCATCTTTCCCTATCTACTTTTATTAAAGTTCATCGTCTAGGGAATTAAAGTGGATTAATCAGGTATAATCATATGCCAATCTGTACCTACTATCAACCCCTAAAGCAACCTGAAATGCATTGTTTATAACATGGTGCATTCCACCTTTTTCAGTACAAAATGAATACTGGGGACATTGTATCTCTTTAAAATGTTCAAATTAGCCCCTTTTTCTGCCCAGAGTGTAATCTTGACATGGAACATTATAAATGAGATGCGGGTTGCTCATAATTTCTGTAAGTATTTTTCTCAAGCAAATGCACTCAGGGTCCTAAACAAAAATGAGTAGTATGGGATGAGAAGAGATATACAAATATTTTTGGGAATTAAATATATTTAGTTAGCTCTACTATTATTTATGCAGTCCTACTTTTCATTCTCCACAAGCATTCAGACATTTAATCAGAAATTCAATAAAAGAACTCTTTCACATCTCATTGCTGTCAGAGCAATGCAATGCCCATAATGCCCACATGCTGATCAGTTCTTTTTTTTCTGAAGTGTCCATATTAAATAAAACTATTTGGCACATTTCAAAACGCATTTTCAAATGTTCATAGGTATCCTGCGGCACCAAGGAAAATATCATACTGCACTTGCTGAGCTGCTAAGTTGCCATTGAATCTCATTTTATTGTTCCAACAGCCAGTGACTTTAAAAAGCCACAAACTTCAAAATTACTAGAAATACAACTGAAAGGTATAATTGTTTTTGATCTTGACTGTGCATGTAGACAGTGTCAAGAAATATTTCTCAATAATTAAGTCTGACTTGTACAGACACAAGCAAGGACAGACTTTTTTTATGTTGTTGTTAAAATTAATTCAGCATCATTGACAATTCATAAGATCATAGTGGAAAAATTAAAGAAAAATTATGTTATTTCATTTTTATTTTGTGCACTGCAAATTGAATTTTTTTCTGCTTCTAAAGGTAAAAAATGTCAAAACTACAACATCTACAGCATGAGATATTTTAGTCAATGTTTGCTAAAGCCATATGGAAATCTAAAATCTTGACTTCTTTTCCTTCTTTTTTGATGTGAAAAATATTTTTTGCAAATATGGCATTACAGGTAATGCAAGTGAGAGTAAAGAAATGTTTCATTCCAGTTTTCTAACACTTTAAAACAAGCTCAAGCTTTCAGAATCCATACTGTAGTAATTTTACATATACATACATCATAGAGTATTCTGATTTGGAAGGAACTCACAAGGATCATTGAGTCCAGTTCATGGCACCAGGCAGGATAACCCCAAGAGTCACACCTTGTGCCTGAGAGAATTGTCCAACTGCATCTTGAGCTCTGTCAGGTGCGGTGCTGTGACCACTTCCCTGGAGAGCCGGTTCCAGCGTTCATCCTCTGGGTGAAGAACTTTTACCCTAATATTTGACCTAAATATCGCCTAACACAACTTCATGACATTCCCCCAGGTCCTGTCACTGGTCCCCAGAGAGAAGATATCAGTGTCTGCCCCTCCTCTTCTCCTCACAAGGAACTTGCAGACTGCAATGAGTTTTCTCCTCTCTCTCCTCTCTCTCCTCTCTCATCCCTCTTCTCTTCCTTTTTTCTTTTCCTCTCCTTTCCTCTCCTCCAGGCTGAACAGACCAAGGAACTGCAGCTACTCCTTATGGCTTCCCCTCAAAACCCTTCACTATTACCCTCCTTTGAACACTTTTCTGCAGCTTACGGTCATTCTTATATTGTAGTGCCCAAAACTGCAGACAGGACTTCAGCTGAGACCACACCAGTGCAGACCAAAACAGGACAATCACCTCCCTCAACACACACACACACACACACACATATGCACACAGACATATTTATAGAGTAACAAAAAAAAAAAAAAAAAACCATAAAAAAACCAAAAAAACCAACCAACCAACCAAACAAACAAGCAAGCAAAACCCCAAACAAACAAACAAAAAAACCAAAACAGAATGAGGCCCTTCTAGTGTATTTAAGTCAGTGATTTTTGCCCTAGTCTATTTCTAGCTTAAATTTCCATCAAATCTTTGTAATTACTCTAGATGTATGGTAGTGAAGGATTAGACCTCACCATTTTCATTCAGTTCCTGACTTCATTTTATATGAAACTGACGTTTGCTCTAATACTCATAGCCTTGTCTTTGTACAAATTACAGATATTTCAAAAGCTCAGCATAACTGCAGTTTGTGCAGAAATCTGGATAAATGCCAGTGTTAAGTGGTATTGAATCAGCAAAAATGTCTGAAGAATTGTGAACAAATTTGTCAAGAGATAACAGTCATAATCCTAGCTTAAATTTAGGGTCACAGCTGCTCTGTATTACCAGCAGAGTAGAAGGTGAAAGGAAGCCAAGGCACATATGCCCACTTGTCAAGCAATAAGTACTTGAAACCAGAATGATGTCTCACTTGCATATGTGTTTTATATGTATGCACTTTTATGAATGCAAAGACGTATTTTCGAATTTAACCTTATCCCTTCCTTGTCTTTTTGTTAGATATCAGTTCTTATAACTCTGCTCTGGAAAGGAACCGTTACAGGAGTGTCTTCGCCTGCTGGCAATGGATTTGTGATGATCCCAACTGGTGTCAATTATTTTTATGAATACAGAAATATAGAGCTGTGAGATGAGGTATATGAACTCAGTAGAATGAAGAATAGAGTAGGATAGTCAATGAAAGGCTGTACTGGCAGAGGTCATCTATCTCTATAATTAAAAATATCCCACCTATTTAACTGTAGCCAGGTCAGTATTCCATCATTATCTAGAGATGCCCCTCTAGGCATACTGAGAGTCATACAATTCTTGGACACTGCTAAACAAGGGGGGCCCTAGTTCATCATTAAGTCCTATTAAGAACAACAAATCAGATATTCCTGCAAATTTTTTCTTTTCAGTGGATACACCAATCATTCTTAGAACATATTTGTTGTATAGCATGGTCAGTATTTTGCACTGACTTGACAGTAGGAACTGTATGAAAGTCTACTTTCTGCTTGAACAAAGTAGAGTATTTTACTGTTTTGCATTCCATGTTATCATGGGAACATGAAGTAATGAAATTCATCTCCACTACTCTAAAATATTCATAGTTAGTGAAAAGTTACGTTTACTTTTGGATGATATTAATTTCATCGTAAGATAAATGTCAAAAATTTTGCTCTGCAAATGTCTGGTTTTTTCCTCCTTGAAAAGAGTCCAGAAAAGAAGTTTTAGTGATGATAGTGTGCGCCTTCCAATTGTTTGAGTATGGGAATTCAGGAGTTTAAAAATGCTTCATCTTCTTGTACTGGAGCACTGGATTCACAAAAGGAAGAAAAAGAGAGTTCTGACTATGTAGCCTAGTGATCACATCAGTCTGGGAGGTAAGAGTCTTGTTTGATTTTTCTTTTTTTTCAGATATTAAAATAAAAATAACCCTTGAAGGAAAGACCTGAAGGTATGTCAATCTTCCCCTTGGCTATATTATATTAGAGACACTAAGTATTTTAAAGTGCCATTTCTGTTTCTTTATTATGAGACAATCTTGGATTTTGGAAGTGTTCATACACTTCCATAAAAGTCTATAGCTGATCATCATTGTATAAATAAGAATCTATTTTTAAAAACTATTTCTTTAGTGCCTAAGTAAAGGATAAATCATTTGCATTCTCCTGAAATACTAAATACTTCAGCAGTTCCTAATTTTTTCTGAAACCTGTTCTTCAGTTATTAAAAGTAAGTGCCCTAACTGATTGCTAAAGCTGTTTATTGTAGTAAAGAAATTAATTGATTAAATTTGTAGAATTGCATTTCTTATGCAGCTTTACACAAGCCTCTTCCTATTTTCATGGTACTAAAATTTATTTTTTTGTTGTTATAGATGAAGTATCTATTAAAGATACAAGTGCAGAAAAACAGATCAAAGTTCACCTTTGGTCATGAGAGCTTTTTCTGATGGATCTCTGTATACCTAATTGGAGACTATGAGCAACCAGGTATTTTTGAGTAAAGATTGCATATGAGTATGAATAAGCTGAATTAGCTCTTTTTCTTTCTACGATGCTGTGGTTTAAAGGTGTTTTGTTTTGTTTTGTTTTGTTTTACCGTAATAATTCTTCCTAATATAACTATAAAAAAGTAGTGATTTGTAATACAACATTGGCAAAGGTAAGTAGTCAAACCATAAATTAGATGGGGTTTTTTGTGGTGTTGTTTTGGGGTTTTTTTTCTTCTCTATTACTCTTTTGGACTAAATCTGATAATTAGAAACTGAAAAAGGAGTCCTAAGTACCAGTAATCATACTAATTTTGACAAAATAGCAAAACAATGAAAAATCCTGACTCACTCTAGATACTGGCTGATTTATGTTTTATTTTTATTTGGAGAACAGACATAGAAGGTTTAATTTTTATTACATTTTTCAAGGGACTCCGCAGTTTGTAGCTGAACTGAATTGTCACAGCTACTGAGGGTCACTCTAATGAGGATGCCCTAGCTGGAAGTTTTTTGTGTCTATTCATGGTTTGCACACATATGGCATTTCTTGATAACCTTCCACATCTCCATATTGCACTGTAATATTGCACAGGTATCTTGGGCAGAGTTCCAGTCCTAGATAGCCATTTGGAACTTCTAGCATTCATCCTGACCCCATATGAACCATGCAAATGTCGTAACTTGTTACTATTACTTATATAATTGGAACCTGCTTGACTTATGCCATTAGCTATCTCCTTGTGTTAAAAGGGATCTGTGTCTGAAGAAGTGAAGCCACATAAAAATAGATTTTGCCTGTACCTCTCAGGATTCATGTAGATCTTTATATTAAATTTAATCTCCTTGCATTGCTTCAGTTTTCAGTCTAGTTTCCTTTCTACAAACTTCACCCACTCCAGATGCTAAAGCTTTTTGATGTCTTCTATGCTTCTTGCATAGAACTACTGATCATCTGCCTGGAGGCTGATGAGAGTGACCCCAGATCATTCTAACTAAGAGAAGGAAAGAAAGTGCTGCGTTCCAATGTGGGGAACAGCGCTGAGTTCTTTTAGTAATGGATGGTTGGGAACAGAATTAAGCCAAATGAGGCAAACGTTGTATCTGAGAACTGTTTACTGGTAACGAAAAGACAAAATGAAAAGCAGTTACTCTACAAAAGAGGGCTACAGAAGACAGAGCAAAAGACAAAATGGGAGAAAGGGAGAGTGGCGACAGAGGAAAAAGAAGACATTGCCACAGGAGATTGGGGAGTGCCATCCATGTCCCGAGGTGGGACTGTGCACGCTGCCTGCCAGTGGATGGCCCTGTGGTAAGAGGCAGCTGGACACAAGGGGAGGGGGATTGGGAGGAGGGCCAGGAGCCTGGACAGGGTCGTGGTGATGATCACGGTGGTGGGGCAGGCTTGAAGGTGGGCAGGGTGGGACACAGGGGGCTCAGGCAGGGACTCAGAGACGGAGCAGGTCAGAGACACAGGGAAGCAGGGCAGACACAAGGGAGAGCAGGAGCCAGTGAGGGCAGGAGAGCCGAAAGTCAGGACTCCAAAAGCAAGTTTGAAAAGTCCCAAAGAGTAAAGAGGCAAAGAACAGAACAGTCCCCAAAGAGCCCCCAAGTCTTATGATGCAGTTACTTCTTAGGCCCCTGGCTTCTCCCCAAGTCTGCCTGCTGACAGGAGACCACTGGCCCAGTCCAATGTCCCAGTGCAGTCCATTGGCAGAGACCTTTTGCCGTCTGACTGCAGAGTGGCTCTGGGGTAAAGTGTCTGCGGGGTTCCCCTGCTGACTGCCTGTGCCATGTGAGACAGGAACTGGTGCCCAGGCAAAGTGTCCCCAGAGACAAAGATTTCCTCCATCTTCTCCTGGCTGCCTCCTGGACATGGCAACCCCTCCCTGATGTGCCTCTGACAGCCATTGTTGAGGCATAACAAAATTCATTGGTTCCTCACAGAGGGAGAGAAAGGAGGTTGTACATTGTTGTGTGACTGCACAGAGAGAAGACTGAGAAAACAGTGGCTTTTCTGCCATCAGAAATAAAATACACTTCTTATCAAATAATACACACTAGGTTTGTTTTGGTTCATTTTTTTTTTCTTTTACTGGAAAGAACTTAGAACAAGTTTCCAGAACAAAATATGTCTATTACCCACTTATCTAAGAAGCCAGACAGCCAAACTCAGCACTGTGTCTAAGGTCCGGAGGATTTCCTATGATCTCCATCTTCCCGAGTAATTACTTTTGACATACAAAGTATTCAAGTGGAGTAAATAAACAAATTAGTTCTCTACTATCTTTCACATATGTAATTTTTGAAATTTGAAAATAAACAGAGAATAATATGGATGAGTTGTCTTTCTCAAATTTTTTGTTTTCAGCCTGGTCTTCTGAAGAAAGAAGACTTATGAGTTCTCTTTTTTGTCTGTCTAAATCCACCTACCCCTATAACTTTTCAGCTGAGTTATGCTAAACATGAAAGAAATGTTAGGGTATCAAAAATAAGTTTCATATCAGTGATCATAAGAATAATACAAATTATAGTGTCTCTTTTGAACAGCTGGCAGAACTGGACAGCTAGCATATGAGTACTGAAACACTAGTATACATATAGGCAGTCCAGAGGTCACATTGAGCACATGGGTAAACCTACAAATTATGCAGGTGATATCATGAATGAAAATGAATTGAAAAAAAAAAAAGACACAGATTTTCTGAAGAGATTTCACTAATTTGCCACTCATAGGAAATATCTGTTTTATTTAAATGCTTTTTAGGTCCTTCACGCTAAGTTTTACTTGATTACTTGCTTAAACCAGAGAAAATGAGAAAGCTGTTTGTGGCTTCTGTTCCCATACTTCCCAGACTCTGAATACAAACTGATGAAGAACAGCTGTGATTTGTGCCAAAGGCAGAAGGTCTTCAGGCTCTGTCTAGACATTCTTTTTCATGCTTGTATAATCTATTACAGTGTCCTGTTTTGTAGATTGGCATCTAGTATATATTAAGGCACCTGCTATTGGAACATCCAAGTGGGTTTTCTTTGTATGGAAACCATACAAAGTGGATTTTCTTTGTAGGGAAAAAAGAGCTGGCATGTAGTTTACTTAGAGTTATGTTGCTCTGACATAGGATTAGTGTGGAGCAAAAGCAGCTCTGGAACTTGAAAACTACAGTCTCAAGTATTTATCTAAACATAGAAATTAAATAAATATACAAACTAAATATTTGTCTATTTTGTAGTAAGGAGGGTACAAAAAATTTTATGGCATTTACCAGACAGAATACTTTATAAAGACCTATATTTTATGGCTTTTATTACCTAAGTTATCCCACTAAAGGTTAATCACACTGAACAAAACCATGGAAAGGATCAGAGAAGCAGTGACGGGTGAAGGAAACCTGACAACATAGTCAGTGAAAGAGTATACTGGCTCAGCTACTTCTTTGACTACTAAAGGACAATTATTAGATCATCTTCCTGGGTGGGAAACTTACCAAAGTGAGTCAGCAAAATAAGTTCCCCAGAAAACCATGCAAACTAAAGGGGGTTATTATCTAAAGGACAAAGGATTTCCTAAAGGATGCAGTTAGAAGAGGGAAAATAATTACTTTTTGTCACATACAAAGTCACTTGTATGTAAGTAAGCTGTTGGTCAATGCATTTCTATAAAATCCTCTTCTGTTAACTGAAATCTGTCCTCTCTTCTTACAACACTGTTCTTTTTTTCTGGCTGTGTCTCTCTGCCCTCTAAGTTCATACATACACAAGCCACTAGAGAACTTCAAGTTGGAGCAGCCAACTTGTAGAATAGATGAGGAGAGTAACAATGAGTAGAGTAAGGGGTGTGAGTAACCTTTTCCAGAAAGGCAGGCCATGGGCCTGATATCCAAGGGTTCAGATTCAAGGAAGTGGAGGAGACCAGGATCCGGGCCAAACTATTGAAAAGAAGCACATTGAGCATATTCTACAAGTAGCTTTAAACCAAATCAGCTGGAAAGGTGGAACAGAAATGGATGTGCTTTTCATGTTTATGCCACTGCTGTTTTTATCTGTGTGACCAGCTGTATTTGTTTGTGAATTAAGAATATGTGCTCAGACTCATTACTGGCTGAACCTGCGGACATGAAGCCAAAGCAACCTCCTATCCATCTGGCAGCAGCAAGGGGACATCTGAAAGTCAAAGAGGTGACGTTATATGTGCCAGGGAGCAGCAGAAATGAGTTATTCTGTAAAGAAATGCAAGTCAGAAGCTGAAGGTGATAGCAAAACAGGCAGAACATTGACAAAAACAGCAACTGAGTTATAAGAGCACGTCTAGTGCTGGAAGCCAGGTTCAGCAAACAGTCTAGTGGCAACCAAACAAGGCAGTACATGGCTGCTCATGGCTTGGGCAGGTGCACTCTTTGCCAGGTAGCAAAGTGTCTGGATGGCTGAGCCTGAAATGTGGGGTGATAAAAGGTGCTACACACAGAAGGAGGTTAGTCGCTACTGGGGTACCCCTAGGCTAAGTGTTGGGACCAGTTCTCTTTAATATTTT
The DNA here is from genome assembly GCA_034336665.1 of Luscinia megarhynchos. Taxonomy (NCBI): domain Eukaryota; kingdom Metazoa; phylum Chordata; class Aves; order Passeriformes; family Muscicapidae; genus Luscinia; species Luscinia megarhynchos. The sequence continues at coordinate 53,187,693 of JAPFBE010000003.1, read as the reverse complement.
CATCAATGTTCTGGACAAGGGGATGGAATATACCCTCAGTCATTTCACATCAGGTTGTGTGGGAGCGTTGATCTGCTGGAGGGTAGGAAGGCTCTGAAGGGGACAGATCTGGACAGGCTGAATCAATAGACTGAGGCCAATTGTATAATGCTCAACAAAGCTAAGGGTTGGGTTCTGCCCTTGGGTCCCAGCAACTCCCTTGCAATGCTACAGGCTTGAGGAAGAGCAGCTGGAAAGCTGCCTGACAGGAAAGGACTTGTGGGTATCAGTCAGCAGCTAGCTGAACATGAGCCAGTGTCTGCCCAGGTGGTCAAGGAGGCCAATGACACTCTGGCCTATACCAGCAATAGTGTGGCCAGCAGCACCAGGGCAATGATTGTCCCTCTGTACTCAGTGCTGGTGAGGCTGCACCTCAAATCCCGTGCTCAGTTTTGGGTCCCTCAGTACAAAAAGACATTGAGATGCCAGAGCTTGTCCAAAGAACTGTGACAAAGCTACTAAAGGGTCTGGAGCACAGGTTTTATGAAAAGCAGCTGAGGGATCTGCGGCTGTTTAATCTGGAGAAAAGGATGCTCAGGGGGGACCTTATCACTCTTTACAACTACCTGAAAGGAGATTGTAGTGAGGTTATAAAGATATCCAAATCTCTTTCATGTGTTTGATGAAGTAAGTTCCATTTTAATAATTAAATACTAAATATAACTTTTCACCACCTTATTCCCCTACAGAATATTCTTGGTAATTTTCAACTAACATCTGTTAAATTATCCCCAAAGTGCTCTGTTTGTATCAACAGAAGCTGTTGTCCTGACAAAAAACATCTTTTCTCCCATCAAGGACAAGGAAACATAATACACATAAGACACAAATCAAAGATTTCAGAACCAACTAATTTTTCCTTACCTATAGCACACAGAAAAAGACACACAGAAGTAAAATATGCATACAAATGAGATGCATTCCATGCCTTTCTCTGTCCTTAGGCAGCATACAATTCCAGATGACAATCTACATAATAGTCAGTAATTCATTGCCTGGTTAGGTATTACATAACTATGAAAATGAGATCTCATAAAATTTCTGAAAGAATAGTGTCTCAGAAAGAATCACTACTTCTAAAGCTCTACCAGTTTCTGTTGACCATACCTACTGCTGCATTCCTTCTTTCTTCTTACAGAGTCAGAAAATGGGGTCATTTTGGAGAAGACCACAGCAGATCATCTGGTCCGACAGACTCCACAACCTCTCTGAGCAGTCTGTTCCAAAGCTCTGTCACCTGAACAGTAAAGTTCTTACTCATGTCCAGATGGAACTTCCTGTGCATCAGTTTCTGCTTATTGCCTCTTGTCCTGTTGCTTGGCACCACTAAGAAGAGCCTGGCTCCATCCTTTGGAGACTGTCCTTTCAGATACTGATAGACATTGATGAGGTCCTCTCTGAGTCATCTCTCCTGAAGGCTGAATAGACCTAGTTTCCACAGCCTTTCCTCACAGGAGAGATGCTGTTGTCCCCTAATCATCCTTGCTGCCCCTCACTGGACCTGCTCCAGGAGCTCCATGTCTGTCCTATACTGAGAAGCCCAGAACAGCACTCCACATGTGGCCTCACCAAGACTGAGTAGAGGGGCAGAGTCATGACCTGGTGGCAATGCTCTTTGTAATGCATTCCGCAATTCTGTTGGTCCTCTTAGCTACAAGGGTACTACTGGCTCATGGACCCTCATGTTCTTCTCCAAGAGCTGCTTTCCAGCAGGTCAGCCTGTGCTGGTGGATTATTCTTCTCCAGATACAGGATGCTGCATTTGTCTTTGTTGAATTTCAGACAGTTCTTCTCCGGCCATCTCTCCAACCATTTGAAGTCCTTCTGAAGGGCTGCACAGCCATCGGAGGTATTGGCTGCTCTTCCCAGCTTTGTGTCATTAGTGTGCTTGCTGCCACACTCTGCCCCTTCATCCAAGTTATTGATGGATAAGTTAAACAATACTAGGCTCGATATCCTTAGGACACATCAGTAGACACAGGCCTCCAACTGGATCTTGTGCCACTGATGCTCTGGAGTATGCTGATCAACCAGTTCTAAATCCACCCCGCTGTCCACTCAACTAACCCACACTTCTTAAGTTTGACTATGAGGATGCTGAGGGAGAAGAACTAATTTCTGAAAAGCTAATTTCCATGTTCAATGAAACTCATGGTTGTTGACATGCGGGTTTAAGTCGTATCAGACATTACAGTCTAGTAAACGTCTTCCTTTACTGCTCTAAACCACCCTAAAAGTCAGAGGAAGGTGTTAAATTGTCAAACAAATTGTTATTATCAAGGAACATAGTTGCCATGGACCTCCTTTAAAAAAATGGAAACAAATGTAGATGAATCAAAACTGTGTCTCTGCTTAAATATCCCACTGAGGATGTCAGTCATTTTTTCCTGGGTGTAAGAAAAATAGAGACATTGAGAAAATTAAAATATCACAAACAAGATACCAAAAGTAGATATTGTTATCGAGTTAGCAGTCACTTTTACACTACATATTTGTTGCTGCAGACCTCTCGTTAGGCATGGAAATGAGCCAAGACACAGACTCTTGTTTACCAAAATGAAAAGGATCCTGGTTTATTCCTTTTACAGATTATCCATCCTGACTCCAACTAATGACAGACTTTGACTGCAGCAAACTCCCACAGCAGGTTTCCTTTGCAGACTCTGAAGGCAGGTTATTTCCTGCAGGAATATGACTACAATTATTAGCTGGCAGACTCTGACCACAAGCTTGCACTTTGCTCAACTCTGACTGCATGCCTCCACTGCAGGGTCTAACTGCAGACCCAGACTGACCTCACAGTGTTCCTTCAGTTCCTCAAGGCTCCTCTACTTCCTCCAGGTCCTCAGCTTCCAAGCTCCTTTGACCAGCCAACCCACCTCTTTTATCACACTTACCTTAAAAGTCAACGCTGCAACCTATTAAGGGCCAGGCAGTTCTTTGGTAATTAGTACAACTGTCACTTATCAGGGGCAAGGCTGCCTGTAATCTCCTCTACACCTACACATATTCACTGGTCATCCCTTTCAAATAGAGACATTGATTTATATTTATTTATGTTACCATTATTAGGTACAAACATAGACCTATTATAATTACAAATGTGTACCAGTATTTACCTGCTATTGCAAATTAAAGTACAAGGCCTACTTGCAGTTGAGGAAACTGCTGAATAGTCATTGGAACTCCTTGAGATACAGGGAACCCCAACAAGAAAAAATTAAGAACTGATGTCTGTTATTGAATAAGGGTGAGAAGATAATCCAATGTTCTATGTTATATTTCTTACTTGCAAAACAGTTGAGATTTTATTTAGCGTCACCTGAAAATCATGCATTATGTATTTGTGATAAACAAAGTTGTACATCAGTGAAAAGCTTTGGGGATAGTAGTAGCTTTTTGTATGGAAACACTCGCCTGAAAATTGTATGTCATTCCTCATAAGCAATAGTGTGGTTTTATGTTCAAAGTAGGAATTTCAAAACAACATCTGAAGGTGCCTGAAATGAATGTCATAGTGGAATTTAAATTATTTACCAACTTTAAATCATATGTATGAAAAAGAAGAGTAAATAACTAACAAATCAATAACAAAGCAAGAGATAAATTTGGTATGGAATACAAGACTCATCAAACTCAAATTTATAAATGAGTATCGTGAGCTATAAATATTAAACTCAAATAACCAGAACTAACAATATCAGAAAAGTGATTATGACTGACAGTGTGATCAGAAACACTGCAGATCTCATTAGAAATAATAATTTGCATGTGCAGTATGTGTTACAAGTTTGTTGCACCTTTCAAATATGAATCTTTCATGTGATATAGCATCTTTCAAGGCTATTTTTGTGCTACTCAGATTCTGTCAATATCACATATAACTATATTCAAAGCTGAATTTTCTGGCATTTATTTTGCTCTTTACATCTATTCACATTTCATAAACAGAAAGGCACACAATTTTAACAACTTGTCCCAGAGGCAAGAGCATAAAGAAGGTCATAAGAAAAACAAAGCATGTTATCCTAAATGAAAATGAAGACAGGGAATTAAGAAGTTCTAACATCTTACAGCTTAAGCTACAATAAAGCAAGGCAGAAGGAGAACAAGATGTTCACCTATGGGTTTAAGAAAGGAAGAATCACTTTCTTTCATAAGGGATTATTTATTTCAGTCTCATGGCTTCTGTGAAGCATTGAATGCTTGACATTGTTATAGAAAATCAATGGAATTCAATCTGAGAAAGTTGTGTTGCATGCATTCAGACCTGATGGTTGCATAAATCAGTATTTCTGTTAAAAAAAATCCTTGGGTCAAAAGAAACCCACATTCATTTGTATACCTTTTAACTTCTCTTTTAATGACAAGAGTGATTGATATTTTATTTTTCTTCAGACAGACCTCAATTACCAGTTGGCATTCAACTGCCCTGTTAAGCCGAGCAATGAATGATATCTCTTTATAAAAATCTGATTAGGAAACCTGCCTTCAAAGCATTTTCACTTACTGAGTTTGTTCACAAGGGGACACTGAGGTGAAAGATATTTATGGTGATAGAAAAACCAACATAACCTTTTTTTCATTCAAAGCAACTAAAGAACTTACGTAGCACAGTTGCAGTATTTCTATTTGTTCTAAAAAATTATAATATGATAAAATAATACACTTTTTCAGATATTGCTAATATTCATTAAAACAGTTCTTAAATCAGTATACTTGATTTGTTAGAAGTTTATAATACAACTAATGTTCAAAGGAGTAAGAGATTAAGAAAACTAACCTAATTTCAATACAGTATATATATAAGAATTGGGCCAGTTGTTCAGGAAGTGAAAGTCATGTATGGCACTCACAAAAGTAATATAATAATATGTTTTATAATATATATAAACCACTTATTTAAGGGGACATATTCCGAGTCACTAAAAGAAAGTATATAGGATTCTTTTTAGACTAGATCAGACCTCCAATGCATCAAATTTTCAGGATTAAACCATAATAATATGAAAATATAGAAAAAATGAAGCATATGTATTGTGACAGTTACCTTGGGAGTGCTGCAATAACATAGCTGAAAATTCTTTCTCATAGTGCAGTGATCATTTACCACCTGCCACAGAAGGTTTGGGTAGTCTCTTGTCTCTGTTTTGATTAAAACCATAAAGATTGATTTTCTATTAATGGCCTATAAATTTAATTGACATACAGTGTCATTCTGGGTAGTTTTCTATTAATGAATAGCCTAAGGGAATTCTAAACCTCTCAATGGTTTAAACAAATTTATGCTATGTAAGGTTTTCTGTCACTTCATCATCATTGTATCTGTTCATTTTTCAAAAATACTGCAGTGTTTCACAATGCCTTCTCTAGTTCCAGTTGTTATAACTTCTGTCCTGGAATACTATACAGGGAGTGTGTCTTGGTGCATAAATTTACCTATCCTGCTATAGGCTTATATGGCCCAAAGCAAGATTATAGATTTGTACTTTCATTTATCTCTGCAGTGGAAGAAAAAATTTATTAACATTTTTAGTTCCTACAAATGCCTATTCTAATTAACCATTCCCATAAGAAGAGCATATTATTCACAGATATTCTTTGGCTTTGGGATAGTTGCATTGGCTGTGGCTAAGAGCAGTATGTTTCAAAAATAGATTTTTTTTTTTTGCATGTGTGTACTAGCATATGTAAATATTATCAGTATATCTTCTTAAATCCTATCTCCTAAGTTTTTTTTTTATGTCTTGGTTGGTTGATTTTTTTTCCCTCTTTATTAATTCAAAGATAATTTTTCTTAATTAGAAGCAGTTTTGTTGCACTTTTTTCTCAGAAACTAATGTGTCTCATGTTGAGTTTACAACATCGGTTTTAGCACTTAGCTGAGAACTATGGAAAAGGTAATGAATTATCCTATAGAATAAAGAACATGTTTGACTCCAAAGCTAGCATACATTCATCAAATTTATGAAGCATATATTCTCAATGTACTGGGTTGAAAATGTATTTTATTAATGATTAAACAAATACAAATTTATACTAATTTATACTGCCCATCAGGGGTTAAAAGACAGTGTATGATTTATTTAATTGGAAACCATACTTCAGTTCACTGTATAAGCTATTCTTTTATTTATGTGTATGCAGATTGCTGCACATAAGTGAACTGTTTTTATAATAATATCCATGGACATTGGGAGACATGAATGAATGATTTCAAGTTGTGTTAACACAGCTCATAGTGCAGAAGTCATTGTGGAACTAGAAGTGATCTGCTGTGAAAAAGCAACGGTGAGTATACTCCAAAAGGTCAGGAAATTCTGAACTGAATTTTAATCCTGGTTCATCTAATTCTTTAGCCTTTTTGTTGTAAGTTATGTAGATACTTAAAAATCAATGTAATATTGAGTATTTGTATATCTTTTGGTAAAAATACCTATTTTCAAGTTAAGCTAGTTTCTATGCTCACTTTCATACTTGTAAACTACATGAATTGCAGCTTTTTTGATAACATTTTTTCCCCTCCAGATATATGTATCCCACTAGGAGCCTCATTTGGTTCTTCTACCTTTTATTGGTTATTACATTTGCTCAAAGTCTATATTCTTAGATCTTCCACCTTTAAATCTGGTGATTTTGTGTATGCCTGAGACTAAAATCATTCACATATATTTTAAAAGAGAATCTCTGTAAAGTAATGCAAGGAATTTGCCCTATCAGAATAGGTTATTTCCAAACCTTACCCTTAAAAATACACATTCTTTGATGCAGAGGCAGGAGATTCAATGATAAAATAAACTATGAAAGAATGCACATATATGCTAAATCCCAAAACCTGGAAATTAAGAGATACTTGCTTATCAAGTCTGCATTTTCATAGGGAATTTTAAATAAGGTTTTGTGAGGGCTCTAATGACACATCTTCCCTAAGTAAACTTCCTGTTGGTGTGCCCAACCTTCTTGGCTTTTTGAAACATCTTTTAAAATTTCAAATTACTTAGTTCTGGAAGGTAAATTTTATAAACTTCAGAGAACAAAGAAGGAGAGGAGCTCTAAAAGTTCTTTGTCTATGGGAGTAAACAGTTATTCAGCAAGGGCTCTCTTTTCGTTTAGGGCAGAGGACATAGTTAAGACCAACCTCAGCCATGTTCTCATTCTGGTGGATATCTGCTGAACAACTTCCTAGAGAGGAAGAATTTCTTTAGCAGCTTATATGTTAATGCTTCCCTTCTTTAAAGCCTGTGATGCAGCCCAGCTAAAGACATCCTACCTGAGCTGAACGCAAATTGCATGCAGAATAGAATAGATTGAGAATTTCTGCTGCAGACTGAGGTGGAAAAAAATTGTTAATATATTTTTTGAAACAAAATGCATTTGGTAGGGCAGGTTTCAAGAAACAGAAATAAATTGAAAGTCTGACTTCTGGCTGATACCCTTACTTCTACAAAAGCAGATTTTAAAATGTGTGGGTTCAATCCTACATTTGAAGATTTTATCCCATCACTGCATTCCAGAAAGACTCCAAGGTCACTAATAGTCCTTGAAAAATGCTTCTACCTCCTTGAACTGGGTCATGCCAACTGTCTGCTCCCTCAGGGCCAGGCTGCTGAAACAAGAACTCAGAAAGAATGCTTCAGTAATTTGGGTTCAATAAAGGACACACTAGATAGCCTGTGACCTTCTAAGAGTTTCTAAGGAGTGTGTTGGGGCTTAGGTTTCTTTTCTCTTGTCCCTTCTTACCGATAGAATTTTTCCCAGGAGTTGCTGGGAAACAGTGATTGCAGGTACTGAATGGGTACTTGAGAAGACATAGGTCCGTTTGGGCCCCGGCAGGAGGAGGGCGGGGGGCGGTTGCTAGCTCTGGCTCCGGCTCTGTGGTGCTTGGGAGGGCACGCTCATTTGGAAGCTGCTGTTGCTTGGGGAAAGGAATATGCCATAACTCAATCCAGAACTGCTGCTTATTTTTCTCCTGTGTGGTGAGCCTGTGCTCGTGAGACCACCCACTGAACCTGGGACCTTATGAACACCCAACTCACTAAAAGAGGGACCTATCACCATGTGAGATGTTGCACGGTGATTCGTGTCATTATGGAAATACACCACGGGATCAATGTAAGCAAAAATACTGAACTTAAAGCACGGACATGAGACAAAAAATAATATAATGATTTCATTATATTTGTGTAAATCACTTTGCTGTGAATTGCTGGCTTTTACTGTTATGAATTTTTTTCAGTATTATTATGAATTGTATCCGAGTTTTATGTATAAGGAAAACGGGCTTGTGCAAACATGAACAAACTTGTTACTGCTGTTGCTTGCTTGCTAGGAGTGTAACCTGACATGTTCAAGCTTTGTCCAGACCTGGTTGGGGCTTGTAGCTACTGCTGCTTGAGTGCTAGCCAACATGTTTGGACTTGCTCGGACTTGTATCCCAGCACAGCGGGCATGACACGGCCCAACAAGAAACTGCCTATGAAAGGGGCAGCGACCAGGGGTAGGGCGGACGCGTTGGTGGAGCGCAGACTCCCCGCATCCCCAGCGCTGCATTGCCTGCTCCTTATCAACGAACTAATAAATTGCTTTATTGATTGATCCACCCGATTGTGGTGAGTAATTTATAACAATCACCTGCTTGGGTGCTCGGGAATCCTGAGCCCAGCTCTCCCTGCCCTGCTGCTCCTTCGGCACCGCTCTGGGTTTCTCTGCGCAGAAGCCCCTCAGACCCTGCCCTGCCAGAACGTCCCTCAGTTCCAACTGTAATGAAAAAAATATAATGTAATTCGTGTAAGAATTATATAGTAGTGTAAAGCAAGCAATATTTGTAAGAGCAAAGTAAAAAGCTAAAACCAAACCACAGGTAGTAAAGACACAGATCGCTTGATTATATCATTGTAACATCCAACAAACGTAGGATAGCTCAAGTTAACAACTTAATAGACCTAGCCGCAGCAGAGATGGCCCTGTCTAGAGAGGCACCCAAGCTACAAGGACCCGATAAGTACCCTTGATTAAAGATAATCAACACCGTGGAAAAAATACATCTGAATGCCCGGTTTCCCGTAAACTGAGATCGACAGGATACATCTCCATGTCGCCTTCCCGAAAGACACGACATGTCCTAATCAGAATTCATCATCTCCCAGGATATGGTTTTGTCCAGCCCAACGCGGTGAAAGAAAACTACCTGAATATGCTGAACGACAAGAGAAATCAAAGACCTCCGCTCCGGGCAAGGAAAAACTGTATAAAAACTGGACTAACCAAAACTGCTTTTTGAACATTTGGGGATTTGGAGCGATAGAGTTCGACATTGTCCTTTTTGATTGTGGCTATCGAGGACCATGTTTCGGTCACAAAATAAAGATCGCTTATTTTAATCATATTTAATTCGGCTTGATCTTGTTTTTGTCTATAACACAGCTATTGTCACAAAGTTCTCTGATACATCTCCTCCACCAGCCCGGGAGCTTTTGCTCATTCCTGCTGTTCCATCTTAGTGCTCTTCAGAGTCCTGCAGGGGCAGTATCGACTGCCCCAGAGTTTTGTTAAGCAAAGCCTCTCCTCCTTCCTTCCCCGTCTCGGCCGAGAAGGCTGTCACGGGATCCCTGGTTCTGTTTGTTATTAATTCCGTAGTTGTTGTTTTATTTGCCTTGTTGTACATATTAGTAAAGAACTGTTATTCCTATCCTCCTATCTTTGCTCTAGAGCCCTTTAATTTCAAAATTATAATATTTCGGAGAGAGGGAGTTTACATTCTCCATTGTCAAGGGAGGGTCCTGCCTTCCCTAGCAGACACCTGTCTTTCAAACCAAGACAGATAGTTTGTAAATTCACATGTATTTGGATGAGGAATGTCTTACTGATACCCAGTCACTTGCAATCAGACTCAGATCAGGTAAAGTTAAGGAACATGTTATCTCTAGAGAATTCCTTGTAAGCATATTGTAATGGGCTAATGTAAATTCTGCAGAACTCTTGCAAAAATTAAACTAAATCAGAGTACTATTTTTTGTCCAGATTCCAGATTTGCATTTCAAATCTTACAAATGAAGCTGAATGTTCCTCTCCTTTCTCTAAAACATTTTGTTCCAGGCCGATACTGACCTTTAAATTAGAATGACAGAATAATTTAGGTTGGATAGGAACCCTAGAGGTCATCTAGTTTATTCCCCTTCACAAAGCATGGCTAACTTCAGAGTTAGATCCCACTGTTAAGTGTCTTGTTCAGTTGACTCTCTGAATAACCTGTTCCAGTGCTTAAATACTTCCTGTGGAGAATTTTGCTCTGATACCTAGTAATAATTTTTCCCTTGCTTCAACTTCTGACCTTGACCTCTTGTCCTTTCACTGTGAACACCAGTAAGTCTTTCTCCTTTGTGACCTCCCATTAAGCACTCAAAGACAGAAGTCATGAAAGTCATCCCTCTTTACTGTCACCAGTTCTCTCAGTGTCTTCTGAGTGTCATATGCCTGAGCCCCCTGACCTTATCCATGAGTATTCTGGACTCTCAGTGTCTTTCTTGTACTGGTAGGCCCAGAACCTGAGGCAATAAGACACAGACTTAGGTCACACAGGTGCCAGACACAGGGTAATAATCTTTGCTTTCAACCTGCAGGCTACACCCTTACTTATTAGCTGGCTAATATGTCACAAAGTTGTACTGATGATTCATACTCAAATTCTTGTTCACTACCATGCACAAGACCTTTTCTAAAATGCTGTTCTCCAGTGGGTAGTGGGTAGTGTGTGAGACTGGAGGGCATTTGGTTCATTAAGCTTATTTTGTCAAAGACCTTTTATAAGATAAAGTAATAGGGAAAAATATAAAATACACAGACATACAAATCTGATAAGTAAATTATAAACAAGAAAATAGCAAAGACTAAAACACTACAGCTGCTAATTGATGGGCTGTTAAAAACACAAGGTACAGCTTTAAGGAGAGACAATCCGAGCTGTGCAACAGATAAGAGGAGAATAGTATGGATTTTGAGAGCAGACTGTGAGACTATGCAAAGCTTATTAAGGAGTGTAGGTGAAGGATTAAGGTAGGGAAAAACAATAATAAGGAGGAAAGAAAAAGAGGAGGAGAACTGTGAGAAGAATAAAAGGGATCTCTTGTCCATGAGTTCGTATGTAGTGGGTTGACCTTGGCTGGGCACTGGCTGTCCACCAAGCTGTTCTATCACTCCCTTTCCCAGTGGGATAGGGGGAAGAGAGTATGATGGAAAACAACTAGTAGGATAAGATAAAGTAATTTACTAAAGTAAAAATTGACAAGCAAATGTTGGCACATGCATAAGCAAAGGGAAAAGTTAATCTCTACTTCCTGTTAGTGAATAATGTTGAGACACTTCCCAGGAAGCAGGGTTTCAGCATGCATAGCTGTTGCTTTAGAAGACAAACTATAGATTAATGAATACAAACACCCTCTCCCCTGCCCCCCAATTCCTCCTCTCTCCCTTAGCTTTTATATCTGAGCTGACATCACATGGATGGATTTTCTCTTTGGTTAATTTGGGTCAGATAGCCTAGTTATTTTCCCTCCAGGATCTTGCCCACTCTCAGCCCTTTAATAGTGGTGGGGGAAATGTTAGAGGGACAGTTCTGCTCAGCAGTAGCCAAAACACTGATGTCATATCAACACCCTACCAGTTACCACTGCAAAACACAGCACTGTGAGGACTGCTAAGGGAAAATTAACTCATATCTCAATCAAACCCAGTACATGGCACCACTCAGTTCTGCCACCTCACCCAGATTCTTAATATAGGACTGATTTATGAAAAATACATTGCCCTGACAGATTTTGAAATGCTGAAACTTAAAATCTGGTGGTCCCACCAATTTTGTTCATTCTTATCTACAGACTATTCAAACCATGTCTCATAAGTTTGGCTTAAAAATACCAGGTAGCACCTTGCTAAATTCAAAGAAAATTATATTCCCTGCTCTCATCTCATCCACAGAGATAGAAGTTTCATCATAGAAGAAAATCAGGCTGCTCAAGCAGAGTTTATCTATGGTAAATCCATGCTGGTTGTTTCCAACCACTTTAAACCTGAACATGGCTTCCAGTACTGCAGTTCCTGGGAATCTCCTTCTTGCTTTTTGATGCTCAGCATGACTTTTGCCTTTTTGCAGAAATTAGAGGTTGTCTTGGTTGTCACCACCTTCAAAATGCTGAGAGCAGCTTGCAATAACATCAAACAGATTTGTCAGAGTGTTAGACATGAGAAGAATAAAATTCCAATGTACACCAGTAATTAGATAATTGTTAATAATAAGCAGAGGGAAAGATGTTTTACATAAGTTCTTTTACCACTGCCATGGTATGTATTATAGTGCATGCATAACATGATTTGCCATTAATCCTGATAAATCTGAAAACACCATAGAAAGTGTGTGCCAGGTTCAATTAAAATGTCTTGAAGTTGTCAGAAAACCATATCCCTGAAAACCTCAGTGAGAGGTTATCTGCTCTAAGTATGTAAAATGCACAATCACAGTATGACAACTGAAGCCGAAAATAAATACATAGGCAGAAGGCAGGGACTCTTTAGCTATAAAAAATTATGGCCGTTTGCTGATGAGCTTGAATTTAACCTGGGGAGAAACCAGTTTTAGAGCACAACAAAAGCAATGTGTGTGAGTTATCCAGATAAGTGAAGTGATGCTGCCAGAAAGGTTTAGCAGGAATCCCCTGTTCAAGTTTCTTGAATTAAGGTAGGAAAAAAACAGTGCCTTCTAAATTCTTTGCAAACACTGTGCATATAACTGTATGCTAACATGGTGTGCTGGTTTTAACTAGGACAGAGCAAATCTTTTTCCATAGTAGCTATTATGGGGCTGTGTTTGTATTTGTGCTGAAAAGTGTTGATAATAAGAGAATGTTTAACTGTTGCTGAGGAGTGCTTATATAGTGACAAGGCCTTTTCTTCTTCCTTCACCACTCCTCCAATGAGGGAGCATAAGAAATTGGGAAGCAATACAGCCAGGAAAGCTGACCCCAACAGGCAAAATTTCATACCACATGATATCATATTCAGCATATACAGTTGGGAGAAGGAAGAAAACATGGTGGGACACTTGGAATGATGGTGTTTTGTCTTCTTATGTCACCATTACAGATGATGTATTCCTGCTTTTTTGAGCATGGATGAATGCCTGCCTGCCTGCCCATGGAAAGCAGGGAATTAATCCCTTGTTTTGCTTTACATGTGCATGTAGCTTTTGCATTACTTATTAAAGTATCTTTATCTCACACATATTTCACAAAGTACACACATTTTCTAATTTTTTTGGCTTTCTCAATTCTCTCCCTTATCCCACCAGGTGGGATTGAGAAAGCAGCTGTGTGGGTCTTAGTTGATGGCTGGGTTTGAAGGATGGTATATATACCAGAAGCAGAGTTGGCTTCAAGCTTTAGACTGGCTGTTAAATTTGGATGCAGTAGCACCCTCAGATGTATCGCACCTGAGACCATTTAACTGTGTATATCCTGTTTGTCAAAATGGCCTCATCTTGAACCTTTTGTAGTTAGTAGGATTTCTGTCTGAATTCTCTCATCAAGCATAGAACTCTGAGACCTGTTAGCAGACTTTGCCAGTAAATACTTAGTTAAAGAAGACATTGAATACCTCAATGAGTTTCTCCAAGTTCTTCATCAGCTGGTTGCCTGACAATTTTCTGCTCTTCTTTTTTGCTGATATATATTTATAGAAGCATTTCTTGTTGTCTTTCACATCACTCACTACTTGAATCTTTGTCATTCTGAATTCCATCCCTGAATTACATAGAATTTTCTATATGTTCCTCTTGGGTATCTTTGCTCTGCTTTTATCTTCCGTATGCTTTCTTTTGGCATTTAATTCAGTCAGGGTGGCTTCCTGTTATGCCTGCTTAATTTTATGCATATTGGACTGAGTGCTCTAGTGTTTTAATGAGGTTGCCCTGAAAGATCGTCCAGGTCTTTTGGACCCCTACAGGGCAAGATGCCACAAGGTCCAGCGTAGCAGTTCCCTGTGCAAGCCAAAGCCTAGAAACAGTTTTTTGTTTCTATTTGCTTTCCTAATTTCCCTTACTAAATTCTGTTATATCACAGGTATAGCAAAGTTTCTATTGGCCTTTCCATCCACCATCACTTTTTCTTATTTGTCAGCTGTAGGTGCATCAGAGTGCCTCTCTTAGCATCTCCAGCAGCAGCAGCAAAGAACTGTCTTTAAAACATTCCAAAAATCTGCATTTCTTGCACCTTTCTGTACTGTCTTCTGAACACAATCAGAAAGTAGAAGCTTGACATTATCTGCTCCATGTCTGCATGAGATTTTGTGTTCAGTAGGCGAATTTTTAAGTTGCCTTTGGTGCCTGACTATAGGTGACTCACTTTATGAACATCAGATCTAGAACACATTGTCTTCCTCCTACGCTTACTTCAACCAGCCTAAAAAAATATTAATCCCACAGGAAAAATCTTGTGAAGTTACTTTGGCACTGGTATCAAGCCATGCAAAAAGAAATACCTGTATAACTGGTAGACACACTCTCTGTGGTGAAAATACATTAATTAAGCACACAGTAATAAGAGGGGAAAAGAGCATTTGTTATTTATCTTTTAATATAATATTGTAGAAAGAGTAGAAATATTTTGAATAAACTAAATGGTTCTGTTGCTTAAGGCAACCATTTTAGCATGCTGCCACATGACCCAGATTTCTGTGTGACCACAGACCTTGTAATTCTTTGTCATACAAATATGACAAAATTCCTATGTTTATGATTAAGGATTAATCTCCACTCTTCACATCCATTCAGTGTCATAGTCAAAACCTTGTTATGGTAAAAAGGGACATCCTGTATTTATGAAGACAAAAAATTATTATTAGTCTAGTCAAATTTCAAGAGTCAATTTGTAACAGAACATTCAGCTCCTATTAGCAGACCATTTACACTAAGAGCTCATACTGCTTGTCCTTATTCAAATAGAAATGGTTCATGAATAATGTTTTAAAAATTGTTACAGAAGACAGCTTTCTAATATCTATACTTTTTCTCTAGTATTAAGCTTACCTTTCAATGTTCTTCTGTTGTCAGGAGTCAGCAGCTTTCCTTGAGAGTCAGGGTCAGAGTTACAGCAAGTCATTATCACATTTGTCAAGAGTATGATGTTCACAGTTAAGGGGGTCTTCCTTCATCCCATTAGTCTTGGGGTTGTTGAGGTTTGTTTGAATATGTTTTCCTACAATATTCTGCTTCTTTCCTACCAGTAGAAGTTGAAGTTTTCAGGCTGCACAGAGTGAGTTGATACTCACTCCGCCTCCACCCTCACAGTACAGCCTCAGACAAAAAAAAACCTAACAAAACAACCAACCCCCCTCTCCCCAGTTCTGAATCAAGGCAAACAGACTATCCCTCAAATGCTGCACTGTTACACACATACAAAGCTGACTCCTGTTTACTATAGTACACAAGCTTACAAGTGTTTAGTATTAAAAAAGCGAAGAACCCAAGATCATTGATGAAAAAAATCAACTAGTCCTTTATGCTAAATTCCATGGACTATATGCATCTCAATTGCAATAAGAAGAATGCATGTGAAAGAGACAAAAGGGGGAAGGAGGGAGAAGTAACTGTCATTTTTATGAGACTTGTGTCTCTAATTAGTTGTTACATAAAGGGTGGATCCTATCATCATTTGATAAGTAATAATAGAATAAGCTATATCTGGTTCCATGCAAGAAAAAAAATTTAGATGACAACCATCAGATCATCCAAATCTCCAGGGCTCTTCCTAATTTTATTTTCACAAGTGCACACAAAATATAATTCAGATATTGATACTTAATTTCATTATTCGATGGGAAATCAGAAATCCTAGAAATATTTTTTAGGACATGAGAAAAATTTCCTGTTCTGTTCTATTATTAATTCTTGGCCTTTCTTTATTAACCACATTGAAGAACAAAATATTTTAAAACATCTGTAGTTCCTCCTCGGGCTCTTCAAAACTGTGTTTGAACTTTTTCGTTCTGTAGAATTTCTTCTTATGTGATTTACCTACAAAAGGTATTATTCTTTTCTTCTACTCATGTTTTAATCAAAGTAGCACACAATTTTACCAAGCTTGAAGTTTGGTATTAATTGTCTACACATAGACTGTCTTGGTCATATCTGGGGTTTGAAGTACTTGAAGCCAACAGAGCCTGCTGAACTGAGAATCTTCAAAGGAGGTAAATTGTCAGGCCTACTCCAAAACCAGTGTCCCTCCTCATAAAATAGACTGTGGGAGGCAGTGAAGTGAAAATAAAGATTATCTGAGACCCTCGACCCTCAGAGTGGGGATTGTCTCCAGGAAGAATTTCACAGAAGTGTCAGTACACTGCAAGGGTTGAAGGTTTCTCGTCAGGTGGTGTACTGGGAGCTCCAGGGAACTCTCCATCCTGCAGGGCCTGGCAGACAGGGATCATCCAACCTCCCTGCCCAGGAGCTGGGCAGCTGGGGTGCCCTCCAGGGACAGCCCCAGCCCGGGACAGGGGCAGGTAGAGACCAAGCCATTGCATGGGCACACACAGAGGTCCAAGCAGGAGGTGCTCACGGCTCAGCAGTGCCCATGAGACCTCAGTTACTTTGACAGCAACCACTCTTTGATCTATTTGAAACACCCATTCTCCTTGAATTCACTGGCAGAAGACTTTTAAAAGAAAACTTTATGTTACAGAGGTGTTCAGGAGACAGCTTAAATTGAGCAGGATATATCTCTTGCTTTTTAAAAATAATTATATTTTAAAACATGTAATTTCATATAAAAATACTATTTTTTGGGATTATTTCATATTTTCAATAGCGTGTTTGGTTCTTAATTTTTTTTAATAGAACTCTTATTTATTTTAGTCTACTTTATACCCTAATTTTGAACAAAGAGTTGGAAAGCTCACTTTCTTACATTTAACCTTCCTTGAAATTTCCTTATCACACACCATGTGGCAATGAAATAATTGAAAGTTAAGAGTATATTACTACAGCAGAATGATAGAAAATTCATTCTAGTATATATGTCTCCCAAAGATATATTTTATATCAAGAGCTATTTATTTTTATCATTGTTAACCAATGATAATAAGCAAGCATAATAAGGGCTGCCAAACATAGATCATGTGTTTATATTAAATACTTGGTATCTGTGATGAGACTGATAGTCAAGGAAGATATCCTAAAGGTCTTCCTAAAGAGTGGTCTTCATAGTAAGTGAATCATTATGCCACAATGTGCCGGTCTATATGCTGTTTCAAGATTTCTATTATTAATGTTAAAATATTTATTTCCTAATTTTATTTGCCCAATTAATTTTAAATATCAGTTAATGTCAGTAAATATTTAACTGGGAAAAATCTTTTCTCAAAGAAATTATTTGGTAAAATACAGTTTTACTGCATGTTCATCAGGATCATTTGTTATTCATATTTTCACATTTTTCAAGTTGAGCACAATTAACTGATGCTGTTCCCGTTTCTCATCACCTGAGGGGATGAGAGAAAGCAAAGAAGATGGAGACAGATTCTTCTGAGGTATCCAGTGATGCCCAGTGATAGGAAAAGAGGCAATGAATACCAAATTAAATCCATTGGATTCCATTTAAACATTAGAAAAATCTTTTTAACCTGAGCAGTAGTCAAACACTGGAGCAGATTGCCCAAGGTGGCTGTGAGTCTCCAGCCCTGTCTGACCGGGCGCATCCTTTGGCAGCCCATTCAAGCTGACCCTTCTCTGAGCATGGAAGCTGAACTCAGTAGGTTCCAAAGCATCCTCTAACCTCATCCTCTGTACTGCATCTCAGTATGACATTAAGGCATCATATACATTCTAGAAGAGACTGAAGGCCAGATGTACTGTAACTTTATGTGTCCCGTGTGTGCTACTTGGTAAAAGGTGATGGTCTGGGTTGCTGTGCTTTTAGCTGTATAGGGAACAGGCCCAGGCCTTGCCTCAGTAACAATTTATTTATTTTCATGAACTTGAGCAATAAGGACAGTATCAATAATGATAGTCCGTAGTCGACTCTCATGACGAGAACACCTAGTAGAACATTCAGGTTTAAATTTCTGTAAGAAGAACAAGGCTGAATTTAAGAGTCAACTCTGAAATCACTACTAAATATGTTAGCAACATACCCATATACCTCAGTATTATACCTTTCCACTCAGTTGTTTTTGAGAAACCAATTTTGAAAAATTTCTTTTAGTTACATGTGGAATTAAACTAAATGTTTTAAGAAATTTGCTTTGAGGAAGTATATTTAACTGATATCTAAAATCATAAGGCATTCTTCTAAACTCAGTACCCACAATATTAAAAGATTAGTTTTATTAGTACAGCTCTAGGTTTTATTTTTTTTTGTTTAAAAAATCTTAAATGGATTTTTTTTAAGCACACATTTAATATTTATAGCTAATATGTATATATTACTTTCTGGATATTTGAATTATGGGCGTGACTTTCAGATCTCTGCCCAATCCTTCCAGCAAAGCACTTGTACTCATTGGTCCTCAATCACCTTTTTTCAGGAAATTGTGGTGAAGTGCTACAGAAACTTCCTGAATTACTTATGCACTGCTGTGCTATCCAGCCAGCAGATATTGCCACAAAGTCCCCCATGAGAACTAATACTGTGAATATAGGATTTATTCCAACTCTCTGCAAAAGACCTCGTCTACTTCTTCCTCATCTGCTATAGGTGGTCTATAGCAGACATCCATAATAGTATTTTCCACCTTGTTCTGCTCACTAATTCCAACTGACACTAATTCCAAGACAGCTAATTCATCACTCATTCCTAAGCAGAGGTCCATCCATTGCTGCTATAACCTTACATTCTGGATGGGTGTCCCTCCTTGCCTTCCTGTTGTGTCTTTCCTAAAACCCCCCGTATCTATCCATGGTAGATATGCAGCCATGTGAGTCTTCCACCACAATATCATTGAAACTGAAAAATGGTTGGAGCCATATGTAATATAACTTGTACTTATGCCTGTTGAGAAAGATTCTGGAACTTATTCAGCAAACTGCTCAGAAGGATCCCAGAGAATATCAACAGATGGGAAAAATATCCAGGAGTATGCTGAAAATTAATAAAGTTACCAATCTTCAATCATCAATCCACTTGAAAATTAATTCAATTTCATTTTACAGAGGCAGTATCCATGTTTCTCATGAGGGTATCTGTCAAAAATATAGTTCTTGTTTGCAGGTCTTCTGACTTACTGATCATTCAGGCAATTTATACACAGTTAAAAGAAAAATACGTCCAGAAGGGAAGACAGACAGAAGGGTTGCATCATGAAAAGGTTAATAACCTAATTTCACACTTTCTCTCTAAGATTGTGAGCGAGTGATGCCGTACTCTTAGCGAGTCTCCAGGCCTCTCCTCTCCTAACAGGCCTATGAATGGTAAGAGGTGGGTCTAGAAGGCAGATTGAGGGCTATGTGCATTGATGTTTCCCATCCCAGAGCTCCCCACTCTGGTCCATGTGCACTGAACATGCAATGGATTTTTAGCAAAAGCCGATTATGTTAAAGTTGAGACAATTTTTTGTTTGTTGTTCCTAATCCTTCTGATTGTTTACCATTGTTATCCTGAGTAGCCAACAGTCACTCCACTGATCTCACAGAAGCCATTTCTCTCAACATTTTCAACAGTCAAAGCTAGAAGAGTCAACATGGAACTAATGTTATGAATTTTACTGCATAAATATTTCTTGATGCATTATTGTTTCTCAGGTTATTTTGTTTTGGACTCCTAAGGAGTAATAATATATCATAAGAGATCATTTCCATTTTCTGCCTCTAGATCAACCAGTTTTATAAAAGTTATTAAGTATTTCAGGTAAAACCACTGTAGATGTAAAATACATGCTGTATTTATACAAGTAAAATGGTTATAGATGATAAATTCTAATGGAAAAAAAACTGCAAAAATCCTATTGCAGCTAATAAAATTATTGCTCTTTTATATCTTTTATTTAAATCACTTGGTGAAAATACCAGTGTATTCCAAAATCTATGCCAACAGATGGCAAGCCTTTATTATGCCAGATACATACTCTGCACCTGTCGCATATTTTGCTATAAAAGTGTAAGAATTGCTAGTGTACATGTAAATGACTATTTCATCCTCAGATCCATTACCAGCATGTTAACCATAAGTCATGTAGGAGAGCAAATGCTTTACCATAAAAGGAAAGGAACCTTCTAGTTGCTGTATGATTTTCCTTTAATTATGAGATTCAAGCATGCTCCATGGACAAACCTCTCTGACATTTGCTGAATATCTCATTTCCAGCAGGATACTTCTATATCAGGCTCCAAACAATGGAATTCTGCAATGAGAGAAATTAAACTTCTTTTAGAAAAATTGTTGGATTTATTATCAAAGATAGATCTACAACTGATGGGCAGTGACCCACAAGGGTTACTGCTGCAGCTGAAAATTGATAAAGGTCAGTTTAGGTTCCACAGGAAAAAAATGTCTTAGCATTTCTAGTACCAACAGATAATAGGTTATTCTGAGAATGGTAGGCGAGTTCAAAATGCTGTTATGCTGTTTGGCTGTAAAAATAAGGGTTCCAAAAGGAAACCTGGACATAACAATGCAAGTAAACACCTTGTAAGGCAAGCATTGACATAGGTAGCATACTAAGTCTTGGATCACCAAGCAGACCATATGAAGCAGCAGAAACAATGTGTGCTTGAAGCATATTTTCCTGTGTGCTACTTCTTTCAAGGTTTCAATCAAGTACCTTTCCAAAAGAGAAGCTTTGTGTCAAAAACTATATTATTTTAGATGTTCAATCACTTGATTTTGCTGGATGGTAATGTTGATAGCATTTATTCCAGATTAAGTGGTCGGCACAGTCTGAGCACACCTTGTTAACTACATTCCCTTGTCATTGTAGTCATCAAAGTATTACATATCCTTAGGACAGAGACAATCAGCCTGGCAGTGGCAGCAGAGCCACATCAAGTAAATGCAGTGCCTCAATACTAAAATGATTAAAAGAAAGGGGGTTTATTTTTCATTTATTTCCCAAGTTTGATCTCAATTTTCCTATTTACCCATTCTGAGAATAGGCCAATCTTCACAACTTCTGTAAGAAATGACTGTTTTCAAGCCTTTTAGTATTTTGGGGGGGTTAATTTTATTTACTTGTTTAATTTTTAAAGCTATTTCAACAGAAAAGCCCATAAGTATTTTTTTTCCTCATTTTAACTACTTTCTAAATATTCCTAGTGGTTGCTTTGCAAGTAGTTATATTGACAACCAAGATCAAAAAAACAGTGTAGGCTGGATTCCTGGCCAATAATAGTGTGTACTCACTGCTCAAAAATATTTAGTAATCTTTTCTAGGAATTAAACATGTACAGAGAAAGATATGGGGAGATAATGAATCAGATATTGAGGTTCTATTTGGACAAAATTACTACTCGTTGCCCTTTTTTTAAATAATAAATAAAATTTTGGTGTGGTTTTTCAGTATGTTTTGGTGTATGTTATTCAGTGTTGGCTATACATGTGTGGTATGCATACTTAACCACTAAATAATGACATTAAAAAAGTACAAATCACATCTATTGTATGAAATTGGTGTCCTTTTTTCCCCCTGTGATATCTGAGCACTACCAACAAATCATAAAACGGGATATACAAATTCATCTTTTGTGAGTTTTAAAAGACAATATATGGCAATCTATGTGAAAAATAGCTTACTGTATGTTGTAGGAAAATGTACTGGAATCATATAGCAAATTCCTATTCTCACAATACATGGACTTCATAACTGAGCTAAGTTAGATTCAGTAAAATATGTACATGTTTTTCTCTCTTTTTTTTTCCCTGACTCAAAATGCTAACTGCCTAATTTAAAGACTCTGCTCTTTTCATGATCTGTCATTTCAGGCTCTAATCAGCCACAGTCATTAAAAATCTCACAACACTTCCCACAAAAGTAATCAACATGATTTGTTAAGTGCTGACACTGGACTCATCTTCATACCAGACACAAACAAAAATAAGAGCAATTTCCAGATTAGGTCTATATGTTCCTATAATTTCCTGTGTTTTATAAATTCTCACCAAATTAAATGCAGTCCTAAATTGTAAGGAAGATATTTTAGAAGAAATTGAAGAAAATGGATTTTAGTGTTAAATAAAAGTATTCTTTCATATGTTACTTATTCAACATATTGTGAATTGCTTGCGTGAAAAGATCTTAAGAGTTTTTCCTTTTTATTCACCAAGGTATCATATTTCACTAATTTTGATCTTGGAATTTTAAGATACTGCACAATTTTATTTTAGTAATTTATTTCCTTGTCATTCTAAAAAGATATGATACTCGGGCACTCACTACAAATTCCTTGTCTGGTTATGCATAGGATTTCAAGTTCCCAATCCTTTAAATGTGTGTTCTGTATCATGAATTCTATTTACTATGTGTTGTTCCATTATATTTTTTACCTTTTCTTACTATGCCCCCTACTTTAAATTTTCTCTTTACTTTTCTATTAATTAACTTATAGCTTTAATATTTTTTTTGATGATAATGCAAATTGCATTCATTTGGTTCTGTTGTTCTAGAAACTGTGCAGCAGTTTTACGTTATTTTATGATATGTCTTACACTTAAAACCTTGAGTTTTTTGTCACGTGAAACTTCTAAAGGGGGTAAGAATTTATTCATATATATATATATTATATATATATAATTTATTTATATTTATCTTATATTAATTATAATATATGCAGTCTTCATCTTTGGCCTGTAGAATCCAGTTAATGGAAACCTTGCTACCACACTTGATTAGCAGACTCTATCTTACTGGGGGAGAAACAACACAAAAGTAGCAGCTGGAAAATTTGCTCTAAGAAATGTGCAAGTAACACATGAGTGCCAGAAATAGCCTAATATTCTGCAGTAATTAATTAGATAAATGTGTTATTTTCTCAGTGGCTTATTCTTTCTCATACAAAATCAATTTAAGGTTTGAACCTAGTAGAAATCAGTACTCTGAATATTCTGTTAAAACAGAAATCATTAAATATGATATAGATTGAAGTCCCAAGGCTCAACCTTCTCTTGATTTTAGACTGCATTTCTGTCTCTTATTTCTAGCATTATTTCTATACTGCCTTAAGTAGTCAACTGATTAACAAAACTCCAAACAAAAAACACCTAGGAATCCTGAATATGAATAACCTCTTTACATCAATGTGAAAGTCTCTTTCCTATTTTTTTAATATTTACTGCTTGCTCTTGCTAATTAAACTTGATGCACTTGGTATAAAATTAAGAAAGTATAAACTCCAAGAATATTCGTAGGTTTCCCATAGGAAGACGAAAAAGGAAAAAAAAAGTAACTTTATCTGTCACATCAGAAGCTTTAAAGAAGCCTAGACATTTTATAATTCCCATGCACTCTTAATCTACTTTGTGCATATTACACACTTAGACTTTTCTAGATTTATTGTAATTAGACCTATGTATTACAAAGGAACTGCTCATATGCTCCTACCTAATCTCTAATTTATATGCAGAAGAGCAAAGCTAAATAGTTTAGGATTTTCAAATTTAATGCTCTTTTTACCTAATCAAATTATGCAGCTTAGTAGTAGCTTCCTTCCCTGTGGTTTGCACTTTTGCACTTTTTTTTTTTTTAATAAATCAACATATTCTTAGGCAGACATTAATGCTACTCCTGTAACCTTTCTCTTTTCACTGAGTGTTCTCTGGGGACACAATAAACCATCACTCTGAAATAAATGTTGCATGAGTAGCCCCTTATAAGTAATGAGTTTATAGTTGAAGAACCAGTAAATCCAAATTATGTTTAAATGAAACTGCACGCACTTTTCGTTCTCCTTCATTCTTTTCTCAAAATAGTTTTAGAATTTTGGCGCCACAGGCAGTGGGAGATGGGTCTAAATAAAACTGTATTAGCCTAGTGAACTCCTTCAGAGAATGAAGGCTTTGTCACCAGAATTGGTTCTGATGGTCCAAGAGGCTGATTTGAACTATGGTTTTTGCAGCATTGCATATCCCACTGAATCACTTAAACAAAGTATCACCCTTCAGCAACTCACGTGACCATTTAGTAAAAGGCATAATTTCCTGCTGACTGTTAGGTTTTAATTATTACTAATGTGAATTCTCAAAACTTAAGTTTATCTCTTTTATTTATCTTACAGTATTACCCTCAACAACATATGATACATTGTCTGTAAAGAGAACTATAAGTCTGAAATCAAATAAATAAGCCTGAGGTAATCATTAGTTAATTATTTTTTTGCTTTAAAAAAATTGCACTGATTGTCATTTGGCTTCAGATACTTGGTACTTCCTGATCAGACTGAACAATTTCTTCTTTTCCTTCTAAAAACATGAAAAAAAATCATACTGTGTTTGGAAACGTTTTTCTTCTCAAATTAGTGGTTAAATTTTATGTGCAAGATGACTGAGTTCCTGATCTATATCTTTTTTTAGAGAGAGAATTTTACAAAGATCATTTTCAAGTTGTCATCTGTCATCTTTCCTATATGCATAACTTGATATTTTCTCCTCCGTGTTGGATTTGGACTTCTTTCTTTGTTCACTGCTTATGTTTATAATCTTCAGAAAGATAATTAAGATATTTACAGTACATTAACTTTATGGAAAATGGTTCAAGACATTAGAATTTGAAGGGTTAGGTAAGAACACAGTAGAGAATGAAAGCTTGCCTGTCAGAAAGCATATGAAGAAACAGGAAACAAAAACATGAGTTTAGTTCACAGTGTCTTATTGGACATTTTTAATTATCATTCCAAGTACACAAAAGCTGAATAAATGAAGGAAGCAGAGACAAAGCATTATGAACTGAATGGAAGAAAGTCAGGAGTGATGTTGAGTCTCAGAGGGGTAGGGAGAAAGTGTTTCTAGATTTCTTCTAATCTAATTAATGTTTCTGTGTTTGATTGGCAGTAAAGTCCACAGGCATGAATTTAGATAAAGGGGAAAGGTACTTCTTAGTAATAGTTAAACCCCACATATTTTGACTTATCACTGTGAGAATACTTTTCACTATTTGCTTCATTCTGCTTCAAAGACATATATTTTTGATTTTGATCTCATGGTTACAATGTAAAGAAATATATCTGTGCTGTAAAATCTGCTAGCTGTAAATTACGGACTAGTTTAAAGGTTGTACAAGTGGCCAAGAATAATATTTTACAATGAAAATTTAAATCTGTATATGGATAAGATTATCACACTTAGAAAATGACACTTTATAAAAAAATTATATTTCAAATTTACTTCCTATGCTTGAACAAATACTTGACAAGATAAATGTTTTTATTTTCATATATTTATTTTATTGGAATTATTTAAATAATTTGTATACTAGCAGTATCTAATATCCCAAAAATAAATATTCTGTATTAATATTGATATTCATATGAATACGTAAGAGTTACAGACTGAAAAACATTAATATCATATCATATCATATCATATCATATCATATCATATCATATCATATCATATCATATCATATCATATCATATCATATCATATCATATCAATAATATCATATCATATAATATCATATCATGCTTTGGTTGAAGTGGCGCTGTGTATGGAAAATATAAATCTGATTATTATTACCTAGTATGATAGAAGATGTAACTCCAAAATGAAATAGAGGCTTTCAAATCAGGATTTCAGTACCTAACTTTAATGTAACTATTCTCTAAAGGAATTCAAAGCCCAGTCTCTAATGGATCACTTAATTTACTCCTATCCCCCTCCCCCTTTCTACTGTTACTTGAAATACCCTAGGGTATCTGAGACATCTCTGAGACTAACATGTAATATTTGATTTGTGAGATCACTCTGCCTTTCTAGGCAAGCAGTTGAAAATATGTGGACTATCTGAATGCACTTCAAATGACACTGAAATTCATGTTTAGGCAACTGAATCAGAGCCCAGGCTACATTATTTTTACCATGGAACAAAGGCTATAAAATTAGGATTTAATAAGCCTGTACAAAATTAAATCTTCAGTATCTCTGGGGGATGCCCCAGATTTCCTCCCTTACTGCTCCATATCATCTTTCACAGGTCTTGAGAGTAATTTCCAGCTTCAAGTGAATTTCTCAAATACCCCGAAGCATTTCAGATGCAGTGGTGGTGGTGTTTAACCCCAGCTGGCAACTAAGCCTTACACAGGCACTCACTCCCTTCTCTCAGTGTGGTGGGGGATAGAATTGGAAGAGTAAAAAAGTAAGGAAATTTGTGAGTTGAGATAAAGGCAATTTAATAGATTAAACAAAAGCTGGGTGGAAAAACAAAGATAAATAAGGAATTGATTCATTACTTCCTATCAGCATGCAGAATTTCAGACATTTCCAGCAAAGCAAAAATATAACTTAGCCTAGCCAAAATCAGCACAACTGGTCATGTCTAGGCAATTACATCAAGTTTAGAAAGAAGGTGTCTCACAAAAAATGAAGCAGCCAGGAAAAAGGTATTGTGGGTGCTGGCCCTTGAAAAAAACCTCACTGGCCTTGATTGATAGTCTATAAACTGTATAAGAATTTTGACTGAGTAGTAAGAGGTCCTCAGGTGTCTAAGATCCAAATTGGAAGCCACTGGAAACAGCCAGTAAACAGAATTTTTAAAGGTCAAGAACAGCCATACTACTTTAAGGTGATCTATTGTAAATGAGCACACAAAAGGAGATATTGTATCTTACTATTTATTTTTTTTTCTCAAGACAGTTAAAAATTCTTAGAAAATATTTGTTTCTTATCCAAACAAATAAAATTTCAGGAAAGAAGCAGCTGCGTTGTACTATTCCAAGTGTAGCCTTTCAGTTTAGAGTTCATCAGACATTCTTCAGTCTTTAAACAACGACATCCCAAATAGCATATCAATTTCATAATTGCAACATGGTTTTATTTCAGTGTTAATGGGGACAATGGGACTGAGACTTATAATTTTCATATTAATTTTACCATTTTGATAATCTGTACCAGATGGGTGAACAATTATATATAAAAGAAGGTTTTATTGGCTTTTACCCAATATGTGTTCAAATAAAGCCAATATGTGTTGAAATAAATATACTTAAAATATACAATTCCTTCAGTTCTGGACTGATGAGCTTGAAATACAAATCATGATCTGCACATTTTATTAGGACAGATTCAGATTTTAAATCTGGACCAAAAGAAAGATTCTTTAATTTTTAGGTTTGCAAAAATTTTCATATAATTGTGACTGATGTCAGAATCTTATCAGAATAGTGGAAAGAATGAAATACATTTTAATATATATGACTAGAAAGGTTCAATATATTGTAAAAGATAAAATATGAAGCTGAATTAAAAAGGAAAAAGATGTACTGCATTCATAAAAACATCCACAAATGCATGGTGAAGAACCTATGGAACAACAAGCTATTTGAAATATCTAAATCTGCAGGAAAGCAACCTTAATAGCAATGGAAAATCACAAAAAGGGAAAGTGAACATAAATTGTAAGCAATGTATGTTTTTTATTTGAAAGATTTGTCCAAGCTTGTCAGGATGACACCTAACATGAGTATAAAGGTCACAAAAAAGAATGCAGGAAAATGATTGTTCCTTCACAATATCAAAGTTGAGTGCATCTTTTTATGATATGTTTTTATTTTAATAATCATTGTTGGAAGCCTTTTCTGATTTCTACCTTTCTATCCCCACTATCATAAAAGGGAAGAAAATCTTAGGACTCTTTATTTGTAAAATTCTATTGTTTGACTGTATATTTCTAGTTACTTTCAACGTCCATAATTTTTTGTATATAGTATTTTATCTTCTGCAGACAACTCCTGATTTTTTGAGTTAAAAGGGAGGGATAAGGACAGAAAGATAACAATGGTAAAGCCAAATGGATTTGGTATGTAAATTCTGAACCAAATATATGTTGCATTCATTTTTATAAACATTGTGTAGAATGAAGAGCAAGACCTGAGGAGGAAAACACTGAAGTTGTGCCATGAAATTCTTTCACTTCCATGAATGCTGGAGCCTGTTAATTCACTACCTTGGTGATGTACAGTTAGGCAATGAAGAGTTATGGACACACAATGTGAATACCTAATCACTAAAATGAAATAAATACTTTTTATGAATCATCCAAAATGTGTATTAACCCAAATTTTAAGAAATTTTGCATTTTCCAAAGCTTGTATACTTCCCTCTTCTACCAAGAGATGTTATGTGTTTCTACAAAACTTGTTTTATTAAGTGCTTTGGTCATCACAGCCACAGGAGCACTACCACAGAGAAATCTGGAATATTTCATATTAGAAGCATTGAACAATTTATTTTGGGAGGGATATCCAGAGAATATTTAGTTCAAATCCTGCTCAAAATTGATCAAGTGGCTGAGGTTACCCAAGGTTTTGTCCAGTCAAGTCTTGATTACTTCCAAGGGCAGACATAAAAAGAATTCCCTGGGTAGCATGTTCTAGTTTTTGTTGATATTCATGGTATTTTTTTTCCCTATTTTAATCATAATTTATGTTTATTTGGTGTCTCTTGACCTATTGTCATATTTGGCTCCATTTTTTTATGCCATCCTGTCATCACTGCTCATACGATATTTAATAATTAAAATTTATATCATTTATATTGTAAAGTAGCTGTGAGCACAGGGAAACATGAAATTGATGCCATAGGGTTATCACTGACAGCTGTGGTTCAAGGTGTCATGGATATCTTAGCTACATTTGCTGTGACAAAAACGTGCATCCTTGAGCCATTCTGTTACTGTCTCAACTGTTAGGTCCCCGATGGTCTCTGGTAGTTGTACTTGTCTGCTATACTTTGTTATGTTGCTGTTAACATGTCACAAAATATTTAGGAATTTCAGCTCTGCATAGTTATTGTCACTGACAATTCAGGTCTTTCTACCTCTCTACTGGTTCTTGTGACATTATTGTCATCAACTGCATGAATGCAGCCCATTTCTGCCCTTCTCCACTAACTGACCACAACCTGTATCTCATGTTCCTTTAACGTCTGAAGTGCACATAGGGTATGTTGCTCTTTTTGTTATGCTCTGCATGCTCAGAGAATAAAGGGACCTTAGGCATTAAAGGGATTACTTTGTAGTATTTTTATGTCATGCAGTCTCATATTTCCCTTGATGGCTGTACATCACCTCCATATGTTTAACTGTAGATTTTCTTACTGATTTCATATCAGTATGAAACAGTTTTTCCTTTTTTAAATATATTTTTATTATTTTCCCCCAGTTTAGTATATTCTTCAGGACAATTTTATGCAATGCACTAAATAAAGAGAGTACAGATTTAGAGACTGGTCACCCAAATACTGAATTAATGCTCCATCCAGGGAACCATTCTTCTATTAAACAGTTTCCTCCTCTTCTGCATTGTACAAAACTATGTGGTTTTACTGCTGTGCACGTCATGGCCAGTATATAAAAGTACTTCTGTTGTCGTTTTTTAGGTTCCTAATTTGTCAGCAGCAGAATGAGTTACTTTATATAATATGAAGGACCTCTTATCCAGTATTTGTTGCTGTTGATCAACATAGAGTTTGGATTCGTAAATCTGAAATTAAAAAACAAAGCAAAACATACTTATGAGCTATTCAAGTCTTATAATTATTGATGCTTCATTAGAAATAAAATTTTGGTAGGCATCTACTTTATATTTATTGACAGTGAAATTAATTGAAGTTTTTCAGTCATATATTAAATTCTTAATTTGCCAGAAATATCAGTTATTAAACTGGTTTTGAACCATTCATTCCATCATGTAGAAACTGTGTTAGACAAAAAACCGAAAAGATTTCCCATAATTTTCAAAGTTGTAATATAGTGAAGAGCCTTGTAGAGAAAATTACAGAAGGAATGGGAAGTATCTGTGACAACAAATAAGTCTATGCGTAGAAATCATGAGGATCTGTGGGCACACAGGGGGATTTCATGAACATTAACTGTTTTTGTGTACTAAGAAGTAGTTCTTTAACATTTCCTGTTAAGTGAAGGAACACTGCATAGAGAGGTGAAACAGTAAAATAAGATCTGTCAAGTTGTATTTTTTCGTCAAGAGGCATGTTAGACAATGACACCTGGGTGTAAGTACTGTCAGTTCACATCAGCCTGATGCTGCTGGATGGTTCAAAAAACTTCAAATGCTGAAGGCAGAGCTGGATTTGCAGACTGTGCATGCATCTATCAGAAAAAAAACAACCAAAAAACTTCTTTAAAATAAAACGAATGAAGCAACTCTTGATAGAAGAGAATCAAGAAAGTGATTGATCTCACAAAATCAGCAAAACCTGTGGAGTTTTTTATTTTCTTTTAACTATACAATCCAGCTGTTATGATCCCACAGTCGTCTCAAAGCTCTTTCAGCCATTCTTCCACTGGCTGTTTAACTCCTGATCTCAGCTGACACATTTACTACATTGTATTTGTGTGTGTGGAACACATGTGAAGTAAAAAACTTGTAATTCTAAGATGTCAGTGTAATCAGCGGACGCCTGGTCATTATAGCTAGAGGGGTCTGGAGAGCTAGTCAGCTCACTGATAATTCATATATGGACAACATTTAAAATTGATGGGTCTCTTCTAGCTCAGCTTAATCTGGTGATTCTGTGATGCTCTAAACTTTACAATTTGGATCTGTGTTTCAACCATGGTATCATCGCACCATAGCTTCTCTTTCCCTGTCATTGACCAATGAAGTCATGGGCAGCAATGGTATTATTTAAAGTGAAATCAAGTCATTACATCAACCATATTGTTCATATTCCTTTAAAAATATACATCTGAAAAAAAATTGCTCATTACCCTACTGCTCAAGGTTACTTATGTCTGTCTCTTCAAATTTATTTTTATTCTATTATTTTAGGCTTGGAATCCCAAATATACATGAATTATCTTCAAATTTCTCTCAGCTTTGAGTTCAGTTTATGGGCTTTTCTGTCTGAGAGAAAAAAATGCACACTATCACAACCTGGGCATTCAGTTAAAAATTTCTCTCTGCATTTATAGGGTAACTAGTGACAAATCTACCATGCAGGTATAATTTACAGAGCACAGTAGCACTTTTCTTGGAACTCCTGGAAAACAAGTTTCTTAAAAGAAGAGAGATGTGACTATATAAGAAAAAAAATCAGGATCATATTTTACTAACCTAACAGTGCCCAATGAGTTTTTGGGTATTATCTTTCTTGTACTTGACATTTACATTTTATCAATTATATAGCTCTGATCTTTTACCACTGTAATTTGGTTCTATGATTTTCTACCTTTTTAAACAATTTTTTTTCCCCCTAAAATGTCTTTCTGTAATTCAGAAAGACTTCTTCTACCTGTAAAATTATTTTATCCCTTAAAATTACTTTTTAATCTTCAGATATTTACTCCACAATATATCAGATTCTTTCATATTATGTCTTCACAGATAACTTCCTTGGATACCCTAAACAGTTTATTATATTTATTAGGAATCTTATGGTAATTACCAAATAGCTAAATAAGTGAGCTGGGTTAAGTTAGATAAATAAGTTGAATTATATAAATAGGTAATGACGTGAACTGAAAATTTAGGCACAATTCCCAGCTGGAGCCCAAACATCAGTGGTGCACCCCAGGGCTCAAAAATGGATCAAGAGATCATCTTCAGAAAGTCCAAAGATTATACAAATGTGAGAGGAGTAGTTGGTACAACAGGTGGATATGCCCCATTCAGACAAACCTCAGCAGAATAGAGAATTGCCTGGATAGGACCTCATGAAGGGATGTACCAAGTCCTGTACCAAGTTCACCCCAGAGCCTAACTGGCTGGAAATTAGCTGTGCAGAGGGGACCTGAGGGTCCTGTTGGATAGCAAGCTGACCAGGATCCAGCAATGTGCCCACACTGCCAAATATCAACAGTATCATTGGCTGCATCAATAGGAATGTTGGCAGCATGGAGATGATACAGTTTTAGGTTCCAGAGTACTACAAAGACATGGACATAGTGGAGAGCAAGTCCAGCACGTGAAGGTGGTTAAGGGTCTGGAGCATCTTTCATATGAGGGAATGCTGATGAGGTAGAACAGTTCAGCCTGGATAAGAGATGGCTCATTTGGGATCTTATTCATGTGCATTAACACTTGATGGGAAATCCTACATCATAGAAGTGTGTTTTTTTAATTAATAAAATGAAAACCATTTTTTCATGGTCCCATCTGCATAAATCCATGCACACTATTGTAAAAAGATGTTGTGCTCTGGGAAAGTTATTTACTATAAACTTTAAGATATAAACTTTATAAACTTTAAACTTTTTATAAACTTTAAACTTTTTATAAACTTTAGTGTATCATGCTAATTTATGTTCTAACATTTCTGATGCTTTGGTTAGTTAAACTAGTGTAAGATAGTTCACTAAGACAAGGAACCACTTATAAAGATAACACAAATGCAATCATAGAGTTTAATACAGGATGAAAGCTTCACAGACTTTTTTATTGTAGCTTCTCACAGCAAAATACATATTCCATCAGGTTTTCTTATCATCTGCTTAGACTAAACTATGGTAAGCATCCCTCTTCTCCCTTAATGAAACTTCGTAACCTACTGTCTATGTGAGTAGGTACATAGAGCTTGCTTTCCTTGAAGTTTGTTAGCAAGTCACAGGAAAACATTTTGTTTCTCTAAGACAAGAAGAAAGCTATCAGTTCAAGAAAAGAGAATCATCCTCACTCAGATGTGGTGGAGAAAGGTTAATCACCACGTCTACCTTTTGCTCTCTAGTGATAGAGGCTCAGAAGCACCTTTGAGAAAGCTTACTGTAAACAGAGCCAAACCCTAATAAGCTGTACCAAAGTGTAAAAGCAAATATTTGAGGAAACTTCATTACCTTCTTCTAAATAGCAACATTAGAATGTTACTGTTAAAATTCTGGAAATGTAGAAAGAAATATTTTTATCACTCACATCTCTTATTCCCATCTAGTGGGAGATAGAAAGTAACTTTATAACAGCACAGAATAAATC
This sequence comes from Luscinia megarhynchos, assembly GCA_034336665.1. NCBI lineage: Eukaryota > Metazoa > Chordata > Aves > Passeriformes > Muscicapidae > Luscinia > Luscinia megarhynchos. The sequence continues at coordinate 53,154,551 of JAPFBE010000003.1, read as the reverse complement.
CACTGTTTTCAATTGAAATTATTTCTTGATTTTTTTTTTCCAAATTACATATGATGTAAATACTTTTCTACAATGAAATCAACTCTCAATATTCTTTCTTGATTATAGAATGAAAGACATTTTATGTTACAGTGTTGGTTTTGAAAAACATCAGTTAAAAGAAAAAACTTCCATAAGAAATTTGACATAGCCGTTGAAAACCTAATCCCAATTAAGACAGGGTTAGAAACAGAATTCAGGATACAAATTCAGAAAAATCTAGGTTTTATCTCTAAACCTATTCTGCTGCCTTGTGACTTAATATTTCTGATTATGTTATCCAGGACACAGGAATTTATGTTACTGAACATGCAGCTTTTCCTCTATTGACTCCCTGAAAGTTTTGAGGATAATCTATGCTTACTGCTCTCACTTTTGGTTGCCAAGGTAGCCTCTTGGTTTGCAGAGAACAGGTATTCCAATATCTAATAACTGAACTACTGTCCCTGATGAACAGAATTACACTCAGTGAGATAACATAAAATCATAATAAAGCATTATTGCTCTCTGATTTTTGATCATTAAACCTACTTACCTGCAGAATATTTACTCTGGGGGTCGAATATCTGGGCTTTAAGCAGGTTTCAGACAAAGTAGTTTGAAAAAGCAGTTTCCTCAGGCTAAGAAGAAAAGTTAATTACCAGAATGTGGATTATCAGGGATGAATATGCTTTTTGACTCTCCAGTTGAAATGGACCCTAAGCACAAAAGGAACACAAAAATTCAAATTCTCTGTAAAAATATGCTAGAGAATGGGAGTGGGATGTTACTGACATGCCTGAATTCTTCTTTCCACTAAATAATAATTGATGATGAAACAGATCAGTAACATGGACTCCACATTCTACTCAACTTCAGATACTGTAACCTGCGATATTAACAGTCTAGCAGTCAGAAGATTGCTCTTATTACCTTACCCTGAAGTTCTGAAATCCACATCTCAGCACAGTGTGACTGAGGTTGACACTCATGCCATACATTTTTTTTACCTTCTTGTGATCCATTTGTGGGCATAATTCCAAGAGGAATAAAATTATAGTAAATTATGCAGATTAAATTAATAATTTTATTTAAAGTGGAAATCTTAGAAGAATTATGGTGATGAGAAGTGATATGGAGGAGGGAGGAAAGATGTAAACTCCTAAAAGCTGCCTGTCAGCCTCTGTCATTGTAGTAGCATATAGACAATATACCAAGTAGGCTGAGAGCTAGACAAAATGAATCCAGTCTTTAAACACTATTGTCTTCCGTGACCATGTTATTGTTTAGATGTGAAATTCTCTTTGGAGAAACTGAGTTTAACACGATAAATACACATATATTGTAGCCTATTTCTGTGCTACTCTTTATAAACCAGACAATGTTTCTGTGTAAACTGACTATTGATATTACATCTAAACAATTGGATTCATCTATTGTACTGTCATGCTGCAAGTACATAGCATCTTTTCAAGCCAAAATAACTCCCAAGTATTGGCTCTTTTCCAGACCTTTAAATGGAACATACATTGTAATTAAAGACAGGATTTTTTTTTAAACTTATTAAGTTATACTATATGTGCATGCAGAGAGGGAAGTTATTAAGAAGACAAGATGGTTGAAATAAAATACATTGTCCTGGAATAGCTTCGTAATGATGCCACCCTGACAGACTCAGGGAAATCATGGTTTTAAGACTTAAATTCTGGAGGAAAATAAGGATTTTGTGCACACACATAAAACATGGTAAAATATTTGGTAATTCAGCTTTGACTTCCCTAACTTCAATCATCAGCAAAACCACTGAGTAAACAGTAATTTTATATGCCTATGGCAAACAACATAATCTCTAGTCATTGTTCATGAAACTGTGTGATAATGACTCTAGGTTAAGCTCCTATTCTGACAGGAATAATTTTGTACAGTATAAAAGATATTTTAGAGGAATAAACTGTCCATCAAAAGTATAACTGTAATAATCAAAGTTGTCTATGTCAGAAAAAGAAGTTACCAAGGAGTTATCTTTTAGATCATGCATATTCCAGGTGTTCACTTCCTACCTACCAGGGAAGATGCCATATAATAAACTGGATGGCAATACTAGGTTATATAGTCCTATATGTTAAATACTTAATATTGACATATTATTTTAGTATTCAAAAGTGTTATTCAGAGAAATATTTTGTGAAATTACTTTTATGAAAGTAAACCCACCCCAGGAATATTTATGTATATTGAGAATATTCTGAGAGAGCAATGCAAGTTTTCTTGCTATCATTTTATAAAACTTCTTAAAAAAAAAATTAAACAGTTTAAAAAAAAAAAAATCAGGGTGAACATCTAATTACTGGGAATTCCTGGACACTAGGTGAATAGGTAGGTGGCAGATTCCTGCTGCTTGGTGCTGCCCTTTCTCAAAAAAACTGTCCACATTCACACAACATAAGATATATATAGATATCCCTTGTGTGACCCTAGGATCCTAAGCCATAATTTCTGTATGTGTGCATTTTTGATTTGATTTCATATGACATTGTCCAATGCAACATGGATTCTGAATAGCTCAGTGGTTTGTGGCAGGTTAACATCCCTCTTCACCATGGTCTTTACCATAGGCTGCAGGGAATCTTTGCTCCTCTACCTGGAACACCTCTTCCCTCCCTTCTTCACTGGCTTGTGTGTCTGCAGGGTTATTTCTCTCACATATTCTCCCTCTTCTCTCCAGCTGCAATTGCTCTTACACAGTAACTTTTCCCCCTTCTTAAATCTTGCTGGCACTGCAGCTGATGGGCTTGCCTTGGGCAGCAGCAGGTCCATCTTGGAGCCAAGTGGCATTGACTCTGTCTGACAGGATGGAAGCTTCAAGCAGCTTCTTATGGAATTCAATCTTGTAGTGAGCCACCTCCCATCTCAAAAAAACCAAACCAAACAAAGAAAAACCCAAGTAAAAAAACAAACAACAAAACCAAACAAACCCTTGACACGCAAACTCAATATATACCTATCATGAAATATGCTTTTATGAAGAATTCTGTGATCTACAGCATTGTGGTTTATATTACAAAGAGAAGTCCAGGAACCTTGTTCCATGTATCAGTCAGTAGATCTCACAAAGGAGCACAGGGCTTTGTTTCCCTTGCCCATACATATGTATGTAACCCTTTGACAGAAACATGTGGATAGAGTTGAGAAAAAAAGCAGATTTGATAGAACAGGTAATGAGTCCGTCAGTTCTGTAGAGAGAAAAGATTGGCTGCAAATATTTAGGATTGCTACAGATTTCAAAAAATCTACTGGCAGTAATGAAGGTAGCTTAATAAAGAGTTTCTGAGGAAGCACAAATGCAACTGCAAGCAGATACACTGAATCGGGTTCTTAGCAAAATGTGTTAGGAAATTACTTCTTAGTCTTGATTTTAAGAAACACAAAGATCAAAGTATCTTGAAGTGCAAGATTAAAGTGAATCCATTTTTGCAAATGAAAAATAACAGAGGAAAAAATCTTAGCACTGTTTCTATGACTATTGTGTTTAACTGGAACAAAAATTCTATGCACCAACAATTTAAAATTAATTTTAAAAAGTAAAGATGCTAATTCTTTGTTAAAATGCTCCCTTTAAATCAAAGCTGCCCTAAGGTTATTAGATGTTTCAGACAGCATGGTTTCTACTGAATTTTTACTTGGGATATTTCCTTATGAATTACAAGATCTAGAAATTAACTCCTCTTGAAGAAAATAAAAGAAAACAACACCCCCCCCCCCCCCCAAAAGATAACTTCCTGGAATAATACAGTAGACAAAAACCTCTGTTGTTTCAATTTTCTGATATGGAGATTAAAATAAGTAATCTGAAAAATGTTGAGGTTTGCATTATGACAGCCATGCAAACATTTTCTTAATTTAACAGGTCTGTTGGAAGACATTCATAGATACTCTTCTCTAATTAATTGCATCAATTTAAATACATAGGTTTCAAATAATTTTGAAATAGAAGATTTGTATAAATATCAAGAGCCTGTAAAAGGCATTCCAGTTTACCTCTATTTCTTTTGATGATAATTATAATAATAAGTATATATATATATATACGCCTGGTATATATTATTTATATAATAAATACTAAAAATTAGAATTGGCAAAGAGAGATGGGTTTTGAATTTTAACAAACTAGTTTCCACAGAACTGCTTTGCCACTTGTTTTCTCAGAAATCTCACTTCAGTGCAAGATTACTTGATCAGACCAAATTTCTTGAACTCAGTTTATGGCTGATATCAGACATTAAGAGGAATAATACTTCTGCTTTGAAGAAATTCTTCAATTTTGAGCTGCATTACAGGGTTGTTCTTTGTGCAAGTGATGCCATAGTACACCTATTTCTTAATAAGAAAATAACTTTCTACTGTAAAGCAAAACTTTAGCATTTAATTAAAAAAAAAAACAATATCCAAGGAAGAAGAAATAGATATCTCTTTAGCTTACACTAATAAAATACTTAAGTGCCACTTTAGTGCAGCACTTTTGAATTCTCACACTCACATAATTTTTGCATTTTGTTCATCTCTTTCTTGTGCTCCCAGGAGTTCAGCTAATTTTGGTCAAACACATGATGGTACAAAGAGTGGGATTTATGGAAAAAAGTATACTTTAAGGAAAACCCCCCAAACATTAAGTATAATATTTATGTTTGCATCTACTCAAATCATTCCCAAGATCATTCTCACTTGTAGAGCATGAAAAATATGTCTTGCTATAATACAGGTATCTGTTTCAGTGACACCTTGCACATTCTCTTGAACATGCAGTAGAAACTAGCATGGGTGCTCATCCCAGTATAAACTACATATCCTTTTTCTAAGGTCACAAATCTGTTCATGAGCACTGATCTGATTTACTATGATTCTGCTTGCTGAAGACACACAAGTTTTGCTAAAGAGATAAGGCTGTTGAACTTAAAAAGCTATGTAGCAGATCAGCGGTTTTTTGCTTTAGAAAGGAAAAATTGCTTGAAATATCAAGGTTTCAAGAAACCCTGCACCTTGTCATCCTGAAAATATATGCCTTTATCCTCAATATTTCTCTCTTAACTCATGCTAAAGAAGTTCCCATATGAATTAAAATACAGGCCTTATCTTGCATTCCAGCTCTCAAATTCTGTGCTTTGATGATGGAATCCTAACTTCATCTTTCATAGTCTCTCCTTATAGTTGTGAAAATATTTAACGCCATGAATAAACAAAATTGGATTCCATTTTAGATGTATAGAAATTATGGGTATAACTTTGTTTTATAGTCCCTGAGAGCTTTATAGCCAATGGACTCATATTTTTAAATGAGAGGTGGTTCCTTCTTCTCTTGACTACAAAAAGTCTGCACATTTGACTTAGATTTCTGAAGATAATTTGTGGGATTTTTCTCAGTAAGATTATGGTATCCATGAAACAGTCTGACTTTATCAGAATTTCCTCTCAAATGCAATGCTTATTTAAATGGAATTATCTGTGATTTAATTTCCTGTAGAGTACTTTATTGACTTTTACAGGTCATGTGAACAGACTCAAAACACAGGAAGCTTTATAAATATTTTGCCAAATACCAAGCTGCAAGGCGGAAAAAATACCAAATAAAAAACCCAAACAAACATGTCAAATTTCATTTCTACCTGCAAATACTGCAAAACAGAAGGACCTTAATGGCAGATAATAGTCAATGGGAAATTACAACCTCCTCTTCTGGTCCCCAGAGCAAATAAAAGCAATAAGAGGAGTACAACTGTCTAAAAATTGGATTTATCTTCCTGCAAGGAATAAAAATGAAATCAGACTTCTGTTGAATATGAGTAACAGTCTTTCTTATTAATGCCTTCCCATTATCATAAATATAAACAGTGAATCAAAAGCATTATTTGTTCCTAGATCCTGCCATTTAGAAAATGACATCAACTACTCTAACCAATTAAAAACAAGTAATTTAAGAACATCTCAAAGTAGCCTTAGGCAACAAAATAGCAGACTTATAGATTAAAAGGGTTTTAAAAAATAGTATAACTACATCATAGCATTTTCAGTTTTGATTACAGAGGTTTTAGAGCACATTTCGTTTCTAGAACTCCTAGGGAGACAACTTACTCTGTAGTATATGTCCCAGAATAGATGCATCCTAAAGCCTTTATAGTAGGTGAACTACATTTCCTTATAATTCAATCTGTTTCTCACATGTGCTTGATTTAGCCTTCTTAGCAAGATCATGAGGCTTATGTCAGAAAAAGTATTGTTATTTTCTGGTATTTTTTTATCTGTTCTTTTATCTTATGTTCTCTTGATTTTGTAAAGTTTGAGTTAAATTGCTATATGTTTTGAGCCTATTCACAGGTAACACAGATGATATCCTCAACAGCTGAAAATATTTATATAAAAGGGTGTAGCAAATTTTTGACAGAATGGACTACTAATAAATAACTTGATAAATTTGAGTCCTGTTCTTAAAGAAACTTTACATTTACTTTTACATTTTGGATGCTGTATCTATTTTCACTGTAACTCAAACGAAACTTTGATGTTTGAAGCCCTCTAAAGTTAGTGTCTTGATACTATTTTCATCAAAGTATAGGAATAAACACACAAATATTTAACCAAAGAATACTTACTGTTTCATGTTCTAACCATCTCTCTGTGTTATGTTATCTGCTGATCTGTCACAGTTGGGCTTCCTAGTAACCTTAAAAGGAGCAGAACTATTTTTTTTATATATTACTTTCCATCTTTGCTTTAAAATGGGCATACAAATGTATCTGCATCAGAAAAGCTGGGGTTTAGTATGATGCCAATGGAGAAAAAGAGAAAGACTTTGAAGAGACAATTCTGTCCACTTGAGATCTACGTCAAATCACAGAACTGCTAAGTCTTCTCAATTGGCTGTGCAGAAGAAAAAAAACAGCTCAATTCTGCAGTAATGCTGTGAATTGGTTAAAACAGATTAGTTCTATTTTTTGCATAAAATGTAGTCATTAAATATACATGTGAAAATGCATGGCTTTATTACAGCTTCTTAAAACCTCTAATTTATTAATAGTCTCATAAATTTATATATGGCATATTTTAAAAATTAGCAGTTTTTTACACTTATTTTGGATCTAAATAGAAAAAGAATAAAAATAGAATTGTGAATATTTTATCTTTACAACACTGTTTTATTGATAAGATTAAAATAGAAAACCTGCAGCATCATCACCTGTAGAGTAATAAAGCCAGCTGAGTCTCATGACATTCTGAGAAAGAAAATCCATGTAGCTAAGCAATCAGCATCTAAATGATGATGTGGGTTATATAAAGAACAACTGGAAAATATTTTTTTAGCTCTTGAGCTTTGAGTGATGTTTCTTAACATTGAAAATTAGTACATTTTTAAAAAGACAATGGAATGATGATGTCAAATATTCTGCTATGCTTGAAATTATACTTTGCCTGCTATAGAGAAATGAAAACGTTTTCAAAGTGTACCATGCACAGACAAAGGTGCATTAATTATTTAGAGAGTAAACAAAGAGATCTGTTTGTGTGTAAGTAGTAGCATAGTCAGGCTTTTTCTTCTGTGAGAGCAGTTATACAATTAAGCTTCCTATGTTATGACCATTATGGCTATAATTTTAAATTATTAACATAATTATTAAATTATTAATAAATTATGGCTATTTTTTGCAGATGAAGAAGAATAAGGAATGTGATCTATAAGGTGAATAAACTTCATTAGGCTGACAAAGCTAATATTTACACCAGGGTTTCCCAAATTCTTCTAATGTGCTTCCTCCTCTTCATCAAGAAAACAGGAACATAATAGCTTCTGCTCCTAGTTTGGAAAAAAGTTTAAGCTTGGATTATTAATGTGTCTTGTTTTTGTTTTCAACTTCACCTAACTTTTAGTATATCACATATTGTTTAAATCTATGTTTACTTGTTCAATACAGTAACCTAATACAATAAAATGAAAATCTGGGAGAAGGATAAAGTTGTAGGGAAGAAAGGCTTTTGGGGAAATAATTTTATTATCTGCCTTAGCATGATAGATTAGTGAGCCCCAGTCATTGTCCATTGGACCATAGTGCAAAGCACAATGATGAGGGTACCCAGACCAGATATAAGAGTACATAGGTACCTTGTTGTAAACAAGGGCATGATCAATGGTCATACCCTTGAAGGATACTTTTGACTAAAAGATTTTTCTATATTACTTTTATATTTCATCTCAAAAGAAGACAGAGGAAATAACATTAAACTGTCAAAATAAAAGATGTATACAGAACTTAATATGGTAATAACAGAAATAAACGTACTAGAGAACTGATATAGTCAAATTGAAGAGCATCATTCAGAGGACTAACAAATAAACAGAGAATACCTCATAAGTGTCCTTGTCATTGTATTATTAAGAAAGAAAAATAACATTATATGCCCTCAAAAAAGTACCTAAAAGATAATTTTAATCTTCACATGGTACAACCATAATTCTATACACATAGCAGTAACAAGTAATTATTATTTTAAAAATTCGATATTAATGATTCCAACATAATGATGCAATGTTGACAAGTACAGGCCTGGTAGACAGCAGAGGCCTTGAAAAACAAAGGAAGCAGCATAAAGGACAATGAGAGATATCCCCATACATGAGTGCAAGGATAAGGCATAAGGTTGACACATGGTTGGCAGTGGAGATCTAAAAGACTGATCTATGGTCAGTTACAAAAATGCAAACTTTGAGATGGACAAAACTGCTCTTAGGTGGAACAAGTAGTAAAAAGCCCAAGGGACCATATTTAATAAATTCATATGTAATGTTAAGATGTAGACCAGTGAAGAAAGATAAAGAAATAAAATGTGTTAGCAAAGATTCTAAAAGACCACAAATGGATGCTGAAGTGAGGAAGAAAAAAATACTAATACAACCATCATGCTTCTTTTGGCAAAAGCTCCAAGTGCTGATGACTTCACAATACCCACTACTAACCAAGCTAACCACTAATTTTATGGCCTTGCAAGGCAGTGGAAAGGAGAGCATGACACTGGGAAAGGAGTAGAAAATAATGTGTGTACCTAATAATTTTACCTGCAATTCTGTGTTTTTTTTGTTTTTCCCCTGACTAAATCTGAACTAATTGGTATGAAATTCTTCAGATTTTGCTAGTATAAACAATATTTTTTTGGCTTTAGTTGCACATAAGATAAGCATTTCCTCTGTCCATAAGTAAGATTTTGTGCATAGGGTTTAGAATATAATGATGGTGATTTTTCCAGAAATAAATGCAACACCTAACATGACTATATTCTGCCTAGTAGATCAATATGGTTTCTGAGATAGACATTTCAAATATAAATAGAAAAAATGATTTCATCACTTTGTAAATGTTCATGAAACCAATTACCAATAAGTAGCCTGAGGCTTGATGTGAGAAATCCTTTTCCTCACTGTGACATCTGACAGTCTATCAAGTGTCATATCTCAAGGTTAATACTGTGAAATGTGTTAGGAATGATGTACAGTAAATTGTTATTAGTCACCTTCTTTATAATATTATTCTTTTTTTCTCTGTCTGGGTAAAATGAGAATGCTGCTCAACTTATCCAACATTGATCTTTGAAGGACTCTGCAATATCAAAATAATAACCTCTATATAAATAATTACTCCCAAAGAATTCCATCACAGTGTTTTGCATTTTAGCCACAGAACATGTATGTGGAAACATGACATTGTTTCTGGCCAAGTCAGTGGATATTTTAGCCCCATGCAATATTGAACTAGGATTAGGAATATGAGATCATGCAACCATAAAACAATAAATGCCGTGGTGATATTATGATTTTATGATATGATAGCTTATTTGTAGATACATTCTGCTGCTGGGATGTTCATTTATTTCCATTAAAACAAAGAGCTGCCTGTCATACAATTAATTCCTTCTTTATTATAATGTAGCTTTGCTGGTATGTTTTACTAAGGAAAAAATATAAAACCAAAACCAAAGCAACCAAAAACCTCTAACCATATCAACAATTTGACACTAAAGTGAAATTTTCACTCCTTTTATTTGTGAATGTTTTAAGAAACTGTGTTTCTTTCATAGCCAGATGTTCCAGATTAGGGTAGGTACTCTGTAGCCCTGAATGTAAATATCTCCAGAAAGGAACACAATTTCAGTTTTCTTAAGTCCGTGTTAGAATAGAAGTGAAAAAAAATCATTTCAGTTAAGGCAGAACTACAGTCATGGAAAAATATTGATACTTCTGGGTTTTAGCTTTTATGTTTTTCAGAATCTCTGCTGCTTAGTATGTAACTCTGAAACTTCATACTAGGTAAGTTCTCTTTGCAGGGTAGTTAGAGAAAACAATCTCTTTCTAGCTGCAGAATCAAGGATAACTGGTACCCAAAAACATAAGCAATGGCGAAGGGAAGGGGGCAAGCCAGGGGGCTGAGACTGCATGGCCTGGGACTCTGGCTGGACAACTGACCCTAATATGTAGATGAACCAAAACTTATAAAAGTGTAAAAACTCGTGACCGGGATCCACCTTGGATTTGACTTAGGTGCAGCCCTAGCCAGACTCTTGCAATACCCAAGGTGTATCTTTTTAATTAATACTTATTTTATTCCTTTTACTCTGTTCCAGGTCATTACTTCTAAAAAGTGAAAGAACACTGACATTGTGAATGAGGGGAGTGGAGCATAAGAGAGATCCCATGTGACACACTTGTACAGGTTTTCAGTAAGACACTTTCTATAATCTGCTGTATCCCTCTCTAAATATCCAGAATCACTCATACAGGAAAAAAAAATAATATCTTACTAGGGACTTTAGATTCATGATATAGAGAGATTAAATTTTCTGGCTTCTTTGAGTAAAATTGATCTGTGTATATGTTTGATTATCCTGAAGGAATAAGTTCTTGAATTTTGCAATTTTAACTAGATTTTGTGTAGTATTATATTTTATGACACAGTTTTTCTCCATCTGATATGGTAATAAGTAGGAACGGATGTAAAAATATTGAGATGTCTTCTCAGAAATTAAGGATATAAATTAAACATAAATACTTATATTTATCTGTGTTCAACAGGAGTTTAACATGGGAATACTGTGGTTTATACCATCACAACACTAAACCATATATAGTTTGGTGTATATATGTACACACATATATATATGTGTGAATTATATTGAGATCTTATTAAGATATAATCTATTATTCATGATAGACACACAGTAAAAGCTAAACATTCATCAAACAATTATTGTGATTACTGCAATTATATTGCTTATGTACCTCACAACAATTACAGTAATGTCTCCTCCACAACAGGTTATCTGTATTCTGAAGCCTACTGTTTCAAATTTTAGAGCTATTTCTGTACTAAAACTAAAAAAAGAATATTCAATGCCAGAGTGAGGCACAGTGCTTCTGCTCATAAGGAAAAGACCATGTAAAGATATTAGTCTGCTTATCCTGTGGACAATATAATAATCTTGCATAATTTTCTTTACTTAAGATATCGTCTCAAATGACTTTTGGATAATATATTTCAAACAAGTGAGGGAGACTGAATGGTCACCATCTTAGAAAGAGTGTTTCAAATACTGGAGGAGAATGAGAAAAAATCCTGAAGATGGAGGAACATCTGGAATGGTTTAGGAAACAAAGGGCAATAAAAAAGAAGGAAAAAATTGAGAGGGGAGAGAGAGAAACAAAACAGATGACAAGTAACTGCAGCCAAAACTGTCAATCATTATGGTGTATAAGCCTAGCCTGAATGTAATTATTAATTGGTGATATAAGACCTTTACTTCAATGTACATATACATTGAAACTGTTCCTAAACCATGCACATGTCAAGCCTTCATTCATCTCTTCTCCTTTAGTTTCTTAGGCCCTTATTTCAAAAAGAGGTTATTTTGTGTACAAGATATGGAAGTATTGCAGCATACTCTGACATGTTTCTGACCTGTATAAACAACACAAAAAAAATAATCCAGCACAGGGAATCTATAGTCTTTTTTCTCTCCTCCATAGCCATTGTGGCTTAGTTTGATCCACCCATTGTGACCATAGAGAAAAATGTTTTCTGTTTGTACCATTAATGGAATCAGTGGCAAAAAGGAAGGGATTTAAAGGTGATAATGTTCAGATATGCTAATTATGATTTTCCGTGTCAATATTAGAATAAAAAGTATCTTCTGATTTCATCTGGTTTACATCACAAAATCAGATTGGAAGGAAGCACAGTGGATCATCTGGTCCAACCTCCCTGTTCAAGCAGCATCATCCTATAACACATTGCACAAGATAGTGTCCAGATGGTTCTCAACTACCATCCATGTGAGGCAGACTCCACAACGTCTCTGGAAAATCTGTTCCAGTGTGTGGTCACCTGCACAATAAAGAAGCTCTTCCTCCTGCTCAGGTGGAGCTTCCTGGGCATCAGATTCTGCCCATGGCCTCTTGTCCTAACGCTTGGCACCACTGAGAAGAGCCTGGCTCCATCCTCTGGACACTCTCCCTTCAGATACGGATAGACATTGATGAGGTCCCCTCTCAATTGTCTCTTCTTGAGGCTGAACAGGCCGAATTCTCTCATCCTTTCCTCATTAGAGAAATGCTCCAGGCCCCTAATCAACTTTGCTGCCCTCCACTGGACCCACTCCAGGACCTCATTGTCTGTACCAAGGAATCCAGAACTGGACATAGCACTCCAGATGTGACCTAACCAGGGCTGAGTGAAGGGGCAGGATCACCTCCCTTGACCAGCTGGCAATGCTCTTCATAATGCTCCCCAGGATATCATTTTCTTTCTTGGCGACTGCTGGTTCTTCTCTGCAGAGCTGCTTCCCAGCATCGGTCCCTAATGTTCCGTAATGGTGTTCAAGGTCATCTCTGATATGGTCCAACTAAACAACACTGGTGGGAGAAGAGCCATGAGAAATCACACCTAGGACTTTTACCCACTGACTCCTTCAGATCAGGACCACAAACTGACTCCTTGCCTGGGAAGTCCTGTCCTGTAGATATGCTTTGCCAGACCTAGAACCTGGTTGGGCCTGACCTGCCTTGTCACCATCACACTGCTCAGTGATGACAGGATTCCCAGCTGACCTTGATTATTATCACCAGCCCTGCCCTGCTCTTCTTGCTTAGGTGCTACACGTGAATCTGTGAATCCTGCCTGCTTCACTTTTCCTGCCTAACACATCAGTAAGGTGTTGTATTAGTTAACCAGCATGCATATGTGCAGGATAAGTTTTTGGCATTCTTTAACTTCATATTACTTACCAAAAAGGCAAGGATTTAAACATATTATGTAAATAATACAGGACTTATTAGAATGCATGTAATTCACACTGTAGTGCTTATAATAAATCATTACAATCTTTGCAGATATGCCTTTATTATGATGTTTATCACTGAGCTACAGGCAATTAACTAGGTCACTGTCTTACGGAAAATGAAACAAAAAAGAACACTGTGATGAAATCTATTTAAAAAATGACTCACCGAAGGCTGTCAGGGTGATTGTTGAAGTTGCTTCACAAATTACATCAAAAGTGGTTTGAGAAAGGTCATGACATAATCTTGGGATATCAAATATATTTTGTAGCCTGGAAAGTGCCTGAAACATGGAATGTGCGAATCAGTGTGAAATGTTATAGAGGTGCTCTAGGATGCCAGACACATCTATAAGTGACTGAGAAAGATGACACAAAACCCATGAGTGATCTCAATTTTACTGCTGTCGCAACTTGAAGTCAATTGAGAAATTCTAAAGGTCCTAAATGGCATCAGTGAAATAAATCTTAGATTTCTATCTGCTATAATGGTAACTTAGATTTGGTTCACATGTCAAAGTATCATTACAGACACCCAAAAGAACATAGTAAATCTGATTTCCTAATTTCTGAATAATTAAGAATCCAGTCTGAAGTAGTTATCTAGATTCCTTGGATTCACTTAAATTCCCATAGATTGATGTGTATTGATAGGTGCTTTAAAGTACCCCAGCTACTATTCAGTTACTCCTTCAGAAGTGTGTGCGATTCTCTTAGACTTGTTTCATATTTGTCAGGTCTGGGAAGATGTTTGGGATATTGTGGGACATCAAAAGTGTCCCTAAATCTTCATCATTATTATTGTATTCACATATTTATTTAAGATCCCTTTGTAAGGGGAGATATGGGAACTTCCTGAAAGAAATATTTCATATCTGTCTGGTGCATCCACCTTAAAAGAGAGTCAGTAACATTATATGGGTTTTTCTCACTCTGCTCTTTAAAAAAGAAATGCTGTAGCCCTCTCCGTCCTAATCTGTGAAAGATTCCTATTTTAAACTAAAATAATTGTTAAAATATGGCTAAAATTTCAGTATAAGACTTTGAAAAATCTCAGAATTTATTTCTCCTCATTCTCATGAGAATTGATCCAGAACTTCCTATTTTCCTTACTTCAGTTTCATAATTTGTGAATGAAATAGAACAAGAGGAAACTGAGAAGAAAAAATTAATAGTGCAGTTCATTTAATTAACAGAAGTACTAGGGGAAAAACAAGCTAATTGTATTCTAATCTGTAAAAACAGATCAGAGAAATAGAACAGGTTTTCATATCTGTATCTTAAAATAAAATAAAAGTATTTGAAATACTTGAATTTCCACTTATTGAAGAGGTAGTCTAATAAAGAAAAATTTTAAAGTGGTTATATTAAATCATTCTAAAATGCAACCATCTCACTTGATTCATAGAAATAGTAGAAGCATTTATCAAGTCAGCCCCTACTTGTGTATTTGATGTTTCTAGGTTGGGCTGTTTCCAGGATTTTTTTCCTGTGTTTCAATTTCTTTCCTTTTCCCTATATCACCAGTCCTACTCTGGTGCTCTGGTATGCCTCTTCTCAGTCTCCATTCAACCTACATTTTCATGTTGCCCTCCATTTTACGTTTTCTCCTTAATTTTATTAATTATATCCTCCTAAACTTACTTTCCTTTTGCTGATAATTTAGGTAACCTGTATATGGAAGTACTGTCAATAATGATTCAGGACTTTGAGGACTTTCCTGTACCTTCTGCTTTGGTGAAGAATGGTATTGCACACCAAGTAGGAGGAGCAGAAGATACTCAGATATTCTCTTCATTAATGTGTTACAAGGGTTGATCATACAACTACATTCTTTAAGCATTGGATAAAATTAAGACTCATTGAATGTGATGTGATTTGGTCACTCTGATAGAAAAATGCTGAAATGAGGATAAGAATTTATAATATCTTCCATATAGATACCTTAAATTTATTTCTGATCTTTTTATCTGTATTCACTGTGGAATCCATGCTCTCTTTGTTCATAACAATTTTAAAGAAAAATACACTTAGAAATTAATTAATTTAGTTTTCCACTCCAGAGTATGTTTGTACTGATCTTTTGAACCTTCATATTTTTGTTTCAGTGTAACCTTCTTAGGCATTTTCCTGCAGATAGCAAGTAATGGGTCATTACTTGCTTACAAAATACTCTTACAGATAGTGAAATCTGGATCATTATAAGACACTAGGAAATCCTGAGCATTGTATGTTCACCTGGAAAAGGCTGCTGATCAGCAACAAATTTAATATATCACGCTTAAAGTAATCAAATCAGAGGTCTTACTCCTGAGTTCTGAGTTCTGAGTGTCTGTGAGTGAATCACTACGCCAAATAGTGCCACAGATGAGCACCAGGCTGGACAGGGCTGATGTCAAATTTCTAAAGCAGAAATTCACAGTATTTCCCATAAAAGGCTCTGTTGTTAGAATTTGCCTTTGAAATAAACCTCTTAGTGGCTCTGAAATTTGGTTATCCACAAGTCTGAGTGTTAATGCCTTCATGAAGTCAGAATATGAAACAGAAGTCTATTTACATATAATAGTTACAAGACCCTTGGGCATTATCAGCATTTACATTCCTGTGTTCATGGTTCTTGGGTTTTCAATGCAATCTCTCAAGTAACTGAAATCAGAACCTCAACTGTTTTGCCCAGGATTGCACAACAATTATTGTCAAAGTTAAAGTATACAGAAAATCTTAAACATAATTATTGTATATTTATTATAATATATTATTCACTACAATAAAAATGAATGCTATAACTAGAAAATACTCAGAATTAAAAAGCTAACCAGTGGATTCTGGTAGAATACACTGAAGTTAGGAAAACATCTGTTTGAATTATATGTCTATTCTATTTTTTAATAGAGTTTTTAGTAAATCATGCTAAAATAGGCAACTAAAAAAGCAGTAACAGTGACAGAAAAATCAGAAACATTATAACATGGCTGTTATGTTGTAAAATGTATTTAGCACACTTAAACCTAGCAAGTTGATGTGATTTTTTTTTGTTGTTGTTGTTGTTTTTTAGTTCTTTGATTGGTTGGTTTTAGTTATTAAACTAAAAAAAATCAAAAAGGAAAAATATATTAAATCATTATTTTCTCTCAACTATATTTAATTTTAAAGCCGCTGTACATCACAATAGCCATAAAAAGTATCTATAATGCTACACTAGGAAGGAGTTATGAGGAAATCTGATGAGCAAATGAAAAATGAGAAAATCAATACCCACTCCTCCACACACAAAAATCAAAAAATGAAAAACCAGCCCTGTGTTACAAAATGTTCTCTTGACTTCCTTTCCACACAGGAGGGAATCACCAATGGTCATAACTTGTCATTGTTTGTTGTTCTTATTGTAGAGGTTTTTATAAGGGTTGGTCTCTCCATTCTCTGAGATTGTTTGCTCAGGTTCCTCATTATGCATGTGAACAATTTTTCATATTTTTAAAAGTATCTCAGAGGGTTAATTAGAGGGTGAGGAGGGATATCTCTTACTGCTGCATTCTACAATCTTTTACCACTCGTCTTTACCACTTGTGGTGTTGCCTTGCTCCTGGCACAAACCAGGTACAAGATCTGCCTCTATCACAGTGATCACAATGAGTTGGCTTCTGCACATCACATATAATCAGGGTATGGCTCCAATGTATTCTCAGCCTCTCATCTTATCCTGCCCCTCAGCCATCAAGAAGAGCAGCTCAAGAACCTGGTCACACCTCCCACAGACTTGCTTGCAGTCACTTTCCATGTCTAGGAATATCTCTTCACACATCCCACAGCTGAAAACCTGTGTGGTTGTATAGTTGAACAGGAGCTTGCTCTCTGTGGCAGGATTGGTCCTACCAAGAGTTAGCAACTCAGTAAAAGCAGAGGACACTGTTTTGCTGCTTTACTGTGTTCTCACCATGCAGCCATGTGCCTGCCCATCAGAAATGTATACTCTCATCCTTTGTGTTTTCTGAAGATATTTATCCAAGACTTGTGCAGGGTAAGGTTATATCTCATTGACATTTTAACACCTTAATAAAAAAATAGTAGAGCAGTGTCATTGATCAACAAACACTTGAGAGTTCCTGACATTTCTGATACATGGGACTATCAAAATCCTCCACCTGAAGACACTGCAGTTCTTGTGTGCCATATGGTATAAAAGTACTATTGCAAAAAGTAACAGATTGCCCATTAAGCTTACCAGATGAATCTCCATTACTTCCATATATACATCATTCTCACACTGTGCCAGACAAACAAAAAAAGAAAAAAAAAGTGTATTTTCATAAGGAGTGTAAAGTTCTTACTTTATGAAGTTTTCTTCTTCAGTACTGAACAGAAACAGGCTTTACAGACACAGGGCAAGTTTTGGCCTTCTAAAATTCATTATAATGGTAGCCTGCCCTTCACATCAGTACAAATACCCACTTGTTTCCAATGTATGTATAGAAGGAATTATAGTTGTCCTTTTCCTGTGTACTGTATGTGCCACTATTGTGAACTACAAATGCAATGAGCTTCAGAAATGTCCCTACCAAACAAACACAGAAAGTCGATGGAGTGGAGACTGTTAATATTGTTTTGGTTTTCTTTCAGGGCATTGTCAATTTGTTTTGGTTTGGGCTTTTGTGTGGTTGGAGGAGGGAAAGGTGTTGTTAGGGGTTTATTGTTGTTTTTTTTTCCCTGAGGGCTCAAATCATGCATTGAAATTTCATCTCCAAAGCTTTTTACCTGATGGAAATATCCCCTGCACTGAGGACTACTGTAGAGGCGCAGTTAATTTTGTTTCTGAAGTGTATTTACGATTTGCATGTGCTGTGGTGCCAGGCTTCTTGCTGGCATGTGCACAACTGCTGCCAATAAACCACTTTATTTAATAATACAAATAAATCATTATTGGTAATGTTTGATTTGGCTGTACAATAGAGGCTGAACATCATTGTACTAAGAGACCTGAGTCATCATAAGTTATCTTTTTGTTAGTAAGTATGAAATGATTGTTAAATGTTATAAAATTAAAATTATAGCATTAGAAGAGGGGAAGTATCTCTGCAAATTTTAGGATAAAGAAAAGCAGCACGGGCCATGAGGTGGTATTACAAGAGACCCGTATTAGCTCTTTTTTAACATGAGATTGTGCCATTTTTGCCTGCATTGCTCAAAAATATCTGATTATATTATATGATTCAGTATGATGGATTTTGTAAGAATGAGGTATAAGTCCTTTTGATACATTTTGTGTTTCTTGAAATATGCATTAGAAGTGGTAAATGATTGCAAAACTATCCCTGGAGAAACTTTCCTTAAAATATTTAACATTGCCTGCCAAGAATACCTCTGCTCTACCTTAGTACTGCCAGTCATTCTTTTACAGTCATGCCCAAAATTTTCATCTGCTCTTCATTTGCAGTCATGCTTCTTTTTTAAGAAAAAAAAATAATTCCAACTTTCTTGTTGTTAATATGAAGTGATAAATATCTAAAAATACATATTTTTCCCTAATAAGTGAGTAATTATATATGTTTTGCAGCATCAGTTTATTTGTAAAACCTGATATTCCATGACTCAATAACTTTTCTACCAGTTTTTTAGATGAGAAGGTGGTCAGTGGTCAGTGATCAACAGTGGCTTTTGGGAAATTTTTTTAATCTGATGAGCTAGTTTTGTCAAAAAAATTAAATTTTCATTTTTAGTTAGTTTTAAAAGTAAGGGGAAAACATCTAACAAAAGAAAAAGGTAGAAAATTTATTTTCCTCTATTTTTTTTCATGTTTTTTAGGTGAATCTGTTTTACATACTTAGAGACCCGTGTTTCTTTTAGCTATGTTGTCAAAACACAATCTTTTTTACGTTCTTTTTTTTTTCTTTTCTAAATTGCTGAAGAAAAGGTCTCCCCCAAAAATCCAAAAGACTCTTCCAACAGATATAAAGTTGTTCCAAACTACATTATTGTTTTGAGAAGAAAATTTTCTAACTGGAAAAAGTAATACTATTTAAAAAAAGAACAAATTTCACAATTGCTTTTCTATCTCCTGATCTATTTTTAATGATGTCCATAATGAGGCCTTCTGCACCTATTTTAGTGTGTTCCCAGCAACTTTTAGTCCCATGATATTTATTATGGTGTACATATTTTATATATGAACAGTACAGTTATTCTGATCATTTATTTATGTTAAGCGGTGGCCATTATAGCAAAGTGTAACATCTGTGGTTTCATTTCTGGAGCAGAGGTAAAGTGATTACGGAATTATGAGCCTACCACACTCAGGGGTATTACAAAACATGAAATACAACAAAGTTCAGTAAGTTCTTCTAATTTTACAGGTATGTGATTATCTCACAGGAGCTACATCTTGTAGTTACCAGATGTTTCACAATAACAATAACTCTAGAGTTGGTTCATTGTTACAACAAGAAGATTTTACTGCAGAGAGAAAGGTTGGCATTTTCTCTGCTGGATGAAGATGAAATTGGCAATTTGGAACAGCGGTTTCAACTGAGCTATGTGGTTTACATTGATTAATCTATCATGCTAGAATATTAACCTACCAATTGGAGCTCTCTCCTAGTAGTTTTCAAATCTGTGCCATATGTCTGGATCTTAATAAAAATTTTTTTTAATTCCAGCTACAACAAGGGTTATTTTACAAAAGAAAGAATTCTGACCTTTGTCCAAAACATCAGATATTTGAGATCTTCATTTTCCAAACAATGCTAGAAATTTTTTCATGCCGTGCCAAGAATCATAATCCAAATAAAATTGCAGTGACTCAGATGATATGGATTCTGACACTGTACCTAAATAAAGCAGCAGTTCACAAGAGAAGAAATCCTGTTTACATTTATAAAGGACTTGGATGTTCAGGGACAACTTCTGAGGGTATTAGTCACTTTGGATGAAATCTTCTTCTGGTATATAAGTCTGCTCGGATGATGCTATCTAGGATGAGTCAAATCTAGGCATAGGAAAGGATAGAAAATTTATGGAAAGTCACCCAGAAGGATGTCTTAAACATAGTTAAACAGTTAAACTGGCCAACAGACAGAGAGATGCTTCTAGATGCATAGATGCATGCTATTCTTCAGAGGCAAGCCTATCAGTTCCTCTCCACAGGAATTTTTATCTTTGCTCTACATGAACTGTAAAATCAAAGAAAAACTGTTTATTTACACACCCAGCCTCTGAAGGGTAATGAGGTATTTCTGTGGCAGGATTACCCTTAAATGAAACCTGGAATAAGTACTTCAAAGGAAAGGTTGATGGTAGATTTTTTATTTTTATGGTAAACCTCTGACATTATGTCAAATACCAAAAATGGGAACAAATAGCATTTCCTTGCCTCAATAAAATGGCATGTATGTAAAAATTTCTATCCAGTCATAAAAAAATTAAAGAAATACCTCAGCTGAAATTGAGCAACATTTGCTCAATAAACTACAGAGAGATTACTTACTGGCTGTCTTAACAGTATCAGGAGAACCAGGAATTAAAAAAAAATACAAATAATAAGAGAATGTAAACTATGAATATTAATAGAATTAGCTAGACCTTTCTAGCTAGCTTCCTAGACTGCCATAATAAAATCTATGCTGGCTGAAGAGCAAGTCTGACATTGTGATTTAATTATTCTGGAAAATACCACTGTTTATGATTAACAGATTGAAATCTAAGCTGGATAGAGTTACTGTAAAGTTTAGTATGTGATTCCTTTAGTGAATATTTTAATTAGGAATCGTTGCTTCTGCTTTAATTGCTATCTAAAATTAAATATATTGAATTTGTTTGTAACCAGTGAGTTTTAATGATGGTTTGTAATTTCTTTCACTCCTTAGATATTGAGAGTAAAGTGAAACCTCATTTGTGGACTATAGATTTCTTTATCCTGAAGAAAAATTTTTAACTCAAGATTGGGAACATTCTGTCTTTTTAAAAAATAACCCAGCCTTAGTACATATTTCTAGGTGTTATTTCTTTTTGTAATTAGTGGAGAAAAATTAGACATTTTTGGAGCAATGTTCAGCTTGAGTAGTGTTCTAAATTAGAATATATGAACTACCCACTGTGGGTACTATTTCTCTCCATTAATCTTGAAGATATCCCCTTAAAGGGTCTAGTCTATGTTGTAGATATCTGATTTGAGCAAGATTATTTACCTCTAAAGTATTCCACTACTTCTATATGCCAGAATGGTGAATATAGCTGTTTCCCTTCCTCCATCATGGAAACTGGCTTGAAAGTATGAACAGATTCATTATTTTCCTATTACCTAACTGAATCAGTCTCCATGTGTTAAATATACTCTTGAACTTGATACATAATTTTTTGCATCAGGAAAAAAAATATGGCTGATTTTCAATATGCAGCAAACTCTCATCTGATCCTTCATAGTTCACAGTGCTATCTACACAGAAGGAAGAGCAGTTTTGTCAGTTGAATTAGGGAGTCTGGCCAAGAGCCTTAAGACCCTGTCATAGATGTGCCATTAACAGTTTTTTTCATCCTTTTCATGTAGAGGCTTGAAGAGGAAAATCCTTGGAAAACTAAAAGTAGTTTGACTAAACTTCTAGATAGACATTCATAGAAAAAAAATAATATTCTGAGCAGTTGTCATGTGTATTACAGTTTGCTAAAGATTTCACCATTTCCTGAGTGAAATGGTTAACATCTGAAAAATCTCATCTTTAGTAAATCTGTGCTGGATTGGTCACATCTTTTGGAAGACAGCAGTTTCTAGCATGAGGCTCCTGTGATGCTAAACCAGATTTTTGGTGACTGGAGAGTAGGAAGGTCAGAGGTTTTTTTTTCCATTTCAAATATCTTCTTCAGTAAAAAGGCATTAATCATTCTTTATTTTACTGTTTGACTCAATTTACTTCAGAGTGGTAGTGCTTAATGAAAAGTTTTATCTTTCTCCAAAATTACTGAAGAAATTTACAAGAAAGAGGACATTCCACCTACTATTTTAATGCTGTCTCTTGCTCCCTGAGGCATCCCTTAGGAATCTCTCCAGCTTTTTATAAGCCCCCTTTAGGTATTAGAAAGCTGCTATAAGGTCTCCCTGGAGCTTTCTCCTTTTCAAAATACATAGTCCCAACTTTCTGACTCTGTTTTCATAGAAGAGCTATTCCAGCCCTCTGATCCTACTTATTGCTCTCCTCTTAACCTGCTCCCACAGGTCCATGTCTTTTTTGAGCTGAGAATTTGAGTTGGACATAGGTTGGTTCCATGAGATGGGGATAATCACCTCCCTCGCCCTGCTGGCTGCATTTCTTTTTATGCAGCCCAGGACATGTTTGGCTTTCTGGGATACAAACACACACTGCTGTCTCCTGTGGAGCCTGACGTCCACCAACACCCCAAAGCCTTTCCTTAATCCATTTTCATCCCTTACTAAAATTTTACTCTAGAAATCCTAGATGTTTCAATATTTTCATATACTTAACAAATTACTTCTCGAACAGCAACAAAATCACTAAAAGTAATCAGTCCTACTGAAAAACTTATTAAAATAGTTTAGAATATTTTACCTGATTCCTTTTTTTCATAATGTTATACTTAGTGTTTAACTCTCTCCTCTCTGTAAAAATTGAAAGTATTCTGGAGATGGGCTAAGACTAATAGGAAATTATCAATTAAATAGCTACTGTACATGAATGACTTAAAGCTGTAAGAACACAAGGGAACTATACACTATGATTGATATAGTTCACAATTTCATTAAATACTGAAGCAACTAATTCATCTGTAAGCACAAATCCAGTAGGACATGGAAAGATGAATGTAAAGTAAAAAGATACAAATCTTCAAGCAGGCCAAGTATCCAAGGAATTGTAAAAAGGACAACTATTTGTGTTACTTGAAGAGGTAAAAGTTAGTGAAAGAAATGAGATCTGCAGGAAAATAAAGTCTATACACACCAAGTTTTTGAAAATAGTATCAGAAAACTGTCTGGACATCAGCCATGCTGATATGTGAAATTTATGTAAGCTATAAATATTTTTGAAGGACATCTTCTGAGGATGTCACAGTCTTTGATGTACAAGACTTGCTAAATCATATATGGGCAAAGCGTACTTCAAATACGTCTTCTTGGTCTTGTTATGCTGATGGAAATTCTTTCTTCATACTTTAGTAAACAAGGAAACTGATGACTTGGACCAAAATATTGCCAAAATTACACAGGTATAAAAAGGCGTGTGTATACAAATTACTCATGCCAGACCTCCTTTACAGTTAAGTGCAGGGAGCACTTAATTTCATTCTGAGGTAAATCAGGTAAAATATAATCTAAAAATGTTTGTTGTTCATCAGCACATTGGAAGAACTTTTCACTCAGTAGCAGGCATGCATACTTCAGCTGCTTGAAACCATATTCAGTGACTCTCACCAAGCATGTGTATTCCCTTTATGTGCTCTACAGTAATCTCTCCCCCCTTTTTCAGACATTCTTGGCTTCTGTTCCTTGAAATCTATTACTCAACCCACCTTGTCAGAAACAGTCATCCCAGAGTTTTCACAACATAAACTCTGTTGATTTGTTTTTCCTAGCACAGCTGCCCAGAGTTTATCTTGCAGACTCATCATAGATCAGAAACCTTCAGCAGCTTTGGAAAAATTCTGTCAAGCTTGAGAAAATGTCATGAACCTTTTTTAGCTGATGGGTCTTCTGATTATTTCTAAGCCATTGCTATATGTAGATACTTAAGCAACTTTGTATATATCTGTACTTAAGAGACTGAGCTTTTATTGTTAATTCATATATTTGAAATAAGCATCGTCAATTATTCTGCAAGGTATAAAACTCATTAAAAATATGTAATAGACTTTCTCAGGCAGAAGAAACTTCAGGAAATCTTTTTTGTCATTTGACTTAAAATTTAAATTCTGTTGAGTAACATAATAGGCTCTGTTCATATAAAAGTCCTGAGATGGGATTTACTTGTATTTTGAAGCCAAATAAATTTTATCCACTTGTGTGATTTCTTATCGTTCTTGTCTCACTCTCCAGTACAATGTCTACTTTGAAATTTGCATTGAGACATAAAGGACTACCTAATAAAATCTCTTCCTGGCATTGCCAGAGATCTACTTTCTGAAACTGGTAAAAAAATCACAGAGGGTTGGATTTACCGAAATTAGATTTAATGGGCTCAGTTACCATAGATGGGAAAGAAATCACAGCATTAGTATTCAGATTGCGCCACCTAATTAAGACATCTTCAAATGCTTTAGAATGAGATCAAACCTGAGGTACCTAACTTTAGTATTACTGTTGCACTAAGGAGAGATTTATGAAGAAAACATGTCTGTATCAAATCTCCATGATAACTAAACTCAGATACATCAGTCTAAAGCTGGTTGGGATGAATGCCTCTGCCTGTGTCTCCATCCCTTCCTCTCCTGATTTTTAAGACTTGGCATATGTGCAATTACAGAAGAAAAATATTTTAGAGGCCTGTCCTAGAATGCAATACAAGTTGGTAAATGTGGTTAGTTATAAAATATAGCTTCCTCCTAGCACTACTATTTCCTTTTTCATTTTCTTTCAACCCCACAAACTCAGCTTCCATTATGCTATATTTTTTCAAAGATATTTTAATTTTTTTTCTGTTTTACACATAACATTTTTCACTTATGACTATGGCACTCAAATTAGAATTTTTACTTATGTAAAAATGGTCACTAAGTGTAGCAAGTCTTTTGTATCTCAAAAAATTAAAATATTTCTCTGTTTGAGCTTTGTACAGGTAAATATTTCACCTTCCTTTGGATAACTTTAGAAGGAAAGGTTTGTGGAGATTAGGAAATCCGCGGAACGTATTATAGACCCAAGTGATTTTTTCTGCTCGTGTATTGGGACTGACAAAATGCAAATTTGTATATGGAAAATTAGTAAATTAATGTGTGAAGTGTTAAAAGACAATATAGTTTCAAAAATCTGTTGAAGAATAAGACATTAACCTTTAAATACCTTAAAATACTCACTGAATTTTGCTGATGAAGCTCATCTGTATCTAAGTCAATAATGATTTTTAAAAAATGAACATTAACAGAAATCAGCATATCATGTAACAATAAAAGGAAATAAATATCCCACTGATTGCCTCTTGCCTTTGGTGTTTAGTTATTGCGTTCTGCCTCTGCATTCAGCAGGGTATAATGGAAGGGTTTATTTCTTATGTGATTAGAGTCACAGCTGTTCCCACTTACTGGATTGCTTTAACCCAAAATGTATATGAAAGGGTTTAGTCTCTGTTTTATAATGTAGTTTTCAAGTTCCTCACACTAACACTGAGAGAAAAAAATATCACTTCTAACGAGGTCCCTCAAGAATGGCTTCATTACATTCACATGATGATGATAATGCAAGGAAAGACTTGTATTCATCCCTGGAGTAGCCCCACTGTGTGGATGCTTTTTTCCCACAACACTTTAGGACTATATTTTGTAATTCTATAGCAAACATAGCTTTACTGTTTCAATCTAAGTACAGATTTTTCTTTGTAATGTGACATATTTATTTAAGCTGGGGTAATGTACAGCAACCTGCTTTAATAATGTGGGAAGGTAACAGATGCCAAACAACGTGTTATGGAGTGTAGCAAATTACTAAAGAGACTCTTAGTTCTTGTTTAAAACTAAACCTTGCAACCAAGCTGGAGCAACCAGAACATGAAAGCAGCACAGGCAAAATAATTTGTTAACAAAATTTGCAAAGGTAACTGCAGGTCATATCAGTAAAGATCTCTTTAGATAAATACAAACATTCACACCATAAACAACACATTATATCACTCAGAATTCTGGATAGTGGCTGAAGGCAATCCATACACAAATTCAGACAGTCTACAGTCATCATATCATTGTCTCTGAGTGAATGGGGTTGTTAATTTAACTTTGAACAAATAAAATATTTCATGAGGGGAAAACCATATGTCTATACAACTCACTGATTTTGTTACTTATTTCCCCCATGACAACCATTCAGCCATTTACGCTTTTCCTTTGAATTTTAAGACAATTAATATGAAATCTACAGGTTTGATTAACTTTTCATGCACCTGCACCTGAAAAGCTTAAAAGTCTTCCTTTAAAAACATGAGACACTCAGGACATACATTCAGTCTTTCTGCTGTCACCACATAGCCTACCCTATATGAAGAACAATCATTGCGAAAAAGACTTGGAGAAATCTTAGCAGCTCCCAGAAGGGGGGAAAGATCTCTTGGAAACCATGGCATATTTTAACATGGATGATGGAGAAAGGATCAGCCTTATTGCTGATTCATGTTCATTAGAAGAAAGAAATTGCTTCCATCCAACATTTTTCTCCTGGTGCTGGGCAAAAAACAGTATGCATTGAAAAACTAAAAAGTCTTGTTGCTTGAACTCAGTAATTTCTTTTATCAATATATTTTTTAAATTATTTTTTTTAGATTTAATTCCAAAATTGGAAGGACAAAGAAAGGAAATAAACCCCATTATTGACAGTACAAAGGATTCCATAGAAATTTTCTAAAAGAATGGTTTTTTACGCAGTCTGACACCTGGAAGTGCATGCTGAATGTCTGCAGATATCTGAGTATTAGAATTGATTTCTATTGCCAAAATAAATATGTTCTGCAAGTTTGTGTGCACTTCAACTTTCAGTGAAGGTCTGTCAAATCAGCCCTTGGAACACATTTGATAAAGGTCTCACTTACAAAATCACCACTGTGCACAACCCAAGAGACTTTTGTGGCAAATGAGGCTGGAAGAGGCTGTTGAACAGCTTCTAAACTTCAGCTAGGAATGAATAAGAAGGAAGGAGAGTGATATAAAATTAAGTGTGAAAATAAATCCAAGATAATGCTGCCAATGAAGAGGACAGAACAAACCCTTATCCAACCTTGAAAACATCATATCATATGTGAAGGGAGACCTCAAAGTGCAGTAAATTTGTCAGCAACCTCATTCTGTTTGAAGCAGGCTAGAGAGACAGCTTTAGGATCCACAGAAAGGGTAGGCATAAAACAGGAAAAAAACTATGAAAAATTATTTTGTATAATAATTTATGATTAAGGAACTTTCTGCATTAATGAGACAGTTTGGAATATTATGCTTCTAAAACACTAAAGCAGGCTAACAAAAATTCGTGGCTCTATTTAAGCTGCATTTTCACTTTGACTTGCAGCAATATTTTGAGCATAGCTGTGTCTCCAGATTAAATTTTGGAAATATGTTGTCTGCAGTTATTGAGAAATTGCTGTGGAAAGAATATTTTATAGGTTGGTTTGTTTTTCTTTTTCCCCACAATCAGTAAGACTAGCTTTCAGTATGTTTACTTTTCTCTCAAAAATACCTAGGAAATGTTTATGGTAGAAACATCATATATTTTTGTTTTGCTCCTACTTACTAAGAGCAAAAGAAAAGTGCTATAGGTATACAGTAACAAAAAAAAATACACAATGCATTTCTGGAACAATGCAGATATTTCCATATGATAATATTAAAAATAAAGCATTAAAATGAACAGTAATTTCAAAATGTCTGTGGAGACATGTC
Organism: Luscinia megarhynchos; assembly: GCA_034336665.1. Classification (NCBI taxonomy): domain Eukaryota; kingdom Metazoa; phylum Chordata; class Aves; order Passeriformes; family Muscicapidae; genus Luscinia; species Luscinia megarhynchos. The sequence goes on along the minus strand of JAPFBE010000003.1, from coordinate 53,126,597 downwards.
AGGATATTAAAGGCAAATTAGGTACTAAATTGGGGATGAATTAGTAATACATGTAAGAAAAGTATTCCATAAGAATATAATTTAAACTTTTGAATTAATTTTCAACAGAAAGAATTTCTCATATATAAGTTTCTGAATGAAACCAAATTACTCCACCAATTCTTTTTTTTCCCTCTAGAAAATAGAAATTTATTTGAACAGCCTGAATTTTTCTTTCAAAAAGCAACAAAAGTTGAAAGCAAGTATTTCTAAATATAAAGAAAAAAAAACTTTCAAGAATTATTTCCAGAAACAACCTGTAGAAGACTTACTGAAATAAGAGCTGTTCTACCTATAAAGAAAAATTTTACTGATTCCCAAAACAACTTCAGTCACTATTTCCCCTGATTCTGATCTGTCAGATCACACTGGGGGACTGGCTTAACAATGCAAACATCTGTAGGGAATTTGCCCCGAATACAACAATTTATGAGTCATCCTCAGGCATGACACCTATATTACTGTCCTGGCTATGTCTGGGACAGTTAATTTTCTTCCTAGTAGCTGATATTGCACTGTGTTTTGTATGTAGGGTGAGAATAATGTTGGTAGCACATTGATGTTTTAGTTGTGGTTGAGCAGAGCTTGCCCTAAGTCAAGGACATTGCAGCTTCTTCCCTCTGCCCTGCCAGCAGGAGGGCTGGAGGTGCACAGGAAACTGGGAGGAGACAGAGCCAGGACAGCTGAACAACACAGGCCTAAGGAATATTCCATAACAACATGGCATGCTCAGCATACAAACCAGGGAAAGACTTGTTGTGGGGCTGCTGTTCCACAACAGTCTGAGCATTTGTTGGTGGTGAGCAATTCTTTTTATTTGCATCACTTGTTTTATCTTTGCTTGTATTTATCTTTATTTTTGTTATTTTCCTTTCCATTGCAATTTTTGCTATCATCACAAATGTTGTTATTATATTTTACTTAAATTATCAAAATGTTCATATCTCAACCCATAAGTTTTCTAATTTTTCTGATTGTCCTCCATGTCTCACCATGGATGGAGTGAGTGAGTGAGTGAGTGAGTGAGTGAGTGAGTGAGTGAGTGAGTGAGTGAGTGAGTAGCTGTGTGATGCAGAGGTGCTCTCTGGGGTTATACCTAAGCAGTTACAAGTAAGGATTTGAATATTTGGGCAATCAGTCTTTTTTCTTTTTGTCTTGAAGAGGCTTGCCTCTCAAGAAGAGAGAAGGGGGTAGAAGTGTAGGTAGCAATATAGGTACCAGTTAGGCAGCTTCCTCATAATTTTTCCCCCTTGCAAACTTCAGGGAAATGCTTGCTTGCTAATTACAGATTTCAGGTGCCTGAAAAGAAGTAGCTCTTGTTTATATAAAAAGAGTGGCTTATGAAAAGAAAAGTAATAAATGATAAGTTGTTCCAAAATATCAGATCTATACCGTGCCTGTGTTTGTTGCTGATATTCAGGCGCAGCTGGGGTGAGGTTGGAGATGATGCATTGAGAAATGGGTCAGAAGGAGTAGGAAGGGTTGAACAAGGTTCTGAAAGGGTACACAGCTCAATCTCAACACAGTACAAATACTCTGAATGCTCTGAACTTATTTTTCTAATGTGTCATCAGAGAAGAGGTTGGTCAGTGCTCAGAGACTGAGAGCAATGGACTTGTGAATGAACCATGTGAATCTGACAGTGACAGACTTTCCCCATGGGGTGTGCTCACATTGCAGTCCAGGGACTAAAAAATTAATCCCACAGTTGCATGGAATTTGCAACTACAGAAATGTTTCCTGAGTTTGTAAAACACATTGGTATTAGACTTTGGCCCAGATGCATCAATGAGAATATCAGTTCCAGCAGCACCACTGCTTATTCATAAATTTTACTCTTGGCTGTTCTGGCTTCAGGTATTGGGTGGTAAAGTGACCTGGGCAAGTAAGGACTGAAGTATAGCCAGAAAGAGCAATTGTCTGTTAGGACAATTCCAAATAGAAGTATTCTTGAATCCAGTCATTAGGGTGTAGTAGAGGAGTTTGTTTAGGGTGTCCTGTGTAGTCTATAAATCAGTTTTCTCCAACAACAATACCAGGAATATACCAGAGTCAAAATAGTGTAGTAAGGAAATCTGTTCTGAAATGTGCTGCAAGAAGCACTCATTTGATAAGGACTACAGCTTCCTTTATATTCAGAAAGAATACTTTCAAGGACTAATAGCCCTGTGGTAAAGCACAAGAAAATGAAACATCAAGTGCACCAGAACTCAGAAGAAGTCTAAGGGAACTAATCCCTGCTACTTTTTAATATCATATTACATTATTTTTGCTATTACTTTGATTTTTATGAAACAGTAATATGGGGGATACACCACATTTACTTAACCATCAGCTTATTGGGTCACTTGTAGTTTCTGTAAATGATCATGTAACTTATGATTTCATTGTTTCTTCTCTATGAAAAGTATGAAAGGAGTAAAGTAATAAAGTCTTTTCCATCACTGTTCACAGCTTAATTCATTTTAATTTAGGCAAAGAGGATGTAAAGTTCATTCAGAATGCTGCTTTTTTGATTTAATAAGTTTTTGCTCCTTCTTAGCACTGTGGTGTAGAAGTGCTCAGAGAAAAAGACAAAATAGTACAGCTCCTAGCTCTTTGGGAGTTTTAGGTTAGCTTTAGTAGGGTTATATCCTATGTAATCAGTTTAAATTATTTTATTTATCATCTATTATTCTATGTATTTATTAAAATGTATTTATTTTATTCATACATCTGAAATTTTTTTTAACATCTTTCCTATAAGCGGTTTATATACATTCAAGTACAACTGATGCCCAGAAAGCCATAGAGCTTTGTAATGCATTTTATAGCTTTTGTGTTCTGGGGAAGCAAACAGCTACAGAAACATCAAGGCAACAGAGAAAATGTTCTCTGTTTCTCAGGGTTAGATATCCATCTATAAGATGCTTTCCTGGACCATGCCAGAGATGTTCCCTTCAGTCTGTTTTGATATTTCAAATCACCTTGCTCTGGGGTACTATTATTAGCAATTACTATTTTAAATAGCTAGAAGTTAAAGCTATAACAAGCAAAGAAGGAATTTTAAGTAATCATAAGCAAGTTCCAATAAAAAGTCTGTTTAATTACTATTTGAAATTAAGTACTTTTATTTTGGCTGTCCAGTTCTACATATATTATAGTATCTTCTACAGTTTTTCATACCTACTAAAGCACAATCCATAAGGCAGATCATCAACCACTTCAAGTTTTATAACTCCATTCCTATCCAATTTGGATAATATATACTTGATTAGAGTTGGCATGAGGAATTGGAGCACATTACAGATAATCAAATTCTGTAAAACAGTGTATAGCATATGTTATAACCTATGTATTAGGGAACCAGTTTCATATTTCTTACCCTTTTCTGTCTTTCTGTTCTCCCTGTGTGTTTCTCTTCACTTGATTCTCTTAAAGGCATGCATGCATACACGTAGAAAGAAAGTGTTCACTCTCCAGAGCTGCTCCCTAAGCAACTCCTGTTTAATTTACATCCACAAAAAAAAGATTAGTTAGCACCTGCTGAAACAGAGCAAAAGAACACAAGAACAGGGCAGTTCATGTGTTACTCTATCAAATGTATTTTTATTGAAAAATATAAAACTATAAAAAAGAAGGGTGTTTGTATTGTGAGGAGAGAGGTTTACCTTGTTTTCATTATGGATTCCTAGATTCTTTTAGGTTAATAATCTGATTCCTTACATTGAAATAAGAGTATGAACCTCCCAGCACCATCCTATTTTCCCCCTCCTTCCCTTTTTGCTGTGAAAAAGGAAGAGAGAGGTCTAAATTATTTTTCACCCAGTCCACAGAAAGACTAAATTCAGAGACAAAATAGAACTGGGAAAGTTGATGGAAAGAGTTCCATATTAATTATCAGAAAAGCAGATGGTTGCAAAAAGCCTCCTAAAATCCAATGCACTTCAGCTTTAATCCTTTCATGTCATCAATTCTTGGATACATCAAATGAATGACTAAAAAAAAAAATGAGAAGACAGAATTATGAGCTGGGACAAGTGAAAAGAAGTGTGATACAACTGGAAACAGAGGTGAGAAAGAAGAAAAAAGTAGAAAAATAGAAAGACAGTCAAGATGTTTGTAGTAAAAGGATCAAAGGATAAGTACAAAGTGTTGAGAAGAAGGTGAGAAACACTGGTGGAAATTGGGGAAAAAAAAGCAAAGGAAAGGGATGAATAATTGAATGCAGAAGTAAAATCTACAGTGTTACAAGCTGAGCTAGTGTGAGAGGACAGAGGAGGTGTACAGACAGAGATAAAAAAAATCTTTAAAAAGATTGTTGTGCCAGGGAAGGTTTAGATTGGACATTAAGGAAAAGTTTCTTCACAGAAAGGATGGTCAAGTATTGAAATGATCTACACAGGGAAGTAGTGGAATTGCTGCCTATGGAATTGATTAAACATTTTTAGATGTGCTGCTTGTGGACATGGCTTAATGGTGGACCTGACAGTGTTAGGTTAATAGTTCATCATCTTAGAGGTCTTTTCCAACTCTAATGATTCCTTGTTCTCCTCTGCGGGCTGCAGGGGAATCTCTGTTTCTGTGCTTGTGGTAACTCCTCCCCTCCCTCGCTGACCTTGAGGTTTGCAGGGTCATTTCTCATCCTTTTTTTTTCCCTCTCAAGAAACACACTACTGTACAACACTTTGCTTCTTCTTAAATATAATTCCCCATAGACATATACAGCTTGCTGTTGCAACCAATACAACAGAAAATCCTAATTCAGTGCTCAAGGGAGTTTAATATCATGTTTCATTCTTTAATAATGTGAATGTTTTCCTGTCCTTGTTGATAATCTCCATTGTTTTTTTCCTCTTTTCTGAGGGCAAAGAGAGAGTGAAGATACCTTCATGGGAAAGGGAAATAGGATGAAAAGTCAGAGACTAAGACCAAATACACAGCATTGCTAGGTGAGGGGAAAACTGTTTGGACCAACAGAATAATACCTCAAGAAGCCAATAGTATATGGGTAGTTTTCATAGTTTTGTATAATTTACAAGAAGAAATCAACAGTGTGTTACCTGCATTGAGTATAAATGACAAGGATTCGGCTGCTATGAGGGGAGTATGGCACTGTATGGTACTGAACACAGCCAATTCCAGCCTTCTCCAGCAGATCCACTGCAGGGCACAATGTCAAACCACAACATACAGACATAATGACCAATTTAGAGAAGCAATATGAAATTTTAAGCTTCATTTTTCTAGTCCTTTGTCCATAATGTGATGGAATGCACCACAGCAAAGAAGACAGACCACAGAAAAATGAAAAGTAACCAAATACAGCTTCCCATCTTTAACTGCAAGCTTTGTTTTTCAATTAGATACCATAAAAGGTTCTATGTGAATCTGAGTGATAACACTATTAACATACAGCTAAATTAAAAATTATTTATATTGGTCATCTTAAATGCGAGCAAAATATTTTTCAGCCACTGGGGGAAGAAAGACTATCTTTTCTTAAAATATTTTCAGCCTAATCCCTGGTTCAGGACTCTACAGATTATCACAATTCAAATGTTGAATCATAATAATTATGTTAGAGAATTAAAAAACAGTATTGGGACTAATTTTGTACCCTTCCACATGAAAATCAAAGCTCCCTTAGTTATCTTCAGTCAAGCCATACAAGACTCAGAGGGAGTCATAAAAAGAACTAAAAATAACCTTACATAGCTCTTTCCTAGGTATAAAAATGTCATACTTTAACCTCAGAATCTTCCTGGGACAGAATTAAATTCTGTGTCTGTCCCACTTGGACAATGAAAAAATTCTTTTCTAAACCCTTCTCGTTGGAATTAGGTTCTATGTTCAATTAAGTGCCCATAATAATCTTTAAACTTTGTGTAGGCTCATAAATAACCTGACAGCGTGAGCAGGTGTCAGGAATGGATGCACAAGTGCAGTGAGTCACGAGGCAGCAAAGTGGCAGATATTCATAAGGCCAAGAGCAAGTGGGACTCTTCAGCAGGAGTATTAAGTCAGTATGTTTCACAGTAGACTTCAGACCCTGACTGTGTTGGCTTTATTCATCAAAATTAAGCTGATTTTACATGAAAAGGGAGGATGCTTTTATGTTAAGCCATGATAGCCTGTGTGTAAAACATCTTGAAGCTTAAACAGTGCAACAATGTGATTTATGTTTTTAAAGATAAACTTTTGCTTTCTCCATGTGAGAGCTGTTCACCCTAGTTTTCTGTTACTAAAGGTACTTTGAAATAGTGGAGTTAGGGCAACCAAAAAAGTTAATGAGGGGAAAATTAACTCCTTAGTGGAGTACCTGGCCTGAAATTTCCAAAATTATTATGCCCTCAAAATAGAATATTAGGAAGCACTACGAAATGAATGTGCTCTTTTTATAAAGTTAAATTATATTGTAATGTTTTCTATTCATCAATATTAATATAAATTGTCTTAGTCATTAAAAAGGTAATCTAGAACCATTTCCTTGAATTTTTTTTTTTAAAGAAGCAAACTAGAAAAGAAATTTTGGACAGAAGAATGTGCACAATATTACTTTGATTGACAGACTTATGCTCATAACACAAACCAAGAAATATTTCATACATTTATGCACCATGGAAATTCTATAAACTTTTGTTCTCCATTTCATTGTATTCTTTAACTCTCAAAATGAATTTATATTCTTCAATTGTTCTTAATTTTCATTTTGAAGTAAAAAATAAATTTCCTGCATGAAAATACTCCACAAAAATTAACAGGCTGGTTTCATGATAAAGACATTTTCAAATCAAACACAATTATTAAACCATTATGTGTGTGTGTGTGTATATATATATATATAATATATATTTTACATATTATATATATTCTATATATATATATTATATATATAATATATATATAATATACATATGCATATACATATACATACATACATATATATATATATATGTTATATATATATAGTAGATTCTGGTGCTCTTACATCTTGATTAGCATCAAATTTCTTGTATTGAAGTGTTTTATTCTGCCTGTTATAAATTAACAATTATTATTGTGTTGGGTTTTACAATCCTACACTTAAAACCAAAATCTACAAAATGTACACCTTAGGTTGAAGATATTAATAATAAGGTTTGAATGATTATTTACATACAGAGCACTGCATTTACACTTTGGTTTTCAATTTATTTGGGCTTCAATGTCTTTTCAGGGTGGTTTGGGATTTTTTGTGTGTTAGTGGGGCTTTTTTGTTATTGTTTGGGAGGTTTTTTTGTGAGGTTTTGTGAGCTTGGGAGGGTTTTTTTTTTTAAATCTTTGCAATTTTAAAAGAAAATTAATGTATGCAACCTTCTTGAGGAAGAATACTTGAGTACACTTTCTCTTTCAAACTTTGAAACTGTAGCACTCTGAGACTTTCTTAAAAGCATTCAGGGTTTTTTGCTTTTTTTTTTCTTTCTGGTAGATACTGGGAATTAGGTAGTCCTGAAAAAATGAAGGTCATGATTTTAAAAGAGCTTATTACTTATAGTAATTTCTATTAAAAAAAAACAATAAAATGTTAGTTCTGCAAAATAGATATGGGGAGAGGGTTGTTCAGTCAGTTATATAAGGGCAGTATGATGCATTTATTTTGAAATATTCTGCCGCAGTCATAATGAACAGTTGTAATGAACACACTCTGCAGTCAAAGCTGAAACAATTAAAAATGTGGTAGGTCTAGCACTTTCATTGAATCCATTAACCTGACTTTGATGGTTGACTTAGGTGCTGACATGTGGAGGAGATTATAGCTAGAAGGATGTGAAAGAAGGTGAGAAAGCATAACCTTTATATATATATGTATACATACACACGTATGAATTTATTAGCGTTACTTCTACCAACACCCTTCCTAACATATGCAGCTTTCCACCACTGCCAAGCATCTGCATCTAAAGGTCTAATCAATTGGAACGTTTATTTACTGTTATTCAATTTTCAGGGATACCATGGGGATCAATTTATCACAAATTGTTCATTGATTTCCATAATTGATGTACTTTCTCCAAATCATGTAAATGGCAATTACATTACTAGTGGCTTTAGTATCTTGAACTAATTTGTATAAAAGAAAACAAGATAGATAAACAAATAAACACCAGCACTATTGGAACTGGTTTTACTTTGGTCCTTTTTCTTGACAGTGATAATACAGCATGAATCATTGCAAGTATTTGAAAACAGTGTACACCTCAACTGTCTGTCTAGAGGTAAGATTACGCTAAAGTCAAAAGAGCCTTGACTTATTTGCTCACAAGTATGAAATTTTAAAGGCATGTGTGAGATCCTAGGGTGTTTTCTTGGCTTTTATCTGGCACTCGACAGCCCATGAGTCATCACTGGTTTTGTTTGACCTATCAACTGCTTACACTGAAAATACTGTGGACAAGCAGGAAACAAAAATCCCAAGAACATATTTTTTGTATGATTGAAACCCTTTTAGTTCATCCAAATACTTATTATTACTTCAGATTCTATTGTTACAGAACAACAACAAAACAAAACAAACAGAAAATATTAAACAGTTTTAGGACTAAAAAAAGTTTTATACTAGGCAGCAGTTCTTCATTCCCTTGATTTTCACTGAAATGTATTTCACCCAGCTCTACATATGGGATCATTTAACTGACTTTTCATAAGCTGTTTAAAGGCATAATATCTCTACTCCTAGTCTATGCCTCTGGCATTGTCATATCTTGCATCTACTCACCCTTTAAAGTATTCTCTGTTCCTGTTTTTCAAGGCTTCTGCTGTCCTAATAGACCTACACCACCACATTGGAGTTATAAGTGTATAATTCTGAAAAAATAGTTGTTTCTTCTGTTAAATGTAAAACTTTGGTTCTGTCATAAAAAATAAGCAAAACCCCCTACAATTAAAAAAAAAACAAAAACAAAAACTTAACCAAACAAAAACAAAAAACAAAACAAAACAAAAAAAAACATGAACAAACAAGAAAAAAACCAAACCAAACAAACAAACAAAAAAACCCAATCAGATTAACCATAGCTAAAAAGCAACAAATGTACTGTGTAAAAATGAAGTTCTTGGGTTTTAAAAGAATTTGAGGCAAAGAAAGTCTGACAAGTCTCATTCCTGAGGCCCTCTAGGAGCCATACAAAGACTGTGGTGTGTTACTTAGTGTCAGTATTTTATTATACATCTACATGACTCCACAATCTGAAATAAAGTCGCCTCTATTTAGCGGTTGCTGGGGAGTTCAGTGGTCTTGTCAGTGTCCAGCATTGTCTAGCATGTCCATGCACTGGGGAATACCTGGTTCCAGCTAGTTGACTATCTCCTCATTACTTCAGGAGCAGAGCAGTTTCTGGTATGTTCTGTGGTAGCTATGCAGTGCTTAGTTCAGCTGTCTCAAACAGCAATTTATCATCATTTGAGATATCCTGGGCTATGAATCTTGTTATCTACCTGTCAGTATAGAGTGGCATGGTGAGCTGACCTTGGCTGCCATGAGGTACCCACCAGTTCTCCCCCTCCTCAACAGGACAGCAGAGGAAATACAGCAAAAAGTTCATGGGTTTGATAAGGACAGTGAGATCACTCTGCAAGTATTGTCACAGGCAAAACAGACATGACTAGGGGAAGATTATTTTATTGTCAATTAATAACAGAGTAGTATAATAGGAAAATAAGAACAAATCTAAAAACACAGATTGTCCCAACTCTTCACTGTTTTCTAGCCTCAACTTCAGTCCGTAATCTTCTACCTCTTCCCCTTTGAGCTGCTCAGGGAGATGAGGAATGGGAGTTGTGGATAGTTCATCACAGGTTGTCTTTTCTGTTCCTTACCCCTCACACTCTTCTCCTGCTTCAGCATGGGGTCCCTGCTCCAGAATGCAGTCCTACACCAGTGTGAGCCCCAGGAGCTCACAACTCGTGCCAAGAAAACTGCTCCTACATGTGCTCCTCTCCACAGGCTGCAGCTCCTTCAGGGCTCTTCCCCCTGTTCCATCATGGGGCCCTCCTTGTTTTGCAGATGGATATCTGCTCCACCATGGACAGCCATGGGCTTCAGGGAAACAACTTGCATAGTCATGAGCTTTGCCAGGGGCTGCAGGGGAAGTTCTACTCTTCCCTCCCTCTCCTTAAATGACCTTGGTGTCTGCAGAGATGTTTCCCTCATATGTGCTCACTCCTCTCTCACAGTTTGCTATTGTGCAGTGTTTTATATCCCTTCTTATAGATGTTATCACACTATCACCACTATCAATGTCACTGGTAATCTCAGCTAGCTCTTGGAGCTAACTGCAACTCTCTCTGTCAAACATGGAAGGGTAAGCTTCTCACAGAAATCACTTTTGCATCCCTCTCTCTACCAAAACCTTGCCATGTAAGCTGAATACAAGGAGCAAAGGTTTCCACACAATCTGCATCATATCTGCCAGTGCCAAGGAGATGTCTCAGATACTCCAGATCATTTTAATTAGTGCTTGACACTTACAGTAGGGCAATCATACAAAGACAATAGGCAATATGAAAATTCTTCATCTGGCCAAGCATATTTTATGCTAAGACAAATAACTCAGGAACTTCAGTTGGCTCAGTTGTTGATTAGAAGCTTAGTTCAATTGCCTTAACTTTGGAGACTAGTGCTATTTTAGATACCCTGGGGAAACCCAAGATGTCACAAGATAGTTGCCAGATATCATAGAGGATGCACAGAATCAATGTATTTGATAACCAGCAGTGGATGATTTCCATTTATCCTAGAAGATTTGAATGGTGCCTTGAAATTAAAAGATATATATTCCTCCTCTGTTTTTTTTTCTTTTTTTAATTTTTTGTGTTTATTTTATTCTCCATCCCCTCCTTCCCCAATACTTAGTGATAACACTAAACTGATTAGAATTGCAAGAGGTTATATATCTCTTCCATTTTGGAAGAGTACTCTAGCCACCAAGTACTAAAATCAGGCTTACATATGCCTAGTTAATATTTTATCATCTTATGCCTAGTGGAGCATCCTTGACAGACAGCATTGAGAGGATATCTCTCTCCTGGATAATCTTCAGACTAATAATTAGTTAATCTCAATGGAAATGGAGTCTCAGGTGCTTGAATCCAATAAAAAAGCAAGCCTATGTCTGTCATGTCCTCCATGGTCACTGTCATCATGAAGCTGATGAATGAAAAGGTGGTATGACTACTGCCATGCTTTTTAAAGAGAAACGAGGAACAGGATCAATATTTGACCCATGCTAGGTGGTTGAAACTGTCTTAGGCATTACTAGTTTGCACAAGTATGTTTCCCTCTCCACAATGAGTTTGCTACAATATTACAATACACAGAAAATAATGAGGTTTGAAGGGATAGACTGCTCTTGAGGGACATACTTTGTGTGTTAGGAACCAGCAAATTGTATCAGTAATGAATAATACTTCTGTCAGACACTTTTTTCTGCTATTATATTTTTATTGTATGCAATATAAGGAGAAAAAGCCTTTAATACGAAAGTTCCTTTGTTATTCTCCAGACTTATTCTCAGAAATTTATTAAACATATTACTTTGTCCGAAGACACTGGCAAAATATAAACTGGTTTGTAAAACAACACATCAAACGTTTAAAATCCTGTATCATATATTAACTATAATCTTGTAACTTAATGTTTATACTCCTTCAGGGTCTAAAATACTATGATTATTTGCACCTGCAGAAAATTAGTATACAGTGGAAGATGCATTGTCTTATCTTCATCTGCAAGTGTCTACTCTTACTTTGTTTAGGAACGAAAAACTACTGAAGACAAAGAGAAGATTATGTTTCCTCAATCTGGTTTTGTAGTATCTTCCAAGAATTTGTATTAGATCTTGTAAAAATGGATGAGAAGGCTCGAGAAACATTAGTCAATATTGTCAGCATGCAAGGAATCACCAAGGCAAGGTATTATATCCATATTTCATTAAGATAAAAATAGTTCCTTTAGACTAAACACTTGTGAAGATTGATCACTGGAAGCAAACTCTTTATGAAAGAGTTTTTCAGAAGGATAAACAATTTTATGTTTACAATTCCCAATTACTTTCAACAGGAATTGGGCCGTTGTCTGGTCTTTGTGTCTTATAAAAGTTGTAAGTGGTGGTCGTTTTTTTTCCCCTATCCTAATATCCAGTCATGTCAATAAAATTTGTCACTCTTATAATCAATGATGTAATTTTTGAAAATTATTCAATAATGAAGTGCCATATATTTTTAAAGATTGCTATAAGAGTATTCCATGTAATCAGCAGACTCATCTAATTCTAATAAAGAATTTTAGTGGGAAGATATGTATGAAATGTCTATTTTCATCTAATCTGCTTTAAAGTAAGATAGTACTTCTGAGAAAGATTGCTTTATGGCCATTTTCTGACTTCATTTCCTATGTATGAATCCAGAATAGTGGTGAGCAAGCAATAAAATCAAGATACAGAATAGATATCTAGTTCAAGGGATTGAAAAACCATAAAAACTCATGTTCAACTGATAGAGAGGAACCAACAAATGAAAGTAGGAGTAAAACATACCACATTGATGCATAGCTACATAGGAGATGCTACTAAGTACCATAATCCCCAAGACCTCGAATAGAATATGCAGGAAACATTCTATTCTACAGCACAACATTAATTTCCACTGTTTTTTCTGTGACCATATATAAGTGTCAGATAGTGCAAAAAAGGAGTCAACAGTCACTGATGTCACACACTTTTAGTCAAAAGGGATGTAAATGAAAAAAAAAAAACCCAAAAAAACAATGTTTAAATATCAATCATCTGAGATTAGACCAGCAATCTTGTTTCCCTTTTTATCCTTTCTTAACTAAGAAGAGGGATCCTTGTGAATGACACAGTGATTTTTCTCAATCAGCTGTTTGGATTCTTTTGCTTTGGTTTTTGTTTTTTCCTGAGATGTTGCCTCACTCTTAAACACTGTCCAGAAGGCAACTGGCTTCATGACAAAACAAAACCAAGCAAACAAACAAAACCAATGAAACATAAATCTCCACATACTCTTTTAACCAAATACATTTAATGCCTTCTAAGAATAAGGTTGTAAGCGATGGTCCAATGTAAAGGAGATCTGTGAAACACATAGGTCCCCCAAAACTATGACTGTGAGGAAAGAACAAAGGCACCAAGTGTATAGGCAGTTGAGCAATTACTGGGCAATGAAGCAACAGAGCCCTTGGAGCTAGGTAAAACTGATTTTGCTAATAATAAAGAAAACATAGAACAAGTTTTCTACATATATTATATATATATATATATATAATATAAAAGTTTGGATATAACAGCGAAGTTTAAAACTATGTAGAAAGAGCAAGTAAGCATCCATGTTAACAGGCAGAAAAAAACTAAGGCAGACCTTGTATGAAGAGAGAGAAGTCATTCAAGTTAACAATACATTACTCTCAGAAAGGAAGGTGGGCTACAGGGCACTGTAACCTCCCTTGTTTTCTCTGTAAAGAATTAGACCACACAAGGACAGTGTAAAGGTCAGAATAACAACAAAGACAGGTATAAATTCTAGAAAGTCACTTGACATTGCTGAAAATTAGATGTAACTAAATAAGTGGATAACTTGGGAGTAGAAGCATTATCATCCTTTTAATAAGGTTAATAATTTTTGATTAGACTGCTAAGGTTTTAGTTAGACTAATGTTAAACCTTTGGATTTTAATATAAATTTTATTCTTTATTCTTACCACAATTTCATATGATCAGGCTCCTAGCACTAATATATTTGCTTTTAAAATTTGTGAGGCAATATTTGGGATTTCATTGAGAAGCAACTTTATGACCCTAAACACTTGGATAATAGAAATTATATGAAAGCAGCACAAAATGCAAGGTCTCAGGAACTTCGGTTGTTAGGCAGAAAAATCTCAGCTGGAGACAACTGTAAATTAAACAATAGCAGTCATCTTAAGTGATCATAGTATGATGATCCACCCTTTACATCTTTATATGATGTAGTTATAAAAAAAATTACAGAAAACTTCCAGTAAGAGCAGGAAATACTCAAGTCATTTCACAGTTTACTGCCGAGACTAAGTCAAAATAAGTTACACTGATTGGTCGCCTGTTTAAAATGAAAATAAACTGAGTCTTTAAGTAAAGAAGACTAGTAAGTGACTCCATTTTATGAGAGAAGTTAATAAGCCATTGGAACAGAGCAAAGACTATGATGGGTATGATTGTCTTTAATAAACATTCATGTTGTGAAACACACTGGGGGTAAAACTATCTTTTCTAAAAAACAGTGGTGGTCAAAGGAGAAACTGACACAAAATCTCTAAGTTTGCATTTGAAATTAGGACCTTTGGAGATGCAAGGTTTTGGAGAAATCTTATAGTAAAGGCAAGAAGGAAGAAAACAAAAAAGCTATTATTGACTCAGTATGCAAAGTAATGGTTGCTGTTGCAGTTGACTTCATTATCAAAAATTTATTTCTCAGCTCTGCTTTTTTTAAAGTCGAAATCAGTTGCATTTTGTCCTACAAATGCATTTGATAATTTTTGTAAACATTCTACAAGCAAAGAAAAATTAAGATGCAATAGAATCTGTTGTGTCTAACTTGCAGATAAGTATTATACAAACTTGGCAGCATTCAAAATATTTCATACATATATAAAGAACAACACTATATTTCTATGATATTTGACAATTTGTTTCCTATAAAATTGACACAAAGCTGAAAGAAATCTCTTTTCTCTTTCCCACCTAATCACCTACCTATTAATATGACAGTAGAATTGACTTGGTTGTCACAGAATCTTGAAATTTTTACTGCAAAGCAGTCCATATAGTTTGCATTTTACTGGTATGCAAAGGATATTCTGACATCTCAATTTGACCTATGTATGTTCAAATCTCTATTAGAGCCCACAGAAGAGATACTCGGTGAAAAAATAAAGATCTTTCAACAAGTTTAAATTTGTAATGTTTCTACATTCACACATGATTTTTTTTTGCCTAACTCAAGAGGAATAATAGCAGTTGTGTGCTATCATCACATTATGAATCTGCTTTAAATAATATTTAAGATATTCATCTATCCTAAATAATGAATGATTATTTTCCAAAGAGCTTCAAAGTATACTAGATTTAAAGAAGTCAAGAGGTAAGACACATTTCTTAAATCCTGTCAGAATAACAATTAAGGATGTACGAATGATAAGTATTCAGTGCCAGTAGTATCTTTTTTATTCACTTCACAATTTTTTAGTTTTATTAAAAGCTGGCTTCTGCTTTGTTATCAATACAAGTGTAAGATTTTTTTTCATTATCACAGTTCTCCCTAGCAAGTTTCTTCATACATCTAAAATTACATGGAAAACATTATGCCAAAGTTTATGAAATTTAATTATGTTATGAAGATGAAACTAATGTTTGTCATAACATTACAACAACTGTGTACCTGTGTGTCTGTGTGGAACCCAAATGCACTTAAACTAATTCTTCAGGTATTCCTAAGCACCTATACAGCTACTCTCTGCATAGGTGAGACAATAGATAGATCTGAAATGATGCATCAACTTCAAACAAGAGGACTGGTTCTTACTGCTGTATCTACCACATTTCAAGTTGTCTTTGAAAAGCACTTGTCTAATGTTTCCAGGTGAATATTTCAGACAGTTCTGGAGATGCTCTAGGCAGTTCCTGCTGTGCTTAGTCCAAATGGAGACAAAATTTCTGTCCATATGTATTACAGAAATGTTAATTAATGTGTTGGATGGAAAATCTGATCACCCCAAGAACTTTACAAGTAAATTCCTGACTATTCCTATACTAAACTGTATGCCTATAGTTTTAAAAGGCCTGTAAAAATGGTTCTTCAAATGCAAGAGTGGTCATGTAGGACTGTTTTTTTTTTTTTTGGTTTTTATTTTTGGGGATTTTTGGGGGTTTTTTTGTTTTTGTTTTGGTTTTTTGTTTTTTTTTTTTGTTTTTTTGTTTTTGTTTTTGTTTTTTTAAATAATGTAGATAAGCTTACAGGTATTTTGTACACAGTGCAAGGTGATAGAAATTGGTCATGCATACTCTGAAGTGGTCATGCAGGATCATGGGCCAGCTGATTATAAGGTCTGGAAAAAGTTTGAGGTCTGTCAGTTGAATCATGCAAGAGAAATTCTGGTAACCATCCAGACAGCTACTGGTTGTCATATTCATGATGTTTGATTCCCAGTGAGAATATTGCACTATGTAAGGTATGCCAAACTCTAGCAATTTTTTTTTAATCAAAATCTCTTCCCATGAGTTTTTCTGATACATTAGAGACAGTATAAAATATCTTGCACAAGAGATGTGAATTCAATAAGAATGAAAAACAGATAAAAGATAATAAATAAAAATACAAGAGTTGGAAATATGACTGGATGTCCACTTTTCTGATAGGGGTTGGATAAAATGTGTTCATTTTGAGTGAAAACCTAGCAAATTTTGTTATTTATATGTCTTGTCATTGTCTCACTGGAATTAGAATTTATCAAACTAAAGGAAATTAAGACCTCAGAACTTTTTTATACCCTTCAACCCTGTATTTTAATGTTCCTTATCATATCTTAGTTAAGTTTAATAGTTATCAGTTGCAGAAATTATCAATTAAAATTTTATATTTCAACATAATGCTCAAATGCTTAGTGTTGTCAGGTAGTTATATTTATTGACTGCTGGATCATAGACCTGCTTCAGAATTGCTGATGTGTTTTTTTATTATGAGTATCTATGACAGAACACATTTGCACAGATAACCATGGCTCGATTTCCAATTTAGTGTATATTGTAGTTACAGATTAGTTAATTAAAGTGTCCTTGGAAATTAATAGTAAGAATAAAACCTTTACATAGGATTTAATTTACTCTCAAAGAAATTTAGGTAAATACTTTCAATAGTATTTTCTCATTTTAAACATTGCATTCTGACATAAGTCATGCTTATCATTTTAATTTCAGTAATAATGTTCTCATAAGTAGATTCCCAAACATTGTCAGAACATAGAAACAACAAGTTATGCTTTAAAATAATGATAATAAATGAGTAAATAGAATTCAAAGAATTTTCTCAGTGTCATTTTCATCTACTTTGTTGCCATGATTTATGAAGTTTTCTGAAGTTTCATCCTTTTCTTCAGAAGTTATACCTTTCATTTTTAGCTGAGAATAATTGATCCCAGTTTTGATCACTTGAATAAGTTACATATTTTCTGTAATATCGAGTACTATGTCTCATGTTATTTTTTTTTCATCAACTGCAGTCTGGAGCACTAAGAGAGAATGGTAAATCTTCCTTATAAGAGCAAAACTTTAGTTTATTCTCATCTTGTGACATAGCTTGGATATTCCAACTTGTTCAATAATGCAAATACAACATTACTTTAAATACTTGAGAAGACTTTTCCTTTGTAGAAAAAATATATAAAGCTCTTTTAAAAGTAAATAAAGTAAGGATAGAATTGCTTTTAATAAGAATTCACAATGAGAATTCACCAGAGTAAAAAGGATGAGGACATCAATGACTTGACCTGACAGTATAGAATTTTAATTCACATTCAGATGCCATTTATTGGCGCTTAAAAGTCATACGTGTAGTGCATGTTATACCTTAGACTGTCTCCCAAATGTTGTTTTTTCTTATATTGTTAAAGAAAATATTTACTTTCAAGAGATTTAGCTGGATTTTTCACAGTCTTGATCTTCTTGCTTTTTAAAAAACTGTCAGTCCTGTGTCCCAAATGGCTATTCCGTGAAAAATTATAATCAAGAATTAAATGGGCAAGCTAATCCCATTAAGTGGACAAGTCCCATGGAAGACATGGGAAAATGTGTGTAGCTAACCACCAACATAATCAGATGTAATTGCTTTGAAAAACAACATTTCCTTATAAACCATTGATGCTGAATTTGCAGCCGGATATATAGATGAAGCCAAGGAGTTAATTTCTTTCCATGTCTGTGACATCATTGTTGTTTCTTATTGTTAGAGAATGTGTTATTGTGTGTCCTAAAATATATTTGTACAGCTTTCATAGCCATGAAAAGGCAAAAAAGTCACAGCCTTTTTACATGCTGTTGTGTATTTCACATAATTTTGAACACTACTACAGAGACAATTTATTGCTTGTCACAGACTTTCCTACTACATTTTAGTCTGTGATGTTTAATCCAACAGTTCTTTGTGTTTCTCTGAACCTGAGTGGGATGCAGGTGCCTAAACATTGATATCCAGAGACATTTTAGACACCCACGAGTATCCTTATTGCTCTCTATATGCCACATTACATAGATAGGACTCCCTTACTGTTTCTGTACAAGGTAAATGACTCAGACTCCTAAGACATAACAAATTGAATTAGACATGTATGAGTAGGGAAATTAATTTCTCTCTGAAAGTCAGAATACCTCCATCCACTTGAAGGTACCAGCTTCACATATTACTGAGGAAAAACCATCCCTCTAACCACAATTAATTTGAGCAGCGTGGATTTTTTTTACCCCACAAAAGTACATAGAAAATTAATGATACAGAAAACCTACAGATAATGCTTTGATGCTTTTGCATATCTGCATTGCTGGTTGATTACCCACACTTTTCTGTGGCCCTGTTAGCCTCATGTAAAACAGGCAGCTCAATATCTAAAAGAATGGGGCTGCATGTACAAATCCACAGAGGCCCCAGTGAAACATGTTTCTTTATCCAATGTGGCTACCCTCCATTTAAACCTTTTAAATATTTAAGTGCATATTCATTTCAACCATACATTTTCTCTAGAGCATAAATGTTCCTTACAATGTTATCATAGTTCTTCTGATATGCTTCTTTTTTTAGCCAGACACTTCTGAATTTGGCATTTAAACATCTGTAAAAATGTTGGTAAATACCAACATCCAGAGACAGGCTGTGAGTCCCACAGCTAGGTTCTTCCCTAGGCATGATTTCTGCACATTATGACCCAAGCACATATCATTCCCCTCTGTCTTCTTCTTCCTCTTCTTTCTCATTCAGAAACATATCAATATTGTCAGAGAAGAATGACTGCACTGGAACAAATCCACCAGTCTGGACTTGCATGGGAGAAGGGTTTCTGGAGGTACCATGGCACATTTTTTACCTCAGAATACAGTACACTTTTTAATCTTTAACAACAATGAAGAGGATAAATAATTATTTTAAATTTCCTTCCTTGGAGATGTTTTCACTATGGGCCTGACTGAAGTGATACCTCTAAGACCTGATCCACATAAATTGTGACCACAATAAAATGATATCAGCACCTCACCTGTTTAGTTCATAGCTCCCTCTAGCACATCCAGAATATCTAGAAGACAGTGGGCAGACATTTAATGGTATATATGACCTTCTTAGGTAAAATGTGTAAGGATTACTCTGTATCACGAAACAGAATAAGGCTGTGTCCCTGATCAAAATCGTATCAGGCCTGTTTCCTGGAGATTTTATGTATTCCTGGTGTATTTAGTGTGTATTCCTGATGTATTTATCTTCCACCTCCACGCTAATACTGGAGGTTAAACTGTCCTTGTTTGGAAACCTATTTAGCATGACCAAAGAAGAGCTGCTTTCTAGCCATGACTGATAAATAATGAAAGATATAAATCCTTTCTTAGTCCCTCTGCTTATATTAGCTGTACAGATTTCTATTTGGTCTCTTTTTAGAGAACGATAATTTGTATTAGATGAAAGTTTATCGTGGCAAAAGTCTGCCATATAAGCATTGTTCATGACATTTTGTGAAATATTAGGGATTTTTTTTCTTGTAATTTTCAGACTTGACCCAACTCAAGGATCATGACTAGTTGAAGAGAGTTTATATTTTATAATGAAAAAATCTAGACCAAAAATAAGCCCCATCCTCAAATCATAGTTACATTTAATCTCTCTACCTGAGTGGTAGTCTTTCATATATAACAACTTTTTTGCTATTCATTTCCTTTGGTATTTTCAAGGTCAGAGGGCAAAAGAAAAAGCACAGTTCTGTATGCAGTTCTGAGAACCAAA
Source organism: Luscinia megarhynchos (assembly GCA_034336665.1). Lineage (NCBI taxonomy): Eukaryota > Metazoa > Chordata > Aves > Passeriformes > Muscicapidae > Luscinia > Luscinia megarhynchos. The sequence continues at coordinate 53,106,512 of JAPFBE010000003.1, read as the reverse complement.
CACCACATACTGCTTTTGAATAACAGATTATTTCATTTGCAGGACATAACTGCTAAACCCTTCCCCTCCTCCCTGGCTCTCTGGTATTCCAGCTGAGATAATCAGGAGAAAGGGACTTGGCACCGAATGTGAATGTGAAACATGATGGTGGGAAGCTGCTTGCAAAGCTGTTAGAGGCAGTGGAAAAAACAAAGATTTTTGACTAGGTAAAAAAAAAGAAAAAAAAATTAATCCACTTTGAAATACTATAAAGGAAGAAAAAGGCAGATGTTAAAATGATAATTTTGGTGTTCTGGAAATCTAGCAGTGAATTAAAAAATGGTAAATTGAATTAAGTAGAGAATACCTATGTCTTTCAGAGCAGAGCAGGGGAGTAAATCCAGTAGAGAAAACATCATTAGAATTTGGATACATTCACTCTGCAGGCAACTTTTCCTTTCTGCTGAGGTCTGTCTTGCTTTAAATTATCCATTGTATCTGTTCCTCACTTCTGTTAAAAGTCACCTGCAGCTCTGTAGAATTTGAAGTCTTCTGGAGATAATAGCAAGGGGAAAAAACGAGCTGTTTGGAAATGATGAAGGAAAAGAGAATAAGCTCTCCAAGTCCAGGGGAGAATTGTTCAGCTATACAATATATTATTTAAAAATGAGTTTAGGAGAGAAATGCAGATGGTGGCCTACTGCTTCAGCACAGCACAATTTTGTCAGTGGAATGGTTTTTGAGTTGTTCTGCTTTAGACTTACAACAATAACTTCCAGTGAAGCACAGCTGGTGTTCTGAAGTCAGAAGTGCAGTAATCCACTTATGTGAAAGAAGTGATTGTATAGGCATAATTATAAAAAGATCAATTAAAAAAAAATTAATAGTCATCAGTAAAGAGGGAAAAAATAAGTTGCAAATATATATTTTATGCTAGATCATATTGAGGTTCTTGTTTGGAATACAAAAGTACAGAAAGAAAATGGTCCATTATGCAACATAAGATTTAAATTACTTCATAATAATTTTTTTTCAGATTAATTTGAATCAAAGTTTCAGTTTGAATTTTATTTCTATGGAGAAATAGATTGGCATAATTTAGACAGCATCTGATGTGAATTGCTTTGATATATGCCCGAAGTGAACTAATTTTAAAAAATATTATCTCTCATATCTATTGCATTTTTAAAAATCTATAATTCAGATGTTGCTGTTTTTCCTTTTAAAAAAATAAAACAATGGAATTTAAATCTGAATTACTTAAAGGAAAAGAGCTACCTCTGAATACTGCTGCAAATTTTGATTACTTATTTTTGACTGCAGAAAGTGTGCATGAATATATCAGTTCACAGTTTGGGGATTTTTTTTTAGTGTAACTTAAGTCTTTAAACATATTTTGAATTCCTTCATTAAGCAGTTCTTGAGCGTGAAGAAATTCCTGTGTTGCCAACTGCTAATTTTCAGAAGTTACAGTTAAAACTCTGGAGTCAAGGGATCAGTTACAACGTTGGGAATTGAAATTATAAATATGTATGTATATACATGTGTGAGTGTACGTTTGTGTTTGTTTCTTGTCTTAGTCAGAGAAATTTGATTGACATTATTCTGAGTCTTATTATGTATGTTTTGGAAATGCATTTTATAATGTGACTCTGGAATTCAGAGCCTTAAGGAAAGTGTTGTCTAGTCTTACACTTGTTATTTAATTCAGAGTTTTGGTATAAACCATGTTTCGATTTCTATGACACAGAGGGAATAGATTTACTGGTATATTTTTACTTCATTTCTGAGGAGAAATTACAGGTAAATTAGTAAATTTATATTTTTTACTAAAAAGATATGAGGTGAGGATCCACAGTGATGTAGAGTCCCCAGGCAGGTGAAAAGGAAAACTCCTTTATTGCAAAAATCAGACATTTTTAAGCAGTGAGGTCTTTATCAGCTACAGAGTTTTAAATCATAGCAAGCATGATCCAACCAACCACCACACACCATGATGTGAACATACTATGGTTATATCACTTGTTTTTCTACCTCTCATTCAGCCAAGTCACTTTTTCTTGGTCCTGCTCTGCTTAGCCAAAGTAGCAGGACTGAACCATGATTTCACAAAGCCTTCCTCTTGTAAGGTTTTACCTGTATGCAACAAAAAGATTAAAATTAATTAAAATTGAAGTAAATATAGAAGTGTCTCAGTCTCAGAGAGACTGAAAAAATATTTCTAATTTAGTCCTGTGGGATATATATTTATGTTATCTGACTTTTATTTTATTTGAAATTCCAGAAGAATGACTACTTATCCAGGTTAATGCTACATCTTTCCATGAAAGAGTTGAGGGCTTTATGGTTTCCCAAAATGCAGTTGCAAACATGTTAACGTGTTCACTACTCTCACTAACAAGTTACCTGAAGAATTCCAAAAATAGCTTTATTCTATTTTCAGTGGGTTTTCTTTCATTTTCAGGAGCAAGTTTTAATCATGTGTGGTCTCAATTTTATTGTTTCCTTATGCTTCTTGGCCCTTTAGGGGTACCATAATATTTTTCCTTTAGAAAACATATATTCTTGGTAGCTGTTAGCATGCACCTATATGAGTATCCCCATTGAATCTATTGATTGCAGAAATAAAGACTTTTGTTCTCAAGAATATAAAATGCAAAAAAAGAGAGAAAAAAACTTTTAGTTACATATATCTCAGTTTCAGCATAACAGTTCTACAGTCTTTGCATCACTATCAGAATGTTTTTAAGAACAGGAAAATAAAATAATTCTATAAGAAATATTAATAAAATTAGACACAAAAGACACTAAATTTTACATTTTTGTCTACTAGCAGTAAACAGTTTAGAGACCATGACCCAAATTTTTATGAGAGCAAGGAAAGTGGCACTTTCCTTCTCAGGATTCATTGTGACCCCAAGATTTACTTCTGAAACTCTTCTATGACCAGTCCAGACACAACTCCCATTCTATTTGCAAAGAAGAACTTTTTTCTGATAGGAGTTATCCTGAAAGTGAAGCTAGATGGAGCTAGAGCATATTAATATATTGTTGCAAATTTACTTCTGATTGACTACTTGGTCTACCTCATCTTCATCAGGCCAATAAAAAGTGGAGATGTTAAAGTGTAGCTTGAGTCAGACTACTGACCTTGTAAAAAGAAGTGCACTTTCAATAAATATCCATAAAACGCTTTCCTATTAACAGGAGGACTACTCTAAAATTAAAAAAAAAATCATAGAAGCATACTTACATTTTTATTTAAATTAAAACCCATATCTGTTTAATTTTGCAATTGTTAGTTCAATATCATAATTTCAATATCATCCTTTCAATATCAGAGATCCACTTTATCCACTATCCTCTCTTATGCAATCCTACCTTGTGTACTAGTCAGAGCTGCTTGTGGAAAAATGTAAGAAACTAGTTATAGATGCCCTTGATTTTGCTCCTCAGGATCAGCAGCTGAAAGACTTCCAAAGGCAAAGGTGATTCATTTGTGCATAATGGTGTTCAGTGTTTTGTCCCCAGAACCATGTGTTTGAATCTATTGTTTTCTTAAACATTTTTATCTATGATTTCTATATCTTAACATTTTTTATATGTTTGCTGTTTTAGCCAAAATACTATTCTGTATTAATTGAACTTAAGATAGTCTAGTTATGCCTTTTTTTTTCCTTTGCAAGAAATTATGAATATTTATTGTTGCATTTAGATGTTGCTTGGGATGAGGATGAGTAAAGGAGCAGGAAAGGCCTTTGTGAGAGTTTTACAGAGATGTTTGTTTCAGCCACGCGTGCATTGTCCAAGGCTCAGGGAACAAAGGCACAAAGGCTTGTGAGGGACCAGGTTTAGTACATGGGATGAGCAGGTGGGGAAATCCTTAGAGACCAATTATCAGGGGACACAGGGGTGCCACAAGGGTGGGGTTAGGGTGGAAAGGCCAACAGTGGAACAGAGTGGGAGTGACCGAAAGGCTGACGGACAGGGAGAGGGCCCAGGACTTGTTCTAATTGGGAACTGGGTCACCACATTTATTATCCTTTTTTTAATCTTTTTTTTTTTTTCTTTTTATACCATGGCTTTAAAGTAAATCTCTCATCTCTTTTCTGATTGAAAACTCATCTTCTTAATTACTCTAGAGTGGGATCTGCTTTATTTCTTTCAACAGCTTTTTCATTTATCTCTTTAACTTCTTTATTTCCATGTTTTTGAAATAAACATCCCAAAACTTATTGCAGTTTCCTCTGTGTGGCTGCATCAGATATTTATATTGATTTACTGGTGGTTTTTTCCCTTGTTTCTTTGTTGATAAATTGCACTGTATAATGAGGTCCTTCTGCAATCCTTTGCAGTGATTACCATCGGCTGCTATCTTGACTCCATGAAAAATCTAAACTGAGAAATTTGTCACCAACTTGTCTAAGTCATTCATGTTCCTTCTCTATCCACCATAAAAAGTTGCCATCAGTTCCAACATTTGACTAGTAATTATTTATTTATTTACATGCAATTATGAGACAACTTAGCTAAATCAGTATGTTATTCTGTAAAGGCAATAGATAATTATGTATGAGATAAAACATCTGAAAAAATCAGCTCACAAAAAGATGGCCACAAAAAACTTGTAACAAGCTGGTATCTCAGCTGTCAATGTGGGAAGGGTAGAAGTGAATATGCATGCATTCAGCATTTTGACAAAGGCAATTTGCCATAAATGTAATCAATTTGACAGCAAATGCAAATAAATGTAAAATATGAAGGAACTCAAGATAGCTCCATTACTGAACCTTGCTTTTGTATTAACAATGAATTAGGGATAATGAATCCACAAAACCATAACCAACTTCTGACTGATTTGGGAATAATGTCATATTCTTATAATCTGAAAAAAAATATTTGAAGACAGTGAGAAAAACATATACATCCTGTATACTTATCCTGCCAAAGAATAATAGAAACAAAATGATTAAAACTTTCACATTTGAATTCATGCAAAAATTTTTTTTTAATTACAGTATCTTCTATCTGAACCTTGCTATCTCTAAGATGTTTTCACAGGCTGTGAAAACAGACAGGAACAAAAGATGGTAAAACAAAGGTTAACTGTTTTTAGTCTTCCCAGAGGCCATTTTTAAATAGAGTTTCTGAGGGGTGTATCTCATGTCCTATTATGTTTCATACCATTTCCAACGACCTGGAGAAGGAAGAGATAAAGTACACACTAACTAAGTTTGTAGGTTACTAACCTTTATGTGTGTGTATGTATGTTAGCAGTCAGTACACAATGTAGGCACAGCTGCTGCCAGAGGAACCTAAAGAGGTCAGTGGAATAAGACAACTTCATAATGAGGAAATGCAAAGTCCTGCATCTACATGTGTCAGTCCTGTGCTAGTACAGTTGGTTGATTGTCTCAGGCAATAATAAGTGCTGGAAAAGTTGGGGCTCCTCATGTCTTGGGAGCAATGAATCCAAACATCTTACTGCACTGAAAATTCACTGACATGAATTTTATCAGTAGATATAGGGTAGTGATCTTTCTCCTTTATTCAGCATGATATTATCCTGAATCATAGAATCATAGAGTGGCTTAGATTGGAAGAAGCCTTAAAGATCATCTAGCTTCAACCCCCCTGACAAATTCAGGGATGCCATCTACTAGACCAGGTCACTCAGCCCTCAATCCAACCTAGTCTTGAACACTGCCAGGGATGGATTATTCACAGCTTCTGTAGGCAATATGTTCTAGTACCTCACCACCCCCACAGTAAAGAATTTTCCCCTAACATCCAATCCAAATCTAACCTCTTGTAGTTTAAAACTGTTCCCTCTTGCTCTATCACTTACTACGTCTGCAAAAAGTTGATGTAAAGTCCCCTTTAAGTACTGAGACACAATGGGGTTCTCTCTGAAACATCTTCCCAAGCTGAGCAGCTGCAACTATTTTCAGCCTATCTTCATAGAAGAGGTACCCCAGTACTCTGATCATCTTGGTGGCCCTCCTCTGGACTTGCTCCAACATATCTGTGTTTTTCATGTGCTGAGGACCCCAGATCTGGGCACAGTAGCCCAAGTGGAATCTCATGAGGGCAGAGCAGTTGGGAAGAATCATATCCCTCATCCCTGGTTACTCTTTCAAAGCAGTCAAGAGAATATGTTTGGCATTCTGATCTATGAGGGCACATTGCTGGCTCATGTCCAGCTTTTAATCCACCAGTCCCCCCCACATCCTTCTCCTCAGAGCTTGCTCTCAGTGAGAATTTCTCTCAGTCTGGGATTGCCCTTACCCAGGTGCACCATCTTGCGCTTGGACTCGTTTCCCATCAGGGTCTTGTGGGAATCAGGAATATTTCACTCCAGTTTAAACACACAGTACAAAAAGACATAAATAACTTGAGCAAGTCCAGCAGGGAGTTATAAACACCAGCATAATTTTTGATATTCAATAGCTGAATGATATCTAGTTATGACATTGAATACTACAAGCAGAACATAAATACCAGTTAGAAGTTGTCAAATCTGCTGACATGATAACAGAAGGTGATCCACGTTTCACACCTGTACAGGAATGCTGTGAGCACAACTGCTCAGTAGACCTGAAACTTTGTATTGCCATGCAGCATCATTCCAAATTCACAGCTAGTCTTGGCTAGATAGTGTGTTTCAATGTACAACAATCTAGCACCATGGCATGCTTTAATGTGTGACTGTGGTGCAATGCTGGGTGATAATGAAAATACTTGGCCCAACTCTGATAATCTCTGTTCTAGAAATTCATCTGAGTATTAAACACTACTGTTTGCCTTCTCAGTTGATGACTAAAATGACTCACTTACTCGAGGTGTTTGGAAAATATTATGGGAGATTTTGATTTTTGCCTATTAGTGAAGGAAAAACAATTCTTGTTTCTGTTGGCACTCTTAAATTAAGGTAATATGTTAAATTTACAGACCTGTATTAAAGATAGAAAGTGCACCTCAGTGAAATGCTACATTTAGATTGATAAACCAAGTATTTCACTTTCAGACACTTCTTTGAGCACTTCTTTCAGCTTTGTAACTGTACATAAAAACAATCATAACACTTCTGTTTCTGTTGAAGGAAATGACTAATTTTTTTCCATTTTTTTTTCCCTTGCACACCTAGCAATTGGAGTTAAACATATTTGAAGTGCTTAAAATTCAAAATTGATTAATCAGGTTCTCTGGATTTATATTGTTATTCTATCGCTTCAGAGTCTGTCCTATTATGTTTTTATCTATGGCCATTTCGTGTCACTTAGAAGTTTCCATCACTTAATCAGGTTCTCAGATTTAGCCACTAGAAATTTTATATGTTTAGAAGTAATTCTAAACATTCCAGCTATTAAATAAAGAACATTATTTTTAAAAAAATAAGAGGGTTTTTTTCATCATTTTTTTATACATCAGTTTGTGTGAACAGAGCTATGCCAATTTAAATCCATTGAATAGACAAGCTACAGAAGCTTTAGAAATTTCAAAATTAAAGTACTGTGGGCCATTTAAGGAGAAGTATAATCATAGTAGAATCCAGATTGATCCCATTCTCTGAAAAAGTAAGATAGTGAAATTAAACATTTCCTATTGCTAGATTTCCTCGAGGAAAAAGCTATTCTTTCCCCAAGAGAACAATCCAATTCTACAGTGATTAGAAATTCTATTAAAGATATCTACTTTTACAGTACAGCTTTCTGGCCAGTAGTTTAACATAAAGCTTTTTATGGGCAGAGGGAATAGCTTATGATTACTTAATATGGCTTTGTCAGTGCAAAGGTCATGGAATTCTTTACAGTACTTTCATCTTTTACCCCAGATAAATCTGATTAGAGAAAAATCTGTCTTTCAACGGAAGAATGATAGATCTTATAAAAGCATTGAGTGCTGAAGAATTTACTACATCTTTAAGTAATCTCATCCATTGTATGTTTATTTTTATAGTTATTTGTCCTCATTTAGTTTTTAATTTGTTGGCATATTTTATCTCTTTGTTTTACAAAGCCATGTAATTTCCCGCACAAATTGCTGTTGCAGTTTCTTTCTATTCTAGCCTACTGATGGGAACATTCTTTAGGAAACCAGTGATACTGGAGAATCAAATACAGGGATAATTTTGGTGCCCAGTGGGAACTAGCAGAATGATTTGGTTGTCTAAATGTGGGTATCTGGTACCATTTGAGATGCCTTAAAGTATTTAATCCGACTTCCAGCTGTCACCCCAGAAGAACTCAAGTCATATCTTGTGTCATATCTGCCAGTTCCACACAGATATGCTAGGACATCTAAAAATGGCATTATGCATCTAATTGTGAGCAACTAAATCCAGGCACAGAGAACTGTTCAGCTTATCTTAAAATAGACATCAACATTTGGTCAACTAAGTAGCTTTGCAGACACCACTGGGAGCTATTCTGTTATGTGAACATAGATGTCTAAAGCCTATTTGAGATTCCGTAGTGTATGCCAGATGTGCACCAGGACTGACAGATGTTAGACTTACTACAGACCCAGACCTTTCTGGAGTGGCACTGGGATGCCATGCAGGGTACTCTATGGCCTCTGAAAGAGTAGAAGCTAGGTAGTGAAAAATTAACCTCTTATTGATAGGAGTCTTATTCTCAGTGGTTTCAGTGGAAGGTCACAGTGACTCACTTATTGTTAGGTACCTAATTTATGAAGTTTATGAATCTTCTTCTGTGTTTGGCTTTGTTTTGAATTCAGTGGGGAAGACAGATACACACCTATCTCTAGTGAACAGCCAACAAATTAGTTTTATAGAAGTCACAGAGTTGTATATGGTTTGGGGATGGAAGAACCCTCTGGAAATCACTCAATTCAGGATCTATGTCACAGGATAGAGCATATATGAAGGAGTAGACACAATAGTATACCTATAAAGTTCCTTTCTGTTCCTTCTGTCCTGGTTCCTCATCTGAGGGTATGAAATATGAGCCTTAGGATGAGGTTTTCACAGAGGGAATTTTGAAAGAGTTCATTGAAGAGTCTTACACCTCTCAGTAACCTGACAGTGAAGATCTAATGACAAAGCTGCCAGCCCTGGCCTCATGGATCCCTGGGGGTCCTGCACTGCTCGTGGCCCCCAGCCCACAGGTTGCTGCTGGCCCTTACAGCACCCTCACCCTGCCAATGCTTTGTCTGGCAGGCTGAGTGTCAGACATAAGGATTCGACCTTTGGCTCAGGCTTCTGTTTGATGTTGGGTTCCTATGGATATGTTCCTCCAAGGGGTATTTTTTTGCATTGCTGCTTTCTCATTAGAATGATCACCATGAACAACACATGGCCTCACTGAGATGGATCTCTGTGATTTTCCACATGCCCAGAGGCATTACATGAATCATAATCACATTCTAAGTTCTTACTCCAAATCTTTAAAAGATACAAAGTTTTTATTTCTTTTGTTTCCTTGTTTCCTTTCCATGCACACCTAAGCCACTAGAGAAGGGCACATGTAGCCCAGTGCATATCAGTAAATATTCCCTTCCCAGTCCATACTAGAATCATCAAGAAGGTTAAGTCATGGGTCACACTTAACTGCATAGTGCTAGTTGCCCTGTGTCAGAGGTAACAGCATAGCTTCTGAAAGTGGCAATAGTAGAGAAAATTTCTTTTCTTCTGTTTTTCCTTGCTACAGTCCTTGCAAGATTTGGCACCCCTGCTAAATCTCACTGGCAAACTACTAAACTCTTGAAATTAGTATTTTACAAGGAGTCCAGATATGCCATGCTTTAAATAATAATATGTGCTGAATAAATACTCTACTCAAATATACAGTCTGCACACAACAAACAAATGCATTGTGCAGTACACAGAAATTACTGGCTAAGCACTTGTCTTTATTCAAGGTATATTTAAAAATATTTTTACTGCAAGAAAACTATTAATAATGGAAAAGAACATAGATGAAGACATTGCTATATTAGTCTAGAAGTACATCCCTGACACTAACTCTATTTCCATTCTTTACTTCAGTGAGAAAAGTAAATTTTCTTCATGAAGTTGTGCAGAAGCCTTAGCTTCATTAGCATATATGCAGTTTTCAGTCTTATGTTACAATTTGTTTACTGATAAAGCTTGTTTTCAGCCATGTACTTTATGTGGCTTTGTTTTAAATTGTGATAATGAATACCCCAAATCAATTAAGCTTTGTCAAATAAACATAATAACAGTAATGAACAAAAACAAACAGACCACACTTATTTTCATGACTATGCTAGAATTCAAGTTTATCAGATTATTGTCTGTTTACAATTTTCAAAACAATGCAAGAAAAAGTGCATAGAACTCAGGTCCAGCAACTCTCAAAATGCTTTTTCTTCTTTTGCAATTAATAGAAACTTTTCAGCATTATAGTTGCTCCACTGAGCTCAGAGAACATTGTAAAGGACAGAGAAACCATAAATTCTGTTTTAAAAGTATAGAAAAGTAGACACGATCAGCACAGCCATTTACTTCAGATCACTCATCAGGCCAATGGCAGGGCTATGTTACCACTTGATACATCGCTGAATGCTTCTAAAATCAGGTGTCAGATATTTGCATTATTTGGAATTTGCTCCACAACTGCTTGCAGCCACATGGTTAAAGGGAAGTTCTGAGGTTCACAAAGAGAGCTGGGCAGGGCTAAATACTGCCTTCAGTACTTTATAAACAGGATACAGGCATGTACATGCATACGTACCTTCTCCCCCTCCCCTCTCTCCCTTTCCCTCTCTCTGTCTCTCTCAGATTTTGGGAGAAAACCTTCCAGTTATTCTTACTTGATGTATCGTGCTATATTTATTATGCAACCCCTGAGGGCTTTTAAAATTATGATGTGTCTGGGGATTCTCAATTCCATGGAAAAAGTTCCCACAATTTTAATTGTGGCAGACAGACCAGGTTGTCAGCCTAAAGAAGCATAATCAATGGAAAGTCGACAGGTTTGGCTCAAAGCAGAGAAGGGAGTGGGGACATGGAAGAAAAAGTTGATATGAGCCCTCTGAAAACTGGTGAAACTGCAGTCTGAAGAATTCTTAAGGGAACAGAGCCGTGAGCAATACTGGGAAGATTCTAGGTCTCCTCACAGAAAGATATATGTTCTGTCCTCTGTAAAAAATTATCACAGCACCCCATAAAATTCTGAAAAAATTCTTAGCTGGGAAAATAATTAAAATTAATTTTGCTTTCTATGAAAGACTTTTGATTCTATGAACCACATTGTGTCAAGCATACAAAATGACACATGCCTCCTGTCACCATTGTTTTGGTATTTTATTTAAAACTGAATTTTCATCTCACTTCAGTATTTCTATAGCACAATCTCAGTAGAATCTAAACATTAAAGCATAAGATTTGCTTTATACAAACATATGATTTTTGCTCTTTTTTTGCACTTTTCTAAAAAGCATATCACTGCACATTCTGTGGCAATTTTTTTTCTATTTATGAAATCAAAGTTAATACTTATTATTTGTATTATTCCTGTTATTTTAAGGAATATGATTATTACATACTTAACACTTGGGTTTGTTATATTGCCCAAAAGCTTGAACATATCATAAACCCAAGGGAACTACTATCTGACAAAACAAAAATGACTACTAAGGCATGGGCAAAATGCATGAAAGCAGAGGTTAAAATTGAATAAGGGACAGCACTCGAGGTGAGACTGCCCCAGTGCAGAGGAGAGCAGGACAATCCCCCCCTTCCCTTGCTGGTGATGCTGTGCCTGATGTCCCCCAGGACACAGGTGGCCCTCATGGCTGCCAGGACACTGCTGACTCATGTTCAACTTGCCATCAAATCCAAATCCCCAATTCTCTTTCTGTGGATCTTTCTCTCCAGCCTCTCATCACTCATTTTATATGTATAACTGATATTACCCTGTCTCAGATGGAGAATCCTGAACTTGCTCTTGCTAAATTTCAAACAGCTGCAAACATCCAGCTCTCAAGTCTATCCAGATCTCTCTGTAAGGCCCTCTCTGGCCTTAAGGAAGTCCACAGCTCCTCCAGGTTAAGTATCATTGGTAAACTTAATGTATATTTTATTCTTGTATCCTGATCAATTATAATAATAATAAAGAGCACTGGCCCTGAGTTCCAGCTTAGAACTACAGATCCTCAGCTTTATTTCCATCCTGAAACATTTTCTCCTTCTTTTTTTCTCATTTTCATGGAACGTTCTTGGGGTCTGTATAAAACACCTCAAACTTTCCTATTATTTTCATACTATTTCTGAGATAATAGAAATAAAGCATTTTGATATCCTTCTCCATCTTGCTTTTGTAATTGTAGAAAAATGAACTGAAAAACTAGAAGTCAATAACATGCACGTAAGAATTATCTTTTTGATGTTGATGGGATTAAATTGTAATGACTTAATTTTCAATTAATTTAATGAAAAATAAAAAATACTTTCCCCTGAAACTACAGAGGTTTGGAAGATTAGAGCCCCATGAGAAGCTGTTAAGCCTTTTGCACCAACTGATAGGAAGCAGATGGCCAGTGACAGCCATGTCAATTGAGCTTGGTACCTAACAGTCAATAGTGGCAGTATTGTCGATAAGTACCATAAAGCATAAACTGTAGTCTCCAAATATATTAAAATTTTGTACATGCATGATGTTAAATTTAAAGTAAGAGGTCCTCTTTCAAAGTATATACATTTACAGAAACGAAATATTCTTTTAAGAGTAATGTGATATGACATATGCTGAAATAATATTTTTTCTAGAGATTATTAACTAAATTATGAAAAAATATTTTAATAATCGTTTAATTCCTTTGCCACTTGTGTTCTTAACTTTTAAACCTTTCAGTAATTTCTTAGTTTTGTTTGTAAAATTATAGCCACAGACCTGCAAACATGAAGTGTAGAAAATTATTTGTTAAGAATGGAGTTTTTTATTTTTGAAATACTTGTATTGCATTTAAATTCTATAATTCTATTTTTAATAGAAAATATCAGTATCATAAGAAGGCATCTGCTGTCTGCAGTTAACATTTAGCTGTTCATGGCCACATTTCTGACTTATCATGTACCATTTATTCCTTTATGACTATTTTGAGAAAGAAAATTACAACATATACTTTTTTCCCCTTTAAAATACTTGTGATTAATCATGAAAATTAAAGAGAATACTACCAGTAATTTCACTTAGGACACTAAAGCCACAAAAAATTCACTTTTATGTTAGTTGCTTCACTGTGTACACTAGCAGCCTCAGAAATACTCAGTAGGACTGCAGGTTAGTTTGCTTATATGCCTTGTGTGAGTTATAAATGCAGCAGAAATTAGTATTCTAGTCCTTATAAATTGCAAAACACTCCCTTCAATGTCTATGAGCTCCACTGGTCTCTCTAAGTTTGACATGTTAAATGGCAGATGCTCCTTATTTTGGTCCCTCACTACATTCCCACTGGATCAAAACAGTCTGACATAACTACATCCTCTTAACGTCCCATAATGCATACAAAAGACTTACCTTCCATTTCTCATGAATGCACAGATATCATACAGCTGAGGCAGAAATATTTGTTCTAAATATTTCAGAACAAATTGTTCATGTTCTCAACAATGTTACAAATTAAACTTTAGAAGTTAAAGATCTCAGTCATAAATTTCTATTGGTACTTTCTTACACATTTTTATTGAACTATAATTTAGATTAAATACTTCATTTGCATACTGGAGTATACTAGTGAAATCCTTTTTTATCATCTCTATGATAAATGACTTGAAAAATAGAAATTGTGGATAGGATACTTGCTACAGAAAGAAAACAAAAATGAACAAAAGTGAATTCAGCTTCCCTTTTCCTTGAAAGATGAACTAAAAAAATTCCAGCACACAGGTTTTTTAAAAGAAAGTAAATCACTTAGATTTATCACAAAATAAAAACAAAGGAATATCAAATTTACCCTTAAACTGTCTGAAGGAAGGGAAGGCCTTAAATCAAATGAGAAACCACCTGAAAATTGACGAGTACTGTAGCACTTTGGGGCATCTCTATTCCTTGAGCTGCTACAGTCTTGTTGCAAGACATGCTGATAAGACACTACAATATTTTCTGCACTGTAAGGAGAAAGTAGTGACATGATAGATGTAGTTGAAATCAACACAGTGAAATAAGGAAGTTGTTATTGATATCGTATATGGGAGTATCTAATATAAGAAGCCAGTGATGAAAACATTTAATCAAGAGAAGTAAAGAATGATCAGAGCTCTAAGACAAATAAGGATGACATACAGGTAACTGTGATAGTGAACAGAAGACAGGATCATCTTCTTACCAAGAGAATAAGGCAGGAGGAGCAAAATAAACTTCACATATGTACCAAATACTGACAAGAGGCAGGTCTCTCTCAATGTGAGTTTTGTAATAAAAAGTAAAACCAGGTTTGGTTCTCAAGCCCCTGAAGGGAAGAAGCTGACAGTTCCTTTCAGGGACAAGGTTACAAAATACAATCAAGATCAAAACTAAACACACAGATTTAAAAAAAAAAAAAAAAAAAAAAAAAAAAAAAAAAAAAAAAAAAAAAAAGTAAAAAAGGATATTACAGTAACAAATGAATACAAGCTATCATAGCTAAAACACTTCAGGAAGGATATACTTGAAAACGGTGAAAAAAAATTGTTTAAATAGCACAACAAACTGTTAAAAACCCCAACCAACCAGTTCAGAAAGTATGCAGTCTTGAACAAAGTTAAGAAGACTATTAATTCTACAGTAAACTTTAAACATTAAAGTGTGAATAAGAGAGTTGCAACATCTGAGGTCTAACTCAAACTGGAAAGGCTCATCATATTGGATGAGCAGTGCTATATCTATTTCATAAGCAAGTAAGAGCTGAATATTTTAAGGTTTTCCCTTGTTCTGAATCAATAAGTGATGGACTGTGGTTTCTCTATCTGAAATATGAGAAAAATATGAAAAATTAAGTGTGTTGACAGAAAGCTAAAGACCCTAGTGGACCAGTTGTGGTTTCAAGTAACTAGAAAAGAGAATCCTAGATGTTGGCTTACAAGACCTATTGGAATAGCCTTAAAATAAGGAAACAAGATTAAAAGTGCCTAAAATTAATAGAGAAAATAAACAATTAATGTTTACACACTTATTTAATGTATTGCATTTTGAAAGATCTGACTAACACAAATACTTGCTATTAAGTCTAATCACTTTATTAGTAGTGCAGAAATGGGGCTCTTGACATTATGTATGGGTTTCCTAAATATCAACAGAGCAACTTGGAGACAGATCTGGAATTGTTTCAGTGTCTCATGCCTCTCTTCAATACACTTGCTAAACTAGATCTGGGATCTAACTTTCAAGTATAAAATTTGACAGGGCTGCTTTTTTCTCACCATACTGCCTACTCTTGCTATGATCTCACCAGAACTGACATCCCAATCACCATCAGGTCTTATGTTACTGGGTGGGAAAAACAAAAACATTATTGGGAGAAATAAAAATATTCTCCTGCATGTTTATTTCTTTACTTTTACATGAAACATCTGTGTGATTAATCATACCTACTATTCCTTTTACCAAGTCGTGATTTGTATTTACAGAGTGATCTGTCCCAGATGCTGGCCTCAATGATACAACTTCAGTTCCATGCATTGAGGGAAAATAGCTTTTAATTGAGATAGAGGAGAATTATCACAACTGTAAAAACTGACAGCTAAGTTGACATTCACCTTTTTAATCTTTATTAGTGTAAAACAAGAGTTGCCTTTAGAAATTTAGTTATGGGAAAGAGAAGGTCTGCCAAAGTGTCATTTAGTCTACTACTATCTAGATCTCTGAACATACAGAGATTCTAGATTGAGTATCTTCTAAAAAAAAATGAGGTTCTTATGTGCCCTAGTAGAGATGCAGAAGAAGAAACTTTAGAACAGGTAAGATAGGAAACAAGAAAAGTAACTTAAAATGCATTAACAGTATTCTATTTTTAATGTAATTATGTTACTGAGTCATAGCACTTGAAAAGAAGGGATAGTTGTTCCTTATGGAACAGAGGAAAAGAACATTAACTTTTGGGACATATGAAAAATTATAGTAATCCATAAAAAATCTGCATCTGTCATGGATGGGACTCTAAAATAGAATGCAATTTTTAAGAGGAAAAGAATGACGGGTTTTTTGGTTTTTTTTGTTTTTTTTTAAATATTATACTATTAAAGGAAAAGGAGCAGTTTTCAAACAGCTAATTAGAAGTTTCATGATTTTTCTCGAAATTTCTTTAACAATAATCCAAGCAATTTTCTTTTTAAAATTATCTGTAAGAGCCTTTTAATTTTTTTTTCCCTGTAACTTTTCTATGTTTTTTTCTCTTGTAGGAAGCATTCTGTATATTGAAAAAGGTGGTTTTATAATTTTAATGTTATATTTGGATCTATTACTATTACAATTACACTATTAGTACTGATATACTACTGCTAAATGAAATGTCAGCTTTTGGCTTTTCACTTACTATGGTTAAATGTTGTTTTTTTCTTAAATTTAAAATAAATAGAAGACATGAAAATTTCAGCTACCACAGTCTTCATAGCTGTTTCCTGGATTTTTTTTTTTTTCAGTTAGTTTACTTTAGTTGATTTTACATTCAAGATTGATGTTATTTGCAGAATGTGGACTTTAGTCTTTGATAACGAAACAAGGTCACTTTCAAACTCTTTTCTTTAGAGACACATGTCTTGACAGAGTTTGCAACTCTAGTCTTTTATATTTCCTTTGATCTGCTTGCTCTACTTTTGCTGTGATTCTGAGTAACTATACTACTGGAAGGAAGTTATATTATTTTTTCCTTTGCAGAGCTTTGTGTTCTGGTCACTGTAAAGTTCATCTCATGATTTTCAGTAGAGAGAGAGACATGAAAATTTAAGGTCAACTGACTGATAACGTCAGCAGCAATATTTCTAAGAATTAACTTAAGCTACAACTATACTGCTGGCTTCAGCATGGAGTAACAATATCAGAAGTATCTTTAAGAGGCATAGGTCAGCTAATGGATACAGTCTAACATCAGCAACATGAAGTTTAATTAGATAATAACTCATTTAAACTATTTCTAGAGTTTCCATATTGTTTTCTTCTGCATAATCTGCCAATTTTATTAACTGTTCCATATGTCCATCTCATGTTTTATTTGGGTACACTAGGAAATAATTTTGTTTTGTTTTTGTTTTTTAATTGAAAATCATCATCACCACATTTTGAAGAAAGTAATGCAATTATTTGAAATCGTTTAGCTATTTATCCTTCAGTATTCCACTGGTCTGCAGGGAAAAAAAGACACATGGGAAGATGTCAAGGAAGTTGATTTGGTTCAGATTGGACAATACAGTTGAGGAAGGACTTGAATTGTCTTCAGTCACCTGGAAGATGATTACAGAAAAGATGCACTCTTCTTTTGAAGTGTAATGGAAAAGAAGAATCAGGGTACACAAAGTGCAGGGACAAGAATTCTTACTGCAAATAGGGAAAACAGATCTTCACAGGAATGGTAACTAAATAAAGAAGCAGGTTGATCAGAAGGACTGTGAAATTTCCATTCATAGAGCTTGTCAATATCCACATGGACAAGGCCTCTTACAAACTAATCTTTCAGCAATGCCTTGGACCAGATGACTTCTGGACATCCTGACCAAAACAAGCTATTCTGTTTTACTATTTTTCTTTTATTTAAATCTTTCTGCACCCCTGCAAAAAAGTACTGAGTTAATGAATCCTTAAATGAGAAGATTGCAAAAGTGAAAAATTATTTAACCCTAAATGGGAAGAAGTGATATTAAAATCCTGATGATAGTTTGAGTTTCTCAATAAATATTATTTCTTTATTTACTAATGAAAAACAACAGATTTCTATTTTCTCAACAGTGCAAGGTCCTGTGAATTGACTGGATTTGTATTGAATTGTGATTTTTTGTTTGTTTGTTTTACTGGCATAACAATGAACTAGTGACAGGAAACCATTATTTAAATTAGTTTGAGTAAAACTTTAATTAAACCTGTAGGGAGCAGCTATGCTCAGTTAATTGAATTGCTTGTGACTTTAAAATAAATTTTGTGGAGTGGAATAATGCAAATGTGAAATGATAGGACAGATTCCAGATTATGACTAGAAATTGTGGTGGTGAGTTGTGAATGTGACCTACTGTTCGGTGGAAACAGTCAGGAAGATAACAAAGAAAACAGTAGCTCTGAGTAACAGGGAACCAAGGAACATTTAAGCAGACTTCACTGAGTAAAATACATAAACTTAAGCAGATTCTAGATGGACAAGGATGAAAAGGAAGATATTACACCAAAATTTTAAGCTTCTCAGAAAAAATGAGAATGAAAATATGGATTAAGACACATCTGTCTTTGAAGAATATTTTTTTAAATTAAAATTACAAAAATAACCCCCAAAAAACCAAAAAAAAAAAAACCCCAAAAAAACCCAAACCCCAGAAATATTATTTATTAAATAACTTGCACAATGCCAAAGTTTTATCTGTTCTTTCAGTTAGTCTTTAAAGTATGTGTTAATTATTTTTTTTTTTGCTTTTCCTCTCTAATGTGGCCATGTTTTCATCATCTACATAACTGTCTAATCCTTTTATCACTCGAACTCTGGTCTCAAGGATATATTGCGGCAATGAAAACTACGGGTTAATTTTGTATCATGTAAAGATGTAGTCTCTTAAATCAACTTCAAATTTGTTGCTTTCCAATTTCATTCATCATCTCTTTGCTCCTGTATTACAAATTTCTGTATATTTCCTTTTACTAATAACTGTTATTAAGATATATTTCATTACTGCTTTTTGAAAATGTGTTATCATCTCTGTAACAAAATTTTTGTCAGAACATTTGAATAAATATTATTCTTACTTCACCATCAATAACCCGAATCCCTTTCATATGAATGAGTGGGGAGATATCTCTTATAATTTGCCTGCTCACTTCTCTCCAGTGTAAAATTTTATTTCTGCTGTTTAGAAATTATGCTGTGTTTAGTACTATTTCCTGGTAAGAAATAAATTAAGCCGTTTATTTTGTAATAGTAAAATATTTAGATTTTAATTATAAACTGATTTTAATTACTATATTCCTTGCAAAAATATGTTAATGATAACATGATAACATGAAGTAATTACATATTTTTACACTGACTGTTAATATGTCATTGAGTATACCCAATGATAATTTTTATAAGCTTTATCATGTATCTTGATGTACAGTTCATTTCTAAGCTAAATAGTTTTTAATGCAATTAAAAAGATGCAAAATATTATCATTAAAATATTGACTTAAACTAAAACTACGGACTTTAAAAACATTATTTTCCTCGTTATGTTGTGCCTCCTTCAGTTATGAGCTTCAATCTCCTAAGAAAAATAAAGGGCGTATCTAATTTGGTATACACGTAATTTCTTCTCAAGCCAACAGATGTGTCATTCAACTCAACATCTGCTTGGCTTTTACTTCTAGTGAGAGCTCATGTGTGAATTTATAATTTATTTTAAATGATCAAAGAACAGGTGGAAAAATCTCTCAAGAAACTAAACTAAACTGAATTTTTCCTGTAAGAAATGTTATGAAATCTACTTGGCTTTTAAATAAAAAATGTTATTAGAGGCAAACAAAACAAACAAACAAGACAACAAACAAAAAGTGCATTTGGACATTGGGTAAAAAGTAGCAAAATATTTGAGGCAGTTTTATAAATAAGATGCACTAACCAGGGAGCTGGAAGTTTGCTTTAAATGTCAACTGTAATATCTAGGTCTACCATGATGGAGACATAATCTTATACGTATAAAATACACATAATTAATACAGGAAGCTGTGAATACATGACAGCTGTAGCTAAAATAAAGTGTGACCATGCTTACAAATTCAAGCACGTTTCTGTGGGGTGTTTCTAATACTTATATTGCTATTTTCAGATCAGATAATATCTATCAGACAATTCACAAGAATCAATTTATGCTCCAAAAGACATAAGAGAGTATGAACCAAATAGAAAGCTCATATATAAAATTCATACATTATTCCATAAACATCTTCTAAGGTATTTCTTCCTGAAATTTAGAGAGTAAGGAAAAGTCACCGTTAACTGACCTTTTGTCCCACTAACCAACTAAAATATTTGCCTAGCTCAAAATATGTGAATTTTTTAATGTCTATTAAGGAGTAAGATCTCAAGTTGAGATCCAAATTATTTTTCTGACTATCTTTGTCATAGCTGTCTGTGACTGAACCTGGCCTCATTTTCTAATCCCTGGATGTCAGAGGCCTCCAGTGAGCAATTCTTTCCATAATGTAGTTTAGGTGTAGGTCAGTTGAAGCATATTCTAGAGACAACTCATTTTCTTGGCCCTGAAAAGTAGCCCATAATGAACAGCTTGTAGGATTATTATTTCATTTTCTAACTTCCAGAGAAATATTTAATGAAACCTAGCCTACATGTCTACTTGTACATGTATGAAGAAGTACCTGAAACTTGACAGCAACTACCTCCTCAGCATTCACATCTAACATACTGTAGAATTTGCAGACTTCAGTTTCTCTAACGCAGATAAAATAATATGTGTTGAAACAACAGATGTAGCTGATACTAATAATTTTAAAATGGATTTAAAAAATAGTAATGTATGCTTTTGTACATCATCAAAGATATCAAGACAATTTCAAGGCAAAATGATTTGACAATATTCTCAGATTTATTTTGAGAAGAAAGACAGTTGACTAAAGAGGAAGAAATCTAGACCACATAAAACTGCTACTTGAATAGTTTCTACTATTATGATGTCCACTTAGAGAAAAATGCTGACATTCTAAGAGAAGCTAAAAGGATGTATACGGAAATTATTCACAGTCTTAAAACAACAGTCAAAAATTCAAAATTTTCAACTTACTGAATACGTAAAAAGATGACTTGGTCTGTGTGTACCAGTATCTTCACCATGGAGAAAATATTACTCAATTGTTTGCCACTGGTTACTGAGCTTCCCTGTTACATTGGCAATCATTATCTGACAGTGATGAATACTGCCATCCTTTTAACATTCAATGGAAAATTTCAGATGTTAAGAAGAAAAAAACCTGGACAAAATTGTAGCGGAATAGTGTCATGGTCCTTAGAAGGCTATGTTACCAAGGTAAATCAGTCAATTTATGTCTTGCAAATCCTTTATTCTTAAATGTATTAAAAGATTAATCGTCAATAAATGCCCCATATTCTATACTTTTACTTCCTGTTCCAATCTGCTGGCTTTTTAATTCAAGTAATTTTACTTTATGGTCATAATTCAAGTACAATATTTACAATATGCATGAAAATTTATGGTCCAACACATAAATATATAATTTCTATGACTTATTATATTTTTGCTCTGGAGCCATACATTGTTCCTGAAAACAACAGTACTATATAGCATTTTGTGTCATTCTGTTGACTTCCAGATTACCTTTATACAGCAAGAAGTGTTTAAAACCTTACATATCTTGTTCCAAGGGACGATTTTTACCTAAATATGCATACATCAGTTTTTTAATGGATACAATGAGAGTTTATTTTAAAATAATGAATGAATTAAAAAATATTTTCAAAAACCTACAAAATAACAGAAGGTCCCCAACAACTATAAAATTCCCAGAATTTATAAAATTTTACTATGCAATATTTTAAAAACTAAGTTTCTTGGCATTTTTGCTTATGTCTATAGCAGTATTGTTTTAAAACTCTCTCAAACATGAAGGCAGTACCAGGATGACAAAATACTGGGACATATTCTCAGCTAGAAACGCTTATAAATATTCTGTTGTAGGCTATATTAAATATAATAATCCTCATCCACTTAAGATCAGGGACGTGGCTGAGAAAAAAAATCTTTTCAATGGTGTTCTATGTAGGTGAGAAGAGAAAATTATTATTATATTCTATTTAGATATGCACACAAAGACACAAGCACAAAACAAAGAACACAATAAGACACTCGAGGATTTTTACGTTCCTAAATAAACATCATTTTAGAAATTAAATTTTTTGTACATAATTGAATTATTTCATCTGAATTAGAATATCTAGTTCCTACACAACAACGGTGTTTGAAGAGCTATATTACTTTCAGAAGTGACTATGTTTCACTGGTGTTCTGGTTAATGTTTACAAACAGGGAATTAGCTTGAGGAGCTGTTAAAGGGTTTGGGGATCACTGCGAATTAAAAGCATTTCCCTCTCTTAACTCTGCCCAAAAATGTCTGCATAAAATAGTTTTGGAGCAAGACTCTAACTTTTTTACACGAGTACATAATTATGAAGAAAATATGTTAGTTTGAACATTCTGTGTACCTATACTCATATTATAGTTAGCATGGGACATACAACATCATACTCATTTTTTAATACTAATTAAATTTCTTTTCCTGCACATCTTTTATATTAAGCTGAACAAGTTTCTAGGATTGACAACCGCAACTGCAAAGTAAAGACATGTAAGATTCAAACACTCTTCCCTTCCTTTTTTATAACTTCTGACAACTGGACTATTTTCCCATGTGACCTCAGACTGTCTTTGACCATACGCAAAGATCAGAATGTCTGTAGGGATACAGAATAAAAGAGAAAGACAGGAAAGGGGAATGAGGAGAAAAACAGGAAATGAATAGGGAAAGACAGAAAACTGTTACACCTAAAAATAATTGACTGTTAAAAAAACCCAAGACACTTGCAGCGTTTAATTAATTTTATTTGCAATTTAAAACACAGGAATCATTGTGTAACAAAACAGAAGGTAAAGGCCACTCCAGATTGAACTCTGAATTATTCTTTTCAAATAGGCCAGAATAATTTAAGAGTAGGTTTTCAGTTGAAAATGTAAACAATTTCAGTCTGTTTGCACAAAGGGAATTTGATCATTAATACCAGAATGCCTTTGAGTCATGCTTCCAAAAATTCGAACATCATGTCACTATTACTTTCACAACATTCCTGTGGAATGAAAAACATATATTTTTCTCATATCTTAGGTGAAGAATACAGAAACAAAGGTGATAAAGGAACTGATTAATATACACAGTAACTGACTTAAGAAACTGCTATTCAACTTTTAATGGCATTCAGGAATTCGAGTGAAATTCTGACTTTTTAGAAATTTTGCAAAGAGAGCTCAGCTTAAATGTGAAGACATTTAAAGTTGGAAATGAATTTCAATTAGTCTCCCACTTTCACTTAAGTAATAGTATTGAAGTTCAGTTGGGCTAAAATGTTGCATAGAGCTGCTAAATTTGAGTCACAGAAATCTCTACTTTCCTTTCTAAAATTGTGACAGGTATTTAATACCATGTTTATAACAGAATATTATTTTGAAAACTGTTTAAATCATATAAAAGACCCTGGCATCTCTGTTCATAATGGAAACTAGAATTATTCTATATTATTTATACCAAGAATTCCTAACTTTATAGAGACTTCCTAGAAAACAGATATTTCTGAAAGTTTTTTTCTTTCTTTTTGGTTGGATGGTTTGATTATTTTATTTGGTTGGTTGGGGTTTTTTATTTCTTTGCTTTTTTTCATTTACCATCAAAGTTATTCAGGCCTCTGGAATGGCTGGGACTTGAAATCTCTTTGAATGTTCCTGTTGAGATTCATAATTTTTTTTCTCCATTTGCACAGCACAATTTTATGTAGATAAATGAAATCATCACTCAGATGGCTGGACAGGGAGTGAAAGGAGGTTAAACAATGTGTGGCTTTGCACTGCAAAAATAACAATGACATCGTCCATGAGTCATTTTTTGGTGCTCAATTTTCTAAATATTTGAGGAGCACAAATACTTAATTTAAAACCATTAAAGAAACAAAACAGCTGAAATCAATGCCAAATCTGTAGTTGATGCATGAAACAATAGCTCCTTTCTTGAGGATTCAAACTTTTCAGGTACAGTGTAATCCAAACAACACAGAACTACACCTGAGCTAAAGAGATCCACTAGCACAGGCATGCAATTTCTAAATCCTATTTGGTACTTACCTTGCCAGCTATCATGCCATATCTTCCTGCAGATACTCCTCAAAGCCTTATTATAAATGATGGATAGAATATCCCTGTACTCATTCAAAAAACCAAAGCAGAGCATCAAAACTAGGAGCACTTAAGCATCCATGTTGAAACATCCACACCCCCCCAAACCCAAACCAAGAATCCCACAAGAATCCCACAAAAGACATCAAAACAAAAGAACAAGCAAAGTCTCTGAGAGCCTCACTTTTCTACATTATACTTACTATAATACTTTCAATAGTTCACATTTGAATTCCACAACTGAAATGTGAGATTCTGTCTGCAACAAAAATTTAGAAAACAAAATGAAGAAAAAAAAAAGGGATGGATGTTTTCTTAGATCCAATACTTAGCATACATGTATATATTTCCTTAATCCATGATATTTTAAACACTGAAGCAGACAAAAGCATGCTCATTGAGATAGCTTCCAGGATGTTGATAGCCTAACTCATTGAACCAAAAAATGTTACTTCAGCTGGCATTAGCACTCCATAAGTTGACATGGACCACTGAAGCAGTACTCATTCCACCACAGCTATGTATCCCATTGGAAATTTATTATGCTATTATGCAATATATCATATATTCACACAAACAGTGTGTTATAGTTTATAAAGGTAACAAGAAAGAATGTATTTTAAATAATCTATTTTATGATTGATTCGTAACACACCACTCAGAATTCTTAGCATTTTTCTTCTTTCTTTTCTCTTAATGTCTCTGTTATTTTTTTACCCATAGGACCCAGTCATATGAGCTGATTCTGAAAAGTGATCAGCTCTTGTAGAGTAGTGATAATTTGTTTGGACTTGGCAAGAGATTCCATTTGCAAGTTTCAATTGCTTTTAAATCCATGTAAATCTATCTGAAATAAATGGACTATAAAAAGCAAAATGAAATTTGAAGTTGCGCTACGAGAACTTTTGTCTGGCTGTGGTTTTGTTAGAGTGGTATTTTGTTATGGAATGCATATAAAAAGAATGATTTCTTTTTAATAATTATCCCAGACATCCAGGAGAATATAAAAAAAGCAAGAAAAATTAACTAAATAGTAATTTATACAATGACAGAAATTTTAGGGTTGGAAGGAACCTCTGGACATTGTCCAATCCAAGGTGGTGTCACCTAGAGGGGGTGATACAGAAACACCTCCAGGAATATCTCCAGGATGAAGACTCCACAACCTCCCTGGGCAGCCTGTTCTAGTGCTATGCAGTCCTCAATGTAGAGATGTTCTTTCTCGTGTGGGGATGGAACTTCCAGTGTTTCAATTTATGGTTCTTACTCCTTGTCCTGTGGCTGGACATCACAAAAAAGGGTCTGCCACCATTCTCTTGGCACTCACCTTTGAGAGCCCCCTCAGTATTCTCCAGACTATACAGGCCCAGCTCTCACAGCCTGTCCTCATAAGAGATGCTCTCTCAGACTTTGTAGCCTCTGCTGGACCCTCTCCTGTGTTATTCTGTGATTCTGTGATTCTTTTCTTGGAGCTGAGTAGCCCAGAACTGGACAGAGCCCTCCAGATGTGGCCTCACTAGGGGCAAGCAGAGGGGGCTATCAGCTCCCTCAAGCTGCTGGCCACAGTCCCCTCGAGGCAGCTCAGGGTGCCACAGCCCTCCTGGCCACAGCAGCTCTGCCAGCTCATGTCACCTTGTCATCCCAGTGCTCCCAGGTCCCTCCCAGCAGAGCTCTCTCCACCAGGTCAGCCCCAGCCCGTGCTGCTGTTCCTGCCCAGGTGCAGGACCCTGCCCTTGCCCTTGCTGAACCCCACTGGGTTTCTCTCTGCCCAACTCTCCAGCCTGTCAAGGTCCCAATGAACGGCAGCACAGCCTTCAGGGGTGTCAGTTTTGTGCCATCAGCTTTTGAAATTATTTTTGGATATTTTTGCAATCTGAAATTAAAAGTCCTGTGCTTCCTTGGTATATTTTTGTTTCCTTTTTGTGCCTTAAAATTTAAAAATGTTAAAAAAAGATAAATGAGACTTTTTTTCATTGATGCTTTGCATAATTAATTTGCATTTTATCCAACCAGAAACTGCCCTTGTGTCAAATGGCAATTTATGCATTTTCTTTTTTTCTGTTTTCTTCAAAAAATTATTTCTTCCTTTATTCTAAATAGGCATACATGTTCATATGCATAAATATCTACTGAATATTCATACAGTCATAGAAGTAATATAATTCTTAATTTTTCTACAATGATGAAAAAGTACTAAAAGACTATATAAGCCATATACACTCAAGTCTACAAAACCAGTATCCTGTACGCAAAAAGGTAAATATTTTTTCCAGGTTTAACATTTTGGCTTTGGACCTACTAGTTCTCCTTCTTATAACTAGATCCAGACAGAGAACCACGTGTATATATTTTTTTGGTTTTATACTCTTCCTCATAAATGCTTTTCTTTATTATTTACTACTTTACATTATGTTATACCTAATATTCAGCAGCATACCTCCCCTGTACTGCCTTAGAGCTCTTTTTCATTAAGTCAAAATGTTGCATAACACCAGAAGTGAAATTAAAACAAGAAGGGTAGAGAAGGTAAGGAAGGAAAGGTATTAAAAGTTACCCACTCAAAATAAGGAACCCAGTGAAATTAATCATCTACATGCATAGCAGGATGAATGAATCATGTTAAAACTGCCTTCATGTCTCTTCATGAGGATATGTGGAACAATTGGAAAGAAAGAGAAGCAAAAAGCCATTATGAATTTTTTTGGTCCGAATGCAAAACTACATAACATGCATGAAGAGGAATTAGATTCAGTAGCCTGAACGTAGTTTATTCAAGAACTAAAAGTTAGAAAGCAATTTTGAAATATCATCACCTAGCATTGATGAATACATGTTAGACAAGCTTTAATTTCATAGTTAGGGATGTGGTTTTGTGGAACTCTGATTTTAACCTAAAAGCAATAAATAGAATTTGTCATGTTATAAAAAACAAAGTGAGCAGATGGACACCTCTAACTACTGAGATGGGTGAGCTAAATACGGCACTTTTATGTAACCTGCCTTTCTAAGCAAAATGAAGAGTTTATTAATTTCTTGTACACAAGAAGAAACAAGATACACTTTCAGCTTTTTTTTAATATAAAAATCACAAAATCATTTTCAGAAAGAAAAATCTGTACTTGCTTGCTCTCATGTTCATAATTTTCTTGGCTTGGTGGGAAATCAGATTACAGGTGTTAAAGGCTTCATTTTGTGACAACCAATGCTGAATGGAAAAGACAAGTGTACTTTTTCATCTCCCATATTCAGTGCAAGGCCGTTTATTCTGTAACATAATTGCAATACATTGTTTTGTTTGCTCAATATTGCCTTTATTCTACCTCAACAGCACCAAATTTACGAATAGAATATTACCAACATTTTATCTTGCAAACATCTTACAGTTTCTGGAGTCAACACAGTCTTTAGGACAAATAAACTTCAATTAAATAAAACTGCACCCAGTTTTGACACACAGGTCAGTGTGACATCTGTACTTGATGATATGAAAGAAAAGCAGGTATGTAACACATTGACATATAATGCTTACAAAAGCTTAGACCATTTAGTGATAAAATTTTTTGCATGGTGAGTATATATGAGCAGCAAAAAAGATTCTTGAATGGATAAGATTTATAGAAGAACGAGGATAAAAGAAATTAAAGTCAAGCCTATACAGAGCAATTAGAAACAAAATAAAAATTTAAAGAGAGAAATATCAGAAGGATGATTTTTAAAGAAATACTTTCTAACATTGTTGAGAATTCTGTTATCTACAACTCAAAAACTACGTTGCAAATAAGTGTAGGTTGAAAGAAAGTTTAGAAAAAATGGAAAGTATAATTCAGATTTCTGTCACTCAGTGTGAAAAAACCCTCTATGTGTTTATCATATGTTGAAATATTCGACAAAATATTAAGATCCAGATTGCCCAAATATACAACAAATATTGTTAAAAAAAAGTAAAATACAAAGTTTATATGATAAGAAA
Source organism: Luscinia megarhynchos (assembly GCA_034336665.1). Taxonomy (NCBI): domain Eukaryota; kingdom Metazoa; phylum Chordata; class Aves; order Passeriformes; family Muscicapidae; genus Luscinia; species Luscinia megarhynchos. The sequence goes on along the minus strand of JAPFBE010000003.1, from coordinate 53,078,460 downwards.
TTTTTAAAACTACATAAAATTCATTTAGGAATATGAAGATAGAAGATGATGTGAAAAAAGACTACTGCAATTGGAGAGATTATTCTTGAGCACATAATGTCTCAGGACAGTTTTTTCTATTCCCATGATTCTTAAACAAAACCAGACTTATGGGAAAGGAAACACCTCCAGCTCAAGACATCTCAGAGGTGCCATGGACCTTGTCACACTTTGCATCTGTCATGTCTGCAGCAAGTATTCTACATCACAGAATTATTCTGTACATCAACAACAAGTCTGACACTTTGAATTTATTGTATGTGAACAGCTTGTCTAATCTATCTGGCTCCAAATGACTACAAACTGGCAGTGAAACCTGGGCCCTATGCCTTCATGCTTTCAGATGCTTCAGCTTTTTTTTTTTTTAGGAAAGGATTAAAAAAGGTGGATTTTCTGTCTCAAATTCCAAAGCAGTTCTTGTTGCACAGTAGCCCATAGGCCAGACAGAATGATAAAATCTAGGCTGACCAGAGAAGAAAATGACTAAATGAGTAGCACAGAATAAAATTATGAGACTATCCCGAGAGCCCAGAAAGGAGGATAATTCAACATTTAACTCAGAACTAGGGATGTACAGGTTGCATTAATAATAGGTTTTTCCCCCTTTAGAAGAAGAAAAAAATAAACAAACAAACAATAATTGATCATGTATTTCAGAAATATAATAAATATTTATATAATACAATTGCTTCTTCCTGTTCAAATTTCTCACTCAGTCTCACATCTGCTGTGCTACCAACACCAAATAGCACCAAAAATGTTTCTTAAAGTGTGTTTATATGTAAATATATATATAGATAGATATTTATATATATATATATACATATATACATATATATATATATATACCTGCACAGATGCTCTTTGTTTTCATAAGAGACAATCTTCTCAGGTGAGCTTCCTTTTCTCCTGTGCTCCCACTGGTCTTAGCAGAAGAAACAATATCATGATTTCCCTGAGAAAGAAAAAGTGAGGCTATTGAAAATCCTGCAACATTTTTCAGAAAAAAAATTTATTGCAGAAATGTATAAGGAATGAACTGTCTCTCGAATATTGCATGACTGACCTAAAACCAAATAGTTTCCACTGAGGAAAATGTCCCTTTATTTTTCTTTAATTCATTGTAGAAAATTTTATTGGTTAAATATATTCATTCACATTTTGATTGAGATTTTCTCCTTAGTCAAGAAATTTCATATATACTAACACAGTGTAAAAATCATCCCTTGGTGCCCTTGTAGAGACATCACTCTAAAAAAAAATATATATATATATATAAACCTTTTCACTATTAAGCTGCAGAAGCTTACTGAGTCACAAAACATTATAAATAATAATAGAAATTGTTTGAAAAAATTGTTACAGAACAACAGTAAACCAGTTCAAGCTGTTCATTAGAGGCTAAAGTTACTTCTTCTCATGAGCTAAGACCATGTGCTTATAGAATTAATATGACAGAGTTGGCACAGTAAATTGTTAAGACCTGTTAACTGGATTAAGAGGCCATTCCACCATTTACAGTGATTGTACAAGAGAAATATTTTGTTATTTCTGTTCAGTATTTAAGGTCTTTTAGAGTACTATGTGTCATACAATGAAGAGCCCAAAGACCTTTCAGGGTGTATCTCTTCTAGAAAACTTTCTTGAAAATACATGTATCTTCCCAGAATATGTACAAATATGCCATTTTTAAAGTTTCTAATTATACAGTGATGAACCGAAAATAATGTATCATAGTTTTGCAGAAGTATAAATTGTGTCTTCTTGTACCAGCACAGTCTGAGAGATTTTGTTTTTGTAATTATGTCTGCAAGTAAAATAAGCATTACTGTAAAATGTAAAACATGCAAATGCCCAGAGATTTATACACCCCTCTGTCTTGACAAAACAATATTTCACACAATGCTTTTCTAAATATTTTTTTAAGAAAATTAAAATTATTTCTTGCAAACAAGCTTAAAGTTTTTATCTGAATAAATCTCAGTTTCTTCTATCTTCATTTGAAACAGTGAAATAAAGGGTAACACAGAGACACCTCCTCAGAAAAATTATAGAAGTTTGTTTGGTTACACAATTTACATAACTTCCCATTTAATAATAGGAAATTAACAAGTAATTTTTCCCTAAACTGGCCAGAAAATTATCCAGGAAACTATGATTTAAATTTTATTGCTTTCTTTCTCACTCACAAGAGAAAAAAATTTTAATTACACACCAAACTTGATCCACTGTTGTCTTTGCTACATAATTAACCTAAAATATTTGTGACAAAGAGACATACATAATCATTTACAGTGTAAGGTGTTTATTCTTGATCCTAATCCCATCAATACAAAATAGCTTTTATTCGCATCTACTTTTCATTCAATATATTATTGCTTCCATTTCTAGGAATAATAACAATTTTTTCTCCTGAAATATTTTGGCATGATTATGTCAGGTTCAAAGTATTGTCAAGCTTTATTGCATTCAGCTGAATTTCAGATTTTGCAGAACCATCCCTAATAGAACTAGTCAAATAATTTATTCTCTGTTATTGTTTTGTAAAAACAGACTGTAGTTTTCTCTTTTTGACAGACAAAGCTTCATTTACAGCTATTTTCTGCAAAAACATGTGTATACTTTTTTTTTTAAAAACAAAAAAACCAAAACATTAAGAAATGCATGTGGATGCTTGCAAATACACCTTTATAAGAACTAATAAACAAGCAGAAGAAATTTTGGTTTTAATATAAATGGACCATTTTTTTCCCAAGTCAAAATGGGGTGGATGCATAAGTGTGGATGCATTTTTGTCATTGAAAACATAGATATTTAGTAGAAATGTGCAACTTTAATTTCATGAAGTACAGCTAAAATAGCCTAAGAACTTGAATTCTGTGGACTACTAGCTCAGCTTTCAGTGAGAAATAATGTCCTTTGTTTGTTGGTGAAAACTTCACGGTTAGAGAAATATCTGTGTGCATCTCAAAAGAGAAGAATTGAAGGTCAAGAGGTTAATTCTACTTACCACAACATATATTCTGCAACTGAATTGTAACTCTGTGATCTGCAGAACTCTCACTTAACAGGGAAGTCTTAAAGTAGGAAAAAAACCCCAACAAATTCTTTTTAATAGCAGTTCAAACCACTAGGGTTTTCCAAAGGAAGGGAAAGCTAATATTGGGGGAAGGTAGTTGCTGTATTTTCATTTTGTTCTTTGTTGTCTTTATGTTTAGAGGGAGAGGAGAGTGTTTGAAAACATTTTTTTTCAGAGAACTCAAAGGAGAAATAATGATGGGGAGGGTGAGCTTTTATCCTTTACAAAGAAAACCTACAAAAAGCTGCTACTCAAAAGCATGAACATGCAACAAGGTGAAAAGCAATACAATCCACTTATATATAAAGAAAACTGTGGAAATAACAACTCTCCAACTATAAGTGTCCCTGTAAAAAAAAAAGTGTGGGCATGGGCCATTAAATGTACTATAATCTATTCAGTGAGTTTAATGTAAGAGTCATTATTAATATAGTGCTTTTTCAATGATTTATAATGCAATGGCATCTAGAAGTCACTCCTGGGGTAGACACACCAATGTCCTATGTTGCTTCTGCATACTGATTAAGCAAAAAAGACTTAAACCAGACAAAAATCTGCTAACTAATCTAAAGAATCTAGAACCCTCTTATGATAATTTTGCAAAAGATTGCAGTCAGACTGCTCTTTTCCACTTCCAAATTAAGAACATGTACAAAACACCCTGCAGATCCCTTTTATTCTTAATCATCTTTCCTATGATTTTGCAAATGCCCAAGATAATAGTTAAATATTTCATAGAATGGATTGAATGTAAGATTCAGATCATACGCCTATTACAGCAGTATATGGAACATTACTTTTCTCATACTTTACACAGATTTAGATTAACAGAGTATAGCACCATTTGCACGTCATGCTGTGAAGACATTTAGAAGCTCCAGCAGGGTCACATATTTGTGCATATATATGTTTCATACTATGCTTGACAGACACTTAAACAGAGAAGCCTTTGGTAGACCTCCCACCACCAGAACTGATAGACTAATAATAATATAACTGGGACAATCAAATCCCTTTTCTCTTCTTCCTTGTCATTGGCATGTGATAAGATTGAACTTTCTATTTTTTTTTCAAATTGCCAGCTGTCTGTTATCCTTCATCAAAAATGGGTCTTTCAGGTCACTCAAAGGATCACCAGCAAAGGTATTGGCAAAAGCAGGTTTAATACAAAATTAAAAGTGGACAAAAGTTGTTTTGGCAAGTCTGTTACTATTGTTCCTTCTACTACTTACCAAATTTTTATAGCACACAGAGAAAAATCAGATTAAAATCAACCCAAAATTATCTACATGGAGGCTAGGGATGGAAAAAGGTAAAGATGGGAAATGGTAACAATAAAAGGAATAGGGCAGAGTCTCCTTTTGATTCACAAGGTTTAGAGTGGACTACTCTCCAAACTTAACCCTGGGCTTGACCAGTGATTTAAGCCAAAGGTTAAAAAAATTTAAACTTAAGAGCACTCAGTCAATAGCATTAACAATAATTCTGTAGAATTTACTATAAGCATAATAGTAATTTACTTTTAAATCAAATTTATTTCCAAATCTAGCATACTTTAAAAATCTAACAGAGCAACACTCATAATACATTTGCTGTAGTATATTCACATGCACACACAGAGATCTAAAGATTCAAGGTGTATATATGCCTGTGAAAACTTTGCTTTACCTTTTTGCAATGGGTGAAGGATTGAGTCTCAAGGAGTGGAGATAGCCCAGGCTCCATCATTTGCTTTCAGTGGTGGTTTAGAAGTATAGCAAACTTGAGAGTTCCCTGGCTCTGAGAAGTGTCCCAGTAAAAGGGACTTTTCTGGTCACAGCCTGCTGCAGCCCAGGAGAGCTCAGTCTCATTAAGGACTGCTCTTTATAGGGTCACAAGGGAGTTTGTTCAAGGCATGATAATTTTCCATCCTGGATGCAATTTTGATCAATAACTTTCCTTAAAATTTCAATAACAGAAATATTGTTCCACTTGAGTTGTTATTCAGGTAAGAAAAATAAATTTCCACACCCATTTGTCAAACAAAGGAGCCCATCCAACAACATAAGTTCTGGAGAACAGATAGTGCTTCTGATAAGTGCAAGAGGAGCTTAGCCTGGGTGATGTTTGCCAAGGCCAAAGGCTGATGAGTATTTCTAAGAGCATAGTGCAATCTGGAGGTGAAGTTAGGGTGACAGCTGTACCCCCACATCCTGTTGTGTCAAATGCCTATGGCTAGCACGGAGCAGACGCTTCAGGAGTTATGGTAGCTGTATGTCATGGTCAAAAACAGATAAAAGTGAAACTGAGGCAAAAATGTATGTTCTATTGAGCATTGGCTTCTACTGCATTGCATCTGGTTGACTCTCACACTTGTGAAGAGGCATTGTGAAGTAGGAGAACATACTAGAGAATAAAACATTTCTATGGAACACCAGTGAATGACTAACTGGAAGGCAATGCTTCCCTGAGCCATGATCTTTGCTCTCTCCTGAGCACACAGCATAATATGGAAGGTCAGTACCTCATACACTAACATCTGGAAAAAATTCTCTGTTTTCTTTTCATATTTAAAACTTCTGTGATTTCCTTACTTTCCTCAATACACTTCATTATCTTCTGTGTGAAGGTCTGCACTCATTAGTGTCTGTTGTCTGGCACTCATCCTGTTGAACTTGGCAGACGTGAGGACAGGAGATAGCTTACAGCATTTACCTTCAACAAAACAGACATGTTCTGCCTAGATTTATATTCTGGCTTTGGGGCTTTTGTTTTTCCAGTTTCAGTTCTGACTTTGACACGCGAATGTGGGGCAAGGTGATCTGAAAATACTAACTGAAGAACAGAAAGGTCATCCATAGCTGTGAAAATGTCAAACGGATAGAGAGGACCTTTATTCTCCCTCTAGTATCTGTCTCTATATTCTGATAATAGAAATAGAAAACCTATAAAAACTTAGGTATGTCTAATAGCCTTTTTATTATGTAGTTGTGGAAGGAAGTGGTTTCTTTGCACATCTCCATTCCAGTACACATTCTGGTATGAAACCTGCAAGATGGTGAACAGCCATCTCCAGAGCTATCAGGATGTTATACCTGGCCTTGTGAAGAAAAGCAGCTTAAATTTCTGTATGGTTTGGCTCAGAATGGTGCCAGATGACACCTGTAAGTTCACTTCCCTGGCTGTAAAACTATGCAAGCCAAATAACGCCATGACTCTCAGCACCACTGTTATGAAGTTGTCTGGAGTGCAGGCTGGCTGAAAATCCCATCTGCCTCCTTAATAACTAACACTGAACCTTTCAAAAGCTTTGTCTGCACAGTGTGTGGACTTGTTGAGGACAGTGGTAAAAATAAGTCATCCTATGCCTAGTCTGTTTACACTACAGAAAGATTTACACATAAACCCACAAGGAGATAGAGTACACCTGAGCTGTTCTTCCTGAAAACCTCAGAGACTGTTTAATAAAGATATGTAAACATCTCTCCCTCAGTTTTTTGTTCTAGTGAATTTTTCAAAATTATATCAGATTTCTTTCTTGCTCTGTACACATACCACAAGAAAAAAACTGCCAAATGAATATGCTTGCCTTTAAAACATTTAAGAGACATAAAAGTACAAAATTATACTTCTATCATGGATTTATTTTTCTAAATCTTTACCAGTACAGAATGCAATGTTTCGTCTTTTTCTAGCTCTTCTGATACATTTAGTGCCGTACTAACCCACACATCACTGACTTCTCTAATATAAAGGTCATTTGGAAGCTAAATTACAAAATGCATTCCACTCAGTATTTTGCTAAATGTCATGTAGCCATCATCACGATCTGTAATTTAAAAGACAATGGAGAATACTTTTTCTCTTTGCTCCTGAGAATATTCACTCAACCAAGTGATCATCAGATTTAATTGGAAAGATGGATATGTCACAAAATGTTGTCTAGAAAGAGTTAAAGGATTCTAGCAGGTCAGTGAAAATGTCATTGGCATTAACGACTGTGACAGATTAAAGGCCTTTGGGTTGCGTGCTCATGTAAGATCAAACACCTGTTTTGTCTGACTGGTACTAGATCAACAAAATATCTGCTGACTATGGGATCACGGAGGGGAATAATTTCTTTTCCTTTCCACTGTGTATTATTCAGTAGAATATAGTTTGAAAATGGCTGTGACACTCCCTGTAATAATTTCTTTGTGTATTTATCCAGATCTCTGCTGAGAGGTGTATGACAGCACCTATTGCTTATTGTTTAACTTTTATTTCATTGTGCTGTGGACAGATAACTGCATTTCCAGCTCACTTCCAGATATTTTAACTGGTATAGAGCTGGAAATACTTTCATTCTAAAAAAGAATGCTCAGAAAAAAAATTGTTTAATGAGTATGGTGACTTTTTCTCTTGATTCATTACTCTAAAACAAGTGTTCCAGAAACAAAGACATATCAGGCTTTTGTTAATTATCCCCCTGCACTTGAAATAGCTGTTTTCTGAGCTCATCAGTAAGGTTATCTTATCGTTACTCAAGTGTCTCTCTGACCAGCCACTGAAAATACAGCTATTTGTAACTTTCTACCACACAAAGAGCACAGTGCAGAGATCATTTGTCTGACCAAAAAAACCCCAACAAAACCAAACAAAAACAAAACAAAGCACAACAAAACAAACCCACAAAAAAACCCAAACAAACAAACAAAGCAAACCCCAAAAATAAACAAAGAAACCCCCAAGCTGACCTGACCATGTAGCTTAAAGCATCATCATATGAAAGCACTAATAACATATCTTCCATTTTCTTAGTTTTCCACAAGTTCAGGTGATGAGCTCTGACTTACAGGAATCTGTTTGATAAACATCCTCTTGTAACAATACCGGTTTTTTACTGTTTCTTGAAGCTTCCATGGTTCTAGATTTCTTTAGTTTTTTAACATTTCCTAATCATTCTACTTTAAAAGCTTCAAGTGGTTTACCTTGAAATGGACAACGTGAAGTATTTTCTGCATCCCTTTGAAAACCTCCTAGTTCTTTTTAACCTCTGATATTTAGATCTAATACTGCTTTCCTACATCTTGTCAGTCTACTAATCTACCCAAACCCCACTTCTTTACACAGCATAACCCACCACAGGTATGGACTGCTCCAGGGATTAACTAATCAGTCCAAATGGTTTAGTCATCAATGCCCAGAGGAAATAATTTTTAAGTACATTATTTTACTCATTTCAGCAACAAGTGATATCACAATGAAAGAAGCTTGCAGAGCAAGTAGTAGAATAAGAGAATCAGCAGTGGAATGTGACCAATGAGAATAGGACTGTACTTATTGTGATGTATGTTTGCAAACTACAAACTAAGAAAGTAGGAAGGAATACAGAACTCTGTTCTTCTTAGTAGGTAGAATGACCATCATGTTAGCATTTCTTGGCTCCAGGTTTATTTCTGAGGAAAAAAAGAAGGCAATTCTTAGGGCTAAGGGTAAAAGAATGTTGAATAAAGTAAAATAATGAATGTACACAAGGAGAATATAACCACAAAATCATAGAAACATAGAATGATCTAGATTGGAAGGGACCTATTAAAGCCATCTAACCTAAATCTTCTGCAATAAGCAGGGACATCTTCAAATAGATCAGATTGCTTAGAGTTGTGTCCATGACTTTGAAATGTTTTCAGGGATGGAACATCTACCACCTCTCTGGAACAGAAACCTGTTCCAGTGTTCCAGTGCGCTCATAGTCAAAAAGGGTTTATCTTATACCTAGTTGAGAAAATTTTATCAAATCTGAAGCTGCAGCTATATGGTCTATTTGGAAAGCTTTTGACTCCAGTAATGTCAGGGTTTAAGCCCAGCTGGTAATAAACTATACACACAGCTGTTCACTCAACACCCCCTCTCCAAGCTCTTACCACAGTGGAATGGGAGAAGAATCAAAAATAAAACTTGTAGGTTGAGATAAGGGCAGTTTAATAATGGAAAACAGTAAACTAATATGTAATAATAATAATAATAATAATATAAAAATAATAAAAATAATAGTAATAGAGGGTAGGGGGAAAAAAAACAAACAAGTGATGTACTGACTTGCTGACCAATTCCAGACCACACTCCTAAACCTAGATTGCCCAAACTTCTGGGAAACTCTCCCAGTTCATATAATGGGCATAACATACTATGGTGTGGAATACCCTTTTTGCAAATTCAGGTCGCCCATCACAGCAATGCTCTCTCTGATTTTTCTTAGATGTGCCTTATCACTGGTAGTGCATGAGCACAGCCAAAAAGAAGCCCTTAACTTAGGATAAATACAGCCTAGCAAAAACCAAAATCAACATTAATGTTATCAACATTATTTTCATTCTGAATTTAAAAAAAAAAACAGTGTACCAGCTATTGGAAAGAAATTAACTCTATACCAGGCAAAACCAGGACAAGTAACAAAGCTTGAAGCCCTATTTCTGAAGTAGCAGTAGGTTATGACAAATTTAATGAGCTTCTGTTGGAACCTTTGCTGGTTTAAATCTTGTGAGAAACAATCTTCTCTTGGATAATGTAAATCCATTTATTTAAATCATGGTACTTGACACAAACTCACCTATTTATCCAAGATATCATTGCAAGAGTTTCATTCATTGTTTCCTGATATAGTTAAAAATAAGAAATTGAGGTACATCCATTCCAAGGAGTACAAATTTTTCACATTTTTTTAGGTTCTCTTTATCCCTCTCAGTAAATTGTTTATTTAATACAAGTGAATATAAAGTATTAAACTAGCAGCAGAAATCATCCTTCATCACAAACATAAGGATATTTTTATTATGCAAAGTCTCTCACTCCCTCCTTTGCAGAATTTCCTTTTTGTTTTTTGTCAAGTCTGGATATGGTACCTAGGGGTACCATCCACACAAGCTCAGAGCTTCAAAATTTCCCTTTTTTTCTTTCCTTCTATGATTTTCACCACAAAAAAAACAAAAAACAAAAAACAAAAAACAAAAAACAAAAACAAAAACAAAAACAAAAAACAAACAAACAAACAAACAAAAAAACCCAAGTCTGAATACATCCTGCACATATTCCGATAAATTCCTGACTTCAGTGCTGGAACTCAGAGTGCCAGAGAATACACACCATTACTCAACTTAATAGGAAGGAAAAGACAAAATATTTCCTGAAGCTATTATTGGTTACCCCATTAACTGAAGTCAGGTTACAGGAAAAGAGTATGTATGCTCACACTATTTAATATCCCTTTGCATTCCACTGCCCTCTAATTCTTTCTAAAGAAGCATGAAAATAAGGTATTCTGAAGGTGAATGAATAATTGGAAGTATGAGGAAAGTGACTGGTGAGCGGTATGGCACCACAGCATGAAACCTACCCAAACAGGCTGCTCATCTAAGTGAGACCTTCACCACATCTTCCTGGATGGAAACCAGAGATTGTTGTGTAATTGCTTCCAAACTCCCATTAATATCCCTTATTTGGGGCAGAAAATCAGAACATATTAGAAAATCCTTTAGTAACTGGTGAACAACCAAAGAGATAGACCCACTGCTGCATGCTAAGTAAGGTCTTCAAGGTTTAAGCTCTCTAATTTAGAAAACAATAAGCAATTCAACAATAGCTACCTTCTCAGCTGGACATGCTTGTCAGATGGTATAAAAAGCTGAGAAGAGGAGGAACTGCTATATGCAGAAACTGGAATGCCAGTGAGGACAAGGACACATGTATTAGATAAATTAGTGTCCTACTAGGCTGACTCAATAGTGGTGATTGGAACTGGACTAGAAGAACAGGAGTGATTCCATACTTAAAAATAATTTATTTTCAATTTTTTTTCTGAGAATGGAGAAAAATATTCTTATTCTAGATTCTACTTTTAAAAACGATGTGTTTATTTCATATATATTTTCATGAAGATATACCTGATTTTTTTATTCTAGATTTTAGCACTCTAAACAGTTTTAATTGATGCAATTACCAGTCTATCAACATGTCTATTCTTGTTTCCTTACAATCTCACAGGTTTGGAACATTTTAAGGAAAGACATTTCACCTTTTCATTGCTATTCTAGTAGAGCAAATTGACTTCCTATTTTCTCTATTTTTATTACTGATTTCCTTCTGAAATTTAGGGATAGGATAATGGATGAAGAAAATAATGTAAACTTTGAACCTGAGGACTTGGAACTATGAAGTCATGAGAGGACCATAATGGAATGAATATGGAAATGGTCAGCAGAATGAAGAATTCACATAGACAAAAACCAAACCAAACCAAACAAACCAAAACAAACACAAAAACAAATAAAAATAGCAAGAACAGAAAAAGAAAAAGCAGATCAATAAAATTCAAATCTATTTGGAGGAGTAAGTGTTGTAAAAGTGGGCTCTTTTTCCAATATTTATCTTCCTCTTGGAAGACTGACTAGAAACTAATAGCTAAAGATTTAGACTCATCAGTGGATAGGGAATAGTGAGGGTTGTGTTTTCATATATGTGTGAATATTTCAATGTAAAAAGTGATTTTCACAAAAGTCTCAAGAAAAAACTTCTTTATTCCTATATATATATATATATATATATATAAAATTATCCCTTTAACTATTTATAATCAAGAATCAGAGCTTTCCCTTAGGCTTTAATATAAGCCTCACAAATGTTCACGTGAAGACTAAATGTTGTCCTTAAGTATGCAAGCCCTGGCAATTGGGTTCTATTGCCTTGGGAGATTTCCTTTGCCCTAAATATAATCTGTACCTTTTTCATTAAAAAGAGAAGTCATAAAAGCAAGCGACGCTCCAAAGCAATGTATCACTCCGTAGATTTTAATGTTTGACAGCTAGCAATGATTAAATGTTTCTGTTCGTGCAAGAATCTAGCATCTTTAAATCTCCAAACAGTACAGCAATATTTGGAGCTTACATTATGTGGTTTGTATGTAAAGGAGTGGAATTGCAGAAATTGTTTACATTAATATGCAGTGTTATACCTTCTGCCTGACAAATACTCAAATTGAGCTAGAATATGCAGGTTGAGAAAGGACATAAGAATATACTTTGCAAGCTTGCCTTTTATAGGATAATGCTTTACACTGGGCCACGCTCTAGTGACACTTAAAATTACAGGATTTCACTTACCTGTTACTGCATTTAGGAATATTTTAAAAAAAGAAACAGGAATTTGAAACTACTATCATTTAATAGTTATGTGTCATAGAAGGTAAAATTTAATTAGGGAGAAAGAATAGAACTCTTAAAAATTTGCCTAGAATATAATATCCTCTTCAGATTTGTGAATTCAAAAAAAAAAAAAATCAAAGGAAACTATTTCTCTATAACTTTAGTCTTTTTTCCCAGGTATATACTAGTTACAATCATAATTTTCTAAGCTGTAGCATGAAGTTTTCCCATGCAAACTTAAATGTAGATATTTTCCCTCCATGTGACATAGAGATATTATAACTTTAAACGTATAGGTAGAGTGATCTCCTTCCCCATTTGCAAGGAAATTGTTGTGGTGTCTCATTTTTTCTGCAGTCAAGAATTGCTTATGGTTATAATATGGTTATTACCATAAAGACAATAACTGAGCCTTCTTCATGATGCTTTTACACCCTCACATCACATACTTGTTAGTATTCACCTGTTCTTTCATGCACTTGTAGAAGTAAGATTATGAATGAAAAATTATTAGAGATGATATGGTGCTTACTCAAAAGAATTACATTCTGCGTAAAGCTGCTGTCTGTACCCAAAAGACAACTAGTTATTAAGCATCTGGATGTTTTTCTACTGTTAATATAGACTTCAACTCACCAGTATCTTCTTATTCACCAAAACATTTAGACATCTGCTTAATTAACTTAACTGGAATTTAATCAGATTTAAGCAGAGATTTGAATAATTTTTAAAATTAAAGCTTCAGAAATACATGTTTAGAGACAGGGGCAATTAAAATGAATTTTTTTTTTCTATTTGTATGCCTGATGCAATCAATCTTGTAGCAATCAATTACGCAAACTGCACTCCACAGTGATCTTAATCTTGTATGTTGCCTTTTGATCTATATGCAGGAGGATAAATAATAAAGATATTATGTAGTGCTGTGTATATACCAGCATCATTTGGAAAAGTTAAAATAATTTTTAAAATATATCTAAATGAGATACAGAAAATAATTGCTTCTTAAAATCACATATTAAAGTCTTCTAAAATTATGTTTAATTAATAAAATATACGAAATAATGAAATTACATTAAGTATCTTGCTACAACTTTTAATAAATTACATTTGTTGAGCTCATATAGCAGTAGTGTTCATAGGCTGAACACCATGTAATCTACTGAGTTGTGATTTTTCTCATTTAAAGTAAATGACAAAACTGATTGGTTTTATCAAAACTGAGAAAAGCTTTTCATTGTATTCATTTTTTAACCCTCACTTGAGGGTTTAAAGACAAAACATATGTTATTATGATCATTTATTGGGCCTGTGATTTGCTCACTTTTTTAAAGCATGATGTTAATAACATCAAGGCTGTGACCTTGATCTTCTACGGGTCATTCACTTAAGAGCTCGACTCCTTGATCCTTGTGGGTCCTTTCCAACTCAGAATATTTTGTGATCTGCTGGGATTTATTTTGCAGAGCAAGAAAACAACAAAAGATTGTCTTAATTTCACATTTACTGACATTCTCCAGTAATTCCATTTCTATTCCATGATTTCATTTTATTTTTTCTCTTCAGCAAACTTACCACTCTCCTTCTTCTGTCATGCTAAAACCTGTCTGCAAATATTGGTTTGATATTTAATATCATACTTCCCTGAGGCTTCTTAAAATTCTCCTTAACCCAGTGCTGTCAATCAATGAAGCTGCTGCCTATCTTGTGTCTTAGAAACACCATAGTGTTTAGGAAGTGTGAGCATAAGAAGGATCAGAATATCGTGACAGACAAAAGCAGCCCAGTCCCCCAGCACCCACTACTGTCTGTGACATAGCATTGAGCAATGCTTACTTGATGTTTCAGTGATTATCCTGAAGATTCTTTGAAGCATCCACCCTCTAATAATAAAAAGTATGCAATCCTCTGATAATAAAAACAGAGGTTTCTATCACAGGAAAAGATCAAAAGAACATTAAACCACTAGGCCAAATTTGCTGATAGATACACAAATTTTCTTCTTTCTTTTCTTTTCTTTTCTTTTCTTTTCTTTTCTTTTCTTTTCTTTTCTTTTCTTTTCTTTTCTTTTCTTTTCTTTTCTTTTCTTTTCTTTTCTTTTCTTTTTCTTTTCTTTTCTTTTCTTTTCTTTTCTTTTCTTTTCTTTTCTTTTTCTTTTCTTTTCTTTTCTTTTCTTTTCTTTTCTTTTCTTTTCTTTTCTTTTCTTTTCTTTTCTTTTCTTTTCTTTTCTTTTCTTTTCTTTTCTTTTCTTTTCTTTTCTTTTCTTTTCTTTTTCTTTCTTTTGGAATATTGTACAGCAGTCAACTCAGCAAACTGCATTTTGATAACCAAGGCATTGTCCACATTTTATGATTATCATGGCTGCGGCTGCAGGATATCAGGAAGGATTTGTGAAGACCAGTAGAATTGCTGTTTTGGAGGCACTGCAAGGAAGTATTTTAGATTCTGATAAGAACAAATTATTTTAGTATTTTTTTCCCCCCATGCTCATCTTCCTATTAGTCTTCATGATCCAAGAGACTTCCAGTAGAAATTGAACACAGTTCTTGGTTCAGTAGTCTTTACAGTTACTAAGTTGCAGCAGTTATTAATAAGTTTGTGTGTATAACCTTGAATATTTTAGGGGGGTTTTGGAGGCTGAAGGAACGGTGGAAGACAATATACATGAGAAAAAAATAGCCTTTTTTTTCATTTAACAGCTAGAGAAGAAAATTAATTTTTCAACTGGCAATTGAAGTCACTGGCAAAACTCACATCAATTGCCATAGTGCATAAGTATGACATGTAATAATAAATAAGGTTTGATAGTTAATTATATGACCATTTTCTCACCAGAAAATTACAGATAAAAGAGAAAAATCATTATATTCTTGTGTGGATTACAAGAATTAAGTAGTTATTAGTTCCATTGTATTGATTTGATCTACCATACCTAGATAAAACTTTGCCTGCTAGCTGTACTCTTGCTTTATTTTCCATCAATGAATTGTCATTTTTGAAGAAAATTTTAATATTTCCACATGTATTTTCCATAAGAATCCAAAATCCATCTAAAAATTAATTGTCATGAAACAGAAAACTAACTCACTTCTAACTTTCCATTTCTGTGGTGAAGATGTAATGCAATATTCAAATTTTAGCTGAGACCTGCCAACAATGAAACGAACTGATAGGAAAATAGTAAAAGTAAATTCACACAGAACCCAGGACTGGAGAGGAGGAAAGCACTACTTTGAACACTAGGCTGTTGTCAGTATAATTAGCATGCTAACAGCTCTTCATTAAAAGAAATAATGAAAAAGCTTTCCCCTTTCATTTATTCCACGTTATTTATGATTTTGTAATTTCTTTCTTATTAATTTCCAGATCTTTGCTTTTCAGGCTGAATGGTACTACACTTTTTTTTGGTTGTGTATTTGACTACTTTGTCTTCTCCTATGACTTGGAGAGAATATCTTCTGGGGGATCAGGAGAACAGAAGGTATTCAGGATGCTGGCATTTCATAGATTTCTAATAGGGACAAGTTTATAAGGACGTTATATTCTTCTGTATGGTGTTCTTAAACTTGTTTTCTTTGCCTCTACAAAACATTGAAATTAAATTTTCAACAAAATATATAATAAGGGCATAGCCAAAGCCTACTCTGAACTGAATAATTTCATCTCTTTTGTTTGACTATTCTTCATTTTCAGGAGAGAAAACGTGTAATTGTACTAGAATATAAGACCAAAAAAATTGTGCAAATACTGAAGCTAATTTTTCTAAGTTACATTACTGATACAAAATATACTCCTGAATTCTTAAATTTCTATGTGAAACCAAATAATTTTTTAACATATTGGTCAGCATATAGGGCTTAGAAATTAAAAGGCATTATCTGAATCTTTATAAGAAATCCATCCAAGACTCAACATGTTTTGAAATAATCATGGCAAAACAGCACTACAGAAGAAACCTTATAAAGGGTGTTGAACTGCATGTGAAAATTCCTGTAGATACTTATAAGTATGAACTCAGTATCATTCTGCATAATTATTATAAGATGGTAAAAAAATTTATTTTAAATCTCTGTGAGCAGAATTACCAATATGCTTTGGTTACTTCATGTCAAGCAAGCACAAATTTATTAAAGGAATGTCAAATGCTCATTCAGCTTGAGTCTATGGATAATTTGTGTCTTCCGAATGGCAACAAGACTCTAGAATTTATGGCTAATTTATATACAGTTATTCAGCACAGAATAGTCTCCTTCTTTACATACCTAAGCCATCCCAGTGATCTCCAAAGATGCAATTTTGCTCATTAATATTTGATATATTGTGTCCAGAAATCCTAGTGACAATATTAGTTTTTGAGTTGTATCCCCCAGCTGAGTCTTCGGCAGTATTATAAATTCCATGGCAGCAGCTCACAGAGACAGCAACTTGGCATTTAAGTATAATGTTAATTCATTAATACATGGATATAATAAGGCAACTAGAAGCCATTCAAATTCAATAAGAAAGAGTTTCTTCGTAAGCAATGTAAATTTAGTGTTTTAGTGTTGAATTCCTGGTAAAAAGCAAGACAACTTTAATCCAAGCCTTAACAAATCAGTAGGGATAATCACTTCCCAAATAATGTTCAAAAGATTTACAAAGAAATTAATTTTATATAGTTTAAAACTGAGATTTATTCATATACAAGAGCCTCAGCATCTTATGAAAAAAATATTATTATACTTAGGCCCATTTTTATTTCATGCTCTCCATTTATTTATCTCTTTTGTTTACTATACTTTGATATCAGAATGAAATTTTCTTTTAGCGGATTGTCCCTACAGAGTTTTAAAAGCTAAAATATCCTTTCAACTTGCATTTCTGAATTATATATTTTGTATTATACTCATTAACTTTTGGATTTCACAGGTATCTGTTTTTCTATTTAATATTTTCAAAATATTTTTTTCCAATATCTCTGCATCTGTTTAATTTCTTCAGACTCTGTCCTTTATGAGTTATTGGTTTCCCTCTAAAATAAATATTTTTCTACACCATTATATTTTGTAAAAGTCTGAATGTACATAGCTAAGTTGCTAAATTTAATCATTCAGTAAATATTTAAATATTCAATGACATTCAATATACACTTTAAATACCATTAATTTTAATTTATTTGTAATCACATTGATGTATTATCATACTTATTTTCCTTTATAAATGTATAATCCTGATTCTCTAATTTGCTGTAAGAGACTTGTTTTTACTATTAAAAATAATTTTAATGTATAAAGGTAAGCAGACAGAAGATCTTAAAGGAATAGCTTGTAAAGTATAGAACTCACAGTACAAGGCTTCAAAGTAGACAGCAATTATTTATTTAAGCAATATTTGCAAAGATATAATTTGGCAACCATATACTATAATATTAAGAGCATCTGAGGAGAATATTAGTACAGTGGAAGAAAATGTTGAAGGATTTTGCTTGAGTGTTTTGACAAGAAAAGAAACTCTAACATAGTGAATAACTTTCCTAAGTGTGACCTCACTTATTCCACATACATTATTTTAGACATATTAAAAATATTTTCTTTCCTTCCACGGTGGTTTTTTCAAACGGTGAAGGCAAAGACTGGGAAGTCAGAGGAGTTCTTTTCTGAACCCCAGACTACAAGCTATTAAATAGATCATGTGCTTTCCAGATAGGGTCATCTCAGAAGTTTTTTTGCTGAGTAGGTTTTCTGATTATGCCTGATTATGAATGGCTGTATATTTTAATTCTTTCAGCTATCTATGACAAAAAGGGACAAGCAATGGATTTATACTTATCTTACGTCCTCATGTGGAGTGAAAAATTCATAGGTTTGCCTGAAATTGATAAAAGTTTACATAAATATGTCAAATTTATTTACCTCACTTTAAATTTAATCTTTTTTTATGGTAACAGCTTCAGAGAAAGGTATTGTTTTGTGCAACAAGAGCAATATTTAATGTAACTGTACTGTATTGTAGATGTATTAGAGAAAAGATAGTCTTGTTACACACCAGGTGATAAAAACACACAAACCTTCTTTGGAAAACTTTAAAATGTAATCTTTAATCACATGATCCTTTTTGCACTGATGGGTTTTACATTGCTTATCAATACTGGCTCTCTCTTGAATACATGTGCAAGTGCAAAGTACATATTCATTAGCATTCTGCCATATGTCCCATGGACAACTACCCAGGCATGAATTCTGCATATAGATTCCTTCAGTTTTCCCTAATTAGAAAGAATCATTCATGACCATCTGTCAGCCTCTGTACCCAAGTCCTAGGTACAACCAAGGACTTGGATGCCTATAAAATCAAATTCAATCAGCAATTACTCATCCTGCCATGCCAATAAAGCTAATAATGCTCAAGGTAAATTAACACAGTGTGTTCCCTCTATTTCTGACTCATGGCTAAGAAGATGCTTTAGACTCAGGGGATCTAATCCTTCCTGAGTGGCCTGTGAGGAACACTGAATTAAAAGTTTAATGTAGTCTTTTTTGTTCAAAAAGCTTTACTCTGGGACAATAGATACCATAAAAAGCATCTAATTGTTCCCCTCTAGAGAGGGAAAACATCATACATTTTAATATATAAAAGGAAGTTTTCAGCTTTTCTTTAGAGTTTTTGATGGTGTTTTATTGGGGGAAGAGGTTGTTTGTTTGTTTAAAATGAAGTAATTGTGACCTTTTATCAACTCCTAGAATCAAGTTTAAACTATATTCCCACCATTCAATTAAAGCTATGGAGATGTTTTACATCTTTTCTTATAATTGTAAATGTTTAGTAATCTTCATGATTGTCCTGGGATCCATATCACAACAAGAAAGTCATGAAAAATATCCTTTTGAAGGTAGGTGAGATTATTCTAATTTTTTTGGTCTACATTAGAGTACATCTGTTTAAATCTCCGCTCCCATTTTTAAGTAGAGTATTTTTCTCTGAGTTTTTTCACTTGAATAATTTTGAGGGGTAAATTCTCAGGTGATACAGATAAACAGAGTTAATTTAATTTTTTTGGTGTCTTTATTTACCTTAGCATCAGGGTTTTTTTTTTCCAGTGCTCTACCTGAAATTTTTTCCAATCAAAACAAGGGGGATTTCTATATATGTGTATAAAGGAATTTCAAGTTTTTGTTCTATCTTAAAAAGAATTTATATCAATTTCCTTATATAACAGCAGCAGATGCATAGATCTGAGGAAGAAATACAAAAATTATTAATGTTCAAGGAATTTGATCTCTTGTAACCCATTATTTGAGTTGCATGTTATAGGAATTGCTACAACAGGAAACACACAGACTAGTGGAGGATGAGCCTCACAAGGAACATGCAAGTGCAGCACTGACACATCATGAGTTGACTTTGGCACACAGATTGTGCAAACACCCTGTGTTTCCCACCCTGAGAGATTATCAGAACAGACAGAACTGAAATCATAGACTAAAGGACCTCAATGAATATTTTATAGACACTTTACAGGAATGACTCATAGACTAATCAAATTATGTCAGAGTATGTATCAAAAGATGGGAAGTAATGAAATAACTAATGAGAGTGTATTGGACATGGAATCCATTGTATGGACTGGCTTTGGCTGGTTTTTTTCTTTTTTTTTTTTTTTTTTTTTTTCTTTTCTTTTTTTGCATTGTAGCTCATACGATGTTAGGTTTTTGATCTGTGACCAAACCAGTGTGAACCCATCATTGTTTAACTGTTGCTGAACAATGCTTACACAGTGTCAAGCAAGGTTTTTGTTTTTCTCACTCTACCCCATAAGCAAAGAGTCTGGGGGTGCACAAGAACATGGAGTGACACAACTGGGACTGCTGACCCCATCTGACCAAAACCACACCACACAGCATCAAGCTCAGCAATGAAAGCTCAGAGACAGAATGAGAAAGAGGTGCCATGTAGGGTTAAGATATCTGTCTTCCCAAGTAACCACCAAATATGATGGAGCCTTGTTTTCCTGGAAAGAGCTAAGCATCTGCCTGGTGGGAAGGAGTGAATTTATTTAGTATTTTAATTTTTTTTTTTCATTTACTTTCATACACAATTTTTGATTTACCTGTTAAATTGTCTTTACCTCAAGCCAAGAGTTTTCTCACTTTTACCCTCCCCATTCTCTTCCCCATCCCACCTGTGGGGGAATAGGTGTGAAACTATGTGGGGCTGAGCTGCCTGCAAGTGTTAAACCACAACAAAATTTTATCAGCTACTTATGTGAAAACATTTACTAAATGCAAAGCACTGGAAATGAAATGTTAGTCCGAGAAGGAGCAGGACCAAGTCCTGTTACAAGTAGTTGACCACACTGGTCATTTTCTCAGGTTTTAAAGAATATTTGCACATTTCACTTGCACAAAAGTTTCTAGTTTTCTGTGGCTTGGGTTTGTTTATTTTTTTTTTTTGTTTGCATTATGTCCTTTTAAATGAATCATTATATTTAAAACACACCAGGAGTCAAAATAGTAATAGGAAATGTAACAACTGCTGAAATCTAAAAGAATTTCAAATTACGCATCAATTAAGGAAAGCCACCTCCTTTTATACCTGCAAAACTGGCACTCGATTAGATATGCTCTGCTTTGCCAAGCTCAATACTCTTCTTTTCCAATAAAGTAGTCTACATATTATATGAGAGAATCAACAGCAGAGTTTGAATTAAGAGCCTGGAGAGAACAATTTATATGAATTGAGGCAAACGGCACAGATGCTTGCAGACAGTGCATATTGTTGACAGTGCTCATCTCAAACCAACATCCCACAACAAATAAAGAGGTTATCTTACAGTCGAAAGCAGGAAATACGGGAGCTGGTAAGAAATATGAGACAGAAGATCTTGCTGCTTGGAGGCTGCAAGCTGAGAATTTCTTATGGTTATAGACATTATTGACAATTTGACCTTGCCTCTAGGTCCCAAAATTCTCATGTGTCACATATGTCATTCTTTGCTCTTACCATCCAGCTTCAGCAGTGCCACTGTTCAGCTGCTGTGCTCATCTTTTTGCATTATGTTTTTCTTAAAATATGTGATTATACAACACTTGCTGATAAGCAAGCTGAGCTTTCTATTCGCAGATTACTCTTTCTTACTGCAACAGTTTATCATTATCCAAAAAATTTCACAGTTTTTAATTTAGTTGCAAAGATACTAATGTAAAAAAAAATTAAAATGAAATGTTTTGGTTAATAACTCTTTATACCAGGACAACAGGCACTAATTAATAAAATTTCTCACTGAAAAAATCTTACTTTTTTAGAGGAGGGAATGGATTTCTCAGTAATCCTATGCATCTGCGGAGAAAATAGAGAATAATAGAATTTGGAGGAGGTCCAATCTGGGCACTAGAGTAAAGCTTGGTCTGTTAAAGCACTTTCTTCTTATTCATTGTTGATTTTTATGGAAATTTAAAAGTCTGAGTCCACTTGTGGCATTTTTCTGCTCCTGATACATATTCAGTATTGTGCAGATAAATTATTAGCCCTCTTGAAGTGAAGTATCATTTCTCCTTTTTCATAAACCTTGAAAGTAGTTAAATTATTTGCTGGAATTCAAGTTAAATCTGCGTACATCTAGTCCACTGAACAAGGCCAAATTTCTGAGAGCATTTAGGCATCCAAATTCTGTGATAACAGTGGGCATTAGATGCCTAAGCTTTTTTATAACTCTTCTTCAAAATTAAACTGAAGAATTAAGGAATAAACTTAAAAGATATGAAAGACAGTTACTGGAACATCTGCTGGATCTCAAAGGTATAATTGTGACACATGCCACATGTCACCTTCAGTGACTATGTCCCACCAGCAATGAAAATTAAGAGAACTGGAAGATATCCATATGTCAGCCAGAAGACAACAGTGTCTTGGGCAATAATAAACACATACTCCGATTTTATCCACTTAGAGGAACAATTTTTACACTTTTTATATGAGATTATAAACTATATTTCATATTTCATAATTTATTTTATGCTGTTAATGAAAGATTATATTACTAAGTCCTCCATCCAAGAGCATTCATTTGTAAAGATGCAAAATAATAGTGCCTGAATTAGGATAATCTTAAAAAAAACCTTAAAAGAGAAAAAAATAAATTCATCAATACTTTGACAACTTCTAGACTACTTTCAAAGATAACAGTTTCTTTGTAAGTCTAAACTACTAAGAAGGCAGGGAGAGTTACTCTTTATATGCAAAGTGACTCTGGGAGTGTAATACGAACAACTATGACACAGACACATGTAGAAAGATGGTCAATAAAAGGACTAAATGCCACTAATTCCAAAGACAGACAAACATTGTAAAATCCTCTCTTCAGGTACACAAACTAGATATTTTATAATGAAAATTAGAACTAAGTATATGGAGAAAAACAAATCTGATTTACCTTAAGAAAGTAGTAAAAACAACTTTTCTCCTACTTCCTTTGAATGAAGCATTGCAATGCTGTGCAAATAAACTTCAAAGGTATTTAGAGCTTTTTCAGTGTCTTGACACTGAATTTTATGGTGTTGTCAGTGATAAGACCCTTTGTTATCAAATATTTTCTTCTTGGAAGCATATATGCTACAGTATTTTCTGAGATGGCCTTTAGACAAATGTAGCTGATTTTCATAAGCCTCAATCATTCATTTTGTTTGCCAGCTCTGAAATAGAGTGTTCCTGACACTCCAAGGACAACATTTTTTTTCAACCTATTTGGTATATACTTTATTTAAGAAACTTTTGTATTCTACATAAAAAATTTATATTCTATATATTCATAATCTGAAAAAAAAAAAGTATACTATTGATATGGGTTTCAGGGCTATTATTTAAAACCTGCTCTAGATCTCTAATGTGAAAATCTGATCAAAACTTTATTTAAGTCAGTTTGAACAACAAAATCAGCTTCACTGGAGTTTAATTTGTTCCTTTTATACTTTGCTTATACTATACTTTCAAATCAATAAACTAGGAGTATTTAATGTCTTCTAAATACGTGCAGTTCTGGATCTGCCATGAGTCAACAGCAGTATACATATACATACACATTTTTAAGGATTTCAGAGATATTAAAAGTAGGAGTGACCACCAATTGCACAAAATTATTATAATTGTCATTTCCATATATAATCAATTTAAAGAAAGGTTCTGTAGGAAAGGGAAAACAAAATTACATAGCTGGTGAGTTACTAGCATAGCATCCTTATATATTATTTTAAAGGATCTGTGTAATTTGTCTTATTACAGTATATGTGGGGTTAAAAAGAAAAGAAAGGAAATAAAAATATACATAAATGTCAAATTTTTCCTTAAAGAGCATCAGATATTTGATATTTTCCTCTACCAATAAGCATTCTCTTAATAAATATCTATTATTAATGACTTTTTCTTAATATTCTCATTAACTGACATGTTTAAACAATTATTACCCTGGTTACAAAACCTGCACTATGGGATTATGTCTTTTTATTCATTTTTTATTACAGTTCAATTTTGAAGTGCGTGACTCTTTTGGTTCATTCAATCTGTGCAGTGATGCTATTTTAAGAAACTTCAGGTATTCATTAATTCATGTTCCCCCTGGACATAGCAGCTAACAAGTCTTGCTTATTTTGATGCAGCTAATAAAACCTGATTTGATGATAACATAGTTTATTGTGTTCCAAGTGAAACTAAGTCATTCGTTGGACAGTTTATGAATAAAAACAACACCTCAACAATACCATCTGGATTCTCATAATTAAGTATAACCTTCAAACAATTTCATTATTTTCAATACAAAATTGTCCTGCAATTCTTAGGTAGGTATCTTAGAATACTGAATTCCTTGTTCTATATTTTGTACCTACTTCTTAGTATTAAAATTCTTGCATTTCAGTGTTGCCTGATTTTAGTGTTCTCATTACAAGTATTTTTTGATATTTCAGCCTAAATTTAACCACTTTGTTTAAAAAAATCAAGTAAATCAAAGAACGTTCCAGGTAGGTTAGAGGAAGGAAAAAAATGTTAGAAATATGAGAACAAAAATAATAACAACATTGATAAAATTCCACCATACATTTCTTATAATCATTTGAGAAAAGACAGAGTGGAGGAGACTGAAGATCCATGTTATTCATACCTGTCTCTAAAGATAGCTCATAAATTCCATTTTAAAATGTGAAGGACAGCTCTTCCTCAGACTACAACAATTTGCAGATCAGCAACCTCATGAGCCAGATAAATTGTCCTTGGGTTTTTCTTGAACTAATCTGTCTGGTTCCTTTCTTAAACCACTGTAAACTTTCACCATACTCAATATTCTGCAACAAAGAACCATGCAGTTTAAAAATATCTTATGTGAAAAAAATACCCTTTTTGGTTGATTTTATTTACTTAGTAATATCCAGCATGTAAGATCTTCAGGAACATTGGTCATCTTTGATGTCTTCTATAATTTTTTCCTGTTCTATCTCAGACTTTTCAAGACATTGACCAGGACTGCACACAATATTCAATGTACAAGCCAAAGAAAGACTTGTGGAGTGACTCGGTTTAGTGGTTTCTCTTTGTGTTCTTGTGTTTTGAAGGACAGGATCTAGTCACTTCAGCTATTTTCATGGGTTATCTGAAATTGTGATAGCACTGCATACTTATAGCCATTCAGAATCCAAGATGGCTAAATCTGAAAGGAAGATTTTTCCTATATCCTAGATTTTGCATTTAACTACAGGAATTTTG
The DNA here is from genome assembly GCA_034336665.1 of Luscinia megarhynchos. Classification (NCBI taxonomy): domain Eukaryota; kingdom Metazoa; phylum Chordata; class Aves; order Passeriformes; family Muscicapidae; genus Luscinia; species Luscinia megarhynchos. The sequence continues at coordinate 53,053,458 of JAPFBE010000003.1, read as the reverse complement.
TGGCTTTGTCACTCAGCCTTTTCCAGTGTCCCACCATCAACTCTCCTCTTTATTGTACTGATATGTACAATATCAGTACAATATCCTGTACTGATATGTGCAGGACAATTACATCTAGCACAGATTCTTAAAGCACTCTAACAGTGTATAACTCTGAGATAAAAATAATTGTGACTGGCTGTGCCTTGCCTTGGATAGAGCTGCATTTCTTTCCTGTTTTTTGTCTTCCTTTTCTTTCCTTTTGCTCCCTGCCATTCCCTTTTCTCTTCCTATTCTCCTTCCCTTTTCCCATTCAAGAACCCATCCATTCTCATGATCTAAGATTTTGCTCAGCTTCTTCAAGGGCTTTTGGAAAGGAATTCTGTTTAATCTCTGAATCAACCTAGATAATCTCATCTCTGTCATGGTCTCAAAGAATTTCAAAACCATTGTAAAGAATGGTTTCCATGTAGAAAATTTGTGGATATTTTTCCCCAATATGTTGTATTTATCTAGACATCGATAGATTTTATCCTTTATCATGTTTACTGCTTATTCATCTTGTACAGCTCTACACTGTCCAGGGTTGTATTTTTCCAGATCTTTCTAGGAACAAATTTTGCAGAAGTTATTGTATGATCTAACTTTCTGGAGTGGGGAAAAAATTGCCTTTAAGGAAGAGGTTATAAACTGCATGTAGTGGATGGGCTGTTTCATTCCTGAGCTCCTTTCCTTCCTTTTCTTGTAGAGCATATTTGGAAGGCTAGAAGAGAATCTTCAGTCTCAAGGAACTTTTGACTAATTTGCTGCATCTGTTCCTTCAATTTATAGTCTCCGACTATGACTATCCCATTGCCAAGCTGATAAGCACTTAGTAGCATACAACACAGAGTAGGGATTTTGAATTTTTAGCCATTATAGATAATTTAAAATATTAGACATGAAAATGAACAAGTTGAAGTATTCAGTTACCTGATAACAACATGGAAATAAAAGCAAATGAAAAAGCCAAAACAAATCAGCAGCCACAACCTCTTTATTCTTTCTTATAATCATCTATAATCATCACTATCATCTTAAACCTGAAAAAAATGAAGGAAAATTGATTTCTGAATGGTAACTTCTCTTCCTGACATAGAGCTGTAAATGTCTATATTCAGAAAAGTGAACTAAATAGATGTATTAGATAACATTTTTTAAAATTCACTTGTTTAATTATGAAAATGGGAACAATTTTTACATTTGCAATATCAGTGGCTTCCCTCATTCTGAAACCTGCCATATATAATATATGCACAGAGTAACAGCTTTTTTTTCCAGAAATAGGTAGTTAACATTTACTTAAAATATTCCATGTGCTGTACCACAGTGAAATTTTCATACTTAGAAGAGCTATAAAGAATAAAATTATATTTTTAAATAGTAAAGAGTAGTTTGTACAGGATATAAATACATCAATGAATCAAAATGTTTCCAAGTTGAACTTGCTGCTTCAAGGTGACTGCCCTTTGGCACAAATTTATCCTTTTTGGACTTCAGCAAAGCTCATGATACTATCTGTCACAGTGTCCTTCTGGATAAAATGTCCAGCACACAGCTATTAACCATGTCATGCAATGAGTGAGCAATTAGCTCACAGGTTAGGCACAGACTTATAGTGACTAGGATGTCACTGTCACTGATGGGGCATAAGTTTTTTTATTTACTTTCAGTAATTTCCAGCTAGATTAATGTAGTGAAGCCTTACAAATTCTTCCAGTTCCCATACTGTTCATGTTTTCAGAACTTCTCATATGAACACTTTTTTGAAGAGCTAAGAACCTTAATGAAAATAAGTGAAACCTTAAAGAAATACAAATTAGAAGATTTCCCAATCCTGTTTTGCCATACATTGAGTGGAGGTGGGGAGGGGAAAGGATAGAAGAGTTTCTAGATGAACTTCACTGCTACTTCTCCTAATTAAAAGCTTTTATCATTTTTTAGGCACCATTTTGGACTGATGAGAAATTGTTCCATGCTGCTGTTCTGTGGTGTGGTTCCTGCATCTTCTCTGCTACACTGATCACAACAGGCAATATTGGGATCTGCTCTTTCAAATAGGGAATGTGGTAAATGAATGCTGGAAACAGAAGACATCTGTCTCCTGGTATGTAGGGGGTTGTGATGTGTAAGATCAAAATGATATTGGGGGTTCTAGTTTGAGAAACTGATATTGCGCAAAAATGCCAAAGAAAATAGCAGTGTTCTTGCAGTGGAGTCTGGATCATGTAGCATTATAATTAAGATAAAATCACATAATGAATATTGGCTGTTGAAAGGACCTCCTTGTTTAGGGGGAGAACATGATACAAATTTATGTTATATTATCCTACTTTGCAGCCCTTAACTTATTACCTGTGCTTTTATTGCTTTGAAACAGAAAGGCTTCATATTTACAGTCTCAGAAGTATTCCAAGCACATGCTGAGAAACTTGTTTTGAAGCTAGTGTGTCTATACACCTCTTTCCAACCTGTTGAAAGTAAGAATGTGGGATCCATATTCAGTCAATGCCATGGTTCATGGGGCTTGAAGACCATAATTTTCCAAACTCACAAACCCAGCAATAATAAATGAAGCAGAAGAAAGGAATGTCTTCAGTGTTAAATAGCTCTGCCCTGACTCACCTAGAAAGGCTACATATCTTTCATAATTTTGCCATATGAAAAAGTAATATTACTCTCACCTGAAACTGGAAGTTTGCCTTGGCCTTGTCACTGCAAGACATTTAGCAGAGCTTGCAGAGTAGGGAGCTGTAAGAAAATGATACAGAAAACCAGCAATTCCCCATGTCAATCTCTGTACAGCCACAGGACCATGACTCCCCCTCCCTTAACATGACAAGAATCCTTTCACTTACATGCATATGAAGACTATGAGACATACTTAGCTAAGAAAAGAGAAAAGGAGGAGAATAGGACACACTTTGAATAATGCCTCACATAGTACCAACTGATTTTTTTCTAAGCTGATGTTTTCTTCTTGCTCGGTATCATGTCAAAGTGTCCCAGTCTGCTAAGTCTGAGAAGAAAAAAGCTCTACAACATTATCAGTAAATACACAACATCTGAGATATGTTTTTATTTTTATTTACATCCAGGGCCACAGGACAAAAATTATTCTGAGGGAAACAAAAGGTCCATCCCAGAAAGCTTGACACTACATATGGGCTACCACTATACTGACACACTCAGTTTCTGATTTCCAGATGAGAAAAAGGCCTCAAGTAATTATTATGCAAAACATAACCCACATCTTTCTGATACAACAGGAATCTGCTGGCACTCTGTATTGCCAGGGGTTATTTGTGGTTTTATCCTAATTCAGTATTCAGCTAAAAGTATGATAAGAGACAAATTCTATCTCTTTTTATTGAACTATAGCCTGCAATATATCATCTGCAAGTTTTTACCGGTCTTAAGATTATACATAATAGTAGAATTTATAGAAAGTAATTTTCAACAATGCTCTAAGTTTTTATAACAGACAGGTAATTTGCTCTTTAAATATTTATGTATGTCATGCACTACAAAGAGCTAAAAATCATTTTGCAATGTTTTTTCTGTCATCCTGTAAAATAAATAGCCTAAATACAAAAGCAAGTTTCCTGAGTTTTACAGAAATTATTCTTAACCAGGATAAAAAAGAAATGCTTTGCCACCTTTTGCAGCAGGAAATATTGAGGAAAATATGTAGGAAAAAAAAGAATATGATAATATTTTCAAAATTCTGGTGATCTTCAATTGAATTTAATTTTTCACAGAAAGAAATAAGCTTCAGTCAATATCTAAAAATTTTTATTATCTACTTTCATGATCAGAGTCTAACTCTAAAGGCAACTTCCGTTTACAGACTGTAAACCTTATTTTTGTCAGTGAATTTTGATAAGATAGAAAATATCTTATTCTGTCACTTTTTAGGAAGCAGGTCTAAGCAGAGATCTTTCCCAAATAAAGTATTCCACAGTAGGTATTTTTTTTATTTATTTATTTCCTCATAAAGACAAAACACCTTGAAAGGAATAAACAGAATATTAGCTGGCAATTTCTGGTTTGGACTGAAATGACTGTACCTGTATTCAGAATTTGTTTGGCAACTGCAGAGTGCCATGGAAAACTGTTCCATGTGCATAATGAGAAAATGGAATGAGAAGTAACAGAACCAATAGTTAAAGAGTTTGCTTTTGTAAGTCTTTACTGAATATAATTTAGTTGTCCTTGTCTCCTGACAAGGGCATAGCCAAAAGCTGGCTAATATTTGTTTAGCTGGCTGGCTAAAAATAAATAAAAACTAAAATCACCTTTAAAATAGTTATATATAATTATATCAATTCTTGTATTCCTGACCAAATATTTGAGATACATATGAAAGAATTCTGACCATTGTCAAACATAGAATAACTGACCTTAACCTTGACCTAAAATTGTCCTTGTTTCTTTTTTTTTAATAGTTTTTAATTTAAAGACTTTCCTTTTCAAGAATTCATCTTCAGTTTCATTCCATGAGATTAACATAGAGATTTGTATACAAATGACTTTTCTGTAGATAAAACCAAGAGTGAGAGGGAAAGTGGAACAAAAATCCACAGCACTTCTTAAATTAAAATTGACATTTTTTTCATCTTATTGATCCTTCTGGTTCCCCAGTGATGCTTCAGTAAATCCTCTTGAGACTCGTAAAGAGCTATGTGCTGCCAACAACTATTCTGACTAGCAGCATCTACAACCTCTTTCCTTTTCTTCATCATAGCATAGAATAATAATTTTTCCATGCTCATATGGTGCTAAGCTCTGCCTTCTCTTTGCAACTTGGACACAGTCATTTGCATAGCCATGTGCAAGATGAGCAAAAAATTTCTATTAATAGGAAAGGGAAGAGATCTGCCCATGGACACTAGCCATAACCTCTCACTGGGAAAACCAATCTAGCCTCAATGTGTTTTTATGAAAATGGTCGCATTCTTAAGGTCTTCCAAGATCAGCTGTTACAAAAATATTTTATATGATTATTTGCATTTGAAATTTTGAATTTTGATTTCAGACTTTAAAGAATAATTGTTCCAACTTTTACATCCCTAAGATGAAAGCAAACTGGGAATCATAATGATGAAATGACATCCTCACAAATTACCTGTTTCAGGAATTGCCATCTGCGATCCCAAGTGATCCTGTCTTGCAGTTATGCCTCTCAGCTATTTGTACACAATATGCATCTGCCTGTCATTTGACAATTGTGCCAGCTCAGATGACACTTTGGAGCACATGTTTCATGTGTCATTCTTTGCAACATAAACTGAACTTTGTAGGGATCAGCAGCCTTCCATAAGATCTCCTGCTCTTTCCTCAGGCTCTGCTGTGCCAGTAACACTCTTCATAATAACCCATGGAAATAAACTGCCTGATGTTTTCTGCAGTATATGAGAAACATGATACCTGAATCACTGAAAAAGCAAATTTAGCACAGACAATTCCATATGTAACACCAAATGGAATAAGCTCCAAAGTTGCAATAAAATCTTATAAAACATATGAACAGCAACAACAAAGCCTTCCCGAGACTAAAAAGTTATAATATTTTCTATATATATTCTGCAGCTATGTTCCTTACCCAGAAAATTAGTTCATCTATTTTTTTTTTCTGTTTCGTTCTCTGCTCCATAAAAATACCACCTGCCAAGTTGCTGAGTATTTACAGATCTACAATAAATTCAGTATCTTCTTTAAATTTGCTAACAGATGTTGAATTATTCTGGAATTAACTGATTCTTTGTGGTTTCTTGTAACAATTAAATGTGTAGCAGTTCTCTGAAGTGTTGAAGGATCTAATTTTTCATTTGCATAATTGTTTGTTCTAGTAAGACAGTAGTTTAAAATCAAATCTTACAAAAGCAGTGCAACAGAAATGAAAGTGTAATAAATAAGTAAGTAGCTGTACAGCCGAAGAGATACTAGTTAAGCTATTTATGTACTATCTAAAGAATGAAGATCATAGAGATTTCAGCAGATGAAGTTTTTCAGAGTTTCAATCAGATTTATCTCCAAGTTGCACATGAAATATCTAATTAGAGAAGCAAAGGCAAGGAAGCAGAGAGCTCTGCATGTCTGAATCAGAAAAATAGAAAACCTAGAGATTCTTAAGAAAAACTAAATATATCTCCTCATGCTTCTCTTTCAGTCTGTTTTCAACATCGACTTCATACTTTGGCTCCATTCGTCCATGAATTCCCAGAGTATTCCCATTACCTAGAAAGATGATGGTTATTGCTGTTTCATAATGATATCTACTTCTTATAGAAAAGAAAAATCTTACTTTGAATGTTATAAAATTACTTGTGCTACCTTCAAGACTTTAGGCTTTATGGGAAAAGAAGAGTTCCTGAAAATTCAATAAATGAATTAATAAAAAAATCAAAATAAGGGATTATAAAATCACATATGTTCTATTTAGTTTTACCAGACATACACTTACTTGTGATAAACTAAATAAACGAGGCTAATCCTGGGTTAGCAAAATATTCTACTGCTTTCTACCCTTCCAAAATAGCCTTGAAACTGAGTTGAACTGGACATTTGTAGTTTGGCCTCAGGACAGAGGTAACCTTCCCCAGCTGAGTCTTTGAAACAGATATCATAGACTGCTGGAGAACTCAACTGCAGGAAAAAGCACACTGGAAGCTTATCCTCCTGCTGTACTGATCCTCAGTTCTTCCACATATTCGGAGTTTGTTGGCATATGAACTGAATAGACTTCTAATATGCAAAATTTGACACAGGAAGCAAGATTAAGGTATCATGTTGTTCAGTTAGAGCTATTGTACTTATCTCTTTTTTTGTTTTTTCTTATCTCTAACCGATGAACTGATCTTATCTCTAACTGATCAGTGAATACTTCCTTGTGCACAAACACCCCATTGCTTTACATTGTCAAAGTATTGTACAAACGCCAAACAGGTGAAATTTACTACTGGCATATCTGCCACTTTCAATGTCAAAGTAAGCACTAAAAATATAGATTGCTTGTCCATCTCTCTCTAATATTCTGTCTCTAGCAAACTGCTTAACCTCTCATAGCAAAAAGTTCAGAATTTGCTAGAGAGAAAATTTTTTATAGAGTATAAAATAAAAAATCTGACTGACCCCGGATTTAATTGCATCCCCTTTATTGCAGGGAATTGTATTTCCTAAATTAGCCATGATCCTAATGCTATGCAACTATGACAGTTAAAGCTATACCATGTCCTCTGCAGTAATTAGAATGATCTAATGGTTCTGGTAAATTGTGCGTCTCGGTGGTATCTTGTTTTAGCATCCTCTTGTGCTTATTGTAATAGTTTTTTTATGGATTTTTTTTGTGTTTGTCTTGTTTTTTCCCAAGCCCACCAGCTTTTAAAATCATTACTTGTTACTCACTGTAGCATATCTAATTTTAGATTGCAAACTGCTTGGGGCAGGTGTCATGTCTCTTATGTGTCGGGAAAACTGGATAGTGAACATTGTGCAACCTAAACAACAACAACAACATGGGGCTGGATCATACCCTAAAGTTATATGAACAGACAGCCTTCTTTACAGAGACTGTCTTGTAGCCCAGTCTGGGAAAAAGGGATATGTCAGCTGGTTCCTCAGTGTTGCCCTACAACAATGAAACCCTGCTTGAGATAACAAAAGAATTAGCTGTAAGGTTGAATGAAAAGTGGCCAGATGACAGAAAGAAGTTTAAAAATGCAGATAATCTATTAGAATAGCTAAATTCACATAACTAATAAATTTTACTCAAAAGGGAAGCCCTGAGAAAATTCATGAGGTCACAAAATTATAACTTACAGCAGTCATTATTACTTATTTTCTAACTGTAATAATAAAAGGAAGAAGTTATATTTGATTATGTTGGAATTAGCTATCTATTTCAGTGGAGTCAGTCCAGATTTATGTTGGTATAAAGAAGACCAAAAATTGCCCTAATTCATTCTCCTGAGCTTCTATCAATGTAACTTGGAATAGTTTTTGTCTTGCCCTCAAGTTATTTTAGAGACACCACAGTATAAAGTTTTTGTTTTCCTGTCAGCCTGCCAAAACCTGGACATTTTAAACTAGCTCTTCTTATTTACTAACAAGAGCATAAATTTTAAACTTTTGTGGAGGCCACTACAAACATTCCCACTGACAACAAATCTTCCAATCAAATTACCAGAACATATAAAGTTGCTCTAGAAACAATTATCATGAGAGGCTTTTGGCTTTATGTGCACAGGTTATTCGATCTGCCCAAGCCTCTTTTAACACTCTTCCTTACATAATCTAAGAAAAACATGTACTTGAGCATCTAATCTAAACAAGAGGTAACAGAAAGGCAAAGAGCTCTAGTCACTCAACAAAGCTGTGACAACTTTCCTGTAGATTTCTGTTAGTAGAAACAAAAAAGAATTTTTTAAGGGGGCAGCTACTCTTCATTTCCTTTCTCATATCTGTGAGTTTTAAAAAATATCCCTAAGTCTAAAAGTAGAAAGACATAAAACAATTCTTTAATAATAGACTATTTTTAAATCACATCTTGAGATCTTGAGTAAGTAGCAGAAGATTTAAATGCATTTCTTCAAAACTTTAAAAAGCAGGACTTAGGTCTGCCACTTTTATTTATCTTCATTACATTGCTTCTGGACAGAATTGTGTCTCACAATCTCAGTAATCAAGCTTTTCAGCATCATAAAAGTAATTTATATTAAATTTAATCTATTTTATCTTCAAACCAGTGACCCCTTCATCCACTATTTACCACGAGGTTAGAGTGCAGCATTTTCAGCATTTTGATGCCTCATCAGCTATCTGGAGGTTCTGCTTTAGTTTTGGATAACCACAGGCTTCAAAGGTACTCCAAAATGCTTGTAATATTAGTCCAACTTGACATAATCAAGAAATATTTATTTCATATATCTTGCAAGAATTAACCTGCAAGGATATAAACAGCAAAGCTCATGTCATGTTTTAAAAACTGCACTTTTGTATAAACAGGTTTTTAAACTTTTTTCAATTATGCCCCGGTAAAGTGTTGAATTGTTTCTAAATTCTCAGATACCCTCAGAAAAAATAGAGAAAAACATAGAGAAGAATTGAACAACATTTGATAATATTAAATTACCAACAATATTTATGAATGAATTTTTCTCTCTATTTTCAAAATACAGAGATATAATTTTAACAATTTGTGCAGTAAAATATTTTGACTGATACTAAAATGAATGTTAAAAGTGCTAAAATGTTAAAAGGTAAAAAATAAATTTTACCAGTGAATTTCACTTTTATGCTTCAGAATTCTTGTCTTATTGTTTAATCTAATCTTTGATGACTTAAAATGAAAGATTAATAGGGATTCTGTTCTTATGAATTACCTTTTAATCACAGTGAGTCTATTAATCATTTTATGGCAGCAGTAATTACATTATTTTGATGCATGTCACAACAGACAGAAAAGAGCTATTTACATTTTTATGGATATTTTGCCATATTACAGTAGATATCCTGAATATCAACCTGCATTTATGTAATATTTCTTTAGTAAAGTATCTTTAAAAAATGTGATGAATTAAGCAAATGATAAATTATGCAAAACAGAAGAAACTTAAGAACAGTTGCTCTTCTTTTTACAATCAGGTATTGTGACTCCAGATTATTTTTCAACTGAGAGTGAAAGTTGCCCTTTTTGGTATGATTTCTGTGGTAAGGAGCAGACAAATTAAATCTATTCTCTTATGTCTCTTTATGTTTCTTCTTCTGGAAAAAAAATTACATCATTATTTCCCTATGTATCCATTTTTACAGATTAAAGGGACCTCTGCAAAAATAGGAGTGAGGCAATGGCACATTCTTCAAAGATGAAATAAAGTAATACAACACTGAAGTAATTATGGCAACTAAACCAAATTAGGGATCAATAAATATCATCCTGCACAGCATTTTACAGGAGGATATCTTCCAGATCTGCCATTTGCTTCTCTTTTACGAGTTGCACTAAATTGTTCTGAAGATCTTGTCTCCAGGACATTACATATACTTACAGCCATAATTGTTGAATATCCAGCAGAAGCCTAAATCAGCTGAATTTAATTTTTGTGCTAATGCCTGGTAGTGATAAAATAATGTTTGCCTCCTTTGTTTTAACTGACTCTTTTAGAAGCCATAGGGCTCATTGTTAAGCCACTACAGATTTCCTCTCTCTCTCTGAAACTGCTCATATAGTTTGGCATTCCCATTTTGTATCTCAGATAGTACTATTTTTTCTTAATTGTAGAAAGCATTCATTCTGTTCATCTGTGAACAGTTGCTGCCTCTACCCATATGGCTTTTTAATATTTTTCTGAGTTTCCTAATGTGTTTTATTAAAAATACATGATTGAAAAAGCTTTTAATAGGTATGTAAAATTATGTTGTACAACAGTTAAGCACTTTATTGAGTCCCTTGAAGTAGTAAAAGTTGGATGCAGACCATAGCTGTCAATTCTGCTACAAGCCTCTGCTTTTCCTGTGTAGTGAAAGAACACTTCATTTTCTTTGGTTACCATATTATCAGCTAGTTTCTTATTCACAGATACTGCACTACATGACTTTCAACAAAGATGACTGTCAGCATGCTAATAGGAGCAGGGAACACATGTCACAGAGTGGTAGTGAGAATAGTCAAATGGCACAGACCTATGAGCAAGATAACTCAAAGGTAATGAAAAGAAGGGATTTATGGCATTTGTCCTGACTAAGCTTGTCATCTAAAGTTTACTGTACAAATAAATTGCAATTGCTCTAACTCTTAAAGTTTTCCCGTTGTGAGGGTGATTTGGAAGGACCAGTGCCCTCTGTAGAGGGAAAAGAGATAATTCACAGGACTCGAGGTTAGACCTCCTCCAGGAACAGTAATCAGCAAAAAGCAGATGACCCACATGTCAGAAGAGACTTCCTTAAGGAGAAATCTATTCATTCATTTGGCAGCAGATAGAAGTGAGCAACCTGTATTCCATAAGTTACATGCAAAAATTTTACTCAATCACATTAAAAATGCAAGTATTAAACCCACGTCTTTATGGTTTTGGATTACACTACTATTAGATTTGCTGTTATTGCTGTTGTTTCACTTTGGGTGTTCTTAGCTTCATTTATTTTTTTATGCATACCAATAAATGAGTTTGGAATTAAAATTTGACCTCAGAATAAAGAAGAGTTTTTCATATTGCACTCCATCCTACTCCTTTCTGCATTAGGAAACCACCTTTCCTGTTTTTGCTTTCTTTCTTATGTTAGTATGACAAGAGATATTGCAATCAGTTCAATATGCCTCTAGAAATTAGCCATGATGTATGATTTTCTTACCCCTAGCTGATTTATGAACTTCTAAAAACTTATTTTTTAAGAAAAATATTATATTCAATATTTCTTTGAACTGTGATAGAGATGAGATTATAATTGGTTCAGGTATGATACAAAAAAGAGGCAAAGCAAGAAACATGCTCTGAAATATTCTAGAGCCAGAGCTTATTCCCATAAAGATAATTTCTAAAGAACGTGTTTTGTTTCAGCTATTAAAGGATTCAGGGATACAAGAAGTGATGGAGAAAACCAGTGGCATTTAAAGAATTATGTAATAATAAAATAGATATCAGTAGGAATACTAATGGGAGAGTAAGAAACAGTCTGTTTTGAAAACAAGAAGCATAATTCTCAACCTCTGTGAAATACAGTAACCTAATGAATCTGTAGAGTGTTGCACCTGGATGTCACCCAAATAGTTTAGCTCTTCTATGCTTGAAGTAATGATGTACTAAAAGCACATTGTTTCTAATGCAGCATTTACATTTAGTGAAACTTCGTGAAATATTGATAGGGAGGAACATGAATTAGACTTTAGACTGTATTAAAATGCACTGGAAGAGGAAAAAATGAATTACTTCTATATAATTTTTAAAGCATTACTGCTAAAGCAGCAGCCAAATTGCAGCAGTGCAAATGAGAACACAAATATTTTTTAGTCTTCCTCAGTCGCAGAACTCCAGTACACATTTTTCTGAAAGAATGCAATCAAATTTATTTGAGGTAGCATTTCACATGTAAATAATCTATATGCAGAATATGTACATAATCAGCAAGAAAAGCTTTTAGCCTTTTAAGACTCCAATAAATGACTTTGACAATCAACTATTATGAAAGTCCAGTGTTCTGAGAGTTGGACTAATGTATTTAATAATATTCCATTTCTTGTGAGTAGGTACATTATAAGTGCAGAGCTCAAGTAAAATTTGAGTTGTACAACAAAATGTTAGGTGACTTCTGTATTTTAATATTCCAAAAAAAACAAGAATAGCACATGTTATATCCGTATTCTATACAACTGCAAGAAAGTAACATTCATGGATATTTTCTCTGTGTTTGTCAAAGTACCATTCCATTTAATTGTGCTTTAAGAATGTAGGCAATCTGCTCCCAAAAGCTAGACAAATACCATATTTGCCACAGAAGTGATTACAGAGATCTTCTTGAGGTTAGAGGCAATTTGACCCTTACACATAACCTCTAAACACTCCAGTAAGTCTATTTGTTTCTTCGCAATATCTAAATTAGTTGGCTATTTTTTTAAAAAAACCTGTGCATTCTGCCTCCCCCCCCTTTACCTCACCCACCAATTACAACCCTGTGCAAAATTACCTTGGATTTAGTGCTCTGCTGCTGTTCAATTTATTATGATAGTTGACTGAATTGCATGCCAGATCCCATCAGAAATACAGAATTTCTGTGATATTAGTGCTACTTTTCTCAGAGTGACCAAGGTCATGACTACTATCTTCTCAGCAGTGCGAAGCTTTAAGCTGATGGCAGCCTTAGAACAGGTAGTACTGAATCCCAGTCCCTCCTCTCCCATACCTTCTATCCCCTTATTCCTTCACAAAGTATTTGTTAGGGTTATAAGGGAAAGTTTAGCAGCCACAAGCCAAGCCTGGGAACAGTGTACATGGCATTGTCATCTCTGGGAGCCAGGTCTGGTTCAGTGAATGCTCTGCAGGTGAAGAGGCCAAAGAGGCCCTTCTATTCACTAGAATGTGTTAAACTTCTGTCATCAGTGCATCAACTGCATGAATTCTTCTATATGCCCCAAAGACTAAAGAGAAAAACTGGAATCCTAGTAAAATCTAACATGATAGTGTATATATGGCCTTATCACTTCTGCTTGATTGACTGAATACACTTCCTTACTCAGTGGACCATGAACTAAAAAAATCAACGAGGCAATATCTCAACTTTTAATTGTTTTGGTGTTTTAATACCAAAACTTTTACTGAGGAGAAGCACTTTTATTTGCAATTGTAACCAGCTGTCAGACCAAAAAAATACCCCATTCTTTAGTAGCTTTTGTCATTCAGTTGCTTAATGGAATATTCCTTTCTTTCTATTAAGTTATAAAAATAATAATAGGATTCAGGAACATGCTTTGCAAATTGTTAGTTTTGCTGTTTATCTTTTAAGCAGATGATACTCCAAAATCAAACAGAGGGTTGCATTTTGTGTTGTATTCTGAATGAGGTAATTCCTTCAGATGTTCTGTGTTCTATATTGCTCTCTCAGAAGTAAACATTGATCCTGGCCTTGGATATATGAACAGATAGAAAAATTATTGTATTGGTGTTTGATCCTTATGACAGTACCATCTGTATGTGCATCAGTGGTATGTAGAAGCAGAGGCACTGTATGCATATGAAGATTTTGTTTTTAGATATTTTTCTGCTTGACTGCTGCATAAAAAACCCTATTCTGGCATGACTGAGAAAAATTAATATATCATCAGGAGAAATCAACACATGGAAGACCTGTGAACTGTCTTTACCATGTGATTCTGCAATTACAGTTAGTTTACAACTCTGAACTTTCCTCTACATTTATAGGAATAGTTGTGATATTCTTTATTGAATAAAAATGCCTTTGATTTTCAGCTGGTTTGACCACCTATTTGATTCTAGCTTTCAACAATTGTAATAAATTCCTTTATTGTTTGTAACATCATTTGATTCTGGAATCTGAGTTTTCACCCTGTAGAAATTTTAAAATTTGGCACATTTTTGTTTTTTTGGATCAGAATGAAGAACCCAAAAGATGAATTTTTAACAAAAATAATATTTTAAGAAAAAGAAAAAGTTGTTTTAGAGAAGGCAATATTCATGTATTTTGTTATTTGTAGTCCAGCAATCTAGATCTGTCCAACTAGCTTGGGGAACTGGGACCATGCCTGTTTTCCAGGCAGCAATCCAGAAAAGTACATAGTCAGCCAAGAAAAGTCTGCCCAGGAAACTGTGCAGCCTGGGTTATCCATGGAACCTTGTCATTCCTGTATACTACCAGTTGTACTATAAGTTAGCCAGAGCTCCCAGGCACTCGGGCAGCCCACACCCAGACAGGTGGGATTTCAGGGAGCCAGGGAAAACACGTGTCAGTCATTGGACCAGTATGTGAGTAGGCAGAAAAACAAGCGCTCGCGCAAGCCTTCCAACCTACCCATCTGCTTTGCTTTTGTGAAGTTTGCTAAGTCAACAAAGTGGCAAGGAAAGTTTTTAATTGCATCAGGAAAATTATTTTCAGAAAGAATTGTTAGTTTCAAAGTTTTGCTCAGTTCTGAGTGTGGATAATTCAGCAATGTAAAGGAAGTCATTTTATATCATTTCACCGACACTCCATTTAAGTTCTACAGGACAGATGATAAATTGAAGGATGCTGGAGTACATCCAGAATACACTACATTCCAGAAATTCCCACTCATAGTAATGACTCTTAGGGATGTTTCCATATTGGTGTAAAATATAGTACTTCTAATATTATAAATTTCCTATAACTCTTTGATAACCTCTCAAATAGAAGCATATGGGTAGTTTGAAAACAGACTTATAGTTGCTGTGGCTGGACCTGTGGCTCAAAAAGTACTTAAACTTATCCTTATAAGCAATGCAAAGAAATCATTAAAATATCCTAAAGCAGAATACAAACTACAAATAAAATTTCTTAAATGGACCTCAAATTACCTTTCAATGATAAAAAGACAAAAACCGGTTTCTGCTTAGTTTTTACTCCTCCCTTCAGTTTACAAGATAATCAGTGGACAAATAATTTTTATGGTTTTGCCCCTTTGGATTGCTGCATCCTCCTCATTTTGACACAACTGGGGCATGCAATTATTCACAAAGGTCATTTTTCACACAAGAAAAGGACAGTGACCAGAAGGCAGCATTTAGGCTGTGAAAACACCATGACAATTTAATCAATGAGAAAACCCCAATGTCAAGAACCATCTTATTTCTGCATTGACAAAGTCTGATGCGTCATCAGTTGCTTGTAAAACTGACAAAATACAGGCCAAAAAAGCAGGACAAAAGGACTATAAATGCTCTATTACATTAGTCATAAAGGTGGAGATAATCTCATTTTAAAATATTCATTTAATAATTAGTTTGAAGAGCAAAATATTGTTCACAGAGTAACAGCTGACATACATTTATGGTTTGTGCTCACCAAAACTAGTCTCTGTCCTTCTCCATTTGCAACTTCTAAAATCTCTTTCTCTGTAAATTGCAACAACATAGTTGTCTAAATGACACACTACAAATATAAAAATCACACACTAAAATCCTAAAATCCACAATGTTGACACCCAGATATGGAAGTATACGTGATGAATGGCACATGAGCACGCCTGAAATGTTTGTAAAATACGAAATAGCTTAACTTTAAAATTTTATCATAATTCACCATTTAAATGCTTGTGCATGGCCCTTGTTGGGCCAGCTAATAAAGATGTGTTGGGCTGTAGGTAATACATAAAGTAGATTGAGCTCAAAATATAGTGGAGGGCATGAAGATACTATTTGATTATTATCTTGAGCTAAAAGTTATCTTGAGCACGCTTCATGATATGTATGCCCATGGGACTGCAGGAGGGTGAGGGTATGGAGGAAGACAGCCACAGTAACTTCACTGCAAACAGTATAGTTTTTACATCAGCTTGTGACATGTAAAACTCAGGCTGATTCTTTTAAGAGAACTGTGTCTCCATCTCCAATGTGTGACCTAATTATCACTCTGTCTAGCACATTGTAAGGTTATATTTATGCTAAAGTGCAAAGTGTAACTAGACGTCAATGGATGAAGACATTTAGAAAAGCAAGAATTTCAAGTAATTTTTTCCACTGACTGTTAATTGATTTCTATTTAATAGATTTTTCACAACTAAATTAATTAATCTAAAATATTTCAGATCAGCATGAATCAGATAGATCTGTTTACACAAATGGACTGCAGTGATATGCTCAGATTTCTGTACATTTTTGATGTGCCATGAGATTTTAATTAACAAAAAAGCCAGACCAGATATTTGTTATTATTTTTATTGACTTTTTAAATCTCTTAATATTTTTAAAATTTAAAATTTTATTTTCATTCCTTGAAAACTGGTCACAGATTTTGTCTCCATCCTGAACGTTGTTCACTTTTAACATTTAATGGTGAACATGGTGGTAGTGCTAAGCTGGCTTTTGGACTTGATGGTCCTCAAGGGCATTGAGAACCTCAATGATTCTGTAATGCCATAATTTGAATTAGAGAATTTCAGTGACAAGCAATGCTCAAGTAGGGTTTTAGTTTTGTATGATTAGAAAAAACACTTATTTCATGAGGACTGCAGGGTGTGGCAGTTCTTAATTCAGCAAATCCTCAATCTTCTCCTGCTACAGTCAAATGGATCACAGATACAAGAAAGACATGCATACAGCTTTGTGCTCTTTCTTCTCTAGAGGGATCCTGCCATAGATATATCTTTTGTATTCTCTGGATTTCGGATAAATGGATTTAACCTATGGGAAGTGGTAGCTCAGGAAGACGAAAACTGCAGTGCACAAATTCAGTCTGGTTGTAAAACTGAGCTGTTTTTGAAAACACCCAGAATCTAGTAATTTTGCATGTTTAGTCATGAGAAATGCCTGTTCTATGCAGTTAATTGAAAATGTGGCAAGATTACTTTAGAAATACAAAGAATATGGGAACAAAGTCTGATCTATATTTATTTATTTATTAATAGCATCTACCAGTGTACAATACCTGCAAAGGAAGAGATTGCTAAGAGTGTATCTAAAAGAGCCTGCATAACCACGTAGTGTGGTCATTAATAATATTGGTAAGTAAGGCAGTCATATTGCTTTCTTCATCACAGTTTATGAAACCATTCCTTATAGGACTCTCAACATGGAATTCAGCATCTAGGCTAGATCAGAAAAACTCAAAAAATATACTTAGTTGAAGGAGATGTATGGTGAGAAATGTCAGTCATCCCAGTCTCTAAATGACACTGAAAAACCTCTGTCAACCCTCAGGTACATTGCCTAAATTCCAGAGATACTTCATTATTTGAGTTCAAAAGTTGTCAGGGCACTCAGCTGCACATCTGTACCCTAAAGTGGAGCAGCTAAATGCCTCAGCACTGTCTTGCCTGACTTGGATCTAGAAATGAGACCACGAGAGTACCGTGCAAGTCTCGTTGTCAGTGCAAGGAATAAGCACACAGCCAGACTGCTTGTGATGCACAGGTGAAGAAACCATCTGCTTTTCCTGAATTAGCTTAAATGAGTTTGGGTAAGGGAGCCTCATACATATTCACAAATACGCTATTTTGCAGTTAGAGCCCTTCCAGATTGACATAAAAGGGGCTTAAATACTTGAATATGTAAAGAAAATGTGAGATGAAGTCTTCATCATATTGTGTGTGTTATAGCTAGTCATCTGTGAAATAACAGCAGGTAGTAGCAGCAGAATGAAAAAGTCCTTGTCCAACAAGTTTGGCCTTACAAAGGGGTAGAGAAAAGGGAAAGCATTTCAAACAAGCTTCAAGCATGCCTACTGGCTAGCAGCAAATGGGAAGATGGCCCTAATGAACTGGTAGAAAACTACTATAAGCATGCTGAGCAGCAGATGAGAAAACATCTATGCAGCATCACAGATACAAAATTTTATCTGGGAAGAATTCATAATCAGAGGAAAAATGTTATAAACTTAAATGACAACTGAGTTTTAAAGCTCAATGCTTAAAATGCTATGTAATGACCTTCCTTTTCTTCTAAATTTACTGAATCACTAGGTTGGAATAAACCTTCAGGATAAGTGCAAACCATGCCCTAACAGCTCAACTAAACCATGGCACCCAGTGCCACAATGAGTCTTTTTTTTAAACACATCCAGGGATGGTGACTCCACCACCTCCCTGGGCAGACCATCCCAGTACTTTATCACTCTTCCCATAAAAATCCTTTTCCTAACAGCCAACAAAAAGCAAAACATCAAAAAGAAAGATTAAGTTAAGAGACTTTGTGGAAGATAAAATACGAGCAAGAACATAACTTTTTTAGTTCCTTCAGCTGTGAATGTAATCATGTTTCCTTTTTCTTTTTGTAAAGAAACAAAACCTCAGTGTTTTCTCAATACCATTTGAGGTTCAAAGAAATTATCTGACCTTCAGTTAGGATCGTCACATCTGCTTTCTCACCCTACACACACACACACAGTTGACAAGAAACTTTTAGTGAAGAAACTTGAGGAGCGTTACCCTAATTCCATCAAAACAAGATCACTTGCAATTTTAACAAGGCCTTTAACAATGCCTCTCAGCATCCAGAACACCTCACCATCTCATTTGTAAGGCTTTGGACTTTAATAAGTATATTGAAAGTTCTTCACCATTGTAAACTTTAACTTTTAAAGCTGAAACAGTATAAAATTAATTTCAGTATTACTTCCAGATGTTGTTGGTTTTATATACCGGGCTAAGCTGCACACATATTATCCTGGGCAGCAGGGTCTACGTGATTCTGCTTGAACACGGTGATATCCAATGTCTATTCCAACCTCAATGACTGTCATCTTTGGGACTTTCCCTCTGGAGACCGGGATATATCCTTCTCCCTTGACAGCCAAGGAATGGCATTCTGTTGACATTGAGGATATCACAAAGGCTCCTCCACCTGCTGGGCTGCCTCTTGCCAGGTTTTTGTGCACAGAGGACATTTCTCATCACAGGATCTGATATATATGAGGTTAAAACCCATCTGCAAGGTCAGAAGAAGATACCAAATATCTTGCCAAACCAGCTTTCTCCCTTTGGGACACCTTTCTTGTTGGCTGGACAAATAGAAGTGGGTGGTTCCTGGGAACTCTTTTGCTGCAGCAGACCTCTCATTAGGGACAGAGATGAGCCAAGACACAGACTCTCATTCAACAATATGAAAAAGGTCCCAGTTTATTCTTCTTTACAGCTTTGCCATCCAGACTCTGACTACAGCAAGCTCCTACTGTAGGGTCTGACTGCGGACTCTGACTGTGGCTATTTCCTGCTGGACTGTGATTGCAAGTATTGATTTGCAGACTCTGAACACAGCTTTCACCTAGCTCAGCTGTGACTGCAGGCTCCAGCAGCAGCTCTGACTCCATCAGACCCAGACTGACCTCACAGCAGATTTTTTATTGCAGCAACTCTCTTCCTTGTTTTGTTCTTTATGGCTCCCTGGATCGTTCCCCCTTCTTCAGGGCTCCTCTACCTCCTTAGAGCTCCTCTTTCTCAGGGCCCTCTGCCTCCAAGATGCTCCTAACCAGCCAACCCACCCCTTGTATCACTTATCTTTATTAGTCACAGCTATGACCCATTAAGGGCAAGGTTGTTCGTCTTCTTTGGTAATTAACTTATTGGGGGCAAGGTTGACTGTAATCTCTTCTTTACCTACATCTTTTATGTCAGAGAATAAATGGGACACTCTTCAGACTTGTTGCTTTTCAGCAGCAGGAATTAAATTTTGTCCAGGCCTTCTGAGGGGACACATGCAAGGTGTGAAGACTCCAGCAGGGTCGTGGTCTTGATCCTCAATCTTTGGCTTGGTGGAGAAAAGAGCTCCAGGCACTGAGTGAAGGGAGCCTCTTCCAGTACTCCTCTCCTGTTTGCCCAGCTGTGAGTGGCCTTGGGTCCCACACAGGGGCTGTCCCAGGGGCTGTGGTTGCAAGGAGGGTGTGACACATTATAAACTAAACAACACAGAGAGACAAGGCACAGTTTTCTTTGGTTTATTCCTACAAGGCTTCCCTCAATATAGACAGTTGCTCAGCACCCCTAATGACCAATTCTGGAATGAGCTGCCCCTGCTGTTTGCTCTGATCCAAAACCAGGCCACTCCTTCATTCTCAGAGTCAGATGTAGCAAAGCAGGTACGAGGAGAGAGCCTTCTCCAGCAAAGGACCTTTGCTCCTGCATATGGTGCAGATATACAATGAATTCGAATAGTATGGAGGTGGCTCTTCAGTGGAAAGGTGCCCAGGTGAGGCCCCAGAGCAGATCTTTGCAGCAGGCCTACAACTTGCATGTTGAGGACATGGAGCCAGGTTCTCCACAGCATTGCATGATGGTAGGATGGGAAGAAATGGGCCACACCTGAAACAAGACAAGCTTACACCAGACACAAAGGGCAACATTTTTCCCTATGGGGACAGTCAGAGAGAGGCAGAGTGCCCAGAGAGGCTATGTTGTCTGTATCCCTGGGACTTCTCCAGAGAAGGCTCTAAAGAACTTTGAACCATATTGTCACACCTTCTGATGTTGCTTTGAGCAGGAGCTTTCACTAGCGACCTCCTGGCATGCTCTTGAAACTGAGTTTTCCCACGACCCCATGATTTTCTTTTTCTATTTCCATGCTGCTTCCCCACCAAAATACAACCACCTATTTTCCCATCTTTGGGTCCTCCCCCAGGCATCTTAGGATGAGTCAGTCCCATATTTCCACAAAGCCCTGAACAATATCCTTAAAAGCTCTTGCCCTTCATCCTGCAATGACTTCTCCAGCAACAGAGTCACTGACTCCCTTTAGCCTGCAAGGCCTGGACACAGAATTTCTGTCAGAGACCCAGCTGACTTCAGAAAATAATTGAATGGCAGACAGTTCAGCAAAGGAAGGTGCAAAGTCCTGCACCTGGGAAGTAATAACTCAATGCATCAACACATGCTGGGAGCAGATTTGCAAAATGGACTTGGAGGAAGAAAACAAGAGACTGGACCTGTGCCAGCTCTGTGCCTTCATGGCAAAGAAGGTCACCAGTTTTCTGTGTTGCACAAGGAGGAGTCTTGAGAGCAGACCAAAGGAGATGGTCCTTCCCTCTCGGCAGTGCTAAGGCCACCACTGGAGTACTGTGTCCTGTTCTGCTCTGCAAAACTGCCAGACTTTCATTTCTGTTTCTGCTTGTAAAGAACCACATAGGCGATGAAACACCTGGAGCTTCCTTTCCATAGGAAAGGCTGAGAGAGCTAGGATGGTTTAGACTGATGAAGGCTCAGGGCAAATCTCATAAACATATATGAATATCTGAAGCAAATCTGGAAAGAAGGCAGAGAAAGACTCTTCAAAGAAGTATCTCTTGAAATGACAGGACCTGAGGCATTGAGCACAAACCACAGGAGGTTCATGCTAAACAGAAAGAAACTTTTTTCGTGAAGTGACCAAGCACTGGCACAAGTTACCTAGAGAGGTTGTGGAGTGCGGAGCCACTCTCCCTGGAGATTTTAATCTCTATGTGGCCCTGTTTGAGCAAATGGCCACCTCTAGATAATTCTTCAAACCTCAGGCACTCTGATTTAGTGAACTGTTTGATTTTAGAGAACAGGATGAATTCAGTTGTGGAAGTGTCTGTCTTCTTATTTTTTCCTTTTATTTTCTACTTTACTTGACAATTATTAATGAACCATAACCTGTTTACCTGATTATTTTTGCTTCACTTCCATTACAATGACTACACACATGCATGAACATATACAGTTCCCTGAATATATGCTGCTAACAGTCTACTGTAATATTATCCTTTAGCAGTATAATTTATAAAATTTTACAAATTTCATAAGAGCACAAATATTAATATCAATATTTTGTGGTTTGTTACAGATACAGATTTCTATCTTTTTCAGCAGATGTTTTCTCAATGGCAAGCCATTAAAACTAATATCAAAAATATTACCCAGCAGCCTACTTAAATTATAGAAATTCATGTATCAGCTGGTAACTAAATATGCAGAGCATATATCCAGGCTTCACACCTTCAGCCTTCCCCAGACATATCATCAGACTCATGTGTTTTACAGAATGCACAGATGATCAACAAATCACAGGTGTTTTCCTTTCTCCATCTGTAGATTTACAAATCCACTTTTAACACTAAATTCAGCATGTAAGTAAGACATTGAGTGGAGAGTATATTTTAACATGCATTTATAGCCTATATTCAAATGCAGAAATTGTTCTTTTTCTGACTTGTTACAAACCTTTACAAACGTTTGTTACAAACACCTTTTGTTATAAACCTTTGATTATTAGACTATTCTTTATGTGGGGAAAAAGCAAATTGGCTGATTTCAGTTTTCTTGGAAAAAACCTCCAAAACCCACAAAAACAAGAAAGGGAACCAGAGTTTAAAACTTCTGGTTAATTTGCAAATCTTTTTGTAACACAGATGATGACCATTTGCATGGGATTTTTTTGTATTACTGTTTGTTTGTCAGTTCCACACAATTCCAGTAAACATAAATTTGTTCCAGCACTTCATGGATTCACAGTAAAATTTAATTGCATATGTCAGTTCATACAAATCTCAGTATGCACAGTGATTACAACAAAAAGGGTTGATAAAAAAGGTAGTTATAGGTAAGAGAACATATAAAGAATGTCAGAGAATAATTAATTATAGGTTATCCATTATAGGTTTTGAGCTACATGATAGACAGTATTTCTCTTTCCTGAGCACATAGAGGAGCATAGAGAAAGATGAAGATAGCAGGATACTGAGGTGAGAAGTAAGGAAAGTTCATAGAGATTTAGTATTGAACAGCTTCAGAATCAGCACTGTTATGATAGAGGGTATAAATATGCAATATGGTTTCACCTATGTAGGAAACCAGATGGTGTGCTGGAAAGAAGAAAAAACTACAACAAAACAAGAGAAATAAAACTATAAAATACAACCCTGGGAGAACAAGAATATAGGCCGAGTTATATCTTTTCAGTGTTTTCCTTAATTATTTCTAGATCTTCATAAAAACTAATAAGAAGCATCTCAGAAATATCAGACTGGAAACAGGAAAATATGTAGAGAAAAGGAAGAAGAATAAAGTGGTTTTCTTTTAAAGTCAATTCAGAAGCTTCATACTATGTTAATTTAAAAAAGAAGTTTGGAAAGCTAATCCATTCTTGAAAGACATTTATTTAATCTGCTTAAAAGTACTTTCAGTGACAGAAGGTTGGCAACTTTCTTCAGCAAACTTTCAAGTTCTTCACTACCTTTTCCTTTCAAAAGTGCTTTCTAATATGTTTTATACTAGACAATGAGTCTTTTTTTGTGCAATTTAAGCCCATTACTTCTTTTTTGATAGAGTATATAAACTCTTTCTTTGAATAGTATTTTATTTTCTTGAAATCTATTAACACATTTTTCCTAAATCTCCTCTTTATTCTATCTTTCCTTGAAGGTTATAAAATCAAGACCTTCAATCAGTATTTTCATTCAGTTGACTCTCTCACCAATTGGTATCTGTTCATTATAAAGCTCAGCAAAAGAAAATTTCACAGAGTATGAAAGTGTATTCATGAATGCTGAATTGGCTACAAGGATATCTGTATGATTCCTCCTGTATGCCACAGTAAATGTTTTGTCCCAATGTCCACTTTTTGATGTTGCTGACTCATGATCATTTGGATTGTTTTTGTTCGCTCATGTTGACCTTGATATCCTCTTACATGGAGACCTGCAGAGCTTTTACCTAAACAGTTGTTCCCTAATTTGTACATGTGCAATTTATTATTTTTGCCTGAGTATTATTTTGTAGTTGTCTCTATTGAATTACATTCTATTATTTCAAACATACTTCTTATTTAACATGATTATTTTGAGTTCTATTGCTGTCCTCCAAGATATTTGCATGCTTTGTTGTGCCTTGTATAATATATATATATCCTCTATTCTAGTTTCCATGCTAATCTTGCTGAAGCTTCAGCATAGCATCTTCAGATTACTGAAGCAGATCTCACAAGAGAAGTAAACAGAACAGCAAAAGAAGAAAAAAAGTACCCAAATATAATAAATAAAGCAAGCATATCAGTAGGCAAAAAAATACGAGCAGAAAAAGAATCAAAGCAAGCCTATATATGGATTGTGCTGCATGAAAATGCATGTCTGGATTGTTCTGTCATTAAACAAGATGATCCTTAGTAATAGTGATCCTTTTTTTGTTTGTTTGTTTTCATAGCTAGTACATCACTAAAATCATCTACAGATATTGTCAAGAAAAACTACTTTCTCCTTGTCCCAAGGATTTTAGAATATTTGAGTATTTATAGACTCTTGAAAGTGAAAATCATGTACTTCAAAATTATGTAAAAATAGAAAGGACTGTTCAGCGACTGACACAGAAATCTATGTTGCTCTTTAATTAGTGTGACAGATCATCTGATTCTGCTTGTCTTTTGCTAGTTTAACCTCCACAACGAAGAGACATAAAGATGTTACTTCCTCTAGCTAACATAGCAACAAGAAAAAATATGGAAGTTTCTTCTCTTTTATCATTTTCCTTCTAATCTTTTTCCTTTCCAAATTTCAGGATATTAATATAATTGTAATATGGGATGACTGCATTGTCAGTGTATTAAACAAAGAATAAACACAAATTTGCTATGGTACAGATCATTACTCAAACTCTTCCATGTCCACAGCACAGGATGTAGATCCATGAACTCTCTCAGCTGGAGAATAAGTAATCAGTCTTTAGGTACACTTACTTTTCCTCTCCAAACAATTATCACAGATTACTTACTTATTAACATTATACCATGATTGTATCAAGGAGAGGTATAGCCCCAAGGTTGTATAGAAGTGTACCCCAATGCTTTTAACTTCATGTCTAGTGCTTAGTACAGCCACTTAACACTGGCTACTGTTTCTTTTATACAGCCCATTTTTAACAAGCAAGTTGGACTGAAAATCATCAGCCAGATTCAGGAATCGTTAATCACTCTATCTTCTTTATATGTTTGGCTATATGTATGTATGTAACAGATCTACTCTAGAGCCTGTATCTTCCACTACTTTTGGGCTAATTTAGTTTCTTGCCTTAGCAGCATGAAATTTAAGGTAACCTTAATTTATTGTGTTTCTTTCAATTGAATATTTTCTGAATTAAAAACATACACAAAAATGCACCTCCCCCCCAAAAAAAACCCCAAAAAACCAAAAATAAACAAAAAAATGAAAACAGGAAAACAGCTGTTAGGACAATGTTGGGAACAGTGCAGTCACTGTTATGTACTAAGATAGCCATGACATTGTAGTAGTGGAAACTAAGAAAGTGTATTCTTTGTAGCAGACTAAAAGGGTTGTGTCCTCATATTCATACCATTGGATTGCCATAGTACATACTACACTTATGTAGATTATGAAAGATTCAGGTTAAAAAGGTTAAGTATCTTTTATTTATTATAATTTGAATCAGATACAATTCAATAATCAGGAGAAACCTCACAGTTGTAAACTGTTTGAGATGAACTTTTCTTTATGAGCATCTATCTCTTTATCTAAAAACTATGTACTTTTACTCCATACATTCTACCTACTCCGCAGTGTATTTAATATATAAAATCTAATTAATAGAATTTTAATTCTGGTAGAACAAATCTTACACATCGGTAATTATGATTAATGCACATGGGATACAAACTCTACTCATACTGATTATAGTAAGGACTATCAAATATATACCAGATGTAAGCACTTTGTTAAGGCTACTTCAAAAATTGTCAGCATTTTGACTTAAAAGGACACAGCTTTAACAGCTGTTATTTTTGTTCAATACTTCCCTCTATTCAAGACTATGTGCAGTTGTGTTTGTGCCAACAAGCCTTTGTGCAATGGTGTGTGTATATGCACCCATGGCAGTTTGGCTGAAACAGAACTGTACCCATTCTTCTTTAAAGAATCAACATTTAATATAATCTAATTTTAATTTTGCTGCTTTTCAATGAGGTATCGATTTGCTATTCTGCATGCACTCTTGTTTAGTCTTCGTGTTGAAGCATTGCATTTAATTATGTAAAATAAAATGTATGAAATCCAGTAAAGTTCAAAAGTGTGCAAAAGATTAATAATTTATGATTATACCCTATCTCCTTGTGTATCTGAACCACTAATCCCAGAAAAAAAGGTTCCATTTTCAGGAAATATTTTTTTTTATAGTGACTATGAAATCTACTTTTTCATCTGTAAAAAATAGTGATATTCAGAAAGATAGAGATCTTAATATTATTGTTTAAATAGTCTTTATTAGAATGAATAAATGTAATTTTTAGGTGTGTTTGATTCATAACTTAGGAGAAAGTTATCTAATTTTCCCAAGTCATTCTTTACTGCCTAAAAATATACTTAGTCAAATGAGGTGTATGGTGAGAAATGTCAGTCATCCCAGTCTCTAAATGACACTGAAAAACCTCTGTCAACCCTCAGGTACATTGCCTAAATTCCAGAGATACTTCATTATTTGAGTTCAAAAGTTGTCAGGGCACTCAGCTGCACATCTGTACCCTAAAGTGGAGCAGCTAAATGCCTCAGCACTGTCTTGCCTGACTTGGATCTAGAAATGAGACCACGAGAGTACCGTGCAAGTCTCGTTGTCAGTGCAAGGAATAAGTACACAGCCAGACTGCTTGTGATGCACAGGTGAAGAAACCATCTGCTTTTCCTGAATTAGCTTAAATGAGTTTGGGTAAGGGAGCCTCATACATATTCACAAATACACTATTTTGCCGTTAAAGTATTTCCAGTGTGGCAAAATAAAGGTCCTTAAATACTTGAATATGTAAAGAAAATGTGAGATGAAGTCTTTGCTGTCACATCGTTATCATGTGTGGATTTGAGGCCTTTGATTTTCCATACTTCCATGGAAAAGAACGGAAGATTTGAAATTTCAAATAAGGGGGAAGACAAATCCAAAAAGAACAGGTAACATTTCTATTATGGTTTTATCACTCCCTAACTACTTTTCTTATTAGTGGTTTTCCTTGCTTTAGTCTGATTTTTTCTTAGAGTTTAAAACAGCAAAAACATCAGTTATCTCAAAATTTTCTTTTGTCATTAAATTAATTTTGGCTTACAGCATCAATTTTCTAAACCATCCTAAGTTTTTCTACACGTGGTTGCAATTCTAATCTTCATTTTTGCTAATATAAACAAAGGTTTCCTGTGTTTTTCTTCATCCATTTCCATTATATGGAAAATATATGAGTAATTTCTGATTTGACTATGTAGTTTCAGAAGATAATTTAGACATCTTAAGAGCCTAGAATTCTTCTCATTTTTCTTCTGAAATATTTTACTGTCCTCTCTTTGTTTCTAATTTCAGATTTTACTGGTATTTTAATTATTCTGGTTGGCTTCTTTTCTCATAATACTTTATCAGTCCTGTTTCGATGCCCTCTGTATTTTCCTTCATATGTCCATTTAATCTTGAATAATTAATGAAAATAATCAGAACTCTCTAGATACTGATTTTGGCACATAGTCATACCATTAGCTGTCAGCTTACAAAATGTAATGCTCCTATGAGGACATTTTCAAAAAGTCACAGAATTCAATTATTCACTTCCACAGAGCAAGAATCACAACGTGTTAATACTTTCCTACAGTGGATTTTATATTTTGGCATTAGATCACAGTGAAGCTTCAGCTTTTCAAAATCTGGCAAAGTAAAGGAGAGTCACCAGATGGAGTCCTCAGGTAACATACTGAAATCAATGTAGTTTATTCATACAGAAGTGTTTGGGTAGGCTGTGTATTAATCTCAACCTTCAAAAGCAAACCTACAATGACTTGCCAGATTTTGGAGTTCACAGAAAAAGAGACCCTGTTAACTGATGAAGTTATTTCGCATATTTGCCTAGATTCATTTTAAAGAATCTTTGGAAGGTTTATCTACCATGTGCTACTCTATTCCTCTGTCTTCCCAGCCAAATAGATAGAGTTCAGCCTTCCCATTTAAAAGGAGTCCAGGCTGAATAATTATATACTCCAATTGTTCTCCATCTGCTGCTTGCTTGATCTACAAATGCCTTTTCTTGTACCAGGAAGCAAACAGCAGAATCTCAGCTGTTCAGAATTTCCAGCTGGGAAACTGCAAGTTGCTATGATCCAGTCCCTAGAAGAACAAACTATTTCTGCATATAGTTAAGTATAGATTAAAACCTATAGGAAGGGTAAATTATTTTAAAATTAAAATTATCTCTTTTACAGTGAATTTGTACTAAAGGGTAGGCAGAAAAAAATCAAGTAGGAAATAAACTGCCTATGGTGCCTTTTTCTAAGCTAGAGCTCTGCAAGTTAGAACACATGCTGCACCATTGGAGTTGCAGATGATAGCTGTGTCTAAATGATACCTGTGAATTCCACAAAACATTTATTTGAATCAGGTTAATATTTTTCTCAATTCATGAGCCTCCAAGCTTTTTATATGGAGCATATTTATTAAAATCACGATTCCTAAACTTTGTAGCTAGCTTTAGAAAAATAGAAAAGATTTTTCTGTCTAAAGCTTGGTATAAAGAGATACAAATCTGTTTTCTTTTAAATGCACAAACCAAATATCTACTAGCATAAATATAACTTACTTTTTATTTTGCAAAAATATAAAACTGTAAAAAAAGAACATTTTAAAAATTTATTTTTAGAATTTGTACTTTTTAAAAATTATTGCAGAAACTGAATTCTCATACTTTTCTTTCAATTAAAAGACTTAAAATAAAGGTTCTTTAGTCACAACATTGATTTCTTTTTTTCTCTATAGACAACAACTTCTCAAAATAAAATGTTTGCCGAACTAGAATTTAATCTTGTTCAAAAGAGACAGGGAGTTTTAAAATCTAAATCTCGTTATTTTAGCCTGTTATAATTTGAAATTTCTATGATTACAAAGCATACTGGAGCAAACTCTTCTAGCAACAACTTTTCCTGGAAGAGACAGCAAAACCATAGATGCATGCATGGAAAGAGGGAGAAAAAAACTCCTCACACCTTCTGTTCCTTGCATAAAAACAAAAAAGAAAGAGAAAGAAAAGAAAGAAAGAAAGAAAGAAAGAAAGAAAGAAAGAAAGAAAGAAAGAAAGAAAGAAAGAAAGAAAGAAAGAAAGAAAGAAAGAAAGAAAGAAAGAAAGAAAGAAAGAAAGAAAGAAAGAAAAGTAGGAAAATCAGAGAAATAATACATATGATAGATATTAACATTTTTAGTACAATATATGTTTAATGTCTGATTAATGGGTCCAGGCTGGTCTGTCCCATTGCAGGATATGGCTAGGCCCCACAGCCAATGTGGGTGGGACGCTGGGAAAAGGTGGAAGATACTGCACAAAATCATGAGAATATTAAAAAAAAAAAAAAAAAAAAAAAAAAGAAAAAGAAAGACTAAACAGTGAGAAGCAGTCATGTGAACATGAAGAAGGACCAGGCATTCTGCTGGAAGGTAGGTCAAGTAATACGGATGCCAGAGAGCTGACAAAAACCAGCCAATTTGGCTTCACAAAAAGCAAATTGTGCATGACCAATCTTAAAATGGAGTGACTATATTAGTGGACAAGGGGCGAGCAATATATATAATCTACCTGGACTTCTGTAAAGCATTTGTTGACTCACCATACTGCATCCTTGTGGCTATATTGGAGAGACATGGGTTTGAAACACAATACATTTGATGGATAAGGAACTGGTTGGATGACCACATCCAAAGAGTTGTGGTTAATGGCTCTATGTCAAATCTAAATCAGAAAGAAGTGGTGTCCCTCAGGGATCTGCACTGGGGCTGTTACTGCTCAATATTTTTACTAACTACATTGACAGTGGGATTGAGTGCTCTGCAACAAGTTTGGGGGGACACAATCTGGGTGGTTTGGCTCATATGTTTGAAGGAGGGGATGTGAACCAGTGGGATCTTGAACAGTTTGAGAGGTGGGTCAATGAGAGCCTCAGGAAGGGGGTGAGGCACTGGAACACGTTGCACAGAGAAGTTGGGGATACCCCATCCCTGGAAGTGTTCCAGGCCAGATGGGAGGGGCTTTCAGCAACCTGAGCTAGTGAGAGATGTCCACAGAAGGGGTATTGGGATTTAATGATCTTTAAGGTCCCTTTGAACTCAAACAATTCCCCTGCAGCCTGCTAAGAGACTGCGGCAGAGCAGATATCCACACTGGAGCCTTGGGAAAGACAACTGTGGAAAGAGTGTGAGGAGAAGAGCACGTCAGAGAGAAATTGTTATGAGTTGCTACAATCTGCTCTGCACAGCTTGAGAGGGAGAGATAGAGAATTTGGGAATAAATTAATGAAGTTGAGGCTGGGAAAAATAGTGAAGATGGAAGACAATGTTTTGGAGTCTAGGAGTTGACTATTTTTTTTTTTACTATTTGACATAATCATACACTTTTTTAAATGGCAATAAATGACTTTTTTTTTTTCCTTCAAGTTAAGTCTGCTTTGCCTATGATGCTAACTAGTAAGCAATCTCCTGTTTCTATCTGAAGAGAAAAATATTTTTAAAGAGTTTTAAGCTTTTTAAGAGGCCTTTAATTTTAAAAACTCCTTTCTTTTGAACTTGAGCAGGGATTTGGTCTACATGGATTATTTGTGAGCAGACAGTCTCAGATGGAGTATCCTGGTAATGCAAATTCACTGCATTAAAACTCGTATTTAAAAGTTTTTTGTTGAAGTTTTTTTGTCCTTAAATGTTTTTAATTCAAGTACATGACATGAAGTGTTCATAAGAGCTTTTTCTACGGCTGTTTTGTCTGTGGTTTTCTCAAAGACATTCGTGCCTCATCCTTGAAGTTGTGTGTAGAGTTCTCCAAAAAATTTAAACTTGCTTCAAGTGAAAACAAGAAAAAGCAAGTGATTACGATGCTCATAAGAGGTGTTAATATGTGGTGGAAAAGATTATAATTTAAAGCATTTTATTAAACTTTTTCTCTACTCAGTGTCTTTCAGCTTGTCAGGAGAAATCATTACTACAGGTGTTTTCATTTTAAGAAGCAAACAAAATGATGAGGGATTAGAGAACAAAAATCCTTCTGGGAATGTCTCTTTTAGTTACCATACTGGTGTTACTGCTGTCTGCTATGTGATGCTGCTGATATAAATTTGCTGGCTGCAATTTTTTTTAGCAATTTATGGAGGTAATCACTACAAAAGATAGTCTTAAATACATTATACCTTCCTTTTTGTTTTCTTAGAATAAAGTACAGGTAGTAAAATCCCTGCTGAGAATTCCTCAGCAGAAATAGCTGCTTCAGTGATGACTCCATCTGAAACAGTCCTTCACGTGTGATGTATTAGGGGAAAAAATATGGTATAAATAAATTTTATATTATTTATGTCCATAGATACAAGAATCATCAGCACTAACTACTAAATGCAACATAATTCATTCTCACTCATTCACACACTCTGAAGCTCAGTGTTCAGTGAGGTTGTGATGTCACAATGGGTCATGACTGGAGCACACCGTGCTTAGGAGCTCTGCACAGCTAGCCATGATCACTGATTTTACTGCAGCTCTCAGAGAGACATTAAGTTCCCCCTATATACAGAACCATATTGGCAATTAGCAAGAAGTCCAGCTCCTTCTGTGAAAGAAATAGGTTGACACAATCAAATATTGTTTCTCAGTTTGTGGTCAAGGAAGTACCACACAATTATTTGAATCCTGTGTTGTTTATTGAAACTGTCACTTTCTTTAAAGTTCATCACATTTAGTTGTATGAACACTTGGTTCCAGCCTTCACAAAAGTGTTACAAAGCAAAATTTGGCTCTTGGCATGTTTTGTACTCTGAATGTTGGTCAAGCTGTGGATTTCAAAAAAGGTAGCTCTGAAACTAATTAATGTGGACTTAATAATTAAAATAGCAGTATCAGCACCCAGTAATTTCTGCTACATTAGTCAGTTCACAGAGTTTATTTACTTTATCTGAATTAATTAATTCTCCTTTCAGCACAGTCATTTATTTTCAAGGTAACAGCTATTCTGAACTATTCAGCCATGCAAGTGAAAAGAATTCAGTATGGTATTAGGGAATTATATTGTGCCTCCCTTTCTATCTTAAGAGCCTCTAAGTGTGTTTGGGGTTGTGAAGCGAAAAGTATGACTGTTTTCCTAATAGAATGAAATTTCCTGTTGTTATGAACAGTACATTACATCCTGTATGACAGAAGCTGTTAAAACTGGTACATTAAAAGGTTCATCTGTTTTAGAAAAATTAAAAAAAATTACCTGTGTAACTCTGGATTTATAAATCCAGATCCTAAATTACGGCAGATCTTCACTTTTTTTGTAATTGAATAGAATGTAAGCAGGATGAGTTCTTGGCCAGCCTTCAGGTCCTGGCTCTGTAGGACATCCAGGGTTGTGGCCCTGAGCATGAACTATGACAAGATTTTAATTATTTCCACAGGAAACTCTCTCCTACAAGCCTCCCACCACTATAAATGTTACAAAAATAACCAATAAGCTCAGAAAAATAGAAAATATAAATCTGTGCTTGTTATGATGAGCAATAAGTTGCTATACCAGGATTGGTATTATGATAAGACATGGAATCTTTAAAAGGCCTTAATGGACTAAAG
Source organism: Luscinia megarhynchos (assembly GCA_034336665.1). NCBI lineage: Eukaryota > Metazoa > Chordata > Aves > Passeriformes > Muscicapidae > Luscinia > Luscinia megarhynchos. The sequence goes on along the minus strand of JAPFBE010000003.1, from coordinate 53,020,715 downwards.
ACAGAAAGTATGTTAAAGTTTCTGTGCAGTAAGAAATTTCCATGAATAGTTTTTGAAAGGTTCAATTACAGAAAAGTCTGGAAAAAAAAGACTTGTCATTCTAACTCACCAAAACCCATTCCATTAACCAATAATTTCTGGCTGATCTCAGGAAAGTATTGAAAATTGAAATGAAGCTTTTATTGCCTTTAGAATTTGTTTAAACCAATTGTTCTGGTCACTAAATTTAAAAATGAGCATCCAAATGTAAACTCTCTGAAAAAATAAAAGAGGCAAAGAATAGAAAGGAAGATGACATGGGAAAAAAAGTAGCATGAACAGTCACAATGTTCATTGCAGACCTCAAAATAAAATGTTGATCTTCTAAATTATTATTAGATATCTATTTAAAAGTTCAAATTACTTTTAAAATTGCTAACATAATGATACATCTTACAAGCCAACTTTGAAAAATCTATTAATATTTTTGCAGCCAGAATTATATTATTTTTACATGTTTATCATACTAATGTATATGGTAAAAAAAAACAAGGTATTTTTCTTATTGTACTGATTAAAAAAAACAAAACAAAACAAAAACAAAACAAAACAAAACTCTTGTGTAAAGACTCAAATACACTCTAGATTAGAGAAAAATAGTTATCTATTCCTTAAATTCTTTCCACTAAGAATTTTGATGTGAAAAAAGGTTTCCCTTAAAAAAAACCACCCAAAAAACAAAACCAAACAAGCCTAAGTACTTTATTATAATAAATTCTAGTGACACTTTTAACTGTTTTTACTTTTTTGGTTTTAAGGTTTATTTTCATAAGCCATATAAATAACAGGTAAAATTATTTTGTGAGTTTGAGTAAGCTAAAAAAGTGTTTCGAACTGGAATTATTATGTTTACTTTTCTGTGTTACAGATGGAAAGAAATCGAAAAGAAAACAGTAAATAACTGTCTCCACCTTGGTTTAAGCCTGTAGAATCAGTGTTATTGAATAGTATAAACAAATGGTAGAAGATAGTTCACATTGTCCAAAAAGGTATAACTAGATTAGAATAATACATTTCTCTGTGAGCCAGGATCTTTTTGGTAGATGCTGACATAAATGAGGATTTCAAAACTCTGGAGTGATGAGAAGATTTGCTAAAAGAATAAAAGAATAAAATAAAAAAATAAAAGGAAAAAAGAAAAGATAACAAGAAAAAAAGAAATGTAGGCACAGATAGGGAAGTGTCTTCTCCATCTTTCAGCATTTTGAAAGCAAAATTGAATTGTCCTACCTTATGGACATTTGCTTCACCTTCATCCTGGAGGTGAAAAATTCAATAGTGTGTCATTGACAGAGTTGATTACAGAGAGAGGAGTTTGCAAACACAAGTGGAGGGTTTTGAAGCAGTCAATAAGGAAAGAGGGAGGTGGAAAGGGTCCTCGAGATTTGTTTGAGGAACAAGTGCCCTGCTTGCCAGCAACTGCTTTCTCCACAGATATTCCCCTTGGTCTGCCCTCTCCCACAATTGTCTCCACTTCCTAAACACTGCCACTGCTCTTTCTCCGGCTGCTATCATTTCAGCAGGGAGGAGCTTATCTGGCGTCTGCTACTGCTCCAATAATGAGATGAACTGGGAGGGAAGCAACCCCTGGTGGCAGGGCAATGGTCCAGAAGTGAGTGGCTGATCTCTTTGCCAGCATTAAGCATGAAGGTAGGCATCAGTTTTGGAGCACCAGTCCCATAATAATGAACAAGGTGTGAATAGGTATTGAGAAAAATAAAATTACAGCTGGAAAAATCACTTTTTTGTTTTGTTTTGCTTTTCTTTTCTTTTTTTTGTAAAGGTGATATAAATCTAATTAGACCAACCCACCATGTAAATTCATGGTGTGCACTAGAAAGATATTTTAAACAGCAGACCAAGTAAAGAATAATACTTTGTATGTACAATTTACTGCCTTTTAATTTAATTTTAATGTTTAGATCGCATTTAAACATTGTCTTTAGTTGCCTTTTTATGACTTTAGAATTATTTTTTTCTGAATGCTTTTTTTTTGTTTTGTGCATGTTGTAGGGATGTTTAATATGTTTTGTGTGGCAGTTATTTCTATAATTTATTTTAAAATATTTGCTCCTTGTTCAGATTCAATGTAATCCAGATCTGCAAATTTCCATTCATTATATATCTTCTCTATGTTATGCACTGTATCATATTATATTTTCCCTTTTTTTTCACCTTTATCCCAGCAAAATCTTTTGCAGTCTTAGAAGTCTGTAGGATCTAATGTTTCTTTGTACAGAAACTGCTTCTATGCTTTCCTCAGCTCTCTCTTGTGCAGTTCTATTACATATATTGCATATATATTCTGTTATGTAGGCATATAGTTAAAGAGAGGAAAAGAAAGATTTGGGCTGCTAGATCTGCATACAATACTCAAACTTCAAGCACATGATAGCTTTATACAATGGTATATTATTTTTGGTAAAATAAATAAATAAATAAATAAATAAGTTTTGGTTATTTCCTTCTTTAATTTTTTTTTCACTATCTCTTTTACAGGAAAAAAAAAAAGGCCACTATGCCCCAGCTGGTAGGCTGACTGCACTTATTCCATGTAGGTGCCAGGATTCTGTAAAACTTCCATGGGAGTTTCATCTTCTTGGAATGGGGAGCCATAATCATATTCTGGAGTGGAAATTAATACTCTAGCCTCCAAAAATTATAATTATTTTATTTATGCTGCACTTAAACTCTTGACTTTTTCCCAGGTACTGAGGGGATTAGTTACTGAAATAGCTGTCTCTCATAAAACAAATATAATTTTGGAAAAAATGTTTACCAGAAAATAAGAGACAAAGCTTAATTTCCTTTAAATAATCAATCTTTCAAAAATTTAATCAGTCTTAAAAAATCTGTATAAATAGGAAAAAAAACCCCAGATTTTTGTCTTGGTTATAGTCCTATGTAATTTCTTGAATTGAGTGTGATCTGTCCTGCCTGCAAGTCACCATTGACTCTTAAAGCAGTTTCAGGCTCTTAGTGCTACTAGTCTTCCAGAACATTATAAAAGATAAAATGTGACTCCCCTTATATGTAAAACTTAGAAGAAATTGACTTCATTAATTGTATTAATTACCCCCTCAGTAAGTCTCATCTTGAAATTATCCTCTGTCTAAATCATTTAGGCAGGAATACAATTGGAAGAAAATAAAAAACAAAATTTATCTTCATGTAAATATATATCTATATATAGAAATAATTACTCTGTAGTGTCCGAATAGTCTACTCTTCCAAAGTACTTTAAAATTTGTAAGAGATCAACTTGAAGTTAAGGACCATGAAAGAAGAGAAAAATTCTAAGTTTTGTTTTACAAATGTGAGGCTTCTGGGCACCAAATGTTGCACTCAATGCCACATTTAAGTACCAAAATTCAAGTCTATAATCCTCAAAACAGCCTAAGAAGAGATTGCTGACATGTAAGATTGCTCCAGGAAATTTCTCAAGATGTATAGCATGCTTCTGCCTTGAAGAGCCAGGACTGTTGCCATTTGGCATGGCTGAGTTTGATACTTGGCCCCATTAGTAATCTTCATAGTCCTGCTTTCCTCAAAGACTCAGCTGGAATTGGAGATACTCTTTAGTATAGGTAAAACACAGTAAAAAAATCAGGTCACCACAATATTTAGCAGACATTGCTACTTTCATTGAAAAATGGGGAAGTGAGGATTGAAAAAAAAAAGAATACAATTATCCTTATTAAATACAATATTTGTAGTCCTTCAGAAATTGGGAGATACAGTCTCAATATCCCTTCCTTACATGCAAAAAATTCAAACTTAGGTATCCCATCCCAAGCTTGAAAGTGAGTTCATTACATGCTCCTGGGGAATCTGTGTTGATAAAAAGTAAAAAAATGCTATGCAGTTCACTTAATTAATAAAGCTTTTGAATTAAAAATAACAATCAGTTTTCTTTACCTGTCAGATAGACTGGAAGACCAAAGAAACATATGGCCAGTTCCCACAGAAATAAAAACATAATTGTCAGTATTTACAATAACTTCTACTTATCAGCATTTCCCCTCTTTTTCTTCTTAAAACTTTATATAATTTTCTCTAATTGCTTCAAATAGCAAAGAAATATATACGTTTCTAATTTGGAACAGGAATCTTGCACAACTTATATCCAAGCTATATCATACCCTGATATTGGTATGGCCATATAAAGGGTCATAACCTTTTTTATGGCCATAGCAGTATCATGTAGAAAAATAAACCATTCCAAGAACTTATACAGATTGCCAAATCCTGCTTCCTAGGCACCCACTGTTAAATACATTTAGTATGATGATTCTGGTTGGAGACCTGGTACGACTGTTCTTATATTTTCATAGGAAATACTTTTGTTCTCTCTGAAAGTATATACATTAATGCACTACAGCTAGTACCCAAAGGACAGCATTCATAGGAGCAAAAATGTGGTTTACTTTTTCCTTCTCCACATATCTAACTTGATAGTTTTGTCAAGTTTTTTATGATTAACTTATGTGGAAATTACAGGGTGGATTCTATTAATTTATTTATAACTCCAGGTCTGCTGTAACTCTTCTATTTAATGTACCTTTCTCTACCAAGAAGAACTAGAACTGAAATTCTCTCTGAATGGATTCTGTCAGGATTTTCTCCACTTTTTAGTTTAATCTGTACCCAGCCCTGTCACTGCAATCCCATTTCCCCAGAAACATCAATAAAGATTTAGGCTTTGATGGGGACACATAATAGTATAACAATATTTTTCTCTTTTCTTGTCTAACCACTGATGTAATGCACTTTGAATTGGCAATCAATGTTTTTATATTTATAAATTTGCAGTTAGAAATTAGTTGTAGCTTGTGAGAAGCATCTGTTTTGCCTATATTTGGCATAGCTGTAATTGGGATAATGTTTGCTAACTGAGAAAGACAGGATGGATTGCAGCAAAGCAATTCTGACTCTATACTAGCTGTCACACTGAGTTATAAACCAGTTTTCAGTGTCATTGATCTTTACATGAAACCTCCATCACTCAGTAGAATCACTAGGGAGGGCAACTAACCCAGGAAAAATGATAGCTTTGTGCCCCTAACTTTTTTGATTTTTTTCACCTTTATCTGACATGGTAGAAAAGTCACCGCTCTCTGTATTTGAATGCACAAATAAAAAGGAAATTTCTTCAGTATTCAGGTTCAAAATTTATCCTATTGGTACATAATAAACGTGTTAGCTACAAACATCTACTTCATGTATACCTTGATGTTCCTTCACTTGATGATCCTTTTTATGAGAAAACTTTGAAGTCAGTATAGATTCCTTTAAAGTTTATTTAGAAGCCAAAGCAATTTGTTGGAAATATATTTAATATATTTATCTAGTTATCCATTAATTAAGACATTGGTACATTTCTATATTCTCACAAGTGTCAGCTTATTTATGCATTTAAAAATAAATATTCCTGCTGTTTATTTAACTTTAGAAAATATGCAGGCATCAATGGCAGCCTCCACAAACAAGCAATAATAATGATGAAAACAAGTCTTGGGGCAATCATTCATTTAAAACCAAAACAAAATAAGCTAAACCAAAGGACAGTTGGAAATGATACTGAGTAACGTTAACTTTATATGAATTAGGGAATTCTATTTATTTGTCTATACATTGGGAGTACCTGAAGATGTCTGAGACATCTTCATGGAGCTGATAGGCACTAAATATCACTATCTGAAAATCCGTTTTCTTTGTCTAAGGAAAAGAAGAACGACACTAATAGCATCTTGAATGGCAATAGATGCCTATTTTGATCCGCTGAACTCAGCACTAGCTGTCTGAAATGTCTAAATATGAGCAAGGTGTCTAATTTCTCATTACAGAAGTTCTCTCACCTATTATAAACTTCCACCAACTCCTTCACAAGATATGCCACAATGACTTTTCAATTAAGTATAAGGTGATTGATGCCAACAAGCACAAAGAAAAAGGTGGGAAGTAAGTAATGGAACCATATGTCATGCAGGTAGACTAGGGAGAAATGAATCAGCACTGCCAAAAGAAATTATGAACTTAAGAAAAGGTACAAACCAGAAACTGATATCCCTATTGCCTTTGAAGTGTATTTGTAGCTGAGCAGGAAATATTTGCAATTTTACATTGATATCACAATCTGACTAAAATGCTATCTCATGTATAGAGACATGATAATTAAATTTTACAAGGATGATCTCACAGACAGCTAGCTAGTCTATTTGAGATGGGTCACTCCAGACCCATCAAAATATGTGGTCACTGATTAGCCAATATCAGTGTTCACAGTGCAGACAGGACTGTAACAGGGATTATAATAAAGTGGATAATGCATCTAAAGTATTTGATTGTCCCATAGTCCTACAAGGGCTAAATCGAGTATAGATTCAGTTCAGAAGGCATTTCAGACATATGCTCTGGACTCTCCCACTTTAGTCAGCTTCCTACATCTTAGCACAAGGGTAAGTAGAGATACTGTCAGGTCTTTTATGACTTTGATCTGCATATGGGTTGGAAAAGGCAAAAATTGAACAGGAAGAGGAGGGGCCTCACATTCTATGGCTAAACCAATGAAGAAAAAGATAGGAAAGGCACTATATCTTACAGATACCAGCTGACACTTCTAGTCCTAAATGAGCTATTCGTGATAACTACAGATTCACACCTTCGAGTTCTAATAAAACAAAACCAAATAATTTTTCACCACACGACCCCAGACTGCATAACAAAATTTGGGCCATCTATTTACAACTTATAGTGAGCAGCCACATCTGCACATTTATACAACTAACAGTACCTGAAAATCACTCTACTAGGAACTGTGCCAAGCTATTTTATGGAAACCTGCTAAGTGAAATAGGCCATTTCTTCCCAGAAGTTTGATAGTGATTGAGCTAATGATTTCACCCTGCCTAATGCAGCCTCCTTGATTACTTGTCCCAGTTACATAGTGGTAAGCCCAGCTGTAGCTGGTAACTCAGCCATGGAAATGAAAAGAAAGCTTTCTTTCTAAGCAAATACCATTGAAACCAATGGTCATAATCAATGTTCTTAGTTTAATACTCCAGAAAAAATAATGCTTTTCTGAAACTCAAATATCCTTATTAGGCAAAAATCCATTCTCAAGAAAGGTACATAAAATCTGCTTAAGAATATGATCTAAATGGAATGAGAGCAGCAGTGAGAATTTCTAAGTTTACCTGTAGGTCCATGAGTCAAAGTTTCAGTGGAGGAATAGTAATGGATAAGTGCAGAAGCCAGGTAGTAGCAGTAGAATTCAGGGCAGGGGGAAGGCTTTTGGGGAATGATATACCTATTAGTAGAAAAGATACAAGAAATAGAAGTGATATCCTTTGTTTTTTGAGCTATCCTGGAATCATGAATAAAAAGAAAAATGCCTTTGTATCTCTTTTAAAGCAAAACAGTAATTGCATCAGAAACTCGTGATACAAGTTAATCCATTTCTTCTCCTACTGGAAACAAAGCACTGAAATCTGAATTTTTTACTAGATTCTCAGGCCAGAATAATGGGATTATATTATAGACTATTTTCAAATCATAGTTTCAAAAGTCTAGATAGCTAGAAAAGAAGACAAAAGATGAATAGCAAAAGTTTAAAGTGTTCTGCTGTGAAATCATGCAGCTTGTTAATTTTAGCTTGATTTAAAATATAATTATTACTGTAGTGTATTACCTATATGTGGTAATTTCAATAGGGAAAAAGTTTCTAAGAAATTGCTAAATCTTACAGTACAAGTAAAAGGACTTGGGAGAATCATATTTTCTTTCTTACTGAACAGATCAACAGCAGAATTATTCTGTCCAAGGCACAGGAAACAAATAATGTTAAGTATAATACTATTCCTGTTATGGTCTCTCCTCAAGGACTGTCATGTTTCTGACACCAATTTCTTTATATGTTGCTCTTTGTAACAAGTCTTTGTGCCCTTGTACACACTCAGTCTGTTCATCTGCATTCACAGCTAGGCACTTTCAAGACTGGAGGGATGCCCAAGGACAATAGTTCTTCCTGAAGGTCTAGTGCTACACTAAAGATAAAGATAAACTACCTAATTTCCTAAGATTGCTGAGTCTACTTGCACACTAGGAGTAGACAATGAAAATGAATGTATTAATGTCTTTGACTTATTCTCAGTAAAATTGAAAATATCTGAATTATTCATTAATAAACCCTTATGTTTACCTATACTCTCATCTTGTGTTTTATACAAAAAACTATCATTCAGACAGTCTAAGGAAAAGGGAATTATTTTCCCCCTTGGTAAATATTATTACTAGTAGAAAATATAGCTGTATCATTGTTATAGCAATCTCTTATAGAAAATGGTAGTATATATTATGCTTTAGGAAGGCAGAAACATTCTGAGCTGTCAAATTTACTTAATCTAAGCAAAAGATAAAGCAAATTACAATTTGCAAACCAAGGCAAAGGACAGTTCTCATAACCCATACAGATAGATACCAGGTTCATTCTAGCTATACAGATGCAGTGTCTACAGTTGGTGATTCATACCTCCAGTTTTCCTTGTTGTTTTCAATTGATCTCACCTCATTTTAGGTAACAAACATGTATGTATGAAATTGTCTTATTTAGTTTATTAAAACATATTTATAGATATTTCCAAATGGGAATGAGATTTTAAAAAATCCGTAAAAATATGCATGTATATTAGTAAGCACATCATATACTTTGGTCTACATGGCAAAATAAGTGCTTAACTTGGTCTGTTTTTGCTTAAAAGAGGGCCATGGAGCAATCTAGACGGCAGCTTCCTATAGGAAATTGTCTGTCTGTTACTACTTTGTCCAGAGCACTAAAGTTTGGCCATTGCACTTGCATTGCAGTACAATTTCTGTATAAAAAAAAGATTATTCCTGGTTTCCTCCTCTAACAATATTGTTACTATTTGTACATTAGTTGTTCCAATAAACTATTGCTTAAAGATTCAATCTACTATTTGTAGTGGAGAGGAATTTTTTTTCTCACCCTGAAACAAACTTATTTGTGATCTGTTTCCTCACAAAGCCATATGATGAATATTCTATAACAGTGTGGGTATATCAAGACAACATTTTAGCCACTAATAAAAATGAGTTTACTGAATTTCTGGATGTCTTTCACATTCATCATAAGTGCATGATGCTGATTTACTAATCAATAAAAAAGATTATCAAAATTTTATAGGAGTTGGAAACTCTGGCCCATAATTGTGTACATGTAAATAATACTTAAAGTCAACTTTATACTAGATTTATTATAGCTAATAGTGCAGAAAGTACTTAATCAGGGTTGACTCTCGCATTAGAAATTTTATGGGCATAATTAATATCATGTAAGACAACTAGTTCTGGACTTTGCTATATATGATTTTAATATACTGAACAGCCAGGACACAATAAATCATTAGTGAGAGCATTAAATAAGATTTATGCAAGCCTGGTGAACAGCAGATGTTAACCAGTAGCCATTTTGGTCACCAGAAGATGTGGTATTTTGCTACTTTTTGCAATAATAAAGTGTTTCAAGAGTTTTTGTTTCTTTGCTCCACATCCTCCCTCACTCATCAACAGATACTACACATAGTACCACACAGATGGCATTGCAAGTATAGTAAAAACTGGACACATTGAAGCTAATGAGTGAACATATATTTTAAAAAAATTGAAAAAAAATCCTAAATTTTGTCACAGGTAAGTTTCTGAACAACAAGCACTATGTTTAAATACTTTTATAGTATTTTGAGATTTTCTCGAAAAGAATTCTTTATGGTATCATGCACACATACTGGAACAGGTGAGTGAAATCATTTTGTAGGATGCACACATTAAAAATATTAACTAAAATTAATAATTTTTCATATAGGAATTACGTATGTCATCCCAAATTTTTCAAGGGATGACAACAGCAATGCAAAAATACATGCTCAAAGGGCTTTTGCAAACTCATTTGCTATAACCAATGAAGGTCTCCCATTATTTCACAGTTTTTTCCAAAATTCTTTTTTTTATTTTGCATAAATTCCTCTATGATCACAACTCTTCTCTATAAAAATGAAGAAGGTATAGCTATACACATGTATATGTAAAAAGTTTCAGATTCACTTGACATGTGGTCCAAGCAAGGTGATCATGAACCAGTTTCACTTCAGAAGACCTTCAGCCCCATCAGCCCAGCATGGACATGCATCAGAGTCCAGACAACCTTTCCTCTATCCACACACTTTTCCATTCAACAATGCCTTCAGGCATTCACACATAATAATGCACCCTAGCAGGGAAGAGCGAGGACTATGATGTATCTAAAATGGTACTCCCGTGTGTATGTTGCCACTGGGTAAGTGGAATTGAACAAGTTTCACCAGCCATAATCCCCTACTGGAATTAGACAAGAGAATATTTTCTTTGAAAGACTGAAGGTTCAAGGCCATTACGATACCCAAGAAATTCACAGAAGCTGCTGAAAAGAAGGGAGACATTGGAACAGATTGCCTGGAGATGTTGAGAATGTGTCATCCCTGAAAATATGGAAGGGCAGATTGGAGGGATTCTGAGCAACCTGGTCTAGTTAGTGGAAGGTATCCCTGCCCGTGATAGGGGACTGGGACGAGATGATCTTTAGCTTGGATTCCAACCCAAGCCTTTCTGTGACTCTGTGATGCAGCTACAGGTGGAGTTCACAGGCAACATAAAATGACTCCTGCATGCAAATGAAATTAACAGATCTCTGAAATGAAGCCTATTGGTTCCAAAGTCCCTTTTAATATTTTGACTTTGAGATCTATTCAGTTACCTAAATCTGCTTGTCTGATTCTATTTAAAATGGCTGAGGGTACTAAGGAAATCTAAACAGAATGAAAGATATTCAGGGGGCTTAGAGAAAGTACGCTTTAAAATATTTTAAAAGACACAAGATTTTAACAATATGACAAGTAAAGTGTGTCCTGAGAGAAACACCTGAGAAAATTTTATGGCACCTATGAGTTTCATAGTGCTCCGTCTGGAGCTGGGTTAACTGATAAATCCATGATTTATTTGATCGTGATGCCTTTTTAAAAGCAGATACTTGCAATTTTCATCCTGATTTTACTGTAATTAATGATCCCTTTGAACTTCTCTGTAGCTTATGAAGGATCCATAATCAGTTCACAAACTGCCTGGTGGAAAATCCCATGGCAACTGTCCAGTGGGTCCATAATGTTATTTCATGCTTTTCTGGCAAAGGGCCTGCCAGAAAGCTTTATAATATAAAGATGACCATGTTTGTAGGAATCTTATCAGTTGCACAAACATAATAGCTGCCAACATACTTTAAGCTCTAAATTTATAAAAGTATAGTTCTCTAAGACAACATTTTTATACCAAACTAAATGTAGGGTTTCTTGTTTTACCTAAAACTGTTTCCCAGGCAACATAGGAAACTCATATTCTGAGACTTCTGACAGTTCTGAAAGAAATTCTGTGCAACTGTCTTTATAAGGCAAGAGAAAGACAAAGCAAAAAACCCCAAAACCATAAGTTTTGTGAACTGAGGCATTTCTCCCCAAAGTTTGATAAGAACAGTGTTTAAAAAAACCCTGCTTTTGCATCCAATGTAAAGAAAGAATGAATAACTAAAAAGAATAGCCAAAAAGAATATCCAAAAAGAATATAGAACACAGCAGATGCTTTATGTTTCAGCACCTATAAATTGCACTTTCTTTTTGGCATTGGGAATTCACTTGAAGATTGGTAGTCTTCGTGAGTGCTCAGATGCCATAAAATTGCTACTGTTACTTAAGTATGATATTATAGCAGTTTACATAACTTTCAAATACTAACTAATGATTTTGATTTAAATTGCCAACTTTGTATGCCTACATGTAGATACCGAAGGTAGTTTTGTCATTGTGGTTATAAGAATGCATAATTACCAGTACAATTATTAACATTAATTTAAAATTTAAATAATCAAAACATGTAACAGACATCATCTACTTAGAATAAATTTACACCACAGTAACATTTGCAGAATGAAATTGCACTGATAAGGGGTGCCTGAAGGATCCACATGATCTGTCTGTGGTACAAAAGAATTCTATTTCAGGCATATATCTGTGTGGTAAACTTGGTCAAAAAAGAAAGAAGTATACAGAACCTGAGCCAGATGCCTGAACAGAAGCTCCAAGAGTCATTTGAGTTCCTCTGAGGTAGCCACGATATCAGAAGGTGGCAGATACAACTCAGAAACCATGGGAGTCCTATAATATAGCAGCTAGTGACTGTTGGGGATACTTTCAGTCATTCAAAATGTTAATTTGTTTGTTTAAGGAAATAAACCATCTTTGCCTGGTACTCATCTCATTTGTACAATTTACCTTGGTTTGGGAACTGGAAGATGAAACTCCTCTGTCGGGTGAATGGTAGGAGTTATGCCTTAGATATGTTTCAACAGAATCTGATATTTCATCTGCTTATGTCAAGTATTATTGTATTTCTCTTTTTCAATTGTACAAGGAGGATATTGTGAATATCACTTTTTATCTGGATTCATAGAAAAAGAGTATTTGTGAAAATTTACATAAGAAAAAACTGCGAGCTGCACTAGATTTCAAACATGAAACAACACTATTTGATTTATTTTAAAGTAAAAATAACTAAATATTTGAGCCATCAGAATGTAGGAAATCACTGTAAGTTGGGGCTGTGGGAAGCAAATAAGTAAATTTCATCAGAAATATAAACACCGTCTGGTAAACAAGAATTCACTTTCTCAAAAAAAAGGTTAAAATGTTGAAATTTATTTTCATTTTCCACCAGCAAAAAACCTGAAATTTATCGCTAAGCAAATAATTGCTTCAAAGACATTGAGGTTTGAGAGTTCTTGCTTGACTTTAGGAAGAGCCAAACTTAATTCTCACTTTAAATAACTTAGTGCAGACATTAAAATTTTGCTGACTCCTGAGATGATAAACTGAACCTCTAATACCATGGTCTATTCTTTGTAGTGGCCTTTTATAATTAATAATTTCACCCTAATGCCTAGGAAGTTTTATCATAACTCATATTTTCCATAAAAGCATTTCACTTCAAGAAACAGATCTCGGTTTAAAAAAAACAAACAAAAACAACAGAATTCTTAACAAGCAAAAGCAGAAAAAGGTTACCAGAAAAAGATTAGAAAAAAAGGTGAAAGAAACTTCTGGCAACAGTTATTAGCAAGCAAGTAGAAATGACTAAATGAGTAAAGCACCAAAACGTTTTCCTGAGTGACACTTCTGTGCATTCTGGTACAATTTGACTCTTAGTGCAATACAGCTGTATTAGTCCCACTGGCTAACAAACTGCATAAGAGTGACACCGACTGTGACCAAGCTGAGACACCAAAATTATTACAGTTCTACATGACCAGGCTAAAGATGCTAACCACCCCTGCCAGAAGGGCAGATGATGTTTCTGTGATGTTCTTATCAGATGGTGCCTGATGAAAGTGCTTCCTCTGTGTGCTGCTTCTGTGTAAGTGCTGTATTTAGAATTCTACAGATAATGGATCCTTTATGAAGCTTAGATGTTGTTTTATGGAAGTGAAGAGCTGGCCATTGCTGAGCATGCAGAGCATAGAAACCTGCTGAGAAAATATTATAAGTACGGCAAGAAAAAATCTCATAACTGATTTGATGATACTGTTTCTGCTGGACATCAAAAAACTTATTTTCTAAGCTTGGAGCTTTCCTGTGTTTGTGTATACAATGAACAGCAGCAGGAGGAGGAAGGCAAAACTGGCAGCGAAAAAATAAACTCGCATTACTGCATTCTCACTCATTTGGAACCTGAATGTGCTAAGAGTGCTAAACTGACTTGAAAACATAGCTAAGCATGCACAAATACATTGCCTTGGTTTATTAATTTTAGATTTTCAAAATTCTGTGCATTATTTCCAGCTCCTTTTTCTCTACTGTAGTTTGCTGGGTCTCTTTCCTTTTTTTTAGGGACACTATGCTAGAATTAAAAGCATTGTTTTTCATGCCCATGAACATGGTATGTGGGCATGTGCTATGCTTATTTACAATTTAGAAAGACCATGATTTTTCTCCCACTTCACTGATGATTAGTACACTTTTAGTGTCTGTTAAGTGTTACACAGATGTTAGTATTTTAACCAGGTTTCTCATTGCTGAAGGAGATTCCTTTGTCTTATTCAACCAACCCTTTTACCCAGTAAAGCTTCTTATTCAGTATAGCTATCAATATTAGCTAGATTGCCTAAAATAGAACTAAAGTGCATGATTTCCAGCCTAATGCAAAGAAACTTTAAACCAGATAGATGTAGAAAACTAAGTCTAAGCTATGATGAAAACCATGTAAAATCATCAATAAATTAGACCTTCAGTTTTGTAAAAGTACAGAAAGAAATGTTCAACTCATAAGTTTTTTAACTTACTGGAATGTTTCATCAAAATCTTTTTAGAAATGAATGTACTAATTCAAGTTGTAAGATTAATTTGTAGATAAATAGGAAGAAAAGAAATTAATCAATCTGAGGCTGTTTGGGATGTAATTAAGAGATTATTAATGAAATAACTTGTTATGATATTAAGCCTTTTCACTAAGTGCAACGTAAGTTTAATTAATACTTTTGACTTGAAAATGAATAGCATCATCACCATCATGGATGATAACAGTGTTGAAAAGACATGATATCAATTAATGATAATTGAAAATTGCATTTCACAAGACCTCCAAATAGCATTTATTCAAATTTACTAAATTCTCAGTATGCCAAAATAATAAAGAGTATACCTAGTCAAAAATGGGAATGACATTAGATATCCTTATTGATTCTAGCAAATTACTCTACAGTAGCTCTAAACACAGAGCTGAAGGGGGGAACTTACTCAGAATTACAGTCAAATTGAAGAAATGCATGATTCTAAGCAAGGAAATATGGCCATTGATTCCACCAGATAAAAGACCAAATGTTTTGTGAATTCTGAAAACTCATAAGAAAATGCTTGTGTCTTTCACCACAATATCTAAAAAAACCAAATTAAATAGCCAATTAGTCAGGTGAAGCTTTCTACCAAAATATCAAATGGTTTTACTTTAACTAGGACTCCACTCTTTTTTTTTTGTTAAGTCCCTTCTAATAGAAATCTGTGGCAGATTACGGGTAAGAATAACAAATGGATAATATGAATGATAAAAATATTCTTATCACTTCTATTCTACTCAGCTGGCCTTGATGCTTTTCTCAAAAGAAACTTGAATTGAGCTCACAGACTGGCATTGGTAGTTTTCTTGCTCTGTAAAACCTAATCAGTTGTCTTTGAACTACTGACTGGAGTTTTCTCATTTTCACCTATTTATTCAGGAACAGAAAGAACTTTAAATTCTGTAACCTTTGACATCAACAGGATAAATGTTATAGCCTTCCAGGTTTGGGCCTAATGAGTATCCATGGGAATTAAATTAAAATTTTGGGGTATACAACACTTGCTTTCCTTCTTTAAGTACAGAAAATAAAGGTGTACTAACTAGACTTTTTCATTACATAAAAAAATAGAATTGGGGAATGTATCTTAAAGAAGGAAAGAGCATAAACAGAAAAGAATTTCCAAGTAAATAAAAAGTGGCCTACATATCTCCTCAAAAGTAGTACTGATAATGTGTTCAACAGTTAAATTAGGTGACACTTTAAGGAAAAAAGTAGTCAGTTTTTCTAGTCACTGAAACTAAATTTTCATTTATATATCAAACTAAAGAAGGAAAAAAGGAGGAAAAAAAATTCCTAAAATGAGTATTCAGAGTATAGGTAATACCTGTGTGGCAACATTCAGTGGGATTTTGCTGAAGAACTGTTGAATTTTTTAAAAAAGATTTGTGACAAATTCTGATAAGAAAGCGCTAAAGTTTTGGATCCAATTTTCAAATCGACTCTTATACTAAGAAACAAATTTACTTTGTAAATTGTCAGAAAATTCTATCTCTACTCAAAATATCAAACAGCAAATCCTGGTTTTAAACAGTATCACTTTAGGGAGTATATGATGTACTACAAACATAACACGTGCATTTTCTCCTTAAGTGTAAAACTCTCCTTCATTGTGAAGCGACAGACAATGTCCTCCTGCTCTCTTTTCTTCTTTTGTTTCATTGATCAGGAATTGACACAGGGTAGGGGTAGAAGAAAACAAAATACAGTGCCTTGATTCACATTTAGAAAACCTTATATTAGCACATCTAGGTATGACATAGGATTTTTCATGGAACCCACTATTCTCATTTCTGAAAAAAATCCACATAAGAAGATAAAGAGCGTTCATCTCTACACTGCAGTGCCACCCACATTTCACTGGAGTATCCAGTAAAGGATGCTGAGAGATAAACAAATAGACAACATTTAGATTTTTATTCCCTGGAACATTCCCCTCTTCAGGCTAGAAAGGAAAAAAAAATCTTTTATTTTTAATTCTTTCTTAATTGATATTTTTACAATATATAATTTTATAATCTTCCTCGCACCCTCCAGTCTCTCTTTTTCAGTTACTTGTAAAAATTATGTGGGTGATAAATTGACCCAACATAGGCACATAATTTTATGCAGAGTTAAATTCCTTCCAATCACATTTCAACAGCCCACTCCTACTCCCACAAGCCTTCACCCTTTCTTTTCACCAGTCAGCTGTCATCTAAGGAAAATATAATTAACAGAAAGATATGAAAACAGTGCACACTAGAGAGTAAAAGGCTCAAGTATAACCTGGCATTGTGCCATATCTGATGTCTGGCCCACACATACAGAGTTTGTTTTACTGGGTTACATATGTGGTAGAGAGATAAAGATATTTTATTTCATAACCTGGAGAAGGACAAGGTGGGCGTGAGGGGAGGGAAGAATAGGAAAAAATCTTTCTGTTCCTCCAGGGATGCTCCTGGCTTGATACATTATTTTAAAACTGATAAATATATGCTCAACTACAATGACCAAAATGGAAAATACTGCCATTAATGCCCTCTTCCTTGCCTGAAATAATAAAAGGAATTAAATAGTAGTGTATATCATGATTCAGAATATATACCATGAACAAATAATGAGTTATTACCTTACCTTAGTTATTACCTGTGATGAGAAATACTCATCACGGAGATACATTATCTGTTGTCTTGTAAGATAATATATCTTATAATGAGAAAGCAAATACTTCATAAAATTTGCAGAACGACTTGGAAAAAAGAAGGGACATTCAAAGTTTTCCATGAGACGTCACCAAAGTCTTTACAGAAAGTTTCCATAACAGGCAGAAGACATAAAATCTGTGGGATGTACTTTTTTTATTATGAAAGCACTTTTTGTCCAAGTAGGGATGTTTGATGTTTAACTGATCTAGGAAGCCAGACTTCTTAAAGGAACCACTGGTATCAGGCTTGTACTCTGAAAACATGGATTAATTTAGTCACTGGAATGATGTTTTTTGGATGTGTATAATCTGCATGTTACATTTCAATTAGCAAAACTCTATGACATATACATGTTGGAAATAGCTCCTGTACAGCTGTATAGTATAGAAATATGTCCCAAATCACTTTTTTCATTAGTTGAAGAAAGGCCTTTGAAAACTGACAGATAAGGGTGTGAGTTGGGCCAAGTAACAGGGGAAGAGTAACCTGTGAAAGAATAAAAGTTTGTTCCTCTGTGCAAGAACATATTACAATATTTAACTTATCTGTTATCTAACTGAAGGAGTTTAATGACATCTTAGGTGTTCTTATCTTAAAATTATGTTCTAATATAAAAATCTGGTTTCACCACCTCCCCATTATTGACATTAGATCTGAAAGAATAGATAAAAGTTATTCTCATTTCTCTACTCTTTTCCAGAAATTGTGTCAGTAAGTTTGAGCATAATCTTCAATGGTATTCATTGTTATTGCATCAAGAGATTAACAAATGGTTTCTATAAAAGCAGGATATTAAAAAGAAGCTTTTACCTCAGCATGTAGAAACATCACAACAAATAAAACATACTGGATTGAATACAAAAGGTATTTAGGCATCCGTTTAAGACATGTAATTGAATTCATTTGAGTTCAGACGCTAAGTCTCCACACTTTTGATTAGCTGTTCAGTGATTGTCTGTATATGTAAGTGTACTTAAATAACCTAAAAAACCCAGCAAATCCTCACCTCTTGTAGGTGTTTCTAGAAAACAAATTAAAGAATTTTTAAGCTCTTAAACAAAAATATGTTACTCCACAATCCTTAAAAGTCTCCAACATCTTTACTCCTTCAGAAAAACAAGCTCTTGTTCTAACTATGAACATGGAAATTTGCAAGTATCTGTCACTTTATCCATCTGTTAGAAAAAAACCTGATCTATCTTATGCACAACAACTTATTCTTGAATACCCAATTTTAATGCTTTTTTTTTCCCAAAGTGTTTCTTGTGTGTTTTCTTAACAGTTTAGTTTGGTGTCATCTGGTTTGGTTTGGATTGGTTTGGTTTGGGTGGAGAGTTTTAGGAAAAAAATGATCTAGTTTTAAACTTTTAGAACCTTTGGGTAAGAAGGTAATTTTACTTCTTTCTTATTTTTTTTGTTTCTTCTGAATCAATAATCCTTCGTTCAGGACTTCAAGTGAAATCTTCCTTTTAACTACTAAAGTTACAGTAGAAATATAATATCTGAACACATAGAACACAGAGCCTCTTGGGAATGCAAATAGATTCTTAGTTTCTCATTATCTCTTTATTTTCCTGCTTGACTGATTTTGTCCATGCATGCATGGTAGTAAGAAATGAGAAAGATCTTTCAGAGTTTGTTCAATGCTTCATTCAATATACAGAAAACTTATATACAAAACCACTTTGACAGAGCTAAGAATTACTTAAGCTACTGGTTATATGATTCTTTGAAACAATTTTTAAAAGTACTCTATACTCTTTGTGCAACTATTATCCTGGATTTATCATGAATAAAAATTTCTACCATGCAGAAAGATGTTCATACCATTCATTATATTATAAATAAAATGAAAGGTATGAGGAAGCTTAAGGATGTAGTTATTCTTTGAAAATAATTTTTCCATTTCTAGTAACCAGTACATAATTCTTTCAGCTGGTGTTAGGTTTTCTTTCATGATAAAATTCAGAACAAGACCATTAAAATAATCTAAATCTGAACTTGTACAGCAATTGCATAGGAAACTGGGGAAAGGGACATGGCAGGGAGATGAGGAGGGTATAGTATGAACCCACAGTTTAATAGTATCAAAGACAGAAATGTTTCTGAGGTGCCCCAGATTAATGCTCTCTCTCTGTATGTGCTATTAAATTGTATTCTGTAGAGTATCCTGAGAAGGAAGGGACCCATTGAGTCCAACTCTTGACCCTGCAGAGGACATCCCCAGAAATCACACCACATGCCTGAGATCATCGTCCAAATGCTTTCCTGAACTCTGTCAGGCTTGGTGCTGTGACCACTTCCCTGGGGCCGGTTCCAGTGCCAACCACCCTCTGGGTGAAGAACATTTTCCTAACATTCAATCTAAACCTTCCCAGAAACAGCTTCATGCCATTCCCTTGGGTCCTGCCACTGGTCACCAGAGAGATCGGCGCCTGCCTCTTCACTTCCCCTGGTAAGGAAGCTGTAGACAACAATCAGTCCCTCCCCTCTTTTTGCACATCATAATCTGAAACAAATAGAATTTCAATACAGCAAAAGCAACTGAATAAAGACTTTAGACTCAATGTATAAAAATGTGTCTTAAGTAGCTCTTTTCCATCCAAACTTTGCATTGTGCCATCTGTCTCTTGGGGTTCAGCTCAGCTCCTCTTCTTTACAGAGAGATTCTCTCATATTCTCTTAGAAGTGTTCAGATTTCCAACTCTTGTTGCCTCCTGAAAATAATGATATTATCCTCCATATGTGCATGTTTCAGGATCTATTTCTCCCATGTAGTGATGACGATTTCTCACAGAGCCCTCAACTTCACCCTATTTTATTTTCTTCAATTGTTACCTTTTCACTGTTGCAGAGGTTTCAAGGTGCTTCCACAGTGTGGTCAAACTCTTAATATATAGACTTTTGTGTAATTCTCCTCCCCTCTATAACACTTTCGAACTCTGAATTTCCCTCAAGCAGCTATTGTACAAAGGTTCATGAGGGTGTGGAAAAGTAAATGCAAGAATAGAATACAGAATGGTTTCCTGAGAAGGAAAATATCTAACTATTTGCCATGTAGAAAATACAGCAATGTGTAGATTTGTAGATTTATAGATTTCAGTGATGATTCTGTCTGAAATGTTGTCTGGCACCATTTACATTGTAGAGGAAGAACAGAGAATATGTATCTTATGACACAGTATTCAGAAAAATGTATTTTTGATCTATAGAAATTCTAGGCAATTCTTGGAATGAGGAGGAATAAGAAAGTATTGTGATGAGAATTGAATAACATTCTTTGATAGTTCAGGCAGAAAGGACTTCAGGAAGTCCCTGGCTGAAAACAGAGTCAGCCATATCAGATTACTTACTCAGGGTTTTATGTAGTCTGGATACTCACTTGCAGTCATGTGCTATTTTAACAGTCCTGGATCAAATAGAGTCATTCCCAACTGAATCCAGGTAAATGGTGTTTTTCACCAAATTAAGTTATAGAAAAACATGATTTTGTAAAGTTTGATATTTAATTACAAAATAGGTATAAACTAGTCTTGGGTGTAAGCTGGTATACTAGTACTGTGTATCAGAGCTATACAACTATCAGAAACACCCCCTGAACTGTATTTATTTTGGTTCTGTAGAGACTCAATCTTATATCTTGCACAGCCATGGAGAAGTGGTTTGTAATAAGTGGCTGAGCTGTCCCAATCCCTTTGTGTTTTAGATTGATGCTTTATTGCTTTTTTTTTTTTTTTTGCATGTTATTCTCTTTTTCTCTGAGATGTCAGTGCATCTGAGAAATAAATTGACTCAAACTGAAAACCATTTACTACATCAATAATAGGCAGCTTTTCATCTGTAAACAGGAAATATGTAATTTATTGTGTTACATTTGAAATATCTTTGCTTTTTGTGATGTCTTAATACACTTCTCTGGTCAAAAATCCAAGGGTTTACAAAAATACTGTGAAAAGTTTGGATGAGAAACAAAACTCAGACTACTTTCTTAAGGTATTTAATGTCCAAAATATATTAATAAAGGTAGTTGGTGCTTTGCTCTCAAAATACAACAAATCAAAACACATCCTATGCATTTCAACATATGTAAATAAAAGAATAGTATGGTATAAGGAAATCTAGACAAAGATCACAGTATTTCTTTAGCTATCTATTGGAGCTCCATATGCAAGATTTTGCTGCCATTTGTATTGAAGCTAAGTGTAACATCTGTCCTCAAACATATGCAAAGTGTGGGATTAACCTTAATAACTTCAGATTTTGTGTGGATACCCGTACAAAGTAATCATCTAGACTTCCTTAGAAACTAAATGGGAACTTTCAGGATGTACTTGACTTGACCTGTCTTGAACCTCTACCTCAAGAGTGAAAAAAGATGCTGTCTGGAAAAGTCTTGAATCCAGACTCATGACAAAACATGAATGGTGCCCATAGTTGCTACATTTGGAATACATTTATACACACACACACACACACATACATGTATGAATGCACACACAGTCCCAACAAAAACTCAACAAAACCCAGGACTAAACAATAAGAGTATTGGTGGTTTTCTTTGTTTTTTGTTTTGTTTTGTTCTGTTTTGTTTTTTGGTTTTTTTTTTTTTTGGTTGGTTTTTTGGGGAAATTGATGTCTACTAACTTGTGTGTAACTACCATTTAAATGTATTCTTTAAATATATCTGTGACTTTTAAAAATTTTATTTTCAATAATGGTAAAAAACTCTGCTGACAGAGTTATCAATAGAAAGGTCCATTTAAAAACTCCTCATGACTGTTACTTGTACAAAAACAATTTAGATCCACCAAAAGTAGCATTTCAATGCACATTCCATGGAAAAGATATTGCTTCAAATAGATAAAATCTAAATACAAAATTTCTATTCTATATGAGATCCAGTGATTGTACACTGGAAGATAGAAAAGCTTTCTTCAATTTTTCTTTTTTTTCCACTTTTAATAGTATTTTCATCAATGTGACTTGATAATTTCCAAACATATTATCTGACGTGCTGCATTGTTAACACTCATTAAAGTAGCTTTTTGAAGTCATACTTTTGTATAAAACTTGTTGCTGCCCGAAATTAACTAGAACAAAATTGTTCATTTCATGTTATCTAACATTGAAGCTCCTGAAAATAAGCGCCTCAGGCTGAAAAACAAAATGGTTGTCAATAGAGAAAATGAGGCACTTCCAAGGCACAAGTGATCCCATCTGAAGTTCTAGTATGGAATATGTATGCTTCTTTCCATCTGTTTTATTGGAGGCATACTCAATTTATGATAACAGTTTACCTTTCAGGTATCAAGTGTCAGGATAGATAAAATCAAGGGTAAGTGACTTCTCTGAACAACACATCAGGTTTAGGCAGTTGCATCTTCAACTCGTTTCACTGTCTACTTTCTTGTGACTGTTTATAACACAAGTGCTCCCTTTTCAAGGAAGGTTGACCATCCTATTTCACAAGGCCAGCAGTCTGCCTTACACTGGATTTGAGTTTAGGTGGCTTCCCACCAGATTAATTGTCCATTCAGGATAATACTGATGTTTTTTTAATGAAACCTCATTCATAAATCACATTCCAACTGTTCCCCACAGTAGAATGCCATATGACTGAAGAGCTGTTACCAGGCTGGCACCTGCCCTTGTACATCTTACAAAGTCATTTTGATTACAGTTACTTTCGTTTACTTCAAAGAAGTTTACAGGCAGAAATGACATGCAGATGAGCAGAAAGGTCTTCAGAATGCACAAATGAGTTCAAGACTTATTATGTAGGTCAAGAAATTTTACATATATATATATATATATATATATATATACACACACACATGCATGTAAAGGTCTTTGCAAATTCTCAGAAGTATTTTTTTTTCTACAGCAAATAATCAGCAAAACAGAAAAAGAAAGTTAAATGGATTGGTCAAAAAGGTCATTAATATAAGCATTCATATATTACCAGTAATTGATAAATAGCTGGTTCACCTGACCATAGAGTTATATCATCTTGAGCATCTTACATGCTTAATTTTTTAAAGTGCATATTTTCAAAAATGTAAAGATTTTTTTCTTTCTAATATCTTCCCATCTTAATAGATTACATAGAAGAAAAAAGAATCTGGGGAATTTTCTGAATGCAAACAATTTTCCTTATCCTTCATCACATGATTGTTTTCATGTACACACACAAAGGACCAAACTTATCCCCAATAATGTTAGAAAATCAACTTTTACATTTCTTGTGTGTGCAGTGGAGAGAGACATAGGGAATCTCTAGTTGATTCAGAACTTCAGAACATTAAGTAACTCTCTGGATTTACATCAGCTAGAAAAGAACATTTACTTGTTGCTTAACACTAGACAAAGTGAATCTGAGCCTAAATGTTTGCAAACCTGCATCTAGGCTTCAGGACATGTGAGATCCATTCTCTTAATGTGAGATTTGTTCTCCCAACCCCGGCAGATCAGATCAGATCAGACACCATTTGGATCCCTCCCTGGCTGAGCATCTCAGAGAGGAAGGAGGAAGCTGCAGACTTTGAGTTGATTTACAGTCAGGTTACAGTATCCTGTCAGTATAGGGCACACACATTTAAAGAAATGTATAACTGGACTGTTTGTAAAGCCAACTTTTTCACAAATAAGAAACAAGATCATGTTATTTTTCTATAAATCCTTGAAAATAAACAGGTTTTTGAGAAATTATGTGCAAAACACAGTGGGAATTCCAAAAAGAAGAACCTTAAAATTCTTGCAGTCTATTGTCATAAATATGTAAACACTTTAAATTGCTTCGTTTTATAGTGGAATCATCTCAATCAGTAGAGTTTTGTTTAACTTCACAGTGAACAAGAAGAAATTGCAGGATTACCTTTTTATTATTATTTTGTGTAATTTAGACAACAATTGCACTAACTCATTTCCCACTGTTATTTTCTTTCAGTTTAGAAGGAAAATAGTTTGACCTACAATACAGATTCTCTTGGTATTTTGTCAAATTTATTTTACGCCAGCAGCAGTCACTGATTTTAATTGAATGGAAACAACAGCTCTCATCCTGTGTGTCACATTGCTGGATTTTGTATCATTGAATTTCAATCTGGTTTCACTGGGACCTGCCAAGTGTGGCTTACGCCAACCTCTGAGTCTCCTTGCTATACTCCTTTTGAGGACAGCATTGTTTGCCTTTTGTCTGTTCTCTGATTAAATTGACACCATTTTACCTTTTGTGACTCCTGTGTCATTTTCTGTTGACAGTATCTAGCAATGGTAACAAACCAATGTCCTTGTGGAAGGGGCAGAAACCATTGATTGTCTGGGTGTATTAATGCAGGCCCTTTAAAAGTAGTGCAGACATGGCTTTGTGCTAACTGGCAGCTGAATGGGGGCTAGCAAAAGATGCTATTAACCACAGATAACAGTCAGCACCTTCTATTCAGCAGCAATGTCACTTTGTACCATTTGAGGGACAGTTGGTGGTGAAATTTGTTAAAGCAATTCTTCCCCTCCCTGTACACATCCTGGTCTGATACTATTTAAGGCAGAAGAGTGGAAATAGTTTTCTGATTAGATGTTGGTAGGATGCTCATATAATTTCCAGGGAGCTGAAACACTTAATTCAATCCATCTTCACTTCACAGCTAAAATCTCTTTAGAACAACAAGATGGGCCCTGCTGACATGAGAGGTTAAATGTTTACCGTGGATAGGGAATTTATAATTGCCTTTTTAGAAATGAATGATTAAAAGTGGTTACAAGAAGCACCTGGCTATACAAGTCTTATCCATAAAACACAGGGGAGAGGTAATAATTATGTCAAGTCCTTCCACAATGATCTTTTAAAATGGGATAGGAAAATGAAAATACCAAAGTCTTAAAACTGTCAACTTTACAAAACATCTGTATTTAGAAATAAAATGTCTGAGAAGTGCAGTTTGGTCCTTTTTCAAGCTTACATGCTGCATATGAAGCCCTTAATCAGCCCCCCTTCTGTTCAGCAACAAAATCAGACACACTTTTGTCATACTTGCAAACAATTTCAGTGTGTTTTCTAGATAAGGGAATTTTCTAAGTGCTAAAGTAGAAACTAGGGTGGAAGTTTGTCTTCCTTCTACTTGGTTTATGTTATCATGAACAGCATAAATCAACTAATGTATTTTTAATTTTTACCAACATGATGAAAGCACAACTGTCCTCACATTTCCCTCAGAAACCAAACATTTCATCCCGATTCTGACTCTGTGAACAAATTAAAGTGTTAATGGCACATAAGCATTTCTGATCCAAAGTTATATTGTACTGTATAGTAGGATATACTAGCACATGCACAGTGCCACATAAAAGTGGGCTTCCCCACCATACCTGGCTCACATAGCCATTTCTAAGCACTATTGGAATGATTTCAACCTGTCTGCACTCACCCATTTAAACATTTCCTAATTACTGCAAGATATTCTAGAAGCTGAAGGGAAGTGCAAATCCCCACTGATTCTAGGAATAAAGTAGAAGCCAAGTGTACATAAGTATAACCTTCAGATATGTGCTGTCATGTACAAGATAGTATGCAATGTATATTATTTTGAGGATAATTAAAATAACACCTGCTGGGACATTACTATCACGTAAATATTAATGTATTACTATACATTACTATCACATAAACTCAATAGAATGATATTTACCTTATTGAGTGTTTTTCTTCACAACAGTTATTGTTTTGTTCTGCTGTGGCACAGAGATGCTGGCATAGGTTAGTATTCACTACCTATGGTTTTGAAAAGATATTTCCCATTATAAAACTTGCATTTTGGCAGAAAACAGAGATTTTTATTTGGTAAAAAAGACATCAAAACAAAGGGAGTATTATTTAATTTGTATTCATAATCATGATAGTAAAATTAATTCCAGTCTTGACAAAGCATTTATCTCTATATTAGAAAAATACATGACATTATGCTGCAATTCTGTGCACATGACCATAGATTATTACTGGAGTGCTACTGCAGTGAAGCTCTTCAGTTGTGATGCAGCACCTCAGCAGTGGGGATGCTCTAAGGAGAATTCTGTGGTGTGTGCGTTTCCACATATGCATCAAAAGCAAGTACTCAGAACATAATATTAAGCAATCTCAAACATTATTTAGGCCTTTGCATATGGATAATTTTTGCTGCTGTACTTGAAATGCACAACTGGATATCTAAAAATAGACATCTTTCCAGTAGTAAGGATATTTCAATATTTTTTGGATGTTTAGGTGGCATAAATGAAATAACATCTTGTTGCAATCATTACTGATATAGATCTGTCAAACTAGGTCCTTATGGATATTTTTGTTGCTGTTTAGCCAGCTCTGAGAAAACAGTGATGCCTATGACACTCAAAGGTTGCTGCAATTAAACTCTCAATCCATCTGTGGATAGGATTTGATAATATTTTCAAGAATATAATGTTTTCAGTTATTGTATGTGTTTATTTTGGATTGTTAAGGGATGCATTACCCTGTGCAAGATTCGAGAACAGTTTGTGAGGAATTTTCCTTCAGCATGTTTCACTGAAACAGAAGGCAGCAACTATCTAAAGTGTTTAAAGGTTAACTTAGATATTTTTCCTCCACAGATTGTAAGATGCTTCTTTTGTAACAGTTAGTGACAGTACCAGAACATAAATTAGGACAGAAAGTGTTTGTTGCTTTTTTTTTTCCTTTTCTTCTCTGGCATTAAATATTTTATAGCTATCAAATGTGTAGGCAGTGAAACTACACTAGAACCAGAGGCCAAACAATTGTAAAGGCAGAGAAGATATACAAGGGAAAAAGAAATTTACTGATTCTGTAGATAGTTGCATTTCAGGGATTTTTTGTATGAGTAACCATTTCAGAAAAGTTCTATTACTGATTTCAACAGCTGTAGCAAAAGATATGTTGCAACCATGAGCTCATGGGTTGGCAGATATAAAGTACTCAGAATGATTGAAAATACTTCTGGAACTTAAACAGGAGTGTATGTATTCAATAAAAGTTTCAATGGGCCTCTAAAGGAAAAGTAAAAAATTGAGACTTGGAAATTAATATCAAAATGG
This sequence comes from Luscinia megarhynchos, assembly GCA_034336665.1. Taxonomy (NCBI): domain Eukaryota; kingdom Metazoa; phylum Chordata; class Aves; order Passeriformes; family Muscicapidae; genus Luscinia; species Luscinia megarhynchos. The sequence goes on along the minus strand of JAPFBE010000003.1, from coordinate 52,993,424 downwards.
CATCAGAAAGTAGTACAGATTAGACAACTACAATTCCATGTTCCTAGAAACTTTAAAAAAGCCAAACCAAACCAAACCACAAAACCAAACCAAAACAAACAAACAAACAAAAAAAAACAGGAAAAAGAAAGAAAAAGAAAAAAAGAAAAAAGAAAAAGAAAAAGAAAAAGAAAAAGAAAAAGAAAAAGAAAAAGAAAAAGAAAAAGAAAAAGAAAAAAGAAAAAGAAAAAGAAAAAGAAAAAGAAAAAAGTAAAAGAAAAAGAAACCAACTAAATATTTCTGTCAGAAAATGAAAAGCATAAATTTCTAGCATCACTATTCAACACTATCAGTATAAGATACTGTTTTAAAATATCCACCCAATCTACCTGTCTACATAATTGAGTTCAGCTCCTTGTACTATCTAAGCTGTGCCTTCACCGTTCCAGATCCATTTGAGTCACACAGAATACAGATGTAATGCTAGTTTTTATCATTATTGAAAAGAGAAATGTTCTTGGTTTTGAAACCATCAGATTTCTGACAGGTATTTCTTGTTCAGAAATATATTTCATCAAATATATTCTAAATTCTTTCTTGCATTAATGAAGGAATAGTGTGCTGCTTTTCTTGTAGCATAATAGATTCAGGAAAAACAGACAAAAATACTTTTATTTTCATTTAAAAATAAACTGTTAAAAATGTGAGAACATGAGTAAAAAATGATGGTCAGGGATCTTTTTTGTAAAAAAATCACAAATCTATTTTATCAATTCTAAACACTTTGGCAATAGGTAACGCATGCCTGAAAATAAATGTTTAAAATTCATTATTATGTAGTCATTGCAGTAATGAATTGTTTGGAGGCCTATGAATGTGCTTCCTTACCTCACTAACCCGACTCACTCAGAACTCCTCAATTCTGTGTGCTCAGTGCCACTCCAGGCTTTGGCTGCTGCTCATTGTTGCAGCTGTTTTTGAGTTCCTTAAAAGCTGCAGTTCTGCACAGGTGCTGGTGTCATTATTTGTCTGACACAAACTCTTGCACGTTTAGCTGCAGTGTAGCCAGTGTAGCTGGCCACTTCTATGACAAGATTCAATAAAAGGAAGAAGGAACTAAATGGAAAGAAAATCATTATCTGAAGACTGGGATCTTCAGCCATTGCTGATATTCATTCTGTATTTTATCCACATAGCAAAAAAGCCATGTAGCTAATGAGAAACAAGAATTTATGGTGCAATATGTTGAATCAAGAACCAGGTGGAAAATATGTCCCTAATATTTAAATATATAATTAAAAATACGGGGCTTAGGGGGAAAAATGGTCATAAGCAGTCCAAAGCAAGAATTTTCAACATCTGCTTCCACCGACTAATTTCAGCTTCTATTTTTTCAAGTTTATTGTATTGCAGTAAATCAGTAGAAACTGAGAGGAAGGTGAAAAAAAAGAAACCAACTAATGGAAACCAGTTTCAGTTTGGTCCTCAGGATATTTTTGATTTATTAAACTGCATCTCAACACACCTAGAGGTGAGAGGGTAAGTCAAAAGAACAGCACAGATGACAAAAGGAACTGGGGAACAAAAAACTCGTTTAAGCTACCTATGGTATTCATATAAATACAAACTGACACTTTGCAAAAGGCCACTGTACTTCATAAATCATAAGTTTAGAAGGGACCCTGAAAGATAAGGTAGTCTATCAAGTAGGTGTACTCACTACTAAAACACACTTTGTCTGCTCTTAGATAAACAGTCTCCATTTTCTGAATGCTTTCCTCTTTTGTTCAAGATCATGCAGTTTAGCCAGGTTTATCACTCATAACACTTCATATTTCCCTTCACAGACTCACAGTGTCTGTCAAATGTTTTCATACAAATTCCTATTTCTCTTGAAGTTTGCACTCCTGCTTTGGTTCTACTGTATTTCTGCTATCCAATTTTAACAATTATAAATGTAGGCATTTCATACTTAGTCTTTCTAGGTAGGTTCCACATCCATATTCCCAATCATTTCTCAATTAATTAGAATAAATCTGTTAATTAGAATCACATCCTCAAGATGTTTTCTACATCTTCTGTACAACTAAATTATTATTAATGCCTTCCAAGAAATTGAGGATCAGTATGGCCAGGGGATTCATCTTATCCAGCTGTTGAAATCAACAATGCAGATGAAGAAATCTAACTGTGTCATTCAAAGATTCAATTATAGTCAGGGGAGAAGTGAAGTACTTGGAGTATATTAAGTACACCAAGAGAGGGCTCACCAATCATATCCATCAATTGAGAAATATAGTGTTGATTGAGGGAATAGTTTTGGTCCACTCACCAATTGGACCTTATAAGAACTACAGCTTCTCTCATCATAGAATGTGTGAAATTACCCTTGGCTACACAAGGAATCACAGAATATTCTGAGCTGGGAGGCACCCGTAAGGGTCACCACATCCAGCTCTTAAATGAATGGCTCTTACAGGGATCAAAACTATAACCTTGACATTATTAGCACATTACTTTAATCAGCTGAACTAAATATCTGAATAATGTTCACTGGAAAGCAGTGAAACAATTTAGGGTTTTCATCCTATTGTATCACATAACAGCTTTAACAGCTGATTTTTGTGTGGGTGTCATTGTACTGAGACAGTGATAACAAACAACATATTTTACATTTACACATCCACCTAAAAATTTTGAAACTGATGGTTACTGTTATTGTTCTGGTTCTCTTCTATGTTACATGTGAAAGTTAAAGATATTCCAGTTGTACAATTTAGGGAAATGGTTTACTTGGTTTGTAAACAGCTCAAGATTTCTGTTGTCTTAAATGTCTGTGCTGGAAAAGAGTACTTCATTTTGATTTGAGAAAATGCCAACTGTGAAAGCAAGCAACATGAGCAATTAACAAAGTGGCTTTGCCTTTTATTTTTAACTACTTGTCAATGAATTTACCACCCACAGCCTTCTCTGTGGGTGTATGCACATGCACAGGGTATCTTTCAGGGCTGCTCAAATTCTACTACAAAGATAGCATGGGAATTGTGTTTTTAATTTGCTTATTCTTTTTTCCCCCTGACCTACACACTAGAAATTCTTAACACAAACAAGAAATGTACTCTATGATGGCATTAGAAATTCTAAAATGCTATTGTAACTGAGCAACCACTTTTATTAAATGAAGACTTATGCAGCCTGCAGCTGGGGACAGCCTATTTTAATAGTATCAGAAATTATGTGAATTCAGTAACTTTGGCAGATCTTCTGTCAAAAGCAGTGGATCTGCACTCCTTAGCCTTTACAGATTTACTGCATATATTTGATCTATTAGAAAATGTTGCCATCACTTACCTCACTGTACTACATAATATAGTCTTTTAAAACAATGATTTAGAGTAGCTAAGTGTGACTCCAGTATTTCAAGTTCCACAGTAATGTAAAAAGTGCCTGTTTTTTACAGGCTGACATTTTTAATGGTAGGTTAAATCAGGCACCAATATCTGGATTGGTGGGAATGAGCTAACAAAATTGCTATTTTTTTGCTTCCCACATTACCAACAGACTACAAGAAAGAGTAGGGTTGCAAACAACATATAGGCTGCCATGTCCATGACATCAAGAAACTAATCACCCAAGAATAATAGAAAAAATAATAGAAAAAGCGAGTGACACATGAGCTTTAAAGGAACAATTTCAAATATTTTTAAATCTCACTAGCTAATAATTATTTTTTACTAAATGCTAGCCTGTAAATATGATAGCCAATAGTAGATTTAAATCAGTAAAAACAAAGACAGTATTTCTAGGCTAATGACAAATTGCAGAAGTCGCTGAATAAGATACTATTGCCCATGTTGCACAAGAGTCAGGCTAAATGGCTATAATATTTTCTGAATCTACAAAAGTAGATGTTTGTGCCCTGGCAGAATAAAAAGTGGAGTTTCCTTAAAATACTTTTATTCTACATTTTGGATCTGAGGCTGCACTGATAGATTTTTCTCTTCAGACCTTGAGAAAGTGATTGACATTTTTTTTTCTTATACCTTCTATCTTTTGTCTACAATTACTTTTAAACAAGGGATTGGCAGTGTGCAAATTCTCACACTGGTCTACTGATTAGAGACCCTGTTTCACCATCATGGTGGGCTGATCTTGGCCATCTGCCTGACCCTTACTCAGCTTCTCTCTTCCTTTCTGCTATACAATATGACAAGGGGAGAAAATAAGCTGAAAAAGCTGATGGGTTGAGATAAAGAAAGGGACATGACTTACCAGTTGCTCTAACACCATTCAACTCAAGGAATATTACTTTAATTTACTATTAATTTGAAACATGGTGAAACAAAACCAAAAAATTATAAATCACCTTCCCCTCACACACATTCTTCCCCAAGTTCAGATTCATTCCTTTATTACTGAATCCTCTACCTCTCCCTTCTGAGTGGCACAGATGAGATGGGGAGTGGGGGGCAGTGGGTAACAGGTTCTCTTTATTTTTCTGGCTATTAACATTTTTGCTCTGCTCCAGCATAGGTCTATCCTACAGGCTACAGCTTCCTTCTCCTGTTCATCTCTGCAGTGTGGGGCCACCCATGGGCTACACTGGGGATATCTGCTTCCAGTGGTTCTTCATGAGCTGCACTGGAACCACTGCCTTGCTGTCTGGAGCACCTGCTTTCTCCCCCACCACCTTCTTGTGTCACCCTGCTGTCTGCAGGACTGTTTCTCACTTTTCACTCCTCATTGCCAGTCTTTCTTAAATATGTTATCACTGAGGTGCCACCACCTGGGCTTATGGGCTTATCCATCCCCTACAGCATGCAGGGCAGTGTCAGCCTCTCTTCAGAGAATCCATACCTGAAATTCTCTCCTGACAAAACACTGCCAACTGCACTCAGTAGAGTCATTAATTTTTTCTTCCCTGGATGTTTTTGATTTTTTTTTATTGTTTTTGGGGTTTTTTTGTTTTTGTTTTGTTTTGTTTTGTGTTTTGGTTTTTGGTTTTTTTTTTTTTTGTTTTTTTGAATAACCCAGGTGTAAAGAGAGGTAACGCTGGGGATGCTACTTGTACTCAGAGACACCATTCTTTGATCTTTTTTATAAAGCAGTATTGCCAAATATCTTTCTTCCAGTGTCACAGCTTCTTCCACTTTGTTCTTATAGCCAGTGGCAGGAGGTCCTTTGTAGTCCTTGTACACCATCCTTGTTTTTACATAATCTAAGTAAATGGAAATGAATTGCTATGGACTGCCTAGTAAAGGATTATAGTGCCTTTATTCATCCTGAAACATAGCCATAATTTGAAACACAAATCTGTATGAACAGATAATAATACTAGCATCTCAGTAATGTGTTGCAAGTTGACAATTGTCAATAAACAAGCTTCATGAATTTTAGTTTTTACACAACAATTTCACATTTTTCCATTTTGCAGTTTGAAGATTTTTTGACTTGTAGCAAAATTAACTAAAAAATTACAGCAATCTGTGTTTCTGTATAGGAAAAATGTTAAAAGTTAGAACATAAGGAAATCTATGTAAATTAGTCTAGAGATTGAAACTCCTCAGAAAAAGAAGTGGTTTGTTTTCTTCTATCAAATGAGTCTAAAACTAAACAGAAATTTCTTTTTTTTCCTTTTCTTTTCTTTTCTTTTCTTTTCTTTTCTTTTCTTTTCTTTTCTTTTCTTTTCTTTTCTTTTCTTTTCTTTTCTTTTCTTTTCTTTTCTTTTCTTTTCTTTTCTTTTCTTTTCTTTTCTTTTCTTTTCTTTTCTTTTCTTTTCTTTTCTTTTCTTTTCTTTTCTTTTGCTTTTCTTTGCTTTTCTTTTCTTTGCTTTTCTTTGCTTTTCTTTGCTTTTCTTTGCTTTTCTTTTCCTTTTTCCTTTTTCCTTTTTCCTTTTTCCTTTCTTTTGTTTTCTTTTTCATCTTTTCCTTTTTCTTTCTCAAATTTAGTAGCATAAACAACGTTGACATAATTTTGAAGCAAGTATTTAATCTATTCAAGTATGAAATCTGAGGTGAATGTCTCCCAATGGGACACAACTCAATTATGCACCATCTTTACTTATAATTCCTACATTACTTGTAGTTTCTAATTTTCTATTTTACTTGTAATTACTAAGTTTCTGTTTCAATATACCTGCAAGCAAGAAAATACTTTTCTTATTTTGTCTGAGTACATAGTTTATTCCCATGTGCTTTTTTTCTTTTAGCTGCATTTTTTTTTATTGTATACCAGGATTTGGAGAATGTTGCACCCCCGACACCCCAGTAAGTGACAGTGGATGTAACAGTTTCTCTAGGAGATTCCACACTAGCACCCAGAGAAAATGCAGTTAACTCCAAGTTGTTATGCCCAAAGCATGAGGGTAATACTGCAGATGAAGACAATTTTTTATCACACAATGAAAAGCCTCAAGATGTTGGTTGCCTCACTATTCTAGAACTCAGAGTTTCTCAATATATTCTTCTAGGTGAAAGAATGTGAAACATTTTGTCTGCCATTGCTGCAGCCATCATCATCATCATCATCATGGTGTCACCACTTTTAAACAGTAACACATTTCTGCCAGTCTTCTAGTGCATGGATATTCCCTTGCATTCCACAAGATTTTGTATTTCAAGTATTAAAACATATAAAATAAAACTTGATTTAACAGAACATGTAACCATACAACCAAACCTTTAATTTTACTTTTTAAAATTAAGTAGGAAAAGCAGTTCTGCAGGCTGAAAACCTCGTCTGACTCCAGCCATGTAACACTGAAGTGCCTAGAATAAAATAGCTACCTTAAAAATAGATGCTGAACATTAGAGGACAGTTCTACTGATCATGCCTTCAAATGACTGTGTTTTTCCTGCTGGAAAAAGAATGCACCAATAAAAATAGTGTCAAGTAAATAGTTTAACTTTAGACTGGAACTTGATGTGAAAAATATAATTTGCTGTTCTAAAATGCCCGCAGTAGCAAGAAAAGCTTCTTTACTACTGACTCAAAAGCATTTTGCAACTAGGTTGTTATGGTCATCACCTGCCAAGAGTTTTTCCTGGGTTATCTGAAATTCATAGCCATGGGTTTTTAGATTTAGAGAATATATTTTTACCAAGTAGTCCAATCTTCCAGATACTTTCTGCCCTTGTCTCTCCATTACCAATATTGCTTTTTTAAAAAATTGACTTGGATCATTTTTTTAATATATTTTCCCCCGTTGGATTGAAAATAAAAATACTCCCAGAGAGTTAGTGTGGCTTTGTTGTTTAGCTTTTTTCTGTATATCAGTGAGCTTTGCCACTATACTATAACCTTAAGCAATCTGTCCATCTTTTACTTTGCTTTTCCCTTCCATTTTCTTTTATGCCTCTGGAAATCAGATTGAAGCTCATAGCACTTTGAACAGTACTGTAGTTCTTTGATCTGGTGCTTATCCAGTGAATTTGCACTGCACGGTGAACTGAAGCAAACTGCAACAATCTCCGTAAGAAAGTAAAATCCCAGGTGTGAAAATGAACTCTATTCTCCCTTAGGTTGAGCTTGTTGTTTAATGGGAAAACATCTATTTTATAACGACTTTAGGAAGTTTAATAAGACGTTCACTATAAAAGAAATAGTTCTGATAGTATGAACATATCTGAACTGGAAGAACTTATCAGAAACTGATTCTTATTTTCTGTGTGGAGCTTGAATTTCAGTTTTTCTCTCTATTATGGTCCCCTCACGGAATTTCTGCTTTTCTTGGATCATAAATCCACATGATTGCACAGATCATCTGGGTGCCTTGACAAGTGTGATACTGCAAAAATTGGGTTAGCCTGCGTTACTTAGGTTGTTATGAAATGTATGTGAAATCTACAGATGTCTTTTAGGAGATAGCTGTGAGCAGTTCCAATATCATAAGCTTACAATCAGTTATATTCAGTTTAGGGTTACTTTAGAAGGTTCTTTGGATACCCTTTTTGTTGATAGACTTTTTCATACTTTTCATATATCTCCTTGTCAGTAGCTCATACTAAAATAAGATGGTTTGAAAATTCAGTCCCTGAACTCGGATATAAGATTATTACTTTGAGATTGAAAGCAAAAGATAACATTTTCTTTAACAACAAAGAAAAGTCATACATTATTGGAAAAGTCTTGTCACAATGTCCTGTGTTAAACAGGAGTTCAGAAATAAATTGTTATTTTTGTAGGGCATCGTTGATGTGGTGAAATTGTAGATATTGAAGCACTTATTTTTCAATTACAATCATTGCCAGTTTTATTTACTATTTAAAAACGTGGATAAAATTATCCACTGAAATTAAATTAAAACAAAGCATTACTCTTAAGAAGCTCTGTATATGTTTCTGTACAAAGTGTAGAGGATCTAATTACTTAAAAGACTATTCTTCCAGTATACTAAAGGACATCCTAGTAGTTCTAGTCCTTATATGCTTCCATGGATACTCAATACTCCTAAACATATATTCATTTCATTTTGAGACAGGTTGTCCCATAGATGGGTAATATAAAAAGGACATTATTAAAATTTGTCTATTATAGTAAACTATTTAGGAGACACAGAAGAAGCATATAAAGGCTCGAAAGTAAAGAATTTGTGAAAAATCCCTGTAAAGCAGAACTGTAAAGCTTACAATATTATCTTCTGGACCATTTGTCATTTTACTATGTGTGTTCACTGTTATTTGTTCCAATATTCTAGGGAGGCAGACTGAATTATATTTCCATCTGAATTTCGGCTCAAGAATTTCAGGTTAGTTTATATAAACAACTCTGATAACAAAAATCAATATATTTTTCTGTCTTTAAATTGTATTTTTATTTCTCATGGGTATCTGTATTTCATTTTGGGTTAAAATTACATGTGATGTTTCTACATGAATGTTTTTTTTAATATGCAAACTAGATCTTGTGTGAGAGTCTTGTAGTAGCTGGACTTCAATTGGTGAGATTCCTCAGTTTTAAAGCTATCAAAAACCAATTAAATTCTCAAGTTTGATTTCTGTGCTACAGTCGCCTTTAACAGTTACTGAGACTTTATACACCAAGTTATGGCATAATGTTCTGCAGGCAAAAAGACAGGATTAAAATAGGACAAAGCAACAGCTTGTGGGCAGAAGAACAAATTCCCTTTAGCTGAATAGGCATCTAACAGAACAAGCCAAAACAAAGTAAAGCAGAATGTATTTGGACCTTGTGCAAATTTTGAGAGCTGGTTGTTCTTCTTGAGGAAAATTTAAAAAATAAAAGTGAGAGTCGAAGGGAATCCTTGAAACTAAGATATCTAACTTAAATACTGGGCTGGGAGTGAATGTGTCTAGAGAGGATATGCCAGCTCTGAACTACATACCAATGCAGGAAATTTGAGACACTGAATAAATCCAGATTCCTCAAAAAATAGTTTAGTGCAAGCCTGAACAGTGAAAATATTCAGTGAAAACTAAGCCTCACTGACCACAATACTTTCCAGAAAACATAGGAGTAATGTGCTTAAAAGTTCTCCTCTGAAGTAGTTTTCTCTCACTTCCATTTGCTCTTAACTTTGAGCTTCATTCAATTCTCTGAATAGTTAATAAAATTAAAACCTACCTCTGTGTACTTCTTTAAAGTGTACCACTTTCAAACAGCCTCAGAGATGTTAATTTAGGAACACATCAGATATACACATACACGTATATATATATAAAATGCAACAAGATAACTATGCTTCCCTTTGCTGTTCCATTCTGTCTAAAAACACCTGCTTCAAAACACAGAGCTTATGTTTAAAATTATCTTTTCTTTCAGAATTATTGAATATCTTGTCATTCTTTCATTGTGTGATATACCATCAAGACTAATGAACTGTCATGGTTCTTTTTTATGTTACCCATCACCTCCATTTTCTTTTTGATGAATTATTTAACTACAGTACCTTTTAAAATCTGATCTTTTTTTTAAAGTATTTATTGTCCTCTTTTTTTTTTTCTAATTAAAAATACATTTACATTGATTATACATTGATTATAATTTCTAACCAAGGAATTAGAAATTCTACTGCTAGTAAACTTGAAGGCAGCAACTACAAGAAAACAATGAGCTTGATAAACATGGATTATGAACATTTTCAAATAAAAATATATGATTTGGTGGGGAGAAATGATAGTAAGAATTCCAACCAAAGAGTCAGAATATAAATTAAGGTTCTGATTTATAGATTTTTTCCAATATCACATTATTGTACCACAACTTCCACTTGCAATCTAGATATATACACTTCCAAAAAGAAAATAGGTAAAACCAGAAAATGGGAGAGGGGGGAATATTTAAGTTAAAAATACAAAATCTTTGTTTCACACACATGAGAAAATTGAAATGTGTAAAACTTTTAAAATAAAGTAAAAACATAACTGAAATCAGTAAGGACTGCACAGGCAAAAAAAAGGGAAGTGGCAACAAATATTCGATTAACTGATAGGACTATGACAAGCTCTCCAGAATGTTGCTTTTAGGTGACTAAATTTAATTTCAGCTTAGTTAAATACTTGGATTCTTCTGTGTTTCTAAGTGTAGATAAAATGACTTTAAAATTCAATTGTTTATTTAATTTTATTGCAAAATTGTGCAGAGTTAATCACAGGCGAGTTATAAATGTCAGCATTACAATAGTGGTAAATATAAAGATAGAACTAGAATTTTAGACCTTTCTTTCACATGTTCCCTGTTTTCCAGCAACGACCCTCTGAAGGAACAAAAATTCAAGTTATTAGCTTTCAAAAACATTTCTCTGTAAAGAACAATTTTTTTTCTTCTTCCAGTGTATCCAAGCCATCATTTTATTGTTCTAAGTGAGTTTGGGATCATCTTTAGCAGAAATGTGAAGGCAGAGACCCTTGTAAGTGCAGCAGATGGAAGATTTACGGTCTTGTAAACCACACCTGGTATCCCTGTTAGTGGTATCATTTCAAAAAAGTCTTGGAGGCTTTACCATTTTATTGCATAGTAAATCAAGTGAAAAAAATGATTTTTTTTTATTGCTGCAAAACATTATTTGATAAATAATAAAAAAATGGATTGCTTAAATAGTGCTATTTTGTAGACTTTCAAATCAGTTGGTCGATAAGCATTATTTACCTTTCTCTGCTTCTTGCCTTATATTGTTAAATAAGCACAGTTTATTCTTGTTACATAAGGCTCATAGTGCATAATTACATTTATATTAGCAAAATAACACATCAATACAGTATTCACTAGGATCATTCTTCTTCTAGTCTTCCTTATATGCTTCATCATTGCACATGGAGGTGGAATTCAGATTCACCCACATTATGCAGGATTTAGTTCATCTGCCTACACACAGAATACTAATACTGTTTTTGGTGTAGCATGTTTTTTTGTCTGTCCTACACTTTCTGTTTCAGAACTATAAGGTCTTCTGAAAGCATTGTGGTCTAACTACCATACCAGTAAGATGGCTTGCATATTCTAGGACAAGCGAATTTGCAGTAGGTGCCTACATTTAAGTAAGCTGATAAAATTTATGGCTGACTGAGACTCAAACAATTTGCTTAAATGTGTTCATCACATGCTATTCTCCAAATATTTCAGCTGCCACTCAGGGTGACATAGGTCTGCTTTATATCCTATCTGTCACTTTTGTGTGTATATCTTGGGTATCCCAGCATATCAAAACTGGCTCCAGGAGCCTATATTTGGAGTAAATGAACTAAGTCTATGCAGGCTGAAAAACAGTTCAGCTGACTAAATTTGCAAGTCTCTTAATGTCTGAACTAATTCCTTAGACTTCCTCAATTCCACTTTGATACAAATTTGATTCATTTTTTCAAAATAGGTGCAACCCCTTTGAAATGCTTTTTCATGTCACGTTAGACCTCAAGTGCCAGTACAGGACTACAAAGATCTTCCATGCAGATCTTTCGTTGTTTCTGCCAGCTCCACATGTATACTTCATTAAAGAGATCACTGTTAAAGATCTCATCACTTTCTAAGCACACATAATGGCAAGTAAACAAATTTCCAGATCCCCATAGACTGTAATGACGCCATAGACAACTCACAGGTCAATGTGTGCATGTAGACTTCTTAAATATTATAGTAAATTACCTAAGAGGAGAAAAACAACTTTGCTTTTTGGGTTTCTTTAACTGAGATAAGTGTTGCAGGGCATCTAAAAGAACTGAGTCCAAGATTTTTCTCTGTAAAATATTGTGGGAGCAAAAGGATATTTCAAAATGTGATTATGGGAATTGTCAATGCTGTGGAGATGCAGCCCAGTATTCTCCAGACACAGAACTTAGTGCAACATCATCAAAAATGGTGCATATAGCAGTATTTATGATCTATGCCTCAGAATTTTCAGCAAGAGTAAAGCTGGTATTAGACGATGAAGTTAAAATTAATATTGTGTAGGACTTTTGAATCTGTTCCATTTTGAGCTATTGTAAACTGTGTCCTTTGGGGTCCTTAACCTGAAATTCTCATGGGTTCGATTAAAAGAAAACAATGATCAGGTATTGGTTCTGCTGACTCTGAAATTTACTTTGCTATTTGATATTCTGCTTGAGCCTGAATACCTTAACATTCACATTTTCTGCTAACCATGTCATTAGAATTTGATGTTTGATCTTTGGAGCAAGTAATTCTTAGGGCAGGAAGAGTAGTGAAGTAAGTGATATTGAGTATTTTATTATGAATAGTAACATTATCTAACAATGCTCAAAGCATGAACATGGCTTAGGAGAATAGAAATTACTTTAAGTACAGTTGCTCACACTTATGAGTTCACACTTCATTGTCTAGACATATTCACTAATACTTGCTCAGAATATATTCCAACACAAATTCCAGAGGGCAGATTAATCAATGGAATATTTATGTACAAGAAATAAAGAAGCATACATTTTTTCAAATTTCAAGCAGCTTCTTTATTCAAGATTATCTGAAGCATTTGTTTAGATTTAGTGTTCTGGTTTGTTTTTTTTTCCCCCAGCAGCAAAAATACCGTGTGCATATTCTACTGGTTCTTCATATTCAGTGCATTTTTTCTGTAAACTTCAGAGCCAGTTCTAATCCATCTTCTATTATTAAAAAGGCCTTTTGAGATGCGACAGTTTTTGCAAATCATTAAATGTAAGAGTTCCAGCAATTCTTCACTTAACTATCTCTCATTCATAAATACCTGAGACACAGCTTTTATTCTCTGAATTGATTTGAAGGTTAACTGAAGCATCAGTACTGCATACTGCATCCATCATAACTAAAATCATCTTCTTTTTCATGTAGATTTAGACAACTTTCCTATGATTTTTAAGTATATATGGTCTGATCAGTATAAATAATTGAGTTTCTCAAAAGTTTTGAGGGTGCACTGAAGATATACTAAGGAAATGCTATGGGCAGCTGATACAAGGACATTAGTCACAGACATTCACTTCCAAATTTCAGATATCTGAACACAGGAATTTATAGTTATCTGAGATATCATGTCTTGTGCCAAAAACTTTTTCTCCTGTCATGTTATCCTACACTGTTTAATGTCTGCGTCTTTTTACCATTAAATTGTGGTGCAGCTTTAACATGGATCCAATCTATCTAAAATTTAGGTTCCTAGTTATTCTAAAAAAGTGTTTTAGAAATTGGTGGGGAAAGGCAATATGCCTTTGATCCTTCTGGGATCCTTAATGGATCCCAGAAATGGGGGTTCTCCTCCTAAATTTAGTTTGAGTAGATGGGATTTTCTTTCTCTGAATCTGCAAACAAACCATGTTTTTCTTTATTGCGTGCACATCCATTGCATGACACATTCATGGCATGACATGTTCATGGCATGACACATTCACAAACACTTCTAAAATTCTATAAAAATATCCCAGGGTGGCTGCCATGGGATTACGGTATGTACCCTTGAGTAATGCAACAGGGTGGGAAGAGCTACAGAGGGGCTGGGCAGAGGCAGTGAAACTTGTGACTGTTGTGACTGCCCTCAGGCCCTGTCAAGTGCAACCCAATCTATGCTAATCTTTGACAAGAAACACAGAAAATACACCCGTGTGGCAGTCATTCCAAATTAATCTCATAAGTTTAAAATGAAGGCTTAACAAAAGGGATCTTCTTGGGGAAAAGAAAAAGTTATATAAATGAAGGTATGTGTTTGGCATATGAAGTTATTCCTAATAGGAGATAAATAAGAAAAGAAAAATTATCCAACAGCTAGATGCTTCTGTCTTTGAGACTGATTTCCCACATCTCAACTCTGCAAATAAAACCCATGGCTCATGCATATGAAAGATTCCCTAAATCCGTGTACCAGTTAATCTGGTTTTACATGTGACATAGTGCAGTTTTGCTTCCATTCTAGGAGTACTTCCTTTACCAGGCCATTTCTCAAGAAATGCCCCAAATGGCACAATGAATATCAATGTCTCAGTGAACAATCAAAGGCACAAGTAAATATCAATGGCACAATGAAGCCAATGTCTGTATCCTGACAACAAAGCCTCTCTTGTTCTTTTCCTACAACCAGCATTTATGTCTTCTATCTCCAACCCAGAGGTTTAGTACACAGGTTTCTTGCAAAGTTCTCTAGCATAGCATGAATCTTAATCTCAGTGCATTTTAAAGGTATACAATTTCTTCTGACAAACAAAAATGAACATTAAAATGTAATGGCCAGCACCATTATATATTTCTCAAGATTCTTAAACTTATGAAAGAATGATCTTAGAGGCATATGGCATTTGGAATATGCAATCATATACAAAATAAATGTTTCACCAACTATTTTTTACTTCTTTAAAAATAGCAATTTCCTTCTTTTTTATTAAAATATCTCAGAAATATTACAGAAATAATGAAACAGCTGCAGGTTTCAGAAGACTCAGGGAACAAATTTTCTAAATTTTTTGTATTTCAATTATACTACTATAATTAGGCAAATGAAGCTAAAGAACTAAAACTAAATGAGACATGCATTTGACACTAAGCTGTACAGCTGCCAGGAATAAAGGAGTGCCTACATTTATTAATCAAACTTCTGACAAGTAAAGAGTGAAATGGGTCTTAAAAATATGAGAGCTATTTTAGGTAGCAGTAACTATCTACGACCTGATAAAGTACATATTCACTGACAGCAAATCATCCTGTTTCACATCTGCCCAACACTGCTGTCCTGGAAAAATTAAGAGAAACAATGTGGACTTCATGTAGTGTTCAATCTACCAGCAGATAAATATAAACCTTTCTTAATATTCAAATTTTCATAGAACTTCAGCAAAAAAACCCCAAAACTAAAACACATTTTGAAACATTAACACTTACAATTGGTCTTTTCCCAAAAGATCAACTAAGCCTTTTATAAGAGAGAAAACAAAAACTTAAATGTTACGATTATGGTATAAATCTTTTGGAAACATAATATTTCACCCATACTGATTAGAGAGATGCCCACTTGGAAAAATAAAATCATTGGCTTACTAGTGGGTTTTTCTGATTTTTTTGGTAGTTTTTTTCACTGTGAAGAATGTTTTATTGGTAGATTTTTGTTTTAATTACAAAGAAGCTGATGGATGTTGGGAAAAAGAATTTTGGGGTGGTGGTTTTATAGAATCCTTCCTGTTTTTTCACTGGAGAGCGTTATGGTGTAAGGACTAGAAATCAGTCAGTTATATCCTTACTTAAAAGTCTGAGCTGGCCAGGGCACTAGACCAAACTATTCAACAGTTAGTATAGATTTGGACCAGGCCAAGCAGTGTTTTTCTGTTAAAACCTCAGGTATTCCTAAGGCTAAGCACAAGAATAGTTGCTAAAATTATTGCTCCTATCTCTTTCAACAGAACAAATCTATTTATCAGAGGGAGGGATTATAGCTGTATGGATTAAATAATTTCTATGTTCTTTGTCCTCAGGACCAATGAACCATGTTCTTCTTAATTTTCTAGGATAGACAATAGAGCTCATCCCTCCAAAGCCATAAACCACCAAACTTGCCTCTGGCTTTGTCTAAATCTAGTGCTCAATATTTTGCAGAGAGATATATGTCAGCACATGAGTAGGATGTGTTTTGCTTTCACTAGTCAGTTAGAAGATAACTGATTCTGCTGAGTAACTACTTCTAATAAATAGAAACACAAGAGCTGTAATTTTACCTTGTTTTCTATATTGTATTGTTGAATGCACTATTCCCATATACTGTGTGACTTGCAATTATGTATACAGTATTGCAGCTGCTTTCACAAATAAAAGTCTGTCTCAAGAAAACAATAATAAAAAAATGGCATCTGAATAATATAACAAGTAATGGTATATGGTGAATTTAGATGAATGTTGACATCTTAAATACGTGTTGAAAAATACAGATGTGTAAGAAATCCAAAATATCTGCCTGCTAGGCCAAATCTTCCAGCTCTGTATAGTGTAGCTCTGCAGATAACTGCAGACAAAATGTATATTCAATTGCAATTAAAGGTATATTCAATATGATATCAAACTCTCAATTTGTACCCATATGTACTGTTATCAACTGTGCCTTAAACTTAACTGTAGGCCTAAAAGTAAATGTCAAATGGTTCTTCTCATTGCATGTTGGGAAACTCAAAAATGCTTCCAAACTTCTTTCTCTTTTAGTTTTTTCACTCCTCCATGGAAGGAGTTTTCCACCTCCTCTGTGATTCCTCTGCACCACATATGTGCATAGTTTTCTCAAAGGTGCTGAATAAACTGATATTAAAAGGATCCATGGCACTCAAAGATTACCAGTAGGACCAGTATCCTGAGCAATGCTGTGGCACAGCTCAGAAACCATGGACATGACCTGTGGATGCCACGACTGGACATCAAATATCTGTGATTAGAGAGAGCACCAGCTCTCCTGAGATCTTTGTGGTTCTCTCTTTTTACTGTCAGGCTACAAGTACCACAGAGCATTTCCTTAAGGAGCATCTGTGGAGTCATGATTCCTGCCAAATTCAGACCTAGTAGTATTTTACTTAAGTGAAATAGTTTCTATCATTATGTATTTGAGCTTTCAAAAAAGAGTTTGCAGGAAGTTTGATTGCAAAGTATGCCTATTTGACAAATTTAGGAATCCACCAGTGTAAACTTACACCTCTTTCTACACAATTTACCACTTAAAATTAGTAACAGGTAGAATAAATTATTCTATGATTTGATTTGAATTTGTCTTAACTGCAGTAGCATTAATTCTCCTTTTAGTTGAAGCATCTAGAGTTTGCAAAAATTAGATCTTTAAAGTTTATGGCCAACATGTTGTTATGCTCAGATGGTCTTTTCTAGGTTATTAAAAATAGGTTTTTTTCTGAGTGCTTTTTTTTTTTTTTAAATCTTTTGGCAAACTGTGCCACACAACTGTACAGATTACAATTTAAAAATTGATAAATATGGTAGTTCATCTTAGCACATACAGAATACCAGCAAGTTAGGCAACATACAACACCCAAAAAATTAAAGAAGGAATTGTGCCTATATTTTCAGGAAGAAAATGTTTGATGACTAGATAACAAAAGTAATTTTGTAACATAATCCAAATGTATTTGCACATCTTTAAATATTCATGCAAAGCTAACCATAGCTGAAACACTCAACATCTTACCAAGCCCTTAAACAGTCTCATTGTCACAGTATTATTATTGAAATTATTTTGAAATAATTTTGTAGTAATTCATTCTTTTTAAACATTAATTTCTTATTAATATCTGTTATCAATATCAATATCCTTTATCAATAATAGTACCTTCAAAAACAAGTAGAAGGATTAATCTTCTGTGAGAAACTGCCTCAAACTTCTGATATGAGGGCCTCCTCTATTCTGTCTAACTTCAAAGTTTCCTTTTTATGCTGTGAAGCCTTTATAACATACCCAGGAAAGCAATTTCAGTTCCTCTCTCCCCTATTAATTTGATCAGGCATAATTAAATTAGCACTATTTGTTATACATGAAATGTATAATAAATTAATACTTCAATACATAAATACATCAAATCTGTAATCATAAGTTATGAATTACAGTAGCAAATGTTTGTGTTTCCCATTTGAGCTTAAGTAGAGATGTATTGTTTAATCTTTAACTGACTTCTTTCATTTCCCCTTTATTTAGTAGTCATTAGACATTCCTCTAATGACAACCCTTTTATATCCCTCCATTTCCATCATATGCATGATCCAGAGCCTTACAGCCCATTTTTTTACTTCACAGTTGAACTTAATCTCCACTAAACTTAACTAAAAACACAGTCTGACCTCCTTTAAAACTGGAAATATACAGATACACCTCTAAAAAACCCAGACTATGAATTTCCAAATATTTTCTAGAAAAAAAAAGAATAATTTTTCTTTGAAATTTCCCCTTCAAAAGGCACCTGGAAGACTGAATGACATTGGCACAGATTAAAAATGAATATTTTCTCTTTTCTTCTCGTTGAAGTTCAGTTATTAATTGTTTATAAAACTTGCATTAGTTTATCGTGGAATTTCATTGTTCACATCTATGAGGCAAATGATCGAGCAGTTGGGAACTAGGTAGCTGGTTAGGTACATAAATATGTCCACCTTTAGTGGAGAGTCTCCTTATATGTTTCACTCTAGTGTATTTATGTATGTCTGCTATTGTAAACACAGATGTGTGTGAGTCCATGCACACAAACTGCCTTTGTCTTTATATGTGTATGGGGGTGGGATGCAAACAAAGTATCCTAGCAATTTAATTGTTCCCAGGTAATTTTTTTGCTAGATGTTACTCCTTTTTTTTTCAATCTGATATGTGTAGATTTAGAGATGTAATCAAAGTGGTTTTTTAGTCGTATTAGCAAATGACAAGTGCACCCTTCCCTGGTTTTGCGTAATTAATTCTTTAGTAGGTGTTTATGGCACACATAAAAGAGAAATGAAACAGTATTTTTTTTCACAGTATTTCTCTGTGTTCAATCCTGACATAGGAAAGAACTTATCTAAGGAAATGCATAAACCACAATTATATTTTTTTTCACCTATTTTTGTATTCTAGATAAATTCTTGAATACTTTTGTTTGCCCTTTTCCACTTTTCTCTATGATGTCATCTATTATTATTTTTATATTTCATCCTGCAACTTATCCAAGGTGTTTCTATAATAATAATCTTGAAATTAAATTACTGCCTTACAGCTTCTATTCAATTACTTTAATTCTTTGTTATTCATCTCTTAGAGAAACACAACCTGGAAAGTATTATTTCATAGAACATTAAATGTCTTTAAAACCTCTATAAAAAGAAGAGAAAAAGAAATTATTTCACTTAATTTCATTATGTTTTGTGTGTCAAAAAAAATTTTTAAAAGAATGTCTACTTGAAATTAGGTGGTTTGTCATTTTCAAATGATTTTTACATCCCAGGATACATTAAAAAAAAATCCAACCTAACTGGAAAACAAGAAACAAGAAGTCAAGTTACAAGAAACTGCAATGATGTGCATGACTTCAATTATTACATCCAAACCAAAACATGCCCATCATCTTTTAAAACTATACATCAGGGAGAAAAATAATTTTGGTGGCATTTCTTACATCATTATAAAGGATCTTACTTTTGACAGGCAATCTGAATATTTTTCTTTCATTAAAAGAGAAATTTTTAAATTTAAAAAGAAAAAACAACTACAATAATCTGTTCTCTGAAGTCTATTCATTGTCAGACACAAATAATTTTACCTTATTTTTGATCTTCAGAAAGAGCTTTGTTATTGATTTTTTTGTTGTTGTTGTTGTTGTTGTTTTTAATACTATTCTTGAAAATGGACAAGAATTGTCTCTTAGAATGTAGATTTTTCAGCATGCACAATTTGCCTTGTAAAATGATTTAGGATACTGAAGTTTTGATTTGAATGGTTGAGGTCTGAAAAGTGAACTTGAAGTATACCCTTTGAATATTTCTGTCAGGAGTCACACAAAAATACAGACTGTAGAAAGGGGCAAGAGCTGTGTTAAGAGGATTGCAGCTACTACAGATTTTTACAGTAATTTATACTGCTTCCTGCCTGTAGGCTGGCAAATAACCCAATAAGGGGTGAAGCACTTGAAGTAAAAGGCCAATGAACAAAACCCAGGCTACTCCATGTAATTCCCAGCAGACTTCCTTAAATCTAATGCTGCAGAGACACCAAATATTCTGCACTTCTACCCTAAGAAAATAGTGCCCAATTACAGAATTTGAGAGGAGTGATAAGTAGTTCTCTCACGTATTTCTAGTGAGTCCAAAACCTTGGTATGACCTGGAAATGAAGGTCTAAATATCTACAAAAATGTGGGCTATATTGTCTGCTTGAATGCTCTACTGCAGGACAACAAAGGTGTGGTGGGAGACATAATGATAACTTTCGGAGACAACATATGAAATCTAATTGCTGTTGATCAAAGAATCACAGAATGGCTTGCATTAAAAGGGACCTTAAAAAAAATCTTTATTTTTAAATTAGTTGTTTTGTGGTCTAGCAGAAGATTATATAAATCAAACACTATGCTGCCTTTGTACTTTTAAGAATGAGAAATACAGAAGATAAAAGTCAAATTTGAATATTTAATATAATTATATTATACCTACTTGCCAAATAAACCATTAAGTCAATATCATTTTTGTTAACTCAAACCCTTTAAAAGTTAGAACCTTTTTAGCACAGATGATTTTGGTTGAACTGTGGTAGGGAGTGATTACACAAGCAGATCACAGGGCATATCTGAGGAAGGGGAGATGTCTGGTGAGTGGAGAGTAGATGAGCAGCTGCTCTTGAAACATGAGCTGACTGTCTCCTCTGCTTATGCTAAACAAACCTGGATGTTCTGCACTTAGTATCATGCAAAATGACGGACAGAAGAAAGGAGGGAATGATAAGATATGGGTGAGCAGGATGACATTCTCAAGTACACAAGCAAGCAGTTGCTTTGAGACAAAGAGGAACAGAATACAGTGGGGTTTATTTCAAATGCATGTTGATGAAAAGTATCAGAGAAAGTAGGCAGCTTGGAAAACATTAATGACCATTTCACCCAGTGATTATTCAGTGTATCAGGTGGAGCTTGGCACAAGTGAAGTCTGGAAAGGTTTCTCATCCAAAATTTCTTCAATCATTATCAAATACCAATCCACGTTGAGATATCAAATCCAGGAGAGGAGAAAAGGGAAAGAGTGAGGGAAGGCAGTGCAAAATCAAGATGCAGGTATTTGTATTCCAATGTACCAACTTTTTTTCTTTCTTTTCAACATGGCAAGGGTGAATATTTCCACACCAAACTGTTTTCATATGAACACTTCATTATTTTCAACTTATTTTTCAGTCATTTCTTCACCACTGCAAACACATGTTGATGTGACTGACTTATTTAGGTGAGAAATTAAAATATAAACATCTAAAATATCAATAAAGCTGACATAAAATCCTTTTTGGTTGTCTAGGATAGAAGGTAGAAAGACTGTGGCCTCAGGGTAATATATTGTGCCTAAAGGCTCATGGAGTCTGCTGTCACACATTGCTTTAAATATTACTACCTCTGTCTGTTGGCATTATGCCCTTGGGATTTCCATAGGACTTCGAGCATGATCACTGAGATTGCTCACAATTTAGTTAGTGCATGCTAATATACTACTGTTATAATACTCATGGGTAGGCCACAACTGAGTCTTTTCTTGAATTGGCTAGTACGAGTGTCAAATTACCAGACCAAACCAAGTGAAAGGGAATGCTGATTAAAAGGGCAGGATGTGTTCCATTTGTTCCAATCAAAGAGTGCTTAATCCCTTCATAAGCTGGCTGGCTTTGTTGAATGAAATTCTGAACAACCTTGTTACTTTTGATAACTGTAAGCCACTGACTCATGGCCCCTTGACAGCTAGCTGAGCAAGTAATAACATTTCCCTGCATTTGGGGGCTGGCTTAGCTGGCTTTATAATAGATTATCGTGGATGTTAAAGTGAAATGTTAGTCTTTCTTTAAAGCACTGTATTCCCTGGTAATTAAGGTTATAAAAAGGGCATTGAACACAATGCAGCTTCAAGGACGCCCGACATCTTCAGTTTGGGTAAATAAAGTATTAACCATAAGTTTATTTTGCAGTGCTAATAACAGAAAGACAGCTCTTCTATTACTGGTACATGACAAATTCACTGAAAGCTATTTTTAAGTGCAAACAAGCACCTTTTGCTTCAATTAGAAGACCCATTAAATAGTAAGTACTTTTTCTAAGAAGACAGAAAAGGTGGAATTACATTGCAGAAAAAAAAAGACAAAACAAAAAAGAAAAAAAATCCCAAAACACTTAAGTAAAGCAGAACACTGCTGGACAAAATACAATCAGATGGCATTGCTCAATTACCTCTGCAGAGGAATAGATTGCTTGGTGTAACAAGAACCTTAGTGAAACCCTAGCTCCTGGGATATTAAGACTAGAGGGACTGAAAACTAAAATTTCATTTTAACATTCAGGGCACTGATCCTTTTTTGTAATGTCTGTTTTGTCATCTGTCTATTCCACTGTAAATGTAAAAGTTTGAAGAAAGTACATTATGTATTAATTTCCTAACAGGTAGGGGAGTAGAACAACAAGAACTACCTAAACTAAGAATGTAAAAGCTTCACCAAATAGGTTAAAAAAAGAGAAAAGTTTTAAGGAAAAGGTGTCTGGCATTTACATGAAAAACGATGGGGGGATGAAGAAGGCAATATAATATTTAAATGTAGTGATTAAGAATGACCAATATAAAGGAAGTCTGAGATGTCTCTGTACATTTGCATTTATTAGAAGACTATGGGTTTGTTTTTGAAAAAGCCAGCATAAGTCAGTCCTTTTTTGCATTGTGCCCTGGTCATGACACTGGTGCTACCTTTCAGGTCTGCTAATTCAATAATTCCCTTGGCAGTACTCAAAGACAAATGTGTGTAGTTGTTTAAAGGAAAGCAGTTCCAAATATACCTACACCAGTATATGATACAAGCATAATGTGAAGTGGAATGGGCACAAACTAAACCAAGTAAGGACCAGATTTGCTGGAAGGAAACATTTTCATAAGGAAAGCAATGAATCAATGGAGTAGTTTGTCCAGAGATACTGGAAGGGAGTTTCAAAATCTGAATACCTAAAGTCTTGAGGAACTGAATCTGTTCAATATCTGACCTTGCTTTGCTAGGCTTGGCCCAGAATTCTGCTGACGTTCCACCCAAAACCTAAATATTTACTTGTAGTTGAACTGCTTCTGTAAGAATGTAAGCAATTTCTAAATCTTTGATTATTGATACAAGCATTGCCCAAGTATGAAGTTTTAAACCAAGCAGGTTAACTCAAGCAACATTCAGACAAAGCACTTGACTCCTGCTTTGCTTCCTATGAGTTTAATGAGACAGAAGGAATGAAAAATGAGCTACAAATAGGTAATATATAACACTTGAACCTAGAGATAAAAAAGAGTGCAGTGTTAGAAAACTATTTAAATCTTAACTGTTCTGCCAATTAAGAAAAAAATTGCATGTATAGCAGATATGTACCAATAGATACAAAATTTGTTTAAAATGTAAAAAATGAAGACAAATAATCATGACTGTAACTTAAAAAACACGCTCTCCCAACAGCATGTAATCACTCAAATTATTCTCATCATGAAAGCATGTTTAGCCATGGTAATAACAATGCAGAGTGTATGTATATTTAGTTACTAAGACTACTCACTTTCTCCAAACAGAAGGAAATGCTGTCTCATTCCTGAAATGTGTGTACAAGACCAGATTTTGCTCTTAATGACTTCAAACACACAAGCTGTAGAAAGACAAATTATTTTTATGCAGAATAGAACTAATGTAGTTGCTTATAGAATTGTTGTGAGGACTCAAACCAGTAAGAATATAAAAAGCAAAAAACTCTTTTTCAAACTCTCTGAAAGGGAAGGTACTGCTGCATGTTGAGAAGCACTTAGTCTTCCTGGTAGGCAGACTGTGTCCTTCTGAGAGCCTGGAGTACACCAAATTTCAAAATTCTGTCTGAGCCTAGAAAACAGGAAAGCAAGCTGCTCTGTTGGGTACAAATGTTTTGCCAAATTTTAGAAGTGGAATACAGTAGAAGATCAAACCACCTGAATTTTGGTGTCTCCATATGTGCTGACAAATGCACACATGCCCATTCTGTACTTCCCATTCACTGCTCAATCCCAAGCACTCTTCTGTTTCCTGTGGCACAGTTCAGCTAATTCAAATCCTGTGACCAGGTATAGACAGTTTGTTGCTTTCTCCACTTCTCATGATCATAAATATTCTAGTAAAATATTCAGTACATGGATATTTAAATGGATACCTATGAAAATTTACTGTATATATATAAAGTGCATTAAAAGAGAGAGAGAGTTATCTTCATCAATCAGTTTTCATGCATCTAGGATTTTCCATTGATTAGAACAAAGCAACAATTTCTGAAAGGAGAACAAAACAGCACAATGTGTTTTTCTACATCAGCTGAAGTTACTATACATTCCCAATTTTTCATCCATTGTGTAGTTCTAATTATAGTTGTGCTTTTCTGAGCTCTCTCACTGTAAACTACATTTCCCATTTTGCACTGAAATAAAAAAATACTGGTCTGAATTGCTCACATCAGGTTATCAATGCACCAAGCTTGTAGCAATTTACAAATGCAGCATCAGGTAGGGTTCCAAAGGAAATACATTTTCTGTGCTATAAGGAGCCAAGCCCTCAACTGCTATAAAAAGATATTTCACCAATGACTTTGCTAGACAAAAATCAGTTTATACAAACTAAGAATTTGGCTAGGATCCTGTGAAAACTATTAACACGTTTGATTTATGCAACTGTTGCTGTTTGTTTTCATATTATATTAGAAGTATAAGGATTAAATTAAATTTATTAAGAAAATTAAAACTTTTCAGGATAATAGAATATTCACTCTAAGGAGTTAATGAAGAATTAAATTATTCACATTGTACCCAAATTTGTCTACAGAACCTTCATACTTTACATTTCTGACCCAGGTATTCATTAGTCAGTTAATAAGAACTTTTTCCCCTGTGGGAAATTAATCAAGAAATAAAGAGACAAGCAGGGAAATACTAATGAAAAGTTTCAAAATATTTAAGTTTTCCTAAAGGCTAGAGCATGATAATCATTATTTTACTTACCTTTTTTACCATTGCTTACCTTGGCTTCTGTGAATTTGTACTTAGAAGATCAGAAAAACAGAAAAAGAGGTCAGGAATTAGAAAAAAACCCAACAAAATATTTTTGAGATTTCTGCTTAGCCATCCATGGTCTTTGAGTCTTATGAAACTTTTAGATATATGCCTGTGCATGTACATATATAACTTTTAGGCCAATCCCCTTTCCTATTTCTACTAGACTGAAGCCAAATGCCTGCATTCTGAGTGAATTACTGTTACAAATGTTTGTGATTTTATTCTTTCCTCTTATTGCTGCATGTATTCTTTTTAGATTTATCATTGTAATTTCTTGGACTTAGGTCAAAAGGAATAAAAACCACTAAACATTTAGATTTTCTTTGTGGTGGGACTTTACAGATGGCTCCAACAATATTGCATTTAATTACATAATTGTAGAACGTCTGGCAACATTTTTGTTCTGCATCAAAATGCAACACAGATGGAAATGTAATGATTACATAAATTTAATGGGTAAGGTAATATTAATAGAATAAAATTTTACATCTTCTTGAACCAACCATATTTGTATTTTAGTTACAAAAAGTAAAATACAAGCATGAAGAATTCTGCATTCCCCTTCTGTATTAAACTTGAGCTCTGAGCTTTAACACAGAAACTTGCTGATTACACACTATTATGTCAGTCATGAAAATCTGTTAGTTCAGCTGAACTAATTAAACAAATCTGATATCACTCTATAAGAATGCACATAAACATATATGTAAATATTTCTATTAAACTCAAATTTTACTAATTATTTTTTTTAAACCAATCACCAAATCAAGTTTGACAAAGCAAATCACCTGAAGAGTTCTGAGAAATTAATAAGCAAAGGATGGATCCCAGACCACTTTACTGTAAAGTAAAAGAACACAAAGCTTCTGGCTCAACATCCAAGGAGCACATTTCTCTTCTCTGAGGGGCACAGCCTTGGTCTCTCTCAAGTAGTGCCAGTCAACACTGTGTCTCAGCTGACACTTCTGAGGAAAGCACAGAGTCCAGCTGTAGGAACAAACGTCCTTCCCACCATTCCCTCAGCAACACGCCTTTACAACCAAGAAAAATGATTGCTGCTTTCTAGGAAAGGATGAAAGAGGTGCCCTTTGTCAGCACAGTACAGTTCCATTTCATCTAAGAACTAGCAATTGATAGCAATCAGCAGTCTCATAATTTTCTCAGACATTCTTGACTTCAGCTTACCATAATTCCCCTTGTTAAGGAAGTTTTCCCAGGAGCGACTCTGGCAGTCGCAACCACTCGAGTGGAACTGCAGGCCCCTCACAGTGGGCATATCTCCAGTGACACACTAGAAAAGTGTTAAAAGGTGCTCCTTTTAACTGCCCATGCACCTCATTCCCACAGTCCATGCTGTCTCCACCCTAGGTTTCCCATAGCTAAGTCTCAGGCATCTTGATATTTAAAATAATTTAGTCCTGGTACAATAGCTAAATAACAGAATAACAGCCACAGCTGGGTGCCTCTGGAAAGGGACCCTGAATTAAGGAAACCCAGGGATTTTATATTCTCCCTGTCCAGGTGTGCAAAAGTCTGGGATCCCCAGCTCCAGCTGTGCCTGGTCACCTGGCTGCTGCCACAGGTCCCTGAGCCCTTCTTCCACTCAGAGCACAATCTTCTCTTTTCTGAAGAGCATCTGGCCTAAAGTTTATACTTATTGTATTTATATATTTTTGTGTTGGCTGAGAAGCCAATGAGGTTGGATTTTTCTGTAACATTAGAAATATTAGAAACTACATTTATTCTCTGGAAAGACGATATTTGTCTGTTATCCTGCCAACAAACACCCTAAAGCTCCACTCTTTGTGTCTCACATTCTCTACTTCCTTCTTCTCCCTTACATTCTTAATGTGACATTCTTAAC
Source organism: Luscinia megarhynchos (assembly GCA_034336665.1). Taxonomy (NCBI): domain Eukaryota; kingdom Metazoa; phylum Chordata; class Aves; order Passeriformes; family Muscicapidae; genus Luscinia; species Luscinia megarhynchos. The sequence goes on along the minus strand of JAPFBE010000003.1, from coordinate 52,966,378 downwards.
CCCTTACATTTGCATTCTCCTCATTATGTGTCTTTCATATTCTCCTACCAAATTTTTTCTTAACCAATTCCAAGGAACAGTTCTTATTCTGGTATTTCCTTCTGTCTTTTAACTGCATGGGGTACCCATTGTCACAGCTTAAAACAGACCTGATTCCCTTTCATTCTCAGAATGTGCTTTGATTTCTCAGATATTTTGGGGAAATTATTGCCAATTACTCTGTTGTGCAGCAACAAAGCCTAGAGTAACTCCATTTTGTGGCGACAACCTAATCCAATAGGTGCATGCTGAATATGCCATTGTCAGAATGCTTCACAGACTGAACATTAGGGAGCACAGACATTTCTCCAGATATTTTCTGGAAACCAACAGGGTTTAGACATATGGCCACTCAGAATGGGGCAAATTTGGGCATGTAAAGAGGTACAATTCCAAGAACTTGTATTTGTCGAGTTTATCTATGCAGTCATCTTGCACATATATTTTTGGGAAGAAACAAAGAAACGTTTGGACAATATTTTTAAACGAAAAGTTTAACTCTTGCATCCCTCATTGAAAACTAATACAACAGTTGAATATTTGCTATAATCACTCCCAAACTATGTCTTGAATTCTGTCAGAATTTATTTATAGTACTGCCAATCCTGCTGGAATCGAAATAACTTTAGAAGTAGCATGCTATTAAAATGAGAGCTTCTTTTTATATGATTCACAAATAGAGTTCTCAAGTAAAATGTCTGCCTAAACACAGCACAATAATAAAGAATCTGTGATTGTTTCTGGCATAACCTACAGCTAAAACAGCTTGCTATCTTCAATCTTATAATATCATTATAGGGAAGAAAGTGGAAAGTCTTACTTCCTTACAGAGTAGCATAAATGAAGGTAGTTATTAACATAAAAAAAGGAATGATACCCTTGAGTGAAGAAGGGGCAATCAAGTAACAAAGGATAGTTATTATATAACAATCATGTTATCATCAAATGATGACTGCTTGATCATGATGGATTAAACAATTGCAACATTTTATTACTTCATATCCCTCCTGCCGTAACATTAGAGCAGAAATCATGTCATTTTCCCCCTGTAAATTTGGCACCTGCTGACTTAAAGCCATTTATAGGATGTTGTTAAGTTGGTTTCTTAATGCAGGTGCTAAGTCACCATTAACACACTTAATGACCATGAGGAATATGAAATTGGATCAATTAAAAGAGGGGGTTAGACCTCCCACAGTTTCTAATCACATGTGGACAACCACTAATGAATTGGAGCTCTCTTGGGTATCTATTCTGAAAATCAAATCTTCTAGACAGTTAATCAATTGAGATAGATATCACTTGAGCTTATGCTCCACTGAATTCTACTGCATCTCTGTTACTAAGAGGAAAAAAAAAAAGGAAGGAGGAGCGGTGAAGAAAGTAAGTTAACAGGGGTTTATCTGCAGTTATACAGAGTAAATAATTATGTTTCTTGTTATTCCTGAAATGCAATGACTGTTTGAACAGAGGGAATTTTCAGACTTTGTGTCTGCTGGTATTTTACATGCAAAAATAACAGCAAAAGTCTACAAGCAAGCTAAATCTATTCAATTTTTTTCAGATCTTGGACACTAATACTGCCATGAAATAGCTGTAGGCGAAACATTTTTTTTCTGGCACAAACACAGTAAGCATTTCTTTTCGCTTCCAAAATATCTACTACCTCATATTGTCACATGTATGGGATTTTATTAATGCCAGGACTACAGCACTGATTTGTGTATTTCCAGACTTAATCACACATCATAGAAAGGAATATGTTGTAATTCAAGGACAATAAGAGGAAGAATACACCCCCTGCCCAAACTTCCAAAACTAACTGACATTAAAAATACTTTAATGCCTTAGAATGCTGGAATGCTAATTAGAGCTGCAAATCTGAAGATTTGTTATTCATATGCTACTTTATCCACTGGCCTGAAAGTAAGTGTTTTGCCTCGACGAAAGTATTTTCTAAAAGTGTGCATTTCAGCACTGTCACATGTATAGACAACTAGAAAGCAGTGACTGCTTGCACTGCATGTCCAGCCTATCTCAAATCTCAGCTCCATCTCACCAGTTTCCACAACAGACTATGGCTCCAGTTTCAATCAGTTTACTTTTCTTATCAGTTTATATGAAATACCAACCAAAAACTCTGAAAAAGAGAGGATGGTGGATTAACTGGCTATGCAGAGGTGATATACCCAGACCATTAGATATGAAAAGCTGTCCAATCTCTGTGGAGATTTGCCTCTGCAAATCCCCATTTTTGGAAGATTGACTTGCACTGAAAATTACTTGGTGACAGGAAGCTCAAGAGTACATAAATAAGTTATCCCAAAAAGAACATATGACTTTGCTTCTTAGCCAAGAGAGTGCTGCTCAGCAAAAAGTGGGAATATAGCTCCAGATGGCAGCTTTTCAAATTTGAAAGAGAAAGATATTTCTCAAACATCTTGCAGGAGCTGCCTACTATCTAACAGAATAGATCTTCAGGCTTTCAGCACAACTGTTTCTGGTTGATCAATGATACAATGAATTTTTAATAATTTAAGTTATTAAATAACAAAATTGATATCTTTCTGACTCATCCTAAATGCCATAAATAATTAAAGATGTTAATAAGTTCAGTGGATCCTTTCTTCGTTCCTGAAGATAATGAAGATGTAGCCTTTTTTTTTGAGCTGTGTGCCTGGGAACAAAACACGTAGATCTATAAGTGTTAGTGTCACCAGTCCTTGTATTTCTTATCTTTCAAAAATCTGGAATTGAATTACTCTTATTTCCTCTATATCTGAGGTAAAATTATATATAAGAATTGTAAGAAACAGCAACTCATACCTACATTTTTTGCTTACTCATATTTGTGATATTGGAGTCAATACATGCATACTTATTTTCAAAAGTATATTTTAAGGCATAAATTTTACCTTTTGACAAGTCAAGGACAATTAATCTGTTATCAAAATGTTTTTATTTCTCCCTTTGAATATATGTAATCACTGTCATTTTTGTTTAATTGCAAAGATAAAAACAACTGGGCTCTCCACTGATCTTTGTTACCTGCATAGATATCTGTCTGAAGAAGGGTTTTTATATTCCTGTGGATAAGATAGTTGATACTCTCATACTCTGGGCTAATGTGGACATGAAGGAACATAGATCTTGCTGTTTAAATGTCATAATGTCTTCAGTGGGTTTTTTTCAACATAGTCGGAATGCATTATGCCTTTGATGGAAATTAATTTACCAAAAATGTCCTAAATAGGCATCTTATCTCTCTAAGGTCAATGATAAAGAGTATATGCTACATGGGCATGGTACATGGTACAAATGTACATGCATTGATGCTCATGACTTTACTAGGTAAAAAGAAAGGGGGGAATATCATTATATTTCTAGAATAATTTTTCTTGGTTTTCCTATCCCCAGTTTCCTCGCTAAGGATTAGAATTTGTTTGCTTTATAAGTTTTTCATCTGGCTCTTTTCTATGGGAAATTATTCACAATCATTCTAGTCACGTATTTTCTCCTCTTAGTATTTGCTTAAGCAAATTGGGGTTCACAGCTAATGCACTAGCCATTGGTGATTGTGCATTCAAATAACCTGGAAAACATCCTGCAGCCTGGCCTTATCAATGTCTAATAAAATCCAGCTCTGTGAGGCAATCACTATTGAAAGGTCATTTTTTCCCATCATTTTATGTTGTCCATCCTTTCTAATCCCTTTCTCCAACAAGATCCTCATATGATATCCAGATGCAGCATATGCAGCACAGAGAGAAATTAGACATCTAGTCCTTCAGAAACAGCTATAGTAAAGGAGCAGGGCACAGGAAGGTGGCAGGCCAGGGGGTCAGTGGGGTGACATGGAAAGAGTAACAAAAGCTCTAATGATGGCATTTCTTTCCTGCCCTCCTTATCACCATTTAGAGACCTTGATGTGTGTAAAACAAACGTGCTAAAAGTAGAAATCATATTGTCTCAATATCTCTTTCCAGAATGTTTGAAGGTCACAGATGAGATAATGAACAAGAAATGCCTAAAGAGTCAAACTAAAAAAACTCTCATTAAAAAGTACAGTCTCCAAATTTCAATATTGAGGCCTAAGGGGTTTCCCCTTAAGCATTTAAACACCATTAAAAAAAGCATGATATCTTAAAATATTACAAATACCAAATCATGGTTGCAAAGAACAAAGAGAATTCAAGGAGTTTAAACTTTCATTATTCAAACAGCAAAATGGCAATCTACATTTTTTCAATGCAATTAACTGGTGTTAGTGATATCCTGCATGCAATTATTTTTTTAATATATGCAGTACTTTAAAATATACTCTTATTGTCTTTGTTATTTATATTGAAAAGCAATAGTTGGTGTTGTTCAAAATTCACAGGAGCAAAGTGGCTGACACCCATAAAAGGTGAAAATATAATTTATATTAGAGGCAACAAGCAATCCAAGTCCTTGGATTTGGAATTTAGCAGACATCACAGGCTAAATGTGTTGATTCCTGGATGTCTGGATGTCTCTCCTTTCAACTCAGTGTCATTTAACCTATATTAGTACTTTCCTTTTATTACTGATGCTTACCTCACTATTTAAACTGCACCTCTGTATACATCTCAGATTTATGAGCCTGGATAGATCAAAGACTGGTATCATTCAGAACCTAAAATTTGCACATCAAGACTGGACAAAATGAAGAGGATATCAGTGTTTGTTATCATCAAAGCTTAGGACATGTTCTCAGTGAGCAGAATTCAATACAGGTTATATTTCCTTTCAGAGAGGGAAAGGATTGCCTTTTGGTCTCCTTTCACCAGAACAGTTCCAGACTGTCAGTTCCAACTGGCATTGCTGTTGGCAGCAACTTAGGAAGAGATACACCTCTGCCTCTGTATTTGCTTTCCTGAATGTTGGTTTCTACATACCGTTTGAGTTACTTGTGTGTCCCGATATTCTGCACAAGTATTTAGGAACCTAAATTAGAGATTTTGTGTCCTGCTTCAAAATAAAGTTAGATACTTCAAAATGCAATTTTCAGAATCCTCATACCCTTTATTAAATAAAGTCATCTATACTTCTGAGACTATATACTCATTAGACTTATTAGTAATATAAATAATAGATTGTAATTTTAATGAAAAATATCCATCTAAATACTAAGACAATTTCCATGTTATAAATGCTGCAATTTGCAATATTAGCCATGCTGAATTTCTTTCAAGTATCTTTAAATAACAAAATTAATATTCTATGATGGGAAAAAGAAAAAGAACTGAATTTTTTGAAGTTACAAGTTTTATCCAGTTCAGTTGAAGGTTAATAGCATGTAAAATATGATAATATAACATAACATGTAGTGGGCCAAAAAATGAAAATATCAGGAAAAATTGTGTGACATAGGAGAAAATATTTAGGTATTTTTGATGCATGTGTCATTATGTGCTGTAACATTTGTATATCCATCAGCAGAAGTGTTGTACTTGCAAAATAAGTGCTAGATTTAGGCTTGCATTTTATCAGCAACATTCCTAGAGCAATTCTTAATTACAAGAAATTAACTTTTCTTTGAGACATACATGCCTTTTGGAATTTCAGTCTCATTCAGTGTGAGAAATGCTGTCCTGCATTCACAGACAGGGCACCTCTACCAATATATATAAAATCATATTAATTGAAACATATGTCTGACAGAGCAATTGATTAAAGTTACAAATCAGAGCCCTACAGAATTCTCCATTGCGTACAACTAGAAATTTGTTAGGGTGTCTGTCACTGTCCATCAAGGAATTAGTAATTTATAAAGGTTGAGGCACGAACAATAGATGGGTGGGGATAGAAGATGGAAAGGAGAGTTAATTTTTAAATTGTTTAAGACTAAAAGAATTGCACTAGCATAGGCAATGCTGTAAAAAATTATTCTTGCAAGGTTATTGTATAGATTCATCCTTGCAGCAAGCAATAAAAGAACATCCTAATCTATTCGGTGGCAAGATAGATAGGTGAAATCAACTGTATTTTTTTTCCCAAATGCATTTTAGTTCATTGTCTTCTTTCATGAAAATCTACCATCAGACACAAAACAATTTCCCTGTTCCTTTTTTATCTTAATTTTTCCTTTCGCCTAAGTTTTTACCTGATTTGCTCTCTGTCATTGACATGCCAAAGAGTACATGGTGAGGCACCAGTGAAGTAGAATATTAATGCCATGTTCCTTTCCTAGGGAGACATTAGGAAAAACCCCAAGAACCAGAAGGAGTAATTGTCTTAATCTATTCTGATTTCTTCTACCACCAAGCCCATTGGAATTTCACCTGAAAGTTCCTCTGTCAAGTTCACAGCTTTGCAATGAAACAGAATTTTCAGTGAAACACTGTCTTTCTTAGGTTAAAGACTTCAAGTGAGAGAGAGTCCTACACACCCAATGATGATTAAAACCCGTAACTATTAAACAACTGTATTTTAGTTCTATTCAAAATTCTAAATTTATCTAGATTTATTTCTTGTTACTGAATTTTAGAAATATTTTCCTCATGTTTTCTCATGTTAGGTATTAATGGGGTGTAATCTGCCAGTCTTTTAAGGCTTAAAAACTTGGTCATCTTCATTTATTTGCTTTAAATCAGTTCTTAAAATCTCAGTAACTTTTCTGATCTTGCTTCAAATCTTTCTCTTTTTTCTTCAGAAATCATTTATTAATTAGGCCGTAGACTGGTGCAAAGTACTATAAAAATACCGTGAGACAGTCACCTCTATTCCGTTGTTCATCACTGTGGAGTTAATTGAACTGCTACTTTTGCCATGAATTTCCATAAGTTTGTGGTCAAATTTTCTTTTGATCTACAGGGATATGCCACATGCATTGCTATATCTACACCACAATACAACTGGCCTTCCAACAGCTGACAAACATATTAAAAAAAAGGTAAACATATATATGTAATAAAACTCCAGTATCAACAAAAACAGAAAGTCACTAAGGAAATTCTACTATTATTACTACTACTACTACTACTACTACTACTACTACTACTACTACTACTAGAAAAAATAAACAGATCAATCTTTATAGTAATACTTTTTTTTTTAACCAGTTTGAAAAAATTATTTTAATATAAGCATGTACATCTCTTTAATACATATATCTTGCTATATGGATACATGAACACAACACACACAGAGATATATTTATTTATTTATTTATTTATTTATTTATTTATTTATTTATTTATCACGTACCTGAAAAATTCTTGTGCTATGAAACCTTGTACTATTATTTAACATGAATTATGCTAATAAATTTTGAAACTTATATAGAAAGACATATCCTGAAAGTTCAATGAATCATTCAATTTCCAGATATACTTCCTCCATGTATCAGTAGATTCCTAATGTCATGCTGTCAGACTGTGGAAAGCTGTGTTAGAATTAAGCACTCCAACACATGATTTAACACAAGATGGAAAGCTTATCTAACCTGACAGTACTCTAGAAATAATCGTTCTGACTTGTCAAAGATGGTACATGCCAGCATACTTACATTATTTAGAAATGTAGGAAGTTCAAGGAAAAAAAAACAGAGGGAGAGGAGAGAAAAAAGAAATCTCCTAAAGTGCTATGGTCAGATTTGAACTGTGGCAAAGAAGAGAGACATAAAACCAAGAACAAAAGAATGCACAGAATCTCATAATACACATAATTTATTATTCATAATCCAGCTTTAACCCTTAGCTACCTCCAGAATACTATTCAAATTGAAGGATTAAATTGGAAAGAAAGATGATACATGTCAACAATACTTTCCAGGGAGAGGCACTTTATCATCCATTAGTTGGTTGTATTTGCCTTTGCAGAAACAGCCTACAGTTAAATATGAATGTCTAAAATGGTTTTTGAAGTTAGAAAACTTGGTTCATTTTATCATTCATAATGCATTTAGTGAAAAATGTTGTGTGACTATTATAATAAGTGTCCTCTTTTCATTACAGTGGCAAAGTCCTGGTCTAACATTCTCATGAAAGTTCAAAAAAGTTAACCAAAGTCTAAACCAAAAACAAAGCAAACTTCAATATTATTCTCTTCCAAAGATCCCTTATCCTGACCAGTCCTTTTTATATTTTAAAATATATGGTAGGTTTGGCATAAACAGGGACAGAGATACACAGATTCTCACTTTTAGATGGGAGGCAACTTACTTGAAAGCATTTTGTTCTTTTGTATGGTTCTGCTTGTTCTCCAAACAGCAAAATTATTTAGATGTGTGCTTGGTATGGATGCAGTCATATTGACTATCGGCCATTGTGCTTTATCCAGTGCTTCAGTTTGCTGGATAATTTTTTTCATTCTATGTACTCAACTAATTAATCTAGATGACAAACCTCTTCTGAATTTAGCTAATCTTAGCTAACCATAAAATGGGTCAGAGCAATGAATCTTTGAACCAATTTTTCTTAAGCACTAACAGCTGAACAGTATCCTGTCTTGTGCTTTTTTAAAATTAAAATTACAAAATGTAAATTTAATTATATTTAAACTATATGAAATAGATTACACATAGATTGATTCAGATGCCTGAAAATGGTAATTGAGTTTTGAGACGTCAGGGTTATGCAAACAGCCACATAGGGCTATGATATTTGACATAGGATGTGCAAAAGAGATGTACCCTTCTGAAACAGCAACTAAAGACACACAAAAATAAACTAGGACTTCTGAAATAATGGTAGACAATTAAAATAAAGTGATTGAATGTCATTCAGATGATACTGCTTTTTATGCTTTGTTAACTGTATTGGCTGACTGTAATATAAACTTAGATATATATGTTGCATAAGTGTCCTTATACTGTAGATGCCTGGATTTGTGTATCTGAAGCAGTCTCTCTGTTTGGGAATTTTTGGATTTTATATACACACATATATTCATATACATACAATTTTTTTCAGTATTTTACCTCCTTTCAGTCTTACTGGATACTTTGGAACAGAAAGATTTTTCATGGGCCACAATCCTGCCTGGAAATCCAACCACTTTCTTCTTAGAGACAATACCTAAATGTCTTGTAAACACTCTCTTACAACCCCTACAATTGCATTTTCCTTATTCTCCGCTATGGGAGATAGACTCGTACCCACTGTGACTCCTGGTTTGCCTTTTTGTGTAGTTTCAATTTTTGAAAAAAAGTCAAAGAAAGGCCTAGAAGAAAGTATAGATGTCTCTGGGAAAATTCAGTATGATTTGTAGTCAGTCTAATGCAGGGTTAATATGGACCAAAGTAAGTGCATTCAAATATGGGAAGGGAAAAAATAAAAAAAAAACCAAACCAAAAAAGTGTGGAGAAAGAGCAGGTGAGTGACAAATGTCAAAACCATAACACAGGAGAAATAAAAATCAATACTGAGGCAGGCATGACAAGATCCCTGACTGGACAAATTAAAAAAGTCTTGCCTGATAAGCAGTGGATTGAAAATAGGAAAATGGAGAAGAAAGAAGGCCGTGACCTAACAACAGATAGAAACAAGGCAATCAAATATGTTTTGCTTATTTGTAATATGTGATAAATGTAGTTAATGTGGACCCATATTAGTTCACTTGGTGCTATGTTGTGTTGTTCTGCATAGGCTTGAGACCGTCACAATAAACTACAGTAGATTTTCATCCTCTGTGTGAGGGTGTGTTTTTCTCAGTTCCTTATAAACCCTGACTGGTGAGATCACTGTGTGTTCCCTGGTCAGCTAATCCCTTCAACAGGTGCTGTGTCCCTTCAACCCACAGATGCTGAGTCGGGGAACTTTAAACCAGCATGTAACTTGCATGTGTAACATCAAAACCAAGATTGCTTTTGGTGGAAACGAAGACAAGGGGAAGAGTGATTCACTCCAGTGTTTTTCTGGATTCACAAGGGTAGTTTTAAGCCTGTTGGGCATCTGGCTTGGGGTTTTTAAAATATACTTCTCACAGATTGCTTTAAATGTGGTTTGCAAAAATAATGAAAAAGTGTGTTGCAATCTGAAAATTAGTGTCAGATGTATATGCAGTTTATGGTGCCTAGGATATGACTGTCAGAACTAAAGATTAGAATTGCCTTTCAAAATATTAAATTACATTCATTTTAAAGAAGATCATTATACATCAGAGATGTTATCTTGAGCATTTTAAAGATCTGGAATGAGTCACACAGAATTATCAGTGGTTTTAAGTCTGCTAAATTGAATAAAAATTGTCCAGATGAGTACACGCAAGTTAATATTTGCAAATTTTTCTCTTACCTCTGTTTGTTTGACCAGCTTGTTCATCAAGGGTTCATAATTTTATGATTTATCTAATGGTTTTTTTGCATATATAAAGTGCCTAATTTCTGGAAATGTCTCTGTATGAGACAAATTTTGGTGTTAAATTCACAGCAAACATAAAAAGAAATTCTGAATACTTTAAAAAAAACCCTAATTCAATAATTATTTGTTCTGTATGATGACCCATGGCAAACTCTGGTAATTCTGCAAGGTCTGAGAAGATCTGTTTCTAGACCTCATTCAGATCTTGTGTCCTTTGGGATTTCATTTTGAAACTCCTTTCTTCAATAGCAGTAAAAAAAAAGACCCATTAATTGTTTAGCCTGATTAGTGTGTGTAATATTACACACTTGACCAAAAATAAAGAGATGTCATTGGTCAAAACCAGCATTACAAAGTAGACAAGGCTGAGAAATGTCCGTAACTGAAACAAGTAGATAATGGGAATAAATATGCTTTTCATCCACTCTCAGATAAAAGATATTTTTCTGCTCACAATTATTAAGAATAAAATCTTTTTGCTACTGTATCACTGTTATGTCAGGGCAGTGGTATTCTTTATCATGCCACTCTTTTCTAAAGGAGCCTTGTTTTGGGAGTCTTTAATTTTCTACACTTACTAAAAATTCATCCTTAAAATGGAATCGGATTAGTTAAATTATTCCTCACTGACTCTTAACATAGTCTGAGTAACACCATTTATAATCAAGGGGACCTGCCATAGATCCTCTTCATATTCTAGTGCCTCAGTACAGAGTCACTGCATAGGACACACAAAGCTGTTTCTTTCACACTGGCAGTGATCCAGCAATATGTGTCTAATGCCATTTCCAATGTCAGGTCTGGTCCTCAGGTGCTGTTCCAGAATGATTTAGGTTTTTCATAGGCTCATGCCTGGTTTCCAGTTTGCTGCTGAGGTTTTAGATAACTAAAAGCATTTAAACCAGCACCTGAATCCCTGCTTTTGCACCAACTGCCAGACCTTTGGATTATCAAGTTACATTTTTCATTTTTTTTCTGTGTTATTCAGCACTGATACAAATACCAAACATTAGAAAGAGATTAGGAAGAAAAGAGAGTATATTGGTATAAGCACTATGATTTGTCTGCATATATATGAGAAAAAGATAATGCTATAGTCAAAATACAATACTTGTGATAGCAATAGCTCATATGTTATATGATAAAAAGAAATTACACTAAAGTTTTGTTAGATCTGAATCAAGCTAGTTTCTCTTGATCTATTATGTAAATCAAAGTCACTACATTAAACAGAGATAATTCCCATGACATCAGGACATTCTGAATGAAGGCAGCACTGCAGGATAGAACCTAGTATTTCAGTTAGGTTAGCCTTCATCATCACCTGCTCTCTTTGTAACATATTGGAAAAGAAGTGGATAAAAAAGGAAAAATTTAAGAAAAATTTAGATATAGGATAATCTTTTAATTCAATAATCTTTAGTCTACGAGATCAACACAGTAATGTTGTCATCTGCACTAAGAATGCACAGTAGTTCAAATTTCCACCCTCAGGGGAGGCTTTGACAGAAATCTTACTCACCTAGGGCATACCAGGCACCTGTGAAGTCTAGATAGCTACCATTTATAGATTTCATTTCTGAATTTTGGCTTAGAAATAATGTTTCAGGTTGTGTAAATCATCTGTTATTAGAATTAAAATGCTGTTATGGTGTTATGGATTCATCTAAGTCCTAGAAAATACAAACTTAAGCACATTAAAAATTCCTGCTTCAGAAGCTTTTTTTCTGGAGCACAAAGTTTACAATGATTATACAGAGGCATGTGCTCCAGAATGTAGTTAATTTGGGACTTTAAAAATCTCATCCTGTAATTATGTTATCATGAGTCCAGAATAGGAAGCCAGAAGTACATCACTCAGAATCTGTTCCTTTCAAAAATCCGGCCAAGGTAAGAAGTGGTAATGTCCAGATTTTCCAAAAAGACCTTCCAACTAGTTATGTTTAACTTGTGCAATATTTGTTTCAAATCTTTGTTCCAACAGTGTTTCCAAATACTTCCGGAGACAGGGACATTTTGTTTATCTATAGTGTGTTAGGAATAAACACAGAAATATATAATGATAAGAGGGAAAAAAGGTCTTCAAAGGGAATTTCAAGAAAATTTGAGTGGCAACTTGTTATTCAGTTTGTCACATGAAAAAGCTACTTTGGTGCTACTTTCCAATGTTTAACATGCGCAACGATTTTTTCTTGAGTTGATGACTTTTATTTCTTTCTCTTTTCTTTTTCTTCTCTCAAGACATTTTTTTCTTGTGAATTTATCCTGTGTCCTCAAGAATTAAATGAATGTCTGAGGGGTTCTCAATTGTCCTTTGGAAAGGATTAAGTAAAAGTGAAGCAAGACTATCCAATAAATGTTCACAGAAACAAAGAGCTGTCTTGGAATAAACTAAGGAAAAAAACCTCAACAAATAAACAATTAAAGTGTGGTATACGCTGTTTGACTGCTAAATCAATCTGTGTCTAACAAAAAAAGCCAGCATTTAATCATATGACTTGGAATACAGAGCAGAAATGTTTTGACAATGCTTGTCTGTGGCTGTCAATATCTCATCTGTGTAGTATTGTTACCAGAATCTGTCTTTGCCCGAGAGGTACTTAACTCAAGGTCATTGGAACCAAGATCTAGTTTCTATTAGATTAATAAAGTGAAATAAAATAAAATGTACACCCTTGTAGAAAATTATCTAGCAAATGAGTTCCTCCAAACTCTAGTCTCAGGAGAAATATTTCACTCCAAGGCATAACTAAATAAACACCTGTTAACAGACTGCAGTTAATGCTAATACTTTAAAATTCATTGATAGCAGCCCTAAATAGCACTCAGAGAATTGAGATGAAACGGATTTTAAAAAAAGAAAAGAAGTGGAATGGAACGCTCACAGCACAACTGAACTGATTAACTGCAGCTTTAGAGTTCTATAATATGTATATTTGAAAGTTCATGTGACTAAATATGCCACCATATAAGGTTACCAAATCTGCATAAGCTTCTCTTCATATCAGACTTTGTACAGAGCTCAGAATGAAATAAGGTTCACTTCATTAGCAGCTCTTGCACCATTACCATCTGCCTGTACAATACAAGATTAACAAGCTCTCCTTTTCCTGTTTGAAACACCTTGACTGGGCTTTGCACCTTGATTAGGCTGTTTCTTTTTTTTTATTGCAAAACATTTTTTATTATTTACATTATTTGTCTTTATCTCCCCCCCCCCACCCCCCCAGGAAATTTTTCATTGTTAATTACTCAGGGATATTTCTTGTTTCCCAAAGGACATTCATTACTCTTTGTAATCCCTATTGTGATGGCCTTTTAATAAATGGTCTATTTTTCTACACCAACCCAGGGAACCTAATTATCCAAGTAATTGAAGCCTCTGTTCACTGTTTTTGTTTGATGATGATGAGTAAGCTAAGGACTGGAAAAGTGAGAGTTTCTATTTCTGGATATTTTTCATCTTATTTTCTTTCCTGTATGTTATCCTCTTTTTTTCCTGGTTTATGAACTCTTATACTGTATATTTTCCTTATTTCTTTGTTAACCATAACTACCTCCCATAATATTGGGTATAACCTTTACTATTACATAATTTTATCCCTATAAGTAGGTTCCAAATGTAATGCAATTTAATTTTAGTTAAACTGGTTTTCTGAAAGGTTAGACAGATATTATTACTATTTATACAAATGTGTACAACATATTGTGGGAATACAATAGAGGTGAAAGATGAAACACTGTTGTGAGTTTGGCAACTCACTTATAGAATATTTCTTAAAAGTAAAGCTAATTACACAAAATAATGTCGTAATAATACACAGAGATTCCCAGAGGAAGTCTATCTAAGAAGTATAGTCTACATGCGACCTGAACACAAATTAGTATAGAAAGTTTTTGCATTCATATACTATAAAAATAATTTAAAAATGCATTTCCACATGGTGTGTAAGATAAAAATTATATAGACTGCAATTGTTTGATGTTGATAGGAACGTGGATATGTGTTAGTGTGTGGGCAGCAATTTTTGGAAAAATCTATTCATCATTGTCCAGCCCACCGTGCATAGTTTCAAAATCTGACATTTTCATGATGTAAATTGTTTTTTCACTTCTATTTGGTATTGTATGAATTCATGTCCAACATAAAAGCTAATTCAGATGCAATCATACTCACAGGATGGTGGCAATTCAGACTATTGTTCATAGTTGCTATTTTATCCTTTTATTTACTTTTCCATTAATTAAAAAAGACATTTTCAAAGACTTCTTAAGGTTATGAGAGGAAAAGACCACACTTAGTGGTATCCATTCATCCCAGCATTGAAGGAAAATGAAAAATCCGATACCCATAATCAGAATTAAGAAATTCCAGAAAATTAACTAAAATATATAGTACCAAAAAATTACTATATTGCATATATTATGTAAAGTTACATAAAGAAGCATATATTATGTAAAGATCTGGCAATAGTGACAAAATTAAAGGTTATTTTACATATGGTTCAGTATCTGAAATGTCACCTAATCAAGACTAGCTCATGAATGAGGGAAAGCTGTGGGAAACCCAGCTCAAACCAAGCTTACAGCATATTGATGATACCAGTAAAATACCTGGAAATGATTGCAGAAATTCCCATTCTCATTACTTGTGCTTTCTTTTAAGGCTTACTGCAGATCCCATCTGCATGTGCATGACCACATTTTAAAAGTCAGCTCTTCTTGGCCTCATGTCTGAGAGGCTGTATTTTCTTCAATTAAAGTGTCATTATGTCTGACAGAAGGGCCATACCTGACTGCAATTGCAAAAGGGAAACAAGTAGCATACACAAACAAGCTTGCTTGTTGCATGGAACCTCTGCTTTAGGGAACATGAAAGCCGTGCTCTGGGAAGCACAGCAGAAGATAGATTCATCCATCTACGTAAGAACTAAAATAGGAATTGTACTTGCTGTAGGCTCCTTTTAATATAACTGAAGACCAATTTCCTTTCAAGAGACAAGGCAGATCTTAGATAGTCATTTTTACTCTTTGGATGTTTTTAGCTGGATATCCTTAGGCTGAGCACTACCTTGTGCTACACTGACTTCTATGTCACATGAGACACCGGAGAGTCCAAAACTCAATTAGAGCTAGACTCAAAACTGTGGATCAGTTAACCTCTGAAGTTAAGGCGCTAAGTGAATGTCATTAGGTGGAGTGAGCTTGGGACTTCACTAATTTAAGTCTACCCATTCTCTTTAACATCTGTCTTACCTTTACTGAGGCGCAGTTTTTTATCTAAGTGGTAATTTTTCAATACCTAGAAGCACCTGATTAGAAACTCTTTGTTTAAAGGAGAAACTGGGAAATACTGAAAATAAAAATCTCTCTGTGCAATTTTGAAAACTGATGCCATATTTGATCTTAAGCGGAACACTAGGGAATGAAATTTACCCTTACAAAAAAAGCCAAAACAGCCAAAACAAACAAGCAAAATTCCCATGCTAGAAGAAAATTGAACATCTTAGACTTAAAGAGTATAAAGTAAGTTGAGATCCTGTAAAGTATTCCCTTTGGCATCCAGTCACTGCTCTAGAAACCTTTGTGCATCCACGTATTTCAAATCGTATTCAGATGTCCCAGACATTGTCAATCATATAAAATTATTTTAGATGAGTATGGTTAGACTATTAAATGTAGTCTCTAGAGCTGATTCTAGCATAAACATCCAGGTACCCTTTATAGCCATGGATTTTTACTTTTATTAAAATATTTCTAAATCAGCATGGGAAGTTGATATATTTTGACGATTTTCTTTAAAATGGACCTTAAAAATTATGAATTAGTGGTGCCAAATTCAGTGAACTACAGATTCAGCCAAAACCACTGAGTCTTTAATGACTGAGATTTTGCTAAAACCAGTTTAATTATTTCTTGTTTCTGCAATGCATAAGAAAATGCACAAATCTAAAAGAGCACATCAAACAGTTTCTGAAGGTTGTGTGATCATCATATCAACACATTTCTTAGTTCTTGTATCTGCTTAGTCAGAAAATTTTCATTACCAAAGTAATGGAAAACTGATACTTTAAAATAAAAATATTTATTAGACTCAGGATTTTACTGAAAATCTAATTTCTCTAAAATGAATTCTAAATTCTTTAAAAATGAATGCAATAGTTAAATAAAAGAAATGCTGGGGAAAATGGCTCTTTGCTTCTCTGATGCTAGAGAAAAGACTTTTGTAAGGTCAATGCAAGCTAGTTTGTATAATTCCATGATTGATGCATGACTGTCCTTTAATGGTTTTCCTGTTTTCAGAACAGCTCATCTTGTGAAAAATTACACACAGCCTCCCTTATTAGGAGACTTCAGAATCAGTTTAATGAAGGCGAAAGTATGTGTGTGCTGCAGACAAGCAAGTTTTTTTATATTGCTGCCAAGAAGACAAAAAAACCCTGAAAATTCTGTGTCAGTCTTTCAAAACAATAGTCACAGCTACAAGAAAATCAGCATCTGTTGTGTGTTTTTCCTTTGTTTTTTCTAATCGATCCAGCAAATCTTTGCCAAACATTTGCACAGTGTGCCATAGAAATGTCACTTGAGGGTGAAAAAGACTGTCACTTTATAAGTAAATGTCATTTTGCAAGTAAATATCATTGAGTAGGGAGAGAAAAATGACACTAAGAAAAGAAGCTCAATGGCTAAATGGCTGATGATACAAACAAGAAGCAGAGCATGTAATGAAGATTCCAGTTAATTTGTACCCCATCTGTCCCATGTCTTGACAACAGTAGATGGTAAAGAAGTGTTAGTCCTGGGTTTCCAAATAATCTCAACACTGGATCTCTATCATCTAACAAAAATCTGTAGCAAGCAACGTTTCCACTTTAGCCAGCCATGGCAACTGAAATTATTCCCCTTTTCAGTTCCTTTCTTTACCTATCAAATCTCAATTTTCAAGTAATCTTTGCCTCTGTTAGAATCATGTAATCTTAGAATAATTTGGCTTGGAGGGGATCTTCAAGAATATCTAGTTCTACCCCCCCTGCCATGGGCAGGGACACCTCCCACTAGACCAAATTGCTCAATATCCCATTCAACCTGGCCATGAGCACTTTCAGGGGCGGGGCATCCACAACTTCTCCATTCCAGTGCCTCGCCACACTCAGAGTAACAAATTTCTTCCTAATATCTACCACGAATTTCACAGAATCACAGAATATGCAGAGTATGCTGAACTAGAAGAGACCCACAAAGATTATCAAGTCCAACTCCTGACCCTTGCACAGGATCATCCCCTACAGTGGCAAGCAGCACCTCTGTATTCTCTCCATGTCACATTACCATACTTCCACTGGACATACGCTGTTCTTCTGTTGCCTTATTTCCAGGATTCCTGTTCAGCCAAACTGGCCTTCTGCATGCCTGCTTGACTTCCAGTATTTGGGAATTGCCTTTTCCTGTGCTTTTAGGAGATCTGGTAGCAGGTGGGATTAAACCTAAACAGATATCAGGCAAATAGAATGTATCACTAAAAAAGAATATCACATATACTGGGCATGCACAGGTGAGAAATGGGAGTATATCAGCAGAGCCTGTGGAGAAAACTTCTATGCTATACTCTATGTCCTCAAAGCACACGTACACAAAAAATCATTTTTACCACTGCACTTTGTAACATTTGTTTACTGCCAAATTTTAGAACACCATTTGAGAACAATTCAAATTGATTCAAATGCAACCTACATGCATGCAACACAGGAAATTATTCTTGTCTACAATTTCAGCCCTAAGATCACAAAGCACTTGAAGTGTGCCACTATATCAGTCTAAGATTGAGACCTACCTATATGGCTTCATCTATCTGCACGTGAAAAAATTGGTTATTTAAGAGTAGTAACATAAAAAATCAAAGGGAAGAAAAAGCCCATATCATTGTCTTCTTCTGAGAGCCACATAATGGTTAAATAATGCTGTGAGAAAACAAATTTAATATCATTATTTATGATTTAAAAAAAATCTGAAGACAATCAGAAAACCAAAATTTAATATGGCAAATTTTCTTGAACTACTGTTGTAACTTTTATGAGAGTTAAAAAGCTGGAAACTTGGCTTTCATCTACAAAATTAATTTTATCAAGGAGTTTTCATAGAGATTTTGAATTTCTGCTCAGGCCAGGAATACACTGGATTTAAGTCATCACTTCCCATGGGCGGGCAGATGTTCAGCCATCTCTAGGAAAGCAGAGCTTCATCACATGCAGTGGTGACTTGGTAAGACAAATGTCATAAATCTGAATGTCTTCCCTTCATATTCTTTCCCCAGGTTTTATTGCTAGCCAACAATGAATGGTATTGGATATCATCTGGGACTAGCTGTCACAGTCTGTTTTCCACCCCTACCAGTTACTGGTGGGTCATCTTGAGATAGAAAAGGCCTTGATGCTGATTAAGCACTGATAAAACATACTAAAACATACCTGGATTTTTCAGTCCTGTTTTTATCCCACATTCAAAACCTAGCTCCATACTATGACAAAACTTAACCTGATCACAGGCAAAATTGAGACTAAAAAGTTAGTTTAGGGATTTATTTATGTTTTCCCTGTTTCTGATTAAATTTTTAAAGTAAGACATTCGTGTAAATCCCCATCATCCAGCACTAGAAACCAAGTGAGATACCTTCTTGGAAGAGAAGGTGTAGTTCTGCTGTTTTTATTCTGTGAGCAGAAAGAAAAATAGACAGAAAAGTAAAAGATAATCACTCTATCTAATAGAGTTGAAACTCAGGGACAGTTGAGAACTTTCTAACTTCCTTGCTGTAGTAGACAGAGGAAAACAAGAATTCACGAGGGTGATTCATGCTGTCATCAGAGAAGTGTCATAGAGGATGAATCATCTGGCCTGAGTTCTCTTCATAATCAGTAGGGGGATAAAAAGAAGCATCCATAAACAATTAATCATTGTACCTTAATGTAAGTACCTGAGGTAGTTGAAGTAACTTCTGCTCTGACAGAGATTATATCTTTGCACTTTTTATTAGTGCACCTAAAACAATGAGGTAAGTTTTAGACATCTGAGAGGTGCTGAAGCAACAAATACCTCACTAATTGTTGTTATTACCAAGAGCAGAATGAGCTAGGTTGAAAAAGACCTTTGAGATTATCAAGTCCCACCTACGACCTAATTGAATACCTCCTCATCCACTAAACCATGGCACTGAGTGCCACATGCAGTCTTTTTATAAACAGATTATGCCACTACCTCCCCAGGCAGATCATTCCAGTGCCCAATCACTCTTTCAGTGAAGAATTTTTTTCTGATGTCTAACCTAAACTTCCCCTGGCACAGCTTAAGACTGTCCTCTCATTCTGTCAGTTGTTGCCTGGTGAAAGAGACCAACCCTCACCTGACTACAGCCACCTTTTAGAAAGTTGTAGAGTGATAAAGTCACTCCCTGAGTCTCCTTTTCTCCAGGCTAAACATCCCCAGCTCCCTCAGTCATTCTTCACAAGGTTTGTGTTCCAGCACCTCACCAGCCTCGTTGCCTCCTGGACGTGCTCAAAAGTCTCAATGTCCTTCCTGAACTGAGGGGCCAGAGCTGGACACAGCACTCCAGGTGTGACCTCACCAGTGCTGAGTACAGGGGGAGAATGACCTCCCTGCTCCTGCTGGCCACACTGTTCCTGATCCAGGCCAGGGGCCATTGGCCTTCTGGGCACATTGCTGGCTCATGTTCAGCTGGCTGTACCAGCACCCCCAGGTCCCTTCCTGCCTGGGCACTGTCCAGCCACTCTGTCCCCAGCCTGTAGCACTGCAGGGGGGTATTGTGGCCAAAATGCAGGACTAGGCACTTGGACTTATTAGACTTCATGTTGTGGGATTCAGCCCATCTATCCAGCCAGTCCTTTGCAGGTCCCTCTTACCCTCCAACAGACTGACACATGCTCCCAGCTTGTGTTTGCAAATTTACTGACTCAGTACCCCCATCCACATTATCAATGGAGACATAAAACAGGACTAGCCCCAACACAGGTCCCTCAGGGACACCACTAGTGACTGGCTGTGAACTGGATGCAGCACCATTCACCATCAAAGTATAATCTATTTTAAAGTATGTTAATGTATAATACCTTGTAATGTCTATTTCTTTGTTTTATTTCTCTACCACAGTTCATATAAATCTGTGTTCAAAGAAGGTATGTTTACTTTGTATACTCACCTGGAGGAAAATCACCTTTTATCTCAGATCTGGCACTGTCTTGTCCTGGGGAATATCTTAATTCCTGAGTAATTATTATGTTACTGTAATCCTTTCAATTCTTACTCCAACCTCTATGAGACTATAGGTCATATCCCACTGCTTTCTGTACTATAATGCCTCATTTCATTCTCCACATTCCATCAAATACAAACCTGTCTTCAGAAGACAGCTGTAAAAACTTATTCACAAATATCAGCATTATACTGAGAATTCACCCCTGCCAACTTGCAGTGGTAAATGCATTCTCACAACACCATGGGATCTGCTATTTGGTAAAGGACAGCCTGCCACTGGAATGCTCTCCTCTGCAGGCCAGGCATACCAGAAATCTCCTGAGTTTTGTGGTACCTAGTCAATTGGGAATGCTCAGTCAATATAAAGGGACATAAAATTATCAAAGAAAAAAGCAACAGCTTGAATAGTGACGTCATCTATTTTACTGCAAAGAACATTCTCATTCTTATTGTCCCAGATTATTTTATGCACATGCAGTCATTTAAATGCTTCCTTTAAAAGATTACACTTGTCTTTACTTACAGTATATAGATACTTTGTAAATGAAGACATTTAGATCTTTGCTCCTTAATTCACTAATACCAGATAAAAGATTTGCTGTTCATGTATTTGTACAGAGCTTGTCATTTTATATTATGACATAACATGACATTTTGCCTCTGTGGTACTTTTTGATAATGTCAAATAAAAGTACAGAAGACTGGAATTTATAGTTAGACATTTTTTGTCTCTCACCTAAAGGCATGGAACCATTCAAACACAAATTATTTGTGAGAAAATGTATTAAATAGGGTTAATTGACATCTGCAAGCAATAAGATGAAACTACAAAAGATACTTTTTTTCAAAGTGAAGCAGAGGGTTTACCTTTTAGTTACAAGTTACATGATGATGTTGTGTTATCTTGTCATCTTGATCATCTGAAGATAAGGAATGCTTGCAAAAGAAGCCAATCAGCAAAAAAAATCCAATTTTGTCAAATTAATTATTCACTAAAAGCAGTATGCTGAACAGAGTACCTTTTATAGTAATATGTATGTAAAGAGAATGCACTGTCTTTGTACTAAACCAAAACATGGAAATTAGTACAAAGAAGACTCTTTAACAAAACCTAATTGAGGATAAACCTGTCACATTAAAGCATGTTCTTGGCAAGAAGGTTATGCACGAAACCTTTCTGTGATTAATCTAAAAGTTTAAGCTCAAAAAGTACCGTATAATTGCTTATTACGATGAGCTTCTTACAAAATCTTAAGGGATAATATAATTTGCACAAACATATGCTCATTTTTAGATTGCTTAATATTTCTTACAGGAAAATGGTTAGAACATTAATGAATAATAACAACAGATAATTTAATTATAGTTAACACTGTCACAAGCTTTTTTTTTTTTTTTTTTGTTTGTATCTGAAATGTTAATTGCCACAATATATGAAATTATTTAGAAATGCTTTTGTCTCACATGTTTTATTGAATCTTGGAAAAACATACATTATGAATCATCAGATTGATTTCTGTCTTTTAAAGATTTTTGAAATTTCACATTTATCTAGGGAAAATAAATGTATTTTATAATGATAAAGTAATTGAATGTCAAATAGTTTTCCAATTAACATAAGTTAATAAAATGTATTAAATAAAGCTTAAAGGCATAATTTAATAAATTACAAATATTTAGAGGTATAAGACAAGAGATAGAAAGCAACAATCCTTGAAGTTAGAGGAATAAGAAATGTAAGCGTAATAATTGTGTTAGCTGGAAAAATGCCTTCTCCTACCTGATTGTATTTTCCAGTTAATATAACTAAGAAAGAAAGCTCTTGAAAACAGACTCTTGAAGCAGGTCACGTCAGACTGAATCATCAACACATATGTCTGTATTATCCTATAGTAAAAAGTGGCCTGCAAATCATTTGATAACTGACACATGGGAACAGTTGTTTTTTTCTTAAATGTGGCAGCAAATTTTTCATCAAGTAAATGTTTGCCTTCAAATGTTTCTCATAGGACAAGACATCAATAGCAAAAATTCTATATGAATGGTCAGCTCTTTTTCTAACCTTTTACTTAGCAATACAGGAGACTATATGTTGTTTCAAAAATTCTTTTCTTTCCATAGACTTAAAAGGTATTGTCAACACAAAGACATTTCCAATCAGTTAGAGACTGGATTGACTCACTCTAGTTTTGACATTTCTTCTAAGCCTAAATAATTTGTATTCACCAGAGTAAAAGCAAACCAAAGCTCCAAAGGTATTAGTAGGATTTACAAGAGAACTAGGTTTTCACTCCCTCAAAGGTCTAGGTTCTTTGGAATATTGTTTTACATGCCTTTGTTTAGAAATGTCCCTTAGCATGTGAGACAGAGGAAAACCTCACTGTACCTAAATCTAGGTGCTTTCCAGTGGTCTGTCTAGAGCAACATGCAATTTTCAGGGAAGGTGTCTCAGTGTCAGTTGCTATTGTCACTGTTGCTGCTATTGGCCTTGATGTTATCAGGGTTGTGGTTGTTGCTGTTATTTTTATTTCTACTTTTATTATTATTGTTCTAGGGGACCATCACTGTTGAACTTATATTCTCTCTTTATTTTTTGAAAAAGTATTTCATTTTTTAAAATATTACTATTTTTATATACATAAATTTTAAATATAAAATATATAAATGAAAATAAACTATTTAAATATACTATTAATATTATTATTAAATATCTTTAATTGAAAAAGACAAAAAGTTAAATAAAGTGTAGAATCAACTTATTTTCTAGTTGAAATGCACATCAAAACACTCTTGGCAAACTTCAATATTCAGATGTTCTAGGATTAAGACTGATACATTAATGAGAGAGAGAAAAAAATTAGTGTTCTAAATTCTCCAAAAATTCTGCAGAAGATCCAGGCAATAAATGTCACTGTATGAGCATAAGCAGCAAAATGACGATCCTATTTTGCTTTAATCTAGTTGTCAATCTTCTTCTTTACTCACTTAAACTGGTTTCTAAATAATGAAATTCACAACACTTTTCTGTATCATAGCCTTTAGTTTCAGGAAACTTTTCACCAGTTAACATGACTCAGAAAATATTCCAAAGTTTCTACACTCTTTTATCTGACTACTTTTCAACAAAATCATAAAACAGTACTAAAGCTTCAGAGTAAGAACTTTGTTTTAATTTTCTTTTTTACAATACTGTATGTCAGCTAACAATATCACATGAGATGCATGTGCCATGATACTTATATGACAGGTGGAGGATGTGTATACCACTATGGACTTGTGTGGGGAGCACAACAGGTGAATTAATTTTTGTAGGTAACAGTGGTCTGGCATCACTTCCGTTCATATCCATTTATGCCTCCTTGTACTATTGTGCATGGTAGATGGAAAACAGTAACTAGGGATGACATTGTCTGCATGGTTTAAAAAGTCATGTACATCAAATGCACTTTAGATTTGTATATATGTCACAGCCCTTTTAAGTCAATGAATTATTTTAAGTATCAAAACTATATTTTATTTGTTTCAAAATATTAGCAAGTATCTCATCTTATATTGCAATTTACTCTGCCTTTGGTTGTAGAGTTTATGGCTCCCAAATTTTCTATTTGCACTTTTGTGTGTGTGTGTGTGTGTCTATGTATTCTGTTTCTATATACAGCAACATTTTCTAAAATGTAGCAAAATATGGCTATGGGCTGTGGCCATCTGATTTTATTTTCTTCTATTATTTCAATAATTTATCTCTGTTGCCTTATTAATTGGTTAAAATTCAATCTAGATGGGGCAAAAGCTATCCCAGGGCTGTTAACACAGTACTTTAGGACAGTAATGATTTGTTAAATCTCAAATCTTTCAACTTTGTCTCCATTCTACAAGGCATAAAGGCTTCCCCATTGACACCAGGGTTGTTAAAACTAGCTGATATCATATATTCCAGAAGCATGATCTTTTAACCTTACTTGCCCTCCTTATATCTTCACACAAGTTTTTGTTTTTCTCTTTCTTCTCCTTGGAGGTTCACTGTACAGTGTACCTGTCATATTCTAATTTCAATATTTTTATTCATAAGCTGTCTTATTTCCCAAAGATATCAATTAATTTCTTCATGTGCTTTATTTTCCTTAACTTTTAGGAATACAATAAAACTCACAGTATATCTTAGAAAACTTTCTGCCATAAGAGAACTAAAGAGTATGAGGTGATTATATAGGACTTAGATGTTTTTTCCCCTATCAATACTGCCTTCAGAATGATCAGAAATCACATGGAAAAATGCTTAGCTTTTAGATTGGATTCAAATACTTATTTTTTATTTTTTATTTTTCCAGGCACTGATACTTTGTTTCCATCATGCTAAATCTTCATGCTGCCACTCAGTGCCCAGAAAGCATCTCTCAGAGCAGACCAGAGGAGGCAATTTCTCCTAAGGGTGCTCTCCAACTTGTGAACAGAGCAGAGATCTAAACCCACAGAAGCTCACAAATGCAACTGCCTGAATAATCCTAAAATAAACAAAAAAATTACTTTCAAATATAATACTTTTTTTTGCAGGTGATTTGAGGGTGCGGGGGTGTTATTTTTGCTTTTCCTATTTTTGTTTTGGCTGTGTAGATGATAACACTTTCAAACAAATTAGGCAATGTTAAAAAAGTTTTTAGTTGAATAGCAATTTGACAAAAATTGATAGCTGATTTTGACCTCTAACGCAGTACATGACAAGACAGGCATACACAGAAAAAAGATTCAGTTCAAATATTCTTTGTCGCTATTTCATCAGGAAACTGCAGCTATATCTTTGCTTAGTACCTAAGGACTCATTTTCCTTTACAGCTCCTCTGAGAATGCCAGTTTGTAACCTTTCCAGATACAGCAAATGAAGCACAGCTCAAAATGAATTAGAGTAGGAACAGACCACAGAGAAAAGGGACTTTGCCTATAATCCTCCAGCTATCTCATCACAGAATCATAGAATACCAGATTGGAAGGGACCTCAACGATCCTCTGCTCCAACCATATTTTATTCTGACCTCTCTTTATTTTCAATCACCTCTAAAATGGCAAAGGAAAAGGGTCAAATCCTGCCTCTGTATTATATATGCTTCTTACTGTAATTTATCTGAAGGCAAAACTAAGGCCCAACTTTCTTACAGTAGAATCTATTAACATTTAATATAAGACATCTCCCTTTCTCCTCAGGTCTTGCTTCTCAGATTTAATAAAAATCAGGTTTTTTTCAAAAATGTCTAATCTTATCTTCTATCTTTTTCCATGAATATCCTGGCTCTGGTACTTTTTTCCATATCTTAAGATGTTATTTTCATTGTTCATTTCTAACTTCTGTGTTCATGGTCATCTTTTCCTTCAATTTCTAGTCTGTTTCGCTAGCCTTTCTTGGTTTTTTTTCCAGCTGTCCTAGAAATTCCCAGTAGAATTGCCAAATCTTCTCCTTCTGGTGTCCAAAGTGTCTAAGTGTTTACCTGCTATTTGCATGTTAATTTTAATTGACAAAGTTTTAGCTGCCTAGGACACAAAATCTTAATACTCAGTCATGTTTAAGGGTTAAAGCATATATATTGTGTCGGCCTTTTCCTAACTCTAGTATATAATTAAATTCTGTTGTGTATTTAAAAAAATAATCAAATGAAATACATTTTCAATAGTTTATGTTTTAAAGAATGGACTAAAGTGAAAATTTAAAAACATGTAATCCTACTCCCAGTAAGTTCCTGGCATTTGTACCTCCTCAGCTTTTATAGAATTGCTTATTGCTCTATAAAATAATAAGAAATGAATCAATACCTTGTACATTCTACAAAAGTAAGGTCTATATAGCATTCCATAATTATTTTTAAGGCATTTAATTTGTCTCATATGTGTGTATATACATGATTCTTTGCTGCAGATGAGATTTTCTATCCATCTGGAGAAAGTGGGTAAAGAAGTCTCAGATTTCTGAGGTTTCTGGTACAGTAACTTCAGAGATGCATTTCTTCTGTCAGTAGACACCAGCAATTGCTGCAACTGATGTTTCATCCATTACAACAGCTCGATTTCTCAGACAATGGATAATTAGCTAGACTTTTCTGCTGGATGACTACTTCTATCTTTTGAGGAATCTCATGCTGTAATGGACAAAATGTCATGAATAATGAGGTATTATGTTGGTGAAAGCTACATCACTAAAAAGTATAATGTTCTTTGTCTTTGAAGAAGGAAAGTCTTTTATGCATTAGTGGTTTCAGTTCTGTTTCATCTCTTGCTTTAGAGAGAATGTTAGCACTACCTAGAAAATTAAAAAACTGAAGATAAATCTATATAAAGCTCATCTTATATCTGAAGAAGTTGAAATAAAAGGACTGCTGCAATTTTAAAAATCCTCAGTATGCTCAAAGTTTGTTCTTTAATCATGCATGAAGATTTTTTTCCCTCTGAAATGGCTTATTATATTATTGTAATTGTATTAAGTGACTCACATTTATGAAATTATTTTAGGATATTTCATTATATTTCCAAGGATGTATTTTTACTAAGTGTTGCCTATTGGGTTTATTCATATTATCCCATAGATACGGATGAGGCCCTTTTATTGTCTATGTGAGATTATGTTTAAAATACAGAAACATGTGGTCTGCAGCAAGTACACTGCACAGCATCCCCTGGATCACTGCATATTTTACACAGAGCAAAGCAAAGGTGGAATATTCTCAGTTTCTTCTGAACTAGCAAAACAAAAGTAATATATTTGTGTTCGTAGAAGTTTGCAAATAGATTAGTACCATTGAGCAAACAGCAAATGAAGCCAAGGCAATGGCAATTACTAGGTTTTCAAAGTGTTACAGAGTTCTTGTCACCGTGTGGTACATGCCTTTTACTTGGAGCTGCTTGCAGAAGACCCAGGGGAAAGAGTGAGAGAGAGATGTTTAGTACTGGAAATACAAGACATGGAAACCCCTTTTGACTTTCTCATAATTCTTTGACAATTTTTTTTCATTTTGATGCACTACAGCACCTATAAGGACTACAGGTATTCTGTAAGTGAGTTTGTGTGTGATTGTCTTGGCTTTGGTTAAGGTAGAATTAATTTTTTTCCACAGTGGTTGCTATGGGGTTGTGTTTTGTCATTTCCTAAATTAAATGAAAGATACCAAAACTGTGAGTGGTAGTTCATTACTGGATAATATCCCAAGATAACCCATACACAAACCTGGACAGTTTCAAGGTGAATATTGTCAGGATGCTCCACTGGCCACCATGGTGAATGGCAGCAGGTCAGACAGGGAGCACCAGGGACAGTTCCAGCATGAGACATCTCCTGGGAGTGGGGACAGAGCACAGGCCAACAGGTGGTCCTGGCTCAGTGGGGTCCGTGACCAGGCAGGGCAGGGCTGTGGGGAGCTGGGCCAGTCCTGCTGCAGTGTTGCTGAGGCAGGGCCTGATGGCCCTGGCAGCTGACAAAGGGTCCTGGGCCATGGACAGGGTGGGGGGAGCCTCAGGTGTGGGGAGAGGGGGAGTGAGTGGTGGAGAGAAAAGCACTCAGGACCCTGTCAAAATTGCGGGTGCAGAGCTATCTTGCCAAAATGGAAAAGGTTTCAATGTTCAGCAAATTTTGTTAGATAAGCCATCACTAATGTAGTGATAAAATTACCTAAATAAAAATGCAAACTAGCGGAATAAGTGTGGTATCAATAAAGCAGCAGGATACTTGGTGTTTAGCCCAGTGATGATGGAGAAAACTGCACCTCAGCTGGCGTGATTCTTCTTTTACACCACGAACAGAAGTATTGTCATTGCTTGTGAATGCCAAACAGACAGGTGGCCAAAAAGTTATTTACTACAACCCATGACATGAATGTAAATCATGAAGAGAGCTTGTATATGGTAATGTCTCAAATTAAAGAAATTATATTGTTTGAGATTCACTCCAGTATCTTTATTTCATGCTGACAATGTTCAGGTTACCACACACGTGCCTTCTCTCTTCTGTCTCTTCACAGTTCTTCCATGCACATCCAGCCCCCAAATATCTTTTAATATACTACACCCTAATTAGGACCCTAAGCATGCTATACACAAGCAAGATTGCTGAAGTGCTGGCTTACCATAGAGATTACTCCAAAAGAGCAAAGTATTTATTTTCTCCAAGCTTCCTGTATTCACAAATGTTTGACTATCATTCTTTTTTTCCCCCCTTGGATTTATTGTCCCACTTAATGATTAACAAATAAATTTTTTATTTCTGTGAAAAGGAGAATTAAGAAGTACTCTGATGCCACAGCTGAGATATTTAATTATGTATGAGTCTTTTGTAGCCTAATGCTTCTAACTTAAGTCTTGTAATGGTTCCAGCCTTTGCATTCTTTAGTCTTCATGTCTTATATACTCATATAGTGGAGAATATCCTTTGCTGAGTAGTTTCTTTACCAACCAATGTCTTCAGATATTGTTCAGGAAAAGCATGCTGTCTTTTTTAGTGATTATATTCTTGAAGGGGGGAAAAAACAAAAAAGAAAGATTGTACACTTTGGATTATTTTTTTTTCATTTTTCATTATTCTATATTTCTCATTGTTTTGGATTCCAGATAGATAGATAAACAAAGATATGTTGAGTGCTGAAAGATACTCAAATATTTTTTCTGACTGGAGATTTAAAGTGATGTCCAGAGCATGAAAGGATCTTTTTCTTTTATTTTTATTTTTTTTTCTTTTTTTTTTTTTTTTTTAATATGATTTTAAGGATGCATCATTCCCTTTCTTGTTATTTTCCTTCTTAATTTGAAAACACCTAGACTTTCAGGCCCGATTCCACATTATCCTAGGACACATGGATTGGTGGATGATGCTTTTTGAAATACCCAGCAGTGTTAATTTAAAACTTGAGTGCCCAGTGAGGCACGCATGATGCAGCTCAGCAAGATGAGCAACTGAATACTGAGCAGATTTAACAAGGACTCTTTCTGTAGCCACTGAAGTTTTTTTTTGTTTCTTGTTCATAAATTTTCAAAGTGGCAAACAAGTATTTTACTAGTTCATTACCCATTGACTTCATTGGGAGTAATATAGCCAAAATTCATTGCACAGATTAAAAGCATAGTTTTTGTTGGAACATATTGTACAGCAAATACTTGAACAAAATCCAGATTGCATACAATGTAATTCTACATAATTACAAATAAGTAGAAAAATCCCAGATAAAAATTAAGACAAGAAACTAATATGATAACAGAGAAACTACTATGATAACAGACAGAAAAATATTTTTAAAACTCATTTTCATTTAATGAAAAATATTATTTCATTGACTTCAGCAGACCTGTAAGAAATTAAAGAACATGACCCATAGATTTGTATGTCTGGAGACCCTTTTTATTCACTAAAACGATGTCTTTGTAAATGTTTAATGAGTTTATTATGTAGGTCTATTTCCTAATTTTCTTATGTTAAGTTCATTTTTTTTAATAAGAAGGTACATGTGTATAACTGGCTTTTCTGTTAATGTCTGGTCCTTTTTTTCAGCCAGCTCAGGATTATACCTTATAAAATAAGCAACACTAACAAGGATAACAAATACTTGCATATGCAGTACTGTTAGCAGTTTATCCATCACTGTTGTTTATGCAAAATTCCTTTATAACTTCGTAAATATATGTTTTCTGAAATTTGTATTCACCTTAAATTGTTTATTTTATTTTATGCCTTTTTTGAGTTATTGTCAATTTTCTTCCTTTTTTAAAATTTTTTTTTTCTTCATTTTTAAGGTAATTAAATTAAAGATATTAAATATTACAAATTATTATTTCATGGTCTTCAGAGCATAAACATTGTAGAGCACAAAAATGTGTGGAAATGTGCATGTTAAATAACAAAAATACAGAAAATCTCAAAGATGATTTTGACAATGTATGAAAGCCCTATTCTCAGGCAACTGTCCTTGTTTCTTCTGATCATATCCACATTTACCTGAACTGGCAAACCCTAGGAGACTAAAACCTAAGAAGACCTGGCTTCATGTTTAACTACATTGTCTTTTTAGGCAAATTGAGTTCAGAATAAGTTCGTTCTGCCTGCAGTTTCTGTCTTTTTTTCATCAGGAAATGCCAAGGAAGGATTTAGATGGTCTCTGTTTCCCAACACCATCTATGTTGCACTGTCACAAGGACAATTGGCATAGGCAAGCTGCCAAATCAGAAAGGGAGCAGTGGGACACATCTACAGTATGTGGGGGAAATCTGTAATAATATAATTAAAGCAACAAAGATTTGGCTGGTCAAATGTAAATGTCTGCTTTAGGCTGAGATTAATTGCTCTCTGAAGCCCGCTGGCTGTACCAAGGAGTTGAAACCAGCTGACAGGACAAGCCCAGACAAATGTTGAGACCCTGCAAATTCAGGTCAGTGCAAGGTCTACTAATGATACTAGTAGTCAAATTATGTTTACCAGGATGCATCAATATTTATGTCCTTAACTGCAAAAAAGTTAAATCCAAGATGTGAGCAGTGACCAAGTCAGCAGGAGTATTTGAATTATGCATTCCTTTTAGGCTATCTACTATTAATCTAAGTTGCTTTGAAAACATAATTAGTGCTGGAGACTCCAATCTTTGGGTAGCAATTTAAAATTTTAAAATGACCTCATAGTGGACAAACAACCTGATGTGTCCACAATCAGAATGTAATGACAACAGATATGCTGTAACTTTATCTTTTATGTTAAGTCTGACATAACTCAAACTTTTTTGTTTGTTTCTTTTCTTTTACTAGGTATGTGTACATTGTTTTACTAAGATGACATCTTTTTCAGCAGCATTATTTGGAATTAATATATCTTTGGCCCCTCTGTATGCTTAGGTTTAATATACATTTCACTATGAGGACTAATGCAGTTATTATTAGTAAAAAAACAAATTGATAAATATCAGTAGTTCTTATTCTTTAAAACATGGATTGCTTGTTATTTATCTAATCAGCATTGTTTTCAGAGTATTACTCAGCAGTATAAATTGACATCTCCTCTTGAAAGTTATTCTTGGATGATTTTGTTAAAAATTTCAATATCTGTCCTTGCAGATCACAAGGCAGATTAAAATCACCAAGACATTCAACATATCACTTAATCCAACCAAAAATATATCCTATAGATAAAAATATTAGTCTTTTCTGCCATTTGAGACCTTAAATAGACTGGATTACAATCATATTCTAGTCCATTCTTAAACTCTCATCATGTGATCACTGAGAGGAAGAATTTGAAATACCTTAGACATTAGGGTGGTAGATACATACTGTTGTATATTTTTGATTAAAGCTTGTATTCATTTTTCTGTTGATTGGAAATGAATGAGCTACTTGTTTGCTCCTCTAAAAAAAAAAAAGGCAAATCGTGTGCTACACTGTCATCTAGGAGTTTTGCAGTTGTTTGTGCCCTCCTTTTGTCTTTGATTGTCCTTTCTTAACTGATAGGTAATTTAAATATTATTGAGTGTATTTTTCAGAACTATTTGTTTACTGGAGAGATGTATGATCATTCATTATTTCTGGGAAGAAGCAGGGTGTGTGTGAATACCCACATGTTTACAGATTTGGGTGTGTGTTTGTTTTTCAAATAAGTCATCTAGAATTAATTTGCTGCAGACATAATATATGTGTTTATGATTATCAAATATTCTGCTGCAATTTCACCTTATATCTTGCCTTTTTACTTTTAATTCAAATCTTATGTAATTTTAAGTTATGTGTTTAAATTTTCAATAGAATACCAGCAAGAAACTTCTTTTCACCCTAAAAAAATAATTGCAGCATATGTTTTCATATTTTCTATCTCAAATAGCTATACAATATCCATAAAAAGAGGAACAGGGAAAGAAAGGGAAAGATCAAGTAGGTTGTGCATTTTTCTACAGCAGAATCCAGTTCCCACTTTTTCTTTGCTTAATAAGCCACTGTAATTGCATATTTATTTTATAACAGGTGGCATTTTTTCATAATCTTGGAAGAATATTTAGATCATCATAAAGCCATATGTTCTATGCAACACCCCTTAATTTATTAAGAAATGAGAAATCAGTTAGTGTGGATAGCATTTTTTGTTATCCACCAGATTAAAAAACCCTCAAGTATTTATTTGAAGAATGTGTTTAGAGATGTCGTTATTGTTACATAGCAAAGAACTTCACTAAGGGTTGAAAATATTTAGTGCCTCAGTATCCTGCAAATTGCTCGAAAAATTCTACTAATGATACAACTTCTCCTTTGACTTTATGCTCATAGAAGACTGCCATCCTGCTAATGAACATAGAATAATTAAAGCAATGGACTAAGACTGACTTTTGGCAACAGCTGTGAGAATCTAAATTGTTCTGTGTATAGTGCAAAGTACAGAGACAAGATACTTGAAGGTGTCAGTGGTCTTAATTAGTACATACAAAACATATATTTGTTGTGATTGAGTAGCTTATTTGCTTTATTATCCTTAAACTAGCTTGAAAGCTTGCTTTATTTATAGATTTCTCTTTTGCTTTGCAGTTTCTTTGGATTGTGACTTTGATGTTATTTTCCAAGAGTAACATTCTATCGAGTTTGAAATAGAGTATCTTTAAAGTTGAGGATTTGAAGTGAACTACCTGTTTTCTTAATTTTCTTTCAGACAAGACTGACAGATGAGTCTTTACTGAGAATTAAAAATTATTTTCCTTAGTGGACAATAAAAGATACCTTTCTATCCCATCTTCATAGTGATAGATCATCCCATTTTGGCATTCCTTGGAATTTTGTTAATATCTGGATTGTGATAGAAGCATCATACAGTAAAAATAATAAAAATTTTAAGCAAATTCAGAATGTGAGCATCTCCTTATTTATAAAAATAAAATAAAATCAAATCACCACTATCTTCTCCCAGAACATTTCTTAGTGAGATGACACCTGAAATGGCCATCTCATACCAGCCACCTTCAAATTAGTCTCTGTTTGTCTCTAAAGCTTGACATATCTCATGGAGTATGTCTATCCTCATAATCATGACTTGCATTTATCACTATTTTCTGTTGAAGTCATAGTGGGGAGATTAAAGAAATAAGTGGTAGAGCATCAAAACCAGACTAAAATAAACCTGAAATGAACACGCTTTCATTAATATATAAAATTCACCAAATAGCGCTGGAGATGGCACTCAAGAATGGAAGAGGTGCTAAAAGAGAAGATAGGAAAAGGAAAGGTTTGAGATGGGGTTAAAATCACAAAAAAGAAAAATATATTTAAATTGCCTTAAGCAGAGAGAGAAAAAAATTACATTACTGGCCAGTTGTTAAAACAGTAACTATTTCCTCAGTGACACTTAGATACTGCAGTGATAAATGCTATTATAAAAACAAGAAACTAGCAAGCTAGATAGAAGAAATTAAAATAATATATGACCTGCCTTCAGTGACAACAGGATTAGATCTTGAGTCAGCAGGTGTCTGATTAGAATTTTTTAAGAGCTTGCTGTTCAAAATTTATGTTTTAATTTATGTTAATTGCTTTTGTACCATTTTGTTATTTACTGATGATTGTGAATAAGGTTAGCACATTAAAATTTGTTTTAAGGGTCAGTTCATGGTCATTTTGCAGAAAAAAAACCTGAGACCACTTTTAGATTTTGGTTCCAAATAGAATGCAGCATTATCAAGATAATGAGAGTGAAATCTAGTGCACTAATTTGCCAAAAAGGTGATCCAGGCCACCTAAAGAAAGTTTTTAATTTTTCAATAATGCCAGTATAGAGCTACAAACATATTTCAAATCAGTAAAGTGAAATACAGAACATCTTAATCAGTTGCTTACAACTTTTCTTCATACATATGTGAAGGCCTGGACACCAGTGGATGACAATCCAACCTTGCTTAATGCAGGTTAGATGTCCTTCAGTGACTACAAGGCTAGGCAGACCTAGACACATGTTCCATTGCAGATAGGATTACATGGACCCATTCCCACTTCGGTTTTACAGTTTAGTTGTTACAACACTAACCTAAAATGGGGGAAATGGCAACCCAGACTATCTACTCAGTTAATATTTAATTATGTTTTTAATGTGTCATATTTGAAATAGAAGACAATGAGAGACAATTACTATGGAGAAAACACTAAAATGCTTAATGGCTAACACACTGAAAGGAGTGTTAATATTTTTCCCAGTAAATTACTCCTCAAAGAGGAAGGTTTAAACACTTATGTGTTCCCAAAGATAGTAAATAACTACAAAGAACTTGTCTATCTTTATTGCATTGCATGAAAACAACTTCTGATTTAAGTTTGGAACAGGCACTGATCACTTCTCTCTGATGACCAGTGATAGCATCCAAGGGAACAGCATGATGCTGTGTCAAAAGAGATTAAGGCTGGATATTAAGAATATGTTCTTCATCCGAATAGAGATTGGGCACTGGTCAGGCTCCCCTGGGAAGCGGGGAGTGGGAAGTGTTAGTCCTGACAAAGTTCAAAAGGTGTTCGGGCAATGCTCTCGGGCACATTGTGTGACTCCTGGGGATGGTCCTGTGCAGGGCCAGGAGTTGGACTGGATGATCCTTGTGGGTCCATTCGGTATCCCTGAATACTCAGGCTATTCTATTATTCTAAATTTTTGTGGATGATGTGATTTTTTAGAGTCATGTTTATCTGTGATGATAGGTGGGTGTAGCAAAGAACTATTTTGTGCAATTTTTTCTAGCAAAATATTTCCAATAATGTTACAATAATACAGTCCAACACAGTAGTATTTTCTATGGGAGACAAACCTTGTTGCAATCATACTTCCCCCTGAAAGAGTCTTTTGCAGCCAATGGCCTCTGATCAGAGCTTTGGCCATGTTTCTGGGAGCACCAGTTGCAGAGGCAAAACTGTGCTCAGCAATCAAGGTAACATTGGCTGTGTACAGTGGATTATCCGTCTTTGAACTTCTACCATGACTTTCCTAAAAGTAAGATGTAGGCAGTAGTTTTGATAATGAGAGTTCAAGTTCTGAGTGATATCGAATAGTGATGATTTCAAAGTTTTATTGAGGAAGGAATTGGTGCTCTGTAACTAGAAATGAAGCTACGTATGACAAAACATGTTCTGGATCTTATACACATCTGTTATATACAAAATACCCCATTAACACCAAGGCTCCTGCCATAACTTGTCTATGTCCCACATGTTACCCACGTTTTACTTTTATTTGATTTAATGAGTTTCATAGCTTAATCTTCATATCAGAATGGCCTTTGCATTTAGAGATTCATAGTCTGTCTGAAACGAGCAGGTGTAGCCCCTAATTTACAAATCCTCATTAAGAATTATCATTAGGTAGAAAGAGTGCAACCTCTGTCTTACAGGTGTCCTTCCATGCCAGGCAATTCAACAACAATTGCTGCCAAAAGGTAGTGACTGAGGCATCCTCCAAAGTGCCATTGCTTCAAGAAAAGCTAAACTAAGGGTTAGGAATTATGACTTTGTTCCCTTGCACCCACCTCTTTCACCACTATGATTGGAAATTCTGAGGATAGAATAAAAAATCTAATTTGATGACAATGGATTAGAAGGCAAAATGTCTTCAGTGATCAACACTTTTGAGATGACTTGAAGTCTTCACTGTGTCTTTGAAACTGAACCTGTAAAACCTTCTACCTTGTGCCTTTGCCAGCTACTTGTATGAGTGTAGCTGACAAAAATTAAATGTTTGCAGAAATGAATTTTCAATTAATTAGCAGGAGTACAAGATCAGAAATTTATAAATGCAAAGAGCCAAAGACATAATTTCAAATATTTAGCTTTTTATAAAAAATATACTTGATTTTTGAAATATTTCTCTAGCAAGTTATTTTTACATTGCAATTCATAAAAGATTCAGAGTGATAAGACAGACGGTATCACTGACTTGATGATTTAATACATGATTTGGAGAATAAAAGAACTGTTTAAAGTGGTAAAGTAGTTTTTTATTTTTGCCACAGAGAAGTAAACACTGACTTTGCAGCCATCCACAGCATTTCTCTGGCAGTTTTCACATCTCCATTGTATCAACAGCAAATTGCAATAAGAAAAATCTTTTAAATAAACCATATTTACTTCCAGACCACAATAAACTAGTTTCCTAAGAGAAAGAAAGCAAAGAAATAGTTCTGTAACTCACTCTTAGAAGTCCAGTGACTTGTACTGTGATGTATGGATTATATTAAGAAGCTCAGATGCATTTGGTTTTACAGTGTCAGCTGCCTAAGTTGCAGAGAAATATGTTTATAAAGAGGATTACTGGCTCACTATATCAACCAGTAATTTGAGGTTTTCCCCACTTGGACTCAGTCTAACAGCTATTTCTTCCATTAAGACTGCTCCAGTCTTTCCCTTTACACATGTTTTTTGTTTAATGGTATAACATAAGTTCTAGACAGATGTGAAATTTCTCCTTGACTTCTTCATACATAAAGAAAGAGAAAAAAAAGGGGGAGGAGGGTGCAGAGGAAGGGTAGGGGAAATGCAATTCTGATAGCATTCAGATTTTTTATTTCTGTAGACACTGAATAGATGGCCTATCATTTTTGATGAATATGTTAAAATAGAATAGTTATTGTTAAGAATTACTTTCTGCTTGTCTTGGACTCCTGCACTTGTACAAATAAGGTTTTAATCAGCTAAATTTTCCTGCTCTAAGTACAATTTTGTCATGATATTGAGCCAACAATCTGTTCAGGATGGTCTGTAGCTTTGGCATGGGGCTTTAAATAAGTACAGAATTGGTATGCTGCCTTACATGTATTATAAAAATCAGAGACTCTCATAAAGGAAATCAATGGCCATTACATTTAAATAGGTATGTAGCAAAGCCTGCATACTGCATTGGCACGGGCAGATCGTTCTGTTCTTCTCATATGGCTGGCAACTTGGATAAAAGAAAATGTGAATAGCAAAGCTTGCAATAAACTACAAATCTGAAAATTTCCACCAATTGCATCAGAATCATAGAAACTTATAACAAACGTATTTGAACTTTCTAGCTCCCTTCTATAATTCCCATATGTTGGCATTTGCTAACAGAATTATGGAATCTGAGTAACCGCAGTCCTAATTGTGCAACTATCTTCTATTATTAAACAAGCTAATACCAGACTATTTGACCAAATTTGTCTGTCAAAGGACACAGCCTAATTGTTACTGAATATTTATTTTATTCTATTGTTAATTTCCCTCTTTCAAAGATCACATAACACATTCCAGCATCATTAAAGAGCTTAGAATCTTATGCACTTGCAAAAACTGCCAACCTACTTCTGAGAATGAATACAAAATGCTTTTGTGAGGGGGAAAAAAAAGGAATAAAATAATTTCCTTTAAAATATATTAAATTCTGAGATCATTTATCTAGAAACATGGAGAAACATGGGAATATTCCTAACTACCACGCAACAAAAAATAATGTTTTAAAGTTTGGGGGTTTTTAATTTTCTGCTACTAATATTTTTCCAGTGCTTTTCTAGAGTTTAAATTTGTAATGAGGAATAAAATTAAAACCTCAAAAATCTATTTATTCATGGATCATCAGACCAGAAAGGATTACTAAAATATCTAGTCTAACCTTCTGTACGGCATAGGATTCCATACAGTTACTCTTAATTTGAACCTTGTAACTTGTGCTTGCCTATTGTCTAGTTTTCAGAACTTTGTCTTGGAGAATGCAGTTACAAATCTTATCTAAGAAAGGAAAGTTCTTATTAGAGGCTGTGCTTGCAAAGAATTTTGAATGGCTTCTTGAAGTCTCCATCTCAGTAATTAAAAATCTTTTCTTCTGAATATCTTTTTATGTAAAAGAGCAATGTTAGAATGAGAAATTGTTGCTTTCTACTAAGGAACCTCTAAGAAATGCACAGCACTCTGGTAACCAGGCTGAAATAATAAGAAAATTACATTATCTCTACTTACACTGCTAATAAACCTACTGCTTAAAAACATGTGGATTTGCAGTTTCTATGGCACAGGTTTTTGTTAGTTTCTTTTTTTGAGTACATTGACTAATTATATCAATGTTTCACTTGAGTAAGCTAATTTAGTTGCAGTTTAAAAACATAAAGGTCTTTAACATATATTTCAGGCATTTTGTTCAGTTCTAGTCATATCTGAATATACCAGATAAATTCTGTTGTATTTGAGAAGTTGCAGCTGGTTTAAGAACAATCGCAGGACCTTCTTTAAATTGAGATGATTAAGTTCCATTTTTTGAGGGAAATTAATTTTAAAAGTCAGCAATCAGTAAATCAGATATAAAAGATGTAATCCATAGAGAATCTAATAATATTTTACTAAAAAGAATGACTTTCAAGAACAGTACCAGAAACATAAAGCAGTTTATGGTTAGGGATTGGGTCCAAAGATGACTGGACTCTTAAATTTCTGTTTCTTCAAAGGGAAAAAATCACACTGTTGTTACCCATAATAATGAAATTTTATTCAAATATATTAATAGCTTCAAGACGAGTAATTATTTTTAAGTTTCTAGACCCTGTGGTTATGATGTTGTGACAACAATTTGCAAAACCTTGGAACATCTAAATTTAATCCTCTACTCTGGCCTTGAACACATGCGGTCTTTTAAATAGAAACTGAGTCCTAAATTCAGTTTATTGACCCTATATTTTAACATGGACATCAGCTTGATTGTGTGCTTTAACCATCTGTGCTTAAAATTCCCACAGCTTTTAAATAAATGTTTACTAGTGACAAAGACTGTAGTGAAGTATTTCCATCCGTGAAATAAACTCCACAGAGATACACCACAGGGATGTACTCTTATTATTAAAGCACATACAGTTTTTACCTCTATATGTCACATAAACTTTGCAATATAGTACAGCTACACTGAAAAAGGTGAGAGCATATACTATTCATGTTCCAAGCATTTTTCTCTTTTTTTGATGAAAGTCCTGTTAAAACCTCAGCATAGCCTGTTGGAGCAACATTTACTGAATGGTATGGGAAGTTCTGTTAATGAGTTCTTGCTGATCACCTGAAGAGGAAATAGGTGAAAGATTTTTTTCTCTATATTATTTTGCATGCTGCTGTCAGAAGTCTCTGATAGTCGACATGCTAGTTCAAAACATTTTCTTCTGGCTTTCCTGGACCACAGGGGTTCTATTTCAAAGTGGTCCAGGCAAATAAATGAACTATTTAAAACTGTAGAATGAACAATTCCATACCACACTGAAACAGGCACTGAGATACTAAAAAAGAATTCAGGAAACAGATTGTAGAGAATGGCCTCCATGTACTTTAGGTGACATATAATTCCAAAAGATTGGATATCTAAAGCATCTTTTAGATCTGTTTTGCTAGTTCTTATCTAAAATTAATAATCAGTACCATTTTTCAGTAATAATGTAATTCTATAATAAAAATTGAGGTCTTAATATTTAAAGAATAATTAAAGAACATGGAGTTATTTAGTGTAGTGCAATTTCTGGGTCACAGGAACAAAAAAAAAAAAAAAAAGAAAAAAGGTCTGATTTAAGAAAAATGTTAAGGGTCATGAAAACTGCTGTGTGCCAGCTGCAGAGTTAGCATTTTTCCATTGCACCAGAGATGTTCTTCTCCAGATAATGGAAAGAATGTCTACACTACAATAGGTAACAAAAAAATCTGTGGGTGCCTTCCATTTTTGTTACATAGAGAGAATGTGTGGAGTAGAAGTGTGTAGAAGATAATCCAATTACATTCCACATATGCATACTAGTAAGTTTACTGGAAGGAAGTTTATAGAAGAATAACTGTGATTGAAATTTTAGGTGCAAAGACTGAAAAAAGAATAAGTAACTTTTCCTGTGAAAATTTCCTCGTCATTTACCATCTGAAAACTAATCTAAGCGGATGGAGCTGTAAATTCTAAGTAGAATGAAGGAAAACATGCACAAGTATCTACACACCACTGTCATCCTGGCTCTGTAGCATGCACAATTTGCAGTTTCATTTTTTCACAGCTAAGTTTATAATTTTAATTTTATGGTTGATACTACTTTAAGAGAACTTCAAATATTAATATTGTTTAAGGGAAAAAAGATGGAAAATGTGTAGGAAGTATTTTGTGACTGATCACGGTAAAACAGTGACTAAGTGCTAGTCTGCACCTTGACTTACTGGGCATAATATGTGACTGGCACAAACCAGTATGCCTAAAAAGCATCTCAAAATACACTTAGGAGTTTGCAACTATGACCTCTTCATTCCTCATTCATCATAAATCTTTACCTAAAATATCTATTTTAAAATGTTGCAGGAGAAAATCGGTGTTAGTTTTACTCTCAGGTTTTCAGCATTTTTTTCAGGTAACATCTCCTACTTGCCTCTCCCTTATGATTATTGACAACAGGGATTGTTCTTGTTTGTTGTAGAAGAGTTTACAATATAAAATATTTGTGCTTTTTTGCTACCTTGTACTGAACATATTTCTCAGTTATCCATTCTACCTTGTACTGAACATCTCAGCTATCCATCCTCTCCCTTGTTAGCTATACATTGCTTTCTTCTGGTTCAGTCAATATCTAACTCAGTTTGAACTAAAGACAGGTTCTCACTCAAAAAACACTCTGAAATCTAGCATGACTGCAATATCTCAACCGTTAAAAAAGCATATGCTTATGGAAACAATCATAGAAGTAAAGGAACCTCACATTGAATAAATATGTTATTTTTATAGTCTGTTCTTTTATATCTACATTTGTGATAGGTCCTACCAGCAGTAAGGCACCCACACAGCTGCTTGCTCACCCTCCTCTCCTGCAGGATGGGGAAAAGAGTGGAAGGGAAGAAGCCTCACAGACTGAGAGAGACTGTTCAATAGGTGAAGAAAAAGTTGAGTATGCAAGCAAAGAGGTAGTTTATTCACCACGCCCCACTGGCAGCATTCTCACTTGTGGGGCAGAATAGGAAAAATCCCCAAAATACCCCTTGATGCTTTGCAAACGCTGTACAACAACAGCAAAATTATTGGGATATATCAACACTATTTTAGTCACAAATCCAAGCCACAGCACCATACAGGCTATGATATAGGAAATTAACTCCATTTCAGCCAGATCCAGTGCAACATCTTTCCTTTCTTAGATTTGCATTGTGATTTAATATATAATCTTTTCTTCGAACTCGGCAAGGACACACCACAGTAAATTTCCTCTTTTTGGCAGTAGAATAAGTCTATTACTGAAAGATTGGTTCTAAGGTTGTAATCTGAATCACAGAATATAGCAAGAATGTGGATAACTAGCTTTTAAATCATGAAGTTATGAAAGATTTTTTCCATCCCACCTGTTTTCCCTTTGTA
This sequence comes from Luscinia megarhynchos, assembly GCA_034336665.1. Taxonomy (NCBI): domain Eukaryota; kingdom Metazoa; phylum Chordata; class Aves; order Passeriformes; family Muscicapidae; genus Luscinia; species Luscinia megarhynchos. Next base: position 52,924,432 of record JAPFBE010000003.1, on the reverse strand, counting down.
CCTACCCCCAGAGTTACCCCATGCAGTAAGCAATAACTTACTGTCATTACTAATATTATCCTGAGAAATATAAATCCTGTAATTGCTGTCATCTCTGTGGTTGGTCTGTCTATTTTTTCTGATGATGTTTGCAGCATCCTGTATTAAATATTTTAAAGATGCATTGAACCAAATACATCAAAATGTAAAGGTATTATCTTAACCTCTCTGTGAACATAAACATTTAACTCTAAAATAGGCTTTTATCATGCATGTGCGAGTCTCTGCTTCTGCTTCAACTCCTGCCAGATTCATCTTTATTTCTGTATTTTTCTAAGAAAGAAAGTGGCTAGCAGATGTTGTACATGTCCTAAGACTGCTTACTTTGGAGCTGTTTGAGTAGCCCCATCCTCCATGAAGCTGAGAAATTTTCAGTGTGCTTTACATATTAGTTATATGTACTTATTTCCAAGTCTGACTTGATCAAGCTTCCTGTCACTGTTGCTGAAGCTGTACAAGAACAAATCCATCACAGACTACTTCAGTATTCTGCTTCATCACTCTATGCAGTTAGCAAATAATGAAACCTTATCCTTAAAAAACCCGTGTATTTTTGTACGAGGTTTATAATTCTATGGGGTTAATATTACTTGTTATGAGAAAATTTACAGGACTAAAAAACCTGGGATCCTATTTAATCCCTTGATTGAACTTTCTATCCTCTAACAGAAGGAGTATCCTCTTGCATATTGCTTCTGTCCTTACTCCAGTCTGATTTCATCCCATTACCCTTTCAGCCACTTCTCTCTTCCCATCCTTATCTACCAAGTCAGAATGTCCCTTCTGAAATTCTCAGATGAGCACAATCTAACCTTTCTCTCCTTAGCACCTGTGGCCTGCCAAAGGTTCAGACGCTATCTTTCCTGCATGTCACACAGATTTCTCTCAACCTGTTGTAGCCTCTCTGATAGGCTATTCCCACATTGCTAAGATGGGAGCCAGGGATTCCCTTACCACTAGGGAAGTCTCACAAAATAGAACTTGTTGAGCCAAGATTAAGAGACTAGTTTGTAGCATCCTGAGAACCGTCCAGTCAGTACAAACACTGCTGCCTTTTATTAGAAATGGAAATATGTTATTAACCAGGGTGCAATTTCATTTATAAATGTACTAGAAATGGAGAGTGATTAAATCAATTATATGTTTTAAAAGCTTGATAAAGGATGTAGGTTCAATTTGATGCACAGTGGATGAAAGCATGATCTCGAGAATTTTCCTAGTCAGGTATTAATATACCTATCTTGTAGTTCTAAATATTTGGAGAAAAATAATGTTAAAATTTAGTTACTGAATGAAAATTTGCCACAAATTAAAAAATGTTAATTTCTACCCTCTGTATCTAAAAGGTGCTATTAGGACTATTTCAGACCAATGCAGGCCTCGAAGATTTATTTGGAAGCAGTGGGGAAAAGCTACATGAATGAGGTCTACAGTCTGACATTTTTAGTGCTATCCAAAAATACCAAAGGATTAACCTCAATAACAGCAATGCAGTATCTCACATGTAAGCATATTACAGTGTGCCCTGTCATGTGTGGCACAGTGCTCCTCTGGTGAAAGTACCATAAAAAATATAGAAATTTCCTATTGGAAGGAAAATATCTTTGAAATTCCTCAAAGGAAAAACTGAAATCATCCTGCAGAGTTCTCTATGAAGTAGTTCCAGACTTCCTACAGAAGATAGGAGATATAAAGAAGTGTAAGTGCAACACTGCCCTTTTAGCTGGAGTTACTAGATGAGATATCAGATGAAAAGCCACTGCAGTTCTTCAGAAATCCCTGGTCTAAGAATTCAATGTTGAGAGATTACATTACTCATATAAATGTTAACGCTGGCAAATATATAAAATATTAATAGAAATAGCCACTAAGTTTTATGTAAAACATACATATAACTTAACAGTGTGGTCATAAAAAAATATTGTTGTTAGAAACGTTATTCATTATGATTTAATATTGCAGAGCTCACAGAGATATTACAAAGACTGGTAGACTTAGAATGATACTGTTCCCCAGATAAGGGCTTTCCACAATATATCTTATTTAGTACAAATACAAAGCCCCCAAAAATTGAAACCTAAGTGTTGCAAAAGACACTTAAATTTAAAGGTAAACTTTCAAATTTTAAACTTTTAATTATTTTTTATTAAGTTTAATATCTTAATGGTTTAATATCGACATTGTACAAGCTGAAAATGTGCATTTATTTCCTTAGCATTTATTAAAGACTTCTGTATCAGACAATCAAGTCTTTTTTCTTCAGGTGGATATCTAGGATACTGAGACTTACCAGCTCATAATGCATCTTGCTTAATTGGCATATAGATGTGCCTATATGTCCAATTGTGTGTCTCTACATCCTTCTTCGTTGTGGTTTGAAACCAAAAATCCTTGATGATAACATTATATATAAATTTATAAATCTCTGCTAGTGGTTTGATCAGTGCATAGACACTTCTCTTTTGTTAGTTGCACGGCTCATGGATCTGTTTTTTAATACAATATTAGAAAAGTAATTATTAAATGCAAGATTCCATTCAAGGCTTTATAAGTACAGTATGCTCATTATTTCATGAAACACTGTACATGGAAATTTTTTTTATACACCGGTATAGAAACATTATGTCAAAAAACAATTTGCAAACACACAACATATCAAGGCACAAGGAAAAGAAAAAAGGAAAAAAACCCCAAATACCTGTATAGATTAAAAACAGAGAAATATGCAGTATATATTTTTAATATTTTTTTTGTTTTTTGAAAATATAGTTTGCAATCTGGAATGTAGAATTGCTAAAATTCAATAAGTGGCAAATTTATGCCATTCATTGATCACATACTAGCTCCATCACTGCATCAGATGAAGGATACAACACACAGAATTATTATATTATTTTATTATTTATTTTTAATGTGAATTATTAAGTGATATGTTTCCATGCAATCAAATGCCTTAAGCTTTCAGAGAGTTGAAAATAATAACAATAATTAATAATAATAATAATAATAATAATAATAGTAGTAACAACAACAATAATAATAGTAAATTTTCTTTCTAAAGGTAGCTGTTCTGATTCTTATTTCTTTCAGAAGAATGGAGGTCATTCATCCACAGCAACCCTAGTTATGAAATCAAACATGTGCAGGTATTCCTATGCTTGGTTTTCTACCTAAATCACATGAGCCAGAATTTTTCAGTCCTTATCTTCCCTGCTGAGGGACAGGAAGTCATACCTGTATCTTCTGAAAGTGTTGCAGAAAGAACCACTACAGTTGTATACTCACGTAAGACTGGAACCTGAGAAATATTTGCATATACCATGGACTTTTTCTTCCAATGCATCATTCTTAGTCCTTATAGGAGCAATAAATACAATTAACATTAGTGTTTCTATTAAAAATAGAACAGTTTGGACTGGAAGAGGCTTTTAAAGGGCTTTCTAGTCCAAACCCTTGCAGTGATCAGGGACATCTTCAACTAGACCAGGTTGTCAGACCCACATCCAACTTGGGCTTGAACATTTCCAGGCAGCCACTATTTCTTTGCCCGACCTGCTCCAGTGTCTTGCTACCCTCAGATTAAAGAATCTCTCCCTGCAATCTCATTTAAATATTTTCTCTATCAAATCAAAAACTTTCTTCCTTGTCCTATCACTACCTGCCCTTGTAAAAAGTCCCCGTCCATCTTTCTTGTAGGATCCTCTCAGGTACAATGAGGTCAAGCCAAAGCCTTCTCCTTCTCAGGCTGAACAATCCTAATACTTCAGCCTCCCTGATGGCATACATGTTCCATCCCTCCAATCACAGAATATTCTGGGTTGGAAGGACCCCATGAGGATCATTGAATCTAAGTCTTAAGCCAACGGCTTGACCAGTGATCAAACCCCTGACCATGAGACAATTAGCACCATGTTCTAACTAACTGAGATAATCTCAGGGTAAGTCCTTCCCCTGGACTCACTCCAGCAGGTCCATGTCCTTCCTGCACTGGGGACTCCACAGCTTGGTGCAGCATTGCAGGTGGGTCTCACAGAGCAGAGCAGAGGGCAGAATCCCCTCCCTGGCCCTGCTGCCCACGCTGCTCTGGATGCAGCCCAGGACACTTTTGGCTTTCTGGGCTGTGAGTGCTCATGGCTGGGTCAGTCCAGCCCCTCATCCACGAGCCCCCCAAGTGCTCACCAGGGCTGCTCTGATCTGCTCATCCCCCAGCCTGTGCTGATATCAGGGATTGCCTCAACCCAGGTGCAGCACCTTGCACTTGGTCTTATTAAACTGCATGTGAACCCACCCCAAGCACCCAGTCCTCAAGCTTGTCCAGGTACCTCTGGATGGCATTCTGCTCTTCAGGACCACACAGCTGGGTGTCATCTTCAAATTTGCTGAGGATGCCCTTGATCCCTCTATGTCATTAGTGAAAGTATTAGATAACACTAGTCCCGATATGGATCAGTCGCTGAGGAATACCACTTACTAAAAGGTTTATTTTATTTTATTTTATTTTATTTTATTTTATTTTATTTTATTTTATTTTATTTTATTTTATTTTATTTTATTTTATTTTATTTTATTTTATTTTATTTTAGTGTAATTTAAAATTAAATGTAACTTAGTTCAATTTTATTCGCATTCTTTTTTGTTTATTATTGTTTTTGTCTTTCTCTTAGTATAGAATATTCAATCCCCTCATTTTTTATTTCAGTACTTTTCCTTAGAAATTTCATTTACATGAAAAGAAGTAAAAAACTAGTTTTGATCCAATATCTTGTACTAAATGTTCTGCCATGGGTTCCTTTTGTTTCCTCATTTTCTTGGATTTTATCATTCCAAGATTTTTTCATTATGCCTGAAGCAAGTCCTTGTTTCCAATGTCTGCTATGTAACTCTTAAGTCCCTCAACACAGTGGGACAGGCCTGGGAATCTGATGCTGTGTTTACTGCATGAAAAACAACTTAATTAAGTCATGTTTTAGAAATATCATCAGTGCTTTGTTGCTACTATTGCACTTGGGCATGTATCACATTGTTCTGATAAATGTATTGGGAGAATTGCTTTGTAGTTCGTCTTGTTTCTGAAACATTACTGGCTAAGGACCCTGGAACAAATTGTTTCTATTGCACAACTGGGGATAATGTTCTCAGTTCTGAAAATGAGCACAAAAGATTCAGGATGGGGACCACAATTTTTCAAGGCAGTATATAATTTGAATCAGAATTAGACCTGCATCACTTTCACTGATATATCATATGAATGATGTGGGAGATTGTATTTTTTTTTTTTTAATTTCTTTTCTTTTCTCCTTGGTTTAATAATACAGAAAACTCAACATAAAATTCCTCCTTCCATTTTTCTTTTCATGTATTTCTAGGGAAGGCAGGAAAACTGAGAGTAAGGTATTTTATTATGCATTCTGTGAAACCTGGGCAAACATTTGCTGTTCAATTCAATTGCCTGGCACTCTGTTCTATATTCACTTGCATCACACAGGTGTAAACTAAACCAGTTGGGTTCAATTCCCCATCAGTTATCAACAAGTGTCATGGTTTGTACCTCTGTGAAATAAGTCCAAGGTGGATGTGAGCTAACATAAAAAGACATTTTCACAATTGTCCTCACACAATGCAAACAGACAATAGTGATGGGAGGATCAAAGTATCAGAGGCCTAGAAAAGGAAGGCTAAAAGTTCTGTTCAGTGATTACTTAAATTTCATAAAACGTTATAATGTAATAACTCATTAATTGTATGGAAAACTCGTGGATGTTGAATATATGGATGAACAAATATGTGCTCCTAATGCTGTAACAATTGCTAGAAATGTAGATATTAATAAAACGTTTCATGAAGTAGAGTTTAAACCGGCTTTTACCTTCAGAATTATTTTGCACAAGTCATATTTCTTCATATAAAATTAAATAAATTATTTTAAAATTGCTGGTATAAAGTCTCATTATGAATTTGCTGGGTCTTTACTTGTTACTGTTTTAGTAGGATTATTAGGCTCAAAGAATCAGATATTGTTTTAAGTTGGAAGGGCCCTTTAGAGATCATCTCATCCTAGCCCTCTACTATAAGCAGTCACCTTTCACTGGTGTCAAAGTCACCCAAGCTGACTTTGAATATGACTGGTCACAGGGCATGCACGACTTCCCTGGACAACCTATTCTAGTGCGTCACTATACTCATTGCAAAAAGTTTTTTCCTGATATCTAATCTAAAGCTACCTGCTTTCACTTTAAAATCATTACCTTGTCCTGTCACTACAGACATGTCACTACATTATAAGGTGTCTCTGTATCTTTTCCATATCTCTATGTATTTTCTTTTTTTCTTTCTTTGTCTGAAAACACAAAATGTCCTCTGAAAAAAACGCAGGCAGAAAAACTTCTAAAAGGCACAGATGGGTGCAAAACAGGGCCCTTCAGTGCTGTCTGGCTGTGCTATACACCTGATCTCTGCAGTCTGTCCTGCTTTATTACATCCTCTCTTAATAACTCTGCATAATCTCACTATCCTATATGTGCCAGTGCTTCAAGGACTCAGTGCCAGCTACTGGGGGAACCAGCATGAGGGGAATTGGTGCCAGCTGCTGGACTTAGACTGGGGCTGTGAGCACCCTGGTCCGCTCTGGAGTCAGTGGGGTCTTGGCATCAGCTATAGGAGCCAGCAGAGTCTTTAATCTCCAGCCACTGGGGCAGGGATGGTGCCAGGGCTTGGGGAAACCATAAATGTGTGTTTGTGAAGCTGGGGAATGTGATGTGTGTGCCACACTAGTGAACTCCTACCTCTGCCAGCCCAAGCAGGGGAGGAGACATGGCCATCTGTGTGACTCCTTCGTGTGGGGGCTGCTGAGGGTAGTGCCTTGTCTGTGGACATCTGTGTAGCCACAGCCGTGGCTGTGTCCTTGTCTGCTGTGTATGCCCATGACTCCATGTGTGTTTGTCTCTGGTGGTGCATACACTGCCCCTGTTCTTTGGACCATTCTATGATTTCAGAAATTCCTGTTAGCCATTGGCCTGTGTGCAATGAGTTGGGCAGTGAAGTGTCCTTTGACAGTATCAGGAACTCTTGCATGGTTAAAGTGGGGCTGGAATTTCCATACAAGAGATTGCTGCTGCCTGACCAAGGAGAGGAATGAGAAATCATCACTCATCCCCTGACAACATTGGAAGATTCCTTACCTGAATTGTAGCCCAAGTGGAATAGTATCGTTGTTACTGGACTTTTGAAAAATTCCAGTAGTGGCTCATTAGGATTTTGGTCAGAGCAGAAATTGACAACCACATTGAGACCCTGTAAATGGTGGTCTTGAGCAAGGTTTTTTGAGCTCTCCTGGGCAGCATCAAGCTGTGACCCTCACCTCCCTCTGATATACAAACAAATTCTCAGATTTGCAAGGCTTAGAGGATATCACTGAAAGTTAATGATATGGCCTGGGCTGATACACCCACTCCTCAGGGCTCAACCTCCATTCATTGAGAAATGCAAAGACATTAAATGTATTTCACAGAACTTGAGGGGAATTTTTAACAGGTATGCCTCAGTACTTTTATGGATATTCATCTTCATGTGTGCACATTGAATTAAACACCCTATAGCATATATAGCATAAATGTTGCCCTCTTGGATCTATATTTAAGTCACTGCTGTAATTGCATTAAATCCTATGGAATCAGTTTGTAATATTAAATTAGTCAACGATTAATACAGCTAGATGGAAGGAAGTATTCTCTTCTTTATGTAACCATGTTTTAATCATCAAATTAAAGTTTTCACTTTTCTCTCCAAGTTTTTCTTGCCAGTGCTTCAACCTTGACAGAAGAAACAGCGAAATATTTTCTCAAGAGGGCTTTTGAACTCACATTCAGTACAAATACCTGAGGAACAAGAGCTGCAATCAGCTTCAAGGTAAAGCTGTTGAGGAGGGCCCAAAACCTTTCTTACATTGTGAGAAACAGCTAAAATCACTACTACAAAACGTACTACTTAACTAGGAGACAAGAAGATGGTTTTCTCCATTTCTTCCTATGCTGATGATCTACGTTCTGTAAAAATTATATTATTTCTCTGTTGACTGTGAGAAAGGATAGATGAGATTGATGTACACAGAATATTTAACTGGTGAAAATCTGATGAATGATGACAAGAATAACACTAAAGTTCCCACTCTTTAGTATCTAAAGATAGCTCCAACAAGTAACATTTTCTAGGTGTTTAGCCTTAAAAAAGGCTAAAAAACTTGGATAATCATGTTATTTGTCCAGTGTCTCAATGAGTAAACATACAATAGTTCTATTACTGCAGACTAATTTAAACTCTGCCTCAGGTAACATTTTTGTTACCAGATAAAGAGTTAATAATTGAAATCTTGGGCATTTTTATTGAAGATTACCATGTCAGACAAACATTGCATGACATTATGAATATATTGCATCCATTTCTTGATAGTAGCCATTATTCCTTAAGGCATAACATTTGTACTTAAGGTTGACTATCACGAGACTATGTTTCAAACTGACTGTTAACAGGGCAACTGTGTTTGGGGAATTGGGGCCCATGTAAATTATATTTCTTTTATGATTTCTGCAATTGTTTCCCTGAAAGGCTTAAATGTTCTACAGCCTGTCACCATAATAACAATAATAGCCACAACAGCTATATGAGCAGAACCCTTGTGTACAGAATGGTATGCCAAAAAGAAATTTTTTATATTAACAAATTTGGACAATTTCCCTTTGTAATATTAGTTTAACCAACAAGATATGTGGTTTTAATAGCTCAGACATTTTGCTCCAAAATGCCTGTACTAGCAAAATTATAAAGCGTAGTCTGAATTTACTATACAGATTATGAGACAGATTTTTTTACTAAAAACATTATATTAAAGTATTTTAGCCATGTAATGCCAAATGATGTTATGTTTACATTTTCCTCAATAGATATTTTAGCTGTAGAAACATCTACAATGTGCTTAAGAACAGCTTAATTCTTCCACAGTTTGCATTTATTTCATGTAACTTAGAATTGTGTACACTGTAGAAGTCTCTGTGAGAGCTGGTATCCCTGCCATCCTCTTGTACTTAATGAAGGAAAATAGTCATGTGTATGTTGCATTATATTTTATTTGGTTCAGACCTCTAAATGAGGTATGTAATCTAAGAGTACCTATTTCTCTTTATTGAATATCATGGGAGATTAACTCCACAGAGTAATTTATAATGGTGTAAAGATGCTTGTATTTTTTTATTTTATGAAGTACCTTGTAGCAAACATTATATGCACCTATCCTGTATTTGCAATGCCAGCTCTGTAGAGAATTGGCAATTGTCTCAATATGGGCCATGTAAAATCTTGAGTTGCAGTAAATATTTTTAGGCACCATAGGTAATAATAATATAGTAGGTAATAATAATTATAGTTATAGGATCAGTAATGTTAAAATAAATAGGTATGGAAAAGCATTCCCTCACATATTTATATACCTATCTATATCTATCTATCTATCTATCTATCTATCTATCTATCTATCTATCTATCTATCTATCTATCTATCTATCTATCTATCATCTATCTATCTACTGGAATGAAGGGTTTAGTGAAAAAAAGCCTACATATATTAAGATAACAAGTTGTCTGAATTTCTCATTGATGGGAGTGCATAAGGTTGCTAGATAGATTTATAGAAATGGATAAATGACACACTAGAGTTAAAAAAAAAAAGGTGGAGCAATCCAGTTGATCACAGGGTTGAAATACACTTGTCAGGAAGTTCTGTCAAAAAATTATACTTCTGTAACATTAAGTCCGTGTTTCTTAAAGAGGCTGAATTTTATGTCAACAAGCCTACAGGGCATTTCTGTGAATCAACAGACTCTAAAAAGAAATGCAGTTTTGAAAACTGTGTCATTGTTTTGTCTTTCAGACTGATCCGCCTTTCAGCCTTATATTTTGCCAAAAGCATGAAAATAGTTTTTTCAAATTGGAGAATTGTATCCTTTTAAGCAACGTTAGGTAACTATTTTCTGGAGTTTCTTATGACTTGGTCATGTTGGAGGCTTATGCTTCTTTGAAGTACAAAAGCAGAATTGTCATAGCTTTGCTTCATACTATGCAGCAAATAATAGACACTAATTTTTCATTAGCACTTATATCCATTTCACAGATACTATAATATCAATAGAATAAAATATTGCAGTAGCAGCACTTAAAAAGTTATGTTTCAATAAAAAAATATTAAAAGTCACCATGAAATGGTAATGTTTTTTTATTTATATTTCCAGTTTGAAGGATTCTAAATATTTTGACTCATATTATCATTAAAATTTACCAGAAAACATAGTCCCTATTAACTGGGGTGTTAACCTTATGAGGGTAATTTCTCCTTTGTACACCTCCTGATTTGTGGATCTCGAAAAATTTTAATTTCTTGCACATAGTGTAATGCTATTAGCACCATAAGTTATTTTGAAGCATTGGTTGTTACAACACACTGTAGCAATTACTAAAATTATGTGATTCTTTTTTTTCCCTATTTTTTCCTTGTAAGATGTCTGGACAGATCTCGTGGATGTATTCAAACATACACTAGGGAATGTTTGCAAAGCTTTTATGGTGTGCTTTAAGCAGCTACACAATTTTTGGTTTTGAGAGAGAGCTTTGCCCTGAAGGATAAATCCTTTAGAGCTAAGAAAAAAGGGAACACAAGGACTCAGGAAAAAAACGTTTCACAAAGATAGAGAATGATTAGTATAAAGGAAGGAGGAGGAGACATCTGTTGATTGAATGATTTTTAGAGATAATTAAGTGCATTCATCCAGAAATAAAAAACATTACACATCATTTGCAGACACACATGACTTTCTTGAAAACAAGAGAGGATTAAACACAACCTAAAAATAATCAGCAGCTTGGGGGAAGTCAAAATTCTGTCACTGACATGACCTTCCAGATTTTGCAGAACCTTAATGAAATAGCAGTAGCAGGTGCTGACTGCTAGATTAATAGGGTATAAACATAGATACAGGAAGTTGAAATAAAACAATCCTTTTCCAAATTATTGATCCACTTTCATAAGTAATCAATCAATATTCACCAATAATAGTACATAGTTTCATTTATTTTACATGATTCTCACCTCAAGAACCTCTGTTTTTCAAAATGTTAGGTATATTTATAAATAATTCATCCTGATGAGAAGCTTCTGATACTTTGTCAAATATGACAGATATGTGAAGAAGAATTCAAAGACAAAATACCCTGTAATTCAGAGGAGTGATGTTCTGTGAACTACACTTAGGGCTACTATATACCTTAAAAGCAAAGAATAAAGAAGAAGGCATATTAATATGACATTTATGCCAATTTATTAATTTCTACTTGGAGTATTTATGATTACAATTACATTTGATATTTCTTTTTACACTGTGACAACACTTGAATTGATGAAATATGGTTCTTTCTTCAAGAGAAAGTACTTCTAGTCAGAGTGGTCTCTGGGAGTTCATGCTTCAGAGGTATCACTTAGAACCTACTTCCCAGGGACCTGAGATATTTGAAATAATTACTGTTGCCACCAAGTTTCACCATGTAGAAAAACACACCAGAAATTTCTACCTTTGCTTTTCATTCCTGTCCCTCTATATAGTTATTTGACTCTGGGCCTCATCTTCAGTTCTTGTTGGTTGCACACAGAGCACCCATAAAGAACTGGAAACATGCACAGACACAAAACCAATAAACTGATTTATATATTTTTACGTAGCTAAAATTTAATGTCAATATCTTATACATTTTCTATATGCAAAGCCAGTTTTGGATCAGGTTCTATGAAGTAGACATTGCTTTGTTTTAAATAGAATATATTCTACTGAATATGGTCAAACACATCTATATGTGTTTGACCAAGTTACACTCTTGGAGGATGAGTTTGAGCCTAGACAATAGTTACTGACTTTTCCCCAACTGATGCTTCACGAGAAAAGTGTGATGGGTTGATCTTGGATGACTGCCAGGTGTCCAACAAGCAGCTCTATCAATTCTACTCCATCAACAGGACAGAGAGAAAATAAGATAAAAACTTGTTGAGATAAGGGCAGGGAGATCTCTGTTCTGGCACCCGGAGCACTTCTTCATCCACTGTCTTCAGTGACCTTGTTCTCATATATTCTCATTCCTCTCTCCCAGCTGCTGGTACACAGAGCTTTTTACCATTTCTTAAATATGTTATGGCAAAGGTTCTGTAACATCAGATTTGGCCAGCAGCAGGTCCATCTTATATTCAGCTGGAACTGTCTCTGGAACATGGGAGCAGTTTCTGGTGTCTTCTCACCAGAACCTCTTGTAGCCCATCCACCTACTACCGAAACCTTGCCACAGAAACCAATGCAGAAACTTTAAAAAGCCCCAGATTGAAATGAGCAGATGAACTTATGAGACAGGTCACTCCAGATATTAGACACAACTAAAGCTTGCATAATCATCAGCAACCCATGCAGACTCTAGCAAGACTGAAGGGATCGTCATACCATAAGCAATAACCTACAGAAAAACTTTTCTCACACAGTTTGGTTGGCCAGAATCATATAAAGTTTTTCTTTATTTGTTTAGCTTGAACTTCTCCAAAAGTTCCTGAAAAGCAGGAAGTAAAAGTAGTACTGATAAGGAAGCTGTTAATATAGCTACAAGAAGCTACAGGAAATCCAAGACGACGTTCCCGTGCATATCCTGTGCACCCAAAACACTTGAGGAGTAAGAACTATGGTAGGAGAGAGTTGACAGTACACATTACAAAGTACTCCAATAGCTTCCAGGCTTGTAGCCCCTGAGCTTCATAAGAAGATGTAAAACAGGCCAGATGCTAAGTAGTGTGAGCTAATTTTCTGACTAAACCAGTTTTTAAATGGATGGAGGGATCTTTCTCTCTCTCAGCCATAAGAAATATGACTCGTCCTATTCCTAAAACCATAACATTTCTCTGTGTATACATGGCTATTTTACACAGTGTGGTAGACAGCTTTTGTATCCCCTTTAAAAACATACAGTGTTCTTTTTTTTTTTCTTTACCTAATGAAGACTATCCACCAATATCATAACAAAACCAGTACGTTACCATAATTTTACTGATTAAAAAGAATCAGAATGAGATTAAAAATGAGGTAACAGAATTAACAAAAGGATCTGAAATTGGATAAAACCTCCATTTTCTGTTTTCAAAAATTATTAATTCCAAACAACAGACATTTGTATAAACTCAGTAAAAAAGATGGAAGACAACTACAACGCTTTTATTTTATTGTTTTCATAATCTCTTTCTCTACTACACCTTTTGTCTTGCAATTTTTACTCACTTCATTTATGATGTAATTTAAGAACAGAGAAAAATCCTCTTCCCTGTTTCATAGAGATGAATTTTTTTTTTTACTGAATGTGACTAAATTTCATATGTGATATGAACTGTGTCTTTTTTTGTAATTTTCAAGTACTTATACATGTCAGTGCATGTATCATGTATTATTGCATTTTCAGTTTAGGCAACGATTACAAATTTATTAAATTAACATGCACGCATGTTTATTTACCTCATTTCCTTCAGTTAATGAAATGCTACTGTTGGTAGAACATAGACCTTCTAATTTAAGTGCACTCTTGTAGCAAAAATTTAGATGTCTGGAAGAATAGGAGTAATTAAATCCCCTACAGAAGTAGTGGAAATTATATTCTAATTGCTGAACAAGAACTGATAAGAAATGACAGGCACAATCATCCTGTTCACCTGTTTGAATCAGTTTTTCTCATCAGCTTCAGAAGATAAGACTTAATCAAAAGGGATTTTTCTTTTAATAGGAAAAAAACAGCAACAACAACAACAACAACAACAACAACAAAAACAAACCAAAAAAAAAACCCAAAAAAAACCCAAACCAAACCAAACCAAACCAAAAGAAAAACGAAAAAAAACCCCAAAAAACTCCCAAATGGATCAAAACAGAAGCTGCAAATAGCACCTGAACCTACTATTTTTTATTGTAATCCCTCCACAAATAGTTTCAACCTTCTGTCGAGCCTTAACTGTTCTATAAGACCAACTTGCATTCCTCCTAACTCCATTACAAGCCCATTCACAACAGCACAGTGACCTGTCTTCAAAAAGATAAGATCTTCTACTGAGGATACCCCTCAGACTGGTTGTCACAGACGTGCTCCAGGAGGTGAAAGTTCAAAGTCATTCTATCTGACAGGGTCAAAAAAACACGCTTACATATTCCTACTTCGTTCTTAAGCTACATCACACCCATCAAATGAGACATGAGGTTTACACACAAATTTGACAGTGTCGAATACATGTAGGTTTTGGGACTTCTTGGTGGTCTTGGATCATGCATCTGAGTTATATTTGAGTCCCAATGTGAAGAAAAGTACCTTTTCCCCCAAACAGGCACTTGTAATCAGACATGACAAATTAAACTGTCATTGGCAAGTGAGCATCCAGGCTAAGCAGAAGAGTAAGTAATGAATGTCAGGGCAAAGCAGTCCTAGAAAGTGGGTAAACTAAAATGCTGTGTGCCACCAAATTGTGACTGAACTCTAATTATCACGAGTTTTTTTTTTTTGATTGAACTCCATGACATGAACAATCTTGCCGTCTTATTTGGAATTGCAAGACATTTTAAGCATTCCATATTCCTTACTTGATTCAGCCTTAACATATACTCGGGTTTGGCTTCATTCTTCCTCCATCTCTAGTATCTATGTAATGAATTTAAGAGATAGAAATGCTTTGGTTTTAAATAGCCTTTTTTTTGTGCCTTTCACATCTGCACAGAGTTGTCCAATATATTTATGCTTTGTCCTGTTTGACTTATATAGTCCCATTCATATAGCATTTCCCCAACACACCTACTTGTTGTTTTATGTCTAAAACATCAGATCAAAGATTGAAAATTTCTGATTTCCATATCAATTTTTACTTTTAATTTTACCATGTTGTTTTCATCCTTCTTATACAATTTTCCTGTGATCTGTTTCCATTTCTCTGGTAAGTACCTCTTTGAGTGATAGCCAGGGGATTATCATGCAGCTTTTTTGCTCTGTCTTAGAAAATCTATGAATGCTGACATTTTTAAAATCTCTGCTTATCTTAAATCAAATCAGCTTAATTCCCTGGCTACTTTAGTTGCTTCAGTCTTTTCAAGTCAATGTACTCCTGGTTAAGAAGTGGCCAAATATGAATGCAGACTTGAATCTTATCACTATATATTTGAAGTAGATTTGTGAGATAGGTTCTGAATCAATGAACAAAGACCTCACAATGAGACATCAGTCAAGATGACATATTAAGAAGTTTACTTTAACTATTGAAAAAATTTACATTTGCCTACAAAATGAGAAGAATCCATCTTGTGCTTAAGAACAACTCATGAACAGAAGCAGATAAATCAGACTTGATGTCTTCTAAGGCCTGTAACCTACATAATTTGAGGGAGTATCTTATCTGTAAACTTCAATCAGTTTCAAAAAATCTAAGCCATGTATTAGATAGCAATCAAAAATACAAAAACAAGAGAAAAACACTAGAAATTACATGAGCATTGCTATAGAAGGATTTTGGAGATGTTTCTGAACCTCATCAGTTTATGACATGGGCCTAATTAGATAGCTCCCTTTTGTCACCACTGCATATAATTCAAAATATATAAGTAGGTTGCCTACTTCCCAGTTTTTAATTCCATTAGAGGACATCTCACACCTCCAGAAATTCTAGTCCCATTAAGAAAAGAAGAATAATAGTTTTAATTTGTTTAATTCCTAAATGAAAATATTTATATATATAAACAAATTCTTCCAGACTAGATGTCAAGCTTATATATAGCTACTGTGTTCAGTTTTCTATACTCTATCAATAATTGACATATTTAAGAAGTGCTAAAGTCAGGGATTTTTTTACATCTCTTTTTCATACCTATAAACAAAGAATCCTGTTTGCAAAGAAATACGTTGTATTTTCAAATAGGCTAAACCTAGAAGCTTAGTAACAGTTTTTACTATTTGGATCCCACAAAAATGTGTTCATATGTAAATACACACAACCATGTAAACATATAGACCATATATAAATGTACATAAACTGTATATGTAATATATATGCATTTTAGTATACAAACTATATTTTATAGACATATCATTTACAAATTATATGCATATTTAAATAAAAAGAGCAAAAAAGATAGTTTTTTTCACTTTTAAAAATGTTGTGATGCAGGGACATACCTGTGACCAGTCTTCTAACGAATTTAATCTCATAAAACCCAAGCATTATTCAATTTAGCATAGTAAACACTTTTTCTATAATGGATATGTAATTGGTACTAAATGAACTATGTTGATTATTGTGCTTTGTTTGCTTATATATTTTTCAAAGGTGTGGAGAATAAAATCCACTCTTTATGATTTTTTTTTTTGTTTAAGCCTGCTAATCAGTAATGCAAACCAATGGCAATTAGTGTATTTTATCTTGTTTATTGTCAGGATTTTATTTTCATTTTGGCTGGGACCACAGATTATTTCTGTGTCTACAATTGACTAGTCCTTACACAGTGAGAGCTTTGACTTAATACAGCCCTAGGCTAGATTGAATTCAGTCACATGGAAAAGGGAAGATTTCTAGACCACTCTCAGTCCAAAGTTATCAGAGTTCCACTCTCCAAATTACTGGAAATAAAATAAGACTATTTTACTGTCATTTCTATAGACAAATAAAAGTGTTTTCATTCATTCAGCAAAAATGTCCATATTCGTGAAACATTAGTGACATTTTTAATTGAAGCAATTGTTTTATCAACCAGTTCTAGTGTTCAGATGAAGACATTGTGGAACATACCTGACGTACAACACAAGCAGAAATAACAGATACAGAAGGCAAAACTAAACCAAAATTAATGCTTCATCACGGTAAGCAATTACAAAATAAGTAAAACATTCATCCAAGATTTTGCAAACATTTCCTCTTCCACCTGACAAGTATTTGAATACAGATCTTACTTTCCTGGTAATAAATGCTAAAAATAAGCTGCATTTTTCTTACAAATGCAGTCATGTGGTCCTTCCATATTTGATTGTTGTTTCACATTTAGTCTATCTCACACATTCCGACTTCCTGTGCTTGTACACAACATCATGAAGTGACATAATGCAAGAGGATTGGTTTCTTAAAATGTTTTTGCTTTCAGCTTGGATCAAAACCATTTATGCACAATCTCACCTTCTGAAAGACTATGGTAATGGAAAAAATAGAAAATACATTCAGTTACTCTAATAAGTTTACTGCCCAAATTACTCCGCTTTTATCTAGGTTTTGACCAACTAGAACTACTACTGAGTCCCCTGGAAACCTTGTGTAAGTAAAAGCTGAAAAACTAGGCTCCTATGGTAATTGAAGTCAGTGGAAAGTTTTCTAATTATTTTAATTGAATTTAGATCAGGCCTTCAAGGGAGATGACCATTAGGCATTTTATCACTTAGCTTTTATGTACAGAGATGTAAGCAGATCCTTCAGCCCACATTCAGTTTCATTCAGTGATCTGTGGAGGTATTTCTTGTTGCATTTTCAGAAAAATAACTAACAGTCCAGAGCACTTAACTGAGTAATGGAATATTTATTTTGTCAAAATTGTCTATGACTCAAAACAAAAGCTTAATCATTAGTATGCTACAACCTAGCTAAATATTGTTAGCAAGCTATTGGAGCTATGTTGCAACAAGTGTACTGGCTCCCATTTTATCACAGTCTTGCCATGTCATCAAATTAGCAAATGAATGTTGCTTTCCTTCAAATATGGAATTGTAGACGTTGCTCTCAGGCATATTAATGCACATTTAACTTCAAGGAGGTCCTTAACCCCCACTGACTTTGATGGTACTCAAATTAAGTAATCAGTTTGTAGCAAGTGCTTATATACTTATCTGAATTAAGTCATTGTTCTCATTTTCAGATTTTTTTAAAAGATTATATTACTCTTATCTTCCAAATTTAAATAAAAACTAAATAGTCAATATATCATTTATAAAAGGAATTGGACAGCTGTTGTAAATTAACCCCACAAAATACCAAGTCCTAGAGAAATATAAATTGACTTCAGATTGAAGATTTTAGTTCCAAAATGAAATACTAAATAGTCAAAAAGGTGGTTTGTAAGGTATAATATTTTTAGTTGATGTGTATACTTAAAATTATTCCAACACAAAATTCCTAAAAAAGTCAAATATCTCACAGAACTGTAAAAATACATGGTAGCAAGTAACATTTTAGAGCTTATCATGAATAGTTTTAATAGATCTCTTTAGTTTTAGAGAGGGAAGAATAAAAATGACAACAGAGCACAAGGCACCTAACACATTTCTCAACACATCTTCTTGCCTCTGTTAAAGATAAGATGAAAATATCCCTGCTGATGCAGAGATTTAATTTGAAGTAGGATGCATAAACTTTGATACCTCCTCATGGGTTTCTTAACTCTGCCACAGATCTGCTATATTCTGCATACTGTATAAACACAGTTCTGAAAGTAATTCTCACACTAAAATTAGAAAAAAGAATAGCATGCATATTTAATAACTCCCTGAAGTGTTTTACTTCAGCAATAAAGCATAGCAGTGAAGTAAGAAAAAGCTTGCAGTTGCTTTCCTGAGCTGTTTGCCTGAAAGGGATCACATTGCAGCATTTGTTTTATTATGTAGTGGCAGATTCATTTGAATAAGAATGCATTTTTCCACACCCTTTTCCATTTATAAATGAGAAATAAAAACAAGAGAAAATATAAGTCAGACAGCTGGAAGAGGCACATAGAGCAGTCTTTGGCAATTTGGATTTAGAAACTGTAATTTTGTGGGAAAAACAATTCTGCAATTTAAAGTAGAGTGTATGCTTTTAATAAGACTTTCTTTTACAAAGCAAAAGTGAAAATGGGCAGGTGGTTACCTGCCTGGTTACTGTAACATTTAAGGTAAGTCATAAGATTTGTTGTAAAGTTGAAAATATATAGACTCATACATATTTATTAATTTTTTCTGGACTCATTAGCAAACTTTTGATTAGGAAAGTGCTAATAAGAAAAGTACAGTGATCTAGTGTTCCCTACCTTTATACTTTCATCATGAATACTTTCAGCTACCAAGCAATTGCAATTTCTTGCAATTTCTGACATGAGAAAAAAAATACTATGGAGGCTGTCATCTTGCAATTTTACAGTTTACTGACTTCCACAGGTGAATACAGTGATTGCTAATTAAATAAATGTCTATCCTATTTAGAATTTAGGGGAATTTAGTATGCTATTATGATAGACAATGGGCATAGTAAGAGCTAAATTTTAATTTCTTGGGCCAAACATATAATGAGGTGAAACAATAAATAAACTGAAAGACAATTGTGAATACTGCAGTCTTACTAAGTGCCAGTTCAGAATTTAATTGTAACTGTCTAATTTGTTGGTACTCTAAAAATTGGATTATGAAGTGTGATGGACAAGTAAAAGTGCAAAGTGTAAATTTTCTTTCTTATGTATTTAGTGACTTAGCAAACTGCAATGATAGAACTAGACTAAACTAAAATAAACTTCATAAATTTAAAAAAAAAGTGTCAGTCAAATTTAACAGTCAAATTTTGGTTTGATTTGCATTATTCTAAGCATCTAGAATTACAGTAGACAGCAGATTTCTCAGGAAGTTGCTGTAAATTCAAACAAGACTGAGACAGGAAACATAATTTAAATGCAGCTCTTTAAGCATCTCATGCAGTAGCATCAAACCTATTTTTAGGCTGATTTTCCATGCCATGTTTGTCTTCACATATTATGGCTGTATCTTTGCTGGGCCATTTATGATTTTTTTTTTAGATTGCATTATATGTACTGAATATGAATATATGAATATACTGAATATATGAATGCTGAAATGTATGTGGGAATTAAATATATATGTATATGTACATTTACTTGTATATGTGTAATATGTATATGTATATGTATATGTAATTATGTTCTGTATGTAGGAATGTGAATGTATTTATTACTAAAATAGGAATACAACAAAAATAAGCAGGAGAGTGGTTGTGATGTAGCCCACTGTGTTTAAATTACACATGAAAATCCACAAGTGTCTTGAGCATTGTCAGTTAAATAATAGCCGAGATTCAACTATAAATCAACAAAATCATTGAGGTGCTGACTACTAAGTGTGACTACTAACTCAAGGATTGTCTTCATGAATAAGGGAAAGTTTGGTTATGCATTAATTTGAAATAAGGTGAGGCTTCAATTAAGTCAGGTACACGAGTCCAACAAATCACTGAAATTTTGTTGGATATAAAGTCAGCATCATGTTTTTCTGTTGTGAATTTAAACTATTATAACATATAATATCTGAAGTTGTTTTGTCTTGGTTTGGATTTTTTTTTCACCCCTCTGGAGGATTCTTGCAGCAATTTGTCCACTTGATGCATCAACTCCTCTGATCAAAATCTAAAATCATAACTGGACCCCGAGAAAGCAACGGTAATTTATTGAAGTGTAAAATCCTTTTTCAGTTTCACATAAAAAAAGCTCTAGACTGTCAATATTTTCTCTGGGAATTTTCCAGACTTAGTTAATGAAATGTTTTAATGTTTCTGTAGTGGATTATTCCATTTAAGACTGTTTTAGAATCCTGGAATATCAAATGAATAACTTTGGTTCTGGGTCATTCAAATCAAGTCTTACTTTCTCCTGTGTTTTCTTGCGTTCAACATGCATACTTTTTTTTTCTGATAACTTCAATATGTATATGTCATGTACTCTAAAGATTTAACCTGGCTGAGGCCTACAAAATACCTACATGAAGCAAAATTTTATTTCTTTACATAGGAATCTATTTAATTGAGAATAATTTAAATAATACTCTTTCTGAGAAGTATTCATAGCACTGAGAACACATCAAATTCTTGCAAAGTTATGCAAACATTTCACAGTGTAACCACCTCAATTCTTATTTTGAATTGTCCTTTCAGATTAATACTAAAGGCAAAAAAAATATCTGTGATTAGAAACAAGTACACTTTTTATCTCGATAATCACTACACAAAACAGATACCTATAAATAACATGCAGACATATTTCAAGGAACCTGGCCAACAGCAGAATTATACTTGGATAGTTACCATTAGTTTATTTTGAAACAAAAGCAAAATCCTTCTCGGAAGTAAGCTAGACAAACTGCAGTGCATGAAACATCACTTTTCTAAAGGAATTGTCAATTTTATTACATATTAAATGTTTAGGACTAGCAAAAATACTTTCTTCATTCCACACCTTGCAGTATTTAAATGCAGTATTTAAGTCAAGCTTGAACAAGATTTTGAAAAAAGGGATATGAATGTATCAAGCAATAAAATAGTAGACTATTGACAGAAAAAAAAATATGTAGGAATGTATAAGCTCTGTTATTTTTCATTCTATTGCCTTGGACAGCAGAGATCCAGAATCACAGCAGCATATGTTAGTTTATAAACATGCCAGGCGCAGGCGATGCCTTCTGATCTTGCACCAAACCAAGGGATCTCTGCTGAAGGGACAATAGCCTCAGTGCCAAGTTACAACTGTGAAGGAAGTGACAGCATCTCACAGCAGTTCTTCTGGCCCTAGCAGAGGTCAGCAAACACAATCAACACAGAGGAAGGAAGTTCAGCTTCACTTGTTTCCTGCAGTTTAAATAAATAAATCCTCAAGAGGCTTGCCACAGTAAGATCTGTAACCAGTTCATCCTTTACCATATGGATTATAAGATTTCTTTATAGGAAAGAATAAAAGATAATATTTGGACACTTTTTACATTGAACATGTGTTAACATTTATTAAGACTAAATTTTCTTAAGGCTGAAGGAAAAACCTGTAGTTTTGAAATGACAATTATATTTTGTGCATCCAGCACGACAACAATATTGGCTATGGTTGGATGAGTATATAATTTTATTAGGCAAATTTAATATTCTGACTTTATCTGTGTAACTAAGCTCATATTTTTCTTTTATAACCCAATAAATTATTCCTCCAGCAGAACATGACAGGTACATTTGAAAAATAATTAAATAATGTCACTAAATGACTAAATTGAAAAATGTGATTGGAAGAACAAAGACATTGCATTTTTTTTATTTCCTTTGGTTTTTTTTGTTTTTTGCTTGTAGATTCTTGAGCTACATATGTGATTTTTCTTAACTTCAGTTCCAATTAATTTTCTTTTACAGAAATCTTGCCCAACTACCCAAGCCAATGTGAAGACAACTAGTATGTTATTATTGATTTTTTTTTTATCCATTGTCAGAAATCACAGTTTTTCATTTAGGTTTTAGACCGTGCAGACTTTTCTTCCGTAAAGTTTCTTCTTATAATCATCAGGTGTCTAGTAAAATAAGGAAACAAACAAAGAAACAAAAAAAAAACCAAAAACAGAACCAACCAAAAAAAAACCAAACAAAACAAAACAAAAGAAAATAAAAAAGAACCAAAAAATCAGAGCAAAACAGAACAAAATCATATCAAACAAGGAAATGAAAAACCCGAAACAAAATCCCATGATAGCTATAACTTTTATTTTTTTTTAGGCTTTCAGAGTATTTGCATGTTTCAGTATCAGAGAACATTTTTAAGAATAACATATCTAAGGGCCAAATTCGTAAGAGCCTACTTATCTTAATCAAACTAGACTCTGTATATAACATACTTTGCCAGTGAGGCAGTTTGGAACAGCATCCAGTCCTCCCCTTTTTGACCCTGTGAGCTGACACTAAAGCACCAATTTACATTCCTCCCTACCATCTATTAGCTAAATGGGCTTAATTTCTTACCACTGTAGTGTCCAGATGCCAGTGAAGATACAAATACAACTTTCCCTGGTCTCTGATTTTCTGAACAATGCCAAATACATGTTTTATTGGAGAGAAATATTGTGTCTGTTTATATTAAATAATTACGATTTAATTACAAATTACAATAGTCAAAGATGACAGTAGAGAAAAATTTCAAGCATATGAAGTAGGCCTCACTTTTCCTAAACTGGAGTTCACCAGTCAGCAGCTTTTCTTTACTAGAAACCATAATGAAAGTCTTCTTTTTTCTGTTGTTATTATTTATACTTTGCTCAGTTTGATGTTCATTCGACTGACACTCATTCAGATTCTTACATACATGTTTATTGATGCAGCCACATCTAAGAGGATAAAGAAAAGTGTCTGAAATGCTCAGGAATGCTCATGCCAATTTAAACTTAAAATGTCAAGTTTTTCAGTGATTCTTTCCTACATACAAAATAGATAGAGAGAATTTCTACAGGACTGTACAAATAATAGCTCTACTGCATGAAGGATAACAAATGACAGCACTGTCTGAGACCTGTTTTTTCTTATGAAAGTTAGAAGAAGGAAGTTGTCAGTTTACCCAGTGGAGAGAAACAGTTCTAAAGCAAGATTCATCTCATTTTAATACAGATGTCTGAAAGAGACTATTTTCCTGACTCTGTGAAAATGCCTATTCCTCTGCCTCAACAATAAATTATGATCGAAGCTGTTACTCAGACTTGAGTGTCTATGGTATAGAAATACAAAGAGATTAAAATAATTCTACATCAAAGCATCTTCTTATTCCAATAGTTCACTTATGGACATTTTTGTCTTTATTTTCTTAAAAACTTTGCAGGATATGTCTTAAAAGCCATAAATAGATCATGTTTATTGATCAGGATGCAATTGACATCTTGAAGATTTTATTTTGTCCTTTGGTCAGATGGATTTTTCCTGGTTAATATCTTCAACCTCTCTGCATTATTTGTTTTTAATAGTTTTTCTAGCACTTTCTAACAAAAGTTTAGATAAGAGTATGCTTATGCTTATTGTTACATGCTACCTTTTATTTTCTGCTATTTCTAACATCATTTCTCAAGAAACTCAGACTTCAATATTAATTATTTCTCCTCACATCTAGAACACTAAGCACCTAATTCAGTTGCCTAAACACAGAAGACAAGCACATTTTTTTTAAATACTCTTGGTTACCTGAGATATCTCCACAGAGATGAAAAATAGCATTTATAGGAGTATCTTACCCTCCGAGAAATGTGTTGGAAGTCAAAGCAGGCTGCATAGGGCAAATAGCATGGCAGTAGTTGCTGATCTTGTGAACTGAACTGAGCTGTATTAGCTCATTGACTCTATTGCTATATAGTAAGGTCTAGTTTGTGTTCTTTTCAGGTGAACTGGTTAGATTAGAAGTGTGGATTTATTTTTCATTTTCTCCCTTAAAATACAAAAAATGACTCTGGAACACATCATGAGCTTGTCTGTCAATCCAGTTTCTGCAAACTCATACAAAATACTCACTATGGATGACAAAATTACATTTTTAATTAATAAACTTTAATGAGAGTATCTATATGTCTATGTATTGAAATTATAAACACACATTATGGTTAATAATCTGCTTCGATCAGCTACCCATGTGTTTCTATCCACTGCCACTTGAGTTGTAAGAATACTTTGGCTAGCATCTATCTGGTATTTCAGGGTTAAACGAGATACATTTAAGTCTTGTATCATATATGCAAACCCATGAAATGTTGTTGATTATCTCTGTTGGTCTCAAATTAGTGTTCAAGGTCTATCATTAGGCAATTTAATTAAGCCCCAAGCTGAATTTCTTTCTGGATTACACTGTCAATAATGGAAGCTTCAGCACTAAGTCCACAGACAGCAGATAAAGAGAAACTTAAATGTGGGTGCTTGGATCTCAGGTCTAGTCTTTATTTCTTGCATTCAGAGTTAGTGCGAAGTAGTAATCTGGCAGTGCTCTTAATCTAACTATGAAATCTATGATGCTGTTTCATTTGAACTTAAACAGTGTACTTTTTGCTTTTGAACTTTTCCATTTTAGCGTGAGCAAACTCAGAGTGCATGAAACACATATGAACCCAAGTGAAAACTACACAAACTTTAAGATTTCTTAAGCACTTCTGTTGATTTTATCGCCAGTCTGTGAAGAGTCAGAAGTGTTCACCTGGCGCTGCTGTGAGGTCCTGCAGCAGCCAGGTCCTGCAGGTGGAGGAGCCTTTACTAGAGCCTGAGCTCTGAGGCACGGCACTAGAAGTGGTTTAATTATGATTGCAGCACCCACTTCA
The DNA here is from genome assembly GCA_034336665.1 of Luscinia megarhynchos. Lineage (NCBI taxonomy): Eukaryota > Metazoa > Chordata > Aves > Passeriformes > Muscicapidae > Luscinia > Luscinia megarhynchos. The sequence goes on along the minus strand of JAPFBE010000003.1, from coordinate 52,899,202 downwards.
CTTACACAAACCCATGACTCCATTTCAACGTTTTAAGTATGTTTCATTATTTATGTGATCATTTCCCCAAACAATGTTTTTACTTTGTTTAGGCACAACTCTCCTAAGTCACCTTGGGACTTCAGTCAGGATTGAATGCCTGCACAAATACTGAGGTGAATGTGACACTTCCCTCACTACACTTCCATCTCTCTCCTTAAAGTGAGGTGTGTGGTATCAATCTCCTTTACAGTGAGATCCAAGATTGACCAATAAAAGCAGTATGAAAGAAATAGGTATTATTACCATTATTTCAAAAAGAGTCCGGGAGAGTTTTCTTCCTTTTGGATGGTAATTTTTGAATTTTAGGCATCCCAGTGGTGCTTTTCCAAATTGCTTAATAGTCATTGAGATTTCCAAATGTACTTAGCTCAGATCTAAATATGATGTCATTGAAGTCAATGGGAAAATTGCTGATTACTATTGTAGTTCTTGATACTTACGGTGGAAGTTGGAAGAATAAAAGCTGAATAACAAAACACCATAAAAAGATCTTTGATTTTTATATACAACCAATATATAAAAATAACATTTTTTAAAGTAAAAATTGAATTGAATTGAATGAATTAAGCAAATAAAACCAAAAGGCAAAAAAGATAAACTTTTAGCATTTTAAATAATCAGCATTGTGAATATAGAATATAGGGAAATAAGGATGTAAGAATATTGTCTAATTATTCAGTTATTTGCCACATGGAAACACATAATCTTCAGTCTTCCACACAGCAATTTACACTGTATTAGACTGTACTCTAATTTTTTTCCTATAGTTACAGTATGTATGGACACTGGATCCACTTTATGAGGCTAACTGAAGGGAACTGTGTATTCAGGTTCACAGAAAAAAAAAACCTACATGTAATTTTTGGGGCTTATTTCCATTTCATCTAATTGGCTTAAGTAGTGTGGGAGTGTACTAACACACATACACATGTATGTGTTATACACAAGTGGATGAGCCCAGAGAAATTTTGAGACTTACAGGAAAAGGAAAAAAAACAAACTCAAAACAATAGTACAAGGTAGATGAGGAAAAAGATAATACAAGAATTAAATGTTCCAAAGTCAAGCAGAGGCAAAACTATAGGTAACTTATACATAGGATTTTTTAAAAAGGAGAAATTAATACGATTAGAAAAGAACCTGAAAAAATAATCAGAATAGTAATGCAAGTGTCTGAGTACAAGAAAGCTGCAACATAGTATGCTTAAGAAAGGACAGAAGAAATGGCATCAGAATATTGTGCTTGAGAATATAACACTAGACTATTTTTACCATATTTACCACCATCCCCCACAAAGATGAACAGTGTTCTCATTACCATTTGTAATGTTCCTATTAAGTAGAGGCAGCATTAGATGTATTAATGTTTGGTGCTCCTTTAATTTATTATTCTCTTCCTACTTTAATGAGATCTGCTCTACAGTCCATAAAATAATTGTTATGGTAAACTGACTTTTTAAAATTAGCTACACACCAGTTGGTCCAGAAACCTATTCCTCTGAACTATTCATGCACAAAATACCTTTGTGTGAAGCTCTTTCCAAATGTGTAATGACTGGAGTAAGTCCAGAAGTTTTCCTGCAGAGTCTCTCTGCATGATTGCCATTGCAAACAGTCTTACAGCTTCTTATCCTAACAAAGTTATGGTCAGGGTTACTGCTTTCATCCTCAACAATGAAAATCATAGTGCTGCCACTTAGGAAATTAAAGTACTTCCTGTTTAAAAGATAGCTGTTCTAAACCCCCTGTTTTACCCTGCTAGGTCATAAGTTTCTGTCACAGAATTTTTACAAGGACTCTCAGAAGGGGGAAAAAATGTTTACATTTTCTGATTCTCCCTGCAGTTTCATTAAGTTACTTCAGTGTGATTCAGCACTGCTGTTTGTGCCCCAGACCATGAGTCCCACTGAGACAGTTATCCTATCCCAAATATTTCCTGCTGTGAGAGTCAGTTCAGGTCACCAGAAGGGTTTGCCAGAAATACTTTTCCAACCCATCTGAGCTCACCAGGAAAAATATATTCCCAAACCTAAGGCAACTGAGCTATATCATATTTTAAGGATAAACTAGAGATACTGAAGCAAATTTAATGACAAGACATACTGAAACAAAATGCTAAATGACAAGACATACTAATGGGCAACATTTATCATAAATGCCATATAAAAATGTGTATATGCAGTTCTGTTGTAACTCATAGAAACGAGAATGCTTCTATCTCTGCAACATGGAACAAAAGTGTGGAGCTGAAGTTATGTTCTTGTGAAGGAGACCAAAATATTTTTCCATTGCAACTCACACTTTCCTTTTCAGCTATCACAATACCTTCTGCATAAGATGGTCACAGCAGACAAACCAGGAGTTGACTTGACTGAGGCCAGAGCAGGTCTCCCTAAATATCTGAGCACCTTGACTTTACTATCAAACAGCTCTACTTTCTTCTCCTTTCCCAAAAGAGTAATTTTTACATAGGACTTGTGACTGAAGATGGCACAGAGAATTGGAGTAGTCTGCTTACCCTTTTGGAACCTCAGCATTAGTATGGTTCTTAGAAGAATAGAAGACAAATTAGCATGTTTTTTTTCTTGGTGTTTTTGTTTGGGTTTTTTTGCTACTCTGAAAATCAGGAGTATATGTTTGAATTGATCAAGTCTTAATCCTTGTTCTAATCCACTCACAAAAGAATCAAACCTAGTACCAGTAAACTGCATGTGAACAACAAATAGTTCAGCTCAGACCTTGGCTTCTAGGACTGTTGCAACATTTTACGACATACCGCAGAATGTAAAATGAACACACTATTTGTTCATCTGGAAGCAAGGTCTCACTCCCACCCAAGCCAGAGCATTAAATGCTACAGTTCAGAGGTGTAGATCATTTCATGCTTGGATGTCTCACATGGGTTTGAGTGAGCACACAGAAAAGAGAGAAAAACATCCAAATTGTTAAACAGAGCACTCTTCTGGGACCCCATGTCTTTGAGAAATGCAAGATTGAACACATGCTTTGGTTTTAACTCTATTCCTGATCAAGAGGAAAAGACAGAACAAAGGATGAAACATACTAGTGAAAGAGAACCTTCCATTATGCACCTTCATCCTTCAGGGGTGATTGAGATTTCTGGTCTGATTTAAGAGAATATTTTCAGGGATGTACCAACTGTCAGAACTGGCCCAACAAAACCCCTTCAGTTCTTGTTGAAAAGGTTATTAGACATAAGGGTATCAACATTTACTGACCACTGTAACATGACCTACAGGAAATAAAATTTTCATGCCTTTCTTGGATCTGCAAATAGCTTATTTCAGCAGTAGCATTTCCTAAACTGCAAACTTTTTACATAAAAAATCTACAGCCGTTACACATTTTTCCACAATAAGAGTCACCCTAAGAAAACTGTCCCTCTTATTTCTACTAGTAAAGCAACTTTCTGAGATCTCTCAAAAAATAATAAAAAAATAATGGATTTGCATCATAACAAAAACAAACTGGTGTTTAATTTTTTATTGATATAATCTTTGTTCATGTGAATCTGCTTCTCTCGAAAGAGCAGATTAAAATCAGAGGAAAAACGTTTTTCAGGGATGAAAGTGTTAAAAAAATACCCAGAATTTATAGAAAGCAAACAAAACACCCTAACAAATAAACAAAAACCAAACCCAAAACCCAACCATATGGAAAAACCTAAAATGGCAATTGCTCCCACCTCACAAAACTTCTTCTGCAAAAGCCTTAGAGAAACCTTCAGGTTTCTGCAAACAGAGGAAAAAAACCAAACCACCACTCCCAGTATAATAAGATTATCCAAATTGTCAATAAATATAAAAATACAACACTCTTACCCAATAAGAAACAAATCAAATCATTAAACCTAGAAATATTATGCAATGACACTAAAGATCATAATACGTTTAAGAACTGCCTTAAAAATGAAACTAAAATGAGTGAGGATTTTAATAATTTTCTAGCAATGAAAGAATTGGCAAAGTGGCTTGATGTGACATTTTAAATTTTCCTCATTTGAACTGCCTGAGCCTTGAAGGCTGTTTCAATGTACACAGTATCAGCTTTCTCTGAAAATCTTAATGTCAAAAATATTATGATTGCAAAAAAATGTCAATTTCCAATCAACTTAAAAAGTCTGTTGAGACCTAGAAAATATTCTAAATATTCAATTTTAAGTAAACATAATTTCAACTCATTTAAATTGAAGGTGCTCCTCCCCCATCCAATGCAAAAAACTTCTCTTAAGCTAATGTAAAACTGACTGATTATTCCATAGTCAACCATCATAAGTTCGGTTCCAGATGTGCTATCTTTTGTTCTGTAGGTCTGTCACACGAGATATAAGAAGATGGCTTAGAGAAAAACAGATGCAAATCTGTGAGGGATTAGGTTTCAGTATCTCCCTGTCTTGTGAAACAAGACTTTCGTTTTCCAAGGGTGCAATTTTTCTTGGTTTCTGGAGTAAAAATAAACTATTGAACTTGAGATCTGAAGTTGTACTATTTGAAAAATAGGCACAATCAATCTATATTGTTTAATGTAATATTGACAAGATAAATGGAAACAAAGTAGCAGAAACTTATGACATTGCTGAGTTAGTAGTACTACAGGGACTGTCACTTTTGAACAGCTATGCTGTATTTTAGCTTTAAAAACTTAATCCTTGCTCTGAAAGGAAAGCTTAGAAAATAGCATTTAAAGAATTTTTGCTCAGTCAGTCGTAATACCCTAAAGCAGGATCAGCTAGACCTTTGCTTATGTCTACAAAGACATGCCATTAAGTGATTAAGCTCTGGCTTTTTCTTGACACATAGTGAGCATCTGAAACTTATTGTTAAACATATGTAGATGACCTGTGATGTTTTACAATTAACAGTACAGTTCCCCTCTAACACATTCTATTTGTACTGTAAATTTCTGGCACAGCCTCTGAGGATATTTTAAAATTAGAAGGAAACAAGTATATGCAGAGATATTTAAAATTAATAAATCACTAGGGAGAAAAACAGACTTGTTGCATACTTAGAGGAAAAGTTTAAATTAATTCGAAATATTTATATTTGGAAGTTCTTTCACCCACTGCTGCTTTTGGTCCTTGGAGAATGCATAGGAAGGAAAGAGAAAGGGAAATGTTATTTACAAACATTTTTATTCATTACTTATAAGAAACAGACTCGCCACTGTATAATAGTAATATTTAATAATGATTTAACTTACGTTTTAGGAAGTGTCTTCTTTTTTTCTGAAAACTCACTTTAAGTTTGCCAGACAATACAAAGTGACTCGAACATTTCTATCCAAGCTCTCCACCTCCCTCCTCCCCCCAAGTAAGAAAAAAAAAGAGAAAAAAAAAAAAAGGAGAAAAAGGCAAGTTATATGTCCTCTGGGGTTTCAAGACACCATACTGTGAACTTGCTATGTAGCCTTTAAGGAGACATGATTAGGATGAAGAATGCTGTGGATAATGCGTTCTTTAGAAGATAAAACCTCAAAAGTGAGGAAAAAGATCCATTGTTAGACTGGAAATAGGCTTACACTAGGCTTTATTAGCACTAGCATTTTTTACCATTCTGGACAAGACAGTAAACAACCTGATGCCTACATCTGAGAGACACTGTTAAGACTACTGCACAGTCATATCCAAGAGAAGAACCGGAAGCAACGCATTACCTTTCAAAGTAACTAACCAAGTATGAAAAACATTAGGAGCTTAATTAACCCTTAATTATAATTGACTTATACTCGTTAAGTCAATTTAATAAAATGTGTTGAATTGTATACCTACGTTCCCTGAGAAGAAAACAGAAAACAAGAACTTCACTGTGAGGTAAAAAATGCAGACAAATAAGGAGGAAATCCATTGAATAAAAGATAAGGTATTTTATAGGCAAAACACATCAAAAAGAATAATTTCAGTTGAATTACTCATCTATGTTTCTGGGTTCAAATTAACTGTAGTCACTGAGGCCTAACACCTGGGAAGCTCACTGGAAGCATATGTTCAGATAGCAATTTATATTTTTATTTTTTTTAGAGAAAGGAATACTAAAATAGAAAATATTGCAAAAGGAAAGGTACAATGTAAGCAACATGTGATTTAATGGTGTCATCACTGAAAACAGCAGTCAGCTCTGATTATCCGTAAATAGATTATAAACAGGAAAAAAAAACAAAAAAAAACCCAAAACTGAGGGAAATACATAGTTCAAAATAAAGCAGCTGAACACAGCTACTTAGAAGAAATTTTCCATATGACATAGTTAAAAGCTTGGTGCTGTATACTTTACAATAGATCTGGTATAATATAATTTGAACTCGCTTTTACTCATTTACATGTTTTTAAATTAAAAAAAAGAGAATAATTCCCTCAGTGGGGTAATATTACCCAGTCTGTGATTCTGTGCAATAAAAAGCCTCTCCTGAGATGAAATATTCCCCTTACGTTCTAAGTTTTCTGCATGGACAACAAAAGAGGGAAAATCCTCTGATCAGTTAGCAGATGTGGTGTGGTTTTTTTGATTTGTTTTAAAGTTTTCCTTTTTGTTTTCAATTGTCCTGAACAATAGGAACATGAGAGACAAACACTATAACCTTAGTCACATATAATATTTATTATATATCAGCAGATGTCCTGTCAGCATTGGACTACTTATTTATCTGTTCACTCAGATTCATAAGACATTTAACTCCCTGATGCCTGCTGTGATCAAAGTCTGGCCTTTCCATGAGGCACTTAGCCATTTATAGCAATAAATAAGAAACACAAGTGAACTATAACTGCTAAGCATTGACTCTTAGCAGACACGTGAAGTCAACAACTGGAATGTTTCCAGTTTAAAACAGTGGAAAATAGACTTTAAAAAAAATCCTTTGGAAGAAAACACTAATATTTCGTCCCCTTCATTCTTCTACCATTCTCTTTTTAGTCTAAAAATTTCAAGAAAAAATGCTACTTTTTATACAGCACCATGAGGCTATGGATGCAGGCTACTCTGAGGTCAAACAGCAGCTCAACATTAATTGGTAGATCACATTAAAAGTCTATAAAGCAGCTCTGTTATCCAATTTGCTGAATGGTTTGAAGACATGGGCTAGTGACGACATACATGACTCCTAGACAAATGTCATCTGCACCATCTGTGAACCATATTGTGCATCAGATGGCAGGATAAAATTTTCAATAAAAAAGTTTCAGAGCACAGTTATGTTCCAGGGACTGTAGCCATGATCATTATAAAAAGGCTGCACTGGGCTGGTCACGGATCTAGGATAGAAGACACTAGCATCCTGCAGCAGCTGGCATGTGTTGGACTTAAAGAAGCAACATAACCAGGACAGAAAAATGAAACACTTCAAGGACACACTGAACAACTTCAAGCAATAAAAACTGCTTAACCAGGTAGGACTGGTACATCACAGTCCAGGCTGAAGGGAGTCAGCTGAATCTAAACTTACTAGCAGAAGCATGCATGGTTTTGCTAATCTGTAGTCAAAGACAGAAGTCTCCAGTTAAGAGGTCATTCTCATCTCTGCTGGTCTCTGTGTTTGGTTTTCACAGCATCACAGATCAATCAGTCTGGAAAAGACCTCTGAGATCATTGAGACCAACTTTTGACTGAACATCATGTCAACTAGGTCACAGCATTAAGTACTTCCTCAAAAAACTCCAGGGATGGTGACTCCACCACCTCCTAGGGCAGCCTATTGCAATGTTTAATTAATCACCCTTTCTGTGAAGAAATTTATTCTAACATCCAATCCAAACCTTCCCTGGCATATCTTGAGGCTAGGTCCTCTGGTTCTGTTGCTGTTGCCTGGCAGAAGAGACTGACCCCCACCTGGCTACAACCTTTCAGGGACTTGCAGAGAGAAATAAGGTCTTCCCTGAAGACCTCCTTTTCTCCCCACTAAACAAGTTCCAGCTCCTTCAGCTGCTCCTCATTGTGCTCCAGACTCTTCACCATCTCCTCTGCCCTACTCTGGACTCACCCCAGCACCTCAATATCCTTCCTGAATTAAGGGGTGCAAAACTAGACACAACATTCAAGGTATGGCTTCCCCATACCTTGCTGCATGTGGTGCGTGCAGGGACATAATCACTGCCCTGGTCCTGCTGGCCAGACTATTTCTGTTACAGGCCTGGATGCCATTGGCCTTCTTGGCCACCTGAGCACACTGATGGCTCATGTTCTGCACCCTGAGATCCTTTTCTGCAGGGAAACTTTCCAGTCACTCTGCCCCAGCCTGTAGTGCTGTATGGGTTTGTTGTGTCCAAAGTGTAGGACCCAGTGTTTTGGTCTTGTTGAACCTCATATTTTTGGTCTTGGCCTCTTCATTCAGCCTTCCCAGATTCCTCTGCAGACCCTTCCTACCTTCCAGCAGATTGACAGTCACACAAAAATTAACGTTATCTGCAAGCTTACTGAGGGTTAATTTGATCCCATCATCCTTCTGATCATCTACAAAGACAATAAACAGGGCTGATTCCAACACTGAGCCCTGAGGAACACCACTAGTGACCAGGCACCAAATGAGTGCAGGACCATTCACCACTACTCTCTGGGCCTGGCCATCCAGCCAGTTCTTAAGCCAGTAAAAAATGTCCCTTTCAACTCTGTTTCCTACAGAGTGCAGGTGAGGGATGCCGGTCTTGCTGGATCTGGTTTCCCTATGGCAGCAGAACACAAATCTGATCTTGACAATTCAGAGGCACTTAAGATGTCCATGATCCTGTGCACCTAAACAAAGTATAGCATCCATAACAAACAAAAGAATAAACATTAGTAAATATCAACAGCAACCCTTAGGACTACAGCAACCCATGGGACTACTCATGAAGGAAATGGAAAAACACATCCCACTTGGGATGACTCCATGGTTTGGGTTTTATTCTTCCTTCTGTTTGTTGTTTCTTTCTGTTTTATTTTTTTCTTTTCTATTCCTTATGGTATTTGAAGACAATATTGTGCAATATATTTTCTTCAGTTCTGAAGGACAATATAGCAAAAAAAAAGATTGGTAAATGATAGAGAAAGGGTTCTTTCATGCTCATAAGCATTGTCTCACACTTAAGTTGATGAGAAGCTCTGTTTTAAGTTTCTGCATTAACTGCAGTTGGAGTTAAATGTTTTGTACTGATTTCAAAGCCTCACTTTAATTAATAACACTAGTTTCAAATTTTGTTTTTAAATAGTCAAACTAATTACTTAGTTTACAAAATTGTCTTAATTTCTAAGTAATGATATAAAAGGCTTAATTAACTTCAATAGATTTCAGATCAAGCTTTCAGTACCTTTGAATTCATGGAACTAAATTATATGTTTATGTATATCCCTCAATTGCATTCCGAATTGAGAATAAAACACTTCAATCTGACAAACATAATTTAAAAAAATGGGCATTTAAAAATATTCAACTGAAATTATTCAGTACAGGTATGAATACATGTATTAATGAATATATGAATATATTTTCACTATATGTTATTTGTTTATTTTCTGGTTTGAATTCTTATTTTTATTTTACGACTTGGAAATTCTCATTGTGAAATTAATTATCAAAGATTGGTAAACATATAGGGAAATTATTAGCCCTATGAATAAAAACAAACAAAAATAACCCTCTCTTTCTTTCAAAATAGTTGTCACAATAGGTATAGCTCATCTGGCTAAAAGGGTATAGATGTCATAGTACTCATCAGAGTTGTAATCACTGCTTCTTCCCCACACTCACATGCACACATGCACAAAGATAAATGTCTATAGTCAGAAGGAACCTGCAGCTACACAGTAAGATTTAGAAAATATCAACATCTGCAGTATAGCCTTCTTGCATATATTGCAAATAACATCCCACTTCCAGATTTGTTGATAATATGCTCTCACTGGCTACATATTCATTACTGCAATTTTGCCAGAACTGTGGGTACCAAAATAAAGTCTTTAAGAGACACCCACATTCTGTTGTCAGTCTACAACCATGCATGACTATCATGATATCTGAATCATAACCATACTTTAAAAACCTTAACAAAGACAACATAGGCTTGGGGGAAAGTGGAGCTGACTGACAGAAAAGAGGAACAGAATGGAAGAAGACTGCATACAGATTATAGGCTTTAATGAAAATTCGGGTTTCATATCTAGCAACATGATGTTCATATGATCAGTTAGACGGGAATTTGTGTGAGAATCTACAGCCAGACAAAGTTCAAACAAGGAAAGGAAGTGTTGCTGCTTCTGGACCAGGGTGGAGGGTCAAATTACAGTTCTCAGAGTTTGAAAAAGGGACGATCTAAGTGTATTAGGTTGTCTATCATCCTACTTGACAGTTGTTGTGTTGGAGCATTGTTGTATTCAAGGCACCCAGGCCTCCTAAGACTCTAGTGGAATTAATGATGTCTGGGGAAAAGCTTCTCTTAGAGCACATACACATCAAGCCACTTGCACATGGGTTTGGCAGCCTAAAACCGGGACTGCATATTCCTTCTTTAAGGTTACTTCCCTACTCTTCCTCACTTTTTTGCAGCAAGATTTCCATGATCCAGAACAACATTCCAACTATTGCATCATACTCTCAGACATCATAGAGAGACTTTCCATCCTGATCTTGGCTACAGGAAGCACTAACATAAAGTATTATACCTTTATTTTCCTTTTCTCTTTTCTTCATTTCTCTACAGACAGTCAAGCTCATCTTATCCTATCCTATCCTATCCTATCCTATCCTATCCTATCCTATCCTATCCTATCCTATCCTATCCTATCCTATCCTATCCTATCCTATCCTATCCTATCCTATCCTATCCTATCCTATCCTATCCTATCCTATCCTATCCTATCCTATCCTATCCTATCCTATCCTATCCTATCCTATCCTATCCTATCCTATCCTATCCTATCCTATCCTATCCTATCCTATCCTATCCTATCCTATCCTATCCTATCCTATCCTATCCTATCCTATCCTATCCTATCCTATCCTATCCTTTTTCTGTCTCCTTTCTGAAACCCTCACATTTTGTGAAAGTAGCTGCTGTACATAATTACTCACAAACCTGCACCCTTTAACATCCTTGAAAAGTAGAATTTTCCCTCAAAATATGGGGGCACCATCCACAAAGATAATTCACAGCAAGTCTTGAAGCAAGTCAACATCATCTTTGGGACATACTTTGTTGCGCAAAGATGAATTCACGGACAATCTGATTTGTGTGAGGGTCTAAAAGGGGAAAAGGAGTGGTCTTTCCACTAAAGTTAAAGATTCAGAGGTCTGAATCTGAAGAAAAAGAGGTCCTGTAGGATTAAAAAGCTTATGATTTTCTAATATGTGTCGCTTGCCCTGGGATTCCTGAGAGATTTTGAAGTGGAGCAAAGATACGTAGGAACAGGGAAAGACTACACAAGAACATTGACATCTGTTTCTTGCAGCCAGAGGGCTGAAATGCTACTAGAATAAAAATGGAAAAAAGCGGGCAGATAGTGTAAGAAGCAAAACTTCCTTATTTCACACAGTAGAAGAAATTAAAGATGGTAAAGAAATATATTTCCTATCTGGGAAAGCCTCTGAGGTGAACTTTTCACTATTTTTTTTTTAATTTTTAAATTCTCTAGTGGCATTATATGCACACCTCATGGAAGCAGAATGCTCTGGCTTGGAGAAGCCACAATGTTCTGCACATCAATGTCCATTTTAGTCTTTTCATTATAGGGCTTTCTGTGGATGTCTGTAGGGGTCAGCTGTCCCCAGCAGTAACTGTGAAGATGCTGAGAAGTCTCTCATCACAGCTGTGTTGATGTTTGAGGATGGGCTAGGAGAAGTCAGGAGAGGTCCTCCCCAATCTGACACTGTCACTTGCACTACAGCCCTCTGCAGTAAGAGCTCATGTAGCCTGCTGTAGGCCAACCATTTTGGGATTAATGCAGCATGACTCCTCTTTGGAATGCTAAAGAAATTTGTAGGAAATTCTTGCCTCCCATATTACCTCTGCTTGCTCCAGACAGGGCTCAGCAATCTGAGGACACTAACTCAGTTCATCATGCTCAGCCTGATACTTAAAAGATCTGTTGGTTGGGAGGCATATGTCGTGATTTAGCTCTCACCATTCTCCACTTAGGAAGAGATGAAGATGACCCCATTCACTTGTAGTTCAGGCTCAGGTGTCCTGTTTTGAAGATAATAATTGAATTTATTTTATCCAGTGAACATGTGGATGAAGCCAACATCTGCCTAATTTGATGAGCAGCTTGTTGTATGGAGATGTGTGAGAAATTTATGAACATGTGCAGATCCTGCACTATAAGCACTTAAATACCCCTTTAAAACTGATGGAGGTCCACCAAGGGAAAAGGAAGTGCTGATGTACAGTTGAGTACTGTGTGATAGATCTGCAACTACCATGCCATAACTTAGGCAGTCTAAATCTTTTTATCTTAAAATCTTTCTTCCCCTTTCCTCCTCTATGTATAGTAATTGTCGGTTGCACAGCAGGATTACTTGGGGGCATATGAGTTTTAGGATTTTGTGATGTCTCTGAGTGACATATCCTTTCATCCTTTATTTGGTGTGATGACTGCCCACATGAAAACTACTGCTTGAGCTAATCTGTCTCCCACTGGAATCAAAGGCAGTTTCTAATGCAGGGAAATTTGTAGAATAAAGATATCTTCAAGAAAAAATAAAGCAAGCATCACAAAATTTTACAAATTCCTTTCTAGAAAGAACTGACAATTATTTATTTTTGGCAAAATACCAGGTCCACAGTCTCAGGATCTGATCATTTGATGTCTATCACACACATAATAAAGGAGGTGACAAATGCAAGAGAAAGGGCAATGAATTCAGAATAGCCCTTCTGTGCCCGTGGTTTATTGTCATATTTATCCTAGCATAATCACAATGCCACAAACATTCAGAATACAAAACACTGTCACAAGTGGCAGCTTTAGGTATTCAGTAGATTCAGCAGCAACTACTCCCTAGTAAAGCTAAACAGACTGTTGGGAAACTAGTCAGGAAATAGGGTTTTGGTAGTTTCACATTGTGGAAAGTGAAATTTCATTCTCATTTCTGCTTGTTTTCATTTTTAATGATTCTTTTGGTTGGCAGTTGGTTAATTTATTGGTTCAAATACCCAAAAGCATCAGTGGCTGGCTGTTAAACAGAATTTGTATAATTTTGGAAATGTACAGACTGAGACCTCATTAAATCAGTAGTATCCCTTTTGAAATCCATGTCTACTCCCAATGCTAATGTAGTTGAATTAGTAATTATGCAATTGTTCAGGACTAAGGAATTACAGAGTCTGTGACTGCAAGCTTATTATAAACAGTAATTGTGTATTTGATACTCTGGAAGTGCAGAAAAACTCAATTTCTTAGTACTTTTCATATAAGAACTATATATTGACTGAATGCATATTTGTGTAGAATTATTGCTTGTAAATTTATTGAGTTTAACCTTTAGCATAGTAATTGAACCATACACAGTAGGGCATCCAAAGAAAATGCAATATTAGCAATATACTTCCCTGTAGCTACATGTTTCACAAAGAAAATAGAAATCTAAATACAAAATAAAAACCATAAATGCATCTTTCGCTCATTCTTCCACAATATTTATTTGCTTTCTTTTTGAACCAAAGGGTGCTTGAATCAGCTGAGCTTCAATCTCTCTTTTTCACTGTTGTTCTGCTTATAGGTTTTCAGGTTTTCAATATTAGTGATGGGTAATTTGACATGGTAGAGTATCCAGAGACTTTGCAGCTGTCAGCTGCATAGTTTGGAATAGGTTCTGCACTCTGATTCTCCATAAAGCAGAGATGTAATGTGGCTAAACTTGGAAATAAAAGGATTCTTTTTGGAGCTCTTCAAAAATAGCTGTTTACCTGGTAGGGATCTTGAGATTATTTTAAAGGGTCGCACAACTATGCACTTAAATCTAAGGAGCCAAAGACTTAGCCAATATTTTATTTCAAAACCATATATCTAGAGGCTCCAGAGCCATTATTCAAATTTTTTTAAGAATGAGGTTTAGACTCACCGTGAGGCTCAACTCTTCACAGTTTCATTCAGCTTTGCTCCTAAAGAAGGAAGCAAACAGTGTGCTGTTGACTCAGCAAGTAGGTAGTTCTGGCTGAATGAATAGATTCTCATAAATTTTACTTTCATAACACAGTACAGGTTTTGTTTTGTCTTGTTTTTTGGTTTTTTTTTTTTTTTTTGGTTGGTTGGTTGGTTTCTTCACAGTGTACAAAACAATTGTTTTTATGTGACTGCCTCCTTTTAATTTTTTTTTTTTCCTCTGGGGGGTTGGGCACCACATGGTAGACAGTAATTATGCATGATCTTTATCAATAATGTAGAACAACTTCTTATTGAAGATAGCTTAAGTGTCCTAAGTGTACAAGATCATGCAGTAAAAGTGCAGGTCTATGTAATTCCCTGTGATAAATAATACTCCCCCAAAAAAATTTAAAAATCTCTCAAAAAAAAAAAAGTACAGACACTGTAAAAAGAATTCAAACTCTCTCTTCCCAAAAGAAAACAAATACTAAACTTGAATTAAAAACTGCAAAGTAAAATATAAACTTAAACAAAGCTCTCTTAAACAATTTCCTTACACAGTACTAAGAAATACGCAGTACTTGTTGCATAATCATTAAACAGTGACCTGCAATAGCAAAAAAAATATTTCTATTAATATGATATTGGATTTTGATTTTATGTGACTGGATTTCTTTAATCCCACATTGAATTAATTTAAATATCAGACCCATTAATAACCCAGCCCTTTCTCTAGAGTGTTGCACAGGAGAAGAAATTCACCAACTGCTTTATGGCATTACAGCTGTATCTTTACCATCTGTGCCCTTTCGTGAGGACTAAGGGAGTCTGAATTGTTTATGAGGAATGTAATTCTTTGTGTACTGTCTCTTTTTTTTTTCTTTGCTAGTTGGTAACACGTGATTTCTTAATCATTTAGGCCTACAGATTACTGACAAATTATTTGTAGATAAAGATTTTATAAGCATTTGATATTGAATATTTAATAGTAAAACTCAGTGCTCAGTTACTTAAATCACGTGGCACTGTTTGTGATCTCTAAAAGCCGACAAAAAAAATTGCTAACAAAAAAAACCAAAAAACAAACAACAACAAAACAAACAAACAAACAAAACAAACAAAGAAAAGTACAGCTTTGCCAAAATTCTGCATACCCCTTTTCCACAAGACAATAGTATTAAAAAATGCTGTGTGTACACAAATCTATGTAGATAGGAGGGTCATTTTTTGTGGTGGTAGAGAGATATGAAAGCTCAAAATGACTCTCTTCATTGTTGGAATGGTTTAGTACTTCCCTAATGCATAGAGCCTTCTTCTATCCCCTTTCTTTCCTGTCCTTCTGCTACACTCTCTCCTGTTCTCCACTGTGAGGGCAATGAGGCCAACAACCTTCATCTCTATTAGTACCCATATGACAAGATGTCAAAAATGAATACATAGGTACACAGCCACACTCAGATCCCAGATCCCCTCCCGAAAGAAGAAAATGGAATGGAAGCCCAGGAAGGAAGTCCCAGGAAGTCCCCAGGAAGTCCCCAGGAAGCCCCAGGAAGCGCAGGAAGCCCCAGGAAGCCCCAGGAAGCCCCAGGAAGCCCCAGGAAGCCCCAGGAAGCCCCAGGAAGGAATGCCCCAGGAAGGAAGCCCCAGGAAGCCCCAGGAAGCCCCAGCCCCAGGAAGCCCGCAGCACCCAGGAATGGAAGGAATGGAATGGAATGGAATAGGAATGGAAGGAATGGAATGGAATGGAATGCCAGGAATGGAATGGAATGGAATGGAAGGAATGGAAGGAATGGAATGGAATGGAATGGAATGGAAGGAATGGAATGGAAGGAATGGAATGGAATGGAATGGAAGGAATGGAATGGAATGGACATCAGGAATGGAATGCCCCAGGAATGGAATGCACCCCCATGGAATGGAATGGAATGGAATGGAATGGAATGGAATGGAATGGAATGGAATGGAAGGAATGGAATGGAATGGAATGGAAGGAAGGAAGGGAAGGGAAGGAATGGAATGGAAGGAAGGGAAGGGAATGGGAAGGGGAAGGGAAGGGGAAGGGAAGGGAATGGAATGGGGAAGGAAGGAAGGAAGGGGAAGGGAATGGAAGGGAAGTGGAATGGAAGGCGAAGGGAATGGAATGGAAGGGAATGGAAGTATGTCAGGGAATGGAATGGAATGGAAGGAATGGAAGGGAAATGAGGGAAGAGGAAGCCCAGGGGAAGGGAATGGAAGGAAGGAAGGGAAGGGAAGGGAAGGGAAGGGAAGGGAAGGAAGCGGGAAGGGAAGGGAAGGGAAGGGAAGGGAAGGGAAGGGAAGGGAAGGGAAGGGAAGGGAAGGGAAGGGAAGGGAAGGGAAGGGAAGGGAAGGGAAGGGAAGGAAGGGAAATGGAATGGAATGGAATGGAAGGAAGGAAGGAATGGAAGGGGAATGGAATGGAATGGAATGGAAGGGAAGGGAAAGGGAAGGGAAGGGAAGGGAAAGGGAAGGAAGGACTATGGAATGGAAGGATAGTGAGTGAAATGACGAAGGAAGGAGTGCTTTGGAACAACAACAGGTTTAAACGCCAGTAAAATAATGACTACTGACTTTTAAAAATAATTTAGAAAATTGCCATTGAATTTGGTATATCTAAGGTTTTACAGAACCAGTTCCCAGTTTTGTTGATCCTTTCAACAATACAAAGGTGAAAGTGGACTATGAAATATGAAAATATAAGCTGTTTAGTGTACCAGATTTCTGACTAAACTTCTGCTAAATCAGCTGGTATTAACATTATCCTAAGAGTGTAGAGTTTCTCCCTATCTGATCCAAGTCTTTATATCTCTTTACCTGAGAAATTAAGAATATATATTTACTTCTGATAGCTACATTCAACAAAGCTTAAGTGCTGTACTATGCATTAATTTTACATCTGATTTAAAGTACAGATGGATAAAGGCAAAAAGTCTTTTCAAAGCCATTGGGTCACTCTAAATTGTATGAAAAAAATGTTAGCACAACTTCCCTTTAAGTTTGGATTATGTGTAAAGAGATAGTAAGCACATAAAAAGACACATTCTTAAAACTCAGTTCACTAATAAATATTGTTATAGGTATATATTTAGACAAGAAAAGAAACAGTTATAATTCCCGTACAGTACTTACCCATTTTAACATTATCACATGGTTGTACAAACAGGATTATAACAAGCAAAAGAAAGCACTTTATTTAATGAATAAATAATCAAAAACATTGGTGAGGATAGTCTTAATAATATGCTGCTTCATACAGTTTAAAGTACATCAAACAACAAAATCCATAGTCCCAAAATTCCATTAAATAATACTGAGTAATTATGTGACTGATAATATTTATGTATATATATATAATCTATATATATATATGTGTATATAATAATATCATTATGAGTAATTAAGGTCTCTATTTACATGCCATGCAATATTAGAATGTGTTGCAATACCTAGGCACAACAGGTGGATTTAAGAATGACTGTGGCAAAAAACCAAAATAAAACAAAAAACAACTTATTTTTGAAAATGAGTGACATTACTTTCACTAAGTCCTTTCTTTTCATAATTTACATTTTCTGATCTAAAACATCCTCAAAACATCTGATCTAACAACATCCCAATTTTTGCTGTTGTACAGTTAGATAGCAGTATAACTTAGACCTGTAATAAGAACCATGAGATGCTGCAGTTAGAGAAAGAATTCTTGCTTTAAAACATAGCGTATGACATGCATGTCTGTAGTATTCTTCTCTTTGCAGACCCAGTTCTGTGAAATTCTGAGCTATTCCTACAAGAGGAGGCTTACTGCTGTGTTCTAAAGAAATTAAGCACATTAAATGTCTCAAAAGAGCTGATTATTTGGCAGGATGTGGGTGCAGATCACCAGACAAGTTCTATTACTGTCCAGCAAAGTGATGGGTCTGCATCAATGTAAAAAAACAAAACAAAAAAAAAACAACCAAAAAACCAAACAAACCAAAAAACAAAAACAAAACAACGACAAAAAAATAACAAAATCAAACTCCACCCCCCCCAAATTTGTAATTCTTAATTTATTGGCATTTATTTCAGTTTATAAGTAAATTGCATTGTGCTTTAAAAATCTGGAAATAGCACATTTACCTCTTCTAGCAATATATACTGCTCTATTGACTACTATATACTAAGGGACATGTCATTTCTGTTACTAATTATTGGATAAGTCCTGACATTTTAGATTGTAAGAAGTTCAATAAAGCCTGAAGGATCAGAATCTGGCCCTCTATGTTATGATCTTACTTTCAACTCAACTGGTTGAAAACAAAGTACAGAATGGTCTCTCAACATTTTATATATAAATTATTAAAGCACTTCATAACATAAGCAGCTATGTTTAAATAAAAAAGTATTATGTTTCAGAGAACTCAAACTGAAACTCAAATAATGTGTGAAAAAAGGGTATGTCATCATTTTGCAAGTAAACACCTGCCAATGAGAGTCTCTTTTTGGAACAAGAGGAGAACTCATAAATGGTTTTAGATTAGGGGGTAATTATATTTGATGGATGTGTCCACTAAGGTGATGAGGAAGGCAAGTTAATAAAAGTAATGTTAATTGAGTTACAGCTCAACTATCCATGATATACTGAGCTGATTCACACCTCTGGGTTATGTTGTATTATGTTTTCTGTATATAAAAATGCTTTCTGTGCTCTAGAGCTGGTCCCCTTTTGGAAGATTTTCATCACAGCAGAAAAGATTACAGACATATTAATTAATTAAAGTCAAGACTTTGGCACACAGTTGCACAGAAGTGTATTAAATGGGAAAAAAATGGAACTGCGAGTGCTTAGTTGCTTTTACAGTCTGAACTGGCTTATGTGAGGACATGTTCTGTAGAGAACTCTCACTGCTTATTTGTTCATTCTTATGGCAGGACACATGCCATAAAATGTTTCATAATATGAATCAGGTAAATAGTTTAAGGGAAATCAAAACTTGTCCCTCTGTCTGAATTGGATATGACTCCACTGCTGTGCTCTCATGCCAGTAGCCTACTTTTGTAATATATTTTGAGGTACTGCCTAAGGCTGAAAGATCCTACTACTGTGTCTTTTGGCATGTTATGAGTCTGTGGCCTGTGGATCCCCTGATATCCCCTACATCCACTTTCCATGATTTTCACTATATCTTCTCTTTTATTAAAGGACCTAATGACTCCCTTTCCTCAAAACATTCCAAGATTCAACTTCTGAACAACACTGGAATCTTCTTTTCCCTATTTCTTTGCTTTCTCATGTCAGCTACATTAGTCTTTATGACTTCTGCTCTCTAACACAAATATACATCTCCTGCATTTATGCCATTTATGTATTCAAAGTTTCCTTAATTTCTCCATTATTGTAATGTATGCCATGATAAAGTCCTTAAGATTCCTTCTGATTTTGAATCTTAATAATAACTTGCTAAGATAACAACCACATTAAACAAGGAATGCAAATATCATTTTCTTCCTATCTTTTGGTTAAAACTTGATGTGTATGCATACTCCCAATTCTACTCCATTTATTTCTTTGTCAGCCTTCATGCAGTGTTCAATGGAGTTCCAGGTGAACTCCAACAAGGGACATTGAGTAGGCAATTCCATTACCTATTTCTCTAAGCAAACATAGTATTAAACTTCTCTTTCATGTGACCTCATCATGCTGTGGGGCTCAGTTACACCACCATCATATTTTCTCTTCAAGTCACATCATCTGTAAAGGATCTCAAGAAGGCATCTAATCAGTCTGCTCCCTCTGTCAAAGAAACATGATTGTTTTAGATATTTTTCCTTTCTGTTCTTCAAAATACCAAGCCCACTTATAGGCAATCTGTTCTAGTACATCACTACTTAAATCACTAGCAAATGTTTCACAGTTCAAGTCTGAACTTCCTGGGATTTTTTAAATGGTACTGACTGCTCTATCTTTAGTAGGAGTTGGCACAGCATAGGAAGAAGTAGGACCAAGTAACTATGTCTATGCATATTTTCCATTTTCTATTTCGACTAAGAGTTTTGGTCAGTGACAGCAAAAACAGAGGACTATGAAATAAATATTTGGCAAAACTTTTTAGAAGCCTTTTAAGTATGTCCTTTATGAAACTAATAAAGAAAGGTCACTCAGTCTGAAAGAAAACAAAAAAGCAGAACTGACATAAGAGAGGTATCTGTATCATGACAGCTTATGAACAATTTTAAGTAATATTTAAACTCAAAGGTAGTAAAATTGAATAGTCATCAAAACTCAGTTGTCATCTCATTGGGTGCAGCGGGATTTTAAATTTTTTTTAAAGCTCCTCATCTGAGATATCACAAAATTCCTGAAGAGTTTTTCCTTACTTTTTTCCCCCACTCTTTATTTCTGACTTTTAGACAACTGTAATACTACTACTGATTGAGCCAACCAAATGTTTGTAAATGAATGGGCACTTATTAAATGCATGTTTAGGGCCAAATTCAAATTCTGTGGAAATATCTGGGAAACATTAATTTAGCTTAAATGGAATTAAGATGCAGTTCTCACGGCTGCAGATATTCCTTTCCTTCCTTTCCTTCCTTTCCTTCCTTTCCTTCCTTTCCTTCCTTTCCTTCCTTTCCTTCCTTCCCTTTTCTTCTTTCTTTCTTGGTTTACTTTTTCTCCTCTCTTCTTTTAATAACTATTTCAAATCTGTGTGATTACACACAATCCTAATTGTATGTAAAACTACACAGAATTTGATAAAATTGGATAAGAAAATTTTCACCTGCTAGCAATTGAAACCAAATTTGTTTTATCTTCTCCTCCAAAGGTCGATAATAGGACAAAGTATTGGAGGCTGGAACAGATTAAAGTTCTCTTTCTGCAGCAACAGTCACATCTGTTATTTTCTGTCCATGATAGAAACATATTCAAATATATTCTGTTTAAAATGGAATTTGTAATTTAAACTAGCTGCTGTTATTTGAGCTTTCAAAAAATTGTTGTATTTCAGGTTTTAATACCAAACTCAGTGCATCTCTGCTCTAAAACTTAGCATGTTCAAAAATAGGTGCTATTTGATGCATTTTTCAAGGTTGTTCAGCATTTTCTTTTATTTTCTTTCTTTTTTGTTTCTTTTTATCTTTTCTTTTTTCCTGTGCTGCAATAAAAATTATTAAGTAACTACTCCAATTTTCCTTACAGGAAAGAATTTACTGCATTTTGATATTACTTTATTTTACTCTTGAAAGAAAGACCAAAATGTGGTAAGTGCTATATTTCTTATATGCTACCCCTGTACTTTTACAAAGATTCATGCAAGGATGCTTATTCCATGTGCCTTTGTAGGCCTAACATATGTGGGGCCCAATTCTGTCATCCTTGTGCTGAGTAAGTAAAAATTTACCCAATTCAAATAACTAATTTTGAATAAGTTCCTACTTACATAAGAACGGCAGAATATAGCCCTCAGGATTTATTAGTTGCTGTTTACTCCGGTCCTACACATATAGATATGGACTTAATGGACCATGGTATGTATAGAAAAATAACTGGAAATTCAGAATGAAGCAAAGAAACAAACCAAACAACAATAGCAGAAAGAAAGAGAAATTAACAGGAATGAAGTCCCTTAGGCATCTGCCCAAGAACTAACACAACACGATCAGGAATTCAGAACATTTATTGCAAAAGCTGAATAACTAAATAATGTTAACTGGCAAAGCAGTAACAAGGATAACTGGTTAGATATTTATTCTGTCAAAGTCATCAAACACCCCTCACAAACTGACATAAGTACTGCAATAAGCAATGCACCCCTAACCCATTTTTAAGCCTTTTATACTGTGGAGGAAAAAATAAATGTGAACTGCTATATACAAAAGAATAAACAAATTAACAAAAACGTTCTGTGTTTTGGTAAAAAATAAAATCACCCTCAGATTAGCTAAATTTGTTACTTTAAAACTGATGTTTCACTGTGGCATATGTAACTTGCTTTTTTCTGTAAGGACTTTTTTTTTTTTGCATGCTATTTATTTGTGTAAATCAACTTTCATGCTTTAACAAAAACCATCTAAAAATGCTTCGGATTTGGATTTGCTTTGCGTGCAACTTATATCTTACTAACATTAGGAGTCGCTCTGCTGATTTGACTGAGGTGACATGATGCTGGTACCTGCCAGGCATTGACCAACTATGATAACAAACAGTTAAACAGCAATAATTAGAGATTTAACCCTTTAGTTCCCCCAACTAGCCTACCAGGAGAATGCTCTGTTACATCATGAAGGCACAACACATTAAATATTCTGTGGCTATGGTCTAAAAACACTCGTGTTACTACAACGTTGACGCAGATGAAGATCAACACAAATGCTGCTGTTTCAGCAATACGAACTGTCTTAGGTATAGACACACACCTGCCCAACTGGAAAAACATTATTATATTTTGATCCTGTGGAATTTCCTCCATATATTTCAGCTGGGATCAACATCAGCTACCACTCATTAAATGACAGACTACACCTAATTTGATCAAGGATCCCAAACAAATAGCTTTCTCCTTCACCTACCACCACACACTTAAATATTCTTCTGTTTTGCAATTTCCGTGTTTTATGAAACATAATGGAAATTAAACAAAAAATTGCTACGTTTTAAAGCCCTTACACAAGTCCTTTCATTTCTTAATATTAAATAAAATTTTAAAAAAAGAAAATAAATTCTAACTCAATGCTGGCATCATTTGCTACTACATAGAAAAATTTTTTTTTCCTTTTTTACAAGTAACCTTTCTTCCTCTTTTCACTTTTTCACTCTTTTCACTTTTCATACATGTGGCTTGAGTTTTTTGGAACACTGTGTGTCAGACAGACTACTAACACAGAAACACTATCACTGAAAATAAAACCAAAACAAGAAAACAAATGAAAGAAATTAAAAAACAACTGTGAAACACAGAAATATGCTACAGTATCTTTTTAAGTGAACGTTATAAGTACACAAAAATTGTAAGTAATAATTCTTGCTATTTACAAGTATTTGAAAGCTGATTGACTTACAAGTGTCCACTAACATTGTTAATAGCACAATAGGTTTAATGTTTACAGCTTCAATTGTTTGCAATATGATCTCAAGTATAACGGTCCCAGCATAGATCAATGACAACAAAAGCACAATTTTCTAACTGGATATGCTTTTCAATCTTTGCAATCCACTTTCGCACTCTCTCACTCTCCAAATGCGTCTTCTGTTGTTCATAGCAGCAGTCCAGGGTCAAAAAACAAAGAAACAAAAAAGGATATTTTTCAAACTGGAGAGATCTCTGCAGATTTTAATCATGTCTATTTAACAAAACCACACAACTAGTAGAAACACTCTTTCACGTTGCAGGACATCATACCTTCCGCAGTGCTAACATAAAGATATGCATATCTCTGCTAGGTGAAGCATAGTTCTAGAGGTCTACCCAGTACATAAAGCTCTGACACACACATAGTATTAGCAAGTCTAAGTAAGCTAAAGTTATTGGTCCAAAGTAACCCTTTCTTATAGCTGGTGCTCCTTTGGACTCTCCACAGATCCTGGGGCCTGTTTATAAGACTTCAAGTTGGCCAGAGGAATGTCAGTCATGTGGTTGCCAGTGTTGAAATGGCCCTCACTGGAACCATACTGCTTTCGATCGCTGAACTGGTTTCTGTTGCTATCTTCTTTCCAGGTCCTGGTCAACGTGTGTCCATTAACTAGTTTGTCCTTCTTAACCCATTCTTTCTGAGGTGCAAAGGTGGAGAGAGGAGACTTTGGCTGTTGGTATGGACCCAAGCTAGGAGGCATCCAACAGTTGTCCGAGTGACCCAAAACCAGGCATTCTTGAGTACACATCTCTGTAGCTTCAGCTAATCCTCGTGGACCAAGAGGCCCATCTGTTGAAGAAAAACAAAGAAAAGAGGGAGAAAGGAAAAAAAAAAAGACATATTAGATTGTGATATTTATCATTAAACTTATACATAGACCTCAGGAGAAAATTAACAATGATCCTGCAACCAAATATTGTGCTGGTAAATTCTACATACATTTTCATTCTGTTACACAGTAGTTGCTTTGTAGGGCGCATACTCCCTGTATATGCTACCTGTCTAGTTTCCAGAAGTGGAAAAACAGTTCAATTATCCTGATGCTATGGGTCTCAGATCCTACCACAAATAAACTTAACTATTTTTTATTATAAGTCATACTAAGAAAATAGAGTTAAGTAAGTGAAAATGTTAGAGGCAGTAATCTACCCTTGCAGATTCTGAGAATTAATGTTTGTTAAGAGCCTTATTTGCATGTATTCTGCTCTGCTTAAAACTCACTTTACTGCTGACAAACCTTGGTGAATTAACAGACTACTGCAAATGGAGAAACACCTGTACTATCCAAAAAAAGGATTGCCCAAAGGAATGCTCTACACACAGGATTATTCTAATATCTACTGTTTTACAAACACAGCTTGATGCATAGTTCTTGGTAACATTGCATCAAGAAAGAGAATGAAATCTGTAACTCTTCTGACCATTAAACACATCTCAGATTCTGTACAACCATAAAAGTCAGGAAAAAAAAAGGTTATGTAAATCTGGCACTTTAAAAAGAGCTGTTCTCATAATTCTTTGTAAGCTAGACATATAAGACCACAGGAGCCAGAAATGAAGATTACTGAAGTACTATGCATATTAAATATCTACATAATTTTTCACACACTATTAAGAGCACAGCTGGCCAGCTGCAGGCCTCTCACAATCAGGCAGACAGGTCACCCATGCCTTCAGCAACACAAAAATCCTCTTAGTCTTTCTGCATTTTAAAATTACTTAATTTGCTAATCTGCTCAGGCTAGATGTACGAGGAAGGACAAGCCAGAAAATGGCAGAGAAATTACTTAATGTATTTTTGTTAAATATTTCTCAAAATCTGGGATATACTTTGCTGGGAGCCATTGCTGTGTTGTAATTTTGAGCAAAAATTTTGAGATGTCTTTTCCTGACTTCAGAGTAAATCAACAGGATAGCACTGAAAACATTTGAAGACTTAAGGAGACATATTTCCTTGATTAACCAGCCCAGTGACAGAAAGGAAATTATAGATTATTTTTTTGAGAAAGAACATTAGCAAGAAGGCATGAATAGCAAAGTTACTAATCAGAAGAAAAACGTCAGTGGTGTATCAGAAAAAATTGTGTATCTTAATAATGATCTAATTGAGACTCAAAGTGATAAGTGAAGACACTCAAACAAAGATTTCTGTGTTAAAACACCAAAGAATATTTTGTTCTATTGTACTCCATGCATATACAATAAATTACCCTTACAAATATCTTTCTCTGAACACTGAAATTAACTCAATTAATTTTATGGAAATGTCTATTCATTTCCCACCGGTTTTAAACACTGATATAAAAAATACCTCCAGACATATTCTTATATGCTACATTAGTAATTAGCTAATCTTCTTATCTCTGAGAAATACCTCTTTTTGAATATCTAGAGAATATACGGTACTTGTTGATGTGACAGAATATAATAATCTATAATAAAATATAATAAGCTATAATAAGAGTTGCTGCTGAATTCCCTATACAAGAAAGTGTTCTATTGCTGAAAACTAGACCATGAAAAATGTATAGAATCAATGCTACTTTCCACTTAGATCAATACAAGGTGAAATAATTAAACCAAAACCATTAGGAAAAGAGAAAAAAGCAACTGTAAAGTAGGATCTTAGCAGAGATTTCAATGAGAACCATGAACCACAATTCTAAAATAAGACCTGAAAGAGAGGCTTGTTTTATTTTTTTCTATAAAATTATTCTTTGAATTCTCTATTAGGAAGTTCTAACCAAACTGAAGCAGGTACTTAGAGAGAAATAAACCAAAACCAAAACAATCATAGGTAAAGAATGGACTAACAGTACATTGTTCACTTTCCCAAAAGTTAATCTTCAGTGTAAAAGCTGACTTTATTTTTTTTTTTTTTTGGCTTTCAACTAAACTTTTGTTTTAATTAGTTTTTTTCCCATTTTAGAGGGGAAAAAAAGTGAGAAGTGGCAGAACTATTTTCAATCTACCTACCCTCCCAGTAAACTACTATTTTACTGATCATGAAAGAAAGGTTTTGCATATATTAAAACTTTCAAAATAGGAAGAAAACATTTTTCCACAACACTTTTCAAGAAGGATGGTGCATGCACTCTGTGCTTCCAATCTACAGTGGAATAAAAGGATAACAGCAGAACCTTCCGTACAATAGTTCTGAATGAGATAATTTACTTTTTCTGTTTTGTTAAATAAATTTCAAGAGAGAAGACTATAATTTCAATTTAAAAATTAAATGAGCTATAAGCTAGTTTTACTTAAGAATAAATATGCATGTGATCCTATAAGCTACTTGTCAAACTCTCTGGAAGATTTCTTCATGTGTTTTACTTTCTTTAGAAACAGTGCTAGGCAGTTAATGCTGTTCAACTGGGAATGAATTTTAAGCATTGTTTGCTTTATCCATCTCTAAGGTGACAGACTTTCTGGAGAGCACTGGAATATTCAGATATCTGCTCCTACTGTGAGCAGCAGACAGGAATAAGGTAACAATGCTGAGATGATTTCCTGTGCAGGAATTGCTCCTTGTGTTTTTCCAGTTTAACAAAATACCACTGTCCAACTAATACCTGGAAAATTAATTGCTGTGTGCAAGTCTTCCCCCAGTCAACCTTCCCTATGCAGAGATCTCAATCAAGATCATGCAGTCTTTATAGCAGCCAGTAAAAGTTTTGATATGGATGTTGGTGACAACTGTAGAGAGAGTGAGACACTGTACTTTAAGGAGAGGACTGGGAATCTCAGGGAACACCTGAAAGGCACTTATTTTAGCTGTATAACTGTTCAAATAGCTGTGAGGTATGTTACAATCTGCAGACACCTCTACACATGCCTGTATGTAAGAATGTCCAAAACTGAGAAGAAGTTAAGACTCCTACTCAAATGTGTATGCATATTTTCCAGTACACTGTCTCATGCTTTCCAATCTGAAAAATACAGGGACTATTTACTTGCCTTACTAAAATATTGTGAGGTTTAAGCTGACAAAATGCCTTGCAAGACTTCATCTAATATATAACTAAGAATTATTATTTTAATCACTTTTGGTTGAGCCATAACAAGCGAAAAAGAAATCAACAAAGTGGTTGTTAGAATAACATATTTTTATTCTCAAGCTTCTACAGAGAATGGTCATGCTTATTTATGGAGGAAAAAGGCAGCTTCATTCATAATGTGTGTGGTGCCTGCCATAGTTATCTTCAGTTAAGACCCTTAGACAAAACCATAATTGTTCCATAAATGTTGTTAATAATAGTGATGATCATGATTTAGTGGGTTCTACAAATTTCCTACTGTGAGATATAAGAAAAAGATGAAAAGGAAAAAAAAGGATCTCACCTACCAAAAAAATCAACAAAAAACCAACAAAAAGACAAACAATGTTTTGACAATTAGGTTTTTTGAGTTTCTGTTTTGTTTTATTATATTCTCAATCATAAAATTTAGTCTTTTCTAAGACTCTTTATTATTAGGTTGCTATTTAGCAGCATAAAGTGAAATGATCATGAGCAATATGATACGATAGAGATCTTCTGGGGATAGCGTGACTGAAGAGTTGGCTGCTATGTATTGAGAAAGCCATAATGTTGCCTTAATGGTAATTATCTTTCTCCTCCACCACTGCTAAACAATAGTTTCCACCCAATTTTCTAAAGTTGTTTCAATACCACATACAATGACACCACTTAAAAAGCTGTTCCTGCTGCTTTAATTTTATAATTGCATTAATTTGTTTCCTTTCTCTTCACAAAAATGTCACTGCAATTTCTGTATCAAGCTTTTCCATACTGAAGTACTTTATTGATATGTGGGGGATTTTTTTCTCAAAGTATTTGTTCTCTGAACAATCCATAATCCGTGTGGCTGGTTATCAGTCTTGGCTGCTTGAATATATAATGACACAAGTGCTGATAAAACTGTACAAGCCATCTGTCTCTGGAGTTAAATGTTTTGAAAGCAAACACAAAAGTGCATAACAAACACTCCCTTAAATTGTCTTTGTAAATATTTATATCAGATCTTACCCAAAAATGTTTTTTGTTGTTATTTTATTCTGTTAATAGCTGTCAAGCAGATGCATGACTTGCCTACTCAAAAGCAGACAGGTGTAAGAAGGAAAATAATGTATGCCACTCAAGAGCTGGTCATACCCTAACGCTGGAATTTCTGTGTGGTCTTTTATCTCTTTTTATTATGCCCAGAAGCTAAACAGCTATTTCATTGATTAACTTACTGCTGCAATTAGCAACCAGCTTCTGGTGTGTTGACCAGCTGCTTTTCACCTGCTTCTTTAAAAATCTCTTGCTTACAGCCAGAAAATTCATTCTTCAGTTCCAGAAGAGTTGAGGCCACAAGATAATTTCCACCCAGTGAGACTTTTTGGTCTCAAGTGACATGAATAGATACTCTTTGCCTGAGGGTGCTAACATTAAGTACAGTGGATTTGAATATGACCACAGTTGTGTTTCAGGCAATCATATTTATTTAACTTTTCATATTGCATCTTAAAAGATCCTAAAAAAACCCCAATAGCAACATTTTCAGCTCTACTTATCCTCAAATGCAGAAAACTTTTTATTGGGTTTTTTTTTTTGGTTTTTTTGTTTGTTTTTTTTTTGGTTGTTGTTGTTGGTTTGATTTGGTTTGGGTTTTTTTGAGCTTTCATAGGTTTCTTTACTAAATGACCTTCTAAAAGACATCATGATTTTACAACCTTCCCCACATATACTGGAATTGAAATGACATTATTCCATTTCATAGAAATTTTACAGCTACTCATATATTAAATATAAAAACTGTAATAAAGTTTATAATGAATTAGATTCTTTTGACATTTTTTTGCTCTTAATTATCAGACAAATAAATGAGGAAGACTGTTCTTTATTTCTAGTCTGTTTATAAAAATAATTCAAGTCTATAAAACTGCACAAATGCTGTGTAGGATGGGCTTCCTTGGTGTTATTAATTAACAAGAACATTCAATGTCTATTTAAAATATATATTTTTAGTGACTTACTCCACGGTCATTCTACCTGGTACAGCACTGCTAGACTTACCACTACCACCTTCTACCCTGCTGCTTTTCTCTCGCTTTCCTGGCATTAAATCCTCTGTACTCAGGCAGAGATCAAGAAACCCCTGCTACTCTCTCTTCCCTGTCTTGGCCCAAACTTCTTTTTCATCAAGGCTGAAATAAATAATACTGTAAGGTTAGCTTATATCTGCATTACTTTGCAGAGATAAGCTGCCAGAATCCTTAGTAAGCACAATGACAGGAGGGTCAGGAAACAGGGCAAGTAAAGGTGTGTGGGAGGGACTGCCCAGGATATAGAAAAGCAGGAACAAAAGTATTTTCTGAAAAAGTGGGAAAACCTGACACAGTAAGATTTTCTCTGCTATTCTGTGAAGTGTTTAAGTGATCTAGATGGGTTCCATATCATGTACATGATTGTACAAAAACTCTGCATGACTGATTTCATGGGCAGCTAAATTTTGAAGGTAACAATGTTCAAGTACTTGAAATTTTGTTCCTACTTAGTTGTCTGATGTCTGAATTTTCTTCATATCTATATATTTTCAGAGCTAAGTAAAAAAAGTAGAAGTTGAGAAAGTACTCTGCATTTCTTAAGTTCTTTTCCCCTACAGCTGCTCTACTATAAAAGCCATAATGAAAGGGAATGTTACTCAGTTTGTAATTTTTTTCTTTTTTTCTTTTTTTTTCTGGTATATTTCCTAGAAATTCAATACCATTATGAATTACAAGGTACACCTCCATCAGTAATGGCTCTGCTGTAAGAATGCTACTTTTATCTGTCCAAACTTTCTGTTCATATTTCCAACTGCTTTTTCTTCATTGACATACATGTATATAAACCTCTCTGCATTTCCACGTGTGCATGGTCAGGAAGTCCACATAAAATTCCTTTGTCTACTAAAGTTATAAGATACTCGGGGTCAAGTTTTCTTAGTGCTGCCTGGTCTTTAAGAACAAATAAACATATTAACCAGCGTGAAGCTTGTGACCATTCTGGAAGTAAATTGCAACAATCTGAAATCACAAGGGCAGGATCCTTGCAACAAGGGTGTGGGAAATGCCCCAGGAGGTGTTACAAAACACCATGGCCTGGAATGGTGCTGAGCTATAACTGAGCAGCTCAAACCTGAATGATTCTTTGTTCTTCACTGGTTATACACATCCAGCTTCATTACTTATCCCGGATTGCATATTGCCTATGTTTGGATCTCTATGATGCTACTTTTTTTTTTTTACTTTTTTTTTTTTTTTCTTTAAAGTGGGTGAAACATTACAATTTATAGTTAAAAAAAGTAGGTTCACTAGATAATATAGTGGTTCTTTCTGGTCTTAAAAATCTATGTATCAGCAACCATTAACATAAACCTGCACTTTGTATAAACTTTCACTGACAAATGTAGCTAATTCTAGGATACACTTTAGAAATACAGAAGATGCAAAATAATACCTCGGATTTTTATTCTAACTTAATACATACTGTCATTAAAAGCTAACAAACAACTAAATAAACAAACAAACAAAGACACACAAACGAGTGCAATTTGTATTCTTAGCTGAAGTGTCACATTGTGGATGCAGACAGTCACCTTCAGGAAGAGCACAAGAAAAGAAATGCAAACAGGATTTGACAAAAACCCCCATTTGTTAACAAATAAATAAAGATTAAAAGCTTTATACATCCCTCATACAGATTTCATTCTTTGGGCACAGATGAAAAGTCAACATTTGCAAATGGAGATAGTCCAAAATCAACAATACATGGGCAGCCAGAACAGCAGATTCTCTTCCTGAGAGGATATTGTTATTTAGACAGACTTTATGGCACACAAAGAGCAGACAGCATATCTTTATAAATTTGCAACCATCTTCAGCATGGCATGGAACTCATCCATCTTTTCATCCGCTCAAGCTACTCCTCTGAAGAATGCTGTCTCACATAATTTTATTTTCTCAAAAATTGGCAGGTTTTTCCTGCCATACATTTAATTTTAGCAGGACAATTTAATGCATAAAAATTCCTCAGAGGATGCAAATGAACTTTTAAAATTTGATTGTACCACTTAATGAGACCAGTGTTCAAATATTTGGAATAATATTATTTTCAGCATTAATCTTTTTCATTATGTATATCTTCATTTTGCAGCCTAAAAAAAGTATTTGTTCCCAAAAGATCATGATGGATGGTGATAATAAAATATTCATAAAGCATCTCATGTTCACAATCATTTGCTACCTTTTTTCTCTCACACCTAAATATTTATGATACTTGATCAAAATATTTTGTTGAATTGATTTACGGGCAACATGCTGAGACAGCACCACTTTTGACATGGTCACATTTTCTGATCTATTAATATGCCCCAAACATGAACCTGCTGTCAGTCTAAAACACCTTAAGTCTTTATTTATGAAACTCAGTCAATGGTTTCACATAAAATCAAATTTTGATTAGTAATTTCTACGAATTCACTTTGAGAAAAGGTAGTATTCAATTTGAAAAAAAGGAAGTCCAAACGAGAAGAATGGGCAGAATGATGTGAAACTGAGCTGAAAAATATTTATTTCTACTCTGCGCAGTTGTAAAGTTTTTCTGCTGTTGTTATATGTCTGACCATTAAATCATTTAAAGCAGGAAAAAACAAAACCACTCAGGTTGAATTTCATTTTATTTTTTAATGATTGTTAAAAAAAGTCTAAAAATAATTAGTTTTCCTGATAATTTTCTAGCTTATAGAAAATGCCTGATCTTCTGACTTGTGGTAAATACATATCTTGACTCCCTGGAGTGCAGGCTTTGAATATACTGAAGTAAGAATATTAACTTTATTAAGCAATAATGGAATAAAGGCAAAATTCGAGATAATAATCATCTACATATATATGATGAACTGTGCTGTTAAATTATATATATGTTTTGTTACATATATATATATATATAATTTATCTTTACTTTTATACACATTTCTGTCTGATGATAAATAAGGAATCTGCATATGACAACTGAGACTTATTTCCTAAGTATTATTTTCCTAGAATTAGATTAACCTCTGTAAAACAGATATTGTCAAATTAAGAATTTTCCCCATGAATTTGAGAAAAGGGGAAGGGAAGGGGAAGGGGGAAGGGGAAGGGGAAGGGGGAAGGGGGAAGGGGGAAGGGGAAGGGGAAGGGGAAGGGAAGGGGAAGGGGAAGGGGAAGGGGAAGGGGAAGGGGGAAGGGGAAAGGAAAGGAAAGGAAAGGAAAAGGAAAGGAAAGGAAAGGAAAGGAAAGGAAAAGGAAAGGAAAGGAAAGGAAAGGAAAGGGAAAGGAAAGGAAAGGAAAAGGGAAAGGAAAGGAAAGGAAAGGAAAAGGAAAGGAAAAGGGAAAAGGAAAGGAAAGGAAAGGAAAGGAAGGAAAGGAAAGGAAAGGAAAGGGAAAGGAAAGGAAAGGAAAGGAAAGGAAAGGAAAGGGAAAGGAAAGGAAAGGAAAGGAAAGGAAAGGAAAGGAAAGGAAAGGAAAGGAAAGGAAAGGAAAGGGAAAGGAAAGGGAAAGGAAAGGGAAAGGAAAGGGAAAGGAAAGGGAAAAGGGAAAAGGAAAGGAAAGGAAAGGAAAAGGAAAGGAAAAGGAAAGGAAAAGGAAAGGGAAAAGGAAAGGAAAGGGAAAGGAAAAGGAAAGGAAAGGAAAGGAAAGGAAAGGAAAAGGAAAGGAAAGGAAAGGAAAGGAAAGGAAAGGAAAGGAAAGGAAAGGAAAGGAAAGGAAAGGAAAGGAAAGGAAAGGAAAGGAAAGGAAAGGAAAGGAAAGGAAAGGAAAGGAAAGGAAAGGAAAGGAAAGGAAAGGAAATAATTATCTCTGTCAAGGAATTCAAGAGGGAAAAACAGACAATATCAAAAAGCTGCATCTGTTGCACTCAAGAAAGCAGCTCTTCTAAGGAAATATGAAAATGCACATACATGCTATGATGTTAAAAACCATTGTTAATTAAGAAAGATAAAAAGTATAAATTCATTCTGTAATTAGGGTAATTCCCACTGTCTCAACAAACATTAAATTTAAGTTGAAATACATCTTTTTCATGAACCCCTATTTCTAAAGTGTGCTTCTTGCCACTCATTTTCCTATTCTCCTTCAGTACAAATCAGACCAAAATCAGATTTAGGTTAAACTGAATTTCTTGCAAATTTTTGGCAGATGCCTTATGAATACATGTTATTATATAAATAAGTAGTTAAACTGATTTGAAAATGCTTTTGAATTACATTTCTCTTACTGGAATTTGGACTTAAATCTAGGTACTTGTTCTCCTGACTTAAGCTGCATGACTCCAAATAATTGAACAATGTGACAGGAAAAAGTGCTTGAATTAGGTGACTAGAAAGCTTGATTATACTGTTGATTTTTTCTTCTGCACAAAAATATATCCTTGATAAATATCACAGGACACAGATATCAGAGATGTCATTAAACTAATCCAGAGACAAAAGAACCATTTCCTAATTCTGCTTGTATAATAGCATCTCGTTTAGCTAATTTTGTAAGATTCTGATCAGTGCCAGTTGAGTTGTCAGAACTGCAGGCATATTACACAGAGACTACTAGAAAGTGCTTTCTTTCATTATGTCTGAGCTACCCATGCTACAGTTCCTTCTTTTTCTTTAAAAATTATATTCATTACATCATTTTTCAGAAGAGATATCCATAAGTCTCTAAATGAGCTTATATAGTTTACATTAAAACTCCCATTAAACAAATGTTCCTGAATCAAAACACTTACATTTTATTAAACCATGTTTGAAAATTAATCTGTGCTGCATTTAGTCATTACATTAAATGTACTGAAAATTAATAGGGAAGCAACATCTGTATGTACCAAATAGTTTTGGTTAGTCACACAATCCTATCCTGATATTTAGAAGGAGCTGTACTTCCAGGCTTCCAAATCTCACTTGGAAGACTGCAGAAAAAATTATCTTTGTGGTTCTGAAGAGAAAATCAAATAATATTTCACATGAATAATGAATTCATATTTTATGGAGAAAACTTTATTTTTTTATAACCTTGCTTTGTCGTCTTTCCTATTTAATGAAATATCTCAGCAAATGAATCCTTCCAAACGTGTAACACCTCTTTTTTTCTCTTATATTGTATTTATTCATGCAAGAATAGCTCTAAAGTAGGCCACTTTAAGTTGCATTCAAATCCAAGTACAAAACAAAAGGATTGTCTGAAATTACTGTACAAAATTCATATAGAGTGCATTTACAAGAATTTTCTGGATGTCGTCTCCAGCTGCCTGGACTTTTTTGAAACAAGAGAATATTATCAGTGATTTTTGATTTTTAAACAGGTTAAAATAGATTAAACAAGATGCTTGAAGAAGAATTGTTACTATGAGCACAGATCACGAACATTTACACACACAACAAGCTCTTTACATCCTCCTTTATGGCTGTACACAGTCTGGTTTCTCAGGTAGTAAAAAAACATCAAGGGAAATTTGGTTCATATGTAAAGCAAATTTTGGAAAGAAACATGCCATGAGAAATGGTTGGTTTGATTTCCTCCAACCATTGTGTTTTTATCATTCTTGAAGACAAAACAGAAGGCTTGCTTACCTCCACAGAATTCATTTCGTTGTTACAAAATGTGGCTAGAAACTGATATTTCTTGTTCAGTCACATAAAAATCTGACAATTTCTACAACATGAGAGTTGTGAATACTCGGGGATACACTGCATCTATTTTCTTGGTTCCAGTTTTATATGTAAACTGGTTTTATTTTCCACTGGGAAACAATAAACTGAGAAAAAAATACTAAAAACATACACGCATGATATGATCTTGGACTCATATTTCATGATGTATAATATAGGCTTTTAAGTTTCAAGCTTCTAAAAATAATGGGCATTATGTCCATGTTCGTGTTTACTGAACTTGTAGATACGAAATCTTATGAAGCAGATTAAAAACCTGAGATAAAGAATATATTTTTCCTCTTGTATTATAAAAAGAAGATAAAAACGGTAAAGATGATTTAACAAAATAAGAAAAGCAGTCACCAGATTTTGCTCACTTAACATTTCCATTCACCTCCCTGACAGAAAACAACAGTGCAGATGTTAATTACTGTTTATAGAATGTCTTGTCAAAACATCTAAGAATTACTGTTTTCTTAATGACTTTGTCCTGTGCTTGGGTTCAATGGCTGATCTCAGACCAAGAATGCTGAAAAGGATCACTGACACTTGATTAGGACACCCTGTCTTTCCCCTGCAAACACCTGCAAGTAATGCACGGCTCTGTGCCAACAATTTAGCTTTAGAAGAGAAGCTATTATAAAACTGCAGTCATGAGTGAATTAACATTTAAATTTAAGATGATTATTACCTTTGTATCAAGTGAGTTATTTAACGGCAACTTCAGAGGCAGCAAGTTTTTTAAATGCAATGACAAATACTTAAAATCATGATGACCTGAGATACCAGAATACTTCAGTGATAGACAAAAATATGTATTTGAGGTTGATTTATTTGGTGGGACACCAGAGACAGGCAGCTGTTTTTCCACGCATTCATTGGTCATATACCTCCTCCCATTTGAAAGAGGTTGGAGTTTTGCTACTGTCTTCATTGGTTGTGAAACTTAGTCTTTTGTCACTACAGAACACAAAATGAATTTTACAGGTTAGCCTGATTTAGGAAGGAACAGCTCTTGCAATTATACTGCTTTGACTAAATCTCCCTTAAAAACAATGAGTAGTTGTAGCACTTATTATGTACACACCTTCATTGTAGATAGCAAGGTTTAGCATTTGAATCTGGAGCTATGTCTTACCCTTGACTTTGCCATAACACTTCATCACTTTGATTTTTAAATGTGTCTGCACAGATTAGGAAGTGTTTCCTTACACTTACGTTTTCCTTAATAGTTAATTATTTCTTTAAAACTAGTTTCAGTATCAAAAACCTGACTTTTTAATTGCAAAATTAATATCTTTGAGCTCTGTCACTTGTGAGTGAATTCCATCTTGACAGAGCCCCTATTCTACCAAGATATTCAGATCATTCTCAAAGCACATAATGAGGCATTTCAGGACAATTTTGCTAGAGAATTTTTTTTCTTTTTTTCATTTTCATTTTCATTTTCATTTTCATTTTCATTTTCTTTTCCTTTTCTCTTTTCTTTGCTTTTCTTTGCTTTTCCTCTATTGTGACACAAAAAAATAGAATAGAATTTCATTTCTGCATTTCACTTTGACAATATTGCAGACCTCTCACCATAGCAGTATGGATTTTTGAAATATTAAGGGGCCAAAGCTGTAGCTGTAGGACAGTGGACCAGGCCAACAACACTGAAAAGGAAAGAAATGCAACTCCCACTACTGCTAGTAGCATTTCTGAGTGCTAGTGGTGAAGACAAACCCTTAACAAAAGTTTGAAAAGATTGATTACATTGTAAATTTTTCTTAGGTCCTCCATTCAGATATTAAGTGCTAGCAGTATTCCTGATTATAATGGAAAATTTTGTTCCCTGCTGTGGGGAGAAAAATAGCACTGAAAGCAGAAAACACCTGGCAGACACCTTGAATATGGAACTTTTTATTAAATACTGTATTTTTTTTTCTTTGTTAATTAATCTATTTCCCAGTCTCAGGTAATCACTTTGCAACTTCTCAGTAGCCTGACTTTCAAAGGAACTTTATGCTCTGTCAGTTTCTATACCTATGTTGTCAAAGAACATGGGAATGACATAAGCCTCTTGGTAAATTGTCCACAGCTGTCTTTCACATCCATTTCCTAGAAGGCAGTAGCATTGAAAACATACTTTGTTCTAAATGTTATACATTGAGAATGCATTCTCTGTCTCTTTATTTAGTTTTCTGAGCAAACTTTGAGTGTCCTACTATTTCACAGCTAAAAGATGAAGTTAGTAAGATCTCCTTGTTGACAACACTAAGTAAGACTGCAACACTTGTTTGCACAAAAGCTCACCTCATCATGAGCTGCAGCAGTCACACCAACTAGAAGCAGTTGCTTAAACTCGATGCTAACTCTCTTGCATATCACCTAAGGTCTCTTGTCCATGCTTTGTGTACTTTTGTCTGGTACCTGCTGTTTACTGGGGAGAAATATACTACAGACAAATGGGCAAAATTAATCAGAGGGAAAATTCACATTCAACACCAACCCATTTTATGAATAAAGTGTAAGATGAGTGCTACCTTACTGGGGTGTCATAAATGTATACTAAAACTTGGAGGTGAGAAATGCTGACACAAGTTGCCACAAATCTATAAGAATTGATCTAAAGGAATAAAACAGAACTAAAAGGGAAAGTATAACACCATGACAACTGAAGAAAAGGGAAAATCTGACACGAATAAGAATGATAGATTATGTGAGATTGCATGGTAAATTATTTAATTTTTAGAAGCAAAGGAAATGGAGTAAATATCATCTCTCTGGACTTCAGCAGAGCAGGTGATGAAGTTCTGTATAGTAAACTATTTTAGTTTAGCAAGAATATAGGCTAATAGAACCTGTAGGCTGATGCAAAGAGGGAAGAGATCAAGCTGAAGAGAGGTCCCACATAATTTAATATCAGAACTAATCCTGAAACATATTTTCAGTAATGTTAATACAGACCTATACAGAAACGGCTGATGCAATGTGTTTCTGACATACAACTGGAAAGTAATTTCAGTGAAGATCAAGTTATTAATAGAATTAAAGAAAGAAAAAAAAAGCAAGAGTTTTGCTTCCTAGCGAAGACTAGGAGATTTTAGTTTTTTAATTGAGAAGAATAAAACCAGACATAGGAATAGGTGATAACCATTGATAAACAAATGCAGACTTCAAACGACTTTGTAAATTAAGAGAAAATGTTGTCATGAGAATAAATCTGACCAAACAGTGTCTATGATAAGACACTGCTGGACCCCATCCCAACACTTAGATTCTTATATTAGCAATAAAGCCAGCAGACTTTATTTTGCAAATTAGTGGAAGTTTATAGTCTTGCATTTAATTGCTTAATGTCTGACTACAGTCAAGGCAGCTGATGTAAAACAGAAGCTTGTGCAGCAACAAAGTATTAAGAAACTATAGTCACAATGTACTGTTTCTAGTACAAAATAGATAAAAGGATCTATAATTCCTTACAAGGGGAATTTGCAGCATTAAGGGTAAGAATTCTTAGCAAGAAGGTGGGGTTTTTCAGTAGGAATGGTTCCAAAAAATCTCATCTAGTAAAGGAAGATATTAGAAGAAATTATCTGATTAAATACTGGCATTTCTAATTGAAGAATACCTTTCAGCTAATCAAGGAAATTCTTTAAACAGTCTTTTTCACAACATGATTCATCAGAACTCCTCTAGGTTTTACTTTATGATGAGATGAATTGTGCCCCAAAAGTGTCTAGTTCTCTCTGCAGACTACCAAATTACCCAGAGAGCCAAGATCAGGTGTATATATGGCATCCTCAGCTTCTACAGCTGAAGCAACAGAAAACAGATCTTTCAAGGCTTCTCCTAAATCAAAGACAATGCATGTGACCTTAGCAGTGTCATTTGGTTCCTCTGTTTCTTTATGCTCATCTATAAAATGAAGATAATAGAATTTCTATAGCTTGCAGGGTAACACAGTGGGTTGTGTATTACCTTGCTCTCTAATAAGATAGCAATGGATGCCCTAAAAGTACTTAGGCTATTCTGAACTGTTAAACGAGGAAGCCAAGAAGAACAAAGAGTAAAACTTGTAAACTAGTTTATTGGCAGAGAGACCCATTTGATACCTCTCTGAAGCAATGCACCATTAAAAGATGGGGTTCCTGTAAAACATCCTGTTAATCATAGCAGTAGGAGTGATGTTTTTGAAAGAGGTAATAACCCTCCCTCCTGAATAAGACAATTCAGACTGGATATATTTTTCTCTTTAGTCACACAAATTTTGTTCCATTTGTCTCGTGACTTAGGTAAACAATTGCTCCATAGAGAAAATAATATTTTCTATTTATTGCCCACTGACAGACACATGATACATCATTTTAAAATGTCTATGTCCTATTTTAAGATAGATACCAGGGAAATGTTTGCCATCATTCAAATATTTACTGAAGCATTCATTCCAACACATTTCTAGAGTAACTGGACTTGTGCTAAGATACATATGTGTTATGCAAAGGCTGATTTTCA
This sequence comes from Luscinia megarhynchos, assembly GCA_034336665.1. Taxonomy (NCBI): domain Eukaryota; kingdom Metazoa; phylum Chordata; class Aves; order Passeriformes; family Muscicapidae; genus Luscinia; species Luscinia megarhynchos. The sequence continues at coordinate 52,859,759 of JAPFBE010000003.1, read as the reverse complement.
TCTTGTTTTCACCAATAGCAGTTGACTTCAGCTGAATTACACCTATTTGCTGTAGAATTGCTTCCAGAATCATCCTTATATTTCACCCAGAGCTTACAAATATCCAGCAGGAAAGCATCATTTTATTGCAAGGATAAATTGGTGTTCACCCAGAATTCCCTGGGAGAAAGGTTTTTTTTTAACCACATTGATTTAGAGAAACATAGAGGCCTTATTTATTTAAAATCAAGGATATGAATATTTTAACAACAGCAGCAGCAGAAGACAGAAGGCAAGCATTCAAAGTTGCTGCAAAAAAAAGAAAAAATACCTCCTGTTACATTGTTTGGAGCTAATGGATGATGATAGAATTTGGAGCGTGCAGAGAAAGAGGTACAAAGAAGTACTTGTCAATAATAAGAACAACAGCCCTATATTTACAATGCAGTGTTTTAAGCCAAAATAGACATTCTTTTCTCTGATCTCAGGAAAAGCTATCTGCAGCTCACAGGCCCAAATTTCCGTCTTCTTATATCACTCAAAAGAAGCACTGAGATAACTGTGCTAGAGATGACAGACTAGTAACCCCTCTAGCAAGCCAGACCAGTGGGGGGGTGTCATGTTTTTTGTATCTGGGCTGAAAGCACTCTTCCTACTTAGAAATGCTCTCTTTTGTTCTCCCTGGTGCCTGAAATTCATTCTCAAGAGATATGAAAAGTTGAAATTCATCTCATAAAAGAAAAAGGGTGTCTTCAATTTCCATAGGAACAAAGAATCACAAAACAAATGTAAATCCTTTTCTCTTTTTATTTCCTCTCAAGGCAGAACTGCTCACAGACATCATAAACCAAATCCCCAGCTGTACCAAGCAGCACCAAAGTCAGAAGGTGTCACCCCCAGTATCTGCCCCCATAAAAGAAACATAAGGACTAGCCAATACTATTCTATATCAGCCATGTAAAAAACAATGAAACAAAGTCAGTTTGCTCATAAATATAAATTTGCAACAATCATTATTGCTAACCAGACTAATGTCAGAACAAGAAACAAAAAATTGCATCTAACAGCCCTATTGTATTTTAATTGAAAAATTTTCTTACTCTCAAAGGATTTGCACAGTGTTTTACCTGTTGTAATAAGTTGCAACTCTAAATAGCTCAAACCACATTATTCAAACCATATCCTGAAAGATCAAAACTAGAGCTCCTAATCTTAAAGGCTAGTAATATTACCAATTGAAAGATATTACTTTACTTCAGTTTGGCAATCCTCTTATCCACAGACAAAACTTCCATGAGAGCAAACATATTGCTAAAACAGTGCAATGGCAAGCTTTTCATAGTTTAATTTTCAGTGAGCAGTCTAAGAGAATGTCCTAGTAATGTCTTTCATTTACAATTGCAAAGATCATTCAAATCTTAACTGTCAAGATCCTAACAACATAAAACTTCTAGTTTTAAAATAATGCCTATGCCATTTTTAGCTTTACATGGGGCTGAGGATCCTCTGTTCTACTCTATTAACCCCATAAGCCTTCATATTGTGCTTCCTTTTGGAAACTCTCTACTGCACAGAACAATTGTAAAACCCAATTTCTTGTCCTGAAGTTCCTCTTCTGACCTCCTCCATCAACCACAAACAAACAATATGAAGAAAATAATTAACATGAAATCCACTCACAGCCCAACACCTGTCAGAAGAGTAGCTATGCAGGCACAGTGGTGCCTACATGGTAATTTGCACAGTAAGCACATGGGCCTGAGACCAGAACCCCTCGCACAATCTCCCTTCAGAGTCTTCTCTACCACAGACTGATTTGGGCAAAGAGGGAACTTACTCTGTCAATGGGGGATTTCCATATGGTTTTATGCTTCACATGGCATATTGCTTCTGACTAAGGTCTGCTTAAGTTTTGGAAACTTAAGTGTAAAAGACAAACAGACGTCTTGAAGACTAAAAGCTTTTTGTCTCTGAAAGACTTCTGAAATGTTACTGCATAAGAGACTTACAACTTCCTTTGTAGTGTAAGTACTTTACTACTTGAGGTACCTGTGCAAGGAGGCAGCAAGAAGCATTGATGATTTCGTTAACTATTTTCCTTCTCAAGCATCCTATTCTTGGGTCACTGAAAAAGCAGCAAGGGGAGAAGTGACTTCTGCTTTATCTACACAGTAGAGACATTATTGAAATTAGGAGTGATACAAGCTTTTAGTGCATAGCTTACAGCAGCACAAAGTAAACAGAATATAAAACAAGAACCCTAACATGCAATCCTTAGATGTTCTGGTAAAGCTACTCTGTGAACGCAGTTAAAGAGACCTGAGGCAAAAGCAATAAAGTGCCTTTCAGCTCTCATAATGGGCATCCTGTTTCTTAGGCATAGCCACACAGTAAGCCAATCAGAGCTCTCTCTGTATTTGCTCATCAGTCCCACATCCCAGACATATAAACTCTGTTAGCTGGATTGTCTAAGGGGCAAGTATTTCCTTTTTTTTGTCTTTGTAATCAAAAGGGTTTGCTTTGCTTTTTCTTCTTCTAAAGTTTTATACTATTTACACAGCAGAAGGACAGACTCTAGAATTTTTCCTGTCCTTAATAACTCTTTTGTCAATTTTTACAGAATATTTACTTAGAATTTGATCCTGATTGACAGATAATATACTGAACCAATCACCTTCAAAACTCTGGACAAATCAATAGAATAAAAAAACAAAACAAACAAACAAACAAAAAAAACCCAAACAAAACAAACAGATGAACAAAAACCCCATATATTTTTAATGTCCTCCAAGTCTGCCAACATCTTTTTCTTTCTTCCTTTTTTTCTTCCTTTTTTTCTGCTTTTCTTCCTTCCTTTCTTCCTTCATCTCTTTATTTTCTTTCTTCTTTCTTCTTTCTTTCTTTCTTTCTTTCTTTCTTTCTTTCTTTCTTTCTTTCTTTCTTTCTTTCTTTCTTTCTTTCTTTCTTTCTTTCTTTCTTTCTTTCTTTCTTTCTTTCTTTTCTTTTCTTTCTTTTTCTTTCTTTTTACTTTTTTTTTTCTCATTTCAAAATGTAGGAATAACCAAAATCTTCTACTCCCAATGAAAGAAATAGAATAGAGAGCCTGATGTCCTGTCAAATTACTTTTTTCTTATGATTTTACCTTTGTCAACATGTGGAAATGTAACTTGTAGTCACACAAAACACTTTTGCATTAAATATAGAAGACTGTAATTCTTATTTTTACCAACAAGCTCTATTTCTGGATAGATAAAATATTAACTAGAAATATTGTATGACTTTTTCTTCATTGAAAGTCTGTGTGTGATTATGGGTATTCTCAGTACAATCCAAATGCACAGAGAAACACTATCTGTAAATACAATGCAAGGCATTAAAAAAAAATTTAGTTTGGCTAATTTCCAGACCATAGCCACAGATAAACTTTTGGGAGATGAAAAATGCACATTATTATTTTCAAATACAAAAGATTCAAGACACTCTAGTCTACTCTTCAGAGTATACATTTTATATGTGATCAATATAAAAAAATAATCTCATAGCAAAATGTGTAAAAATATGCCAAATGTGTCACCCAAATCATTCATTAACAGTAAGCTGATTAACACAACACATTTAATTTCAGAGTAAAATTCAAAGCCTGTTATGGCAAAACAATTTAGGCTTACAGGATTGTATTGAGCCCTGTTATGCTTGACCATGCTAATGTAGCTGTTTTTATTTCAGAAGCACTGGGGAGGGAAGCATGAAATCATTATTAATTATATAAATATTAAGCCACACAACTGGCTCTCTTACTGTTTTCAAATGGTAGCATCTGCAAATTCAGCCTGTAATAAACACTAATGCATCCAGAGACGAGAGTGCTGACACATGAATGGGATGCTTTGTCAGACTTGCATAAAAATGTAGATGAACTGCAGGAAAAGAACACCAAAGAATTCAAAGGGTTTCTTGATTGCCCTCTTTAAAATGCCAATTTAAGCTGGCCTTTCTTATCTTCCTCTACATGCATGTGACACTTTAGGAGGCCTTTCTTATTGTAGTATAATTCAGTAATTGTTCCAGTTCTGTGCACCATGCCTTCCTTCCAAAGGGCAGCATGAGACATATAATTCTCGTAATGAACAGCTGCATCATTTAAGGGTCGAACTAGCAGGGCACTGCTCCTTATTTTTGTTTTTGTAGCAGTTGCCTAGGTATTCCAAGCCTATTTAGGAATACAATCCTTTGTTTGCCTTACTTCTCATAGATGATATATGTTTAGACTTGGTAATGTTCCAGAAAAGAGATTTTATCAACTGAAGTTGCATAGCAAGCTTTCCTCTCATTTTGCTTCAAAGGGCAGCAGTACAGAACTAGAACGAGGTAATTTTTTTCCCCAGCCATGAACATTCTCTGTTCTAACATGCAGACTCTTTCAAACTCTGAGCGATCCCCTTTCCAAAGCATGACAGACTGAAACACAGAGCTATCAAAGGCATTTCCACACGACATTTCTCTCACCAAGGCTAATCTTCCAAATGTTGAAAAGGTCCAGGCAGCTAGGCCCTACAAGATGAAGGCTGCATGCTGATTAATCAGCTGCTTTTTTATTCTGTTCTGGCAAGTGTTCCCTTTCTGTAAATAAAAGGTTTCCCCTGGATTTCCTGTAAACTAAGGAACAGAAGGCATCTTTGGATCAGACTCATAAAGCAGCAAAGCCTTCTGCTGTCACATCCGCAGGGGTAGGTTGTTTGTTCTATCACAAATATCCTTTCAGGTGTCCTGGGGAGAATGAGCTAACCTAACACAAACATTATTCCAACATAACAAAATTACATGGTAACCACAAAGTCGCCTCATCATTAATTATGTTCTTTGGCTTCCTGCAGCACTTCAATTGTTGCTTGCTTGAGGAGACCTGACTGGAAATCGTGTCACTGCAGAAGTTCAGGTTGGTTCATGATGTGTAGCTCAGTGTAGCACAAGTCCCTCAAAGAAACAATGTCATACTAAAGACAAATACATTTATTTATGTCTCACAGTGCTGGCTTTCTATTCAAATGGTAAATAGGTAGTGTGAAAGAGATGTGACAGACCGAAGAAGACTAGAAATTGTCTGCAAACTGGCAGCCACTGTGGTTCACTGACAACCAGAATTACTTTCAGGCAGTTTGGCACATCTCCATTTGTCACACTTAAAAGCTTGAGCCAAAGTTATCCAATTATTACAGAGCACAGAATTTCTCCCTCAAAGCTGAAATAGAAATACAAGTGTTTAAGATTCACAGTGTGCATCATGTCACCTATACATCAGAAAGGGGTGTAAAACAGTTATAAGTAAAACATACATAACTTAACTCCCATCACACCCTCTTGGCTGCCATTCACCTCAGCTTGTCTTCTATGCTGTGCATAGCATCCCTGTACTATTTATTCCAGACAATGATTTCTCTTGTAGAGCGAATCCCTTCTGCTGTAAATCATGAAAACAGCTAGCACAAATAGTTTGTGAATATAACAAGTATCAGGGAATAAGCTTTTGAAATATCTATCTAGGCCAAGAAAGGGAAACAGTTCCCTCCTCCAGCAAGATTTTGAAGGCAAGGTGAAGGTTGCTTATTTTGAAAGTAGAAGACCCTTCATGAATCAGTATCAGTTTTTGACATCATTATATGCCCATCCATCACTGCACAGCAATAACCACTGTATCTTGTGCTATGACCCAATGCCAGTTTATATATGATTTTATTTGAATTACTGCTACTGCAGTCATGAGGGTCAGGTTTATACAGCTCTCATATGGATGGAATTTTTCATTGAACCACAGGATTTCCTTGGAGAATTTCCACTGTCCCTAAGTGTACAGAACTCCTCTTTTATCCAGATGAGCTTTTCGTGTTCAAAGAGGAGAAAAAATTCAACACTTTCAAATACTATGAATGCTAATAAAAAGATCTGTGAGGTGCTTCTTTAGATTCTCTAAGGCAAATTTAGATATTTAAAATAGACAAAAGGAAGGCTACACTCCTGGCAATCTATAATCAAGAGGTTTGAAACACTTGTACTTTTCAAAGTAACTGATGAAACAGATCTTTTCAAGAAGCAAGGAAGAAATCACAGGGGTTAAATAATGAACAAAGATTGAGGCACTTTCCCTATTCTCTGCTATTTGAAGAAAGCTGCATCTGACCCCCTTCTTTGCTTGCCCCCCTTGAAGCTTTCATGAAAAACTGATTTAGGAAAAATATTCTGAGATTCTTATCTGAGTTACTGCCTATTCCCAGTCAAAAGCTGATATTGAACTTGAATTGGTAAGAACTACCATTATTTCAAGTTTAGTGTAGTAAATAATATCAGAATCTTTGCTTTTAATTGCTAATTTATATATTTTTATGTTAACAGCAACATTCTTCCTGCTTAATGCCATGATATTTTTGACTGCAAACTCCAGCAATAAATTTAGCAAATTAAATGTTTGCTAGTGAGGACATTTCAGGCCAAATTTTATAACTAATCACTGGAAAATATTGTTTTTCAGACATTTTCCCGCTGAATTTTTCCCATACTATTTCCTCTATATTTCACCTTTGAATTTACATTCTAGTTATAAAGATAGTATAGCTTTGCTTTTTTGACGTTGATTAGCGGAGGAATAGTTTCTAGCAGTAGCTTGCTTTCTACATCACTGACATATGCATTTTGTGATGGAGAAACTTCAATTAATTAGCCTTTATAAATCACTTGATGACATTTTTTATATGAGAGAAATGGATGTGATTGCAAGGAGGTGTAATTTCATGTCTAGACATATACATGTTTTCAACACTGATTATTTTAGAGTTGGGATTTTTTTTTTCACTTTTGTTTTAGGCAAACCAGCCAAAGAACCTAGAAGGCAAAACCACTAAGGGTACCCTTTCAATTACTTCAGTGTCCCATAGCCATTGGGTGAAAAAACCACCAGTGAGATAGGGCCTAGAATGGTTGTCACCTGGAAAATCTCTCCCAGTCGCAGTGTGGGGAGGAGAGCACGGGGCAGGGGCTGCTCCCAGCAGGCAGTCAGCATCCAGCCATGCTGCTCCTGAGACTGCCCAGAGATACAGGGTGCCCAGCCAGCCTCATGGCCTTGACAGTTCCAGGCATATTTATGGTATAGGCAGACTCTGCAGCAAAACCAATAAAAGTGCATAAAAGACATTTTGTAATTTGTGTGATTTTCTGCTAATAGAAATAGAAATGGAATTTTGGTTGTCTGAAGTTATGTATGTGAGCAAATAAAATAAACTTGGAGCAAGGGGAGGAATTACTTGGGTTTTTTTTCCCCTCTAGATAGTCCAGCTTGCTTTTCAAAACCTATGTAAATATATTTTCTACATTGTTACTGACATAAATAATATCCCATTTTGTGTCATATTTTATCCAGTTCTTGGAATTACTGTTTGCATTTAAGTGTTCTGTCAAGACTTTTCAGAAACGCTTGATTTTATTTTCACCATCTTTTCAAGAGAGGGGGAGAAATGTCTTTCGTTAAAAAAAAAAAAAAAAAAAAAGTTTGAGACAACTTCCAGAAGAAAAAAAATAGTAATGAACTACCCTGTCACAAATACCTAGTGGAACTGAAAAGAGAAAACAGAAGATTCATTACACTTGTCTGCCTACAGATGATTGTTTGAAAGGTCACCCAGATGAAAAATGTCCTCCAAACCAAAAATGTACATCTGGTAAAGAAAATTACTCTTGTAGGACAAAAAAAACAAAAAAACAAAACAAAACAACCCCCCCCCCCCAAAAAAAAAAAAAAAAGCTATTCTTCTTATTTGCATTAAGAAAATAAGGTGTCTAACTGGTCAAATACACAGATTTCACTGTTAAACACACTGCCTTTGTGATGGGAGAAAAATCCATATATAAATATCTTCTTTACTTCCTTTGCATGCACATACACATGTAACCAGACTTCGTTGTAAATAATTTTTTTAAATTTAGGGCAACAGAAGTTTTCCAGATAAAGCTACTCAATCAGACTATGAACACTGATTAGGGTATGAATCTGCAATCTACAAAACAGTCTTGAATAACCAGCTATCTTTAAAGCTTTCCCTGCCCTTGTCTCAGATGCTTTGCATTCTATGCTGCCTTATATAAATTCTTTGCTGCAATTGCTGTCCTGACATGTTTCCAGTGAAAAATAATTCTGTTAAAAGATGCATCATGCTCTTTCAGCTCAAGAAGAACATTTTCTTCAGATAAAACCAGAGTTGGGATATAGGCTGAGAAGCAATAAGGTTACATGAATTTAATGAAATCTAACTGGAGAATCTAGATCAAGGTTATGCTCCTCCATCCTAAAGAAACTGTTTGTGAAATATGAGGAATTTTAAGCTAATGCAAAGTCCATAAATAATAGAGAGAATTCCCTCAATTAGTTGCTGCTACATGAGAAAATGCTGTAGGGTATTCTCTGAATTCATAACTGAAAAAGAAACTGCAAAGGATTTATATGAACAAATTGTACAGTGTCTCCAAACCAAAAAATATTCAGCATGCTGTTTTGGTTTTTTTTTCCCTTACTGCTGTATGTATGCTTCTTTTGTCCTAAATATGTCATGTCAACAGTTCTGTGTTTATTTTATGCATTGCAACACTAACTATCTCCTAAGCTGAAGTCGTGGTTACATATCAACATACAGGAGCCAACTGGCTGTTTAATGATAACAGAAATGTTTTGGTGAATGACTTGCATAATTACACAGGGACACACAATTTAGATAATGAGTTCTTTTTAGGATTTCTATGCTTGGCAGTCACATTACTGAAATCTACATGAAACTGGAGGTCTAGTAAGTACAGGAATTCCTGTTAATAACAATAATTAAAAATCCATGCCTGAATGTAACGCTTACCTAAAAGAAGTTTAAAGAGATTTTAATTAAAACTATTATATTTCATAGAAATGGAAGAAATATGCTTAAATTTAATGCAGTGAAGAAAATGAACAGACTTATAGGTAATAAATTTCTTAGTCCTTTCGAGCAAAGTATTTTCAGTGATAAACATCTACTCTCAGTAGCTGGGCACCATCCACATTTAATTGAAATTAAATTTTAGCAAGGATAAAATGGAAACCAGTATAAGAATTTGAATAAGAAAGGGGAAAAAAAATCCTTCTTTGCTGAGGACCACCTAAAGCACAAGGATGTGTTTATATAGTTGCTTAATCATAATCCTACTTACAGGAAACTTCCAACCTTGAATAGGCACATGTGTATGGATAAGCATGTCTTTCTACACATATATACTTCCATATAGCAATAATTGAATAAAATTTAAAGTTAAAACCAATACTAGTCAAAAGTATTGGCAGCTCTTCACACCTCACATACCCTTTCTACTTCAACTTTAATCTTTCTAGTTTGATAACACGGCTTTATATCTTGTCTCCTAATATTACTGCTTCAGATCTTTCAGTTCTGGAACAGGACAGAATAATCACACTGCTCTGTGAAAATGTGGTGACTTATTAAGAGCTAACTGTGCTCAAGTAAATTCTTTCCATTGAACGATCCATTACAGTGTAATCATGACCAAGCACACAGCCCTGATCAATACAAAGGTACATACTTGCTGTAAAACAGCTCCACTAACCAGGGTAAGTAATCCACCATTCTAAACACTTGAAGAACCAACCAATTAAGCACCACGTAAGGTCAAATATTATTGATTGTAGATTCAAGTGAAATTCCATTTGTTGCTTCTCCTTTTCTTGATTTTGCTTGTAATCCTAGTATTATTCCCTTGAAAATACATTTTTATTTTTTTCCCCAGTGGCTGCACTCACATAGCAATAGGATATGAGTGGTTTCACAGAACAACATAATGATGCATTGACTTGAAGATCAATACTGCTAAAAAACCTTGGAGACAGAGAAATAAAGAGGAAAACATATTTTTCAAAATCCACTAATGGTCAAACTTCTACAGCTTTTAAACAGCAGGGTTTGACAATCCCATGAACTTTTCTAAAAGCTACCAGATATCTATATTTTAGTAATTGAGAAATGCTTACAAAAGCTAATTTCATTTTTCTTCCATGGACAGTGAAGAGGGAGTCTAAAATACTATAAGGATCAAGAGTAAGGTGTTCTTAATGAACACATTTCTGTGTCTTGAGCACAGTAATGCTCTGCTACAGTCTAGTCCTATTCTAATATATGAAAAAGTCCAAGATACCAACTAAGGTTATATAAAATGCATTGCTCTTTTGTCCTCTTGTTTTGCTCTTTTTCTGCTTTAAAATCATCAGTTAGAAGACATAGATTTCACAGTTTGGACAGAAGAAATATAAAGTATTAAAAAATTACTCATATACAAAACCGTTGCAATAAAAATCCCTTTTATTGTTATTAATTTTTCTCACCCTCTTATTCTTGGCCCAACTCACAAAAAATCCCAATTTTTTATAATTTTTTTTTTTTTTTATTTCATATATACTCTTCTGGGATATCTTATTCACAAAGAAGTTAATATCTTTCATCTTCCCTTCCAGAAACGTTTTCATATCACCAACATGTGGTTCCTATTTTAGACCCACAAAAAGAAGGGAGTGAAAATATTCCTTCCCAGTTGGTAAGGAGACCACCTCCAAGCATTTTTCTTCTCAGACTCTTTCTTTCTGAGAACAAAGTCCCTTTGATGAAGTTTAACACTGGCCAGATATGCCCTACATCAAGTTCCTGAATGGGAGTCTTCAGCACAGAGAAGGAAATGGGAAACCTTGATTTCTTTGCCATTCTGCAGTTCTTTGGGGAGACTTAACTTTGAAGCACCGAACTGGCAGGGATTAAATGTGCACTGCAGAAAACTTCTGGGTTCTGTGATTCCAAATAAGTCAGAGAGTTCTGTCAATCTGACAGTCATCTAGTTTATTTCTTTACTTCAAGCACTTGGCTAATGCAATAGTTTTTTAAAGTTCATCATAAGCTGCTATAAGCACTGACAAGCAGGGGGTTAACAGCGACTATTTTAAGCTTCTACAATACATTGATTTATTATATTTGGTATCAAACCATCCTTCTTGTGTGCATGTTTTCATTTTTCAAACACATTTGGCATGTTCTCTTAGCTTCTCTATAGCTTTCTAATAGAAATTTAATTTAACCTAAACTCATTAATAAACTTCTGCTTTGTATTGTCTTTTGAGTCTGCTATTAAATTAGTCACATTGGCATATGCACTTTCATTCATCCACAGGTAGAATGATATTCTGGTGTATTTTTATCTGTCTGTCTCCAGAAACTGTGAACAGAGACATGGAAATATCACATATTTGGAGAAATGCCACCTGGCACAAATCACTAGGTGACTGGATATTGTGAAGAGAAACAATTGACTAAATAAAAAAATCTGCTTATTGGAACACAGCAGTGCATCTGACTTTTACATTTAAGAGTGAACCAAAATATTTGTCTTGGTTAGGCTTTGATGGTGTTCAACAATTTCTTATTTTTGCCTGCCTCAGTAAGCTGTCATTACTTGTCTGATGATGTTCTACTTTGTTTATTTATTCATTTGTTGGGTTTTTTTTCCCAACACACAGCAAAAGGAGAGGAAAAGTTTTTTATTAAACAAGGCACTGGTACTTTTCATGGGACTACAGAGACCAACACAGATAAACTCTTTACACAATACTTTTAAAATGCACTTTCAGCTCAGTATGAAATAGAAGCTACCAGAGCTTCTCAAATCCAGTAATGTCCTTTGATGCCAGCTGTTCCTATGGCATATACATCCTACCTACTTCTGTATTTGTGGCAGACTTCTCTATAGGTCAAACAGAAACAGAAGTGAGAAACCAATTACCTGAGCTAGCAGAAACAAAGCATAAATTTTGTAGCAGATTTGGTAGACGTAATTGAAAATTTCCCATAAAAACGTGGGGCTTTTTCCGGTGGAAAATAGAACTTTTCATGATGGAAATGTCTGCCATTTCTAAAAGGTTACTGCAGATGAAAATCCAGGGAGGTCAAGCTACAGGAAGATGCATAAAGAATCTGCATTGAAGATCTTTTGTTGTACAAGCACATATTCACACATTCTGAATTAAAATACTTGATCCTTGGCTAGAAATTACTTCATTTGGATTTTTTTGCCCAAGAAAAGGTCACACTTATTCTTCCAAATACCTCTTTTTACATGATTCTGAGATACAGCTTGGATTGTGGATAAAAATTAATTGACATTTAATATTTACTATTTTTCTCCTTCTTGTCTTAACGCAAAAGCATATGAATGAGGAAGATTAACTGCAGTCTTATGTTAGAAGTTTCATAGGATGTGAGGCTGAGTAGCATCATATGTGAAAAATTATGCTGAAGTCCTACTCTGCATTACCCTCTCCCTGTGCTTCTTTCAAATTCAACACTATGGCACTGTTGACTTGAAACAAGTTCATGTTGACAGCCTTAAAAATGGCAATGAAGACTGATCTGCAGGAAACAGGATATCAACTAGCATGTTAAAGGAAGAGGTACTACAATTAAATTTGATGTGATAAGATACATGAAATAAACTCTGCAAGTGTAAAATTGGACTGCATTTACTGTTCATCATGTCACCTGTGCTTGGTCCACAAGTTCTGTTCTACTGGGACCACTTTAAATGTTTCAAATCTCTGAGCACCTGTCAAACACCTGTTTGGTTTTTTTCCTTTCAAGGAAAGCCAGCTGCAAAACGCCCATGTTCTTTTTCTTCACCACATTACATTCACTCTTGTATGGGCACCCAACATTGCACTGTAGCACTTGCAGTTAGAAGCCATCTCTGAAAAGACTTGCATACAAAATTAAATAGATTTTTTTGACTTAGTGAAAGTACTTACTTTGTTTAAAAAAAAGAAAACAAAAAGAACTTAGTGTACATGCAAGTCCTTCAGAATTATTTAGCATCTTAATGAAGGTGTAAGTAAATGCACTCTAGTTTGTGACTGTTTCCTTTTGAGTCTTCTAAATCTGTGGTATTAGGATCCCAGATCTAACAAACTCATTTTACTTTTGTTCAGAGGGCATCTCTTTGCACTCATCAAAACATTGTCTAATATTCATATGAATTCTAGTGAGTTGATCGATAAGAAAAGAAAAAGAAAAAGGAAAAAAAAAAAGCAACAGTTTTCTTCTGCAAATTCTGCCCAAGAAAAATTCCCTTATCACGTGGCCTAAATATATTGTCTATTACCTCTCCTTTAAATGGTTAGAGGCTTTAAGAAACTCATTCTGCAGGATATGATGGGAAAAAAAAAGGGTGACCTTGATAGTTATTACTGCTTGAAGTATCAGAGTCATTTAACAAAGCTTTTTTAAAAAAAACCTTCTAACCTTTGAAAACCTAATTAAATTGAATTACCACAACAGATAAAGGATCTTAAGAACGAAAAGATTCTAATAATTGCAATTTCAATACTTTTTTATGTAATTATCATTAGCATTATAACACCTACAGTCAATTGTTACTGTTTATGGGAATTCAGAAGGTAATAATTTACAAGATGCAATTATTCTTACTAGAGACATAGTTTAGCATCTTAAAAGTTAGATTTTAACTAAAAAAAGTTGACAAAGTTAGCTTTTGTAATCGATACTTCATTCTATACCAAAGCAAGTCAAACCACTACCCCCCTACCCCTTTAATTGCTCCTATTACAGGAATGCACACAAAATAAATTTTTTTGCTGTGCTATATTCATAGCGTAGTCTAACGTTCTTAGTGGCGTAAAATTGACTTTGTCAAGGGAATCAGATACATAAGCAGTAAACATGATCCTGCAAGAACCCTGGCTGGAATTATAGTAGAGCAAGAACAGGAACATTAATGGAAGATGCACAGACTGGACAACAGCAATCCTTTAACAAAACTGTAATCTGCAACAATTTATAGCAGCAGAGAATTTGGTTCACTGATTCAATCCAAGAGAAAAAACTCTCAACGTATCCCTGCAGAAATGCTTCTCCTTGGTTTAGCTCATCAGGCACATTGTTTTATCCACTGCTGTAAACAAAGAAAAACTGCCTGTGCTTTCTGTGCAATCCTGAAACTCCATTTGATTTCAGCAATTTCATGGTTCATCTACTAGCTGAAAGAAAATTTCTCCCAAGAAGACTACGCACATGAAGCACTGCCAATCTCAAACACTTAAAATTCTGAGTCAAGGATCAAAATTCAAGGCAGTTTACAGAAAAATAAAGTATACATTTGATTGCTTAGGTATGCCTTTTGCTTTCCTGTAGTTCTTAAAATAACATTTTATTTCCAAATTTCTTCCTTGAATCAGAGGTAATGGGCATTGATTTACTTTTTAAATAAAAAATTATACTCATGCGTATTTCCAATGACATGAACATGCAACCTAAAGAACTGACACTGATCTCATTATATAGAAAACACATAGAAATAATGTGTGCAGGACAATTTTCATCAGACTAAAGATTTTTAAAAATAGAAATCTCTTCAATATTTTGTTGATTTACGGTCTGTAGTCTGAATTCAGGTCATCTAATCTTTCTTAGCAAAGAGAAAAACAGAACAGAATGACAGTGAAGATAGCTTGTACTTCCTTCACACAGTGTCAAGGTATTTTATATTCTCTTGCCATTCTACTGCTGATTTATGACCTTTGTGCTACTAGAGATCACACAACTTCATAATGTTTTACATGAAAATAATTTGCTATTCTCATTTGCAAGCCTCTCTTACTATTGAGAAAACATAGCAGATTTTCTAGCAAATGGCTTTACCACATAATTATCCTATTCTTTTTTTTTTTTTTTTTTTTTTTTTTTTTTTAATAATTTGATTTAGCTGCTATACAGCGTATAAATGTTGTGTTTTTCCAACAGCAAAATAACACCTCACTTGATCTGTGAGATGTGCAGGCTCTTTAATATTGTACCTGTTGTACTACTGGAGAAGAGGGGAAGAGGATAAAAAAAGATTAGCTGCTCTATTTAATTTACAGAAAGAGAATAAATAAAATAAATGGAATATCATGCTGCTTAAAACTTGTATATTGTTTTGCCAAGCACAATTTAAAGTAGAATGAAGTAAAATTAAGATTAGGAAGATCTTGAACTACTGTTGTTGGAAGTCAAAATAATTTGCATTGCCTATAGCCATATTTACATTTGTGTGCTTTCAGTGAATTTATGATCTTTTTTTTAGTTGTAATATTAGTAACTTGACTATGTGATTGTAGGATGAGACCCAAAAATATGTTACCACTTAAATATTTCTGTATTTAATACTTCAACTCACTTGAAAATGTTTATAGTGCTTTATTTCCTTTTCTTTCCTTTAGCAAAATACTTCAAATAAAATACCTGGGAGAGTTTAATAAAAGCAAAGGGCAAAATGGGGTGTTGGACAAAAATTCATTGAGTTTGTACCCACTGAAAAAGTGTTAACCAGCAACATGATCATAATTAGAGGGCTCACAAAAATTATAGATTCAATTTGAACATTAGGAAATGACAACATAAGATCTCAATCCTTAATACCTCTTGGGAATTTCAAATTGAGAACAATACTAAAGGACATTCATTTCAAGAAATTACTGATTAAAGAAGATGTTGCTGTTTATATAAATTTAAAATGCGAAAACAGCTCATTTGAAATCTTAGCGTCTCACTTGTTAAATTTATTACTGTTTTCATCTAAAGTGTACATGCTAACATATCCTGTAAAACCAAACCCACTGAATTGTTTAAAACAAGAACACATAGACATATAGTATTGAATTACAAATCTCTCATAAGAGAACTTGGCTCATGATAATTATTTTCTACTTAATTTGTAAAATTGAAAGGAGAAACAAGCCAAATAAGTCCTCTATTTCATATGTATATCAATGACAAAAATAAATCTGTTGCATGGAAAATATATCAGTGAAGTCTACTGCTTCAGTAGGAGCAGTGAATGAAGAGATGATTGAAAAAGTACCAGAATGAAAACTGGGTATAAATCTTGCTTCAGTTCAGAACATTTTATTATTAAACTGAATTATCATAGGAAAAATAAGATCACTGGGGAATCAAATCTCTCAGTAGAGCTAAGACAGTACTGAAGGCAATAATATCAAATGCCTTTGTGCACATATGTATTGTAAGAACAAAATTTAGTGTCAAGTGAATGATGTATGAAGTGCTGCTCATAGGCAAGAAATCAATTATAGAATCCATGGGCAATTATCTCTTACTGGAAGGAACACGGCATCTGATAACCTTTCAGTGGATATTCTAGCACACTAAACAAAGATAACAGCTGCAAAAGTTAAAGTTCTTAAAAGAGAGAAATCTCCTTAACCCATTCCATAAAATATAACTATTCTTAAGGTATTCATAAAATCATAGGGCTTTAAGAAGCCTCCATAGATCATCTATTCTACTGATTTCTTCAGGTGGAATCAGTTATATTTATGGCATTTCTTAGAGGTGTCTGCTTTTAAAGCCAATGAGTGATAGAGTCTTTTTAATCTACTGAGAGAAATTCTTTCAGAATGCTTCCATATCTATAATGCTGGAAGATTTTTTTTTCTACTGCTTAATATAAATCTTCCTTACTGTAGTTTTTTTATCTTATTCACTGTCTACATGGACAACAGACTTTGCAGCAGTCTGTTACGTATTTTAAAATGATCATATCCCTCTGTCATCCCCCTGCTTCATGACAAGTCAAATTTCCACAATCTTTACAAGCAGATCAGTGTTTTGAAATCTCTTCTTGATCTCTTCTGTACTCTTTCCAAACGGTCTGCATCCTTCAAGTTAGGGTCTGCTCAGAATCAAGTGAAAAAGCTTATTTCTTTCCATGGGCTATTAAGGGAGCCTAGGGTTATTAGCCTCCCAAGGATAAAGTTAATCTTTGTGAAGCACTGAAGTAAATAAATTGTATTTTGTAGTGTCTTGCTAGATGTCTGCAATGTAAGGACCATTGCTCCTAAAATAGCTCCCTGACTATTATTGTATGGCAAATGATGTGAATTACTTGTTGCTGTATTCACAATACAGATGGTCTCAAAATGCAGAGCTATGTGGCTTTACTATGTGACTAGGTTCTAAAGTGTGCTACTCAGCTATTTTATTAAACTTACCATGTAGAATACTTCAATTCTCTAAGGTATGTTCAGAGTCAGAAGCCATTCACTGGGTACAAGCTATTTGAAGAAAAACTTTACAGAGAAATAATCTGGTCCTGTATCTGAAAATGTCTATTCAACTCATGATGCTTCTTTTGGTCATTTTTTCATTGAAAATGTTTTTATTATAAATTGTTTGTGTGTGTGTGTGTGCACGCGCATGCTTGCGACTTCATCACATGATCTAAACCAGGGACAATTTTGACTCTTCAAAATCTTACTTTTAGAACCTCTGGATTATAAAGCAAATTCTAAAGCACTCCCCATCTTTTATAAGCATTCTAAAGCTGTTTATTTCCTCAGAAAAACAAAACTAAAATTCAAAATTAGAAGAAAATATGTTGCTGTGAATGGTATTTCCTTAATGTTGCTGCCTATAGGCCAGCCAGTACTGGAGAACCAAATGACCAGCAGCTAATAAACACTGTAGACATGTACACTCCTGTCCTTCTTCAGGACATTTTTAAATTCACTAGTAAAATAAATCAAAATACTGGGTCAGCCCATTAAAAAAACATGATGGTTAAAATTTTTCCACTCATATAGCAAAGTCATAATGCACAATAGTTTAAACATGAGGTGCCTCCTTAAAAAAAATAGTTCTGCCATTAGAAGCCTTTTCTGAACAGCAATGAAAAGTATTGCTGGCTGTAAAACTGATGAGTAGGTTCTGTTCTCTCAGTAGAGAACCAATGAAGATGAATTGCATTTAAAAGAAAGACCCGGTGTGGAAGGATACAAACTCAGAAATCCAACACCTGCAGCTATGAGAAGGTACAAGTACACCACCTTTTGCCAGCTGTCCATTGCAATAGGTTACCTGCAGTGACTATTTATCTCACGTTGTCTAAAGGTTAATAAAGGCTAGACACTCAATTAATTCAATATCAATCTTTCCTCCGACATCAGCAGCTATTGAATTTGGTCTTCAAACAAAAATGTATGAGGGCATATTTCAGAGATATTTTCTTTTATTATCTTAAAGGAAACAACATTGATAACAACAGAGATAAAGATGTTCTTTTGTATATCTCCTGGATGAATAAAGCTGTAAAGTAATAATGATAAAGCAAGAAAGCAGGAAGGAGCAAGGGATGCTATTTCCCTGTAGCTGGTATTAACAGCAAGTCATAAATTCAGTCACACACACCTGCGCTCATGCACATGAACACACATCTCTCTTCTACCAAGGTCACTCTATGCAAAATGGAACTCACACTCCAGATGCTGAAACACAAGTAGTGTTTATTAATCTCAAGATGTGCTGTTTGTAAGGGGTTATCACCTTCACGACTGCCATGGGGTAGATCTCAAAGATCTCTTTTCGTTGAGCAAATGCTCACTGCAAAACGTGCATTGTCATTGTACTTGACATGCTTCTGACACTATTTTTAAAGCAGCAGTTTCCGCAGACAGCTCACAAATCTGTAATACAAAGGAGTGAGGACACACCCAATCTTACAAAAATTTCAAATACGTACTTCAAAAGCATGCAACCCTGGGTTATTTGAAAATACACTGAAAACAGCCTGAACTCAGGTACTTGAACAGTTCTACTTGAAAATGTATGAAAAAATCCAAGGTATAAGTGATAAATATGAATTTTAGAAACTGATATAATCCTCTCTAACCATACCATACAAATATATGTCTCAGGTTGTAATACAGGATTGTGACCAGAAATGTATATTCTATCACCATCTGTTGAGGATGGTTATGGCAGCGACGCTTATCTCCGTGGCACATACTATCTGCTAATGGGCCATCTTTAAAACCAGGTGGGGCAATCATCTTTATCTTTTCCACAACTCATCCTCTCTCCAAGAAGATACCATCTGCTAATGGGCCATTAAGTCCCACTGTATGACTGATAAAATTACATCATCCTGTTGAGAGATGCTCCAGCCAGGGGGAGGAGCCAAGCCTTTCCTGCCTAGATAAAAAACTGAGATTTGGAACAACAAGGTACCTTCTTTCTACTGGATTCCAGAGGAAAACTGGACCTTTCCACATAATCCCTGGACCTTCAGAGGAAAACTGCACCCTTCTACAGGAGCACTGCTTCAGCTGAACCACATCTGCCACTGCAGGAGGACTGCAGCCACCATTTAATGGGACTGCTACCAACACCCTGATTGACACAGTGTCAGGTTGTATTCTGACTCTATCAGGGTTGGGATTGCTTTTGTAATACTGTATTTCTATTTTAATTTTCCTAGTTAAGAACTGTTATTCCTAATTCCCATATCTTTGCCTGAGAGCCGTTTAAGTTCAAAATTATAATAATTTGGAAGGAGGGTTTACATTCTCCATTTCAAAGAGAAGCTTCTGCCTTTATTGGCAGACATCTGTCCTTCAAACCAGGACACATATATGTTTTATTTGTATTCTCATGTAGCTTGATCCAGACATATCAAATAATTATCCCAGCTCTATCAAAGTATTTTTTTTCCTCGAAGCTGAAAAATCTTCACTTGTAAGACACACAAAAGGTGATTCAACTCCTTGATACAATCTCTGATCAGAGAAAGTCTTTGAGAGAAAGCTGAAGGTAATTCATTCAAATGGGGTATCACTCTATTCTCTCAAATACTCAAGTTAACATCTCCTCTATTCCTATGCTGGCTAACCAATGAGATAATCTACATAAAAACCTACCCCCACTGTGTGTTTCTACCGAATCAATACAGCTCTCAATCTACACAAAAGCACCACAAGGATGTATTAAGAACATACTACCTGCACTTTCACAAAGAGTTTCCCAAATTATGTGAGGAGCTGTGTATTAGTCTCATAAATTCATTCTTAGAGTTCTCCATCTGTTTCAAGTTGTGTATTTTAACTGCAAACATGTAGAATTCAAACCACTTATTCTTCTATATAAATTGAAATCTGCTGTACAGGAATACAATGGTTTGAATTGAAGGGATGAATGAGAATTATGCAGATGACTTTTCCATAAGAGAACACATGTTTTTTCATTTGAGGTATTAAGAATACCACTTCACAACCCCAGACCTGAGAAGATAATCACCTAGAGCTTGAAAATAGTACCTATACACACTTTGTGGCTGTATTATTAAATGTGCCTCAGTGCTCAAACAGGATTCAAAGCATTGAAATTCATAGAATCCATGGTTTAGGTTGGAATGGACCTTAAAGATCCTCTAGTTGCAACTCATTTGCCATATACAGGGACACCTTTCGCTAGGCCAGGCTGCTCAGAGCTCTACCCAGCCTTGCCTTGAGCCCTTTCAGAGATGGGGCATCCTCAGCTTCTCTGCACAACCTGTTCCAGTACTTCACCATCCTCAGAATGGATAAATATAGTTCTGTTACTTCCTCAGAAAATTTATATTTCTTAAAGAAATTTGTAAATCTAAGTCTGGATGTCTGTATGCCTTTTATGCTGAGTTTTCACTGACATAAAGTATAACTTTCCATAATTTCATAACTTGGCTTATTATGTCATAATGGATGGAGTATGTCCCTTAGCTTCCAGAGCCCTCCCTGCATAATATGTCCTCGGCATAATAGCAAGTAGTTCAGGGTGATTTACTGAAATCATTCTACCCAAAAACCTAATTCTCTACCTCTCCCTCTGTTGTGGGGGAGGACTGTTGCTTTGAATTTTATTTTATCTGGCCCTGTGGACTGGAGATCCCTACCAAGTGTGTACCTACTTGAAACCAGTGCTTGGTTCAGATGCCAAATAAGGCAAGAAAGCATTTGGCATGTACCTGCCAGAATTTAGCTCTCTTTGAAAGAAGTCTACCTTAAAACTGAACCGATACACCAAAACCTTTACTGCAGAGCAAAACAACAGAAGAAAAAAAGAAAACTAGATTTTTTTTTGGGGTGGGGGCAGAACAATGGATACAAATCAAAATACTAATGCAGGTTTATCCACTAGATAATCATTGCAATGTATTTTTCTTCATCCACACAGGGAAAAAAAAAATAGAATAGCAATACTGACAGCAATAATTGTAAGCCACTTCCAAGTTGACGGTCCTGTGTGATAGCATTAAAAATTGAATGTTACTTCTGAGCAACTATTCAGTTCTGACAGGATTAATCAGGACACCTTATCAAGAAAAAAATATTTATTCAATATAATATGCCTTTATTTTTTGGCCATATTTCATAGTACTGTCAATATAACACATGGCTTAGAAATATAGACCTCTGTCAGCTGTGACCATTAATACTGCTGTCAGGAAAGTATAAAAATGTCCCAAGAAGACTTCAAAAATAAAACTTATTTTGAAGTGAACACAAGTGGAAAGCACTAATTACCACATAGTTCTGCAAGACTGAATTGTAAACACAAAATATACTTTTGACAGGTTATTCTCATACTTTTTTTTTTTTCCTCATAGTATTTAATGATATACAAATGTAGCAATACAGTGCTAGATTTTGTTGAGAAAGAAAGTAGATTACCACAGGCTTAATGTCATGTCCTGGATCAGATCAGACCCTAACCCATAATCTCATACATTATACACTGTGAGCCCTAATCTTCTCTCCTGACCTAAATTCATGAAGTGGTCAAACCCTCACAAAGCACAGCAAGTCACTAAATCGAGTGGGAGGAGGGCCCCCTCTTCTGACTAAGGACATCACAAGTCAAATGTTACTGCTGCTTTTGGACTATTCAAAATCACTCTGCTCTTAATCTTTTAAAAATCACCCCATTGAGGAAAAGAAACACTATTATTAATGAATATCAATGCTATTTCTAAAATCATATCTATATGGTCAGGTTTTGAACTTTCCCATTCTAAATCTTTCTCAGATATGTGTTTTCTTACTGTCCTCTACAGAGGTGAGAAGATGATTTTTGAGTGTGGTGAGAGGTATTTTGTTTTTCTGTTTTGAGGTGGGTTTTTCTTGGTGTGTTTGCTTTGTTTGTAAAATTGAATTAATCTAACTATAGAAGGATATGATATTGTGATGACATCCTAAAAATAAAGAATTAATATGGTTTAGAGAGCAATCAAACAACTTATGTGACAACTATTAACAAGACAAAATATATTTGTAAAAGTATCAGTGAGATTCAGGGGAAATAAAACCTGGCACATCACCAAGAATTTTTAAATACCCTTGGTACTGCTTGCATAGTTAATTCTTTCAACACTTTAATACTGTCACCTTTAAGATATACAGTAAAGCAGATACATTGCTAAATTCTGCCATTCTAAACTGATTCACCTGTGTATAAAAGCAGAATTCACTGGTGAGAGAGATCATTAGTGTCAGAAAAATATCTTCTTTCCATTTTCATGAATTGCAAAAGATTTTAATTTGATTTATTTTTATTTTAAATTATTACAAATAAATTACAAATTATTGTGGAGATACTCTTGCCATAAACCTGGTTTAGTAAATAGCCAAGGAACCAAATAACGATTTTACGACAAAGATAAAATATTAGCTTATATGAACATCAACTGGAAGTTTAGCACCTCCCTCCTTGTAAGAAGTTTAACACAGATGGCAAAGGAAATATGTTTAAAGATTTTATGGAAGTAATGATAGTTCAATCATACAACAGACTGAAATAGGATCTTGTCTGAAGCAGGATTTTTTCCCTCAATGCACATAACTGGAAGAATATACTTGGCTATATGGGAAAATAATTAAAAATGGCTACTTTCCAGCCAGCACATTAAATTGCTAATTTTTTTGACAGCCAGAGCTGAATAACTAGTGTACACTGAGATATCAGCCGTATGGGAAGCGAAATGAAATTGCCAAATAAAGGATTAAAATAAAACTCTGTGTGTGGGAAATCTCTGTCAGGGAAAAGAAATTTGCATGAAGGAAGACCAAATGGCAACATGTTGTTACAGCGTTCAAACGTGCAATTTACAGATTGATTTCTCTGCTCTCTTTGCACAAGAGATGTAAAGATTATGCTGAAATCTAGGAAAATTTGATTGTACATGTGCCAACGTGAATTGAGAACTTGAGTCAAACTGCCTTCCCCTGTTCTAAGAAATTAATAATGAGAAAGTAGCTCTGCAAGGCATTTCTTTGCAAATACATCCAACAAATTTTGCAGCTATACATTTTAAGAGTGCAGGCATGCGAGATGAGTCTCTCTCACTAATTTACCTCGTTCTTGCAACAGGACTAACTTTGTGCAGCTTTAGCCTTCTATGATAAGCATGAATGTCAAACATCTTAAATTTCTCTCACTTCTGTGCTCTCAGTGTTGTTTGGTTGGGGCTTTTT
The DNA here is from genome assembly GCA_034336665.1 of Luscinia megarhynchos. Taxonomy (NCBI): domain Eukaryota; kingdom Metazoa; phylum Chordata; class Aves; order Passeriformes; family Muscicapidae; genus Luscinia; species Luscinia megarhynchos. Next base: position 52,836,367 of record JAPFBE010000003.1, on the reverse strand, counting down.
AATTATTTGTTTTCCCTTTTTCTGTCTCATGTCTGGCAAGTCTGTGGCTTTTGCCCCAGTAGAAGGTAGAAATACTGAAATTCCTTTCTCCATCCCTTAAGAAATATTTCTCAAATGTCACACATAGTCTGCTTGACTGATAGATGTACCACCTCTGGAGCAAAACTTGCCACTCCTATTCTCCAGTCATCTCTGTTTATTTTGGAGAAGTTGGCTTTCTCCCGGCAGATACTTGTCAACGTTTCCGGAAGATGTTTTAACTGGCACCTCATCAGCTGACATATCTAAGGCAGGAAGGCTGACTAGCTGTGAAAGATGACTCCCAACCACAGCAAGACTCAAAGCATTGGAAATTGAAACAAACCCCTTAAGAGCATATGTTACCCTACTTACAATGAAGTTTTTGTGACATCCTTTTAATTGCAGCCATATGACACTTGCTTGTAAGCCAGAGGCACTGAAAATGAGTGAAAAGTCTCATGCAAAGTACTAAGCTTTGAATTTTCAAAGGTGATTTCTAAAAAGATGAGAAGCTTCACTTCCAGCACAAAAATAAACAAAACTCCAAAAGTTTTTTCTTTCCAACACTGTAGTTCTTATACAAATAATTCCTGGCAAAAAAACTTATAAATACTGGCCAGCAACCTGGTTTTAAAAACATACTGTTACCAGAGTCCCTGTTTTCTGAATAGCTTAGATTGGTGGGAGCCGGGTTAATCATACAGGATTTGGACAGAAGGATGTGATGGATTATTTTTAGTGAGTGCAAAGCATATGGCATTCCAAAATGCTTAGACTCTACTGTTAGTCTTAGCTGTACATGTGTTCAAGTAGTATTCCCCTAGATACAAGTGAAGTTAGTTCATGCTTCCTCTAGAATCAAAAATAATTTATTAATGTCTAGACTCTCCAAACCTTTTTTCCTGCTGTCCTGTTTTCTTGAAAACATCTAACACAAGTTTCAACTTTTTCACCATCTCCATTCCTCTTTCCACCTATTTCTACCAGCAAGCACACTGTAAGGGATGTAGATACCAGTTATCTGATTAATTTATTTTGTAATAAGGTATGAAGCTCCAGAGTGGTTGCCATTAGAAGGTCTTGTTTATACTGTGTGAGGTAGAAATGAAAGACAGCTGTACATGACAGAGTTATGAGAATTCAGAGTGAGATAACATGCTGAGATACATAATTTCAGAAAAGTGTGATTAATAAAAAGAAAAAAGCAAACTCATACAGTGTTCATTTTAAAAGAGCATAAAGAACATCAAAGTATCAAATGGGAAACATCAGAGAAAAAGAAAAAAACAAAGAAAATATAAAGACTGAAATTAAAATTTGTATATGCTAGATTAATCTCACTAGCGATATACAAGTTTAGTCCTGGATATAATTTGGTCCCACAGTCAGGAAAGTACTTAAGCATGTGTTTAAATTTATCTTCATCTAGGGAAGCACTTTAGCACATGCTCATCTTCAAGCATGAGCTTTAGGAGCCATTGACCTCTGTGAAACTTAAACACAAGCTTAAAAATGTGGTCATATAATTAAAGCTCTATACTGAATAAAGATTCTTACATGTAAGGAAACTTTTGCCATGTACCTTCAAGTGGTTAAATTGAGAGAATTCTAGAAATGAGAGTATAGTATTGGAACACTAATACTTAAAAAAGCAGAATAGAAAGGAAAACAGCAGCTACTTAAGCAGTATTTATGGCATATTTCGGTGTGTAATTTTTGCCTTAAATCACCATATTTCTCAAAGAGTTATGGTTAGGAGGAGGTCTCCTGTATTTTTGTGTGCAAGTCTCACAGGTTCTTAAGTAAGAGTTTTCTGTTTCCTGGTTCCATGTGATTTGGTTCATCATCTAGCCCAGGCAGAAATAAAATTATTCTTCCACTTCTGTTGTCATGTGGAAAACCCTGCCTGCACTGTGGTTTCCTAAAGGCTCTCATGAAAGAACAAACCTAGCAAATCTATTGTCTATGTCTCTGAAAAAAACACACTGAAGTTTTGCAGCTTCTCATTTCTCAACCAAAAATATTTCTAGCTAGAAACAACATTAGGGTCCTGAAGACTATGAAAAGAATGCCCAGTGGCTTTCAAAACTGCAAAGTTAGGAACGAAGATTTAGCAATACATGTCTAGCCACTCATGATTAGCATTTTTGTCACAATGGAGTTCTTTTATGAGATCTTCAGGAATCTAATGGATTTATCCTCTGGCAAGCAAAAAGAAATGAATTGTCAAAACACAAATTATTTGCCCAATGTGGAACTGGAAATCTATGTGAAGAAGGAAAATGAAAAAAGACTATTGTAATCCCAGGTTAACTGCAAACACTGAACCATTTTTCTTAGGGGAAAAAATGTATTTATAGAAATAAGAAAGAGAAAAAAATAATTATTTTACAGTAAAAATAGACTTATAATTTTTTCTCTATATGATTAAATTAAATCAGTAAGACTGTATACATTTGCACAATTGTAAATACTAGAAAGCAAAAGCAAAGACAAAGTGAAAGAAAATACTTAATAAAAACATGTAAAGAACAGGAGGCATTAATTGTAATGGTAAAAGTAAAAAGAGAAATAAAATCTTGGATAAAAGTTAGGTTTTAGAAAGGAATGGTTTTGCTGAGTGAACTTAACAATTCAGAAGATAAATTCTGTGAACAGTTTCTAAAAAGTACTTTTGAAATATTTAGAAGGAAATTAGGATGAGTGTCAGAAAACATATTTACAACCCCAAATCAAAACTAGAAATAAATGCAGGAAATTAACATTTGGAAAGAATATTGTATGCAGCATTAAACTGCCAGACTTGAACTTTCTGGTCACAATCTGCTCTGTGCAGATTAATATGACAGGGTCTGACTAACAGCAGAGTACAGTAATTCAGAATTTTTGATATCAATGGGATTCATCTCACCTACCCTTATGTGTGTAACAGTGACACCAGGGAGTGGATAATCACTGCAGAGCAACTGTTACCTTCATATGACAGCTCCTTCCTTTCCAAAAAGATTTTCAAAGACAGGCAGCTAAATTAGAACTCAGCTAAATTAGGGCTCAACAAGGACCATGGCACAGTTTTGTAGAAAGGCAGATTAAAACATCCCAGTAAACCCTGTGCTGTCTAGAAATGGTTTTAAATCTCAAAATAGCTTGGAAATCTAATTTACTTGCATCATGGATATTGTTACTGAAGAAATGTGTATCATTCCTCCATCCAGAATCTGATGATTGTACTCATAACACCAACACTTCAGTCAAGAGATCAATAAAAGAGCAAGTATGGACATAAGTGAGAACATTTTTAGGAGTTCTGCACACCTTATATCTGAATCACCCCTTGCAGATATTTGCTTCTCTTAAAAACAGTGTAATAGCAGTGAATAAACTTCCAGTGAGACACCTGACAAGGTATCAAGTAATAGGATGAATCTAAGCCTAATTATATAGACAATCCTATCTCTAGACAACCTCTAATCCACTAAGAAGCTTTCCTGGAAATAGGCTAAACACAAACTTAATTTTTCCTCTTTTATAAAAAATGTTAGTTCTTCATTCCCTTATTAAATGAGAATGTACTTTCCCGGTACTGTCTTGCAACAATTGCTGCTTCAAAACTCACCTCCTATATACGCATTTTGTAATGAATTTACTCCTTACAGTTTTTCATCATGATCTCTAAAAGAATTATGGTGCCCTTCAAAATTGATTGGTTCAAAACTCATTTTTTTTTTGGTTTTTTTTTTTTGTTTTGTTCTTCCTTGCTATGCCACCCAAAGTCTAAATCTTATAGCTAATTGCTTTTGTCACCTCAGGCCTCATCTGAAAATCAAGTTAAACCTGAAATAATCTACAGTGAAAATCAGAAATAGAACTTTACTGAATTAGGGAAGAATTCTCAACTAGATCATCTGGTTCACATTCATTTGCTAGGATTCTGTTGTTAAAGCAAAAACAGGGTAAGAAAACCAGCTAAACAAGAAGAGTTCATCTGGAGTATTTAATGAAAAATAGATCTTCCCAACTTCAAATACAGAAAAATCATTATTATGAAATATGTGAGATGAACATCACAGTTTAAAGAAAGTATTGTGATATTTCCAGTTTGCTCAAAGGCATCATTTGGAGCTAGCGCAATTTATTGTTAGCGTTCACAATTACCTCCCTTGTGGTTTGCTACTATTCACATTATCTTTTCCTCAGAGTGAAAGAATCATCAACATCCATTTGTTGTCTTTCAGAGGAAACAAAATTTTCATGACGAAAAGCAAGTTTTTCAGGCTTTTTAAAATTCTTTCTGCATATAATAGAAACATGTCCAAGAGCATCCCATAGATTAGTCTGAATTAGTTTCATTTTGAATTCAGTTAATTGTTAGCTTTCAGCCTAATAAGCTGTTTAAATAACAAGTCCTTGGACATCAAATATGGTAATCTCTCTCTGCAGCACATGATTGGCAAATTCTAGTCATTAAAAGTATAATTGAAATATATTATCTGCTAATCTTTCTAGTAAAAAGTAGACTATTGTCATGCCTATTGACACCCTTGTGCTCAAACAAAAAAGTAAATATAGTAGAAAGCAAAACTGAGAAAGTTATAGACAAAACTGAACTGTGGGATGGAGAAGGAAACCATTTTAAATTAGTAATATCCAGCAAGAGCAACAGAGAGAGAACCAAAATATTTTGTCTATCACCAAATACTTTCACTTTTAATATTCCTAGAGAGGTACACACATTCACTCATTCCACTGCATTCCAAAGCTAGCACTGATATTAATCCCCCTAAAATACCATAATGCATTCATCATCTATTCCTAACTGTACTGCTTTCTAATCTGCATCTCGTAATTATTTTCACCCTTTTGCTCTTTTTCCCATTTCTCCTCACAAAATCTCCTCGGGCTTTGAGTAGCATTTTACATAGAACACTAAAAATACGTGACCTAATGAAGAAGCTGTTCCTCAGTAGTTAATTTGGTCTAGCATTGGAATTTCACTTGAAGGTAGAGATCTTTTGCCTGATGTTTAAAACGTAATTCAAAAAGCATGCAAAGGAACTTCCATTTTCCCATGCTGGAGAATGTAACTGAAGATGCACAAAGCTTTTACAACATATCAATATTTAGCTTGAAATAATGCAGGCCTTTCAGTCCAGCAGATATTTTTAACAAAATCTGGATGCACTGATTTCCATTGCTTAGGGTCTTGGATACTTGCAATACTACTTCTCAAAACTTGCTTATTCACAGGAACTTAAAATTCAATACTCAAGAAAGTGATAGTAAAACCTGTTGGAAACTCATCAGAACTAACTGTAGGATTTTGCAAAGCAAAAAGAGATAAACAAAACAAAACAAAAAACAATCTGCCATGTATTATTGGCAATTTCATACAATACATGACTACCTGCAGCAATAGATAAATTGTAACATGTAGTGTTACATAAGATCAGTGAGTATAGCCCTGGATTTAGTAGCAGATATTTTCAAGAATTCTCTACTGAATTGTTCTCCTAACTTCTTTCTAAATCACTTGCTGCTGCTGGCTATTCTGGGTTTATTTTTATATTATTTTGCTTTACTCTTTCACAAATGAGTACTTTTAGTGAAGTCCTAGGCATAGAAAGTAGCATCCATCACCTGTTGTTTGCTTCAGCATGCTGATCCTTCTTCTGCCATGTCCTCATTCATCACAAGCAGTTGTATTATCTGGTCTTGGTTTAGACAGTACTTTTGGACAGAAAGCATGTCTGTATGAATGCTCATTTTAATACTACTTCTGAGCACCTCTATTTCCAATTATGCCTTTTGAATGTTAAGGGAAGTAGTTCTTTAAAATGTCACACATAAGCACAGGTACTCTTCACTCCCTAGTACGTATTTAAATGTGATTCAGCTGAAAAAACAAATCAAAACCAAAAGACACCAGCATGCATTTCATATGGAAAGAAAAGAAAAGAAAAGAAAAGAAAAGAAAAGAAAAGAAAAGAAAAGAAAAGAAAAGAAAAGAAAAGAAAAGAAAAGAAAAGAAAAGAAAAGAAAAGAAAAGAAAAGAAAAGAAAAGAAAAGAAAAGAAAAGAAAAGAAAAGAAAAGAAAAGAGAAAAGAAAAGAGAAAAGAAGAGAAAGAAAAGAAAAAAAAGAAAAAAAGAAAGAAAAGAGAAATCTCTCAGAGTATACTTGAGGCTGCAAATATCTGAAATAGACAGCAACCACAGCAAGGCTTCTGAAGGGCTTTAGGCTATATGTGGGAATATAGGTGAACATGTTCACTTTTAAGTTACTGTCTTATACATGACAACAGGTACAGTGTAATCAACATGCAAATACCATACACACCCAAACAGCAGCTAACAAAACCAATCTTTTGATGAAAAAATGGTAGATCCTTCAGAGGTCTGAGAAGTAAGGGCTACTTGGTACTGACAGTGAGATAAAATGAGATGACACAGAAAATGCTAAATAAATCACATTTCAGAAGAAGATTTAGAAATCAGTGTATGAAAACTGTACGGAGAGTTCTCCTAAGGCCAATGTGTGGAATTAGGAGATTACTAGGGATCTATTAATAAGTCTTCCTAATGAACTGGCTATTTCTGTGAAAACCTAGGGGAAAAATCTGAAAAATAGTCTGCATTATTCTAATATTACATTCTCCAAGTTTCACATACCACTAATTTATGGCAAAAAATTACAGCAATTTGTAGCAAAAGAATCTTACAGTTTTTCAGAAAAATTAAATTGCATGAAACTCCCTCTTTCTCTAGACACTTGCAAGTGCTTCAGAAGTTGTTTCAAAGCAATATTAATAGTTCTATAAGTAATTGCTGCTGGAGGGAGACTGAAAATGGACCATCCTGGGAACAAAACTGTAAATGATATTACATTCTTTCTTTCTGTATAAGCAAAAGTGGTCAGATATTAAAAATATACTTCCCAAGAAAGCTGAATTACACAGAAATAGAAATACTCATTCAAAATGTGTTTCTGGGCTACATTTTTAACTCCTCTTTATAGGAATGATTATGGAAATCCCTTTGCTGGAAAGCCTGAAGGAGAAAGTAGAGTACCAAACTATGTGTTTAAATGAGAATAGATTTAAACATGAAATATTGCAACTGTTGCAATTCAACACTTTGGCAACATAATAATATATTATAAAGATTTTTCAGATGCTCTAGTAAAAGAATAACTTGTCTCTGTTTCATATAACATCTGGTAGCTCACAGGGTTCAGATGTAAGCATACTGTGCTCCTTTCCTCTCTTATTTCTGGCACCAAGAACCAATATAATTACACCCAGCTTTAAGATCTGATCAGTGTGCAACCTCTGTCTTTCCTTTATGTAATAACTTTGCTGCAACTCAAGTATCCATGTCCTGTTGCAATTAATCCAAATACATTCAAATAAATATGACAGCAAGAGAAAAAAGAACTTGCACATTAAAAATGAACTATGTTCCCTGGCATTTACCCACTTTATAATGTGATATTAAAACATAAACCCATGCTGTGTATTATGCTTTACTGCCATGGTTTACCACATGGTTCTATAACCATCATTTACAGCATCAAAGTTTCCTTGTGCTGGTTTTCTACACTCCATTAAGGATTTAAATTTACATAGTGATCACTGGCTCAAATCCTTTTCATGAGAAACACTTTGGTAGTAATATCTCTAGAACAATATGGTCCACAAAGCTCAAGATGGAACATACAGTGGTGAGGAAAATGGTAGCCAAAAGACATGAAAAAGAATAAGAAAGCATATTACAAACAAAAATTGAGGAATAACATATCTTCACCGGGACGTTTTTGATACAGGAGACAAGAGAACAAGCCTCCAAGGCTGTGACTTAGATGTCCTGGGACTGTTCTCTGGCACTGAGATCAGCAGGATGTAAAGCTAGTGCTGCTGCTATTAACTCTTTGGCTCTCCAAATCAATCAGTCAGGATGAGGCATATTTGAATGCCTGCTGGGGATGGTCTCTGCTCTGCTCTGGCTGCTGGACTGTGCCCAGGAGCCGCTTGGAAGAGCCTTATTTGGTCTGGGCCAAAACCACACGAGGGGCAATCTAACAATTTAACAACGTAGACAATTTGGTTCCAGTGGCTGGAAACAGTCCTTGGAGCTGTTTTATTCAGGATAAATATATCCTATGTTGTCACTAGAGATTTGCTATTGATAGCCAAGTTGTGTGGAAGGTATTTCAATGACATGTTTATGAATGACATAAAGCCTTAATATAAAAGACATTGAGCAGATTTAATTTCTTATGGAGCAGTAGCTCTTTAGAGAATTAAATCAGGAAAAGATATTTGAAGCCTTTTATACAAAATTTAAAAAATAGGCCTTTCAAGATTTTATAAATTACACAGTGGGAAAAATAGCATATTTTAGATAGTATATTATTATATTTTAATATTGATTATATAGCTGAAATAATCAAATTTAATTTAGAATTATGCCTTTAAATCAACAGTTTTTCAATTCAAGATATCCTAAGATGTTTTTAGGAACAACTCCCCTCTAGTTTCAGAGGCAATCACTTTAAGGTATAAAGTGACACATTGACAGCAATATTACCAAACATAGCAAATATACTAACATGTCTGTGTTTACAGCCTAGTCTATAGGCTTGTCAGACATGTCCAAAGTAAAATATACTAATTACAAATTTTATCAAATTATTTTAAAAACAACCTCTTAGACTTCTATTTAGGAGAGAATTTGTGCACCAAATAAAAAAGCATCAACCAACTGCGAAATCCTTTTTTATTTATAAAGAAACGTCCTAATTGATGAAAAAAATCAGGAACACAAATCTAACAAAAGTAACACACTCAACATATAAAATACCATCACAAGACCCTATATAAATAATAAAGCCACAAAGCTAAAAAAGAAGAAAAGTAATTTGATTACTTTCATGCATTACTTTTACTTTTACTTTGATTACACATTATAAGCAGAATACTTAACCTAAAAAAAAAATTATTTGCCTTCTTATCTTCAGACAAATAGGTCCAAATCTGGAAATTCCTATTCCTTTCATTCACTTTCTCCAAAACAAAACAAAATAATAAAAAAAATAAAAAACAACAACAACAACAACAAAAAACCTGATCGCTCTAAACCTGCTTCTCAATATATATTTAATTCCTTTCCTTGAAAAAATAAATATTTTGGGTATTAAAAAGAAAATTAAAAAATTAAAAGAAAAATCTTTGCAAGCAAATTTTCGTCCTGTTTACAGAATAAAGAATAGAAACAAGTCCTTAGCCAACTTGTGCTCTTGAAACTGTGCTATAGGACATGCAGAAATTCTGTTTTGACCTCTTTTAACTCTCAGAAAATAAATGGGACAGCACATGTTCAATCAAAGTGATTATATTACCTGAGGCTTCCCCCTCAAATCTGCAGCTGCTAGCTGGAAAGCAGTGAAATGAGGTCATGAGGATGAACACAATGACTTCCAGAGAGGCACTCCTGGATGCTCCCCCAAATGACAACGTACTTGAGCTGGGAAATACACCCTTTTGATCAGATACTTTAATATTAGCAGATAAAATTTGTTTTGCCTCTAGTAACCAGAACTACTCAGAACTACTATTTAAGTCATGGTAAGAAACAGGTGCTGGGCACAACACACCTGCTTCACGAAAAAATGGAGAAGGCAAAGAGTTTAAGTTGGGAGAGAATCTCAGGAGGTTTCTGGTCCCTCGTGTGCTCAAAGCAGCATCACCCTTAAGATTAGCAAAGATTGCTCAGGGCTTTTTTCAGACAGGAGAACCTCTAGGGATGGAGACTTCAGAGACCTCCAGGGACACTATTCCTGTACTTGACTGTCTTCAGAGTGAAAAAGTTTCTCCTGTCTGTACATAATCACTGCCAAATATGCAAAGATAATCCTTATACCATTTGTTTAGTAAAATAATCTTACTAGTATGCATGCAGACAAACTGTGTATCATGTGAACTGCACAAGTGGTGTGCCATCACTCGTAGCTGGCCTCTAATAACTCTCCAGGCTCTAGGCATTTATGTCTTGACATCATGGGTGTGGAAAAAAATAATCCCTTGTCAAAAATTAAGAGTATTTGAAAATTCATAAACATACTTCAGACAGTGATCCAAGAAACCATTATCTGCAACTCTTAGTGTTGTTACCTTCAGGACAACTGTGACAATACTATGACAAATGCGAAAAAAATAAAATTTGCTTCTACATACCTGGTGAGCTCTTAATAAAATGCAGAAAACATGACCACGTCAGCTATCATGTTCACTTTAGTGTTATGTAGTGAAAATAGCAAACAACTCATTCTCATCTACCAAATAAGTTCAAGAGAGAAGACATTTCACTTTGTCAGATGCACACAGATACTGAAGCAGGGTCCGTTTTCTTCATAACTTACACTTAAAAGGAAGTTTGCAATTTTTCTAGCTGTTAGAATATACTCTTGTAAAGAGAGGCTGACTGTTCAGTTGTAATTTGTAAGTTCTTTATGGATGACAAAAATATTGTCAGCAACAAAGTACTTCTTCCAAGTATGTAGCATGTACTAAAACTGTTTATGATACAGCTTCTAAATTAGAGAAATTTGATCATGTACGTGCTTAGGTTTCCAGCATCAACGAAAGATTACCTGGCAACAAAGAAGTAATGCAAACTAATTTGCTCACAAACAGAACTTTTATCTAAAAACACCCCAGGGCAAAGAAGAATAAAAATAAAAAATAATTATAAAGGCACAATCACGTGCAATTAACTGACTCCAAGTCTTACTGTGAGGAATAAAATTTGCAATTTTGTCACTTTCTTTTTGGGGCAGGGGAAGAAAAAGAAAAAAAAATCTTTTCAAAATCTATAGATTCTGCATAAATGGAAATTCTGGGGGGGGGAAAAAAAGAAAATTATGTATCTCTCTTGTAGTTAATACTGGGTTGTGTGTTTGCATGCTTCAGAAATCTTGCTAAAAATGGTATAAGTAATCTAACATTTTAGGGTAAAATCCCATATTTTTGAACTTCTTTAGAACTTGCTAACTTTCCTTCATCCATTTCTACATCAAATGAAAATATATTTTTCTTGTGCAAACAGACAAGGCGAATTGTAGAAGTCCATTAAATATGGGCTTCTGCTAAGGCAGAGATTAAAATTAATTTCAATATGCATAAAGAGTTATGAACTGAAATTCAGAACGAAAAGATGTATTGAAAGATACATTGAAACTGATAATATTCACCATTTAATATTAAGTCAAAGCTAAAAATATTTGAGAGCATTGAGGATTATGAGAGCTCTGTGTATTTATACACAAGAAAAACATTCACTGGTAAGTGGAATGGTGATTTTCTTCAGTATCCTTTAAAATAAAATATTTTTCTATAGTTAATATTGTTGTTGTTGAAAGATTGTTTTCAAGTAAAAGGGAGAAAGCAGTATGGTTGAGGACTGTTTTACTTTTCATAGCAACATTATGTATATAGTTATTACCTTCTTGTAGGTGCCATTAAGGAACATTTGCAAAGGTTCTCTGAGCACTCTCGTCAGCCAAATATTGAGTAGATTGCCAAAAACTTAAAATACCTTTTTTTAAAGTAGCCAGAAACTTGATTTAAGCTTTATATGTCACGATTATGCTAAGCAGGGCAGCAGCAGCAACTTAACTGAAGAATGATGACAACATTTTGTCTCCCATTCACACTCATCTACCCAGACACAGAGATAGCACATGTTCATAATACAGAACTCTATTTTCTCTAAACCTCTGATCTTAGACTTTCCATCAGGTAGTGCTGTTCAGGATCCCAGTATGCCAATTGCAGAAAATTATAGAGAAACTAAAATTTAATGCAAAGCCATGAAACATACTTTTTTATTGCTTAATCTGAGTAGAGCACGAAAAGAGGTCTGTATTCCCCCACCTTATTCATTTACAGGCTGAATCTAGCCCTGTAACCCAGAGACAGTGCATTGTCCTGTTATAAAAAAAATACTGAAACAAATAAACCAACTGGAAAAATTCTGTAATCTGAATTATAACTTTTCCTTGATATGCCATAGGATCTGATTTTTCCTACTTTCCAATCTGGCATGCCCATATAGAGGCTTTCAGGAAGGCAGGGTAGACCATTTCTGTGGTAGTCTGTTACTAGGAGAAACTAGAAACAAAATCTTACCAGTGCCAAACAACCAGTAGTGTTCACTTACAGAAAGAAACAATCTAATGCAAAGTCAACTGTTAAGAAATGTATTTCTTCTAAATAGAAATGCTTTTTCTTTTACTTTGTAGGAATAAATGAATGAATGAGAAAATTATGTGAAATATGACAAAAAATTAAAGCATATTTACCAGCCAAATCTTACCCACAGAAGGCACTGTGTGTGTCAGTTAAAATTTAACTCTTCATTTCCAATCTACAGGGGAATTTTATTTGATTTTATTACACTGTGCTGAATACTTAAGAATTAGAAATCATCCATTTATAGGGACAATAGGCCTAAAACTGCTAAGGATCATTCACTTATTTCAAATGGACAAACACATCCTCATCCAACTGCAGTCTGGAAATCTTACTCTGTTTTAAAGAACAAGTACATTGTGTTATGCCACTCTACCCTTTGTATTTAAAGGGAAATTGAGAACTTGCAATATATTTGAGTTAATGAACAAGTAATCAAAATCCCTAGTGATATCTGACTGCCCAGCAGGATCTCCTTATAAAGAGAAAAACAATGACAACAACAAGAACTTTTAAAAATACCCACACTAATATAATTCTCTTCAATCTGGGTATAAAATTATCATAGGCTAACAGAGTTTCCATTCATTAACCATGTTTTCAGGGGTATGACAGATGATATGTATTTTCAAATACACATGTATATGGACTAGAAAAGAGAGCCCAGAATTACAGACAGTAAAGTAATAAGATTTAATTAGTTACTCTCAGATATAAAAACCAAATATATCAAAAATGTCACGCACATGCATTTTGAATAGAAGCAAATACTTTATGGTTTATAAGGCAACAGGAATAGAATTCATTATAACAAAACTAAATATCCACATCTGAGGTAATTATCCTAGACACGTCTTGTAATGAATGAAAAACAAGTTTACGTAGCATAAGATTAATTTCTAGCTAAAGAAACAAGCCAAAATAGACAAATTAATTATATCCTAAAATGGATCTTTCTCTTAAAGATTAACCATCTCTGGTGCAGATGTGCACACTGTAAATGTCTAAAGCTAGACAAGATAAACCTTAGCCAAAAAGACTTGTTAAAACAACTATAAAAATCCACTAAATGGAAAATATTTGGTCAGATTACTCCTCGGTATATACACAAGTCTTTTAAAAAAAATTAGCCTGAGAGCCCTTACTGCTTTCACTTCTCCTTGAGAATGAATCTGTGCTACACAAACCTTTGACTAAGCCCCTAATGTGTCAGTGTTTTAAAACTGCTGAAGTTCCAAACTACCATCTAACTTCCACTTTAAAATTGCAGTAAATTAAACAACAGTTCTTAAATTGTCTCTAAGTGCCTATAATTAAGTCTTCACTCCTAATGATGTCGTCCATTCCAAGGGCAAATTCAATGTGGTAAGAGGTGTAGGAAAGGAGAATTATAACAAAATCCTATGGCTTGGCATACAGCCATGGGTAAAGGGCATACATTATTACTTCTATAGTTTTTGCAGGAGTTGCTGGAAAAGAATCAGACTGGAGAGGATATAGATGACAGGCATTAAAAGACACAGCCACCTTTTCTTATTTTGCCCTACCCCTTTAAACTATTTTTTGTCTTGCAAAATTTTTTTTAGTTTGTCAGAGGAAGCTTAACCAAATTCTCTTTCATATGCTTCTTTCTCAAGGTATAAGCAGGCTAATAGACCAAAGATAGTCAGTATTAGGGTGTGAGACCAAATCCAGTTATTAGCACATGCCTTCCCTAAGATTCATCTACCTTCTTTGGAAGCTCTTATCTTTAAAACTTCTTAGAGGATTAGTCATAGAGGAATCTGCAAAGATTCCTCTTTTTCACATGCTCAGGCTAACAACAGATTACAGCAATGGATACAAGAGTGAATTTCAGCAGTGTGTGTAAATGGAATATACTATTCTGAGACAATGTTGCCCCAAATCAGAGACCCCTAAAGAGGAAATTACCAATGACAAGCTTTGCATGAAATTGATATCACTTAGATTAAACAGTAATGAGATAATTGCAAAGGACTTATGAGAAATGAATAATTTTGGCTAGAAGAATAAGGGGGTGTAACATTTTGTGATGGAGGAGACATCTTGGAACACAGAAGTGGAACACAGACCAGCAACTCCAACTCTGGTGTGACATTGCCTCAAGTCATCTCACCACTGTCCTGACCTCCTCCTGTGTCTAACGGGGTCTCTGCCTCATTTGACAGCTGCCCTGCAGCTGAGGCATGGCATGACAAGGGGCCACATGCTGGGGACCTCACCTTGGACCACCTGTGTGAGCCCAGAGGACCTTTTGCACCCACCGTGGTTGTAGGGAGAAGCACGGGCGCAGGTCACACAGAATTAAAAAATTCATATAACAGTTTGATTTGGTTTAACCTAAATGAGCACGGTAATTATTTCTTGACACATTTGTTGCACTCATACTTTAGAATAATTACACCTATGTTAAAAATATCAAAATAATTCCCACCTATCACCTACTTAATTTATGCAAGTTACTTATCACCTACTCAATTTACACAAGATTAAGGATTTGTAAACCCATATCGTAGATCGCCTACATGCAGCTTGCTGAAATTTAGAAACTGATTCAAAAATCTTCCAAGAAACTGAGAAAACTTCTATTGGGCAGCAGTACCGAGCAAGAAATGAACCAATTTATTTTTCACAGTAGTGAAGTATGTAAATATTTTTTTGTTTATATATTTACACATACCTTAATGTAAATAATTTGTCTCCTTGAAAGGCTGGCAAAATCAGAAACACACAATAACAGAAGCAATTGCTGTGGAAGTCAAGTCAACAGTCTAACAATGAGGTACTTCAAATTTACTTTGAGTTGAATAACTGAGGGCTTTTGAGATAACACAATCTTTTTTTCTCTCCATATGATCCTTGTGCTTGCACTTCGGCAGAACCCAACAATTGCAATTGTACTGGTGATTTTTGTGATGGCTTCTCATCTAAGTTAACCTCTGCTTGATGTTACAGAGAAACGACGATTTTAAGGATAAAAAAAGATGTCAAGTACAAAAGTAATAGAATATGTTAGTGCTCTAACTCTTTAAAAAAATCTAAGAAAAGTAATGATATTTTCAACAAATAAAGGTGTATGCAAAAACCTGCCTTTTTTATCAAAAACAAAGCCAAAATTCTCCTTCCAAAATTTCTTTCTTAATATCAAGTTACTCATAGTAACTTTTACGACATAATGAAGTATTTAACAGATATTATGCATGTTTAAATAATTCCACATTGCAAAATTTTTCTATTAAAAATATTAATTTTCTAAACGTTTTTGTTCACATAGAAGATTCTGTTAAAATCAGTCTTATGTTGATAAAAATGGTTTAACTTAAATGACAGACTGTGAATTTGGGTTCTTTCCTTTTGCAAGCTGAAAGTGGAGAAATATAATGTTATCTAAAATGATTATTTCTCTTTTTCTCATATATAGGCAATTGCCAGTGCTTATATGCTATGGGGAAAAACAGCAATGCAATTTTGGAGATTGTTTGTCATAAACTTCTGCCAGGTTGTCCCATGACATTGTGGCCAGAGAGTTTATTTTGAATGCAGGAGTCAGTCTTCAGATTCGGCCACCACATATTTCAGGCAAATTAATCCCTGTAGCAGGCAGCACATGGAGCAGTAATTAATCCTTTCTATGACTTCTGCCTTGCAATGTTTTGCAGTTTTTTTACTTCCTAGAACTAGTGTCTGTTTCACAAATGAAAGTAAGTCCTGTTAAGGTAGAACATGAATGAGTAGATATGCAGCTGCAAATTTAAGGGTTGTTATATGAATGTATTGCTGATATTTATTTTAGCTAGCTTTAAAATTATATAGAATTATATATATATATGTTATATATATATATATATATATATAATATGGAGATGTTTGGAAAGACTAGGCAAATACTTTTGCAGAGGGTGAGTGGAGTCACTGCAGTGTAATCAAAGAAAGTCTATCTAAAACTGCAGAAGCTGCTATGCAATTTCAGTCCTTTTCTTCTACTAGCTATTTTCGAGCCTGCATTTGACTTTCGAACACTAATTGGAGTATTGACTGACCATATAAATGCTTGCCCTCATTGTTCTACTCTCGCAAATTAACTAGTGAGTGCCTCCAGTTATCTAAATAAGGTGCTGATTGATCGTGTGGAAATAATTAATCAAGCCAGACCTGATATGATCTCCAGCCATGTCAGAACTTTCTTTTCTCATTATGCTTACCTAGTGCAGAATTTAAATTTACAGCCTGTGGCAAAAGGTAATGTTTTTTGAGAGGTTCCTACAAGTCAAATTACAAGGAGGAAGTCAGATTTCATTGTAGTAAGACTTTAAATGAGTCCAATTACATTTCAGTTCAAACAGTCTTGTTTCAAATATTGTTCTGCCTGTCTGGCAGCATTTAATAGAAGCCAACATAGAGTTTAGTGCACTGGGGAATAATGTGCCAACTTTCTTACTTGAATCAGTGGAAGCAGGCGTCCTTAGTGGACAGGCACTTAAATGCATGTAATGCAGAAACTGAAATGCTGTTACAACTGTATTTCTCCTTAACGACAAGTACACATAGTAAGCAATACAATGCCTTTTGCTGCAGCAACTCATTTATCATGAACAAGCTTACTGTCCTTCACCCTTCACCCTCCCCACGTACAAAGGCTTAAAAAGAGAAAAAGATCTTTTTAACAAAAAAAGCAGGAGCAGCATACACTGTAACTGTTCAGCAAAGTATGTTACACTCTCAGTGAGCATAAAACGTCCCCAGACGTCTGCTCAGCATCTTAACAAGAAAAGCACAGCAGAAGTGATCTTCTAAATCATCAAATCCAGACTACTACACTGACAAACGGGCGCTACTTGCTAGTCTTTTTTGACACAGTGTCTCAGTCCTGGCTGGCACTTCAGCACAGATGTTCTTACAGAAAACTGGAGTTACCTAGCTTCTCCTCTCGACACACTAGAAATGAGACAAGAGCAGAAAGCTTTTAACAAAGCTGTCATAATCTTATGACAACACAAGGAGGCTGAGTGCTAACCCAGCTACTCCTGCAGTTTAGAAGTGTGCCTCTATTCTCCAGCAGTTATACCAGAAGTCTAAAGGCACAAGATCCCAGCCTAGACTAAATATTAGGTATTTGCCCAGACAGTGCAGAATTTCTGCTACACCCAGAAACACACCACAGCTGATGAAAGCAAAACAAAAACCAACATTGGATTCATAATTAAGAATATTTCCTAAATATGCATACTTCAGCAAGTATGAAAAATTTCCTTGGATAAGCTTGGTTGTGAATCCAGGCCCTAGAGCATTTTCTATTTCAGAGGTGGCAGAAACAAAGGCTGTTTTAAGTGCATATGAATCAGCTTTAAGCTGATTTTTGCATTGTTAAAATAGCACAATTCACAGATTTCCCCTAGCCTACAAGAGAAAATTTATGCTTTCACCCTTTGAATGCAGAAAGCATGTATTTATAGTAAGGAGGAAAGAGCTGAATTCTGCACATTCAGATATATTCCTACGTGAATATATCTGCAAAGTGTTCAACATTAAAACCTAATTACAACAAGGAATTGTCACACAGAGCATTTGAAAGCAATGCACTTAGTTTGCAATAATATATCTTTAATAGCCCTTTCAGATCTTCACCAAAAGGAACAAAACACAAATCTGCAACATTGCCCAACTGGGAAAATAAATGGTCATCTTGTTTCACTCATAAATGAGCACTGTTGGCAGTGAACCATTATGGGGAAATTTATTACCTTATTTCCAGTGGTAGACCATTATCAAATGCTACCAGATGCTCATCTCAATTGTCAATGTCATATTTGAAGACTGTAATGATGCCAGATAGCTTTCTACTAAGCAGAAAAATAGGATTCCTTCACCTCAAAGCTGTCTATCCCAGTATGCACTCAAGTTTTGCAAGCAAGTTCATTTCCATTCTGAATGCACAATTTCCTCCAAACAGACCACGACTTACTGGAGGGTTTATTACCTACTGCAGAAGATTGTCCTAGCAGCTCTCCATAGCTTCATTCCCCAGGAGAGATAAATATCTGAGAGGAAACTCCACCAGTTAGACTAGCAGTATAGGGTTTGTCATTGATGTATTGTTTTATATTTTAATCATGGTACAGAATTTAAGTCAAGTACGTATGTTTAAGGAAAATTAGAAAAAAAACCAAAAAACCCTCAGAAGTGTATTAAAATATTTATGTACTTATTTAAAAAAAGCTTATTCTGAACACAGTATACTCTTATATATACAGATATATGATATAAGCAAGGCTTTCAATGTTGCAAGTTATGGGTTAGATTTTAGAACAGCTAATCAATTTTGGCCTCGGTTTGCAATTTGAATGTCATTTTAAACCAGGCTTGAGTAAAGTAAAAATGCCTAGCACCTTTGAAAGCCATGCAGTGAATAGCTGTGTTTATGTAAGTGGATCAAGCCATGAGTCAGAATGTTGAATGACCATTTGCTATCATAAATAATTAAAGGAATGCCATGGAATAATTTATTACAAATGGATTTTTTAAAGTGAATCACTAAGTGCATATGAGCTCCTTGCTAGGAGATCTCACTACTTCAATCACTGAATTCAAATACCATTATTGAGATCCTGCTGGGAGAGCAGCATAGGTACTTTCTGGATGCCTGTTTATTTGCTTACATCTCTATTCTTGCTGTGTAAGTGTTCCTTGCTCTGTAGAAAATACAAAGCTATTCAAAAGGTGGTTAGAAATAATGGGCTGAACAGGTTTGTTAAAGTCGGATTTGAAATTACAAGTGACTTCACGTCAGAAAAAAACCCATTTTATCCACATTAGAATAAAATTTAATTCACACTTAATTTGCAGACCAAGCCTAAATCCAAGCCTATTAAGAGAGGCTTTGATAATCATGCTTCAAATTTTCTCTTGAATTGTAGCACTTCCATGGAGCAGGTCATTTTCAAATTCACAGCACCCACTCCTGCTCAGGCACAAGACATACCAGCATCTCACTGCTCCTAGAAGTATCACAGTCACATGCAGAGGGACTCCTACTTTGAGTAAAGCTCTTATTTTAGTAAGCAAGTTTAATAGCCACAACCTTCATCCTACTTTAATCAAGGATTTGCCAGGATTTCCACTCTTATCAGGGTATTATTATTCACAAGTAATCATTCTGGCTAAACAGAGCACTCAATATTTTAGAACTGAAGATCATATATTTATAGCATTTAAAATTAAAATAAGGAAAATCTTCCAGAATTTTGAAGATCTAATTGCATTAAATTATGAAGATATGAGCAGTTCAAAACTTTGTCATCTTCCACAACAAGAGACCACATTTTCACCAATTTTCACCATATGTGATTTATTTAAACTGCAATGATGTTCTATTTTAAGAATCTTCCTGGATCCAGAAATTGCCATAATTTCTTTTGGTATGGAAATGATATTTCAAGAACATCAGTGGCCACAAGAGCAGTCAGGTATAGTGACATTCTATTCCTTTTCCACTAAAAAAAACCCAACTTATTCCACAACACCTGGCACAGACATTATTATTCAGGTCGGGTGATTCAAGCTAGTGTTGCATGGCAGGAAGCTTATATGTATTTCTCAAAGCCAGAATTTATAAGTGCTCTGTATTTGAATGACCATGCTCATGACTTCATGAGTGGCCTACAGCAACCTATAAACAACAGAATTAGTCTGCAGAATAATTCATCATGTACTGGGTAGAAACACATTTTAAGAGTCCAGCCTTGCCAACAAGACAGCAGCATGCATACAAATACTCTTGCTTCCAGTCTTGCAGTATGTGCATAATATTTTGGGAAGCACACAGCTAGCCTGGACATTCAGAAAACATATTTGTTATATTAGCTAGGAACAACCGAAAAGCCTCTCAGGCTTCCTAGATACAAGCCATATTTATGTTCAACCAACTCTCTTTTGTTCTTTTCCTTAGCATATTGAGTTATTTTGACTTGGGGCTTCCAGGAAAGCAAAGAATACTGGTTATGCATGTGAGGACACACAAGTATGCTTTGCTGCCTCTGATTCCATTAAGTTCATGTGGTTTCCATTTTTTGCCAAGAGCTCACTGTCCAGGATTATGTATGAGTGCTAAAAAAAAATTCTGTAAGGATAGCTTGTGGTAGTCACTTGGACAGAGACTCTACTTAAATAAAAATATGAAGAATTAATATAAAATAGTTTCTTACAGATGCCCTAAAGATAATGCCAATGTGACATATGGACAAACAGAAATAGGAATGACAGAAAAATGAAAAATTTGATCTGTAGTTTCAGACAGAGTACAAAACATTACTAATAAAAATAAAATTATTTTTTAGATTTGAAATATTACACAATTCTACTCTTTCTCTCAGAAGCTGGTAAAGAAGCACGTAAAAGAATAGCCCAGAAACACAGTAATTCACCATCCTTATGTATATAATACAAGCTCAGTAGGAGGGAATTAAGATTGCAAAATGACATTAAATAACTAATTTGCTTTTCCCTGGTGAAACCATATGTGGGAAATAAATTAGAGATAAATTAGGTGATTATATATTGTGGTGATGAAGGCTAAGCAACTATCTACAATGAAAAAACTATTAGCAATATATTGCTTATTGAGTATTTTAAAATTATTAATTATTAAATAACATATATATATTATTTAATTAATTAAATAATTAAATCTATATGTCTGAACAGACTTTTTCTACTCTCCTGATCTTATAAGTTAACTGATAAAGTTCTTTCATATTTTGTAGTTTTGTCTGAGAAAAAGTAGCAAGAATTCATGAATTCATAACAATATTGATAAAAAATAATTAAAATGTTAATTAAACCAACATTAAGAAAAAAATTTAAGTTCTTGCACCACTGAGGCTATACACTAGAAAAGGCCCATATTAGCACATCTATTACATGGGTAAAAATGACAAATCAATTCATGTATTGAATATATGATATGGAGGCAAAGAACTGTTTGCAAATAAGCTTTAAATAACCCTTTTGCAAACTATCATGAAACACGTTATATTGTGTTAATGCAATTTACTTTCAAGGATGTTATATTGTATTATTTGAAAAAAAACTGCAACAAACCAACCAATAAACATCCCCTACCCAAACTGAGATGGTTTTATGAAAAATTGAATATTAAAAAGAAAAAAAAAAAAGAAAAAATATCAAAAGAAAATATTGTTATATTTCCTGAATAAAGTCAGAACCCAAACAAGACTTGAAAGATTATAAAAATAGGTGGGCTGAAATAAATTGTAAATAAATTGTAAAAATGAAAATAAAACTATATCACAAAAGACATGCTAAAATTATAGCCCTAAAGTGAGAGAAGATACCTGTCAAGAAGCAGCATGGAATCCAAACTACTAAAGGCTAGGGGAATGTAAAGATCATTGCTATATCAATCTTGAATTATATGAAAGGCTTTCCTGCCTAACCAAGGTTTGGGCCCATCTATGCAAATCACGTTCTAGACACAGATAAATGTCCACAAAGACTTAAAAGCATTTGACACCAGATGAGACCTTGATTCTTTCATTGGTATTAAAAAGAAGTAACAACAAAAAAATCAGGAAAAAACCCCAAGCTAGATCAGAAACAAATGTGACATTTTTCTTGGTTCGAATATCATGTATATTTCCCCTCAAAACATACCACTTCAATTATTTTTTGTTCCACAGGTACCAAATTTTGCTTAGAATACATTTTTCAGGAACACAGAGGCACCAAATTAAGGTTGCTTGTTTACATTCCCCTGTAACCCGAAGCAGAGCTGCTGCATGATCCAGTCAGTCCATCTCACTGCAGCCAATGCCAGCTGTCAACAGCTGGCTAAATAAAGGTCTGATTTAGACAAATCGTTATTTTTTTGTTGCATATATGACCATTGCCTTGGGTTTGCCTCTCTGCTTAAAAGATAATAATCTTCTGAGTCATTGTGAACTCAAAGGGTCATCCATGGTACTGAACACCAGGGCTGGTCTCTGTTACTGGTTGACATGTTTCCCATTCCTGAACAAGGGATATTTAAAAATATGCAGCGTATTTTTGGCTGAAAACTCTTGTTTGTTTGATTTAAGTTTTTTTTTTTTTTTTTTTAAACTCTTTTTTTTACCTTTTTTTTTTTTTTTGGTGTGTGTATGTGTGAAGAGTCGATGAATGAGCTTCCAGAAAAAAAGCACTGCAATCTCAAGATTTAATCTAATTCAATTAATTGAAAACTCCATCTATTTATTTCTCATTTGCAGCATAATGAACTGAATTAATTTTGGTGAATTTTTTTATATGTGAAGGAAATAAACACCAAAATTGTGGAGTTGAAATTTTTATTCAAACAGTAAAGACCTAATTGCTAAAAACTTCTTCTGTAATAACTGGCAATCCTTTTCATCTCCCTCTGTCCCAGTTCTCAGTTCTTTACTTGTTTAATATATCCTCATTTGCCACCGTCATTATGGCTTTTTAACAACAGAGGCTTTTCAGAGAAAAAAAACCAAAAACAACTGTTTCTGGGGGATATGTGGATTATTCTTAGAATGACTGCATATATATTATGCATGTGTCTGTGTAGGTGTATATGTGAATATATCTCCATATCCATATCTATATCGTTATATATATCTACACAAGGAATGTTTTGCCAATTCATACATATGTGTGTCTAAGAATTCATCGATTATATATAAATATATATGTATAGCACAATCAAAACAGTTATTAGATCTATGTTAAGCAAACAAAATACCAGTAAAAATAAAGTTTGTTATATCTAGTATGGCTCTGTGTATGAAATCTGCAGTGAAAGGTAAGTGGATACAGTAATATTATGCAGTCCAGAGTTGGCATATTTATTTCTTTTTTACAAAATTACAGTAATTTACCATAATTAAAGTCAGATGGTATATATATTGGTATAAAACAACAGTGTTAAAGAAATGTGCATATGTTTTATAAATAATTTAATTATTAATATGCTGATATAAAATTAGTAAATAACCCTTACACCATTTTAACACACAAGTATTTCTGCATAAAGGAAAACATAAATATTTATGATTACACACCTGTTCATAGTATTTTGTTACATAGGCCAGCTATTGTATATACAAACCATATTTCAAGTCAGAATGTTACAGGCAGAGTGGAAAAAAGATAAACCTGGATGGATAGTTGATAATAAAAATAGGTAACTAACATAATGTAGAAACCATGTATAGGATGCTATCTGTGATCCTGTTTCTAATACCCAGTCATTATCTGTTTAGCAAGAGACACAGTAAATTAATTGCACTCTTTTTTACTACATATATGAAAACTGCTTTACCTGAGAAGAAACTTTAGCTCTCAAGGTCAAAACTGTGAACTGAAAATTCAGGGCAAGTAGCGTTAGAGTAATTACTCACCAATCCAGCTACTTCATATTAAATATGCCAAAATTTCCCTTTGAGGTGAAAAAAAAATCCAGTATTTTGACTCTTTACAAACAAAGTAAAATTTTTTTGTTGTACTTTGTACTGAGAAACTGTAAACGCCACTGTAATTTGATTTAATCATTAATATTAATTTCAGTAATTTTAGTATTTGAAAGTTATAATTATTTGTAATTTTGTTGTTTGATGTGGATTTTTGATTTATTAAATATTAATGGATAGCACGCAGATGTCACTATTCATGTTCTAATAAACTAGAGTTCCTATTAATGTTGACATGCTTTGAACAGATGTAGTAAGCCAAATACATCTACATTAATTTCTTCATTCCTAGAACTTTAAATCAATATCATGTTTTTATTTAATCTTATAAAATACACTATGAGAATACCAAATATTAAAGTAAGAGAAAACAACATATCTAAAACATATCTCAACACATCTCAAGATATCTCAAAGCAATATTGACATCATATCAACAAAATAAACTATAAGAAACTACTTACAAATTTGCTTTCTAAAGTACATTATTTGCATTCACTTTCAAAACATTCACGATTTTGTATCATCCAGGCCTTGATGCAGCTGTGGTACATCAGGTGATTTATAGGCAGAACATTTACAAGCATTCTTTATAACTATTATAACATGCACCTATATCTATTCAAGACACTTGTATATCATTGACAGCTAATAGATCAAAATAATAAGTGCAAATGCTTGATTTTCTTCAATACCCAACAATCATCAGGTTTTATGTATGTCTTGTGAATTTAAATTCTTTTACAAGGCACACCAGGAACATCAACTCCAAGTGGATAAAAGGTCAGCCCAATGACAAAGAAAAACTTGGATGCCATTAATAATTATTTCTCACACTCATTTTTTCTGTGGAAAAGTGAATTTCCACTCTTACTGTGCACATACAAGCAAATGAGCTTGATTTATTTTCAAATTCAAACAGCATTGAAGATTTTAATTAGGTTGCAAGCCCAAAGCACATATCACCAGAAAACACATATTAGCTTGGCTGTCAGATTCTAGGTTGATTTTGTTGACCTGGCTTTTGGAAAAGATTCTTCTTTTCTGGCTGCTAACTGAGCCCATCTGAGAAAGAGTAAAGGAAAAGGTACATAGTGCCATACTATCATTTTTGCAGTCACTTTCAGGGCTGCACTAATACATTCTTCCCTGTTCCAAAATTTTAACAATGGGCCTTTCATGAAGGCACTCTTACAGAACAGTACCTGGGCCCCTCATTCAAATACATTCAAGCTGAAGCTTCCAAGGAAAGCTTCTGGCCATAATTCACATGACCTACACAAACACAGTGAAGAAAGAAAAAAAGACTGCCTAACAAAGCAACAAAAAGAAACAATGTCCCTCGGAAACAGACCATCCATTCAAGTAAAAAATTAAACACCAAGTACTGCTATAAGTGAAAAGACCATGTGTAAAAGAATACTAGAGGGTAAAACCTTCTCGCTAAAGAGATGCCATACTACCAGCTGACCTTCACACTTTCCCCCTCAGTGTAAGGCACTGTGCACAGCACAGCATTTGAAGAACGAACAGAACTAACAAGAGCAAAAGAAGCAATTAGTATGCTCAGGCACAGATAGGAAGAGAAAAAAGCCAAAGTAACAAAACCCAATGAAACAACAAACGCCCAAACTGCTATGAAGCTGTGTAAGAGCCCTATGCTGCAGCTCACTCCCTCCCTGCCTTCCCCCTCTCGGTGCTCTCTCCTGCATATTAAACAGTGGGTTCAGTAAGGGACACAGCTTTCTGGATTCTCAAATGGAGAAGCATCCTTTTTCCATTCCAAGTGCATTATATAACTGTGTAAGCGATGGAAGCCAATTCCACTGCCATGCCCTCGAGCAGCATTCATCTAATGCAAACGGCCATGCAAAAGTCTGCTGCTGCCCCACATGCGATCCCAATCGCAGAGAAACATAGTTCAGGATTTGCCACACCTCACAGCCTTAACCACTTTGTTATACCTTACCAACTTCATAGAAAAAAGAAATCTATTTTCATTGTGCCTCGCTCCAAAGTAATAAAGTAAACTCCCTGCAGTCATAGCTGTTTTTTACACGAAAGATTTAGCTTGACTAATTTCAGGAAAACAGTTTGGGTTGAATCTCTAACAAGATTCATGCTGATATTTAGAAATAAAACAGAAGCTTACAATATTTGCATTTATTGGCTGTCAGAGCCGAGCTTTACTTATCTGAACCTCCTGACCATATATTGCAGTTTATATTCTAGTATTTGCAACTACAATTTCTCAAGATAGTAAGCAACTAAGTTTCCTTACTTCTTGTGAAAAATAAACAATGGCCCACAAGAAAACTTTCAAACAGCCATACCATATAAAAGGGTCATTCATGTAATTCTTGAGTTCGTGCTTTTCACTTTTACAAATCCTATAATCTCTAGTGACCGCTCATTCCTGTGGTGCAAGTTCACAAAAAATCCCTAAATTATACACTGGCCTGGCATGAAAAGCCTTTTAATGTAGTTACTTTTCATTTGTATAATGGAGAGAAATTACTTAATTAAAAGGGCATGGTTAAGGAAATAAATAAAACCAACAAGAAAATCAAATACAGGCAACTCCCCCCAAAAAAAAGAAAACAAAAAGATGGAGAGACTGGCAAGAAAACAGAAGCTGCTTTTTCCCCTTACTGATCCAGTTGGTGTTGCAGTATAGAATTATGGGCACAAGAGGCAGGCAATATCTGCTACTGTGGCTTTTGGGAGGTAAAGACTCACAAACAAAAAACAATTTAATTTGTCCTTGTGAGAAGCCACTAAAATTTCTAGATTTGGTAGTAAAAAAGCAGTTTCATTGAGGTTGCTGCAACTGCTACCAGTAAATATTAACTACAACTTTGCTGCTTTCAACTAGGTAAACTACATGCAAATACCTTTAAAATAAAGTTAAAACTGTGTAATATTTTTTGGCACTTCGAGTTACTCTGCTGAGATTTTTAATGCAATTTAAATGTTAAATCCATACCAGTGTTTTTTCACAGATTAAAAGACATTTTTCAATTATAAGTTTAAGGCTTTAACAAACTGAAGGGGTAGGATTTATGTTAAATACCTTCACTTATCTATGCTACAGAGGTGCCTATCTGGGGACAAGTTAGGGTCCTTATGGTAATTTCAGAGAAATAGAAAACTCCTGGGTGAAGGGTTTTCCTAAAGCCAGCTGGGTAGAGATGTAAAAAAATGAAGCAATAAAGTAGATATTCAGTAAATAACAAGCATTTTTACACATACCATCTCTTTCAAGGAGCATCTGAGCAATCAGTTTAAGATTTCAACTTTAGGCTCTGATCTGGTGAAGGATATAAAAAAGCAGTAATGAGAAGAAGAAAATTTTCCTTAGTGTGTGTTCTCCCTGTAATGGAGTTGTAAGGTACTATTTGAAAATCACTGTTTTATTTCTAAGTTGCATTAATACTAAAAATAGAAAGGTCAAAACCATGAATGGCAGAGCTGGATTTTCAAAAAATAGATTATTCATATGCATTTTTCTTCTAAGGCAGCTTTGACTTTGATGAAATAATATGAGGATAGAAGGTGTAAATATCACTTTAATTTTCTTAAGTTAGCTCATTCTTGATTTCTTTTTTTTTTTTTTTTTTTTTTTGTAATTATTATTTCAGTTTTTTGGAAAAGTTGCTTTAGTTTAAAATAACTGAGCACTGGGATTCCAGAATAATGGAGGCCCAGGCATGCTTGGAAACCAGCCAGGTTTCACCTAAACAGCTTGCTGAGCAGGTCAGCAACTTGAGGACTGTGATACTGCTGAGTATGAAACTAGAAACTAGTTACTGAGAGGCTATAAATCACAACTAAAATTTAGGCCCTACTAAAGAGATTAAGAAAAAGAAACATGTGATGTTTTTGGCATCCACAGCGCAATAGGAACATTGCTTGTAAAGGAAAAATTGTTAGAGCATTAAGGCTCTTTTCACCAAGATAAACCCAGTACTGTAGTTTGCTTTGTGGTTTATAGAGTCTCAGCTTTATGGTTTATAAAACCTGATGACCGAAGTCAGGAAGCAGTCCAAACAAATATTCCAGTGTTAGGTAAGTACTTCACAAGTTTTGGGAGCTGATGGGGGTAATGTTATGTGAAACGAAAAATACAACTAGTGCAAAGAAATGCAAGTATTGTTCTAAAGATGAGAATGAGTCTATTTTTACTTCCCCGAAAGATATCTGAAAATACTGAAAACAGTTTTATCTGGATTCTCGTGTGTGTGTGTGTGTGTGTGTATTTATAGATATATCTTCATATTAAATGTAGAAAGAAGTCAGTTAAATGCCAAAGATTGGATCAGACATAATAATAGTTATGCAACTGCTCAGCATTGCCATAAGAATACACAGATAAGAAGAAATAAACACAGAGTATATCTGTACTGTTAAATAAATGAGATCAGGGAGCAAACTGGAGCACGAGCCATTGCAACTGTAGAAGCGTCTGCAGCATTCTAACCAGCTCTCAGCAGGACTCAATCCCAGCACAGCTCTGTGAGAGACTGGAGAAAAGGATTATTGCTCAAAAAAACACAAGCGTGTGTTTGGGGGGTGCAGGACAAGGAGCTCACTGGCAAAGACCATGAATTTGCAAGAACACAGAGCTAATCATGTCAGGGTCCCTCTCTAAAATTAAGATGAATGTCAAGAGAGTGGTGCCCTGTGCTGTTCCCTACCAGCACGTCTCCCACAGGCTTGCACTGGTATCCTAAAACAGCTTTAGCACTCATGAGGACAGGTATGCCCAACCTGAAATTCAACATGCATCCTTTGTTTCATGCTACAAAACCTTTCTATCATGGTTTGCAACACAGCCTTCAGATCAGTTCAAAATGCCCTGAGCTGTTACTAATGTCTTGCACAGGAGAGCCAGATGGGGCTCTAAGGAAACCCACAGGTAACACCGGGTGGAGTACACAGAGCCAGTCTGCTGCACAAGGACACTGTCCCAAATTACACACGTAGGATCCATGATGCAGGACTTCTTTTTGTGGAAATGATTTATGTATTCCTGTGTGGATATGTGATAGAGGATACAATTGTTCACAAGCAACAGTAAAAACGTTCTACTCTGTTTATGACTTACTACATTCGCTGCACAACTCAGTAGTATTTAAAACAAAACAAAACAAAACAAACAAACAAAAAAAAACAAACACAAAAAAACCCCACAGAAAACACAAAAAAACCAATCCAAAACAAAACAAAACAAACAAACAACAAAAAAAAAAACACAAACAAAAAAAAACCACACCAACCCCCCCCAAAAAACCATAGAAACATGCAAATTTTAGGGGCAACAGAACCCTGATCACTACTTAGTTTTAGACAAAAGAATTTGGATGCCTTCAGTTATTCATCTTAAGCAGTGGAAAAGGTCTGGTGCTGCCCCATATTTCTGGGTAAGACACTTCAGAATTCTTGAGAACTGAGAGCTTGAAAGAGCAAATCTGTGAGAATGTGTGAGAAATGTAACCAAACAGCAGAGGAAGCAAAATTTATGTTTGAAATGCTGAACAATACAGTGAGGTGTTGATAGCTTGCGGAAAGAAAAAAACACCCTTACAAACCTGCTAAGTGAACTACTGTGATCTTTTTTCTCTCAACAGCTGGATATGAGGAAAAAAAAATGTTTAGATGATAAATTGAAAGCAAGAGCACCAGAGCAAAGTTTGTGAAATGCTGTAGGAAATTTTAAACAGTTTTTGTTCTAGCCATTTTTTAAATAAATTTGCTCTGTTACTTTTGCTTGAAACTTTCAAGACCATAATGTTTTAACATCATTCCCATATATTTCCACATTACATCATTTCTCTGCAACCTAGGTAAGCAAAAAAACCCACAACTAAAATCTCTCAAGAAGTACAGAGCATATACATATGCAAGATTTTGATTTTTAAGATTATGTTTAGATTTATTATCCTTCTCTTGTTACCTACTTCACATTTTTATTTCATATTAATCTGACTACAGTCTTTTAGATACTTCTTGAACAATGAAAATGAAATTAATCCTTATGTACCACAATTTGGCTTGCTTCCACAGGAAAAGGGGCAACAGCATTCCACCACAGAGTCTTTTAAAGGATTATGCTTATAATTATTTTTAAGAAATAAATAAAATGTTGATGTAAAATGAGAGCCTAAGGAAATACATAAAACAACACTTCAGTTTTTACCTTCACATCACTGCACAAAAAGCACCAAGTCCTACTTTAAAGAAGAAAGGAGGAGGAAGAGAATCCTACAAAACTGATAAATTAAACTTCTTGACTTAAAACCTTTGTTAAATAAACGATTAAACAATAAAGCATCACACAATGAATGTGTGTTGTGGGTGTGATGAGAGGGTGTAAGTGAAGGACAACTAAAGTACTTCAGTGGAAAACAAGAGTAAAAATAGCTGCATTCCATCATTTCTCCCAATCACGGTGATTTGATATCAAATAAAAAACAGAGCAGCTCCTTTTCTCAATAGTCAGTATATGCACAAAGACATATATTTCAGGACACATGGAATTAGATTTTCATGTTTATCCTCTAAGTGCTAGAAGAAGCAACTAACTCCCACAAAGCCATTTTTTTTTAAACTTACAGCTGGTTAACACTTGCAGTATGTCTTACTTAAAATTGTGTTTAACCCTCATGAACATTACCAAATACTGACTGCAAGGATTCCGATGAAACAAAAAGAATTGCCAAGTCTAGCATCACACAATCATTTTTATACACTACAGAAGTCTCATTGAGCTCTACATTTTTAATCTTAACTTTTTATAAGAATTTCAAGGTAGTACCTTGGTTTACCAAGGTTTGATCAGCCCTCAAACTTCTTTCACACTTCACTCTTACCAGCTTTAAGGGAGCTACTCAAGTATGTCTAATGGAAGATTTGGGCATCCAGTGCTATATGTTCAGACAGATTAAAATAGCAATAGGCTATTTTAGATAGCTATATGCATAGAATATACATCTGAAATAGATGAGAAGAGATTAGTGAATATGCCATTGTTAATCATGGAAAAACTCTGCAAACATATTAATAAACTTAACACTCGACTGAATACACTTAAAAACCGACATGCTGGTTTGGTATTTCAGTCTATAGCACTTCAAAATATACTTTTAATTGTACAGCTTTATTGAATATGTTATAAACAAATAGATTTCACATTCTGTTTTTATAACCTTACTATAACAAATCTATAGGTTTTTTCCAGGCACCATTCAGTCCCAATTCAGTTGTAATGATGCAATTCTCAGAAACATGTAAAACTAGACATGATTCTGCATATAAAAATGTAGTGCATCTCACTTTCTCTTGTAAATGTAAGAAACCTTTTAAATAATTTATTTTTCTACTAAGCAGAGTTGATTGCAGAGGAGATTAGAACAAGGAATGAACAGTGGAAATTGATAGTTTTGTGCTGCCTTTAATCAGTTGTAGAGGAAACCATCACTTTTGTAACTAGGTCTCCTGATACATGAAAGGTTGACTGGAGAAGGTGACCTTGACTTACTATTTGTGATTAAAGTACTATGTATATTTACAGTTCTTTAATTATAATTTCCTTTTGTGTTTAAACCTTGTGATAAGGACAGATGTAACTCTCCTGAGTTCATGGTATACTTAGTCCAAAGATTACTTTCACCCTGTTTTATTTATCTTATGTCTAGAATGTAGAGCCTCAACAATTCCCTTGAAAGGAAATATATATATATGACTCCAGTTTTACTGGCTAAAAGAATAGATATATGAGATAGATCTGTACAGATATGACATATTTTCTATGCTTACACTTCATAGTATCTTTTTTCTTCTTTTTATTTTTAAGGAAAATAAAAAGCCACCTAGTAAAACAGCTAAGAATACAATGATGTGTAAAATCCCTCAGAATGGAGTAATGATGTATTTTTCCTTCTGCACATCTGCTCAAATTCCAAGTCACAATGAAGAACCTATAAAAACTCTAAGTCAGTAGAAGAGAGACATTAATAAGTGTTAAAACACTGCTGAATCAGCATTTGCACTACAGATATTTTATGGCTATGAAAGCATAGCAGTTTTCCAACTGAGATGTGGGAAAGTATGGGCAACAAATAGAAGCAAGAAAGCATCCCAGGCCTGCTTGCTGTAGCTTATCATCTTCATGCTTTGTTCAAACCTCACAAAGAACGGAGGGTGAACCTGGCCTTTGCTGATGTCAATTGAAAAGTTTGTCATTTACTTTGAAGGTTCAGAACTACTTATCATTTTTCTATTCTTTTTGGTTTGAAAAGAATCTTTCCAGTTAGGGAGCAAAAACTTTTTTTTTTGGTCTGAAGAGGGCCCTAAGCAATAAGTCAAAGAGAGTAGATCCATAGTAGTCATTAATTTATTGGATCTGTGGAGCTTGAAAGCAATATATAAAACTTCAAAGTGGTCATTACTTTTGACTTTTGTAGCTAGCAGGAAGTAAGACCAAGAAGCTTCTCTGAGGAAGAAGAAAGGATGGCTCTCAGTGAGGAGAAAAATAATGGAAGTGTGTAGAAGGAGAAAAATAAAATCCAGTGTTTTGGGTTATTTTTTCTCTCAGGACAGACTATTTTAAACTGTGCAATGTTGAAATTAATACTTTTCAATCTTTCTGATATTTTCCTGTAGTCTGGTAGAACTCTTATTTTTTCTAAGTTCTTAGTAATTTTGAACGAATAATGAATAACCAAATTCATTACAAATATTTAAATATTGAATATGAAATAGATATCATATTAGAATTGGCTTGTTATGAGCCAGCAGTGTGACCTGGTGGCTAAGAAGGCCAAAGAAATCCTGACCTGTGTAAAAAATAATGTAGCTAGCAGAACCAGGAAAGTGATTTTTCCCCTGCACTTGGCGCTGGTTACACCCTGAGTATTGTGATGTGGGCAGTTCTGAGCCCCTCAACTCAAAAAAGACCTTGAGGTGCTGGAGCTTGTCCAGAAAAGGGTTTAGAGAGTGAGTCTTCTGATGAGCAGCTGAGGGAGCTGGGTCTGTTAAGCCAGGAGAGGAGAAGACTCGGGGAGACCTTATTGCTCTCTACAACTCCCCGAAAGAACCATGTAGCCAGGTGGGGGCTGGCCTCTTCTCCCAGGCAACCAGAGAAAGGACAAGAGAACATAGCCTTAAGCTTTACCAGAAGATGTTCATGCTGGACATCAAGAAGAATTTATTCATTGAGAGGGTGGTTAAGCACTGGAATGGGCTGTACAGGGGAGTGGTGGAATCGTTGTCCATGGAAGTATTCAAGAAACCCCAGGATGTGGCACTTAGTGCTGTGGACTAATTAGCTTGGTGGTGCTCAGTTTAGTATTGAACTCTGTAATTCTGAAGATCTTTTTCAACTTGAATGATTCTATTAGTTAAAAAAAATTTAACATTTTTAGAGTAAATCCCAGGTCTTAGTCTTCATTTTCTAAGCAAGCCTTCAATGGATATCACTGAATACACATTTCTCCATTGAGGAATGTATCTCTACATCATCCCAAATCTAAATCAAATTTGCACAGTACTTCAGACTATGAAATTTTCTTCAGACCTGCAACACTGGAGTGATGCTGGACAGACAAACTGATACAGAACATTGCCCTTTAACTCAAGTATGTGTGATGAACTAGAAGAACATGTGGCACTTGGAAGATTGGTTCCCATAGGAATGACTTTTGCAATCTTTTACCTTTGTTATTTTCATCTTTTTATCACGCCTGACAACTTTGGTTGAAACAGAGAGTTTCTTCAGACACTGAGCAGAAGAGATGAGTATGTACTGTGCAAGTCAGAAATACACAGTCAGAAATGTTCTAATAGAAGATTCACATTGCCCTTGGTATGATTCTTAAAATGAAATTGAAAACACATGTTTAAGGTATCTTTTCCCAAACTCAATCTCAACAAGAACCCCAAAATCCCAGCAAAAATTCATTTTAGCAAGTAATAAAAACCAATGTGTTTTTATATATACATCATATGTTTCTATATCTGTTGAACTGTCACATTAAAGTTCTGCTGTATTAAATTACATCACAAGTAGAAGGCAAATGATTAAAGATCAAGCATACAAAATTCAGCAGCTAAAAATTTGCAAGGCACAACAGTGAAATTATCAACCTAATTCTTCCTAATACCAGCCTCACAAACTTATTTTAAAACTATGCTGGAGTTGTATGCAAAATACATAAAAATGTAAGAACTATGCTGGGATTAATAACTGCTTTTTCTGCAGAGAATGCACATTCTTCAAAAGAACCAGGCTGACACACTGGAATAGGAAGAAGCATCTCTTAAATTGTTTGAGTTGCCATAAAGGGTAATAAATGCTGAGTGAGGCACACCCACACATAGATCACTTTTTGTTTAAAATATTATTTTTCTTTGGAATTTTGTATCTGCTGTTAAAGTAATGGATTTTTCATTTGAACAAGGCTGTCAGATCATTAAATATCACTACTCAGAGATAGCCAGGACAAAATACGTTGTTGCCTTATCTGCATGGTAAAACAATTTGATACATGTGGAACTATGCTTTGCAACCAATCTACAAATGAGAAAATTATGGAATACAATTTTATGAGATAAGGAGTGAAGAATAATACCTTAAGCCATACTCCACAAACACCTTTATGTAAGCTAAATAGCTTTGTTGCCAATTTTACTCCTCATAGTCTCATTCCCTAATTTTCATTACTACACAGATGTCTCTAAATCAATTAATTGTTTCCAAAAGAAAACCTGTGAATGGTTCTGAGCAGAGCTTCTTCAGAGGATCATTTGTAAAAACATGACAATATGAGATTTGCTTTCTTTGCTCTGCACAATCCTCTAACACACTTTCCTCAGGTAGTCTGCCTGCAAACACTCCTGCCCTCAGGATCCTTCTAAAGAGAGGGCAACCTCATGCACCCTCTGATGCTTTAAAATTCTCATGCTGAGGTCTGCAGTACACTGTATTTCCAGAACCCTGACCTGAGAAAGAACAAAAAAAATTATTGTTTTCTCTTAGGGTGACATAGGCATTACAGAGAGCCAAAACTGTGTGCTATGTAGCATGGATACAGTAAGTCTGGTCTGGGAGGAGGTAGCCATGAGTGATGCCCTGCACATGAGCCATTCTGCACTTCTTGGCATGGCATCAGCCCCTTGGGGTGAGTGCAGGTGCAGCCAACTGCTAGAAATGAATGCAAGGTGAAAGCAGCACTACAAAATGTGGCAGCTGAAAGAAGATTTCTGCTACCTGCTCTCTTTGTAATGCTACCATGAAGGTCTTCCATCTCCTTGAAATTCTGGAGATTTTCTGTTTAGATGTAAATATTAATGCCTGTACTCGACATCACTATAGTCAACACCTCAGCTGCACACACTTAGAAAAAGAAAACAAGAAACAACACAAAAAGCACATAAAGAAACAAAATCTACTATATTGCTCTGCAGCTGAGATTTCTAAGACACCTTGAAGTAATTCCATCATCTACATCTGAATGATACAAGAAGAGAGTATGTCTGGAGAGTATGTCTATAAGCACATACATACACACTTACCCATCTCATCCTCAAGGTACCTATAAAGCTATCAGATGAGAGGTGTATGAGGTATAATCAGCCCTGGTTTCTCCTGGCCCGTTCACTTTTAGGAGCAGTGAAAGCCTCATCACTAAAGGAATGCTAAAACATGACAAGACACAAATTTATACCCTCAGAAGCAGCCCAGGTAGAAATTATTATCCATCCATAAGCATGTGTACAATTGGCTGCATAGTTAGCTATGAGTATCAGAACAGAATTAAAAAGTTTAAATCTTACAAAATGTAAGTGTCTGACACCAATCTGAATATGCAAGCAAAAACTGCCTGGCATTTTGTAATATGAACATCCTTTCCCTTGCTGTTCCTCAACACATCTATGCCATCTATGGGATAGCTTTCAGTTCACGTCTCAGTGTGGATCACAGAG
Organism: Luscinia megarhynchos; assembly: GCA_034336665.1. NCBI lineage: Eukaryota > Metazoa > Chordata > Aves > Passeriformes > Muscicapidae > Luscinia > Luscinia megarhynchos. The sequence goes on along the minus strand of JAPFBE010000003.1, from coordinate 52,800,609 downwards.
AAGTTCATAAAACAATTCTCTAAGTCAAAATGGAGCCTCAAGTTCTACTTGGTTTTGTGCCTCTCCCACCAGTAAGGACTGCACCGTGTGGCATACCCCAAGGACCCATCTCTCACAGTAGCAGCACTCCCAGGACAGTGACCACATTCAGCATTAACAGAAGCCCTCTTGCTGCTCCACTTTGGGCAGGGAAGCTGCATGCCCTCACTGTGAGTCCATTAGCCCAGTATCTGCAATGCTATTTCTCACAGATAATGAGTCAGACAGAACAAACTACAGGACTACAAGGATCGATAGCAAAATGAAACACAACAAACAGAAAATAAACCATATGAAGGAACACTAAATGATCTAGTGCCATCTACCAAACTGAAAATGCTAGGAACATGATCAGTCTCTTCAAGCACCTCCAGGGTAATACTATATAAAAGAAAGAAGGGATTTATTTAGTCTAGAAAATGGCGAGGATGGGGCATTGTCCAAAAGCAAAGAACAGAAAAGCGGTGGAAGTAAATAAGAAAAGGGTATTAACTTAAAGATCAATTTGTTGCAGAAATAACCTCCTTAAGGGCATTTGGTCAAGCCACTATCACTGTAGATGCTATTGCAAAGGCTAGATAAATCATTACTTGCAATGATGTGACATGGTTCTGCAAGGAGCCAAGGAGCTGCCCAGTCTGATGTTTTTTATCATTATTATCACACAAATAATATAATAGATACAGCTCACTTGCCATTAGGTTTCATAATTTGTTTGTAAGTAGGTCTAAAAAAATGCCAGAGATGGAATAGACACTATTAATTTCCATGTCCAGCTTCTTATGTTTTTAACATCTCAAGCATTAATTTATATTTTTAGCATCTCATTGAAATATTGCAGATAGTCCTATTTTACCCGAGCTTGTTATGCACAAGAATTGAATTGTTTATCAACACCAGCTAGAAGATAATCACAAATTTCACTGTTTTAAAGTAACTTTTTTGGACTGTATCTATTTCTTATGAAGTTCCTAACTTTGGAAAAAGTTGGGTTTTTTAAAATACTTCTGAGAAGTGGCAAAGCATGATTATAGAAATATAAACTTTTAAAGAACAATCATTAAGAAGGAAACCATTTTCCTTATTTGTGGATAAAAATTTGTAGATGAGTCATTACTTCAGCAACAGTTTTTGGATTAAACAAAAGGGAAATAAGAATCCACTGAATTCCTGATTAACTTACGTGAATTTCTTATTTTAAAAAAGACAATCACAAAATTCCTTTGGCACTAACAAGATCGGTATTTTGTTAAATTTAATGAACATCATCTCCCATGAGTGTACAGATTAAAATGATAGGATTAAATAAACAAAAAACAGATTGTGTAATGCTATGAATTTATGTTCTTAGTAACAACTAAATCTATTATGTTGAATAGGCTATTAAACACATCTAACTGACATTTAAGTGTTGTGCATTCTTTTGCAGAAAGTGTAATTTCAAATGCACTTTTTTGGCTATAGTGATAAGAAATGGCATGGAATAGGGATAGAATGAAAGCATCCACATACCAAGCCATTCTCACACAACAACAAATGTAACAAAACTGCCTGGACTGTAACTGTGCTGTGTTAGTATGAGAGCAAAGATTATTTACAGATTCCAGACCCTGTAAAAGCTTAGTACCAGCAGCTAATAATTAACAGCACAATGCCATGGGGTTAGGTAGGATCATCAAAGACCATATTTGGAGACTTTTCACAAAGATGATAGATGAGGTTTGCTTTCTTTCTACTCAGTATATGGGGTTACACTGCCTTCAATTAAATATTTTCTTCACCACTACTCTCATGATGCACTACTAGAATATAGCAAGAACTAATTTTTTATCCTTTGAAATAATACATTATGATCAATTCTCAGTAATAAGGTCATGTAGGAAGACTCAAAAAATAATCGTCTGCAAAACTCATACTTACATAGTCATTACCCCAAATACTGTTAATTGAAAGAATATTCAATTTGTTACGCTTCTTGTGTACACTTGCAAACAAGTACCATACTCTAATCTTGACTCAGATTTCAGTGTTTGTGTCCTGGTTGCAGTTAGGGCAGATTTAATTTCTTCTCAGTGGCTGTTACAGTGCTGTGTTCTGGTTTTGGAATGAGAATATTGTCAATAACACACTGATGTTTTGGTTTTTGCCAAGTGGTGTTTATCCTAAGTCAAGGACTTTTTTCTTGTCTCATGCTCTGCCAGTGAGGAGGAATGCAAAAGAAACTGGGAGGAAGCACAGCTGGGACAGGCGACCTGAACTGACCAAAAGGATATTCTACACCACAGAGCACCATGCCCAGTGTGTGAACTGGGAGGAGCTGCCCAGAAGGGCAGCCAGTTTGCGTTTGGGATTCGCAGCTCTGGCATCGGTCAGCAGGTTGTGAGCAATTGTGAGCAATTTCGCTGTTCATCCTTCTTTGTCGACTTTTGTTATCATTATTATTTTTTAACATTATTATTGAATTTTACTTTATTTTCAATCATTAAACTATTCTTATGTCCACATAAAAGTTTTACTTTGATTTTCCTTTACATTCCACTTGGGTGGGGGAGGTGGGGGTGTGTGGTTAAACCACATTTGTTTCTTTATAAGGTCCAGATAATTTTTACAGTTGTAAAACTTTAACTTGGTGTCACAGAAAGCATTTGTTGCAATCTCTTTTCCTAAATATATTTTAGAAATTTTATAAAAAATAATGTAAACAAGAGCGTATGGACCTAGATGCTGTAAATAAATAATGTGTCCTGGATATCATAAATTTGTGACTTAAAACTAATAATACAGTGGAATTAAAAATGTTATTAAGAAGCAATATTAATAAGCGTTTTTGTTCCTTTTCCATGATAGGGGCTTACCTTAAATGAATGTGTGCTGAAAAATTTTTTTCATTGTTTTGATCGGGGGTTTTTGTTGTTGTTTTTGCTTTTTGTGGGGTTTTTTGGTTTTTTGTTTTCTTGGTTTTTTTGTTGGTTGGTTGCTTTTGCTGTTTTGTTGTTTTAAGTACATCTTTCAGAAGAAAAACACTATTGCATACAGGTGGTATTCTAAAGCATACTTTTTTCTTTCAATGTAACAGGCTCAAAATGGCTTTTTTCATCTCTTACCTGTGCTGTTAGCCTGATACTCCATCATGTGCACAGCTCCAGCTCTCACTGGGGAAGAGCAGTACTGACAGTGTTATTCACAGTTCTCAGCAACTCGGACAGATGTACACCAAAAAGATTACAGCACACAAGGACACCAGACAAGAGGGTCTGTAGTCCAACAGCTTTCACATGGACTTAATAGTTTAAATGACATGCGGTTAAACATATGGAAGATTCAAATCTCAAAAAGGTGTTTTAATTAATTGTAACAAATATTTTGTTGCAGTGATGGGAAAATGGTAGGGCAATGCTACAAACTGAAATAAATAGCTTGGGTAGGAAAAAAGCATAAAGAGGCTTTGAAGAAGTGAAATAATGAATTAGATATGGGAGCAACCAATAACTAGTAACAAGACAGAAGCTTATGTAGTTTTGGAACTTCCAAGACTTTGAAGTCTTGGCTAGATATGTGATCTCATTTTAAAGCTTGATAAAGAAATCTACCTCAAGTCTTTCATAGTTACTATTCCTCTTGATCCTACTTAGAGATCCATCACTAAGGTAGCATGATTTTTCCCTCACTCACATCTCACATATTTGGCTTCAGAAGTGCTTATGATGATTAGAACAAATCTGCACAATTCTGTGCATTCTATAATCTTTTTCCTGTAATTTAATCAAGGAAGTGTCTCAAATCTTCTTCAAAAAACTCATTACAAGGTGAGTTGGACAGATTTTTTTCACATTTACTGTAAAAATTATAAAGGAATTAATACATTGTATTTTACTGTTTTGGTTTAACTCTGGTTGGAATCTAAGCACTACACACCTACTCACTCACTTTCCCTATCCAGCCTTCATTTGGATAGAAGAACAGGAAAAGAAAAAAAAAATAAACCCCTTTATATCAAGATTTTTAAAAAGCAAACAAATTATTAAGCAAAAGAGGACTATGGGAGGAATAATTTAATGAGTAGAAGAAAAGACAAAAAAAACCAAAACAAAAATTATGCAACAACATTCACTCTCCATGTCCCAAGGGTAGACAAATGTTCAGTCAGGCCTGAGGAAAACCTCCTAGAACTTCATCTCTCCCTTTTTATTGCTGAGCAGGATGTTGTATGGAGAATGTCTTTGGTTAGTTCAGGTGATCTGCACAGGTTTTTCAATTTACAACCTATTGAGCACTGACCAAACTATTCACTGGGTGGAAGTGGGGAAAAGGAAAGAGAGTGAAAAGCAGGGGTAGCCTTGCAAACAGTACTTAGCAAAATATAGATTATTAGTGTCTTATCATTACTGTTTTGGACAAAAATCTTTAACACAGTATTATATGAGCTGCTATGAAGAAAATGAACTCCATCCCAGCCATCTAGTGCACATACACAATATCAAAAAGTTGCTAACAGGTAAGTTAATTTTAAGCAGAAGATTTTATTGGGTATTTCCTTTTAAAATCAGTGCGGTTATGATTTTAAGCAGGGATATTGAGGCTATATTTTACAAACTTTCCATCTACTTTCATATTTTGAAAGAAGCAGAATTCAAACTGAGGTTATCATTTTTGTGTGGTGCTGGGAGGTCAAGAGGTAAAGAAAAACTAGAGACAGACAAACTGTAATAAGAAAAAAAGTTTTCAGGTTAAATTTTTACAGATTAATAAATTACTGAAAGAACTGCATTTCAATATTTTACTCTCAGCAATTATGCCTGCTAGCCTCCCTTTCTGATGTCTCTAAACTATACATGAAATTATATAATTATGAGTGCTCTCTGATATTGCACTGCATAAATTACCAACCTAGGTTGATAGCTGTCACACAGAAATAAAGATAAAGCCTATATATTTTAATAATACATTTATTAAATAAGAATTAACAGATTACCAACTAAATTGAAAAGATAACCTATAATTATCATAGTTTTAAATGAAAAGTTAAATGTATAATCAATTAAAAGCCTAATTCATTAATATAAGGAGAATTTCAGCAACACTTTTTTTCATGCATTTGTAGTTCTTCAATTATAAAAGAATAGGTCAAATTATCTTGCTTTTCAATGATGTTCTTGTAAAAGTTACATGAAATTAATGTGCAATTAAAGAAAGATGAAATGAACTTTTAGCTTTGCAGGGCACTTGTATGGCTCCTAAGAGAATAAATTAGGGAGTAAAAGCCAAGGGCTTTATGTCAGTGTGGAAATTGATTACTGCTAAGCAAAAGAGTATTAAGCAATGAATACACTAAAAAAAAGTGTGGTTTTTAAACTTTTTATTTTAGTGGAATTCATCAGTTACTGTCAAAGCTGGCAGAGCTATCCGTCTTGCTTGACCTAAGCAGATTTTTATCATACATAGTATGATAGTATCATGCACCTTTGTGTGAGCAGCTAAATCAAGCCTTAGATGCTTAGTCAGTGTGACTAAATGGTCACTGACTGTAAGGAGAGCTGTCACGCCTGTTTTAGATGTGGGCACCAAATTCAAAGTACTTAGTGTTTCCTCTGTATGTATACAGACCTTCATGTGTTTCTATTTGTATTCTTTGGGTTCATCCCTCACAACTTTATCCTGGGTTCTGCTGGCAGCAGTAGCATGGGATCAAGAATTATACAAAACTCCACGACTGATTTCAGCACTCCTGCCCTTGGTCATAATTTTTAAGAATGATGACCCTCTAAGCTTGTTCATTCCTCATTTACATCCAGAATGTTCTTGACTGTCGCCTTTTGCATGAAGATATGTCAGAGGAACACTAACCACAGTTAAAAGCAGCAATTTTTAAATGTAATATAAAATTTACATGTTTCAGAAGAATCACAAAAATCACAGTCATAATTATAGTGTCAGTGAGTGACAGGATTTAAAGTCACCTAATTTTCTCTTACAGTTTTCTCTTACAATTATATCAGTTACATTAATTACAATTTTTTTCTTGTTTTCCAATCCACATCATGCTTAGAAATTTAGAGCACTATGAAATACAGTAACTAAAATAAGTAAATTACTTTGAGACAATCCAGGGCAAAATATCTTTATAGCAATAAGAATTAGACATTATATTGTTGGATAATAGTATTAAGCAGCTTGTGAGCTAAATAGTGTAAGCATTTATCAAGGAAACTTTTTTTTAAAGAATATCCACAGCAAAAACCTCAGAAAGATACAGTTTTTAGGAAGTTCAAGGGGAAGAAGTTCATCTAGATAAGCTTTTCACATTTCAGATTTCATATGACAATAGTTAGGTATTTTGATTATTTAAGAGGCCCTACTCATAGTATCTATCTAATATTTAGAAGTAATGTATAACATTACCTAATGTGTTTGCTATTTACATAGAGAAAATAATTCATTCTGTTTACTGTATTCTCTATTTTTGTCTTAGAAAGGGATTGGTATTTCAGGCTGAGCTTTCATGACCCCAGATGAATAAATAGTACAGCAAAGAGCTATATTCATAACCTTTGGAACCCTGAATTTACGCTTCAATGAAACATCCTTTGCCAGAGAAGGAATTAAACTAGAAACTGCCTCTTAAGGAAAGGATGGAGAAATCCATTAAGTCTCAGCTGGATTTTTTGGTGTTTCAGGGAATGTCGACAAATTAGCTTTTATAATTTGTACCTCAAAAAATTACAAGCCTGGTGATGTTTAGAATAGAACACAGTTTGCTGAAAATACAAAATGCAAAAGAATAATTTAAAAGAGAATATTTAAGGTAACGTAATGAAAATAGAATTAAAATACACATAGCAATGTTTTAATCTCAAAGCTACTGAGTTCAACATCTATTTCAGAAAAGAAAACTTCGTCTCATTTATTGGGAAAGGAGAAGTAAAAAAATAAGCACACTGATGAAGGCTTTAATTCTCCAATTTGAAAAAGCAAATGAGTGATTAACAGCTTCCTTTCGGCAACAAATTTAAAAAAAAATTTAACTAAAAATATGATTAGCATTCTTTAACTGCTGTCACCCAGATTTCTAAATCTTGCATTCATCTTCTTACTTGAGTTTTAAAATTGAAGTCAGCTCTGTCTTCTGATTTCAAGCTGAGAACATATTTGAACATGCCTTAGAAAGGCAACATCTTCTGGCCTTACTCTTTTCCAGCACAGGGTGCCAAACTTATGATCAGAAAGAAGATAAAGGAAATGCACTTTGTATATGGAAAGAGTAATTTTCACTTTCTTTCATTAGCTTTAGACTTTCACTGTTCATTTCTTTTTAATGCCTTTTCTATCAGTTTATGAGATAGAAAGAATTAAGCTTCCTTATTCACCTGTTCTACACTGCTTGCTTTGTCTTTAAGAATTTCTTTTTAAAAATCCACTTTTTTATTGCAGCCATTAACAAACTTGCCTTACTGGAAAAAAAGAATCAGACATGGAAATACATAGTGTCTGGCATATTATAGTTTTACAGTGACACAGCACAGCTAACTTTTGGAGATCCCAGGCAAATCCCAATGCAAAATTACAAACGTCAATCAAAATAGTTTCAATTTTCAAAACAGCTTCAAAATAGTTTCACATTGCTTCAACATAAAGTTTATTGCATGGTTTAGATGATGCAGGATTCCATCATGACTTAACAATTACAAGTAAACCAATATCTATAGTAAGGTAAAATTAACCATTACATATAATAAAATGTTAAGCAGCAGCCCATGAAAGAGACTAAAAACTAAATGGAAATCTAACAATATAATAATATAAATTTCACCACTGTTAAACCCTAATAGGAGTAGGAATGATGCACTTAGTGATCACTGAAACACCATACTGCATAGGACAACAGGACAAAAAATGAAACATATTCAATAACTTTTTCTTATTTATTGAAAAGCTAGAGGGCTGAATATGCATGTAAGAACATGTAGAATACACAACATTTTTTAGGAGTCATATTTAAAGTATGTGTTTAAGTTCTTTTTACTGAAGCATACTCAGTGCCTATAAATATGTTTATTATTTAAACTTGAGTTCCTCATCTCTCAAACCCAAGATTATCCCAAGGTTCATAAGAGAAGTTCTTTCACTCCAGGTTAAATTATAAAATATCTGTATTTTAGTGGGATGATAACTGAAATATTTCAAATGGAAGGGATAACATTTGAGCTGAATATTCAGAAAAAATTTAAAAGTGTCAGTTACTCATGAGTTTTAGCTGTGGACTGGTAATGTAGATGCTTTTCAAAAAATAAAGGTAATCTGATGTTTTCCAAGTTGTTCTTTCATTGATGATAGTGCTCCAAGCTGTAGAAATAGCAACAAAAATTCCCCATATTCTCGGATGGTGAACATTAAAAGACCCTGTCACAATTGCAAAGAAGAATCTATTGAATGGCTGTGTGGGAGGTTTTACCAAAGCCAGCAATATTCTGAACAAAGGTCTTATCATACACTTGCTTCTGTATCATATTAATTGGTTTCTTATCACATTAAACAACTCCTCTCTCCTTACTACCATACAAAGTGAATAATATGTTAAAACATTGATAATACTTTAAGACTGATTAACAACTTTCATGAGATTAGCTTCTTCCTTTTTCACAAGCACTCAGATCATACACTGTTAAGTACCTTTCATATGGATTAGTTTAAATGAAATCATTAAGGCAAGAGGCAGGCCAATGATATTAAAGCCTCATTATTTAGGTAACTTTCTAAGTACACAGGCTTATATTTTGTTACATGAGATCACAGAAAGGATTTCTATTGGCAATACACACCTCATATGAGAGATGATTATGTTTCATATTGCAGTCAAACAAATGGCAGCCTTAGCATCCTCCCTTCACAGTGCAGCCACAATTCCAGGAGCTTGGGCTCCTGGAATACCTCTGCTGATACATATGGCTATAGCATCAAGGGATGATAATGTCCTCAGTCCTTTCCCTGTATTTCCAGTTAGTTGTTCTTCGATAACTGACCATCATTCTAACATGGTACCAAAACTAAGGAATGTATTGGAGCTGATGCAATCACTGGCAAATGATAGAGACCTGGCTTTATAGCTGCCACTTAGTAATTTGGATAAGAAAAATATTCCAAGTTGAATTAACACAAAGTTAACATGAAACAACATTTCTGATAAGAAGATGCCAAATGTCCTCACACAAACACACCTCTATGCTTTAAGAAAGTGAAGGGGAAGTTGCCAAAGAGGGAGTTCTTTTAGCTGAATAGGCAGGATGTATTATGACATTCTGTAATGCAAATGGTTCATTAACCTTGGGATCCAGCACAGCAGTGGGAGGGTTACCATAAGATCAGCAACAGGAGACGGATATGATAAACTTTGTGTGTGCCTGTGCTCACTGTTTTGTTGCTGGGAATTTACATTATTTTAATAAAACCGCATATAAGTGTTATCAGTACTGGAATTTGAGTAACAATATCATAGCATCACAGAGTGACAGAATATGCTGAGCTAGAAGGGACCCATCAGGATCACCAACTTCAACTCCTGGCCCTGAGCAGGACCAGGACCTAAGAGTCACAGCATGTGTCTAAGAGCATTCTCCAAACTCTTCTTGAACCCAGATAGGCTTATAATTTAGTTTTGTTTTGACTAGGCAGTACAAGTATTGATTAAACAATCAGCAAGTTTGTGGTGCTTCAGGGGTGCATTCCTTACTCAACACAAATTTCACAGGGGATGGCATGTGTCCACATAAAAATTATCTGTAGGTTACTTATTGCATTTAGTGTGTACAAAAAATTTATTTAGCTAAACATAAGCTCAGCACAGGTAACCTCTTTACCTGTGACTGTCTTAATGGTATAATCTGAAGTCTTTTTGAATCTTCAGATGTGTCTACTATCTGTTGTATTAAAATTTCAGCCAGAAAAGGATAAAATTAACCCAAAGGCATTTATAACAGCTATCTCTGTGGGCTGCAACTTTTTCTCAAAAAACAGAGGTGGGAACATGTAGATGGAGATACAGGCAGGACTTTTACTTAGCTGTCACCCTGAAATGACTAGCACAGATGAGATACTGCAAAAAGAGGCAATGAGTCAGATACCCACAACTGACATAGTTTACTTTCCTTTAGGAGCAAGAGTAGAAAAAAATGACAGCTATGATTTTCTAAAGCACAATTTGGTCTCAGCTCTCAACTTCTGAACAGCAAGAATTGCACTTCGTTTTTCTAGAGGCAAAATTTCACAGTAGTATTTCTTTATCAGAAGCTGTAATAGAAGTACAGTGTTGAAGATTGAACTACAGTCTTGAAAACTGTGGCAGTGATTCATTATCTAAAGTTTCAATTCCAAATTTATTTCTTTTTTTAGTCAGTTCTGTTAATAGATCTTTTCTGTAGCATCCCACCCTCTGGACTGTAGCTATAATAGGACAGATAACAGATAATAAACCACCTATGAATCCCTCCCTTTCAAATACGTCATATTTGCACATGAATGAAAGCAGAACTATACTTCAACATATTTAAGGAATGGCTTACATTATAATGTCCCAGATTTTCTATTTATCTAAGTTTAGAGTGCCCTTGATTCTTCCAGTTAAGATTGGATTTGTCAATTTTTTGGCTTAATGTTTATTTTTCTAAGAAAAATGCCTTGAAGTAGGAAATGCAACAGACACTATATAATATTTCTTAGCAGTAACCTGGAAATCAATGGATCAAAAAAACACAGTACAAAATCTGCTACCAAACCATCCAACAGATAACCAAATCCAACCATGCCAAGAAATCAAATAGAAATAAAATAAGCAATTTCCCCATATATATCTACTGAGATGCATTTATAAAAGAGTTGAGATGGAGACTAAAATTATCTAACTATGAAAAATAAATATCTGACCTAATCTTTCTACGGTGATATGAGAACCTTTTCTTGATTAGTACTGTAAGTTTCATTTCTAAGAACAGATAACAGCTATGAAAATGTATACATAAGAATATATAAGAATGACCTATGTATTTAGTGGTTATATATATGCATTCATAAATACTTATATGCATATACTTCACTAATTCCAGTGGCTTATATTGATAAAGTCAAAGAACATATTTATATTTGTTAAATATAATACAATATAAATATGTTATGAATTTGTTAATGCTCTAATACAACTTCTGTAATGTAATTATTAGCATTGAAAGCAAGACGTATAGAATTAAAAAAATTTAACTGTAGTTTTAATAGAGCTTGTATACAGACAAATTCATTAAGAAACTCAGAGTGGTAGTTAAAAGAATAAATAATTAAATGGCAGAGTTTTAGATTTAAAACATTTTCAAGAACTACACATATTTCTCTGATAAAAAAAATTGAAGGTACTCTCTTTTCCTAAATTTGTTCCCTGAACCCCTGCCTTCAGTACCACACCTTTCTCAAGTATAGTACACTTGTCCACCCATCATTTTCTATCACTAATCTAACGTCTCTGTGAAGTACCAGCAATATTTTGTGGTCCCACTACCATATTTCTAAGGGGGCTGAGTCTCCTCATCTGTTTTCAGACAAATAGTCAAAACATTAGACCGTGGCAACACCATGGGTACAATTAATCTTATCTACTTGACGCAAAACCACAATGTCAGCAACAAACTAATCAGTTTAGTTTCCTTCAGAATCGATGGAGAGAAGTAGATGCTGTTAGCATGGAATTTATTCAATCTATTAGATATCTGCTTTAGTAGAAGATGAATTATGCCTAGAACTTCCTTTCTCTTCTGCAGCCTGTAATCAGAGTCTAGGTAGGTAGCTCATACATAGATGCAGCCTGTGAGATAAATACCATTCCTTTTTCCTCTCTCTGTTCCTACTCCATTTTTTGGCATATTAATTTACATAAAAGGAAGAATTTACAGTACTCACTCCTGATAAAGAATAAAAATCCTGTTCAAGTGCCTATTTAATAAAAAGTTCTAAGAGGGACAACCACAAGACTGAGAGAAAATGAAAGAGTCAATAAATGGATTTGTTTTACTTACTCCAAAGAGTCAGCTTCAAGTGCTTGCTCTGCCACATTTATGTCAATTTTGAAAAACAATTGATTGCCCATTTTCTGAAAATATGGTCCTCAGAAAAATGGCTATTATGTGGTAAATAGGTCTTGCTTTTCTCTTGAAGAGTTTCAGAAGTCTTAGTTTTATTAAATGCAGACTACAAAGTTAAGAAATCTCAAGAGACTTCACAGAATAAGAAAATAATTTCCCATTGTTCTGGGTTTGGTTTGAACAGAGTTAATTTTCTTCACAGTGGATGGTATGGGGCTGTGTTTTGAATTTGTGCTGAAAATACGGTCGATAACACAAGGAGTGTGTCATCAATGAGCAGTGCTTACACTGAGGAAAGGCCTTTTCACTCCATCATTGAGGAAGCCAGGGGTGCACAAGGAGTTGGGAGGGTGAGACAGCCAGGACAGCTGACACCCCAGCTGACCAAAGGGACATTCTAGATTATATGGCATCATGCTCCACTGGGAAAACACTGGGGAAAGAGGAAGGAAGCAGGAGCATTTATATCTTCTCTCTTTCCAAGTAGCTGTTGTGGATGACGGAGCCTTACTTTCCTGCCCATGAGAAGTGGTGAATTAATCTTTGGTGAATTAATTCTTTGTTTTCCTTTGCTTGTGTGCATGTGGCTTTTGCTTTACTTATTCAAGTGTCTTCATCTCGACTCACAATTTTTTTTTACTTTTACTCTTCCAAATCTGCCCTCTACGCCACTTGGGGGAAAGTAAGCAAGTGGCTCTATGGGGCTCAGTTACTGGTGTGGACAAGATCAAAATACCCATTTGAACAGAAGTCCAAATCAGACTTTTAGAAAACAACAATGTGCCTCATGATAAAGCTCAATAACTGCTGTGCTTCATCTTTTCTATGCAGAAAGTAAATTTATCTTAAATTTTAATAACTCCTTCAGCCAAACCTGCAGTAATGGAATAATGCCAAGGTCCTAGTTTGTCCCTTTGAGTAAGATGGAAGTCATAGCATTGGAGCTAACTATATAAATGAGAAAATATAAATGTATTAACTGATATTTAAGGTGACTTTGACTGCCAAGAAACAACATTAGAAGATTCTCACTCTGGCTTTGCCTTGGCTTGCTGTCAAATGTGAATACAGAGCCAAGCCAGCCACAGGTGTTGAACTGTAATTTAACTTTAACTTTCATTATACTCCTCATCACATTGTGGCCAAAACAGTAGACATGCCAAGTCTTCAGCTGGAACCAAAAAGCTTTTAATTGGCCACCAAGGGTGAAGACAGTAAGAAAGAAATCCTGTTTTATTTCCCATTGGGAAACTGCAAGTCTGATATTATAAAGTACAATGATGAGATACAGAGTCTTTCCATGTTCTTGGCTTCCAACATACCAGTATCTACTTTCATGTTCCAAATCACTAGAGTAGGCAAAATGTTTCCTTCATTTTTTATTTATACAAAATCTAGGAAAATAACTTTCGACAGTCAGTACTAATCCAGTCACACATACACAAACAAAAGGAGAAAGCAAACCTAAAATCAACCCTTCCGTCACCATGGCCTTAGTATGTTGCTATACTAAAAATGATCCATTCCCTGTCATCCCAACAGATTTCTACCCCGACTGTTATTAATCTTCCAAATCTGTTCTACAGAGAAAACCTATAACCATGTGGCCTGTGTTTTTTTTTTAAAGTCACTGGGGCAGTACCAGACAAAGAGAACAAGAGGTTAACCACCAAATCACTCAGTCCTTTGGGAAGATTCTCAAGTGCAAGATTCATTGACATAGATTAGTCTTCAAAAAGCAAATTGAACATACTGTCCATGCTGCCTTTATGGTTAAAGGATATAAAAGGCCATTTTGAAATTTAGGTTAATAATATCATTTTAAGATGGAGTTAAATCATTGTCCGAAGGTACCTAAATCCACTTCATACAGAAATAGCCTGGAAGAACAACTTGACTGAGAGAAATAATTGTGAATTATAAATGTATTTAATTGTGAGTTCACTGGGAATTGTCTAATTTTTGCTCTTCCAGTAAATGAGGAAAAAGTAAAATAACACTTATTTACTGATTAAAAAGTAAAAATGCCTTTATATTATACCTAAAGTAGAACAGAATTATTACAATAAAACTTATTTTCAGTATAGATTCCTCATTCATTCTTTTTTTACTCTATGTGACATTTTCTGCTTTTTAAAACCTCTCTTTCTAGTCTTTTTGAATATGAACCAAAAGAAAATTGGAATTCCAAGATTTTGATGTACAAGTATGTTTTTCATGACATTGGTCAATTTAGATATAAGAAAGATTTTTTATAATGAGAGTGTTGAAACACTAACACATGTTGCCTATGGAGGTGATGGATGTCCCATCTCTGATAACATTCATGTTTAAGGTCTAGTTAAAGATGTTCCAGCTCATTCCAATGGGTTGGACTAGGTCACCTTTATTGGCTTTTTCAAGACCAAAACATTCTATGATTATGTGAGTGTTGTCTGCTATAAACATAAATTTGTGAAGTGGAAACCTTCTCAAGTCTATAAACACCAAATGCTGATCAATTTGCACATGTTTCAAGAGACAGGGAACTCTTGAAGAATGGTGGGCTCTCTTTTGCTTTCACAGTTTTGCTATAAGAAACAAATGTTGTTTGTTCAAATAGCAGAAGTTTGAATTCAGATTCTATCACCTCCTCTCTAATCTCTGTAAAACAGTAGATTTCAATGTTTATTATAAACCATGGATATTTTCTCTATACAAAAAACAGAAGCATTTTTTTTTAACTTGAGTATATTTTGGCAAGAATAGCTATTTACCTATCTAAACACTAACCTATGTACAATGTTCTTATAACTTTTTCCTTCCAGTGTTAGGCTTTAAACCCTCATTTGACTATCCTTGAAACACAGTTTTTCATGTCAGCTTTTTCTTGTGAGTCCTTACCATCCAGAAAACTACCTTTATTTATGTCCAGTTCCTGGATGCTTGTATTGCAATCTGCTAATACCTGAATTTTGGACAGAGGGTTGTACTTAGTCTCATAACTATATACTCTTGCTCTCTAACAGTCTAGGAATTAAAACTTGCCCTTACAGAGCTTTTCAGCCTGTACCAGAAAATTTAACATAAGCTGTCCAGACCTCCATCCACCCTTGACTGGGAAGATTAATAATAATTCCTTTTGATCAGAATTACTCTATTGGCCAGCAATGGTTTCCATGGTAATCAGGTGGTAGACAGAGCTGAAGCAAATTTCATCAGCTGTAACACAGCAATAGAATTATTCTACACTTCTAATTATATCTTAGTAGGACTGGCTTTTGCATACGGTAGCTCAGAAGCATAAAAAGAAGATAGTTGTAACTATTGAAAGGCTTCCTTTTTCCGGGAAAAAAAAATTTCATGATCTCTTCCAACAGCTGGAGCTCTTGATGGTGCTTTGGGGTGATGGTGTTGGGTTTTTTTAAGGTTTGGTTGGTTGGTTTTTGGGTTTATTTATATCCTGGTAATAATGTTGTTAATTAGAGGATTTTTACAAAACGGAGGAAATATGATGAACAACAAGTAAGAAGAACCTGCTGTATAACAGTGAGACTTTTAGTCATTGTTTCCTGTGCTAATGGGAGCAGCTAAACCGCTGCAGGTCTCAGAAATTTCATGTCAGAAAAGATCATGCACCTTTAAAACAGTAGGTTTAAATGTGAGGATAGGTATTTCCAGCAGCAAGGACAAGTACATTTTGTAATTCCATGCTGTAAACACTTCTATTGTTAGTATTATTATTTCCTCACTGATTTTACAGTTTTTTCTTTAAAGAAAAAGTCCTTGGAAAAATTCAGTATGACATTTTTTATTCCATCTGGTTCTCCTGGTATAGCAGTACTCAGTGTATGACAAGCATGCCAAATGAATACTTAATCCTTATTTTAGTGGCAAACCCAAGAGTTGGTTGATGCATGTTTAGAATATGAATTAAACTTGAAAAAAGGCAGCTGAAAATTAGTATATATGCTTACATTTATCATATCACAGCTTAATTGAAAGGATGGTGGTACATTTACAGTAAGTACTTCTAGAAACTCTAAATGGACTTAGGAGTGAAAGAAGGTGGGGGAAAAGGAATAACCAAGAGCTCATTACACAGGGTTTATTTTGCAAGTGAGAAAGACAGGGAATAAGCCTGAATGGAAGGAAATAATGCATTTGTGATGAGTCTCTAGGATGACTAATTTGCAGCTTTGGCTAAAATTTGAATTTTCAGCCCTTGTGTACACAACTGAGCACAAATATTTTTATTACATGAATAACTATAGCTGTACATAGCCAAAAGCAGACATCCATCTTTAAAACTATGACCCTTGCACTAAGGAGTGTAGTAAATGCCAGGAAATTACAAAAGAGAATGATAATGAAACTTTTCCTTCTAGTAATGATTGTAGATGTTGCCATGAAAGGAGAGAAGAAATATATCAAAATATTGCAAATCTGTAATTTTTCACGTTTGATATTATAAAAAGATAAAGACTACTACAATTTGTTCAACAAATTATGGAGCATGCCAGAACATAGGTAGAAGTCAGCTTCCCAAAAATACTACTAAATATCATTCTAGTTTATGGAGCATAAATGCTCAGTGAATGCACACTATGAACATGCTCTGCAGCCAGGAGATACCAGGTGGTGGGCAGAGGTTTGAACTGCAGAGCTGCAGGCAGACGCTGGATTCCTCGGGTCCCAGACGTGTGGCTGCAGGGCTGCCAGACTGTCACTGCTCTCTGCTCCTGGAGGAAGGAGCCCCAAATCCTTGGCTTGAATGCTTTTCAGCTCTGCACTTGCAGTGAAGATTCTTGGAGCATCAGGAAACTCCTGCTGCAGAGACAAGACTCCAAACCTGGAAATCTTCCAAATGTCACCTGAACCTCCAGGGTGCATCTGAAAGCCATGAACTGCTAAAGAACCATTCTGATGATTATGGGGATCCAAACATGGCTACCTTCATTTTTCAGATCTAATTTTGCCAGGAGATGTTGTTATTTACTACTAGTGTTATTAGTTCAATGCCCAAGAGATACAGTTAAATTTTAGGACCTAAATGTGTCCAATAAAATATAAACATGGATAAAAAAAAATCTTGTGAAAAATAAGGCTTTAGAACAAGGTTTGAAAAATGGTTAAAAAGAATACTATGAAAAATAATGAGTGAAAAAAAAACTAAAAGAAAAATTAAATAGAACATTTTGGAGTAGAAAAGGGCATAAAGACGGGTAAGGGGACTATGACTTTTCAACTTCTGACAGATCATTAGTTTGTATGTGATTCAGTTCATTAAAACATCTAAACAAAACATCACTGCTGATTGATGGCTATTCAATTGCTTATGAAAATTGATCCTATGTTCTCAGTACAGTTCCTGTTGGACAGATATCTGCATTACAATTGACATTCTTCTTGACGTTATCAAGAACTCTATGACTAGAGTTGAAGTGGAGAAAACCTTTAAGAAGATTTTTATTTCTTACAAAAAGTGGTTTGTTTGGTCGGATTTTTCTATATAAATATTTGAATAACCTTTCAGAAGATATTCTTTGTAGCTAATCTCAGATTGACATGTGATTACCCCAGCAGAAATATGGTGCTCAGCAGAATTTCAAGGAATACTTGTAAAGGATGGGATTCTGCACTTAGATTTCTTTCATTATTCAAAACTTACTTCTTTTGGACATGACATTTTTGCATTAGGTGAATGGCTATTCCAGGTATTTATGGAATTTCATAAATTCCTTTATGATTGTAATAAATTATTCTGAAATCAGTACCGACTACCAAATAGCAATTACAGACAAACTTTCATCATGAGCAGTCTCATTAAATTCATTATTATTCCTAACACAACTATAGTGGAAACTCTATCATTTTGAATAATATTAAATGTAAAGTAAAGTAACTTATATAAGGTAAACTGACAAGACTGTAAGGGGGGACCACGGTGTACTAGACTTTAATAAAGTGACATAAAGCTTAGGAAAAAACAGTCATATGTTTATCACTCCATTTGTTTAAGAGAGAGGACACAGAGCAAGCAGCTAAGGAAATGAGTTCCAGATTTGCCTTGTAATTTGCAAATGCTGGATAATTAACAAATTAAGTTTAATGTTGCAAGGGAAAGCACAGAAGAAGGACAAAAGTGTAACATAATTAGAATCACATTAGAGTAAATAGACTGAAGACCTGATCCTGCATGTATTGAAGGCAATAGCAAAAACTCCATTATTTTTGACTCAGGCAAGATTGAATCCCTTAAAAAACTGACATGTTTCCAAAATGCCTAAACAACTCATTCTAGCAGCAGCAAAAGGAAACAAATTATTCAGATATCACAAATAGAACACAACTAATGGCCCCAGAAGGAAACTCAATCATATATTTATTAGTGTGAGATATAATGTACCATAAGCTGTGCAAAAATCTTCAAGGACCTATAAAAGAGAATACTTGAGATGTAAGGTAAATCCAGATTTACACTTTCCTCCTATCCACTGATTAACTACTGAATTGTAATAGAAATATCCTGGGAAAATTTGAAAGAACTGTTTCAATGTGAGATTTATCTGACTAAATCTACAAGTAAGACAGAGCTTTTCATACACAGTAAAAAGAACTATTATTTTTAGAATATGATCTCCTTTTATTACCAGGTAGCTATTAGTAATAAATTAGTCAATATCATATCCTAGAAAAGCCCACTTCTTTTCAGTAACTAAAGAGGTAATCTAGGTAACAAGGTGCAGCTAGGTCAAATGAGTCTCACAAGATAAGTAACTGCAAATGGGGGGAGAAGGAAACTGCATCATGTGGTTTAGAGCAGGAGCACAAATCTTTCATTGGGTTGGTAGTCACTACTGAAAATCTTTGAGTGGGGACAGAAGACTTTAATTAATATAAGCCTCTATCATGACCTGTCTCGTATGTAGCATGGACTGAGACTTGACAAGTAATCCTTCTATAGTCACACAGAACATGTTGGGGACCAAAGGCCTTTTCCATTTCTGTGATCATTTTGCAGAAGAACACTCTTTCTCACAATTTAGCCTTCAAGACAGCAGCCTCAGATGTACCACTTGCCCCTTTATGGGCAAGTTGTGCCAGACCAACCTGTCTCCTAAAATGAGAGAGCTGGTTTTATGCGTGAAAGGAGACAGGGGGATGTGACATATTTTGACTTTAGCAAGGCATCTCTGGCAATACCACACTGTACTCTTACAGTCAAATTCATGAGCTGTGAACTGGATAAATGCACAATTAAGTGGGAGTAAAATAGGCTGGGCTATTGTTAGTCTTAAAGAGCAGTGATTGGCAGTCAAAAAGCCAACTTTTAATACTACTGGGGAAAATACTGTCCAATGACTCTTAAAAACTTGGAGGACAAGAGAGAGGACACTTTCAACAGATTTGCAGATGATACAAAATTGGGAGGAACAGATGATGTGCTTCAGGGCAGGACTGTTATTTGGAGGAACCTGGACAGGTGTGAGGAACAGGCTGACAGCAACATCATGAAGTTCAGCAACGTGTAAAATCCTGCATCTGGGAGAGAATAACCCCATGCAATGCTACAGGCTGGATCCTGGTTGGAGAGAAAGCAGCTTGACAGAAAAGTGTCTGAACCTTCTGATGAAAAAACTGGACATGAATCATGTGCACCCATTAGCAGAAGTGTACCCACCAGGTCCAGGAGAGCAATTGTTCTCTGCAGTTGTGAAACTACATCTCAAGTGCTGTGTCCAGTTTTGGGCTCCTCAGCACATGGTACACTAAGTGGACCCAGCAGAGGTCATCAGGCTGGTGAGATGAGGGGAATGGAGCACATGGAGTGCAAGGACAGGCTGTGAGGTCTTTCAAGACTTAAGAGGAGAAGGCTTAAGGAAGAGCTCACGTATCTTGTGGGAGGGAAAAGAGAAGATGGAGCCAGTCTTCTTGGAGGTACATAGTGATTGGTCTGGAGTCAATGGTCACAAATTGTAGAATGGGAAATTTTCCAATGGGCATGAAGATTTTTTTCTATGATAATGGGAAAACATTAGAAGACATTACACAGAAGAATTGTGGAGCCTCCACATGGATATCAAGATATTTAAAATGCAACAGTGAATCAGAAGATCTCCAGTGGTTCTTTCCAGTCAGTAAGGTTAAATTTCTTTTAAATATATCTTTGCTCTGGTTTAATATTCTCTCACTTCTGAAGACAGAGAAAGCCATGAAGATTTTCACTGTTTGCTACATCTGGCAGAAGCAGAAGTGCAAGATGAAATCCTAGTCAGGTCTGCCCCTGGGTTACAGAGAAAGAGTTCTGCAGACAGTTTAAAAATCTTAAATAAAAAGAAAAATAAATAAAAAGAAAAATATGTATTATATATGCTGGCTCTCAGCAATGCCGACAAATTCACATTTAGTTCAGATAAGGGCACTTCAAAGAAGTCATTTAAAGAGACTTGATCAAGTCTTAAGGAACCAGTGGAGTGTGGTAGCCAAGGGGAAATCAAGGTCTGGAAATAGGGTTAAAAAAAAAGGTAGTGTGATTTTGTTTTAAAATAGTTGTCCATTGCAAATAAGCCAACAGATGTCATCTAGAAGTACAATAAGGTAACACTGCTTATAGAAAAATGCTCAGAAACCTTGTCTTGCAGGCTGCCACTGAAGGTGACACTTGTTGTTTAGTCTACCATAGAGGACTATTTTCAGCTTCTGTCATCTATCCAGCTTCCTGTCAGAGAACAGGAGCCTAATAAGAGGAAATTAAACCGTGAAGACAATCTCTTTAATGCAGTTCAGAAAGAAACGTGTGTTCATATATTAGGGATAAGCTGCATGAGCATCTGTTCCTCTCTGTGAAACCTCCTGAGTTTAGTTTACATACAAAAAGGGACACTAGGCTTTTGAATAGGAATGTGATCTGCTTTTCTAATAACTATACGGATATCCGTGGAGCTCAGAAATTTCAAAAGTAACTGCTTTGTGGTGCTATTAAGTATTCAAAAGAACCACAGAATAGTAAGGCTTGTAAAAGGAGTTTCATAATTCAATCCTTTACACAATGGAACAGTAACATTTTCAAGATTAATATAGGTCTGTATAACTCTGAGTACAAAGCTATGCTAAGATTTTTCTTCCCTGAAATTGTAATCTTGAGGTATCTGCTAACAGCCAGAGTAATTCACTGCCATTTTAATTTTTCTCATTCACATTTTAACTAATATGCTGCAAATGAAAAATCCATATACCCTAACATAAAGAGCAGCAGAAATCAGTATGGTTTTTGCGTTACCTTCACCACTGCCTTCTGTTGTTAGTAAATCCCAGTGGGCAACTAAGCACCACACAGATGCTCAGTCACTTTCTTCCCATTCCTCAGTGGGAAGAAAAAAGAGGAAGGAAAGAATAAAAACATGAAAGCTTGGGTGCCCACATTAAAACAAACAAACAAACCAAAACAAACAGCAACAAAATAGAAAACCCTGAAGGAAAAGTGAAGAAGTGGAATGAAAACAGACCAAAAGAAGTGATGCAAAGACAACCATTCACCATGCTGCAGTAAGTTCTCAGAAAAAAAACAACAAATGCTGAAAGTTCTTAACACTCCCTCATTACCTTTTTATTGCTAACCATGACATTATATGGTATGGGAGTATCTCTGGTTGGTTCAGGTTGTCTGTAGGACTGTGTCTGCTCCCAATCCATTGCACAAGTTGTGTGTCACACAGTTCTGTGAGAATCAGAGAAGGCTTTGTTGCTAGCACTTAAGTGTCTTATGGAAGTATTTTTTGAGTATTGTTTTGGTTATGAATTTAAATCACAGCACCATATGAACTGCTATGAAGAAAATTGTACTAGCAAAGTACACCTTGTTTCCTGATCTTTTTCCTTCTCTCTCTTTCTTTTCCTTTCTTTGAAGAACTGCTTCTCATGAATGCTTTGATTTTGACTCTTCTGCTCTTAGTAATGTAGTGCATATAATGTATATATGTCATTATAGTTCACTTCTGCATGCTAACTCTGAATATAATTTCTCTTTTTCAGTCCTACAGAAGGCTGGCTCTTTATGTTCTCAGTTTAAGCTCATAGGAACAAACATGCCTATGCCCAGTATACAAGTTCAGTACAAAAGTACTTGTGCATAGTTTATCACTCCAGCCTCTCCTGAAACCAATATCAAAAGGGCATAGCTTAAGTGAAACAAGAGCATAAATTCAAAGTAGTTTGGGAAGAATTGGCCTTCAATTCTCAAAAAAATTAAATAAATAACATTTTTTTTTTAAGTACTAAATCCATGAAAATGTTGTCTTTGAAACTGTTTCTGCAAAAACTCCAGCCTTCATGTCAGTATTTTTTAGTTAGCTCACTAGAGAAAGTACCTGAGGTCACACAAAGAGTTTTCCTCTCATGCAGCTAGGACACCCGAGTAAAATAAGAATCCTTTTTTAAACTATATATTCAGCTAATAAACAGTTGATTCTGTCACTACAGACCCAGATAGCTTTAGTCTTTTGAATAATTTAAGCCTGGCAATATCTCTTTTTGTTGTAAAGCATTTCAAAAGGTGGGGTATTTAGACAAAGACAGACCAAACAAATTGTGCATAGATCACAGGAAATCGGATAAGAAAGAGCAAAGATGTGTGGTTAGTGTCCAGGTACCAATAGGTTTTGCCAAGAAAACTTACAGTTGCCACAAATTCTGCTGCTATATAGACCCAGAGGCTACTCCAGAGAAAGGCTATTTAACTTAATCTGAGTATTTTGGTATCTGTTTCATACTTGAAGCCCAACTGAAAGTCAGAAATAAACCTGCACCTGATAAGGCACTTTATTTGACAGGCAAGCCTGATAGGTGGACACAGCTGAGGTCCCTGTAGAGGCAGCTTCTGAACAATGTTTTTTGGTTGGTTGGTTTTGGTTTTGTGTTGGATGTTTTTTTATAGGGAAATTAATATGCAGGTGTGAGAAGGAGAGCAACCTATTTTCCAAGATGGGAGGCAAGCAAAGGGAAGGAAAGAGAAGGGAGAACTCAAAGATGGAACTGAATAACTTCACTTTGATTTACCACTCATCACCTGAGAATGTCAAATTTGATGCCATTGAATTGTCAGCATATAATAAAGAAGAGGGAAGTTTGGTTTTGTTGTTTGTTGGTTTTTTTTTTTTGTTCAAATCTCAGTTGATGAGAGAAAACCAAGAGTGAGAGTCATATCCCTTAACTTCATCCACCTAAAAGTTGTCTATCTACCATAAGCCACTGCCTCAGACTCACTCTATATCCAGAGGGGTATTTCCAGAGGACAATTCTTTAATTTTGAGACAGCTGTCCAAAATAGATTATATGACCTTCACTCAAAACTAATTTCAGGAGGGGAGAAGATTTTTTTTTTTTGTGGTAAGAAGAGCCTGTTCCACTACTCACATAAATGTTGGGAAAAAAAGAAAAAAAAAAAAAAAAAAGATAGATACAGTGCAATCACCTTTCACTTTGCAGGCTAAAAATACCCACACACAAGTAAAGCTTTACAATCTTTTGAAGGTCATTCTTAGGGTCAGTACTTTAAGCAGACTTCAAAATATTTTATTTTCCCACCTAATCATTCACTCCTGAAAAGAAAAAACTTACACTGTGAATACAGATTATGCCATACTATCGCTTAAATGTGTTTTTCTATGGCTTTATCTGGAGCATCTATAAGGTTTCTATATCCAGTGATTGAGATAAGAGACAATTATAACAAATCATATATATAAATATGCACACATATATATAATTGTTCAGTAGGGAAATGATTTGAGGAATAACTAGAAGTGATTCTGTCCAACTCCAGATGCTGAGTACATGGTGATAAGAAGAGCTTGCAATATTAATGTAATACTCAAGTGTATTTGCAGCAAGTAATAGCCAACCATCCAATAAAAAATGCTTGATAGGTTATCAGGTTAGGAGTATACATTCTGCAGAATAATTGAAATAATGTTAAAACTAACTGGTACTAAAAGTAAAGTGGCTTATTTATTTATTTATTTTAAAATATTTCTTTGAAAGAAATAAAATGTTTTACTAAAAGCAATAGTTTCATTCTTTCCATGTCTGTTGATTTGTTTGAAGTCTCAAAGAAAGCCCTATTTCCAAGCTGAACCCATGAAATCTTAATGCAAGGGATAGGAAAGCAAATCAAGGAAACAGCAGGGAATTATTTTTCTTTAACCTGTCACTTTGTCAACTCTGATAAGCATATGAACTCATTTTAAAAGCAGTTCCAAATCCATGAGGTGCTAGTTCATTGACAGGAAATCAGTAAGTTCAAAAGATAATGCACATGTGATGTTTTTTGTGTCTATCATCCTTCCTGCCACGACATGGTCTTTTAGCTCTATACAATGTGAGAGTCTCATCATAGGCAGTGCAAGGCTGGCTCGTGGCATTCTCATTCCAAGAGAAACAGAGCAGGTGTTTCCAGCTACTGCTTCCCTAAAATGCATGAGTACCAGTGCACTTAGCCCTTGCTTGTATGCTTAACATTTAGAAAGCAGCAGCTTCTCTTTCGCACATAAAACCTCCAAAATGCATGAACAGTGAATTACAAATCATCTTTTGTGCTCAATTTGATCAACTCAAATAATGCTGTGTATATATTCATGCAGTCATGTCAAAAGGAAACTCTTCCTCTAACCTCACAGTTGCAGTACAGGGGGTATTTTGAGTGGACAACCATTTTTACAGACCCATTGGTCCAGGTTTATAGTATGTAACACAATTACTTCAATTATAATGGCTCTGCCTCTTTGGGACCTGATTCCCTGAGGCTTAGCAGTCACAGGAGGTTAATCTGGTTTTCTGATTTTTTATTTACTCCAAGTTCCAATAACTTTACTTTTCTGCAAGTTTCCTAGAGGCTGTGCAATGGAGTGGATACATCTACAATCTCTCATCATCTTTAGTTCAAGCGTGAACCCAGAACAAAATAAAATACTAGCTTTTCCAAAACTCATTTACTAGAGGAAAAGGCTGGAAGAATCACAAAGTCATTAAAACAAAACAAAATCAGGGGACTCAGAAACTAACAACAAAAAAAAAAAAAATCCAAAAAAACCAAACAAACCAAACCACAACAAAACAAATCAAAAAACTCACAAAAAACACCACAAACTTGGAAGTAGACATAATTTGGCTCCTCTGAGCCACTGGGATTCATCCAGCCTCAGCCCTTCTTCCAAATATTTGCTGAAAGCACAAGTTCACCGAATTAAAAGTCCCAACACAAATTTGGAAGTTGAGAGGTGGGGGATGTCTCACTCCCCATTTACATTGCTATAATCTCAGTCAGGAATGAAATAGCTACTGTACTTTGAGAAAAAACCTCTGAGTAAAAAAGCCTGGAGCTATTTCACTCACACCTTATGAAAAAATAATATTATATGCCATTACACATATAAGTATTCCCAGCACCTGTCTTGTAGCAAATGCATAATAGCCTTTTTTTTTTCTGAAAATCTATGAACAAATAAAAGATTCTATGAGTAGTTTGAGACTAAATTTTAATACACAATAGGTACATATATATTTAAAAGAAACATATTATCTTAAGTGTCATTTCAAGTCCCAGAAGCCCATTTAAATGACCATATGGACATTAGTGGCTGAAGACATATTTATTTTGCAAAAACTGTAATTCAGCTAAATTATCTGCAGCCATGGTTTAGCTGACAATAAAACCAGTAGCAAATAAAATGGTCTGTCTAGTATCATATTAGGTCATCCTTTTAGCTGTATCCAGGGAATATTATTTTATTCTTGACTATGATAAATGGAAAGGACAAATATAACTGGTAAATCTTGTGTAAATTGGCCAGCATTTTCAAGACAGCAATTACAATGAGGAAAGATACTTTTAAGTGTATGTCACTCAAGTTGATGTTGATTTTTTTTCCTCATATGGTGATCACACATCCATTTTCCTATACCTCCACTTTTCTGCTTTTCTTATTACTGTTTTGGTTTTTTTTCATTTCTCATCAATTCTATAAAAAATGCAATTTTATGCACCATATAGTAAGGCATTTTAATAGCATCTGCAAAACCGAGAAAATTATTAGTAGCTTAGACAAATGCATTCACAATGCATTGTATTTCTTTCTCCTGCAAGCCTTCTAAACACATTTTAGACAATCCTCTTTCCTCAATAATAGTGAAGGAAGCTAGTCCAATTAGTGTCACTGGTATCATTACAATATTAATTTCCATTACTCACTCTTGCATGAGATGATATGGTGATGATACAAAATAGTATTACAGAAAGAGGTGTCACCTAGCTGAAAACCCCGTTAAATATAATAGAACTGCCAGTGAGGAAAGGTTTATTGAATAACACTCTTGTAGTTGCTTGAATCAAGGGCAAGATAATTTTTTTAATATATTAAGATGATTTTATTTTATATATCATGCTCTCTCACAGTTCACTTGCATAGGTTTTGCTTAAATAAAGGTGAACAACTATGCCAAAATGAGACTCAGGAATATTAGAGATAGTCCAAGTAAATTCATTCTAACAGCTGTGAATGTCAACATGCTTTCTTACCACTACACAGTATCTGAATTACCACTTACAAAGAGATTCAAAACAAGGTTAATACTAAGACCCTTTTCTTTAAAAAATAGTAGTTTAATATTATTTTTAAATGAATGCAAATATTTTAATGATATACTGTTCTGAAAGTGATGATTTAACTTAAGCTTCATATGTAAGCACTGGACCGACTTGGGTGGTAATTAAAGATCAAGCAATCAGTGATAGAAAAAGAGATTTAAAACGCATTGATGGAAATTTTCGTAAATAATTGTATAATATTTAGAAACAAAATAATTGTTAAGGTCTTCAAGCTCCTTTTACCTCCTTCTCTGTAAATGAGTTTTCATACTTTGCTATAGCTGACTTAAAAATGAATAATTTTACTAATGCATCTGGATTCATTTCTTTGGGATTCAGGGGCAGAGTGATATCATTTCCCTAGCTGCTGAAATAATTTCCTCTTCCTTGGTTAACAACAGCCTGTTTACTAATTTCCTAGAAACAGACAAAGTATTCTGTCTCTGATTTTTGGCTATTATGAATAACTTTAGCTGAAGGTTCTATTGTTTTGCAGTGTAGTCCTTAGCAGAAGTATAATAATAAGGACTAAGTATGCTAATAAGTCATTTTTACATGGGCACTCTAAAAGTGTCCTTAAGGCAGGAGGTACCTTGCTGTAAATATTCATCACAAATGCTAGCAATGAAATGGATAACAACGTACATCTTTTTCTTAATAAATCTTCTTGTCTTTTGCATAGAGTTCTTAATTTTTGCAAAAGCAATTTTGACCTACATATTTTAGCTAGTTAAGGCTAAACTAAAAACACAAGTTGCTCATTTTCTTCAAAATATACTCTCCCCTAGTGTATTAGATTAAGAGATTCTGTAACTGAACCTTCACACCATGATATTACTGTGGAAGAGTGTCTTATTCTGCTAAAGAATTTGGTGAATGAAAGCTGCATGGGTCATCTGGCTAATTAATTCTATGATCTGCCTTTTGTGATCATGTGTTTATATAAAATAATTATATTTTTCCCCTCTGTATAACATCAGAAGTAAATATACTATACCTTAAGACAGAATTCAATCAATAGTTAATTCCCATAGAGATAAAAACCTTGAGAACTGTTTGTTAGAGTCACATAATTACCATATGCAAAATTCCAATAAAAGCCATGGGCATACTTAGGAAGAGAGAAAAAAAAAAATTGTGTATCTTTCATTTTGACCGAACCAGAGAGCACTTAATGTCAGACTCCCATCCTCCTGTCCTAATAATCTGCTGGCAATGCCCTTGGAAGAACGTGTAGGAGGATTACTTTTTGTTTAACTACTGTGCTTAACCTTCACAGTATTTGCTTGCTGTGTTGTCAGTAAACACAGGTCTTAAAGGACATGTGCTGCTGGAAGGATAGTTAAGTGCAGCATTAAGAAACTTTTCCTCAATCTTTGTTGAACTGTAGGTGGAAATGAGTGGGTAAAACCCCTGTATTTCTTAAGCAGAAAAACAAATTAAAAATAAAAGAAATAAAAAAAAAGGAAAAAAAAGGGATTGAGTGAAAAATAAAGACAAGAAGCACACATGCAAAAGTCACATATTTTGATGAAGATTTCTCTAAGTGGATATAAGTCTGATTTATCTCACACACACACACACACACACACACACACACACACATGCATTCTAAATGTTTGTCATTTATCCAACCTCCTGTGGATTTGGTTTATAATTTCTCTGTATGACAGTATCCTCCAGAGCTCTTAACTGAGACCACATTTCCAAAATTTTTTATGCAGACTTGTGAAGAGACAAGCCATTGGCTAAAATTACCTTCATACGTAAAACAGAGAAAGAATGCACAGATGGATGGGAACAGAAATCAAATGAATTGTTTTAAGTCCTATAACAATCAGTGGCAGATTTATGAAAAGAATTCAAGATTTCTTACTCATAATTCAGAGGCTTTACATTGTGCAACCAGTCTTACTCATTGGGGAAAAAAAAAAGCTACCAAGGACAGAGGGCTATGTAGCCTTTATTTTTCTGAGAAGGCGTGTTTTGCTTCAGCAGGCACTGCAGGATCAAGAGAAAACTTTGACTGTTAAGGAAAACTAAGGTGTTCACAAACTTCATACTTCTGTTGATAAAGAAACTATTAAACCCAAAGTAAATAGATATGCATATGAAAAGAAATTGATCATTCTGAAATTTCTGATTATAGGTGAAGTCATTGATTTACTGAAAGAAACACAAGCCTGAACCAGAAAATCAAATGCCTTTGCAACACGCCTCAGACATGGATTCATTCAAACAGAGACCAATAATACCTTTTACTTCCACTTACAGAATATTGACAATTTTGATTTACATTGGCTAATATTGTAAAAGGGTTCTGTTTAGTTGCACAGCCACAGAAGCTTGAAAATACTTTTATAGCAGTTATTTGCCCCTGGTGAAATTCAGTGAAAGGTTCAGAAGCTTGCATGCTTATGGCATAAATTAATTTGTGCTCAACTGCCAGAGTCACGGAAAGCTGAAAATACACTTTTATGACATTTATCCATTTTTAAATACCATTTTGTTGGAAGTCAATAGAGTACTCCGCCAAAACTTCTTGGATCTTTTCTATTTTGTCTTCATTCAGTACAATTCTTAAAGTGTACATTTTCTAACAAATTTCCAGCAAGTTTGTGATGTTTGGCTTCTTAAGCACTATTGTTGTGTTTCTCTATGACACAGAGGAAGACACAGGAATTTCAGGCTATCCACCATTCTCAATTGAAGAACGTCTTTTAAAAAGTACTGACATGAAGGGGAATATTTTTTTCCCAAGTCAGGCAATGAGCAGACTCTACAGAATGAATATATAATCTCTGACATCTCCCTAATATTCCAGTAAGACTTTACAAAAAACTGATGTCGAAGACAAGTTATCAGGCTTTAACTTGTTCTTGAAACTTTGATAACTCTCTTCCTGTAGACTAACACATAGAAACTGAAACAGATTTAATGATGGTTCGTTCAAAATGTTATTCATGGCATTACAAAGAAGCAACAAGATTATTAAGCTTTAATATCACAGAAAGAGAGAATCACTGCTTTTTAGCCTGCTTTATTGCCTCTGAAAAAAAAAAAAGATGTAAGCATAAAAATAGGATTATTTATTTAAGATAGAGCTAATAATTTTAGACAGACTCCTATTTCTTTCTTTATAATGTGCCAAAGAAAACATACTTGTGATTTAAGTAGTTTGGCTACCCTTGTGGTGAAGAGGAGGCTTTAGACAAATGAGTAAATACTTATCTCATTTGAATTGAAAAGGCAGCTGAATAAAATAAAACTGCATCAATATAAAAATGTGGCAAAACTTTGCTATGCTCTGTAATATTAATTGAAGACCATTTGCACTGAGTAAACTGTGACTTGCCAGAAGCACAAGTCTATTAGTGCAGCATATGAACAGATAGTGTATCCTCCTCCTAACAGTGGCAGGGTTTATATGCACTATAATTGCATTTCTTAGATCAACTTAGGGAAGAACTCACCTAGAATATACTCCTTTTTGTCAGTAGAACTCAGTCAGGACAATAATTGTCAAAAGAAATCTCCAAATTTCCAACAATATCTGAACAGTCTGTATTTCAGTTGATGAACTTTGAACACCTACTGTCAAAGACCCCAACATTTTATTTAGACCAATACAGTAACAGAATGTGAAACTAAAGCATTTTTCTTCAATCCCTGTAGCTAATAAGTAAGCAGGAGCAGGAGAGCTTCCTGATCTTCACACCTTTTTTAACTGCGGAATTTTCCCTGAGTTTTACAGACAATGCTGCCAGTACAAATTTAGGTGTTTGCTACACATTCTGTGTAAAAATGAATCAGTCTCCTTTAAGTGGCTGCCTACATGATGGGCTAACCTAGGGCAATAGATTCCATCCAGCTGAGCAACACAATAATGCACATGCTCAAAGGGCTCTGCTCCAGGGAAGGTTGTGAGTCATGCCACTAAGTACAGCTGTCAGCAAGTATATAAGTGCAGAGAGAAATGGATGAAAAGGCAAATAAAATAATTAATGGCATTTTGCGTGACTTGAAGAGAAAACACAAGGCTTTCTGGTAAGACCTCCATAGGTGTTCAGGGTGATAAACTGTGACAGGATCAAAAGCTCTATATTTACAAAAAACCCAAGAAAAATCTAGGGTATCTTTTGTTCAGAAATTGTTGTAGTTCTGACAGCTGATCTTCTCAGTATAAAAGTCAGGACTAAACTCGATGAAACTACAGAAAAGACTATCATTCAGAATAATAGAATTAGTACATGCATGCATAGATGGGTGTCTAAACAACTTATATTACCTTTACCATTTGTCTATCCAGCAGTTTCTGTGCAAGATCATGCTGTCCATTTTTCCTCACAATACTATCAAGCATAAAACTCTTCAGATACTCTGTTATTTAGTATTGCAGCAACTAGTATATATCTTCCTGTTGCATTTCAATTTAAATTCAGTACATACATTGAGTGCCAAACCGTGATATCTTCAGATATAAAAAATTTACACAAACCAAATGGAAGATATAGAAAAGGAATAAAGGAGATAGAAATGTGCATCTTCTGATGCTATAGTTTTGGGGTTTTTTTAACACTTAATGCAACTGCATCCTGAATTTGATTTTAAAGCCTCCTGGCTACAATATTATGTATGTTACATTTTTCAAACAAGTCAGTTAGTCTGAAAAATAATCTTGCCATCAAATTAGAAATTTTTAGAGTTTTTCAATCTTAAATTACTTCAATTTTTTTTATCACCTTCTTTTACTGCCTTTTAACTTAAATTCTGTATTTGTTGAGACACTGTGAACTACATACTGTCAGCCATACACAAAAAAAAATTTAAAGTTTGTTTTTTTAAATATTTGCAATGGAGATCTATACATTAAAAAACTCCATGCCAAACAGAGAAACAAGCAAGCAAACAAAAAATATCCCCAAACTTAAAACAAAGAACTAGATATAATATGAGCAATAAAAATTCAATGTTGTCTATGAGCCTATAAAAAGAAAATTAAGGTAATATGGAGAAAGAAACAGGCAAGGGTGAATTGCTAAATGGTAGTAAGAATTAATGATAGGAGCCATTTACAATGCATTTTTTTCTGATTGGTCGGAACACCTGAAAGGCTTTACCTACCTGAAGTGATTCTATCTCAGAAGACTAATCTATAGTTTTCCAATATAGATTACCATTCTGAAGTAGTGATTGGAAGATATGATGTCGAGTAGAGTTAGGAAAACAAGCTCAGGAAAAAGACAGGTTCAGTGTTGCTAGTTTAACTGAGATCAGAATGAGAAATTCTCAGAGTAAATTTGTTAACTGAAATGTTGCCAGCTTAGAAAGGAAAGCCAGCACCCCCCCCTGCTTCATCCCTTATTCTTCTCTCTGCACTGCAACAAAAACATACCCCTCTGAAGCTCCTATTCTCATGACATCATTTCCATCCCATTTAAAACTTGTTCTATAGCTAGTGTTACAAACCTCAATATTCTGATTGCTTGAGTAGTAGCCCTAAAGGCATGTGGGAGCAACCTGTAAATGCACTGTTCTTTCATTAGGATCTGCTTTACTGATCAAGTTCAACCCAAAATAATACAGTAGCTAGAGAGCTACAGCTGTCACTTTCACTCAGTTACACTCACAGTTAGTGTAATTATTACTACAATAATTTAATAGTGAGTAATTTATGTCAGGGTCCATGCTTTTCCATGAGCCATAGCGTGAGGCATGATGCTTAGGTGAACATTTATTATGGAAGCATGCAATGGTCCAAACTAAATAATGAAGATCTTCAGCTAAGAATAATTCTGTCAGGTATAAAAGAATAAAGAACTATATCCAAAGTATGTCTCAGGGAAGAGATGCTAGACTCATTACTTTGGTGCTGAAGACAGGACTTAGAAATGCCTTTGTCCAATCTTGAAGCACTTACATCAACACCTCTCTTTAGGACACTGTAAGTGCCTAAATTAGTGCAGAAATAGGAGACCATGGGATATCTTCTGTTGATTCATCCCTCCCTTACTTTGAAATCATAGGAAAGTCTGTGCTCAAAGCCTGTCCTGGAACGCCAGCAATGGAACAGGAACTGTGTAGGGTGCCCCAGTGCTACTGCTGATGCCAAACCAATGACAACATTCACTTGCAAATACAATTCCTGGCATTGCCAAATGGGGTTCCACAAGATATTCAGAAGCCTGGCTATTGCACCACATTAATTCACCACCACAGAAAAATCTGAAAGCAGATCAGAGACCATATGGTATTTGCGGCCTTTTGCTCAGCTTCTCTTTCATCAGATTTAGAAGCATCTACCACATTCAGCACAAACAACAAATAAAACCATTTCCACAAAGAATGTTAGAACTTTTTTTTGTGGATTGCAGAAGAAAGACATTATGGAACAGGGCTGAGGCCTGCTATAAATGACATTGCTGTGTGACTTGGCCTGAAGGAATAATGAAAGCCCCGAAAGGGAGAGAAGAAGGTAGTCATAGTCCAGCAGGGGAAGATGAAATTCTGGTTTCAAATGGCTATCATCACAGGAAGGATAAATGGCTTGACAGAATTTGCTGGTCTGTTCAGAATGTTTTGTCACAGCCTTCAGGAGTGTTTATGTGTTCTCTACAAAAATAATTTACTTCAGAAATCCAGTCCTGGGAGCTGAGTATGGAATAATGTTTTTATGTTTTGTCATCTTTCCAGTTCTTCTGCATTTTTAACTATTTGTATCTATGCATTTTCAGGAGAAAAAGAGAAAATTATTGCAAACACTTTATCTCAGCTTTGTGGATCTTCAGCCTTTTCAGTTTATGAAATAAGATCCTGACTCATATTTCTTTTTTCTTTTTTTTTTTAATTCAAAAACTAATTCAATTGATCATACAAGCACAGCACAGAGGAAGATAAGACACTGAGAAAGTCTTTATTAAGAATATACCTATAGCCCTGTACTTGATGCAATCTTTTAGGAAACAGGCATTAAAGTTTCATCAAACACTAAAAAGATCTAGGCAGAAGTTTCTCATATGTTGAATCTTTTCTCAATGGGTGGAATGTTACAAAAAAATGTACAGAACTGTGTTTTTCTCTATTTTGTAGGAAGAGGTTGATCTTGAATCCCAATTTCTAGAGCATGTTCACTCATGAATCCAATGAGGAAGAGAACACTCTTGCAAAGGTAGGGCATGACACTCCTCTCAGTATTAATCGCAACCCCAATCTAAATAATAGTCTGGGTTTTTTGTTCCTATCTCCTCTTTCCCCTAGTAAATCCATGCACTTGAACTGCTCAGTAGAAAATGTCAAGTGGAAAATCAACTACTAAATAAATAAAACCACCTATATATTTAAGTTCTTGTGAATCACACTATATAAAATCTATCCTTTCTTCTTTCTGAGGCATAGGTAATGCACCAAATATCCAAAGATTATTTACATTCTTGGGGAATAAAAACTCTACGTTTGTGGACCTAGCCTTATAACTCCTAATATTTCCAACAGCAGGTTTCCATGTTTCAGTGTGGTGCTGTAATGCACATGTATTTTTTGATGTGTACTAACTTTGATAAAATTTAGAGATACACATTTTTAATTCAGAATTAGAAATAAAGCTTGCTATTTTAATTATTGTTCTTCAGACAGTGAGGGAATTAACTAAAACCAGACTTTTGATAATAATTGATCTGAATACTTCCTTCTTGAATGCTTTAAACAAAATTAATATTCAACATTTTTCTTAAAAAGACAGACAAACCTTGGATACTCTATCTAAAGATCAAGTCAGTGCAAAGAACTCCCTCCTAGAAGTGTTGTTATAGCTAAAGAGAGATGAAGTAACAAGTTCCTTTCCTTTTCCCTTCCTTTTCCCTTCCCTTCCCTTCCCTTCCCTTCCCTTCCCTTCCCTTCCCTTCCCTTCCCTTCCCTTCCCTTCCCTTCCCTTCCCTTCCCTTCCCTTCCCTTCCCTTCCCTTCCCTTCCCTTCCCCTTCCCCTTCCCTTCCCCTTCCCTTCCCCTTCCCCTTCCCCTTCCCTTCCCCTTCCCTTCCCCCTTCCCTTCCCCTTCCCCTTCCCCTTCCCTTCCCCTTCCCCCTTCCCCCTTCCCCTTCCCCCTTCCCCTTCCCCCTTCCCCTTCCCCTTCCCCCTTCCCCCCTTCCCCCTTCCCCCTTCCCCCCTTCCCCCTTCCCCTTCCCCTTCCCCTTCCCCTTCCCCTTCCCCTTCCCCTTCCCCTTCCCCTTCCCCTTCCCCCTTCCCCTTCCCCTTCCCCTCTGTCTGAACATGACTTTCCAAATTCCTTCTTCACCTATCCATTTGCGCAAGATTTTTCTCAGGTATTTTACAAAACACAGTAGCAGTAAACTAATTGAATGCACACATCCAAATTAAACAATTCTGGTGCAGAAGTTGGCCTTTTAATTGGCTTAGCAATACTCCACTATTCATTGGACCAAAATTAATTCCTTGATGCTTCCTTTTTCTCTCATCTTATAATGGAGTTATCTTAGTTAACTTCCTTGTGGCTAAGCCTGTCCTTCTTACAAAACATCCATGAGAATTGTGACACTTGCTGGCAGCCTGAGCAGCAGTGTCAAGCAGGGAATGAGCAAGCATCCAGTGCTTAGCCATGCATAGGCACGGCCTCATGCACAGCTGTGGCCTCGGGACTGCTGCACGCTGGCTAGGCACTGCAGAGAAACTTGCATTGCTATCTCCCTTTTCTAACTAAATCTCAAAATCTGCCCATCCATGGTCACTTTGCATAATGATGAAAGCTCAGTTTAGTCAGCTTAGCTTCAGGTAATTACCGAGAACAGAGTAGGTTTACATAGATCCTCTTGAAAAGATAGACTCACAGATGAATGAATCATCCTTTGGAAATGCCTGTTTCTTTACAGAGAAAAAGCTAGTAATTGTGACTCTTATTTCAGTGCTTTTAAGAGCACCAAAATTAACTTTAGTGCTTCAGGTAGCTGCCTTAAATCAGATGGGGAAAGCCAGGAGTCAATTTACACTATCAATATGCTAGGGTTCCTGTTTGAATTCCAAAGGAGTAAAGCAAATGAAAAAAATGAGTTCATACTGCCTTGTTAGAACCGAGAAATATCTAAGCCACAGACAAGAGAATACACAGAATTGAATCATAAGGGAAAGTATTTTAGAGAAGTATGTACTATAAATATTTTAAAAGTAACAGTTTTTAGTGAATAAGTGAATTTCTAACAGAAAGACTTTTTTTGTTTGCAAGTTTTGCTGCTTTTTTGCTGTACAAACAAAATAGGATTTCTGTCTTTTTAAAATA
The DNA here is from genome assembly GCA_034336665.1 of Luscinia megarhynchos. Taxonomy (NCBI): domain Eukaryota; kingdom Metazoa; phylum Chordata; class Aves; order Passeriformes; family Muscicapidae; genus Luscinia; species Luscinia megarhynchos. The sequence goes on along the minus strand of JAPFBE010000003.1, from coordinate 52,764,547 downwards.
GAAAAGAAGCATATGTTCCTATATTACAGTGGAAGTAAATCACAGAAGAATGACACAGAAAATTTTAAAAAAAGACATAAGTTCTAAGATCCAGCAACATCTTTGGTGTTTACTTAAACCACTGTTATAGGTCAAATTTTAATCCAAATGGGGAGACTTGTTGTTATTTTGGTTCTTTGAGTTATTTTTTTAAAGTAAGAAGTCCTTACATGACCCCTAAATATTTAGGAATAGATTTTTTATTCTCCGTGTTTTTAATTTAAACAAACCCAGCCATTATTGGAGAAGAAAGTAACTGAGCATTCTCACATCCCTATATTTATTCAGATTTGTGGCTAAGGGTGATATTCTGTCCTCTGATGTGCATCTCAGGAATGATTTAGGGTCTAGAGACTTAAAAGACCACAGCCCCTGACTCATTAATTTTGCTCCAACCCTAACTTATTTCCCAAAGGAATTTCTGTCTTCTGACAGATTTGTAGAGAGATTTCTGTCTCCAAATGGCGCACAAATGCATTTAACCTTACATTAGTGACAACATGAAAGTAAAAGATACCATGAAACACTTCAGCCTTTTCCTACATAGAGCAAGTTTGACAATATGTTTCTTGGCTTACATTCGATAAAGAGAAAAAAAAAAAAAATTTGATCACAGAAGTCAAGATGTTATGTCAATACATAGATGTTATATTTTAGATGACATGTTCATCAACACTGGTAAACGATTTCTGAATCTTTCCTCTTAGGAAAAACACGCAGGAGAACTCTGCGCTTAATTTTTTAACCTAGAGACACAGGTCTGTTTATCAAGAAATAGGAGCAAAGAGCTAAGGACTCCTCCTAGAAAAAAACTCAGGACTTGACTGGAGCATGTAGCCTAACCCATACAATGATATTCAATGTTGCACTGTATCTCAATGTTGAAACAGCCTAAGATATAGATTTCACTTCAGAGAGGGAGTGGAAACTTGGGTCTATCTTTCCAGCAATTTTCCTTGTTTCCTTGGATAGATTTCTTAGGCTTTCTTGCAATTTACACTAAATAAAATATGTACTCAAATATTTCACTGCCATGGGGGATATCTCCTTGAAAAATCACTAACAATGTCTCAGGAAGATTTCACAAGTAAATTAATTAATACTTCTGGGTTCCGATGCAGAAGGCTAGAAGTCTACAAAACCAGGTATTTCAGAAGAAAAATACTCTAAATTAATGATCCAAATTAATTCTGTGAAGAAAATACTTAACTGTAGAGTAAAATAAATAGAGCAACTATTAAACTGCAGTGCTTTTTGTCACCACACAGGTGTTTATATATTGCAAATCTTCACTGTATTAAAGTTAATAGGAATGTGAACAGACTTCCTGAATTTCTCCCAGACACAGTGAATTTCTGATAAACAATCTGTCAAAATATCCACAGAGATTTATCTATTTGATTTTTAGGTAGCTGTGGAAGCACTTATTTTTCAAGATTTGTTCTGCTACAACCAGAAGACACTGGGCTCTCCATCGCTCAGTTTTCTATATTTTATAGCATTGTTAGCATAACTTCAATTATGTTTGCTTTGATCTTGATGCAAGAGCCAGAATCCTGAAAACTAGTAAGGATGTCTTACTTCATGTACAACGATGAATAATTCACTATGAAGTCACTCACAGCTCATTTATCAGTAAATCTCACCTTTATTTGGGTTGAAGTGAAGTTTTAAAATCACCAAGCAGAAACTTTGAAAAACAACTGTTTATGTTTTTTAATAATAAAAACATTTGGAAAAAAGTAAATTAATATATGTAGGCTTTACAACAAGTGAAAGTGAAGAGAATGGACTAGAATCAGTCCTAAAACTATAGTCTGCCCTTGAGCATGGGAAATTACATTCTGTAAGAAGAATCTGCAACATCAAATCATGTTCTTTCTCTTGTGTCCCAGTTTATGTTATCAATATTCAACGAATGTGAAGTCTGTTAAAGACAAGATATTCCCTGTGTATCATAGACCAGGGAAGTGATTGTCCTTCTTTACTCAGCACTGGTGAGGCTGCACTTTTAGTACTATGTTCACAAAAGGTACTGGAGCATGTCCAGAGAAGGGCAACAAAGCTGGTGAAGGATCTGGAGAATAAGTCCTGTGAGAAGTGGATGGGGGAGATGGGGCTGTTTAGCCTGGAGAAAAGGAGCCTCAGGGGAGACCTTATACCTTTCTACAATTACCTGAAAGGAGATTGTAGCAGGTGGGGTTCAGCATTTTCTAACCAGGAAACCAGCAATAGGATAAGAGAACATAGCCTCAAGGTGTGCCACAGAAGATTCAGGTTGCATTGCACATCAGGAAGAACTTCTTCACTGGAAGGGTTGTTAAGCATTGGACTGGATTGTCCAGAAAGGTGTCAGAGTCACTGTCCCTGGAAGTGTTTAAGAAATGACTGGATGTGGCACTTAGTGCCATGGTCTAGTTGACAAGGTGATAATTGGTCAAAGGTTCACTCGGTGACCTCAGAGATCTTTTCCAGCCTTAATGATTCTGTAATTCTGTGACTGAGAACACAGACTATCAGATCAGAGCATGCAAGAAGTACAACCTGCAAAACAGAATCTAATAGACTTTCCCTGATTTTAGTATTCTATCAATTATACATGTATATGTATATATATATATATATATTTTACATCTAGAAATCTGTAGGCATCTAATGATGCTACAATGCAGCAATTTCAAATATGCCTCTTCTCAAATTCCTTCACAGAAAATCCCATCTGAATGTAATAATGACAAACCAGAAAATATGGTTGTTAGAGAAATAGTTGGGATTTTTAGTTCTGCTGTTAGAGAAATAGTTGGGATTTTTAGTTCTGCTTTTCACTCTTCTCCTAAGGAACTGAGCCAAAGTCAGCCAACTCTTTCCCCAGAAAAGAAACCAAACTACCAAACAAAACAAAACTGCCCACAGTTTTCCTGTGGAGGAAAAGAGTTTATTTATATTTTCCTGGAAGAACATGGAAGCCCAGTTGTCTCGCTAAAGAATTACATGGGCAATAAAAGTATCAGATCTAATTTTTTGTGTACCTCTAAAATACTAGATTTAATTCTCAGATTATTTTAGCAGCCTGTGTTGAGAGAGGAATGATGTCAAGTCTCCATTACTCTTGGTTCTCAAATTGTTGAGCTAGAGCTAAGCTATTGTAACAGCTTTTTCAATCTTTTCAATCGTGCACTTGAATTAAGAAGTGCAGTCAAGTTGCTAAATTTAAATTGCCTTGACTCTGAAAATGTCAGTTCAAGCTGAAACAAAATTGTTTTGAAAACTAGTAATTTAATACAAATTGACAATATTACAAAGTAAGCATATATTTGAGTATGCAAGCCCCATCTAATACTATTCATTATACTCCCTGAGAACCTGTGAAAAATTAATATTCTATACCAGTTTTCCCTAAGAAATAATATCAAATATAATATCAAATGAAAGGAGAGAAAATGTGTGTTTTAAACCCTGATGGAGTATTTTCTTTCTTGTGTTGTTTCTACATAGCAACAGGAACACAGTATATCAGCCTTCACAGGTACTGTTCCTGTCTCCCTTTGTCAAGCAACCAATATTTTAAGGGCTCCAAGTAATTTCCAAGCTCCAAATTACACTAGATATCTAAAGCACTTAGATAATTTTAAAGAAATGCATTTAAGTCAATCTGCCTTCTCTGTACAGTCATTGAACTAAAAGAATCACCTTAAGGGCATTTCAGAATAGAAATGGGTACAGTCACTGTGAAGCTCGTCTTTTTTCACTGTCTGTTCATTAGCACTGATTAAATAAAATAGAAAAGGTCTTTTGGACGGCAGTTCCTTTGGGACTCATTGATGGTATTCTCAAAAGATCAGCTTACCTATGTGATACTAGGCACTCAGCAGCTGACTCACACTGTCATCTTCATCTGCTGAATTCAGTATCCGCTTCTGTCAGATTTTGCAAGTACAGTGTAGCACCTGCTCTGGTGCAAAACCCTGCTGTACAGTCTATTTCTTTAAAATGCTGCATTTTCTCCCATTTTAAATAATTCAAGGAATGAGGCTTGCACCTCCTCCTCCTCCTCCTCCTCCTCCTCCAAAAGACTATGAACATTGAGTTTTCTTATACACTATTTTGCTTTGTATATTAATTCACATATTTTACTATGTTCATTAATAATATGCATTGCTGTAATAATAGGTATTTAGTACTCCTTTCCTTCAACTATAAAATTTTCTTGTTGTGAGCATGTAGTTACTAATGTTTTAGAGACTTTATCATAAGCAGAGTATCCCAAGTGAGTATTTTTTCACTGCATTGTGAGTACACTTTTCTGGTATCATTTAGCCATTCCTACATATTTCTTCAATGAATATTGGCTTTGCTTTGCAGAATTATTATTCTTACTGACACTGTAATTGCCATCATATATAGCAATCTCTTTATAAATAAACATGTGGATGAGCATTCACAAACAAGCCACTAAAATAATGTAATGAGGAGCAATTTGCATTTAGCAGAACATCACAAAATTGCAGAAAGCAATAACAGAGACACGTAAATATTTTTCCTATTGTATCTAAAATTCTAAACAACTTCTCTAAAGAATCTGTGGCTAATCAGTCACTCACTAGGAACAAGCTCTGAGCTGAGATAGGGGCATACTACAGGCAGTATAGCACAAATAGCGCTGCCTGGGAAATTATTTTCCCATCAGTATTTACTTTTTAAGTTTCCACAAACTTTCTTATTCTACAATTGAAGAAACAAAGTTTCGCAAGAGTAGGGAAGAGCTCTATGTCCATTCTGGAAAGAGAAACAATGGGAGAGAAGAGGCTGGCAGGGACTGGAGCCATGTATCCCTTAGGAGTTCTTTACACTAATGAGGAAAAGCAGGGGCATGAACTGTAAATGCCAGTGAATGCCAGTTACCAAATATTGCAGAGTAGGTGTTTTCCTCTCTCTTCTCTGAAAAAGATCGATGGATGTGGGAAATATTTCTTGGGACAATCTTCACTGCAACTGACATGTTTCTGAACTTTTTGCTGAATTTGAGTTTTCTAACAAAAACCCCCACATTCTTTATTGAAAAATCAATTCCTACTGTCCCAGTTGTACACTAGAAAACAAAAACATAAGCCTTGACAGCAGACCACACTGGGCCAGATCTCAGCACATGAACTCTTGCCCCAGCATAGCTTATCATTACAGAAATGGTACATCTATATTTCTTATTTGTTTCCAAGCTACTCAGTATTTGTATTCCAGAATATTTTGTTCCACTTAGCATTTTTCTCCTAGTTTTTAGGATTTTTGTCTCTTTCCTCCAAACTCCTTCTTAACTTTGTATTGTTATCACTGGTTGTTCAGCATTTTTAGCTAAATAACAATTAAAAAACACAAAAAAGAAAGAGAAATGTTTCGACTTCCAGTGTAAAAAGTTAGGCTATTTTCACTGTTTTGGCAAAATATTCAAATGTTCTTTAAATTATCTTAGAAAGATATCTCAACCAGTAGTATTTATTGAAAAAATGCCTAATAAATTTAAGATCAAGCTGAGTTGATTTATGCAAACACAAGATCTGATTCAAGTCTTTTCTGTAACAGCAAGAATAATAAAGCCAAGAAAGAAGAGACAAGAAAGAAAATACTGTCTTTACCCTGACATACTTCAGTGTATATCAAATACCAAAAATGCGGAAAGAAGCATTTCATTTGAATTTATATGTAATTTCATTTATAATTTCCATTCACTAGGTCTACTTAGAAAAAGCCAGCAAATTAAATAATTAGATATATAGTCATGGTAGACAACTTAATTTATTTTAATGAGGATAGCAATATACCTGTTTTCAGGACAAAGAAACATTGTGCTTTGACAAAAGCACATTATGTTGTCTCACAATGGAAATGTTGCAGAAACAACTATTGAGAGTATAATAACACAAAGTGCAAATATGACAAAGATCTTTTTACTAGTGTCATTTTATTAATGAGTCCTACACATCAGAGGTTGCTGGGGCATGATACTTTTTATTTACAGATTCACTGGAGAAGAGAAGGCTCATAACTTAAAAACTACAGTTTCAAATACATTAAACAGCTCCTCCCACTTCTCTCTGAATGAATAACTATTAATCTACTTTCAGCTATTATTTTAACCACTAAGATTATAGTATTCTTTGATTAATTTTTGTTGCAATTTTAGTAATGGTAAAATAATAGAGAACTAATAAAACCAAAGCCATTGCAATCTGTGGTTACCTTTCCAGAAGAGCCAGGTCTGTCAGAACAAGGTCAGACCAAGCACAAGGCCTGTTTCTGCATGCACTGACATGACATCTTTTATGCATGACCAGGAATTCAGCATGGCTGCTGTTAATATGTATTGAGAAACATTGAACTGTAGATAAGGTAAACTCAGCTGGAACCAGATTTATCTACTACACTCTGTTAGTTTATGTCTTACCTTAGTTTATGTCTACCACCACTTCAACATCTGTGGAAAATAACCCCACCAATTAAGCATGACCCTAAGAAATTTTGTTATTCTGGTTAAAAAATATTTTTCCCATAATGCATTTCCTGGATTATGATATAGTTCCCTGCTTTCAATAATATTTTTTCCTGACATTTCCCAAGTGTTTCTGGTACTGCTCATGGGATTTGAAGCCCAAATACAGTAAGACATGCACCATTTTATTCCTCTTGGCCAAGTTCCAGAGCTGAAACAAGTAGAAGCTGTACTGGGAAGGCAGGAAGCCACCTGATTCTCCATCTACCTCTGCAGCTGGAAGAGGAAACTCATAGCCAAAGATCATCATCTGCTTAGTCCTTCACCTGATGCACAGCAAACACTGTGGGATGATGAAAACACCAGGAGAGCATCTTGGACCATTAAAAAGAAAGTCATCCTCACTGACTTCCAAGCCAGCCCAGCTAGAGTCAGGGAAATTTAGTGAACAGCTAAGTCAGCTATTTTTTTTCTTTTTTTTCTTTTTTTTTTTTTTTTTTTTTTTCATTTCCTGAAAGAGATTAAGAACAGCATGAAGCATGATCATCCCAGTATAATTGTACTGCTGGACACTGTCTTGAGAAATCAATCTTAAACAGCAAAGCTTTGAAAAGATTTATATAGTTTAAACAATGAAAAATCAAAAGACACTGTAAGTTGACAGAATATAAACAATTTGATTTTGGATCATTCCCAGTTCTCAGTTTCCTAGTCCACACAGATGGAAATACTATTTGTAAGCAAAATTAGAAAGAAATATGCTGACTGTGTCGTGTTGAGAATTAAATCCCTAACAGTACTTTTTGCTGGAAGAGAGGAGAGTTATGCAGTCTGGAAGTTGAAATTACATCTTTCATGGCCACCTTTAAAAATGATGATTTCAAAGTACTGTTTAAAAAAACCCCAAAAGACAAAAAACCAACTTACAGATCCAGAACAGTAAAAAGGCAGAATTTCAGAAATGTCAGCAATGAAGAATTACACAAGATTTGGTGAAATGCAAAAGAGGACTTCGGTTCTTTGTTAGCTTGTGACAAAGCCCAAATACAGCACAATGTTCTGCACCATTAGCTAAAGAGATTAGATATAAAGACAGAAACCAGTATTTGATAGAATTATAGAATGGCTTGGTTTGGAGTGGACCTTAAAGATCATTAAGTTTCTATTATCCTGTGCCATAGGTGGGGACACCTTCCATCCAGTGTGGTCTTGATCACTTCCAGGGATCATCCATATCTTCTCCAGGTAACCTGTTCCAGTGCCTCACCAGTTTCATAATCTCTTCATAATACCCAAATCTAGACCTACCCTCTTTCAGTTCAAAGCCATTCTCCCTTTCCCTATCACTACATGCCCTTGAAAAACTTCTCTCTTCAATCCCTTTGTTGAGTCCCTTTTTAGGGTACTGAAATGTTTCTGTAAGGTCTCTTCAAAGCCTTCTCTTGTCCAGACTGAACAACCCCAGCCTGTTCTCACAGAAGAGGTGCACCAGTCCTCTGATCATCTTCACGGGCTCCTGTGGACTTGCTCCATGTCCTTCTTGCACTGGGGCCTCCAGAGGTAGACACGGTACTCCAGGTGGAGTCTCCCAAGAGCAGAGGAAAGGAAAATCACTTCCCTTGACCTGCTGGTAATTCCTTAGATCTGAAGCCCAGATCTGCTTCCTGAGCTGCAAGTGCACCTTGCCAGGTCGTGTTGGCCGTATTGTCCACCAACACCCTCAGGTCTCTCACTGCTCCCAATCCATTCTCTGTCTGCAGAATATGCCCTCTGCACTTGGCCTTGTTGGCCTTCCTGAGGTGTGAACATGCTCACCTCTCAAGCCTGTCAGGATCCCTTTGGATGGCATCCCTTCTCTCCAGCATTTCAACAGCACCACATAACTTGGTGTCATTGTCAAAATCGCCAAAGATGTGCTTGATCCTGTCCATGTCACCAAAAGAATGTTAAACAGTGCTGGTCCCAATATCAACCCCTGAGGAATGCCACTGTTCACTGCTATGCATTTGGACACTGAGCTGTTGACTGCAAATATTTGAGTGCAATCACCCAGCCAAATCCTTATCCACTGACTGGTTCATCTGTCAAAACCATGTATTTTCACTTTAGAGGCAAGAGTGTCATACAAGACCGTGCATCCTATTAACATCCAGAAAGATGCCATACTTCTGGAGGATTTCCCACTTATCAAGTTAATCATGAATATATGTTCAGGCATCTGACACTGCTCAGAACATTATAGCCCTGTATCACCACTTCTTGTGCCTCACACTAAAAGTTATGGAATCAAATTTTTGTTTGCATAACACCTAAACGTTTCCTTAGCCCAATTTTTACAGAGTCTTCAGAACACTGTTACTCTCATTTCATATTAAAAATTTATTCCAAAACAAAATTACACAGCTGCTTGCTTCCACCAATAAAGTTGTATTGTTGTGTGTTTATTTTATTTAGTTGTTGGTGTGTGTTTTTTTGTTTGGTTGGTTTGGTTTTTTAGAAGGAGGTCTTTTTTTTCTGTTTCTCACTTATGTAACAGTGACAAGTCTTAATGAACATATGCTGCCTCTTAGTGTTTGAGAACTCCGACTAAAGTTAAACTTGAACTGCTTTAACAGAATCCCACCAATAGCTCTTGAAAAATTGATTTATTATACTCCCTAGAATATAACCTACAATTTTCTCTATGAGATGTGATAAATGGCAAAAGATGAACTCTTCAGAATATTTGGAGTATCATTCAGTATTCATTTCACATTCTCTCTTACACTAAGTACCTTATAACACTTACCATTCTCGGAAAATAAAACCTAGCTCTAGATATTAATATCTTTTCTTTAAATGCAGATCTTGATTTCCCCTGGAGACAAGATTTAGCATTGAGCTATCAGGAGAAAAGAAGACTTTGAGTCATATTATCCACAAAGAGAGGATTTTTCTAGGGTTTGGTGAGTAATCCTTTTTTTCCTTTTCTTTTTTTTTTTCTGATGTGCTGGCAATCTATAATTGTGCGTTTGCCTTTAATACCATATTGTACTTTTAGTCACAGGACCATACGCAAACAATTGGTTTTGTATCATGAGTCACTATGCAGATTATAGTCTATAAATGTAACAATAATAATGATTTTAATAATACTTGGTGGTTGTATGGCATTCTCTTATCAACATAATTCAGTAAGTTTTAAATTGAGAGATAATTCTTCTTGGTTTATGGGTGGAGAAACAGGTATTGAAGGAACATAAAGACTGGATTTCAGTGTTTGCAAACCAGTTTATTCAGTTTTGCTCCCCCATAAATCCTTTATTCCAGGAGACTCCAGCTGTTTAATCAAAACAAAGGTGTTACAAAGGCCTTTAGTGGGTGCTGACTCAACGCAGCTTCTTCTCAGTGTGCTGTCAGCTGATTAAGAACTAGTACAGAACAAGAGAATCTATTTTAAAAGTCTTGTTCTAGGGCATTTAAAAACTGACCAAAATTTTTCTCACATTTTTAACATGGATACAATGACGTCAGCCAGCACAGGCATTGAAATGGAGTCCCAGGTATATTTCCTGACTATGAACTAGGTTGTAATAGCCACTTCTTTAATCAAATCATAACCTTTAATTTGATCACAGTACATGTCCCTCCCCCCCGCCTCCTACATCCTAAAATAAATGTTACAAACTAGTAGAGAGGGGAAAAAAAAAGTTTTGTGATTTAAATGTAAAATCAGAATAACCCTGGAGGATATGCCCTACCAGAGGCTTTGATGCTCCATTTTAGATGTTTTAGGAAGTCATAAGGACCTTTCTTTGCACAAACGGGGTATGTTGCCAAAAAAAAGAGGTGATTGGCAGAGGTTAGGGTTAGTAACTATCTTTTAATAAGGAAGAGAAGCACAAAGGAGAAGAATTTGATAAGATGATTTAAGAACTATGCTCACTTGATACTGAACAAAGAAGACTGGAAGAGAGTGACAACTTATCCTTACAGGTTAGGAGATATGGAAATATTCTAGATGTTAGGAGAGAGATGAGAATGAACATGGCAAGACAAACACATGCTTAGAGGTCCAAGCGAAATTCCATATGTGGAAACGGTCCTTTAAAAGGAAATTATTCCTATTTCATTGAAAAGAAGAGAAATTAGGTGAAAATTTTTGACTGGTCTAGCAGGTTAACCATGGCTGCTCATAAACCTAAGGAACTTAATGAGCTGGAAAAAGAAAAAAAAATATTTTTCGAGGACTAATTACTGAAGATAGAAAGAGTACTCTGCATTAACAGACAGCTAGTAGGATGATTTCTTTTTTCCCATTGGGTAAAATTCAATTATCTTCAATCAGGAAATGCAGCAATGTGCTGGAATGTGTAGTGAATGAAAAGAAATAACCATTTCCAGATGACTCAGCTAATCATTAATTGACTTCTATCCCTGAACATGAGAGATGGTATTCCAGCTGGGAAAACTTTATCTAGGCTGTTTCTTCCATGAGCAGAGAAAGTCCAGATGATGACTCATTTCAAGACTGCTTTTAAACTTAGAGAATGGAGATACCTTTCTCCATGGACTATGGAGAAAGTCTATAGAGCAGCTTAGACCAGATGACTGACTTATATTACTAAAGTAAATATCAATCACAACTCAAATACAGGATTATTTATGTCTCTTAATCACTGTGCAGGAATTTATTGGTGATGATCTATTTTAGTATATGTGCTATTTATCTATCTGAATTCATAGAATTTGTGGGGAACTAGCTGACTCAGCCAGTTAAAGTACATAAACAAGCAACTACCAAGGAGGGTGTAAAGGAGAAACACAAATGAACACTTATTTAGTGTTCAAGATGTCAAGAATAAAATTAATCAAGGCACCAAGAAGCTTGAACAGAAATACTTTAGCTGCCTGTACATGAATGGTAGAAGACTGGATAATAAAAAAGAAATTAGAATTGGAATTGCTGCTTTTTGATCTAGCTAGTATTACTGAGACCTGATGGGAAGATTTGCATGAGGAAAATGTTAAAATCACTGATATATTTGGATTTAGGCAGGATCTAGTGAGAAAAAAAAGTAACAACATCACTTTCAATGAGAAAGGTGTACTACTTGTACCCGAGCTCTCTGGTAACTCAGAAGAAAAATATTTTGCACACTCATAGATCCATGTTCTAAACAAATAAACAAATGCACACATGAACAACATGAACAAATTCATGTTGCTCAAACAAATCAACAAAAACCTTAGACAAGGCATTAGCAAGAGTCTTTTATAGATCAACAACTTAGTCTAGGAAAAGAATGGCTGATTTCTGCTGCAATAATGGGGAAACTGCATTAAAATGTGGGACTTCAACTTGAAAGGCACAGTTGGAAGTCTCATGTTCCTTATGATTTGTAAAAATTCTTGGAGAAAAATTGCAATAAAATTAATATTTCTTCCTAAATGTTCTATGATTGTTGCAGTTACCTCAAACAACCAAGACATTCTAAAAACACAATACACCCCACTCTCCATGTTGCTTTTTTTGAGGCCTTTCAATAGCCTTCCAGTACCTAAAGAGGGACTACAAAAAAAGCAGGAGGGAGACATTTGACACATGTGTGTAGCAGTAGGGCAAGGGGGAATGGCTTTGAACTGAAAGAAGGTAGGTTTAGATGAGATATCAGGAAAAATTCTTCACTACAAGAGTGAACACTGGAACAGGCTGCCCAGAGAAGCTGTGGATGACTCCTCCCTGGAAGTTTTCAAGACCATGTTTGATGGGGCTCTGAGCATCCTGGTGTAGTGGAATGTGTCCACATGCATGGCAGGCAGGACTGAAACTAGATGATCTTTAAGGTCCCCTCCAACTTGAACCAATCTATAAAGTCTATGACTTAATTATATCTGTAACAGGTAAACAAGACTAAGTCCAAACAAGTATGGTATGTATTCTCAGCAATGGTACACCTAACTATGGGGAGTAATCAATATATTGGAAAACATGACTATCATTCAGAAGGATTTCTACAGGCTGGAAGAATGGGAATGTCCATTCATCCTACAAGTGACTGGGAACTGAAAAACTACAGTCACAGATGTGCATTTACAATGGCAGAACCCCCTGCCCTGGTACAGACAGACTGACTTGGCAGCACCTCTGCTACAGATCCTGCTACAGGATCTGTAAATCCTGATGGACTGGAGAGTAAGCTTACTTCAGTAGATATTTATCACACTGCTTGATTATTTTACTGCAGCACTCCCAAGGACTCGAGTCAAGCCAGATTAATGTTAGAATATGGCATCTCCACCTTCAAAATTAAAGCTCAAACATTCAAGACCACAAAGTAAAGAAATACATACATATATTTCACTTAAAAATTAGGTAAATTTCATAATTCAGTAAAAAAAAAAAAATCAATGGAACTTGGCACAGAAGCTTAAAAGCCAGTTTTTAGGACATGAACATGCTTCATGACTATTTTTCTTTTCTGGTCTGAAGTACATTGTCAAAATGACATACTGCTAAGATTTAGAAAACCTTCTGCCTTGAAGGAAGAAAAAATGGTTTCCTTCTTTACTGGAAGACTAGTATGAAACAGATTCGATAAAAAGGAATGTGAAACATTTTAGGTGAGCTATGTTTTGGAGCTTAAAATTAAACTAAGGAAAGGAAGGACAGAAGTTTAGTGTTGTAGTGTGTAACACTAATCCAAAGATCATTCTCAGAGGAAAATTAATCTTTTTTTCAGTTTTGTAAAAGGAATTCAACAAAACATCACTAAGATGTCAAATGAAAATACTAAAAACATAATTTATCTTTTTTATTGATGTTTATCTATGTAGGGCTTTGTTTTTGTTTTCATTTGCTTTTTTTTTCCTTAGGGAGTGATCCTATACTAATGCAATTACATGCTTTGCAACAGTGGGAGGCTACATAAGAAATGAAATGGCAGTGATTGAACCTGGAAAAAAATAGATGCAGAAGGAAAAAAAAGATACTCTGAAAGATTTTGAAAATAGCTTCTTGCATAGCTGGCACAATGCATATGATGAAACCTACTTCCTTGACCTGCATTGCTTTCCTTTTTCTGAGATTGATAGTTTTTACTTGTTGCTATTTAAATTATTTGTAATGAAGTGTTTTTTGCATTGTGATGTCTGAACCCTGACTGCAAAATTAATGGATTTTTAGAAAAAAAATTAATTTGTAATAGAAAAAAATTTAATTAATTTATTTTGTATGTGTGTGGTTTTTTTGTAGTTTCAGCCAATTTAAAGACTCCTTAGGTATTCTATACCATGCGATTTGCTGAGCCTTTTAATCATACTAAGATTTCTTTAGTATTAAAACTTAATCACTTTTATTTATAGATTTGAACTTTCCATAATATTATTTAATTTTTATACAGAAAAAGCAAAATACTGCCTTATTCTACATAGTCCTCACAGAAATTATGAGAAATGGAAAAAAATATTAGAATACCTTCAGAGCTGCAAAAGGTTACTGAAATGCTTGTCTCCATAGCTGCATGTGTTCTGCCATCTGAGTTAAATAGTACCAGAGAGTAACAGAAATTGTCAGTTGACCTTTTGATTAGACCTAGTCCTATTAAATGTTATGAGAGTAATCAGTTGGTACTAAATAATGAGTAAAACAAACAAACAAAATTATTTCATTAAATGACCTTTTTTAAAACAGCATTAGCTCAAGAAAGATTTTTTTTTAAAAAATGTTTGTTGCGACAGAAAAGAAAATCAGAATAATTTCCTCTAAGGGTATCCAATTCCATACGAACAAAATCACAATGGTTATCTAAATCCAGTAACTCTCAGAATGGCTTCTGCATTTTCCTTTGTAGCCCTTCCTATTCCCTCACCCTTATCCCTTCCACCCTAGTAGTGCCTATCAAATGCCAAGGTTAGGTGCAGAACAGGAGACCAAAGAACTGAATGCAGGTCAGGATATTAGGACACTGTATAAAGATACTTTGTCTTACAGAAACAGCTGTGGAGTGGGCTGTGAACAGTAATGCAGATACCAATATCTTTTATGGACAATGTAGGAGGTTCCAATCAAAAGCCTTTAACTCTTGAAAAAGTCTATTACAGATAAAAAATGCTTACTTAACATCAATATAGTTCAGCACCCACTTCATTTGGTTATTTTGTTAGCTATTTTTCTTACAGTACATTCAATTGCCACGGTAATTAATTTTTATGCTGACCTGAGGCTAGCTATTTTTATTGCAGAGTGTTTCATTCACTCTTTCTCCAAGATAGGTTCAACTATTCAGCTTTGCTTCACAGTCCCCTAACTCTGAAGCAGAACTGCTCACCTTTTAAAACAATTCTTTTCCCTCCAGGTACAATAACAAAATAAATTGATGGTACAGCATATACAAACGTATTTCAGCCTTCAGAGAATTGCTTACTGCCTTTCATGCTAAGACACATATAAACACGGTAATTCACTCTGATTTTATGAATTGCCTCCTGACTATCATTGGGGAGTGATGGCTAGGCAGTGCTAAATGAAAGCATCTAAAGCAGGTTGAGAATGACTGCAGTGTGCCTCTAAAGATCGATGAGTTGGCAGGTACTGTTATAAATTACCATCGGGTGCCATTCACAGACGATAAGAGCTTCATCCTGCATGACAGCCATTGATCTGATTCCCAACTAAGATGCAACCTTTGATGACACTCCTTGAGGATAAAAGGTTATGCTTCACATTTAGTTATGAATAATAAGGTCATGTTTTAATTAAAGTAGTATCTCAGTGGAATATTAGGGCAGTGAAACCGTACAAATTAGTATGACTTGTATAGCAATTGTTGCTGGAAAACAGCCTAGTACTGAATATAGTAACAGAGAATAACAATGAAATTACATTAATGAGGCAAATTGCCCATGCTATTAGAAGGAGCTTAACTAGTCAGACCCTAAAATTAGAAGAAAGAATAGTTTTTGAGTTTGTGTTTGACACTAAAGCTGGCAAAACAAGAAAATTGACATTAAGGTAAGAAATACTTAAACTGTACCGATATGTTTTGGTTACAGTAATTTCAATACACTTCAATTTAGAAATATTTTGTGCAAAACCTAATAGTCAAGCTAAAAACAAGCTTGAGATTGACTACTCATAGAGATTTTTGAGTCTTCTTTTCTGGGAAACTCAAAGGATTTTTCACAAATTTCTTTTTTTGGCACAGTCCCAAAAACATTTCCTGACCAAGGTTTCTGAAAATAAAAGTGGCTATACAAGGAACATGTATCCAGAACAGCTATTAAATTGAGCAAATATTATTTGTAAATAATTTTGAAAATCCTATTATATAATGTAATAAAATAGAACTGATAAATATGTGTGCTGCTGATCCAGCAAAATATTGAGGCTTGTGCTTAAGTAAATTATCTAACCAATACCAATCTTAGAAACTGAATTAAGCAATGTAGGGTAGGATACAGATATTGTGCAGAGCACTCCATCGTAAATGAATAGCACATAATTCTAACTCACACTCCAAAAGGCAATTTCACTCACCCTAGATTCAGAAATTAGCATCTCATATAGGAAGCATTGTAAAAGTTCAGTCATGAAGATTTATCAAGAAAGTACAAGTGCTACCTTTTGTATCCTGTCAGCATGGCAAACTTTATTTATTTATTTACTTTGACATACTGGAAAGCACGTACAACCAAGTCTTTCTTCACACCCGCAGCTGTTGCAGCTTATGGTGTCCTCAATCCAATCTAAATGTTCATTTTGCAATTACTCTGCTGTCAAATGATAAGTGAAATATAGAATATATATGCAGTAAGTACTTAATAGCTTTAAAAATATACTTTCTCTCATAGTGTCACCAGTTGCTTGTCAGAATTCATGCATTTTAAAATGTTTAGTGCTCAAACTAGCAGAACACATCCAGATCAGAAACCAGGGATGGCGGCTCTGCAGGAGAGCAGCTATGCAAATGCCTTCAAAACATAAACTGCTCTGAAAAGGCTGAAAACACAAGATCAGATTGGGAGGTCAAGAGATTATAGAAACAAGCTCTCTGCCTCCCGCAGCGCATGACAGATTTTCATTTCCCTTGCTGTTCTCAACATAACTGACCAGCCATAAAGCAAAACTCACTCACTACAGACACAGTAATTCTTGTTGTGGGGCTCTGAGTAAGTCTGGGCACTTAGAGAAATGCAAAACCTCAAGGCAACTACAGGACCAGATCAGCTACTTTGAACTGTCTTTATTTAAACCAAAACTGGGTTTGAAGCTGCTATGAATTTGTTTATACATGTTTTACAGTCATAATCTACAGCTTTGCAAGGCAGATATAGAGCTTTCTCATTCTGATGAGAAATAAGTGACATTCCATATGAAAAATGTAAATCTACTGAATATTTATTTTGCTTGTGTTCTATATTGTTACTGATATCAGACTATAGCTAAAATTCCTAAATTAATACAAAAGTATGGGCAGAGGATCTTCTTCAGAGGATTCTGTCTCCAGAATTATTACCTAAGCTTTTACATTATTATTTGTTTCCAAGAATTTTTATGCAAACTTAAGAAAAATGTTTAGCATAATGTGGTCCTGATTTTTCTTGCTTCCAGATTTAATGAGCACATTCTTTGCTAAAGAAAAATAAAAATGGTATTTAGCATGTTTCAAGACATATCCTGAGTACTGACAGTTATGTTCTATAGATTTCTGCACTATGATAAACACAGAGTAACCTTACTTTTAGATCAAAGTCTTTTTTCCAAAATCTTACTGGATAGCAGTACCTTCTAAAATAGAGAAAATATTCAAGGTAATAGTGCATGTACACAAAGGTTTGGTAGAAGAACAAAGCAATTACAGCTGAGATAGATACACATATATATGTTGACATATTGCAAACATCTAATATATAGCTGTCCCATTCACTGGGTGGGAAAATAAAATTGCACTAAAGAGACTAGTTAGAAATAATATTTGTTTTCTTTTTTTTTCCCTGGCAATACTCCCATTACATAAGAGTATTCTTTCTGCTTTGCTTTCTTTCTTTTTCTTTTTTTTTTTTTTAATTTAAAAGATTTAATTGTTTCATACTGGTCTGTTCTTTTAGTGCAAAAGTATGAATCAAAACAAAAATTGTGGTCAGTATTCTTTTCAAATGAAATCAGTAAGAATTACATTAATAGTTTTAAGATATGAGCTCATGATCAATACCTGAATGATATTTTGACTACCAATTTGGTTTTGAAAAATGCTCAGAAATTTCAATTTCTAAGCCAACATAAATGTATTGCATTAGTAGGGCACAACAGCATCTTATTAGTAAAGGCTCTTGAGAAGACAGACATTACATCACAAACATTACATAAAAAATAAAAAAAATTAAAAATCCCATACAGTAGTTCACCTGTCACCTACACACCACAGCCTCTGAAATGTTAAGTTTTATCTAACAACCAATCCGGATTGGATTCCCAAATACTTTATGGCAGAAGCTCAAGCAACCATTTCCCAGCAATGCAACCAAACATACAAGGAGGACATGGCAACAGATTTCTATGCTGTTGAAAGCACTTAATGAGTGTGTGGAAAAATAACAGATATTTGACTGAAAAAGAAAAACAAATAAAGTGATATTGTAAAACAGAAGCCAGAAATTAAAAAGAAAACAACTAATAGCATATGCTTTTTCACCTGCAGGCAAAGGAGATTTGATTATGAATTTCCAGGTGCAACAGCACAATCCCAGTAAATGGCAATATTAATATAAATTTCCTGAGAGCAAAAAAGTTTCTGAAGGTACAAAATATTGTTTGAAGCTCTTCTGGCTTACATCTCAGGGAAGAACATGTGTAGAAACACACTGAAAATCAAAGGTCTAAATAGTTATCTTTTTTATTAATTAATTCTGAATTTATATTTTATCAATGTCCCTAAGGTATGTGCTTCAAGGATATATTACAAATATTGTAATACATTCAATTCAGTGCAAATAGCAATTACCCTTTGGTTATTGATTAATTATTACTATATCAAGAAGTCTCTGTCTTCCTTCATCCTTTTGTCAAAAACAATATTTTTTTTTATTTAGGCACTTACCCTTCAAAGAGGTAAGACAGACCATGATCTCAATACATTTATTATGAGGAAAAGTGATTTTTTGAAGTACAAAATTGACCATCAGGATTTAGTAAGAAGTATAGAAAGGAATTATAAATCACATAAATGATAAAATTTGAAAGCTTCTCTAGATTTACCTATGTATTCACCTTTACACTTGAGTTTAAACTAATGCTATGTTAAGGCTTCTTTTGAAATCTAAGAAGAGTATTATAGACTGAAGACTGCCATCTTCTAAGTTTGTTAAAATGTATTAAAAATAACACCAGAATTTTATTTCTGCTCCATTTCCCTTTTGGGTTACATACATTTTCCCTCAGTGGGAAGCACGCAAGATCTATTGTATTGTCAGTCATCTACATTTGGTATGTTAATTAGGAAACCACTTGATCACTGGATGAACCAACAAACATTCTCTTACTCCACACATCAGAAATCTTATCAAAATGAGTATTTTACAGCTTTATGTTAAAACCAAAAATTATTTTTAAATTGTTTTAAAATCTCAAGAACAATTATTAGGGAATAAGGGAGGGAGGCTTGGTTTTTTGGTTGTTTCTTCTCGCTGATACTCAAATACTGATTTCAATATTCTGTGTTTATGACTACCGAGACTCTGCTAAGTGATTAGGACCATAACCGGCAAAGCACTTAATATTTAGTTTTGAAAATAAAAAGACATCCACTGATCCCACTAAGCTACAGGAATCCATCTAATGGGACCAGCTGAAAAATACTAGCACATTTTACTTCCCTTCATTCATCCTATTAGAAAAGTGAGCAAACCACTCCCTGAAAAAAACTAAAGGAGATTGCACACAAACTTACTCCCCACGCACACAGAGATCCAAATAACTGTGTACAGACAAGATACCAGCTATAAAAACAAGTGAAGCTAAGCAGGCAGTAAGTGAAAATCTGAAACTATTCAAAGATGCATTTCTAAATTAATTTTAAAAACATAATTTATTGAATTTTCATTGTTTTGGACAGAAATACTATTTTTAACAACTCACAGTTCATTGCTATTTTATTAAAAACAAATACTAATTATTTATGCACTTTTATGACTCTTCAAAGCACACTGCAACATTGCACCTGAATAACTAAAAGACTATATAATTATTTTACCATAACTACCCATCTGTGTCAGATTTATGCCATGATATTGCACCAGCAGGACTCCGTTATGTCTCTTATTTCTATTATATCACAGAGAAACATTGCAAAACCAAGCACAGTGTTAAAATTACTGTGACTTGTGGTGTCCCTCAGGGGTCTGTAATGGCACAAGTAGAGTTTAATGTCTTCATCAATGACATAGGCAGCAGGATTGATTGCACCCTCAGCAAGTTTGCAGAATGACACCAAGCTGTGTGGTGCAGTTCAGATGCCCGAGGGAGAGGATTTCATCCAGAAGGGTTTGGACAAGCTTGAGAAGCAGGCCCATGGGAACTTCATAAGGTTCAACAAGACCAAGTGCAAGGTGTGATACTTTGGTAGGGGCAATTCCAAGCTAAAATACTGGCTCAGCATTGAATGGTTTGAGGGACCAGCTCTGCAGAGAAAGACTTGGGGATGTTGGTGGATGAAAAGAGGAACATGAACCTGGCAATGTTCGTTTGCAGCCGAGAAAACACTATATCCTGGGCAGCATCCAAAGCAGCATGGCCAGCAGGGCAAGGGAGGGGATGCTGCCCCCTGCTCTGCTCTGTGAGACCTCACCTGGAGAGCTGTGTCAGCTCTGGGGTCCTCAGCACAAGAGAAAGGTGTACTTGTTGGGTCAGGTCTAGATGAGGTGATCAGAGAGCTGGAGTACCACTCCTGTGAAGACAGGCTGAGAGAGCTGGGGTAGTTCAGCCTGGGGGAAAGAAAGCTCTGGGGAAACCTCATTGAAGTCATTCAGTATTAGAAAGGGACTTATGAGAAAGAAAGATTTTTTCTTTCTCATAAAAGTGACAGACATCTTGTGGTAACTGTTGCAATAGGACAAGGGATAATGTGTTTAAACTAAACGATAGACTGAGACTGGAAGTAAGGAGATTTTTTTACAGTGAGGGTGGTGAAACACTGACACAGGTTGCCCAGAATGGTGGCAGATGTCCCATCCTGGAAACATTCAAAGACAGGTTGAAGGGGCTTTGCGCAACCTGATCCTGATGAAGATGTCCCTGTCATTTTAGGGGGTTGTACAAGTCAATATTTAATGTCTCTCCCAAACCAAACCATTCTATAATCCTATGATTATATTCTTGCTGTTTCAATTCCATGTAATTTATTGTCATTTCTCTCTCTTTTTTTTTTTCTTTTTTTTTTTTTTTTTTTTTTTGGCTAGAGTGGCACATCCCTCTTTGCACCAACCTTTTTTCTCAGTCATTGATGCAGACACACTTGATGAAGGTTCTGCCTAAGAAGGTAGAAGTCACGACAATTGCTTGCCTAGTAAGTTTCACTGTGCTAAATGCAGAAGTTGGCCGACCATGGTCTGGTCTGACCCTAGTTCTAGAAGAAGTAAGGAAATATTCTAAAGAAAACTTCCTTGGGGCTGAGATAAATGTGAGTAATTCTGACCACAAATGTGAAAGTCCCAAGGGTGGATCACGAACCTTCAGTGCTCTTATCTGGATTGCAGGTAGAAATAGTACTGTTCTGAATCATTTATAGTGAACAAGTCATAAACTGCAAACCCAGGAAAATGTGAAGAATGCATTTCTCCGTTATCCTCAGGCTCTTGGTATGATTTTACATATGCTGCTTGTTATGATGATATTGATTACTAAGTCAACCGAAGAATTCACAGGGGAGTGCAGATCTCTTTACTACTGCTCTGTAATATTAAAATATCATTATTGAGGCACCAACTTTTTGTTCTTCTGTGATGTTATTCTCTGATGGCTGCCTGCCTGAGATGAAATTTGAAACTGTCACCCACAGACTTGTAGAAGTGATTTGCCTTCACTTATAAGGAAAGTGAAATTAAATATTCATCCTTGGACTGCATTTCGGGTTCAAACTGACTGAAAGTCCTCAAGGCAAAACTTACTTAAGTTACAGAAGATTTTTTTAGTTTTAAAAATTCAGGAAGTCTATTTATCAGGGCTGGACAGTAAAAAAAAAAAAAAAAAGTATCTGGAAGTTCTGTATACAGATATTCTTTTCCTTCCTTTGCAACATGGTTGTAATTATTATGGCTAGGTAAGGTGCTTCCTAACCTGGATTAATTTTAGTACACTGAATATCCAGACAACTCTTCAATGTGTAGCTATTCAGATCAAATAACAATAAGTGGTGGAAGAGTTTAAGTTTGAACCATCTGAACTTTTTTACATTGGTGAGCATTTCTGCAGATAGCAGCCTGTGAAATTAAGGCAAGCAATTACAGTAATGACAAAAGTCCAGTTAAATCCTTAAATGGATGTAACATCTTGAGACAGCTTCCAATTTACAGATTCACTTCAGGGTTTACCCACGCTGGAACCAAAACTATCTCAGCAAATAAAGATAAAATACTATATTCCCCCCTAGACAAGATTTCCTCTGAATACCAAAAGTGATAAAATTCACCGATCCAGAACGTAGAAGCAAAGGATTCTTCCTCACAAGGGAAATTCTTTTTTTTTTTTGGACAGACAAATTAATTGAAAATGGCCCAGAGGCTTGAAAATTGGTTTCTTTGCAGATCTCAATCGAAAAATCACCATTTTATTTAGAATTTTCTTGTTTTACTCTCACTGTTCTTGCTGTAACACTAGAAATATAGCGTGGAATTTAGCATTTAAAGTGCCATATTAATAAATTCTACTCAGATATACATTGCATTTCAGGAGTGTCTCAAACCCATATATATTCACACAGCAAAGAGTAAGCCAGATATTGCAGGAACCAACACAGGCAAAGTCATCATGAGACTTTGTAAGCTCTAAGTTCCACACAGGCTCATGCTACCCAGGTAGCAGAACAGAGAGGAGGCAGAAGATTTGGGAAAACATTTAGTTCATGGTTGTTCTCCTGTGACTGCTGTCAAATGACACTGAAAAATACATGACAATATTAATATTTTTCCTTCTTTAGCTACTACCAGCATTTAGCCAAAATAATAGTAAGCAAATACAAGTTTTATAGATTCACAAATTTTTTTAAAAAATAGATGTGACTCTAAAAGCAAATATATATGCTTATATATTAATATATTTTTTCTAAAAATACAACCATTTCAGATATCCAACTGTCTGTATTTAGAAGGGCTTTCTGTTAAAATTCATTAGTACAGTGTTTCTTTCTGTGTAAGATGACTTTGTGATAAAGACACTTCTGGACATATTTTGTGGAGCTCCTCCTTGCTTTAATACAGATGATGTGTAAAAGTTGAGGTGGAGCATAAAATAATTGCTATTATCAAGACAATAGAAGTGGAAACGTATTTTTTGAAAAATAAGCAAAATACTGGACAAGCATTCAAGGATAAGGCCGGTACTGGAATGAGAACCACTACCTATAATGGACAGTAGGTTCTATTATCTAGTCCCTGCCCCTTTAGCTCTGGAGTAAAACTCCAACTTTCCATTAAAAAAAAAAAAAAAATTAAAAAAAAGGAAAAAAAAGAGTCAAGTACACACCAGCAAATATCTAGATTCAAGCACAAATTCTAACTTTTGTTTTGGAACTTATGGTTTTGGCAATGAGAGATGTATTCAAGTAATAAAATGTGGGTTTTCAATTTCTCCTGTTTGGTCAAGAAGACTAAGAAAAGTACTGAAACCTAGTCTAGGAGTCTTTGGGTCAACTTACTTTATAATTAGTTTTGCTTCATTTTTTAATGATAGACTCAGCATGATTACATGGCATTGAATTTACAGGTAGAAGTTAAACCCAATGAGACAGCATCATTAACAAGACTTTTCTTCTGGATTTCATTCCCATCTTTGCAGGAATTTCCAGCTCCTATTAAATTAATGTTCTGCTTCGTCTTTGATCCATGTTGTGCACACAACTTCTTCTTTACTAAGATTTTTAAATTTCAGACAGGCTCTTGTGTTTAAATCTATGACACCCATGCTTATCTCATTTGTATGATGTATGTCCTCCTGAGGCAAGTCTCATCTGCATGAATGAGAGTCTTGGCCTCATGCTTTTTCTCCCAGTACAAGATACTGTGCAGGAAAATTACTTCAAGATTAAATTTGGTTTCTGTCTAAGCAGGTGTCAGAACCAAATTATGAAAGGATCAACTCAAATTACTAATTGCAGAAAACACGTTTTATCTCTGCTTCTTTTTGATGAACAACACAGCTAGAAATATTTAATTATTGTTTAATTATATTTACTAGAAGTACATACAAAAGCTATAATATTCCAGGAGTGAATTCTGGGAAAGAAATTTTAGTCAATGCTGTCAAGGCAGAGAATGCAGTACTTAAATTTATCTGCCATAAGAAATACTTCCCCTCTCCTTCCCCACCCCCTACCCCATGCCCCAGTTAATTTATATGCATAACAGGAACAAAGAAATTGTTTGTTGTTCCTCACGGATCAAAATTCCTACCTAAAAGAAAGGGAAACTATTTGAAGAGGATTCAAGTCTCTGTAATGTGATTGAATTCTTTATCCCTTGGCCTCATGAATTGTCCCTGAGAAATGGCTTAAGCTTTGTCCCTAAATCATTAGCACATTCTCTCAAACTGTATATGCACCTGAAATTCCAACAGAGTTTTCATCTCCAACGTACAATAATAAAAACAGCAACATCTAGCTATCATATGTCCATTTCACAAACCAAAATAATTAATTCTTTCATTCTGGGCTAAGCCTAAAGTATCTAAAGACAGGTATTTGGAAAAAAAGATTACTTTTTTATCATGCCACTACTTATAATTTGCCTCCAGTTGATTCAGAGAGTCAGATCAGGATTGTACTTTACCATGCAAGAAGAGGGGCAAAAACTTTACAAAAGGATTCAAAAAAGATAAAATTATTCAGGGTTTCTGAATTTTATAATCATTTTGAACAGACACACTTTTCTTTAAATTCATGGAATCATCTTCTATTTTCAATCCTTTAGAAGCCCCAGAAATGACACTATGTTCAAATGTAGTGGTGAAGAAAGATGGTCTCTATTATAAACAATTAGCAATGTTTTACATAATAAGCATATCTTTATCACATCTACAACAAACTTAAATGAAATTTTGAAGGTTTTGAAAAGTGCTTTACAAAATATAGGAAAAAAAAGACAGGATCATTTTACTAGGTTTTTATCAATAAAATATGTGTATTTTATCTCTTGGTATAATTAATGATTAGAATAAATTGAGAAATACTTCTATATGAGGAAAATTAATATGTGAGGCTGCTATTTTACAAATCTGTACATTGAAAATGAAATTCATGAACATATGGATTCTCTGCTTTCTCACATGTGTTACAAAACTGTTATTAGTTTAAAGTGATAATTTGCAACTTAAAGAGAGAATCATCTCAGCTTTGGAGCTCTTAAAAGTTACAAATGTAAACGTGAAGTAGTCATGACAGTGTCCTTTACAATCAATGTGGAATATGAGAGTGCAGAGGTGTTTTAAGTACTTATCTAGCAGATTTGAAGAGTTATGGTGCATAATTCCTTTTATTTCATAGAAATGTGGTTGAGCATGTCTTCTCCCATGGCTGACATCTGTATTTAAGAAATCTAGCTTAATATAGATCAATCTATCCCAGGGTGTATAAAACACAGAGCCTGATATGTAATGCAATTTTCTGAAATACCAAATAAAAAACTAATGGCAAAGAAGTGGAATCTCCTTTGTTTGTACAAAAATGCCACTGTTATATATTAAGAAAAAGAACACCACTGAAATCAGTTAAGCTATTGGAACCAGCATTATGTTTTTTTGAAAATAACTAAATGTTCTAAACCAAGTTTTTATTAAATGGTATGAACTCATCTATAGAGATTAGAGCTTCATGAGAACTCATTAGATGCTTTGTACTAATCCAGGATCCTTGTCCTTAGTTGAGAGTCATACTGAATGACTGAAAAAGGAACTGCTTGTGTTATGTATAGTTTTTTTATAATTCTTTTAGCATTACAATAAATAATGTATGAATTCAAAAGACTGCTTGAAAAAAAATTAAGAAGTACCTCACATATCTCTAAATTCACATTTTTCTACTAGGACTATCCAAAGATGTGGTTTGAGTGGGAAGAAAAAGGCTTTCTCTTTCTTGAAATGTAGTGGCATGAACATGCATAATAAGAACACAAGCAAAAGTCAGCAATAGATGGGGATTAATGAAGCATCCAGATTTCCTAAACCCCACGAATAAAACATCTTCTGCCTAAACAGATAGTTCTGTGGCAGAAATGAGATATCTTACATGTGAGTCTGTCTAAATTATTTCATAAAACTGCTACTAGATCACAAAGGTGTGGGTTGTGAAGGAATGTGGGTTAGAAGGAATGTGGTTTGAGATATTCTCTTTAAAAATTAGTAAAATTGCTTGCTCAATCACTTTAAAAGGAATGTAGACTTCTCTCAGTGGTGTCTAGTTAAGGGGAAAGGGACAAAAAGTACAAACCTTATCACAGGAAATCCAACCCAAATATGAGAGAAAAATTCTATACTGAGAGAGTGACAGAGCAGTCATACAGGCTGTGGAATCCCTTTCTCTGGAGATATTCAAAACCTGCCTGGACACAATTATGTGTAAACCTGGAGGGAAATTGGACCAGATGATCTCCAGACAACTCAACCATTCACTGGTCCTGTCAACTTCAAGCCCAGAGACAGTTTTGAATTAGGAGATAAATATCAAGTAAGATACCTTTTATGGCCCCCAAAACTTTTACTCATTTAAAAGACTGCAGATTAAAACAAACTTGAAATGTGTACTACCCAATATTGAGTACAGTTCAATAATATAGTTTGCTTCAATAAAAGTCACACTGAAAAAATTACAAATCCTGATTGAATTGTGTACTTAGTCTGTCAAAAGAAAACTCATGCATGCAAACAAATGAACAAAAGAATTGAACAAAAACTACATCTTTATTTTTAAGAAATGAACCAATAAAACTTAAATAGGCATTTAAAGGGCATTTCAGTATTTTAATGATCTAAGAAATTTCTTGATGTTTAATTGAGGTGTCAAGAACATATCTTAGCTTCTTGAAGTTCACCAATTCCTCAGTTACACATCTCTGCATAATGACTGTTTAGTACTATGCTTAGCACTGCAATTATGGGCACTATTTAGAATCTATGCTAGAAAGACACAATTGTACAAAGCAATTTCTGCAATACTCTTAATTATCGTCAGTGACATTTCAGAGTAGCAATTTGCTCATACCAATTTGACAAAACTTAAATCTCTCAAAAGTATAAAAGTTTGCATATACTAAAAATATACCAAGATTCTTGTATTTGTATTGAACTTTACTAATAATGTAAGCAGCACTACACACTGTGTGCAGTGCAGAGTGCAACTAATGTCTAAAGTGTTTTCCCTAAAATCAGTAGCTCAGATTGTGACTTATTCAATTTCGACTTACAGCATGAAGCTAATATTACACAACACAGGCTAATAACAGTATTATTAATGTTTTTATTATTATTATTAATTATTATTATTAATGCTTAAAAGCTGTTATGTACATGATATTCATACATATGCAGCAAATGGTATAAATAAATCTCTCACCAGAAGAACCTCTTTTCTATTTCTTCATCTCTCCACATCTCCCTCATCTCCTTCTTTTATTTTTAGGTGGTTTTATGCCCTTTAACTCTTACTGCTGCAATAAGGCTTCCTTAAGGCTGAGCCACATGATTAAGCAAATGAGGTTTTACAGACGTGGGCAAATCAACATATCTGTAACCAGCTGCTTGTTCTTAGCTCACAGACAATGCAGGTAAACTGATTTGTGATAACATGTTCTGACTGTAGTAGTAGTAGTTTCATTCTATATCTAGTTTCCTCTGTGCTTCCTGGTAATTTCCAGTGGCTCCTGCAGTAAATGGAATTTTAATGCAGATAGATGAGAATGGAAACTCCATTGTAAATTCCTTTGCCTCAGCTGTGTGATGTTAGCAATAGGGGCCACAATATATCATTACTTGTGAAAATAAGTATCACAACACAACAAAATATGTAGCTAGGAGCAACCTGATCTAGTGGAAGGTGCCTGTGCTTAGGGCAGGGAGGTTGGAATTAGGTGATCTTTAATGTTCCTTCTAACCCAAACCATTCCATGACCCTATGATTCTGTGATTTGGACTCTGACAGGTGAGTTGTAATATCATTCTTCTCTTAGAATGCTATGTTCCTCTATAACTTAACTTGCACAAGAACCCTCACCAAACAAGATTACAATAAAAACTAAAGGAAATACTACTGTAGAAAACATTCTTACCCTGTTTTCCATAAATATATTTCACTCTCAGACAAAAGTTTCATTCCGTAAAAATACATTAATATTTTTTTCCCTTTTTTCTCCAAACAAAGAAACCTTCTCCTTCTCTAGTTTGAACTTGACACAAGACAAAATTTCAGGACTCTTTTTGTTTTGCTTTGTTTCTGAAAGAGAAATATTATTCTGACAATTTCTGACGTTTAAAAATGAGAAACAAATTGCACTGCCATTTACCTGGACATTGACAACAGGATGGATGAACTATTCATGAGATATAAACTATATCTTAATATGGCATATATTTTCCTGTCAACTCAGTTTAGACAACTTAAGTGTTTTCAAGAGCAGTCATATCTTTTTGTAACCTTAATAGAAGAGATATGCACTGTATTGTCAATTTATACACCACACATATGCCAACATAGTAGATATAAATACTATACTTTCTTGTAGTTTTTACATCTGGAATTTCCTTTTGGGGGAGCGAATTTTAGGGGGACTTTTTATTATTTTTTTAATTTTAGTGACAGATATGAAGATAGAAATCAAAATATCTAGAATATCTTATATCAGTGATTATGTATAAAAAGTAAATTTTTCTCTGTTTTTCAAGATTGTTGTCCCTAAAGTTTTGTTAAAATCTTAAAATTTATATGTGTTACATAGCAACTTAAAAAGCATGAATAATTTTTCTCTATGCCCTTTTTATCTTCAGTGATACCTATTTTGTACCTGGATGTTTTTTACATAACTTTGCTCTCCAGTAAAATTCCAATGTCCTTGCTCTTTGCTTAAGAGAAAAAAATGAAGCCTATAAGCTCCAGGCATATCAATCAAAAACAACGGAGTCAGCACTAACTCTAATAATGAAAACCATGATTTCATAAATCATCCTCCACAGGTTGGGGTCATCTTTTAAAAATTTCTTATCAGGCACAGCTGAAGATTTCTCAGACTCTCACTCTTCTTTCTTTAATGAAAACAATAGGAAGGATGTCAGCATACAAATGATGTGACCCTCTTTAGCTTAAAAAGATCCTGAAAATAAAAAGACTATGCTTTGCTTTGTCCTTGAAATTGTTGAAGTCAGGATTTTTACCTCCTCTTCCACAAAGTTCAAAGAAGAAGTTTATCTCAAAGCTCCATAATGAAATTAAAGTATCTAATCTTACATAGACTTAATCTATAAACTGTAGATTTAATTTGAAGAAGCTGGTGGTACAGGATACTTTCTCTACTGCCTGTATCCACTACATAACAGGTTATAATTGCCTAATTGGCTTTTGTTACTGCATATCCTTAAGCAAACCAAGAGCCATTTATTAATGGAATGACATAGTTTTAATTCCATCAATATGTTTCAATACATTACTTTACAACTTAGACATTTCTGTAGTTGCAAACCCACAGCAAAATATGAGTCCATTGTTCTGTCTTTAAAGACTAATATGTGAAAATAAATTAAAAAAAAAAAAAATATGAGTATGGTATTCAATCTCTGCTAATAAAATCTGTATTTTTTAGTCTTCGCCTCCTGGACCTGATGCCCCACTGTGCTTCTGCTCTTTTTGCAGTCACACAGCCTGACATGACAACATTCAAAATTGCATTATGCTTTTGCAAGCATCTGATCTACTCCCTTATTAACAAAATAATTATCTCCCAGTAAAAACACAAACAAACAATCAAACAAACTACAAGAGCACAAAACAAACAAACAAAAAAAAAAAACAAAAAAAAAAAAAAAAGAGAAAAAACCTCCAAAACAAACTAGAAGTACAAAATAAAAACAAAAACAAAAACAAAAGCTAAGACATATCTAAGGCAGAAAGACCTATGGGAAGGAAAAACGCCATAGTTTCTATCTGTTGAACTAGAAGAGTATCACACAAATATGACAACTTTAAGAAGCATTGCAAGACAACAATAAAATCTACCAGAGTTAATTGCATCTGCGCTAACTTGTAAACAAAACCTTGGCTTGATTTTTACCCAAATTAGAAAAGTTTCTATGTTAACATGGGATGGACCATGATCATCTGCTCAGTTTTTCTCTTACAGAAAGATATAAATGCTTTGGATGTATCTACACTGCTGGCTGAGATGTGGCTTTAAAAGTAGAATAAGACATTTCACAGACAGCAAAATTGCAGGAACAGATCCATTCTGATCAAAGTATGCTTTCTGAAATAGCATAGATGTGAACTAGGGTCATGTTGGCTGAACAATGTACCACCCTCGATGAAGGAAGAGATACAGCACTTGACTGCAATGAGAAATACCAAGCTGTAGATGCTATATTGAACAAAGGTTTTTTCTGTGTTAACTCAAATTAAATTCTTCCTTTGACTGAAGCAATACAATTAGCTCAAAATGTAAAGACAAAAAACTGCAGGACTGGTTCACATGCAAGAAGAGACAGCATCTCCTGAAAACACTTGAAAACCATATAGAAAACCTGACTTAAGCAGACCTCACCCTGACCTTGTGATGTCAACTCCAGAGCACCCTGCTCCTATGTTTAGATCACTCAGCAGAGCCTTGCTGCCAGCATATGTGAAATCTACAATTTGAACTGCTGAAATGCTGCTTGTTATTAATCCCTCTTCTAAAGTCTGTGGAGAAGGCTTCTGAGTGTTGCCTCAGGCAGATATTGCTATTAACTTTATAAAAGAGTTTAAGATACTACATTGCAAAGTGAACAGTTCAGATATGAGCAGACCATATGACTTAGTAGAAAAATTCTTTGACTTTCAGCATTCTGTCACTTAGTGAGTGGTGGAAAACATAAGAAAAACAAAGTTCTGGTAGAAAACTACTATTTATTAAGAATTCATCTTCCACACTGAACAGTTTTTGGAGTCCTGTCCCCACTGCATAAAACATTGTTCCTCCTGAGCTATCAAAGTAAATGTTAAGATGTTTCAATTTGGTTTATTTCACCACTTTATTGAGTAATTTTAGGGTTTTTTCCTTCAGCCCAGGATCTGTTTGGTTTCTGGGCCAAAAAATTCATATTTCCAGCTCATTTCTAACTTTTCATCCACCAGCAGCTCCAAGTCCTTCTTGTCAGGGCTGTTCTTAATCTTTCCATCCCACAGTCTCTGTTCATACTGGGAGTTGCTCCACATCAGGTGCAGGAATATGTACTTGGCCTTGCTGAACCTCATGAGGCTCTCATTCCTGGCTATCAGGGTTACCCCACAAGAAGAAGAATGACTTTTTATCTATCTATCTATCTATCTATCTATCTATCTATCTATCTATCTATCTATCTATCTATCTATCTCTCTCTCTCTCTCTCTCTCTCTCTCTCACATAAAAGCACTTGAGATTGCAGGCATATAGAATGAATGTGAAAAATAGATAAACAGTGCATAACATATACATGTACTGTTTCCATTCATTCCATAAGAATGCTTCCATTCTTGCAGAGCATGTATACCACTATACATTTGCAGCAAATCCAATCAATTGAGTAAAGGCTTTAGAGGAAAGACCTTCGTAAGCGCTTCATAAACATAAGCACTACAAGTTTACTGGTTGTCTAGTCATCTCTATAGCTGAATGATTGGTTCTACGTGTCATAATCCTATGAATTGTGGAAGAGTCATCCTTTGGATTAGTATGAGTACCTACTCCTCAGAATTCATAGTATAGAGCAAATTCCTACTCTTGATGAGTCCTCCAAAGTTCTGTGCAAATTGATTGGCTCATAAGACACACTGGCAATAAATATTTCAGCACTTCGTGGTAATAAAAAAAATGCAGTTAGGAAGCAATACATTTTAATCCTTCTTAAAATCAAGTAGGGATTTTAGAATACAAGTTCCATGTAAAAATATAGTCCATCACTTTGCAATACTGAGGAAATAGACATCTAACCTCACAAGACAGCTATTCTGTTGAGAAAAAATTTTGTGTGTCAATACAACAGCACCAATCTAAACCCAGAATAATATGCTTAATGAGATAGACACTTTATGCTCCTTTTGGGAGGGGGGTTGAGGATTGTAGTTTGTGGGTTTTGTTAGTTGATTGGTTAGTTGTGTGGTTAGTTAGTTAGTTGTGGGATTTTGTTGATTATTTTGTTTGTTTGTTTTGGGTTGTTGTTAATTTCTTGTTGGGGTGTTTGTTGTTGTGGTGATGGGGGGGATTAAAGTTCCTTGGTCAATCAGGTGTATCTAGCAGATTATATAATTCTATTCTATGAGGCTATCGTTTCTAAGATGAATGTACTATATGGCAAAATAGGATGGTTTTCAAAAAAATCAACCAATTCTTGCTAAGGTTAAGAAAAAATATTTTTAATATTTTGAGAATTCTTTCTATGTTATCCTAATGTGATTAAAATCCTCATGTTTTACAAGGAATTAGTGTATCAAAAAAAGATTACATTTCTCTTTCTCATTTATTACTAACCTAAGGAAGTATATAATAATTCAATTTAATTTATATTTCCCCGAAGAAGTGCAATTCAGTGGATAATAAATGCAGAGCTTCTGTATTAATAATACCTATCTGGAGACAGTAGAATACATATGGCATGTAGTGGTTACAATTAAGTAGGAAGACCTGAGACAGAGGCATTTACATCAGCAGCTTTGTACTGCTTAGGAAAATAATGCACCCTGAGGCAAAGCTGAGGGACTTATTTATCTGCTATGATTAAAACTATTGATAATTCCCAAAGTGGTAGGTTCAGCTGCTGTTCCAAATTATATTGCTTAAGATATTAATGAGAAAATGGAAACACTGTCTGTGCTATTTAGTTAATACCAGAGGCCATCTTTCATTTTATATTTCTACTTTAGATTTTTCTATGTTCAAGTTGACATTAGTCTACATAATTATTGTTGATTTCATGTTTTATGAAATGTTCCTTGGCTTAACTCTTCTACTAAGAGAACATAATAGCATTATTGCTGTGCCAAATCTTTTGTGATACCTGAAGAATATCTTTATTGTGACGAGTTCTACATTTTCACTTATTTTTATTCACCAATATTTGGGTGTTAATCCATGCTAGGATAAAATTTGTACTTGAGATTAAAATCATTTCCAAATATTATGTATTAATTGTTTGTTGGAATGGTGAAATGTTGACTGCTTTAGAGAAATGCTACCCACAGAGGAGAGTAGTAGAACTGTCTTCCCTGTAATCATTACTCTGAAATGATGCTTGACACTGATCTCCATTCAGCACCGTCTTTGTTAACACTGAGAGTTATCCTATCAAGTGGGATTAACAATGAAATATTCCATCTAAGCTGCAACATATTAGAAGAGCAGGGATCACTAGCTCAGTCAGTCACATGAAGATGCAGTCAGAAACCAAGCAATGAGTTGAAGTTCTGATTATAAAATGAAGTATGGAATGAGTTTGTCAAGTTGTGGTTTTTGACAGTGAAAAAGATTCATGAGAGTGACTCTACAGAATGGGTGCTTAGGACAAGAGATAGCAGAAAGTATAGGACTCAAAAAATCACTTCTGATAAGCAATAACCCATTAAAAGTTTTAAAAAACATGCCTAACTCTTTAATAGGCTCAAGTCATTACTTTGTCTCTCCCTAAGTTTAAGGAGGCTTTATACCATTAAATTACCACACTGAAGCCTTTAACCAACCACCGTTTCCACATTAATTCTTCTAATTTTATATTCAAAAAGACTTTTTGACAAGATGTCCTTTGTTTTTATCCTGGGAAGCCCCTTTTTATGGCTGTTCAATAAAGTGATTAAAGACAAAGAAAAAAATTGGAGGAAAGAACTCCATACTACTAGTTTAGGAACATCTGAAACCATGAAAAGAATTTAAAATAATTAATGTTTAAATGAGTCTTTGCACAAGGATTCTCATATTTCCCAGTGTTTACAGTACAGGAGAAGCACTCAAATATGGCTATCCCACTATTCCATTTACAACTCTGGGGTGTTTGAGCTACTTTAAAATGAGGACTTAGCATATTTTCATATGTTTTATAACACCCATAAACATGGGTTCATGGATTTACTCTGACAGCCATGCATAAAACTATAAAATAGTAATGTTTTGGGAATAGTACAGAGTAGAAGAGAAAAGAATCTAACTGGTCTGATGGCATGTTTTAGAACAAAACCCAAACATCTCAGTATTTTCTTTTCTGAACTGGAGCCTGCTACTCAGATTATCAGAATTAAATGGCAAGAAGGCAAACATGGTAAGAACATCATATGCTTGAAAGTAATAGGAGACTATTTGGAG
The DNA here is from genome assembly GCA_034336665.1 of Luscinia megarhynchos. Classification (NCBI taxonomy): domain Eukaryota; kingdom Metazoa; phylum Chordata; class Aves; order Passeriformes; family Muscicapidae; genus Luscinia; species Luscinia megarhynchos. Next base: position 52,730,277 of record JAPFBE010000003.1, on the reverse strand, counting down.
TGAGACAGATGAGATAAGAGCCTGTCTATTTGTGCCATCTATAAAGTGCTCAGCTGCCAGTGTTGAGCCACTTGACCTGAACAAACAGGCCCAGGCAGCCACATTTTCCTCTCACTCTTAAACTCAACACCTTCATTCAGAGCCAGCAATCTGAGGAAAGAAACTGCAAAGGGAAACCCCCTCACCAGTTTAAACGTGGTTATGTATTTCCTATAGAAAATTCCAGTTATGATAGGAATGAGTTTTCAGACAGAAGGTCCTTGTTTTCACTAAAAAAATTGCAGAAATTTCAGCCTTTCTGCAGAAACAGATGTGTTTCATCCCATATGAGACTGTACACACAATAGTATATACAAGATATAGTACATACTATACTATATAGTACATACTATACCATATATTATGAATATAAATATATATAATTATATAAAAATATTTGCATGACCGTGGTGCAGAATGTATGCTTCATACAGACACACAATTTTGCTATCACTGTTTATCACCAAGAACAAAGAATGACCTTTGACTATTTTCAAAGAGAAAATTTTGAATTTGTAATATTGACAGGAAAGAATTCATTAAATATTTCACCAGTGAAACCTAAATGTGCTATTTATTTCTCAAAACACTATGTCTTATATTGAAAATAGGACAGATAGACAACTAATGCAATATAATATCTCTACAGAATTCACAGATCTATGATAATGTAATAGTAATTAAAACTCCATACATTTGTTGAAAGTATATATTGTGATTATTCGGTTTTATATCCTTATAGAATATCACTTCTGTTTTTTCTTTTTTTTTTTCTGCAATAATAGAACTCACATCAGATAAAATGTTTTCAATTCTGACTTGATTGTATTGTTTTATTTCTCTGGTCACTGTCAGATATTTTGGTGAGATGGCTGTAGACAGCAGCAATGGTTTGAATTGGGTGTCTTTCAAAGACAGAAATACTAACATGTTTAAGCTACACAACTTACTCTTTTTTATTTGACAGATCAGTGGCAGTCCCATTAAAATAAGATATATGCTTTTACATTAGCCTGACAAGGGATTACACAAAATAAAATGTTTTTGACTGGCATGAGTTTCCTATTACTCAATTTGTCCTTTGCTGCCAAAACAGGGATATAAAAAACTTCATAACATGAAAAGCCCTTGTCCTTGGGCTCCTTGTCATTACTTGGGGGCCAGCAGTCCTGAAATTCATATGTATCCTTTGTTTAGGTTCTGCTAGTATGCTGTTTTCTAATAAAAATATTAACATGTAAATGCATACATTTCTCAGAAATCAATACCATCCCAATTGATATTTCATGAACAGTTTTATACAGATATTTTTGCACATGGGCAGAGCTATTCTTTCAACCACAGGTACAATCTAAAATTAGTTGTTATTCAACACAGTATGCTATTATTTTTTTGTTGTATTTTATTTCTCTGCTGAGTCAGAAACTAAGGCTGATGAACTTGGGGTCTTCCATTATAATTTCATTCTAAAAAGAGTGATATTGAACAAGGTCACCAGTGGAACTGCTCAATTAGCAGCTCTACTCTCAGATGGACAGTTCATGGTCTGGTTTCTAATGTGATCAACATTACATCATTTAACACTTCTGTGACCTTCAAAAAGATTCAGTCTTTGTCAATCAAACTAAAGAAGAACCTCAGGGAACACAGAAAAAATTATATGGGTCACCAAATAGCGTGTATTTAAAAATGAGCCAAAAGAAAAGGAAAGGTTCAGTCCTGCTCAAGAAAACATACAATATGTGTCCTGATCGAAAATCACTCTTGCCACTTTATTGCCTACTTATTGGTAGGGAGACATCAGAGTTCCTCATGGAAAAGCCAAAAGCTAAAAAAGACCTAACCATCCCACAGAATCTTTCAGTCCATAGCTACAAAGGGTTACTTCTTTATCCCACTGAAAAATTAAATTGTGATTCAAAGAGGGACAAAATAATAATTCACAATTAAATCTAGACTTTTCACATCTTATTCCTGGTTTTGAATCAGCAACTCAAGCAGTCCTTCAGTTTCCATGGTGTCAGAGGTTTCTGCCTCACCAAATCAAAAGTGTGAAATAATTATGCTTTACATCTAACAACTCAAGTGGGTTCACATAGGCTACCAACTTGCAGACACTGAATGCCTAACTTCTTTGATCGAACTATACTAGCTCATTAAGCAATATTTTCTCTATAATTTTGTGTATGTAAACATTGAACAAAAGGCTAAATATTGTGCCAGAGAAGAACTGAATACTGCACAGCAGGGTTTGATGATAGCAGCCAATTGCCTCCCCTGCAGTTGGAAGACAGTTTGGATAACTATTCCAAAGATTAATGAGCAATCAGTTCTAAATTAAACCAAGACCTATGTTTAAATCTTTCCCACTCACACCCTTTACGAGTCTAAATTTGAGTTACACTCACAGAGATAAAATGCAGTATTTCGCTTTGTGTGTTGTAGAACATTATTAGCAGAGTGAAAAATTGCTTCTTTAGCATTTCCTTCACATTTTTCAGCTTTTATTTTCCTGAACAATTGGAAAGCAAATGGGCCGTGATGAAGTTTGCTGCTTCTGCACCAGGCTGTAAACAGAAGTTTCCTGTCACTCATTTCTAGAAACTATACAACCCCATTTTGGAATTGGAACAGAAGTATTAGATCTGTGAAGCTCATGACTTCTGACACACTATTTTCATGCTGAACTCAGTTTTTAATGGCCGACAAGGCACTTATGTAGTGTGAAACAAATACAACAGTGAACGTGATGGAGAGTCATTGAAGGGCTTTGAAGGAGCTCAGGAAATATCACCTTGTTTCTGTCTATGCAGTCTCTGTAACTCTGCACTTTCTCTCTATCAGTTCACTTCCTAAGCATAGCATTGATACAGTGAATATTGATTAGGTTATGCATTAGGTGCCTATGCATACGAGCATGTAACAGTAGTTACAGGTTGTAAGTACCAAGGTAGTTTTTAGAATAATCTAAGTAAAGATGTGTTAGGATAAGAACATCACTGCTTATGGAGAGATGGCAGAACTAACAGAAATCAATTTCTTACACATTTCTCTTCTAATTTCCTAGCAAGCTTCTTTTTCCCTTTGTTTTATCTTAATTGTAGCCTAAAAAGTAGGAATGAAGCAGAAATTCAAAGAAACCTCAGAGATTGTCAAAGAGATCAGACATGCAAAAGCTACTCTTTAAGAAATTTTTCAGAACACATTAATTTGATGGGTAATTTCCTTCTTGTGTGAATTTGCCACATTTTTTCACTCATGGTTTATTATTCATGTATGAATACAGGAATCAAACATACATACCATCAAATTGGGTTTTTCACCTGTTACTTGTTTTGGGTAAAGAGAAAAAAAAAAAAAGAAAATTTTGCAGATTTAAATCTCCTAAGGTTCTAAACTTGTTGAGAATAATTAAAATACAATGGATCAGATTAAGTAGGATTAAAAATGTCGTAGGGTTTGACAAATTCATTTAAAAAATTACCACAGTCATACTGGCTATTCTGATGCTAGATAGCAGATGGGGTTAAAATAGTATATCTAAAGAAACTTCCAACAAAAGGCTTTCCATTCAGCGATTAAAGAAACCAAAAACATACAAAAAATGAACCAACCAAAAACCTGTGAAAATTACAACATACTACAACTGTATTACCATACAGCTATCGCAGGTCAAACGGGTGATGGTGGTTAGATAAAATATGATATCTATTGTGGACTTCAGCTGTTATCTGAAAATACACTCTTGAGCTTTGTGAAATAGATAAGAGGAAGCACCTCTGAGTTGGTGGAAAATGCATTATCTGATTTAACCTACTTAGTATTGACAATGTGCTAATCATTACACAAAATACAGGAACCTTCAAAAGTTTTGCGTTTTTCCTATCTGGAAAAAAAAATTATGACCAACTTCTGATCATTTCCACATAAGCATCTAAAAAGCTATTTACAATGATTTTTTAAAGCATGCATACATTTATAATATACATATATTTTCTTTAAAACTGCAATTATTGTTAAAGTCAAGCTAAAGAGATGAAACCTCAGTGAAATTAATCACAATCTGGGTATAATAGATGTTGCAAGCTAAATAACCCTTCTAGAATGCCCGTCATTACTCAAAGAGTACTAAAATCCTGAGATAATAAATTGAGACTGGGAATCTGTTGCTCACCCAAACTGTGTAATGACATCCGAGTTGGAACACTATGTCTGTGCTCATCCTATCAGAATTCTTGGGATACAGCAATTTTATGTTTGTGCTCAGTTTCCTGACAGGAGTTATCAGTTAGGCATAAAGTTGTGCAAAAACAGCCCCAGGTCTTCTAGGCCCAAGATATACCACCTTAAGAGTTTCTCCTACTTTTAAATAAGTACATATAAATATAATTGAAGGAAAAAAAAAAAAAAAAAAGAAAAAAGAGACAAGACTTGCGTGCAGTCATCACCAAAGATAAGCCAAGATACTGTATCTGGTAACTTGATAAGTAGGTCTTTTATGAGTCAGAATCTCCTGCACATCTAGATTCATGTACAGTTTTCTGTACATCTGGGTCAGTACATGAACGCTAAACAAGGAGGAAAAATCCTCTCTATATTGCACAGTCTTTGAGTTTTTTCTTGGAAAACACCACATGCTGGAAAGACCACAACAAATTTTCCTGAAGATATTTTCATATAGCTGTCCACATGAAATGTTTATTACCAGTAGCTTAAGTTTTCCCATCAAAATTTAATGTAAGCAATTTATTTATCCATCACTACATAGCTATATAAGCAAGAAATATGAACCATAAATAAAGAGACAGAAAAAAATAAGTTCTTGGTTTTAAAAGCCTCATGTTCACATTATTTTATCATCATTGTGTTAGAGAAATTACTGCTTTATATTCAAAGAAATGAAAAGAAATGGAAAATGAAAAAAGAGAATTGTCTGTGATAGAGATTCAGACTTTAATAAGCAACAATGTTGTACAATGGTTATTAATTTCCTTTAGAACCAAGTATGCCCTTTCCTCACACACAGATTATAGTTTGTATTTTGATTTTCATTACTTGTTGGTGCTTATTTACTCTTGGTGATTGGTTATTCAAGCATGTCAAGAATATATCATTTTACAAGATTGGTCCCAGCATTACAGTGAGTTTTCAGAAATGTAGTCTGTTTCTCTCATATACCATGATTGAAAGCTCAAGACATTTATTCACTCACTACTCTACCTTGCTGTCCTACTGTAGTTTGCACAAGAACAGCAAGTGCTGTGCTTCTCTAATTGGCACTTCCTTGCCAGCCTTCTGTCCCATTCATCATCTCTGTCTGCAAATGGTCAGCTCTGAAGGGCAGATCAGCCACAAGTCTCCAGAGAAGTCACAGATGAGACACACAAGGATAAAAAAAAAGAACCAGAGACACTGCTAAAAGAAAGAACAAAGAAAGACTGAGCAAACAAGTGAGTTAGGAAGAGATTAAGAGAAGAACGTGATAGAACAAACTAATTTGAGGAGATAAAGCATAACTCATAACACTAGGAATTTTTTATGGAATAGCTAGAGAGACAAGTCAACAAGGAAAGAAAAAAAAAGAGAGACAAAGGAGAGGTGAATAAAATGAGAAAAGCCTGTCAAAGTATAGCGCAATAGCCCTAGAGTAAAACTAAAAGAAACTTGTCAAAAAAAGGAAGGGTGAAGTAAGTGGTAAGCATAAACAAGGAAGGACTTGGTAATAAAATACTAAATGAGGAATTTATGTAGGAATGTAAATTACTGGTTAAATGCATCGGCTGAAGTACACTTTATCCTGACAGACTAGAACATCACCTTCAAAATGTAATTGCAATGTCACTTGCAGTAAAGACCAAATAAATTATATGTCACTTTACTCAGAAGAGGCAAAGTTCAATTTGCCTACACTGCTAAGAAGGTTGCTCAGAGTCTGCATTTACTTTGCTTTGTTAAGTAAGACCATTCAGCTAATGCTGAATCATATTTTAATGAATGTATTTAATATCCACAGGTTTAATTAGTTATATATTTTTACACACAGCTATCCTGAATGTTTATGGCCCATAAACTTAGGGGTTTTTTCTAATGTTTATTGTTTAATTGTTGAAAATTAGTTTATTTGCTTGAAAATTAAACACTTTGTGAACATTGGCTGAATTTTAGCCTTCAGTTCTCACGGCAGCTTATAAGGAATTTGAAAATATATAGTTAACACAAAGGTTAATCAAAGGTTAATAGGTCTTATGATTGAGCAGAGTGGATAGAAAGTAGGGACAGTTTTGTGGTGGTTTCAGATGTTAACTCATTTCAGCTGGAAATCACTGAGGGCTGTAAAGAGAGTTTCTTACCTCTGTTTCTCAGATGAAAACAGTCTAGTGACATACTAGGGCATTAGTGTCTAATCAATTTGACATCAGTTAGAGAAAAAGTATAAAAAGCTATATTTAGCAAATCAAAAGTGATCTATTCAAAAAGTATTACACAGATTAATCTTCTAAATAGCTACTGAAAATGAGTAATCACTCCTGAAAATAGCTGGCAAATTTCTTACCTTGAAACAGTTGTTACCCTATTAATTGTAGATATGCTGGTATTTTACGCAGGATTATAAAAGTCAGAATATGTAGAAAACGAAATAAAGAAAGAAACAAAACTAAATCAGGCAATGTATGTCAATGTATGTCTGTGTTACTGACACGTGCAATACATTTAATATTATTTAATATAAAATCTTAAAAATGTGTAAAATTAAGTGTTTATATGGGAAGCTTTTAAGAAAAACAGAATAAATTAAGTCATAAATCACAGCATTTTCAAAATTGACAAAAGGAAGAAAAGGATTAGAAACTGCTCAATCTTGAAAGAACACACTGAACCCAGGTTTAGCTTCTTGTTTGTATGAAAGGATGTGACTCTTTTTTTTTTCTTCTTTACAAAAGGATACGCTAGAAATATTTCTGAGAGGTGCTGTCAATTTACTCCATATAAACAATTAAAAATTAATGGAAAGAGAAACAGAAAGCTGCATATTTATCTCCTGGGTAGATGCTCTAATCATCAGGCGATAGCAATATTTTTACTCTTGGGTCCTATAAGAATTTGAATAACTTCCCACATTGAGTAGAATGTCTGCAGCAAGATACTGAATAAAATCCAAGTCTAAAATCATTAGACTCAAACATTTAGGAACCTGTACTGAAAAATGAAAAAAAATAATCATTTAAAGCCCCTAAGACACTGAATGGATCTCATATTGTCCTCCTTGTTGAATGTTTAGCCCCTAAAACTTTGCATAAAAGGAAGGTCATAGCATTCTTTCTAGCTCAAGATAGTTGTAAATAGTTCGAGAAAAGTGGAAACACAAATTTTGAGCGTAATAATTGAAACAAACATCAACTACAGAGAAAGCAATCTGAGAAAATACAAAGGAAAGGGAAAATCTTAGATTTATCTCTTCAGTTGTCCTGAAGCAGACATTGTATTGGTGATGGAAAAAGGTGAATTAGAAGGTATTTGGCTGGCTATTCAATTTTCAGGTAGCAATAATATAGCTTGACTAGTTTTATCATGAAGGAATAGACCTCTGGCATGGCTACACCCTCACAATCAATATCATTGGGTGTCCCTTTAGTGCCTCTCCAATGAGCAATAATACTGGATAAACAATTACCCATCAGACAGCTGGCCAAAGATTACAAAAGAGAGGAAACAGATATACTCTGCATCTCAATTTCCCCCTAAATTGCACTGATTTCCAGCGAAAAAAAGGTGAAATAAACAATAACTGAAATGTTAAATACGGAAAACAACTACTAACCTCTTAAGAAATGGGGGGAGGATGTGTGCTTGGATTTTTTTTTTTTTTTTTTTTTTTTTTTTTGGTTTCTTAATTCCCGTATAGATAAGAGATTTTTTTTTTTTAACACGGGATACTTTTGATTTACTCCTTATTTCTGAAAAATATTACAAGACTGATTAGCTAAAGTTAAGCTTATCTAAACAATTACTGAATAGGGGACCTTAGAAACATATAGTCCAGAACTGGCCAAATATAAAATGTGTATATGAGTTACAAACTACTTTCTCTAATATATATATTTACTATTAATATTTTATATCAGTTGCTAGCATGCTATTCAGTCTTTTTCTATATAAAAACAGAGAATGTAGGTATCTAAATTATTTCTGTATCAGACCAAACTAGGTAAACTCAGAATATCAGCCAAAAAAATTGGCATCAATTTTAAGACATCCTGGCTAAGGTTAGGAATAGATTTGAAGACAGAGTACCTCCAGAAAAGCTGGTTTAAAGCCGACAAAAAAAATTAGGCCAACAATATTCGCTATTATTTGAAATTTTTGATTTTTATTTCTTTCTCTCTTCATTACATTGCTTGGATAACACCATGGATTATGCCCACTATAATCAGATGGGAAAGTCATGCTACTGGTAAATTTGATACCACATAGTCACAACTATTGAACAGTGCTGACTTTTAAAATTATTTAAGGGACTTTTTTTTCCCCGATGGACCCTCTTCAACCCTTACAATGACAATAACCAAGCAAGCTCTTCTACACATGATTCACAATTTGGAGTTTTAAAACTTTTTGCTGTTTCTTCACTACTAAATTAAGTTTTTGTTTTTCTGTTCTACTGCAAAGGAAAATTTGAAAATTTTATAAGATTAGAAGAAAAGGGTACATTTTCACTTTAATCACTTGTCTGGATTTGCTGCACATAAATCAGACAGTGAAACCCCATCAGCAGCATACTAGAAATTATACTCATAGACTTTCACAGACAGTACTTAACAATCTTATATGTTTCGTGTTTTATGTCACAGAAATTTATGGAATCTGGTTTTAGGGGGTCTTTTTTATCCTTTTCTTTTTAAAGTTTGGAGTTAGAATAAAGGGAAGGAGGAGAAGAAGGAGAAGAAGGAGAAGGAGGAGAAGAAGGAGAAGGAGAAGGAGAAGGAGAAGGAGAAGGAGAAGGAGAAGGAGAAGGAGAAGGAGAAGGAGAAGGAGAAGGAGAAGGAGAAGGAGAAGGAGAAGGAGAAGGAGAAGGAGAAGGAGAAGGAGAAGGAGAAGGAGAAGGAGAAGGAGAAGGAGAAGGAGAAGGAGAAGGAGAAGGAGAAGGAGAAGGAGAAGGAGAAGGAAGGGAGCTTTAACTTTATTATTTGTTGGGGGGAAATGATACTCACAGACAATTATAAAAAATTACTTAAATGTAAAAATACTGTAAAATATTATTACAGAAAAACAAACAAAACCATGAAAACAAAGTTATGCACTGAAAATGCCAGATACACATATTTGACTGTATATATGCACTAGATTTACTCAGTCCAAGACAGGACTGTTTCACATCTACATGCCAGCATAGATACCTAGCAATCCTCAATCAAGCCTTCCTGACAAAACTCCTTCACAGAACTGGCTAACTTTCTGCAGATTTGTGATTACCTAAAATTCTATGAATCTTGCACTATTTTTAATCACTCCCAAACTACTGTAAGTAGGTGTTGGAGTGAGATTTAGATGGTCATCCTCTTATACAAATGCTGTAATTATTGGTTACTTCTCAGGGAGAGCAGGTCCTTAGGACAAGAGGTTGCCCTTCCTTGCTGGAGTATTAACTAGTTAAATACTAGAATACACAGTATTAAACTGTTGCCTGCTTTAAAATCATGCAATCCTACTGCATCTTTATAATCAGAACAGATATATATTTCTCATTTCCTAATGCTTAAATTGAGCTTTTGAGGAATATTGAGTTTTTACGTACACATCAAACTTTTTTTATATTGCAAATATCATGTTATTGCAAAAATCCTTCTCAGTGCAATGACCTTTTTATATTGTGACATTGATAAGAATTGGTAGGAGAAAAGTAAAAAATTTATGTTCCAAAGTAGGACAAACAAAAAAAAGAAATTCTGTTACAAATTATCTTTGGAAAACTCGTTAGTAGCTACCACCATAATATAATATTTCTAACTAGTTTCTCATAAAAGGAAGGCTGAGAGAAAGACTTGACAGCACAAGCTTAGCCGAGAAGCATCATCCAACATACATTAATTTTAAGGCTTAACAGTACTATTTTAGTAACTTATTTAATCTCCTATACAAAAGCAGTATATATTCAGCAATTTTTCATATTTCTGTGTATAAAATTCCTCACTATATTTAAATAAAATTGATTCTAATAACTTTCACAAGGAGTGGTTGTTATTGCTTGTTGGTAAATTGTTACTGTGGTTAAATAACTTCATCTTCAAAATTGTCATCCAATTTTCCATACAATTCTCTTCTTCTTAGAAATACTTAAAAATAAAACAACCAATGACAAAAATAAGGGAATTGTCATTATAAACACAGATACATTTGATATAAAAATACAGTAAATATGGTGAGTTCCATAACAACTGAAATTTTTTGAGTGTTCTTTACATAGTTTCATTATATTATTTATCAGAAATGTATATATCTTCAGCAGCTCATATTTCTTCATAAAGAAGCAGCTCCATGCTTTTTGTTTTTCATTGAAAAAAAAAGTCACATTACTCCATATAATTTTTACAACATAATTATTTTAAAACCGCTATTTAAAAAGCCATTAACCCAGAACAGTGAGTACAAATAACACCTGTCTGAAAAGATATGGCAGTCTACATTTTTCCCCAGTACACTGAAACTACTCTGTCTGGCAGATAGCTTCTAAGACAGATCACATCTCCCATTGAGAAAAAGGTATCTTTTTTTTTTGCATGCACATCCTTTAAACACCTCCACCATTTCCACAATCTGCTGGCGTCTGTAGCTAGGTGGGGATTAAAATCTGCCTGGCAGTCACTCACAATAATTCCACTGAGGAGGGGCAAAGTCAAATGGTGCAGCCTTGCCAAGGCTTGAGTGGCACTGCTTCTGCACAGCCAGCTTCCCCAGGGATTGACTGCTACCACAGCAGCTGAGAATCTCTCTGCTAATCTCCTCTAACTGTTGTTGACCTATCTCTGTCTTCCACTCCCAAGTATACAATAAATCAAGCGCATTTTACATGAAAAATGAAGTAATTACTCAGTGAATCCAATGGCTAATTGCGCACAGAAGCCTCTGGGAGACATGGGACAAATCCATGTCAGTTTTCGAAAGGCAGAGAAAAAGTAAACTAAGTTAATAACTCCTCAGACACTGACAGACTGAAAGGGATTGAAATGCACCATTTCTTCAAAGAAACCAATACCCTGCTTAAGGGAAATGGAAAATTCTAGCTATATAGTTTAACTTTACAGCAACAACAGGAGTGATTTAGAGCAAATATTGTACCAAAAGCAGTCAGTTTCTGGAGAAAAATGTCATGGGGCTGCAGCTTCTTTTGTTAGATATCATTATTACATGTTATTTAAAGTAACCTTCTCTTTTTTTATATCCTCCTTTCTTTCCACCTACTCTGCAACTGTGTACTTCTGAGTCCCATAATTCCTCAGCCAATTTAATTCACTTCACTTGCTCCCTCTCCCCAGCTTGTCTCTCGATTGCTCCTTATTCAGGGAAACCTTCCCCAAACTCCTATTACAAATGCAGCACTCTGGCTGCTTAAATGCCATGTACCTGAGCTTGCCAGCTTTCTCAGCTACTTGTGGAGGGAGAGGAAAAAAGAGACTGGGACAGGGACAAAGCAGGTGAAAGATAAATTCCCTTGCTCCCATCTGAGTTCCTAGTCAGTCTTTGCTCAAAGCAAATCACAGCAGGTGTGATTAGTTTCACCCTTGCTGCTCTGACCTGACTGAAACATTTTTTTAATGCATTTTAGCAGAACATCTTATCATCTGGACAGCAATAGGAGCTGTAAGAGATGAAAACATGCTCAGTGACTTTTTTTTAGAGGTAACAGTAGTGAGCTTCTGGTAAGTATCTACTGAACATATGTGCTTTTTCAACTTGGCTAAATTTGCTTGGATTGTCACAGGATAGCAAAAGAAACATTCATGACACAAATGCCACTCCTCTGCCAAGTTTCAAGGTCACTTACAATTTAGCTTTGTAAAGCAACATATTTTTCTGCAGCCTAGCTGCTGTAAACAGCTGAACCATTTTGGCGGACTGTTTTCGAGTCGTGGTCCTGACACAACTAGCCAGAATGGAAAATTTCAGCCTAAATAGTTACAGAATCTGCCAAGTCTAAAGTGTTTAATGTGAGACATTATTTCATAGATGCTCCCACAGCAGTTACCTTCATCTCATATAGCTACAGGGCTTCTTTGCTGGGGTCTTGCCCACAGTTCAAGACACCATCAGCAGGATACAGCTGATCAGCTGATGAGACCTTTTTAGTACAGGGGAAAAAGAGAAAAAAAAAAGTCTCCAAAATCAAAAACTTTTCAGTTAGTTCTTTAAAAATACAACATTTAAAAAATTGCAGTGACACTTGGAAATTAAATTTGGATGTCTGTGCTTCTCTTCCCTTTATTGATTGGTAAGACTTCTCAGTGGGCACTACAAGCCTTGTTACTATAGTGAAGATAATACCATGAGAAAAAGGGGAACTGAAATCTCTTACCTACAGTTTCTTTAGCTACCAGAAATAAAACACAGTTAGACTCAAAAGTTTTGTACTTCAAATTTGTTAGAAGTAGAGGAGATAGGAGACATTTGCCAAAGAGTTAAAATGTTTTAATGCAGAGAAATATTTAAAAACAAAGAGCAAAATGCTCTTGGGCATTGGGGAATCTGAGGTAATTGGATTTGATCAGATAAAGAGGAAGGCAATTATTTACATAACAAAAAAAAATCCACAGAGAAAAAATAATCTTCCTTTCATGATATCTTAGCAATAATCAGACATCAAACATTACTTTCATGCAGCCATGTTTTATTGTCTCCTTAGGCTCAATCAACATGCACGGATGAGCTGGAGATACCCAGAAATTAAAACTTCAATTGCATTATCTATTTTTCCTTAAGTTCTCTTCAGAAAGTGAAACTTTAGTTAGTATAAAGTATATCCTTATGTAAAGCAAAAACAATTTCCTTTCCTTTTAACACAGTGAAAGACACAATTCACTTGTTGGTGCATCACATGTTGACACATAATGGATGATGCAGGTACTATTACAGTTGTTGCAGCAAAGATGTTAAACTTGGAAAATTTGCACCAATCAGTACTACAAGGTGAACAGACAGATGGACATATTCAGTGGACATTATACCACATGTGTGTGCTAGAAAGGAGATTACTCCTTCCTCTTGCCTCTTTTTAACAGCTACTTTCTCAACATAGATAAAATTCAGTTCATTTGGCCTTTCAAACCAAAATTTCTGGCATCATTTCAGCACACCTGAATGTCACTATCTGCACCTCAAACTTGACACGACAGGAAAGACAGCAGTAACCTACTCTGATGCATTCATATGACTCAGAGGTAGAAAGGAAAATTATGTTTTAGTCTGGTGTTAATTGGTTAGACAGAGAAGGAGACTCAAAAAAAGAAGGTAAATGAGTTTTCTATGAGCTTTGTGTTTAGTTAGCTGGCACTTCAATTAGCCTGACCACATATATACTAGCCAGAAACACAGAAACAATACAGGGAGTCAATCTGGCAATATATTAGTGTTATCAAACAGCTCTGTGTGTTTTGGGCAGCAATACTTATATTTCTAAATTGTACTGAAAAAATTTTATGCTGTACAAAATAGGTCTTCATTATCCCCAAATATTCCAATTCCAATGTCATATTAAGTCCTAAACAAATTTTTATATTAACATACATAAATTATTTTCCTGATAAATATCTTGCCACTAAGGAAATTAAAATGAATGCAGTAGATATACTAGCTTCTTAAATACTACCCCCTTACAGAGAAAATGCACAATTTAGAATAAGATAAAGACATAAGAAATGTGTCTATTTTCAGGAAAGTGTATGTGTTCTAAACTATACCAAGTGTCATTTAAGTATTTTTTAACATTACTTTTTGGTTAAATTTACAAATATTTAAGTCTTTTCTCACTAATAGCCCCAAAAAGGATGTTGCATGTTTTGTGTAATAAAATGGTATCCTCTGAGTGCTGTTTTCTTGCACTGTAATCCAAAAGAGTTTATACTGGGTGAAAAATATCAAATATGTTCACTCAAATATTTGAAATATAAACACTGGGAGTTTTTTGTACCATTTGTATAATCCTTGTGGAAATTGATTTTCAGAAAAGGTTTTTTTTTCTCCTCTCTCACCTTCATTATTTCCACACTGTGTTTCTAAAGGAAACACTGATTATCTTTTTAATGTCACATTTGTTTTCCAAATACTTATTACTATACCAATAGTATATTTAAGCTGTGCAAAGGGCAGTCTTAAATCCCTACAGGAGAAAACATGTTGAACCAAATATTAAGCTTCTGAACCTCTTGCAACTCAGTTTTTTGGGTTATCCCTTTTATAATGCTAAGCAGTGATAAGACAGTGAGTTTGATGATAAAGTGCTGAATCTGACACACTAAAGATAAATGAGAATTACTGATAGAAAGCTGCTCTACTTTTGCTGCACTGTATGGGAAGGTGGGTTCATTTCCATCTCCCTGTCAGGCACCTGAAAACAACAGGCCTTGTGCCTTCTTAATCTCGATGGGTTACCTTCATAAGCTCTTTAAAAGTTATATATGGAAGCTCGAGTAAGCCGATTAGCAATGGTTGTTTGCAATCGGACATCAGCAAAGTACATAATAATACTGCAACATAACTGAGAATACAGAATGAGGATGGTAGCAGTTGGAAGATATAGCAATGTTATTTAAGACACAGAAGGGTCACATAAAACTCAGAAAGCAGCCATGTGCATTTTAAATGCCATCTCTTCGATCCTGAAATGGCCATTCAAAATTTCCTGACTTTGAGGAGGGCACCTTTGCTGACACTACTCAACCTAAAAAAGCTTCACTCTATATCACTTTCTAGATAGATATTTGCTCTTCATCAAATTTTGACTTTCTGAAATTCTACAGCAATGATTGATATAGCACTTAGTTATACATATTAGGTATATTTTATTCAAAGACTATCTGAATGCCTAACACTAACCAAGGTACATTTTCTATATTTTACTGGATTAATGCAGCATTTAAAAACTCGCACTATCATTTTGTACTGGAACATGCCCTCACTAATATTTGTGCTGTGACAATAGTTCAGTTGCTACAGCATAGAATCATCACAGAACCATGGAATGGTTTGGGTTGGAGAAGATCTTAAAGGTTATCTAGTTCCAGCCCTGCTGCCTCGGGTAGGGACACCCTTCACTAGACCAGGCTGTTCAGTGCTCCATCCAACCCGATCTTGAACACTTCCAGGAATGGAGCACCCACACTTCACTGTGCAGCCCATTCCAGTGTCTCACCACCTCCACAGTAAAGAATTTCTTTCTTATAGCTAATCTAAGTCTTATCTGTCTCAGTTATAAGACATTGCACCTTATCCCATCACCATATGTCCTTGTCAAAAGTCCCTCTCCAGCTTTCTTGTAGGCCCCTGGTAGGTACTAGAAGGCTGCAATAAGGTTTTCCTGGAGTCTTCTATTCTCCAAGCTAAACTACCCCAACTCTCTCACCCTGTCTTCACAGGAAAGGTGTTTTAAAACTCTGATCATCTTTTTGGCCATCCTTCTGATTTACTCTAAGAAATCAAGGTCTTAAGCTGAGAACCAAGAATTGGATGCAGCACTTTGGTGGGGTCTCACAAGAGTGAATGAGAGGGGTAGAACCACTTCCCTTGACACATTGGCTACACTTTTTGTTATTTAATGGTTTGCTTTCTGGGCTGCAAGCTCATACTGACAGGTGGTGTAAAGCTTTTCATCTTCCAACATTCCCAGGTCTTTCTTCTCAGGACTGCTCTAAATTCCTTCTCTGCTCAGCCTGTATTTGTGTTTGGAATTGCCCTGACTTACATGTGCTATCTTTCATTTGCTCTTGTTGAACTTCAAGAGGCAGTTAAACTAATGTTGAACAAATAATGATGCCTAATAACATTCTGAAAATATTTTAGCCTGCCTTCCAATGTTTGGAATTATATCTGCCATGTTGCCCACTTATCAGTCCTGAATAACAGTGAAAATTGATAACACAGGAAAAAAAGAGGTGATTAAAGTAAAGAATAAGGCAGAATAGCATATATGTTAGCTAAAGTTCTGTGTGATTCTCCTCTGAGATCAGACAACCTTTTGATTTAATTTTTCCTGACAGTACAGTGTAATATAATAATAGACAGAATGTCCTTGGTTATCACTTTTGCTTCCTCTCAGTGTTGTCCTTGTCTACTGCAGATGCTCAGCCTGAACCAAACCACTTTTTAGACAAAGCAAATAAGCCAGAAAATGTTTTACCCACAATTTTAGGTGAAAGTAGTATGAAGGGCTCATCTGTTATTTTTGATGCTATTCTGAGTATTGATTACCTTCCCTTTCTTCATTTTACAGCATTGTGGAAGGGGAACTAAGACATATGGTGCCTGCCAATAGTTTGATGAGCATACATGTCAACTTCTAGGGCTAGATTTCCCCACTATGTACATAAGAAAAGCTCAAGGGTATGTAAGAAATGCCTATAGTCCAAGTTCCTTAAAATTCTGAGCATGTTTGCATGTTTCTGGAGTTGTGCTGACCAAGGACGACCACAGCCAAGCACAGAAGAGCCCAGGCTGCACAGTAACTCCTAAATATTACAGAGATGCTTTCAGACTTTGTCACAGCTGTGTTACAGGAAACAATGTGGTCAGAAAGAGTGGATGTCCACTATGAAGTAAAATTGGTGACATAAAGCCCTCCCTTCATCCTATAGCATACATGGCCAGAGACACTGGCACAGTCACTCAGAGGCATAAAGGTATCTAACCTTAGCATGGAGTTGAGGAGACCTAATCTTGGGGGAGTAGATGACAGGAGGTTTATGACAAGTAAATGCTAATGCTCAGATCCTAAAATATTTTTAATGATATATAGAGTAGTACATGAGATTTGGGGTGGATTAGGTAAACATACACAACAACACATACAATTGAAATTATTTCTAATGTTAGAACAGCAAAGGTTGGTAACTCTTCCTTAACATATTCATATACACCTGGATATCGAAAAACAAATATTTACTAAGTGATTGCTTTCTTGAATCCTAGTTTCAAAAGGACAAACTGAGCTAGATTTTTGGCTGCAGACTTGAATATTGTAATCATAATGTTAGAATTGGTTATGTTTAACCCACACAAATTAGTCCATATGCAATGTTAAATATTTTCCAGAAATTTTCTTTCCATTAAAAGAATAAAAATTATTACCATATTTGCCATTTGTATGGGGCAATCACCCTATCCTTAAAACAGTGATATCTTTATATTTCAACTTGCAATATAGATATAACAAAAATTTACTTTTTAAATAATAATGGTTCTTATATTTTCATTTGTAAATCTCTACAGTTTTGTCAGTACAGTCATTTTTATCCTGGAAAAACAAGACAATGATGACTGACATCTCTCTTCCCATAATAAAGATAGTAAAAAACATCTCATTTGGCATGACCCAAAATCTAGTCACCCTGTTTCTATTTCATTCTTTGAACATTCATATTAGAAAGACAGATGGCAATGCAATACAGGAAAAAAGGTAGATTAACCATTTTGATTAAGCAGAAAGTGGCTACTAATCTTTATAAGAATTTTCAATTATTCTTTTGCAGTTACTGTTCCACAACCTACTAAAAATACTTCTAGGCCTCCAAGCATATTCTAATTTCTCAAACTGGGAATTGAACTTCTCCCTGGAAAGGCTGAGTATCCTACTCTTCATGGTTCACATGCCTCATTACTTGCCATTTCTTCATTGTAATGATTGCAGAGGTTTTTAAGGGACAACAGAGGTAATCTAGCTTCGAAAAGAGATAGGGATTAATGGAAAATACTTGTTCTTCCCTTTTGTGCATTTAAGGTGTATGAGAAATGCTTTGAGAATGAGAAATTGATTGGCTGCAGTTTAAGCCACCAACAGAAATCTCTCAAGAATATGCACTGAAGATGTTTTTAAGTAGGATGATATCTAAAGGATGATATCCAAATCCCTATGAGACTGATGATTTTTAAACTGATTCCTTCACTGTTTTTATCCCATTAACTAATGCTTCTACCAGTTAGTTAGCCATACTGGAAAGCTCACAGTAAATGTAGTGATAAACCAAAGAATGCATAAAACCAGCTCTGTACATTGTACTGAAAATAATTTTATTTTATTCAAACCAATGATAACTGCTACTGAAGATCGTGCAGCTCAGACCTGCCTAAGCCCTTATTGCAAATATGTTTCTATAGCACTGAAAGGTAAGTGCAAGCTGAAAATGATTCAGAGTCCTTTTAAATCTATGACTACAATTTGCATATCCAAAGAACAGCCTAATTATATTCTGTTTCTTACCCAATTCTGTGCACTCACATTAAATCTTGAAAATGTGGATACATACAAAAAGGATCTCTATAAAAGGTGATGGATGACTGCCTACTGGGAGAGGCAAATCCCTGCTTTAGCTCTTAGTGCAAAAGGATAGCTTTGCACTGCTTACAAATATTGCCCTGTGCCTTTCTGGTCCCATCTGGCTTTCAGCACTGCGAGATAATCACCCATCCATGTATTCAACATGGCCAGTTTTCTTTCACTTCAGCAACAGCAACTGAATTAGTCTTTTGTCTTTTATATTATGATAAAAACAGTTAATTAACTACATAGACACTGGATAGAGCAATACAGCCAAAGTCTGAACCTGTTATCACTGCCAATAAAGTATTTCAGTTCAAGTATCCAACTGCTACCCTTTGGATGGAGAATCTCTGTGATGCTATCTTTAATTTATCTCACCCTTTGCATTTATCTAAAATGTGATAAATAATGGAAACAAAAGGGATTGAAGTTGCTAAAATTATGATCTTGAAAAGTGCTCAGACTGAACCTTATTAGGATTGTTCCCAGACATCCTGAAAGCTTTTCTTCTAATTTTGGTTTTCAGAGGCAAAACATAAACATGGTTGACTTGTATTATAAAATTAAGTGTAACAGTGAATCTACTAGATGGGAGTCTAGAAATAAATTAGATTTTAAAAATCACAAACAAGCATGCCCAATCAGACACCCATTTCAGTAGCCCATTTTCTGGTCACTCTTTTTGGGAACGAAGGTGCACAAGAACTAGATACCACATTTTTAACATGATATTTCATTGAATGCACCAGTCTTACACTCTGGAGGTAAGAGGCATACAATCTTTTTTTTTTTTCCCCCTTTGGTCAACTCCTTAAAAAGAAATCTATATTTACTATATATATTTATATAGGCACTCACACAATGAATTGGCAATAACATTTGAGGTTTCTGATGTTTTTTGAATACAAATGAAGGAAATCAAAGGCTTTTATTTTCTTCATGAATACACTACATAAACATTAAAAAGCTTTCAATCAGTGAATTAGAGCATCCCAAAAGATAAACTGTTGGAAAACCTATGATGTATGGATATAGTGGTCCATATATATATATATATATATATACACACATATAGGCCACGTGTAAGACAGTGTAATGTAGTGTAATGTAACCATAGCAACAACACAGTATGTTGAGTAAGTCAGCTTAAAAACTGTCGAGTGCATTAGATATGCAGGGCATAGAGAGGTTTTTTATTCTCTTGTTGGATCAGGCCCATACTAATGCTTTATATTAGCCATCTCTATTATACATAAAAAGTACCTAAACCTTCCCAAAACTAAGCACAAATCACTTCAGGCTCAAAAAATGATTGCATACTTGAATACAGTTAGGAGAATGCTTTGTTTGTAAAATCCTTTGAAGATAAGTGCTAAGCAGAGCTTTTTATCTACACAACCAGTAAAATAGAGTGCAGGCCTGCATATAGTTGTATCAGAGAAAATTGTGAGTGATTCTAAGGAAAAGTCTATGTTTAATGTAATCTATAGATCTTAATCTAATTCCTGGTATTTGATCACATGTGATTCTATATCTGAATGTCTGCATGAAAATTCAAGCAATTGTGTCTTCATGTGATTGCATCTGTTAGGGTTGTTGTTGTTTTAATTTATATGGTTCTTGATGTATTTTGTATGATCAGAATATTACATGAACAGACGATCATACATTTTCTTGGTTACAATTAAGTAAACTGATACTTAATTCAGATTTTGGGTAATCTGAATTTATCATCAAGATTTTGATTTTCATTCTATTTACACAAAGAAATGAAAATATTTCTCTAATATAAATATCTAGGTAGAAGATAAATGTTCGCTAAACTAACTACATTAAGGGAAGGCTCCTAAGTTTTCCCATTAAATCTGAAGGAAATCTCCTTGAACTCTTGGCAGATTAGACCCTTCACACAAAAAACTTGCAGTACTTTTTCAGTTGTCATATTTTATCCTCTAAAATTTTAATTGTGATAAAGTCCAGGCCTCCTATATCCTTTAGTAAAAACTGTTGGGTGAAAATAAATAGTTTTATGTGGGGGTTTTTTCAGTTCTGTCTTCCAGTTAGCTGTAGGCAGTGTTGTGGAACAGTACCAGCCAGAGCACTGCTGCAGAGATGGCAGCACACAGACTCTGGGGTACTTCTATGCATGTACCAAGGTAATCTGTTTTCAGGGTTATTGAAATGCACTACAAATTTAAAGAGGCTTTTTTCTAAGGAGTGACAAAAGATATAGTAATTAAAACACAGGATAATTTTTCTTTCTGTTGTGGTTGCATAAGAGATGCTGAGAACCGTTTTTACTTGTTCTTTCCCACGGTGCCTTCTCTCCCTATGATTCCATAGGCCAGCTGTTTCAAATCATGGGGTTTTTTTTTACTAAACCATGCCTATAATAAAAATCTGCAAATAAAAGATGGACCAGGTATGCCAAAAGCCTGTAACTAAATTCAGGTTGCCCGTTAGGAAGCCTTCATGCTCCGTTAGCTGCTAGAAGGTATATGTGATGACTGAGAAAGCAACCTCTGACCCACTGGCTTTTTCATGCTCTAACTAGTAAGTAGGAAACAACAGGGGTTGAGAGGAGCTCTATGAAACAGTGCTCGTCAGAGCGAGACAAATTGGAAAATGGGCTCTTCTGTATTCTGTAATGACAAGAATATTTAATAGGCTGTGTAGGGGGTACATTAAAAAAAGATGTTAGCTAGCCTGAAAGTACACTCCTGGGGTGAAGTCCTAGTCCCTCTTGAAGTCAATTGCAAAAAGTTCCATCAGATTGAATGGGGCCATAATTTCACTCCTGGAGTATACCCAAGTGAAAATGTCTATTTAATTCTATAATAGATAGGAACTCCAATGCATATCTTTTGATTCTATATGAAACAGTAAAAATGCCTGTTTAGGTGAAATGGCATATGTCATTAGAGCTCCTGAGGCTTGAAATAAACCAAACCAATTTAATTTTGACTTTCTACTTCACCTGTCTCCAAATGAGAGTCTGCCTTTAGATGAAATATGGTGAATTATGTCGGTTGCACTTTTTTATCCCACAATTCAACAGGGTGTAGAGGGCCATAAAGTGGATTATTGAAAATTGGCTTGCAAGAGTGCAAAATAAAATTTATCTAAGTCAGCTTTTCCCTCATGCTTGGCTCGTAACTCCAACACTAGTAATTTTGCTCTCACTGACATTTATAAGAATTGTGACCACAGAAAGACTGAAAGGGTAAAGAAATGATCTAAAGGGTGGGGCATAAAGCTAGGATCTGTGTTTAAGTCCTTTCTCTTCCAGTAATGGCTTGGCGAAGTCACTCTGGACTCAATTTTTAAAGGTGTTAGGCTTCAAGAAATACAGATGAGCACAAGAATAGATTTTCACAATGCATTTAGGGTATCTAATTTCTTTTAAACTTCTATGCTGACTTTACAAAATGGAGGAAAAGGTAGAGATTTCCTACAGAAATAGCCATAACAGAACCTTAATACCTTACAAATGCCGCACACACACAGAGAAATATTTCAGTACAAATAATTCAACATCTTAACAGTTAGAAGAAGAGAAAGACAACACCAAACAGGTCCATAATTATGAATTTTTTTCCTTAGAGTGAGCAGTACCTCATTAATCAATATTAATTAATTAGATTTTACACAATATATATATATGCATGTATATGTATATGTATATGTATATGTATATGTATATGTACGTATCTACAAAATACATAGATATGTTGGGTGGTGAAGTAACAAAGTATAAATAAAGGTAGCCTGAAAATTATTTTGTTTTCACGTGCAACATTAATTACAATTTGGATTAGACGGATGTACCACTTACCATTTGAAAGCAGTGTACAGGGATAGGAGGAATGGAAGAAACCTTAGTGTAATTATTATTCTAAGTGACTCAATATGCTTTACATGTCTGTTTTCTTTAATCTACTAGTGTAAAATTCCTTTTTCACAAACTGCTGAAGAGTTCATTTCATTAATCCTTTAGGAAGAGCTTCTGTCAGATGCTTTAACTAATGGCTCTTAGCCCCCGGATGAGTTTGAAAGGAAAATATTACTTGGATCAATAATTAAACACTTGAGTTTTGGGGTTACTTTTTAAAAAGGAATTATATTTTATTATTCTTGTCAACCTTGCTTGGCATTGACTAGTGACTTAAAATACTGTTATAAAACAAATCTTTTATTTGCCACTGGCCATTTCCTTTAAGCTTAAATGTCCTAAATATTCTGCTTTGGAGAAAATACCTTCAAAGTGCCCTTTAATCACCACTATATTAACAGCTGTCAGTAAACAACCTTTTCCATGAATGTTTAATGTTGGGATGCCTATGTTTTTTTTAATTTTGCATTTATGGTAAGTAAACAATTGCAGTCCAGACGACCAGTATGAATCTATGAATAAAAGCCATAAAGAACACATTGAAACAGCTTAATTTTTTCTTTTCTTAGTATGTCAAAAGCTCATCTAGAAAATTCTGGTCTGCAAATGAGTCCATCAATTATGGATCCTGAATGCAGTTCAAAATTTACCACTTTAAGATAGATTTTAATATTCTTATTCATACTGTGCAGCACTTCAATGTGAAGCAGTCTCATTACTGGTTTTAATAGGTCTATCTATTAAGTGTTTTTTCAATATTAGTCAAGATTTAACTATTAAGTATGTATTCATGTAGTCTTAATTAGATATTTTAAGTAAGGATCATGTATACTAGCATTTTACTTTTGATATGAGTTGCATTTTTTAAGAGAGTTGCTTGAATTTCCCATTTACTGCTCTTTGGCTTGCAGCACAGAGAATTACTAGAACACAGAGAGTTTCCCTTGGATTAAATTAAGACACTGGTAAGTGGGTACTCGGTCCACATGATCAAACCAGAGCTACTCTCAAGAGAAAAAATATACACCCCAAAACATGTTCAGTTATGACACAGAGTCCTCAACACCACCTGTTTATGCATCTGCTTCTATGGGGTCACTTCACGTATTTCCACAGACATATTTCTAGTGCACTGTAACTAATGACATGCATTTAATCTAAAAAAATGAAATCCAGTCCAGAATAAAATATACACAATAGGAACATTGTACCCTTTGAGACTTTATCTGCATTGACCCATACTCTTTATAACTTATAACTTTATAACTTATCTTTATAAGTTAGAACATAAAA
This sequence comes from Luscinia megarhynchos, assembly GCA_034336665.1. Taxonomy (NCBI): domain Eukaryota; kingdom Metazoa; phylum Chordata; class Aves; order Passeriformes; family Muscicapidae; genus Luscinia; species Luscinia megarhynchos. Next base: position 52,706,533 of record JAPFBE010000003.1, on the reverse strand, counting down.
ATATGAGCCTAAGTTCTTCATATGCCTAAGAGAGATAGGGTGATGATTGAGTAGCATCAAGTCAATGATATAAAGAAAACACAGCTGAGAATTTTCTCTACGTTACTCCTTTCTCTTTGACACCTGGTGTCTAATATTACATCTTAAGAGTAATAGTGCAAAATAATGAGAAACTGCTAAAGGAAGACTGCCAGCTGGACAGTTCTGAGGTGCTCTGGCATAATTTCTTCCAAGCTGCCATCAGGAGCCATAAAACCATAAGCATCTCCCAATTATCATTTCATGACTTATAAATACTTTCTCTCTCATTATCATTTTAAGAGATTGCTATTCTATTTGTATCTACTAATCTCTCCATGCCCAGCCAGTGAGCTCCTGCTCACTGCTAAATTTTAGTCTCTCACTTAATGTTTATCTCAATCAACAGCTGATTCAGCTGCTGGCCTAACTGACCGGGTGGAAAGCTTATGTGGCAAAAGAGGGTGAGAAGAAAGGGAAAAGATGAAAAAGGGAAAAGTAAGACTGATTTGCTTCTTGCTTTCAGAAAGAAACAGTGCTTTTAAAGTGTTCCTGTCCTTTCTTAATATATTGTTCCTATTCCCATTATTCATTCTTACTGTATTTTTATATCATACTACACTATAAAAATAAATAACATTGCTGTATTTTATTCTGGCTTATTTTCAGGTCTTCAGGATTTTCTTGTTTTTGAATGTTTATTTGATTGGGTTTTTTTTCCACCACCATTTGTGACAAAACTACAAGAGAGAGGTAAACCATTGCAGGAGGAAATTAAATATATATTCCATTTCACAGCTATGTTCTATGCAGGAATATGGACAGACAGATAGTGTTTGAGGAACAAGAGTATTTTTCACAAAGAAAATATTTTTTGTTTCACAATATTAGCAAAAATAAGGAACTCAGCTAATCTCTGTCATTGAACTAAATCTGAGTTTTATATAGTTAGTCAGTTCTCAGTGGCATGTCATATATGTAATACAAGCATTATTTATACTTGGCTCTTTAGAAAAACAAGTATTCACCTAAGGTGATTATAAAACCATGTGGGGTTTGAGAGAGCAGAGAAGGATAAATGAATAAAAATTGGGATTTCAGAAATAAAGGGAAATTAGAATTATCAACTTTTCCTTTAAAACAAGAAATAATAGAGGGGGAAAATGTTCATTAACAGAGATCTATAAAGTAATTCATACTTCCAATTCAGTCATTGTGACACTTTTCTTTTAGACATCTCTCACAACAGTTATTGCAGTTATGACTATTATTCATGGCTGGTTCCTAGATGCAGCCAAGGACATAGGAAATAGGCCATGGCTTAATATTTGTCTCAAGTCTGCACCCTAATTCACCAACTGAACATCTTAATTCCAGACTATAGATGTAATGTCATGATATTGAATCAGCTTCCCAGGTTATAGGCAGCAGCAGTCAGAAATCTGCTTATAGCTACCTTAGCTTGTAATTGCTGCTTCACAGCTGAGTCCATAGCCCAAGTATATATACATATATATGTGTATATATATATGTATATATATATATATATAATATATATATATGTATAATATATATTTTTTTATTTATATATATATATATATATATATATACACATATGAGTGCTCCTGCTTTGTTTCATGCATTGGAGATGGCAGCTAAAAGTATGAACTCCCAGCTGAGTCTGATGCCCACCTGCCCTTCCTAGATAAAGCATGCTCTCACCTAGGTGAGATGCAGGCTCAGGTGTGAACCAGCACTGATCATAAACTCTGTACTGGTGCTGCCTTCACTCCAAGTTGGAAGGAGTCACATTGGCTCGCTGAAGACACTTGGTCTGGGTCCTGTGTAGTGAAAGCAAGGAAAACAGAAAACTTTCACAATGGTGGTGGTAGTTTCAGTTGCTACTTTCCAGTGAAAGGATCACCACCATACCTCGTCCATGTCACCGAGCAGTAACTGTGGTTTGGATACAGAAGATAAAACAATAGTCCTGCCCAACCAAAGGTAAGGATTAAAGATCAGAACATTTACCAGTGTAAAACTTTAATCATACAGCTTAATTTAGTTTCTTAAAGAAGGCAGACTGTATCACTTATCATTCTCAAATTTAATTAGAGCTTCTGAGGTTGGTTCTGAGATGCAAGCAGTGTAAGAGATGATATAAAATGGAAAAGAATATGCACATTCATCCGTTCTTATTTTGATGATGTTCAAACTGCTGAGCAAGCTGATCGGTTGAGTGCTAGCACCTCTTTCACTGTAAGGAAGACAATTATTTCACAATTTTAAAAGGTCAGGCGATTTAAATTAAATACAACTAATAAAATGTATCAAGAATCAACCTGCAGAATCATAGAATCTCAGAATGTTGGGAAAGGACATCTGGAGATCGTTGTTGGATTGGATAACTATTCCAGCCTCCCTGCTAAAGCAGGCTAACCTACATCAAGTTGCAGAGGATTGTATCCAAGAGGATTGTGAATATCTCCAGGGAAGGAGACTGCACAATAGGGCAAGCTGTTCCAGTGCTCTGTCACCCTCACATTTAAGATTTTCCTTATATTTGAATGGAGCTTCCTGTGTTTAAGTTTGTGCTCTTTGGCCCTTGATCTATTGCTGGGAAAAATTGAGAGGAATCTATCCTCATCCCCATAAAATATTTGTACGTATTGATGAATTAATCATTAATACATCTAAGTCTTGCCCAGCCTGAATGGTCCCAGCTCTCTCAGTCTTACCTCATTAGAGAGATGCCCCAGTCCCCTAACTCTTTTTAGCCCTCCTCTGGACTTGCTCTAGCAGTTCTTGAACTGGGGAGCCCAGAATTCGACAGTATCCCACTTGTGGCCTCACCAGGGCTGAACAGAGGGACAGGATCACTCTCCTGATGTGCTGGCCAAACACTTGCTAATGCATTCCATGTCACCATTGCATTTCCTTGCAAAGATGATTGAGATTGACTTAGCAATAACATTTGCCACCTCCCTCAGCACTCATGGGTGCTTCTCATCATTGCACATGGATATGTGGGTGTCAAGTTTATCTTAGTGATCTCTAACCCAATCCTCCTCAATCATAAGAAAGTCTGTCTTTCTCCTGCTCTCCAGGATGTAGGATTCCTGAAGGCTGGTCTTAGCAGTAATGAACGAAACAAAAAGGCATTCAGTATGTCCACCTACTAACCAACTTCTCCAACTACCACAGAGTTGTTTTTGATTTGAATAAATCGACAGGACTATCACATAAGCCCAGCCTTCCATGCTTTTCTGAAATGAAAGAAAAACAGAAGTAGTATGCATCAGTCTGCTCAGTGCTTTTTCTTATTGCCATATTTTAAACTGTAATACAAAATAGAGTATCAAGCTCCCTGGATGGCTGCCAGAAGCCTACTCCTCCGTAAATGACCACCACATTTATTACAAGTGAGAAGCAAAATATGGACTGATCTTAAAATGCTGGTCCTTCTACATCAAATCACAGAGCCCCTGGAGACAGAATGCATTATGTCATTTGCTGTAACACTTTAAGGTTACCTATTACTCTTTTGCTAGGTATACACACTATAAGGATAAAACCTATAACAGTTTGAAACAGCTATTTTAATTAGAATAAATGAGTGGTTTAGCCTGCATATCTTTGATCATTGTCATGTTAACAAACTGAATAACAATGAACTCTTCGAACAGCATGCTCCGCTGGGATTTCTGTAGCACATAATGTCCAACTACAGCTAAAACTTGCTAAGCCAATGCTTTTGTTTTCTTATGAAGTTTCATCACAAAGGTAAATGTTATCCAGTATGTTACACATTAAACACCATCAATGACTATTAAGTCTTTTATAGAGAATTGTCACTGTCAAAGGCTAATCTTCTTTCCTTTTTATCATTATTTTTCTGCCTGACAAAAGGTACTGATAGTGTTTATACAAGTACAAGCAATGTCTGCTCATACTCATTAGACTTATCCTACTTGTCTGAGTAAGAGACAAAGGTGTACTTAAATAAAGCTTTCCATACCAATGGCACGTGAGCAGAAATGCAGATATTCTACTCTGCATGGTTTTCATTAATTTAGCCCACTTTTATGTGCTCACTTTCCTATCTACCTTCAAAGAGAAAGAATAGAAAAAGACAGAGGCGGTTATATAAACTAACATCCATTTTAATGCTCCACTACTGCTAGCACTTTATTGTGTCTTGAAGATGCTCATATTTTCATAGCAGGCATTTCAGTTCAAAAGATGAACTGTTTTTTCTTTCAGTCCCCAAGTACAGCTCATCTCTGTGTGTTTTATTTGATTTAGAAAAGCCAAAAACATGTGACAGCAGGACTTCTTATCAAATAAGGCCAGTAGTTTAAAGCAGCTTTAATAGCTTAAAAAAACTGAGAAAAGGAAATCCTATCATTCTTCAAAACTGCTATAGGTTTTGCAAAGTGCTGGAAACAAGAGTGACTTGCAGTGAGCAGGTGCTAGGCATGTGACAGAGGAGTTCACAAAATAACAGATTAGAATAAAACTTTCTAGCTAATGATTTAAAAATAAATTCTGCTACATCATTATACAGAACAGTTAAAACATGCCACAATTTGACCTTGCAAGCAGAGTTATCCAGAACTGTAAATTTGCAGAGTGATGTCCTTGACACTGTTTCATCATCATTGTCATCATTGTCATCATCATCATCATCATCTCTTTACCACTCGCACAACTCACTGGTTTAGAGCACTGCACTGCCTCCAAACACAGCCACATGTTGGCACCACCCAGCATTACAAGTACTGAGCACCTTGCTTTCAGTCTCCCTTTAACACAATCAGTCCTATGTCCTTAAATGCTCCAAAAGCTGACAGAGGAATGAATCTGTGGCAAAACTACTCCACTCCCTGTGAAAACAGCACAGTTTCTTACAGGAGGCACAAAAGGAAGGAGAAAGGTTTTCTTCTCTCCCTGTACTTCTCTACCTGCTAGTGCTGGCCTACTGACTCAGCACCTATCATGGTTCTGCAGAGAGGGTTTGTAAACCCAACAAAATTTCTGCACATTTTACCAGTATTTTCCTGAGTAAGTAGTTTTTTTATTAGTGAGGTTTACAGATGACAGAAAGATTAATGGAGTAATAAATACTAAGGACACAATACTTTTAGAGAGTGATGTGGATCATTGATATCAAAGGCCATATTGAACAAGTTGCATTTTAACAGAGCAAGCAAAAGCTGATATACCTGTGAATTAACAATTAACATTGCACTTAAAAATTAGGTACCTAGGAAAGCAGTGGCTTAGAAAAAGGATTGTGAAGGCCCTGAGGGTATTCACAGGATTCACTGTACCTGCCCAGGCTCCCAGGTACCCTGCCCAGGATCCCATGGCAGTCCCCAACTCCAGAGCAGGGCTGGTGTCCAGCTCCCCACTGTACTGCCCTGCCCCATCATAGGTACTGCTGAGTCTGTGGGCCCATAGCCTGGCCTCAGCCTGTTCCCATCCCAATGGAGGCATTCCCTGAGTGCCCTGCCCCTGGCTGGGGCAATAATAGGATGAATGCTGCCAGCCTCTGCCCTGATGGACCCCATGAGGAGCTCCAGCTGCTACATGCCCAGGGAGCTATTCGGTAACCTCAACAAGTATTTGAGAAATCACAAATAATTGCTCTTAATGCTATAAGCAGATAAAATATTTTAAACTTTACAGACTTGGCACTGGTTGAAATGATAAAAACTCGACCAGGCAGACATGCTTCATTAAATAGCAAGAAAACATAGAAACAAGGTCAGTGCTCTGACTGAGTGTGTGACTTGGCCACTGTTTGTGAGCATTGGACATCCAGAGTGAGAGGTCAGATAGCAATAAGTTTCAGTCTTCCAGTCTGAAAAACAAAATCAACTGGCATGAATCTGAATTTTGACAAATTCACCCTTGAAAGACTTTATTTTTCCACCTGTGTGGGTAAGGCATCTCTAGACAATAGGATCACGTTAAGGACTTGCACCACATCCCATATGCGTTGACACCATAACTCACCATTGCCACCTACTCTTGGAAGAGCATCTTCTGGAGGTAGGAAAATATTTATATATTCACCCAAAGTAACAGTGCAATCCATGGATTTCTGCTGGATCACTGGAATGTTTTGATTTTCCTCATATACATCAGGTGTTTGCTCATACAATGGGCAATCTATGCCCACTGCCTGAAAAAATGGGGGCCTCAAAGTCACTCAGATAAAGCAGTAAGTACTCTAAAACAATTGAGGGGGATGTTTTGAATTTTTTTTTCCTTTTGGATACATAATTATGGGCAGATTTTTGATCTATTTTAGTGTAATCATGCATATCTGTGTTCAACACTTTGCTGGTGTTTTGCTTATGCAGTCTTTCTATAATGGACCAAGATATAGCTTTATTATTCTGTCATTTAAAAGTAAAAAAATTGATTTCTCTTTTCTTTTTGAATTTCAATAGCCTATAGCCATCAATATAATGACTTGGCAAAATAACTAAACCTAAAAACTAGGAAGCTGCTGAATCTAAAGGTTCAACTGGTGCAAGTTCTTCACCTTCATATATCTTAAGATACATGAAAACTTGAAAATAGAGGAAAAAAATAAAAAACAAGGTTACACAATATATAAACCTCACTTCATTGAGCATATTATGGAGATTGATAATGAGAATCACATTGGCACTGTGATTAAATTATATAATGCAATTGCTATATTTTGCTAAGAATAAATTACATTCATGTTGTGTTTTCAGCATATTTTTATCACTCCACTAAATCAGAAATCCTGTGTAACCTCAATTGTCTTCATATAAGTAAATTTGATATAAACATTAGCCATTAGCCATACCTATGCAGTACCAAAAAGAACGTGATCAAAGAGTACTGAACTCTCATGCTTTATAAGTAATAAATGTAAGTCTCCTCAGGAACCACCTGCAGCTCGATACTGAGGCTAAGTCAATTCTAAAGCTGGTGTAAATCAAAGTGACTTTAGTTATGAGTGAAATTATGCTAATTTACATTGGCTGGATATCTGATATGTGAAGTCCACAAGACACAGAACACTAAGCACATACTTCAATTTACAGAATTAGATGATAATGGAATTTATTTATTGCTGAAGTGCCTTCTCGCTGTCAGACTTGGAAGAAAAAAACATCACCACACATAAAATGTATGCTTAGCTGATCTCAGATAGGTAGATAAAGGTTCCTGTAGAGACTGAGCTGAAGATAAATATCTCAATGGCAAATCACATAAGCAGGAGGATACTGTAGAAGATTAATGACCACAGGTGCTTGGCAATGGTCATTCAGAAGTTTGGTTTGTTTGGGATTCTTTTTCTGGTAACTGAAAGTAGAAGTTCTTTCCCTAAAATAGATCTGTCATTAAAAAAAAAGTAACCTCTTTTTGCTAGCTCCTTAGCACTTTTTTCATGAAAATAACAGCCCTTCAAAAGGTGGAACTGATTGCAATAAAGGACAACTTTATTACAGTTTCTTTAAATGTATGTTACCAGGGAAAGGCAGCAGTCTAGTTAAACTGTGCTCATGATACTTATCTTTCTCTGCAGCAGTGAAAAAAAGAAGTGTTCTGTGAGTTTAGAATAGAAATTTCATTGACAGTGTGAAAGCCTATGAAAACCTGACAGAGCATATTCTCCCTTGCAGGGGTCTACAACTAAGAGAAACACCTTTCTCCCTCCTCGAACTAAACAGAATCAAAGAACTGAATAAATGTAAAAATGAACATAAAAACTGATGGTTAAGCTCCTGCTCAGAGCAGAAACCTAGACTGGTGACAAAATTTTTAATTTCCTCTAATATTATTTAAAAAAATCTGTTAAAGAATCAAAGTATATTTGATGCGCTGTGCCAGTTTCGCCAACTTAGATATTTCAGCAAGAAATTCAATTTGACCTGAAACATGCATCAAACTGTCACTTTCATTCTCCCAAATTTAATGCAATTTATGCTGTTGGAACTATTGAAGTTATTCCTACATGTGATCCCACTGAGGACACAACTAAAAGTTTATGTGCACTTACACTTCGGAGAGTTATGAAGGGGAAAAAAAAAAAGCAGAGAGAAAAAAGGATATGCTCAGAAAATCTGCACTATTGTTTCTCTATAAGAGCAATTAACACATGTTCCCAAAGGAGCTAAGGAAAGACGGAAAGAAACTGAAGATTCCCTTTGGGCAGGATAGTAACAGTAGCAGGCATTAAATATGCAAGCAGCCATTAGGCATGATTAAAGATTAATTCTGTGTCATAGACAGGACTTGAGGTCTTTACAGGTCAGGACTCTCATCTTTACTATTTGGCTTACTGTTTTTATTTAATTAGCTTGACTTAATGAATCTTTGGTTATAGATGTCTGGCAACCTAGATTATTGTGCACCATTTATTAAGTTAAAAGCCCAGCTATATAAGTTTCTCTTCACAGGTAGCTTCCACAGCTTCATCAATAAGATTCTGGGCAAAACCAAAAGGTGTTTTACATAAGAACATGATGTTAGAACTTTATTTACCAGATGTTAGAACTTTATTTACCAAAGTCAGCATTAGATCTTCTCCTGGAATTGGTGAGATGTGCAAGCTCATAATTTGGTGATAATATTTCCGTGTTGCCTATTACATTAGTTGGATTGTTAAAATTCCTTCAAAGTCAAAAATCATAGTTCTCAAGGGATAACATGTATTGTACTGGCCATGTCAGGATACTTCAAGTTTTTGTGCTCTGTTCACTGTTTTTTAGCACAAATTATTCACTTAAATATGGAAGTACTGAGTATGTAAAAAAATAATTTAAATCATTTTTTTTTAACCTAAACTTCCACTAGATTTTTCCATAATAGAGATCTAAGACCTTCAAGTGCTTTCCAAACAGAAAACATTTTCTTCTGCATTTATTTTTATTACATCTTTGCATTTTGCATTAAAGGCCTATCTCTTCTTCCCTTTAGAAACAGAAAGACTACTTTTTCCTAAACTTTGCTTAGCAGTCAATTAAATCACATGGATGACTGAATCTCAGTGCAATGTGTTTTTTCCCCTCCTGTTTCAATTAGAAGGGCAGTTACTCAAACAAATAATAATTAAAAAGAGCATCTGTAAGAATGAAAGAACTGAGGAAAAAAAAGGCTTGTGATACAAGTTAAGGGAACAGTAGATTCTCTTTCATCTTCTACTCAGATCCTCTTTCTTCCATACCATGATGAAAAGAAAATTACCCTGTCCTTAAAAGTATTAAGAAAAGAAATCAGAACTTCACAAAAAACATAAGTGAAGGAGGAGTCCCTTTCTCAGTGTACCAGAAACATCAACTTTAACAAGGTGAAAACTAATAAAGCCATGGTATCAAGTTTCCTGTGAATTGCTTTTCAGACACATCAAATCTTAGAGAACTAAGGTCATTGTGGCCCAGAATAAAATGAAGACAGCTAAGGATTAAATCAGACTTCATGAAATTCAAAGAATTTCTGTTAGAATAATTTGCAGCACATCTGGAGCACAAATTAGCTATATATGCTGGTAAACTACTAGGTAGCCTGGTGCATAATGTGGAGTTTGGAATATTTAAGGATAATAAGAATCCATGCTATTCTACCAGTTGCATTCAGATTTTGCTGAAGGATGAAGCTAAGGAACATGAAGAACAGAGAGAAGATGCTAGTAGAAGCTCAGGCAACTAGAATTTTTTTTTAAATGGAACAAATTGTACTTCAGTAACATTTTTGTTGCTTTCAGGCTGAGCAATTTTCTATCAAAGATGCTTGTTTTAGCACTTTGGAGAACACAAATATTTTGCATATGAAAAGAAAAAATTTCTTTACAATTAAATATTTGGAGATGGTTTGAAAGAGCAAAAGCTCCTAGATATCTTGACCTTAGGCCTGCTATGAAATTGGAAGGCTCTATCCAGCAACTTCTGGCATAGATTTGTTTCAGTATTGGGACAGCCGCAATAGGACAGATATTTTTGCCCATTGGTCTTTGTAATTATGTTATTAAAAAAACCTATACCCAGAAAGAAAGTTAATGATTTAATGGACTCTTTATCCACCCAGCCCCAATTGCAGCCAAGTCAGCTGCAAGTTCTTAACAGTGCATGAAGGATGAAGCTATTCTCTTGTTATGAAGACAGTGTCTCTTCAGCACATGCTGATAATCTCCTAATTGTTTACCTTGATAGTGACCAGACAGTTTACAGCAGAATAAGTATGAAAATTAAAATTCAGAGGACACTGAATTCAATGGCAGCTATTAGCAAGGCAATCAGTGTGGTTGATTATAAATGTGTATGAATGTTTTTGAGACTCTGAGTTTGTGTCAGACTCTGAAAAACAAAGGCCTTTAGCAGACTGAACTATAAAGCTGCCAATACAGCATGTTCTTAAAGTATGTGAAATGCACATAAGTCTATTCAAAGCATCAGATAGAAGAACAATTTAAGGCTGATAAATTCTACCCACTGAACAATTCAACTTTGGGGAATGACTTTGCAAAACTACTTAAAATAAGAGCTCAAACAAGCTACTTTTTATGCAATGGCAAATACTTGAGATATGCACAGTTAAGTGATTTTGGGCCAGGATTTAACTTGTCTCCTAAAGTTGTCATAAGCTGAGTCTTAAACACAGTACCTTCTCTTTTCCACGCAGAAGTAAATATGACTCAAAGCTCAGAGAGTGGTACTTTAGTTATTAGGTATTTATTTAAACTGAAGCCCAAATCAAGGCAAATCAAAATTGAATCTCCCATACTCTTCTCCTGCCTTGGTTTAAACTGATAAATTCTTTATTTTACCATCTATGTAATTTCTTCTATCATCTATTTCCCCTCATCAGTAATGTCCTTGGCTTCATTCCTATCTCTTTTTCCCTATTCAGTTTTGGAAATAAGGACTGTGCCTCGCTACAGGGAACCTGTATTTAGTTTGGTATTAATAGAGCTTTGCTATAAACACATGGTGCACTGAGCAAAGGAGAGAACTGATACTTTGGAATACGACCAAGAGTTATTTAGTTCAATATCCTGTCTCCGACAGAGGAAGACGTAAGAAACCTACAACAGGCAAATCCAGGGTTATTCAATCTAAAAGACAGCATAATTTAACTTTTAGATTTAAATACTCTTTTCAAAAAAATGGCTTACAATTTGTTAAAAGAAGTTAAATACATTGTCAGTCCCACTATTTAATTTTTTAAAAACTTCCTTAATATTTGACCTAAATCATGTCCTGCCTTAATGAGGTCCATATACCATTTACATGTGCATAAAAAATGCCAACTGAAAACTTAAAAGCATTTCAGGATTTGATAACATTTAATTTCAATTTACTGTCCTTCCTTCCTTTTGTTCAGTCCTGTAGAGTTTGGTATGTGGAAATAAGTGGTACCATAAACCAGAAAAACTACTGTTAAAATGGTCTTCATTCCTCTTTTCTTTTGCAGTAGATTTTGGTTTTTTCAACACAATTTTTTTAACATATTTAATTATTACACTACACATCATTGAACCTCTTTTTGTTCTGTGATATCCTGTAAGATACACAACAGATAATATTACATAACATTCAAAAAGAGTTATTTAAAGCCTTATATCTTTTTTATTCTTTGATATCCCTTCTCTTATTCATATTAAAAGTTTGCCTTTTTGTTTTAATATATCAATATGTTAAGCTGCAATGCTCCTTAAGTTCTGTACCCCTAGAAATTACACAGATACAGTTGTGGATTTTTTGATATATCCTATTTAAAAGAACAGAAATTATATTATTGAATACAATTCTAAGCTACTTTCCCCTACAATTTTAACGTATTATAATATATTTAATTTACTGTTTGTTTCACCTACCTTGGATACCTAATACCCTCTCCCCAATTTCTCTGATCCTGAATTAACATCTCTTTGAAATTAAATAAATCGTCTGCAAATATACCTAATCACTCTTTGTATTTTCAGGTTATTAATATGGATATGTAAAATAAAGGTGACAAGGCCGAATACAAAGCCTTAACTCAGTCTCATTGTTGCAGTTTTCCCAATTTTTCCTTTGCATCATGTTTTATTGAATATTTGAACTGTGACAATAATTACTTCACTATGTATAATTATTTTAACAACCCATGGGAGAAATAACAGTTCCTGAGTTATAAGGACATTAGCAATGCTAAAAAGTGAACCAAATTTATTGATAATGGACTATTCTTGAATTATCAGAATATTCCTTCAGTTATAATCCCAAATTGTCAAAGTATTTGACAAGTAATTAATGTCTTTCAAATATTTTTTAATGCTCTGTTTTTCTTAAAACAATAATGGTTACTTTTTTAGTTTTTTTCACCATATGTTAAAGAGAAAAACATATAAAAGGAGAACAATTAGGATATGGCCATCACAATTCTTATTAGCAAAAATGCATAGTCCAAAGAAAATGCCATAAGAGGATGACACAGGAAATGGTCTCTCTTTTAGGCAGTAAACAAATAGGAGAAAAGACAGTGGTCGTTGGGTGGTGCATTTAGTTATTTATTCAACATTTAGTTATTTATTCAGCACTGTGTATTGTATTGGTGCTTACCTTGAATATGCATTCCTGACTATAGGCCATAGAAAGAGCCAATTTCACATGTCAAGGACTTTTTATTTATGAAGTGCAAAAACGATTTATATGACTGAGTTTTGTGGGGGGAAAAAAAAACTTTCCTCTCTATTTTCTCATTTTATATAATGCTTTTCCTAAGGGAATGGCATGAGGGAATGGGAAAATCAATTGTACATCAAATTGTAGAAACACTGACACATTCCTCTAGATCACTAAAGTTATCAGGCAATAAGTGAAAATTGTACATAATTTGTCCATCAGAATTTTTCAAAATATTATATGACAATTCATTAACTCACAACAATTCTAATCTGACCTGGCATTAAAATTTTGTATCTGTCTTGACAACAGAACTTTACCAAGCCAAATTTCTAGAAGGATAAAAATTGTGTAACATAAGTTAAAATCTGGTTTCACTGAGAAGAAAAGTCAGCTTAGTCTTGTCATTCTTTTTTTTTTCTACATGAATTTCTCAGTGTTTATTTGAGGTTAATAAGGGAAAAACAACAACAAAAATCTCACAAAAGGATGGACTTACTGTTACAGGTAGGAAATTGAAATTGAGAGAAAGTGATTAATAAGTGAACGGGGAATTGGTTCCTTGGAAGAAAATTTATCTACATAACTGCATAATCCGTGACACATCAAAAACATAGATTTGTTTATTTAGTAATCAATAAACTCAATTTACTGTATTGCTAATTAAAAGGTTCATATTTTTTTATTTTTTAGGGAAATTGTGTCATAACTGGTATTAATAGAAAGTAAGTATAAGCACACAACTTACCATTATTTAATGATTCTTTTATATATTATTTACTAGCTGTTTTTGATACTTTCACTCTTCCTGTTTTATTATCTATTTCAGAATTTGATAGTCACTGCTATTGCTATATGTAACACAAATACAAATCAAAGGATTTGTACCACAAATACAAAATGAAAGGATTTCAGCAATCTTTTCCTCTATTCACAGAAAACTATGTATACTTATTTTCTTTTTCTAAAGCAGCAGTATTTTTACAGATTCAATTCTCATACTATGATTAAAAAAATAAATAAATCTGATAGCATTTCCAGACTGTCTGTGTCTGCTCTTTCTACACTTTGGAATTCTTGGCTGGTCAGAATAATTTAATGGAAAAGTTTTGTCTTTGGATTTTCAACAGGGAAAGCCCATAGCATTTGTGGAAAGAAAGTGAAAAGAAAAACAAAACAAAACAAAACAAAAAACAATACAAAAAAGAAATACAGACCAGTAAATACATATATGCTTCAGCCAGTTTTGGGGTTTGCATTATCCGTGAAGAATGAAACTTTCCTTGTGGTTCATGTATGAAACTAGTATTGCCTGGACCTGTTTTATTCATGACTACCAGATGAGAATCAAAGGATAAAATTTGAGATGGTATCTCACAGGAGGAATATGTGAGGCCAAGGTGAGTGAAAATCTATTGCCTACTGATGAGAAAAGCAGAGGTATTACTCACACTCTGAAACCCCTACTTTGTGTTTATATTTGTCCTCAGGTTTTTTATATATATCCTAGAGCTCACAAATATAGACCTAATATATGAGACTTGATGGGTTTCAGAGGATATTAAAAGAGCTTGCTGATATGATTGACTGCAAGGCTGAGAATTTGGCTAACAGAAATCTCATGAAGTTCAGCAAAGTGCAGAAATATGTAACTCGGACAGAATAAACCCACATGCTGATACAGACTGGGAAGCATCTGGCTCAGTACCAGCCAGCCTGAAAATTATCTGGGTGTTGCAGTGAACAGCAGGTCAAGAAGGACCAAGCTGTAGCAAACAAATCTCACACAGGACTTCATCAGAAAGTCAGCTGGTAGAGGTAAATTATTGTTTTCAACTCAATCCCAGTAAGGCTGCACTTGGAATACATGCCAAATTTTGTGTCTCAGTTCAAGGGAGATGCTGGGAAACTGTGAAGTACTCAGTGGAAGACAAGCAAGATAGTGAGATACCTGCCTGATGGAGGAAATTGAGAGCACTGGGCTTATTAAGTCTTTGAAAAGCAGTCTAAGAGTCTAAAACTACTTGGACATCAACCACAACTGTCAAACTCTTGGCAATGCCAAATTGTAAAACAAGGAACAAGTGCTATGAGCTGTGACTTGTGATGTCTATTCAGCATTAGGAAAAGCTTTTGTAGAGCCCTGGATCTGATCACACAGAGAAATTGAAAAATCTCCATCTTTAGAGATTTCCAAGAGTCAGTTATGGAAAACCATGGGTGACCTAAGGTGGTCACTACTCAAATGCTCCTTGGCTTCATTGGAGAGGCTGAACTACACAACCTTCTGGAAACTCTTCAAATCCACAGTTCTGTAATGCAGAAAACACAGCTGAAAATATGAAAAATGTTTCCTACAGAATAGTAGGAATAAACACTAAAATAGATGCTGACTCCATCTGCCCATGTAAGCTGCATTTTAAGTAAAGCAGGGACTCTGTCCTGCATTGCTAAAATAAAAGCTTTTGACTGGCTTTCTGAGGCATTTTGCTACAGCCTTACCAGCGACTGGGAACAGTTCTCAAGAGATCCTAAACAATAGAATCACAGGAAGAAAACCAGAATCAGTTCCAATTTCATAAAAATTTAACATTAACACAAAAATGACCTTTTCTAGTTAATACACAAACTGTTACTTTTTTTGACAACACAATAGGTTGCTTTCATGGATAATTTTCGTAATAATTTTTATTACTCCATGTTATTAATACATTATTTGCTCAAGCCTCCCATTTTGCTGAT
Source organism: Luscinia megarhynchos (assembly GCA_034336665.1). Lineage (NCBI taxonomy): Eukaryota > Metazoa > Chordata > Aves > Passeriformes > Muscicapidae > Luscinia > Luscinia megarhynchos. The sequence continues at coordinate 52,691,120 of JAPFBE010000003.1, read as the reverse complement.
GTTGCATAAAACAACAAAAAAATTGCTCATATGTTAGGAAAAAAATTAAGGACCCATTTTAAAGCAAAAAATTTGGATATTGTTACATGATCTTGTGTAAGAGTTGCCAACTATGGTAATACAATGCTTACAATATGAAAGAAGAGTACAAGGTCATATTGCCAGATATAATGTTGAATTTAACACTGTTTCAAAGCAATAAGACTAGATGAATTCTGGAGTTTTGAATCTTTTGGACTCAAATTATTCTGCTAATTGAACATTACAAATAATATAGCATTATAAAAAATAATAGAGACTGAAAATAAATTAAAAGTTGTTCTAAGACTCAAAAACTTCATCTGTGGATGAAAAACTACTCACCAGAAACCTAGATGATATAAAGATGACATAAAGTGGGGAAAAAAGTCCTTTTTTGTTTTCCCTCCAGAATTAAAATACCTTTACATCACTCAAATGTCAACAGACAAGTCTTTGGATGACTGATGTTACACAACAGACAGAGCAATGTGTTTCAGGGTGTCAGGGTAAGCTAAGGACAGCTTTCTTTTGCACTGAAAATGTGTTTGGTACAGGGGGTTTAAGTTAAGCAGTTAATGCGGCTTCTACATGTTCATTAAAAGATAAATAAGGATATACAAACACACAAATGCATCCTTGGCTTTTATAAAACCCTTTTCCTCTCTTCACATATAACACTTGCCTTCGCATCCCTTTGTGCCAAGTCAGGTGCTGTAGTGCTGCATGATGGATATAATTTAATGTGACAGGTTACAATGTAGCACAGTATTTGGAAAATTGGTGAAAAAAGGCAGTTGCTACAAAATTCATTGTTAAAGATGTTCAGGTTTGTTTAGCTGGTGGTTTTCTTTGGGTTTTTTTGTTTGTTTGTTTGTTTATTTTTGTTTCTGTTTTTTAAATTTGTTTTGGGTTTTTTTTACTTTGTGTGTAATTTTTGCATTGGTTTTGTTTTGCTCTTGTTTTTTTCAACCCTAATAAAAGAAAACACTATGATGACATGTTTTATTTTCAAAAGCATAATTTATCTCTAATATAAGAACTAGGTATTTCTCCACATGCACCATATGTTTAAAAGGTGTAAACAAATAGAGACAGAACAACCAAGCAGATATTTCCTCTAACGAGCCAGCAGAAGGAAAACTTGTACATGTTAGAGTGATGGTGCTTTCTACATTTTCCTCATAGCAAAACTCTAACTAGGCTAAAGCATATATTTGCAATTTCAAAGTAGGAAATAAAACAAAATCTATGTTCAACTACTTGGAATGGATCCCACTATAGCTCTTGCTGTTTGATGGCAAAATATGACAGGATGTTACCTTGGTAAAAATATTTCCATAATTAGTGGAGGCTGCATTATCTGTTGGATAGCTCAAAGATAATAAAAACAGGTTTAAATTGTAGTTTTCAGATTCTCAGAAGTATTTACTTTGTGTATACTAACCCAGAAGTAGATGACATAACAGATGCTGTCATGCATTTCTCTATAGAGTTGAAATGGTGTCCATCATTATAAATTTCTATATTCCTACATTTACATATCCATACATCAAGGGACGTGGTGCAGTACGCAAATACACAGGCCCAGGGGAAAAGATTTACTCATTCTCTCATCAGTCTTAAGAACAATATTGTAGGAAGACAACCAGTGATAAGGTTGACAAAATTGTAAGTTATAGTCCCATTCTAACAGATGTTATACCAGTACAAAAATTATAGGGACGAAATGCTGTTGCCACCTCCTAGATGGAATGCAGCTGGCATGCACGGAATCTGTCCCCTGGTAGTTCCCCACACAAGACAGCATCTTTAGTATGCCAACTGGGATGACATGGAGGGAGGAGTGGAGTGAAGACACCGTGGCCAGGCTCTGTAGTAATCCTCATGGGATGGGAAGATGAGAGCAGCATAGAGTGGATAAACCTCTTGGCAGCTGTTAACCAAGGGTTAGAGGAGAAGATCTCTCCCTGTTGAAACAGTGACTGTGGTGGCATTGGTCACCTTGGATGAACTTGGTTCATTAGAATCTCATTGTAATATTAACAAACACCATCCCGAAATTACCCACCTACAAGGTATGACCACCTCTCACTAAGCAAGTGTTCCAGATTTTAATTAACTAAGTCTTTAAGAGCAAAACAAAAAATTTTTACACCAGTCAGTAACAAAAGAATGACTAGAATCCCTCAAGCTCTTCGTAAATGTAAAGAAATACTATAAAAGTGAGTTAGGGTTAGGGAAAAGCTAGGGAAGACTCCATCATAACCTCTGGGATCAGTCAACAAGCTGAACATTCTACCCCACGGGAACGCCTTTTGGTAAGGACTTTACATGCACTAAATTGTTATCACAAGCTGGTTTTTGTTGATGATTTGAACTTGTCTCTATATTGTTTCAAATTTGTTTTTGCAGTCAGTTACTACCACCAGCAATCTCTGAACCTTAATCTGTCACAATTTTCTGTAATCAGTATGTTTATTAATGAAAGTGAGTTGCTCCCTAAACTGATTAGTGTTAGCACTTCAAGGACACTGTAGTCCAACAGTGGACAACATTGTTGAAAAAAGTGGGGCGATCCAGGACTGGGGTCCCTCTTTCTAAACTGTAATAAAGGATTCAACTCTGATATGCTGTTTCCACATGTCCCTAGACTAACCTCTAATCCAGTGGACTGTGCAGAGCAGTCCCCATTATGGGACACAGACAGACTGGTCAGGCACAAGGGTCTCAGCTTTCCTGGGGCATTGGCAGACTGACCAAACATAAAGGGCTCAGGGCACCCATCCTTTCATCTGATAACTATTCTCTGTTAAGACTGTTCTAGTCCCTTGATATCAGTGAGGATACAAGATATTTTTATTACACCAACCAAATAAAAAAGTGTGATATTAGACTTGAGCAGCATAACTAAGAAGAAAAACTTCATGACCTAAACAGAGTACTTGAAATTTCTGAAGGAAAATTTAAAAAAAAAAAAAAATGGAATCATACTGTAAACCAATACAAGTGAAGGGGATAGAGATTTTCAAGTACTATGAATGGCTTCTTTCACATCATAGTTTTACATCAATACAATCACACCTCTATTTTGTTAATTATTATTTCTATGATAAATGTAAAAATATGAGCAACTTACTCACCAAGCATGTTATTATAATCTGTCCATTCTATCACAGTTTATTATCCATTCAAGCATCACAGGAAGGAAAGTGTATTGCAACATTGAATTGTAGGTGGCATTTTGCAAACATCTCTTGTTACCTTCAATTAACAGCCAAATAATACAATATGTTTAGGTATGCATGTCTACTTTGGAAATATTTAAATTTCAGTCTTCTGGTATGATCAAAAGCTCCAATAATTTGGATGAGAAAAAAAAAACAGAAATGGTGCATAAAAAAATGGTGTCAATGTTAATCTTGGATTTACTGACTTTCTAAAATTTTTTATTTTATATAATTTTCAGAGATTAAATTTCTCTAAAGCTAAGTTTCTTCAAAAATATGCCCAAAACTCAAGAGAGGGAAAAATTTTGTATCTAATTGTACCAGGTCTTTTTTGAAGCTCATGCACATACATTTTCAGGAAAACACAGCTGAATTTTAAGAGTGCAATACATTCAACCTCCTACAAATTTAAAGCCTAACAAAGGAGAAAAAAATTATTGTTGCAATTATGGTGTATTTTAAAGTTCTCTCATAACAAAAAATTTAGTTAGAGAATTTCTGGTTTAATATTTTAAAATCCTAATCATTGTAGTATATTTAAGTATATTTGAAGAGATCTGTTAGAAACAAATAGGGAAAAAATTATACCTGAGCATGAGCCTGACATTTCATAGCAGAATAATCTTTCTTTGTATTTTAGGTCATTCACAAGCTCACTGGAAAGATGTGGAATAATGTAGCAGCATGAATGTTTATATCTCTGTGAAAGACACTCACTACTGACTAACACCCCTGCATTTTCTATTACACGATGTCTAATTAAGCCCCATGATGCCACTCTCAAATCTGACAAAGCAGAGATAATTCTTGACATTTTCAAAAACTTGGCTTATGTTCCCCTTCTTTTTACAGTGACACAAGCTGGGGCTTCAAACTGATAATGACATTGCAGCAAGTTTCTGGTTTTTTAATCTTTTTCAAACAGTAGTTTACTCAGAAGGAATGGAATCACACAGACCCTTATTTGCCTTTGCAATGTTCAAGCACAGAACCACGGCAGCTAAAAGACAAAATTTTGCCCTTACTTGCCTCAGTTCAGCTCCCACCAAAATCAATTGAAATTATGTTATACTACCCAGGGAGCGATGGGGTCCATAGCACACAGAGAGAACTGTCACAGCACATATGAGGTGATAGGTCACGTCACTTCAATTGTCCCTATCTTCTTTCAGCACTAGACAAACATCAAGAGACAAACACAAAGCAATAAAATAGCAACAGTAATACTCAATGTCCTGATACTGCCCCTGTCACTGCTGCTCCTTCAATCCAGCCATGATGCAGAATTTTCTCTACCACATGTGGTGCCTCACATCTACCTTTCTTGGTCAGCAGCAGGAGGCAGACCAGCAATATTTTGAGGCTGTCTTTAATTTAAGACTCATCCTTTTAAAATGAAAACTGCTTTTTAGACAGTAGAACAAGGACAAGGATGAAAAGGATTCTGTATACGCTTCTGAAATTATGAAAATTAACAGAGTGGAATATGCTTTCCTTTTCTAGAAAAAAAATTATTTATTTTATTTATTGCTTTGTTTGCATAACTTAAAGATTATAAATTTCCTCTTCTCTGTCCTGGTAATACCACTGTGTTCTTACTTATTTCACTCTGTTTGCTGTGACATTAGCCAAGGACTACACAAGATCAGTTTCTCTGTTAAAAGGAAAAATAAAGAGAACTGATAACGACATGCATTTTTTCCACAAATGTCCTATAATGATTCAGAGCTGGCCTGCAGATCTTAGGGAGAAAAATTGCAGAACTCAAATAAAAGTTTCTTTCAAAAGAAAGTTAAAAAATCTCATTAATATATAGTTTAAGAAGTCACAGTTTGCCATTTCATTTCTCCATCAAGAAGGACTTCATCTCCTGGAGTTAAGACTAATGCAAAAATCATTAATATTTTCAACTGTAAATTCCTGAGACCTGTGTGTCAATTGCAAAATGTTTTGCTTTTTCACAATTTTCTTCTAGATATTGCTTGAATACAGTTTTACAAAAAACATCATTTGTTCAGACTGTGTCCCAATTCACTCTGCAAACAACAGAAAACAAAAACTAATTATTTTCAACCCCAACCTCTACCCAACTATATATTTTGAAAGTAGACACCAAATCGGTGGAAAATTACATCTTACATTGGATTTCATGCTTATCAGATTTTTCCCCTATCTTTCCTACTATCTACTTGATTAAATCATTTCACATCTTTCAGAAGTCATAAGCTACAAAGAAAAAAAAATAATTCACCATAGAGAGATATCATGTGTATAAAGAATATCACCATTACAGTTGTGGACTTAGTCATTTGAGCAACCAAGCTAAAGAACACACAATAACCCAACTTACTCCTGATCAAAAGTAGAGTATCAACAGGTATAATAACCTCTTTCAACACAAACTTATAGACTAGAAGATAAAGCTATTTGCAATGGTTTTTTTTCACATAGGTTTGTTATTTAAGCTATTGTGGCATTATGGTTCTAGTAAAATTAGGTGCTGAGTGGCCATGAAGTAAGAAAAGGCTCCTGATTTTGTTAAGTCTTGCAAAATTATCTGATCAGCTAGAATAAATACAGTTCATTTGGATTCCATTTCAATACAGGGTTTTAGTACTTTTAAGAAGCCGTATTTGTGCATTTCACTTTAAAAGAAAAAAAAAAGAAAAAAAAGCTCCAAAGGAAAATGTAATAAATTCCTCTGCTGAATGCAAACTGGTAAGGTGCTGTAGCTTGGTTTTAGTGTTTCTCCCCTACTTTTATATTGTGTGCCTAACACTCTCACATTTAAACAAAGATATTCCCCACAGGACATACACTGACACAACAGTGCCTTACATCCTTTTGCAAAGAGAGTATGTGTACCCTTGATATCGGGTAAGTTCAGGCAGTATAACAGCCTGAAATCTTGCCCAGAACAGGGATATTTATTTGCATATATTTGTAGACTCTGTTTAATTCCCTACTGTAGCACAAAGCAAACTACTGTTCTTCACATTGCTTCAAACAGACTACTGCAACTACAGACCAGAAAATCACCATTCACTAAGGAAAAGGCACACAAGAAGTTTTATAAATGTGCCACTAATGTGACATATTCTTTTTCCACCAAAAGTAAAAGTGAGAGTTTCTGTGTAAATTGCTTAACGTTGGAAAGGGAGACTGCAGTTTATTTGAGAAATTTAACAGGAAAATTTGCATGGCAGTGAACAAGGTGAATCTAGGATTGATGCATTTCTATTTATGTGTTATTCAGATGAATAATTGGCAGAAAAGATATTATTTATCTGAAAGATATTCAAATGAACTATTTTCTTGAATCTTTCTTGACGGAATACTAACAATGAATACCTTGATTTGACAGCTCGTCTGTTCCTGGGTAAAGCTGGATGACAGTCATCCACAAAAGCATTTGATTAGTTTATCATTACCTGTGACTATGTTTAGCAGATGTTTTTGAAGTACTTTGCCTCGGTACTCAGTGAGATTTGTCTCCATATAACGTGAAATGTGGAACTCTGTTGTTCAAGTTACTCCTAAATTCTTTCAACATTTTAAAGTAATTTGTTTAATCTCTAAATATAAGTTTAGACCATCTGTAAAGTACAATATTTGGGTTGATTTTTAAAATAGAGGGAACTCTGGGAATATCTGGAAAATGTTACAATAAATGAATATTAGGTAGTAGAGTTAAAGAGATGGGGCTGAGAAAACATAAGTAAACCTGCATGATATGACCTGTCCCTGAAGGAGAGGGTAACTCAAATTCTTGTTACTAGATCCCTTGGGGAGATTAAAGAGAAATGACACTAGATAATTGGTGGTTATAAATATTTGTATATATGTAGGGCTTATTTTAGAACAATTTGCTTGCAATGGAAAAGAGGTATGGTTATTTTCTGTAGAAATACATGAGTAAAAATATCACTTAAGAAATATAAGAAAAAGGAAGAAAGAGAAAGAAAGTACAAGAGTAAATAATGGAGAGGGAAAATACCACCACCTCTGAATTCAGTGAGAAGACTCGATTGTTGCAATTTTAATGTCCCTCAGTTGAAGTGATGTTTGCAATCCTGATTTGTCACAGGTGGGGAAACCCGTGAAACATGAAGTTCAGTGGGTTAATATACACTGAGCTTCAGATGGGAATACCCAGATACCTCCCCAGAGTTTTTACAGTGTCTGATCCAACACTGTGAGGCTCTTTATGGGTATTTGGTGGTTTATGGTACCGTCAAAGACATGACAGCTGCCTCTCAGGTGAGCCTTTCACATAAAACCAGTTACACCCCATCACAAGGGATGAAAACCTTCAGGCCGGTGAGAGAATGTCCCAATACCCTCCCTGGGGGGAGTTTTACAACCAAGCCAGTTCTGAAAGGGAGGATACTACACAATAAAAAGCACTATCTCCCTCACAGGATCAGCTGCTTATTGGTCCTTTTCCTCACCTGGCTCAAACCACAGATCATGCTAAATGAAGACTGGATTTTCCTGGTCATCCTCTGATGCTCATGCCCTCTGAACCTAGGCTGCTTCTTTGCACATCATCAGCAAAGCACTCCCTGTTTTTGCAAATGGCCATTTGGTTAAGCCACTAACCATTAACATTTCAGTCTCTCATACCATATTTTCAAAAGATCCCTAGGCTCATTCCTCATACATTAATCCCAGTGGACTGTGACCACCAAGCAATCCTACCATATGTTTTGTCATGTATCCTAACATTGAAGGACAATACCATTGTGATAATGAAAATATTTCACACAAAAAGTATGTTTGCAAAAAAGAAACATTAGGCAGGCAGTAGTAATAGCTTCAAAAGACAGAATAAGCATTGCTTCACCAACTGATACAGAAACGACAGCACAGTTTTGGAATAAGCTCTTGCAAATCACTATTACTTTGATACAGTAACTTAAAACTCAAGTGTAGCCCTGGAAAGCCACCAATACACTTGGATTTCTGTGCTTTTTCACGATGAATGGCTGATGTTTCATTTCCTCTCATTTATGGAAGCTAACTTGGAAGAAATTAATTCAAGATTATAGAGCTTTTCATTGAAGATTGGCATTTTCAAATTTTATCTCATTAAAATTTTGGGGCAGGTGAACTAGTTAATCTTGGACATCTGGTAGTGTGTTAAAATATACAGTCAAGTGATTCCCAAGATATCTTGCTGTAAGTAATTAAATTAGTTGTTCTGTGAGGTACTCTGCTATGAAGTAACATTCCTTTGTGTAGAAAAGTTAGTGTTCTGTCCTGTATCTCCTAAACAATACATTTACAAGTTTTAATGTGAATGACAGTTTGTCTAGGTTAAGCAAAGATACTGTTATTCTAGAGCTTTATTTCCTTCAAACAAAAATAAGAGTTTTATATTAGCAATACTAATAGTAAAAGATATGCAGGTTCATCCTAATGAGAAACGTAAGCTATTTTTACTGAGAGCAACAATGTACATATATGAACATAAATACATGGGTGCATATTCTATTATTAGATTTTTTATCTACTTGTAAAAAATTATGTGTTGGACTATATTTTTCTAATCCCAGCCACTCAATGCAGACTGAATGACAATACATAAGGTTAAAGAGAAATAGCAGAAGAAAAATGTGGAGCTTTGCCACAGCATCTCTTTGCTTGCTCAACTTCTGCTAGAAAAGTCCATCTTAGCAGTTGCTTCTGTTAAGTCCTGGAAATAATTTACTGAGGTTGCAACAAATGTATTGCTGGGGAATTACAGCACAGTCCTACCAGAGAACTTGAATTAAAATAAAAACCAAATCAAATTACTAAATCTTTTAATGAAAAAGTCTGATTTTTAGCAATTGCAAATATTCTAAATAAAGATAATCCAAGTGTAGAAGCCACAGGGAGTGGAATCTTCCTTTGGGACCTCTACATGGACCATGCAATGTCACCCTCAGACTGCTCCCAATTCCTTCCTTCATTGATTCTTGACCTGTCACAACCACCTGGCAGCCAAGAAGGGTCTCTTGAGTCAGACCCAGGCAGAAGATAGTCAAAATACACTATTGAAACACTACCTTGTGTCTAAATAATTCTTAAAGCACTTAACTGCGCTTAACATTTTTACTGTACAGCTTTTTTTGTTGTTGTTGAAAGAGTCAGAAAATGTCATAATGAGTATTTTCAGTTTGATATACAGAAAAAATGGATTATCATCAATCTAAGTGAAAAGAGATTCAAGCTCATGATATGCAACTTCTGTTCTAATTTTAACACAAGTTCTACTTGAATTATTCTATACTTAGCTTAATTTTAAATGATTCTTGACGAGCAACACTCTTAAAATATAAGTGAAAAATATGGGTAGATCATCTGCAATACCACTTATTAAAAGTCCAGTGTATTCTTGGCTCTCTGTGAGGATACATGGACTGAGAATATAAAATAACTGCACAAGGAAAGAAACATGCACTTTCCAGTCCCTTGCTGTCACTTTGTTATTGCATACAGTGAAGATGCATAAAAGGTACAGCTATAAGATCCAATCTTTTAATGATTTCTTTCTTAATGAAATAGCTCTCAAATTTTGTGTGAGGAGAAAGACAGCCGCCTTTACATCTGGGTAATTCCCTTTCACCCTAGCCCCCATTTAACTAATTAAATGTTCCTTAGAATTTGAAATCACTGAGTATAACAAAGCTCCTGAGAATCATAAGCAAAGTCAGGAGGACATCTCAAACACAGGAATGGCTAGTGTAGGACAGTCTGGGGAGTACATGATGCTTTCAGTATCATTTTGTACTGTACTTTAGGGCTTTAATAGCCCTTCCAGCAATGTTGTACCAACTGCTAATCGATACCAATTATTTTTCTCACCATAGAAACGAGGGTTAGTTAACCCCTTGAGTGCCTTATCCTGAAATAAATAGAGGATGTTTTTTTAACATGGATGAAGAAAACATCCACTACAGTGAAATTATTCCTGCAACAAAAGTGTTGCTGCATCCAAGTGTTGGGTGAACATATAGTCATTCAAAAAATTACTCTGGGCCATCAATTTAAGGCCACATTCCCAAACCATTAACTTAAATAAACAAACCACACATTATATTGTGCTAGCATACCAATCCTGTCAAGGAGTAAAGTGGGAAATGCTGCTAGTCTTCAATGTCTAGCAATGTTTCAGTCACAAGGGTCTTGGCAATGATTTTTTTTTTTTTTTAATAAGCAAGAAACCCTAATGACACTAATTGTAAAAATGTGGTGTTTTAATTTTCTTTTTTTTTCTTAATGATTACTTTTTGCAATTTCATTCAGCTCAAACTTGAGTCAAAACAGTATGAGAACAGCTATTTTACTGTCCATTTATGTTATTAAAAATGTTACAATTTTGCATGCAGGTCAGGAGTAAATTTACATTGTAAAAACTTTTCATCACCAAAACCAGGTGGGGGGGTGGGGGTGGTGGGAAAAATCAAACAAAAAAAACCTCTACACTCCAAAACAGTGTTTTGTGCAACACTCCCTTATGCATATAAATCTTTTATGGCAAATATCTACCAAGGTAAATAAATATCTCTTTGGGGTATTTTCTAAAACTTAATACAAGTTTATTAACCAAACATCCAAGTAGAGGAGTCAAGACTTTTTTTTTCTCTAACTAGGCAGGCAGGCAGTAGAATTAGTGAACTATTTAAATCTATTAAAGCTCTTAAATATTGTTGCTGAAGTTATTTACAAGTAGCTAATACAAAGGCAACATAAACAAAAATAAGAGTATTGGAAATAAAAAGTACTAAGGAAATAGATATTTGGGAGCCTTATTGTGCTGCACATTCTCAGCATCCCTGTGGTAATGGGAATCTAGATTCTCTGCAAAATTCTAATATTCTAATAATGTTTTATGTTTGGATATCTATCTGTAAGTATGCATGAAGTGTTTAATTCTTAAACAGAAATGGAAAGTCCTGCATACATTTATTCAGTACAATACATCATCAAATGGGAACAAATTACGAAACAAAATAGTTTAATTTGACTGAAGAAAAAAACAGTGAGTCTTCAAGACAAAGAAGCTGCTCCCATAGCAGTTCACAAAGAGGACAATTCTATTAGATCTAAGAGATTGAGAAAAAACAGCCAATACACTCCTGCAATGGATCTATCAATAGGGTGAATAATTGGCTTTATGTTGATTTGTTTAAGCCACCTAAACTAATACATCATTTAACTGGTCATTTTAGAATGGGAAGCTGTCTACAATCATACAGAATTATGCAATTGTTCAGAATACTCTCAGCCACCATATAGACATATTTAAAATATTTTTTTCAAACCAATTGAACCAAAAGCAGAGGAAGAGAGGTTCTAATAAGCCATTGCCCTCTGGAGCTGCCATTGTTCTCTGCATAAACTTGAAAAACTGCTTCCTTCATTAATCTTTGCTGGCTTTCACAACAAATGGGCTCACATTATTACCAGTGTTTGTCAAATCCTCTTATTCCTTGAAGGCTATAAGCAATGCTGTTGCAATGAGGTGCATTTGAAAACCCATATGAAACTTTTTTCCAGGCATTCTAGAAGAGTTTTCCTAAGGAGCACAGGTTTTTTCATATGGTAGAAGGAATATAATCTGTACCCGCCTGACAGGAATGCTTTACCAAAAAAAGAAAACTAGGGACAGATGACAAGAAGAGGTGAATCTGACAGGATGTTTTCAGTAAAAATTCCTAAATATTTTCCTTTCTTAATGCTTTAATTTCTCCACTGTTTTTTTCCAGGTTTTTCTAGAAGGAAGACAGAACAAAGGATTTAGAATACAAATGGATTTTTGAAGTACAGAAAAAAATAATTCTAACAGAGGATGGAATTTCCTTTCATTAGTTGTTCAATCCACTGCAACCAGACCCAGTAACATAAAACATAATTCACTATTTAAAAGAAAAAGCAAAAAAGCCTAACCAAATTGTACAGCATCATTTGGCCCTACTTTCATCCCTATTATTACTTACTTAATTATACTTACATAATTACTATTATGTACTTTACTTAAATACAGTCTTAATTCTGGCATCATACAAAAAAAAAGAGATGCCATGTACTGAAAAACGTGATGCATTCCTGTATTTGAGAATACAAAAGTATATGCAACTACCAAGAAATATGACCAGTGTCTCTAAATCCTTACTTGTCTCTAATGATAAAACAGCCAGCACCTGAGGTTTCCTTTTTGAACACTTTTCGTGTGTTCAAGATGATGTGATGACTAATCCTGGCAAGTATTTCCACCATGCATGCAGTTTAATTTTTAGGCTGGCACTACTATCCCCTAACTAAGGTATCAATACGTCATTTTTTTCATCACAAATATCAAAATTCTCGTGGATATTTGCAAGAGGAAATTTGTGATTATCTGCATAATGGATTTATTTTGTTTAAAAGGGTACTGAGCAGTGCTGAGTAGAGGGGGAGAAAGGAAACAAAGTATTATTTTTCCAATGAAAAGTTCTTAATCCAAAACTTGAGGCTGAGGGATAAATGGATACAAATTACAGGCAGCTCAGTGAAAGCCCTTGCTCTGTTCAGCATATCATTACACATCTATCTGGTATCAGAAAACCAGATGTTGAGAGGAAATAACCACACCAAAACATAAAAATCTGGTAGGACATTATACTAGGAAAATGAGTATTTGGAATCTGTAGATAACTTTTAAAAATATTTTATATGAGATTTAAAGGCTCAGCTTTTTTTCTGAAGACAAACCCTAAAATATTGAAAGATTCTTTCCTCTGGAAAAAATTATATCTTTTTAGGTCGGTTTACTGAGTTAAACTCCCCATAGTATTCTCAACATCTCTTGTAAATTGAAATTGCTAGAAAAATTTTGTAACATAGCAGAGGGAATGGAAGAAAATTCCAATGAGACAAAAAGCTTCCATCTGGATTTCATTAAACAGTCATTTTCTCATAATTTACTCTATCATTTTAAGGCATGAAAGTCACTAGATGTATTATTACATAATGAAAAATCTCAGGGATTATATAAAAAAATCTGGTTTTACTCAAGCAATTATTCTCTGGTTGCAATTATTCTCTGGTTGCATGTGCTTATGTTTCCTAAGTTAATTATCTGATCAAGAAAAAAACCCCAAAAACTATTCTCCAATTGTGTTCTGTCTTGGGATCTGTCAGAAATTTCACCATGGTCTGAACCAACCATCGACCTAAAATTAATATTCTCTAGAATGTAAGTGAGCATAAATTTATATAATTTTGCATAAAATATGTTATCCACTCACCAAAAAATATGTGGTATATGATGAAAGACAATGCTTTTTCTTTTAATGAGTTTACGAAAATAAATTTAAATAAGTATCTAAAATTATAATTCTTACTCAACTTCACAAATATTTATTAGAACTTTAAAACCACAGTTCTAATCTGATTAAAAATATATGACAGACAAGAAGCTTTTTATTTGTTTTTTTGTTTTAACTTAGACCGAAAGAAAAATTAAGGAATTGCATCCTGTACTGCTATAAAATAGAATAAATAATAGGATAAAATTATATCAAATATACACATTATATAAAATAATTTAAAATAATCTGTACTTAGATGTCTGGTCCCTGTGCTAAATCAGCATCTCCACATGGCAAGCTCGTAATGACTGCATTACTAAACCACCTTCCAATGCCTGAAGCTTGGATGTCACAAACTTTTATCTTGAGAGAGTATTCTTTGCAAAACAGTAATTACTGCTTTGTACTGCTTTGCAATTTTATATTTGTGATCCTCTCTGCACCCTAAGCTTGTCTCAGTTTTCAGTGCTTGCACAGCAGCACCCAGCATTGAATTACCCTTTGTTTAATTAATTGCATTATTCTCTCGTTCTTCCCTTTGTTTTTACAGAGTACTGATATGGATATAGAGAGATTAGTCAGGGAAAGGATCTAGAACTTAAACAGGGCCATCAGAGGTATAAATAGTGAGTGTGGTAGTGGAAAGATGCATCTAGTTCTGGACTCTATTTTTCCAATGATGTGCTGACAAAATTAAAAGAGGAAGGGAGGAAGGGAGGAAGGGAGGGAGGGAGGGAGGGAGGGAGGGAGGGAGGAAGGGAGAAAGGGAGGGAGGGAGGGAGGGAGGCAGGAAGGCAGGAAGGCAGGAAGGAAGGAAGGCAGGAAGGCAGGAAGGCAGGAAGGCAGGAAGGCAGGAAGGAAGGAAGGAAGGAAGGAAGGAAGGAAGGAAGGAAGGAAGGAAGGAAGGAAGGAAGGAAGGAAGGAAGGAAGGAAGGAAGGAAGGATCAGTTAAAGCTGCTTGTAAAATGAGAGATATAAGAAAAGTTTTCAGAGAAAATTACATGACTCTGATCATGGCCTATAGTATTCATGTGGGGATTTCCCAAAGAATTCAGGCTGTACTTAGCAGAAGTTATGGTCTGGCAGCAGAGATGATTTATGCAATTTATGAATGTTATATATTGCAGCTATTGCTGCAACAACTGCTTATTGCAGTGCTGCAAATCAACAGGTCTCTCCCTCTCTCAACTGCAGAGTTCAAAATTAGCATAGGGGTTACCTATAGAGATACCCAGTTATAAAATAACCCATCCTTGCAGTCTAACTTTGAAGAATTTTTAAATTTCCCTGAAGTATTTAGGAAGGAATATTTGTATTCTAATAAAAGATAGGTAGAAAAAAATTCTGTTAGAAAGGGGTGAATTGAGCACTTAACACTTGTTTCAGTTTACAGGTCGATTTTAATTTTGTGTTAGGGATTACAGAGAAATCTGTCAATAAGACAATGGTACAGAAAACACTTCAAGGCAGTAGAAAAGAAACTCGTAGTATCTAATGGAAAATTTCCCATGTAAATTATAAAACTGAAAGCAAAATAAACTTATATGTTAAACAGATTATCTAGATTTTTATAATGTGAGAGACATCAAATCTCTGTCTGCTTCAAACTTCCAGATATTTTACAGAAAAGATTATTCCAAGTAAATAGAACAGCTACATAAGATCAGATATTTAATTGCAAATGTACAAATCTTATCTCAAAAAACCACAAATATCAGTGTTAACCTAAGCACTTAAAATTAATATTAACTTTATAATACTTTTTGTATTATTATAAAATCACATTCACCCCAAAGAAGCTCTCACAGGACATTTGCAACATATAAACATTCACAGGAACATTTCAGCATTATCTGTGTCTGTGTGCCTGTTCTGCACCCTCTGAGTTTTGCAGAGGAGCCCTTCTGAGCGCAGAGCGAAACCTCTCACCACCACTAAGCATCCTGTCACTCACATTCCCTTTGTGTGCCCCACAGCAAGAGGACAGGAGTAGTAATGGTCTCTTCTAAGTACCTGGGGGTAATCGTTCCCAAATAAATTAACTGCAGTGCACATTACTAGATTTCTTAAACAAAGTAGTCATTTAGCATCTACTGGTGCCCCAAGAAAGGAAATGTAGAGAGAATAAAAGATAGGGTCGAATCAGAGGTCACTAGGATTTATTTTACCAATTATGCATACATCTTTTGCATTTTTTGACACACCTCAAGAACACAAAGATCTAAACTACTATTCAAGTAGTCTGACAATTATAGAACAATCCAGTGACTTAATCAAGATTCGTTTGTGTTGTAATTTAGAGAGAAGATGGCAGAAGGAATGATGTGAAAGCACAAAGTATGATACAAACTCCACAAAGGGATCATTTTCAAAAGAGTGATAGTGATGGAGATGCCTAGCAAGCCAATATTAAAATCCTGGAAAGAAAGGCACTCAGAGGATAAAATCACAAGCGGTAAATGGTTTCTAGAGCAGTGGTCATACAACAGAAGTCTGATAGCCTTCTTGTCAAAAATTAAGAATTTGAAATGAACGTGATCCAATGAAATATAATATAAGCTTTCAAGTGTATTTCCTGAAAGCATTTTTACATCTAGAATTCCATTGAAATATAAATTTCTCATGAGCTAATTTCATTTAAAAGTCCTAAAAATTTAAAGTAAATATCCATATTGTGATCAAATGATTATTTGAATAGCAATACTTATTCCGTCTTTGAAATGATTGATAATTGCAGATGAAAACCTTGCTTAGGTAACATTTTCTTCACAGATTCTGAAAATTTCCTTTGCATCTTCTTCTAAAATTAATATTAATTTCCATGAAGCATGGTTCTATTCAATGTAATATTGGATTTAGAAATTTATTAGTATTACCATTGTATTGAATTCATGGTCAAGACATAGTCTGTTTGCTTAAAGACCATAATATAACCAAACTATAATGCTGACAACAGTTGAGGGAATAAACCTTAATTCCAAATGTCTATTTTTCTACAAATACCACTAACGTAGTTGTTTCTTCCCAATAAAAAACCAAAAATATTAGTATATGTCATCTCTTTCTAAAACAAAGTAGAGATGAGTGAACTTGGAGAAAATGTGCAAGAGGTAAACAGAAAAGCAATATTTTTAAAGAATTTGAGAAAGAGGTAGAGCAGGCTTTATTAGAGTGAATTTATAATTTATATCTGGAGATTTACTCTCATGGACTTCCTAGCAAGTTTCATCGCTTCCAAGTAACCAAACTACATGTTTTGATATGCTGCAGGAATAAACCTATTACCAAGGCAACAAAACACAATGCAGTGTTTGCTGTACTTTGTCTATTAAACTTAAGCATTTGCTTTTAAAAAAAAATCACATTTACCAACATATTATGATACTTGTATTTTAAAAAGGATATTTTCATTCCTGTTTCCTTGACTCTTGATATTATTCTGGCTTCAGTGCACATATAATTATGCTTGCATAAATGAAAACTATTGAGTTGTATGCTCAGGGAAAAATGCAACAACTTAAACACCGTATCAGATTTTTAAAAATAAGTGCATACAGAATACCAATAAATAGAAAGCTTTTCCATTCAAGCAAAGAACACAGCAATAGCTGGTTAAACTGAATTGCTTGCATAATTCTCTTAATTAGTAGAAAGCCACTAAAAAACCCTTTGGTCCTGATTCTAATGTTTTTACTTACATAAAACCAATCTAGTTCACAAAAAACCCCAATTATTTAACAGTATTCACCATATTATGTTTTTGGCCTTCATGATGATTTATTCCATTAAAAAGTAGTGGAGATGCTCTGTTATTTAATGAATGCTTTAGCTGACGATACATTATTGCTGCTTAATATAAGTGGCAGCAGGTCTGAAATTGTCCTCTACCAATTTCAGTAACACAGAACTTTGCAGGGTAGGTAAAAATCATGAAACTTTCAGGTAAAACAGAATGTGGAAATGAAAACCAGAAATACTTCAGCAGTTATTAATGTGAATTTCTGGACCTACAAGATGATGGTTTGCTTGGTTTTAATGAAAGTTGGTCACAATCCCCCTTTCAGTTTTCCTGCTCTGACAGATGCTCTTTGAGCTTATTCTGCTAACCAGCCATTTGCAAGCTGAAGATGTTGCTTGTCAAGATGCCTGAAGACAACTTCTCATGAGTCAATCTCAGCAATGGCAATGACACAATTTTAATTTTAATGACATACATTCTTGATTTCTGAAATGTATGACTGACGCTTGTCATTGGTATTCAAGTTAAGGGATAATAGCAGGAATTTTCCTCCTATCAGAAACTTATGAATTCCTCAGGATTTAAAGCTATGGTTCAGTTGGGGATTGGAGGAGGGAATACAGTCACATTGAGCCACCAGTCTTCCCAGTTGATTTAAAATGAAGCTATAGTAAATGCATTGATAGATATTGCACAGGAAAAAAGTGCATATGTAATTGTCTTTCACTGTTGTGGTTCTCCTTTTTTACAACAGACTGATTCAATTGAAGGCTCACAGACCTATGTAATTTATCAATGTGCAGGAAACAGAAGCTCTTAACAACTTCACTATTTTAATAACACATTTCAACAATCCCTCTTTGCTGCTATTAAAGAGCTCCCCTTGACAAACTGGAGGTGAGGATGAACAGCTGTCAGAGAAATAAGAAGTGAGAAAGCATGAACATTTTCCATATTGTTTGCTGAATTGCTAGAAATATATTAATAGAAGAGGTGTTACCTTAATTGATCCCCTTTTCTTTTTAGAGGGAAATTACAGAGCTAATCCATACTAATGTTAAGCCATCATAAAACTGTTTTTAAAAAGTCAATTACAATCCATAACAGAAAATGCATTGCTGTGACAAAAAATGTTATCTGTAGAGAGTTATTTACGTGGTCTGCCTGGAAAGATATTTCCAACAATTGACAAAGAACAATAAATAATAAGTATATAAAAAATGTGTCATTCCTTTTTTAAAATTATTAGACGTAATCAAAATTAAAGTTTCAGTCCTTTTAGATTAACTAGGGGAACAGAAAAGGATTTTTATTTCAGATAGCTGAGCTGATGCACACAAGTATAGACCCAGTCCCCTGAGGTCATTGTGTAAAAAACTACTAATGGAACAATCCCTTCCACCAGCCTTGGGTATTTCCACTCCATTCAGCATGGTTGAAACCACACTAGAACTGTGAAATGACCTGTTTTGTTTTGGAACCATAATTACATATTGACAGGTTAAACTGTAAGACCTAAATCAAGGGGATTTGGGTTATTATGTGAGCATTCTCATGGGGCAAACCTAAGGGACATCAATTACTTTGCCACAGACTGACTCCTTTACAATTTTACTATCCTGAGTGGCATTAAATACTTGCTGAAAAGGAGCTAGTACTGAAATAAAAAATGCAAGAAAAAATGTAGCATGGCTCTCAGAAAGAGTTGTCACATAAAATAAAAATAGCTATGCTTTACAAGGAAAATGTTCAAGAAAAAACATTTTATTACTACAAAGTATCTCCTTTTGCTTCTTAATTATTTTTCTTTCTTTAGGTTTTTGTTCCCATCTTAAATAGCTTAGATTTTGTTTCTAAATCCTTACCAAAACGGTTTGAGAAAGATCTTATTTACAGAACAATTGCCATTGCAAAATTATTGGTTAGAGCTTTTTCCAATCATCCACTAGTTGATAAAATGGATATAGCAAAGAATTCTTTCTTTTTTTTAAATAAGCTCAGAAG
Organism: Luscinia megarhynchos; assembly: GCA_034336665.1. Lineage (NCBI taxonomy): Eukaryota > Metazoa > Chordata > Aves > Passeriformes > Muscicapidae > Luscinia > Luscinia megarhynchos. Next base: position 52,671,789 of record JAPFBE010000003.1, on the reverse strand, counting down.
ATGGCAAAATTGAATATATTTTAGAGATAAAAATATAATGTACGTGTTCAGGAATAACTAAATTATTCCATCATGAGACGTTATGAACCCACTCTTTATGAGCTAATGTTTTTATTTCAAATTATGCATATCCTCCCTGTGTTCATATTGCATTTCCTATATCTATGTTTAATTTCCAGAACTTATCTTTTAAAAAAAAATGCATCCTTATTGTATATATTATCTACATCATTAAAAAAAAATCTTGTTACCAATATTGTGACTTAAATTTCTATGACTAAAACCAAATCAAATGATCAAATATAACAGATTCATCAAAAGAAAAGAAAATAGAAAAATATATAGCTAGCTAAGTACTCACAAAGTGCAAAAAAATCTTCAAATTTCTGAGAAAAAGAGAAAACTTCCGTGGAAATCTGCTACTACATAAAGACATGCTGAAGTACAGAAATAACTTGGTGAATTTGCACCTAATCATAGGAATATCATAAAAGTGTATTATTTTGTATGTTTGCATCATTTGTTCTTCTGCAATATTTGATCTTCTGCAACTAAATCTCGCTAAAGAGAAAACACTGCAAGCACTGCTGGGATTGGTTTTACCGAACTCCCGTTAAATTTACTTTGCAAACATAAAAGTATACTGCCCGTAGTATGAAAATTCAATGCCACTACTTCTTTAAGGTTAACTTTAATTCTTGCTCGAAGGTTAGGGTTTGTCTGTGTGGGAATATACCATTACTGCACAGATGTTGCACGGGCTTGGGTCCCCCAGCACCTATCAATGAAACACCTCAGGTGCGGCGTGTCACAGCTCATGTCTGCACCTTGATTGCTTGTAGAGCTCCATGGCAACCGAGATAGAAGCAACCTGTTCTAGCAACAGGAGATTGCTTTCATATTTTACTAAGATTGGGTGTTCCGCTTGAGTTGTATAGTAGTGGATGACTTACTGGTTTGAAAAAAATAAAAGTGTTTGCAGAGCAAAAGTTTTGCTCCTTTATAAACTTGGATTTGTGAAGTTTAGCAAACTTTGATGATTCCTACTAAGGTATCTGATTCACAGTCAATAGTCAAAAGATTATACGGTTGCATATTAAACTAACAAGCTTTAGAGATTAAATTTAAGTAAAACAGGAAGAGTGAGCATGAATCTAAACCAGAGAAGGGGAACAAAAAAAAACCCCAAAAACAAACAAACCAAACCAGACAAAAACTCAAAGTGAAACAAACAAACAAACGAAACCCCCAAACTACCTCAAAATGAAACAAAACAACTCAAAAATAAACAAAATAACACAACTATAATGTGATGTCATAATAATTCTGACCTTTCCCAAAGGAAACTATGCAAAATCAAGAGGAACAATGAAAACATTAAAAACTTGCACATGGCATTTTTATATAATTCCTTAATTAGACTGCAGTTTGATGACTAAACCCTCTTCTCTCCCTAGCTATAAATAGCAAAAGCAGGGTGTTGGAGGATTTTGAGTTCTATTTCTGACCTTCTTGGCAGGTTTCTACACTGCAAAGCTTACTTTTATCCTAAAAGAGATATTTACAAAGGGTCTAGTGAATATCCACTGTTTCTTTCATCCTCACTGCTCCACTTCACTGCAGTGAAGTCCACAGAGGAGTTTGGTGTGTTTAGAACTGATATAGTTAAAAGAGCCAAAAAAATGTTTCAATTCTGTTTACCCAAACTATTTAATAAGTGACTACCTAAAAAAATAATTTCTTCCCTGCAGATTGAGTGTTAGAGGTGACAGTCATTCCCCAGACAGGACTTGGATGCCACAAACATAGGACACTATGTTCTGGTCCACTCATGCCTGCTATTCCTCATAATCAGTTGGGTGCCTCCAACTAAAAGCTACACGACCATATCTTGAAAGCTGGAGAGTACTTTGCAATTTTCTGCCTATTGTGTTCTTGGATCTTATTCTTGATTCAAAATCATTCCTCTTCAGCCTGCATACTGAAACCTTTATTCCTTTATGACTCTCTTTGGTGCACAAAATCTGCCCACGAGTTGTTTTCAGACCAAGACTAATAACTAGGCTTTACCATACATCTGTCATGAAACTATGGAACTGCTGTCAGTGGGTTGTCCCATCTATGTTCCATGAAGGTGCCCTACAAAGAATTTTTTTCCCACAATTGCTGCATCGTTTCTGTACTTAGGGAAGATTGCACTGGTTGTGCCATTTATTGCCTTGTTGAAAGCATTTGTTCTCTACTATACATGGCCAGTTCCTTCCATTATTCTTCTTCTCTACTTTTCTTTCCAGGTTGCCACATATAGTGAAAATTGGCAACCGAGGAAAATATCCCAGAGGCAGGAATAGGATAGGCTGGTACTTCTCCACTATAATGTGTCCAGTGGTCAGAACACAGAAGGCACAAACAGTTTTCTGTGGTAGGACAAGACTCCAGCACTCCCGCATATTTCAAGGGAATTTTTCACTATTTATCTGCAACGAATTTTGCATTCCTTCCTCAAAGCAATCCTGTGTGCAATCTCCTACACTCTTGGGTGATGCTCCATTTAATAGGTCATTATGTAAAACCAAGCATATCTTATTTTCTTTCTCCAGGATTATTAATGCCTCAGCTACAAATTCAGGTCCACAGAAGCTATTTACATCAAATCTTAGAACTGGATTTTTAATTGTGAGTTACAGCCTCAATAAGAAAATGTAATCTGAATCACAAATGAACAATTAAGTTTACTGACATACAGAATCATTGTTCTGACCATTTCTAACTCCTGATCTTAGACTACTTTTCCTCAGTCTAATGACTTCTTGAATACTGTTCTTTTGTAGTGAGAGCTACATAGAGTGCAGAAACTAATTTTCTAAACTTTCAGCTTCCTTGGGTCAGGTACATGCCTAACTGTCTCTTAAATCCTCAGCAGGGTATCAACTATGTTAACTAATAGTTAGTCACATAAAGGAAATTATGATACAAGATAAAAGAGAGTAATGAAGCTGGAGAACGTTAATGGATGTCTACATCAAAATCTAGAAAAACTGGATTGTAAATGGCACAACCATGTACTCTCACATCAAATAGGAACCTAAATTCTCTTTCATTCTTCATAACTCAAGCAACTGAATGTAACTGTTCAAAAATATGTAGGGTCTGATTTCCGTACAAATGCTCTATGCTTTAAACTCTATTTATAAGAATAACACCTTTATTCAAAACATAAATCATGAAACTTTTAAATTGAGTTTCATTTTGCTGTTAATGAGCATGTCCAAATCCAGAGAACTTCAATACTGTAAATGAGGACAAAATGTATCTCTTAAATAATTAATTGCAAGTTATATTCATAATAAATACTGTAATTTAAAGTTTGCTCTACAGCTATTCCTTGTCAATCAATATCACTTTCTCAGAAGAAACAGATATTACATTGTTATTAATAACAATTACTTGATATTGCTTATCTTTACATTGAATCCTCACAGTTTAGCAAAATCCCATAACAGGCAATAGCTTCAATTGGTTTTAACAGGCCTTTTCATTCAAACTTTGAAAAGACAAGGCAAAAATCTCTTGTTCTGATACATAAATACTGCAAGCAGGACAGCTTATTCTATGATTAATGTAAACTTTTGACTGAAGCTCAAATCTTCCATAGGATTTCAGTGTGCAGATCTGTGGTTTTAAATTTGGCAGAAATGCTTTTGAGTGATGGCTCCTCTTAACATCAGGGGAGTGCTTACCTCTCTCACTTTACTTTGTACATGGCAGGCCTCCAAAACTCCTACTGTTAAATCTGAATTAAGTAGCCTTAATATGTATAATATTTAACATTTTCAGAAGCTATGCATTAAATCTGTAGTCTAAATCTTCCAGTGAAGGAATGAACCCAATACTTCAGGGCTTTACATGCATTTCTTTATCTTTAATTCCTCTTGCCAAGTATGTGTTTCAGTGCAAATTATATAAAAGTTCACATCACATGAGTCTGCTTCTGCAAGATTAGTGGAGTAACATCTTAGTCCGAAACAGATTTTTTCTTTCATAGCATTTTAGTCCCTGAACTCTTAGACTTGTATTAAATATGAAATAGGTATAATGAGTTTTAATTTTTAAAGATATTAAATACCTTGAACAGGATGGTTAAGAATTGTAGAGCGACTTTGTCACTAAAAAGAGCTTAGCAAATTCAGTAAAATACCACATTAGTTTTCTATATGCATGATTATGTCTATTTGCTGTGTTATCAGTTTCTGAAGATGTGTTCATTCCTTGAAGCTGAATTTCTTCTGAGCAATGGTAGATGAAATCTGAATGATTTTTTTCAAAAATTCAATTATTCACATTTCTCAACATGAATTTACATTCATTTCTACATCATTAGCTGGCAAAAACATTACATGAACTAAACCTCTCAATAACAACTATCAATAATAAGGTGTTTATTTAAGCAGAGAAAGTATCAAGGTATGTGTAGTTGAACCTCATCTGCTAAAACTGACAATTTGTGATAATCTGGGTCACAGTCCAGAACTCTTCTTCCTTTACCCATAACCTCCTTCAGGCCTGACGTTTTCCCTGTTGACATTAGTAAGTGTCTGACAGCCCTGAAACTACTACATCAGGCTTTGCAATAGCTCATACTTCAGCTGGCATACCAGTGTCATAGTTTTTATTAATATCTCTCTTTTTGTCTGTGGTGTTACCATCGGAGAAAAAAATAATGAGACACAATATTTGTGTGTGTGTGTGTACATATATATATATATATATGTATACATATACCTATGAAAGCCTTCACAAAGTAAATGGCAGTCTCAGAAATTGTACCTAAAATTGTGTCTATAATCTGGTCTAAGGTAGCTGTCATTTGTACAAGTGGACCAAAGACAAAAAAACAGATTAGAAGAACTCTCTACTCTGTTTTCGATTAAAAATTATGGGGAAGGGGAGACAAAATTTGGTGGACTGATGAAATCTTCTATTCTATGGATCATTTTAAAGGGATCAAGCATACCTCTGTACACTATAAAGGGGACCAAAACTACATTTTTAATAGTGTCCAAAATAAAGATGTTGATATTAAAAAAGAAAAAAAATCCCAGTGTACAGAAACAGCAGGATAACTAAGACCTTGTAATATGTGGATTGCACAGCTCTTAGTGCAGCTCAAAGGAAACTGAAAGGTCACACTGCTGTCAACTCTCCTATAAATAATCAACCTTTGATTTTAGTAGTGTGGTGGGTTGAACTTGGATGGTCACCAGGTTCCCACCAAGCCACTCTGTCACTCCCCCTCTTCAACAGAACAGAGGAAAAATGTACAATGGAAATCTCATGGGTCAAAATAAGGACAGGAAGATTACCTACCAATTACCATCACAGACAAAGCAGACTCAACTTTTGGAAATAAATTTAATTTACTGCCATTTAAACACAGTAGGGTAATTACAAGTAAGAACAAATATAAAACCACTTCCCTCCTCCCCCCTCTACTTCTCAGGCTCAGCTTTACTCCCTATTTTCTCTACCTCCTCCCTTCCAGTAGTGCAGGGGGATGGGGAATGGGGGCTGACAGTCAGTTCATCACACATGATGAGCTTCTCTGCTACTCCTTCCTACTCAGGAGAACAACTCCTAGCACCCTTTTCCTGCTCCACTGGATCCCTCCCATGGGATGCAGTCCTTCATGAACTTCTCTAGCAAGGATCCCTCCCTCAGGTTGCAATTCTTCAAAAAATGCTCCATCTTGAGTCCTTACTATGGGGTGCAATCCCTCAGGGATTGACTGAAGGGTTCCCCACAGGATCACAGGTCCTGCCTGGAACTTGCTCCAGCAAGGGCTCCTCACAGGCTGAAGTTTCCTATAAAGTTTCCACTTGCTCTGGCACAGGCTGAACTGCAGTGTGGACACCTGCTCTGCCATGGACCTTCACAGGCTGCAGGGGAATCTCTGCTCTTGTGCCTGAGGTCCCTCCTCTCTCTCCTCATTCATTGATCTCTGCTTCTCTCACATATTATCATTTCTCTGTCCAGGTGCTGCTGCACAGCATTTTTTACCCGTTCCTAAATATTTTCATAGAGGTGCTCCTGATGTTGCTGACTGGCTCAGATCTAGCCAGTGGCAGATCTCTCTTGGAGCTAGGTGAAACTAGCTTTGCCTAACATGGGGCCAGCCTCTGGCATCTTCTCACAGAACCCATCCCTTCAGTCCCCCCACTAGCAAACCTTTCCACACAAATCCAATGCAAACAGCTGTAAGGGTATCACATGACAACAAATAATATAGGGAATGGTAAAGATAGGCAAGCGTATTTCTGTATTAAACTAAACACCACTCTGTGAGTAAAATATTAGGGTCCTCTCACAGCACAATTTCTTGTCCTGCAGTACAATTCATTGTTCCGCAGTACAATTTATTGTACGCTATACATTAGAAGATGAATTTATGCTATTTCTCACTATTTACTCTCAAATAAGATTACAGCATAGACCACACTCTCTGCTATTCTCTCCAAGCAATACCTTAAGGCAAATTGGGAAAGCAAAATAATCTTGATGCTGAAGACTATCTTAATACCCATTTTCCATGTAGCTGCTGTCATCCTAACAACATATTTCCAGCAGTGAGAACACAGATAGCTTCCTGCAGAGTTTCTAATCTCAGGGCCATTTTGCAGAGCAGCCAGGAGGATGTGCTAGTGTAATAAGAAATCTGGTAACTACTGCCTAGAGATATAACACTTCATGTCTGCTCACTTTTCAAACTCTCTTGGCTTAAAACAGGGATCCTAGCTTGGCTCCTAAATCTTTCCTTCCCTAGATAGCAACACATTATTCTCACACCAGATAGCATAACTTGCTGGCTGCCTACAGAGGCCCTGAGAGCCCTTTTAATTATATACAAAACTAACACACAAGGTCCATAAAACACGTCTAAGTCAGTCAAGACTGCTAACTGCTTGGATTTGAAGTGAACATGCTTGTGTTCTGATTAAGTTGGTAGTTCTGTTTACACTGCCAGTGAAGACAAAATATGCCAAAGATCAAGGGGGACTGGTTGTACACTGGACTTCAAAGTTAGTGTCCCAGATTTGCTTTGTTTAAAAGACAACTTAGCTTTATTTTGGGGGAAAGATTATGAAGTATGTAAAGAAAGGATGCTATTTCAGTAGGATTTTCCCCACAATATATTTTTTAAAGTCTTCTTTTTTCTTGACGTAATTTCCCTGTGGCATTGTGCCACGTCCACATAGCCATCCATAACTCTTCTCCTGCTTGAAACAATCTTCAACATGCCACTCTTGTTAATGACTGAGATACCCCCTGATGGTGCTTAACATTTAATAGTGCTAGAGCTCCACGTTTGCCCAAACAACCTTTTCCATTTACCTTACCTCAAAGGTGTTCTAATTTTTCTTCAGAGACAGAAATCCTTTAAGCCCATTGTATCCTTAGGCTACAAATTTACTGAGATTTAGGTTTCCAATAAGAGCTCCAAGATGAATGCCACCTTCTCATTTATGAATCAATTTTTGCCCATCGGCCTTTCAATGTTATTACTTTTTATTTTATTTTACACTTAAAGGAGAGAACCTCAGGAATGCATACATATATACACACATAATGTTGGGATATGGGGAGAAGGAGGTAAAACTTAATCAGAACCAAATAAAACATATGGCATTCTCTTTAAAATATTATGGATACAGAAATGTCAAAAATATGTGTAACCACGGATATAGTAACTTTTTCATCTTCAGGACTCTTGTTTTGATCATCAGCACTCACCACAAAGGCAAGCATGCTATTTCTTAGTGTCATGAGCTATGTTTTTATAAGTTTTAAGCAGTTAAGCACTTTTCTTGCACCACAATTCAACTGATGCTATCATCTGTCTTCATTAGTTAGTATGTGTTTGTTCTCAATGAAGACAACACTGTATCTTGGAAAATTCTGTAAAGGAGTAGCAAATGAAAAAGCTTTACTTGCCTAAACTTACTAAAAATCCAGTGCAATTCATTTGGAGCTAAATTTCAAACAGGTGAAGCAATAAACTGAATGGTTTACAAACTTAATCATGATTTTCAAATCAGTGACTCGGAAATTCTGATTTATTTTAATGGTGTTTTGACTGAAATGAATGTCAAACTTCATGTAAAGCCCAACAGACTATGCAATTCTAATTGGGGAATTATGTGTTTATGGTCATCTATCAAATCTAGATAAACTATAATCCCATTTTAACTGCTTGCTGGGAGTCAGATACTATTTTTTCTCTATGGTTTAGAATTCAACCAATATTTGAAGATAATCAAAAGCTGGTGTCAATCTTCTATAAGAAGTTAGCCTGTCATGGCAGAACTCTGCTATGCTTCAGAAACATTCCCAGCAAAATAAGTATTGCCATGCTAACCAGGCAACATGGTTGCCAAATCTGAATTTATGACAGCTGTTATATTGCCTTTAATGACATCATTATATCATAATCAACTATTTAAAAACAAAAACAGGTTCATTTGATGAGAAGAGAGGTATCTTCAGAGTTCATAATTTATCTCTAAAACTAAAAAACTGAGCATAATATTTCTGTAAGTGGGACATTTGGAAATCCAAATCTGAAGATTTTCTTGAAGAAACAGAAAGCATCAAGCATAGTTAAACTATGATAGTAATGAACACAACTGGAGTTCAGTATTATCTACTTGAATGCTTAAAGGACACTCCTGATCAATGTGTGACTCAGGCCCAAGAGACTTTGCATAACCATTGAGATACAGACCCATAGGGATGTACTGTAATCAGTCACAGCTCTCTTTTAACACCACAGAAACTGACATGCTGACCAATTTGTTCCATTTATGCCTTGCTCACTACTAGGGTTTTTTCCACTGCTGTATTCTAGTTCTGGATTTCCTGTTGCACAAGCAGATGGAAGTGACGCAAGCAATTGAGGGCTTACTTGTAGTCAGATTAGGAAAAAAGTGAAAAATAATCTAAGAAAAACAAAATAAAGCAAACCAAAAATCCTCAAGAGTGTGGTTGCTTGCACTTGGAGAACAGGTCTTGCATACCAAACATCAGGAAAAGCCATTTTCAAAGGTTATCTGAACTCATGTTAAATAGTTGACTACTCAGTCAAGTGAAAAATAGATCCAAAGGATGAAATAATAAAGCATCAGGGACTAAAGATCCACACACTATTTAGCAGAGAATGAGGCTTTCTATAATGGAAACATAAGCAGAGACTCTTACAGTACTTTGAAAAAATTATTTCAAGCAAAGCCTTGTGAAACATCAACGTATCCTGTGACAGCTGTTTACAGGTTTTCCTTTGAAGCTATTCACAGTTGTATGTCAGAGCAGTAATTTTAGGAAAAAAATAGAAATCTGAATGGTTTTCCAGATACAGGCAAGCAGTAAAAAATACTCACCTGAAAATAAATGATAATTTGAGTTTAAAAAAAGGGTTTTGTACCGGAAATTGAAATACTCCAACCCCTGAGTTTTCTAAAATGCATTTTTCAGGTTTAGTTATACATTATTTAATACTCAGAATTCATTTTCATAGTTTCTGGATAAGCCATTCAGAATGGCAAGGTTTGTAGTTGAGAAGAAATGGAGGGAAATTGAACATAATACAAAGTACCTACTATGTATCCTGCTCCACTTGCCCATAAAAAAAAAATCTGTAAGCTGCAATTAATGAAAATCCAGCATTTTTTGTTATGATAAAGCAAGGAAATGAAATTCTTACAGTACACTGTTTAAGACAAAGGTAGAATTTGAAAAGTGGTACTGCTACAGATAGCATTTGGCTTCTTAATTATGGCTTATGACAGTAATGAAAGACCTTACTTTTATTTATAGTTGCTGTTTTGTAAGAAGTAAAGGCAAAAATATGCTTTAAAGAATTAATATGACTATTTCAAAGCATTCTTATTATGGTAAATCATTGTGTAAAGCAGTCTTCAAAAACTCTGGGAAGCAGTGTAAATGAGGTGAGTGATAGCACAGCACGGGCCATTTGGCACCTCAAAGAGCCTCTGTTGCACAAAGTGGATTGGCAAATTTTGTGCTTTTTCTTCCAAGGCTCCCTTTTACTAATATGGAAAGTAAAAACTTATATTATGGAAGTCTTTTATTTGAATGGTATGTTTACAACCTCTGTAAGGAACTGAAATAGCAAACTGACTTAGACAGCTCTTTCACAGAAGAAAACAGGAAAGCAGTCTATGTGTAATAGTTTCTGGTTTCTTGCTGCTACCTCTCCCCACTGACCATAACATAGATGAGACACAGCTTATTATCTTTGTCTTTATGACTACAATAATATTCTCTTGCCACTAAGAAAGCATGCCTTCCTAGGTGGGAAACACAGAATGTTACAGCTATTTTAGGAGAAAGCTTGCTGTTCCGCACAGAAAGACTTTGTTCAGAAGCAAAGGCTTGAACAAAACGGGGGGAGAGCAGTACTTCTTTCAGCATTTCTGTTCTGAAATCTTAAACTTATGAAAGTTGCCTCAGTGACACGACAGAATCCTCTGAAATGCAAATATATATATACATTCAAAACATCATTAGTTTCTCAAAACTTCATTAGGTATAATCAAGAACAGTTATGACATCTTCTGTCAAAATTCCTCACATATATATGTATGGTAATGTCACAGAGTTAGTATCTGACAGATTTCTCTTATAGATAAGTTTGGCCTAAATACACTAGAGAAGATAAGACTAGAGAAGATTCAGTAAGATAAAACAGAAGCTAAGACACTGGAAATCTAGGAAGTAAAAATTTATAGGATTGATTAAAACTTGGCCATAATTTTTTAACTGAGGTCTTCAATGGTAAAGACGAGTATCTATTGAATAATGTTTTTCTCTCTTACTGTTTCTCCTCAGCAGGACAGGAGAGAAAGTAATAAAAAAAAGCACTTTTGTGTTGACATTGAGATGAGAAGACTGATTACCAACTACCACAACTACCAACCACCATGGGCAAAATGGGCATTACTTTGAGAAAATTAAATTTGTTGTCAAATAAAATAGAGCTGGGTGGTGAGAAACAAAGAGAAAAGAAACAAAAGCAACACCTTTAACTAACTCCCCCCTTTTCTGAGGCTCATCTTCACTCTCTCCCTCCTGACTCGTGAATATACTTGTTCTGGTGACTCCTTCAGAGCTGCACAGTAATCTCTGCTCTGGTTCCTGGAACATCTCGTTTCCCTCCCTCACTGACCTGGGAGTTTGCAGCAATGTTTCTCCTATTTTTCCTCACTTCTTATTACAAGGAAACATTTTTTACCCTTTCTGAAGCATATATTCCGCAAGATGCCACCACGTCCGTGGTGGCAGGGCTCAGCCATGCCCTGAGGTGGGTGGGCTGGAGAGAGATGGAAAACCCACAGCCAATATATATACATGTAATACATATAATATGAAGAAAAAAAAGGAGATGAGTAATAAACAGTATTAGGTGAATAAGGTTGAAAAGTATGATTCAACAAAATAAAAGTGTGCACTCTAGTTTCTTTACATAGAGCCAGCCTGCATAATGGGGCAGAATCTCTTTCTGTATAGTTGGAGAGAATTTTTCATATATTGTTCAAACTGTCAAGATTAAATGTGAAAAAATGAAACATTTATCTTTTTAAAATCAAGTTGAAACACTTAAGCCAGAAAGGTTAAAACAAGTTCATGGAACAATCACACAAACAATTTAAGGCCATGATTTATTTAGCAGGTTCAGAGTCATAATGAGCAAAACCGCTAATCATTGCCCACAGATATTAAATAATAAATTCAATAGGTTGAAATAAGTATTTGTAGAGCAGCAAACGTTAGTCTAATGATTGGATTAATCTTAATGCAGATAAATTCCTGCATGCCAAATTTGTTCAGCACATAACATGCTAACGAAGATAAAACTGGTGGGTCTTGAGAAAAGTTGAAAGGGCATCAAGTGGCAAAGTTTTGTAAGAGACAAACGAAAAGATTGAGCAAACAAGGGACAGCAAGAGATAACGTACTTGTTCTGTATTACTCTTTGAATGGCTGAGTGTAAATTATCGGATTAGTACAGTTTATCAAAGAACCTACTATGTAAAACAGATCTAGAAATAACCATGGGCTTCATAATTAGGCTATCATCCTGGTGCTTCCTAAATCCGCTTTTGTTGGCTGAGATAGAAAATCTGTGTATGTCTGTGCACACAGGCTGGAAGTTCAGATCTTTGTGCTAATTACTGTGGTTGTTTTGTTCATTTTTTTTTTCTGATCATCAAACAAATGTGCTTATGATAATGATAATTAAGGACAACTTTTGTCAAATGTCTTGCCTAAAAAGAACCTTGGATAAACAGACAAACAAATAAAACCTCTAACAATGAAAATCATTGGTTTTTTTCTCCTTTAAAAATATTCAGTATCTATTATGGGGTACAACCAACTGTTACAGTAGAAAGTGCTCCTTTCAAATTGCTTACAGTTTGGCATTTGATACACAGATGAATGGCCCAGTTTGATAAATCTTTCACAAGGCAGATTATCAGGAAAGCTGATTCTCAACTACAGAAAGAAATTTATTTCCAATTATTTATTGGAGGATAGTTATATCTTGATTTGCAGAGGTTTTTTTTTGTTTGTTGTTTGGATTTTTTTTTAACTGGTCATCTCTCAGCTATTTTAAACTGAGACTTTGCTGAAGTAACCTCCACAGACATACACTTGGCTACAGTGATAAACCCTTTTTGACTGTGATAGGCTAATTCAAATTATCAAAGCTGTTGAATACACTCCATCAAAACAAAACTAGTGCTAATGAGGTAGGCACTACATCCAAGTTGAAAGACACTTATGTGTTCCAGTGAAAAATAGATATTAATTTTTTCATCTAGTAAAATAATTTAAATAATTAAATTAAACTAAATTATTATTGGAGAAAGGCCTAGAACCTAAGTCTTGTGAGGAGCAGATGAGGGAGCTGAGGCTGGAGAGGAGGCTCCTCTCCTCACCTGGAGAGGGGGAGGCTCAGGAGACACCTTACTACTGTCTAAAACTGGAGGCTGTCGCCAGGTGGGGGTTGGTCTCTTCTTCCAGGCAACCAGTGACAGGACAATGCAGCATAGTTTTAAACTGCACCAGGAGAGGTTTAGGCTGGATATGAGGAAGAAGTTCTTCATAGAAAGAGTGATTGGGCATTGGAAGGGGCTGCCCAGGGAGAGGGTGGAGTCGCCATCCCTGGAGGTGTTTAAGAAAAGAATGGACATGGCACTCCAGTGCCATGGTTTTGTTGATGAGGTGGTGCTCAGTCATAGGTTGTACTTGATAACCTCAAAGGTTTTTTCCAACCTGATTGATTTCATGATTCTGTGAAATGATCTAATTATCTATTCTGGCTAAGGTACAAGATTTGCCAAATTTACTTGGAAAAAAGCCCCCACAACAAAACAGTATTTTGTCATCTTTTTACTTAGGCCAAATACACTATTCTATGTCTGATGTGTTAAGGAGATTCATTTGCATATCACATATTTTAATTTCAGATGTACTGAACAGAATGTGTAGGACTTATACACATTTGAGGAAGTAATACTGCATATGATATAAAAAAGGAAAAAAAAACCCAAACAAACAAACATCAAAACCCTCTTGCTAGCAGAAATCTGAAATATGCAGATACTTCCTCAATATCTTTCAGAGATCAGTGTTAAGTGTTCTTAAGCATTAAATCAGCTACCACAACAGTTTAACACCATTGGCAAGGCTAGACATGCTACTCCAATTTCATAGCCTCAACCTAGTTATACAGATTTTAATGGGCAATCAGAACAGAAAAATAGAAGACTGCTGTCAGTGTACTGCCAGATTTGTGAGATGCCATATCTCTTGTGGCAGAATACAACACTGAGTAGGCTGGCATCTTGTAATAGGCAAACATTTGACAAGACCAAAAAGGAAGAAGGCTGAATTAAGTAATATGGCACTCATCTTTTCCCCCCGGTTAAGCACTCTCTTTCTCAATTTGGGTTGTTTTCCAGATCGTTCTGGAATTTCACAGTCTCCTGAGGACAGGCGTTCTTTCAGTCAAGTTTGTTCAGTTGACAGAATGATTCATGGACATTTTTGAGCCATAAATAAAAGTGCTTTCTAACTTTTGAGCTGCACAGAGCTATTCTAAAATGTTTCAACGTACATGGAAGCATTACCTATAACAATGTCACTCAGTCTTTTCATTCACAATGCCTATGCTGTCATGCATAATCTATCCAGCTGGCAGTTTACCTGACACCTTCCAAGACATTCCTTTCTCTGCTGCCCCAATAACACAAGTCTAATTTCTCTCCTTTTCTCTCCCTACACTTGTGAAACAGAGTAGGCAATATCAGAAGTCACTTCTGGATGTGACCCACTGAGAAAGTCATTTTATTTTGTCACCAACCTAAACATATGGAATTCTAAAAAAGGAGATGAGATATGGAGAGACATCAACATACACTGCTACCAGGATTCATTCTTTCAAAGTTAATAAATAAATAACTAAATAAAACAGTTAAACTGAATTAGACAGAATAGTAGAATATTTTTTTTTTTTCAAACAAGCAAGCAAGGGAGAAATACACACTTACAAAAGGTCACAGAAAATGCTCCTCCAAAAATGAGGCTATGTAATACAAAAAGTCTCTTTCGCACTAAAATGTCTTCCAAAGGACTAAACTGCTTATTCTTAAATGGTCCTTTAAATGTTATGTGTTCTATTAAGGATTTTTTAAAATTTATTTGTGCAAGTTTTTGTGGATCACCCTTCAGCCCAAAAGAGAATAAAGCATGTAAAGCAACTCACTGTTTGGATTCCAGAACTCTTCACTATTTTTTTCTTAACTGGACTCTTTCCTCTCTTTTGGCATGGTATCTTGTGCCATTTACACAGAGTAGCTCAAAAGTGCTGTCTGACTGTCAGGATAGAAAGTAGTATTTGTTTGTTTATCTATTTATTTATTAGCAGCAAAGTATTTTGTTTTATTGGAAGGCATAACTCACATTATAGGATAGGGACTGAAGTGTGCATAGTGCATAATTGGGATTGAAAAAAAATCATAGAATCATAGAACCATAATAGAATATTCTGAGTTGGAAGGAATGCATGAGGACCATTCAAGGCCAACTCCTGTCCTTGCACATGACAAGTCCAAGAGACCCACCATGTCCCTGAGAGCACAGTCCAAATATGTTTGAACTCAGACAGGCTTGGTGCTATGACCACTTCCCCAAAGAGCCTGTTCCAGCTTTATGCCATTTATTTGAGTCCTGTCACTGGTCAAGAGAATGACAAGATTAGTACCTGCCCTTCTGCTTCTGCTCATGAAGTTATGACTGCAATGAGGTCCCCCTCCAGTCTCCTCTTCTCCAGGCTGAACAGACAAAGTGACCTCAGCCATTCCTCAGGTGAGTAATTTCCCAGTAGACACTTCCCCATCTTCGTGTCCCCAAAAAGATCACCTTAGTTAGGTTTCTCAAAAATGAACTTGGCAGGCATCCTATGCCTAACAGAGCAGTCCAGATATGCAGGTGAGCATAGCTAGAATTTCTTGAGAATGTGGCCATGACAGTCTGGTAAGATTGCAAAAGGTATCAACAGAACATAAACACTGATGCATCCGCTTCTTTTTAATGATGTTCATCTTTAAAATCAATCATGCTGTCTCTTTAAATGCTGAAGGGAAGTTGAGTAGACAAAGGTCAGTATCATTAACATCTATATTGTCTGAATATCTTTGTACCCTAGCTGAAAGTGTTATATCTATTCATGTCTGTATGCATAGATATGCATATATTTATCTATTACAGCTGTCACAGTGACCTATATTCATCTATAACATATGTTAGATATGTTCAGTCTTCTGCAAAATGTATATGTCTCTTAACAGTGTAGCTGCTCATGAAAGAGGGATTAATATTATTAAGTGCCTATTTACAACTGGAAATATATGATTTCCATTCATAATGAAGTAATAATGAAGGACAAGAATGTATAGTATATAAAGAATTAATAAATAAATATTAAGTCCTGGAGTAATGGCACAAAGCAACTACCTTCGACAATTTCTTTCATTTCTCATGAAAAGAAATATATGAACTGTGAAACTATAATTCAAACAACTACTCCATTTTAGTGTGAGTGGTTATTTTTTAGTCATTTAGTTTCTCTTCTGAATGACCCAAGGAATCTACACTTAAATCAGCTGAAAAAGGCAGCAGTGGAGGGAAATTTTTGATTACACTTTTAATTTCACAAACTAACCTACAAATGACTTTAAAATTTCTGGTAACATTACAGTATTACTAACCACCTACACGTTTTTATTGAAAGAGTGTAGCTACAATCCATTAGTTAATGACTATGCTGCGCTTGCCAGATCACATTCACACTCACAACAACTATAAGTGCCAGGGTTTCAAGGGCCTTGGAATAACACCACCAATTAAAACCAGCCTCTTTTGTTACATTTTTGCAAAGCCAATACATTTAAAAAAAGAAAACCCCAAAACATTCAAATTGTATTGGCTTCTCTACTGAAAATAAAATCAATTTGCATGCCTTTGCAGTGTTACAGTGTAAGTATTTGGCAATATTGAAATATGTGCTCATATAGTTGAAGTACATTTTAAATAACAACAATTTAATGTGTTTTTACTAATAAATTGCTTTCCCTAAATTCAGTAATTGACCACTTCTCTTTAACAAAAACAGGTTTTTTAATATTTAATAAAGTTAAACATCATAACTGGTCAATTATTCCATCACACCTTCTTGCAGGCATATATATTTTTACATAAGAAAAAAAAAATATGGATGTGTAAAGTGATAAACAACACACCATTTGGCTCTTGGATTATAAAAAATGTAATTATTATAAAGCTGAGAAGATTTTTATTTTTTCCCAGTTATTTTAGATGAATGAATCATTTATAACTGATGTTTTTACTTGATAATGAGTATGTCTTCAATAGTTGTCTTCAATAGTTATCTTCATGACACTATTTAAGAAATGCAGTTATGGAATAAAATAGTTCAGTTCAGTTCAGTAAAGTAAAAAGAAAGAAGTTTTCCAATCTTCCTCAATGAACTTAAACACTTTCTTTAGATCTTGAAGACAACACAGATCTAATCTAAAAGAGTAGTGGAGCATATCACCAAGTAAGCAAAAAGAATTCTTCTCCTAAATGGTAGGTACACAGAATTTCATTTCAAGTTTTGCATTGAAAATGACATTATTGTGTGGTTTTCAGAGTGAAGAACTTAAAAATCACCATAAATATGCTGGGGATATTTGAGCTTGAAGTACTTAGATGACACTTCAGTAATGCAGATCTGTTTAAAATAATAAGTGATTTGTTTCATGTAGAAAGAAATATATTTTACTAAATAGTAAGTCTACATTAACTTGCAGGAGTGTACTTGTGACATGAATCTCCTAATCAACTCCACTTGACATACTTGTGAAGACCTTTTGGAGCTCAAGGATGGGATTCCTTTGGAATGGAGTGAAATTAGAATTCTTTTTCAGTAACTAATGGACATTCAGCCCATGGACCACAAAAGTGCAGAGCCACTGCCACGGAAGTGTACTCAATAAACTCTGTGTTCTCAACAACAGCTACTTCACATCCAGATCTGCTCCTACTGCACTGTGCAATATGTCATCATGGAGCTACAAACACTGATAAAGGTATAAAAATTATATATAGATATACACAAGAAAATATTTCTCTACTTTCTCACAAAGGTGTCCAGATGTTGCTAAATAAACATTTTTTGTGGGGCTTTTTTGATTGATTTTTCTTTGTTTGTTTGTTTTGTAGAAGGCTTTTTTTCTTGTCTGTTTTTGGTGGCTGGGTTTTGTGCTATGTAGCATGGAGTTTATATTGAAAATCTTTTTGTCAAGCTGCAAAATTTTCAAACTGTCCTGAACAGTTAGAGATTGATTTATGTCTTTATCTATTTATTTGTTTCAAAATGGGGAAAAACTCCAAAGTTTTGGAATGTTTTGGAAAAGATTTCTAATATATTTTCCTTTTCTTGCCACAGATAAATATGTCCTAAGTTTAGTTGCTTATGTTTCTACCATGTCTAGATGGATTCTCTGTAGCACACAGGCCTTCATCTTGTAAGCACGGAATAAAGACATTTAACATGTGATACATGTTAAAAAAGGTAAGTATTCTACTATTATTTTCCTTCTCCCTACTTATCTTAACAAGTATTTTCCTGGATTAGTATGAAAGGGGATAAAGCATTACACTAAGAAATGATTCAACTCTTATTTCTAAAACGTTTACTTTCATGGGTTTTAGACTGCAAATATAATTCCCTTTTTTCCCCCTCATCTATTTAATTAAACTTTCCTCCCCCTTCTCCTGTTGAAGACAAACAGAGCAAGTGTGTGTACGAAACCATAAAACATTCCTTGGGAAGGTAAATATTTGAAAGAAAACAGAATATTCATTACCTACGTAATATAATTTTCAAATTTTATTCAGAGAACCTCCCTTCTTATGCATGGATTACTCCTTAGGGGGAAAAAAAGCAAACATAAAATCTGAGGGGAAAAAAAAAAAGATAAAGCCATAAAGATAAGAATAATAAAATGAACACCTAGTTTCTGGACAAGTCTATGTCAAACCTGAAGACACTTTTACATAATGTTATTTCTTAAGATAGAACACTCTTTCTTCCAAAAGACTAGATTTCCTTTCCAGAACGTGAAGCTTACTAAGTTATCTGCTTTAAGGAAAGAACTCCTGGATTCCATGAGCATACCAAATGGATATTCTTAAAGAGACAGTCAAAATGCATCATCTGCACTTCAAGACATGGTAATTTTTAAAATCGCATGAGACTTATAATATCTTCCAGTCAATATTTGGTGATTATTTGAAGGAAGGAAAACTGATGAGAGAATAGAAATTATTTTTAGAAATCCTTCCTTAGAACTGTGTTTTTAAAAGTTTTTAAAGAAGGAAAAGGAAGGTATGCAATTAGTATTTTTTATAAATTAGTACTGTAAAAATGAGGCATGAAAGATAAAAATGCCCTTCTCCTTTGAGAAATGCTATGTGCAGATAGATAAGAAAAACTGATAAATCTCCCAGAAAGGTATGAGTATTCCCTTAGCAACAAGAACAGCTGAGATTCATCTCACACAAACAATTGGATTTGTGGGAATCACCTAAATTTAGGTGTCTGAGCTTCCCCTGTACACAGTACCAACCCAGTCAATATAGTTTGGAAACTATGTCTCTCACATTAAAATAGACATATCTACTACACATCACTTATCAGACCCAAATGACTGGGTCTCTAGTCTCAATTATGATAATTGAGGTCTCCACTGACTACACCTGCATCTCAGACTAATTCACATCTGCCTCCAGCTCACATCTGAGTGAGTCACAGATACATCACAAGGTTGCACACATGACACCTGCACTCAAACCCTTTTGAATGAATCTCAACATAAACCACACTTTTACTGTCAAACTATCAGCAATAACAGGTTAGAAATATCCTGGGGTACCCAAGCTGTTTGGATGTAGATGTCAAGCAGCAAAGAAGAGAGTGCAATTAACAAGAAGTAGGTATTTAAACAAAAGACAACATGTAATGAATTAGCTGAGTCCTATGCATATTAATTGTGGAGCTAAATTTAATCCAAAATGTCTTTGTGTGAATTTGGTGTTTGAGCTCCTATTACACTCAACAGAAATACGTGAATGTACTCTAGAGTGAAATTCAGCAAATCTGGTTTAGGTACCCAGTTTAAATGAAATTTCTTGTGCTCAGTAAAATAAAAAGGGAGCTTAGACAGTTAGGATAAAAGCTTTAGATTTATACATGTAGAC
The DNA here is from genome assembly GCA_034336665.1 of Luscinia megarhynchos. Classification (NCBI taxonomy): domain Eukaryota; kingdom Metazoa; phylum Chordata; class Aves; order Passeriformes; family Muscicapidae; genus Luscinia; species Luscinia megarhynchos. Next base: position 52,651,887 of record JAPFBE010000003.1, on the reverse strand, counting down.
ATCTAAATTCAGGGTATATAATATGAAGCTGAGTTTATCATTAATTTCTGGAACTAAACTGGATATTATTTGATTACTTTCTATAGCCTTCATTCATAACCGTCCTCCATACCAGAGGGGCTTCACTCGCTTGGCCCTTTCTTTACAAGATTTACTTGACCCATTTCAGGTATCCACCTCAGGAGTTAACTGGAGAAGCAACAAGTTGTGTGGATAGTACTTATTTTGTTTGATTTCTATACTGTGTTTCTATGCACTAGATGTCCTACTACAAATTTACAAGTTTATACTTCATTCACCTTTATTGAATACAGATTTTTGTTTCTTTTTTTTTCCTTCACATATGTATTGCATAGTCTATGCAAGACAAATTTAATTAATTTATAAGATTTAATAATCACAGAATGGTAAAGCTTGAAATGGAAGTCTGGAGAGGGTTTAGTCACACCTTCCTGCTCAACTCAGGGAGTTACCATGACTCAGCTAGAGAAATGTCCTGTTCTATTTCCAAAATATCCATGAAGATTCCACAATCTCTCTTAGAAACTCGGTGCAGAGTTCTATTGTTCTGAAAGCAAGAAAATGAGGGGTTTTTTTTTCCTTCTGTTTAAAGAAAATTTCTCTGTGTTTCAGTTTGTGCCCGTTGCTGTACAAAGGGTTACAGAGCAGTGAGAGAACACAGCAACAAGGCACTCCCTTACTTGGTGCAAGAAAGAGCAATTTATTGAAGGAAGCCATGGCTTGAAATAAGACAGTTGGTGAAAAACAGAATACAGACAGTTCATTGGTCAGAGAAAGAGACACCTCTTCTCCCTGGCCTTCCCATGGATCCAGCAGGTGTTTATCTCTGTTATGATTCTTTCTCTTGTGTTTACAGTAGAGAAAAAGGCTCGAGCCTGGGAAAAATCCTGGCCAGAGCTAAGAAAGTTTCACAGCCTGAGAAAAAGACTCAGAACCTAAGAAAAAGGCTAAAATGTGCCTAGGCCTTCAGCAGTGTTTACATGTGCCCAGTGTGCCTTCTTTACTTTGGTACACTACTGAGAAAAGTCTGGCTCTCTCTCCACTCGCCTTCTCACACCACATCAGGTATTTGCACACTTTAATTAGATCCTTCCTAAGCCTTTCCCTTCTCCAGGATGAATAGTCACAGTTCTCTCAGCACTTCCTCATGTGACAGATGCTCTACCTTAATAATCTTTTTGGACCTTTTCTGGACTCAGTCCATACTTCCATTTCCCTTCCATACTGGAAAAACCAGCACTGGACTTGGCACTTCAAATGTGTCTCACCAGTGCTGAGTAGAGAGGAAGGATCTTTCCCATCAGCTTGCTGGCAGCACCCTTTCTCTTGCAGCTCAGGAGATTGATTTATTTTCTTCAAGGATGTCTTTCTGGTTCATGGCTAACTTGCTATCCTCCAGGACTCCCATTTCTCTCACTGCAAAGCTGTTTTCTAGTTGTCAGGCCCAAGTCTGTGTGGGTGCAATGAGGTTATTCTTCCTGCATTGTTTTCCTCTCATTGCAGCCGTCAACAATTCTAATTCTATTTTAAATATGTAACCACTTAAATGCTGAAATTAACAATGCCATGCTAAATTCAACACTTTATTCTCACAAACATAATCTTCTTTTTGTCAACTTGTCATTGGGAATAGGAGTTGCACTGCTAAGACTCCATTAGTAAAAGAATAGCATTGGGAAATTAGTTCTAATATCAAGGTAACAAAGAGTCACAGCTGACAAAATCTTTCACTGAATTTCAGAAACAGTAACCTCAAAAATATCAAACAAATATTTCTGTCATAATCACACTATCACACCTTTAGAAGGTGAATTGTGTCAAATACAGTTGGGTGATAGAGCATCCAGAATGCTAATAAAATCTTTCTAATATATTTCATGATGATTAAAGATATATGTGTTCAGTTGTGCTTTTGACTTTAATTTCCCATGGAAAGTCTTTAAATAATAGAAAAATCTGCTGCTGTTTTATTGCTAAGAAGTACTGTTAAACAGCATGTTCATGAGGCAGGAAAAAAAAACAACCCACTCAGGTCAAAATAATGACCAATAAAGAGAAAAACTGATTTAAAAACTGCAATTTGCAAGACTTATGTTTTTTATTTTTCTTATTCTGATTTTTTTTTAAACTGGACAGACATTGGACCAGTACTAAAATACAGAGAGGAAAGAAATGTTTAAGACTAAATGTTGCAACATTCAAAACACTACTATAAATTAACCAGTGTATTACAGATTCAAGAAGACTTGAGCACTCCATCTGTACCATGGACTCCAAACACCCCTTTCATCAAATAAAAGGATGATTCAGTTGAAATCAGTAAGAAATGTACTATTTCCACTGTCACTGAAGATCATTAAATCAAGAAATCATTCTGTAATACATGCTGTAGATACCAGCAGAAGACACATGTTTTGTTTTTTTTAAGCTATTGGCTAGGATTTCTGATCTGTATTATGCAGGATGCTGTACTAGTCAAAACAGTCCCTTGGGCCTCAAAATATCCTTGCACTTCTGGAAGTCACAGATTTCACATTGACAAAGGGTGATACAGTCACTGAGACAAGAGGTAGAAACTGAAAATAAATGCTTTCAGACTGAGAGTACAGCACCCACTTTAATATTCTGGTGGGCTAACCTTGGCTGCTGCAAGGTGTTCACCAAGCTGCTCTATCACTCCCCCTTGTCATGACGGGAAGAAAATGAGATGAAAAAGCTCATGGGTTGAGATAAGGACAGAGAGATCACTCACGAGTTACCATCACTGGCAGAACTGACTCAGCCTGGGGAATATAAATTTAATTTATCATCAATAAAAACCCGAGTAGGATTGTGAGAAACAGGAAAAAAAAAACAAACTAAAAACACCTTTCCCACTACCCAACACTTCCCTCTTCCGGGTTCAAATTTATTTTTTTATATCCTCCTCTTCTGACTCCTCTCCACCTTGCCCCTGCAACTAAGTGGTGTTAAGGGATATGAGAGGGGGTTGGTAACACCTGGTATCTGCTGCTCCTTCCTCATCATACTTACCTTACTCAAGCCAACATGGGGTCCTTTCCAAGCAATACATGTGCCCCTTCCACAGGGTGTGAGCCTTCAAGACCAGACTGCTCCAGACTGGGTTCCCCTGGGGCCACAGCTCCTGCTCCTGCTCGTGGACAGCAGCTTCCTCCAGGGAGGGCATGCCTACCTGTGACTCCAACACCTACCTGTTTCTGGCTGGGGTCCCCCATGGGCTGCTGGGGCACCACCTTCTCCCCAAGCTGAGGGGAATCTATCTGGTGTCTGAAGTGTGCTCTCTACCTCCTTCTTCATCATTGTCTGCAGGTTTCTCTCTCATACATTTTTCTTACTCCTTCCTCCCAGCTGCTGGGCAGCTTTGGGCAGCAATGGATCTGCTTTAGAGCCACTGGGAACTGGTTCTGTCAAACATGAGGGGCAGCCTCTGGTGCCTTCTCAAAGAGGTGCCCTCTGCAGTCCCCACAACCTTGCCATGTAAGTCCATATGAAACATATAATCAAACACCAGTGGAAATAAATCACTGGACTATTTTATTCCTGGAATAATTTAAAACATCAGTTTGATGTAAGGAAAGTTGTGTGAAACAGTAAGCATTGTGCAATGGTAGAGGCTTGACTGGATAGTGGAATCACTTTGAAACATAAAAAAGTCTGTGAATGTCTGCAGTAGAACTGGGCTTGCTGTGATATGAAGAAAAGCCTCGTGAGTAGAAAAACACAAGAGAAAAATAGCTCTTAATTCCTTAAGTCCCTTGTTTTAATCTGGCAAAAGCATCTGTGGTTGCATCAGTGACGGCAGCCAAAGGCATCAGCTTTCATCTCAAATGCAAGCTTCCCCTTCCTTTAATCCTCAAACCCTTCTCATAGTCCCCCTGTCCCATGTAACCTTTTCATCTTACTGCTGAGGACCTGCAAGTGCTCTTCTCAGGCAGCAGCAGGGAGGAAGTTTTGTAAAGTTAGCTGCTCCTCTTGGAGAAGCAATGGGACAAGTTCCCCTCCTACTGCTCATTCAATGGTTATGGACTCCTGATTTACACTCCAATTAGCTTTGGTGTGTGAAGGAAAAGAGAGTAGAATAGGAACAGATGTAGCACAGTGGCTTTTCTAAACCAAGACAATTTCTAAATCCTCACTGCAATGAGGCATCAAAGAGATGCAAAGAGATGTAAAGAGATGTAAAGAGATGCAAAGAGATAGCGATCTTCTTATGCCTCTCAGATTTTATTTATCTTTTTAAAGAAATAAGTGCCTGGGCTAAGATTGAATTCAGGCCTCAGACTATTTTATAGCTCTTCTCTGGGCTAATTCACCAACCTGACTCCAGTTTTTCTTACTTCTGCTTGCCTGTAGCTAAATGTGACAGTGTTAGATTCTGTGTGAGGTATGAACTTGTGCTTAATGAAATGGAGGATATGACTCAAAGGCAAATGTTCCTATTTTAGTACTCATAGTCTCATATTATGAAAACACGAGAATAACTATGGACAGCAAATTGTCTAGATCTAGGCATTAATACAGTAGAATTTCTTTCTACACCTTAGGCTGTTTAGCTATGGACTACTCCAGTATTGCCAAATAGGAAACTTTGGAGGCAGCAAAATGAAAGACAGGATTTAGCAGAGGGTATGCCCACAAGGTTAAACCATCATCACCCACTGGGTGTAACAATAGTGACACTGTAAATCCAAAGCTCTTTGTAGAAGAGGTTTAGCTTCTCCACATGGGACACTATCATATGACCAAGTGTAATACAAAGCAGTCTTGCCATTACTCTGAACTTTAATCATAATTAAGCCCCTGCCACAGAGATATTCCTACATATTACTGAAATTAGAGTGCCATTTGACACCCCTGACATTAATTGACCAAATTGCCACAGTATTAGGTTTATTAAAAAGAGTGAACTCAGGTATTATCAGACAAATTTAACCACAGAGTTTTTAATGTAGTAGAAATAAAAAAGCTATCCACAAACATTATTATTGAAAGACAGCATTACAACATTATTTCCAAGACTATGGAGTTGCTTTTGAAGTATAATAGGACATAATAGAGCATTCTATATAATTTTACTAAATAAATCATGATCTTGAAACCTGTGGATGTGTTAGAATTTTTGCTACAGCTCCATGTTTTTATAAAGCTATTACTTTGCTGATATATATTCATACTATTTATTAATGAGGAGGAGAAATTAGGCAAGCATTTACTTAGCTTTGTAAACATGTATCAGAAGACATAAATATTATATTTTTCTGGTTTAAAACCATTGGAAATATTGCATAGATTCATCCACAGTGTGCAGTAGGCTTTCTCCCTAGAGCTGTTCTAACACTCCACTAAATATATGCTATTCCTCTTTATCTCTTTGAAGAAAAATGAATCACATCCACAGCTTGCAGCTATCAAAATGTGATTTATCAAGCATTTTCCTGAAAATGCATTTTTCCCCTTCTTTACACTAGGAGGCACATTTTTACTTCATACAGTTCTATTGCACAGTTCTGCTGCATGCAACTCTTAAATATGTTAACAATTCCAGTCTAAAGTTAAGTCCCTGACAACCTTCACTAAGCCACAGTGAAAGAAGGATATATCACTAATAAGGTGGGCTGTTTTTTCACACTGATGAAAACCACACTTACATTAATAAAAAATAACAGTCTGCACCCGACTGCTGGAGAGCAAAAGCACAGGGCTTTTTGAGCAATACCTGAAGAAATAATTCACATTAAAATACATCAGAGAACTGTACAGTTTTAATGCAACTGATGATAAAGATGTTTATGTTAAAAATATGCACATTGTATCCCTGATATTAGAAAGCAGGAATTTTTGTAATGAAAGATGTTTTAAAGTAGTATAAGTAAATTTCAGTTGACCTTAGTTTTTTGGAACCTAAAGAAACTGTAATGTTTTATAATTTCTTACCTGATATGCTAAAAGGTAAAGAACTTGTATCAGATTAAAGATCTTTGGACTATATTCCTTTTTATAAAAATCAAGTGTATCAAGCTTCAAATGAGACAAAGGTGGATTATAAGGAAGTTGCAATTGACAGGTTAACATCAAACTCGTCTGACCATCAATGATACTGATCAATTAACAATAGGGAAATGGAAAATATATCTTAGCTAATGAATACAACCCTCAAAATAAAAGACCTAAATAAAGAAGACAGTGATGCAAACCAAACTTGGACTTACATATCATTATAAAAGACTTCATATTTCTATCTTGTTGCCTTTCTCTCACAGCCACAGTGACAGCGTGTGGCTGACAATGCTAATATTTGGCTTCTCTCTTCATTTCAATTTCACCTGGTGTGAGAGATTTCTGTTTTCAGATTAGCTAGATGAATGTACTCTCACTGTGTGTGTTTATTTCATTAAATCATGTAATTGTAGTTCTTGTGTCTCTGTAGAAGCTAATGTGACAGTAAGATTTCTCATACTTTTGTGTAAAAAGTCAGCAAGACTTTTATCACATTTCCCCCCCCATTTCAGGTTTTGAAGACCTGAGCCTTGGTCGCTCTTCAAGTATAATTAAAATAGCAACATTATATTGAGAAATAATGGCTGTGTTTTTATTCACATAACTTCACAGTGTACAGTAATAACCCACACAATTCACTGAGCATTAAAGTCATTAACCAAAATTGCTCTCAGCATGAAGCAAGGACTTCACTATCAAGATTAACATCACATTCTCATGAGCTGAAGCAAACTTTAACTTAGAATGAACTTTCATAAAAATACAGTGGAATAAATCTGTATTTTTCGTGTAGAGGTCATTTGAAAACATTCCCCAAAAAAAATCTGTTCTTTCACTTCAGTTCAAGCATTTAGAATAAAAATACTGTTATGCAACACTTATTATCCAAAACTGACAGCAGTACATGTACATGATAATACTACAAGTCCCCACTAGGGCTTTCTTCCTTTCTTTATATTTGTATCTTTTACCTGAGCATGTCCCAAGTCTTTTCATAACCAGCAATCCCTTAAACAGCCACTGAAATTTAACAACCTCTACAATTAAATACAACTAGGGAACATTTCACTGCAACACAACTCGAAATTCAGCTCAGGACTGTCAAGGAATACAAAGTTCAAATGGTGCTACATCAGTTATTTTAACCATGAACATATGTAAATATCCCCAAAGTAACCTTGCCCAATACCAGATAGAATTTTTCTCTATTGAAAATTGCCATAGGATCTTCAATAACCATAAACTGCTTTAAAACTTATTTCACATCTCATTCAAAGACTTTTGCCTACAGTAGCAAAATACGTTTTGATACAGTGCCTAGACATAAGCTTGATACTGAATACAATATAAAAGTTAAATCCATCTAATGAGCAACATGACTCCCATTCTGGCCTGGACTTTTCCAGGAAAATTTATGTCACAGTACTGACCATATAATTCCCTTTCTTGGTTTGTGAGATTTGATGAGATACAGAGCATACTGTTTCAATGTCTGGTAAAAAGCAAAAAACCTTATACTTCAATACTTCACTAATAATACAACTTGATGGTTAGATTTTCATTAAATTTGACACAAATTTAGCATCTCTAAGGCTAAATTAGGTGTAACCATAAACATATTAAGTTTTTTCATATAGTTTTTAAGAACACTTACTCATTCTGACTAATCTGCTATTAGTGTCTATATTAGGCATGAATAGATGACCATGATTAATATACCATATTTGAACAATGTGTTTAACATGAATTTCCAAAACTTCACTTTTAATAACTTGTTATGAAGTTTACTAAACCCTTTTTCCCCTATCTCTCCTGGAGGATTTTTGTGCTGCATTTTGCAGAGATGTACAATTCAGAGCCTGTGAAGCCAATGCAACAGTGCCAACATGTTTAAGGCAATGCTGCCTTAAAAACTCCTCTCTGATGTTGTTAAATCTTTCACAAGTCTCATACGTGGTCAGAGAATTAACTGGATAATTCCAGTTAAGCTCCTTGCTTGCTTAAGCAGACATATATTCTTGCTCCAGAGTCAATCCATTCAAAGTTGCTATTCTTTTATCATTCTCTGTATTTCCACAGATTAAGGGTTTAACATCATAGTTCCAAAAACATTTCTGTTTTGGTAAAGAAAATAAAATGCAGGTGTCATATCCAGTGAGAAAAAAAAAAAAAGAAAGAAAAAAAAAGCAAAAGGTAAATATAGGAAAAGAAACCAGAATGCAACTCATGGAACTCTTAGACAGTAAAACATTTCAAATTGTTTCTTTGTAGAGTTTCATCCAGCACAACCTCTTGGTCTTCCCATATACATATGAGAAAAATTTTTCCAAAGTCTATATTCCACAGTTCATGTTGTCATCTGCCATGATGTAAATGCCATCATTGAGATCCAGCTCTGCCCAAATGAGGAGATGGACCTTAATATTGTTCATCAGATCCCAAGGCCACCTTCTCTCCTGGTTTGTACAGGCCCAGTGACAACTTAATCATCTATACAAAAGGGAGAAATGCCAAAGACAGAAACTAATTCTTATTTCTATACTCCTGGGATGCAAGAGAACTCAGGTTCAATTACCTTCCAAGAGCACAGATAAGACTTTTAACCTTTGTATCCACATTCTAGACAAAAATCAAGAGGCTTAAGAGCAATGCTACTTCCCCCTCCCTGTTTTCAGTATGCCTATGTCTCCACGTTCCACATTCCAGTGCCTGGTCACAGTATTGGTTAAGACCTTGCTTCAATTTTTAGTGCTCTCACAAAAACACAGCAATAATGTAAATGTATTGTTGAGGGGGAAAGAAGAAAAAGGCAGAAATTCCCAAATAAAATACTTCATCCTGAGTATTTGTATGAAAACCTGTATCTGACAGTTCCAATGCATCATGCCATTCCAAGTTAATAAAAAACCCTGTGATTCTTAATGTTAGAAGAGGGAACTGTAAGAGAGTTAAGAAATTTGGGTTCTTTCAATTTTTCAGTGCTTCACTGATTTACTGACTTCTTTGTTAGTCTAAAAGACAGTGCAACCTCTATATCCTTGAACTTTAAATTGATATTTAGAATGACTTTCCTAAAACAAAGTCTAAAGCTAAATAGCTACAGTACAGAAAAACATCAGGAGAAACTTGCTACTTTGTAGGACATCCTTCTCCCCAGCTGTTATTACTTACTGTGCATATAGTATGAAGCCATTTATTCTACTGGATATGCTTTTCCTTCCACAGCCAGATTACAACATGAGGCACTTCAGGCAAACTACTTGTTTCCAAACAGTCCTTATGAGCTAATATGATCAAATATTCATGAACGTGCCTAAAGACACCTCTACCATTGCAGAGCTCAAAGGGATGAAAAGGAAAGTAACCAAATCAGCAAAGCAGCTCAGATAAGCAGAGCAGTGATGGTGACTCACCAGAATTGGGGTCAGAGTTGCCATCAGCTTCAGTCCTCTTGTCCGGTGAAGCCTGGTCGTAGAATTCGTCCTGCGGCTGAACCAGAGGGAGAGGGTGTGAGATCAGGGTTCCACCACCCACTGGCTCGTGGTCTCCCAGACCACTGTCACTGCAGCTTTCCTGGGAGCCATCGGGGAGGTGAAATGTAACACGGCGCTGGGACTACAAAGAAGAGCACAGGACACACTGATTAGTGCTCTTCTTTTCAGTTCTCGTGACTGTGTTTTTTTAACTTTTGACACACAAATAGATCCCTGGCCATGCTTATGGAGCAATTGCTATTATCATGTTTGCTTGTTGTTTGTTGGTGGTTTGAGTTTGGTTTTTTGGTTTTGGTGGGGTTTTTTTGTATGCTTTTAGATGGGAAATTGGCAGATGGGAGAGACAAATTTCAAAGGTCTATACATACTCATCTGTGAAGTAAACTAAGAAATTGATCAGTGGAAAATTAGGTATATTTCTCGTAATTTTCAAAACATCATCTATTAAAAAACCTCTCTCTGAGGAGAAAAAACATTGCAAACTATGTTATGAAAAGCAAATGGGATCCAAACATTTGATAGGTATATATTTCTGAGGTTAAAATCTGTATTATCACTATTTAAACTGGAATAAAAGACATCCACCAAGCTAAACAAAGCTATAAAAAATGGTTACCATCTTTCAGGTGTAGTAGCATGAATAAATAGCTATCTATAAGTATTTTTAACTAATAGCAGTCATGCATCTAAAATGGATAATTAGGATTGATAATATATGTGGGAATTCACAGTGGTCAGCAAATAATCTCAAAATGCAACAACAGAATAAATAATTATCGATTTGGTAAGAGAAACAAAAATAAAACAGCACGGAGCTTATACAAAAAAACCACAGGGATTGAGAAGCAGAATTTCACATTTTACTGAACTTCTTAAAAAAAGAAATCTATAGCCATCTCAAGAGAAAAAAAAACAACACCAGAAAACCCTTTAGTGTACACTTAGATTATTGATTTTGAACCATTATTGATTTTGAACCTCTCTCATCTGGAGAAATAATCTGACTTTTGAATTGTGGCCACAGAATGATACAGTGATTCCCCAAGAGCTTCAGAGCTGATAGCAACCGCTGCAAATTGTTTAGCAACCATGACTGTTGGATTCATGAAAGGAATATTACAGGTCTTCATGGATCAAAATACTGCATCTTTGAAGGAATGGAAACAACTAGTTTAAGAGTATCTCAAGAGAGTGGTTCAATTAAGTTAAGCACATCTTCTGACAAAAAAATTTCAGCAGCTTCAGTGGTCTGGTTTCGCTAGATTGATTTAGGATAAAGTAGAGATTCACAAAGTTTGTCTCAAGCATAGTAACTGTTTAGTTTAGTGGTTATTTCTTATCAAAATTAGTCTTCTGAAATTTATGGGGTATATTTAAGCTAATGATTCAAGATTCCTACAGAGCCAGAAGAGAAAGAAACATTAGGAAAATACTACAACAGGTATCTTCTACTAGTTAACACTTTTAAAAGCAGTTAACATCACGTGTCCTGTATCCATCCTGAAACAGCACCAGGCCAGCCCCAACTTTTCTTTTTTTTCTCTTTTCTCTTTTTGATTTTTCTTTTAATGAGAAAAACCTCAAGTTAATAGTACTTACTGCATGTTTGCTTATTAAAGACTATTTGTTAATGTTAATTGCTACCATTTTATATGATGATCAATGTAATCTACCAGGTTTCTTTTTATTAATCTCCCTTGGGTGGATATAGTTGATTAAGTCAACTTTAGATTACTATGTTATTCATTATAGAAATAAATTTAATACTATTTGCTCTTGGCTGTGATTTTATAATTAGTATTTTGCTTTTAAGTTCCTTTTCTTGCTTTAGGATTAGAATCCAGCTGTAGAAAACCAAATAGATCCTCTGAGTCATTGGATGCATTCATTACATCAACAGAGAAAACAACTCTATATATGCCACTAAGAAAAACTTTAGCTCACTTTTTGTTACATTTTCTTACAACTTTTTCTTCTAGAACAATTTTTAATTGCTATCCTGTTATTCCCCTTCAATATGAGCACAATAGAGATGTAGCTAACGTATCTTAAAATCTTCTCTTTCCGTAACCACTTTCAGAAAGATGAATTTGGAGACCTGTTTTTCCAAAATAATAATTTATGCCACTAGTAAAGTCAGCAAGTGGCAAACTGTGGTGGTGCATCCCCCTATCCCCACCCCCTCTCCAGGTCACACTACAATCTGAGAAAAGAAGATTGCTTTCATTTGTTTTAAACCTAAAAGACTCTACAAGAAGACATGAATGACTAAGAAAATTAAGCCCTAAAATAGAGGAGGAGATGATAAATTAAGTTTAAGGGTGTGCAAATAATAAAACTCCTATAATTAATTAACCACATAAATAAACAGAAGAATACATAACTACAAAAATGTCCTCTTTCATGAGTTATACAGTAAAAGTACTGATCTTGGGTAACAAAAATTCCTCATACCAGTTGAAATCTACTCTGACTCTATACTGACAGTGACAGGGACCAATTAGCCAGTAAAATGACACAGGCCTAACACTTTTACTGGCAACTTCTTAGCTGATAGTACTATTAATTTTTTAAATCCATGCTTTAAATGATGAGAGAAAAGTATATTATCTTGCCTTTCTGAGCAGCTGTAGCAGGGTGATCTGCTTTGGAATGTGGTCAACTCAAATAATGCCCTATTTTGCAAGTTATCAGTGGTGGGCTGAGAGGTGCTGTCATGTGCCAATTTTGGCATGGAATTATGCTAAAAGCAGTCTGGCTCACCGGTTCCAAATTAAGATCCTGATAGTTTGACAGATAAGCCGCTAAGGAGACCTGGAGACACATGGCTGGCAGTCAATCACTGTACACTCTACAGACTGTAGAAGTCCAGTCCACTTTCACACAGTTGGGTTACTCTCACGTATTCCTTCTTGGGTGTATGAAGTTTTCTCCCTGGGAGTAGGGAAGTCCCTTCAAGGATACTCCTTGAGGCAAAGTGAAAGACATCTGCCCATGAGCATTGGTGTGGTGAGTTGTATCGACCTCCACTTAATAATGGTTTCTTTTTTGCTAGCTTTATGCAATAATTTTGATAAAGTGCAGTATACCTATACTATACGCTGCTAGCAGTTTTAGCTTTTACATTCTGTAGTAACTAAATCTGATTAAGATCTTTTGTCCAATCATTTGTCATCTAAATAATAAATTAATTCATCTTTATATAAATTTATCTGATTCGCCATATTTAATCCTGCAAGACTAAGTTATTTAAACCATTGACAAAGTCTGGGGTTAAGACTGGATCTAGTGACATCCATATTCCTCTCTGAGAAGATTAGAAAGCAAGTGGGGGCCTTTCTGCACCCCGTGATTCAACAGTAGGGCTTCTCTAATAAACTTCCTCTGAAGTTCCCATTCTCATCCCCAACAGCGCCCACTAAGGAATCCACAAATCATTATTAAGGGGTATAAAAAAACCTAAGGGTCATGTAAACCGTGATCCAGATCCAGAGATGATGGATGGACAACATGCAGTCCAAAAAGAAACTTTGGATTGAATTGTGCCATCAAAACAATGTGGGGAACAAGCCTTCTGCAAAGAGAGACTCAAATCAAACATTTAAGCTTAGTCATATCGATAATTGAAAACATACTCAACATACTGAGAGCTTACAAGTGTTAAGTGATGTGATATGGGGCCACTGCCTCCACTGCCTGGCCAAGAACCCTCCCGCCTCCTGCTGGAGCCCAGCCTGGGATCTCTGACCTAGGAATGCTGCTGCAGTCCCAAGACTGAGCATGTAAAGTAGACACAATCATGGGCACCCACCTGGTCACAGCTGTGGCTACTCAGCCTCAGACAAGGCTCTGGCCAGGCAGTCCCTACATTCAGGACTCTCACCAGGCACAGGCACACACGGACACCTCCTCCTCCTGGGCTGTCAGAGGCAGAAAGCCACAAGTGCAGCAAACACACCACACTCTCCAGGTTCACAAACACACATCTTTACAGCTCTCCTTAGCACCAGCACAGCCCCTCTGCCTGCCCAGCATCCCTGCCCAGATCCCAGTCCCCCTTACCAGCCCCACAGGTCCCCAGCTCACCAGCTGATCTCACTGGGTGCTTGCTGCCCACATGCAGCACTCACACACTTGTCCCACTGGCAGGCCACACTCATGGGTCTCCCCCAAATACCAGCATTGCCCTGCTGCCTGCCAGATACCCCCCACCCAAACCTGGGGCCTCCTACTGCTGGCTGCAGGTTGCCAGTGAAGCCACACCAACACACCATGCACAGCTGGCTTGGGCAATGCACACAGACCTCCCCCAGATGCATGCATCACAGGATGTCATGCATGGTCCAGATCCAGCACTGAGCCCCTCACTGATTGTTCACTGAATTTACTGTCAGCACGACAGTAGCAACAGGGACTCCTCTTTCCAAAGAAAATCCAACATGCTTAGACTATGCTCATGTTTATATACTCCCTTGTGCAACAAAATCCAGTTTTGAATTCTTTTTGCCTAAAGACAGATTCAAGTTATTTTGAGTAATGAGATTTATAGTTGGTACAACACAGGGACTAATAAAAACAAGTAATTACAACTTTAATTATTCTACAACATACGTGGGATTATATACAGCAAGGTTATGGTTCAGGTACTAACACTTGGCCCAAATTCACATCTAAAACCCATGATATGCTATTTGGTGGGAGGGAATAAGGGTCTTCTTCAGGTCCTGAAAAAAATTCAGCCCTTATTTTTAATCAGGAAATATCGCTTCACCCTTATGTGAAACTCAAAAATGAAAGGAGAATTCAGTCAAAGTAATATAATTTTACCTGTGTCAAAGTAATTTCAATATATGATTCAGAATAATTTGACTCAATGAGGTTTTTGAACCTTGGCTGAGTTTAAAATTCAGGAAAACAGTCAGGAATCATTCTCCTTTAATCACCTATTGCAGCAGATTCTATGAAGTTCATCAAGGTGAAGCATGACTTTGCACCCTCAAGAGACACATCACCTCGAATGGTGATAATGGATAGCAAACTCCTTTGCTGAAAATAGGACAGTTCAAGTGTAATAGCAACACATTTTTTTTCCTGTTTTCAGACCAGGTGGTCAGACAGCCAACACTTTTTTAACATAGTAACAGCCAAATTATATCAAATCAAAGACACATGAAACTGGTCTTGTTCCTTTTTTCCTGCTACAACAAAGTCAAACAGGTGCCTAGTTCTTTCTAACAACTGTAATTTGTGAAATTACGGAATATAAGTAATAGCTATGGTACTTGAAAATGCCAATAAAAATAGCAACATGAACTCTGGTGCAGAGATGAGGAATGGATGGCAGGGGATGGAGACATTCTAATCTTACTGATCAAGTACAAAAAAGTAGAACTTGTGTTTGACATAGCATATCGCATTTTTCTTCATTACAATACTTTATTTGGAGATGCTGAAGACACTTAAAAATATATGTGCATTTCAGCTTGCAATTTTTCCTTCCACATACTTTCCCGCTCTATTTTTGTCATTCCTTCTTAATATGAGGAATTCAATGGTGCCCAATGACAGAGCAGGCAATCCTGGGCACAAACTGAAACACTGGAGGTTTGGAAGATCAAGAAACTTTTTTTTGCTGGGAGGGTGACTGAGCACTGGCACAAGCAGTGTAGATACACTGTGTAGCCTCCCTCCTTTGGGATATTCAAAAGTCTCCTGGACACAGCTCTGGACAAGCAGCTGTAATTATCCCCAGCGTGATCAGGGGGTTGACTAGACGCCCTCCACAGGCCCTGTCCAACCTCAGCCATTCTGTGATTCTGCCAACTCTAACTGAAAATAAAACAAAATCTGGAAGTATTTGAAACAATTTCTTCTTTTCCCACACCTGAAAACAAAATTTTGTACTGAAGTACTTTATTTTTTACAATCTTAGCTGTATAAAATGTATTCCAATGCTAAAATTTCTAATTTTGTTCCATACAAATCTATGACCCAGGAAAACTTGCATAGAGTACTATATTTGTAACATTGAAGTCCTTACTTAACCAAAAGAATTGGCAGAAATTGTACCTCAGCACGGATTTCTAGAAAAGTCACTCCAACACTAGTGAGCTTAAGGCACTACTTATAAGACTAAGCTTTTTTGCTTCTGCCCTATTTTCCCAGACACGTTCATACACAAACAGAAAGTGGGCTGCAAATAATGTAAGCTATTTTGTTGACCTGAGTGCTAAAAGCCTGAAGTACAGGAAAAATCATGTCATGTGATATTGAGTGTTTGAAATGTCCTGTGGCAGGTGAGTTATGAGCTGTGTTGGAAACAGAACTTTAATGTAGGAAGTGTAAGCACTAGGTTTCAAAACTGTTCTGTTTCTTCCATTGTACACTACCTTTTAAAATGCATTTTATTTCCAATTGCATACTTGAATCATTCAGCAAGTTACAAAAATTGGCATTAAGAGGAGATTTTGCTTCTTTTTTATTCCAAAAACCAAACCTTCAAAGTTTTGTAGAACTATTGTATTGTTTTTTTCTAATCAGGGATCCCAGAAATAATTACACTATTGTTCCTTTGCTGAATGTCTCACAGGAACGTATTTGGCTACAGATCCTATCCATTGTTATAAACCAAGCTGTAATTAAAAAACATTTCTACACTAGGTAGTTGGAAGAGAACCTGCTGAATTTTAACCAGCTGAGTTTCATTTTGAGTTTACAAATTAGGTACTTTAAACTTCTTAACTCAAGACAGTTATGAATTAAAAGGCTTGATTTCTCTCCTTGATTTTCTGGATAGGAAGAAGCAACTAAAACATCCCAGTTCACAATAAGTCAAATTAAACTTTAGAGAATGGGATGTAGGTCTGCATAACAGAATATATACTCAAGCATTACATGTTTTTAATTGCCATTGACATATTTTATTTCAGATATGGAGATTTTGCATCAACAAAAACTATTTCCCTTTGCTTTCTGAACTATTATGGCATACTTTGTCTTAAGATGACAAATAAATATTATGAAGGGAAAAACAACTTCAAAGAAAACATTCTGGAAATATTTTCCTTATGGAAAGATTGGTGATATGGAGGCTTAAAAGTGAAACATGAAAATAGAATTTACCTTTATTATGGAAAATAAACAAAATAATCTATATATGACATGATTTACTGAAAATTCACTAATGAATAAAGAAGTCAGAGGAGAAGCATATTAAAATAAAATCAAGTGTAAACAGTAGACAAATACCCTAAAAAGCCCATAGGCCATTGATGATTAAATGATGATTAAATTATAATTATGGAGAAGATATTGTTTGTGCACAAGTTTAAGGAAAAATCTATGCTTAATTACAAATGTCTTTGTGGAAGATGTCTGTTTCATAAAGTTTGTTCCAGGATCAAAACAGATTCCTAGTTCATGTATTACAACATTGATTTTTATTTATTTATTTTCTTTATGAGATCAAGCTTGTAAATGGAGGCTAAGTCACAAAAACAGATTAGTAACAGTTCCAAAAAAACATATCTATGTTTGTATTTGCTCACCAGAAAGAACTGGCAAGGTCTTTGAATTAACATATGGTTGCTGTATTTCTGTGCTTTATAAATAAACAATGATTTGTTATGTTTTGCAGTTCTGATTGACTTAGTGAAAGGTCCCTAAAATATACAATCTACATTCTCTTCCAGTTTGGAAAGATGAATCAAGGACTGTCGTAGTGCATCTCACAAGGCCACAAAGCAGCTCAAACAGGGCTTTGTATACTCAGCTCACTGATACACACCTTCTTTCATGTTTCATTGAACTTTGCAAAAAAATGTAAATCTGAGATAAAATCAATCTACTTTCTTAGTAAAAGCCACTCTTGCTTTCCCCTGATAATCTTGGCTCAACTCTGTGCTACGTGCAAATTGCACAGTAGATCCCTGCAAGTTGCTAAGAGAAATAGGGTTAATTTTTTTCTTGGCTGCTTTTAAACTAAACTTCCTCGTGCAGTCCCCATGGCAGTCCTTATTCAAGGATCCTGCTTGCATCACAGGATAATCCATTCTCCATGCTCATCTTGATAACTTACCCAGAGAACCAAGATAATGGAGATAGATAGGGTTTTAGTCAATCTTTCAAGCTAAACTAAGAATGAAAAAAAGAAAAAGCAATTGATACAGCCTCTTCATGCTACTTCTTCATACCATGCTAGCCATATAAATAACTGGAGTTCTTCAGTATATACTTATTTTTCCCTTTAAGGTAACAATGTCAGTATTGATTTCAGAATGTAAATTGTTGCTATACCAGATGATAATTTGATTTCTTCTGCTCAATTTCTCAGTACTAAAATTTCATAGAAATCTGTAAATTACATAAACTGCAAGGTATTAGAAGAAAACATAAATATAATTACCTATTATATCTGTCTTGCTACTAAAGCTGCACAGAACTGGCCTTTTCATAAAGGTGAAAAATATTATTAATTACAGTTTGATGCATGACCAGGTAGGAAATGACAGCGTGATGATCCCAAGCACATTTAAACATGGAGAACAAAGACCTGTCTGGCTGGAGAATTGTGTTAGTTTACCAGAGACAGTAAATGAAGAAAAACCTGCAGTGGTTTCTGTTATCCTTTGAGTCAATATCACATTCTTCCTGTATTAATGTGAGTGATGCTCCTTTGTTTTATTTTGTGTAACTATATTCTTTATTTCATAAACTCTTCCTCAGGTATTTTGTTTTGTGTTGGTTTTTTTTTCTTTTGGAGGTTTTTTGGTTTTGTTTGTTTTTTCTATTTGTTTTTGGGTTTGTTTTGTTTGGTTTGGTTTGGTTTTTTTTTCGTTTTGTTTGGTTTTTTGTTTTGTTTTACTTTGTTTTGGTTTGGTTTTAATCGGACATTTAAAAGGCAGAAAAACCTTAAAATAAAGACACTAAACACAAGATTATTATATATTTTAAAGCTTTGCCTGCCCAATATCCACCTAAAAGGCAAATATTCCTTTTCTTAATAAGCATTGCTATCTACCTAAAATCATCCTGACTGCAAGGTAAATTTGACATAACAGAAAAGCTAAATGTTACAATTTAATGTAGTCTAAATCAGAGAACTACCTTGTTCATCTTTGGAGTTTAGTAAAACACTAATAAATTTTAAACATTTTAAATACTAGCTCCCATCCTCTTGAATTAATTGTCTGAGACTCAGAAAATAAGTTCTAAGCCTAGGATTATCAAAATTAAGATCTCAGATATGTGCAGGAAAGGAAAGTGGAGAGAAAAGATGGAAATTTCTGTACAATAAAGGATAAAGTATATTAGCCATGTGTGCTGTCAGTAGAAAACTAAGCTCATGTTCAGAAATGTTATTCACCCGAATAGCTAGACATTAGTAAATCATGTTAGCATGACATATTTATTGCATATCTCTCATCAGAAACTGTGGAAAAATAGCCTGAGAAAGGACTCATTAAAAATGGAACAAATTTGTATATACCTATTAAAAATTAAAAATTAATGGAGAAGGAAAGGCAGCTCTAATGAACATTCATGTCATGCTAAAAGTTATATAATGGTAAAATAACAGTAACATGCCTTTTTGGGATGCTTGTACTCAATCATTGACTATAGATGACAAGGTAAACTGAGGACATGTATTAGAAAATGTAACACTGATTAATTCCTTTGACAACCCTGTTGTTATACCCTTGACATTAGAGAGACATGAAGTTCAGAGATTTCAAGTTTAAATGCCCCAAATTAACCTACCTAGATCTTGCACTATGTTCATAACTATTTAGCCATCTGACTTTAGATATTTATGACTTAAAATTTTCGATGTGTTTAAGAAAAGTATTTAAGATGCAAGACCCTGAAGAAATAGATCTCACTGATAAAAAGATACTAGACTGACTTACATATAAATAATTTAATTTCAATAGAATTACATCTTATGTGATCTTTAGTAATTTGAAGACTTCAGCGATCTTCAATTTACTTATTTAGTTTGATTTTGCTGATGAGGTATTCCTAGCATGACAGACAATGCACATTACAAGTGCACTCAATTGAAGAAGTATTTCAGAAGCACTGTACCAATTACAACAATAACCAGCATAACTTCTCTACACTCTGAGAAGTTTTACATTAGTAAAAACATGTGTTGATCAATAATGCATATGAAATACTAAATGTAGAAACAGCTGTTGCTGAGATATAACAAGTTAAATTATAGTAATATATTTACCCTGATTTACATTCTGTAAAACTCATCCAGCTTCCATAATGTGAGGAGGGTAATAAAGCTTCAAGGACTTAGTTTTACCTATAAATCACATTTTTAAATGTGAGCAGGAACAATTGAGAATATTTCCTGTCTCAGGACTGTACACTATCTGGAGGCTGCTTATAAAAGTAACCCTATTATTTTTATATATGAAAAAATTTACTACTGTATTTGCATTTACATGTACAATGTTAACATAAATTATGTTTATAGTATTTAATGAGTTACAGAAGAGTTCCATCAACTAAGGCTTATTAATTATATTAAGTAAACTGATATGCATAGTATGATGTCAACAATCATTACTGACACTGCATCTTATTGCTGAAGCCTAAAATTACTGTGCTACAGAAGTACTGTGTATTTAAGGTTTCATTCCTGTCAGTAACTACAGCAGATATGCAGAGTTCTGCAGTGACAGGAAGCAGGAAACTTTACAGTGATCTCCAGCAAAAAGACAGATGTGATAAAAACTCCCTTTAGTATTCTGTTCCATTAGCATTCTTTAGTACCACACATAACCTTGGATATCAAGCAGGCCATGGATCTTGTATGAAGGTAGTAATGCTTTGTCTGGGGTGATGCAGCCCTTGCTTTATACTATAATTAATCTTGTGATTTGGATGCTTTCATTTTAATAATGCACGTAAAAGGAAGAAAAACATATTTAAAAATCCTCAAATTTAACAACAAATGACCAGTGTCCACTAGGAAGTTTGTAAAAAGGGCTTTAAGGGTAGTCAGTGTCCTAAACTGAAAAAAACAAAAGGAGGGTGGGGGTGGGGCAAGAAAATCTGAAGGCCTTTAAATGATCACACTCTAAAATAACCAGTGCTTATAGTGACATCATAATGGGAATACTGACCTTTATTTATGTGAGTTTGAGGAAATTCAATTGAGATGATTGTATGGATCCTCAATAAAACAAAGATTAACAAAAGCAGAATTCTCATAAAGACTCTAAGGAGTCTTTATCTTGTATTAGCATGGGGAAAGGAGGGGATGCTCTCAGTTTAGGGATATTTTTGGAGAATAGTAAATTAGGACATTGCTTTCTGAACTACTAGTGGCTTGTATGACTATCTGTCACTGTCAACTCAGTGGCTTACAATTAATTCTGAGTCAGCAGTTGTGTCTTCTCTACAAGCGCAGAAAGCAGAAACAGCAGCAGCACTGCTCTTTGAGGACAAGAACGTTGGCGTGCTACGATTCTAGAAAGCAGCTGTACATCTATTAACATAAGGAACACTAGAGCTGTCACATTAGATAAATGGATCCCCATTGGAAAAACTGAGAGTGGACATGATTGCCAAGGATAATGTGGTTAAGCTAGTGCATCCTGGGAGAGATGCAATTTCTAGAATATTTTGATTTTGAAACTAATATCATTATCCCAATTGATTGCACACACAATAAGTTAACTAAACCACCTCTGTTAACATATCTGCATCTCTAATAGAAAAAGAACTAGAAAATAATGTATTTCCACCATAAACACATATGTTTTCTTACTTGGGATAGGAAGTCCTTAAGAACTACTCTCCTACTAATAGTTTTCTGAATTTATTTTAGGTTTGTTTTTTTATTTTATTTGAATCCCCAAAGCTTTCGAATTTTCATTTTGCATATGCAAACACATAATACAGAAAATGAAAATTTAAAAAATCCCCAGCTGTACATTTAGGATTCTCCAGGGAACGATGCATATTAAAAATACCGACTATAAACTTCTCTTCCAGCACATATACCATGCAGGTATATCTGTCTTGCAGTATCCTACGATGTCAGAGTTTGAAAAACTAAATCCACACAGAATGCTAGTATTTTCCATGGCTGATTTGGTTTGGTTTTTTTTGGTTTTTTTTTTGTTTGTTTGTTTGTTTGTTTGTTTTTTTGGTGTTGTTTTGATAATGGGTCTTTCCTTCCCATGCCATGTTAACTGTTTGGGCAAGTCTCTGCTACATGAAATTATAATCTCAAATAAAACACTTAATCAAGAATAAGCTTATGAAGGTGTTTCCACACAGAGGTTTCTATTTAAAAAATGTATCAGCAGCTTAGTCAGAAAGAGAGCTAAAAATCTCATTAACAAACAGGATGAAAAAGGAAAGAAGAAAAAAGACTTATTGCATAAAAATCAGCTATGTGACAGTGGTATTGCTGTACTATCAAAACAGCAGATACTATCAATGGTGTCTTACTGTGAGATAAAACAGTTAGGATATATTTTCTGCTGGCCTCAAGCAGAAGTCAAATGAGACCTGACAAGAATCACTATTATTATTAGACTCCATCCAATTTTTAGTATTTTCCACAAATTACATATGGCATGCTCTTGACACATTAAAGGTTATATGGAAAAGAACTCCAACTATCATTTGGATAGTTTCAGATAATGCTTCCAATACCATGTTCCCCTTAGAATAAGCAGAAAATGTTTGATAGTCCACATTATATTCTGATGTTGTATAATAACCTACTTTGTGCTTCTTGAGATTAATGTTAGTAAAGTAAAATCACACTGATGAAGTTCTTTCAGTGGCCTGAAGGAATAACTTCGCAGAAGTCTCTGAAGTTACATCAACTGATGCTAATAGTCACCTAATTTTACTTGGCTTCTGTTGGAAAAACATTCACTGAATCACATTCAGAAAATTACAGAACTTTATATGACCTCGGCCTGTGACTTCTCCATTTGCTGTCTAAAGAAGGACAAAGCAGGAAGCTGGACACCTACTTTGAACAAAAAACAATTTAGTGATTGGTGTATTTATTTTTCTAATGATCACACTAGCAAGTTTCTCATTTCACAAAATTTGTTGGATGCCATTACCTTTGATCCCAGTGTTTAAAACTGATGGATTTATTTGTGCTCTTTCCACCTAGTACACACGACCATGTTAATTAATACAAATAGCCAAGGACTGCTGACTTTTGAGCCCAAAGTTTACTAACATTTCAAGGGTAATTTGTACCTGTTTTGCAAACAAGCTTTTCATTAGGTAAATTAAAAAGCACAAAACTTCTGTCTCACATTTTATTTTGTGCAACAATACTAATTTAAATAGAAGTGTAAAAATCACAGAGCCATAAAGGAATGAAATTGCCCTTCACAAAAAAACAATTGTAAAGGTATATGCACATGCCTATGTGTCTTCATTTTCCAGAGAATATTAAAAAAAAAAAAAGTCCATATAGGTTGTATCTAAACCTAAATCAATTGTTGACAAATATTGCTGTTATGTCGTGATAAATTCTACTTTACTAGCTATCTACTGAACAGACAGCATATATTTCTGAGTAAGAATTTAGCATTAGAAAAGTTATTAAATAAATTGCTTCTATATATGGGCAAATTGAACTGAGTTGTTTTAATGTTGATTTCTCACATATAGTAGTTCAGGATCCTTTCTGATATGATCCTTTCTATGACAGATGGGCGAAAATGCATGGTAGCACTTTGAGATTTAAGGTATTATCAAAATGTAGAATAAATCACAGAGCTCAATGCCTCTGGAAGGCACCTTATCTCAGTCTTTGCAGGTTGACAAGGCATGTAAAGAATGCATCCAAACTCCCCGGTTTGATCTCTATTGTTGACAGATCACAGATATGGAAGTCTGAGATATTTCCACAGGAACTGCAAATAGGATGATAACTAGTCAAAAATGGCAGACAACCACACACCTATTTCTTCAAAAATGTGGAAGTGGAAAGCTGTTTTTTTCTTTAGAGAGGGTGAGCAGAGGAAGAAGATGTCATTACATTACAGTTGCTAGTTTGGCTAGTAATATTTTAAAAAACAATGAAAAAAACATGCAAAACAAGTTTTAAAAAATTCTTTGAAATGGAGACTTCAATGCTTCTTCATGCAATTTTGAAATTCCTTAGTAGAAGGAACAAAGTGGGCCTAACTTGGAAGCTAGTAAAGTCACTGGAAAGTTTTCCACCGATCTCAATGGTATTAGGATTGTTTTATCAACATTTCTGCTAACACTAAATTCTATAAAATTCCAAGTTTTTCCTGTCTTCTGTTATTTTTATGATTGTTTCTGACTTTACCAACCTTTTAAATATAAATTACATTACTCACAAATATTATCTTTTTTCTAGAGACACTCGTTATATATATTCTATCTTTTAGCCCTATGGTGTTGGATTTTCTTTTCTATTGTATGCTAATAAGTATTCCTTGGATATAAATAATTAAATCTGATTATGGCTTCTTAAACAAGCTTTAAGAATATTAAATAATCACTTTGGTTTGACATTAAGTGTTCTGTGTGTCAGTGTTTTGTCTGTGTGTGCAAGTTCCTGTGCCTGAACTTCTTAGAATCAAATAAATATATTTTACTTTAGTAGCTTATCTCTCCAATTTCTAAATGGAGATCAAATTCTTATGTGTAATTAATGAACTGTATATAAAGCCTGCCCTTAACTTCTGAATTATGCAATGTCCAAAAAATATGTAGTAAAAAATTATGTGGCAGTCAAAGCAAGATCGACATTTCAGTATGAAATGACAGGCATGCTTCATTAAAGGCCAAATCCTGCAGCTATTCCTCACAAGGTAATGGAGGCCTTGCACTGCAATAAGGAATGCTGATTTCATTGACAGGTAATTACTCTGTTAATGCCTCCATTATGCAAAGACAGACCTGCCAAACTGCTAAGGTGTCAAGCATCCATCACTTTTGGTCAGACCAAACCTCCCATATATGCAGGTTAAAGGACAGCCAAGTCCCACTTGGCACAGATGCATTCACTTTGGTCCTTGAAATACCACATGCACTGCGCCCAGGCAGAGTCACAACAGCTGAAATCATGTATTGGAGGAAAAGAGCAGCTAGCAGACTTCGATCAGCCTTTTTGGTAATAGGCATTCCTCTGCAAGATTTCCTGGAATTAGGGAAAAAAGCAGGTATGACTACATTTGGATATATATTTTGTACCCCAAAATTATCCTTTTCCACAGGAATAGTTTTATGTAATATTATATGTAACTAGTTTTATTGAAAAGGAATACAATCAAAAGTATAATATAATTAGTTCTACATCATATGCAAACAAAAGCCTAAAATATGCATATATTAAGGAAATGCCTTCTGTGCAATTTGAAAAAAACAGAGGGTATGAGCGTTGCTCTGTAGAGGTAAGGTTATTTCTCAGAAAAATTCATAGTTTAAAATCTCTAGAATTGAAATTAGAAGCCCTCTGGAATAAGGTATTTTGAGTAGAAATCCTAATAAGAACAGTAAAAATATAAAAAATAATCCAAAAATTAAGCTGTACATAGTTAACTTCATAATAAGGAAGCCAAATATTTCCCACACCAGGAAAAAAACTATATGGTACGTGCTCTGGGTTGACAGATGGAAGAAAAAGAAAGACAGATGTGTTCTAATTTCTTGGGTAGGTTTTCGTTTTTCTTTAGTCCTTTTTTTCCATTAGATGACAATCAGGCATAGATGAAACTGCTTGCTCAATAACACTGGCTACAGATATTCACCAGAGCAGTAATGCCAAATATCCTTTAGGACTTTGCCCACTAGTATAATCTCAAATGATATTCAGTAACAAGCAAAATGAGTAACAGCTGGCACTTTCCTTAGAAATGGCAAAACACCAACCAGGTCCAGTTTGTGCAGCCCTGGTAGAGGGGACCATCTGGAATGCTAGCCTGAATCTCAACAATTAAAATCAGGGGCCAGGTCAGACAAGTGGCATCTTAAAGAATTCATGATACTGAGTTTCTAAGCTAAACTGAAAATGACAGAGAAGCCAACATGTGAGGGAATATAAGTAGTCATTCTCACCCAGGGGATGGAGGGTGATCATGTGCTTAAAGTACATGAGTTAGAAGACAGACCCTGTGACACATTTCATGTGTAATAAAATGTAAGTCAATATAATCAATACAAAGTTTTCAATTAAACGCAGAATAAGATACCTGGGGTCTCTCTTCCAGGTACTGAGAAGCTCCTGATGGTGGCCAGCTGCTGTCAGCTGCCAGTGATGTGAAACACTTAACACTTGTGCTTATTGGTAAGTGGGAAAGATCGTTGCCCTCTTTTTTTTTTTTTTAGCTAGGCATGATGTGTTCAAAATCTAACATGATATTTGCAAATTAATTTAAGATGTTCAAATGGCAAATGCTATCCAGATAATAAATACTTTATTATTTTATAATTTTAAGTAGAAGAAATCTGCTTACAATTTCAATTCACTTCATTATGAAAGGCTTGACACTGAGAAGGGAAGGATGGAAGAGACAACAGACAGTAGCACTGTGAGAGGAAAAACTCAAATAACATAGGAAAGAATGCTCTTCCCTTACAAAATTTACAATCTGATTGAAGACTGGATGAAGTAAAGACAACAAAAGAGCCATGGGGAAATAACATAGGTAGCATCAACAACTCCACATGATTACTGTGGTTAGTGAAGTGTCCTGCTTGATGGATCTAAATTATTATGCTTTCTAGTTGTTTCTGGGGATATACTTTTCTTCTTAAAGGAAAAAAAAAAAAAAAAAAAAAGAAGAGTGAGAGAAAAGCAGCAGATTTTGCCTTTGCCTCTTTTGCTATGTTCATAATGTATTGTTATTTTCTTTAATTTTTTCATTGCAGTTCTATAAGTAGGAATTTTACTTTAAGATATCCATTGTCATGCTTCAATTTTTAAAACAGTAACAAATAAGAATTATATTTATTCTTCTCAATGCCCCCTGTTGCCGCCCCCCCCTCCAGACACTTCCCTGTAAAATCCAATAGTCAACTACCTTTAAGAAAACAAATACAGGAAGACCCTTATTAAGTGATGGCAAGAACAGGATATATGTGATAAAATTAAATTTGCCCAGGGATCACAGATGACAAGAGAAACTTATTTATGTATAGCAGAGATAAAAGTAAGAGGATTGAAATGTGAGCCCTCTGCAGAAGAAAATGGGAGACTTGTTTACCTGGGATATGGAGAAGGCTGAGGTACATAACAACTTTTTTGTCTTGTTCTTCTCCAGCAAGTGCTCCAGTCACAGCATCAAAGTTCATAGAAGAGAAAGGGAGGGACTGAGAATGAAAAACTGCCTACAGTAGGAAATGATCAGATTCAAGACTATCTAATGAATCTAAAATAGTCAAATCCTTGGAACATTATGAGATATATCTGTGGGTCCTGAGACAACTGACAAGTGAAGTTGCTGAGCCACTATCCATCAAATTTTAGAAATCATGGAAGTCATGTGAAGCTTGTTCCCACTGGCTGGAAAAGGGGAAACATAAGCTCAACATTTAAAAGAGAGAAATAATGAAGACCTGGTGAGCTACAGGCCAGTCAGTCTCACCTCATAGCCTAGCAAGACCATGGAGCAGATCCCACAGGAAATTTTACTAAGGCACTTGGAAAAGAATAGGTCACAGACAGCATGGCTTCACTAAGGGCAAATAATGCCTGTAAAACCTTTTAGTTCTCTACAATGTGATTGCAGTGTTTGTGCTTATGGGAAGAGCACCTGGACTTGTGCTTCCCTACATAACATCCTGGTTTCTCCACTGGAGAGACATGGATTTGACAGATGGCCTACAATGGATAAGGTATTTGGCTGCACTCAAATAATTGCAGACAACAGCTTGATGTCCACGACCAGTGACAACTGACATTCCTCAGGGGTCCCTTTTGGGGCTGGTGTTGTTTAACACTTTTGTTAGCAAAGTGGAAACTCCATAGATCTGTTGGAGTGAGTCCGGAAGAGAGCCACAGAGATGATCAAATGGTTGGAACACATCTCCTATGAGGTCAGGCTGAGAAAGTTGGGCTGTTCAGTCTGGAGAAGAGAAGGCTTCAGGGTGACCTTATATCACCTTCCAATACCAAAAATGGGCTTCCAAGAGAGCTGGAGACGGACTTCTATATGGACATGTAGTGATAGGACAAGGGGGGATGGCTTTAAACTGGGAAGGGAAAACAAAGATTAGATACAGGGAAGGAATTCTTTACTGTGCCGGTGTTAAGGCACTGGAACAGGTTGCCCAGAGAACCTGTGAATGCCTCATCCCTGGAATTGTTCAAGGACATGTTGAATGGTGCTTTGAACAGCCTTATCTAGGTGGAAGATGTCCCTGCCCTGGCAGAGGGGATTGAAACTTGTTGATCTCTAAGGTCCCTTCCAACCCAAAATGTTCTACAGTTCTGTGACACTATGGTATTCTGCATAAACACTTCTATCAAAAGGTTGTGAAAATACATAAACATAAGTTTTGGTATCATTACAGGAATTGTTTCAATCTTAGATTATGTCATTAGTATGTGAGCATCTACTCAGCTCACTCACTCGGTTTTCCTTTATTGCTACTATAAAGATATTTTTAATTATTTTTTTTTTTCAAACATACAAAGATCATTAACCAAAGTGGCATAATAACATATAAGAGTAATCCAAGTGAAACCACAGAACTACTTATTTCTATGAAAGTATGAGTAAAGCTATACACTACATGATATGGATATCTATGATAATATCCAAATAGTACTTGCATAAATAATGGTGTGACAGTCCTCCAAAACAGCAACTCAAAACTGCTTCACTCAATCCTACTTTCTATCTAAACTTTAATACAATGCATATGTGCATTGTGCCAGGCTCCAGAGTAAATACTTCAGACAGTACCAAGAAAAATTTTCACTGGTACCTAGCACAAAGATCCGCTATGTTTATTTGTGATTGTTTTCAATTTCATATTGAGATGATTAATCAGAGTAAATGTCTTTATTTTCTGCTGTTTGAACTTCAAGAAATGATCTCTTCTGGTTTATCCTATTATAAGGATCGTTACAAAAATGGGAAACAATTAACACAGGGTTTAATGCGTGAATGCCATAGAGCTGAAGTAATTGCACTCAAGGTCTGCTAACTTTTTAATCAGGCATCTGTTTGCAAGCTGCTCACGATTGATTCTGAGGGAAGAACTAACAAAATCTAGGCAGCAAAAGCAGGTGTGCCAAAAAAGCAGACATGCTGGATACACCAATGAAAGCTCTAGAGGTCAAAAGAAGCAAAAACTAGTAAAAAATTCTTCTTAAAGACCTTTGCTTGGGATCCAGTCACAACTGAGTAAAATTAAATCACGCAAATGAGCATAGAGAGAATTTTTTAGCAAAATAATTAAGAAATATGAACAGCAGAACCACAAAAGCCCAGCCTAGAGAAGACTTGCCAGTAAGAATATTAGTGAGCAGAATTAATTAGACTGGGGAGTTAAAATTTTCACATGCATTTTGCTACATGTAATAAATAAGAAATACCATAAGAAGTTTCCGGAATTGCAATTAGGACACTTAGATTGCCAGCATTTTTGCCTTATTTTGGAGAAATGAACAGATCTAATTTTATTTGTTAAAAATATACTTTTTTTTTCCTTTTTCTAGTAAGTCTATCCACCATGATTAAAAGAGTTCTAAATCTAAAAGTGCATACATTGCATAGCACTGGATGTACTTATAAATTACATGTGTTGATGGAGACTATAGCTACACCCACACGTATCTATAGAATTACAATTATATCAGAGGCAAGTGCAAGAATATAGTCTATATGAAAATTGCATGCTTGCATCTCTTTTCAAGAGAAAATATCCCTCCCCATTTCATACACAATACTACTCCTAGTTTAGAAACATTTATCTCCTTTCAGGATTGCCCTCAATAAAAAATTGTTTAGGTATATATGTTTGCATATCATCTTCAGGGTTGGTGGGTTGGGGTTTTTTAATCAATAGTCTTAACTGAATCATATTTGCACTTAATTTAAACTATTTTGGCCCCCTTCTATATGAAATACACAGTTTATATGACCTATATAACAGTTCTGCATAAGGATTTTGACCAAACTCCCTAAAACATCTAGATTAGAAATAGAAAACTATAATGATAAGGTTTTGGCCCTTTTTAATGGATATCAGGAAAAATATCTCACTTATAAACCAGTAAACACCACCCATTTCAGGAAAAAAACCTAACATAGATTATAGGTAATGCAAGAGGTTTGGAAGCTTTATTTCACAGAAAACTCTGAAAATCTGCTACAAATAACATTTTTTAAGAGACTGTCAAAAACCAGGATTGTGTTGAAACCTAGACATTTCTAATAAATATTTTGCAAAATCCTAATCCTTCTGCCTAGTAACAATTTCCCTGTAAATTCCAGAAATAGGTTTCCTATCTTCTAGGCATACTTTAGTGAAGAAATAATTACTCTGCCATCTTCCAGGCTATGCTCTTTCTGAGACAAAGCAGGCAATGATGACTTAGAACCACACTAACATGTTATAGTGAAATAAGGGTATCTAAGAATTATTCTAAAACCTTACTTTTGGGTGTTTTTAGTTTTGGTTTTGTCTTTTTTCTTTTTATTTCTATTTAGCAAATCCCACCAAGCACAAGATGTATTAATTAACTTAGAGCCTCAGAGTATACGGACACCCACATCAAACTGGATGGATCCAGCAGCATCACTTCAATTTCCTTTAGAGCTGGTTGAGTACAGATGCAGTAGGATATCAAAAGCTTTAATCATTCCCTATTTGCTTAAATCAAAAGCATCATCTCTTCTCAAATTGTTTACCAACACTTGAAATCAGCAAGTTGCAGCAGCTTAGGCCCAGCAAAGCAAAATAGCAAGGACAGCTTCTAACTAAGGTAGATGACAAGAGGTGCCTGAAAGTTTTTCTCTCTTCCTATGCCTAAATGGTCACAGTTTTGCAGAGCAATACTGAGTTCAGTGGCCACTATCTCGCCTTGTGATAAGCATGGAAGAATAGTCACATATTTGTGAATCTGCCAACACTCCAATGACAGTTTTCTCTCTTTCACTTTCTTTCTAACAGATATCACTCAATCACTCTACTGTCTGTCATCTGCAGGTGAAGGTTTTAGAGAAATGAAAAGCAGTGGTCTGGCAGAGGGCCACTCACACACTCTCACAAAGAGACCCTTAATCATAAGGGACTTTCACATCTCTCTGATCTAGGAGCAATTCAGGATACATGCCAGGAGGAAGAAGAACAAAGACGCCAGCATTTGAAAATTCCCTCAGTGCCTTAATAACACTGCTGAGATGGCTTTTGCCAGATTAAACAGACATGTTCCTTTAGACCCTAAATATTGCTCTGAAACTAATTCCCTAAGCATTGTCCAGAGTTTAAAAGGGTTTGGGATACCAACAATCAAACTTTGAAGTAATTCTTCAAATTCCAGTGGAGTTGGCTGCAGAGAGAGCGAGAATACCCAGGTCTTTCCAGGCCAAGGAGAGAGAGGGCAGTTTGATTTTTTCACAATTGTTGTCTTTAAAGGACTTGGACAAAGCAATTCCAACACAGCTTATTTCTAAAGTGCTTTAAAGTAAAGGCTAGGTGTGGGGGTTAGGAAACTAGCTGGTATTTTCTAATGTTGCCTACATTCAGCATAGCATTCTGACTCTGAAGGAGAACACTACAGGAGCTGTGATACATTAGTGAAGCCAGACAGTATAAAGATCTTCCTTCACTTGCTATTTTGTTTTGAAGTAACAAGAAACTACACATTTCAAGTTGGGGATTCTATCTGATATTCACATGAAGCATCATTTTTATATGATTCCCCCAAGTGAGGTAAACAACACAAACCATAATTGTGTATAGTAAAAAAAAAAAATTAAAAATCTTTGAAGAAAAATATTTGTAAGGCGTCTGATGCTTTAGTTTCTTACATGCCAGCACTTGCCTTCATAATTCCTCTGAGACACACTCAAATGTTAAAAGAGCCCATTTGCCTATCTGTGTTCATTCAGTTGAACACTCAGCAGGATCACTTTCTTGTGATGTTTCTAGTATTTGGGTTAATTTCATTACACTCTGTGAGATATTCATCATAAAGAAATATCAGGATATCAAAATGCAATGTAATACTTAAATTCCAGTTCACTTACATGAGTGAACTAAATTAATGTCAACCTGGAAATTTGCTCTGAGTTATAAGTGAATACATTCATTCTTTCCAAGCCCTTATCAGCTTCTGCAGAATCTAAGGTCTTTAAAAAATTCTGAAAAAATGGTCTCGAAACTGTAAACTCAATGAAGGCAATGTGGTGCTTGCTTTCTAAATCAGCAGACAGACAGCTGGAGTGCCACTGCTGTAACCCAAAGATTTGACAGGCTACAGCAGAGTTAAAACTGACAAGAGCCTTTCTTCATATTTTCCTGCTGCTATTCAAAACTCTCTGAGCAGCAGGAGACTGACGAGAAGGAGGTTAATTTTGCTCTGCAGCAGTTTAGACTATGAAAGCCTGAAGAAAGTAAACACTATAGAACAGCTTCATTCCTATCAATTGCTGAACATGTGATTTGGGGGAGATGAGTTAGCAAGGCAGATATATCTTCAGCCAGATTTTATAATGTTTTTAAATGTGATGCTTCGGTTTCTTGGTTTGGTTTTGTTTGGCTTGTTTGTTTTTTTACTTATAATTTATTTATTGATTTCTCTTTTAACAACTAAAATCCAGGAAAGCAATCCTGAATGTCATTTTTAATGCATTGCATTGTTCAAGAACACAGTCATTTATGGGAAAGCAACACTTTCTCTTATATATTGGAGACAGATGTAAGAGGCAAATTTAGGTCCCCAAGGGGACCTGAGCTAGATCACTGGAAAGGAAGGCATGTGCACTGACCAAGGCAGTGGAAACCAGCTGAGTCTTTAAAAAAAACATGACAGAGAGAGGACTGAAACTGGATAAAAAAAGGACTGAAGTCAGGGCAGTAGTTCGAACCTTGTAGTTAGGAAAGAAGAATGAAATGAAAGGCCACACAAAGATAGTAGGCAAGACCAAGTGGGTATGACAAGCCAAGGACAAAGTAAGGATAGATATTGATTCTTACTTGCCAGTGGGGAAAGAGGAAGGTGGTGAAAGGAAGCAAATGTCACAAAGAATTGGAATAAAAGCCTCTAGCTGGCCTGAGCAGTTTGCACTAGGAAACGGATGGGAAAGACAAGGAGAGACACACAAAGAAAATGTCTAAGAGAAAATACTCCTTGATTCAATGTCAATGGAACAGAACTCTCCTGGGAATAAGGAAACCTTCAGTAGCAAATAGTATTCTAGTGATCAGGAATGGATAATTTGTTCCAAATCTAGGTATTCAAAGCTATTGGTTAAAGGTTTAAATAACGTTCCTGGAAAAGCTATATGATGAATCCCTCTCAATGAGATTTTATCCCTACCTTCACTATACAGAATGTATATGCTACTGAGGAAGTTGTTTCATTTTCTACAAATGACCAGTTGGGGTGAAAAAAAAGATTACTTTTCAAGCCAGTGGAAAGAAATGGGCATATGCCAAGGATGCCATGTTAAGCACATCATCCTTAAGGTGGGATGAATTCCTTTCTGTCAAAGACATTTACTTTACATTGACTAAAACCAATGTCTGCATGACCTTGTCTAAGTAAGATGAAAGGTTAATTGAAGCCATGTATTTTCTCCTTTAGTTTCTGCTCTGTATTTCCTGAATGGTTAATTTAGAGTTTGAGATTTGAGATCATGCATACAACAGTGGTTTATGTGCCACTTCAAAGCCACAAAGGGTACTAACATCCTTATGATTCTTCACTGGAGTGCAGAAACAGAGTGTTAACATTTGCAAAGCATTCAGAAACAGTAGTGATAAATGTCATAGCAAATTTTGTGAGAAAACTAATAGCTCTGTCTTCAAAACAGGATATGAACACTGGAACAAAAAACATCAACAGATAGTGAACAGGGAGGAAGGCAAATATTGAATTTAGCTCATTAACTTGGACTGAAGATTTTGTGCACTGAATAGGATCAAGATTCTTTGGATATAATGATTGATATATGATTATATAATTAAATGCTTGTATTGCAATTCCTACACACAGGAGGGGCTGAATTGAGTCTCCAGTAAGCAACATTAATAATGGCTTCTGGGTGCTATATTCTGAAACTTCAAAATAATGATTAAATATAAATTGGTTTTAGTGGCTATACCATGGCAACTTGAAAACAGATAGGGAGAGAGGATGCCTTGCTAAGACAGTCCTGCTTGGGGGAAGAACATCAAAGTAACTGAAAAAAAACTCTAGGCCTTCCATGCAACTTTTTGTTTCATTCATCTTTGCCAAGTTTTTTTTTTTAAATCTTTTGGAGCTATGGTTCAGATTTATTTCCTGTTTGTTTTATTTATATTCTCTTGATCCTAGCCTAGGAGTTCTGATTGTTTCTATTTGTTATGAATTAAAGCAAAATGACATTACAAAGACAGTCACGCTTCTGTTTTTCAGTCTGTCTTTTTAAGCCATCACCAGAAAATAGTGTTTTTGACCATATATCCTTTAAAATAAATGCATATTTGTTTTAAATTTTCTCATATTTTTCAACACTCACTGTTTAGTTTCTATTTATATGTCTCATGGATTGCAGATTGAAATACTTCCACAAAGACAAACTTGGCTCAATTTGTATGCTAGTCTAACTGGCAAGAAACAACAGTGTTCAGGACTGACTCTCTCCTCTCTTTGGAGAAAAAACTGCTGTGAAAAGTGAACCAATGCACACAGTCATTGAGAAATATGGAAATGCTGTCATTGGAAGTGACAATATGGCTTGCTTAGTGAGGATTTCCTTTGAATGCACAGCTTCAGAATTATTTACTAATTAAAAATGTTTTACCATGGAGAAACCCTTTGAGATTTGCCTCTTGTTTCCTAGGGTGCAGGAGCGTGAAATCATGGATGAATGAGCTATAGCACCATAATTTGCTTCTGTCAGTTTAAATGAAAAGGTCTGAAATGGACTGGTGAAATTAGTTCACAACATTTTTACCCACCAGTAAATGCAATTTACTTTTATGATAACCTGTAACCACATACTCACCTTTCACAAACTTGTAATCTTGTAGCAGACAGCTGAATTATGTGGCCTATATGCTATTCCATGCCCTATTTAGACTGGAAGTGAAGATACCAATTGGCATTGAATTGCCAACATTTAGCATCGAGAATGTGTTGCTTGCATCTAAGGTCGAAATTCACCTATGCACAGAGAGAGCTCCTACTCTCCAGTTTGTCTCCTCACATACACAGAGTAGACTGGGGCTATTTTATTCTGATGTGTACAAATAGCAGCTAAAAAGAAAAACCTTAACTATTGGGGTAGAAGAAAGAAAGGACACTTGCTAGCAAAGAGATATACACGTGCCTAAAGAGGACTGGTGTGACTCTTACTAATAGAAGAATAAAGTCACTCAGCTGTGAAATTACTCATAATTAGGAAGACCTCATTCAAAACCCAGCTACAACAAGATACTAGATAAGCAAATCAAAATCATCACTTCAGTTCTTTAAAGACAGATAGCATGCAATATCCATCTGTTAAGCAATACCACCTGTTCTATCAACTCATTACATTGTTTGGAGTATTAAGCAGGAAAGTCAATTAAGTCAATCCATGTGCAAGAGGACCTTCATGGAGGGTGAGCAATTGTTCTCTGCTACCCCCTATCTCATCCCAGCAAGGAAGAAACAGGATAACTCCAAATGACTTCATCTGTCCCCTGTCATCTCCACCTCTTGATGAATAATATAGGAGGCACTGACACAATCTATATAAAAATTGGGTTTTCTTTTATTATCAACACAAGATTATTATTAACCATTCTTACCCAGAAAGAAATGTAATGAAGTTTTTCATTATATTCCTCTGAGGGAAGGTTAAATTTATGCGCCCAAGCCCATCATCACCTCAAAATCCTCAGTTTTCCAGCTCACCTTATTTTAGCTAAGGCCTAGTATTAAGTTGCAGTTATGACTGGTAGGTGCCAATATATGCACATTTATACAAAAACACTTGTGGTTGCCATATACCCCTGTTTACACAAAATACGCATTTTAGTGTACAAAGAATCTAGACTCCACAATTCAGATTCTACTTTTATGGCCTGAAATTATTATTTTCATATTGATTTAACCCTTTCCTTGCAGCAAGCCATCATAAGAAGAAAACATATTATGTTGTCTTGGCAGAAAATGGCAAAAGGCTGTGAGTAAATGTCAAATCAGAAAATTTTTCGGGAAAATTCTGACACTTCTATCACAACATAGAGAATACCTCAGTGAGGTTTAATTCTTATCAGTGTAATGTGGAATTGGATATAAAGGTCACACACAGCCCAAAATCTCCTCAGTGAGGACACGCTTAAGTGGCATAATGCTGACATAAGAAGTGAATCCCAGCTGCACAACTGAGAAGTTATTTTTGTATCCTGACACCTGCTAAATACAAAGAATGAAAAAAAAAAAAACCACCCCCTCTCATCACCAGAAAAGCTGACAAGGAAATCACTCTTCCAGGAACTAAGAGGCAGTGTGCCAGTCAGTGTAACCCTCTGCAAGAATGACTTATTGTATTGATGGTGTTTGATTAGGGAGAGTTGTAGTTACCTTAGTTAGCTTGGCATTTTTAAATTTAAATCCTTAAATCTTTTGATTTAAATTTAGTAAAGCTAAAAAGAAAAGGATGATTTAATACGTCCTTCAATGTTATTCATTCTCTTTAGCTGGATAAGATTTCTCTATAGATAGGCATAATATTTCCCTATCTGCACTCTGGTACACTTACATAATAATAAAAGTCAACATTTACTTTAATGTGTAGACAAAAATGTGGTTTAATCCCCTTCAATTTTCATGTGCAATTTTACATAGATTTTTTTCTTCCTTTTTTGGATAGTCACAAATAGTAATTGTGATTAATAGGAAGGGAAAAAAAACCTAAACAAAACCTCAAAAATCCCAAACCCAACCAAAAAAAAACCCCAAACGAAAAACAAAAACAAAAAAACCCCAAGGACAACCCCAGCCCAAAGACTACCAAGCATCTCAGCTTTCATTTTATTGTCATTCCTTTAACAGACTATTTGTAACACACCTATATGTTTATTTAGAAAGCTTTTTCATATTATCCAAGCCAATTTCATGTTAGTGTTACAATTATTAATTTCTAATACAACCTAAAATTCACTAGCACCTCCAATCAAATTTCAGCTGACCTGCAGAGTCACCATGAAATCCCAAACAACACAGGTACTCATCTACAGAAAAACTGGAAAGGAGGAAGCTGGACAACAGTGTTCTAAAGATCAGGTTATGCACAAACCATAAGATAAAGAGCAACAAACTACAGAATTTTTTCAGATCGTCAGAACATGCAATAAATAACATCGAGTTTGTGGGTTCAAACCTTTATGGCCCATTTACTTGAGTTAGACTCAATGATCCTTGTGGATCCCTTCCAATTCAGAATATTCTGTGATTCTCCTAGAAATTTTTTTCAGCCAACCATATGTTGTTGAAATTCCATCAAAATCCCACTTTTACCAGTTGTGAATTTCTTCCATGAAGCTGCTTTTATATTTTTAGTTTCTTTCCAAGGCTAAGAGATTTACAGTCTCTCAGTCAATATGGGTATTCAGGTTAAGTTGTGATGCCTTGAGAGGCTACCTAGAACAGAGGCTAGACAGTGTTAAGGGAATAAAGTAGGCATTTATTAAAAGGCCTTCAAAGGACACACCTTGGGCAGTACAGGAGCCTGGCTGAGGCTACCCCCAAGACAGATGCCAGGTCGTGCCTTTTCACACTTTTATAATTTTTGGTTCATGTACCTATTGGGGTCAATTGCCAATTACAGCTTCAGGTCATGAAATCCCATCCTCCCAGATTAACCTCTTCAATTCACTGTTTATAACATTTAAGCCTGAAGCTTCAACAGCGTCCTTGGTTCTCAGGCTGGAAAAGGATTGCTCTGTCTAACTGAACTGTGAGGAGAACTTGCTACCTTTGTATGAAGGTCAGAGCTACATACTAATGCAGTACAGAATCTGGGAAATATGAAAGCTAAAACTTAAGGCATCACCTGAAAGATGGAATCATAAAATCATTGAATGATTTAAGCTGGAAAAGATCTTCAAGATCATCAAATTCTCATCAACTATCAGTGTCAAGTCCACCACTAAACCATGTCTTCAAGTGCCACAGCTGCACATCTTTTAAACATCTCCAGGAAAGGTGACTGCATGGCAGCCCATTCAGGGCATTTTAGTAAAGACATTTTTCCTAATAGCTAATCTAAAAGTTCCTTGGTGCCACTTGAGGCCATTTAATCCTCCCCTGTCACTTGTTACTTGGGAAAAAGACTGACTCCCATCTCACTACGACCTCCTTTCAGGTACTCATAGAGCAATAAGGTCTCCCCTGAGCCTTCTTTTCTCCAGGCTAAACAACCCCTGTTCCCTCAGCCCCCTCCCCATATTTGTTGCTTCTCTTTGGATACCCTGTTTAGGGATCTACCTGTAGTATTTGCCTGATATTTACACCTCTTTGATAACATAAGTGAGCATTGGATTTTTGGCTTTAAACAACTTTATTTTGGCTAGCACAACATTAATTTTTTATTATGTGGTTCTTTATAAAGTTATAGTCTCCATCTGAAGAATACTATGCATTTAGAATTTGTGTCTGTAAGGAAATGAAGGTGCTTTTGCAGTTTTTTGATTACTTTCTTATTTTTGTTGAGACAATCAAATAATGCTGTTTTAAGTAATGTTTCTAGATTCCTTTCTCTAGGTCTTTACATCCAGATTTTGCCTAAATTTGATGGATTTTTTTCTGTCTGACAGATTAAGAAAGCTATTTCTCATCTAAGTCTACATGACTGAAATCTCTATCCATCTCCTTATCTTAGACCTTCATTACAGCAACATCTCTTCCTCACACTTTATAAAATTTGGTCCTGCTCCATTTGTTTCTGTGTTTTAATGGCAATACTTAAAAATCTGAGTTCAAAAGAGAAAAAAAAAAAAAAAAAGAAAATTATAAATACATACAAAACTCCTCTTCCCTAAATGCCTGTCTTTTGATCTTTATAAGGTATTAGGAGGCCCTTCTCACTTCACAAGGGCAGCAGAGCCAGCAGTGCAGCATCCTACATCACAAGACCTACTTGCTGAGTAAATCTGCCAAGCTACAGCAAGAGCAGTCATGCTGATCAGTGAAGGAGAGGACAGAGGGAAGGATGACAACAGCTGGAGTGAAATGCAATGCCGTTGCCTCTGCACATATTTCAGGAGCTAGATATGGTTGTCAGTTATCTTTATTTTGCCTGTACACATTTGAGAGTGGCAGCTTTTTCCTTTCTGGAATATGTATACAGAATGCAGGTTTCCACACAAAAGCTATTCCACCTCTGATACCTTCTCTAATTAGCTTTTATCCTGCAGTAGTTTTTCAGTGGAGCCTGAACTGCCAGCCTGCTGTGACTGAAACACACCCATCATCAAGGACATGCAACCCTTTTCCTTAAGCAGCATTTTTCACTGGATACATACAGGATGCAGGATAATACCGAAATGGGTTCAGATCCTTTCTAGAAACCCACATATATTGTGTTTATCAGAAATTTCTCAGCTCAGTGGCCACAATGAACTCAGTTCCTTCCTTCAGACTTACTGACTTTTTTCAAGAGAATCTTAGTTAACCAAAGCCAAAAGACTCTGAAAAAGAATCAATGTCCTCTGTACATAACATTTTTTGTTCCTTTGATAAGAAACTGTGAGCTTTTCATTTAGGTGAACCCCAGTCCTTGAAACACTAAGCATTTAACATACTTATTTAAGTATGAGTTTACTTCCCAACAAATCTCTTTTTCCACAAAACATGCCAGCTATAAAACGAGGTGCAGCTATTTGAGATTTCCCCACTGCTGCTCTTCTCTGGCATACAGGGGGAGCCTGAATCTCTTCATAGCACTGGGATGTTCATAGTCAGTCCTGTTCTCAGGCTGCAGCCAAGCAGAAGGCTTTGTTCAGCATTTATCATTGTGATCTGTGACACTGGCTCTAGTTTTATCATATTTCAGAAGTCTATGTAGTTTCATATGGTTTAAGGTGAGAGGGGTCTATTAGATCATCTGCTCTGACCTCCCATATATCACAAACCATTAAGCTTCAACCACAAGCCCTTAAATTAAGTCCAAAGACTTTAGTTAGCACTTTGGTTCTCAGAAGACTAAGCTTTTTGCCAAAGGCAGACAGAAAATGAGAAAAACAGATGCTACTAATCCAAACTCCTCTGCAATGGAGGACAATTGATTAAGTGAGATAAGTGATTTATACACACCTCCAGTGTTAAGGCATTTACCATAGAGACTAAAAATTGTGAAACATGAATTTAATACCCTGCTCTTCTTTCTGACTTCAGATAAGCCTCTTCCCCTTTCTTTGCCACAGGTTCTAATTTCTCAAATAGTTGTAATTAAAATCTCCTTTCTCAAACCTTGTTATTACAATGTTCCTGAGATAGAGTTATCAAGTACTTTTATAAGCCTCTTGTCTTTTGTTAAGTAATGCTTAGCTAGGAAAAGTCTGAGTATCACAGTCCTTCAGTTTAGGATTCCGTTTGCTATTCTGGTTCTTAATTCAAATCCTCTGCTGGCTTCCACAGTGCTACAAGGCACTAAGGGCACAGTCCTCTGGTCTGCACCCTACCTTTCCTGTCTGCAAATGATGCAGTTCACTGAAAAATGAGGTGGTTCATTCATTCACTCTAAATTAAAACCCCATAGGAAGGGGAAGAAAAACGCAGGTAGAAGATTGTTATTGGATTACTGATTTATAAGAGCAATTCAAGGTTACCAGCACAATTTCACCTTCTAGCAACCCATGCTGAAGAAAAAAGCTGGCACAAATTCAAAGTGCTGTTCTGCATACACCTTTGCTACAAAATGGCAGTCTACTTCTGCAAGTAACTTTTAAGAATGTATATTAAACATATTTTCTACTGGAACAGTGAAACAGCCCACAGAGTGTTGTAATTTTGCTGAAATTTTGTTCCAAAGAAGCAAAAAGCTGATGATGATGACTGTCTTTAATCCTTTCTTCTGAAATTACTATTCACAGAATTGAAAGAGATCTACTAGGTTAGCAAATCCCAAACCATGCTGTCACAGGCAGACATGAACTGTCATCCTGTTCATTTTCTATTTATATTATTCTGTGTATTACAGTGCAAAATAGAATTTAAATAAAAGTGATTAAACTGAAATTATTTTTTTAAATCCCTTCATATGAGTCTTCAGATTTAGCTTCAATTCAGAAAGAAAAGACATTTCAAAAGCTCGAGATCATTCATGAAAAAAAAAAAAAAAAAAAGAAGAGCCTTCAAAAAAACCTAATAAAAAGACTTCTTATAAATGGCAGTCTTGTAACATTTTTTCCCCTGCTCCAAAAATTCTTTCAAGTAAATCTGACAGGGCAGCAAACAGGAAAAAGAATCGGTAACAAATAGTAAGTGCAGCTCCCACTGTTCATCTGAGAAGAGAAGCCAGCAGAGACACAGTATGTAAGTCTGGTACGAGCACTACAACAAAAGCACAAAAGCCAACCCAGCAGGGTACATACCATCTCCATTCATGCCTAGGTTAGTTCCATGCAGAAATCCTTGCACACAGGAGTCAGAACATACTCCCCTTCCCTATGTCCACACTGTGCATCTCACAGTTTCTGCACACCACACATTTTAGACTACAAGCTGTTCTTTTACGCTAAATTGCAACTCCACCATACAGACCTGTGCAAAAAACCTCACTGAACTCAGTATCAACCAAACTTGCTTTTAAGCCACAGGGGGTAGCATTTTTACCATATGAATGCCAAAGCTTCTAAAATGTGGCATTCAAAATATTTACATACATCTGCAGGAAATATAAAGCATCTTCCTTCCTTCCTTCCTTCCTTCCTTCCTTCCTTCCTTCCTTCCTTCCTTCCTTCCTTCCTTCCTTCCTTCCTTCCTTCCTTCCTTCCTTCCTTCCTTCCTTCCTTCCTTCCTTCCTTCCTTCCTTCCTTCCTTCCTTCCTTCCTTCCTTCCTTCCTTCCTTCCTTCCTTCCTTCCTTCCTTCCTTCCTTCCTTCCTTCCTTCCTTCCTATCCTTCTACTTGTATCATTGTGCAACTTTGCTGAGAAAAGTATTGCAAAAGTAATCAGTAATTAATGAAGGGGAAAGTGAACAGGTGTAAAATCTATTTGGTTGTTGGCACATGACAATTTTTGTATTAATAGAATGGTTTATGTATATTATTTTTTTGCAAAGAATTCTGAATTCTATAATTTAGGACTGTAACTCTTGATAAAAAAAGTGAAACATAACTGGAATATATAGAAACAGCAAGGACAATATTGGTTTAGGACTAGATTTGAACTCTACTATGTAAAGAGTAGTAATTATCCAATTGCTTGATACAGAAATCAAACACAGAAATTACCATTTGTTCCTACAATTACAGAGTCAAAGTTTTCTGGGTTTTTTTTTGGTTTGGTTTGGTTTGTTTTTTGTTTTTTTGTTTTTTTGTTTTTTTGGGTTTTTTTGTTTTTTTTTAACTTTAACAGTGTGCTTAAATGCTGAAGCTCCAGGATATCAAAGATAAGAATTACACATCATGAGACATTTTTGTGTCAGTGTTAAACTAACACCTCTAATCTATTTTCTTTCCAAAGTAGTTTGCAATAAGTAACTCTGTCTTCAATTATATATTCATATGGGAATCTCATTTTACATTTTATTCATCAACAGAACAGATAAAAGCAGTTAGAAAATACTTGATAGCAGAGTTTTACTGCAATATTAAATCATACCTTTACTATAAAGGTTGAGAGAAGCATTATGTGAGGTTGTGTTACATTCCAGAATTTTATAGCCTTGAAAAGAATCAGCAATAAATTTGAATAAGGCTGAGAAGGAAAGCAGCTGGAGATGCAAAAGAGAAGTGACACCTTTATACTGTACTTCTATTTACCATCTATCTGTCATTTTTTTATCTCCACATCTTGAGATTAGAGATCTCTCTTTGCATAGGTAAAATGTCAGTGACAACTTTCTGTTTTAACATCTTAGGCTGTCGATGACACTTTGGTTTAATAACTTTCAAAGAACTTCTGATTATTCTGTTTCTTACTTGGAAGAATGAGAAATACAGAAGGGGAAATGGTTGCAGATGAAGTACTCTAGATGCATTTCCTGTTAGTTTTTAAAATTATTGCAGGTTAAAAGAGTAATTTATTTGCTATAAATTCTCTAAATTAATATGAGTTACTTCAATCACAATATTTACATAAAACATATAATGGATGCCTTTGTATGCATCCATGTTTTAGCACCTGCAAATTCCACCCTTATAGTTAGAAGAAATATAGAAACTAAAATCTGAGGATAACAAAATGTTTAATATTGACTTCTTGCCTTGTTTTGCAGGGGGTGAGGTAGTTCCAACAAGTTTGAGATAATACTAGTAAATAATTTTAAAATCTAATCCTCAACCAAACTGAAGATTTAATCATCTTCTCAGTAGTTTCAGAGCTAGTATAAAATTTAATAGATTTACATACCTTTGTAGCTAAGGGTCAGTAAATGTTTTTGGTTTTTTCCTAAATTTCTAATTTCACAGAATTCTGAGCTAAAGATATTCCTATAAATGCATCTGTGGGTGTTTGTAGAGAATTAGAAAATTCATGGCATAATACAAAGCCTTTCCTTTACACTTTCCATTGAATCAAACTACTTTAGAAACTACATTGTAAACGGGTATTGGAAGAAATTTATTGTCTTTTTAAAATTGTTAAAGCAAAAGGAACTGTGAATTACTTTTTTCATCATTTTTAGTAAAAAAAAATTTTCCTAATCCTTATGAATGAAAAAATCACAAGTTTGCAAACATTTTCTACAGGTATCTTTGCTGTACATTTAGGACTTCTATATACAAACATATCCCATTACTGTTTCTCCTGTGACAATTCTAAGGAAATTGAAAAGGTAGATAGCCTTTTGTGTCATATACTAGTAGGTTTAATATTCAGAACCTTTTGTGGGCTATAATTTGAGACATTTTCACCCCCTTTATAATGAAGTTATGTTTTTAAGATGCTGATTAGGAAAATGAATTATCTAAACTGGAAGTAATGAAAAGCAAATAATCTTTTGTCCTTTATGAATTTGAAAATACTGAATGTGAATTACATATGGCTTTTTCCAAGAAATTTTAAACCTGAATAAATAGTGAATGCTGTGCACAAGAAATGAGAACACTTTCCATGCTCAGCCAACCCCTAGTGTGCACCTGCTGCCTTAACAGGTTTGACAGAGATGACATTAATATAACTGTCACTTCAACATCAGCCATAGTTTAGGCAGGTTGGTTTGTATATAATGCACTTTCCCAAAACAAAAAAAAAATACAAAACCTAGACTGTTCTTCAAATCCTTCTTAACCATACAGGAAATCATTACAAAGCATATGCTTCAATTTATTTTTTTAATTCTAATAACATCTTGAAAGCTTTCATTTTCCACTTCTGATAATAATCTACCCTAAAAATACACTTGATCAAAATACTTCATAGTTTCACAGCCATTATATCTGTGTCTGCACACCAACTGTGTATTTACATGTCTTTTTAAATGTGGATAGACCACATTTCAGAAATTTGCACTTAGATTTTATATTACACAAAATATTCATAAATATCTATATTTGTGT
This sequence comes from Luscinia megarhynchos, assembly GCA_034336665.1. Classification (NCBI taxonomy): domain Eukaryota; kingdom Metazoa; phylum Chordata; class Aves; order Passeriformes; family Muscicapidae; genus Luscinia; species Luscinia megarhynchos. The sequence goes on along the minus strand of JAPFBE010000003.1, from coordinate 52,607,447 downwards.
CTCATTATCCAGAGAACGTACTGAAATTGCATTTTGAGATTCTATAAAAAGGGGAGTGCGTGTGTGTGTTTCTTTTCATATTTCTACAGATCCATAGAATACTACAAAAATAAAATATATAGAAAAGAATAACAACCTGCATTATTTTAACCCTCAGCTAGATATATATTTTCACTTGAATTTGCTTATAAAAATAATGCTTTAAATTAGGTTATTCAACATCATTTACCTTCACCCAGTCGTTCAAAAAATAAGGGATTCAGTAAACTTGAAATGACAAACACAAAAATCTATTCATGAAGGAAAGCAACATGACCTGCCACTCAATCAATTACTCTAAACTTTACTTCCAGACCCTTGCTTCTGAACTTCATAATTTTTCATTATGAAAATGAAACGTTATCATCAATATGTTTGGCAATTTATAAAGTAAAATGATGTGGCTGGATGGGAAAATTCCAAAAATAGCCTTCAGAGGTATTATGAAGTTAATATAAGAAAAGAAAAAAAAAAAAAATCTACATTTTCTTTGCTTTCGTTTTCTTTCAGCTAAGTACTGACTGTTCTTCCAAGTCTGGTCAGAGATCATTCAAAGCAGTACACACTTAAGAATTGTTTAAGAATATCAGATTTTTTGCTTCACTATAGATTGGTGAATATTTTGACAATTAATGAACTACTATAACCCAGTATCACTCTCTCAGGGATGAGTCACATTGTAGAGGGTCTGCTTTCCATTCTTAGACCTTAAATGAGGGGCAAAATTTCATCTATTTCACCACTGGCACTGAAACAATGCGAAACTCAGAGAACAATAGCTATTAAAACTAAGGATGCAATCTTAGCTCATTGTGCAAACCTAGTTCAATGTAACTGATATACTTTGTCAAAAATTAATGAGAAGAAAGAAGTTCATGATGTGATTGCATTTAGATACAAATATATCTAAAATGGGTCAGGGTAAGCAGCCTATTGACGTGCCTATATCTTTCTGCTTCATCAGACAATTATAAGGTGTCTGATTTTTCAGACAGTTGAATCTATTAAAGTCTAGCTCTCTGCCAACGGTGCTCTTGGCGTGTGATAAATGTATTTCAGTCTTCAAATTTAGAATCAGATGCTTAAGTTGAAATTAGACATCCTGGATAACTTACCCTTAACTTTTTATTCAGAGGCAAAAATGGTTACATCTATAGGCATCTGTACAATACAAATCTACTTTATTTCCTTTGGCCACAGAAAGATGAGTTTTCTAAGATATGAGACTTGGATGTTTTAAATAAGCTAGAATAAATATTTCTTCTAAGAAGAAAATTCAACTTGCTGATCTTTCCTAAACTACTTGCTGGCTGAGGACTGGAAGCAGTGGTGTCAGCAGTGAAAAGCATATCTGCTGCTTCAGATTAAAAATCACTTAATTCAAATGCATTTAATTCCACATTATGTTAGCATTAATTTGAATTTAAATTAAATCCTTAACATCTGATGCTTATTTATGAAACCAGAGACATAAAATTGCATGCAGAGCTATAGTATACATACAATGCATTCAGCTAAGAGAATAACTCTTCTGACATGTATATAAACATAAATAATACATATTTATACTAATCTCACAAAAATATCAATGATTGGTGTTCTCAACCTTCCCCTAAAAGATTCCAACAATCTTCTGAAAAAAAAGAAAATCCCAATACTTTGTTGATATTCAGTGTGTGAACCAAATATATGTGGGTAACACCAAGATGGCCACACTCAACAGCTGAAGCTTATTCCATCTTAGCTGGGGCAAGAAGTGCACCACCATTCCTGGCTCACATACCAGAAAGTTCTAGAGAAGGTACAATTCCTCATCAGGCTGTGTTTTACAATCTCCAAGCTTCTGTTATCCTGTACAAAAATTCCACTTCCCAAGAAAGACAGAAAACCACGTGAGATTTTCCAGACTGCGTATTCTTAGTATCCCCCAGATGCAAGGTCATCTTGAGCAAAAAGAAATTCTAGAAACAACCCTTTCTCCTGGGCAGTATTCCATTTTTAACCCTTTCAGGCCCACGTTCAGCATTCACAAATGGAAAGGACTTTTAGCCCACAGCCATTGTGATCAACAAAACGAGAGCATGTCATAGAGGTTAGTTAAATGTGGTCATTTCTGGTTTTTAATACTGTCCTGTGAATATGCCTCATTTTTCCTCTAGAGCTACAGTGCTACAAGCCAATCACAAAAATGTATAGATCAATTATCTTAACTGGGGTATGCAATGCAGTCATTACTTACTGGTAAATCTTCAACACAGTCCTGATATTTTGTAAAATTCAGTTCTAGTGAGCCATTTACTACAGGTACCTTACAATTTTGATTCATTCTACCATGCAACTTGAAGCACAGAAGCGAGACCTAATCTAGGAGTCTATTTAATCCAGTCTATCAACTTGGGTGCCTCAATTAGCTGCTAGAAATGAAAGCATGAACCTTCAATTTGTTGTAATGGCAACCCAGATTTATCTTATTGCAGGGCTGGATTCATACAGAAGGATATCATCCATGTATGATCAAGCATGCAAGTACCTGGGGATTTGTTTTTCAGAAATTTATCTAGTCTATGTGAATAGTGTAAAAAGTATTACTCAAAAATTTACCATATTGCCTTTTAACATATTCTATTAAAAGACAAACAAAAAAAATTACATTGAAGCGTTTATATAATAGATAGATACAAGAGATATGGCTTTGGATTATACAAATAAAATATACAGCTATGTAAATTTTTCAATAGCCCTGGAGAACCAGTTATGAAGTATGCCTACATACACACATCCTGAGGAGAAAACACTCAGAACACGCTCATGTTTTCAGGTGCTGTAGCACTGGAGAAAACTCCTTTATTTTAAGGGGGTTTTTGGCTAAATAAATAACTGCTCTGGCCATGTTTTATCTGTGGGCCACATCCATAAAATGAGATTGTACTATTGATTATAATTTCCTCTTCATTTTAATGACATTTGAAAAGCGTTGTAGCTCACTAAATGAGCTGCTTGGACTCCTTTTCTGCCTGGTTAGTGACTACCAGCAAGTAGCAGCGTACAGCAGGGATAGTCTAATTACTGCCAAAACCAAAGGTCATCTAATTCCAGGCAATGCAAATAGACTAATTATATTGTTTCTTAAGGTGTCTTCCAGACATGTGTCAATCAGCAAAAATAGCAAATAGCAGAATAAGCAGTCCTACACCAGCATAAATTCAACATATTTCTATTTAGAATAATGCAGTAAAATGACATCTCATGAAAATGGTTGATAGGGAATTTAATTACTATGCTTTATAAAAAGGAAACCATGGGATATTAAAAAACCTGAAAACTCTTTCTGTGACCTTTAAGTAATTAGTGTTTCATAATTATGTACATGCAGTCTGTAGTTACATTTTAAAAATGCCAATAATTTTCCCCCTCCAACAAGCCACACATTACAGTTATTTTCATTTATATTCTAAATAAGGAAATTTCTTATTGGACAAATATTTTTCATCAGTAATCTGGAAGAAAAGAAAACAGAAAAGCACACACGTAAATTAAACATTATAGAATTCTGCTGTTATGATTGAGTTCTATGTACATTATCTTTAAATTTTTATTTAACAGTGTTCTTGATTTCAAAATTCTCTCTGAAACATCTATCCCCAGCAATAAAGAGAGATCAGCAGCAGCACACCATACCAATGCTGTATTATTCTACCATACAGGTAACATGGTCATTAACAAGGCTTAAAAAATTAACAAATTATTATACAAGACTGCTGAATAAGGAGTCAAGCTTGTGAATCCTATATATTGTGTGATAACCAGCTACTATCCATCACACTAACTGAGAGTTCTGCCTATCCTGCCTTCATACGCCTGAGTAACAGACCATCCACCAGCTCCTGTGGATGATCCTGAGAAAGTGTCAGCTCTGAGCTACTTCCTTAATTCTCCAGTATGAATTATATCTGAAACAGTGCTGATATTTCCTAATGTACTACATGTGTTTCACTTCTACCTTTCAAAGTTACTTAGCAATGCCATCATTACTTAGGTATGAGGCTTACAAAGGCTTTGAAGTTGCTGATAGGCAGCATGTATGGGTCCACAGTGCCAGCAAAGCCTGTTTCAGAGAGCTGAAAAAGGCAAAACCTGAAATGCTGAGACAGAGCACAGAACATGAGAGGGTACAATCCATCTTGTCTCACAGGCTGTCAAAGAGAAAGCTCAAAAGAAACCAAAAAACCCACCTACTGCTTCTGGTATCCGCTTACCTGTTGGTGCTTAGGCAACTTAAAAACCAAATGACAGAAAAAAATGTTACCAGTCAAACCTATACTGCCTGTGAGAATCAGAAGGCGCTTTGGGTCAGGAGGAAGCTCACAGATCACTTTGTTCCAGTCCCCCAGCCATGGGCGGGGACATCTTTTTCCACTAGAGCAGGTTGATCAGAACTCCAGGGATGAGGCGTTCACAACTCTTCTGGGCAACCTGCTCCGGCGCCTCAGCATCCCTCTCAGCAGAGAATTTCTTTCTTATATCTAATCTAAGCCTACTATTTTTCAGTTTAAATTCTGCACTCGTTCTCCTATCACTATTAACTTGTTAGCTCAGTCTGCAGCTGATATGAAAATTTGGGGTTAGGCTTTTTAGGAGTGGGCTGTCTTTAAAACCCACAATCAAGGAAATTTCAGTTTTGCTAACAAGCTTATGAGACACTTACAATTTTTATTTTTTGGGCAGTCATAAACTACTGGCCAGTACTGACTGGTCTAGCCCAGACAGGCTGTCAACTTACAGGGCGTAACTAGCAAGTCAGGTTTGTCACTAGTCATTGTTCTTAAAGGAGTTACACAATACCCCACTGAATACAAGGACAAAGAGGTAACAGGAGAGCAGAATTAAAGCACCTGCAGTTGCATGCTGTGTGTTGCTTTCTCCCATTCTCAGGACAGAACATTTTAAAGACATACACTGTGTGATGTTATATCCTGTAAGCTGTCTACCCAAACTAATGTAATCACAGCACTATCAGTTTGCAGGGCCTGAGTTCATTCTTCATAACTTATGGTGCTGAGTGTCAAATTAGTGTTTTGGCATTATAAGTGCAATTCTACTGATACATGGTTTTCTGTGGATGGAGGTAATTGCATTGGTTCCAAGTACTGAAAAATAAATTTGCTTTTATCCACCAGTTTTCTATCCTACTTAACTAAAATTTCAGAAGAAGCAGAAGCAGGCTTTCATGTGGTGAAGTGTCCACTACAGTGTTTAAATGAATAATTTACTATCCAAATTGACTGCACCGATCATTCTAAATTTAGAGATATCAGACTTTTAACAGATGGTACACTACAGACAGTAACTCTTGGTCAAAAGTGCTTCTAGAATATGCAATTCTCTATGGTAAACTGGTCCATCAAATCAATCTGGCATTTTGCCTCTGGGGAAGGGTAGCATTAAATCCTCTATAGAAAGATGAACTTCTCCCATAATACACTTGGTCACCTGTGCAATGCTATACATTCTTGACTGGAAATAAGGAAAAAATCTGTATGCTTTCAGGTAAGTAGAATTTGTTATGGTTTCAGCTGGAAGGTAGCCAATATCCAAATAAATTATATTTTATATTAAGAGTATGACCTTAAGATCCCCTAATCTTATTGACATAAGTGGAAGCTCTCTACACACAGTATTTTCAGTAGCAGACAACAAATTGGCACGTAGTTTAACAGTTAGGATATAGAAAGGAAATGAAAAGAAACAGAAAGTGTGCATGCTTTCTATTTTAGGTTAATGCACTTCTAAAGACAGGAAATATTGTGGCTATTTGACTTCCTGTATATTATAGATACTACACTTCAATTATTTCTTCTTCAAATTCAATATTTTTGCTTGACATAGACTGTATCTTTAAAGGAAGAAAATGAATAAAGGTCACATTTTTACTTCCAGTGACAGAAAATCTATCAATTGCATCAGAAAATAGTTTCCAGGATTAGTTAAAATATCCACCTTATTTTTAGTTTGATTTGGTCTATATTCTGCTTTTAGCCATTACATGTCAACATTTTCCTGCCTGCAAATTTAATAGACCAGCATTAAAAAAATCTTGTTCTCTGTATAGGTATTTATAGCTTCTAATCAAATATCTAAGTTTACTTCTCTTTTCTTTCTTTAGACTAAGCTCAGCTTTTCATTGCAGAGCACGTGTTCCAGTCCTTTCAATGAATTCTTCCTGCTCCTTTGACATTTTCTGTTTTGTTTTCCTAACTGATAGCACCAGAATAGGACACAATATTCATGAAATAGTCATACTAATGCCAAGAGCTGGGACAATATAATCTGCTAAGTCTTACCCAATATTTGCATAGTCACATCTTTAAAAACCTTTCATTTTTGTGAGCTCACATTCCACTGTTTATCCAGTATTACTCTCTGCAAAGTTTTTTCACTTTGTGAAAGTGACTGCTTTCCTGAAGTAGTAGTTTTCTATTTGCATATAGGGTCCAACTTCCCAGGATTTTACTGCATTCACAGTGGAATTCACATCAATTTACCAAGTTTGATCAGTATTAGCTGCTTATGTCTTTGTTACCAACAATTTACCAAATTATGTGGCACCAGAAAACAGAACCATTACTGACACAATAAAACAAGCATTATGGTTTAATTCTTCAACATGCAAAGTAGCAGAGAAACAAGAACCACTTTCCCTCATATAGCACAAATGCCCTCTTGGTTAATTTTCTTCAAGTTAGAAAGTTTGCCTTGTACTTTATTTGTACATTCAAATATGAAGCCATTTGGCCATGCTATTCACACTTGATGCTGGGGAAAGTGCTTCAAGGTCAGGAAAATCGATAAAAGAAATTAAATAACTGAAATCACAACATTACTCTTTACCTCCAGTAAGTTATATCAGTAATTCGGTAATGTTACAAAGAGCTCAACAAGACCATCCAGAATGATATTAGGCGCTGTTTGATGTCAAGCAAAAATACAGTTAAAAGAGACAGGATGCTCCTTAATCAGCTGAGTGGATTTCCAAATTCCCTATAAACAATCCAGGTATGCACCATTAAATCAAAATAAAATATGCAATAGTTTGCAAACCTGAACTACACTGTCCCAAAATTTCCATTTAGTTGCAGTGATAGCAGGAATCTGCTACACATTTTTAACTTGTACTTTTCTTCACAGTTTAGTAAAAGGGCATTCCACTTTGCTTGTTCACTTTGAAAATTTATTCTTAACAGGAAGAAAATACAAGTAATTGCTGGGATAGAGCTAAGTCTGATTTATGTTTCCAATTTTTGTAAGATTTCTTTCTCCCCTTTACCCAGATTGAGTACCTATTGTTTTCCTCTCTCGTAATAAACAACTGGCAACAGTAGTTGATAACAAACCATACTAGCACTATATTTTGACAGTTGAAAGCAGTAGCAAAAGCTTTGCTATTCTATGCTAGCTTGAAACAAAATTCACATAGTTAATAATCTGCAACAGAAATACCCCACCCAAAAAAAAAAAAAAAAAAAAATACAACCAAGAAAACCCCAGCCAAAACCAAAACAACCCACATTATTAACAAGCTGACCATAGAGTCATACTAGAGGTGCAGCAGACTGGATGCTTCACTCTTTATGTAGTGTCAATACACATTGGTAAGGGCTGTCACTCTCTAAGTGAGAGACACCTGAGTTTCATCATGATTATATAAAATGGCCTCACAAATAATACAGGCATGGGTTGATTGAGTTTATAAAACATACTAAGTTCTCATGACATCTAGATGCTCTGAAAACTGGCCACGGTTTGTATATCCTAAGCCACCTAAGCAAACCAAATAATCAGTTGCAGTTTCCAAAAACAAAACAGATTGAATTAAATCTTAAAGTGATATTTATCATAAAGTGATAAAAAAGGAAAAAAATGTTTGTGTTTAAGAGGAAAGGTTGATCTATGAGCAGAATCTGAATATACTAATTAGTATTGTTCATATAGCATGTTATTAAGGGACCTTAAAATACAATGTTTGAAATGGAATAATTATTTTTAAGTTCACTATCTTTGAAAGCAAGGGGAATTGTTTCCAGAAAAAATAGTTCTACTTATAGTGTACAAAACTGACAATTACACAAGGACTTGCGGAAGACTAAAAGATCAGAAGAATATGTAGGAGTAATTTCTTCTTTTTCTGAGTTCCTCCCATCTTATTTGGGATCTCCAAGGGTATATAATACAATTCTTGATGCTTTCTCAAAGAGACAATGACAATAACAATGCCAAGTGAGTGGAGTTTTGAACAGAGGTGACTTCTTTTGAGGTGAAACTGAAGTATACTGAGCAGTGTTGCTTTCTTCTGAGTGCAATCTTACACAACCTTGCAACGCAGAAAATTAAGAGGATAAACTCTTAATGCATAATTATATTTCTGTGTTATAATATGCTATCATAATTTAGAATTTGCAAACATATCTTTAGCAAGTAGTTATCTGTCTGCTGATATAAACCCTACATTGGATCTCACACTAAATCAACCTGGAAACATTCTGTTGTAGGAAGGTGCTATTCTGCTTGATATGCTTTGTATCCCTTTATGAGCATTTGACATCTGCTCTCCAAATCTGCTCTGGCTGCCTGTTGTTTTTCAAGTGGAGTTTGAAGTGCTGTTTTTGACCTATAAAGCCCAAAATGACTTGAAGCTTGCTCTTTTGAGAGACTGAGTCACTCCCCATGAGTTAAGATTACTGACACCACTGAAGCACCTTCGAGTGAAAGATAGGGAAGTAATGGCAAGGTATATGAGTGCTCTTTCACTGTAGAATTCACTTCCACACCTATCTGAAGTGATCTAAATTTGTTAATCTTTAAAACATACCAAAGTACCACCCATCTATACAGACATGCAGGAGCAATTGCTGTCATGAGGACTGAAAAGGGGAAAGGAAGGCTTTCTGTGTACTGTGTTCTGTGGCCAGGGAATGACTGTTGCCTACTGACTAATGTTCCTGTCCATCGTGAATGGCATTTTAATTTGTCAAGAGCACCAATAGGTCAAAAAAGATATCTGAAGGTGTTCTAAAGACAACATACAGCCTTTTAACACCCTACATACAGAGATGGGAGAATTAGAAATAGCTCAGTGTAGGAAAGTGAGCCTAAAAATCCACCCCCACCCCACAAAAACGAAACACCTCAAAAACAAGCAAATAAAATAACCCCACAAACCTACATTCACTTGCTATTAATTAAAGTGTGAAATAAAGTGAGGAAGAGACAAATGGTATGCTGAATGATTCTACAAAATTATGACAATTACTGCATTATTAAAAGTCAGGACATATATTCACTTATAGCTTAACTGCTTTCATTCTTCTAATTGAAAGACATTTAAAACCAGTGCTGGTTTGAGACCTTCTAAGTATGTTCATTCATACCATCTGCCCTGCCCAAGGACTTTCATTAGTAGTACCACTTTCATCCCCAGGGAAACAAAAATAAAAACCAACCAAAAAACCTTGTCACCTGTAGGTGACTAGAACAGACTTCTACAGCCCTCTAGTGTTGCCAGACTACAGACCCCGGGTATAAATGCTAATATTTGCCCCACACTCTGAAGGAAACCCTTCAGATTTCGCCACTGTTGGACATGTAAGTTACACCACTGAAATCACATTGCTGGCAGAGTGAGTTACATTGTTCTCATGGTCACATCACACAAGGGACATGGTACCAAAAGCTTAGCTCCGGCCTTTGCAAATAAAAGCATATTTGCAGAAAGGAACAGGGAGAAAAAATTAATATCAAACATTCAGGTTAATTTGCTGTGTACATATTTAAAGAGCTGACTGGAGAGTTTCCTCTGCCTGCTTGCAGGCCCTCAGCAGCACTGACGCCTCGTTTCTCCTTTTGCTCCCTCCCTGCTTCTTTCCCAGTGAGCTCCCGTTGACAGAGCCTACGGCTATACTCTCAGAAATCATATAAAACCTGACAGTGCCAAAATTTCAACCGCAAAAAAGGTGTTTTGAGGTGTTGCCTTTCAAACCTAATTTTCCCGGACAGCTGTGTGGTGCTGGCAGCGCGGCTCCCGGCTGCCCACGGGCTGCAGATGGAGCTGTTGACAAAACAGTTCGGAGCGCCCGGGAGGAGCGCGGATGGAGGGAGCGCGCACGGAGGGGAGCGCGCACGGAGGGGAGCGCGGATGGAGGGGAGCGCGCATGGAGGGGAGCGCACATGGAGGGGAGCGCGGATGGAGGGAGCGCGGATGCAGGGAGCGCGCATGGAGGGGAGCGCGCATGGAGGGGAGCGCGCAAGGAGGGGAGCGCGCATGGAGGGGAGCGCGCACGGAGGGGAGCGCGGATGGAGGGGAGCGCGAATGGAGGGGAGCGCACATGGAGGGGAGCGCGGATGGAGGGGAGCGCGCAAGGAGGGGAGCGCGCATGGAGGGGAGCGCGCATGGAGGGGAGCGCGCACGGAGGGGAGCGCGCACGGAGGGGAGCGCGCACGGAGGGGAGCGCGGATGGAGGGGAGCGCGCATGGAGGGGAGCGCACATGGAGGGGAGCGCGCATGGAGGGGAGCGCGCACGGAGGGGAGCGCGCATGGAGGGGAGCGCGGATGGAGGGAGCGCGGATGGAGGGGAGCGCGCAAGGAGGGGAGCGCGCATGGAGGGGAGCGCGCACGGAGGGGAGCGCGCACGGAGGGGAGCGCGGATGGAGGGAGCGCGCATGGAGGGGAGCGCGGATGGAGGGGATCGCGCACGGAGAGGAGACATACGTAAAATACACAGAAAGAGAGAGATAAACAAAGCGTCGATGCTTCTGTTATCAGCATTAACTCCTTTTGGAAAAGAACTTTTTTTGTTCAAAAAACCCCAAACAGTTGTTTTCTATGTAAGGATGTGCTTCACATTCCCATAAAAATTGTATTTATGAAGTAAATGTTTGTGCATCAGAACATGAAATGTGCAAGCATTATTGATAGGAAAGGTGTAACAGGATCAAATTCAAGCTGTTTAACTGTATTTTGCCACTTATTGCAGCTGTACACATAGCACTGTGAAGACTGACTGCTATAGCACAACAGTTTATTTTGCACTTGAAATTTCTGATAAATATTGCCTGGAGATCTCTGCAGGGAACTAACAGAATCCCAGCTGTTATATTTACTGGAAAGGAAGTTAATTCAACCTTCCATTGGACAATTCAAATTAAAGCACTGGGTCATAATTATGCATCAAGCAAGAATGATGACACAGATGATCTTTGTGTTCTCATGCAATTGAAAAAAGCTATGTTGTAATTAGTGTTGCAAGCATGATAAAGTGTTGCTGCAGCTTTGAAACTCCTCGTACTTTAGTTTGAGAAGATAAGTGCAAAGAATAAGTAATTGCCTAATCTGAATCAAAGGTTTGAATTAAAATTCACAAGTCCAGAGATTAAACTGGATTTTCTTATTTAGTTAGTTACAATGCTGCAAATATGTAGTCAAATTCTGTTCCCATTTACTGTAAGGTTTTTTCAGTCTATGCGAGAAAGTGTGGTCTATTAAAATTCCTGTCTACTACTTCATTAAAAGCTTATGAAACCAAATTTCAAACTCATTCTGCTGCAAGATGCACATGTCAGAGTGGCACTGCCACTTTATGATTGTTTTTTAAATTACATTCAAGTATATGATACACATTCTTCAAACACTCGGAGCATAAGCACCATCCCCAAAAGCTAAAATTATATCACTCACTGCATGTGACTTAGTCAGTACAGAAATATGCACAAAAAGGATGAATTTATAGAAACTATTTTACTAGAAAATATAGGAGAGTTAATGTCCAGTATAAACATAGTAATCATTTATTCCTGTCTTTCTTGCTTTTATTCTGTAGCACCTAAATTATATTACTGTACATGCGTATTTTCTTGCTTGTCATTTTTGTGTTTGTTTTTTTTTCTTTTTTTTAACTGGATGAAAAATGTTGGTCTTTGCATAGCATTAGCATTTAAATAGCCCTTTAACTATTTGGTGTTCAAACCATAGTAAGCTCCTTATGATTCCAGTTTACCAAAGGACACTAAAACCTCTAATATGTTTGCATAATATTTAATTCAATCATGCCTATAGAAGTTTTGAAATCACAGAATTATAGAACGAGCTGGGTCAAAAGTGACCCTAAAGTTCCTCTTGTTCCAACCCTCCTGCTATGGGCAGGGACACCTTCCACTAGACCAGGTTGCTCACAGCACCATCCAGCCTGGTCTTGAACACTTTCAGCATCCACAGCCTCTCTGAGCAACCTGTTCCAGTACCTCACCACCCTCACAATAAAGAATTTTTTCCAAATATCTTTATGAGAGGCATGCAACTTAGAGGAGGTATTTTATAATACTATGTTGCATTCCAGAACTTCTATACAGGATTAAAAAAAATGGGAAGTTATGAAAAATTCTGTAATATAACATAACATAGCTTAAAAAGAAAACCCAAAAATTTGCAAAGTACTTTACACATGCCTTGCAGGATTTTACAAGAAACCTTCAAAACAGGCACCATTTGATGACTCATTTTTGAAAAATTCAAAGTCCGTGAATCTCCAAGAGAAATCTACTGTAGAAAGGACAATACTTTTACAAAATCCAAGTGTTGACTCAGCCTCCAAACTATGATCAGTCTCTAAAATTTTTAAAAATGTAGTTTGGAAAGATCTAGAGAGAAAATGTAGATTTTTGGGGAAAATGTGAATGTATTTTCAATAGATTTTATATAAAAGTTGAGTAAAAAGTTTGGAGCCAATATTACTGCAGTCCAACAATACTTGACCAGGGTAGACTAATTTAAAAAGTGAACATTCTTCTGGTGAATGTCTGCTCTCCTTTCTAAGTTCTTATACTCCTACTCATTACTAATTTCTGATTTCAACAATCTACACACCTATGTTAAGACTACTGTGTTTAACACAAGTGGCTACAATGAATTCCTCTGTGAAGGTATAATTGTATTGTTTTAGTTTAATTAGGCAAAATGTTGACCTGCGTATATTAAAATAAATTACTTGACTGCCAATTATTTGCAGGTATATTTTGTGAGATCTCAACCCTGTTGGACTTGACATTTGTCTCAGTATTTTCACCTATTTTTTTAAGAGAATTTTAAAATATAATGCAAATACTAGTTTTGACAGCTATGCTCCATATGATGATTCATAATTAGAAATTAAAATTTTTAAACCTCCAAGAATCTAAGATAAACCAGAAATTATTATAAGATATTATTAACAGACATAGGATATATTTGTTGTATAAGTAATTAATATTACAATGATTACTGATATAGTTTCCTGATAATTACACTAAATACCACTGAATAATAGCACACCAAATAGTTAAGAAGAAGACCCATCAATTTTTGCTTAATTCAGAATATATTCAGACATAATTTGAAAGGAACGTGCATCAAATTGAACACGGAAAAGTCATTTGAGGTGTAAATGATACCTATTAACATGCAGTGCTGGTTAAACGTGGGATGAGGATTGACAGAGTTCATAATAAGGATCCAAGGGAAATGAGGTAGCTGAGTGAGAAGCAGGTGTTCTCTGAGCCAGGAACTCAAACATACAGGTGTTTGAGAAACATCACACTCCCTTCAGTGATCTCAAGGGCCTCACCTTTATGTGCCACTCAGAATAGGAGCATTCCTACGGTTCCCCCATTGCAGCCCCCCACCCCCCACTGTTTTTCACAGCATTGTCTTAAGCAAAATTATTTACGAAAGGATGTCACACTGGCTACCTTCTACATTTTCCTGCTCTAGTGTGTGTAAAGTGGAAAAAAAGAAATTTAACTCTCTTTCTAGCAAATGAGAGAACACACAAAATAAATGAGAAACTTGCAATAAGAATTCAGTGAGAAGCCTTGTGTGTCTAAAGTGAATCCTGCTGAATTTGGCATGGATGAAGATTACTAAATTTTTTAAGGAATTACTGCTAATTATCTTGTGTTCCCATTTACTGATCCAAGCATGTATTTATGTAGTCATTCTCAACAGACAAAAAGCATGTTATTTATAAATGATTTTTTAAGCATTGAAAAGGAGCATCAGCTTAATAATCAAAACCCTTTCAATAAGCCAAATCATCAAGTACATGAGCAATGAAGAGAGACTGTAATGTTGAAACTATAACTTAATTTGTGAGAAGAGCCATTCAATCTTTTCTTGGGGGCAGGGAGAAGGCAGAAATCTGATCTGAATTTTAAATAATATTGTACAATGGCAAACTACCTATTCACACTAATTTTGTTTCTCTTTCGCATCTACCCTTTTTTCACCTGTTTATTAGAGCAACAACAGAAAAATTAAACAAAACAAGATGGCAAATTTCAAAGATGTTCTAACCCTATCAATTTTAAGCTCATATAAGCGCTGGTAAAGCCATGTATCAGCTCCTACTGTGCAATGGCTTTTTTTATACAGTTTGACTATGTGATGAAAGAAACTAGTTGACATGCACTTACCGTATTAAGCCCTGGCACCTGCATTGCAGACACTAATCAAAGTGCTCCTTCAGAGGGGTGAAAGAATCGCCATTTGTAACGCAATAATTAGGCTGGGTAGAAGGGCCTGAAAAGTAAATCAATCTCGTCTGCTCTCTAAATCTGACACCATTCTCTAGGCAGATTGTTAACATAATGAGACAGAAGCCTACAAGAGGTCCCATAAAAGACCTATGTCTTTTTTTTTTTCCTTCTTTCTTTATACTTGCAATGTTACTAAGAGCATAATTACACACAAACCTACCCGAAGTCACTGGCATAAAAGCAGCTATTTCTAAGAAGCTCATCAAAAATAAGTTGGCAGAACAGACGGGCTATATAACACAGCAGCAGGCTGACTCAATTTGCCCAACTGGATGAAGATTATTTTAACCTATTCCCTACTAAAATTATCATGATTATGTCTGACAGGGAAAAGTAATAAGTTCCTATAATGTGGCAAGAAAATAATTTTTGGTGAATTAATCTCATTCTCTGTTCACACTGGGCAAATGAAGAATAATTCCACTGAAATCAATACTATTATCAAAATTCTGTGAGGAAAGAATTACATCCAGTGTGATCACTGTGATTTCTAAAAAAGCAAACCAGTAACAAAATAGAAATATTAGTGGTAAAGTTTTTAAAAAGACAACTTTTCATGTACAGCCTTTCAAATTTCAAGAGTATAATCTTATTTATTGGACAAAAATAAGCAATTCCATTTTCCTTAGTAAGAAAGTTACACTATAGTTGATGCTTTGTACTACCAAAAGCTTAGAAACCTTTGTTACAGATAACTTGTTATGGTTGTTGTAAATAGTTATGTCAAAAATCATATAAAAATATATAATATTTTAAAAAATCAACTCTGCTGCAAGTGGTGGAATGCAGTAAGCAGCAATTTGGGTAAAACAATAAATTAGCAGGATGATCACAGTCAAGCACATATTAATCATTATTTTTACTCATATAACATTATTGAATTTAATCACTCCCTTTTAGATACTCTTAACTGTGCAGCCTGGTAATACAGTATTGTCTGTGATAAACAGGTGTGAACTTTGCACTAAATCTGCAAAGCCTCTCAACTGAGGCTTATCAGGTGTGCTTTTTCTGAGCTTTCCTGGACCTGAAGCTCTGTTTCGTTTGCTTGAACTCTAATTGAGCAGGAGCTAACCTGTGTTACTTTTGTGAGTCTTTGTATGGTAGAACCATATTTTTGCATAGATAGCAGTAACAGACAATTATTCTACATGGAATGAGATATTTATGGCTCTACCATATGATGATATAGAGAATTATTGGCCTAGAATGGCAACAGCAACCTTGAGAATTGTGGATGAGGTATGTGTCACTGAGGACTTCTAAATTAAACTTTTACAATATATTCAATTAAATGACATGCTTTCCAGTGATTTTGGTTTTTTTTTGTTTTTTTTTTTCATCTGTACATCATCTGATACTTTAAAATATCCCAAAATTCAGGATACTCAATGTGACCAACAAAGGACCACTCAATAATTAATAAATTCTTGAAATATAAATTTCATACATATTTCATAAGTATCTATATTCTCAATTAAAAAAAATCTCTTAGAATTTTTAAATGTCTAGAAGTTGAATTTCAATGCAAGCTACCCAGTTTGTCTTCTTTTACAGTTATGTCAGGAGCATGACTTCTGTGATCTGCCTGAGTGACCTCAAAATGAGATGAATTGTGGTTGGTAGGCACCTACTTCTTCACATGGATTGGGTCATTTAGCTCACATCTGAACGTCTAAAATCAGGTAAGGAAACTTAAAAGGAAAGTAATGAAGAAGTGTAAGGGGAACAGACTGTCTGCAACCTATTAATAGTCACAACTTTTTGGAAAGTTTATTATACACAGGATGCATAAAACTTAAACCTTGCAAACAGAATTTTGTGTGGATTCTCTGCATAATCCATTGTTCAAAGAAAGTTTTCAAAACAATCTCTTACTCTGCTTCTGCTTCTTTTACAATATTATACCTTCCCATTCTAAACTGTTTTGTTTTAGGTTTTTTTTTTATTTTGTTGTGTTGGTGTCTTTTAGTTCAGAAATTCTGCCTTGCAAGAGAGGAAAGAATCTCTTCCTGAAATGGCTGCACAGCACATGAAAGCTATTAACAGCACACAGAAGCTCTATGGAATCATTCAATATGACAGGGAAAATTGAACTGAAATCTGACTTCAGTCTGAAGCCTGGATAAGCACCTTGGCTGAGACCAGGCAGATTCAGTGCAGTAAAACAACTGATTTGACTATGTTAGATAAAGTTTTTAGAACTGTATGTTGTGGAAAAGACAAAGTTTCTCTATTACAACACCATTACAAATGTTCCACATTGCTTTAACCAGAACAACAAATACAGAATTGCTTTTATACTATTTGTAAGATTTAACAGAACACACTGGTTTAGTTATATTAAGTAACAACAGATTTGACAGCCTGTTTAAGCTTTTTTTTTTAACTGGTCAAAATGGAAATCATTTAGGGGGCTTTTCCATGAAAGATTAAGGGGTTTTTTCTAACAAATTTTGCAATGGACATTCAAAATTTCAAAAGGCAGTATCTGTATCATATGATGTTACACAGCACTTAAAACTACATTTAAAAACTTGCAGTTTGCAGAACAATTATGTTTTATTAAATACCTCCAATGAATGCAAGCTTGCAAGTTGTGCTGATCTTGTTTTCATATGATAATATGCAGAAAATAAGGCCAAAGGGGTCGGTATGAACAAGGTTTTCACTTTTATAAGAACTCTTAACTGAATTATGAGGGTAAAAAAATTAATTATTTCTTAAGGAAGAAAATTAAAACCATTTTAATGAAAACACCATGAACATAAAAAGTCTACAAAGAAAATGGCAACCATGACTTGCATCCCAGCATAGTGCATATCTCTCCTGTCTGGATGGTTGGCAGTCAAATCCCTTTAGAATTTAAAAACTCCATAATTAAGGCAAAATTCTCCTTCACAATACCACTGAAAAACGCTTATTTGCAGAGCTGATCTTCACTGCACATTTTGTTCTCTTTTGTGTACTTCCTGAAAGCAGCTTATGCCATGGGTGCAAAACATGAGAGATCTCCCAGCTATTTCCATGATTTAACATTGACCAGCAGCACCCTGGCTGAACACTGGCATCTAACCAGAGCAATCTCAACAATTCTCAGTATATCAGAAGAAATTTAATTTTTGCTTCCCTAAGTATGACAAACATTTTGCCCAACCTTCAACAGGGTCAGGGGCAAATCTGTGAGAAAGATAAAAGAAAACCAGCTCTGGTTTGCTGCCACCACTAAGAGTGAGGGAAGCTAAAACTGCTGGTAGGTGAAGCCTGATATCCAGCACGAATACCTCCCCCTCTGGTGTGCAGACAAGTCTTTTGGGAGCTACAGCCAGGCTGCTTTTCAAGGTCCCACAGTTTCAAAAATAGTACAGTTACAGATATTTTGCTGTTCCCTTCCTTTCACACCTACAGTTTCAGAGAGCAAAAGGAGCAGAAGTTGTTTACATTATTTTTTTTTTTTTTAACTTTTTGTCCCTAGCTGCAATTCTGAGGGGGGTTCAGACAGAGATTTAAGAAAAAACCCCACTGAGTGTATTCTAACAGCTTAAAAGAGAAAATTGCACATCTTTTTGACAATCCTTATCCAGAATCTTTGTTTTTTCCCAGAGAAATGGAGAAATTATGCTATAGCAGTTGACTAAAAACATTAATGAGCTGTGTACATTTTAATTGTTTAAGACTAGCAATTTCCCCTGTAGTTTGTAGTCTTTGAGAGTGCAAAAAAATCCACTTAGAGGCCAAGTTCTGTCTTTTGGCTTCAGAGAGTTAACAGAATGTCTCTGACAGCAGCCCAGCTATCCATGATCTACATGTATGTAACTGCAAATAAGGATGTTGACAATTTCTTTCAATTAAGCTGAAGAAAAAGAAGAAAAAAAAAATAGGGTCTTATCCCATACAGTACAAGGTTAATTCAATCCAACTTTTTTGATTTTTTTTTTTTTTTTTTTTAGGGTTTTTAGGGGAATTTTTTGGTTATTTTTGGGGTTTTGTTAGTTTTTCAAATGAAAACACATCCTTGAAGAAATAACGACCCTGGAAAACACAACCCTGAATACAGATGTCTTATTTTGGGATCATGCATTGAATAGTAGCTTTTGGATACTCAGAAACCAGTGACTCTGCAGTTAGTTAAACAAGCTATAGAGAGATTGTTTTCAATAGTATTTTGAGATTAAAATTGTGTCAGTAGTGCATCGGAGCCTACCAAAAATTGCAAGACTTTCATAATAGTTTAAAGACCTGAAACATTCTGGATACTTTAGGCTAAAGGCTACATTTAAGAATTATGTGCAGGTATTTGTTTTGTGTGACAGTGTAAGCTGCTGATTTTGACAAAAGGGGTAGAAAGGGTTATGTTGGAAACTACTGTTCCTCCTCTTACTGACATAGTATTAATGTCTCATTAGTAAATTTTCTGGAGAGATAACCTAATTTGAAAGGTGTGGCAATCTGAGAAATAATATTATCTGCTAAAATTTTGTTAGTTAAAGGCCAGTAAGCTCCAAGAAGCCAGCAGAAAAGGGTTTGATACCTGCATTTACATCTTGTAGCTCAAAGTTCACCACAAAAATAATAAGAGGGAAAGACACAATAGCAAGACTAGAACTGTGTACTATCACAGACATATTTTAACTGATAAAAAGCAGACCTTCAGAAATCCACCCAGTACACCTGGTAGTTAACATCACAAAACAGTAATGACAGAGTTTAAAGGAGCAAGTGGCACCAAGATATCCAGTGCTTTCTGCCAAGGCAGCGGGCCATGGGTGGTGCTGCAGTAACCAGCATAGGCCCAGTTACCACTGACTTTTGTTGAAGCTACAGGACTTCATGAAATTAGTCACCTTGGAGATTAATCTCTCACTTTTACATGCTAATGTGCTCCCTTAGGTGTTCCCTGTGCTCTGTTCTGAGTTTCAGGAAAACCTTTTATCACAGCCATTGTTTTTAACAGATAAAACAAAGAGACAATCAAGGCAAAAACTGACCTTCAAAAGAAATTAAATTAAAAGAGAAGCAGCTAATAAATTGGAAAACTTTCTAATTGCAAATTAACCCCTGACTCACCCACCTGATTATCAGCTTAGCTTTCATACCACTTAATTCTCTGCACACTTGTAAAGAGGAAATAACCATCACTCTTCCTAGCCAGCACTGGTTTCTGTCTCAGAGTACAACAGGAGAATATGGGTCCAGTTACTAAACAGCGATAATAAACCCACCTTAATTGCTTCAATTAGATCATCCACAGGGAATCACTTTACACAACCTATAGGGATTAACAGGCTCTTCACGAAACACTACGAACAATTACACGGGGATGAGTAACCATCAAGAGCTGGCAGAGGAGCAAAGTTGCTATCTATAAGCAGCTGTCTCAGTTACTCTCTGCATTCATCTGTGAGGAGGAATTATTCTTCACCCAATACCCAACCAGGACAAGTCAGAGGCACATTTCTGTAAAGACATCCCTGAGGATCACGCTAATGTTAAGCCCAAAAGTAAATGTAGTCTCATCATACTGGATGTGTCACAAGAGCAGGCATTTAGTATTTTGACACCATCTTAGCTCAGCCTGTGTGTCTTGGCCTTTTCAAATTGTGTTCTCCTTGTCTTTTTTGAGAGGTGTTTATTTGGCATAGCAAGAGAGTCAGTGTAAATACAGGAAATCAAGGAGATTAATGTTCATAGATATTAAATATACTGTATTTCTCTTAATGGACAAATATTTAAAATATTTTAAATGGTTTTGACTATATTTGATTATTTTTGTGAAAATATTTTAAAGTTACACCTTTTAGTAATGAGAGGACCAAAAAAAAGAGTAAACAGCACCTCCCATGTGGCAATTTCTATATGTGGCTAGATACATGTATATGAATTTAATGTACACACGTGTATACATGCACACAAAAGGATGGCATGAAAAATGTGTTAAAATTTCAATTACTCTTGGAATAAAAAACTAATTCTAGAATTATTTTCTGGTCATCCCATTCGAGTGGGCAGGATGCAATCTCCCGAATACAGAAAACTCTGCCTTACAGCTAAAATTCTGGCATCTGCCTACTCTGGTGAGACCATGCAGGACTCCATATGCTTCAGTGAAACTAAGCCTGTAGACTGAAACTTGCCCCCCAACTAAATTTATAGTGCTTGGGTTGAGAAGTCGATTATAATTCCACAAAATGACAAAGTAGAAGCAGTCTTGTCACAACTTAAGAGGTCCCAGTGCATTCTGGGATGTCATCAAAAGTGAGAGAGAATATTTTAGCCATAAAAAAACCCCAAGGGTTTTTAATTTTGCCATAAGCCTGGATGAGCTGGTTGATTATAGCACTTGACAACTTATATATCCTTTCAGGAAAAAAAGGCTTATTCTAAAGCCATGGATTGGTAACAAAACCTTCTAAGACATTCTGGTTGCAAACAACACAATTGCTCTTTAACTGCATCTCAGTCACAAACACTTGACTTAGCATACAAAATAGCTTTGGGATCTTTTCTGTCCACCTTTTTCTGCTACTTGAGATCCTTCCTACATGTCACTTACACAGGACTTCTCCGACAAGCTGAAACTGCAAACTCTCTCTTCCTAAAGAATATTTAATGAAGCAGGAAAATACCATAAAATGTCTTTCTGATAACACGCCCCTCTTACCACAGGCTGGAAACAAAGACACTAAGGATGTAAAATAACATTTAACCTGAAATGGCTTGTATGGCTAGTTGACAAAGACATTTTCCCAAAGGGCAAATACCACCTTTTCAGATGTCAGTATGAAAGGAAATGGGCCAAATGAATGAGCACCTGTACTCAGTCCTTGCATCAATATACTTGAAAAACCCAAATTATCTGCTAGCTCTCCAGAGACACACAGAAAAGTTCTAAAAGTGTTCTGCTGGGTTGGGTTGGCAGCAAGAAATGCTTCTGATCATTTCCAAATGATGACTGACATCCTAAGGAAGAAGAGAAAGTAGAAAATGATTGCTTGAGAAAAGGAGAATAAAACCAACATCTGCTTTACAGTCAGACAGACTTTACAAAGGACAGATAATGCTTCTAAGACTAATAACATTCCTAGCACTCAAACTAGGGGAGAGAGTTTTATCTACTATATGAGCAGGCTTACTAGTATGTATCTTTTGCTCTTCCAGACAAGTCTTCACTCACTCTATCGTACCACACTATTTAATTTGCAGCTATTGCCAAGTCACTTTAATCTAAGCAAAGCTGGCAGAATTTCTATAGCAGTGTAATGTTCACAAAAATTGCACCAAAAAAAAAAAATAAAAACATGATTGTTCTTGTTATTCCATAGTGCAACTGACATGAATCTGATGCCAGTTTTTGAATCCTTGTTCTCTGGAGGCTGATATGGAGTAGAAAATGTTTTGAACTTGAGAACTACTCCTTTCAATGGCAGTGACTTTGCTCTGTGGTCTACATTCTGTAAATTCAGGTTGAAGATATCATGTTGCAATTTCAGATTTTTATTCCTGAAGTTTGTTTCCAAGAGTAAAGAAAATTTTCATTACTTTAGAAGAAATATGTTAAAATAAGTAGAAGACTCCTAGAAAATCAGCTAGAAAGTAAGATCTAATTGTTAAGAAAACATTACATATTATTTAGAGCATTTTATTTAAAGAAAAAAGGTTTTCTCTCTTGCACAGGAATATTCAGTTTTCTCAGTAGTGTTTTCCAATTGTTGTATGCTTCCGTGGCTAGGAGATACGTTTTCAGGGCTTTTTTATTAATTATTGCTAAATAATAGTTCTGGGTTTCTTTTTTATTATTATTTTTGGGACTAAAACCAAAATCAGATTCACTGCATTACTTTGAATCTCTAAAGAATGTCTGATCTTTTTTCAGTTTAAAGGAAACAAAATTCTAAAGACAGAAGACCAAACGTGAGCCAACCTGACAGGAACACAGTTGTTGCCATGTACACAATTCCTCTCTCACAGACATGTTTTGTCCATATGAAAAGACAATTGCCTTTGCCATTCTCTTCAGTATCTAAAGGTTTTACAGAGATATATCTACTGCTTGTTTGTATGGTTTCAACTGCATGTTATATTAAGACAAATTACATTTGTAATTTAAAGGGTAACATACTATCATCAAAGAGAAAATGATACTAATGAAATGGGAAAACATCTGCTTTAAAAAGTGCAGAAAATACAGAAGGAATAGTAGTTTAAGTAAGTAATTTCAGCTAGGGTTTCTTAGAGCTAGAAATATGACTGAATTAATTAATAATTCAAAACTACAGGAAAGAGAAACATATTCATGCTCCTACAAAAATAAAAAAAAAGTCTAACTTTTTTGAAAATACATAAAAGAAATGTTGAATTTTTTTATACTAAAAAGCCTGTTCAGAAATGTTTGGCATGGGTATCAAACATTATTGGTTGAAAACTAACTTTGCAGTGGTTATGTGCAGACCTACTGCAGCATGTGGTACCTGCCACAAACTGCTTATGGGATTGTGACATTTGCTGAGCATTTACACAGAGGAATAATGGAGCATAAGGTTAGGTTGCCCTCATGCTGAGACCACTGCCCATTATGCTGACCAATACTGTCTCTGGCTCTCTTCTGATCCCCCATGGCCTGGACATATTTATTATCTCTTGTCTTAGACCGTGCAGAGACATTTTAAATGAGTCACAGTGGCAGGTGGCCCTTATTAATACCTCTTAGGATGTATGGAATGCCTAATCAGAGAGAAGAAACCAGAAGGTGGGACAGGGAAAGGTCCTATGAGGAAACACATGAAAACAACTTTATTTGGAAGATAAATATATTTCTAGAAAGGAACTACAGAGAACTGGAACAGAAATGCCAGTGGAAGAGGTGCATAAAGTTTATATGGAATTTAAAACCATGAAAGCAAAAGGAGTGGAGAAATTTTTATGAAAATGCAATGTGATGTGTTAGGTAGAAATAACAGGTAAATACTACTGAAGAAAATAACACCAAGGAATGAATCACTGACATTAATTTGTTTCTGGAAAAATCTTGTAAGATTAGGGTAGGAAATTAACCTGCTTTTAACAAAGAATCTGAACACACACAGGAAGTTGCTGCAGGAGGCGGCATGAGTGACACACTTGGACGTTTGATTACTCTGATTCACCATACATTACCCTCTACTAAACACACACAAAATTTTAGTGGGGTTTTTTAAAATAGTTTTATTTGTTGGGGTTTTTTGTTTGTTTATTTGTTTTTGCTTGTCTGTTTGTTTGGTTTTTTTGAGGTTTTGGGGGTTTGTTTGTTTGTTTTTGTTTTTGTTTTCAAAAACCCCATACTAGTTAAATGGGGGGCACTCTTAGAGTTCTTAAATTAACCAATCAACCAAATGAGTTTTGTTTTGAAGGAAAGCATACTGTTTTTGAGGTCTGAGCATTCTACAAATTATTATGTATTCCCTACTTTTTTTCACTGGACTAAATTAAAAATCAATTCATATATAAACCTAATTCAAACATCTAAAAATAAAAATTAAGAATAAAAATGAACACATGCATGAACATACATTGTTGTGTACACATGAAAATGGAATGTCTTGACATCAGAGGGAAATGTGTCTTGGATGTCATATCCAGAGGATAGAACAACATAATAATACTTCTTTTTTAAAAAGTATCTCCAAATTTCCAAAGTGCTACAGTGTTCCAGTGATTTGAGGTGAATCAATTAAAATTAACTTATTTTAATCACAGCAGTGGTCACTTGCACCATCCAGAACCACTTAAGTTTATGGACAGTTTTACTGTACAGAAACAATGGCTGGTTGCCAATTGCTGTTACTGAGACATACAGAGGTATACAGAGAAATCCTTTTGAAGTATTTATAAAATATATAAAATATATACAGAGAAAGAATGAATGAGATATAGCATTTGGCTTTTGTTATTGGAAGCACTTATTAGAAAGGCTTTTGGAGTGTGTTTACATGTCCTTTTATATTAATAGGTACATCACCTTTACATGAGCAAGGCAGCGTTGCTGCAAAAGTGAGGATGAAGTACTCAGCCCACAGAAACCAATTACAGTTCCACTACAACAACAAGGAAATGAGAATCAATTGAAAGCACAGCTAATCCTCATCCTTGAAGGAACGCAGCACCAAAATACTTGTCATTCACTGACGTTTTAATGCTTCTCACTCCTCAAACTGTCCCACCAGGCATCCTCTGTCCTTAACGCTTACACTGTTCTACACACATCTTAAGGGAGAAAAAAATAATTAAATATCACATTAAGTCTTGAATTAGAGTTCTGTTGTGTATCACTTTGGGTTATCATGCATTTAAAATAGGGAAGTCAGACAATATTTGGCAAGCTGTTACTTTCTGTAGAGAAAGAAAGTCTTCACATGCTTTCAGCTCTAAAAATTTCACTGAAATAAGGAGTGAAAATGTGAGATTAAGTATCCAAAGTAAGAATTCGTAGTCCTGGACACAGCATTCCTGGTGAAAGATCTCAAATGAGCTGAATCATAAAAATCAATAAAAGTTTGTGGGAGTTCCCTAAAAGCTAAATAGGATTCAATGGAAAAATTTCAAATTCTTGAGGTTTTTAAGTGAAAAGTTATCAAGAGACCTTAAGTATTAACCCAAATATAATACTGTCATATTAAAAACTTTTATTTCAAGTAAATGTGTTGTTCAAATGAAACATACAAGTCCCTTCTACTGTCAGCAGTTATAGTAACCTGGACACACAAATAATGAAAACCATAATCAATTTTCTATTTAAGTTTCAATGTGTTTAAAAACCTTTAGAGTTCTCTTATGTGTCTTCCTGGTCTGAAATGTCTAAAGTTATTACAGAAAGTTGAATGCAATATTTGTTATTATTGATTATTTCAGGAGCTGGAATAGGCACTTAACTTCTGCTCATGAAGAGCTAGATATGTGTGAGATTTGATCCAAACCACCAAAGCAACAGCTTTGTTATATCTTTATATCTGTTTCTTAACACCAACTTTTCACGATCCCTTTCCAGCTCATGAAACAATTTTTTTTCATTAGAATCTCCTTCATGGGTTACAGAACAGGAGCCATGATAAAAAAACCGTCTCACTCATGAATTGGAATTTTATCATTTAACCAATTATAGTTCTGAAATATTAAAGGAGGAATGAAACTTGAGCTGTCCTAAATGGAAATCTAGAATTAATTTTAACTTCAGACTGTTCTGATCCTTCTTATTTTTCAGAGTCTTACTTATTTTCATTCCCTATTCCATGTTCATCCTCCAAAAGCAATTATGGTGCTTTTAGACTGTTAGTGAAGTATTAAAGAAAATGTTATCATGCCTATTAGCTAGATTAATGCTGGCTTTCTTCAATCTTTCGATCTGGGGTTCAGATCCCAGTAACTGCCTGGAAAAAGGCAGATTAGAAAAAAGTAGGTGTCTGCTTATCCTTAGTTTAAATTAATACCTTTTTCAATGCAGAGAACATTTGCTTCATTCTTCCTGAGGTTAGTTCCTGTCTTGCTTTAAATGACTGCTAGAGCAGATCTGCCAAAGAGCCTGCACTTGCCAAATCAGTCATGCATTCCTACAGAACAGAGAATGTACCACAGACTGTCTCCTCTTCCCCTTCTCCAAACCCATCACCCTTTGGCAGGCTGTTGTGAGCCAACATATGCATTTCCTGAAGGTCCCATATTGATCTTAACCAATGATATCTAGCTTATTCCATCATTTTAGCAACAGAAATGCTACATATGAGACTGCAAGAAGAAATGAAGATAAAACTCTGCTTGTAATATATCAAATGCAAGCATTATCCAGTTTTCTAAAATCTGTTGCTTTCATTTTTATAAATGCAATGCATCACATTTTATTGTAATGCTCACTTGCCTACTACTAGCTCTTTTTCTGTCATTTAGTTTAAACTACGAGGTTTATCAGAGTGCTGTTGACTCCACACTAACGAGCATTAACCTTTCACTAAAGTGGTTTTAGAGACACAGCTCTCAGGCTTGCTTCCTTGAGATAACTCAAACACAGTTATTGTTAGCTTTGTTTTTACATTGACAATTTCACATGATTAGGGAGAAAGAAAAATCATTGTTCATCCTGTTCCTGTCACTGTTAGCAAAAGCCAAAAGACACTGGAATAAAAAGATCTAAGTGGAGCCTTTAAAAATGCCCAGTGTTCCTGAAGAGTCAGCAAGGACAAGTAGGGATCTCAGTAAGTAAATTCAGGTTTCTGTTAGACACCAATCACTAGAACTTGGCACATCTGCACTTGTGTTTCACCTGTCTCAGTCAAGTGCCTCATATTAAGTGACATGAATTTAAGCCCCAAGTGTCCTCTTTCCATTTTGCTAGTGGACTAACTCACACCTTCTTAAAACACTGTGCATGTGTATGTATTACTTACTTAGCCATAACACTTATTCAGGAGATAATATACTAGCTACTTTACAGAAATGAAAGCTTCCCACTGAGAATTCTTCTATGAAAAATGTTATTTAAAATCTATTGTTGCTTCTTGTATATCAAGGGAAATATTTTCTCAGTATGGAAGAGAACACTTTTCATTTCGTTTCTGAAGATCAAGCATGATTTTAGAAAGGTTAGCTAGGAAAGGGAAAAATACCTTGATTGTTTTCCATGTCTCACTCTATTGTTTTTTCAATTCATCTGGTTGTCCATCTGAAATAACTTGCACAAAGGATGAATTAAAAAAAGCAGCCCACCAAACTTGGAGAACAGTCTGCATTCAAATGCAATTTAGACTTTACAAGGACTACATTTGGTCAGTGCCTTAGTCTTGCAACCTGGAGATATTTTAAGATTTAAGATATTTAAGATTTTTAAGGTTTCATATACTATTGACAATTAAAGCATTTCTAAGATGACCTCACTGTTCAGTTAATATCAGGTCTAAGCATGCTATTACTTTCATTATAATCTTGACCAAGTCAGTTTGGAAAAGGTGAGCGCTTTCAAGACATGCCATTATAAATGTCAACAATGTACAAGTCACTTGCTTTAAATACACATGATCAGGCTGGCCTTCCTTTCATAGGCACAATCAAGGCCAAGGACATGTATTTTCTTTTGTCTTTGAAACAAATAACAGACATGGGCTTATTTTTTTCACTGTTAGATTCATAAACAATCCTCTTTACAAGGAATATTTTTTACACTATTTCATGAAGTGTAATAAAAAAGAAAAATAGTACAATGCAATAGAGTAACATAATGTTATGAAATGTTCAAATTGAAAATCTCTTTCTGTAAAATATAATAGTTAAGAGGACTACAATTGTCAAAGCCCAGTCAGGTTAATGAATGGAAATTATGTCATAATCCTTTTTCTTTGCATTGTCATAGTACTACTGGGCATTTCTTTAATGTTGGTTTGTTTGGTTTTTTGTTTTGTTTTGTTTTGTTTTTTTTTGAGGGGGGTGTGGGAGAGGGATTGGGCAGGGATGGATGGATATATTCTGTGTGGCTATTTATACAGATGCTTTAAAGAGAATGTGGGTATCTAGAATTTCTTAAAAATATGATCAAGAATTATGGATATTTCTCTGTATATTGGTTAATATATGGTTCTAGGTAGTTGTCACAGAACTTGTAATTACAAATACTCATTGACTATTGCTGAAACTGCAATTACTTCAACATTTCTTTCAGCGGTGGACTGAAAAATTACTCACAGGGAGACTTTCATTCTTTGCATACACAGAGAAACTAGAAACCAGAAAAAAAAGCCCTGCATATGATTGAAAAACCTGCTTTCTCTCCCTCCTAAATTTACATCTTTGATTAACCAGTAATTTTCTAGACTGAGAATTCAACAGGACTGAATTGTCAATTCATATTCCAAATGCACTGGGAAACGCATTGTCTTTGTTTCAACTTCATCTTCAATTTTTTTTTTCATGCCAGGAAGAATCTATTTCCTACTTTAATGAGATTTCATGGAGATGGTAAGTCAGAACTTTCTCAGTACTTAAGCTAGTTTTGCATGGCATTATTTCTTTTACTATGGACAGTAAGGACAGTAATGGCAAGGTTTTGGTAGCAGGGAGCTATCTCATTTCAGACAATCCAGTTCCAGCTTGTCTCCAAATGGAACCACCACAGGACACAGATGACAAGCTGGTAGTGCCTGGGGGAAGCATGTTTATGAAAGAGCAAAATACTGGACAACATATTAGTGAGAGGGAGAAAGAGTTTGAAAATGGCATGAATGCCAAGGTGAGAAAAGGAAGGGGGGATAGTCCAGGCAATAGAGCAGACATTCCCCTGCAGCCAGCAGAAATGCCTACAAAGCTGCAGGGTTTATTCTAAAGGAACTGCAGCCCATGAACTGCAGCCCATGAGAAGGACCCTTGCTGGAAGAGAGGAGAACTGTGAAGACGAAGGACCAGCAGAGAGGAGTTATTAGGGACTGAGCAATTCCCCATTCCCCTGTGTTGCCTGCGGGATGGTGGTGAGGAAGATACAGGACCCAAGAGGGAAGTTGGGCATAGGGTAAAGAGGAAGAAAAGGGTTGGTTTAATAATTGGTTTTGTTCCTTACTACCTGAATGTACTTTAATTTGCAAGAAAATTAATATTCCCCACATCAGTAACCAGTAAGAAACCTCACTGTCTTTATTTCAGCCTACCAGAATTCTCAGATGATTTTCCTACCCATTCCCACAGAAGGAATAGTGACTGAGTGGCTGGGTGGGAATTTGTTCCCTAGGCAAGGCAATCCCACCACAGCCCCAAAGTTAAATGTAGGTGTATCACTCATATGACACTCTAGCTAATCTTCTAAAACAAGCATGACTCAGCCCCTTGGGAATGCCTTTTATTTGTGTTCTAAGTTCCAAATTTGCAGAATAAATACATTCTGTAAAATTTGTTTACATTTAGCATTAAAATACACCTCAAGTTGTATGAACACAGATAATTGAACACAAAATTAACTCTAGAAGGTTTAAGTATTGTACTTTGAGTGAATTGTTTTCACAAATAGCTGCACTGGTACTGTACATAATAGGATCAAGAAGAGATCTGTGTATCTAAAAGCTATTCCTTTCTACCTTACTCATATTAATACTATGAACAAAACACAGCCCAACCTTGTATTGCTCTTAACTAACAAACAGTATGTAACACCATGTCATCTATGGAGTTTGTGTTTCAAGATATCCTTCACCTTCAAACTGGTGTTTTTTCAAGTTTTCTTTAGCAAAAATTATGAATATTTTCTACAGCGGTAAATATTTTTTATCATGACAGTATTCAAAATTCTGTGTGGCAAAGGCTTTTGAATGCATGATTTATACTTCATAAAGTGGAAAACTGATGTGAAAAATCTGAATGTTTCTGTGACCAAATCAATCAGAAAACAGATAATTCCAATCTAAGAATATGATTTCTAAGAAAAACAATGCACATATAAAAACAATCAATAACAACAAAAAACATAAAAAAATCCAACAACCCAAGAAAACACAAAAGCATAACACCCCAAGTATATTGACAAGGAAAAGAGAAGAGAGCAAAATTTCCTCTAAAATGCTGAATATGAGCTAAGATGCTGAACTTCCTACAGATACTTTAGAAAAAGTAAAAATACTGCATGGCTCCTCCCTCTAGGTATTCATAAATATTTTTGTGAATTACTCTTGTAACTGGATTGGGAAATGATGCTGACTTCTAATACAGAGCACTTGATAAATACCTTAAGTATGAAAAACTGTATATGCAGCAAGGGATGTATTAAGGCTAATTGCCAACAAAGCATTTCAGCCTTCCCCATTCTAAAATTTGTCATCTACATATAATACTTATATAGGCTCTATTTTTATCCAGTCCAAAGGCTTCTTCCAGACACTTTCCCACTGTTCTCAGGAACTTCTTTTATAATTACTAGGAGTCAATGTCTTTCCACCGACCACAGGAGGGAGCTAAATGTCCAGTTTTGACAGTTCTTAGACAACTGACTTGAGTGAGATAGCTCCTACCCAGGCTAATCAGAGGCAAACAACTTCTAGCAAAATAGTATCTCCTCCTTGCCAGACAGAAACTAATGCAAGGTCAACTTTGTAATGCATAGGGTTTGATTAGGTTTCTTTTTCCTTCCTTTTGTAGTTTTTGTTATCCTTTTACAATGTCCCCTTTGTCTCTTATAAGCTTTGATTTAAATCAACTCATTCCACATTCAAACTTCATTCCACAGCCCTCCAAAAGCAAAAAAAAAAAAAAAAAAAAAAAGAAAAACCCACAAGCTAAGCACGAACACCAAGCTTGGAAGGTTTACTAGAATTTTAAACACCGACCTTTTTGGAAAATTGTTAGGCTGCAGGCAGTGGTGCAAACGCCAAGAGAAGGAAATTTGCAGTTTACCTTATTTGACTTCTGGTTTTGTGTTTGTTTTGGACCTTTAGAAGGGATCTTCTGGTTAATGGGTGCACTGTCAGACAGCTGGTTAGACTTTTTCGTTGCTTAATCATGTTAACACCAGAGGGAATTAACATGATCAGAGTGTCATAAGTGGTGAAGTGGTGACATCCATTCATTTCTTTTGTGGCAGAGTATAAATAAGACTGTTTTAAAATGTAAAGAGCATAAACACTGAATTTAAAAACTGAAACTTGGAAAAAACTATTGCTATTACCCCATTTCATAGGAGTAAGGAATAATTTCACAGTCCACCAAAGCAATGAAGAAGTGCACTGAAAATGTGGAAATTATCAATAAAACCCCAGGGTGTTAAGATGTAGTGTAAACTACCCTAAAGAAATTTTCACCTTGTATCTTTGACAATCCAGGAATTAGTTTTAATGAATAAAAATTGAGTAATGAAGGGGAAAGTACACATTTTGTATAAGATACTGTGCTGTGAATATTTTTGTCCTGTTGCAGATTTTTATTATGTTTAACTGTGAAAAAAGTTGTCTATAAAAGAGTAACTTTAGACGAACCCTAATTAGAAAGCATGTACACTGAAAAGACATTTGATTAGGCATTAAATTCTACAATGTGTATCAAAAGCATCTCTCATCAATGTGGGCTTCTCAAAAGGTAACACTCAATCCTCTGTGATGTACCTCGAGTAATCATTTGCACTCCTGCACAGACAGTGCAAATCACTGTTGAATCAGGTTATCCTCTGGGGTAAGACAGCAGTTAAATAAGGCAGCAAGCATCATCACAGCTCCTGTGAAGCCAAGAGCACTGAGACAATGTGTGTGTGCAGACCTGCTCCTGAGAGTGCTCCAGCCCCAGGTGCGCCTGACACGGCAAAGTCTGATGGAGATCAAACACATGGAACCTGGCAAGCACCAGAGCCTCTCAGAAAGGCTGTCCAATAGGACACCTTTACACACTGGACTGGAGGATGGTTTTGCAGAGGAGCAAGTTGGATATTTGCTCATGAACAGCCAAACACGGTGTCAAGTGTGAGTATCAACATCTGCCTATCATGATTCACCAGGTCTCCAGGGATCTAAGCTTTATATGGTCTTCAAGAGAGTTATCACAAAGTAATGGGAGGAGGTTTGTCCCATTGTCAAACAATGAATAACTGATCCTTCATGAGTCTCTGGGTTGTGCACAAAATACATGTAAGCAACCTAATTTAAACCATAGTTAGAGATATTTGCCTTTTCAGAAGAAAGAAAAAAGTATGAGTCACTTAACATTTATTTACTTTTCAAACTAAAGTATAAATAATTTAGTGTGATAAGACTTCATTTGAACAACATGCAATTTGGTAATGTGTTCCTAAGTAAACACTGTGTATTATGCTAAGACAGATCTTTTGAGAACTATATTTGTCATACTCACTTTTTTTACTTATTTGAGTTTCCTCTTACACTAGTAAAGCTTTTAACACTTAAAATATGTTTTTGGGTTCGGTTTTGTAGGGGATTTACAATAATGAGAAAATCTCTTTTTGATCTTCCTGAAACTCCACTGAGTAATTTAGTCATAAATAAATTATGCCAAACTAAGAAAATGTAATAAAGACAGCTATAGATAGTGTCTAGATCAATATAAATATTACAGTGTACTTTCATAATCTTTTTAACTCAAAAGAAACCATTGCCACTCACACAGAAAATCATTGAGCTTCCACTCCACCAACATCTTCTTATTAAGAAATTGTCACACAATTTGATGACAAGAATTTTTTTCAGAACTTTAAAGGAAAATCATACAGAATTGTTCTGTCATGCTCATACATCTTTAGAAAACATTTTTTCACTTTAAAAACATAATGAGGCTTTAAATGCCATTCTGCCAAAGATGCAGAGGGGAAAATAATAGAAAATAGAAAAAAATAGAAAAAAATATTTTTCTGCACCTCTTATTGAGGGAAATTAAATAATTATTTTGGAGGTTTTTTAAATCAAAGTGGCTGTTTGTTCCTCTATCTCAAACCATCTACTTTCTTTTAAAATAGTAGTGAAGTCTCCTAAAATTGTTGTGAAAAGCCTTCTCCAATATCTATAAACAAAGACTTAGCTGTTTTTTATTTATCCCTTGAGTAAGTTAATTTTTATCTCTTTATATGCCCTCAATAATGTCGTTTCTTTCAGCTTTTAAAATTATATATTATTGTTTTTCATACATATTGGATCCTTACAGGATGTAGGAGCTCACTATTTCAGCAAAGGAAACCACCATGTTAAAAACCATCTAAACTATTTAAATTGCATACAAGAGGCTTACACAATTCACTTACGTCAAATACAAGAGATGAAAACTTGCTAGTATTCCCCAGGCTTGGCATAATTATTTGTGTCTATTTGTATTTCCACATTTGCTCTGCAAAAGTAACAGTTCAAAACATGATTTTGAGCTTTTTAGATTCTACAAAGGAGCCAACACCACCAGACAACATTCAGCTAAATACCCAGGCAAACCAAAAATCAACCAGACAATAAAATTAAATAGAAGTAGATAGATTTTTTTTCATGAAGATATAAGTTCTCTGAATTACAAGATAGTAAAAAACAACAATATGAAATATGGAGTAGAGAATTTTATTTCATGTTTTTGAAAGTACATCTCAGAAATGCAATCTACCAGGAAAATAAACTGAAAAGTAGAAATAGGTGTGAGGAGGAGAACAAATCCCTTTTAAAAGTCAGACACCTAATCCTGATCTGCCAACAGCAGACTGATTCATACCAACCTCCTTGCATTTCTAGGACTCAATTTTGTTTATTTTGCCAGGTTCTACATCAAGCAGTCAAGCTGCTTTAAGGAGTACCTTGTATGGAAAAGCCTCTAATCTCATAGATGTTCTGAGAGTTGGAGGCTGAGAGGAACCAAGTGCATGGGTTCCCTCTATGAAAAAAAAATTAGGAGATTAACATCCAAAATTTTGAGTGATAGAACATCACTGTTACTATGTTTCCTAATGGTTCCATGAGCATTTATCTGGAATGTTCCTAAGGCTGCAAAATCCTTACCACAGAGCACCCTTAATGAAAATAGTTTGTTGATTAATATGAATCAATTCCTCACTTGCATCATCAAAATTCTTATTTGTTCCTCTCAGCCACCAAAAGGACTAAGATACTGTAATTGTTTAGGTGCACTGGATTCTTAAAACAGTAAAAGTTGATTTTATTTCAAGAATCCTTTGCAGCCTGAATGACCCAAGATTTTGATGTTCAAATGTATTACTATTTTTTCTTTTGATTTTGTGTTTGTCTCTGTTCTTTTGCAGACTCTTATAATCCTGACAGTTTGTGTCCAGAGCCCTGCAGGCATGTGAGGAAAAAATCTCAAGTATTTTTAAAGCAGACAAAAAATCACATTTACAGTCTTTGATTGCAGTAACAGACAAAATGGCTTAGTAAATATCTTTAGTTTCTAAGGAAAAGGGAAGAAAAAAAAAAAACAACCACAAACCACATTTTCTAGCATGCCGCAGCAGATACTGAACTGTTTTAAAATGTAACAGAACAGGGGTCCAATTTTTAATGTGGAGAAGGAGGGGGAAGGGAAACTCACTAAAATACCTCTAGTTTTTCATTTCACTTCAGATGATTTGGAATTAGGGGTTTTGGAGGATTTTTTTAATATTTGCAAGGGCCAAATACCAATGATGTTTTTATTGTACGTAACCATTGATTCCTGTAATCATGAATTCGTACCCTGTGTCCACTGTGAATAATATGTTAAGGTATTTTGATGGAACAAGACTGTTTCTCATTGTCAGGAAAAAAGTAGAGAATTTCCACAGAGATCAGTATTCACAAGGACAGCATCTGTATAAATTGCAAAAGTCACACCTTTGTGTGTCCTATATTTTTTACTTAGGTCAAGACTGTCTAACTCATCTCCAAAGAAACCAACGCTATTTACACTTTCGAGTCTCACACATATCAGAAACCACAGAGTTTCTAACCTTGCATAAAGATTAGTCAGTAGAAAGGTGAACACTGCAGTGCAGCAAAGCTCCTGATAACCTTGTGTTGGAGCACTTGTCAGAGCAATACCATATCAAAGGCACGACTTTTGTTTTGATTCCCTAAGCCTTTACAAGGCACACTCAGTTGATAGATTTTTTTTCTACTCATAACTGCAGTTAAACTCCATTGAATGTCTGTAATAGAATGAAGATGTTCACGATGTCTGCTTCAGTCGGTACTTGTATTAGGGGCAGCATCCCCATTTGATGAAAAAATGGAGACATTTGTATCTGACAAATTGAATCAGCATTATTGTGTCTTCTCATACAATTTCAGGCTTCTTTTATGGATACTATTTTCCCGCCAAAACTATTAATGCTTTATATATATTTTTCAAATGCTGGAATTTTATTTGGGCTTCCCAACTTCTTGGTATAAAAATAATGGAACAACTTAAGATCCTTTTCTCCTATTATCTAAAATATTTTAAGTAGACTTCTGCCTTAGTTCCTGGTCACCTGCAGAGAACTTTTTAATCCTATTTTCAAAAAAAGGAAAATTAAAAAAAAAAAACAACCAAACAACAAAAAACCCCAAATACAAACAAACAAAAAAAAAATCTAAAAAACAAACAAAGAAAACATAAAAAAAACCTCTAGGCTCTTTTATTTTTCCATGTACTACTAAATTAATTAATTTTTATCCATCATACATTGGACAGACATACATATATGACTTAAGTAGTTCAATATTAATTTATCAGCATTGTCTTGTGTAAGCTATATGACAGTTTCCAAGAGCATGCATACAAATTTTATATAATTCTTTAG
This sequence comes from Luscinia megarhynchos, assembly GCA_034336665.1. Classification (NCBI taxonomy): domain Eukaryota; kingdom Metazoa; phylum Chordata; class Aves; order Passeriformes; family Muscicapidae; genus Luscinia; species Luscinia megarhynchos. The sequence goes on along the minus strand of JAPFBE010000003.1, from coordinate 52,571,548 downwards.
CAGAATGATATAAAAAGTAGCCACAGGCCTTTAACTGAATGGTCTGTCAATACTGGCAAGATAGGGATGATACAGAAATAGGATGGATGTTTTTTGTGGAACAATAATTTCTTAATATTTAAAAGATACCCTGAATTCAAGAGAAAAGAAAGATTTATTTTTACTTCTTTCTCTGTTTTTAAAAATACTTATTTTCATATTTTTTTTTGTTTAAGTTTTAAAATCATGAATTGGAAGTTGTTTAGAGGCATTTTCCATCCTCCCTGTAGTAGAGTCAGAAAGGATGTGAAGATTTCTTCAAAAAGATCACAAACAATCGGAAAGAGACTGCATGAACTTCTTTTCCTTTAAAAATTGCAAAAACAGATGCATGTAAAAATCCAATTCTGTGATATAAAAAATGAATATTCAGAGCCTGCTGAGTGCAAAAATAAATCACTCAATAAGGTTAAAAGAACAGTGAATTCTGGGAAACTGATAGAATACAAGCTAGAGCACAGATAATCATTAGGCAATGAGAAAGATCTGGCAAGATTTCTGTAACAAAATTAACACTGATAACTCTGCATCATCAGTTTACAAGTACAAGTGGGATTCAGGATAAAAAAAGAATCATGTCCTGTTTAAGGACTGACAGAATATAATCCCATGTGTTGAAAAGAACACTATTAATAGGCCAATCATTTCTGTGAGAGGGAGAAATACAGTCTAACTTACATAAACTGCAAAGATATTAAATTTGGATGTTAAAATTTTGCACACTGTAAAAGCATTAGAGGAATTTGACTTAATTATTTATAAGGAAGAAATGACTCAGTTAAAACATAATTCCTTAAAGCCAGTCAACAAATAAAACTCCATGAGTTGGTCAAAATTATATCTTCTGACTCTCTAGCATCTTTCCAGTAACTGTGGTGCAGCTCCATCCTTTCACATGATCCCATTATTTTTGTAAGGTTAGTTCTCTGTGATCACCCAGCCACTTGGGAACTTGGGGCAGTTTTCCCTCCATGGCTTGACAAATATCCTTTATCTATTTTCTTGCTGTTCAGACATAATCTACCTCTCTGGGGGAAAAAAAAAGAAAGCACATGCTACATTTGGATTACTTGAGGTTTTTTTCCTGTATTTGCAATGATACAACTTTATACCTCTATCAACCAACTGAATGAAATAAGCATTTATATTATTCACTAATCACTTACAAACTTGCATGCAGCACAGCAGCAATTTCACTGCTTGATTTAAAACCCTAGAATAGCTCCCTTAAAACCAAATCAAAACAGACATGCCACATTAATGTAAAATATTATTTGACTGGGGAAAATGCAAATATCAGTAAAAGGATGTCTGCATAACATAAAATCCCATTAAAAAATCAGAAAGTTATAAATTCCAGAATTTGTAACCTGTATATTGCCAAATCATTGCCAAACCAATATTTACAGTCTTTGCTTCCATTTCTAGCCCTTTAACCTCCCAATATCCAAGCCAGGTGCTAAGAATGCCCTCCTCCCCTCCCAATTTGAACTAATACTTTCTGATTCAGCCAAAGGCTGATCTAATACCCACTATATACAAACCATATTTCTTCATGCAGTCTTTTGCCTGGGAATCATATTAAGGAGGCACAAGATAATAACAGCTATCCTGCAGCTAGTTCATGTTTCTCAGCCTAGGTGTACCATATAGTACAAATCCAACTGAACTGTCCACACTATTAAGTCAGCTCTGTCCATGAGGAATTTAATGGGAATTCTGCTGCTAAACATCATTATTTTCTTGTTTGTTTTTCAAGGTTCGGATAAAATTTCAACTGCATTACCAAATTGTTTTCATAGCACTTATCTTCATACATACATAACTATCATGTGCTCAGGGGAAAAAAAAAAATACAAGAAACCAGATGTAAATATGTCTCTCCTACTAAGAAAAAACCCAGCATTTAAAAGATAACAGAAAATACAATACTAGTACCTGCTTATAGGTACTTTTTGAAAATGCAAATTTCATTACAACAGAAAACAATAATTTATACATTTGCCCAAAACAATTCTTAAGAGCAGTAATTTTCACAGAAAATTTATTTCTTTTTAAAAATGCCAAAATCCACTTTTTGCTAACAAAGACTCCCTATATATTTTAGTTAATTCAGAGAAGTGAAAGTAATCCTGTGGAGACATAGAGGATATAATCATAGATGGAAAAGGCTATTAAAAAGATCAATAGATCATATTTTCTATCCCTTTTCCCTCACAGAAAGACCTACACTTGTTTCTATCCCAGCTGATATCAGTCTAATTTCAAAAACTCTTCTCAGTGAAGTTTTCAAAACCTTCCTCAAACCTCTAACCCAGTCCTTAGGCATCCTTACTGTTACAAGATATTTCCTAATGTCTAACCTAAATCTCTCTTGCTGGTTTTAGTCTTTATTTGTTATGCCCACACAAGTTTGGTATTGTCTAGTTTGAACAACTGCTGTTCTTTACAACTTTCCTCATGGATTATATTTTCTTTAGACAACTGATCATTGTCACCTGTAGTGAAATCTTTTCAACTGGTCCATATCTTTCTGCTCTGGATTGTCACAAATTGAGCCTCATCCTTTCAATTATCTAGTAACAGAAATCAAATGTATGTTCTGTCAACCCAATCTTTGTACAGAAAACCTACAATGGCCAGCATTTCCCTCAAAGGTTAGATTAGAAAAAGAAAATGCACCTCTATGTGTACCACAGTCTGGGTTATTATTGCAGATTGACACAAAGGACAACTCACAAGGTCTCAGGTCTTGATCACATTAAGTATGGTGTAGCAGCAACACTTATTTACTCAAGTGTAACTATCACTAAGAGGCTCCAACACAGTTTTTTGTTTTTTTGGTTTTTGTTTTTTTTTTCACAGAGAAGAAAATACTTTATGTTTCTTAAAATTAAGTGATAGAGAAATCCTGGCACACAGATACTTTTATATATATATATATGTGCATGTGTGCATGTCTGTATATATATCATTATATATACATACTTAATATTAATCATTCTTTCTAGATAGGCTAACTTAAGATTGTGATTCAATTTCACATAAATAAAGGACAGAATTTATAGGAAAAAATAAATCAAGATCTCTGATTCTTTATGGCACCTTGTTAGTGTACAGGTTTACATGTACCACACAGGTGCAGTCTGGGGGAGATGGCCAAAGGTGTCACTGCTTTTTGAATGTGCTCTATGCATGATGCTGAACACACACTTTCCTAATTATATCTAGCAGACTCTGGTGCTGTGGAAACAGGGAATCAAGCACAAACAAGTATTTTGCAAGATTACATAGGTCTTATCCCACCCACTACTGAGTGAGTGAGTTGAAAGTTCAGTCGAGTATGTCAACAGAAGTCATCCCTTTGACTGCAGTTCTGACACACCAGGAAAGGGATGAATAATTCTAGGGGTTAGTTATCAGGTCTGGGATGTGCAGCTCCACATATGAAAATGGCTCATTTAAATATATTAGTCAGTCCTCCCCAAGAGTTAAATTAGCTAACTACAGATAGAATGCATTTCTTGCTGTATCTGTAAATGCAGCAAACTTACAAGCAGAGGTACATTGGAGATTCTCTCATGTTCACAGTTTCTTTCAGTCCAACTAAGCAACGGAATGTTGACATTGATGTTTATTCCAAATTTCTTTCTGTGTCTTATTTTAGAAGAAATCTTTGCAGTTTACCCAGTCTCCAGAACTATATCAAATTGTCAATATTTGTGCAGATACATTTCCCAATCTCCACAGTCAGCCCACTGGACTGGAAATTCGCACTTCATGTATATGATTTCCATTCTTTATGCTCCAGTATTTTTCTGTATTTTAATTATAACATTCCTACATAGTTTTGCAACTATAAAAGTTTTTTAGTTTTAAACATCTTTGCCTGTACAGCAAAAGAAAGGTGAAGCAGAATCCAAACACATTTTCACCACATTATATGAAGGACTCTTGCCTGTGAGATACTGAATTACTTCACAAGTCTCCCTATGACTATAAAAAGTGAGAAGATTTCTGTGTTGATGTGTGGGTGCACAAAAGTGTTTAAAGTACAAGTTTCTGAAGATGTCAGCCTTAATGATCTGGAGCAAAATATACACAGATATCTACATATCTATATATATATGTGTGCATATATGTATTCACTTCTATAGATATGCATAAACATATATAGATGGATGTGTATATTTATGTATTCACACATCCCACAGTAAAATCCCACCAATTTAAAACCACAGAATATTGCAATATACTTTAGCATATCTCACAATAAAGATTGTTGTTATAAGGGTCCAATGATTCCTATTTAAGGAAGTTATTTTTTGAGTGTTTTGGCTTGGTTTTCTGTTTTTTGGGGGCGTTGGTTTTTTTTTGGCCACCTGACTATTCTGTTATGTTATTTTATTTATAAGAAATACATATGTGTGCTTGCTTCAATAATCGAGGAATAATTATTGATAGTCCTTGGTACTCAATAATTCGTTTTTTTTTCGTTTTCAGAACATCACAGTATTTCACAGAGTCTTCACATGAATACAAACTTACAATGGAGTGAGGGACATCAGAACTTAAAACAATTTTTTACCACAGGATTTTGTTCTTTTTTTTTTTTTTTTTTTTGCCTACCTCCACAGCCAGAAGAAAACTGTGAAGCCGTAATCTTGATTAAAATGTAGAGAACGTAAGTACCTATTTTATTTTCTTGTTTCAGTTTGCTCCATAGCAATAGGTTATTTACAGCACTTTTTTGCCATTATTTCTAGCTGTATAGTATGACAGAAAGAATCTTATCCCTGGTCCCCATGATGCCCTTCTAAAGCACCTATATTAGCACCTCACTTGGCCTTTCCTAACCTCCTCCTTTTAAATGAGCTTGGGAAAAGTTGTTTCTAAAACAGCAATTCAGCTCATTTTCTGAGCCTAGAGGAATATAGTTAACTGATTTATTGCCCTGTGGATGTTGTAATTGTTGCAAAACACGATGTATTCCCAGAACAGTGATATAAGTATGTCACTTGGCAAATATGCCTCCCAGCATTCCACTGAAATTAATGAAGCATCATTAAATAGTTTAAGTTCTTAAGCATGTTGCACATCCCAGCATGCAAAGAGTTATTGACAAACTTTGAGATGTCAAGAGATAATATTTGTAGAATCATGAGCTAAACGGAGTAATAGTTGCTGGAGGAATGTTTTAATAATATCCCAAATTTCAGTTCTTTAACATACACTGTAACTTTGAGAGCCTATAACAGAAAATGATAAATGGTTGGGCTGCCTGCAAGCGTGCAAGTAACTTAAGCTATTAGAAATTATCAGGAAAAGATGCCTCTCCTCACCCCCTCACCCTAAAAAAAAGGTTAGGAACACTTGCACAATTAAGGATACTGCCTGAAAGCTCCCTTTCCAACAAAAAAGGAAAAAAAGAAAAAAAAATACTAAACCTTCTCTAATACCCATTTAAAATATTTTATCATAGTATATAAACCCAAGTAGCATTTTTCTTATTAGCAGGTAATTTGTCAAATGAAATTTAAAAAGAACAAAATTTTCAAGACCATGCAGCAAACATTTTCAGTATTCTCTAAAATTCAGATTTAGATGGTTACATAAAACACTAGGTTTAAAATATATTAGCTCTTATTTGGGGATGATTTTGAAAATTAAGCCCCAAGAAACACTTTTTCAAAAGCTGATACAATTAAAAGTGTTGAAAAGTACACTCAAATTTGGCACTTTTTTATTATCTGTTAAATGCTATACTGTAATCTTGAAGGCCACACTTCAGCCGAAGCTCATCAGTTGTCCAAGTTCCACTTACTATTCTGTAATGTGGCTTGAATCATGAACTTGATCACACGCTGATAGAACTAGAAAGCAGAGCAAGCTTACTTTCAGAAAGGAAATCTAACTTCTTAATCATGAAGATGTTATGCTGGGCATCTAATTTTGACTAAGCCATCTGTATTAAACACCACTTCAAAGCACAACTACAGTGTGCACATTACAAGGCTTTATGAACACAGGTTGGTGTGGCACAGATTGTTTGCCCTTGTAATATGATGAACTATCTTTCAATGGTCCATTGGTTACCGATGCTGTGAGTAATACAAGTAATCCAGAAATAAACAATATTTATAACCTCCATTTTCTGAATCGGTTTATTTAAGCAGTGCATTAATGAAGCATACTCAAGTTTTCATGCCAACAGGCCAACATTCCATTTTATGTCACATTTCTGTCTACAAGGTACTTACCAGTCTCCATCTGGCTGGTATTCTAAGAAATATTGGAATTGTAATAGTCTGTCTTTACTTATGCCAGGCAAATGGCTGGGAACTTATTGATTAAGACTTTATTTCATATAATGAACTGTCAATCAAAGTGCAAGCAGATATTCTATTATGGTTTCTAAGTACTTCATTAACATTTCATTTTATTTACTGTTTTTAAACTACCAGAACAGCACACAAAACACCTTAAATGGCTATAGAAACAGCAAAAAATGGGCATGAGATATGTGAGAAATGTTAGCAATGAGCAAGTGTTGCTGGCAAGTAAATATTGGAGGCAGATCACATATACACATAAAACATCAGAGACATGTTGCTAAGTGTTTATATTCACTTTTCTATTAAGTGTATTCAGGATAGCTGGAATTCTTGGATTTCTATTCAAAGAATGTAAAAAACTATTTAAATTTCTAGAAAAATGTTTATATACTAATTTTATACAGAGTAATTTTCCTGCCACTCTTTAAAAAAGATGGGGGAAAAATAATAAAAGGCTTCTTTTCAATCAGCCTTCAGATAACTAGTTAAACAGACACCATCCACCTGAAAGAAGCAAAATTTTATGGATCCTGTATTGATCAGATCACTCATACATGACAAAGTTTAACAGCAATTCATGAACTGAAATGATAAATAAAAAACCACAAGTATTCTCAGTCTTACATACTATCAAAAGCAGGAGACAGAACTGGTTGTTGCATGTAGCCTGATCATATTCCCCTGAAAATGTGATCAGAGCACTCACTTCACCAATATTCTAGAGTCAGTAAGTAATAAGTACAGATGCCACCTATATAATAACTTAAATTTACAATATCTATTTTAAGGATAAGAACACCAACAAGTAGTAATATAAGGAGCAAGAACAATAACAATAAAAATAATAGTCATAACAATAGCCACCACCTCACAGCTTTTATTTATTTAAGAAATAAGGTGTAACCTTCCAAGCTATACAAAATCATGTCAAAATAATAATAAAAAATTCTAGCAAATTAGAGAAATATTTTTTTGGTCTTAAGTTATCTTTGCAAAAATTATTTTAAGACCTCTACAATAAAATAAAACAAAACCAAAATAAATGTAAAACCCTAACACCTACCATCATCACAATTTCGCCCTCGTGATAGGTACATTCAGATTACAATGGTAAGTACAAATCCAAAATACCATCTGGAAACTAGGCGGCTATGAAGGAGGTTTTCAGAAGAATTTAGAAATTACAAATCTTGAGGATTTTTGTGTCGTAAAATTCCACAAAATCTATAGAGCAATTTTCTGGAGAAAGCCTTTCACTATACAAACCTACTTAATACGGAAAATTTGTATTTTAATAATTTGGACGAGGGGAAAGCAAATCTTTCCACATACAATAAAAAACCTTTTGTAAGCCTGATGGGGTTATTAATTATCTGTTCAGCTACACCCTCTCTACTGTCATTTATTTCATTTAGAAGGCACTCATATACCAGGGTGATGGATGGCAACCTACAGTAAATAGATTTGGAATAGATTTAATGCTTGCCTTCCCAGTCAAAATTCTAAGACTTTGTGAAATGGAAAGAGGTTTGGTCCTTTATTCCTTTCCTTTCAATTGGCTATTCACTGGCTAGCTGACAGCAAAAGGAAGTAACCATCCATCATCTTCAATAGGGAGCCAAAGCAAGCAAAAGAAAATCTTAATAATGTTCTGCCAAAAACAGTAGGGAAAAGGCAGTGTAATTTTGAGATGCAAGAATGATACGAAGATCCTTGATTTTCATCACACTGAGTATCATCATAGAGAGCTATTCACATCTGTTGTAAAGGAGAACTGCGCACTTTTTAATTTACTCTTCAGTCTTGCTAGTTTGAATACCTCCTGCATCATTTTCCAAGGTAAAATAAAGGCACTGAACTCTGACCAGGACAAAACCATTTGTGTAGTAAAACTTTATTGACTGAGAGCATATGAATCTTATTAATTGACTTTAGAATTCAGACAAGAAAGAATAACAGGTGTCCAGCACCTCAGCACAATGATAATGATTTCTTGCATTGAGTTAATAGCAATGAAACATGCCTGATTTCAGCAGCTGTTGGAAGCAATGGGGTTGCTTCTGTCAGAATAGAGACTACCACCTCCCCAGATAAATGCATTCAAATCAAACAGTGCATACCAACAGTCAGCAGTGCCCTGCTCTTGTGTTAACAGTGATTAATCACATCACTGATTGGTTCTCAACTATCTTCACTTCCCGCCTCGCTGTGGACAAGATCACTGAGCAGCTCATTAAAAGAGCTGTACATGAGCTGCAGGAGGGAAGGATGGCGATCCCTGAAGAATTGTTATAATCAGTATGAGGCCTTTTCAGCACTTTATATAAGCTTAACTGAGGTCAGGTGTCAGTGATTGCCCACACCTCTCCTGAGGCTGATACCACTTTGCGCCCGGCTACTGACAATACCGTCCAAGTAGCACAATTCCGTTTTATTGGTGGAACATTTGTGGGAACTACAGCGTGGGGAAAAAAAGGCCATTGACACTATGCACTTAATAAGTGGTGTGCAAGTTCCTGGAGTTTAGGAATACAGAAAAAATGGATAGGATATGGGCAGATAGTTATGCAGCTGCACCAGCTGGGCAATTTGTCACAGGTATATTACTATTTAACCCATCTTTGGCAGTATGTTATTTTAACCTTTGAATAGCTAGATATCCATTTTAAATTGCTCATCCTATACATCTTAATAGACAATAGAGATAGATCCTCCCGAGAATAATTCACACTACATAAAATAGACCTCTGGGCAGCATGGTTCACTCCCTTGAGATTTTTATTTTTCTCCACTGACCATAGACAGCCCTGGATAAATAGTTTGGCTCTAGCATCTAACTTTTAGATGAGCAACTTGTTTGAGAGAAAACAAATTTCTCTGAAAGTGAATTATGATTTTCAAGTTGTTGACCCATCAATTTCTATTGCTGGTTCTCAGCCTGTAGCTTTTGGCCAGGATGTCAGAAATATTTGCAATACGACTGGACATTAGACCAACTGACCACATATGTCAAGTGTAACATTGGTCTTAAAGAGACTTTCAAGGATCACTGGTGTCTCCTCTCAGATGAATTCATACTAGGCATTGTAAAAGCCCTGTATTGATTTAATTAATTTATTATTCAGCATTCCTCAAAATCATCTTCTTCCCTCCTTTCTTCTCTCTGACCTGAGAGGTGTTGGTAGCTCTTATAATCAGATCTCTCTCTGAACTCATCCACTGCTGTAAGAAACCAGTCTTTTGAAAATTGAAAAAAAACCCCAATCTACGTACAAAATACTGTGGAGGTCACCTCATTAAAGTTTTCCTCCAAGTTACTGAACAGTAACAAACCAAAGAGTTTTAAAGGCATCTGTTACTTAGCCACACATCCTTGTGGATTTTGGTCTCTCTAACTCCTGACAGCTGCTTAAGTCATTACCATATCCTCATCAATGTAATCAGTACCCTAAGGCTGCCCTACCTCTCAAATTCACAATCTGCAATGCTGCTCACTTCAGTGCTTTGGGGCATATTAGCAACTCAAGCTTTTTCTGCTTTGATGTGCATGTTCTGTACCACTGACCCCAAAATATGCAGGTCTAATGAATTAGCTTTAATAGTTTTCTTACCCACTTAAATGTTTTTGTTTTAATTGGTTATACCACTATGTGTCTTGAACTACACTGAAAAGTTCACAGCATAGATGCTAATGGTGCCTTTCTAATTACTGCATAATGAACAAAGGTCTGTCTGAGCAATTTCAGAGGTTAGACTTCATAATTAAGAACCCCATTTTAATAAAAATCAACTTAAAAATTCCACACACTTAATAGAAATAATATACACCACAAGACAATATTTTTTAAATATCTGAGGATTTAAAAATATTTGTATGAATTATCTTAGTTACACAAAACTGGGATTTTGTTCATTTCCTTTTAATTTACCTGCCAACAGCCAAAACCTCAGCTTCATCACACTGTCCCTGAAGTGCACTTAACTTGCATGGATCGCTGCTCTGGGGCTGGACTTGATTTTTCTTTCCACTTACTTGAGGGAGCACTGATAACTGAGGGGCAGAGTTATGCCAGCTACTGGAAAATTTGACATCCTTGTCTGTATGGAGGAGAAGCCAATGATTTGTCTCACAAAACAAAGCTTTTTCAAACTAAGTTCTATTCTTTCTCCAAGACTTCCAGTTGTATGGGTATCAGTCAAGATATTATTTCTAATGTAGACAGAAAGTGTAGCAGCTGATTCTATTTCATCCCCTGTGCTACTAAAACACCAGTTTTCCGTTATCTTCTTTATGTTAGGTTAGATAAATATTCATACACCTATGTTGCACATAATAGATATAATTAAGACACCTGATGTTAGGATAGCTAATATGGTCCAAAAACAGCTACTAGAATATGTGAAGTTCAATCACAAGAAGTGCTGGGCATTTCTCTACCATTTCAACTTAAATATATAGGTACAAATTCACAGCAATGACATAATGTTATATCTCACTTGTATTCCAAAAAGCTAGCTACAACCACATTCAATTTCCTGCCACAGTTCTATTTGACCCTAAGCATATTTTTTTGTTTGTTTTTGTGGTGATAAAATATTTCCCTTATAAATTAAAAAGTAACTTTAGTGGCAGAGGTGTGCAAATGAAAACACCTTAGCAAGAAAATCAAGTAACATACAGCTGATAAAATTAACAATGTGGTACCAATAGTTCAGGCATGCTAAATGGTTTTTGATGGCCAGAAATCTACATTATATTCAGATCAGTTAAAACCAGTGTGCATCTAGGGGTTCACCTCCATGAACATTTTCGGTTTGAACCAGGAGTGAGTTTTAGAAATGAAGGTAGAGCTGGTGTTCACTGACTGAGACTGTGCTTCCAATGTTCAGAGGCTTGAAACCACAAATTGCTTCACACAAACTGCTTCTGATGAATGCTGGGAGGAGCTCCCCTATTCCAGGACGTCCAAAACAGGATCAGACAAGAGCCAGAACCAGCAAAATTCTAAAATATCATAAGGTTTAAATGTCAAGACTTCAACACCAGTTGCTTCACTCTAAAGTGATGGTGGAAGACAAGTCACATGTGTCTCTTGACTGCTTATCAGACTTGCAAGAGAAAGAAAAAAAAAACACCAGTGAGGTAAGTTCTTGGCCTGCAAATTCCAGGTTTTTTCTGCCCATATTGTTCTGCAGTAAAAGATCTGAAGGGCTTAGTATTAAAAAACCTTGGTCACAGCCCTACATAAAAGTTTAAAAGCTGAAACAATGCTTCAGAATTCCACTTTTTAACCAATATCTAGAGGTCAGGAAGAAGACACAGTATATTTCTTGGCCTTTCCTTGCTGTTCTCTTTATTATCCTGAACACCACCACCTTCTCTTTATGAACAACATCTGACAAAGCATCTCTGCAAAGCTTGAGGTCTAAAGGGATACAATGAAATCTAAGATAATTATAAATTGTTTTATTAGTTCTTAATTATTGATAGAAGAAATAGAAGTCTTAGCAGCCAGGCACATGTTAGCCAAGTATTTTTTAAGTATTTTTCCTCCTAGAACCACAAAATGATGACTACTTCACCACTACACTACACTACCACCAATTACTATAGAAAATATATCACAGTCTCATCTCTCTACAATTTTAATCCATTTTCATTTATGTAGGCAGTGTGATTTCATTAAAAAGCATGCTTGTGGAGAGGAGTTTATTATTTTTATTCCTGTCTCAATGAATACTGCTTTCTTCCATGAATTTTACTATGTGTACATAAAGAATACTGATTATTGAGTAATCCTTAAATGGTATGGTGAATTCTGAACTCACATTCATTTCACTACCTGCAAAATTAATACAAAAGTAAACACCTAAGTGATGCATAGAATTGTGTATCACAGGAAGAAAGTATTTTGGCCAGTGAAATTGTATAACATGTATTGAATAGAGTTTCATTGATTGGTTACATTCCACATTTAGGAAGAGCATATAAGATCACTTTTTTTCCTAGAAGTGAAACACCATTCCCATGGGTAAACTGATTTTTTGATGGAATAATGCAAGGGAATATCACTGAGACACAACAAAGGAAAGGACATTGTCAGATAAACCAATACAGCTTTCTATGTGCAGAGCTGACATAGGAGTGGAGGGGTAAGTGAAATTCCCAACAGTCTTCAGATAATACTCCCTTTACTGGGTGGTTTTTGTGACAATGTAGTTTCTATTACTGCCTGCAAATTCCCGTTATATTAAAAGATTTTTCCAAAGGTGAAGGTGAGAAGGAAAATAAGACTTTATATCCAACTTCCTCATATATGCATCTTCTTAAATATATTCATTAATGAAATAAATAAAACAAATTAAAAAAAACAAAACAAAACAAACCAAAACAAACAAACAAACAACCAAACAAAAAAAACCTACCATAAAATCAGTAAAATTCTTTTTCAGATTGTGTTTAGGATTACCTCAATTTCAATTTTGTGAGATTGGACCAAAGATAATTATGTCTTAACATAAAAGAAAAAGGCTTTAGAACAAAGAAAGTCTTCACTCTCTCACTTGGTACATATTTACATTTAATTTTCATGCTTAAAGGACTTGCATTCCAATCTCCAAATTGAACTTTAATGCAAACTAAGGGTAAAGATCATCATCTTCATTAAGTATCAACCAGCAATCAAACAAATAAGAACATTTCAAAGAGGATTTACCACCCTGCAGGAGGCCAGTGAAGGAACTAATAAAGTGAAATATGAAAAATAAAACTGTTCTTCAAGAAGAACAGATCTAATTAAAAGGAAGACCTAACAACTTCATGGATTAATTGGGAACCAAGTGAGATAATTAGACCTCTGGGAATAAGATTACACCCATCATAAACTGCTTTTTTCACAACTACAGGTTAAGTGCTTAAAGCTTTAATTGGGGGCAGCACTAAGAGGAAAGTGGAACTTGCACAGAAGAATTAATATTTGGGGAAGCAATATCCTGAAGTACTTTGGCATCGCTAAAAACCACATTATTATTTTTCCCCAAGTGCATGGGATTCTGGAGCCAAGTGGACAACTGTGATTAGAATTTGTACCAATCAAAAAATGCTCACACCATTATACTTTGACCTATAAACCACATGTAGCTACTCTGTACATTAGTAGTTCAAATACAGTCTCACCCTCTGAGATTAGTTTAAATGAGGTGGTATTTTAACATATAGTTTCTGCAGTCAAACCATGTCTTTCAAGAGAAATGTACCCTGAGAACACAACAATAAATTAGAAAAGAAAAAAGAAAAAAGAAAGAGGAATCTAAAGACCAGGTAAACTGCTTCAAAGAATAACTGCTCCAGGCACTAATTTCAATTAAACCATTTGAAACAAATAGTTTAATACCATAATACAAAAATCATGAAAATTTTGGCATCCAGCTGACGAATTGTGTGTCCATTAAACAACTTATAAAGCACAGTGAGAAAGTTTGCTAATACAAAACAAAAGGTGGTCAGAGTCTCTGCTTTAATCCCCCTTTAGGAGTAGGAAAACACTTGCAGAAGGAAGAAATTCTGTATTTTCTAAAAGCTCCATATATCCCTTCCCTAATGATAATATTCAAGATAAAAACGAATTATTTTCAATCTCAAATTTCATTTGCTTGCAAAATAGCATATTTCAACACTAACTCACCATCTTTATGTTTTGAGATTAACACAAACAGATGAGGAGGTTGAATTCTTTAACTGTTTTAAAACACCATGGAGTACACATGGGATTGAATTTACTGGGATGTAATTTTGATGCAAAACATATTAAATGACCCAAAAAATCCTGAAAGTTATCAGTGTAACTAATCACTGATAAAAATCTAATCTAGAAAAATGTGAAGAATATCTTTGAGATGTCGACTTCAGTGGGTTCTAAACATGTTGCAAGGTGCTTCTCTGAGTATGTATGGTACAGCCCATGGCTATTTTTTCAATGCATTCCTCCTATTTTTTCAGATCTCAAGCCATTCACATTCATTTCTCTTTTGCAGTCTTTGTCAAGCTCTCTAGCTCCAGCTGTTGGGCTCTACCTGCATATTCAACCTGTAGTTATCCATTTAGGGATGATGAGTTTTTTGATGACAAAAACTACCTACAAGCCTGATACAGTTATCTCAGATAACAGGCATCTCAGGAATTTCACCCACTACTGTTTGAGACAGTGCTTAGATGTGCCTTGGTTCTTGTCTGTTTTACCCTGTGTCCTCTCTGTTGCTGCTACAGCTCAGGATCCTCCGTTTTCTTCATTTTAGACTCCATCAAGTAATATGAATCTATGAGGCAGATGAATCAGGAGAGGAAGAAGTTGTCCATGCCAATAGAATTCCACCATCATATCCTACAGGTGGGCAGATCCTTGGTTCCCCTAGATCTCTGATGAATCCTTTGGTGTCTGACCATGAATATGCTTTGCTGTTTGGGCTGGTACACTTTGCAAATTTTCTTGTTCAAGATTTTTTCCTAGTTCCAAAAAAAGTCTCACTTCATCTTATTCAAACTATACCATGGAGTGATACATTAATTGTCATAACTACAGATGTCAGTTTTATTCAATGAAATTATATGACAAGTTTAGCATAGCACCACGACTTTGTAAGATCACAATAAATACATTGTTAGTAAGTGTCATCTAATTTTTAACTTGGTGTGAAAAATAAACATGCAATAATAAAGTAAAACTCCTAGCAACCTTATCAAATACCATACCATCTTGATAACTCAAAACACAGGCAAAAATCTCTAAAAAAAAATTAAAATATTTATAAGTGCATTGCATTCAAAGCCAAGATTGTCAGTTGGTTCTATTTCTATATGCCTTCTGGATTCTGGCACTAATGAACCAATAGCTATCAGCATGACTTTTGCTGAAATAGTGTTACATTAATGAGTTTGAATCAGCTGCTCAAACAGTTTGGCTGAAAAAGATGTCTGGTCAGGAAATACATTCGGGGGAAGCAAACATAAATGTTAAGCTTTAGTCCCTTGAATTTCTTGATTGCAAACACAAAGCCCAAAACCTTTTTACCACATTCAGCTTGATTTGATATTACACTGCATAAATAAGACTGTATATAAAAATGTCTTGTTTATCTTTCATACAAAAATAATGAGAGAAGTTATTCTCCTTATTATACAATTTATAACCCAAATGACATCCTATGTTACACCAGTGTAAACCACTGGTGAATTTGTCACTATCATATTGAAGTCAGCATTATTCAAATCTAAAAGTTATTCCCTCAGTCGTGCTATGCCTCTACATTATCCTGTCTGAGACTGACACAAACTCCAGTGGGGTCATATCCCTAGAATTAACATTCTGGTGTGAAAAGGCAACAGGGATTTACATATGACATTGCTTAAATTAATTCTTTTCTGTTGTCTTCAGTACAGTACTTCCCTGGAGCATCTTTAGTCATTCAATCTACATGGAATGAGAAAGCTTTCTGCTGTTAGCCTATTAAAGAAACCAGAATGTGAGTCACCAGGAATGTACCTTGACTTTAAGGAAGATCTCCTCAAATAACAGTAATTATTAGATTATACCTGAATGAATTGCCCTTTGCACCTGTGAGAATGGAAAGATGATACAGCCAAAGCCGATGGCTCAGCACTATGTAGACCAAAAAATGAGTAATGAGTTTGGAAAAAGAAAGGAAAACCATGTCTATCATCTTTTCACCTGCACTTTACTAAACTTGCCTTGGATTTAAAAAAAAAAATAAAAAAGCATTCTAGCCAATTTACCTGGATAAGCTGAAACTGAAATTTCAAACACAGTATTTAAAAAATATTTTAGTGACACTTGTCATATATAGGAAGTAGCTGCATTTCTCTAGTTTAAGTCAGACACCAGCATGTGGGATTTATTCAGCTCCTGGGTTGTATCATGAATTCCTTGAGGGAATTCACAATCCACCAAATGACGTATTGTTATTATCACCAAAAGTGAACCGTATTCAACAAAACAGTACTCAGCAGGCAGCAATTCTGCAGTGTATAATTATAGTTGTCATTTCCCATCCCAAGATTAAATGTGTTTTCACTTTTCAACTTCAGCAGCAACAAAAAAAACCCCACCTCTCTCCACCTAAGAAGAAACACCTTAGGAAAGACCTTAGGAGATCAGTTTTAATATTTAAACAATTATTTATCTTAGTTATTTGAATAAACCCCATTCATATTATTCTTTCATTGGAACACCTATATTTTTCTTCCTTTCTAGTGTTATCTGAGATCTGAGGTTTAGCATTTTTATTTATTTAGGTTTTATTTCGGTTTTGTTTTGGTTTGGTTTGGTTTGGTTTGGTTTTTGAATATATGGCAGTGCTACAAAACATAATTATCAGCTGTATCTACATTATAATTAAGGTCCTGTTTCTCTGTTAATTATTATAACTACCTTGAGAAAAGCAAAGAAAACAAAAACCCTACTCCTCCTTTTTTTTATTTTTCTATTCAGCAGTATAAAAGAGTGTGTAGATCTTGTTTATGAGTTATGGCATTTGATGCAGTATTGTTGGCATGTTTAGCTAGTTAAAATCCTCCTTGTTTCTCACCTAAAAACCTAAGGTCATGTTCTATTTTAAGTTGCATGTGTGTAACTTCAGGGGGAAAAAATCGCACTTTACAGACTTTGGGAGTCCTTGAAGATAGCTAGGATGGAGTTTTATGTCAGAACAGACCTGAGTCATAGCCAAGGAAGTTTAGGTGTGTTTTCATATATGATACAACATAATATTCCTTACTGATGTGACAGGATTAGAGGGTCTTGCACGAAGCATTGAGCAGGCAGTGATGAATCCTATTTTATTGCTATATTATACTTCCGGTAATTTAGGAAGCATTGATGATCATGCCTATACAACACCTGTGAACATGACATGCATCCTTGAGAAAGTGCTGTCTTACATACCCTTGGAGTAATCTGCAGCCTAGACACATTTATGCAGTGCTGAGGAAATAGGTGCTTGGCATTGCACCACTAAAATGTGACCTAGTACATTTGTGTGGTGCTGTGCCATCTGATTTAATTGCTTGCATTAATATCAGCTCACAGATCATGTATCAGACCTATTTCATTATTTTATTTATACAATAGCTTAGTGTGGAAGGAATTCTGCTATGTCTCTCATGATAGCAAAATATAGATACGCATTTCTGTGCTAGAGGAGGAAAATGTGTGCTAACAACTGTCTTGAGGATACAAAAAAACCCACAAGTCAAAGATTCCCATTCTGTCTCTTAAACTCCCTTCTTCTTTTTTTCTCTACCATATGCCCATGAGATTTGTGAGAGGATAATTCATTCCCTGTTCATGTCTTCTCATGAGAAATTTTAAGCAATCTACAAGACTGGGTGGGTTTTTGTGGTTTCTTTTTGTTTTTCTACAGAAGGGATGTTTCTTAAAACGTTTTGAAGGTACAGCTTTGTGCCCATAAAACTTATACCAGTGGTGGTTATCTTATGAGTAGAAATATGAGAGATGGTATCTCTGACTACAAAATATGGATGTAAATCAAGTAGTCAGATGCAGTTATCCCACTGACCTAGTTTGTAGCAAAGGAATTCTGCATCTGTTCCTCCACCTTTCTAACAACATGCAACTGAAAACTGAGTGTCATAGCAATGGAAAACACATACACACACTCTCAGAATAAATTTGTATGTTTGTAGAAGAATAAGAAGACAACATCAAGTTTCTATTTGCTTGGATTCACCTTGCATTAACACATATTTGAAATGATAGTAATTCTAGAATTCCTTCCTGCATCTAACTGCAAATTTGAACTCTGCAGCCTTTCTAATTGGTCTTGCTTGTCACACTTAATTTGTTCTGATTTTATTTTAAACAATTATTAAATACAAATGAAAACACTAAAAGCTATCTTGCTCCATTAGCCTTGTGCATTCCACTCTGGTATTCAGACCTTACATCAACAACTGCTGCAGCAATACTGTTTCTTTCAGGATAAAGACAAAACATGGCCTACATCCAACTTTTAATCAGCTGTACAGATGGGTTTATTTCACAAATGCACTAGGCTGCACAGATGGAAGTTCCTGAATGCCTGACAAGGTGTTAAAATGGTTACTGAGACTACAAAGGAAGAAAAAAAAAGCAGCAGAGGAAATTATAATTAGTAGGGACTCTATCTCTTAAGGGCTTATTAGTTCAGAACTTAAATTTTGTCCTTCATGTGTGGGAAATGGTTTACTGAAGGGAACACTTATCAGATTAGCTATGATAACTGTTTTCTATCCCTTAAGAATATACACAGTATTACAAATACCTAACTTAACTGTTATACCTGATATAATACTTCCTGAAACCAGCCAAAAGCATGACATAACATTTTTCACCAGCCAAAAGCAGAACAAATGGAGCAGCTTTTTGTAGTCAGTGGTATACTGAGCTGCAGTTAAAAAAAAAATATATTAAAAAAAGAAAAAAATTAAAACAAAACAAAATCCAAATTAAAAAAAAACAAAAAAGAAAGTAAAAATCGCCCACAAATCACACAACCAAACCAACCAACCAACCAACCAACCACCCCTCAAACGAAACAAAAAAGACACAAATAAACAAAAACCTGCAGGTATGAGTGAAGGAAAATAGCTTCATACACGCTTAATGGTATTATAATTTTGAGCAGTGTTATTACAAACTCACAGATTTTATGCCTAAAAAAGTAACTGAATTACTATACTTGACTGAATAGGTTACAGTCTTTATCACCTCATGGAATACTCTGCCAATTTACTGTCATGATGCCAGGTTTTTTTAAGCTGTTTTGGAAATAACACAATAATAAAAGAGGTCATGAGTAGCTGTGATCATGACAGAGTCCCATGCTCTTGTTCACAAGAGTGGAGGGCTTCAGAGACAATGTTATCTTTATGCCAAGGCCACCAACATTTTTTCCATCTTTAATGTGATATGTTTTGGGTCATTCAGTGAAGAAATAAGTGCTTCTCAGTATCTTCATATAAACTGAGTTGGGGATGGTTGTGTATGGATGAATCAGGAACAGACCGTCCTAATGCACTGGAAGCTGCACTGTAATTTTATGCAGAGCTTTGTGCTGAATATTTTATTCATAATATGCTCTTGGGAAGATCTCTGATCTTTCAGTACTATGAATAAGAAATGTTTATTGTCCCAAATTCTAGTTTGTCTTCCATGCTAAAGACTTAGTTCAGCAATGAATGGAGTACATAAACATGCAAATGTGACACCATACAGACAATAGATACCTTTCAATAGATCAGGAAAAAATGTTTTGCTAGATCCCAAAACATACAATGACCAAGAAAGGCATCAGTGCTCATTTTAAAATGTAGCTTGGAATAGAAGAGAAAACAACATTTAGAAGTGGACATTAAATTCAAAAGAATCATGGTGTGAACTAGCATAGTGGAATAAAACTAAATCAAATAGGTGACAGAGAGAAAAAAATACTTCATTTTTTGGAGAAGATATAGAAAGCTGTAGAAGCCAACTTCATTCTAACCGTAAGCAAAGAATTTCATCTGTAGGAATCTAGATACAAAAAAAATAAGGCAGACATGAGTAGGAAGAAAACAATGTAACATGGATTAATGGAAAACAGATTCTACCAAACCAATATTTTTGACAAGATTTCTTTTTGTACAACAATACATAAGTAAATAAATAGTAGTTATTGACATTATTTAAATAAATAAAATTTGCTTATTAGGAATTGTTAAAATGTAAAGCTAAACAGAGATTTGTTATTAAGCAAATTTCTTACTACTATCCATCAGGTCACAAAACCTGGCACTGTGGTTTTCATGAACGGGGAAGAAAAAAAAGAAGGGACGAAGTTCACAAATGAAATAAGGATTAGTAGAAAGTGAATAAACAAAATAAAAGAAGTCACTGATTAGAAGTAATTCTGAATCATATTGGATCTGGGACCAATGAAACTATGTATTTTAACATGACCAGCTGTAAAAAAAAAAAAAAAAAAAAATAGGATGAAAGTGATGGTGCTTAATGTGCCTAATGAACAAACAGAAACCCTTGCAGACCATGTTTATACAGCTGGGGAAAGAGTAACTTCCAGGAGGATTAGAGGACTGCTACAGAAAATCAGCTGAACATGAGCTCCAAATACAAGACTATAAATTGGTTTTGGCTGAGGTAGAGTTCATTTCTCCACAGTAGCCAGTACAGGGCTATGAAGAAATGGTGTTTCTAATACAAGGCAGGCTGGAGAGTTAATTCCTTGTTTGACTGTGCATGACCACAGGACTTTGGCTTTTACCTCTGAGACTTTATTTTGACCCACAAGTTTTCTCATTTTCACCCTTCCAATTGTCCATCCTACCAGGCAGGGATGAGCAAGTGTCTGTATGGGGCTGAGTTGCTGGCAGGAGTTAAACCATGACAGACAGCAAACAAGAACACCCAGGTTATAGTCAAAATACTTATATACTTATTACAGATTTCCCTATTGAAATTTAACCATGCATTAGTTTTTTTTGTTAAATGTAGGACTGACTATTAGAGAGAAGAATAGAAGACAGCTTCAAAGTTCAAGAACTTAGCTCTGAGAATCTCAAAAATCCCAAACAATAACCCTGGATTGTATTAAGTATTTTCTGATAGGAGATGCTTTAGTCTGGAAGACATAAGTACACCAATATGAAATGACTACAAAATTCAACATATCAAAATAAAAGCCATTACCATTATTTAAATAATAAATTTAATTATTAAAATATATTTTTTAAACATTCTGAAAGATTCACTTTAACTGATTATTTTTAAAGTAAAAATATTTTCTTCTAAAGAGACATTTAAATTAACGGGGCAATCAATAAGAGGAAATCCTTCAGCCTTTGTAATGGAGAATTGCATGTTAGACTATTACATGGCCTCTTCTGTTTCTATAAATGAGAAAAAAAGTGAAATAATATAATTTAAATGTTAGCAATTTTTTTATTTGGTGAAATAGTAAACTAGATGAAACCTTCATAATATCTGTGCACACAGCATGATCTACATTCCTTAAGAGATAATATTGATGCACAGGTGCCATTCCATCATTTAAACAAATTGAAATTAACATTTTAGTCAATATATGTAATGGCTTAATACTATTCTACAGAGTAATCTAATGAAATGTAATTAGAGTATTTGTTTCTGAGGTTGATTTCAGCATGAACATGTGTAAATAAATAAGTCTGGATAAAAAATATGAAATTATTAAATAATTTTATAGAAATTCATGACTTCATTAAGGAGTACAAATGGTAGATTAAGTCTTATCACCAAGAGATTCAAGACACAGTATTTCAAGATAATATATTTTATCTGCATGGGGAATTAGATATAAAATTATAGATCATGGACATCAGAAAATACTAGGATGGAAGACTTTCAATGGAAATATCAGAAATACAGGAGGTTATGTCATATTTTATCAGTATCTACCTCTACATTTAAAAGAAAATCACAAGGTGATTATGTGCTTGGTAAGGAATAGTGATAGAGAGTGGAGTGTAATGCTAATGTGCCATCACACAAATAAGAAAGAAAATCAAGACACAAATCATTGGGAATTGCTTATAATCTAATTAAATATTTCCCCTTGTGAAAAATACTATCCATTAGACTTTGTGACCTTTGCAAACTTCATTTTGAGTAATTAAATTTTGCCCAAGTCAGACATCCCCAAACTTAGATTTGGCTGATAGGACAATTAATTACTCCATAGACTATCTAATGCCAAGTAGCTGGAATAATTTTTTTAATAATAATGATATTAATAATTTCTAGGAAATTCCCATCCTTAATGAAAAATTTCTGCTTCTTACAGAAACATTGCAAAGAGTGATTCAATGTCTGTAGAATTTAGAATGACAGAAGTCAGTGGAATTCAATTTGAACATAGTCTTTATTTAATATAATTTTAGATGCCACATCTTAAGTGACGTAGTATAAACTACTTAAATGTCCTTAGCTGCTAGTCTTTGCAGAAAACCCACAGAGTTCCAGATGTAAACTACCACCTAACCTTCTAGCATTTATCCTCAGATCCACTTGTATCACTACCCCGACTACAGAGGAGGCTTAAATGACTGTATATGATATGAATCTAAGGCTCGGTTCTCCAGTTTCACATTCTGTGATGTGAGAAGGCTGCCTTGGTGAAAAAAAGGGCTACCATTAAGGAAACAAGTCACAGAGGAGTTTATGCACTTTGTTGAAAATTCCTATAGACAAAATGACTTTTCAAGCAGTGAAGAACTTTTTGTCACTAGAAGTCTGAACATATAGGGAACAAGTACATTCACTGAAAGCTGGGTCTAGCAAACCAAGCTCGGGTGAAACACAGAAGACAGATGAAGAAGCAGTCTGGTGCTATTTCAGGTAAAATTGAAAACATCTTCCCATGCTGAATTTCCCTCTAGATAGCCATGAAATACCATGAATGATATGGATGAAAGTCTGCAGCTACTGAAGAAGGACTAGTGTCACAGAATACTTCAAATTTGACATTTATCCAAAAGACATCCATATGAACATCACAGTATTAAAGAGATGATGCCTGAGAAGCAATTCCCTTGTTCCATGTTGTTGTTAGCAAAAATTATAAGACATAAAATATAAATAATTTTTTTCATGAGCAATCCTATATTTCTGACATTTATTAGCTGGTGAAGTATTAAAATATAAATAAACCGTATGAAGACTAGAAGAAGAAGAGTCATCTATCAAAAATATCAACATATTAAGTACGTTTATGAAGAAACAAGCAAGCAAGTCCAAACTAAAAGAACTGTTCTGAGAAGTGCTTCAGTAGTATAAGATGCTTAAACAAAACTGTAACAGTCATGTGCATAACAGAAGTGCATAAACACCAAGGAAAAATAGAGAAAAAAGTCAGGAGTCCTTGATATAACAACTGCAATAGAACCATGTAAGTTTAATAATATCTAAATTTCTGACTGTGAAAATAAACCTGTTTCTTAAATAAGCATTCACCTGAATGTCAGTAAGTGAAATCCGGTAACTTATAGTCATCCCTTGAATTTTTTTTATTTTTTTTTTTTAACGTGGCTATCAGAAAAATAGGTGTTTGTGGTGGCTGGCTTTAGCACAGTAATTATGCTATTATGATAGTTACTCAAGAAACAGAAAACCTGGTCTTCCCAGTCTGTAATGAAGCCCCAGCTGCCAGAATAGAATACAAATATTCTCTACTCTTCCTACAGAAATATCTTGTAAAATCAAGAATGCAGCACTCTTAATCATGAAAATAAAACAAATGAGGTAGCCTAATAGTGCAAGCACAGACAGAGGTGAGAGAAGTCTCTGTGTCCGGTAGCTACACTCAAGGATTTTATCCAATGTTGCCCAAATGGAAAATGAAGAAAGAAAAAAATCTTGAAAGGATATCTCCCTTCTACGTGACTATCTCAGCAGAAGACAAAGGAGCCACGCTTTCTCTGGTGCTGGCTTCTTTAGGACCCAAAAATATTTTTTTAATGTTAAATGTCACTTTCCTATCATTGACACTGGGTGAGAACATAACAATAAAATAAAGTAGTCTTATGATTTATTTTAATGGGCAAGTTTTCATTCACTGCATGTGTTCTTCTGCACCTGTCACTGAAATAGCAATACCCTCTAATCACAATTTTGTTCAATCCCCCAGCATACATTGCTAAAGCGTGCTGCAATCAGTTACACATAGCGCTGGACACATGGTTTTCACCAGGACTCTGATAACAAATTACCCAGCTGAAACAAGTCTAAATGTGCAGAAAGACCATTTGCCAAGCAGGCAACTATGCTGGCTAAAAGAAGGGAAAGAGGGGACCAGGACAAAATAATCTGGTACTAATTCTTTTAGTGGACTGTAACGAACATTGTATTTGTTGAAAACCAGAAGCAGACTACTCGCTATGTAAAAGTCTTGTCGCACAAATTAAAGTTTTAACTCATGGGGGTGATCCTTTCACTTCATGGGAACGAACAAAAGGCACATGTCCCTGTATTTTTTACACATTATTTTCTCTTTTTTTCTCCAAGTGAGTTCCACTGCATTTTATTTTAGTGAACACCTAATGGAGTTTTATTATTTAACAGCTCCCTTTTATCCATAAATTTGGAAGCAGAAAAAAAGTACAGAAGCCTAATTTCTCTGAGAAAAAAATGTACAGGAGATTTTACCATCTGGTAGCACTTGATTATTGATTTTTTTTCATTGGTTATAAAAAATAATACCACTACATTCAAAAAAGTAGATTAAATGCTATTAACTTTAATACCTTTTCAGACAAAGTAATCTGTTGAAGTGATAACGGATTTTAAAGTAAGTATTCTCATTACATTGTTTTTTACATCATTGTGACTTCCCTGTTGGCCACATGAATCTCTAAACCTGACATTGTTAATTACAATTATAATATGTGGTATATGAATACTTGATTAACTTCATACTGTATTTAAGGCAGACCAAAAGGCAATTGAAGAATTCTATCACCAAATTTAAAGGGAAGTCCAAAAGTACTGCTTGCCATTTCATTCATTTGAAAATGAGCTGCACAAGATTTCCAGAGCAAAGCTATCATCTATTCAAGCCTTGAAAATTAAAGTTTAATTTGAAGGATGATTGGCTAATTCTACAGGCACAAGACAGGCACTAGGACTCGTCAAAAACTTATTGATGGGGAAGGTCTGAAGCTGTCGTGCTTTCACATGTATACCCCAATTTAGATTTTTAGTTACTTTTACTTGAAAAATTGGCTTCAACCCTCCACATGGCTTGAGGCATAGTTTCAATACTCCTTTTTTTTGTGTCAAAAACACCTGTCTTTTTACTTTAGTGCCAGAAGGGCTTAGCATCTTGTCAGTGAAGTAACACAGCCTGCACATTTATAGGTGTCACTCACTTTGCCATCTGTTTTTTAGGATAACAGTCACCACTATCAGCCAGCCCCTTCAGAGACTCTAATAATCTTTGTGGATTAAGGTTGAGATTTACAGTAAAGAACAGCTAGGGGTATCCCACCTCTTCAACTCATTCTATGTGTCCATTAATCATAATTCTGTGAATATCTCATCCTGTATTAATTCAGCAACTACACCTCATGCAAAATTTTTTAATCAGTAGCATCCTACCACTTTTTTAAGTGTTATAGCAAATAACTGTCAAACAAATGTCTGCAATCTCTGCACGCTGTATGCATATAAACACCAGTTCTTGTACCATATCCAAACCCACCCCACAAGCAGCTTAATTCTAATCTCAAGAGACAGGAGTCATGTCTCCAATAATACTAAAATGCATTTCATTGATAAAATTGTTAATCAGACAATTTGGGTACAAAATTATTAATAATACATATAGTATGAAAATCCAGGCTTAATTTACCTCTTAATGACGAAAAGGGGATTTCTTTAAAGATTTTGGGTTTAAATTTTCTTTCCCAGGAAATACAATTTGTTATTCCATAATTCTTATTAAAATAAATAAATATACCAGCAAATAATGCCATTGAGCACATGCCTCTGATCTAACAGTGCAGCTAAGAATTTTTCTGTAGACATACAGGACCAAAGTCAGAAAAGAGAAAGATACTGACGCAGTGGTGACATCTCAATACTGCTGTGAGAAAATGTGTGAGTTAATGGCTCTTAAATTGGAGAATTAGAAAGAAAAAGGTTTTTCCTTGGAATAGTATTTAAAGTGTGTCCAAATGCTTCCCTTAACTGGTAACTAAATAATCCTAAAATATGAGACAGTTTCAAGTCCTGCAAAAGGACCAAATGGAAGAGATAATACCAAGCAAGTACTCTTGCGTGATCTGAAAGTTATATTCTTCACTTGATGAATTTTTGGCACTTAAATACTGTTTTATACTTCCTCTAATGTTAAGATATTAATTAAGAAGTATTTATGTCACCTATGGCTTGTCCTTGGCCTGGAAGGAGCACTTTATGAGTTCAATAACAAGGGATGGACAAATGAATTCTACAAAAACATTTCTATGTTAAAATCTTGGCAAGGGCTTTCTAATTGTAGTGTTTCAGTTGTTTAAAGCTTAATGTCTTCAGATGTGAAGGAACACAATAAGAGCAGATTACAAAGGTAAATTTCTGAATTAGCTGAATTTCTGAATTATCTTCCTGACAGTTAACTGTATGTATAAACCTGTCCAAATTACCTGGAATAACACACCCTCCTCTTCTTTTTCCAACTCATGCATCATAATATACCATTCATACCCTATTAGTATCTTCATTACTTTCCTTGGAGTAGGACATGTGTAAGGGTGGACAATGATCAGTGAGACTGCCCTGAGCAGCTATAAAGTTTCAGATGATTTCTCCTCCTTTCCTTTTATGAAGCAGGCAGGCAAATGCAGCTGCTGAGCCACATTTCTCTGTAGCTGAGCTGCCTGCCTGCCAAGCCAGTTAGTTAAAGAGTTTGAAAGCAACAGTAAACATGCTCATGTTGACAAAATGAGTTTCTAAGCCAGAATATATTGTATGACTGAGAAAAAAATATTTTATACTAAATCTGAGTGCAGACTGGAGCTATTTAACACCACCTTTTAGAAAGTCTAAAGAGATAATTCTGCTCTCTCTCCTGTTACATTTCAGTGATTTGTTTCCTAAATGAAACCTGCTCATTTTTCCAACGGGAGACAGCAGATGCCGTTCTGTCTTTCCCTTGTACACTGAAGTCATTGGGGTGGATTCTTCCTCTACTCCTCTTCACGCTAAATTTGCTGTGTTAGTTATTTATTGGTGAAGTCATGTCTCTGTCATGAGAGTTATACATCTTAAAAAGTAATAAAATAGTGCAAGCAATCTTGTTAAACGTGGCATTACCAGGATGATGCAATTACTGTTGTCTGCATGGAAACATTTTTTCAGTTGTCATTAGATGTGGGTTAAGTGGTGTTCTTGGCATTGAGTTGTAGCTGGCCAGTGTTTTTCCACTAGGCCCAATTTTCTTTCCATTTTTTAACTGAAAAAGAAGCTGCCTAAAATTCCTCAGCCAAGTCAGCTTGTTCACTACTTTATGACATTTAGGCTGTGTGGGTGGAGTGAGTTGAGAATGGTACTGCTTTGCCATCCCTGTAAAACATTTAAGTCTCTCACAGAGCAGCACAGCAGTGTCAGTGCAGTGCTCTCATTACTGTGGAAATATTACATGTGGCCATTAGTCTTCTCCCTTCAATTAGTGACAGCCAGTTAAGCTGTGCCCTCAGCCTGCTTTAGCTGTTGGCAGCTCCGCCAAGTCAAACCTGTCTCCCACTTGAAAAGTAAACTGGGGAGACCTACTGTTCACCAGCCACACTCTTTGGATGTGAAAAGGGAAACACGACAAGGTTATAGACTTGTTTGAAAATATCATGCAATTAAGTTACAGGTAAGCAAGTGGCACTGGAGGGCTCAGGAGAAGTTCTTCACAATATGTAGATGACACAGTGTTAAAATGATACAACGTCTGGAGTGTCATTTCACAGAACTCCTCTTGTTTTACCTTTTTTTCCTTTTGGTTAGTGTGTTTTCAGAGGTGTGGGAGGAGTTATGTACAATGGGACAGGTTTTAATTAAGGAGCATTGTTATGAGAGCTATGTTTTTTCAACTGGACATACCAGAACACATTTGAAAGGTCAGCTAAAAAAGTAGTTCTGTCTTGTGCTTTGGAGAAATCCAATTCAAATTTGATAAAAATAGTATTCTCTAGCATGAGTGATATAGGAAATGTAAAGCTGAAACTCTTCTGATAAGTTCTGTGGGGCAAATAGTCTACCAAAATAAATGGGCATAGCCTAACTGATGTTAAACAGAATCTCATTTTATTGATAGAGAAGGAGATTTGGGTGCTATATCTGTACAAAGGATCCCCTAGGCAGCTAATACTAAGACATGATCAGACAGGATCAAAGTTTTCCTACGTGTTAAATCAACATGAGATTTTAGATGTAAAAAACTAAAAAGCTTTAGAGTGTTCATAATAATGGCTCAGAACTGCATTTCTACTGTCTTGAATATAGAATCAAAAAGCTTGAAGCCAGGTAACAGTGAAAGCTTAATGTAATCTGTATATTTTGGCTTCGAAAACATGAATTGAATTTGTATTTGTGCTGAAATTATTTTACAGTTTTTTCACATGAAACCAAATGCTCATGGCTCTTAAACACCTGAGTCCTCATAACCTCTATCATTGCTTGCATCGTTCCTTTTTTGAAAAATTCCTAGATTTTTTATTATCAGCTTTCTCTAAATTAACTACTCCTATTAATCATAACTGGAATGCTGAAATGTGTACAAGCTATTAAGATCCATATTTTGTAACAGTTCAATTAATTAAATTATCTTTTCAAAATACCTTTACAAAATAAAAATAAACTACACTTCTTTAACGCTTCAAAAAAAGCCTACTTTGTCAAATCTGGCAATCCAGTCAACTGCTCTATCATGAAATATCATTTTCAAATAAGATTTCTTTAGGTTATCTTTTCATGTGAAAATACTGCATGCAGTTTTTACTACTAAAGGTCAGGTAATAGCATAGTTGAATTGAATAATAAGCAGGGATCAACATACTAGAAGTAGTCTGCTATCAAAAGACTTCTGCTAAATGACAGATGGCTGGCAAGTTTCAAGGAGCCCACTGCTAAGATACTTATTTTTAAAAAAGGAAAAAAAATAAAAGGATTAAAACCAAACCCCTAACCAACAGAAAGAAAACATATGAGCAAGGTCCATGTATTAACATATCCATATTGGTCAGTCACCTGTGGGCATTTGACCTACTTCTGTGATGTCCTCCTACAGTGATACAAGCTTTTCTTCTTCTCAGCAGGTAGTAATCTTCCAGGAAGAACTGCTGAGAACTGCAGGTATCCCTACTTGCTGATCTCCCAAATTGTTTTTGGTAATATGGGCATTTCTGCAGTGTATGTACCTTTTGCTCTCTCTTAATTTTCAATTTTCTCCTGACAATCTAGAAACAATATAAGACAAGAGGAAACAGATTCAAGTTGTGCCAGGGGAAGTTTAGATTCAATATCAGGAAAAAATTCTCATGGAAAGAGTTATCAAGCATTGGAACAGGCTGTCCTAGGAACTGGTTATCTACCTGGAGGTATTTAAAAGACTAGTAGCTGTGGCACTTAGAATACGGTTTATTGGTGGACTTGGCAGTGCTGGGTTAGTGTTTGTACTCGATGGTCTTATAGGGCTTTGCCAACCTAAATGATTCTGTGATTCTATGATAGGTCTGAAAGAAGATCATCAGCTGCAAAGGCAAGGTTCTATGCACCTTCAATATGCAGCATGCTTGACATTATTTCTGTGTATTTTATAAACAGATATTACAAGTCAATAGAAGCTTGAGAGAATTTAGCTTTTTGAGCTTGATATCTGATTTATATTACTTTACCTTGGGTATTTCCCACTGAACTACCTATGAAAAGTCAAGGAATCCATATAATCACAAAGCTCACTTGACTACTTCCACTTTCAAAGTGCACTAATTTGAATCTATCATAAACAGCTTCTCCCAGCTGCCAACGTGCAAGTCTATCCATTTACAGATGCATAAAAAGAATTATCCTACTTATTTGAAAACAAAATAAATAGGTTTTATATTCACAGTCTAATAAAGATCCCCAAAAGTTAGGGACAGATATTTCTCTGAAAATTCTGCTCTCAAAAATAACTTCATTATGTCTTTCTCTCTCTTTTCTCAAGTTTCTAACAGAAAATAGAAAAAATCCTTCTGAATTTGTAACTCAGGTAATAAATGAAAAAGAAAAAAAAAGGCTTCATAATATAACCCAGTAGCTTCTAACTATATTTGTGGAGTAGGATGTTAAGAATATTAGAAAACCCATCCTCTGTCATGATACTATTTCATATTGCACCACTGTAGGTCCAACATCAGAGAACAATATGTTTCAACCTCAAATACTCTTTGGGACTGATAAATACAAATATACACAGATTTTTACTGCAACAAATTTCCATCAAAAGTCAAAATGAAATTTACAGTTACTCTAGTCTCGACATATATTAACACTTCATTGAATATTAATGAATTACTCTTTGTGACCAATTGCTACGCAAACAATATTTGTGTCAGAATTTATAATTACATTTATTTCAAGGTAAACTACATGAATATTAACATAAAAAAGGCTTTCACAATGAAGCGAGTAAATCAACTAAGAATATGTCACATTATTACTAATCTTATGGTTTCATTACTGATTTTTCACAACTAGGTAGCACTATTTTTTCGCACTTATTTCTAATGATCACAAGAACTCAGTAATATTCTAGAATTTTACCGCTATAAAATGTATTTGGATTTGGTTAGGAATCAACACCATTAATATTAGTTACATCATGCATGAGTCATCATTCTAATTTATCAGTTAAAAGCAGACTGATACTGAACATTTTTGCTGATCATATTTTATATTACCAAGACTAAGACTGTGTAATGGTAGAAGTTTCATCATTGCTTGCTTCATTTTCCCCACAATTATGAGCTTTTTTTAATTGTTAATGTGATGTTTACCGAAGTAATTTGGAGGTTGAAGTCTTTGTACTTCCAATGCAGCCTTGGGAAAAAAGATACTGCTATAAAATCTTCTCAATACTGAATAAGCTGCACTGGTTCTAAAAATGTCATATGATATTTCAGTTCCTATTGCTTGAATTACAGGATTGTTTAAATATTCTCCTAAAACACAACCTGTCCAATAACAGAAATAACAAAGTAATAGTTTGAATACAGTTTTTGAATGGGGTAGGGAGTGGGTAGGGCTAATACGTCTCAGACTTCTCTACTTCTCTGTTAGGAAACCTGGATTAAATACTTGTTTTGCCAAGCCCAGGTAAGGTAAAGAGAGAATAATTATTTTCTTTTAACTTTCTTTTTTGCAAGAATAAGCCATTATTAAGGCACTTAAAAAAGAGCAAATAGTTGAAAACATAAAGAAAGAATATTACCAGCAATAATACAAATTAAACACTTTTGAATATTTATTTATTCATACTGTAGTTAAGACTATACCAACAGAGAGCATTCAAATTTGACAAGACAGTCATCAGGTATAGAAGTTTTACTAATCTTATGACATACTTATAGTGTTGAGGTTATTTAAGTGAATTATATAGTTTTTCAAATGGGATCAATTCTGCATCTACAGTAAAGTCAGACGTGAATTTCACTACTATGAAACAAATGGATATAATAAATTTTGGTGTCAACCACTCTAGAAGAGGGCAACATGCCAGAAGAAGACTGAACAACATTGTTTTTTTACCTTCTGCCATAATGGCAATTGTTTCCTTGTGCTCAGTTTCACCTCTTGCTTTCAAACAGATGCGTGATCTTCAGTACAAGAAATCATTTTAAAAGACACCAAATTCAGAAAATGTAATATATACCACTATCGCTTTGCACTGTTGCTGATGCAGCAGTGAGCTACTGTGAAACACCTACCGCATGGAAAAGCATTCTTGAGCTTTATTAACCAAGTATCCTTGTCCGAAACAAATTTACGATAACTATCGCTCTAATTTCACACCACTGCAACCTCATAATATTCTGAAATAGGAAAGCTTCATCTCCCGCCTCTACAGAGCTGAGCTATTAGCCATGCATTAGAGGAGGGACTGGAAGTCCCACCAGCAACTTAATGCAGCCACTGTAGCCAGAGCCATGCACTCAATGAAGCAATACTTTCCCTTTTGCTGTCAATCTTCAGTACCAGAGCAGCAGGGTTTTATTTTATCTTTCGTTCTTTCCCATTTCACAAGGGTATTTAAAATTTGATCACAACAATGGTTTAGTTCATATGCATATTACAAACTGCTTTGGGGACTGCTCAGTGCAAAATGGGCGGATAATGTTACAGATTAACTTGACTTTGGAGTGTGAACTGTCAGCTATATCCTTTAGCTAGGGAAAAGATTTTAAACACTACCTGGAAAATTGGGAGGCCTCATCTTTCTGCTGTGCTAGCTTGCAGCATAATCCGAATAATGTGAATGTGCTTTCCATCTGACTGAGGCAGGCGTGCTGTTAAGTGATTTGAGCGATTTTCCTGGTATAATAACCAGTTTTTGCTCTGTCTCTCTGGATGCCAGGAACTTCCTAAAAATCTTTGCCTATGGCTTGACACAGACTGCTGAGTAGCCACAAAACTGTTTGATAAAAGCACCAGTTTTATCCAGTATAAATCAATAGAATCCCGCTGCAATAGCTGTATTTTACTACAGCACTCAGCTGTTATCAAGTAGGGGACCTGTTCTGACTATTTTAACTTCAGAGTACATGTCTTTTTCCCAGCTGGTCTTCAGCACAGCAGGAATGGCTGTGGTGTGTGCTCAGTGTTTTAGCCAAAGAACGTTCAACATTCACAGTGCTCCACTGGCCTCGAGACAAAGATTAACACAAAATGTATTTCAATGCAGATATTAATTTGTTACTAGAACAGAGAATACAAAGTGTGATTCTTCAAGTGTGAGCTCTTAAATATGAACTGGAAAGATCTTCCAGTAATTTCATTTGTCCTTTGTATCTAATGCAACCCTAGATTTCTAAAAAAAAAACAAACCTATAAAAAAAGTCACATCTAACACTAATAATTACACACATTCTTGAAACTAGTAAAATGTCTCCTACCACTAATATTCAAAACACCACTGACCTCACCTCTTCTGTGCCTTTTACTCATGAAACCAGTTATTATATAGCAAGACACAATATGTTTTTTGGGTATATTTCTGATACAGTAAGAATAATTGACTTTATTCTCTCCAAAACTGAAATTACTTCTGCAGAATAATAATACAACTTTTCTAAACGTCTGTGTCACTTAACCTATAAAAATTTGCTAGGCTAGATGTTTCTTATTTTTGTTAATATTGTTTCTTTTATCTTTCAATTTTTCACTTCATACCTTGCAATGTGTGGAGATTTGCCCAAAGAAAGTATGATCCCAGTGTGCTGGTCTAAGGAAAGGAGAGAGCATCTGGTGACAGCAAGAATTTCTTTTCCTGGTAAATTTCACTTGCAACAAGGGGCTGATAGTATTTCATTGCTTTCACTGAAGCTGTTAAAATATTTGACCTTTACTTCAATTAAACCAATTCTCCAAAATAAGACAGATGTATACAACTCAAGGATATATATATTTCCCTATAAGAATATTAATTATAATTTCTTTTTTTTTACTTAGCTATGAGACCTCAAGTCTTTTGATGGTCAGAAAATTCGTGTTTTCCATGCAACTTAGCATAATGAGGGTGGCCAGTATCCCTTTCCTTCTAAACTGGCGTTGGGAATATTATTTTAAAAAGACCATACATATGATTTCAAACCCTGACTAACACAGTTACTTTTCAAAATACTCCAATACTCTTCTGTATGGGCATCCCAGTGTAACAATTAATTTAATTATGATCCAAATCATTCCTTTTTATATGTCTGCAAACTGAGGCTCATAGATTGACAACTATTTGTAGACTGAAATAGTAAAAAAGAACCAATAGAAAATCCTCCAAGGGTTTCTGTCATTTAGTTGGGTATAAAAAACTACCTCTAAGAATGTGAGTATTTTGGATGGGGATGTGCTTAACTAATAATGTCATAGGGATGTTGTTACAATGGGTAGCAGAGTATCACAAATCAGGAGGTGGTTGGCAATTCAAGCATTCATTGTATGTGGAGAAGTGATCAGGCTCCACTTAAGACACAAAATGTGCAGAGAAACCTCAAGTGTTTTATAAAATATTTCTATTTTCTAAACTGATTTGGAGCTGACTTCCAAATTTCAGTTTGTATAATTTGAAACCAACAATTTAATTTTCAGTCCTGAACCAGGACTAACCAGACCGTTAGCTGCTAACTTTGACTGAGTTCCTGTGAAAGACATTGCAAGTTATCCGCACTATCCTAAAATAAAGAGATATCACTCTACATATCTGCCTTATTCAGAATGAAAAAGCAAGAGAAAAGGTAGAAGAGAGGAAAGAGGAAGAGAAATGTGCAAGGAAGTGTGCATGTCATTGTGACAGACTGGAAACTCAAAGGAAATCACCAACCAATCTGCTGGACTCTTTCATTACTGCAGCTGAAAGACTGGTTCATTAACTTTCCTCACAGATTCTGGTCTGCATTACACCTTATCTGCAGTTTTGGAGACTCTCCTTTCCTTTCACCTCTGTCTATGAGATTGGGATCCCACAGTTGCCACGAGAGGAAAAGGTGCTGTTACTGTTGTCCCAGTCAATGCCTCGAGCCATGGGGCGGTTATGAGAGATTGGAAAGTTTTATGTCTCAAGACATTTTGAGGTGCATGTGTATGGGGAAAGGGGCAGGTCAGGCCTTGCTCTGTTGAGGTGATGCCATGTTGTGCACCCCCCACCCCTTAGATCCTATATCCCAGTCCCGTCATGGCTCCCAATCACTGGCATAGCAGAGGAATGGTTCACACCCCAGCACCGGAGCCCCAGTTAAACCCTAGAGCTGCCAAATTACCAGAAGTCACATCTAGAGGAAGGGCTCAGGAAGGTCAAGGAGTGTTTAAGACCGAACATAGTGAATGTGTCTTGGCTCTATCTCCTCTTGGAATTTCTAACAACTGAGCACTACTTAAACCTGGGAGTTGGTAGCTGTATGTATCCTTTTCTATATCTTTTCTTTCTCTCTTTCTCCTTCCTCTAATGCCCTCTTCCCGGAATTTTTGAGGAATTTAAAATTGAATGGGCTTAGACTTTATGAAGTTGAATGGGCTAAGTTAATGCTTTGGAAGTTCTCTGTGTTGATTGAATGTTGCACTAGACCTCTTGCCAAAGTCCTCTGATTTTCTAAAGTTGCCAATAAGGTCTTATTTTGTTGTGATGACCTCTTCTTAGTATTTCTTCTGTGCTTCTAACTCAGAATAACTATAAGCCCCTTAAAAGCCACATCAGTGCATTTTTTTTGAGCCTTTCAGTACTCAATGCTAAATTTTAAATAAAAGAAAGATATGACAGGTCAATACAGACAAACACAGTAAGAGCCAAAAGTGATCTGCTGCTTAGCTGCCTCAAGTGATTTGAAGTTGTCTCCTAAGCACACAAAGACAGTGTTGGAAGGTTTTCAAAAATGCTACAGGAGATTCAGCATGTTCATTACCACAAGGTGAATATGTTTAGCAATATTTTCCCTATTTCATCCAATGACAAGATCTTCCAAATCTCTTTCTCATTTTTTTATATTACCGGTGGAAGATCATAACTTACTCATTTAGAAGAATAGACATTAAGGAAAAAAAACATGGAAAAAATATGTCAACACAGTTTCCACAGACATAATCAGAACAGTTTTGTGATTGTCAGGATTCCAATGACAGTGATCAAGGTAAACTCTCATGATTTTGAGCTGTTTTAAACTCAGTGATTGTCATCTAGACTTCATGCTTTAAAGTGGTGAATAAAGTTCAAAGCTGCCTAACTTTTCAGAACATATATCTGAGTTTTCTTCTGCAGAAACAGTTCAGTTTGTGCCTGCTAAATACACTACTTAGGTTGTATTGAGACTTATAATAAGACATTCTTTTAAAACATAAATTGAGTCTAAGTAGAACTTGACTAGAGATTCAATCTTTTTGTGATGTATGTATGGGACCAAGTTTCAAGCTATGTTAAAATGTCTGTGCTTCCAAACATGATTTGGTTTTACTGTAGCCAAAAATGACACTTGTTACATGCAGTAATTAGATGCCCATAAAGCAAGAAAATTTGAATTTACTTTCTTGTAACAGACATAAGCACACTAAAATAGCATAACCAGGTACAGTATATAAGCATACTTTCACACTGTAAAAACATTAATATCTTGCAGTGCAGCTCAGCTTTAATGTATAAATAATAGCCTTAAGTGGCAAAGACATGGATGAAGTTGTGATGCAGTGGCACAAACAGGGTGCATGAATAATGCACAAGTTTTAAACTTCGCAAGATAAGAACTAAGGATGCAGAGTAAGCAAGAATGATATCTGGTAAAACCAAAATAATCCTGCAGAGAAGGCAGGCAGGGTGTCTGATGCAACCAGAATAATCCTGCAGAATTTGCAAAACCAGAAGAAGCCCTCATCCCAAAAATAAATGTCAAGAGAAGCTGAGATCACTCAATTTTCTTTTGGGGAAGAGGCAGAGGAACACAGAACACCAATGTTTCACAGGGAGGGATGAGGAGGAAAGAAGGTGACAGACTCTGTTATGGCTTTCCCTCTCAAATTGTTCCCTGGACTGATGGATTATAGCTATCAGTATGTACTAAAATGGCATCACTTCAGTGGCACTGTACACTTGTAACTAATTTAAAATAAGCTTGTCAGGGATGATTGATAGTGATTAAGTGCTAACTACTAGCAATGTGTGCTGTTAACGAATCTAGTCAATATGGTCAAGAATTATTCTGAAGCTTGAATCTGGCTGGTTTTGGAGCCTTCTCTCATTGTATTATGATCACATGTTCTTTTAAATTTAAATATTTAGTATATTGAGAGCTACCTATATGCAGTTGCAATATTATGTTTACATTATAAATTTCCATGAGACTGAAACAAATTTTCTAGATGTTTAAAGATTCAACAGACTAAAGCAAGAAGCAATATGAAATACATACAGCTTTTCCACCTGACTTCTTACAGGTTAACGTAGCCTTTAGAATGTTTCATGGGTTTGTAATGTTTTCCTTCTCCTTTCTACACAAAGTGATGCTAAACTAATCACCTTGGAAAGACATAAAAAGTTAATACAAAAATAATAAAAGCAGTAAAAGCAAGTAAAATAATAGTGTCTATTGCCCTAATCTCTATGTACACTATATGTGCGTGCACATGTGTACATATGTTTGGTATATATAGGGGGTATTAGGATTAATTTATTTATCTGGGCCTGAGATGACCTCTCAGTGTATGAAGAATCATGATGTGATCTTGAAGTCATTGTATGTGCATGCACATACCCACATAATAAATTATTATCTCTTTTATACATACATTGATGGTTTTTAATAGCAGAGCAAGAACTCCTCTCAGCCTTGCTGTTATTCTGTTTCTGGCTATCTCAGACAACACATAATTCTATGAGACAGACCTGCAATGAATTCTCTACAGAACAAATGCCTTAGAACATAAAAGACATAGAAGAAGAACAAAGGAACCACACTGAACTCCCCATATTTAAAGATTTTAAGAGTTTATATGCCACTTGTTCCAGCAGAACACTTTTCAGTGCATAAAAATAAAGAAAAAAAAGGAAAAAAAAATATAATCTCTGTACTTTCTCCTTGTTCAGTGAAATAGTGTCTGATTTAATTCTACATCATCAGATCAGTTTATGGAAGTAATGATGCTAATGGTGAAGTTATCTATCAGTGGGCTCATTAATTTGTAGTGCCTATTTCTCTTGACCTAATTTCTTTTCCCGCTTGAAATCTGTTTGAAATTTCATCTGACTACAATCAGGTTTATTGGAAATATTAATGACTGTGCTCTCCCCATAAGCCACCAGAAGGGTAATTGACTCGAAAGATGAATTATAACATCTGCATTAACAGAATATAGAGTTGTAGAGTGGAGTCTGGCTCTTTGTCCTTTGCTGCCCTCCCTTCTTTCACTTTGAATGTGATCCTGACAATTAAGAATTTTCTTTTTATTTAATAGATGTTTGTTTATCAAAAGCTTGGGGAATGTCTCTTGAAACTTATCTAGTCTCTGAAACATAAATTGGAAATTGCTGTGAGCTACAGAGCCCTTCCTGATATTCATGGGTATATGACACAAACATAATTTCTCAATGTTATTTTCCTTAAAGAGAAAGGAAGAAAATAACTACGCTTCTGGATAAAGAATATTCCCAACTGTTCAGTGAACATTCTTCCAATGAGAAATTATTATAAGAGGGAGAAAAAAATCATTATAATCATGTCTATTAGCCCACATTGAAGTCTGTCCTATTTACAAAAGTGTTTAAGCATGCAAAAATCAAGCACACAAGGAAACACTGGATGAAACTTGGGAACAAGAATGCGGCCAGAATCTGTGGCTCTTTCAATGCCATGCTATGATATTTGTGCCCCACATCTTTAAGCTGACACCGCTAAATACCTTCTATGACGAGATGAAAAAAAAAAGAAAAATAAAATTTTCTTTAAAAAAAAATTACAGAAATATGAAAGTGAACACATTTCAGCATTTTATGTTACTGTGTAAAGAACAAATTAATACAAAAAATATTTTGGTTTTGAAAACTTGCATCTGGAAATGGTGTAGTTTCTTCCTGTATAATAATTTTGTACTCAATTCTTACTAGTACTTTAGTATTTCCCTTCTTAATTGTTTCAGGATAGCGCATGGACATAAGGAGTTAGAGGAAGGAGATATTGGAAAGGTAATATTCTATCCATAGCAGAACTGCTTCAAGTACCTCTCTCACCATGATCATCGAAGAATAGAAAATTAAAAAAAAAAAAAAAAAAAAAAAAAGAAAATACAAAAGCTACTTTCCTTGTATTTAGTTGAACTAGACAATTGATTAGTCAGATAAATGAACCAAATTAGTTTGAAGGTTATTTAGTTTTTCCGACACAGACAACAGACTAGAAAGTCAGTTCAACACTGACATTATCACCCATAATGTCAATAAAAGTGATACAGTTTTAACAGTCTTCTGTGTTGATTTCTTCTCTTCAGCTCCTTCCTACCTCTTTTGGATCATTTTCTGATACTTTTTTCATACTGGTGTGAAAAGAGATCAAGAATTTTTTCTCTCTCTCATTTCTAACTCCTGAAGTACTAACTTATCTCTTGTTTTCAGTATATTTTCCTATTTCTATCTCTGACTTAAATCTTGTTTAATATCATTAAAATAATCAAAGTTTTTAATAGTTATAAAAGTATTCCCTTTGAAGACAAACACTTATGACTCAGGTACAACAGTTATGGAAATTATGTTTATCCCTATAGACTTCAGCTTTAGAATTACTTCTCTCATCTCACCTACACTTTTAAAACTTTAAGAAATTGCTACCACAATACTGCTTCCCTGGGGAAAAAAAAATGGTTCTCCTCGGCACAAATAAAACCCTTCAGAATATCTGCACTTGGACTTAGACATTCAAGAAACATGAGGATTTATTGTACTTCTGTTGACCTTAATTTCTCTTCAGTCAGTATAACCTCTTGGGTTAATCACTTCTTATGCTTGCCTCCTCAGAAGTCAGTATCATGAAACGTATGTGATAGCATCTGCTTCAGTTAAAGCTGAAAAATAGTTTCCATTATAGCTACCTGTTTTCAGACTCCCTGCTTATTGCTGTCTCAATAGCACTCCGTATAACTAGAAGAACTCAAAACCCCTTCTATGCTATCCCAATTTTTATTCTGTAACACTGTTTTGCTTCCTTGACCAAAGCTGGGGAGATCATGGATAAAGCAGCCACGTTGTAGGTGGTGTCTAAAGGACTACAATTAGCTCAGCAAGGAACAGCTTCACCCTTTCCCTTCAATGGACAGCTTTATCAAGAATCACACGCAGTGAATATCCATTTTGTTGATGGCATACTGACAGATTTTCTGTTCTTAAGTTTTTCTCATTTTTTAAGTGTGCCTTTGCTTGGTAACAGTGCCATAATACTGCTGTGCTGTAGTGGGTTCTTTATCCTCATATCAGAAAATTCCTGTTCCCTAACTTAATGAAAGGTTTGCAGGCTTCTAAGTCTTAGAAACAATTATGTGGTTTCTCCTCACTTTCAGATGTTTAGTGAAGGTAATAATCAACAATTAAACAATTCATTCAAGGGATAAACACCTGGTAAAAGATTTTTAACTTTTTAAATCTTATTTTAAGACACTAGAAGACAGGTAAAAGTGGATTAAACACTCAAATGTCTGAAAAGATATTTGAGGTCTGGCCTCCATTTCCTCAACTAACCTGTACTAAAATCAAAGCATGGTTCAATGTACCTGTGTTTTCACAGAAATTCATGTCTTCACTGTGGTACCATTCTCTTTAAGAGAGAAACACTTTAAAGTTTAATTAAGCTTCACCAATTACTCATAGACTAAGAGGTGATTCTTCTTTTTCCTCCCTTT
Source organism: Luscinia megarhynchos (assembly GCA_034336665.1). Classification (NCBI taxonomy): domain Eukaryota; kingdom Metazoa; phylum Chordata; class Aves; order Passeriformes; family Muscicapidae; genus Luscinia; species Luscinia megarhynchos. The sequence goes on along the minus strand of JAPFBE010000003.1, from coordinate 52,530,969 downwards.
TAAGAATGTGTCAATTCTTCAAAACTGTAAAGTCTTTCAAATCTAGAAAGCTCTAGGACACAAACAGAAATTAAAAGGCACGTCTAATAGAGCTCAAAACTTTCTAAGTAATATTTTTCTTTCCCTGTTTTGCTTTTTAATACATTCCTGTTTTCCAAGTGGAAAAGAGGAGAAATATTTCTAATGCTTGCTACAGGAAGTTATAATTACTCCACCACTATCACAAAATTTCAATAGTGGAAGGAATGAAAGTTTGGGGATGTCTTTTCTATCTTCATTTGTTTTTTTTTCTCGAATATGTATGATGGATCAATACCAAAGGATACTTCTCTAAAGCTTAATAAAATTGAGATTTTCTCCCAGTTTTAAATGCCATTGTAAAACTTTGGTCTAGTCTTAATTTTTTTTTTTTTTTTGAGCACTGGAGGTCTTGTAGTGTCTCTCAAGGTGGCAATTAAACTGCATGCAGAAAATTGTACTTATAATTATTTTTGAAAAAGAAATAGAGGAATACTGAAGGAAAAGGAATTTCATGCAAGAGAGAGCCCATTTAAACTTTAAACTGCGACATAAATGGAACATCTTCTTGAAGTCTGCCCCTCCCCTTATCAACCACAGTTTGTAATATTAAACATGAATTAACAGCTGTACTTCTCCTCAGTCAGATGGAAACGGTATTTGAAATAGCAGAAAAAAATGTATGCTAATACTGACTTCAGCACAACTTTACATTTAAGTCTAAAGCTTACGAACTTACTAGGGGGAAAAGGTAATTTTCCACTGGCACAAACATACCCTACAGACACAGCATGCCATCCATGGCAATGATAATTCTGATTTCAATTAGAACTTGCTAACTCTCCTGTGCCTCATTTTTACAAGGAAAATACAATTGAGAAAGGCATCACTGTGATTAGTTCCTACAGCCACCTTTTCTGAGTAGTCTGAAGTGACAGCCACAGGGGTAACAATGATTGTACTAAAATGTCTACTAATGAGGCCCCTGTAGTACTGCTCCAAGAAGGACCATTATATGCTACATTTGTCAATTTCATCTCTTCGGCTTTCTTTTTATCATCTGCAAAAATAGTGATTAAGAGAGAGAGTCTTTTTAAGGCTTTATTCTTGATTAACCTTCATAATAATGCTCATCACCTTCCTGTAAAATGTTCTATACTTCCTACTGACTTTTTTGAGTTTCTTCAGACTAATATGTACTCTATGATAACAATCCACAAACTTTCTGCTGAGTTACAGAAAGGGAAGCATTAAAAATACCTGCAAATAACTTTATAAATGCATAGCACTAAGTTGAATGGAAAACACTAAAACTTTTTCTGTTCTTCTGGAAGATACATTAATGACAGCAGTACCAATATCTGCCACAAACAAAAAAAAAAGGAAATGGGAATTAAAAATAATCTTAAATTAAAATAGAAAAAAATGTAACTAAGAAAGAAAAAAATATATGAAAAGTAAAAAAGGAGTCATAGAGGCAGTAGCTACTTGCATGACTGCAGAGGAGGAAGAAGAAAAAAAGACTGATTTGCAAATATGAGCAAAGATAAAAACTGATAATTGAATCTCCTACAGCTTTCATTCTGTACTGTATAATTGAAAAACATGTATACACAAAATAAAATTCCTACATATATATGGCTTTTAAAGAAGACAAGATAAGTACTTGTGCCCAAGGTAACTAAGAGCTATGTTCTAGGAAAAGTCAAAGTTCTTCAGGAATATGCATCTTATATTTTTTTATGCCTCTAAAATTTTAATATTAAGGAGCAAGGTCTTTACATTTGCTGAACTCTAAGGTGGTGCTAAAGAGAAAACTGGAACTGAGTAAAGAATGAAATACACAATATGGAATTTAAAAAGACCTAAAACACTGAAAACTGAAATTATTTTTGTTCATGTCATAAAACAATAAATATAAGGAACATTACTTTGTAATATTTCTAAACCTATAACAGATTATTAACATAATAACAGATGTAAAAAAGTACAATAAGTCTCCAAAAGCGGAATATAAAAAAATAAACGTGTTTCATTTGGGCATACGTATTCATATATATATGCATAATTTCTAAGCTTTGGAAGTTCAAGCATGTGGTCATTATCAATTACAATTTTTTAGAACACTATTTATGATAAATCAACCTTTACAGAAATATTTTTGATGGATTATGAGGAACTGGCAGAAATGAGGGCACGTGGTTCTGGGTAATTCTGTTGTTCTCTCAACTTTCAAAACACACATGAATTTTACAAACGTTCAGGTTTGAATGAGAAGCATGGAGTCAAGATAAAAATAAGAGGATGAACTGGCTTGAAATTATAATGTGAAGGTTTATATTTCTACTTTGGATACCTTAAAAATTTCTTAGGACATCAGTAATGCCAATTAAATATTAAAAGTCTTGATTTTGGTTTCCTTTGGTTTTAAACCCATTCTTTAGGCAATAGCTGAATCTTTTCTAACAAAAACACTTTGTAGACCTGACTCATTTTGCAGACGTATCATGTGATGATTGCTTAGCCCTTAGATTTTACACCAATGGGTTTTCAGATATTTTTTGGTTCTGTTTCTAGAAAAGCAGCCATTAAGCATGCCAAGTGTAATTTTCCATCGCAAGGGAGATCAACCTGTTGGTAATGCCACTTGGCTTTGTCTTACACCACAAATGTTTCAGGATTTCTATATACCATTTCTATTTGAGAGATTTTCAAACGTGCCCACTTTTTCAAATGTTTTTTTATCTTTTAAACATATATATTTGTAGACTGTATTGATGACCACTGCCCTGAAAATGGAGACTAACTTTCATTATGAAACCATCAGACAGTTTTATCAAACCACCTTAACAGCGAATAATTCAATTTTTCTAAGGTTTTAACAGCGTGTTTATCCCAGAGCATGTTATGTTTTCATGAAGATCGGAAAGAGCATGAAATATAGTCTCCATAAACCCAATTTATAATAATAATTTAAGATTTTTAATGTTTGTTAAATATTTTGGATTCTGCAGGCATATGATTAAGGTATTCTTCTTTATTAAGTGAAGCCTGCAAGAGTTCTTTTCACCTGATAGTTTCAAATTATTAAAATTGCAGTGATTTATTTCACCCCCAATATTAAGCTCTTTCTTCTGAAAATTTAGCCCTTCCCCTAAAGTCAAAGTTCCATTCATTATCACTTAAATAAAGATCTAAATCATTACATCAAGCTTTCTCTGTCTATGTTCTCTGACTCTGAAAATATAAAAGCAGTCACGGGAGATACAGGGTAATCCTTCTTGCATATTACATATTTAGCTAAAACATTACTTCTTTTCTACTATGTGTCATCCAAACACTTTCCGAATCCTGTTTGGCTCTTTGCCAAGGCAGACACAGCCAAGACTACTCATTTCATCCTTTTGATCTTAACAAGAGAAAGTAGTCCTGCCATTCAGTCTCAATTTTCAGAATAGTTTGCTATGAGTCCAACAGTTCCCTTGTTGGCAGCCTCAACTGTCTGGTTCAAAAATAAATCAGAAACAAAGCCAGGTCATCTCTATAATCTTTCTTTTTTTTTTTAATCAAAACAATCCAGCACGCCCTATAATGAATGTATCCTACAAAAGATCTCTTAGGTTTCTCTTTATTAGCTTTTGTTGATGCTAGCATTATATTGATATTTTGACTTCTCTGTATAATGTGCAGGATTACATACCAGCAAGTTTAGTCTAGTGTTGCCTACAATTATTTAGCGTTACTTCATATCTTATCATAGAATAGAACCCCAGAACTGAGGATTAATTTCCTTTACACCTGCATGACAGTACTCTTGCACAGCTTTAGAAGCATTAGTACTTAAGTACTTCCCTCTAGATCTTTCACTGCTTTATAGAATATGGTCCATCTGAGGAGTAACTATTCCTCTGTCTCTACTTATTCTAAATACACTCTCATTTCTTCTAGACTTACTACATATTATCTAACCTGTATAACTTTTCACATTTTGCTTTTTTTTAATATTAATCAACTTGTTAGATGCTATTAAGCCAATTCAATCAATTGGATTCAACAACAACCACAACAAAACAACAACAATAAAAAGAGGTTTGGCTAACAGAGTTAGTTAATTGATCAAAGGGAATGTGATTCAATACATTGAAATTTACATGATTACATACAGCACACTGAATACCTCAGTGCCCACACCATTAGCCAAACACTGTTCTTTTTTAATGAATTATTCCTCTTTTGTCTTCATTTAGTTCACAATGTAACTGTACAGTTTCTTTCAATTTATGTAAATCGCATTCAAATACAGATGAGCTAGAATGTTTTTACTGGTAAGGTGTTGTTAACAACATTTTGGACACTGTTTGAGTCATGTTGTTATCAGGTATGACTGCAAAACACGAAGTTCTGTACTGAACAGCAAAAGTCCTGAGAAAGTACTGCTTAATGGGTAAGAAAGGGAGGAGAATGGCAACACTGAAAGCCAGATTATTATTCTGTTTCTTTCCTTTTAGAATCTTCTGATGGCTTTTCTTTACCCAAGTTTGAATTTTTTTACTGTTTTTAGCAAATTGCCCTAGCAGTATTACTTTCTCTCAGAATACAGTTGTGTGGGTTTTATTGCTTCACACTGTTGAGTGGAAAGGATTTGCAGCTTGGGAAAATGCCAGAATTTGCATTTTAATAAAGAGATGTCAAACAATAAACTTGCTTAACATCCTGTGATGAATCTGGTGAAACTGTGTCTTGTAAGAGTATATTACTGCAGTCACTACACTTTGCTGCAATTGTTAGAGACAGAGGCAAAACCAAATTCATGCATTAACTTTTTCAGCAATACCTGAAAATCTATTACTGGGATAACACAACTCAGTTAGAACTGCAGCAATGTGCAAAATTGCTCTCAGATTCTACACCTAGCCTAAAAACGTCACAATTTGGAGTCAGGATGAAGACCTGAATTTCACTTGCATCACTCAGGGGAGGCCTTATCTATGCTATAACTACCTGAAAAGAGGTTTCAGTGTGGGATGTGTTGGTTACTTCTCCAAGGTAGCAAGTAAGGGGGTAAGAGAAAATGGCTTCAAGTTGCACCAGGAGAGGTTTAGATTTGATAGTAAGAAACATTTCTTCACCAATCAGGTTGTCAAATATAAGAACAGTCTGCCCAGATAACTGCTTAAATCACCATCCTTGCAGATATTTAAAAGACAAGTAGATGTGGCACTCAGGGACATGGTTTAGTGGTGGACATGCAGTGCTGGATTAATGGTTTGACCTGATGATTCTAAAGGTCTGCTCCAACCTAAATCATGCTATGATTCTACAAGACAAAACTGTTCAAGAAGGCAGCTACAATTACAAAGTGGTTAGAAATCCAAAGACCTAACAGTGACCACAAGATGAGAGAGTGCAATGTGTGGGTAACTGGCTATAGTTTATAGGACTTTTCCCTTGAAATATTACCTTTGCTGTCCACATGCTTGTGAAAATACAGTACTATATGACAGTCACTCAAAAAAGAAACAGGTTTAAAAGCAAAAACAAGTAAAAAAATCAAAGTCACTAATTATTCTTGAAAATATTTCTCTATCAACCCTCCACATTGCTATCAACTTTATGATAACAGTGGAAATTGTCAGAAAGTGACTGAGAGACATACCATAATAATTTGACATAAGCAGAACCAAGCAGGTGTCTTTTGGATTCAGTATATGAAAACAGAAACACTAAGTCATTAGACATATTATTGACTCATCGGTCTTCTGTCTTCTATTTCATTCAGCTACATGTGGTAAAACAAAGAAACAAAAATATCTCCTATAAGTAAAAGGAAAAAAAAAAAAACACAGGGAAAAAAAAAAAAAAAAAAAAAAAGGCTAAGTTTTTGGATATCTTCTTTCAAAACTGGCTCTGGAATTTAAAATGTGTCACATGGAGAAAATACCCTCAACTGCTGTGGAGACCAACCAAAGCAAAAAGATATCCTACAGCTCATCAATTTTCAAATGGAGCATAGAGGTGGTGAAGAATATTTCTTTGATCTCTGCTTCCATAGACACAAGAAATATAACAACCTGACAAGATCCTGGTTTTCACTGAAGTGTAAAAGAGTATGTCAGAACCTTTCCCCTATGAAAAACCCCACCTTGCCAGGCACCTTGCATTTGAATACAGGAATTCATCAAAGCATAATCTTCACATTTTCCATATAATTTCTTGGTTTTATTTTCTATTTTTTTTTAATTTTTAATTTTTAGGGGCTTTTTTTACATTTCTTTGCTTGCTGGCTGCTAATGAATCCAGTCATGCAGGGATAGACCTGCTGGAGCAAAGTACTCTGTAGTCTGTCTCTGCCAACTTCAAGTCATAACTGCAGCTTTAATTTGTGCCAGCTTTAAAGTACCAGCTTTTCTCAAAATTCTGAGTCCTGTTCTCCACCCTAAACAGCACTCCTTGCAAATGGTGTGAAGAAAACTGCAATTACTTAGGTACAGTGTGCTTTATGATAAGAAACCAGTGTAGAGAAGGTCTGCTGCAAATCCTTATTCAAATCCAGTCATAATTCAGTGCTGAAATGTCACCATCTTTAAAAAGGAACAGCATCTGGCAATGACAGATACCTAATTACCTTCATGTAATGAGACATTTTTCGCGCAAATAGCGGATGAAGTTTAGGTGCACCATAAGTTAAAAAGAAAAAGCACCAAACCTATTTTCTGCCTAATGAAAAAGAGCATTACATTTGATAGAGATATCACAAAGGTTTTTAAATTACTGGTAAATAAGCTTAAAAATAAAGAGTATATATTTATTTTATGGTTTTGATGCCTTGGGTTTCAGGCATCAGTTCTAAACTAACAAAATTTCTTGACACCCATTATGTGCCTATGTTTTCACTATAATTTGTATAGCCTTTGAGGCATAGCCAATCATTTTCTATGGGGAATCTGATCTTGCTTAGTATTATAGATTTTTTCTATAATGTTATATGAGTACTAATTAATAAGAAAATCTCTCACAAAGCTTAACTTTGTTGTGGATTTTGGGGGTTTTTTGGTTGTGTTCATTACTTTAATCTTCAGATTTAATTCACTTTTGGACACTAAATGTGTTACTCTAACTTCAGCTATGAAACAATCTTTATTTCCAGAGCCTCTATCCTGAAAATAAAAAAAAAGTCTATTTCAAATTTTCTGTTGAGGGCACAAGTTCTTAGAATAAATAATGATGAGCAGGAAAGAGAAGACAGAGTAGTAGCCTTGAAGCTGTCTTTTTTTGGTACCAGCAAAATATATTGTTTCAAATATTTTACAGATTTTTTATTAAGGAGTTTTCACTTTTTTTTCCAGTTTGTAGAACAAGTACTGCAAGCTTCACCTCAAAGCCTCCAACAGAGATCAGTAAGAAGTAGAATCAGAATATTTTATAGACAGATGCTCCTGCAAACTTTAGCATGCCAGCTAAGCCTTAGTTGGCATGTTTTAAAATCTCCTGGAACATGAAACTGTCCTTTCTCTAAATACACCACCTTCCAAGAGCTCTGGGGAGATGCAAGGGTATTAAAAAGATACAGGAGGTGCAAGGTTGGGGAAAGAGGAAGGGTGTGGGTGGTAGCCCTGTGAGCTGGCAAAGTCTACTGGAAAAGGACCAGCATGCCATCTGCCAACATAACTGCTTAGAGAGGGAGCTACAGTTTGCAGCTACAGTGAGAGAACCAGACAAATGTATTTACATGATCTGGTTGGTAATTAGTATGCCTGTGCAAGGTTTTCTTATAAGGTGCTGAACATACTACTGCATGGGAGTCATCCCACTTCTAGCTTCTGCAAAAGTTATTTTCTCTGTATTGTAAAGAACTAGTTTTGGAAGGCTGAACTTGAAAATGAAAATAAATGTACCTTGGCTGAGTTCTACAGTCCTACCTGAGATAACAACATGTTAAAACAAACGAACAAACAAATAAACAAACAAATTCCTGCCAAATGCAAAATTATCAGATGCTTTGACCTATGTGTAATTTTGCAATTATTTATTAATACTGAACTATAATTCAATGGAGTTATATTCATGAGTTTATAACCATTTATCAGGTCACATAATAATGTATTTGTGTATCATGAAATAAACACTTGTGGCAACTAAATGCAGCCTTCAACAGTAGATCCCTCACCATTCACCTCTCTATATTAACTTTTTAGTCTATCCTAGACAGGATCAACAATCTCACTCAAGGAAATCTGATGCAAAAGGCTGTAGAATTGAGTGGTTCTGACTTGAACCATGCAGTGTCAGGGCTGGACAAGTGACCATGGCATATAGTCTTTCAAATAACATTACAGGCATGGTCAGTAGGTTAAGAAATACTTCTAAACTGAAAGAATACCAAACCAAATAATTTATTTTTACTAAATAAAACTCCATCTTTCCCTGAAATCATGCAAATATGTTATGCACTAATTCGAAGAAAAGATTAGTCATATTGTTGTCCATCTACTCAAGATTTATATGTTGGCTTCATTTCAGGCTACACCTAAGAATATTCACAGCTTTCATGTGATAAAAAATGTGTGACTCACTTGTTAAGTGGAGGTGGTTACAAGGATTAAACTACACTTAAATCTGGACCAGTGGGAAGAGTAATTGAAGTTGTTTTAATCTTTGAGGACCTTTAAGGCTTAGATCTTATCTTCTTTAGGAGGTATCTTCTTATTTTTGTCAAATGTAGCAAGAGTGATCAGAAGAACTCTTGTTAATGGGATCTTGATTCACAGCCAGAGGAGCCAGAATATATAAAGACACTACAGAGGTAACTACAGAAAGTTTTTCTGTCATATAAGAAGTGACAGCATGACAACAGTTTCAAAAGTATAGCTACTTCTTTGAAACTTAGTCCAAACATTACTCCAAAAATCACAGTCAGAAAAAAATATTTAGACTTGGTGTAAGACATGAATTTGTCTAACAAACATGTGAATGTAAGCTGCATTTATCCAAACAACAAAAAATGAATACATGTGATGACATTTACCAGTGCGAAAGTACAAAGAGACATTCAACAATTGCCATTTCCCTTGCACAGACACAGGCAGTGGAAGCTGGCACAGGTACCCTGGGAAAATCATATGGATGATGCCCAGTTGTGTACAGAAGGGGATGGAGAATAAAACTGAAGCTGAACTTGGCAAGGGCTGCAAAAAATAACAAGTGCTTCTACAGGTATGTCAGCCAGAAAAAGAAGATCAAAGCATTTACACCACGACGACTGGCATCTTGGAACCTATGGACAAGGAGAAGGCTAAGCTACTTGACAAACCATTTTGCCAGTCTTCCTGTCATCCTCTCTTCCCTCTGACTTAAGTGAATGGAAAGCAGGATGGGGGCTAGGAAATCAAAGACTCTGTAAGAGAAGATCAGTTTCCTGAGGAATTGGAACGCCCAAAAGTCTATGGGACATGATGAGATGCATCCCAGAGTCCTAAGAGAACTGACTGATGCAGTAACCAAGCCACTCTCCATCAATCAGACTAAGTCCCAAGTACCTGGAAAATGGGAAAACACCACACCCAAATGTAGCGTTTACAAACGTTAGGTAGGAGAATCCCGAGAACACTCAACCTTGTCAGCCTGACCTTCATGCCTGTGAAGGTCACGGAATAGATCATCCTAGAAGCTCTGCTAAGGCACATGGAGAACAGGGAGATGATTCAGGACAGCCAGCATGACTTTCAAGGGCAAGTCCTACCTAACAAACCTAGCAGTCTCCTGTGATGGAGTGACTACATTGGTGGATGAGGAAAAAGGTATGGACGTTATCTGTCTGGACTTGTGCAAAGTCTTTGACAGGGTTTCCCACAACATCTTCCTCTCAAAATTGTAGAGATATGGATTCAATGGGTCTATAGGACAACTGTCCTCACAAATGGCCATCACACATCGTGGAACCTTGCTTTCCTGCAGATAGCTGAACACCTCCCTGCCCATAGGAACTGGTGAATGAATCTGTTTTATTGCTTTGCTTGCACGTGCAGCTTTTGCTTTAAACTGTCTTTATCTCAACCCACAGGTTTTCTCACTTTCACTCTTCTGATTCCTTCTCTATCCCACCACAGGGAAAGTGAGTGAATGACGGGGTGGGGCTTAGTTGCCAGCAGGGGTTAATGCACAAAACGTAGACAAAGGCAGTAAAGAGGAAGCTAGTTTCCATAATGCAGTGGGTGCGAAATTAGCCTCACAGAAGAGGACAACACCTGAAACCACAAGTAATCTTCTTCCATGCTCACACATCCTGCAGTTTCAAAGAAACTCCTTTAATTGCTTTTGGTCCAAGATCAGATGAGAGATCAAGTGAACTGAAAATCTGTCCTTGAACCTTATTCCTTATTTATATGCCAAGCCCCAAACAAATGAATCAGACAGATTCAGCACACCTGAAATGGAATCTAAGGATGAAGGAATAATTGAGTCCCTGAATTCATTCATTTGATGTGGCAGGAGTGGCCAAAAAACAAACAAAAGAACAGTAAGAGTATTATATTTTGTGGGACCTAAATGGAGATCATTTAATCTAAGCTTCCAGAAGTGCCTGATGCTGACTACTTAATTCATTACCTACCCCTACAATGAAGAGTTAAATAGAATGTAGATTTTTTTCTGTGATATCACCTATGTAGATCAAATAGTTTTTACAGATTTTCTTCTTCAAGAGAGGTTGATAGATATGTTGTAAATTAGTTTTGTAAAACTAATGTATGAGTTTAAATCATGCACATGGAAACTTGCATGAAAATTGATCATTAATTCCCTTTGTTCAAAATTACAGATTTTCACCCAAAAGTTTTACTATCCCATCATCTTCATTCATACAGCTACAGAAAAAAAAATAAATCTATACTTAGAAATCATGAGAGAAAAAAAAGACACTTCTGAGAAAACCTTTCCACTCTGTGGACACTTATGTATAAGCTTGAAAACCTAATTTCATTATTTTTTAATCTTCTGGTGGAGTTAGAAATGAAATAAAAATCAATCTTAGTGCTTTACTCCAGAATGAGATTTGACCTTGCAATTCATCTGTTCCTACTGTGCTTATGAGTTACAGCTGTCCATCTTTCTTCAGGCATAATTTGACATGTTACAAAATCATGGAAAAGCTTCCATAGATTTCATGCTAGCATTCTGGGGTTCAATATCTTGTTTCAGAGAGCCCAGGCAGCAGTCCATCTTTCAACACACTTTGCCAGCATTTGTGAACCTAACATCACTAATATTTGCAATGCAGAACTCAAGTTGTGTGGTGTGCTGAGCTGTATTTTGGTTTCACAATAAGCTAATTTATATTTTTCTCACAGAAGAAAAGACGACAGAATCTTTGTGGATTATGCAGCATAACCTGCATAAATAGAATAAGGAAGAAGCTGGTTCCAAGGGAAAGAATTGTCAAGTATCATGTATCAAAATAAATACTCGCAGAATTGAACTGTGTACCCTAAGTCTCATTAAACAAGATGTGAAAAATTGCCATTGACCTCATGAAAGTCGCATATAATCTGCAGCTAGTGATTTCAGGTCTTCTGAATGTTGCAGTAGTAGGATAAAAATTTGAGGCAGGATCACGCATTTTGTGATTTTCAATCCATTCTAGGTCTCAATGCAGTTACTACAACAGAAGTATAAAACAATCTTTATAACTATTACTTGTTGTCTTGCCAAATTTATTTCAAAACCACTGTACTTATTACATAAGAACTAAATGCTTGGTATGAAGAATGTTCACTGCAGAGATCTCATGCTTTTTAATAATAATTTAAAAAATATATGTATTTCTCATCTTTTAGTTTTGTTTTGTTCAAAAGCTTCCTAGGGACGTGTTTCCACATATTTAAGTAGCATTACAAAGAAATCTGTAATCTGACAAACATTTCTAAATATGCCTTAGATCATTGTAAAGACCCATAAAGGACATTGAGTGTTTATGTACCTACTCTTAACACAGACTTTATGAAGAAGTTAAACACCTAAATTCTGCAATATATTGAACTTCCTGGAAGGGATTTTACAACTGCACTGTGGGACAGGCAGAATGGAACCACCGGCATGAAGGAAAAGAACTATGGCTGGTCAATAGGACACACCCAGCAGAAAAAAATAAGTTCACACACCTTGAGGACCAGATTGACCTAAAATATTCCACTAAATCATGATTCTTGACATTTGAACTCTCTCTCTTTTCTTACATCCCAACTCTCGTGTTCCCTTCCATACAGAAACTGCACTAGCTTCAAGGAAAGCTACTAAGTGTCTGTAGTGTCAGATTATTTTCCAATACAATTTGGCTGAATAAATACAGTATGCTCAAAATGTTAATTCTTCACCTGCAAAGAAAACGGGCACGCACAATGAGCCTGCTCCTCCCTGGACAATCCCCTGCTCTGCCCCAACAGAGTGCTGCAGGAGCTCTGTCAGAGCCCTCTGCTGCAGGTTGGCTCTTCATCTGTCCACCTCCAAGCAGCAAAGGCGTCGGCTGGTGCTTCTCACTGTACTCAGCACAGTCAGCATGTGATACACATCCCTAAAATCCACCCACTGGATGATGAATCTTCTCATCTCACAGAGATCATTCACAGGGATGAGCCCTTTGTGTCTAAACATATTTGGATACCAGAAGTTTGCCAGAAAAATGTGTCGTTCAGCCAGTTTGGGTGGTGCCCCTCTGCATCGACATTGACAGATTATTAGAAATATAAACTTCAACTGAAAAAGCTTAGGTACTTACAGACTCTCTGGCATTGAAGCTATAAACTAATTTGGGGGTTTTGCCCTTGAATTGACATCTACAACTTGGATGATAAACTGTTTAAACATCAATCTCTGCCTGGGAATTTTCTCTCCCACAGTTTCTATTTTTAGGTGTACTTCCAACCTTAGACAAAAGAAAAATTCTCATTCAAAATACTTATTATTTTGATAAATATAAATAGTTTTCTGCTTATATGAATTCTATTGTCATAAAAAAGTAAAAAATGGAAGAAGATAACAGGATGATCTAAAAGAAGAAATTACCCCAGCTAGCTGAAAAAAGACATCTCAAAATAAATTGAGGAAATAAATCCCATGAGTCAATTTAAGATCTGTTATTTTAAAAAGGGAAAAAAAAAAAAAAAAAAAAATCAACAAAAAAACAACTCCAAAACCTAAAGAAACATTTCTTGCTGATACTGTACTTGATTTCAGTTGTTAACTTCTTTAACAATAATATGGAAAAGACACCACCAGTTGTAATCACAGACAATAATGAGTAATTTTAATATTAATATAACAAACACAACCTCTTGGGGTTTCTTTAGTTAGCCTTAGCATAATTTTTGAAACAGAGGGTCACTAGCAGTTCATAGGCCACCATTTGAAAATCATTTTCTGGCCTTATGTTCTGGAATTAATATTGAGGTAGTATTTAAAGTATAGTAAGAGATACAGAAAAATGCTCTAATTTACTCCTCCTGACTTTTTGTTAAACTCTGACCTTACAGTGAAAAATAGCGTGTTAAAGCAATCTTTGTTTGCCTAACAACTGCCCAGCAAAAAAGTAAGGTTAGGTTAAAAACGGTAAGCTTTTGGTTTTTGAGTTCCCATTTTTTATTGGAAATATTCTAAATATGCTGGAAGGGTTTAAATGGTTTCTCTCTATGGACATTACTTGTGCTGCTAAAATCAAAACCAATTTTGTATTGACTTTATTCAGAGTAAGATCAAACGCCTTCTCTTCCTTCAGACTTACTTTCAGCAGGACAGATTCAGCCAACTGGAATGAAATAAAAGCACAACATAAGAGGTTCCCTGAAAGAGCTTTCAATGTTAGCCATACCCACAATGGAACAGCATTATCAAAAGCTGGTTGCTTTTCCGTCTTCCTAAACTACAGCTGCAATGAATGACCTCACACAAGTAGGGAAAGACCTAAGCAGGCACCCATCATTCTCACCTTCTTTCTGCATCATGGTCTCTAATTTTTTTCCCTCTAACATTAGTTTTCTGTCACTGTAATACTCTTAAAAGCTGTTCTGCTGCATGCTGTACAGTGCCTGGTTTTCAGTACCTTGGACATCCAGAGGCTGGATTTACATGTTGAAATGCATATGGGCACCATAAGGCTCACAGAAAATATCTATTATTGTATCAAGTCTGTTGACTTCTCAAGACACTTTTTTAGCTCGCCTCTGCATACTACCTGCTACACAAGTAATACTATATATGATAATAGCTTACACACTTAGCTATATGTAAATAACACCATAGCTGAGAACTGTCTCTATTTGGTTTTGTTTTGAAAACATCCCAATTTGACTATTCAGGAGGTACTGCTACAGTCACACATCCACCACCCCAGATTAACCCTGCTGGGACAAGAGCCCCTTTTCAGCTACAGTGGGTCTCTCTTTTAACCACCCCCCAGAACAGGTTTCCTCACCGGTTCAGCCCCACAGATGTTCTGTTCCATAAAGCCATATACTCATAGCAAAATAACAGAGGAACAACCCGAGCTGCCCGTGCCACCCAGGAAGGATCCAGGAAGGATCAAAGGAACCCCTGGGCTTTTATCCCCTCACTGATCAAGCTCGACATAGCTGGAGTCCTTGGCTCCTGCTATCATTGAGTGTCTGGTCACCTGGCTGTGCCACATGCCCCCATACCCTTCGTTGTGCAAAGGGTGGGCAATTCACTGCCTCTTGCTTTGGGCTCCCACCCAGAGCTCAACCTGTAGCTCCCACTGCGGCTGCACCCCTAGCTACCTGCACTCAGCAGTTTTTGCATTTTATATGTTTATATATATTCTATTAATACATTTAAATGTATATTTATGTGCTTAAATCCATTACTAAGATGAGGGAGGGAAATTCAGATCATATTATTTTATCTGTCCTAATTTAATTTCTATAATTCAGTTTAATGAACATATTTGCTCATCAAGAACATTTTAAATATTTCAAAACACAAAAAGGGTAAAGAAATTTTGTGGACAATGTGAACTGACACACACTAATCTTGTATGCAATGAGTATGAATATAATATATTTTTGTATGTATCCTTTTGTATTGTATAAATACTTTTTTGGCCTTTTGCCTTCAACCAATGATATGATTTAATCAATAGCCTGGTTTAAATCATCAGCAGTGAAGGGCATCAGAGCAACTGGCATAGCAGCTGGAACACTGTCAGAAATTGTGTTTAAAATCTATTTCTGCTGTATATTTTCTTTCATTTGATATTTCTGTCACTGTAAAATTGCGGTATAAGGTAACAAGCAATGCTCTGCTCAGCACACAAATTCTCCCCTACCAGTATCAAAGCTTGATAGGATAGTGCCATGTGATATGGCAGAAGGTTGGAGGATGAGGAATAAGTAAAACAGAAAAACTAAACCTAGATGTCAGTTTGGCAAGCAGTCAAAGCTGTTGACTTCTAACCACTGCAGCTGCCTAGGCTTTGGTTAACTTCTCACTGATTTCCCCAAATACGATTTCATCTAAAGCACCAAATTAAAATCTGAGGCTGAGGAATGGTTCTATAAATTGAAAAGTGTACAAATGAATTGCTAGCAAATACACTTGGCAGCTTTCATCTTTCTGAACCCTCTGATTGTGAGCTTAACGCAAGTTGATAGAAGTCAGGCTGGGTTTTTGGAAGAGTTAAAACAAAGAGAATGTAAAAAAAAAAAAAGTAATGATTGCTTTTATTTACTTTTATTATATGCTAAGGAATTATATAGTGAGGGAGGGGTAGTTATTAATGGATGCATTATTTCTGACAATGGAAGGGTATAGTGAAAAATAAAGCACAGTAAAGAGCATCCAAGTAGATAACAAAGAAAAACAAACAAAAAGAATAAAAAATCCACCCCAAACCAAAATCAACAATCCTCTCTTGTAATAAATCCCTGTGATCTGCACTACATTACAAAGCTGAAAAATATGCAGTAACAGCCAATTCACTTTGTGCTATTTCCTGATTGCTACATTCACGTACCCAGGCATATATACCCAATCCTCTAAAGGAAGGTCCAGGATGTGAGGGTTTACAGTGCCACAATATATTAGAAATATGACAGCTCAAAACAGCACTGTATTAAAACCAGAAAATTGATTTCAAAGACTCAGCACTGTTGAAACATTTCAGAATGAAATACTTTCCATTTCTTTCCTACAGAGATCAGTGATTGCTTATCCACTTTATCCCTATCCATGGAGCCTCATTAATCCTAAACCAGAAACAATTAATCTGATACATATTGCATGAAAAAAAAAAGAAACCTCTTTCTTATTCATATTTTCAGTCCTCAGAGGCTACTAAAGTCACTACAAATGTTTTATCCCTGTCTGCTCAAAGCAGGTGAATGATCACAAATGAGGAAAACTTTTTAAAGGTCTTAAGTAATGTCTATGTATCTTACCCTAATGACAGGAAAAGTAACAAAGGTTTTTTACCCAGAACGGAGTAAATTTCTACTGATGAGAAGAATCACTGGCACCTACTTGGCCAAGTTCCAGTTCAGTCACATAAAGTGGGTAAAATCCAGATGCATTATGAAGGTCAATGGCAAACGTCTGCTGACTTTAATCAGGATAAAGTTATCCTTATCTGTCTAACTTCAATCATTGACAAAGATGGTGCTGAATTACATTTTCTGTATCACCTCTGTTTATCCTCACAAAACACTCCTGCTAGTCTATACTGACATTTCATGTCCTTATTCAATTTCTGCATTTGAAAACTCACCGAATTCTGCCCTCAGTGACAGCCATGTGGGCTGTTTTATACAGGTCTTGCTGAGGACATAATCTGATGTCACATGGCACAAAAAAGATGGACAAAAACTATTGGCATCTGTAAACCATGTCAGCCTTTGTGAGTAGAGCTTTTTCAAGCTTCTTTAACAAATTCTTGGATGTGATTTGGAAAAAAACAACAGCAACTAAACACCCAAACCATACTCCACCCCCCTCCCCTCAAAAAAACAAAACAAACCACAAAAAACCCAAAAAGCCAAAACAAACAGCATAAAAACCCTAAACAAAACAAAACCAGTATGCACTTGAAGGCTGTGTTGCAACTCTAGGCTGAGACACCCAAAGTTAAGTATACGCAATGTAGGTATTTAAACTCCAGTTTCAGACAGTGAAGTACTGACTTTTCAGTCCATTGCCTACTCACAGGGTGTGCTAACATTTAATAGACTATAAAGCATGTTGCATGGTCTGTAATATAGACAATATTTAGAAGAATTTTAGAAACAATATCTCAGGTGAATGTCAACAGAAAAAAAAATCTGTCACACAATATTCAATCAAAAGAAATATCTCTCCGTCCCCCCCACTAAAAGATTAAAATTGTTATTATCGTGTATCACATTTGCAGTCTATTTTCATCCTACTTCACCTTTGCATTTTACACTAGGTCATAAAATCTTTGAATTCTGGAACATAATGTTCCTTTTAATTCTCTCCTCCTCCAAGGAAAAACTGCAACTGAAAAATTTCCTTCAGCATGGAAAGTAATTCTACTTTATTAGGCATGGGACAGGTGAAGAAAACTTGTGAAGAATTGTTTTCAAGAATACTTCCTCATCTCTCCCACCTACAATGATAATTATTAGTTTAAGAAAACAAAATATCATAAAGAATAGTGTAAACCTAGGAATGTCCAAGAGTCTTCTCATACAAATATACTATCAAAATATCCACTTAGACAACCTCTGCTGCACACCACTTACCAGAAAAGACACACATCTTAGTAACATAAAATAATAGATATATCTTCCTTAAAATATTCAAATACATATTTTTTTTCTTTTTTACACCAAGAAAAGCAGCTTTGAAAGAAAATAAATCTGTGGGAGTATGTAAAAATGTCTTTTTTAATAGCAGAATATAGTACTACATGTCAAATGTGTTTAGAACACTACATGCTGATGATTTCAATATATATATATATATATATTATTATAGTTCTAGACAAAAAGAATATGAACAGTGAATCTGTTTAACTCCTGTGTTTTGAATCCTTATACAGGACCAGCCTTTCCAAAACATTTCAATACTTTCTTTATGAAGAAGAATAAATCATCACTAACAAATTGGCCAGGCATATGTATGACTGTTTTCTGTTTCTCATTTCAATGATATTCAAAAAAACAAAAACACATTGTATCATTTGAAAAATCAGACTGAAAGATAATACTGCCAGTTACTCATGCAGGAGATAAAAAGCTGAAGGCAATGCACCAAATCAAAAAGATAATCATTCAGTACTTTAGGAAGTTTCTTACATTCTCCTCTTTCTCCTGCTGTGCACAAATGCAGAAATATATACACAAAGTGTCTGTTCTCTTCGTAAACTTTCATACAGTATATAAGAATGGATAGACACTAAATATGTGCAGAAATATTCTGTACACATACGTTAAACATATATGCCAAATATTTCTATGTCATGATGTATTTAATGAAGTGGGCTGACAGCCTCTAAAAAAGGCTTGCAGAGAAGCTTGCTAATCAAGTGCAAAGCATTTCAAACACCTAGAGATGGTGAGCAAGTGATATTAGAGGCTTAGAGGAGGCACAGGAGAAAGTGAAAAGGTGTCAGGCACAAGCATAGCACAGAGGGATCATGCTCTGTTAACACAGTGCAGCTCGGGGGCTCTCCACAAGTGCTGTACACAAGCACATGTGGAGCTGAAAACAATCACAAGGAGTCCATAGAGGCTCACAGGACAAGTGAGGAGGAGAGGTTGCACTCTGTGAACATGGATAGTTTGGATTCATGGAGATTTGCACTGGAGCAGGTGATTAACTGAAGGAGTTGATGGATCAAGATCAGGTCACGTGCAGTGACGAGTGTCTGCTAATTAATTGATCAAGAAGAGGAAATGAAGCCCCCTTTATGAAACTTGGTGAAGCCTCACAATCACAAAGGTGGTTCTTAGAGGACACAAAAAACTTCCAACCTCTTCTGAATGGACAAAATGGTGGAACACTAAAATTTGAAGAGACTTCTGGCCACCATCAAGAATTGGCATTATTTGAAAGAAGTGTACTGGTGGCTTATAAACCATCCAGAATGCACACAGTTGAAACTACTGCTAAAAAAAATAAAAAAAAAAAATTAAAAAAAATAAATAACATTAAAAAAAAAAATTGCTAAGCTAGACTTTAGAAAAGTAGATTTAAACTTCTTAGGGATCTGCTTGGTGGGGTCTAATGGGATTGCCCTGGAGGGTAAAGATGCTCAGGAGAGCCGACTGATAATCAGTGACGACTTCTTCAAAACACAGGAAAAGTCCAGTGTGAGGTCCAGGAAGTCTAACAGGCACAGCATAACGTCAGTGAGGATAACAAGGAAATCCTGACGGTGCTCAGGTGAATTACAAAAGCCAATACTGCCTTAGAGTTCATACTACTGAGAACGAGGACGTGTAAAAAGAAAGTTATGCTACCAGCAAAAGGAGGACAAAGGGAAATGTGGGGCTGTCACTCAAACTGCAGGGAACCTTTTGGCAAAGAACATGGAAAAAATGAGGTAATAGATGCCTTCTTTTCTTCCGTTTCTGGTGGTAATGACTATGTCAAACTGCTCAGCTCCTCTGAGCGTGTGCCACAGTTTGGGAGACTCAAGAATTATTCCCAGTAGAAGATTGAGGCACAAACAAATTAAGTGTATAGGACATCAGCCACTGTTCATTGTCTTACAAATGTCTGGGTCATTAGGTTAGGTTTCTGATGACATGAAAATTTGCCCACTTTTGAAAAAAAAAGAGGATGTTTTTTGGATGAACGGCAGGTCAGTCAGCCTAGGCTCACTACTCAAAAAAACCCCTTCTGGAAACTACACCCAGGCACATACATCCTACAGGCATTTACCAAGAACAAATCATGCTTCACCAACCTGTCTTCTGTGATGAGATCATTGCCTTGGTAAAAAAGGGTCTCCTTGATCTTAGCTATGTTTTTGTTTTTTTAAAAAATATTTTATTTTATCCACACTCATAAATTGGTGAAAATAGTGTTTTGAGTGGATGGTCTTCCAGTTGCTGAAAAAAATTGCTTGGACTGCCAGGTTCAAATGGTTCCAATGGCATCTTGTTTATAGGCATGGTTAAAGGGGCTAATGATGCCTTTGCAGATGATGCTTTCATTAATAAAGCTGGATCATGAGGCAGAGGGCATCCTCTGCAAGTTTGCAGATGACATCAAGCTGGTGGAAAGTGCTCTGCATGCTGGAATTCTGCACTCCTATTCAGAGAAAGCGTGACAAGCTGGAGAAATTGTCAACAGGTATACTGCAAGTGCACTGATGGAAAATATAGAACCCTTTCAGAACAGGGGCTGACCAAGTTGGAGGAAAATCTGTTCACAAGAAATAGCTAACAGCCTCAAGTTAACCTTGTGAAGGGATTACTGAGTCACAGAAAGTTTATGGAATTTTCAAAAAGAGGAAAAAGTTCAAGAAACTTGAATCAAAATCCATACTGGACTCTCTTCCCTCAGAATGGAAATCCTTGAGTGAAGGATATTTGCAGAGCACAGATTGGGAAACCACAATAAAATTTGATTGCAAGGATGCTTTTTTTCTAATTGTGGTTTGACATTTAAATTAACACCAACTGTTTGATTACTCAACTCTCTTCCTCCTCCATGATGGATAAATATTTAATGAGAATAATCTCCACTGTGATTGTGAACAGAATAAAGAAGTTAATTCCTTCTCTATTTTTTCTCAGATCCCTGAGAAACCTGAGGTATTATCTGAGGAGTTACAGAATAACTAGCTTTCCTCCAGATCTCTTTGTAAGTATTCACCAGGAAGCTAATATTTATTTAGATATACCAAGAGGAATTTTGCTACCCCAGAAGAAATCCTGCTAAACTTTACACAGGACATCTTTAGGGTCAGAATCATCACAGAATAAGTGTGATTTTGGACTTGCACTAGGTCTTCAATCTTACTTAGAGATGCAATAGCTCATAGCTTAAGTCTGCTTGACTCAGATGTGCTGATAACAGCTTGCTATCAGTAGCACTGGAAGGAACATGTGAGGCTCCTTTCAAAACCAGATATGTGAAAATCCACAAAGAATACTATTACATTATTTCTGCTAGGAAAATATTCCTCAAAGTATCTCAAGAAATCCATTAGCAAACACAGTTATTATTAACCTACAACTTCTTTTTAGTTCTATATTTAATTACAGTATGTTGTGTCATGAAAGGAGCTAGAGATAGAAGAATGCTATTAAAACTATATAACCTCCCCGTGTAGAAAATAGAGTAGATCCCCAAAAGAGAGAGAAAACAAAAAAAAAAACAAAGGAAACCCCAAATGTCTTAAAATATTAAGGTATTAATTAATATAACATTCATGACTGGCCCTCTTCTCCCTTATATATGAGATAGAGAGAGAAAGGGAGATATAGGATAATACTTAGAAATATCTTATTATTTTATTCATGAAGAATGGAAGCATTATATGACTAAAGAAAAAAAGAAAAACAGAAATATGTTATATATTGATGATAGACAGTAGCATCCTGCTTCCAATGGCAGATTCTTAGCAAACCTTTTCACCCAGAGACAAAAAAGATGCACTCCTTATACAAGATTATAGTTTGCACTAGATGCCAAAACAGGAGTGAGAGAGAACATCTAGATTTACATTCCCTTATGAGCCATTAGACCTGTCATAACAACAGTGAGACAAAAACTGGAATACTTTTCTTTAACATCTCAAGAGAAAAGAGCAGGCAAAGCGAGTATATGAGAGTCTGGAAGTACAGTTCTTCATGATGACTGAAAGATGTGGTCTAACAATTTTTGTTAATACAGCACATATACTCCAAATGTTCTACACATATCTCGTAACTTACTAAAATGTAGGTGAACTAGTGGATCAAAGTATCAGAATATCGTTTAACAAAACAAGAACGGATCTATCTTCACCCCAGTAGGGCATTTTCTTTTCCATATGCTGCCTCTTGAGCTTCTGCTGTGCATCTGTCTCATATAAAACATTAGATTGTTAGGTTCACTATCAATTACAGACTGCAACAAGTTTGATTTCAATTACAACAGGAGAAGAAAACAGCTTGGATCCCTTAGGGGAGGTGCAGACACCAATGGAGTGAATCAAAAATGAGAATCGCACATTGTATGTTACCAATTAGGGAGAGAAGTGAAGTCAAGATATATATGTAGATATTTATTTTTATATAAACCTGATTTTTGTATAAACCTGACAAATTCAGTTTCACTTCATGTTTGAGACAGAAGAGCAGTGCCTCATTGACCAACTTCTATTTAGATGCATTTGAAAGAGCTGTTTCCCGAGCAATTTTAATGACAGTTCTAAACTGCAAGGAAGCTTACTTTGAAAACAAAGACATGATAAAATCTAATTACAAAGATCGTGGTTTTTCCAATATTCCTGAATTACATCCAATTTAAGGTACTTCCAGTTAATAGGCATAAAAAGTTATGATCAGAACAAAATTAAAACTGAAAATAGTCATAACAATAACATTAATAATAATTATTAATAATATTAATCATAAATAAATAATTAATAATAATGAATAACGATATCTGTATACACAGATTCCAAAAATTAAAATGTACAGAACATGCAATTTCTCAGAATCCTGACTGAAATAGTTATTGTTATCTACTTGAATAGCATGGAAAAAATCCTTTCCTATTTTTTTTCCCAGTAGAAAAAAGTATTCCTCCACAATCTACTGTTTGGAAATCAAGCAATTTATGTGATACATATTCAAGTGAGATACTTGAATAGTCTTGGATTCATTCCTTTAACCTTAGTCAATTTCCTAGAGTCTTCATCTCTTTCCTCTCTCAAAGACAATTCTGTTAATTTACATCAAGCTCAGTCAAGAGATTCATGCTCATATTATATCCTCCTCCACAAACCTTTTTTCTGCTTCTGCTTTTGGTTTTTTTTTCTCTTTCCTATACAAACATACTACCAGATTTGTGTATTAATGTGTTGGGGTGGGAAGCAGTATTTCCACCCCCAAAGAACAGATGTTAATGTTGTCAATGCCAAAGCACCATTATATTCCTAGAAGGGATTGTTTTGATCACATCACACAGATAAGAAAAAGCACAGCTTAGATAAATGGAACCACGACTACAACTGCCCATCTGCAAACAATAAAATTAACCTAGTATGAGATGCTAGACAAAGCTGCTCTAGCTGAACTCTGTTACACAATTGTTGCTGACTTCACACTTTGTAACAGATTTGGGTTGAGATAACAGAGTGATAATAACCTCCATGACAACTGCTAGTTGGCCTTACATGTGGATGATATCAAGGACATTGGTCTGGGGCCACGTGATAATGAGGACAGAGGCTCACTAGCTTGGTTTACCCTGGCTTACACCAACAGCATGGTTTATAAATCCACAGACAGTTAAGACAGTAACTCCTCATGAGTGAACACATCCATGGGCATCCAGCATCCCACAAAAGACTAAGCCTGAAGCACACACACAAAAGTCCAGTTGTCAGCTAGGGCCCAGCCAGGCTGTGTGTGCAGTTGGAGTGTGTGTCCTGCACCACTGCACACTGGTTTGAATTGGGCTGAAGGAAATGCAGCTTTGACTGGTGTGTGTCTGTGCATGTCTGTGTGCACACACGTGTGTGTGAATGTGTGCCTGTGGTAGAATAGGCTGAATAAAAGACAAAGTGTTATCCTGGTGCTCTCATCTCTCCCACATCCTAAATATATTTTAGATTATTCATCACTGAGTGCTGTGTTTCCATTCCTGCATCCATCCCACCCCAGCCCTGTTCCCCCACAAAATCATGCTGTCTGCACTGCTGCTTATCACCTACATGAGACCCTTACCTAAGAGCTTCAGCATCTAGTATTTAGGACCATCTACCACAAATATTCAAGGCTGAAATGACTGAAATTGAACTTCAAGAAATAGAAAATCCATTAGGTCTGAAACTTGTTTTAACGCTCTTTTTTTTTATTCTATTAGATACGATGTTAATGGAGATTTGATTTGCCAAGAATCCTTTTGAAAGAGGCCATATAATTGCTATTTAGATGTGCAAAGTACTCACAGGTAATTCAGCTGTTTTTTAAAAAGCAAGAATACAAGACAACTTTATTCATACTTAATAATGCATTGCAAAATGTGCAGTCCTCATTCACTCTGGAGATCATCAACATTACTTAAGTATTTCTCTGACTGTGAACATCTATCAATATTAAAATGATAAAAATATATAAGAACATCTAAAGTGCTTTACATAAGTGACAGCTTGGAGGATTTTTCCAAAGTCTAACATTCATAGGCACAGAAAAGAAGCCTTAATTAAAATGATTAGACAGGCTATTGTTGTCAACTATCAAAAAACAACAGCAGCAAAAATAAAAGCTAAAGGTTTTCCATGTCTAATATCAGCCGGTAAAGAGAATAACTTTTTCCATTTCAAAAACCTAGAACAAGAATGGGGAATATTTCACTCTTTTTTTTAATCTCTTGAAGTATTGAATTTAGCTGAAAAAAAACTGTCTGACAAAGACAGTTCTTAGGGAAAGGCTGAAAGAGTTACATAAAGTGTTCCAGAAATTAGTTTAAAAGCTTAGAACTTTCTTCCTGTTTAGTTTCTTTAGTACTTACTTTCTAGTAATTAACATCTACCTTCCTGAAATACACTTCCCAAACATCTGTAGCTCTTAAGACATCAGCTTTTACAATGTGATGGATAGAATAAAATACTTTCCCTCAAAAATGGACTTCCCTCATGAAGCATTACATGTATTGCCCTTAGATTTAAACAAATAAGTATACTACAACTGCTTATTTTAAAATTAATATACAATGAAATAAAATATTAGGCTTGACAGCTTCTGCTAAAACACTGCATCCAGGAGCAATACAAAAGGATCTAAGTACATATGTGCATGTTTAGTCTTAGATGGTATTTTATTGTCTGAGTCTACCTCAGTGAGGTCTAACCATTGCCATTATCTATTGCCATAAAAAGAATTTATAAATAGCTATAGTCACATAGATTTCTAGTGTTGGGTGCTAAATAGAATGGAATGAAATATTTCAGTTGGAAAGGACCTACAGTGATCAACTGTGAATCTCACTTCCTACTGTGTTCCCTTTAAGTTACTTGGCTTTGACATGTCTAATGCCTTAGTTTTTACTAAAAATTTCCTTCAAAATTCTTGTGGTAATCAATTAATTTTATAATCACTGCATTCTCTATAATTAGAAAGGAGACAGAGATCTAGAGGGTTTTAATCTAGATCAATTTTATACTACATTAACACGTATTCAACAAAGTTTATTCAGAATATTTTACACTAAAAACATTAAAGCAATATCCTTATCTCTGAAATGCCTACACTGAAGCTAATGCATCCCACTATTAAAGCAAAAACTTCAAACACCCAATAGGTAGTTAGAAAATGTATTTTAAAATTTGTATCTGGTACAGAAAACTGCAGTTTCCAGGAAATTTTCTTCTGATGTAGCTTAAAGGGAGTGACAAAAAGTGTGTAGTTTTGGAAAACGAGGCCTGTATTACAAAGGAAATAACATTGCACTGTAAATTTATAGTTTAAGTAGTTGAACAAATGGAATTAAACGTTTAATAAGATTAAACTAAATTTAAATTGCATTTATTGCTTTCAGCCTTTAAAACACTAGAAAGTTCTGATTTTCTACATGGAGTTTTCTGGCAGTTTTGAAGAGATTCTCCTAAAAAATGCATGTAGTGGACAGATTCTGCAGTCCTTTATTTTGCACAAAAATCCAGTGTGGAAACTGACAGATTAGACTGCATTTTGGATTTAAAAAAAAAAAAAAAAAAGTACATATCTGAACAGACCACGGCTCTTCTTTAATGCAAGGCTTTAGAAATCAAAGCATTGAACTCTGGTTCTTCTCTGATTTCTGACTCTGATAGTGGAGGACAGACAGCATCTGCCAGACTCAATTTCTGAGAAGTCCACATGGTGCTCAAAAGAAGATTGTTATTTTCCCTGGCTTACTGGGTTGGAGTTCAGAAGGCAGAGTTAAACAAGACTTTCAAGAGGATGCCTGGAGAAGGGTACTGTTCAGTAGGTCCAGCTGTGAGCCATTAATTGCTCTGAGAGGCAGTAACTAACCACACGCTTGTCTGAGTAAAGATAAGAGAAATGGCCTTATTATAAACTTCAGCTGAAGAATTCTCTCTTGCCCCTGTCAGATGCTTCCACACAGTTCTAGTTGACTACAGGCATTACTTCAACTTTGCACCACTGTGACAATATTGAAAAGAATGGAAAGACACTTGCACACATGTATAGTACTGCACTTCTTATGAGCCCTGCAGGAGTTTGGTCTATTGAATTCAGTGACAGCAGGGCCCAAAAATACCTATCTTAAAATAAACGCTTATTTATTGCAGTGGATCTGATATCTTACCACCCATGGTTTGTCAGGTACCCAAATCTCCCACAAGTACTTCGGCATATCTCCAAAATTCAGTGCCTAAAAAGCAATAATATTTAAATAAAAAGATGTGTCATTCTTACTACAGATCGTCAGATCACCCACCTCCCCAGTATTGGCCCAATATTGGTACTGTAGAAAGCAAAATGTGAGTAAATTTCTACTGAAGACAGATAAATAACTTTTCATGAGGGTTCAAAAATTTTAGCCTAGTGTTACCAAACATATGGGTGGTAATATTTAAAATGCTACATCAAACATCAGTGGGCTTCCTGAAAGCTGATTGTTGGACATTTTGATTTGCAGAAGGGTTTATATTGTTCTGTTTAGTGAACTACCAAGTTGTTTCATAATAAGAAACTTTCCTCCTTTTTTAGTTTAATGCACTATTAAGCTTTTTATGAAGATATTATTAATCAGCCTTGAGACTCAAAAAAGCAAAACCAGCAGATCTTTGAAACTGCAGTTAAAGCTGTGTTTAATGTGGGAGCATTAATGGATGTTCATGCTCTGTTACTAACTGCTGAATATAAATAGCACTATGTACTACTTCAGGTTCCCTCCTGAGTATAATAGTCACACACCCCAAAATATCACGTCTCGGAGGACTAGACTCATAAAGACTGTGTGTATATGACTGTAAGAGAACAGTGGAGGGGAAGTTCAGTAGGTTACTAAGTTTGCAAAACCTTCAAGTCTGCCTATTCCAAGAGGAACTGGTGCTCTCATCAGGAAGGACAGTCAGAAAGTCAGCAATCAACACAGCACCAGGCCTTTGCACTGTTCTATTTCATTTGAAAAAAGAAAGCTTCCCAGTGAGAGAATATTACATTAAGAGTAATGTTTTTGAAAAGTCGGACAATTTCAAATCTGTTCTCTGTAGAGTAATATGCCCAAATTGCAAACAAGCACTCTGTGCCCCATATTCAGAAAGAACATTAGTATTCTGTACAGAATGGTTTATCCACTCCTTTACCACTCTATAGTGAGCAAAATCCTCAGAACACTTTACATCAAATAGTACTTTTACTTGCAATGGAAAACACATGTCTCTTCCAAAGTACTCCCAACAGGTACCTTGGATATTTCTGCAAAAGTTCTGTGTTCTTGAAGAATTGTATCACAGTTCAGCTTTTTCAAGAAATCCCCTTGAAAGCAGAAAGTCATCTTAAGTATTTTATCTAGTAAAAGTATTTTCCTCTCATATCTAAAGTCACATTTCCAACTAAATTCAGGAAATTCCTATTTGTCATCTAAAATTTTAACTGGGAAAAAAACAACAAAACAACACAACCCACAAAACTCAAAATTAAAATGCTTTATACAACCAGAAATATTATTTGGTTTTACACAAGCAGAAGTGTTTCTCCGTCTTACAATCCGCATGAAAAGGCACTTTATGTAATCCATGGAGATTAATAGGGAGAGTTTAACAATAAGGTAAAGCCACTGGGAAAGCCTCATTCTAAAATCTGCCTGTATTTTCTGAGATGTTTTACATATCATTGTTTTCCTCATTTACATTAGTACAAATGAAGAGCAATTCACCCAAAGGCAGTGGAATGAAACTGGTTAAATAGCAAAGGAGTCCCTGTGGATCAAGCTCTCTCTTAGAATGTTTACTGACCAGTTTTATCCACTTTGATAAAGTAATGAGTTTTTGAGAGTATACTCTATATTACCTAATACCCCCTACTTGTTAGAAAGTCACCTTTATAGAAATGTCACCTTTGCAGAAATAATTAGTTTCCTGAAAATAATTGGAAAAATTTCTATCATAAATAATGAATATTTCTCCTATTCCCTTAGCTAGTTGAAAGCTTAGGAAGACATCAAAATAAACAGGAATGATCAGGAATAAAATCTCATTCACATAACAATTTGCAGATTGAAAAGACAAATTCACGCCATCATAAAATAGATGCCTTTTTTCAACAAACGAGCAGACTACAGCTACATCAGAAGTGAAATATGTCTTTCTCACTTTCCCATGCTTTCAGGAATGGTTAAGATCATAACATTGCACGGACAGAAAAGAGAACCAGAGAAGTAACCGATTCACAATATCCCCATCCTTTTTTACAGCTTCCCTGTGTGCACCAGCATCTCATAGAGAGCTATACTGAAAGCAATTCCTCCTCTCAGTCTTCAGTGGCAATTCGAACCACAATTAAATTTGGACCATACTCTTCACACAAATAAATTACAGCTTGAGCCTGAAGGAAAAAGAGATTTTGATACAGAGGAGAGGAAAAAAAGTAGTTGCAAAAAAAGAGTAAAATAAATCTTATTTTTAAGTATTACAAAGAATGAAGTTCTAACAGGAGATGAGTCCTTTGTCCCTGAGGTCAGGTTAGAAAGCAATCGCAATCAGTTGACAGCCTAAATTCACAATTCCTGCTATGGCTCGTGAGTGCCAAACATTTAAAATATAGAGTTGAATCCACAAGGTCTTAAGAATATATGGCTTCCCTAAAAGGTGTTCAAAGGTCAACATAATTTAAGGTATTATAAAACATGCAAGATTTGTTTCTGTTAAACTTAGTACAATTTTATCTTTTTCTTTCTGTTTCTCTATTTTGTGAGCTGACATCAGGAAAGTCTTTCAACCAAAATGTACACTTTTTTTTTAATTTAATTTATCATCCCACATTTACAAACAAAACATTTTATGGGAATACCTTGGATGGAAGAGGGGAATGACAAAGTCAGCATCAAAGATGAGATTGCAAACCACCAGTGAGGAAGATAACAGAAAAAACTGCCAATTGCTTTTTCCCTATAAAATGAACATATAGAAGCAGAGACCTCTAACAGTAATGAAAACAACCTACTGTGTCATCATTTTATGCAAGAAAGTGAGAGAGAAGATTAGCCTAAAACTCCTACAATAATATGGATTTTTTTTCAGCTGACAAAAGCAGTACTATATAAAATCTTTTCTGTGCTTTATTTCTAATTACCTTCTATCCTTTAATGAACAAGAAAGCACTTGATCTTGAAAGTCCTTGTGCAGTCAAAACTCCCACTAAAATTAATGGGACATTTTTTCCAGCCTAAGAGCACTGAGATCAGTCCTCATACTTAGCTCTTTCTAATCTACTTTCATTAATCAAACTTCTTAGGCTTTTCCCTCTCCTTTTCCACTAGGATCATATACTAAAACATACAGACACTAGAAATCATAACCTTGCCTCAGGAAGAAAGCCTGCTGCACTTTGTTATCCTCAAAAATTAGCTCAATTTCACAAGTAAAACAGCGATTCTGAAGAACCTTTATTACCTGGACACATAATACTTAATTTTGGCCTCTTTCAACAGTTCTGACAGATGTAACAGTGCCTATGGAAGTTAAGCTGTCTAAATTACACAATTGCCTCTGGAAGTCAACCTGGCAGAATTACACCACTGAAAAGCACATACACAAACTTTCTAATCAGACAAACCTCACTGAAACTAACAGAAAAAAACCATAAGGGACTGAACAGTCCTGTGTCTCACCCCCAGCAAAACAGGAGTTTAGAGACTATGGTTCAATGCCTGTTTCTCCTATTGAGGCTCACATATATCTCATATGTCTAAGAGGAATGAAATTAAATCATTACTTGTATACCTCAATAAACCACTTCATTTTGCAGACTTTTTGTTTTGTAACAAAATCTACCAAAAAATCCTGTATTTGAAGGAATTTACTGCTACTATGGCTTTAATACAGTAGCATCGATACCCTCCCCCCTCAGTTTTCTCCCACTAAAACAGAATAGGACGGTCCTGCATAAAAATAAGATACACTGTAACCTGTCAAATGATGTAGTACTAACATTGCCCTAAGAAAAACTATGACACTCATTTATGGCTGATCATTAATAGGTCTTAGCAAGGATACCCTCCTGCATTATTTCTTTTTGTCTACAAAGGCACAGTAATGCGCATATGGATTGGAAAATTGTCAAGACATCATGACATTTAATTGTTCATTTGGAGAGCCTAAGAGTGACTGTACTGCACCAGTATACAGTCTAGGAATGATACAATTCTGTATGTATTCTCTCACAGAATTATGTCCTCCTCTGAGGATGCTGTAATATCTGTGACCATTCTGTAGCATTGCCTTCATTTATGAGAAATTTAAGCATAATGAACTTCTGATCTTTTAATAATATTGAAGAAATAAAAGATCCAGCAGATGACAGAAAGAAGGAGAAATAAAGATGATTAAGTGGTTTGCACTTTGACTCATTAATACATGAAGTACCTCCACAGTAAACATTTCGTTGAAGAAGCAGCACCAGATTAACTCACTGGGTTTTCTTCTTTGCCAGCTCGCCAGGTTTAAATTTGCTTTGGTATTCTTTTGCCTACAGCTCATATTTATGTTTAAATGCCATAATTTACAGTACTTGAAAACACACAGAAAAATATGATAATGGTTACTCATCATGGGAGAGGAAAAAACAACAAGAAGAAAAAGCAGCAACTACAAAATTTACAAAGGCAATAAATTTTGCATATTTTCAAAAATGAAATCAATGAAAAAAAACCTACACAGGAACAAGGCCTTCCTAAAGGATGAAATACAACCTTAAAAGGCAAATTGTATTTTTGTTTTAAATAATGAAGGATGATTAAAGTAAGAATATGCCAGTGTTAGAGCTAAAAGGTTCACAAGATGTGCAATTATTTTCCTGTGTGAGCAATTAAGTATGTTTTTAGAAAGACAAATGAACATTTTGTCAGATAAAGAATTAAAGTACATTTTTCACTGCCTTTTTCCTTTTTTTGCTTTTATAAACAGTCTAGAAACTACCTATACTGGTGTTAGCAGTGAATACAGAACACAGAAAATTTAGCAACACAAATATTTTGGAGATGACAGAGAAATTCTAACTCATCAGAAGAAAGCAAAAAGAGGCTTCATAATTCAGTTTTGATTCCCAAATCATGTGCATTCTCCCACTCATTTCTGTATTGGCAATACTTTACACTATCAAAAAATCTACTGATAATAATCACATCTCTGAGTCACCATTGCCTCACAGATCTATATGCCCTGCCTTTATCTCAGGTTCCTTTGTTAAATTAAGTCTCTGATAGCTGGCTAGTAATGGTTAAAATTAGATGTAAGGAGGAATTAACACTGCAAAGACAGTGCAGATGTAAGATCAAGTTCACCTTTCATAATTTACAGTCAATTCATTTCTCTCTTCTACCTATTGTCTATGTAATGTCTAATTAATGCTGATCTCCTGATGTGAGACCACTTGACAGATGTAAAACTTTATCACATGTAAGGTACTGAATATATAATTCCTGCAGAAGTCTTGTCTTATTTTGAACACAGACATCTAGATGCAATCCACACATAAGGACAACATAATCCAATTATTAACTAAATACCTCTTGGTATTTCTAGTGCAGCACAAATCTTTATGGCTGAAATGGATCTGGACTGACTGTTAATGGTGAGAGTTTATAACTGTTTCAGCCATAAAAGATTATATTATCATTTTACAAATATCAAATTATTGTGGTTGTTTGCTTCTCCAGAATTGCCTAAATTATCATCTGTGAAGTCTTCCATCCTTATCTCAAGGGCAAAGGAAAGATAGGGTAAGTAAGACAAAGAATAATGTGTAGTTCCTGAGAAACAGATGACCACTATTTAGACTTATGTAGGTTACCCCTACATGAAATAAATTGGTGGTTTAAATTTAACTCAAGGTATAAGTGATTTATCAGTGAAGAAATACAACTCAACTACTTACTGGTTACTCTAAGGTCAAAAAGATCTAAGATCCAAACCACTATCTGACCAACAATGATTGTCTTATTGCACTGCTGCTCATTGCACTGCACCTGTTCTGTGGATACATTTGGAAAAAAGTAGATGATAAGGGCCTATGTATCACCTCTCATGGCTGTGGAACTTTCTTCAGGTGAAACTGCAGAAAGGTTAGTTGTATGCACATACCCCCAGCAATATTCAGGGGACAGATTGATTCAGGAGCTGCAGCATTAAGTTAGCAAACCATATGTGACAGGAGAAAAGAAAAAAAAAAAGAAATAAAAGAGCATACTTTTTGTACTCTCCAGTGATTTCGAAATGCTAAAAACAAAAACAGAAAATCCAACCAACCAACCAACCAACCAATCAACAACAACAACAACAACAACAACAGAGGGATAAAAAAGTATTATAGAATCTTTCTTTAAAAGTAGAAATCCTCCTTCCTCGTTTTCTCTCAAAGGAAGTGTATTGTGATGCAATGAACAATCCCTTACATCTCAGAAGAGAACTCCAGTCTGGTGGAAAGACTCTTAGTCAAGAAAAGTTAATTTTACTAAAATCCTAAAAGTGGATGTGATTTGACTTTGATATTGGCACTATATTTAGATATACTCTTTTTTTCCCCCACAATTTAATGATTTGACTCCAATCCTATGAAGTCTATAAGGTCAAATCATGCTGGCAATAAACACATACACTGAGAGTTTCTGGTAAAGATTTGCACAGGTAACACATCAATTCTCTTTTATGAAGAAGGAAGCAGCAGCCCTCATTGAGGAAGAGGAATACAGGTAATTACTGCTGCCATTTAAAAGAAGTGTAAACTTCTTACAATAGCCAGAAGGAATTAGGAGATGAATATGATCAGTTTATTTTTCTCACTATAAAGAATAGTGATAAAGTAGTCCTAATAAAGACTACCAGGATATCAAAGAAACAATTACAATACCTAGGATGCCACTGCCTGAGCCCACTGTAAGTAGCTTTCCCTCTCACAAACTGAAAAAATATGGTTTGTCGAGATTTACATAAAGAACCTACATTGTTGCAGACATTCTTACTCATTTCTTCATATGCCTTTTTTCTATGAAGTCTAGTCTTAATTTTATCTTCTATCTGAATGCCACAGATTTTATCCCAGTTCTTACATTGACATTAGTACTGGAGGGAGACAAAGGGGTTGTGTTGAGGTTTAATCCATTACATATATAATAATACAATTAACAGATTTGCTTGACTACCCTAAGTCATCTTATCTATCATCCATTACCTCCATATAGAGAAAAAAATGACCCCTTCCCTTTCATGCTTCTTCATAAACATGACTTACAATTTTAGACGAAAAAATATAATCTTCAAGCTCTTGAATTTTTTTCCAATTCTACAAAAGCCAGAGCTAAGCTGAAAGCAGAAGTCAATAAAATAATGCTGTCTTTGCAGCAATTTGCATAGCAAAAATGTTTCACTCAGATTAAACAAGAAGATGAAAAACATTTTTCAACAAGATAATGCCAAACTGAACTCAAAGGTCTAAAATCTTGGCTTGTTATACCATCCCACACTAATCCTTTCATTGCCAGCAGTTGATTTATATCAGTGAGTATTACAATATAATGTAATTAGTAATGGTAATATTAGCACAAATAGTATAAACAGCTCTGCTCTACTGCCTTTAGACTATTTCTGTAAGCATGTTAATAACATACCATCAAGCATCAATACAAATCCTTGACAGATTCTTGAAAAAAGATTATGCATGTCTAAGCAATTTTCTCATACACAGGTTTTCTTTAGAAAACATGTTCTCACTATTCCATTAGCTCAAAACGGAGGGTATGCATAAAAGAATCTCTGCTAAAGAAGTCTGACTGCTAGCCAGAAAAGCATATGCTCAATAGTCTGTATTTACTACTGGCTGGGTTAGGGTTGTAGGTAGCACACCACCAAATTAATTTCATCTTTAAAAGATGTCTAGCAGTGCATTGAAAGAACCCTTTGAATGGCACAAAACCTCATTTAAAAAGTATTTCAACAGAGATTGTTGGAAAGAAAACAGAGTAGATTAGCAGATATGTAGAACAGACATCTTAGGTCTGACCCAGAGTCTCTGAAGTCCACCAAAATGTGTATGGTGTCCTAAACAAGACACCTTCCTGGAACAATTAAAAAAAAAAATTACACACATCAGCCAAAAAAAAAAAAAAACAAAACAAAAAAAAAAAAAAAACAGAAAGAAAAAAAAAAAAAAACCAACAACAAAAAATCCACATTACCAAACCTAAACCCAAAGTGAAATTTATATATTTTTCCCAAATATCCTACCATAATTTAAGGGTAATTTAAGGGTACCTAACTCCCCACAGTAAAATGCTACATAACTGACAAAGGTAAAAACAGAGTTTGTAACTCAGCATTCCAACCTCTATCATATTGATCTACCTTCTGGAAGTATCACTACTTTTGCTATAGATGAAGCTCAGCATAGGCATCTATCATTTTGTTGTCAAAAAGTTCAGCAAGGATCTTATCACCATTGTTCAAAGATATTTTCCATATTGTCAGATGGTTGGCTGATTTGATTATTTTTCCATTTTGTATGGAACTATTTGCTTAAAAAGATATTCAGAATGCCAACAGGTATCCTTATCACTATGATACGACTCAGATGAGCCTAGAGAAAAGTCAGTTTTATCAAGCTAAATTATGGAAAACAGATTTTTCTCCTTTTTTTTTCTTTTTTTTTTTTTTTACCCCAAACGATATTTTAACTCATTAATGGAAATATTTTATATCAGCATTCTTCAAAAGTTTCTATGTCTATAGTCAATATCTTTCATGGAATATTTCAGTCTAAATGTTTAAAGTTTGTTTACTGCAAGCAAAGATACAATGGAAATGTCGATTTTATTTTAGTTTGGTTGTTTAGCTGGGGTTTTTTTTGAGGGGAATATTGGGTAGTTGTTATTGTGGTTTCTGAAATTTTCTGTGAAAGCATACACAATCATAACTATGGCTATTGATGGAAATTTACTTTCATAGGTATACTCACAGTATCCCTTTATTGGAAGGAAAGTTATGTTACATGATTGTATTAAATATCTTCTATGATGTTTCCACTTATCCATACCTTTACAGTCATTTCACTGAAACCATAATCTGGATGAACAAAATCCACCTCTTCTGAATTAAATTTTTGTGTTGCTTGGGAAAGCAAAAAAATGGAAAAGATGCCTAAGTCAGGGTAAACAGAATCCTTCCTTTGACCTTCAAATAAAGAGAACTTACCATTACACTGTTGGATCAGTCACCTGTTTCACTTCTAGGGCTGAAATTTTACAGCTGCTCCTCCTGTTTTAATTTCACTTAACACTGTTATATTTGAAGTGGATGATGTTTAACAGTTAGTAATATTATGCTAAAGTAAGCAACAATTTTTATTCTTTAATTAAGGGTCATCATAAGGCCATTCCTCCTGTTGTGATATACTTAGTTAAATGGAAGGAGTCTTTCAGGATCTACACCATCTAAGGATTGCTTGGGATGTGAAGATTAGAGATCTATTACATCATTTATTTCTGACAGCTGATGTGAAAATACAGAGAAACAATGAGTAAATCTTCCTTTCCCTAGCTTTCCCTATAGCATTCATACAGAACCAGGACTGACCAGGAAGATACAGCTCAGTAACTCAGTTTCAGTCTCAGCAGCCAAAATGAGCCTCTTCATTACTCTCAAGCTATTGACAAAAAAATAATCCACTTGATTAGTCTATTATATTAACTTTAAAAACCACCAATTGTGCAATTTTTATATTGGATTGACATTCAGTGTCCTATTGCAAATCTAATATTTCCCAATGTTGTACAGAATCAATCCTCTCATAAGCAGCTGATAACATAGCAACATATTTGAAGATTTCAAGTCTGAAATACAGCTTTTCAATAATTTTCATAAGATTCAGTATTATCCTAAGTAGATACCCTCATATCAATGATTTTAGAATGCATTTTACTATGATAATTCTGTCCAATTTTGCAGAAGTAGACAGCAGTTAGTGATATGATACAATTCCAATATTTAATTACAGAGAATATTTTAAATTCTGACTTTTGGAAACTAAAATAATTTTGAAGGCCCTCAACCCTAAGTACAAATGGGTAGTTTTGTGCCAAAAGAAAATAATTTTATGAAGCCTAAAAGGAACTGTGAAAACTATGCAAGCAGTTAAATACAGAGAAATTTATAAATTACCTTTTTTTAATGGCAAAAAAAATTGTCTGATATGTTTTACTACAAAGCATTTACTGCAGGGGTATTCTACAAAGTACTTCAATTTGTTATATGGATCCACCAACTAAGTGTTTTTACTTGCCAAAAAAATTTAAAAAATTCTAATAACCAAATGTAACAAAAAAAATATTTTTTTTTCTTTTTCTATGCAGTCATTTTTGAATGAATCATAACAGCAGTTTATCCTATGCTCCCTCTCTTTTATATACATATCTTACTTATTTGTTTGTATCTTGATAAGCAGGAGCAAAAAACTAAATTCCTGGCCTAGGTTTGACTGAGGATTGGAGAAAAGCCTCAATAGCTGAAAATAAACTACTTGAAAATTTGAACTAAAGTTCAACATTTAATTGCTTGAGACTTTAAATTTTTCTCTGATGATGGGGTACTAAAGAGGAAAACCCTCCTACTTCATAAATTTTCTAGTGTAGTTTTCAAAGCAGCACAGCAGCACTGTGTGCATATTCTATACAGAACTGGTCATTCTTCTAGAGAGAAAAAAAAAAAAAAAAAAGAATAGGTAGTTCTTTATTTCAGAAAACAGACTCCAAGATTTACAACAAACAATTCATGCTGGTTCTAGAAAAAGCAAGAGATAAGCAAGCATCCCTCAAGCTTTCTCCCAGCTTCTGATGATTTGAAAATCAGCCTTACAGCTATTTGAAATCCACAACTGTTCTCATTATTTCATATTTATGAAGGGCAATGCTTTAAACAACATATAAAAGTGATTATATGAGTAAAAAGAAATTAGCTAAAGCTGAACTATCCTTTAGAGGCAACTGTGAGTCTTTAGAAAGTGTTTTAAATTTGTTATGTTCTAATTCTCTCTTTAATGAAGAGCAGTACCTAGTGATTCAAACCACACATATTTTGGACTCTTCAGTATTGTTACTCTCTAACTAGCCAATAACAGAAAAAAACCAAACCAAATAAAAGGAACAAACAAACAAAAAACCCAAACAAACAAACATACCAAGCCATGAGTTTAAGAAGTCCAGTTGATACTAAAAAGCAGCAACATATTTATTTAGTATTCTGTCCATAGAGTGATATTCTCACTGTTACAGAGTTCAACAGAAGATGCTACAGAATGTCTTTAGCTGAAAACACTACATTTCCCACTGTGTCTCCCATGACAACCAGGCTTCTCTGAAAACAAACTGTACCACCCGAAGGCATCAAGAGTAGTAAAAAGAATTTGCATTCTTCCTTCTGTTGGCTTCACCAGAAAAAAATTGAGCTTCAGCACATTGAGAGCTAAAGCAAAGTCTTAGTTTTGCTTTCCAAAATCCTACATACAAATGAATCAAGAATTGCATAAACATACAAACATATACATATAAAGAAAAACAAACCTGACTATCTAATTCACTTGTTCTGATAGAAATCTTGAGATATCAATAAAACTGAAAATGCAAGAAACAGAGCAGAATACAAGGGCTAATACCAACGGAATTAAGCAGCTGCCATTTGCTAAACTCCACAAACGTGCACAAATCCCAATCAAACCTTTTTATGGTAATTTTTTGTTTCTGTAAACTTTCCTCGACATTTACACAATCTCACACTTTGCAGCCCTCAATTTCTTCTCTTTTGCTGGGCACATCCTGTGTCAGTACTTAAATCACATAGCTCACCAGTTATGTCAGTTCCTTGAACTGCCTAAAAACTAGACCTGCCTCTCTAGATTATTACTTTTCCCAGAAGAACAGAACAATCACTAGCAGTGACACAAGAGAGGTGGCAAGAACAGACAGCTGGAGGCAGGGAAAAGAGCACGACTTGCCTTTTTGGCAGTAGTGTGGTCAAAACTGGTGCTGATAGATCAAAGAGAAAGCTAGAATTTTATATGACAGGAGCTGTATCTCATTCCATATTCTTCTCTTGAACTGGAAAAGCATGAGATGAACATGAATTCCCATTAGAACTAGCTTTATTATACAGTCAGCTAACACCAGTACTTTTTCACTATCTGGAACAATGATCTGATGATTTATGATATTGGAAGCTAGGCTATCATTCCACAAGGGGCACACTGAGAAAGATCTTGACTTTTTAAAACTAAGGAAAACAAGTTCTTTAAAAGACCAAATAGCCACAGAATCAGAGGATTTGGTCAGAAGCATCTGCCAATGTAGTCATGGGAGCCATTAAAGAAGAGGCTCATCAGACATCTACCACAAAAGAGCCTATAAGAGGTACCTATACTGCATTTAAAGAAGGAAAGAAATCCAAAACAATGTGTTCATAGTAAACTGCAACTGTTTGCTCTTTGGATCTACCAGATGACGTCTAATTTCACATCAATAAGAAAGAAATTTTAAAAACTACACTTAAAATATGTCTCTGTGAATAAACAGATTTAATTTGTGTTACTACTGATTAAAACACAAAAAATAAAACAAAACAAGAAAACAAAAACATAGCAAAGAGCCTTCAGGAGTAAAAATGCCAATGATTTTAATATCACTGGTCCACCCCTAACAACTATTGGAAGTGTACACCTGGAAAATAGTAACCACTTCTTCAAATAAGTGTCTGCACTTGGAGACATAATGTGGTCTTTCCTTCCATAAAGATCTATTTGCAACTAAACATTCTAATGCAACTGAACTTTCCATGTAAATAAGTTTCTATAAATCTTATAAAATTTCAGATTGTGCCTGAAAACAGGATTCAAAACTTCTTAGACATTTTTTTTTTAAAGAATTAAAATTCAGATTGTACAATAATAGAGATTATTTAGGGGGAGATCCAAAACCTAATTATTTTCCAGATTATTTCAATCTCATTGTTAATCATTCTCCCTAATTTGTGTCAGTCTTATTATATACATATAGTTATTAAAACGACATAAATGCTATAATGACAAACTTTGAACATACCCTAAAAATGTTAATATGTATTCATAAATGCATTTGGAAAATAAACCATTTAAAGAATGCTTTCACGTTTCAGAAATCTGCACAGATCTTCTTCCCTCTCTAAAGGAATAAGCATTTGACTTTTCCAAAAGCATATGTGTAAATAACTTATCAAATTTAGGTCCTCAGAACAGGGATTAGAAGAGGGGAGCCAAAACATCAGCAGAAGCCTGTGAAGTTAAATTCATTACCTACAAAATCCATACATCAGCAGTTATGCCTAAAAATTGTGTAAACCATGTATATGTCACTCTTCTATAAGTAACTTTCCAGCCACTGGAAAAGGCAATATTTTCAATCACTGATAAAGGCAGTGTATAAATAGAGCACCTATTTTATTTTAAAATGCAACATACTGCTTATCTTAAGACTTTTCACAATGGCAAGGCACTAAAGCTTTCACTTCTTACTCAGCTTTGTTTTACTGTGTGAGACCTGAGCTAAACTAAATGCCACCATTTGATGAGCTGCACCAATCTAATCTGAGAGCTTCTGCTGTACAAATGCCCAATTCCCTTGTTCTGATCCCTTCTCTTACTGAAACAGATCCAGCAATCTCTGTTGTACACTGAAGCTAGCCTCAAAGGAGAAAGTCTTTTCTATGGCAGTTCTACGGAGACTAACACCATTGATAGACATTGCTAAGCCCTCAGATATTCAATCTCTTCCAAGTCAGTGAATTTTAAAAGAGTTTCTTGTAGCGTAGGGTTCACTGTTTGATATTTTGCACTTGAATATGTGCCAATTCACCTTTCAGCCCCATTGGTTGCTGAGGTAAAAACATTTGTATGGAATTTGTCCATTTTCTGAATTGGGAAGGTTATTTCTCAGACTCTAACAACCCTGACACATTGATAGGGCTGGAGGGGTTAGCATTTCTTTCAATTAAAATGCTGTGGCTTTCAAACTGAGTGAGAAATTTGATAATGTAGACAGCACATGTAAAGCCTTTAGCTTGCAAATGACTGAGAATGTGCAATCCATCATCTAAAACAAAACCCGTAAGAATTGTCCTAGCATGAAAGATATCTTTCCCAGAACTATTACCATTGGCATCCTGCACCATTTCACACTGCTACACTGAGAAAATATGAAGTATTCCTCAACTGTTCAGAGAATACAAATGCATTTGGTCTTTGATTAATTGCATTAAAACCACAAATGTGAAGCCTTCACACAGAGAAATGGGTGAATAGGACATTTTTTCCTCTTTTATTTTTGTCTTGTTATAAAAATGCTACTGTTTTCACTTTTAGGAAAGGTGCCAGCAATGCTGAAATACACTGAAAATACTCAAGTGTTGGCCAGAAGGAAAGTTTTGACTGTCAAGGGTTCCTATAAAGGGTATAGGGAGTAAGAGTGGTGGTCAAGAAAGGATGAAACTGTGCCACTTTCAAGGTGCTTTTTTACTTATAGTATTATGCACCACATTTCTTCTACTAGTTTCATATTTTAACCTTTCCCATGATCCCAGTATAACAATTCCCTTCCTGCCCCAGTGAAATTAAACTGTTTTTTCAGTTTTTTTCTCTTCATATTATGTTCTGTCTCTTCAGACATCTTATTGCTTATTGTGCCTATGCCAGGCAAATGTAATTTTACTGCTTTACCTTGCAAATCAATAAATTCTATTTTACTAACAGTTAGAACACTAACCCAGAGTGAGTGACATCTACTCCAAAATCAGCACCTTGAGTTTGATCTGTGCACACTGGATTATCAAACTATAACAACTGACAAAAGGAATTTAAGAAGATATTAATGTCTGTGACCATTTAATTACGTTTCTCAGGGTGACATTTATCTGGTCATACCTATACTGTGGGCCATTTGCAACTGGAGAAGCCCTGCAGTCTATCTTGTCAGTTAAAGAGAAGCAAACACCTATAATAGATAAGATGGTGCAAGTCCTGATGGGAAAATGATTTTATTTTCCCTTTAAACTACAAGTGCAGATGTCTGCATTTCAACAGAAATGTGAAAGGCAAGAAAAGCAGGTTTGAGTTTACAAAATTCCTCATCATGACCTTTGCAAAGACATAGAAAAGAGGCACCACACCAGAAACTTTCAACTGTGTTTGGGCAACATCATTGAAGGAGTTCAAAGTTCGAATGTGAAAATGTCTTTAATCAGATTTTTCCAAGAAGGGTTAAAATCAGACACATATTTTTAAA
Organism: Luscinia megarhynchos; assembly: GCA_034336665.1. NCBI lineage: Eukaryota > Metazoa > Chordata > Aves > Passeriformes > Muscicapidae > Luscinia > Luscinia megarhynchos. The sequence continues at coordinate 52,489,245 of JAPFBE010000003.1, read as the reverse complement.
TGTACAGATCTTTGCATATCTGTGAGGCAAAAGATGCATTTAGTAGCATATTTGTCCAAGCAAATTAATTATAATGGAGTAAGGGAAGAGTACATTGCAGACTACTTCAAACCAATCAACTCTGCCTGTCATTTGACTGACTGAAAATAATAAGGAAAAAAAATAGGAGGGTATAAATAGTGAGTTTTCAGGAAATATATATGATTTGAGAACAATGAATCAATATTCCAGGCCATTTGATCTATTAGCAGTGTTCAGGTTACTGCAGAGTCTTGAGGTCTGAGCCTAGACTGAAGTGTTAATGCTACATGCAGGGTGACAACAGCAAACCAACCCTGGTGCAGATCAGGGAAAAAACACAAAAGAAAAGTAGAGTAGCAGAAGAGAACCTACAAATGAAGAAATCACATGAATTATATTATCTGTACATGCAAAGTTGTGTTGTAGAGCCAGTTTCTTGAATCCTGAACATTTGCCACAATGTCATTCAAGATAACACTCTTAGTGTGAAAATTAATTGCTGGATTGCTGGGATCAATTTACTTACATATATATATATATATATATATATATATATATATATATATATATATATATAAAATCAGTTCTATAAAATTCAAACAAAAGAGAATACCTAACATAATTAACAGATAGAATTATTTGTTATTCACAATCCTCCCCCCCAAAAAAAAAAAAAAAAAAAAAAAAAAAGGTAGAAAAACTTATGGACAATATTTGCAAGTTGGATGTATCCAAATCCATACTACCTGACAGGGTTCTCCTGAGAGGGCTGTAAGACTGGCTGGTGTGACTTTAATCCACTGTCTATAATTTGCACGGCAATTAGATGAGATCCCTGATGGAGGTAAAAATGCTATCATTGCATTCATCCTTTTAAAAGCATGAAAAAGAGACAAAGAGAATATTGATATGACTCTCAGATCAGGAATCTGCAATATGACAGAGAACACTGTAAAGAAGTCATCAGGAATATACAACATGGATTTACCAATATTAAGTCACGCTTGACCAGCTGATAGGACCAACCTGACACCTCTGATGAAATACCTGGCTGAAAAAGACGGTGGGTGTAACCTATCTTGGCTTTAGCAAGACTGTAAATATGAAATCAAACACTTTCTTCACATGGAAGTTGAGGAGACAGGGGCTGGAAAGAAAGGATTGTTGGCTAAGGTGAAGCTTGGTTGTGCTGACATGAAACCAAAGCTGGGTACCTGGTCAACAATTGGTAACAGGCAGATTATCCCACTGGTTGATTTTTAGTTATAATTTGTTTAGTAACCTAATTTACACAGTTGACAATGACATGGACTGCACTCTCAACAAGATTGAAGACAGCAACAATATTGGGTGACTGCTCGACCTCACAAGTTGAAGAGATTCAATCCAGAAAAAAACTGGATAAAATTGAGGACTGAAGCAACAAATAACTTATGAGCTTCGATAAAGAGAAACACAAAGTTCTGAGAAACAACCCCATGCAGACTGGAAACAATAGCCCTGTAAAAAGTGTCTGAAGTTCAGGACTTGATGACAGGTGTGTGCATCTCATGGCAAATAAGGAAAGCTGTAGACATTAGGAGCACAGTAGCTGCAAATCACTATTCCCCTTTACTCAGTATCACTGAGATTGTATCAGTAGGATGATGAAAAACTCAGGAGATTGTGGCAGGTAATGTCAAGACTCATGTATTTGTATTACCACATAACTTTTATTATTACATTTACATATTTTTATTATCACTGCACTTTCTAAAAAGGTGATTATTCAGAAAGGATAAGAATAGGCAACTGATTTTCAGTCACTACTGTATGACAGACAAATGATAACCACACTTTAAGTCATGCTTCACATCTAAGAAAAATGCTTGTTGTGTCTCTAAAGCATTTCTCAACATATAACAACACTGTCAGTATTCTGCAGTGCTTTATTAGAAACTCCCAAACTTGGATCCATAAAGGTAGATGATAATCGAAAGTACCTTTCAGTCATACTGACAAGAAGCTTGCAGCCATACACCATAATTTGCATCCCCACAGGTTTTTTTTTTATGGGGGATATTGAAGGCAAATAGGTGAAGAAGGGGAACACAACTGTAAATAAATTAATGAAGACTGACAAGTGGTTTTAGGATGTGGGAAGTAAAAGCAGGTATCTTTTTTAATCTAGAAATTAGTTTTGCAGAGAGAGAGGCCAATATTTTTCAAATTTTGAGAAAAAGCATGGACGGAGGACAGTCTGCAAAATTATGATTTGGTTTGCCGCCATCCATTGTATTTTTTTCCCATAATTTCATATTTCTTTTACACCACTCACAGTGCTTTGATTTGGAAGTGAACAAGAATAACATTTGGAGAGTGGTAAAATATCTTCATTTGTCTAGTACTGTACTGTTTCATGAAGCATTACCTTCTTATAACTCCTCAAATGACACTAGTGAGAGTAGCAATGAGCATAAGGACAAATGAGAAATTATATTTGCCAGGTAGCTTTAAATATTTTAAAACAGCATATGGGAAATTGCATCACTACAAAGCAATAAAAGCAGGGGCAACTGAAATTGTCTTAAAACAATCTAATTCTAGTTGTTTATTTAAAATGCACACATTAAAATGGCAATGTCAGTAATACAGAACAAAAGATGATAAGAAAACAGAAGGGAACATAATACAATCAGGAGATTATATGCCATTGTCAATATATTTAGATGCCTTGGTTTGAAGACCATTCAGTGCAAATAAAAACAAACAAGTTCTGAGACTAAAGGCACAGCAGAGGCATGTGGAAATTGAAAAGATGCTTTGTATTGCACAGCATCAGGAGGTGTACAATCCATGATGGGGATGAGATTATTTCTCAGGGAGTTTTGTCACACCAGAGCAGAATTCTGCCACTATATTCACTTGAAGAACTGAGAATGGGACAACTAGCACAGCTGTCTATAAAAAGCTTTTGCTCTCTGAAAGTCACACAGAGGAGCATCACTTATGACAGCAATAGACTTAGAATATTTGTAGGAATTGTGGAACTACTGAACTGTCACATAATGCTGTCATGCAGCAGATTTAATTTGCCCTTGTGAAAATTACAGAAATAACAGAAAGGAGAAATGAATCCTAGGTCTGTATATTAAGAAAACAAAAAGAAAGCAATGAGAACAGAAGGGTTTAGGAAGAGGTTGAATAAATGATAAAGGTAATGTTAGCATGAGGAAAATTTAGGATTTTCATGACTTAGCATGTGAAACTATTTTCTTGTGTAGATTATTTTCTTAAATATTCTTGAACAAATAATTGCTTTAAGTTCTTAAGAATTTTATAATTAAAATATATAAATATGGATTAAAAAAATAAAAATTACTTTTTAATTGTTGCATTTTATATTTCTAGGAATCACTGTGTGCATGTCAAGTGTTCAATACAAGTTGGTGAGCACATGCATCTTCATCCATATATTAATTGAAAAGAATTTCTGTAGAATCAAAGGAAATATGGAATAAAGATCTTATCTGGCTCTGAAACAGATTACCAAATTAATTCTTTGATATGGTTATAGAATTGTTCATCTTCACCTTTCCACTCTAAATTTAGTCACCTTCTATTTGATTGAAACTTCTGTCTACTTTTTCACAAAGTTTTCTTGTATTTGGTTCTACTGGAAGGAGCTTTTCTTTGTTGATCCGTGGAGGAGTAGAAAAAAGATCCAGTTCTAATATTTATAAATATGCCATAGGTGAAAGGAAAATCGAAAATATTTTTCATGAAAAAACTAGTCTTAAATTCTGCTGTCTCTTCTTTTGAGGTGATTTGACAATGAAGTTTAGAAGTGTTAGTGAGCTATGACACTGAGGGGAACTATTTCTGAGAAAGTTGAATGTTGTTGCTCTTGAATTTGTGGATTGTAAGGAAAGAAGGCTAGCAGAAAAGAAAAAAAATGCAACTGGGACACAGTTAGAAGTCTGTGAGATTGCCACTTGTAGAAATAGTCACACACTGATTTTCTAGGCACATTTCTAATGAAAGAAGCCCTGTTAGTGTTTCCTTTGAGTTCTAAACCTGAAAAGGTAGAATGAATTGCAGAATGTCATTCCCATTGTTTCATACTCCAGGAGATGACAAAAATTCTGCCAATAGATTTATTAACTGATCATTTATCAAATCTGCCCTTAATAAACCTCCAGTGATGACAAGTTTTTTTCTCTCCAGATCTATTTTCGGATGATGGTGCTTTGCATCTATCACAGGAAAAACTAAAAACTCTTAATCTGAGTTTCCAGTGCTGCAGTTTAAGCTAAATACTTCTTGTTGAATGTGCCATGGGCATAACACAGAGAACAGATGATTCCTTCCCTATTTGCAAGAGCCTTTTATGTGCTAAACTTTCTGCGTAGGGACAAATGTGATGCAGCCACACGGGGACCAAGCCAGTGTCAGATAAATTCAGTGCATAGACACTTCTCTAATCATTTATTATATGTTGTGCCAGATGTCCCATAGAGCCATTACTGTATTTTTCCCAGCAGGAAAGAAAGAAGGAGAAAAACCTTTATTGCTATCTTTATTTGTATGAAATGCTCAGACACCACAGTGATGAAAACCATATGAGAAGATATCCTACCTTCTTCCAAGAATAATTTACCCACCTCCAAGAATTGCAATGGCAGCTGCTATTTCCTCAAGCCTTTCCAAAGCAACCTCTAGAAACGTCACCTACATCAGGCTTTGAAACATGCACAGGATGAGCTGTACCAATGAAATCTAGTAAAAATACTATACTGTATAACAAAAACTAAAGAAAAATTAATAGGATTTTTTCTTACATAAGAATGTTAATATTCTATGTAAATTTTGACAGAGAATTTTTCCAGCAGTTTTTCCTTTATTTTTTTTTAACTTTGAGTGCAAGCAATAAAGATAAAGCCTGTCCTACCCATGTTTGCAAGACTAACATAACAATTAGTTTTTCTCAAACCCCAGGGTGCTTTTTTAAACAAGATGGAGGTATGCCTACTAATTTTCCAATTTCTACTGCTAATTTCTCACATGCAAACAGGTCTTCTTTTTAACACTAAGACTAGGAACCAGAAATACAAGACAGAGGAGCAGGATAGATTTCTGTACAAAGCATTAGAAAGAGAAAAAGGAGAAGCTGTATCCAGTTGTTAAAAACTTCTTTCAGATCTTGAAGCGTTCTCCCTACTTACTCCGTGTATGGCTATATGACCAGTAATTGCTTGTACAAATATCATCACTAACTGTTTCTTGTCCCTTAGATTCTTGCACTACAAGCTTCAAAACTAGCTTATACAGGTTAGTGAAGGAGCACTGTACTGACATTTCAGGTTTTCCTGAGTTATACGCTCATATTAGACATGCTGGCTTTACCAGTCAACATATCTGTGAGTGTGGTGGTCTTCCCCAGCAGACCACTCAGTCAGTATTAAATATCAGGCAAAACTTAAAGAATGTGTTTGCTTAAAACTACATTTTCTGTGATGAGCCATACTATAGTACTAGGTAAGAACAGAATTCATTATTAACACAATTAGGATTACCCTCAGCTACTCTAGAGCTGCTTTGGAAACTAATTAGCTGCTAACCAGCCCCAGGTTTGTTATGCTTCAAGAGTCCTTAAATATGCACCCTTCTATCATTAAAGATGTTACACAGCTACCCAGAGTAGTGCTCAGAAAGAAAAGACCTTTTCTAGAGTAAAGCAAAACCATCACTTATTCTATTTGTTTCACAGTCATATGTTGCCGTTGGTATGTCATTGGTTACTGGGATATCATCTGGGTAGTTCAGTAGATTAAGTTTTCTCCCAGTCCTGATCCTCAGGAACTTCTGGGTTTTGGCCACCTCACCATTGCAGCCATTGGAAATTGGTGACATTTTATCGACTACATTATTAGAAATACCAAATCTCCAACCTTTTCTTTTAGAATTATACCTCTTTTTTCTGTATCAGTATTCTGTAAAGACAAAATGTCTGGGAATGAGACATTCATTCGACTGAATATATTATCCCCTGGAATATATTTTAGTTTTAGGAAAAAATCTAAGGACTGTCACAAAACCTAATGAGGTTCATCTATTGTTACTCTTGCTCAAACTGTAACTTTATTTTCCCATTTTCAGTAAGTAGAGGCAGTAGCCTGAAGGATAATTACTGGACTACCTAAATTGTAACTTTTTTTAGTTAATGATTTCTTAAAAATTTGTTTTCAGAACAGTCAAGTACAAGCTGTATTTGCAGAGCGAAAAGCTGACGGGGCAAGGGGAGAGTGGGGTAAAGAAAGAAGGGGGGGAAATGTTATCCAGCCATGAAGATGGTGTTGATAAAATGTATTGCTAAAAATTTAATATGTTTAGGGCAATGATGAAATGCTTATCATCAGCTTGCATTGCCTGTAGTTCTTGCTGATTCCAGCCCGCTCAGCGTATCCTGGTAATGAAATGAAATGGCACGGGCCCAGTGCCTGCAATATAAAATTCATTTCATTACAGTTTGGGAGGCTTTCTTTCTCTTTTGTTCCTTAAAGGCTAGACTCAGGGACATACAAATCACAAACCTTTATGAGGTTCTTCCTTTTTGTTTTGTTTTGTTTAAAAAGTAATGGTTTAATATTTGTTGCTAAAAGGATTACCAATAACTTAAATTTGAATTTACTGGCAATGACTCTGGTACATCCTTCCCTTTAATCCAGCTGTGGTCACATAAATTCTATTTTAAGTACCTATTTTAAGAAGTTCTGTTTAGAATCAATGTCACCATTGAATATGTAATATATTGGCTGCTTCTTCCTCAATTCTTCTTATTTACCCATTTACCCTTACTAAACCATGGTGATTCTAGCTTAATGATCATTTAAATATTATAAAGAAACAACGAGGATTCATTGTCCCTGGACCTCTCCACCAGGTCAAAAAAAGGAAAATACAAGATTGAATTTCTGATCTGACGAAGCAAGGATGTTTTTTTTTGCTTTGGGTTTATGTTTGCTATATATGCCAAGTTCTCCACAGTTACCCGTCTATGGACAAGCATAAGTGGCAAACATTAGACTATGCCTGAAATATCACATTCTCCCAAACATTATATCACAAAGTTTCATAATGTTCTTATGAACTAAATCTTGTCACAACAAAGTATATCTATGCAAACTGTTAAGCTCTAGTTCTACCATGCTCTCCTTTCCAAACTTTTATTTTATCTCCCCCAAATAAAGTGTGTTTATTTTTGCACTAAAGAATATGTAACACTTCCCAGAGTTACTGTTAGTTCTATGGGCAAATTCACCTTGCATTCACTCTACAAAACTACGTTTTCATTAAACTGACTATATTAGTGTCTCTATATTTGAACTCTAGTATTTCATACCTCCAGCAATAAACTGAATGAGCCAAAAGTATTCATACTTCCACCATATAAAGAGAACATCTATACAGGGATATGTATTCTATTATCAAATGTGTTAATCTTTCTTTTTCAGGACAAACCAAAACTGAATTCAGCCTGAAAGCTTTTGGCATTGATAAAACAAAGAACTTTCTGTTTTATTTGTATTAGATCCAGGCAGGAGCTGCAGAACTCTCCACTGAGGTGTACTGCTACTTTATAAGAAAAGAGACTTTTAAAAGCAGAAGATGAAAATAGTTGCATTAATAATCTTCTTCCAAAGGATGGATAGGTACAGTGATTAAAGTGTTATCTTAGGGCTTTAATGACCTGGGTTCAAGTATCTGTTCTATTTTCCTTATCTCTTTAAGACAAAGCTACATGCCTTGTGTTCCCAAACTAATACAAATACCCAGCTGCTCGTTTCCCTGTCCTTGAAGATACTTTCAAAAGTTTTTCATCGGTTTGGTTTTTTTTGGGTTCTTTTAAGATTAACTACTTTTGGTTTTGATCCAACTAAAATAAATTAATTCCAAGTGGACAACATGACAACATGATATTCAGTGATCCAGTGTTTAAAAAAAAACCCAAAAAAACAAAAAACAAAACAAAACAAAAAAATAAACTACTCTTTTTTGGAAAAACTGAAGTTCTTGAAAACCATTTATTGACTTTCTGGTAATGTCAGGCAAAATGTCTTATCATGCATATGAAACTTCTACTGTGTAGGAAGTTACAATCTTAATTTCTACACTTGAACAGAGTTACTCTTATTAATAGAGCATAGCATCTAGAAATATAATTCATATTTATAGGCTTAAGACCTAAACTTTTCTTTTTACATCTTTTTCCTCAGACTAACCTATAATCCCACTTTTCTGTCATTTACCATTGTCAGACCCATTCTGAAGCCCCTCATTAGGATAAATGAGGGGATGAGTGGGCTGCACAGGTGCACAGTACCAATTTGGCCTTACCTGACTGAAAAGTTCAGCTAAATCTGCTGAGTGAGAAAAACTTAACACTTTCAGCAAGGTGCTGAAGATTTTAATTGTTCTACAGGATTTGCTTACTAACCGCATTAAAATCCCCAGGAACAATCAATTTTTTTATTCACTTCTTGATACCGTATTTGCTGCCTTCAGATAGTGAATTACCTTGTTGGTAAACTTAACACAAGTCGTTTGAAACAGCAAGAGACTACTTTCTCCTGTCATTTTCTAGGACCTTACAGGGCTTGTCACTTACTCATTTTTAAAGTGGATTATATTTCTGTGAATTATGTCAGCTCTTCATAAAGTAATGTTTTTTCGCTATTTTTTTAACTCACAATTCTGATACAATAAATCATCAGATATATACTGGATTACAGCTGCTACAAGGGAGATCTGGGCATTTTACCCGTCAATCTGACCAGCTTCAACATCATTAGAAGGATGATGACACTTAACAGCCTGCTTCCCCAAATACATGCCACTTCCTCTCACTTGTCTTTGGTTTACTAGCACTGCTACTGAGTCTAATGAACCAAAAATAGCTTTTCCTGTATTGCAAAGCAAAGTCTGTCATTAAAAAAAAATAAAAATGTAGCCTTCAAATTTGTTTGTAATAGATCTCTTTCACCCAGAACCAAGAAAGGAATTGGAACAGAAATAGTTTTCTAACCGCTGGCAATGAGATTAGAAAATTAGGCTTATGGACTTTATGAATTTGAATGTAATGGCAATTATGGAGAGCAAGCATTACTAACCTCTGATGTGTATTCAACAGTCTATATTTAATCAGAAAGGTGACTAGTTTGTTTTGTTTGGTTTTTTTGGTTTTTTTTTTTAACAGAGCTGGAAAGTAGCGGAATCTAAGCACAGTTAGCACCAAGAGTATCAGTGGTTTGGCTGGCTGAAATACATAATAGCAATCACAATTATTAGGCGTTAACACAGCAAATACAGAGAGTCATGTTGATAAGGGTCAAAAGAACTAGAGGAAAATGGAATGGGAGGAATCAGTAAAGAAAATACAGTAAAGAAAAAATCTGCATTCTGAATGAGACACAAAGAATGAATAATGTGGCAAAAGATCTTTCTCCTAACAATCAATGTTTCCTGCTAAAGCTATATATTGGTATATATATTGGTGTGTGCAAGAAAATTCACCCTTGTGCCATACTTCACTTGACTCGTAGATACATAATAAATACAAAAGCATTGCTTATTCCAATTTATCTATTAAAAAATAAAATATATAACATATGTAAAATTAGTTTTTAAAAATCTGCTGAATTCTATCTTTGATATATCAAACATTTATGATTAATAATAATCTTCTCATGACTGAGTTAATGTGTTGCAGATTTCAGAGTGAGCAAAGTCTGTCCAGATCAAGTGATTCCTTCTGCTGATTATTTTCCCTCAACATGAATTTGAGGAGATATGTTGCTTCTGGAATCAGTTATCAATAACTGCTACTACCTCCAGCCATAGCTGAGAGCTCAGAGTCATAAAGTAGTGCAGCACTGCACAAAAAGAAGCACTGTAAACACTGCAGTGAGGTTTATTGAAGAAGTCTTGATTACTGTGACAGTAACTCCTCTAACCACTGCCAGTACAGTGAAAGGTAGTTACAGAATTTATCGACTCCTGTTCAAACCAAATATGTATCTACCCTCACTCTTCATTTTTATTTTTCTTCATCACCCAGAAGAACACAATTTCTTGGTTTATCACAAACCTTCTGTCTGTTCTGTCCCCTAAGTCATTTGTCACACTCCTCAAGGTCACAGGGGAGCCTCAGTGGGAGAGCATGTGAGTTGATTGATTGGTACTATGATGTTTATGTCTTCCGTGGCTGCTAAATGAGCTTCTTTCCCTTCTCCCCTTACTCTCTTTGCCTCCAAGCAATGACTTGATTGAAGGGAGGAAGGGAGTGGAAGGAAGAGGGAGGGAAAACCTCAAATAAAAAAAAAAAAAATCTCACCTGTGAATTCGATTCAGAATGCTCATAAAGCAGTATTGTGCCTGGTGATCAACCTATCTTGTGTCACTGTCAGAGACTTGCATCTTAATTCCTGAAGAGGCATTTCTAATAACTTTAAAAACCAGACTGTAATGGTCACTAATATCTGACCACTTTCTGGCTAACGACAACCTTGTATTTTCCCTAAAAAAAATAAGATACAGTAAGTTTGAGAGGAGTGTGAGAATAAAAGAGACAGAGATGCACCGTGCACAGGGGCAAGAATGAGAATGAGTATAAATGAGAAAGGGAGTGAGCGCAAGAGAAATCATGCAAACAAGGGAAAACAAGAGAGCAAGAAAGTGAGTGTGCAAGGATAAGTAATAAGACTGAGTAATAGCACACGCAAGAGAGCACATGAGAGACAGACTGCACCTGAGAAAATGTGAGAGGCAGTGAGTAGGCACGTGAGAGTGCAGTATTACACATGACAAGTGTGACAGGAGCAGGGCAGAAGAACGTGAAAGAGACTGAGAGCAAGGAAGAGTGCAAGGAAGACCAGGGAAAACAGGTGAAGAGAAAGTAAACATTAAAATTCTCTTCCAGAAAAAGAGACACAGAAAGATCCCCCTGTGGCTTACTAATACTTACAAGACTTGCAATTTACAAAAAAAAGCCCACCATTTAATGCAGCTGCTCCCCTAATATACATATATATATATACACACACACATATACATATGTATGCATGTATACATAAACTAAACCAAATATACATACGATTCTGTAATGGATACTGACTGTATCTGACATATTAAAGCTGAAAGGTGAAAAGCTGTGCTTCTCTGAATAACTCTTTCCTGTTCATCTCGTAGAAACTCATAAACACATAAACATGCCATCAAACAGATTGTATCTGCAGCAGTGAGGGATACCATTTTAATTTCAGAGAGAAGAAATCTGAAGGTATCAGTGGCTTGTGGATTATCATAATATCTCTAATAAAAAGTTTCTAGATTAAAACAAAACTCACTACTATAAAAAATGTTAAATTAAAAAAATCAAATTTCTTACTGATATATTTTTCCTTCATAAGTATATCTAATAACCAGTGTCTAGAGAAGTGTTCTGCTGTCCTTCAGTCACAACAGCAGTAAAGAAACAACACATATTAGTGGTGAAAACAGAATGAGAGAAACTGTCATTCTCCTTTCACCTCACTGATTTGTCATTTTTTACAGTATAACAAGGCTAAAAATTTCCCAAAATTCTCAACCCCTCTCCTATTTTGCTACTGAGTTCATAATCTCATGCAGCAGGATTATTAAATATATTAACCCTTAAGGGCTTTTCTAAGTCATCTCTTCATGACTGGCAGGTTGTATCCATCTTCTGAGCACAATTCTGCCTAAGCCTTAAGACTAGCTGGATAGGAGTCTTAATTTAATCAAAATTCCCAGGTTTGTTCATTATCGAAAACATTGGCAGTTCAAAAGAAACGTGAAGATATATTCTCTCTTAAGAATCTACCAATATTGTCATGGGTTCTCTATGTTCTAAAAAAAATGTAAAGGATATAATTATCTCCTGAATTAGTCATTACAAAAATAAGTCAGATTTTATGTTATTAATATAGCATAGCATGCAAAGGTTCAGCTGCAGCCATCCATGAACAAGCCACACAAAATTGCCTTATATCAGGCCCTGAAAATACATGGTTATAGAGAATATACCATTTTCCTGCTGAAAAGAAAAAATACATATAGCCATTGCAAAAATAGATGCAAAATTAGTTCACTTTTAGTGGACTAGACTAGTAACATAAAGTTAAAAAAAAATCAATTTGGTGTGCAATGACAAACTTACACAATTAAGAATGAAGGAATAAAAGTACATGCAAATCTTTAAAGCTTTCTTACTACTGAAGCTGAAAAATGCATAAAAGCAGTTCCCAAATCTCAAGTTGTGCAACAAACACTTAAATCGGTAATGAAAAGAAATTGATATACAATTTGGTAATAAAACTATTAAGCTGAGTAATTAGTTACACAGAACAGATGTCAAAAACCAAGCACTTAAAAACCACTGTGTACAATTTTGAAAAGTATTGCTAGAAGAAATATAAAGAGCCACTGTTTTCTAACTCGTTTGTTGAATTCTTCAAAATTAAAAAATATAACAAAAAGGTAAGAAATGGTGGACAAACCATGTAAACGCTCACTTTTTTTTTTTAACTGAGCAAAATCACTTTCACAAAAAAATTGATTTCACATTTGTCGTGAGACTTATATAAAATCTAAGACCTCAGGCTGTGTAAGCACATCAAATATTTATGAAGAATATCTAAAGTTTTCAGTAAAATAATTGGGATTACCTGAAAAGTCAGGAGTGATAACAGACAGAATGTCACCATAAGGCATTGCAAGCTTTTGTAAATACAGTAAAGGATACATTATGTACACACAAATAAAAATTACAGGAACTGTCCAACTATAAAGAAGAGCAAGGATTGATTAAGAAAGCCCCCAGCGAATACATTCATCTTTTCTGAGTGTTTTAGACTTTTTTATGTAAGTATAAATCATGAAAAACATGAAAATTTTCTTCAGTGCAAGAGAAGAGGTAATAAGAGGATAGTACTAAAAAAAATAATAAAAATAAAAAATACTGGTGATTTGTACAAGCATATGTGTGGTTTCTTTTCTATGACAATAGAAACATCTGCTTTGGGACATTTTTGGCTACCAACTACAGCATATTGTTAGCTACTTTGTCTGTATGTCAGTGGAGAAAAGAGAAGTTGCATGTAATAAAACTCATAAGCAATCAGCAATAAAAAGGAAAAAAAAACTTAAAAAGAATCAATTTGCAGGAACATCCCAAATCTCAATGCTATCACAAACCAACCCACTCAGTTGTAAAATTATACCAGAAGCTTTTTACAAAGAAGTTTTCCAAAGTAATCTATCACTTTTATCTATCACTCTTTCCCTTAGCCTAGGACAGATACATTGCAAGCAAAATATTTCTTTTAATCTTTCTGCTCCTATAAAACACAGAGGAAAATTAATTAATACTGTAATTTTTTTTTTTTTAATGCTCATCATTAACTAAAGTGTTTAGACTGAGTTCTGGGGAAGGGGAATGTTGCTGTTATCCTTATTTCACTTATTAATTCTGAATTGGTATTTTACGTCCAAAATGGCATCAACATTTTAAAAAACTGCAAACCTACTTTAACCTTGGAAATAAGAATTTGCAATCTATTGTGCCTCTAAAATTTTATTATAAAATGGTTGGTAACTTTAAAACTGATAGTTTGGCATTACAAAAGGTCCAAAGTAGGACCTCATTCTCACTCTGTCCATTAAAAACCAAACTGGAAGTAAAAATTAATGGGAACTAACAAAAATACACCTGTGAAAATGTCACTATTTCAACTGAATCGTCTACAATCTCAACACCACACCTTTATCTCCTGTAGTGCATAGTTAACATTTAACCAAGTTAGACATGTCTTCCTCAGTGCCAATAGAGGACACGTTCCAATCTCACACACAGTATATTTTAGCACATAAGGGTTCCTGCCTCAGCAAGGGTATTTGCTTTGAAAAACAGCAGGAGCACTTTCTGAAACTTTCTCATTCCCCACTTCTAATCATTCAGAACAAACAGCAAGTATTTTTTCTCAAATCTTTCCCTCAGCCAGTCTCCAAAGCCATCAGATCTATGGTACATCAATAAGTTATTCAGGCCCATGCTGTTCCTCACACTTGCACTTGTGGGACTTTCTGGAGCACATCCCCCATTAATATCCCTGGACATGTGCACAATCTGTAGAAAATTAGGATGGTTTTTATGTTAAACCCCTCAGTCTGCACTAATGTAAAGAACATACAGCTCCAGATGCCTCACAAAGCCCTCAGGGGGCAGTCCTGTTCCCTTCCTCTCACTTTTCCTCTTGTTTCATGCCTAAACTATGTTTCCATTTTATAAATTTCAATTGCCATCTTTTCTCTTCTCCATTGCAGTTGTTTATTATAGCCCTGGACGGCTGCACTGCAAGACACCAGAGCTGCCGCTTGTTCTAAATCCTCCTCCTCCTTCTCCACCTCCCAGCCCCCCTCTGTGCTCAGTTCATGCTGTGAACAGCTGCATCACAGCTGTCAGGGTGAATGGCAAAGATGTCCTTTTCCAATAAGACTGTGCCTGTGGCACACAGAGTTCCTTCGAACAGCTAATTAGCGGGAGAGAGTCCACGGCAAGGTTTGGTGCTGTCCATCAAGCCTGCTGCCAATGTCAACACCATCAGCTGAGCTGTCACGTTTGGTTCCTCATTTAGGGGACTGGCAAAGCCTCTTTTTATGGCTAAGGGAAGATGGTGGTGAACGGACAGTAGAAAGTGGAGGGTCAGGCTCTGTCAGTGTTCAGAAAGAAGCATTTCATACCTCCTAAACCCCTTTCTCTGCATATATTTTGTCTCTTCCAGCTAGCTCCTCTACTAACAACTCACAACTCAGACAGAAAAACAAGATATAAAAAGCAAAAGTGAGACAGACTCATTTCTTTTTATTCTTGTTTTAGAAATATAAGCTAACACACCTGTAACTGGCATTGTATTTGCAATACCAGGTTTGGAAAACCTTTCTCTAAAAGTATTCATATCCCCAAAACTCTTATTCTAATAAGTAACAACTAAGAGCATACAATTTCTTGTGGAGTTTGGCTGTTTTGTTTCTTTTAAGTTCTAGAGCAAGGCTTATACGATGCAAGCATATGTAATTAGCTGAAGCTAAACTTCAGTTAAAATGACAATATTTGGACTTCAGGAACTTTTTTTTTTTCCCCACGAAGATGAAAATATAGAAGGGAATAAGAAAGTAAATCTCTGATTAGGTGACCATAGAGTGAAAGGTTCTGGGATGCCCATGGGGAGCTGCTGTGTTTAATTTCAATAGCTTTTAGACATCCAAGCTGACAGAGCTAAAGCACAATATTTAGCTATGAACATGATTTTGGGCAGGATGCTATCACATCAGGAAGATCCACTCTGAGCCCAGCCATTATTCCAAATTTTAAAATACAGTGCATTTTATGACTGTAAAATAATTTACATTGGAAGAGAACTGTAATCATCTAGTCTAAGCACTTAAACAGAAGCTAACTTCAGAGCAAGACTGGCTTGCTCAGGGCTTTGTCTAGTTTAGTCAAGTTTGGGGAATTTCCATGGATGAAGAGTCTCCATTGCCAATTTTAGCTTCATGCAGCTGAGTACAAAATGGTTCTTCTCTCAAATCACACCAGGGAAAAGACTGTGCCTGTGGCATGCAGAGTTCTTTCAAAGTCTCACTACCTATGAAGTCTTTGTACTTCACAAAGCACAGGCATGCTGTTGCACAAGTTAATGCAAGAAAGGGACATCTTTATCACAGACTTTTGAAGAATATCATAAAACTATGTGTTTTCAATGCAATATTTGTTGAAAAAAAATTTGCAAGTATCAAAAGGACCAAGATCCTATTCCAGCAGACTGCTCCAAAGAAGTTTTGCAGAAATTGCAAAAATTTTTTCAACTGTTTTTGCCCATTTCTTTCTTAATTGCATCTGCATTTCAGAGTAAATATTTGAAAGAGGCAAATCTCAGGTTTAGAATAAGTAGCTATGGAGCCCAGCTGTTGCAATGCATAAGCTTCAAATTTATTTATCTCCTTTTGTTTTTATTACTCAGTTTTAATTTGATCTTGTTACATGAAGAAAGAGCAACTACCTTTGTTTTCACTTGAATGATTTGCGCATCATAATTTAAAATTAGCTCAAGTGGCAATATAGAATGTATGGCACAAGCACAAAATTTTTAACAAAAAAAAACTCATCTGGGTTGAACAGTAAAAAAATCATAATAGAACTATTAAAAAAATGGGATTTATATTAAAAGACACAGATGTAGAAGTACTAACAGTTAAAATGGTGCCTTGACTGTATGACTGTAACTGATCAACAAAATTAACGTCAGCATACAGAATATTTTTTGTGATGTCATCTTAAATTAAAAAGAAAAAGAAAATGTAGGCCACATTTCCTCATTTCCCTTGTTTGAGTCTTCTACTTGGTGGTGTCTCTAGGAAACATGTTTCTGAGAGATGGAATTTTTTATTTATTTTAAATAAGATGAAATAACTTCTTGAATGGAACCAATTAAATTTTTTGTGTATTACTGTGAAGTAATTGGAATGGGGTTATCAACTAGTTTCACAAAGGTACAAGCAAATATTTAATTTCCTCAAAATCTGTGTTATATTTCCAGGTAAAATATGGAAAAAAAGGTATTTCTTCATTTCAATCACAGTATTACTCTTTATTTTAATTCAAACTTTTTAAAGCTTCTTAATTTCAAACATGTCTCCCAGACATCTACAACCAGGAATTTCATGCTTGCCCTTTCTGACAAATTCATGAAGGTAAAGATTGAAATTCGCACTCATTAAGATTTCTTTCCATCAATCCTTCAAACTTTGAGAACTTTGATTTCCATCTGACATTGATTTTTGGATTTCATCCCTACAAGGAAGAAGTCTTACCAGAGACACTTATACACTGCACACTGAATGACTTGGTAAAACTGCTTCAGCTGGAGCATCAAACACAGTGGCAGGAACAGCTACTTGCATTGAAACACTGCCTAATCTGACTTCCAGTGGCATTTTAATTAATACCACAACATTTGGGACAAGTTGAGTGTTTTACCAAATGATGTTTTTCACACTTCAAATTCAAAATGTTTGCCTAAAATGGACAGATGTAAAATTATTCCGTATTTAGTCTTCTATTTCAAAATAGTGATCAAATAACAATTTTAAAAGCTTTGTCAAAAAACCTCATGATTGTTATTCAGTTATGCTCAGTTGTTACTTCATAAAAGTACATCAGAAAACAAATTAAGTGCCTGCATTTTACTTCCCAGATGAAAATTAACAATTCAGATCTACAGAAATAGCACAGAAACAACAACTACTTTACTTCAGCTGTCAGCTGAAATCAGTGAAATGTAAAATAAGGTTTTACATGCATAGAAAATGTCTAAAAGCATAAAAAAAAAACCCCAGTCTTTTTTCTGTGTGTAACAGCAGAATGGAAGTCCATCAAGACCTACAGAATAAAAAGATAAAATACTGCCCCTGAGCCAGCAGTCACTTAGACCACAGATTTCAGGAGCAGAAAACAGAGAAAAAAAAATCCCACTCATAAACAAAAAATATGTGATAGATACACAATATGTTTGTCCTAAGCTGTGACATAATAGGCTAGGAACTCTTGAACACAGTGTATTAGGACCATTCTTATGTATGCTAATTGAATAATTATAAGAGATGGGTACTGAGATTAATTACATTATTTTAGTTAATTGAACTATTTAGTTAACTACTGAAATTTTTAGATTTTCACCCACTCATTCATATCACCAGCAAGTAAAAAAATTGATAGCAAGAAGTAAATAATTTACTCATATTTCTGGGGCTCTCCTTATAAATTCAGCAGAATGAGGAAGCAGCTCTGGAAGAAGCACAACAGTATATTTAAAATGTCTGAAAATACAGATATTTTTGTGTCAAGAAGACACAAACTAAACAAAGAGACAATTACTGCAGCATCAAAAAATGCAATTCTTTTGGGAAAAAAAAAAAAGGAGAAACAGAGAGGAATAAATATATTATGTCCTCTATGAACAAAACAGGGGAAGAAGTGAAAGCTTTAGAAACATCCATTAAAGAAAAAAAAACAGTAGTCCCACTTGAAGGGTGTGAGTGAAATATGAGTGAAATGGTGTTTTTTTCCTCCATTTTCCAGCCAGTTCTACTCTGGACTCAAATTCCAGTTACTTTCAGACATAAAGTGAACTCCATTAATTTTCCATCTGCTTCCACATGCAGTTAAGCTTTCTGAAAATAAACATTACTGTATAAATCTGCAAGCATTTCTATTTTTGAATACTTGTGTGTGATTCACCCACTTACTACAGTGATGTGACCCCTAATTAAAAGTGCAGTCTTAGATAACGAGTAGACCCCCTGACATTAAAAAAATATTTAAAGAACTTCTGGAGCTCCCAGAATGAATCCAAACTCTTTTGATTTGGGATTTGAATTTTATGAACTCCACGATTTGTCTGACTCCCCCAATTATGCCCCTTCATAACAAACATTTATATAGGTGCTTAACCTTATATAGAGCTCTGTCTCTGCTTATAAAGATCTGATTTAAGCTCCTCTGAATTGTGTCTACCATTTCTTTCAATCATCAGATTTGATTTAGCCCCCTTCAATCACACAAGTGCTCATAGAAAGATTTATTTTCTGTGTTGACACTGAGCAAAATTTGCACTGGTCCCATGGAAAATCACATGTGCAGCTAACGAGGTCCCACCCCTTTGAGAGAAATGAGATATGGCAAAGTGTTCACCCCAAGCTGGAAGTATTCCACATATATCCATTTACAGACAGTCGCTCACTTCACTATCAAGACTTCTAGGGTGATTCTTTTCCCCAGGAAAAAAACCTCTAAACCATGTTTCTGACCAGCAATTTAAGGAGATGGAATTCAAAACAAATTCTTCATTCAGACTAGTGAGGATTTGATCATCAATTTAAGCATCTCTGCTTGAGATAAATAACAAAGTTTTATTATAAAATTTGTTTTGTTAAAAGTTTGGATTTTTTTCTCTAAAACAGAAGAGCAATTCAATGCTTTCTTTACAAATTAAAAATAAAACCCCTCATGGAAGTAATTATTTTAAAAGAAAATAACAGTAATAACTGTTCACACTTTATTTGGAGGCATGGTACTTAATGATATATACTCAACAGCAAAGTAATGAGAAACTCAGTATTTAAAAAAAAAATAAATGTTTAATCTTTAATTATTATTGCCTAGATGCCAAACCAGCAAAAGGCAAGTATCCTGTAACAGTTTAATTTCTCAAGAAACAATCAAAAGGTATATTAAATAGAAGACCTTTATAACTTTGAGCTATAAGGGAAATGAGAAAGGAAATACAAATTTTTACTGCTCCTAAATACAAAACTTGCATTCTACTACAGGTAGGACAGATCCCCTTAGAAATAATTTTTATCCTTTATTCACTGTACAAACAAGGATGTAAGAGAGGCAAACACTGCCATCTATTAAAATAGGATCTCTCAGTATATTTCCATGAATGGAAAGGCAGCAAACCCAGTTTGAAGGTTACTAGCTCACACTTCAAGATATTACATTGTGTTTGTATGCTCCTTGCTGGTTTTTATTTGAGCCGGCAGTAAAAGCTGCTGCCAAACAGGGTTTGCCAAGAAGAACATTTATTGATGCAATAAAAGAAGAGGATAAAAGAACTGTGCTAATGTCTTGCTATACAAAGGTAAAGAAATGCAAAGAAAAACTAACTTCTGAAGGACAGAGAAATTTTCACAAATTTTTCAGGGAAAGTGAGTGCCTGGGCACGCGTTTCTCATAAGCTATATTTCACAAAATGCACGTCAGGTTCAGGAGCACACAGAAACAGAGATTTAAACTTTTCTTAAAATTGCAAACCACTGAGCATTAAACACAGTCACACTAATAAAGCAGAAAACACGCACATTAAGAAATGTTTTTTAGCTTCTTATCAATTACTGATATTTTATTTTAACTTCTTAAGTTTCTCCTTTTCTGCCTTAGACAAAAGCATCTTCAGACACAAAAAGGGGTGCAAAGGGTTATACGAGTCCAGAGAAACACAGGTCATACTCTTATAAACACAACTGGATGAGCGACACATTCAACTGCATCCTTCCTGCTTTGTTTGTTCTGGAGGGAAGGACAACAAGCAACAACCCCCTTCCAAAGAGAGAGAAGGAGAGAGAGAAGAACCAAATGAACCAAACCCAGCACTGAAAGAGAAATCTATAAATTTTACAATTTATATTCCCACAGTCAGACCCCAAATATAACCTTGGGCAATGATGGTAGTGGAACAAGCTAAGGACAACTGTTACACCACTGTGACAAATCTCCCAAAGGATGAGGCATGAGAATACTTCAGCCCATACTGAACATAACATTGCCATAGGCAAACTGGCATCTACTTGATCAGTAATGTACATACATATTCTGTAATCATATAGCTGGACGGCAGTGTAAAATCAACCTGACATATCACTAGGGGTGTTTGGGCAGATTTTTTTCTTCTTCCTCTAACATGGGTAGAAAATGTTCATCTCTATTTTGTGCCACTTGTACTCCTATTAGTGCAATGATAATAGGCAAGCCCAATTCTCAAATTAATCCACAATCTAGGGGGCTTCTTGACTCATATCAGCCTAAAGAAATGTATTTTTTCATCCCATTCTTTTGCAGTCATTGCCAAGTTAACCAGAAAGATCTGTTTAGTCTTACAGTGCACAGTTAAGAATTCCTAAAAAATCCTTAATCCAGAACTAAACTATTTTTGGACTTCTATGGATAGATCAACTCTAAGAGCTCAAGTTAGTCCAGGAGAGTCAGAAGATAGAATCTGTCATGTTTGTGCTGGAATTTTACATCTGCATGTTTCCAGCCTTTTGTGCTTGAAAAACATTTGTGGACCACAGAAGATGAATAAAGGAAACAAACCATCTTTTTTCGTAAGACCTGGCTATGAGCATAAAACACTGAAAATGCCAAATTATAAACTAAGGCTGAACTACTAAATTAAACTAAAGCAAATGGAAAAAAAAAGGTAAATTAAACTCATCTGTATCTAACGATCTCTGGAAATCCCACATCTGCCAATACACATTCTATTTACAATCGGACAATGTTGTTTGATACTGATGCTTGCCATGCTAAGTATAAAATTAAGAGGTTTGACACACCAATCTGATTAAATAACAAGTAAGAATGTCTTTTTCAACTTTTTATATTAAACAACCCATTTAATAAGTAGTTTCTCTCATAAGAAAAAAAAGCTAAGTTGAGATACCCCCATCTTGTGCTAAATAAGCAATTTCTGACTAGAGTTGGGAAACACCTAGAATTCAAAGACAAGTCATTAATCAAATGGGATGTCAATGCCAAAGAAAGGTAATCACAGTATTTGATGAGATGACTGGGTTGGATACTATTGGTAAATCTGCTAATCTTGGTAGGTCTTAGGAAAGACCTATGTAGCATTTGTCAGTAAACTGCATACTTTAAATGTTTAAATTTTTTATGTAAATGAAGACTATCCCATTCTGACAATGACATTTACCATGATGACCTCAGCGTGCTTGTGACACACTGCTCATGGTGCAATGTAGATCTGACCTGGACATGCTCAGTGGTTTTTTGTCAGAGCATTCTGAAAATCAGATTACTGAGATAAATAGAAAAACAAAACCCAAAAACCTAATTGAATCAAAAACTGAAAAGCACATGAAAATTCTAGAAGAAATTTCCAACAGCAGAATCTAGTAAGCTTGCCAAGTTTAAGAAGTTCTTCAAACTGCTTGATAAAAAGCAGTATTTCTGCGGCATCTTTTCAGGACCATTTTACTTCATGACATTAAGGTAAAAGATTTTTCCCCTAGTCTAATTTTATGTAACTATTATTAATAAATTAATAGCCTATAGAAAGCACAGTAAAATAACACACCAAAAAAGGGATTGAAAAACAGGTTGAAAACGGCAACAAAATTAATGAGGATACAGCAACATAAAAGAGAACCCTTGAAGTGATCAAGGAGAAAGTCAGTGACACAAACATGAAGACTCCCTAGAAACATACCTCATAATGTCTTTTTCCAGACTTCTGCAAATGAGAAATTATCTCATAGGGATTTCATGCACAGTTGTGAGAAGAATACTGTCAACTTGCTAGGCTGATTTGCACCGAATTTGACTGCCAAATGATAGTGAAAAACTAGTCAGCTACTCACAGCTCAAGGTGATTATCCATAACGAGCTTCACTGCAGAAAAAAATAACATCAAGTGCTCCAGACAGAGGAAGTCATGGAAATCACTGAAACTATCTGTAAGTCTGAAAGTCCGATAGTTTTACATGGGAAAGCTGAATGGCTCGTAGAAACTCAATGCCAGACTATGGATCTTTGTTAGAGCTCTGCTTAGTCCTGTATTACGATACACTGACTATAGATGAAGTCTTCATGTCACTGACAGCTTTCTAGGAAATTGTGTGCCTTTCAAACAGTTCAATTAGATTACTGCTGCTTACCATATACACTGCTAATACAAAATGTGACTGCCCAAGAGAATAAGTGAACATTTAAATGCAAGCAGCTCACATATTCTGCTCCTTCCTATTTCTAAATTGATGGAAAGAGAAGGCTTTATTCCCCATCCAAAGACTATCAACATACCATGACCTATTTACATCAGTTACTGACTCCTGTTCATACAACAGCAGTCTTAAAACCCACAAATAATAGAATTACAAAAAGAGATATTATGTATTTGGGTCATGAACTGACATAACAAGGCCACAAGCAGGACACAAGGCCAAGATTGGAGCTGCAGTTTTGACCTTGGAGTTGTCCAAGGTATTGACAGAGCAGAACAGAAGTGTGTCACTTCATTAGAGAGAGTTAGGACTTACATGCTTCCCACATTTTATAAACATTTCCTCTTCTCAGCTAACAAGTGCAACAAGAAGACTGGAGACTGAAAGAAAGGACACCATAAAAATCCTTGCTCATTCAGAATGATTGAATGAGTCCTTGCCAGACTCAGATCAAACTTCTCCCAAAATGGTATCTTGAACCCCAGTCCACCTACTTACTAAAAGTCTTCATGGACTTGTCATCATTTTTTTTTTATGATAGGAAATATTTAATGATGGATACTCAAGATAAGAAAATTCCATAATGACAAATATGCAAAAAAATTATTTACCAACAGCAGTCCAGTATTTCCATGCATCAAAGGTCACTGAATAGGACCCCTATGTTCTACTTTCTTGTCAGCAAATAGTGTAATTTTGGAGCAGTATTGTGCAACTCTAAATGTTTTCTTTTGAAATACTGCTGCTTTTCTATCTTGTGAGAGAGGCAGAATGAATTCAGAGGTCTCAGTTGTTTGAGTAAGCTCTTCTGCCTCCTATAGCTGCTCATTTTCCTGAAGAGAATGTAATTTCTTTGAAGGATCTGCTAAATTGTAACAAACAGTATTTGTGAAAAGTCACAATAAAACACGAGATTTTAAAATGCCATTAGGTAGTACTGGGAACTTGTCAGATCCCACACAATTCATTCTCCCATCCAATGACGCATGATATTTGGCACACAGTGTACTTATGCTTTTTGTTTGTAAAAGAAAGACAATTTTCCCTCCTGTGTTTCTGACCTTTATTCTTATTATCAAATACTCTTTCCAATTGCACTGAATTATGCAAAACTATCCCTTGTGAGTAACATCAGAACAATTTTGTCCATCTCCTGGAATGAGATATTTGATGCAGGTTATATATTCAGCTTGTCTTTCCAAACTCTACTTAAATAAATAAGGAAAGACTAGATTAAAAAAAAAAAAAAAAAAAAAAAAAAAACAGCTCAAGACCAGGAAAAAAATTATAAAGTTCTATATCTTGAATCTCAGGATTAACTATGTTATCTAACCAGTAATTAAATTTCTCTAGACAAGAGTTTCTCTACACAAGGTCAGAGATTTCCTTCTCAGTACCGGAACTCAGAACTTGTGGGCAAAAATGGTGTTGATAAGGGACTGAAAAAAAGATAGGATAGCTTGAACTTCATTGTGCTTTATGATCCTTGCTACCACTTTTCTGCAAGGTTTATCCAGCTTGAAATATCATTGTTATTTTAAGATCACTAATTAGTTTCCTTATAAAAAATTCACTCAATCCAGGAAGGCATTTCTTTCATTTTAATTACATAATGACTATTTTCAGTGATTGGCAAAAGTTCTTCCAAACGCTATATTCAATCTGTATTCAATCAGGGACAATCTGTGCTGCTTACACAGCATTACCTCATCTCACTAGCTTTTACAGCAGCTACACACTATCTATTGAGATTTTAGGATGCAATTTCCTATGAATGACAGAAGCTGATAACAATCCAAGTCATGAAATTGAGAACAATATTCACTTGCTATTTAGAATATTGAAAATATATGCTACATAAATTACACAAATCATTGAATATTTTTGTTTAAGAAGCACTCAATGCCTATACCCTGCTGGAAAGCAATAGCAGTGTACACTGTTATTTAGCTGCACCATCTACCCTTCCTACAAGATCAACATTGTTCATGAAAGATCAATAGAACCATTATAAAATGTGTTTGCTATAATTAAGAAGGCAGGAGTCTTATAGTTATGCTGCAGGATGCATTAAAATACCAACAGACATCAGGACTGAGTTAGCACTCTCTCAGCTACACCAGTTATTCTTCACTAAACTGTGTTTATTTATTTATTTGCTTCAATTTCTACTCCCTCATTAAGAACCCCATGCTCTAAATTTAAAAGCCCTGCAGGAAATACATTCTTTCACATCCTTTAGTGCAAAGAGTATAAAGAAAATGGATTGGAAAGAATAGGTAAGGGCTATAAGTTCCTTAGAACACAAAGTGGGAAATTTCTTCAAAAGTAAATGGAACTCAAAATAGAGGGGTCCGTGAGAGGAGGAAGGTAATCAAACAATCATTTGCTTATGTTTAGATAAAAATGCACATACGCATATCCCATACTCATATATTTATACAGCTTTACACCTGAAAAGGATATTATTACCATCAGTAGCCATTTTATTCCTGCAAAGCACTTACCTGACTTTCACATTTTTATATGGTTGAGGCCTTAAGATGGAAAACTGTGATTTCCATTTTGCTTATTCAACAACTTGCGTCAATAATAATTCTTACACTGTTCTCAAAAAATGTGTATATCAGAAAAAATATGTTGATTTTTATCCACTGTGCCTGATGCACATTTAGTCAAGTTTGATACAAGTTAAATATTACTGAAATATATCCCAACCTATCTGAATAAGCACTTAGTCATAAAAAGTATACCATGAAAGACTGTTGGATTACAAGAGCAAATAAATAAATACAAGTAAATACACACTGACTTGAATCGTAGCAAAGACTACAGGGTAATAATACACCAAGAAGCAGAATATTTACAAAGCTGTAATTTCTTTTTATATCATATATTAGTCATGTTAAGTATCACAGAATTATAGAATGGCTTAAGTTGGAAGGGATCTGAAAGCTCATGCAGTTTCAAACCCCCTGCCATGGGCAGGGATACATTCCACTAGACAAAATTGCTCTTTAAGAGCCCCTTCAAACATAGCCTTAAAAATCTCCAGGGATGGGGCATACCCAGCCTCTTGGGGCAACGAGTTCCAATGCTTCACCATCCTCACAGTAAAGAATTTCTTCATAATACCTAATCTAAACCTCTTGTTTTTCAGTTTAAAATTTCCCTGTCCTGTGACTACACACTCTTGTAAAAAGTCCCTCTCTATCCTTCTTGTAGGCTCCTTTCAGGTACTGGAAGGCTGCAATTAGGGTACCTTAAAGCCTTTTCTTCTCAGGCTGAACAACATCAAGTCTCTCATCCTTTCCTAACAGGAGAGTTTCTCCATCTGTGTAATCTTCTTGGTATCCCTCCCCTGGACTCATTCCAGTATATTCATATCCTTCCTGTTTTGGGGACCCCAGTAGAGGGGCAGAATCACATCCCCCACTCTGCTGGCCACAAAACTGTGTATAGTTGTACAGTACTGAATTGTTCCATTGTAGAAAAGAGATGAAAGCAGAACAAGTTACAAAAGGAGCAATTTATAAGCACTTCTAGGGCACAGAAGGCTGGTGTTGGGAGAGGAAAAACCCACCTAAAACTGACACTTGCAACAGTCATAAGAACAATAATAATTTCTATTGAGGTGTGGGTAGTGAAAGAGTGAACAACGAAAATGTTGTACTGTTACTGGATAGAGCAGGTATCTTAGTGACAGCAGGCACAAGCAAGGCTGAGCTACTGAATGCTTTCTTTGCCCGAGCCTTCACTGACAGGGGCTTCCAGGTCTCTGTGAAGAGGGGTGGTGCTCACAGTGGAAGGCAACAACGAACAGTGGATAAGGATCAAATCAGGGATATATGTCATGTTAAGAATAACCCTCTTCCTTTAACTCTGAAACTGTGACACTAAAACTAAATTGAGACATAAAGATACCAAATAATGCTAACAGTTTTTTTCTACTGCATGTTTTATTCCAATTAGAGTACATTTAGAACACTTTAGCTCCGTGGCATATGTTCATAATTAAACACACCTAAAAATATCAGGGAAGATTAATTTAAACCAGATCTATTTTTAAATACCTTGCTTAAAAGTGAATAATGAAACAGAAAAAAAATAAACTATTATTCCTTGACAATACTTAAATTAGAACTGAAATTTAACAGGGTATTTGCTGCACATATAACAGCCAATACACTGCAGAAACAGAAAATAAACCACTATTCAGTCACCCATTCAAAATAAGGGTTTGCAAATAATACATTAAATGTACAATTACAATGGAATTGTTGGTGATTTATTTAAGAACTGAAGAACTTTTTGCAAGTAACCCAGCAGGTTCCTAGTAAATGGTCTGCAATATGCAAGCTGGACTAATTGAACTAAAATCCAACAAAGCATTGAGTGAGACAAGGGGGGAAAAAATGAAGATAAAAGAAAAAAGCAATAGGAGAATGGTAAGCAAAACCTCACATTTAGAAAAGCCAACCTTGTATTTCAAAGCCCAACTGCAGAGACTATTCACATTCCATTACTGTCCACCTTTCCATCATACAATATGTAAACCAGACAGAATTTGAAGTCACTATTCATAAAGCAGAAAGAATGCAGAAACATTTTGGTATGGATCACATTTTTCAGATATTCTCTGCCTGTTTTTCAGGTTTCAGTGGTTCGTACTCATTGTATTTGAATTTTATACCCTTGGTTTGTCCAAGTTGCCATGGGTATGCATTTAAAAAATTCACATCAAAACATACTTTGAACAGTAATGGGATCTGCCTTGCTACTTCCTCACATACATTTATTTCCTCGCCAAAAATTTATCTCATAGAAGGAAAATGCAATGAAAGGATTCAAATGGTAATAAGATAACATCTCTACAGATCTGCATTACAGATCACTATGATTTCCTTGATATTATGCTTAAAATAAATCAATTCAAGAAATGTGGGCATTTGTAACTTTACAACCAGATGAATAAAAACAATTTGAATACAAATTTTGGAAATAATGTGTTAGAAAGAATACATCATATATACTCATTGATAACTAAAGGATTTCATTTGATCTGTTGCTAAATAGATTACCTCTGCTGAAGAAATGTTCTGTGTAGTGAACATACTATTTCTATCATACAATTTTATAAACCTAGCCTTACACCACAGAATTAATTCCTTTTAGATATTTAATATGAAATACAACCTTACCACAGTGCTAAAAATTCCAGCCTGCTGTGCAGCCTATTCCCACGGAAAATTATTTCTGAAATAGGTGAAGTACGACACTGTTATACTGAGATCTGATTAAATTAAGTGATTGCCTATCTAAATATGGAAACTAGCTGTATTTTAGCTCAGAGTTCAAATTTACCTCTTGCTAAATAAAACTGTAATATCTTTCTAAGCACCTCACACAATCCACAAGCAGATGGATTTCAGCAGCTGTTACAGATGTGATTGGACATGTGAGAAAATAGTTCGATTTTTTCCTTGCATATGTTTATAAATTTATGGGAAAAGAAAGCTAACAGAAATATTATTTATTTTTGTAGATTTTAATAATGTATTAGGGTTTTATAATTAGGGATATTCTGAGCACACACACAAAAAACCCGCAGCTCATTTTCTGCACAAATACATGTGCACACCCACACAAGTGTTCATTTTAGACACAGAGAATACTTTATTTGGACCTTGGGACAGTGAATGTGACCAGAATGCAGGTGACATTTTGAAGGAAGTTGATTCACAAACCTCCACTACGTAAGATAAGAATATAATGAATATTAAAATCATCCTTCTATATCATCTTGAGCTTCTTTTTCTGCCAACTTTGCACCACAAACAATTGCAAGCTTCAAGGGGTGAAAAGATAATAAACATGATGACAGGAAGACATTCAGTATGACTGAAAAGCTTGAGGGTTTTTTTACTAAGATTAGTGTTCTTTCCTTCATTTTAAATCCACAAAAATCTAGCTCACTCTGAAATTTTAAAATCTATGAAGTTCAAAGCGGTACCAATGCCAAGATCTATTCCTTCAAGAACAAATAAAATCCATCTATAAAATGGAGGGAAAAATGCTACAGTAACCTACAACTGACATTCACTCTGCATCTGTTCAGAGCATAATTTTACTTTTCCTGTTCTGCTGATGGAAAAAATTAAATCCATCAAATCAATGATAGTCTTAGAGATTTTATTTCACTACCATTAATGATTGGGTAATCATCAAGAGAAAAAAATAATTATTGTCAAGATTCAAAATCAAAAATATTATATGAAAATATTAGTTATTCCATGGGCAGAAATCAATAGCCTTTTACTTTCAAAAAATGTGAGCCACCTAATCTTTCAGAATCAAAGTACCAGAACACATCTAGTGAAAATATATTTTTTTTTTCCCCAAAAGGATTTCCAATCTGTTTGCTGGATTTTTCTCTTGTTTTGCTTTGTCTGATTCAAAGAAATGAGGAAGCAGCACAATGGATTTATCTTTCACTGCAAATCAGAATCAAGAACTGAAACAGTGTTGCATAACACAAAACTCCCCCTTATACTCCCATGGAGCATGAGGGGGAGTTTTGGATGAGGAATGAATTCAGAACTATGTCTTCAGGCTTTACTCACCCCTTATTTGGAGCTCCAGTGTAATTGTAACTGACTTTAAAAAGACCAAAAACCTGCTCCTGCAGCAGTCCTTTGACTATAGAGTTTCTTATTCATGCTCTTCAAAATCATATTAATGCCAGTATATTTTCAAAGGAAGACTGAAATCTTCCTTCAATTCCACCATTCATAAGGTCCTCTCACATGACCCCGTTCAGTTCTCTTTTAAAAAGAGCAATAATGGCTGGACTATGGCTTTGATCCTGTCACCATTTTTTTTATATTCTAGCAGTTCAGAATTGATATAGTTTCAGGGGCTGCTTTGAGAGTCTTTTTGTAGTTGGGAGCTCAATAATTCCTGCATTTAGGTTGCAGGAGGATCAAACCACAGCAATCTTTCAGGCAAGATCCTTATCTTGATACAGGTACAGTCTAATTCCAGCCATGAACTCATAATAAACTCCAATACTTTGTCTTTCATCTAATTCTCCTATAAAAGCTTCATATCTCTTAAAGAGCATATCCTAAATACATGTGAGCCATAGGTCTTTTCACATTTACTGAAAACTGATCTCCCAAGCTTGGACAGGGGAATTTCTGAATAAGAGATATATTGTATGAGGAAGAATCTATAAACTCAGCCACAGAGGAGAAAAAAATTCTCTTTGAAATCCTTTCTTTGTTTTAGGCACAAAACCTGTACAACCTCTGCACAGCAATTTTAGAGTTTATTCTTTAAATCCAAGGTCATGCAGCCATAGCAGCTAGTTCATGCTCAGAGGGGAGGTAATCATCCTCTGTTCTTCTCAGCAAGTGCTCTTTGCTGAGGTCAAAGAAATGGGGCAACGTAACACTAGAATCCATTACAAATTAGCATAATGTCACCACCTCTCTCTGTGACATTTAAAATGAGCACAGATGAAGGACAGCGTGGAAAACAATGCAATTACAAGTATCTGGATCCAACAGCAGTTCTGGAAAGGACAAGGAACTGGAATTGCCTGTAATGAATCCTTTAACAAACTCCAGCATCGCCTTCTTTCTCTGACATATTAAACAAATAAATAAATTTTAATAAAACTAACAAAAAAAAACTCCAACAAAAACACCCAAAATTTCACTACGAAATCACCAAAACAAACAAAAACAAAAACAAAACAAAACAAAACAAAAAAAAAAAAAAAAAAAAAAAAAAAAAAACAACAAAAAAAACCCCACCAAAACCAAATAATTCCAGTCAGACACTCACTTAGGAAATACGAATTAAACACCACCACAACTTTTCATCACTTTCAATTACAAAAAAAGAAAATAATGGTGGGAAGAACACCACCTCAGTGCCAAAATGCACCTTCACTCTGAGGCCATCTGTGAAGATGAGATCAATCTCTGCCTATATACTGACATCTAATCAGACTTTAACACTTCTGAAAATCTGAAAGAGAGGGCACAAAATATTAAGAAAAGAGAAGAGAAACAAACAAACCCCAGAAACAAAATGTTCTGCCTTTTCTTATACGGTCCAGTAGTAATTCCATGGCACTTTTTAATCCAGTATACTCAAAATTATGGGGAAGGAACAGAAATACAGGACAGAGTGAGAAATCACTCAGCTCCTTTTTAGTAAAAATTGGCAACTTCCATTCCATCCTACATGTTCTAAGCTTTCTGGAAAAAACAAACAAAAAAAACCCCAACCAAACAAAAAACAAACAAAATCAAAACTAAGAAAAAAAACACACACAAAAAACAAAAACCAAAAACAAAAACAGAAAAAACAAGAAAACTCCACAAGTGGAAGCATCTTAAAACTTGTGCCTTAACATATTCTGAAAACATTTTAAGTTTTATGTATTTTCTGAAACATGATAGCTAATTAGTTATTTGATTATCATAATCAGAAACACTAATCATTGCAGTCTTGATGAAAATTCAGTATTTATCCCAAGAGGGTTACGGTCCAGTAAATGTGTTGACAGGCTATTTGCTAATGTAATGGCAATGCATCATGATAACATATAGCAGAAAACAAAAGACAAATACAGATTAATACTATCCATAATACTTCAACACAAGAGAAAATGTAAGGTGACCTTCAGGCTAAATTACATGCCTCCTAATCAAGCAAAATTTCTTGTAACATCAACTCTGCATTGAGAAGACTGTCGTCAGCTAGTGAATGAAAATACAAATCCTACTAAAATAGCCAGCAACCAGTGCCAAGCCACACTAAGATGTGTCCCAAAAATCCCCTCACACTTCATTGAAAAAATTCATCTGTTTTATTTTGTAGATTTGAAATATTACAATTAAAAATAAAATGCATGAAACAGCATCTCTCCCCTTGATAAAGTTTTCCTTCTAAATCCTTCAAACACCTAAAAAACTATTTATTCTATATAATCACTATTATATATCTTTACCTCTATATTAAAGTAACCTCTTTTTTGAGAAATACTTAGCAGTATCAGACCTTTTCTTGTGAAAATAACAACAGAAAACTGACATTTGCGAAAGCACTTTTCCCAAAGAAGTTGCAGTTTGCAGGCCCACTTGAGTATTTATTTTTAACCCCATTCCCTCAGCCTATAATTTCTTATTTCTACTTTCAATTTAACAAGCTGCAAGTGGAACTGTTCTGAGATGAAATAGTCATTGAGTTGCTTTAAAATACAAAATTACTATTATCTGCTCTATGAGTTGGAACCCTTTTCTCTCCTTCACATCCGTGCCTTTTTATTTTTATTATTTTCAGCAGGTAATATTAAATGTCACCCAAGCTCTACAAAAATACCAATGTCATTACTTTTTTCTCTTTTTTTTCCTTTTTTTTTTGTCTCCTTTCCCTTCAAGGCTAACAGCTGCCAGAATTGTGGCTGTCAAAACTGGCAGCTGGGAACTTTTCCCATACTTGCCAAAGAGTTGATTTGAGATATGCAAATAACATTTCTCAAAAAATTGTCCAATGGGTCCCAAGAGGCACAACTGAGGTTAGATACTTCCTTTACAACTCTGTGAAGACACTGTACCTTCCGATCTCCCAGAAATAGAAAACAAGAATTCAAGACAAAAAAATGTCATTTTCACAATGACTTTGCATAGAGTAGCTGTCTGTCACTCTCCAGTGTAAACGTATATGGCTTCCATTGCCACAGTACCCAAGAAATCTAAATATTTCATGTACGTATACTCTCACCACAACTACCAAATAGAGAAAGAAAGCATAAGGAACCAAGGCACAAAAATGTTAAATAAACCCAGTACAATAAACATAATGTTATGGATTCATATTAATGAAGTGGAAATGAGATCTCACAGAACATCTACTTCATCTACAGAAAATAAAGAAAAGCAATTACACTTGACTCATTTGTCAGATATTTGGCAAATTTGAAGAAAAACTCCAGAAAAGAAAATATATGTGGGTGGTTTATTGCAAAGATTTACTGCCTGATTATCTTTTGGTTTTTTTACCCTAAATGTAATCTGTAGATTAACCCCATTTATTCTTCTCTTTCACTAAGTGTATAAGAAAAGTAGTATCGGCATCCTGCTTGAAACAAATTTTTGCATAATAGAGGCACCATATTTTCTCAGAGTCTTCCCTTTTGTAAATTAAATAAAACAATTTTAAATCAATATCTTTTACAGGTAATGTCTTCAAATTCCCTCATTATTCTTACTCTTCTCTTTTGGACTTTCTTTAGCTTCCTCAACTCTTCTTTAAAATGTGATGACCAAAACTACACAAATACTAGATATGGCCTCAGAAACACTGACTTGAATAATTGTTTTTCACATCTTGCACACAGTAAACTATTATATATACTTTACATGTTCACATTGGTAACTCATGTTTCATTTCTGATTGACGAGCCTGATTAGGTATTTTTATTTTGGGGCATTTAATTTCTCCTTTCTGAGTGAACAATGTCCACAAATCTTGAACAAATATCAGCTTGTCACTTTAAAGATGTTTTCCAAAATTTGATTGCCGATCCCCAACATGTCCTTTACACGTTGATAAAATCTTGATTTTTATCTGCAGCTTTTATAAGGATACATTATTCTATCATCAACATCATTAACGAAAACACTGAAGATAATACTCTGCCCAGGACCTGTTGGAATGTGAGACTCTGTTGACATGTTTTTATAATCTGAAGGGACACTAAAAGTAACCTATTGCTTCTCATACATCACGGGATAATGATGAAACAGAGCCCAAGTTTGCCTACAAGAATGTCATGTGGGACAGGACGAAAGCATGCACTAAACTCAAGGTGTGTTACATCTGCAGATTTCTGTGGATCTGGTACCCTGTCAAAAGTTCTCTAGAGGAAATTCATTTCTTGTACGTATTAAATACTTGTTCTAGACTATTTTCCAAGGATTCAGCTCAGAATGGTCATGACAACACAGTTCTGTTTTTCTTACTCTGAAGCCCAGAAATATGTTTTCATCCTAGAACCCTCCTCCGTGAGTTCTAAAAATGTAAAAGATTCAGAGAAAGCTGAATCAGTCATTAAATTTTTAATTTTATTATTTCTTTTTGTTTTTAAGACCTTTCTTTTTAGGCAGCCACACTTCAGCATGCACCCTATGTACTCATTAAAACACTCCCATTGGGTATTGTCAAATAGATGGTACATGAAGAATGAACAAAAGAACAGCACTGAATTCTTTAGCTTTCTCTACACTATCCTATATTTTCTCTCTTCTTTATAGTTAAAACCTTGAGTAAACTGGTCTAGTGGGAGGTGCCCCTGCCCACAGCAGGGCAAGTTGGGACAAACTGATCTTTAAGGTCCCTTCCAATCTCTTAACAGACAATGGTTCTATGATTTTATAATGCAAGGATAATATTTCCTAATTTTTATATGAATACGAGATTAACTTAACCTTTAAAGAGGTTTTCTTATCAATTTCTAATTAACATAGGGTTTCCATTTTGCATTGCTTTATGTTATCCTTGTGCCAGGTTATTTTCTTTATTCTTATATCTATTTATGTATATAGTTCTTCAGGGCTCTTTGTTTTGTTGTTTTGTTAGCTTTGGATTCTTTTAATGATTTCTGATTATTGAAGAGCTTCTGATACAGTCATAATGTATTTTACAGAGTTGCCTGTCCCCTTTGTGCCACCTCTAAAAAAGTGATCAGAGTCTGTGTCTCCAGTTTCCAATATGCTTCAGAAGATCTTCCTTCAGGAGGCTACTTATCTGTTCCTTAAATTTGTCTAAGTCTATTATCCTCATTCTACTGTGAGGCAATTTTTTCTTCCTGGGAGAAAGAAGACTGAAATGAAGGTTCCAAATGTTTATTCAAATATGTTCAAACATATTCATAATTTGGAACTTACACAGTTGAATGGGGTCACAAATAAATGTCATGCTCAGACTGATAAACTCAGGTCTTCAGAATGTCAAAATGATACTTCACACTCTATCCCACAAATCTTTTTTACTTGCAAAACTCTTGCACTTTTTTAAGAAATCCCATGTGTCTCAGAAATCTTCTCCCCTTTAAGTACTAATGCCTGGCCATTCAAAAGCATGGCTACTATGAATACTGACACTGTATTATCCAGACGGAAGGACATCAGAACAATAAAAACAGCATTCTGTTCTGTGAACACCATTTGAAGCAGCTTGACTTACAATTTTAATTTCAGGAGTCCTAGGAAGCACACTTTTTAATACTTGCTAGAAAATAGGAAAAAATCAAATTGGTTTCCGTAAAACTATAAAGAATAGATATACAGAACATAGTAAATATTAATGTAATGGGACTGCAGAAGACTGACTTGGGAGCTCAACAAACTATGAACTGTTTTAAAATGCAAAGTCAACATGAAAAGCGAACTTATTTTAAAGAAAAAATAAGAAAGCATAAGAATAATAGAAATCTTCCACTATTAGACAACATATAATTTGATAAGTTGTACTTTCACTTGTCAAAATTTACATCACTAGCTACTTCACAACTACCTGCATGCCTGGTCTTACTGCCTTGCAAATAGGGGGAGGGCAAACACATTCTGTGGGATCACAGCACACTCAATCACATGTCAACAAACTGTACATTACATGTGGCAACCTAAACCTTGGATCATGTCAAAGAAACTGTGTTGACATCATCAAAACCATTTACCATCAATTCCTGGCATTCCTGCTAGGATGGCCTAAGAATATTTTGGCTGAAGCATTAATTCCCTTGAATTTTTAATGCTTACACTGTATTCTGTACATTGCTAAAGAAGACTGAAGTGATGAATTTTCCTAACACAGGTGGTTTACCTCAACAAATAATTTCTCACATTAATAACCCTTCTTACAGGAGTTGAGCAATCTTGTATAAACATATTCACACCTTCTATCAAAAATTAAAAATGTAGCATGATTTGACAATTCATCATTTTCCTTCCTACAAAATAATAGAAGGTGCAAATCCCAAAAGTTTTACACAAATTTACGCATGTCGTCTATATAGTACAGAATTCTGAGAACACATGCATTTCTGTGGCTTCTAAATGGGTTTTCACATATAAGATGATTCCCACTGGGAAGCACTTAAAAATAAGACAGTTGTCCTCACACCAATATGACCCCAACCCACCAAGAAATCCAAAATAAATGCAAAATTATGCCATCATTTTATGAAACAGAAGAGCTTTTATAAACTTTTCCTCGGAAGTACAGGAATTGGGTCATGTTGCATTTGGTAAAGATGGACCTCAAGGGCCCGCAATTGTAGGAAAGTCACTTATAATATGAAATCTTATGATGAGGCTGTTATTTCAGCAACAAGAAACTGGATGGTTCTGAGGGTTTGATATGTTCAAGAGTTTGAACATAATCCCAAATATAAATTGGCAGTGCATACACTTCAATAAAAGAGCGAGAACAAAAATTGAATGAATTCCTACAATGTAAAGCCTACTTAACAATATGTCAGAACTGCTTTGTGAAAGTCCTGTTCATTAAACATTGAACATTAAATATTAAGCCCTACCAAATAAAGCTAGTGAGCAGAAAATTTGGGTTCCAAGACCAATTCCAGTACCTAAAATAAAGGATCACTGCTAAAGCAAGACAGGTCGTACTAATTTTGAACAATACTAGCAGGATCATGTAGTACAGGTGAAAAATAATTTATTTCTTTTTATGAGCACAGCTAAAAACCACTGGAAAACTGTTCCAAAAGACAAATTAAGTTGAATAATGTATTGAAAAGGATAGGGGGGAAAAAACCCCACAAACTTGTCATTTGAACAGTTTTTTAGGTTATTGAGAGTTTGCTTCTGTATGTATGATAGCACAATTGTAGTAACTTTCAATTTCAAGTAATCAAAACCATAATTTAAAGTCTAGTATTTTATTCATGACAGCTACTGAAATACATGTTTGTAAAAAATTGAGTCCTTTCGGCTTAACTCATTCTCAGAATATCACCCAGAAAGTTAGTAAGCCTGACCTATTCCTTTGGAAAAAAAACACACAACACAACTCAGTATGTGAAATGTGTGAAAGCAGATGTAAAATAATAACCTGGGTCAATAAGGCTTATTTATGGCTACTTGATAATCCATGCCCGAAAAAATTCAGAACAAGCATACAGAAAAGCTTTCTTTGTCATGCCCCAGCTGTCAAGAAGCTTTAGAAGCCAACCAAACACCACAGTTTCTTAATATGGTATGGATATGGAACATAATCCTCTACAAAACTACTTACATACTAAATTTAGTATTCATTAACTCAATAGTGGATGCAAGAGTGTTTCATAAAAAGCTGAAAGAGGCAAAGGAGATGGATAAATAAAGACATGATTTACAGCCAGATTTGTATGAAGACTTTACTAAAACTGAAAATCTTTGAAAAGATGTTAAACTTTGGCTAACCATAGAAACAAGTTTTAACCCAGACTCATTGAAACACCGAATCAAAAGCAAACAACTGCAATGAAAGCATAATTGCCCTCTATTTTGTAGCTGAAGTTTCATAAGGTGGCAAACATGCAAAGAGTGTAAGAGATTCAGTTCCCATAAAAGATAGCTAATGCTCCAGAGATTCCCTCCCAAGACAAGTTATGACCAATGGGGTAGGCAGAGCATAGGTCAACTGCACAGTTCAAGACGAGCAGCATAACCAGTGTGTCTGAATTCCACACAAAGTATCCACATTTTTCTTTCTTACTTCCCTGGTACAAACATTAGCTAAGAGGCTTTTTAATTGTTTCCAGAAAGTGAAATTTCAATTTCATCATTATGCAAAAGTCTTTCTCTTCTACCTGTTCAGCTAATTTAATAGTGCTTTAAAATTATGCCAGTTAAATAACTTTGTTCATGTTCATGCTACTCTAAGACGTAGTAGGTTTATCCTACCTATCTTCAGGCAACTAACCATGGTATCTGCATTAACTCAATTTTTGTCCTAGATTGTCAGCATGATTATCCCACCTAATATCTGAACAACTTTCTGTGATTACCTCTATTTTCCTTTTAATTATCCAAGAAGTGCTAAGTTTAGCACTTCAACTGGCTACTTAATTTTAGAGGTACACAAGATCGGTTCCCAGGTGTGGCAAAATTCAGCAGATATGTAATCAACCAGGTTTTTCACCCTCATATTTTTCTCATATCAGATAAACAGAGGGTTGGGTGGAAAAAATTACTTGGTGGTTTAGAACTGAGACTTAGAATGCATCACAAGCATGCCTCTATGCAGTACATCTGGAGCACTGCAGTGACTGGAACAGGATGGAGACAGTGGCAGTCAGAGCACAAAGGAGACCTCTTGCAGGAGAAACTTTAGGCCTCAAGTCTCTTATTTCTTATAAAAAAAGTATTCTGCAAAACAGCAGTACAGTTCTCAACCTTGACTTTATACCAAAATTAATATTAGAGCAATTTGTTGCCATATTGCAATAGTTTTCTCAAGTCATTCCAAAAGTATGAAGAGACCTGGTGCTGGAGAACCTCTGGAGATTACCCAGTTTCGATTACAAAAAAAATAAATTTAGGGCCTTCTCCCTAAAACCCAACAATCTCTCCCACTCGATACAGGCATGTGGATGTCAGATCAATACCAACCCTGCATTACACTCCGTTACGGCTTCAGGGCTTTCTGTGCACATCGAAACAGTAGATGGATCATACGGAACACCCTCCCCCTCTTCTGCACTACAGCAAAATCACAAACCCTCGTCTTAGGACCAAAAGTTTTTGCTCCTGCTCTGTGCTTTCCCCGGTGCCCATGGGAACAGCCAGAAAGTATACTCATTGTAACTTTCAGTAGAGAAAAAATTGCATTTAAATTCTGAAGGCTCAGTCCAATTCTGAGTGTTCATAAAATAAACTTACAAGTAGAATATTGTCTAGACTTTTCTCTCAATTTATATCAATTTTTATACAATCAATTTGATTGGGACTTATTTAATATATTTAATTAAATATCTATTAGGTGAGGGACTGATTTTCTAACATGCAAGGTCTTTATTCCGAAGACAAACTAAAAATGCACTTCAAATTAAAAGCAAGCAAACAAACGAGCAAGGAAAGGGGGAAAATGCTGGGAACTCAGAAGGGAGCAAGAAATATTGTGAAAGTAAAAGTGGTAATGAAGCAGAGAAGACTGGAGAGAAGTTGACATTACTGGAGGGCTCTCCCAGTCAACAATCAAATAAATGTGCATTTACTGCAGTGGCAGAAGAAAGGCAGATTAGATTTAAAGATGGAATTTTGCAACAAACCAGGCTTCGTGCTTTTTAACCTTTTATGGAATATATTTTTTTATAAAATTCTCCCCTTTTAATACAAATCCTTCAAACCCCCAAGAAATTCTCCCCATGCACCCACACTGTTTTCTGGCTTGAATAAGTTTGTTAGTAGATAAACACTGCCGCTGCCTCATGCTTGAAAAGTTTTGAATGTAATTGACTGTCAATGATATGATGATTTATAATACAATCTGCTGCTACTTCTGCTGCTGTAGATAACTCTAATTTGCCTCTATTGTATTAGATATGATGAACTTGACAATCATTTTCAATTTTCCTATTTGGCTTTCATTCAGGTTGATGTGGCCAGTAACAGTGAATTTTCATTGTTCTCCCCCTAAAGCAATAAAGGAACAGGAGCTTGTTTTATATGAAGCAGTTGGCTCTTTCCAAAAGACTCATTTATTGTGTAATGAAGCTTCTGCCAAACAAAACATTTACTAAAAGTGGGGACTGAAACTTCTGGTTTAAATATTTGTGTTTTACTGAATCATGTATTGACCAAGTTGTATAGGTGACAGAGGCAAAAGAGCCTACAGACATAATGGACATTGTATCAGCTGATTGAGATTACATAGTTCCTTAATTCTAATCACACTCAGACCTGGAGACTTTGATTTCTCTTGGGAAGACAGGTGAAAGAGATTAAGATGTTAATGATTTCTGTTTTGCGGGAAAACTATTAAGGAATGAAAAGGAAAAGTGATAGAAGATACCCAAGTGTATATAAAAATATTTTTAAAGAAATTCTTGCCAGACAAGCAAGCATCATTTGACAATTCTTCAATTTAGAGTCCCACTATCTTATAATGCAACTACTCAGGAAGGTAAAGTGTCTGTTTATCACCAGCCATAGAGATAAGCAAATCAGTTTTAAAGTGATACACATTAGACTATGAAAAACAGCCTTTGTAGCTTTGAATAATGCAGCTTCCAATGTCTCAGCTATATTTGCTCTCCATATAAAAGAAAGATAATTGCACCTGCATTTGTTCTAACTTGTTTTGATGTGCACAGACATAATGCAAAATGTAAAAATGACGTATTTCCAGACCACAGAACAGTTTCTATTTACAAAGTTACATCTGTTTCCTCATCTAGCAATGTTTTCATTATAGTTGCAACGGAGTTGTAATGTCACTCCAGCTGCCACTTGGAAGAATGAGATGGGTCCTATTCTGCCTCATTCACCATAAAAAAGGACTGGCATCTAAGCTGCAGTAACTAAACTCTATTTTGTAGGTAAAATGTGAGAAAAAGATTTAAGATCTCAAGTTCAGTTTCAACAGCTGGCAGTTAGAGAAATTATTTTTAGACTTGAAAGCTAAACACATTTAATTTAGAAATCACAGAGAAAGAAGAAATAGGAAATTCCACACTGTCACTTTCCTAAAATTACCTTTTGACTGTAACTGCATTTCAAGAATTACATGATTTACAGTATCATGCTTTTTGGGTATGTGAATTATGCCAATATCATTCATCCAAAATAAACTAGATTACTGTAGATGTTAATTTAATTTCAATTAATATGAAGAAGCTTTTTATAGATAAACTTTGCAGAAGCTTGGGCCAAACTTGGAGAAATTGACTAGTTTTCCTTTTCCCTCGTTCTTACAGTGTAAAATAGCACCATGAACAACATAAAGAATGGTGATGTAAAATATGTGGACTGCATGAATTCGAAGGTTGACAGGAGTGGATATTGCTTGCACCTGTTACAGTAATTCAGACCTGGAAAGCATTAAGTGATTGCCTTTCTTTTGCAAAAATATTGTAAGAATGTTTACCTAGACATTAAGCATATACTTTAAACATTTTTCTTCTTTGGCACTAGAAAGAATTTTTAAAAGTCCAATGATATGAAATTGTTTCCTGAAGGCTTAAGAATTATTTTTTGAACAATGCATTCATAAAGCTTGTAGAAGAAACAAAAGGTTTACCTACTCATGATCAATTTAGAAGGAAAAAGCAAGCAATTCTGTAAAATGTCTTCAACAGAGTGAATTTGTATTGTATAATTAATACACAATCATATATCAATGAAGCAAGCTGCATCTCTTCACCTTTAATAGCTAGAGTTATTGAAGAAGAGATTTTGGTTGGAGATAAACAAGAAACTGATTACTGGCTTTAACAGGGAGGCAGCTACAACTGGGAAGGTAATACTATAATGGGGGAAAATGCCTACAGTTACATGCAGATAGGGTGTGAGGCAACAAGATAAAATCTTTTGAATGTACCCTACCTTTCAGATAGAATTTTACTTTTACTGTCTGAGTAGAATCTCAAAGATGCTCTGCTTCTTCTGCTTTATTCACGCAGAGCAACATTT
Source organism: Luscinia megarhynchos (assembly GCA_034336665.1). Lineage (NCBI taxonomy): Eukaryota > Metazoa > Chordata > Aves > Passeriformes > Muscicapidae > Luscinia > Luscinia megarhynchos. Next base: position 52,447,870 of record JAPFBE010000003.1, on the reverse strand, counting down.
ATGGTAAGCAGCTCAGCAGTAACCTGTGGCTGCACACTGAGACACTACATGGCTTTCATTTCTCTACACCATATAAAGTATAGGCTCTGGGTATCTATGTATCTTGAAACTCAAAGATCAGCTTAAACTCAAAACTATCGATTTACTTCAACATCCCTCAGAGACCAAAGAACAAAAATTGCGTGTAGAGAACCACAGATCACGTATGCAGGAATAAGCTTTACTCTTTTTTTTTCCCAATGAGATAAAAAGATCTTTCATTTAGTACAAAAGCAAGCCAAATTTGTTGTTTAGCAAATTTGTGGTTTGTGTTAGTAGACACTGCTTCAAAATTTAAATGTCTTTCAGCTCCTGAAAGCACAAGCAAAACAAATGTAAACATTTGACTGAGAACAGAAAAGTAAAAATACAAGTAGAAATAGTGCAACAAAACACAACACAACAAAAGCTACATGTTCCTACAAGTGTGATCTCATATATGTATTTTCTATTACCTTTGGAAGTTTTCAGATGATACCTTACTCATATATTATTAAAGTTGGAGTAAAACCTCCTGAGATACAGGATAGTTATGGTTGACATACTAAATTGTAATTTATCTCCTTCTGTCCACTGTGTTACTTGTAAAGAGAAGAAGGAAAAATAAAGACAAGGTTTTTTGGGTGGCTTGTTTAATCTGCTAAAACCTATTTGAGGTAATCCCTGTTCCACAGTGGCTCCCAGTGGGAGATGTAAGCTGGCAGCAATACAGGTATTCCCCAAAAAAGCTGCAATTGAGACATCTCTTTCAAAACATACTCTAAGAGCAGACAGCTGACCCTCTTTTATTAAAACAAAACAAAACAAACAAACAAACAAACAAACAAAAAAAAACCCAAACAAAACCAAACAAACCCCAAAAAACCCCGAAAAAAACAAAACCAAATCTACAAGCAGTTGCCATTATTGTACTTCAGATTAATAACCTGTGCCTTCTGTGCCTTTATGCAATAATATTTAAATGACAAGTTGTTGAAAAAACTGTTGAAAGATGCACCTCACATATATAAATTAGGGCCTGGTCCATCTCTGGAGGTGGCCTCTGGGGTTTCAGTCTCATAACAATCTTACCTATATCAGTAAGATTTCTGCTTTCTGTACTTCTAAGTGACAGATTAAGTTTTTAAGAGGTCTGCATATCTTCATCAGGAAGTTACATACCCTGTATTTTATTTTCCCATGAGATCATGACAACGAGGTTTATGAATATATATTTTCAGACAGAAAGGGTTATTGACTCTTTAAACCAGAAACCCTTTAAAATCTGGTGTCTCTATTCACCACTCTATCGAACAAATAAATTTAAAAACACACACAAAACAGTGTCTGAATATGTTACAGAGCTTCTCTGAATTGCACCAAGCACTACCTGAATTTTTCGATGTGTACAGAGTTCAAAAAATGAAGCCATTATTAGTGCTTTTATGAACACATAAAAGCAATCTAGTGACGAAGAACTTCCTAGCATTTTACAGGGCAGCTTTGCTTCTGAAGAAGCACCATGTTGTTAAAGGATTCAGGTTTTTTTACAAAGGTGCTTTCATATGCACACTTTGATGACAACATCATAAATTTATTGTGATTTTAAAAATAATAATAATAAAAAAAAACAACAACAAAAAAGTCCTCTCTATTTTTCCTTGGTTGTTTTACCCTTTCTCTTTTTCCCTTCATTGCTACTGAACACAAAGACCAACATTTCCAAACCTCACTGTTAACAGCTCAGCTCCTGAATCCACGTGTGGTATATTTAACTGCAATTTTTATTCAATTCACTGTGGGTGCAGACACTTAGCTTTACACACCATCTCTGAAAGCACTGGTTCTAGTTCAGACAAAATTGTATCACTGGGTGGGAAAGTATAATATCAGAACCAGTGAAAGACTGTGTTCCTTTCAGATTGTACTACATAGCAGAAATAGAAGAAATATTCAAAAGGCATTGAAAGAGAGGAGGTATGGAGTGGGCTTTTTGAGAAGCAGAACTGTAAGATTAAGACAGAAAAAAGAAATTTAGCTGTCATGAAAAGAGCTGGACTCCCTGTGTTAGAGAGTTTTCATTTATAGAGAAAACTGCAAGCAGCAGAGAACACTAGCATGCTTATGGTCAGTGAATAGCACAATTTACCTTTAAAAGTATCCTTGAAAATGAAAAAAAGAGTTAATAAAGCTGAACTAATAGCTGAACTAATTTTTCCAATCCCTCATTCAGGTGAGAGAGAAAAATAATGTATAGGGGACTCAAAATCTAAATCTTCAGTCTCAGATATTTTGGAGGTTTCTAATTGAAATATTTGCAGTCATTTTGTTGTTGAACATTTTATTAAGAACAAACAGCAATAAATATATTTCCAGATTTTTACATTTGAAGAGTGTTTTTAGTGTTTCAGTTCACAGACAATAAATACTTTCCAAAACAAAAGTGGGAGAGACATTTACCAAAGCACCTGTTTTGCCAACGTGGCGTTTAACCAAAACCAAGTTTCTCCTGTTTCTAAGCCTTGTGTTCTTGTGTTCTGCTGAACTTCAGTTCCATATTGGCAGCCCTGTCATTTAAACCACCTGGAGCCAGGGGATCACCTGGGCTCTGGTTTTCTTGATACTGAAAGAAAAACCTCAATAGTGATGGAAATTGAGTGTCTGCATGCATTCAGACATTCCTTAGGGGCCTGATTTACCAAATTATCATACAGATTAGGATGCAGTCGGAGTGTGCATCCACATTTCTTTTCTCCAGGAAGAAAGGGGTCAGAAACAGGGAAAGCATGGAATACAAAGGTCTTGTATTAGCTGGCACGTCAGAATAAGAGCAGGTGATATGTGCGTCCAGCCCTGGGGCTTTGTGTAGCTAAGGCCTCAGGCTCATTTCCAGGACCCAATCTTGATTGTCTGAACCCAGTTTTGCAAAAATGCAATTGTAAAAATGTCAATTTAATACAAAATTGATTTCAAACAAAGCAGAATATTTTCTTAGGTATCCAGTATAAATAGCTATTTTCAGCATTGTTTGCTTCTGTTATATTTTTCCATCTATGCAAAATACTCTTCTGCTTTTCTTGTTTAGCAAATTAAATTTCAAAATAGTAACCTAAAAGAAAATGCTCTGGCTCAAAACCTTCAAACTTTTCAATGGCTCTGAACTTCATAAATTACATTAGAAAGGAAAAAAAATCTAACCTCTTTTGTAATTGCAAGCTTTAGGGTTGAATGCTGTTCTGGTAAACAGAATGTGAAGGTGGGATAATGCTTTTTAATACCAGTAAACACAGTATTGGTTAAACAGAGATAACAGCACTGTCAAAAAGAATCTCAGAAGTTAATGCATGATAGCAATGGGCTTGTAGTGATATGCAGGGAATAACAGCAAAGTAAACAGAGGGAATGTTTCAGGTGCCAATTCACGAGGTTGGTTCAAACCTGGACAGGGAATGACTGCAGAGGTTCAGGCTTTCACCATCCACCTAACTGTTGCCTGTCACTGAAAAAACTAATCCTAGTCCTCTTCATTTCCCAGCACTCCTGCAGCTAGGAGATAGTTGGTTCTTACTGATTAGAGGAAAATAAACATTTTTTCCTTTTTAGGGATACAAGATAAGCAACAGTAAGTACAAGGACATGCTTGGAGCCTTGTTGGTAGCAGTCTGTAATTATATAAAATTAGGTATAATGTGATACTATGCCCAAGGTCCGCTGAAGCCTTAGCACTGCCCATTATATTTTGGTAGGCAGAGAAGAGAAGAAGGGGAAACACAGTGATTTACAAGAATTGCTGAACTACATATTTTGATGATGGAATTGAAGATTATGGAAGCCATTTCATAAACAAGACAGTCAATGCACCACAAACATTCTGTTAACCCACAGGTCAAGGCTATTATTAGCAGTATCCTAAATAAAATTGAAACTTTAGCAACCTGAAATTTGTTTAATTCCCCGGTTTCCCACTGTGAGAGTATATGTATTCCTATGAATGCTTCTGTAAATAAACATGAGTTAACTTTCAGTGAATTTCATCTACAACCAGCCACTGCTCTCTGTGCTGCTATAAAAGTGAGGTTTCCAAACCATTACCATGAATTCTTCATTCCCACTGTCTGCTCTGAGGTTGCCTCCACCATTTGGACTGAAGACTCATGGATCATTCTAGTATCTCTATTTACTGGCTCAGGCAATTACTGGTTGTACCTGACCACAGGTGGCTTCAGTCAGAACCTACAAGTACAAACACACCCGACTTAGCTCTCCTGCTTAAAGCTCTATTCTGATCACAGTTGATACCTGAGAATTTGTCCATCACACTGATAGTAACAGAGAAAGACAGGTGAATAAAGCAACTTTTCTTTCTGATGCCTCAAGGAACTTTCTAGGTATTAACCAGAAGCTGTCATAGCTACAGAGATCAAGACAGGTGAGGACTGGCATTGGTACTTGCTGTAATAATTTCTACATTTATTCTTTGAATGAAATGGTAAACCATGTTCTGGACCCCTCCCTTCCAATCACAGCTATAAAAAATGGCTGTGAAAAAATTTAAGGCATATAATTTCTCATTTTCATTGAAGTTTGTCTTTTTTTATTATTTTACTCTAATAGACTGACAGGTATTTTAAGCATTTTGAATCTAGCAGTCTGTTCAGTTGACAATACTGAAAGGTTAAGGATGGGGGTGTGGGGGCAGAGGGTGAGAATGACATTAGATAAGGTGAAGAGAAAGGAGAAAGAAATACTCTTGCATAATACCTAAAAGAAGTTCCTGCCCCACTTTACAGTGAAATTTAGTTTGCATATCAGTTTCTACAGAGAGACTATAAATTCAAGTTCCATAGCCATATACCAAATGCACCAAGGGAAGGCACTTCTTTTTTTTCCTTGATAAGGTGTCCCCTTCTGCCACTACAAGATGAGTAAATTACTCCACCTGTCTAACTGATCCCCAGTATTCAGCCTGACACTGACAATGGCAGTGCACCTGTTAGTGTGATGGACAAGTGATTGGCAGCATGGCATTTGCTGCTTTCTATAATAAGTTGGTTATTATACAATGATGTTGACAATCTAGAGACTGCAAATATTAAACTGTAACTAGGCACAGGTTTGAAAAAGAAGAAGAAAAAAAATAAAATAAAACGAGGTTATAGGTGAAATGTGACCCTGAATAAATTTTATGCCAAAGGCTTCTTTCATTTTGAAAAGAAAAATATCAAATTTCGAGTATGACACTTTTTCTTTGGAGCAAATTATTTTATTTATGTATAGCCACCAAATGTCAGTTCTGAGTTTTCCCACAATCTAAGTGCAAGATTGCAAGTCACTGCCTTGATGGTCTTCCCAGGCACATTGCATCTAAAATGCAATAGTGTAAGCAACTACAGACTGCTTACAGTCTTTGTAAGAATACATCTTTTGCAGCCATAGTAAACTACCACTTTGTTGCAACTACTCTGTTCTCTCCCCCATGGTCCTGCTCCCTTCTGTACAAGCACCACCCCAGAACAAGTGTCACTGCACTGTCTCAGGACTGACAAAACCTTCACCTATTAGCAGCGGGAAGTCTGAATGGCCTTGGTATTTAACAGAGGACACCAGTTTGTAACTTATAATATTTACTGGCACACCTAGGAAAGCAGAATAAAGATCTATAATGGAATTTAAAAGCCACTAAGAAAATCTCAGGATTTTGGTTTTCTTTAATTTAAACCCAGCATCTTGTTTCCAACTGTTACCAGTATCATGCAGAATAAACACACTGTGCCAATTTCACTTGTTTGAGGTCAGCTCATCCCTGTCCTATTTTCATCCTAATTTTTAATAGTGAGGAATTACTTTAAACATTTACATGGGAAATTTATCCCCAATATTATTCTTGCTAGCATTAGTTATCATGATTGATATCCTCGATCTTCACTTAAATATTTACAGTGTTAGGGGAAACTTCTCAGTCAGACCATTCACGAGATTCCCTGGCAGTCACACTCCAGCCATCAGAGACTTCACCAGGACCGAAGCCCCTTTGCAGTGAGCAGCTCCAGGGTGCCTCTCTTGACTCCCCACACATCTCACTCACACAGCCAGACCAGGTTTCCCACGGCAGTCTCAGATGTCTCATTCCACAGAGCCATATATTCATGGTGGACTAATGTGGGAAAAGCCCGAGCTGCCCGTGCCAGGAGGGACTCTGAACAAAGGAACCCTGGGGGTTTTATCGTAGTCCAAACGCTCGAGACTCTCACATTGCCTACTTAGTCCTTGGCTCCTGCAGTCACTGAGTGTCTGGTCACCTGGCTGTGCCACATGCCCCCATACCCTTCGTTGTGCAAAGGGTGGGCAATTCACGGTCTCCTGCTTTGGGCTCCCACCCAGAGCTCCACCTGCAGCTCCCACTGCAGCTGCACCCCAAGCTACTGCACTCAATGCATTCCACAACAAACTTCCTAGAAGATTTTTGGTGGTTTTTTGTTTGTTTTTGGGTGTTTTTTTCATATTGTGTCAAGCTGTAATACATGACAAATTTTTGCTATTTTCCATGAGAGCCTTTCATTTTGGAGCACGTTACTGTGATGCAACATAGGCAATACACGTAAATTATGAAAACTGAAGATTACGATGTGACACCCTAAAACCTAGCATTCTAATTATGTTGTTCACATAAATACTCCTTGACTTTCCCTTGCTTTTAACCATGATATAATAGATGTATAATGACATAGGTCCTGTTCAGCAAATGACATAGGATATGAATTTTACACAGTGTTCTAATTAAATTGCTAATCATGGTCCCAGTGGCTACGTTTGTCCTAGTAATCTGAACAGCAGCAGGTCAGAGCCTTAACCTCTGGCACATGTATCAGCATGGTCAAATGGTTCATTAGCCTATAAACTGTCCGCTGTTTGGACTGTGAGAACTTCCTACAATCCCTTAACATTGTTCAAGCTGTCAGTATGGCCTGAGACTGCTCTCCAGGCAGGCAGCCTTTTCTGAGAATGGAGAACATACAGCCAGTGAAGGTGGCTGGTAAATGTATGGCTGTGATCAGTGCTGTGATATTTGAAGAATGGAATTTGTCAGTTCCTTTTGATAACCTCTAAACAAAACCAACGTCTTATATAGAAATGGGAGGCATATGAAGCTATACACTTTAGATCAACAGTAAGCCTTTAAATAATCAGTAAGCCTTAACTGTCCTCATAACGCTTAGATCATTTTAAAAGCATGGCATAAAAGAACACTGCAACCTTACTAAAAAACTTCAACATTTAATGTTGAAGTACACAGCTTGAAGTTTTGCTGCAAACAGAAGGCTTATTGCTGATTCATGATGTTATGATTAGAAAAAAACCCTACAAAATTCTAGTCATAAGACCTCCTGAAAAGGAAAAATAGCAAAGCTTAGAAATTATCATATTGTGTGTTCACAAAACACCATCGAAAATTCATGTTATTATTAATAACTGATAAAACATTAATGTGTTAATAAATTTCATCATAATAATTTATTATCTAAAAATCTTATAATTCAGCCTTTAGGTTTATAGCCATAGATTTTAAATGCATATTGCAAGTACTACAGATCTGTATAAAGCCATACGGAACACATGGTATTCACATCTGCAACATGCTCAGAAAAACACAGCTGAATAGACTAAACATTTTCAAACATTAGGAAGCATTCAAATTATTTCTTATACATAGCAGTTACTATTGCATACCTGCACACACACACACACAAATTCACATATACAGAATGCATATGCATATACACACGTATATACAGAAATAATTTTCTGTTCAAAATATAGTTGGATATAAGTCACTGAATTAAAAGAATGCTGAAACAAGCAGTTACACACTCTAAATGACTGCTGCAATGAAAAATTCAGTCTCACAAAGCTTGCACAGTGACTTGAAATATATCATTTTTTTCCAATCCAAATGCTATTTTTCAATTCAGTGGGCCTCAAGCTTTTCAACAAACTGGATCAATTTGAAGCTACTCATTCAAAAGGGTTTCTTAAATGCCAGTCTTAGAATTCAACATGACAGAAGAGACAAAGAGTCATCTTCATTTCCAGTCACAATCAGCTGTGTGCACAGGCCCACATCAGCATGGGGACCCTAGACTGTGCTGTGGGTGCAAGTTGCTCAGGAAGGAGCAAACAGACTTTTTTTCCATGTTGCAAATAGAGGAGGAAAATTGAATAGTTCTTAAAATACAAAGTGGTATATCACTTCTGCTGGACAGCTGAACACTATCATACCAGGAAATTAATAGAAGTGATTGCTTTTCAACTAAGGAAATGGATAGTGACCCCCTCCCATGTATAGGAACACTACCCAGTTTCAGAGACTTTACTTCGTAAGTGCTAAACTCAGCCCTCAACACGAGGTACTTCAGTCTGCATAAGCCTTAACCACACTCAATTGCAATTACACAGCACTAGCACATGCCCGAAGTCTTACACCAAAGGTCTGGGAACAGTCTGGGAGAGAATGCAGTCTCTGACAGCTGTGAAAAACTGCTGCCATGACACCATGCCTGGGAATGGGGAAGTGGTAAGAGAAAGTTCAAAAGACTCTGGAGCAGCTGTTCTGTCTCCAATGCACACCTTTACTCATGTAACCTAGCTCTTTGATCTCTTGTAGAAGAAATTCAGCTGCCTTATGCTGTTTGCAAGCAGAAGGCACATCAGTGCAGATCCATTTGTATGCAGCTGATTTGTTTCTATACAAATGCTTCAAAAATAGGAGAACTAGCTATGCTGGTGAATAGTACAGAAAGAATAAACTAAGTGTAGGAAGCAAAGCCTATATTTCAATAAAGGCCACAAAACCAGGAAAGTACATTTTGTTTTTTATAGGAATAGTAAGAAAAACACAAAAATGGAAGAGATTCTGAGACATTCAGAGGACTGAAAAAGTTCTTTCTGTAGCAGTTTGGACATTTACACATGGAACGTGCAGGATCAAACACAGAGAGTAGGACAATGAAAGTAAAGGTCTACTCAAAGACTTTTCCTGTCTTTAAAGACTGTCAATTTAAAGATTTGACATTCAGAACACAACAGGCACATTTATATTTGATGGATGTACCTTCGCTCTCTCAGTTTTGTTTTTGGGGGCATTTTTTTGTCATCATCTCCTCATTTACTGTAACATAAGCCAGCAGCAGAACTGGTATGTCAGCTGGATACAGTGCCCCACTTTCAACTCTTAGCTCCTCTGAAGCCCAGCAGAACATTGTCTCTCATGAGATGGCACCCCATCTGTCCAGGTTTTTGAAGTGCTGAGCTATCTCAGCCAAGCAGACAGCATCCTGGCACATCTCTCAGAGAAGGCTCTTCACTCTGCTGTAGTGCCACAGAAACTCAGGTATGAAGGTTTAGAGTAGAAAAAAAAAAAAAAAAAAAAAAAAATATTTTTGTTTCTGGAGAAAGTAAAGATACATTGAACTCGCCCAAAAATGTGTTCTGTTCTCACAGCCACAGGTTTATGAACTGTGCCACAAAATAAATTAAGATTCCTGAAAACAGCACATCTGTCTTGCCCTTTTGAAGCTCAATTACATCCAAACAAATGAGGGCATCCTGATGAGTGTCCTTTCCACAGTACAAAAAAAAGCCATAAGTTTTGCTCACAGCCAGTCCCATTGTGTTGTTTTGTCGGCTTTTTATTTTCCCTTTTACAGTGATTTTGATTGATAGTTCTATCAAATCTGTGGTAGTAACCAACTGGCAAACAATGCTCCAGTGGAAAAATACAGCAGAATTTAATACAGATAAAAACAGAGTTCTACAAAAATTTTTTCTAAAAAATGCACAAAAGCCAGCATGGTGTAAGGGCATCTTTTAAATCCACTTACTTAACTTTCTAATAGGCTTATATGGTAAGGCAATACACTGAAAGTGGTAGATATGGTACTCAGATATTATTTATCCTAGAAAATATTCAGTTCAACAGAGCAAGCCATTGAAGTTATTATCCATTACTGTTCCTACGTGAGTATTCAACAAATGTAAAATTTAGACGTATGCAGTAAGCAATCTGACTGTGGCTCATAATATTCTAGATTTTATAAAATCTTCAGAAGCAAATTATTTAAAAATCTTAAATTCCAGTAATTCCATAGGGTTTTATTTTGGAAGGGCCATTGTGAATTGTCACAAGTGGAGAAGACTGAATCATCAACTATTACCACCTTATCTTCCTTTAATGTTAAATATGATTTGGTTCTTTGTGAAAGTCACCCACTTTTGCAATATATTTTGTGAAAAAAAAAACTTTTCATTTTCAGAGAAGAAAAGACATAGCAGTTTTACCTCCTTATAAGCATATTTTGTCATTTGTTACATTAGTAGCCCAACTAGATTACATTAGTAATTTTATAGACCCATAATCTCCGAAGATTTCAGTCAAGAAATCTATTAAATCTACTGAAAAATTATTTTTTTTCTCAAAACATGGTATAGTCCTAGTAATAGTTTTACTCTTTTTGTCATAATAGGTCTCTTAGTACCATCACACAGTTGCAAAATCATTAAGGCAGAGCCTCTGTCTTTTAAAGGATAAGAAAAGTCATAAAAAACCCCTTTCCCAGTAAAGGAGTATATGCTATTGACTCAATTCTAAACAAAGTCATGTTGTACCAAAAATACACTCGATAATTGGGAAAGGTCCTTCTATTTGTAATTTACAGCAAAGAATTGAAGTAAACATATACTATGTCATTTACTCTTTTCTTTACCCTGAATCAGATTTCCTCCCCCCCACCCCCATCAGTGAGTATCTGAAATCTGGTGCTAATTAACTGTAAGCTGAGATAGCTGCTAGACTGCAAGAAGTCTCTTGTCAGGTTAAGGGCTCTCTAGATATTTTTGAAATCTGAGTATAGAAGCTTTAAAAATTAACCCTAGAAGAAGCATTAAAATCAGAGTATACCAATTAAAAAGTCTGCTGAATCAAGAAGAAAGTTTTTTACTGCCTCCACCAGAGTTTGAATCTGGACCTTGAAGACTGGTATGGAAAAACATGACCAATGGAAGTGGCATTACATAAATCCCTAAAGACTGTAACACTCAAAATCTTTCTCTGCACAGGTGTTGTACAAAGCCTTTCTGTGATGCAGCACACTAAGAACCATCTTTTAAAATATTGTTCACGCTTGTAAGAGGAAAAGCTGAGGAAATACACCACAGGATCTTCAAGCAAGCATTTAAAAACTTCTGCAAACATTATGATCCTGAATAGTATTATTAAGCCAAATCTACTGTGATACCCTGGTGATATCAGTTTGTTGCACCTAAATTCCTCTGATGGCTCATTTACAGTCCCATTTTAAAAATTTCATAGGTGGAAATTAACAGTATTACAAAGGTTTGGGTTTTTTCCCCAATTATGAGTAAATATTACTGATAAAATTACAACAAAACAAAAACAAAACCAAGCAAATAAACAAATTAAAATAAATAAATAAATAAAACAAATAAAACAAAAATCTAAAAATAAGTATAACAGATAAAAAGAAAGAAACAAGCTTTCTATGTATTTTTGAGTGAAACTGGTTGTCCTGGTCTGTCCCTTCAACTGCATGTCTTCTCACTGGAAGAAAAGGCGAAGTGATGGATTTTGCATTCAAAAACACAGATACATTGTGCTCTTTTATTTTTTTTATAAATGCCTACAATGAGGCAGAGAATAAATGACAAGGAAAGGCTTATCATTAATTGTGGGCATTGTGCCAGTTGACTCCCTCCACACAATGCTTTCTCAGAATCTGAGAAAAATTAAAGATGTAAGAGAGAACATCAGAAAGCCTACCAAATTTTTATGCAAGTATTAAAATGAGAGGCGAATCAGACGAGGGTATATTTTTAAGAAATTCTACGCCACACAAAGAATAAGAAATTAATTAATTGCATAAGAAATACTGTATGCATACATTAGGCTTTTCTTGCACTGACAAAACAAATACAGACAGAAACATTTTTACATTGCAAATCTAATTCCTAGGTCAGGCTGAATACATATAAAGAAAAATGCCTCAGTGTAGCAAATTAATAAATATTTCTGGGTGAGGATCAGATATTTAAGCTAGAAACAACTAGATTTTTTGCCTGTTGTGCATGTCAAGTTATCTAAGAGTTAATACAAATTTAATATTTAATGTTAATAGACTGGCTGGTGTTCTCATGTGTTCGACATTCTTAGCATGCTAGTAAAACCAGAACTGTCACTCCTATTAGAAAAAAAACACAACAAAATATCACAGGCACAGTGGATCAATCTGGTTTCAATATTTTGAGATATGATTATTTAGGTGAACAGCAGTTTTTATCCAGTAAGTTCTCCTTGCACATTTTAAATGAGCATCTCAGTAGGACAGAGGAAACATAACAATCAGAACAACTCATTCATACGTGACAATATAAATGATTCCTTCCAATGCATTGATGAAAAACACATTTCTATTTGTTCAAGGTATCACACATCATAGTAGAGAATCCTTTAGACTGAGTCCATTCATCAGAGCCAGCCAGCTATATTAGCAGATGAGTTACTGGAACACTACACAGCTCTTTTTTCAGCAGCAAAATTGACTGTATTCACAGGTTAAAATGTAAATAGTAGAAACCGTATTGCAACATGAATAGTATCATTGCAATATAATAGAAAAAAAGGAATAAATGAATAATCATGTAGCCTTTCTCCTAAATAGGCTCCTATTGAAAGTTCCCAACAAAACTTCAAAGTAGAACAAAACTTATCTCACATCTGTGCACATTCACTAGCATCCCAGCTGAATCCAATACATTATCAGAGAAAGTCAGAATTCATGATTTTGGAAAAAAAATATTGTGGGGTTTTTTTGCAGGGAAACAACTCTCAATTAATGCCAACCCTAATTTAATCCTTGATGGAAGACATTCACAATCCCTTAAAATAAGAATCTGATTAAAAAGAGGAGAAAAAAATCAAACAAAAAACTAACAAACAACAACAAAAAAAAGACCAAACAGCTGTATGCACTTTAATCTTCAGAAAAGCATGTGTTCTGAGAATCGTGTTTGTTTTTAAAACATCTGTAGGTATTTTATAGAAAATTACATTCTGCAAAAAACAACATATTGCAATTACACATCACACAAATTTATATTCTCATCCTTTGCCTACCATACCAATACTTCATCTAAAATTGATATAATGAACATATGCACCACCTACAAGTCATTATTATAATTAGAATACATTTTTTACTTGAAAACACTTTTATTTGTAAGAAGAAATAGGATTATTTTAGCTAAATCCTTATTTTGTAGTAATCATACTCTTAAAAAAAACCCTGCAACTATGAACAGAAAGTAGAAAGCTGCATAATTCCCATTTGAACAGAAGGCGTGAATGATGTGTATTTATAAGAAAATATCTTTTAAAGAGATCACCTTTTCCCCTTTCTATCCTAGCTTCAGTATAACAGTCCTTAATACTATTGGCATACACCTGTCAATTTATCAATGTCTATTGAGTTAGGTAGCCAAGTGTGGGAAAACCATGTGATAATCAAATCTCTCTGTCTAAGGGTATATTTGAAACTTTCTACTATCTTCTGAACTCTTATGCTCTTCGGCTTTCAGCTTAATTACCCAGATGTTTTCACAGATGAACACTGACTCCACCAGCTACTCTTGCGTGGAGGAGCAGGCTGCTGACAGGTGGCTGTGCCACACTTGCCGTTCTCACAGACAGAGAAAAGCACAATGCACTTCACAGGCTGGGAAGCCGGTGATACACATCCCTCATTTGCACTCTGATGTGACTTTTTGCTCTCTACAGTGGCACTGCTGGCAAATGAGACAGGAGCTCTCTCCCCACACTCCACAACACATCAGTAATGCTCCGTAATTCATGCACTGCTTCCAACAGAGGAGCTGCTGGCTTCCACTGACTCACCGTGCAAGTGGATGCTCACACCAGTGGGAAATGAAAATTGATTCCTGCAGATACACTGCACCAGGTGGTTCAAGTATTTTTCCTGGATATGATGGAGGTGGAAAGGGAAATGGGAATCAGGGTCTGCAATAGAGAAGGGTCTGCAATGGAGAGATAGGAACAGCATCACTTAAGTCAGAATGTCTTTTTTTGCTGTTACAGCTCCCAACTAGAACCACTGAACTCAATCAGATCTGAGGGTAAACACAAGTTGTTTCTTTATGTGTTAAGTAGAGCACACAGATCTTGTATAGTAATGAGTAATCTATTATTTCTGTGCCTCCCTCAGAAAGTCTGTACCTTAACTATGCTTCAGAGTAACCCTGAGTTGGTGATACCATAGACCCAAAAATCAAATCACAAAAGATCAAAGAACAGATTAGAAAATCATTTTCGGCATTTAAAAGTCAAAAAAACTTAATGATCACACATATGCATCTACAGGACTCAGACAAGAACCCACATTTCTTAGGCCTTCTCAGGTGAAAAATAGAGTATTTCCAAATTAGGCATCTTTTAAATTGAAGGCACTGCAAAAACATACAATGCCAAATCACATTCTATCTCTATATATTGCTATTTATTATAACACTCATAGAAAGAAGAGAACTGGCCTCCTAATCCAGATATGTCTAAAAAATGTTCAAAAGTTTCTGTCAAGATGAGTTAGTCTTAGAATTTTATCTCTCTGCTGGTTATTAAACCTGACTATGAAAATGTTAGGATGTTTTTCCTGGAGCAGCAGTTAAAAGACAACACACTCAAGTGACAACGTCAAGTTGTGTAAGATGAAGACAATGAATGTATACACAACACAGATTCTCAGTGAGTGAGAACAGACATTCAGAAGTGGTTCAATGAGGGATCTAAAACGCATCCTTCCCATATGGAAAAAAAACCCCATATTCCCATCCTCACTTGAGTAAGGAAGAATAAACACCTGGATGGTATATGACAGCTACTGAAATTCAATCTCTCTTTTTGTCATCTAATTAGCATGATAATGTATGAAACTCCTCAAGTAGTAAATATGTGACTTAATGACTACAATGATAAGTTATGAAATCACATAAGAAAATGAATGCAAGACAGGTTAATTTCTTTTTTTTTTTTTCATTTTTTTTAATACCTTCCACCATCCTTCAGCATGTACAGAGCAACAATATTGGTCAAAATACAAAAGTTGAATGTGAATTCACATGATTAAGAAGATTCATTTCTCCTCCTCATCCAAAATATGAACATATTTCAAGCCTCACTAACAGTTATTAAAAAATGACATTTCCAAGAGTATAGATTCACTGCCCAGAGTCACTACATCTGTTGTGCGGGTGCCTTAAGCTTTGCTGTGCAGTTGCAGAGCCAGATTGAGCATGCCCAGCAATATGTTCAGCAAGTGATGTGTTTCTGCTGTCTCTTGTCCTTATATATATATATATATATATATATATATATGTATATCTATATATATATCTACACACGTGTTTTGACAATGCTCTAATATGAAGGACATTGCTGTAAGGAGCAATCTTTTTTGCAGCTATAATGCATAGTCTTTCAGAAAACCATGAATGGCTAGGAAAGTTATTGTATTTAGGAAACATTGCCTTATCAAATCTTTACCTATGCTTACTGTGTGACCAGTAAATCCTTTCTTTCTAACAATTCCCATTCACTACTTAATGTGCAAAGGGAATGTATGTGTTTATAGACACAGTCATTTGCTTTATTAGAAAACATTACTGACAGCCCTTTGGGAACATAAATACCTGGTGGTTATTTTTGGCTTTTTAATACTAAAATGAAGACCTCAGTTTTCGTATGTGCAATAATAGTGTTGTTACTGTAAAAACAGATTTGTGCTACTCAGACCTTATACTGTTTTCACAGTAGGCCTGGTTACATGAATTCTAATTATCTTCAGCAGAAAAAGAAGTGGAAAACTCTTGGAGTCATGAATTTCTAATGTATAACAGTTTATTCTCTGTAAATAACTTACAGAGATTATACAGAAGATAGTGTTTCCCCTTCCAGAAAGAAAGTAATTATTTTCATAGAATTTACTGCAATAAAGATTTGTGTGAAAGACCCTAGTAGTGAACACCAAATGAATCTTTCAGTTTAAAAAAAAAATAAAGCAAATGAATACCTCAGAAAGCAGCTAACAGCTAAAGAGGGAAACAGATATTTTAAATAAAGATTCATAAAAGCATACAGTTCATCTCCAAAAGCAGCCAAAGCTAAGACTCTAGCTCAGCAATAGCTCAGTAATATTTAACTTTTTGCTCTGCAAGGAATTGAGGTGGCTATTTGCAGCTTCTGAACCAAAGCATGCAGTTTTGCTAAGGAACAGGTTAACAATCCTGATTTTTATCTTTTTTTTTAGAGAGAGTAACCCTATTCCATTATCGGAAAAAAAATGGTCAAGAGATATTTTCTACAGCTCCCATCTATGTGAATTTGATTAAAATGCTATGGTTTAAGTGTAGCTGATCTAAAAAGAATCTTTGTTTTTGCTGAGGCCTCTCAATCTACTAACCATAAATTTCTAGAAATGAATTGTTCTGACATCCTGCCCCCTAAGAAGGATAGAGAGTAATAGATAAGGTATTACTACAATATAAAAACTTTCCTCACTTTTCTTTCACAGAATTTATGGCTTTTCTATCCACTGTAACTTAGACTCCTTTTTTGCCAAGTGTTCATACTAGTCCTTCTGTGAAATAATTTATATGAATATTCACTATCACCTCTTACTGTCACTGGGTTGTTACATCAGGAACAGAACTCCAGATGAAGAAGAAAGCTGTGAGGGTTGGGGATTTTTTGTCGGTTGGGTAGGTGGGTGTGTGGTGGTTTTTTGTTTTTGTTTTGTTTGTTTTGGTGGTTTTGTTGTTGTTCTTGGTTTTTACTGTTTTGGCGGGGGGGGGGTCCTTTGTTTAATTTTGGTTCGTTTGATTTTAAATTACAGTAAATGAAATACCAACTATCACTTTAAAAGGAACTTGGGCAGTGCAAGATGCATTTTGGAAACAAAAATACAGTAGGTTACTAACATTCAAATTGCACATTAGT
This sequence comes from Luscinia megarhynchos, assembly GCA_034336665.1. Lineage (NCBI taxonomy): Eukaryota > Metazoa > Chordata > Aves > Passeriformes > Muscicapidae > Luscinia > Luscinia megarhynchos. The sequence goes on along the minus strand of JAPFBE010000003.1, from coordinate 52,430,775 downwards.
AAACTTTCCTAAGGAAGACTAAATTAAGATTTCTAGCTTTCATAGGTCAGAATCACACTACATTTGCTATTTAATATTCAGTACTTCCTCAGCTTCTGACTTCCACAAACAATTAAACATTTCTGTGTTTGAAGATGTGTTTTGAAATGTACTTTAAGTAGTTAATTAAACAAGTTAGAAAGTGAGGAAAAAAGTTTTAAAAGTTATTGTGCTTAAAGAAGAGATAAAATGGATAAGAAGAAATTCAAGTATGCATTGAAAGTGTAATTGCCTCATGATACTACTGCATTTATGGTATTTAGATAGCAACAGTCATAACTCCTATTTTCTACCCCACTGGAGTTTCTGCTACCAGTAACAGCAGAAAACTATTCAAGCATTCATGACTTTTTCCTTTAAGACACTGCTACTGTGTCACACTATGAATATGAGCAAGCTAACAAATGCACATTCCCAGTTTTTTACACATTGAGAACTGCTTACAGAATTACAGAAAAGCTGTAAAAGAGAGAGAATATGATGATTAAGACATTTGTAATACATTCTATCAGTTCTGTTTCTTGTGGCTTCTCCATGTTCTGTCTCAAAGTTTTGCTCTTCTACTTTCTCCATCTTCCTCAAAAACTTCCTGAAACACCACAGGACAAACTGAGACAAGCATGATTGGACAGTAAAATATTTTCAGTACACTCCAGGAAGCCCCCAAACCACAGTCTAAGCACTTATGCTTACACAACTGTGGAATAGCACAATGGGTGGATTTTGTAAGAAATGGTGAATTCCAGTAAAACCAACCAAACATACACATTAATTCTCTTCCCATTCAATTTCACAGTGGAATATCCATCTCTAAAAACTGAAGAATTTTTTTTAAATTCTGAATACTTATTCTTTTCAGATAAAAATATTAAGAGTCACTGCATTATAATGACAAAGCAATGAATTATTATATCAGTTTACTCTAAAATAAACACCATGTAGATTATTGGGTAGGGAGATGAGAGCCTGCATCATCCTTTCACCCATGGAAACCAAACAATTTAGGACATTTGTCATACTCCTTGCTTTCATAAATCTCCTGTTAAACTCATCATCCAGTAACAATATCAGTCAGATAATTAGAGCATGTTTGAATGCTGTTGGTCTAATTTACAGCACAGAGTCCAACACTTAAGGCAGAAGAGAGTTTTGTTCCACTGTTCAGTGCTGTAAATTTCATTGTTCATAAAAAATATTTAACAGTGGCAACTACTGTTATTTAATCATTTAAGTTCACACACTTTAAGAGGAAACAGAAGCTGACATGAGATTGCAAGCAAAGCAGTCTCCTACTTTTGTCAAATCAAATAAAAATGAATTTTAAAGATACTTTAGTGCTCCAGTTTCAAAATGAGTTGTTACTATCTTTTGTAGCACTTCTAGAATAAAAGAGAAGCAGACTGTGCTGAACATTCATCCTGACTATCCTAGAATTTGAAACTCTAGATAGGTGTATCTTCATTTAACCCATAATATAAATCTGTTTCATTTTATGTAACTATGATCCAGAAGGGGGAATAAACATGTCAAGCCAGCATTTAGTAAGCAATGGATTAGGTACACTATCCTGCTTTTTGAAGAAAGCTTCTCTTTGCCAAGATACAGGCACAATGCCTGTAAGGATTGTAAACAACATATATGTTTCCTTCTGCACTTCCATAGTAGAGAATTTAATTTATCCTCCCAAAAATAAGGTCAGGTATATTTAAGTAAGAAACAGCAGCAACAACAAAATGAAAACAAAAAAATACCCAACAAAAACGGGTGCTTGAACTATTCATAATTTTACAGTTGATAAACTATTGGTCTTAAAAAATATAGATTTCCTTCTAACCAGCACTTGAGATTATCTACCTATTAAAAAAAAAATTAAAAATCAAGAGTCATTGAAATAGAGGGAGAAGATCAAGTATTAGAGATAGAAGACCTTGCAAAAAGCATTCTAGGAAAACTTCTTCTTGCTTAGACATTTTTAACCCTTAGCTAGTGCAGATTATAAATTACACTGCTGCAGATTGTTCACTTAAGAAGACCATGTGAAAATATCATAATTAGGCAACTTTCCCTGATGGCCTGCTGAACCTTGTACACTTTCAGAATCCAGGTGTTTAATTTAACTCCTTGGGCAGAAATTCTGTCAACATGTTCAGATCTGACACGAGAGAATGACCAGGGAAGGTCTTTGTGCTATAAAACTCTTACACATCTGCATAAGGTGGCATTTACAGGAGGCTTGGGTGACAGCTAGTAGATGTTGCCATTTTGCAGATTCAGTAGTAGTTGGTGCTGCTTTGGTAGGTGAGGGGCTGCATTTCAAATTTAAGTTTAATTAAACACTTTTTCCTATATAGGCTTCCTAGATGTGCAGAGACAGAAAAAAATATTTTTTGTTTCTTTATGTGCAACGTATTTTTCCTAGTATGAGGTAGCTGAAATGTTTAGATAGTAACACTTATTCCCCATTTAAAAAGGATGATTTTTCAGATTAAATAATTAAGAACTGTTTGAGCAGAACTTTTTTGCAAGAGATGAAAGTACAAGTAAAACAATGTTTTTTGCTAAAATTAAAAAATATTTGTGATGGTCATTACATAAAAAAAACCACTGTGGATATGTTTTAGAGACAAAATCTGTTGAAAATGAATGCCTAAGATGATAAAGTTATGAATATACCAATATTTTTAAGATTTAGAAATAAATCTTAACTGACATCTTAATGAAAACTTGTTATGCTGTGCAGAATACCTGCTTGTTCAAAAGGAACTCAGCATGTGAGGATAAGAAAAGCAATAAAGAAGGTTGAGAGATTAAAGCTCACCACTTTACAGGTCTGGAATATTTATCTACTTATTCTATTTTTAATTCATCTGACCATCTTCCCTCTGTCTGGCCCATTTGGCATACACTTTTTGTCTGACCTTACTGTCTGGAGATCATCTCAAAATGACAACAGAAAACACAGCATGCTATGCAGTATGCATCTCCTAGCTTTCCACACATAGAAGAAAACAAAATAAATAAATAGTAAAGTCACACAAGTCAAGATCTTTTTCCAATCACTTTTAAAGAAGGAAAGAATAAAACAGTGACATTTTCTATGTCTCATTAGAGAACACCATAAATAAAAAAATACGTACTCATGTCACATCAACACACGACTATTTGACTTTCTTATAAATGAACTGCATGCCTAAGGATAAGATTCTCTGCTAGCAACATGCACAGACCATTACATCTCTACAAAGCCGAAGGAGATGATTTTTTTAAAAATCCAGTATATCTACAATACAGTTATACTAACACTAATACATACATTTTTTTATGGAGATGTTAATAACTGCCTGCAATAGTTTCACTGATATTCATTTATATTCCGCTCCACCTCTTGGCAAAAAAACCCAAACCCTTCAGCATTGGTATTATATGAAAGTGTATTTTTTACTAATATCAAGTTTAAAAAATCACTCTTGGAAAAATTACCACCTTTGCCTGTTTTACTGCTGTTATGGTTTTATTTGCTTTACTTAGGACTGTAAAAAACAGAATTCTGCTCTACAGCAAGAAGGATGCTGCAACTGCCCATAAGTGGTAACACACTGCTTAGAAAAGAACTATATATTTCAATATGGAACTAAGAGAAAATCACCATTTGTTTAGAGATTGCTGATGCTTGAGTAAGGACTTTGTTTGGTTTAGCTTTACTATTTCAATAACAATTTCGGAATCTATTTATAGTTTATTTCACCTTTTAATAACTGACTTCATTTCCTCTTTTAAGTTGGTTATTCTTTTATATAGACACACTACTAGTTTTAAATAGGTATTTTATTATTTTCTTTTTTTTTTCCTCTAATAAACTAATAAAACTCATCTTGGTCATCTCGCAGGCTTTCTTAAAAAGAAAAACAAAACGAAGAGAATTCACTCATATATCAGTTTAACACAGTTAAACATACAACATTAGAATACAAATTGAATGTGTACACACATGGATCTTAATTGGTCTAGCAGATTTTCAAACTGTTCCTATACAGCTGTTGAAGAAATAAAATAAATTAGCCACAAAGCTTCATCTGAGCAGGCAAAATAGGTTTTCCCTCTCTCGTCTGTGTCCTATTGCAAGTATCTCTCTTTTTAAGGTCTGATCTTCCCAGCCAGAGAGCTTGCAGAGATTATCAAACATGGCACAGGTGATTTCTAAAACATCCCTGCAGCTACTGACAACCATCTCCCATCTGACTATCCACTATTCTCGCTGTCCAAATTTTCAATTTCCTCAGGAACACATTTTCATAATCAACCCTCACATCCCTATTTAAACTTGCCATCTCACTGTCTGCCACTAAAAAGCTGTACAGTTCTAACCCAGGCAGTATTACTGGGGCACACGTAACTGAAAATATGAAGCCTCTAACTCCTCTCATATAGAAAGGCAGAAAGCTTCCCTGATCAGCTCAAAATCTGACTCCAGCTTTCACTGGAGTATTACCACTATTCCAGAGTGAGATGATCCATGAAACATCTCCTTAATTATTGTATTGTATCCCATTAAGCATTGCAATTTGCAACAACCTCTTTTTAGTTTTTTTTTTTTTTTTCTCTCCATGCCAAATTTCACAAAAGTTTATTCTGTCATATGTGGCTTTACAAAGACATAAAAAAACTTGCTTGCATTTACAACCCTTTTTTTGAACACAATTTTCAAAAATACGTTTACTGTGCAGTCATGCTTGTGGTGGAGTGACCTTGGGTGTATACCAGGTACCTACCCAAACACTATCACTCTGCTTCTCAGCACAATGAGTGGAGAAAACAAGAAACTCAATCTTAGCCAAGTCCAAGTCCAATTCAATGACTCTTGAGGAAAATGAGACTGCCTTATTAAGCTGCTTAATAAAACTAAGTCTGCCCATTTATGCAAGTAATATGCTATATAGTCAGATATCATCAAGATTTAAAAAAAAAAAAAAAAAAAAAAAAAAGGAAAGAGGAAAAAAATTCAGCAAACTACCCAAGCATAATTTGGCTAAAATGAAAGTTATTCTACAGCAGTCAGGGATCAGAGACATGAAAGCAGTTTTATTCTGATCAATTCACAGAATCACAGCAGAAAGCAGTCAGACAGAGTCCACCACTAGCCCAAGAAACCTGACCTCCAGGGCTGGGATCCTATCATGTTTGAGACCCAAACAGAACCAAGATATTATTCACTCACAAATTAATCATTGCCATTGTCAAAGCTGCCTTCTAAGGAAAGGGGTGAATGAATTAGCAAGAGGACTAACTTCAAAGGGTCCTTTACAGAGAAGACATGTAAATAGCAGTGCTTTGGTTAACAGTGCCCATCAGCTGCCTTTTTCCCAACAAAGATCTATTATTTGTCAATAAAATAAAACTATGATCAATTACAGATAAGGCATCTGCTCTCTGTATTGGTCATTAGGTTTTGAAATTTGCATTATCTGAAGAGTGCACTGTGACTTTAGGCTGAGACACATCTTTAAGAAAATCTGAAGGAGCTTCATGGGAATTAATTTGTCTCATTTTTTTTAAATACAGACGAACAAACAACTACAAAACAAAACAAACACCCAACCAAAAAAAAAAAACCAACAAAAAAAACCAACCTGGGACTAATGAAAACACTTTTCTTCTCTAGACTCTGATAACTCCATAGGATTTCGCCTCTCCAAGCCTATTTCCAGCCACTTTACTGGAGTCCAACTTGACTTAATGATTCTAGATGATAAGAGAATGCAAGTAGTTAACTCCTACATCACTTTGCAAGGTGGTGTTCAGTAAAGGGAATGCAGGAAGGCACTGCCTCTTCTGTCAGGCCACATTTTCAGAGGCATGTCACGTAGAAAAAAAGGCTTGAGCTCTGCAAGCAGTAGAAAGCTCAGATTTACTCAGATTTGCTCAACAAAAGATAGCACAGTCTATCTAACTCTAATTGCCACCAGGTACAGAACACACCCAGGAGGAAGCAATACATCGGATGAACAACTGGCGCTAATTTGGGCAGGATTATCTCCGCAGTTGTGCCATATTCTCCTACTCCACTTTCAAGATGAAGTCTCAAGCCATCACTGAGGTAGACTGTACAGACAGAGGAGGTTGTTTCTGATTGCTTAGAAACTTCCCATGAGAAATAGCTTCTTCAAGGAAAAAGAAGATTTCTCAAGGAAATTTGTGAGCACAGTAACATACCCATTGTGGGTACCCTGTATCTACCAGGAAAGCCTGGCTTGCTACTGTCTTGATCATTGTTTAGTGATCTGTACCTGGAAAAATAAGCATGAAATGATGTTTTTTTCTAGTTCAGTAGCATTTTTACACTTACTTTACACCACGGTAAACAATTACACACTTTGAAAGACAGTGGAAGGTGTGAAAGGTGTTTTTACCTGTTCTTCACTGCTTCTCAGCAGAATACAAGTATAAAACTGATGCCAACTGCCTGCAGTAAGAATCACTTGTCTCCATCCAAGAATTTCAAAGCATTTTTCAAACAACCAATTTCCTCTACCTTCACTCAAAACAAACAAAACCACCCTATATTAGGATATCGTCAAACAAAGCAAGCCACAAAAAGTTCCCTAAGGTCAAAGATAAGTCAACTGATGAAACTCCTATGTCTCCAATAGATCTTATTCCCAAACCCTTATGTTAAACCTGCACTTTGTAATGGCATCTTCCACAAAGGCCCTAATTTATTTTTCTACATATTGCGGTTGCTCCATCTCTCCTTTTCCTTTTCTGCAGGCCATAAAAAGACACACTAATCCTCCTCTCATACAAATGCCTGGTTTTTTCTGACATTCTGATGTTCATGTAGATGTGGGTTTGTACTTCTTCCCTTTTCCTCACAGTGGGTGAAGCTTAAGTTATCTTTATGTTGAATGATAGGATAAACACAAAAGCAGAAAGAAACAAACAAGATAAAAAAAGAACAAGATAAGCAACAGCAAGAAGTTTCACAAATCTCCTCAAATGATGATGCTGGGCTGTGACAAATCAGGCTTGCATAGTTTCTGTCATAAGCTAGCAAAAAGACAATACAACTTTTAAAGGTCATCCCTGTTTTCAAAACTCTGCATTAAAACAAGATGTTGCCTTTAATTGTGTTTTACTGGCAAATAACTGTGTTCTTCTTCCTTTTTCCAAGTGCTGATAAGAGTCATGTGCTCGTGAAAGACGGTTGCCACTTTTAGGGTAGATAAATTTCATTAAAAAACAAGCACCAGTTAAGAAAGCAGCAGCACTTCTGTTATGAGATGGTGCCATTTATCTCTTACAGAGACCAATCAGACCATGTTTTCTCTAAGAAACCAGTCAAAATCTCCAATCCTTTTCAGAGAAAAAGTCATACTCATCATTCACACATGCTTATATCCAGCTACATGTGAATTAAGAACTTACCAATGCACAATTATCCCTGCTGTATGTGTCCCTCCAGCAGGTACTTATTTTTAAATCACATTAATTGTTATGCTCAAGTATGGCACTAGCTAATTATATCTCAAGTTATGTAATTTCATAATAAAAATCCTCTCTAAGCACATGGTATATGTATACATATGCTTACAAAATGATTTTAAAAGTGTAATTCCAATATTGTAGCAGTAAGTGCAGACTAAAAAAGGTTTAAGTATTTTCTGTATGTCCCATGGGAACTCATCTTAGAATTTTCTCCTCCATGAGACTTTAGCAGACAGCCATTTTTCTTTTCTCAATGCCATTTATTGCAGTAAAATAGTGCTTGCTTATCATAACTGGTCCATGTGCATCATGAGGATGAGATGACCTCTGTCCTTAAGTCCTTTCCTCACTTCCTCCTCGTACAACCTGTCAACATCAGGAAATTCAAAGCATAACAATTATGACACTTAGAATCAAAACCATTTTGCCATGACCCTATTTTTTTCTTCAGAAACAACAAACATTACCAAGTCAATATTTTGTGAGAAAGAAAGCTGAACTGGATCTCAGGACAACGCAATAGAACTACCATGGTGAGATGTGTGTGCTATCAGCCATACAGGGACTTAAATTAGAAGTGGTCTTATTATGCAAACAGTAGTCTCTGGTATGCAAATAAATACAAACAAAGCAAAACAAAGGGCTCTTGAATAGTACCAGCTGCTGCTGGCAGTCAAGAAATAATTTCTTACAATCACTTAAAAATAAACAAGACACACAGACTCATTCTAAACATGATTGTCATATATATACCTAAAGTGGTCACTGATATGACAGGAATGCTTGTAAAATCCAAAAGTCTACAACAACTGGTGGCCCTCTAATAGCACACATTCTAGTTAATCTACCTGTCTTGCCACTGGGTCATCACCACCAACACAGCTATATAGGCTTTCATTAAGGTGGCAGAATTTAATTGCATAAACCAGTTTACAAAATCAGGGTAGCCTAATATACATAGAAGTAAACTTGAAGCAGAGGACAGACCCAAAGGACAGACAAAGGACAGAAAGTGCTGGTTTGAAGCTTTATTAGAAGCCTTCATTTACTTTTCCTCTGCCCCCCCTACTGAAATAGAGAGGAATACATGTAGTTTTGAGAACAGCTAGGAGCCAGTACCAAAGAAGAGACTCTAAGTCCCCTTTTGTTTTAGAGCTCTTGCAGCAGCAATACTGAATCTGCATTACAATGCTTTGCCTCTGGGCAGCAGCAATACCATAGTATACTACCTTAACTATAAATGTTTAATCACTGCCTATGATCTCAGCACAGTCCACCAGTTTCATTTTGTGAGCATGGGCCAAGCTGTGCAGAAATATCCTAAATCAAGGTTTAACAGCATCAGTTAGAAATTATTCTGGCTGTGAATCCTCTTATCTCCTCTTATTCATACTACCCAGCTCTGAAAGCGGCCTGCTTTTCCAGCACAACTGTTTTACCTAAAGATGCACCCCACAATGCAGAGCACGTAGACAAGCAAATTAACTCCCAGTCACATTAATGTTATCTAGACTTCAGTGATATCCACACTCCTACAAGCTACAAAGCCAGCTGTCTGTTTTCTCTGAAGCTTAAAAGTCATAGTAGGACCCAGAAAAAGCGAGAAAATTAGACTGATCAATTTCATTTAAACAATGCTGGTTTGTGTAAAAAGAGGCTTTCTGGTAAGTAAAAAAGAGATTTCCTTATTCACTGGAAGAAAAGGAAAAACTGGAAACAAGGCAGGATATAATGGGAAGGTCCATTATATGATATGTTAAACTGAATATTCAGACTCCTGGGGCATAAATATGTAACAAACTGACTTTCAACATCCTGTGGGCTAATTATGAGCAACTGCACTAGAAATCCTGAGTGAACTATTCACCTTCTGCATTGACAGAAATGCACTGGCATAACCTGACTTTAATAAAGGATTGATATCTCCAACATCGTGTTTTAATGAATTCTGATTTGATATTAGCAACAGCTTGCCCCATATTAGTGTACTGGTGATGGCTTCCTACAGCTTCTCTTTGAAAAAGAAATTAAATTAGGATCATAGAACAACAGATTTTGTAAACTCTAGTGAATAATCTAAAAGACTGGCACTGATCTATAAGAAGTCTATAGGACATTAATACAAGGATAATTTCGTGGCCCAGAAGTTAAATAATTAATTCTGTGGCTGTGAAATGAGTGCTAGGGATTAATGTCTGTCTATATTTTAGACAGTTAACTGGATTTGCAAAATATACAAAACTGCGTAGCCCGTCACCAGGTAATGCTATTTTCTTGGTACTTCATCGGATGATTCTCCTGTGCATGTGTGCAATTTGTGCAGTTCTTTTAGCAGTCATTTAGTAGTTCTACCTGAGTTTGGATGATATATCTCTGAGCAACCATTGCATGATATTTGGAAAATTACTGCATCGTGAACCCCACTGCTTCAACTGAGGCTACAATCTACTTTTCAGAAGTGTCCTTTTAGTTGCTCCCACAAACATGTGCCACAGATCTGATCAGCTGCTTTTAAACAAGAAATTGCTTCATTCTAATGAATGGTTTGTGATTCTTTGCTACATATGTCTTTCCACTCTAGCAAAATGGAGTTGAAAGAGATTTTACTGGTAGAGGGCACAATTATTCCTTCTCCCGACCAACAAGAGAAAGCCACTCAGATATCTGGTATGTAGAATTATTATCTTTATTTAAATATTTCCAATTCATTACAGGCTTTGTACTGGCTTATTCCACTAATTTCTTATCTTATATTCCACAAAACAGTTTGAGATTTATACATTGCCCTTTGTCTATTGCTTTATTAATACCTATCTTCCTTTTAAAATTTAAAAACTAAAACAAGCCACAAACAAACAAATAAAGAAAAAAAAAAAAAAACTACTCCCTGATTAGATACAGGCCTTCTTACCTCTTATTTTCAAAGATAAAAAATAAAAAGGGGGTCAGTAAGAAAACCTTGCAGTGTTTGTCTGCTTTCAAACATCATGCATCTTGTATAACAGGTCAAGCTTTTAACTTAATTCTACACTCTGCTCACTGTAACAAGACAAAAAGATAAGGGCCCAGATTCCAGCTCCAAAAAAAAAAACATGTGATGCATTTTGGAAGCCCACTCTTCTCACCTCTTCCCTCCACTGAAAGCAAGGGGCATACCTGTTTTGATATTGTTGTTGTGAAGTGCTCATTAAATTATTGCTCATAGCAGGGGGCAAGGACACTTTTGACTAAATCTGTTAGCCAGCCTCCTGCAGTGACTCTCCTCTGGATGCCCCAGCAGGCATCTCTTTGATGTGCTTATAATAGATGGAATACAACTGGGAGAAATCAGAAAGGGCAATGTTGACAACTGTCATAGCAGGTTACAGCTTGAATGGCAACAGAGCAGAAGGTCTCTCCTCTCTCTGTTACTCTCATACCTCAGATCTCCTTAGCATCATTTCTGGTAGGCATCCAATCTCCATTAGCAAGAGATTCTGGAAAATTGCATTTCTTCCTATATTCTCTCTCTCTCTCTGCTGTAAATCTAATGCACTGTTCCAGGTCTTCTAGATTAAATGGTTTTGCAACTCTAACAGCATATCCACCATGATAGGCAAAGTGCCAAGATATAATTGGTGATGCATAACAGAAATTACAAGCCATATTAATGGAGGATATATTTCAAGAAAAGAACTATTTTCATTCCACAAGCATTTTTATGCCATTAGGTAAAGGGCAAAAAAGTTAATACTACTAAATATGGTATAATTCCTCAGCAACCATTTTTATCTGATGAATGCTATATATTTATGCCATCCTGCAAATTGCCTCCTAAATTATCTCATTTTGTCAGCACTAGAAAATTTGGAATATGTGACAACTTTAAAATATTGACTAATAGCTGATAGTTTTGCATACTGCTTCATATATTGTGAAAGCACTTTTTTTTTAAATAAAACTTTTTATGCATTAAAATACACATGCAGACTCATTTAATTCATAATAGTAACTTTAAATTCCCCTGAAGACAGGAAAATTATATCTCATCCCTGTTGCAGGCATTTCAATATCTAATAATGTTTTCAGCTCTTTTTAACATGTTCCTTTGCAATATCAACCTTTAAGATGAAGGCTTAAAACACTTAAAGGCTTAAAACTTAAAAACAGTTAAGACACATAACACAAGCTGTTTGAAGGCTAAATACAAAAATCAAGGAAATGAAAGAAAGAAAACTTAAAGAAAAAGAAATTTCACACACACCTCCCCCCTCCCCCCCCAGTCTAATGAGATGAAAGGCAAAAGGTGTTTGATTTGAGATTTCACTTTTTCAAATCAGTCCAGAAAATTCCTGTTATAGCTGAGGCTGATGCTGCAAAATCCAACTGGCTGTTAGGAATCCTAATTTCCATGATCCTATGAAAAATACCCACCACATTAGTAGGAATTAAAGCATTTCCAACTGAAGGATGCCAAAACATAAGCTAATACTGAGCAATAGTAGATATTGTGTTCTTGTTCTGAATGACAATTTGGTGCATGTGTGAGACAAGCCTGAGGCCTAACCAGGACTTCCCACAGAGAGAGGAGGAATAGCCAGCATGGTATAAGCCTCACAGCAACACTTTCAAGTGCTGAATCTCAAAAATGAATCTCAGACTATATGTGGTAGAGAGGACACAGGGACAAAAAGAATTAACCCTCCAAAGAACAATGTTAAGTTTTCACTTTTCAAAAACATTCTGAAATCCATAATTTATAGAGTAAGTGAAGAACGAGGATAAAGTACTGATAAACAAAAACATAGCAACGATGAAATCACAGCACTGTTAAACTGCATAAAGGGCTTGTGCCAAATTTGAAGAGTAAAGAGCAGTTTCAATAGTTTCCACAAGAATGAATCATGACAAACCATCTAGGGATTCAATTTTACTTGACATATGCAAACACAGAGAAGTTGATATTCTTGGACATTGGAGAAATTGTTTGAAATGAGATGTCACCTATTATTTGAAATCACTCCTGTTAATATACCATTAGGTTATTTTCAATGGCCTTAAATTTAACCGTTATACTATTTAATTGGAATTTCCAAGCTAACCTAAGTTTTCCTATCATGTTCCTGTCCATCAAATCAGTGTAATAGCTATTTTAAGCTCGTTCATGTGTGGGAGATCACTGATGCTGAAAAAGGCACTTCTCTGAAATATTTGTGTAATTAATTCACAAGACCAACCGAAACAATACTAAACAAAAAGAGCAAAATACAATTATAAAGCAATGGTATTTCTCATCTCAACTAGGGATTAGAACTTCCATGTGCCTCTGTAGGTTCTCAGTATGCACCAACAGACCTCTTCTCCATGTCCCAAATTCCATCTCCAGCTATCTGTACTGCACACAGATACTGACTTACACACTAGCCAGACTAGAACTTGGAGGCACATCTCAAAATTTTCTACTTGCTTTTGACACAACATTATGCTATCTCAAAAGTTTCCAGAGATAAAAGACTCAGTAATCAAATCCACAGAAGTTATTATAAGGAAGAGGAATTGAAAGCCAAAAGATCTCTGACTTTGAATGCAGGTGATATCAGACTCATAAACAATTGTCTTTCCAAAATCTGATGCAACACAATTGCCTCTGGCTTCCCTTATAGCAAAAAAGATATGCTATTTCTCTACCTGCACATCAAAGCATTCCATAAGCTTCGCTAAGAAAAATGGCTCAGATTATTTACTCCAGAAAGATGCTAGTCAGATGAAAGGTGCTGAGGCACCACCTCTCCACACTGTCTCACTGTACGGTCTTGAAAGGCTCTACAAGCAAATAGCCTGCTGAAAATCTGATGATTTACTATTGTATTTGTTTTCTAAGCATCTCCTTAAATCTCCTATTCTTTTCCAAAAGGTTTTCCTAAAGAAAACAAAATTACTAAGATACTCCTTCTATTTTTACTTATCATGAAAAGTAAAATCATACTAGGAGTTGGCTGATTTCAAAGCCAGCTTTTCTTTTTTGAGTTGTTCCAGAAGAAAAATAGAAATAGAAAACAATTCATATTTTAGCAAAAGTGATTCAAATATGATATGAAATCCAGATTTGCAAAATTCTGAATATTAGTGATTCTTCTTTTTCATAAAAATGTACATAGCATTGAAGGAGGATCTCAGAACCTCTAATCAGCTACCAGCACAAATTTAGATTAAAAAGTTAGGAGAAAAGTCAGTACAAAAGAAATAAAAATAATTTTTTATAAATAGTAACAAACCTTAAAAATCTCATATGACTATGCTTTTAAATTTTTTTGCATTTGCATAGGTGTAGTCACAGCCACTTTCTTAACAGCTTCAATGGCTTAAGGTTTCAGCATTATACAGAAATTCTAGCAGGAAAGATTGTCTGAATGCTCCTTTATCAATTTAAAAAGAAAACTTTCCAAAACACATCCAGTGGGCTTTTAAATTAAAGTTGCTGGTTTTCTGCTGTAGAATCACAGAATCACAGAGTGGTTTGGGTTGGAAGAGACCTTAAGGATCATCTATTTCCAACCCCACAGCCGTGGGCAGGGACACCTCCCACTCCACCATGCCAACCTGGCCTTGAACACTTTCAGGGATGGGGCATCCACAGCTTCTCTGGGCAACCAGTTCCAATTCCTCACCACCCCCACAGAAAAGAATTTCTTCCTAACACTCAGTCTAAGCTTACTGTCTTCCAGTGGCACTTAGAATCACATAAATTCCTGTAGGTGAAAGAATGAACTCTCAACATGTGTCACAAATATAAAAATGGCAGTATTTTAGGAAATAAGGTGAGAGAGGAGAGAAAAGAGTAAGGTTGCTTTTAAGGCAGCAATGATTTGGAAGGTTGTGACATGCATAGAAATCAAAACAGTTTGTCTAATGCAAGCCAAGGATTGATTTATAATAAGAATTTTTATAAGCTGTTATTCAACAAAAACTCCACAAAATTTCAAAATAACAAATCTAGCTCTAGTTTTCAAGATCTTGTCTAATTTTAGGAAATCTTTATATCAGCATGTACCAAAAAAATATTTCAGTGCCTTTAGCAGAGTAACTTTGATCTCTGCAAGGTAAAGAGTTTGCTGTGGGATTTGTTCTTTTCCAATTACCTAGAAATTACTTCTGCAATTTGGCCTTGCCAGCAGGTAGATGTCCTGAATTTTGAGTTAGTATGAAATTAATCTCTTGCAAATTCTATGTGTAGATACATGACCTCTATCATTTTATGAATATTTATCTCTCAGATAATGATTTTACCTATTTTAAGTATTTACCCAGTTCTCTCAGAATCAACCAAACTTATATCAGAAAGCAAAATCCAACAGGCAGCTGGATTAGATTGCCCTTGTGGGTCCCTTTGAACTGAATCATTCTTTTTTGTTTATTTTAGAATGATAGTAGCATTAATAGCCAATTCTGTAAACACAACATTAATAATGCTGATCACTGAACATACATAATAGGTGCCTATTATAAAATAATCAAGCTCCAATTTTCCATGCCCCAAAACCTAGAAATTAAAACATGTACTTTGAAAGTTTAGATCTGATATTTTTCTTAGACTCTCAGAATAATATCAAGAATTTATATAATAATCCAAATCCTATTTTGTGGCATTTCCATTAGTTAAAGTCACTGAAACCACTTTCGTTCAAATTCAGAGGCAAAAGAAAATATATGTTGAAAATTAAAAGTATATTTGCAGCTACACTGGAAGTTGAAGTGGTTTTTGTAATTTAATAGGTAAAGAAAATACATTTTTATGATAACAAGTAGATATCCTTGCATAAAACTACAGTTTAAAAAATATCATATCAGCTGCTGTCAAACACTATACACAGCTGGGGCAGAACCTTCATTTTAGAAATCATTAGTTGTTCCCAAATCTCACCCCAATATTTGGTTATTTAGCAATTTACCGACTAGATTTTGGGACAACATGCTTGGACTTTGCTTTTCTCTTACTCATTCCTAAGGTGCCTTAATACTCATTCCAGTAACAACATGCACCAGCACTGAATACAGCCCACTATTCTATATCAAGCCCTGCAAAGACAAATTAGTGATTTAAAGGTAATACTGCTGTTCTGAAAGGTACAACATTGTGGGTCACTCTGCTGTTAGACGTTTATTTGCTTTGCCAGACTTCAGAGACTGAATCACTCACTGGATGAAATGGCATGAGTTTCATAGTAAGGAGAGCTATAAAAATAGTCTAAGCTATGATTTGGATGCAAGGAATTAAAAATATGTATATGTATTATGCATATAATGTAAAAACACATTAATCTTAGCAAGCACTATGTTTTTATGTGTAAACCCCAAGCTGATCAATGGGACACAAATGGAAAAGTGAATATTACTTTGAAAAGAGGGAAAAAAAAAGATTTGTCCTCAAACTTACGCAAGAATAAAGCTCTCTGTTTTTTAAAAAATGTAATAATGATTCCCAATTTCATTATCGTTAAAAAGACTTTATTTCTCCTTACTGTTTTACAACAGTGAAAAAGGACTTTCTTACTTTTAATAATCTCATTTGGGTAAATTAGAGGATTAACTGAAAAACCAGATAAGATACAGCTCCCTCAATTTGTTTAATAGAAATATTCTTTTTAAAAAACCTTTCTTGCATTTATGTAAAAATGATATATATGAGGAAGAGAAAAAGTAAGAATCACTTTTACTTCACAGATGTGAAATTAATTACAGAGATATGTGAGCTACCAAGGGTTATTCAAAATCTTTATGAAAGTTAAGAGACTGAGCACCAGATCTCAGCTTAGTGCTTTATCACAGAATATCATTTTTGAGTTGCACCGCATCATATCTATTACAATTCTAAAACCATACATACTTACAACCATTTCTAAATATAAAACCTTTTTCATTAAGAAGCAAACAAAAAACCCAACCCACAAGCAAATAGCAACAGAAAGAAAAATAATTTTTCTATGCAAATGATGAACACAATCTTTCTTCTCTTGAGACATTCATGGGCTATCAACACAATTTTGACCACAGTACTATGCATGGAAATTCTTACAAATGAAGTACTATTCAAGAAATCCTACTTGCTTATTCAAAATTCTGGATGTAAGCTCTCACTGAGCTTATGGGATGCATTTTAGACACACGGATAGACTCCAAGGGATTAGACACAAAACCTACACTGGCATGGGGGATACAGAAAGGAAGTACTGTGCTGTGAAAAGTATACCAATTCATAAAGGATGACGCTCACAAAGAACGGCAAGGCTTCTTTGTCACTCACATTTATGGGAGCTTGAGACATACTTAACTCTGCATCGCATTAGTCAGATGCAACTCCTCTACTGATCCTCATCGCTGGACACACATTCCCTTGGCTGTCCATGACAAGCCTTTTGCTTTCAGCACCATGGTGCACTTGATCTCAGTTTCATAATGGATAAAAAAGACCATGCTAGAATAAGCAAACAAGGTCAGTGATTTCTGTGTGAGTCTTTTATGTGTATGCATTGTCTAAGCCCACCAGCTGTACAGCAACACGACACGCTTTCAGATGGATCAAGGGAGAGAGTATCAGTTGCGCTCCAGGATCCCTGTAGATTGGGATCAGATCCATAGGTCAAGGGAAAGAAACCTTGTCTGTTCAGAGGCATCTGAGGGGAGTATGCTGTTCCCGGGGGAGCTATGCCTAGCAGGCTGTAGCAAGCAAAGCCTGGTGAAGTATTACTGCTCAGCTACAGTTAAGTTCTCTTTTGAAGTGAAAATACAATAAAAACAAACCCCAAATCCAACCATAACATGGTCTCACACAGCTAACATAGGACCTGCATTCAGAAATAGTTTCACCCTGCACTTCTTCAGAGTTTTTAATAGCATGATCTCTTGCCATGGGATAGGAGGTGTTCGGTGCAGGAACTCCTGAATATATTTCATTCTTTGACCTGAGGCTCTGGAAGCATTTTCAATTACTGCAATTCAGTGTATGACAAGGGGAAAATTTTTAAGAAATTATACTAGCTCTTCTTATTAGCAGCTATTCCAAAGCATGAAGAAAAAGCTGTAAATTTGAACTTAAATCTTCCTTGTGGAAGCATGCTGCCTTATCACCGAATCACTAGTTTAGCTTCCCTTCTAATGAATTCACTTCTGAGACTTTGAGGATAAAGATACACATAGTGGATACACTGTTCTCTCTTTATTATGAAAAAGATCTTGTTTCAGCCTTAATTGTATTCCCCTCAAACAGGAGGAAGAAATAATTCAAACCAAACCTAATCCAAATATCCTCTAACCCTGATATTAAGAGTTCAAAATCCAGGCAAAATATTTTTGTGTTGATTGGTGATCTACTACAACTGCAACAACAATCTGCTTTCACAAAGACACAGGGGAAAAAAAATCCAAATTAATATACAGCAGTTAAAACACAGCTGAAGAATACTAAAATCAACCAAAATAAAAATTAAGAAAGAACCTATTTGTTTATCCACTTCAGGCCTATTTAAATCACACATTCTCTTATCATGAAAAGAAATGCATTGTAACATAAACCCATGCAGTACTTCCATTCATATGAAAGTACAGGAAAACATTAGAAATTAGTAGAAAGGAATTTCCCTCCTGAAGGGAACAAACTAGGATATAGTTTGCATTTTAAGAATGGGTACATCTTTTTTCTGAGGTAGAATGAAGCTGAAGGGAAAATCAAAAGAAACACAACACCCGTAAAACACCAACCAACCAACCTCCCCAAAAGACAAACAAACCAAAACCAATCCCTTCCCCTGCCAAAAAAAAAAAAAAAAAGAAGTCATACCCAGCTCTCAATGTATTATAAGGTGCAAATCCCCAGGAGACCCATTACTGCTGCAGTGTAAACTGTACAACAGTTCCTACCACCCACATTTGATGTGAGAGTGTACCCATTATATCAGTCCATTAAGGATGCCCAATCCAGGAGATTCTGAGTAAGTACTTCAGCAAATAGCTGCCACCAAATTTTCAGTGCCTACACCACCAGCAAAAGCAAAGCTGGCTCATTTCAAGCTAAGCTGGGAATTAAGCTGCAGTATTGTTCCCAGTGTGGCCTGCCAAAGTACACAGTTGCTAGGCAAGCACTATGTGGGAAGACAGCTCTGGGATCCAACACAGTTAGCAGAGAAAAGGAGTGAATACTACTTTGGCTCTGAAGAGGACAGAAGGATAGTCACACCAGAAGAGGCTACATATCCCTAACACTGACATCTGATTTCCCTGTGAAACTTAGGAAGCCACAAGTTTTGTGGTCAACACTTTCCACCAGTTCCAGGTGGCAGCCTGCTCACAAATTAAGAATGTAGGCTGGAAAAGCCTACAATTAATTTTTACGACTGTTTGAAGTACCCTGTCTTGCTCCACTCTCCCCTGCTCCCACAAACGCAGCTGAAAGAAAGCGTGGTGTAGGACTGTGGTCCTCTCACCAAAAAGGTAAATGACGGATTTATTCTAGTTGCATAGAGCAAACCTGTCCATGACTTGTTGCTTTCATCAGCTCCTACATGAATGAATAGCTTATATGAAGGAATATGTGCTTTTAAACCCTGCCAGCCTCTCTTGTACTGTAAAAATACATTAAGTTTCACTGAAGCCAATGAACATCCCATTCATTTAGTGGAAGCTTCAGTTTCTACCACCTTCCTGGAACATTTTCAACCTGAGATGCCAAAGTGTAGAGAACCATTCCCATCATCACTGACTCAGCCAGAATGAAAGACAGTGTCAGTACACATCCTTTAACAGATAGCTTCTGACTGCTTAAAAAAAATAAGCAAGTAGGCACTTCTATAGCTGTTTATCTTCTTTTCTCTCTCAGGCCTCATAGATATAAAAGCTGCAGAAGAAAGTGGCAAGATGTCATCACTGTTTGAACACCAAGCAGAAAGAAAGCAGAAAACACAACTTTTTGGTATACTCATCAGTTTGAGTGAAAAGCTGAACATTATTTATGAGACGTGTGAGAAACAATCCATTGTACTGAGAAACGATAGTCAATCCCAGATATAAATTCTCTGCTGGTCGATAACCACTATACCCATTCCCTTAGACATGAGAATGGCCTGACAGAGCCATAAATTCACACATTGTCCATTTTTCACAGAGAAGCTCCCCGCCCCAGACAGTCTGCAGTGCACCAGGCATGACATCGGCGAAAACATTTGCACATTTATTATTTTACGCTGACTGCTTTTCAGCTCCCCAACAACAGACAGGCAAGCAACAATGGTGATACAACCTGGGTCAGGTTCAAGAACCAAGCACAGGCTAAATGGCACAGTGTGACAGCCCTTCCTATCCCAACAATACTCTGGAACTCACTAAATATGGATTTTCTTTTAACACAAAAACCTCACATGAACCCATAAGGTTTCAATATATACACCCATGAAACAAATTCTCTACCTATAAGTTTCTTTGAAGGAACCAAACAGAAAACTCAGTCTAGACTTACTGAAAATGTTAAAAATGCCTGGCATTGACCCAAAGTCTTTCTGAAGAGCCTGACCGATAATTAGTACATTTCAGTGATTTGCCCCTTTTGGGGCCTGTGTTCTAATGGGTTTTAGAGCTCGCAAATCAGTGCTAGGATTTGTTCTGTGCATTA
Organism: Luscinia megarhynchos; assembly: GCA_034336665.1. Taxonomy (NCBI): domain Eukaryota; kingdom Metazoa; phylum Chordata; class Aves; order Passeriformes; family Muscicapidae; genus Luscinia; species Luscinia megarhynchos. The sequence continues at coordinate 52,410,617 of JAPFBE010000003.1, read as the reverse complement.
ACGTGCACAGAGTGCTAAGCTACTTATTTGTAATGATACTGTTCCTGTAGGAAAGCCTGCCTTGATTGCTAATGATACTTGAGGCTCTTAATCTTAAAACAAGGAGGGAAAGAAACTGCAGGGTGTGGCATAGTCTGCAACACAGTTTATCATTTCCTGAAAATAAAACCTCATTTAATTCCATTGATAGCACTCAGAATATTATAATAGGCATTTAATTTCCCAAACAAATAGCGTTTTAAGAAGCTGAAGCAATCTCTTAAATTACACTATTTTCATTGTTTATCTTTGTTGTTGATGTTTTTAAAGCTAGGACCTATTCAAAATGATTTATTTGAAAGAATAATTTGAAGAAATATGGTCTTACTTTCTACTACTCTCCAATAATGTTTTTTACAGCATAAATAAAAAAAGTAGAGTATTATCTTATTCCTATTCAAGATTAAACATTAAAGACTGCTGTAAGATCAGCCTAATAGTATACACTGTTGAAACATTAATTGGTTTATTGACTACAATTTTACAACTTTTCATTCAGCTCAAAGTGCCCTTGCTGTGAACTCACCAAAGAATTATCAGGTTCAATAATCTAAATTATATTCATTAATACAATAATATATATATAATAAAAAAGAGCAACAGTTACTTTCAAACAAAGTAGAGCTAATGACTTAAGTAAGACTGATTTTACATATCAAAAAAATGCCTAGATAATCAAAACTTTCAATACTCAAAATAAATTTTTCCTTTGAACATCACAAGCTGTAATAAAATAAACTGGAACAATAAGTGTAATCCATATTCATATGTACCATGCGTGGCTGAAATAAACACCTTTGAAAACCCTGCAAAGGCCTTCCTGCTCTTTCACCCCAAGCAACATCATAAAAGTTACACTTTGAACATCACAAGCTGTAATAAAATAAACTGGAACAATAAGTGTAATCCATATTCATATGTTAAGAAATGTTATGACATACAGAGGGAAAAAAGTATGAAATACAGGCTGACTGGTAAAGTATGATAAGATAATGTAATGACAGATTTTCCTGTTGCTCTCAACCTTTTATAAATTTCATCCCCACCTTTCAAAATATTTTTAAAATATAAATTGAAGAAATAAAAAAAAAAGTTTGGTATGACTGATCTAATTTGGAATTCAAATAGCCAATTTGACAAATTCTCTGTAAAACATCAATTTCAAGTTTGTCACAATTCAGTTACAGCCTTGAGGCAACACAGAAGTTGCAGGAAAGGCTCTGGGTCCCTTCTGAGTAACAAGCATTTTAACACAGATGTAAGCACACACACCTGTGTGACCTGAGCCCAGCTCTTCATCCATGGGATGAATTATCTTTACCTTTTGGAGACAAAATGTCAGTTAATGTACAAAAAATGACGCCAAAAGGTGATGTAGAAAGATGTATTTATAGTCATACATACTTACATATAAAATGGAATACCAGTGACTAAACAAAATCACAAAGTAGAGGAAAAGCCTCTACATATACACAGAACAAAGATGTGAACTCAGCTGATGGGACAAAAGATAAAAAGGACAGAATTAAGTATTGCAATAAGACACTGAAAGGAGGTCAAGGTACTCAGTGAATCAGCTGCTGACCTCATATCAAACTCAGTCCTAATCATAGTGAATGAAAATTGCTGTTTGCAGATGGCTGGAAAAGGCTTTAAGCCACAAACTCATTCCAATATGCCACACAAAAAAACTGGAGAAGATATTATCATCCCCTAGCCAACTCATTGAATTGTCTAGCTGCAAATCGTATAAAATCATCCTGCATTTTCATTTACATTAATTACCAGTATATACCTAAATGAAGATGCAATTATATTTCTAATATATAAAATCCATTCTTAATTTAATGGTTTAGATGTCATGTATATAACTAAAGTAAATAACCTTGTTACTCCAAATAAGTGTCAGAGAGCTGCTTGCCCTTCTGAAATTACTGGAGATAGTGCACAGGGAGGTAGAAGAATTTGGAATCTTAGGTATGTTTCAGACTTTTAAAGGTCAAGTCCAGTGAGAGTATAACTCTGAGAAAATTTCCCTAAATCCAGCATTCATGGAAAGAGAGATATCCACATGCATTCTGACTCTACCGTCCTATTCTTAGAATATTCATCTACCCATACACTGTGATATGTTAAGTTTTGTCAGAGGCATTTTTGGACCCAGTTACTCACCTGTATGTGTCATCATCCTAGATATTTCCTCACTAAATGTCTACACCATCACTGTTTGCACAGAGCATTACGTAAGCTACTTCAAAACAGTTGCATGTACACTGTCAAAATATCTAAATGCCACATGGTGAAAACACCTCCCAAGTTATGATGTTTGTTACTCTGTTTGTCAGACACGCCTGACTGCTCCCGATTCACTCATGCACTGTACATAAGACCAAACTGGCTAACACAGAACTTGGATTGTTAAAGACAGATGCCAAGATAGTATCCTGACACCCATCCCAAAGTTGCAGGTGAAAATCCATTTATCAAAGAAAAAAAATTCCTTCAGTAGTCAGCTCCCTGTGGGAAACCTGAAATGCCCCAAAACACTGTCCTTGGTGGCAAGTCTGCCCATGTTCCCCATGAACATCTACAACAAACCCACTGGATGATAAGGAAAGGCCACCAAACGTGGTGGCTGCTGTCTTGGTAACCATCAGAGTCAGTTATTCATACTGCTTGCAATCAGGCTAAAACTTCCTGAGGCTTTGCCATCTGGAAAATTTTGCACAGCATTTCTAATAACTACTTTCATTTTATTTCTTTTTTGACTATGACAAGATTTGATTCAGCAACAGTTTGGAAGCAAACCTGCCAATTCCCTTTCTTACAGGTGATCTTTACAGTCAATTCAAAACATGATTTTTTTTCTCCCCTCTATATCCCTTTTTTTTTTCCAGACTAAGCTGTATTAGAGATTAATTCAGAAAACCAGATACATAACATGGGAAAATAAACCAACTCTGAATGTAGCAGAAATGAGAAAATGAGAAAAGACTACAGGCAATCTCTCTCTGACCTACAGTGTCTCTTCCTCGTGCTTTCCCTCAGATCAGCTAGCTTACAACAGCTTGCCTATTGCAAATAACATCATAGAAATGACTGTCCCTTAGGGAAGAAAAATAACAAGAAAAATAAAGAGCAACCTTTTCCTCTGTCATTCATTCCTACAATTGGTTGCATGTCAGTTCCCTGCTCTGCCCAGTAAATTTCAAGTCTCTGTTATGTGGCAAGTCCCATCAATTTTTTGTAAATTTCCTCTTCCCTCTCTCCTCCTATCCAATGTCCAGCTGCTCCCAGGAAAGGGGTAAATGCTCTCATTGCAGATCTCGACCTGAGGAAAAAATGCAAAGGCCAGATCAATGCAAATTACTACATTCTTTTAAGTTGCAGAGTCAATGAATTTCATCTTCTTTTGGTCTGGTTTTGTTATTTTGGTTACCCTAATTTAATTCTTCTTGAGGTTTCTGGTTCAACTTGAGGTTTCTTCTTGTTTAACTCTTTTTCTCCAATGTCGTTAAGGCTATGTATACCACCAGTTTTGTAATGGCTAATTCCATCTTTTTTGGTTTTTGTTTTTTTAAATCAAGCTGATGACAAAGCAATTGAACAGAGCATCTTAGATTTTCCATACATACATTGAATTATGCTGTTCAAAAAGAATTGTTGGTATCTGCAATATCAAAACTTCTGTAGCACAGATGTAGTACAGTGGATCCACTTCAGCTCTTGTCTTGCATGGCATCAAGCACAGAGAGAAGCACATCCACAGACAGACTCTTGCCTGGCCAGGGGTATTGAAAACAGTTTGTATGTCATCCAGCAGTCCAAGACAGCTTCACATTGGTGCAACTACTACGAAAATGGAGTTTCTAATATTCTACAATAGTGAGAATATGCACATATCTATGAAAATGTCTAGCTTACCAATTTAATTTCATCTTTCTTAATGCAGTCAGTTTGGCTCTATTAACGACTTTAATTGCATAGTATGTCTAAAAAGTGCCCTTTATTGGGCAATATACTAAAATAACTGCTTGGTGCTGCTGCTGATTTAACATGCACCATTTCCCACTAAATACTATAGCTAACAAACAGCTTCTAAAATTTAGATTTCGTCATCCAAATTTTATTTCCATATGTGTGAGCTCCTTAAGAAACTATGTAATTCATCCTCTAGCTAATTTTTAATAGTGATGAATGCAAATGAGAATGGAAGTAGCATGATACAAAATTAGCCCATATTTCTCTGAAGCACCTTCACACTGCCACTTTCCTAAAGACCTGGACCAGTTTGTCTCCTCTTGTGAAACTTCTGCAAGAATACTAAACCAGTGAACATGTGCACTACTACTGATACTTAAAATATCATCTGAATTTATGTTATTCCTGCAAGTGACAGTGTCCTCTCCCAAGCCTTTGATTTACCGGATACTGCTATGAACTTCTTCATGATCTGAATTCTTTGCCTTTTGACCTATTCCTAAAAACAAATCAAGAAGAAAACAACAGCAAAAATACCTTTCCCCTCTAAGAAACAAACAAAGAAAACCCACCCCAAAACAAGCAAAAACCCCTGAAGCCACAACCCCAAAACTCACCAGTTAAATACCATGATATTTTAACCTTTACCCCATACATAGGTTATCTTTAACGTTAATATGATTCAGCTCCAGATTTATAACTACACCTCTGCAAATGCTTTCTTAGGAAGAGCAAAAAATAGTTTTCCAACAAAACACTCATGGAAAATCTTTTGCTATTCTTATTTTTTCAAAACAATTTAGTTGAATAAATAAAGCAGCTCTCATTCATAATATGCTGTATTTGATAAGGAAAATAAGAACATCCGTTTTGGAAAGACAACAAGCTTGATAACTTTTATTAGTGTTTGATGACAGTCAATTTCTGTATACTTTGCCTTGCAAAGATTTGATGGTACCTTAACTGAATCTGAAAAACATCAGAGACTCTCAAAGCTAGCCAGAAAAAAAATACATCTAGAAATATCACAATACATTTCTCAGCAAAAAGTTCATTTTCATTCTTTTCTGGAGATATAGAAATTTGGATAAATTAAAATAAAAAGGATTGAGTTTAGGGAATGAACGCCAAATGCTTATCCATGCTATCGTCCCTATTAGTAATCAGAAAAAGCATTTTGGAAGACCAAAAAAGCCCTCCTTTCTCTCCTTCTCTCACATCTTCCCCCTTGTGTACAACATTGTCACATATGTCACAGATCCTCTGGTATCTGAAGCAAGCAGAAATTTCCAGCTAAAAATATGACACACAATTTCAAATGTTTGTGGAGTTGAGGTTACACTTCATTACTAATCAAAAATTTCCAGATTTTATTCAGAACTTCTGCATAAAAAGCTGAATTTCATCCAAAGTGTAATCCTATTCTGAAAATTGCATTCATAAACAGTACGGAACACTTTTGCATTTTCCAGTACACCACAGGATTCACTATCAAATTTCCTGAATTTACAAGTCAATAGACAGTCTTTCAATCTATCTGGTCTTTGCAGACTCAGCATGCTACTTGTAAGCCAAGCTGTTGTCCTTCTGGCTTTGCATATTGCTGCCAGCACTAAAGATCAGGCAGACCAAACCCCTCGTCCAGTAGACACAGCACAGAGAACTGGGGTGTGCTGACCATTCCCAGATGAACAGATATCTCAGGTGGTAAGCTAAGCAAAGCTTCATGCTGCTCTACAAAGCAACAAATCAACTTACTGCATCTTTCTATCATGTTCCTCAATGCTCTAGAAACATAGGCCATCTATATCAATCCCACAAACACACACAGCACACCCCCCCATCACCACTTCTTAATGTACTTAATTTCTCCTTAACTTCTTTCCTTTTCCAAAAGAAAGATGAAATAATGAGCATAAAAGAAACCAGAGGGCAGCATGTGATAAAAGTTCTATTCAATCTGTTTTTCAGAGTAATGCTGTGTGTGCTTAAAATACCATCCTGCCTCAACCAACCACTTTTTGTTTCTAAGAAAAAATTTGAATGGCATGATAAGATGTCATTGCTTGCAACAGTAAAAAGGAACTGAACACAGAAACTCCAGAAGGTCTTCTGTACTCTTAAGCTCCCCACATGCTCTAAATATGCATGTTGTCTTTTATCTGTATTCTGAACTTGCCCCTCAAACCAACTGTCATCCTGGATGCCTGCAGCTCTATTACCAGGAGAAAACACCAACATTATCACTAGGATTTGCTACTGGATCAATTCTGTAGGTGCTATAAATCAACATACCTTCAGTAACTTCAGCTAAGTGATGATGATTTACAACGCCCTGAGGATCTGGCCCTCTGTCCTAATTACTTCATTAATCTGCATATTCCTGAAAGGAGCACTAATCTTTTTTCTAAATTACTTTTACTTCAACCCACCTGTTATAAGTCTGATGTGGATTTATACAGAGTCCATATCATACTTTCTTAGTTATTTTTGAAGAAGCATTGCCCTCAGGCTGTCCATGGTCCATAAATGATCTATATGGCTGAATCAAGCCTGAGCTGCTGCTTTTAGCAGGTATGAATTCAATTCCTCAAGACCAATCCATTCAAATCTAAACATTATTAAGAGAATGGAGAGGAAGTAACATATTTTTTCTGTTTCAGGGAATAAGAAGCTGGCCACTCTGGTAGGAAGTTGCTTGATCAGGCCTCTCAGAGCCAGAGGACCACAGTGACTACCTTCTCATAATAACAAGTAGTTTATTCCCAGGAAAGGAAAAAGTTGGTATTGAGAAGCATGGTTTATCATATTCCCTCAAGATGTCACTGAAGCTAAGAACCCAGGCAGATTCTGAGGATCTTTAGGTGTTTATGTGAATAACAAGACTATTGACTGCTACACTGGATGGCGTGTATATATTTATATTTTTTCTGGTTTTTTTTTCTTTTTTTGATAAAATTAGCTTTCTGTTGAATAACTTAGCTACTAGAAATATAGCATAAAACAAGTTCAGTGGAAATGTTGCAATAAAATGTTTCCATTTTAGAGCTTTTCATTGGTCACTGAATTTCCCTCTGATGACGTCTACTGTTAAAAAAGGACCCTGAAGAACAACCACTCTGATCCTCCATGTGATAGCCTGAAAATTGAGGAATTCAGACAGTAAGCAAAAATCTAACTACTGCATTTTATTAGGAAACGCATTAAAAAAAAAATAAAGTGTTGTGTTGATCCCAAGTCTAAAGTGAGTCACACACAGCAAATTTGTTATGTGGACATTTAAACACTCCCAGAGTTCTCTGAAACCAGCATTAGTACAAAGGAAATTATTTAGATGGAGGTGGAAGAGTTATTTTGTCTGCCTAAAACCTAATAATATTTTTTTTTTGTAAAAGCAAATATCTTCAAAGCATTTTCTGCAGAAATATGTAGAGATTGTCTTTAAGTCAACATTTTTCAAATGTTACAATACTGTAGAATTGAAATGGCATTTTTCATAAACCTAAAATAGAATGAACTGGCACTTCACATACCATACTTTATTAACAACCCCAGGCTTTTAAATAGCATGTCTAACCGTAAGAGGTATTTAAGGAGTGATATAAGATTCCGTACCCTAAATGAGCAAATATTAACACCAATTTCTAGAAGGCTACAATTATATTAGGCTGAAAACACTACAAAAAATATAAAATGTACTTTGGAAAGGCTACGGAAAGATACTTAGTATTCAGAAGCAAAGGTTTCTCAGATCTTTGCACTCTGCCCAACCTAAAGAACTGTTGGGCAGGGTGCAAGGAACAGGATTTTTCACTCCCAAAATACATTGAAGAAACTAGCTCCCAGAGAAGGACAGGTAAAAGTGATGATTTTGTTAATGAGATAATGTTGATTTTATATATGAGTTACCTACCTAGAGAATAGGAATTAACTGAATGTACAATTTCAAATAAAACTCACACCTTGCTGATTTCTTAAGAGCAATTTCATTGCACTTCTAACAGGTAAAGAAATATAATTTCTTGTATTTCTAGTAATTCCCTCTTCAAAATTTATTTTAGGCTACAAAAGGATATTTTACACACCAAGTGAAATTCTCCTCAATAGTAAGGACTACTGTAATAATTGCCTGCCTGGCCTCTGTAACATCAGGATGAATTTTAAAGGGCCACACATTCATGCAAGCATTTGTACATTATCATTCTGCATCATTGCAGTATTTGCAGTGTTATTGCTAACCCCATAAAACAAAGTCAAAAAAAGCCCACTAAACAAATAACTATACTCTTCCAATTGCCTATATAGTGCCATCAGTAAAGGTATTACTTCTAATAAATTTTCCTACTCTTTCTATAAGAGAGAATAATTGCTAAATGTTCTGATTTCTCCCTATATATTTCCAACTTCACGGGTTTGCTCTATCCATTCTTTCTGTGCACTTATTGTACATCAAGGACAAATCTCATTATCATATCTATTCTTAATGCTTATGTTCAATCAAGCCACCCACCAATGCTCCTCCCACCCTTTAGAAAATAGCATTCTTTGGGATTTAGTGACTGATCTGTGGCCCCATATGAACTAAGTTTGAATCTCCCACTATGTTTCAGGAATGACTTCACTGAAATTGCAAGGGTATTCAAAGACAAAATATTAAGTGGAATTTCAGCCACAGCAATATCAAGACATTTGTTAGATTAAAGGAGAGTGTATGAGGAAAAGGGAGGGGTGAAGCACTTAAAATTTCAATCTAAAATTTCCATTTTGTAATCCCTCTTCCTATCTCCTTTCTTCTCTATAACTTCAAAAGCGTATTTGTTACATTTTCTGTCTTAGCAAATAAAATAAAAAAAAAATTTGCTACCTGATTCTCTTTTCTAGCTACAACAACCTCATTTTCCTACTACATTGCCTATCTTCTCTTCTCACTCCTCAGCCCCAGCCTTTTCATCTGAAGTCTCTACATACTTTACTAGTAAACTATCGCTGCTCATCACCTGCTGTGAATCACAAACTCACTGCAGAAAATACTTATGAACCTATAGCTGGCAAGAAGCTGTTGCATAGCTTTCTGCATCTCCTTGTCCCAAAATAAGAGCTAAGACAGACTATACCCTCCTGGTGAGCTGCTATGCAGTAAGTGCAATTTGCATTCACTGGTCAGTGTCTATTGCTTCTCAATGATGACTGTTCCCCGTTGGGAAAGATGGTCCATGCCAGCCACTGAAATGGTGTGCAGAAATGGGTCACCAATGTCTCCTGCCACAAGACAAGCAGTCACAGATTGCCCAGAGAGGTGATAGATAATTCATCCCCAGAAACATTCAAGGACAGAGTGGACAGGGCTCTGAGCAATCTGTTCTAGTTGAAGATGTCCCTGCTCATTGCAGGGTGTTAGACTGGATGACTTTTAAAGGTTCATTCCAACACAAACTACCGAGTGATTCTGTTGTTGTGAACCCAAATTTGAAAATGGCAAATATTGCAATAACAGCAGGTGATACTGATGGGTTGCAGCATGGCAAATCCAGCACCTGATCAGCTTACAGTAGTGAAATATCTACTTTTGTCAGGATACACATCAACATCGAAAGTAACAATTAATCAGGTACTGTCCAGACTGGAAACGGGCTATTACCAGTTAATGATAGGTAGTACCTGTTCTAAGTACATGTAGTCCTCACTAATCAAGGCTAAATAATTAATTCTTGTAGCAATGGAGGTTTACCAGCTTTTCTCCTCTTTTTATGATCTTGTGATACCCTCATGACCAAGTTTTTCTCTTATATTTTGCTACAGTATCCTCCCACCCTCTCTCTAGAGTTTAGTACTACAACAAAACATTTCAGATTCATTTTATTTCTACTGCAATAACCAACACAACTGATTTTCCCAATACCTTCTCTTCTTTTCTCCACCTCTATATGGGTACACAGCCTATGCTCTCTCTAGAGGTTGTTCAGAAAAAAACCTGGAACAGCATCCATAGCTAACTGCTGCCAGGCAATGTTTACTTGCTACATCGCTGTCTGCAAGCTTGAGAGGTGGTAGTGTTGGTTTATGTCAAGAATGAGGAAGGCTAAGGAAATACCTTGATGTATCACATGCAGTATTGGTTGCCTGGGGTTGGTTTAAATTTGTAGTCTTACCCAAGGTTGTTTTCTTTAGAACCTAGAATACAAGAGATGTGGTTGCTGTGCAGAGTTCCCCCTCCCCTTCTTTTTCAGGTTACATCAAAATTTTCTTGATAGTGTCCTGTCTAAGAAAAATTCTTTTTAGAAAGAACTGATAAGAAAAGATCTGATGTCAGATCCCAAAGCTCTGGAAAAATGAATGCCTCAATTTCCAGCTGTTGTGTATCTCACATATTATGCTCTTATCCAGCATTTTTAATTCATACATTTTACAGAGGTTATCAACTTGGTTTGTATTTTACAAATGTACAAAATGGGTAAGGAAGCGAATGGATGTTCAGTAAGATAATTTCAGAGCCAGGAATGAATAACATGGCTTTGAATCCCTTTCCAGCATACTGTGTGTGCAATAATAAAGAGCTGTGGAAATGGTTGTGAAATGACAGAATCACCTCGGTTCAAGTGATTATACAGAAAAGTTTGAAAGAAAGTGGAAAATCAGGCTCTGGGTGAGATGTAAAGCAAGAAGATAAACTACATGTACCTTCCTCCTTTATTAACTTTCTTAATGAGGTTACCTCTGACTACCATGAACTCTAATGAGACCAAGGAGCATCTATTTTAGATGCCAAGCAAACCCCTGCTAAGCAGTAGACTCTTTCATTGTAGCACTGATGCTCTCAACTCCTCATAGTAACTGGCAAGGCTTCCCCATCTGGACTTTTTTTCCACTTTGTATTTTGAGTGTGTGATAAAGCCCAAAGAAAATTTTTGCCTTTACAAGCAGAGGTATATGTTGCTTTTCATTTTTATTTTTTTGTTTTTTTAATTGATAAACAGCATTGCACTAACATATGTGGAAGGATCAAGATACAATTTCTTTTTATTATTCCTATTATTGCATTTCCCCTACACAATGGCACCCTCTTTGGAGACATTGTTTGCAACACAATATTGATTTAATGTGCCGCTTCATATGCATTCCACATCCTCAGATTAAAGATTTAAATTAATATGACAAGTGAAACACTAAGAAATTCAACAAATCATCAGATACAGTTATCCACACAGGGTATATTTTATAGCAAAAAAAGTCCAAAACACAAACATGAGAGCAAACAAAAAAAAAAAAAAAAAAAAAATCACTTCAGCAGCCACAGCCTAGGCCAGATTTAATTTGCTTGATTGATCTTGAGATCTTTGAGCACAAATTCATTATTCCCCTATTAACTATTATCATTGTTGGAATTTATAAGGGACCTGTAAACCTATTAAACTGGTCTTAAATGTTGCAATCCATTTATTGAACAGACTAGCAATGAAAAATTAATTATTAAATAACCACCACAGAAAAACATCAGTGGCCTTGTCACCCCAGAGCTAGATTGATAGCATGCTACCTTCTGGAGAGGTGGGCCCCTGCAACACTCAAATATAAACCTTGGAAGGATAATGCTGAGTATGTCACTGCATAAGTCACATTTTTAATTTAATGTTTTATTAAATGTTAGATAGAATAAATTTATCCAGGCCTCGCAGACTCTGTCTTAATAAATGAATTGGCACTCTTTCAGATGTAAAAAATGATCACAGCTTCTCAAGGGCATTGGAAACCCTGAAGCATAAGACACCAGTAAATACAAAAAGCAAAGGCAGCATGGACAGTGATATATTTGCAAGCACTGCGGGTGAGCCAACACTTTCAAACTGCTGAGGCTAACAAAACAAGGGCAGTGAACTCCCAAAATGGTAAAAGCACCTGCAGTAAGAAGCTGTGCTTGAGTGCTGTTGCACAAACATGTCCACTACTGAAAAAAAGTGGAAAGGGTGTGGGCTTATCACCCTCCTGCTACTATATTTCAAGATATGTTTGTACATTTAAAATTTCATGAGCAGTATTAATAATTTATTTTTCTCCTGTCTTTTAATTTTCTAAGACTAGACTTTGAGAACAACAGGCATGGAGAAGATATATACTCTCCCTCCTGTACAGTTATCTACAGAATGTTCACTTGCGTTTCCCTGTAGAACTGCTGTCATTAGTAATATTTAATCTGGCTAAGAAAAATGGTTACAAGTTCTTAAGTCAAAACCAATATGCCCCTGTCCTGGCACATCTCTCCAGAGACAAGATTTCTGCAGGCGGCTCCGTTTCGAAAACATTTGGCTTACATAAGGCAGGACAGCTCAACACTAACACAGGCACTGAAAGGCTGTCACGGCATAGCTGAGCTGCTCTATGTACTTCCACAGACACTAAACTAAATGATTGCAAATGGCTGTTAAAGTGGCCAGAAAACTGCCCTTCCTCACACTGTCAAACAAAAGAAAAATGCATGGCATACTTTTTTTTTTCCAGAATTCTAAAATGTTGGTGTGCAGTAGCTGTCCATCTCACACCGCCACGTGTTCCAGCGATAGCCAGCACATGAAAAACAGGTTCCAATAATCAACTTGCAAAACCACAGAAAGGAGTGAGCTGTGTCTTCTCCTGCACTCTCTGCTGTATGAATTCATGCAGCTGGCATCCTCTTGCTGAATACACAAGAGCATTTGAATAAGAAGGTAAAAAGGAAGAGGAACTTCCTTGGAGCCTGGCATTTTTCCAGAAAGCCAGGAAGAAAATTCTCAGCATGCAAACATTCTAAAGAAAAGTGAATGACAAAACAAAACACACAATTGGGCTGATAAGTTCTGAATAATGAAACAAAACACATAATTATGCTGATAAGTTCTAAATATATGATATTCTTGGTCTAGCTACATGACACTTGCACCTCACTTCTGAGTCCTACAACTGATGTGAGAGGAAATTAGAAGGACTTTATTCATCAAAAAGTAAAACGTGACTTCACATAAACATATGGTTGCATGGAAACAAAAGCAATGAGATGAACTTGCTACCAGTAAAAAAAGACAAAAAAACAGAGCTGAGCTACGCTATATCTAATCCTATCTGTCTTTAAGTGACCCAAGGAAATATATTATAGCCTCAGACAAGCAGTCACAGTTTATAATAGAAACTACATATCTATAAGGATTTTTTTTTAAATTCAAAATGCAAAGAGAAAAATACAGAAAAGAAATGCTTTTTCTTTCATTCCATGAGGATAATAACTTAGTGATCTCTCCTGAAGTGTACATCACTGGATCCAAGAACAGAAACTAGTTTTGAAAATATTGTGCTATGTATTTATATGAAGAATACATTGGGTTCAAGAAAAAAATAAGATAATTAATATCCTGAATTTAATTTTCTATATGTTTTGGCTGGGATAAGTTAATTGTCTTAACAGTAGACTGTATGTTGCTATGTTCTGGATTTCTGACCAAAACACTGTTGATAAAACCCACATGTCTTACATATTTCTGAGCAGTGCTTTCACAGCCTCAAGACTTCAGCTTCTCACCCCACCCCACCAATGAGGCTGTGGGCATAGAAGAAGAAGGGAGGGGACACATCTGGTGCAGCTGATCCCAAACTGACTGAAGGGACCTTCCATATAACATGATGTCATGCTCAGCATAAGAAGCTGGGGGTAGAAGAAGGAAAGGAGGACATTCAGAGTGATGACATTTGTTTTTTCAAGTTCCATGCGACACATGATGAAGCCCTGCTTGCTTGGAGATGGCTGAATACCTGCCCACCCACAGGACTAATTCCTTGCTTTGTGGCAAACTAATTCCTTGTTTTTCTTTGCTTGTGTGAGTGGCTTCTGCTTTCCTATGAAACTGAATTTATTGCAATGTAAGAGTTTTCTCACTTTTACTCTTCTAATTCCCTTCATCCCACTGTGGGGGAGTGATCCAGCAATTGTGTGGGGCTGAGCTGCCTGCTGGGGTTAAACCACAATCAGCTTTTAATTGTTCTGATAACAGGTAAACCACTTCCCCCCCGCCCCCCCCATTACAATACAACAACCACTTTTGTTTCATAAGTGGTTTTCTTCTTTATTTTCAAATCACCTTTGGTGGTGGGAAGGAAGACAGATTCAGATTTAAAGCTAATTTAGACACAGTTTCAGTGACTAGGTGAAGCCAATTGCTTTAGCCATTTTTGATGTATATGCTGCCTTGTAATTCAGACAGACAAAAAATGTTAACACTTTTAAGCAATAATGTGTACATAAGCAAGCAAAAAAAATCTATTTAGTGTGAATGCTGTAAGAGAGCAGAAAATCAAGAACAGCATAAGTAGCTCAGCACGTTCCAGCTGAATCTAAACTTAATGCTCTTGGAACATGACTCCATGTGCTGCCCTGTCCATGTGTCCTATTTCCTGTCTAGGTTTATCAGGATACCAACAAGAGCAGTATAGGAAATGTCTGTTGCCAAAATACAAAATTTGCATCATGTTGGGAATGTGGTCCGTGATGCTGCAGATATACTCAGTGTCTGGCTCCTGCTCCACAGTAAAGAGAAATTTGATCGTGTTGGGATAAAAGGGCTTATCTCTTCACTCAAGAACAAAGAAAGTAATGTCTGATTGCAGTAGTTGTTACCCAAGGATACATCCTTAATCCAGTATATCTGAACAATCTAGTAAAATGACCTAAGAAAGTATGGAAAGGAGGGAACTATAAAGTGATAGCTACAGTAAGAAGCAAACCTTATTTTTTTTTCTAATTCTTTAACATTTAGGATTTTTTCTAGGACTGTACAAATCTCAATAATTAGTAGTTATAAAGCTCACATAGCTAAATATGTGACGCTGCAAAAGGTGTTAGTTCATTTTCTCTCTATTAAGAGACAAAATTTATGAGCCTATCTAAAGAAAACTATAGCCATCAGGCATTGAATACAGACTGAACTTTTTTACAGCTAATCAAAAACTCACATGCTCTTGTTGAATAGGATAAATGGCCATATAAATTAATTCAGTATTTTCAGGCTTCAGAAGGCAACATGCCTAAATATTTTTCTTGAATGTTATCAAATAAAAGAATGCAAGCTGAAATTAGCACTTCTCTGCTAATAAACAGGTATACAGCTGAAGCAGGCCTTCTATGCTGTAAGGTTAAGCAGACTTATAATAACTGGCATTGGATGCTAAATTGCATCCACAATATAACATATAAAGTTGTGTATATATTATGTCTTCAACAGATGGCCCAGGTCAAATCTAACCCCAAATCTAAAAACCATGCAATTTAGGAAATCCACTTACAATCAAGAAATATTGGCTCTAGACCAATGCAGTGTACTTTTGTAAAAAGAGCCACTAGTAATAGATTGATATCAGACCATCTGTACTATTAGTTATTACAACTGGAAACCCTGAATCTACAACTGGTGACTCGCGTTATTAGCTTTACCAAAACCAAGCATGTGAATTTTCAAAACTGTATCAACAGAGCCAATTTACAATGAGTCAGCAAAGTCCATCAAAGAGAACAGCAAGGGAAATAACAGCTCTACTGATTTTAACAGAAGAATTTGCTTCCCATTTCTTCCCAAACAATGATACTTATATTTTATTGTGCTCTTACTGTAACATGCCAAATACTGACAATTTCTAATGTAAAATTTCTCAGTACTGCCTAGATCTCAACAGATGATTACATGTCAAATGCTTTTATCCTATACAACACATGGTAATGGATGGATAAAGAGATAGATGAAAGGATAGATAAAAAGCATTAGTATCTGTGTGCATATAAGTGTCCATGCACGACCAGAAAGTTTTGCAGTAATCCCATATAATTGCCAAAGAATCTTCTAAGTATATGTTAAATACAAATTAAAAAAATATATATTGGAAGTCTGGGACATGTAGAAGGTTGTCCTTTAGTAACCTTTGGTTTTGAGGATGAAAAATTGAGATTTGTCATCCACTTGTACAGTGACTAATGAGCTAATAAATTTACAGACAGATGAATGCAGAATTCTTGATTTCTCTTTAAAAAGATGGCTACTGCCTAAATGAATTATTTAAATAGAATAGGGAATACAACACAATAAAACCCATAAATACTGTGAAAGGACTACGTTTTCAAGAACTATACCCAACCCTTATAAATGTAAATGAGACTGTTTATTGTGGTACCATTACTCATGAGTATAAATACTTTCTCTTTTAGTAAAGGGAAACTTTCCAAAAAACAAAGAAATTTCTAAAAGTTATGTATTATAAATCCTTTCACACATGGAAATTGTTAGGGATTACAGATTGTAGTCCATGCTATAGTAAGAAAGAATTATTATCCTTCATGACTTTGAGCGGTAACTTCATTCTTTTTTCTCCCCTTTGCCTTCCTGTTCTTAACCTATGAATCCTATTTTTCTGGTAAGCTCTTTGAAGAAGGAATTATTTATATCTGTACTTTAATCCTCCAGTATTGACTAAGGACTGCAGGAACAATTATAATGCAGATACAACAAATGGATGCACAGACAGTCACAGCTGAAAGTATCATACCTACACTATTGTTACAGTTACCTATGAAAATGCTTTTTGGTTTAGACCACGTGCTATAACAAGAAAAAGTGATCTTCCTTTTGTCAAAAAACTCCTAATAATTTCTAACAGTTTCTAAAATTCACTACAGATTTACTTCATTTATTGTCCTTATCCCTCTATTCCTCCCTTTCTGTCTTCACTTGCCTGCTTTCTGTCCCTCTACAACATATTGCTACTGTAGGAGGTATTCACACTGTCTAACTTTAGTCAACTAATTTGGGGCTCTGAATCACCCTCTTTGAGTGCCTACATCTCATAGAATATGACTATATATGGAATAGACATTTTTAAACTCAGGTGTTCTAATATGTACTTTTTTCAAACACCTAAAGTAGCTTGGCCTAGGTGGTGTTAATATTCCACTGCATAAAGCAGTGCCTGTCAACAGCAGGTAGATTTATTAAGTGACCAGGTTACAGTTATTTTTGCGCTAGCTTGGCACTTCACTTTCCTTTTTTCTCACCTAGATTTAATACAGTAACTATGCTATCTGTATCAAAGTATAAAAGAAAAAAAAAATTAAAAAGAAAATATTAAATGCAAATAGTATGTACTCATGGAATTTGCTGAAATATCCATAGAATTTAAAAAGCAGATGCCTGCTCGATAAATTGCTGCATTCAGCCAAGGAGGCTGCAGCTGTGAGTAAGACAGTACATCAGTCCCACGCCTAACCACATCTTGACCTTTCTTCTGAGACTGTCAACAAAGGTGCCAATTAGAGCAATGATTTAGAGCAACACATTTTGCGTTCTGCTAAACACAACTGTTACCAAGGGGACAAAGATCATGCATTTTGCTTAATACTGGATGCCTGATTGGCTCAATACAGATCTTCCACTGACAACCACTTTGGTAAGCCTCAAGATGAGAAGCAGGTAAGTGCACCACCCACATACTTTTCTTTTGATCTCTTGGGACACAGAAAAGCTTATACTGTAAATATCTGAAGGATTTCCTGGTACATTGTTGGTTTTACTTAGCTTATTGTCTCTCACACACAAACTCAGTCATCTAAGAAATTACTAAATTCTTTTTGTATCAGGACAATGTTAAAACAATTTGTTTGCATATATCACAACTAATATATGGCCATAAATTATGCATCCTAATTCAACATAATGAGAGCTGCAAGCCAGGTATTCAAACTTAGCTTCTGAAAGCTTCCCCTTCACCAAGCCATAATAAAAGGCTTAAGCAATATACAAATCAACTATCAAATTATTTATTTAAAGAGATAAGATGATGTAAATGTAAATGAGATAAGGTGATGAGAGACAGAAAAATAAGACATTTTTTCTGGCTCAATTGCAAAATGAATGCATGCAATTTTGATAAAATTTAAAAGAGGCAAGATGAAAATAAAGTATAGTTGAATACAAACTGTCCATAGCATAAAAAATAAAAAAGTGAGTTATGTTCCAAGAGTCGGGAAATATAAATATATCTTAAATGTAATACATCTTAAATATAAGATTAAACTTTATCTTGGAGTTCCATTAGCAGGATACATGTTCATGGTCTCACAAACAATATAATATAAAGACCACAAATCTATTTTGAGTGTACAAGAAAATCTTCAGCTGACACAGGCATACAAAGAATTACTTTGATTGAAGTCAGCCATTTCTATATGTGGTTCGCTAAACTTAAAAAAACCTCATATATCTAACAATTGGTATTAATTTATATATATCTAAAGTTCAATCAAAATAAGTAGAAGTAGTTTTACTCAACACATTGTTTGTCTATCCTGATCCGATCTTCTTCCCTCACAGCAATTACTATGAACTGATCATCTAAGGAGAAGCACAGGATATGGAACAGCACAAGATGTGCCCAAGTAGGTTTCCAATACAAGAAGTATTTCAAACTGAATCTGTATTAAGGCATACTGACTGACACTCATGATAGGCCTACTTACTTGGATTTACCAATTCCTGAGAGGTGGGGAGATCTTACATAACATACTCTACTTTAAATCTCATATTTCTTAGTTTATGCTATGAAAAAACCTTCAAACACTGGGCTAAAATTTACAAGGCAGTTCAGAGATGTTTGCATGCAAACTAGCTACTGCTACATTAAAAATCTTTTACAGTTAGGCACAGGAATAACAAGTTTCTTTACCAGTTGTCTATTTTTTAAAATAAGTATTATGTCTTTGGGAGGTGGGGGGGTTTCAGGTTTTTTTTGGTCTTATGGTGAGAAAATCATATTGTATAATAGCAAGCTATGATGTAACTATGTTCAACACTTCTGTCTATACTTTTACTTTCCTATAACTGGCTAGGGCCAAAAAAAAAAAAAAAGAAAAAATAATTTCAGTACCTTCAAAAGAGACTTAGTTTTGAAGTTATAAAAAGAACTTAATTGAGCTGATATATTTTTTAAATTTTAAAGAAAAGATAATATAAACTTTATTGCTTTTTCTCTTTGGGGATTTTCCTTCCCCCCTGCCTTCTGCAGCTCTAATTTACCATAACAGAGTAACAGAATATATGTATAACAGAACTATTCTATACTTGGTTAATGGAATATGAATTGGAACCTAAAAGTTAAAGGCCAATCTGATCCTACTGTTGAAAATCAATGAGATCTGAAATTTAACAAAAACCAGATGAACAACAAAAAACAAGTTAATGAGTGAAGCTATCATAGCTACCATTGCTTTCAAATGACAAGGCAGATAACTTCTATTGAGTTGCCCACTAAAGATTTGCCTTTAAAATAAAAATATTATTCATTCAGTAGAATCAGGTCTTTACAAAACTACAGAGATAAATACAACATAGAAATCTTCTGTCTAGAGAACATTTTGAATTTTATTTATGTTCTTTTTTGATATGGTTTTAAAATAAATGGTAAGTAAGAGCTTGAGAATATACCACAACAATTTGCAATATTGTATTTAATTTTGATAGGAAAGAAATATTAAGTATTTCCACTGATTCAGGCCTGGGTTCCATACCAACTGGGAAAAATCAAACGAGGCACTCTGAGAGCTGTGTTCTTAAAAGGCAATCTTTTGTATGAAGGGACAGCATTCACACACCTGATGTTCACAGGTTGTTAATGATACACTAATAAACTTAAAGGAATACTTAACATGGAAGAAAATTATATAGACATCTTGTGCAGAGGCAAGATCTGAATATTTTGTAAAATCTTTTTAAATATGAAGACAGAAGTTTATTTTATTAAGATTCAGCTGGAAGAGCATTTTCTTGTCTAACAGATAAATGAAATGTTACCCTGTATGTTACCTGTCAAATACTTGGTTTGAGAGATTCTCTATTGCTCAAAGTCATATTGATATGGAAAAAAATATTTGAAGTTAATGTAATAATTAATGTATCTGTCCACCTAGCTTTAGTGTTTTCAGCTGTTTTCTTCTGGGAACCATATATAATTCTGCACTGAAAGATTTGACTGGATGGTTTAAGGATCACAGTTGGTCTTACATTGAAAAGTATAATTAAAAGTGAAAAAAAAGTATAATTTAAAAAAAAGTGAAATCCCAAGTGATTTGAGAGTTTTCATAAAAAACAGCTTTTCAACAGTATTTTTGTCATATTTGAATGAAATCTGAGTTCCACTTTAATAAAAACCGAATTCCTGTTGGTTTTTACTGATATGATTTTTAACTTTAAGTCATATTGTAAGAACTAAATAGAAGAATTGCATATATTTATATCTCTGTGATTGTACATAAGTGGAAAATCCCAGTAAGGGCAGCAAAAAGTTGTCCCTTTATCAAGTTCTTGATCAAGTATAGGACAGCTGAGTATCTTACATGAATACTTCTATGTAAGCGTCAGGTTAAAAAAAAAAGAGAGAGGAAAAAAAGCTAAATTCAGAGAAGTTACCTTTTGTGCCTCATAATTCTATTAGTTTGCTTAGCCTAAATCATAATTATATTATGGCTTATATGAAATTGAAATGCAGAGGTACCAAAAACACCATCTAATCCTGCTCCCAGTAGTTGTGTAAACTCCTATGATCCAAACTTGATGTTTTCCTCGTCATAGATTTCAGGATGAAATTGGACTTTCCAAATAAACAAGTATTTTAGCCAATATCATCCTTAACAGCTTATTCCCACTGTGATATTTCACTTATTATCTTGTACATTCAAGTAATAACCATTGATACCATATCCCAGAAAGAAATCATTACTTGAGACTAACAGCATGAAAGGATGGAAAGTATTAAAACTTTCTATTTTAAAAATGCAGTGTCTCTTATAGGTTCTGATATCCCACTACATTGGGGAACATCAGTGGATGCACAGCCTTTTAGGGAAAGTAGAGAACCAAGAAGCCTGCCTGAAAATGTGAAAATCTGAATATATTCAAATCAATTCTTGTACAGGTTCTAGAGAGAAAGGAAAGAAAAAAAATCCTGCAAAGAAAGAAGTACAAATACTTCCCTGAAATGTTATAGTGATACAGGTTTATTCCAGACAGCATTTTAATACTTATTTATTGATATATTTTATCATTATGTTTTTACATGAAAAATAGTGGGTTACAGTCTTTGTTTAGTGAGTAACAGCTTCCTGAAGTGTTGAAAAGTATTCTGTGACATTCTCCCAAATGAAAAAGTACCATTGAAAAGGCATATATTTATCTCTTAATACTACCTGAATGTACATACATCTCAAGAGATATATTAATCCACAGCAATTGCAAAGCACAGATATTTTCAGTGTGAAGCCAGCACCAGGCACAGTATTGTCACTGTTTTCCATACACATTGTTTCCACAAAACTCTGCCGCCAATCATTCAATGTTATTTTCTTAGGTTTGGCTGGCGAATGTAAAGACTGACATAACTTTTTATTAGGTTGCTGCTTATTTTGCAAATCTATTGTGAAAAGCATTCAACCTTGAATTGTTGCAGTGAGCACATATTTTTTGGTATAAGTTTTTCCTCTAAATTAACTAAATGACACACAGTATAGTTTCTGCTCTTATATTTGATGCAAAAAGTGTCATTAATATAGCATTATGTTCACTAATAGGTGTGACTGTACAGTTTATGTTCTATCTCTATCACTTCCTTATGCTGCACAAGCCCTGGGGTATTTTAGAGACTTCCAAGTGAAGAGCACTGAGTTTTCTCCCTATTCTTTCTTCAAGTAAGAAACTATATTTATATTTTTGATTGTGCTATATTATACTGGTAATTTTTGTGTTGCTATGAATGAACAAAAAGGTCACAGTGGCAAGTTTTACTGTTACTCTCTTATAATTCTGCATCCTGTATTTTACTTTATCAAGGAAGCTTGCTAAAGGAAAAAGAATATATGCAGTACAAATACTCTTATCCACAGAGATATATATGTGTGCATATATATATATATGTATGCATAATTGATCCATAGATAGCCAGATAGATTATATTCCATGTTCTGTCCCTCTCATCAGGCACCAACACTAGTTATTAAGGGGTTACGAGCATTTTCACAGGCTCACTCACAAACTAAATATTTGATACCTGTTGTCACCTGTTAACTGTTGTCAACCTCTGTTCCACCCAAAAAAGTTTGAATTAGGGTTGGGTGGACTACTGTATGGAAATTAGAGGATTTATGTCAGATAAAACTATGGGAATATCACAAGAAGTTCTAGCTGTCCTTTACCCAACAGGTAGGGTCTGAGTTGCAGGTGTCTGATCACATTTCCCACCAATATGTTCAGGATCTCTTTTAGTGTCCATTCTGAGTTCAAGGCAGTGGCATGCATCTGTGCAAGGTGTCCCAAGCAGTCTGAGGAGCCTTCTCTGTGCAAGCAATCTTCTTGGTGAAGGAAGGTGGTGAAGTCTGTTGCATACAGTAGGCAGTCAGGGTTGATGAAGCACACATAGACTCTCTCAGGGAGAGGATGGAGAGCACTTGAGAGAAAGAGAGAGAGATACCAGGAAATAAGAAGGCCTAGGGGAGGTTAGGATGTATCAAGCCTCAAAATAAGTTTGCCCTTCCCCTTTCCAACAAGAACTTTAGATATTCGAAATCTTAAAATATATTGGTTCATACCAGATTGTGAAAGAAAGTCCTGAAAATTTACAGCTGTCTAGACCACACCACTAGTTGGCTTTCTCCTTATTTTCATACAAAGTCTTAGGTGCAAGAAGTAGACTCATATACTCCTGCCTGTTTGGACTGATTATATTCCTGGTTTTTAGGATTATCACCAAGACAATTCTAAGAACTGTTAAAAGCTTGCTCCCATCTTGATTTTGAATGTGCCTGCCCAACATGATGAATTAATTACTTTTCCATTCTCTGTCCTTCATTTCCATACTTGTGGTTACAAACAGGATAGTTGTCTCTCAAATATTTAGCTTTAATTGTGAAAGCAACTTGGCCCTTAACCTTGTTAGAGTAATTGAATAAATGTGGCAAGAACAATGTTCGTCTCAAGAGACTCATTCTCCATCTCAGTCAGAGACTAAGTAATTTTAGGACACGATGCAAAATGAAGCAAAACTTTTATCAAAGGTTAAAAAACAAAAGCATATATATTGTCAATTTTCATTATAGCAAAAATCCAACAGCAGAGTGCTTCAAGGCACCATACAAGGACCAAGTGTTCAAAATGTATTAATTATTGTTAATAAAAAAAAGAACAGTAATTTAGCAAAATTTAAAAATAACAAGAAAGTCCTATTAACCAAGTCTAAATAAGACAGGAAACCTGAGAGAAAATTGACTCAGGGAGATGGATGGTCATCTTAAAATATGTGAAAATAATTTATTTAAATGCAAAATAAGGCCTACTGAGAAAAAAAAACAATTAAAAAAAAAACCCCAAAACAAAATGCACAAAAACACCAAAAAAAAAAAAAAAAAAAAGCAACCAACCCCAAAAATCCCAAAACAAAGAAATCTAAGCCTGTAACAGACCATTTGTTTTTTCAGAGATCTCAATTACTAGTACCATCTAAGGAAAAACACCTGGGTCTCACTGCAGACAGCTCAATGAAGAGCCTTGCTTGATGATCAGCTGCAGTCAAAGAAGCATATAAAATTTTCAGATGCATAAGAAATGAGGTGGGAAATAAGAAAGAAAGAAAATATGTCATTATATGAATCAATAATTTTCCCTTCTCTTGAATAGTGTGAAGTACTGGTCACCCCATCACAAAAAGATATTACTGAATTAGAAGGTATTCAAGAAAGAGTGATTGTGATAATTAGGCATATAGAGGAGCCTTCATATGAAAAGACTGAAAAACTGGAATTGTTAGCCTTAGGAGAAAAAAAAAAAAAGATGAAAAAGAGGGATATGATAAAAGTATAAAAATGGTAAGTGGCAAAGAGAAAATAGATCAGGAGCTTCTGTAGTCCTGCGTATCATGATTCAAGAACAAAAGGACACTAAGTGAAAGTGAAAAGCAGCAGCTCCAAATCTGATAAAAGAATGCATTTTTTAATGCAGCACATAATTAGATTATGGAATTCAATGCCACAGGATGTCACTGATGTCAAGACCTTACCAAGACTCAAAGAAGGACTTGGCACTTACAACTCTTGATATTCTTGGGGATTTGATGCTAACTAACTGTCAAAAGGTTTCGAAAGAGAGGTTATGTGCCATATTTCATTATTTAAAAGACAATAATTTAAACAAGAATTTGGAGAAAATTTCCACTAAGTGGATTTTCCCATGTCTGGCTGTTTGATTATTTTGTTCTTTTCTTTGCTTGTTACTTTGGCATTTTCACATGAGGCATCTGGACAGTCTTGGAGGGAGGCTGTGTAATACTGAATCACTGTTCTGTTCTAATTACTATTATTCCAGTACTACCCAAGTATCTTAGTATCTTCTATAAAATCTTAGTATTAAGACCTTGGGGTTCTCTTTTGAAGAATAATTGTCTAATGCTCTATTGTATTCTACTCCATTCCAGTTAGCCAAGTGGATTTGTCACCCACTGTCAATTAGTATAACCATTGCTGTAAGCTATATGGCATTGTGCATGTTTTTGGAGCAACTGTGAAACTTCTAGATGCAGAACCAAGTACATTTTTGCTGTGACAGCTATACAATTGATTCTGTGTGTCCCAATTGTCTTCCAGCCCTATCTTAACCTCCAGCTATGCTATTAACATCTTGCTTCACATCCTGCAGCTGGAAAACATATGCAATGTCTCTAAAATAGAGGCACTTTAGTTTTTAAACTTCCTATTCTCCACAGTTTACTTACCACATTTTTCTCCTTTCTGCTTGCCTGGCTGGTCAGAGAGATGGAGTATTCTTGTTCCCATTTTTGTTCTTATAATATTTATTTTCTAATTCATTAGCTTTTTCTTCACCTAGTTTGCTTTTTTTTTTAAAAAATATATATGAAGGCTTTCAATGCAGATAAACAGTGACAGATATAAGCATAAAATAATTTCTCAGATGAGATCTCTTAAGTGAAAACAAAAACAGAGTGTGAGAGGTACTTGGTAGAAGCAGGATCACACATTTTGAACAGCATTCTCAAACAGGTCTTCCTCCCACTGTTATTAATTTCATTAAATTCTCAAAGCTGGAGAGGAGAGAGGCAGGAAAAAGAACCTTTAAGTACCTACCTATGTAGCCAGCAAAATACCTGCTAAATTCTGTGGAGTTCTGGGGGTAACTACAAAGCAAGTGAGGCTATTGGGGGTAGGGGCACAGGGAGCAGCTGTGCTTGTAGGACCAGCTGGGGGACTGTATGTGCCTTGAAGAGAAATTGAATTCAGACAATCTTACAAACTGGACACCACAGAAGGACTGTGAAGATACCAAGGGATAACACCTGTAAGGAAGGCAGCCCCAACTGAGCTAAGAGGTGGCTAGCTACCACACTGAGACATGTGGTATGTTTTGTGTCCTCCTCTCCCCCAACAACTTCCATCACAGGTTTTCAAGATTCAATGTGGCAGGCTGCCAGATAATCCCATCAAAGATCTCCTTCCCACAAAAGGTCAGACCTTCAAAGGTCCCTTCCAACCTGGGCTGTTGTATGATTCTCTGAATTGGCATTGTATATATTAGTACACTGCTTTGGTACTGAATTTTTGGTTTTCCTGAACTTTCGGTTTTCTTGAACTTTCATATGCATGCCTCACTAACCAAACATAGTCCTATAATTATTTCCTCTTTTTTTCTAGTTCAGGACAAAAATATTCAAGTAGCAAAAACAGGTAACATTCTGCCTCTCAAAAGTTGAGCTGGTATATCATACACAATGCTACAAAGCACTATGCAGATTATATATTTGTGTTGTCTTTGGGACATCCTCATTGCACTCACCATATGGTTTAGATATGCCTGAGGGTTTACAGTTAGTCTGCAAGACTGGTTTTAGGCTGAGTTCAGTCCACAGGACATGTACTGGGGACATTCAGGCATAAATATGCTATTGTAGTACAACATTCAGTAGCAAAAGAGGAGGAGCTGGTAAGCAACACTAATGAATTTAATTTTAAGAGCCTGGAAGAAAGGGATACTATATTATGTGGGGAAAATAAAAAGTATTAATACTGTTAATCTCACAGGAAAATGAGAGTTTTTTCCAATCTATGAGTATTTACAAACACAAACTCCGAATAATTAGCATGTTTATTTTTCTTCACCTTTTAAATTTTAAAGACTTAACTCTCATTGATTACAATTCTTCCATCATGAAACAAGGAAATATATCTTTAATTTGAAAGGCACTACTAGCAAAATAGTGAATTGTATTTTTTTCTATTTAAGTAAAATCTCAATGAAAAAAAACCACCAAATTATGCACAAATACTGTATTTTCAGCCACGTTTTGGCCATTTTATTTTATTAAAACTCATCTAGTTTTAACTTATCTTCTTTCTTGAAAATACACACTGTGAAAGGAAGTATCAGACCACTTGATCAGGAGGAGCAGATTAACCTAACCAAAAGTTTTCACCTAGAGGTTTATGCTCCCTTTTCAAGTCTGCCAGCTTTCCTTTTGAATTCCTCTGTTCTAAATATTGTCACCAGTTAAAAAGCATAGCCTGAAGTCAAGAAACATTTTCATATGAACAATTTACACAATTAATGAAAACTATTCCCATATGCATTCCCTTTCTTAGCAAAGAAAAATAAATGTCACCCAACAAAGCAAAAGATAAAATATTTCATTATGGTTATGTGAAATTAGGTTTCCTGTATTACCCCATACCTGTTATACAAATGGTATCTTCCTGTTCTGCATAGCGAAGCTAAACAATATATTGTACTTTTCTTACCTATATCTCTTATTAGGTCTGTGTTCTTTCATTATAAATTGTGCCTGGTATAGACAAATACTCTTCTTTTACCATTAAAACAATCTTCTTATTTTGAAAATTTAAGTCAATTAGATTAGATAGAAATGCGTATGGAATGAAATATGGATGTGAGAGATTTCAGCATTTTAGTTAAAGAAGGGGTACTTTGTTTTGTGTCACTGTAGGACACTTGGTTTTGTTTTGTGCCACTGTATACTTGAGCTTTGAAAGAAGTACTAATGAATACCATTCCATCTGCTTCCATTACGGTAAATGTCTTTTAAAAACAGAAAAGAGAATTTGTGCCTATTTTAAGATACAAAAAAAAAGTGCAGAATGTTATAATACCCCATTCAGCACTTCTTAAAAGTGAACCTTCTAAACCTGAAATTTCACTTACCCAGTTACAAGTTAGGTTTCAGGAGTAAAGGTGAAACTAAGAGACCCTCTTGAAACAAAGGCCTACTGCGTTTTATGATCCAATCTATTACAACTTTATAACATAGAAAATCATATTCAGTCCTATGCAGAACTCACAAACTTGCTTGTAGCTTTCTCTACACATTATTTGGGATTTGGCATACACAGCATTTTACCCTCAATCCAAAAGTTATTTTTTCCCCCTTCAGTGCAGATATTGATCTATGCTTAATGGTTTTGAATCTGTTTCCCTAAGGTTGAAAAGCTCCTTTTTTTCTGACATTTCAGTCAGGAATGGTGTGATGGGAAGACACCAATGGCAAAGTACAGCTTTTTTTATTTTGTAGTTTTCATGGGGACATAAGCCACATTTCCATGAAAATAGTTCAGCAATCAGAAAAGCTTAAACATACTTAATATGAAGTCTAAAAATAACTAAGTATAGTTGTAAATGTAACTTGCACTAAGTTAAGTATGTGATATGGGGGTTATGCATCTATGCCTTTAAAAAACAAAAATCCTAAAATAAACGACAGGGTCCCAGCAT
Source organism: Luscinia megarhynchos (assembly GCA_034336665.1). Classification (NCBI taxonomy): domain Eukaryota; kingdom Metazoa; phylum Chordata; class Aves; order Passeriformes; family Muscicapidae; genus Luscinia; species Luscinia megarhynchos. Next base: position 52,382,766 of record JAPFBE010000003.1, on the reverse strand, counting down.
TAGCAAAGATAATTACAAATTCTCTGCTTCTATTGTCCTAGCACAAATTTATCTCTGCGTATTGCTCCATAGAATCTAAGCTGTTACTATTCCTCTTGTCTACATTAAAATTTTCCAGTATTAAAATATAGGTAATATAAGATTTGTAACGGCTTCCACAAAACCACTCTTGTATCGAAATCAACCTGCATTCAGGATTCCAAAGAGACCAAGGGTCCAGATGTGCAACCCTTAATCATATAATTAATCCCATGATAGTCACTACTTACATATAAGTAAATAATTATTCAAGTAAGGCGTTTGTAGGATGAGGCCTGAAATTGTTGATTTTGTTCTTAGCCAGTTGTTTACACATGTGTAGCTTTCTATTTTTTGAAATAATTTTAAATTTACAATTTTAAATCCATTTACTTTTATCCAGGAAGGTCAGTTTTGGAAGTTTTAAGGTTATAAAGGGAATTTCAAAGTTTTCAAGGGGCATTACAGAGTGGTCATCTTATGCTATGCAGTGGACAGTATCTTGGTTTTTTGTTTCCCCTGAGATTAAAATTGCTAGTAAGAGGAATTATGAAAACACAAAGCAATCTCTGAACTAATAAGACTTTTATAAAACACTGTGGAGATAGACATTCTGGATCCTTCTTTTCTTTAATTCATGAAATTCGGTGGATTTTCAGTTCATGGTAACCAGAGTTCTCTCTTGAACTATTCTTCTTCATTTCCCTTCTAATCCCAAAACTGTCAGTGTTCAGACATAAGAACATTTTTTTTCTGGCTCATTCATTTCTTGCAAAAGATCTCAAAGTACAAAGCAGACAATTATTTATCCAGAGATGGATGAAAGTGGACACTGTTGTCACATTTTTAGTAAGTTTGCAGACGATCCCAAGTTGGATGGACGTGTTTCCTGTTGGAGGGTAGGAAGGCTCGACAGAGGGATCTAGAAAGGCTGTATTGATGGGCTTAGGTCAATTGGATGAGGTTAAATATGGCAAAGTGACAGATTCTGCACTTGGGTCACAGAAATCTCAGTAATTCAGCCCTACTGTTTTGGGGGTGGGTGGCTGGAAAGCTGCCTAGCAGGAAAGGACCTGGGGGTGCTGGTTGACAGCTGGCTGGACATGATCCAGCATGTGCCCAGCTGGCCAAAAGGGCCAATGGCATTCTGGCCTGTATCAGCAACAGTGTGGCCACCAGGACCAGGGCAGGGATTGTCCCACTGCACTCAGTACTGGTGAGGCCACACCTCAGTTTTGGGCCTCTCCTACAAGGAAACTGAGGTGCTGGAAGGTGCCCAGGGAAGGGCAAAGGATCTAGTGAAGAGTCTGGTGCTCAAGTCTCACAAGAAGCAGCTGAGGGTACCAAGGTTGTTTAGCCTCCTAAAAAAAGGAGGTTCAGGGGTGAACCTGAACCTGAGTACCTGAGAAAATGCTGTAGCCAGGTGGGGGTTTCTTCCAGGTGGGCTCTTCTCCCACGTAAAAAGTGATAGGATAAGAGGAAATGGCCTCAAATTGTGCTGGGGGAGGTTTAGATAGGACACCAGGAAAATATCTGAGAAAGGGTTGACAAGCATTTAAACATGCTTCTCAGGGATATTGTTGAGTCACCATTCCTGGAGGTATTTAAGGCATGCAGTTGTGGCACTTACAGACACGGCTTAAGGATGGACTTGGTAGTGCTGGGTTAACAGTTGGACTCAATAATCTTAAAGGATCTTTCACACCTAAATGATTCTGATTCTGCAAAATTCCGATATGGAATGAAGGAATAAGTCCTAAACATGTTGCAGTCAGATTTTTTTCAACATTTGGGGGCAAGGTATATTTGGGATATAGATATTCTGTCCTCCACTCAACCTCTAAAAGAACTGAAACTCAGTATCATGTAATCATAAGTATTCCAAGTGAATTAATCTGTTGGAATTGTAGCTATTTGTGTAAAATTATATAATTCTGATTAGTAAAGTTCTGCAATTCCCAAGTGCTAACCCAGGCTGCAATTGCCACACAGTAAGTCGAAAGCCAAAGGATAAGCTCTCTGCAGTAAATGAGATGATGGCTGAAGACCTGAGAGCTGGCAGTTGGCCAAACTAAAGATTTGTATAGCACAAACAGGGCTGAGAAGTAATCTTAATCAACAGAGGACAATTTTTGACAGAGATAATAAAAGGATGTTATTGATCTTGTAAACCTTAACATTATCTCGCACTCTCCTTAATTACTGTGGCCAAATTAGAAGTAATATCTCTTACTAAATTGTTCATGCCAACCAAATTTTCATACAGTTAACTCCAAATAACAAACAGCCTACATAACAACCTTATTCATAACTTTGTATACTTTCAACATTTTTTTTCTAATACAGTGGTTAGGATTGGCCTTAACAGAAATCAGTAGCAGCTGTATGTTGTCCAAAAGAAAATTAGCATTTCATTGATTTGTTACTTTGCTGTGTGCTACTTCTCTACCAGTGTCTTTTACTGTTTTGGGAATTTACAGTTTAGTTTTCATTCCAGTGAAGTATTTGAAGTGCTAGGTTGGTCGCAACATTCTAAAAATTATCCATAGCTGTTCCAAGTTACTTTTCACATGTCCTAAGGGGCAGTATTTTGGCTTTGCAACAGCTGTTGACCTATTTAGACTATATCTAAAGATCTCCTGAAAATCGTGTGCCTTTATAAAGGAATCAGTGAGGCACCTATAACAACTTCTTTTTCAACAGGTCTAAATGCATTATTGTAACACTTTTTCAATAAAACTATCATCGTTCATTCTGTGGTTTTTTGGATATATTCACTAACTTCTAATTTGGAAAAGTCTGTCTTTGTTGTACTGGGAATTTAAATTTAGCCTATTGCCACAGAGAAATTAACCAGAACAACTTCAGAAGATCACAAGAAGTAGACAGAACAAGTCTCTGAGTGAAAGTACAGAAAGACTAATGAAATGCATACATCAGAGAAAGCAGCATATGAAAATGCAAACCCTGTTAAAAAATTAACTCTTTAGCATGAAATATATTTATACTTCTCTAACCTGTAATCAAGTTATTACTGATAAAAATACCTGCTGATACTCACAAACTTAAAAAAATTATAATACAAAAGTAATTATAAGGAACAATTCTAAGGAATAGAATTACCATTCAGGCATTACTCGGGAAGGTCATTATTTGCTATTTTTAAGAGCAGTTTAACTATACCAAATATCTATAACAATATATTAAACATCCCCCAAGTGACACGATATGTACTCAATCTGTCATTCTCAAGATGCTCTGCTTCCCTCAAAGACAGTAAAAGCATTTTAATAAATAAGCAAGGTACAAAATCACATTTCACTTTGAGAAGACTTTCCTGCTACTTTACTCTCAACATAAAAGTTGGAGGTTCCTTAAAGTGGGGGCCATTTCCTATGTGCTGGTAGAACAAAGGGCTCCACTGGAAATAGCAAGAGGTCTCTCTCTGCCCTTCCTCATTCAACAGAAACTTTGTACTGTGTAACTTTCCACAGGGCAGAGGAAAGGATTCATGAGAGTGAATCCTCTCAGCTTGAGCATATAAAACTTATTATTACCATGACAGAAATCTCATTTTCCAACCATACTCTCTCTCTTGCAGAATATACAAGGTTTAAATGCAGATGCAGTCAAAATCTCATTAATGACTCAGATCAAGAGCTGTCATTGATCATTAAAACATAAATGCAGTGACTTCTAAATCTTAAAATGACACAGTAGCTGTGCATTTTGGGAAATGAGAGGAACTTTGACTATAATACAACAATCCATGAATATTTTCTTCCAGCTGTCTAAGCATTGCTGAGATTTTCTAGGTAATATGAAAAGAACAACATAGCCTTTATATGACATTTTCAAACTATCTGTTTAAAAAAAGAGAAACAGTCCATGTTTTTCTTGATGTCTATCATACTCTGCTTTCTTGATGTGTTTGTGGTTGATGTGTTTGCTTTCACTGTGCAAAGAGTTGCTTCAAAAAAAACTTTAAAAGCTTCTGCCTTTATATTTAAAACAAGACTTTCTAAACATTCTCTAAAGGAGCATATCTTACTGGAATACAAAGTTTGAGATACAATAGCAATTTTACATAAATGAACATAAACCACCACTTGCTAGTAATGGATTAGAATGTGAACTGGGCACCAGTTGCTGGTAATGGCCGCTAGTGGGACTCACTGTCTTCATCACTTATCATCACAAAAAAATGCCATCTGACAATTAGAGATATGGAGTTAAATAAAAACCTAAAACTTAATGTAATAGAAAAGAAATCTGTTTGTCATCATCTGAGATTCCCTAATATTCATAAACAAGAAACTAATCTCCATTTCCAATTTTTATTTAAATCCTATGTATTTAATCGGAATTGAGAATGATTCCAAAAGAGTTCCATCCCATTAAAAAAAAAAAAAAATAGAAGAAACACAATCACAAGCGAAATAAAAGTCATGGTTAAAAATATTTTCATTCTAAATTTCACTCATAAACCCACAATTTTGAGCAGGTATTATGAAATCTTTTCAATTTCATGTGACATTAAATATGTGATCTGATTGAAACAAAATAATAACCAATCAAATAATTGTCAAGTATCTCAAATGACTCTGTGTTGCAAATGAGTTCTTTGAGAAAACAATGAGAATTACCAAGTGACAACCCAAAATGTGACAAAGAAAGTGCAACTGGAGTATTGCATAGCAGTAATACTGTCTGTCTAGGTGGGTAGAATTTAGAAGAAAGCTAAGCACTTCCAAATAAAAAGTTGGAAACATGTGGTGGGTTGACACTATCTGGACACCAGGTGTCCACAGAAACTGCTCTATCACTCTGGACAGGTGAAAGAAAGTATAATGCAAAGCTCATGGGTCGAGACAAGGGCAGCAAGAAATCACTCAGCAAGAATTGTCACAGGCAGAACAGAATACAGTTGGGGAAATTGACCAAATTCATTACCAATCAAGTGAGGTGATAACAAGATGTAAACCCAAATCTTAGTGACATCTTTCTTCCATACCTCCCTCCTTCCTGGAACTAACTTTATACCCTAATCTCTACCTCCTCCCCCTGCAGCATAGGGGACAAGGAATGGGGGTTGTGGTCAGTGCTTCCCCCTCAGGGGGAGAGCATCTCACACTCTTCCCCTGTTCCAGCATGGTATCCCTCCCACAAGAGACAGTCCTCCATGAATTCTCCTGTGGGAGTCGTTCCCACAGGATGCAGATCTTCAGCAGCTGCTCCAGCACGGGTCATTCCCACAGGGTGAAGTCCTTCAGAGCAGGTTGCCAGTGTGGGACCCCCATGGGACAAGTCACAAGTCCTGCCAGCAAACCTGCTCCAGCATGGGTTCCTGTCCTCCAAGAGTCCACAAATCATGCCAGGAATCTGCTCCAGCACAGGGTCACAGCTTCCTTTGCCCTGGCATTGGGTTCTCCACAGGCTGTAGGGGCACAGCTGCCTCAACATGGCCCATACCATGGAGCGCAACAGAGTAATTTTTCACCCTTCTCAAATATGTTATCACAGAGGTGTTACCACCATCACTGATGGGTTTGGCCTTTAATCAGCAGTGAGTCCACCCTGGAGCCCGCTGGCATTGGCTCCATTGGACACCAGGAAAGCTTCTGGCAGCTTTGCACTGAAGCCACCACTGTAGCTGCCATCAGTATCTAAACCTGGTCACATAAACCCAAACAGGGAGAAAACAACATCCCTCTTGCAGGTGTCAGCCTTAGAAAGCACCTTGGAAGGCTCACCAACTCACCTGCCAGATGTGCTGAAATGTCATTTTAAGGAATCATCTAAGGTAAGCTCCTTCCAGCACAAGTCCCAGTCTCTACAGTAGGTGTCTCTCTTAATAAATTGCTGATTTGCTCTTTTTTTTTTTTTTTTTTTTTTTTTTTTGACACTTTACACTTTGGCAATGTAAATTTTACCAATTTTTTTTGCATTACTCTGTGTAAAAGAAAGACAGGAGCAAAACCGGCCTCAAAAGTTGCTCTTCATAAACTCCTTGCAATGTAATTCGCTCTATCTGATTTTAAATGAAAAGAAGCACATAAAGGGTAGGACCTTGTGAAGGAAAAAAAATCTTTGAAAAGAGAAAATAAATGCAAACTCATGAACAGCCCTTATCTAGCCACTACAAATTAGAAGTCCCTCCCTTTTCTATTTACCTCAAACTGAATCACAGTTATTATTTCAATATATTTCCAAGAACAAGTAGTGTGTGTACGCTCGAGGGCTCTGTACCGGAAGACTAAGGAAAAAACCGACAACAAGCTGCAGATTTATGATGCATGAATGAAGCAAATGTTTGTCACATGGCTGAAAAAGCCTCTCATCTCCTACTGCTAGACTTGTTTAGTTATTACTCAGTATTTATCCTTTCCCTCGCAATCCAGAAAAACAGGAAGATACTTGAACATCCTCTTAATTTCTTCTTGACTTGTAGGTCTTTACATACCTATCAACAAGCCACAGCCTCAGGAAGCTTTCTGTCTTTCTACACCAAGGAATATTGGCATGACTAGCATAGTAATTCTGTTTCAGGCATTTGGCCTAGCCATCTTCATTGCAAACAAATTGCTTAATGGCTTTGGGTAGCAAACACATACAGAGCTGTGCCAGCAGATCGAGAAAATAGCTGAGTAGGTATGGCTTGTGATAATTTTTATTGGCATTGCTTTTAAAACCTCTTCTGAATCATCATTTGCATCATCATCTAAGACTGATCTCTTTTGTTCAGCAACTCAATGCTTCTTACATGTTTATTCTCACACCAAAAACAAATCAAAAGTCAGGACTTGGCTCCTCCATTCAAAAGCTTAAGAGTCAATAAAGATGTGTAGGAAAAGATTCCTTGCCTCCATTAACAACATAGTTGAAAGGAGCAAAGCTCCCCAAAAGTAGAGGAAGACAGGAAACAGTTCATCTATCAAGAACATAAATACATAAAATGACAAATTCTGGCAGCACACACAGGCACCACAAAACCAAATTCCTTCAGGCTAAAGTGCTTTAAATATTTCTATAAAGTAACAGAGATTAGACAGGAACTCAGGCAAACCTCTCTATGTATGGCAAGTGCTGAATGAATATGCATGGAATTTATAACAAAATGATGCATTAAATATTATGTAAGAAAAAAATTCATGCCCTTGAAGCATGGCACAAGTACAACACCTAGTTTTTCATATACTGCAACAGTTAATGCCACTGTGCATATTTTATGTTGAACATCTTGCCATTGGTGAAGAACTTACTTGCTTTTTTTTAGGAGAAACAAAGGAATCATATAAAATTTCCTTTGTATATTCTTGTTTACTTATGGAAAATGTCAGGACACCTGACCTTATCCAAAAATTGGGCACAAAATACAGCTTTCATAATCAGAAATACAACACTAACAACAATAAAAGCCCAACCCTAGAACACAGCAAAATCTTGATGAATTTTTTGGTATTTTGCATATATTGCTGGTGGATTTTTTGGCATCTTCACAGCTGAATGCCCATGACTACTGCTCCTGCTTTTAGCCACTCAACTTCACAGCTGAAACTGATAAATCCACTGGCCTCTGAATTTATATTTTAGGAATAGATTTTATTTCTTCGGGTGGGTAAGAGCAAGTTCTGCCATGCAGCCAAACACTTTGCAGCACAGTTTTTACTATTTCCAGCAGTGACTACATAAAAAATGTGGTTAATTGCTCCTTTTGTGCAGCCTGAAGGAAGTATAGTGAGCCAAGCTAGCCACCAATTTAACTAGGTCTGTGAGCAAACTTAGAAATCAAGGTCAAATACATTAATTTAACCCTGTTTAACAGACCAGTCAGTTCCGCTGTCAAGGTCTTCCCCTAGCTAGCACGTTTTTTTTTTTACTGCCTTTTGGATTTTAAAATCAAGCTTGTTGTTTTTTGGGTTTTTTCCTTCCCCCTCACTGCTTTCTTTTTTTTTTTTTTTTTTTTTGTACTTAAATATATATATACTATATATAGATGCATATTATATATATATGCATATACATATATATATACACATATACATATATATATATATAAAATAGAAGTATATATTTTTAAGAGTAATTTTCTGGATATTTTTGAGGACTAACCTATAATATGAAGGTCTCACATTAAATGTAGGGCAAGAATACATGTCTTGAAAAATTTATCCCAGAGTACTTGGTGATATATATTCCAAATTGAAAATATGCTTCTGACCACTGACTTTTAAATCCTGCCTATATTAGGAAGGAGACCTTCTTTGAGTTACTCATCAAAAACTCAGCACAGTTTTCATCCTGACACCAAACATCCCTCCAGTGCAAAGAAATTGTCTACTGAAGAAGGCTACAGCAGCTCAGAATATTTTATGTTCACATAGTAAAAATACAAAAAATAAATAGAATCACACTCCTATTAAATGTGCAGTAATGCTGATTTTTCAGTCTGAATTTGCCTAGACCATTAACAATAATTAAATAAGCTGCTCATGTTTACTCTGTTTTAATATTGGTTTAGGTATCCAGAGGAAAATGGCAATGTTTAATATTTAAATATCAAACACTTCGATTAAACATTAGTGTGTTAAACTAATATTATGGAAAAATGAGAAAGAGTTCATAGAACTGACCATAAGTCTCTTGGGTTGCAAGTGCCAAACACGTTTTGAAATTTGACATGTAGGCACTTTTTCAAAAAGTAGCTTGACCCCAACTTTACAAATGTGAATTGAAATTAAGAAGCAATATTTCTAAGTCTGTACTTAGTGCTGGGCTGTGCAAAAAGATGCATGTTTACCATCAGAAAGAATCTGCAGGATTCTGACTAAAATCAAATATGAGCATAGCAGCTTGAATAGTCAGGACAAAAAGTACTTAGCATCAAATCACTCTACTTACTCTCTCAAATAAAGTGTTCCTTTGCACTCTTTTTATTCACCTAGAAATAAATGGAATTCCCTCATAGAAAATACTAAACTAATAGGCCTCTCAGTCAGGTCTGCCAGTTTATAAAAACCTGAGAAATTTTCTTAAAATCTACTAGGTGGGGTCTAAAACAGCTTCTACATCTTGGAGCCATTATACTTTCTCTTAATATTAGTACTTCCTTTTTCTTCAGAAATATTATTCTATATCAATCATTTATAAGAGTTCAATTCTGTTTCTCCTGTAAAAACCCCATCACAGTAGTTTGAAATCAAAAAGAAATCTGCAGGGATTTTCCAAACTCAAAAAACCCTCCCCTAAAACAAAACCAAAACAAACTACACACCAAATATGTAGACTTAAGATTTTGAATGATTTGGTCATTGCAAAACGAATCCAAAGAGGTTTGGATTCCAAACCCCCCTCCCCCCAACAAAAAAAAAAGAAACAAAAGAAACAAAACAAAGCAAAACCCAAAACCACATGAAGTGCACTCCCTAGAAACCAGCTGTTTTCAATTCTGAAATGCTACAGGGATTACAGACAGGGATAAACATCAGTTGCTGGGGTGCAAATGCAAAAGCTTACACATTTGTTCATTTTATATCATAGTTGCAAAATATCTAAGTGCAATTTCCACTGTATTAAGGAGACAGCATATTATGCTTCTAGCTTTCAGTCAGGTTTAATAAAGAGAAACCCTTCTACTGAATGAACAGTACCCCTTGGCTACTTTTAAAATAATCCATTGAGAATAGTGCAATATTCCATACATTTATTAAAAGTATTATGTTTCCTTAAGGAAATATCCCAAAGAAGCATTGCTCACTTTTTTCACATATATGGAATTAAAATGCAAATAGTCCAAGTTTAGAGGTTGGGTGTTTTTGGTGGGGTACTTTGAGGGCTTTTTTGCTTTCATTATTGACAACAGTAAAAAGATTGTTTAAGACTAGCTGTGCCAGAATTTTGGATACCAAGTGTGACAGGCTCTGCAGGTGTACAGTGCTTTCCTTATTGATACAAATTGAATCTGAACATAGCAATTTATTCAGCAAATCAAACCAATCACTGCACTGCAGTTTTCTCTTTCAGCTCCCATTTCCCAACCAAGTACTCTTAACCACTTTGCTACATTTGCTTTAGAGCAAGATTTCAACTGCTATTAGATGCTGTTTTATGGTCAGAGTATAGGGGTTTAAAAAATTTTAAAGACTGTTATTCTGCCTTAAAGTGCTGCATCATTCACACCTATTCCATACCATTTGCTTGTCTCCAAACACACTACCACATTAAACATACTTCTCTCCACATTACCCTAGGAAAAAATTCACCATTGTTATCCCATGTAACGCATCTAAAGAGCCTGCAAGTAATTATTTTCTTCTAATAAACTGCAAATATTTATCCCAAGAACAAGATTATCTCAAATCCTTCTTTTTAATTATGAATCATACTTTTAAAAGAGGTTCTTTAATGCAATTGTGTTGTAGGTTATTTTGTTAAAAGATACTTAAGGTAACCAGCCCTACAAAATAACAAAAATATTTAAAACTGGAAATTAACACTAGATTGGCCAAAAGACAAATTAGGAAAGAGAAGGAACAAACTCGGGAAAAGAAGAGTAAAGCAGACAGCTAACATGGGAGAAAACAATCTTACTGTGTTGAGCCAGTATATAACCCTGGATTAATAGTTAGCCTTGGCAAGGCTCAAATGTGAAGATGCTCACATCGGGCAACCCAGACATGCTGCTACCAGAGGTTGTTGCTATGGTGACCAGCGACAGTCAGCCAACAGTAAAATGAATTTAGAAAAGATAGTTAGGAAATACTGAAAAGAAGAAAGAAAAAGGAAAGGAAAAGTTTGGTGTCTGTAAGCAGATGCGCAGTTCCATTGTCTGCTGCTCGCCCTACTGCAGTGGAGGAATCCATCACCAAAATAGAGCTGAACTTCCACTTTACCTCCATGACAGTTGAAGTATATTTCTGCCTCTATGGGTTTCTAATTGAAAGAAATTATTGTTTTGTTCATGCGACAGCTTTTCAGTGACTCAGCAATCCAGCAAATTCAGCTGCCTCTGAAACCTGTGTGGAACTGCTAGCTCATTGTTCTCATCTAAACTATTTAGAAGAAGCCTGGAGTGGCCCATTTCTGTCTTCTGCCTTTAAATCAGCCTGGGGATGGTTCCATCCTGCCATGTAAAAGGTTTCAATGGATGAAGTATTTGTCACTGAAACAAAAGGGTTTGGAACTTTATAAATCTAGTGGAAAACTCAGTTGATTTCTTTTTTCAAACAAAGAACAAAGCAGAGACTGGCCGTTTTAAAAGCAAAATCTGCTTCAGAGAAGGCTAGCTGAAGCTGCAGTCAGTGGACCATAAATCACAGTGCCCGTGCCCAGCTGTGCAGCACTGCATGGAAGAAAAGGTTTCGGATGGCAGTGTCCCTGGGCGATAGCTGCGGATGTGTGTGCCAGAGAGGTAGTTATTGTTGTTTGCTTGCTGTGCTATCAACGTGGTATGCTAGAGAGCACACTTTTAGGAATCAGCATGTGTGCACTGTATTATCTTATCTTGCACAAAACATTGTCCCAGACCCCTGGAAAACTCCTGCTGGAGTACTGTCAGAAAGAGATAAAAATGAAGTACTACATCTGTTAAAGCTGAAGTGCTGAACTAGACTTCCCCACAAGCACCTTTTCCTAAGATTGACCGTACACCACGATCAAGAGGAGGAACAAGAGAACCTTGTATTCAACCTCAAAATCTACACAGATATCTGTGTGCATGTGTTCTTCAAGCCTAGAAAACGTATGAAGAGGTGAAAAAAAAACATGATAGAACTAACATGGAAGAAGTTGTTATTTTTAGACAATAGATATAGAGAGAAGCATTTACAAAAAATATGTTTTTACAGAAATAGCAAGCACAACCACAGTAGAAGTTGGGCAAATTTATCTTCCCTTTCAGCCCAAGGAACACGAGGGTTCAAGCCACTTCACTCGCCCTTCTGAGGTTATGACTGGGGAGAGTCACTTAGCCATGCCCTGCTTTGTTTTCTCCATAAGTAAAATGGAAAAATACAGACCAAATCAGCCCTTTAAAAGTGCTTTCATATTTAAAGAAATGAAAAGTGCTAAGTGAGTGGTAAATGTTGCTTGAGCAGATTAATATTTAGGTGATCAATACACATTATGAGACTGCTCTTATTCATCATATTTCCCACAGCTGAAGGAATGCAAGAAATAATAATATAATGATTACAGCTGGTAGAAATACCCCTAGTGAAGGCTGCCAAATTTTATTGAACATAGGGGGAGCTGTCTTCTCATTTGCTTACACTTCTTGAACTGTGTAACTTGCGCTGTGTGGAATCAAAATGATGCCTTTCATCTGAATCATACAGGCTTTTTATATAGATGTGTTGTGTTGACTTAATTTCAATATTTCAATGCAATTGGGTTTTTTATTGTTTTTGAAAAGGACACAATTTAAACCTAAGTCTTTTAGCTACTACTCATAATGAGAATTCTTCCGGTACTTTCTTTGAAGAGCTTCATGAAGGCTTTGACCTACAACCTGGTATTAAACAAAGAAAGAGAACTGGGATCACATAGTTCTCTTTTGCTAGATCCATGAAAACAAGTCCAAACAGATTTCATCAAGTTACAAGTTTCAAAAGGTTATATGCATTCAAAAAATAGGCCATACAATTTTTAATTTTTTTTTGCAAGAAAACAGACTTCAACTACAAGTACATTAACCATTCCTACAAGAACAAGCAAGAAAAATAATATTCTAGATATTATTGATGTGTTGGGTGGAGAGCAATTTTGACAGTTCCAAAATATTTTCAAATTTCAAATTTAAAACACTTCATCACAACACTGTCCACAACTACTAATAAGAGCTCTAAAGTATAATTATCTAGCTGATTTTTATAGAAAGTAGGCATTTGGTGCAAGGTCTTATAGTTTCTTCATATTCAGAAAGGATAGAAGATTTTTTTAATGGGTAAGAGCAACCTGTTATTTTTCACTAAGTAACTGAAAATACTCACTAGATCATATAGTACAGTGAAAGACAAAATGTAAAAAGAAATCTTTCATGCGAAATTCCTTGTTTATTTATTTCTAATACACTTAAAGCCATAGGAATAAGATCAGTGGTCTGAAACAATGCCAGAAGCAGGCCCTCAAAGAAGCACACCAGTTACTGCAAAGCTTCTCAAACCTGCCATCCTCCTTTCTAGAGGGCCTGTAGAAGAAAAGGGTGGACAAAGAAGAAGCTGTGGAGATTTTCACATTGGAGGAATCAGTTTGTCCTTTCACAGATGACTACATCACAGCTCTTTTTGCCATTCACATCCTCTTTTGAGAATTTCAAGAGAATTGTAAAAGTGTATCTCTGGACCATGTAGAATCACATTTTTTAAAAAAATGAAGAAAAAAACCCCTCCCTGTTACTCAGAAAATAAACTTGTTCAGAGAGGATAGTTAATTTTTTAACACCAACATATCTTTACTTTTGTTTCATTTCACAACATTTTGTCATTGTTGCACTATAGCTTCCCTGATGTAAATTTCTGCTTAAGTTACCAAAAATCTTGGGGCAAGCAATTCTATGTAATCAAAGCTAGCCTGACACAGAGACAAACAAAAGTGCACTCATTTATAAATGAATGAACCTTTTTATCTCCTAAGTGAAATTAAATTATGGTGATATTATGGACACTTACAAAGATAACAACTTGCTAGTTAGCCACCTGATCTAAAGTCAATATTTCTTTAAAAAATAAGAAAAAAAATCCAGAAATAACATTCATACAATGTCCACTGCTGGCAATGCCAGAAATAAATATTACTTTTCAATAAGAAATAAACTTTTTTTTTGCTCCTTTGTTTCATTAAATAACGGAAACACCTGCTTCTTTTAAGTGTCTTTGAAGGGTTTGGGACTAGTACTAATGCTTTACAGGAAAAATGTCTCCTTTTTTCCATTTAAAGCAAGAACAGGTAGATACCAGTCTTCTAGAAAAACTGGGTTTGCCTTTCCTGAATTCATTATTCATAGAAGTCCACCTACCACTAAAATAGTTCACATTATGCATGAAACATGAGAACAGATATACTTTTTTACCTGCAGGTGTTCTGGTTTTGTCTTTATCCTTATTCATTTAAGGATCAATTACATGGGCTAGAAACTTTTGACTATAGATCTTACCTCTCTTTGGGGCAAACTAGTGAATCTAAAGTTTGCAACAGACTGTGAATTCAAATTATTATATTCTTAGTATTTCTTCTGGGGGAACTAGATCTCAATACAAAAGGTGCTGAGAAACTCAGAAGAATTCTGTCTTCAGTAGGAGTGAAGTTTAATTTCTGTATACTAGTTAGCTTAAGACAGTAGGAAAAAATAAAAGGAGTTATCACTTCAGAAAACAGATCAAATTCACCTTTTTCATGTATTTCTAGTTAACCCAGAAGAGGCATTTTATAAATATTTTCTATATATTTTTTAAAAAGTAATTAATTTTGTAACAGTTTTTCTCTAATTTCCTTTTGATTTCTAACTGGAAAGGAAAGCCACATACAAGCACAATGCTAAGAAAAAGCAAAGAATCCTGGTAAAGCCACAACAAGGAGAAACTTATTTCTTGCGATGTTTTGCTAAGAACAAATCAAAAGAGTTAGGCCAATAAATGTTTTTGGTTTTTGTTTTTTTGTTGTTTTGCTTTTTTTTTTTTTTTTTTTTTAGGGAAACTTCTTAATTGTCTTACCTGCAGAATTCTCAGCTTAGTTACATGCCTGCCAGTTTTTGCTAGAAAGCACAAATGGCCCAGCCTCTAAACCTACTAATCTGACAGTCTGACCTCCCCAAAAAAATCAATGTGATAATCTCCAGCTTGCTGCCTTTTGCTTTAGCTGTCTGTTGCATGCTTTGATGAATATCTGCCCTGCAGGAAAAACATATGAAAATCACATCATGTGCAACTGGTTTGAACTGTTGTGCAACCATGGGACACTGAGCCACTCTGGGGAAAAAGTTAAAATGAACTACAGTAGATAAATGTCAATTTCATGGGTTTTGACATTGTATTATATTATATTTAAATTAAAGGGAATGCAATCTTGGTTTCTTCCTGCTCTGAGCCTGCTGGTTTTTTCCTTTCAGAAGATTCTGATAAAATGGATGATCGTCCTCTGCTATCAATTCCTCTTTGGTGAAGATAGCAGGGTTTACATGATAAAATTTTAATGACCATGGCCCTGCATGGCAATGTGAGGTACCAATACTTTTTTAATACCACTAGGCATCTGCAAGGACTGGCATCAGGTGACATTCCTAGCGCTGAATGCTGCACATCCTAAAAGGCAGGCATGGAGATAGAGGCAGCACCCGGGAAAGTGCCATTACAATGCAGCAGTCGTACGGACGAAATGGAGATTTATGAATCTCTGCCAGAGAAACTATATCATGGACTGAAAATTAAAATGGGGGCTTAACACAGTGAACTACATGCTAGAGAGGCTGAATTTTAGATTGTTCTGTCTATTCAGGTTCAGGCAGCTGTAGAGACCACCTCTCATCAGGCAATCCCAAGCTCTCCATGAAACCCAGACATTCTAGGTTTGAAAAGGCAACTGCCAAAGCTTCCGTAGTCACAGCAAAAATAAATACTCCTCAGTTGCTCCAGCAGGCATTTTACATACAGCTTACTATTGTTGTATGGTGACTGGGATTTAGTGGCTTCATTTTCAGATGTAATTCCAATGTCTTTCACAGAAAGACTTAAGTTTTAATCCTCTGCAAGTCATAGTGTCTTAAAAGCTCAAAGGACCACATTTGGTCTCTGAATTACTGCTGCTGTTCATTAATCAATCTTCTCAGATCTGCCATTACACACTGGGAATACTTTCACCTGAATCATCAAATCTAAATAATTCAAATTGTTTACTCTGTTTTGGTGAACATTTTTTGGAAACCTCCTCAGGGATAAAACAATCCCCCAAAAAAAAACCAAAAAAACAAAAAAAACCAATTTTGAATTAAAAGAACTAGATCATAAGATGTGAAAAATTTTTAAGAACTCACAACATACCTGCCCCAAAACCTGTACCTTAAAGTGATAAATTTCACACTGCACTAGCCCCCTGCATATGCCAGTGTTTCAAGTAGGATGCAATACAACCTGTAAGAGTGATCTTGAAATATATTCAAATATGCAACTGTATATCCAATAACTAGGGTTTTCCCAGAAAAAGAGAAATGAATAGCACTTTTTCTAAAAGACCATGAACCCAACACAATTATTTCCTTTCTATCCCTCTAAACAAAAAGCTGCACATAATACAGCACAAAATAAATTTATTCGTCACATATCTCAATTCATCTGAGAGGCTCACTCCCCACATTCCTTATTGTATTTTATATTCCTTTGGAAATTGGTTTACATCCTTACAAAAGGGTAATTTGTCTTAGCCTTCCTACCCTTCAAAAAAAAATAAATTCCCCTTGATTGCCCTGAAACAGGAAAAAGAATACAAATTAACTTTTCTTTCTGCTTATTTGTACTATTTAAAATGATAAAATTCACTTCACACTTCAAAACTCTACAAGGACACTTTGCCTCAAGTGAAAGTAGTTCCACATGGACTACTTTGTGTTTGTCTAATGTGTAAATGTGCTGTTTTATGTAAAAGTAAGTTTAAGCAACTATACGATGCATATACAGTAACTCAGCTATCACTTGAGCCCCACAAGTGCCATGCCCTAAGGCAAGCTACAGGCCATGATTCCATGATTCACATGGCAAGCAAAGTATTTCCAGTATCTGCAGTGGTGTGGCAGAGAACAGAATATATATTCTAGACCTGCCAGAGGAATATGTTCCAGAAAACACAGCATTTTTTTTTTTTCTGGAAAGCACAAGGGTAACATGCTGTGAAGTTTTGTTGCTGTTTTCTGTTGTGCTTTTTTTGTTTGCTTGATTTTTTTGTTGTTTTTGTTTTTTCTTTTTAGTGTTTTGGTCACATTTCAAAGCACTTGAAGTTCTACTACAAAGTTCTGGGTAAGAGAGATCTGTCCCTTGATGTATTCACACTTTTCTATGAACACTTTCTGTTGGCTTTCCCAGAATAGGAATATTAATGCAGCACACCACCATCTTCCCACAAGTGGTGAGGCAGTGCTGACAAATCACATATGGGCATGACACTATGAATAAGGCTCCACAAAGACTAGTACCAGGCAGCACATAGCACTGCTTATGCACAGTGTAACAATGACAGTCTGAAATGCATCTCCTCGAGGAAAAGCAAGGCAACAGCAAGGTTCTACCTTCTGGAAGTGGCAAAATGGTACCAGATCATTTCATATCAGCTGGAACTGATCATCCCAGTGTCTCCTGATTTAGTCACAAAGAACTGCAATTTCAGTGTGCGTGCCACTGTGCACTCAGGAAAAGGAACACAAGTGAAACCCTACCCGGTGTGAAGAGGAGATGCTACCTACTCAAAACCACCTTTTGCATCAACATCCCTGCCTGTGCCCAGCTCTCCTGCCACTAGCCCAGACCTTGGGCATGATGCCCAGGGCTCAGGCTGCTCCTGCCACCTTCCAGCTGCCCTGCTGTGGGCTGGGGCAACAGGAGCCCTGTCCTCCCTGAGAGGACAACTCCAGCTGCCAGCCCCAGCCCACCAGAAGCCCCTGTCCCAACAGCACCCAGGCAGCAACCAGTTCCAGAGTACAAGAGATGGGGTGACCACAAATATCTATTTTAAAAAGCAAGGAAATAGTCAAGATTGCGGCAATAAACCAAAAAACTCTTATTATAGTTTATGACAGATTTATCATATCTAGTTTTGCAAGTCAAACTCTTCAGCCAGAGTAAATGCCCAGGGTAATGCTAGGTAAATTTTTTAAGGATTTTTACTTTTTTTAAGTGTTTTGGTTGATTTGTTTCCTGGAGTAAAGCTCCTCACCGAGATGAAGGCTCCTTGTACACAAGCATCTACACCATGCATCTGTAATCATACCCTGTAAATGGCATCAGTAAAAGAAAGGAGTGACATTTTTTCCTCTTGATCACAACAGAATAAACAACATTTTAAAGGTTAAATTATTCAAATTCTACAGTTACCAGTAAAAAAGAAAAAAAAAAAAAGAAGACATCTCTGCTGTACCTTCAGATTTCTTACATCCAATTATTTTGATTTTTTTTTATCCTGTTCCAGGCTTCCTGACTACTGCTGCTTAAGGGGGAGAAAAAAAAAGTGTTGTAACTAGAGGCAACTCATTTACTTCCACTGATAGCTACAGCTCCACATACACGTCTCTCAGCTCAACTCAGAGAAGTTAGATGAACTACACAAGTTAGTAAAATGGAAACAGACAACACTTAAATGCTCATCACAAAGACTTGTACACTAAAAAAGGCCTACTTGAGTGTCACCTTTGACTATTTAAGGTCAGACAAATGTCAGGGGAAGAAATATGCAATTGTACTTAAAACAGTTTCTGAAGAGCTTAAGAAAAAGTGATAATAAAATTAGGGAATTCAGTTTGAAAACCAGTTTTAATTGTCATAAATCTCAGCAAACTCACTGCTGTTGATGAAGGCACAAATTTGATGGAAACATACTGTATCAAAGCAACAAAAAATCTGACCTTCAAGGACAGAAGAGATTATGGTGTTCAAAAAGCATCATATAATTTTAATATTTTAATGTTTTTTTTCATTTTCTGATGCTGTCTTTATCTATAAAAAAGGTAAAACAAAATTAAATAAGGGGTTCTGTGAAACAGCTTTGTATCATTGTGCAAGAACTGAACAGAAAGACTCCCCTTTCCTTAGAATATTTCCTATTGATCCCTTACAGCCCAATTCCCCTGCCTCCCAGGAGCACCCTTGTTGATCATCTTCCTGCCTCTAGCTATGATTTAGCATAGATTATCCAAAAGGCAGGTTTAAGCACAAAAAACTACTGTGATCTTTAAAAAACAAAGCAGTTTTAGAACTGAAAATCAGCAGAGTATGACAATCCCAATCATTCTGTCCATTCCTTTTTGATCAATGAAAATGCATTTACATCTAGACTATTTAATTCAGATTATTTGTTTACCCCATTTTCTATTGCTGCTCCATTTCTCAGGTTGTAATGCCATTAATTTTCCCATTGTTATGAAAAATAACTAAAAGGAAACAAGGGAAAAAGACATACCATGCTATGTACAGTAACATTATGACTGAGCTCATAAAAGAAATGCTGACTGAGGAATTTAAAGTTTTTCAAAACTTTTGATCTTGTTTAGACATGTGAAGGTTTGATGTGAAAGTTAGATGTCAACTGTAAAGAGAAATACGTCTCAAGACAAAAATAAAAAACACACCTCCTGTTGAAACATATCCAATGATAACCAACAATTTTCTGATCTTGAAGAGAACGTCTTGCAAGTGTCTTGCATTTAATATCATCTTATGCCAAGCAGCTCTTCTTTTTCTTATCATTATATTTTTGTCATAGGTGTTTGGTTTCACAAATTTGACAAAAAAGAAAAATGCAGGAATAGATGTTCAGTAAACCTTATTAGAACAACTACCCTGTTATATTTGCATTGCACATGGGTCCTGAGAAAACATGCTGTTTTGTGAGGACCCATTTGCAATTTATATATAACAATTATTCTTTTCACTTGGGATAATCATAGTTATTAGTAAGCAGATCCATAATAACCACTTTGTATTTAACTCTGAGCTCTTAGCTAAGGAAAATCTGAGCCTGTAATTTCAAATATTTCTAGATCTAATTTGTTTTCTGTGTCTATTACTTTTAACCTTGGTTGTAAAGTACAAGTAGGAAAAAAGATATTTAAGCATTATATGCACAAAAGAATCTTAATGCAAATTCATAGAGTTTTTTGCTTCTTTTTATGCTACAGAGGAATAAACCAAGATCTAGTATATAACTAGATTTGTTAAAAAAATGAATAACCTTGTTTTATGATATTGTTCTGGTGATAATAGAAAAATGATATTTTAAACATTTCTCCCATAAAAGGATGCTGGTAGTCTTTGTTTATAACAAAGTAATCTTTATATGTATGCAAAATTCTAGAAAATAAGATACAGTATCAATTCTATAGAACAAAAGAATGACTTGTGTATATCCCTCTAGTAGACAGAAAGGGCTTTGAAAATGGCATCATTATGGAATTGTTCTGGGTTTGTGGGCTTGAGGAGGTGGTGGGGATGGGGTTGATTTTATTTTTAAAGAGAAATCCAAAGCCAGTCTAGATATGCCACATGAGGAAAAACAAAATTGTTGCTCAAATGTCACCCATGACCTGACACCAAAGGGAAAGGCTGACATAAATTTTGATGCATACAGAAATGATACAGAAGTATATTTTACTTTCAACTAGTTTTTTAGTATTTTGTATATGCAAAGAGGTTCCAAATGAACTCCTATCCACCTGTCAGTGTTCTCCTCTTAAGCCCTTCGTCCATAGCAAGTAGTGGAAGATATTCCTTATACTTGCACAAAGTAACAAAAAACAAATGTTCAAAAACCAGAAAATATTAGAGGACAATTTATTCTTATTTGCAATGTTAGCATTCTGACTTTGGCCAGACATTCAAATAAATTTATATGTGTTTTTAAACTAGAACTACCTGATAAAAGAAAAGTATGGCACTACATCAGCAGCAGAGCATTTTTAAGATCTAATGGTTTTCTATACTCAGAGATGTATTAAAGCCATGTATGAATAACACATTACAGAGAAATAAGGTGAGAAACTTTCTGTAAAAATTTTAAAATGTTAGTGATAATAAGCTAAGTGCAGAAGCTCTTTAATGCCAAAATAGTGGAGAATGCAAAAAAAACCAAAAACAAAACAAAACAAAAAAAAAAACCAAAAAAATCCCCCCCAAAAAAAACCCAAAAGTGCCATAAGGAAAAAACACATGGGAAATTAGAATATTCCTGAGTGTGCTGAAAAAAGTTTTCCAGTGAATGTAATTAACCATATTATGTATTTGGCTAGTATATTCTTTGTTTTTTAGATTTCTTGAAGTCAATGGGTTCTCCCTAAAGGCTCTATAAAAGGGATGAGTTTTGAAGAGTTTTTTGATTAAAGACAAAAGATAGGGACTTAACTCTGTAGAAGTGTACAGAAGTTAACAGTGAGATCCAGAATAAAAGCCTTGAAGGAGAAAGCTATAAGGGCAAAATAGAGAAAAAGAGATCAGCTCTAGACACCCTTAGTAAGAAAACTAGAGAAAATGCAATCTATAAAAATAAGCAGCTGCAGAGCTCAGAAGAACTTTGAAGGAGATTGCTTTCAGTCTAATATAAGGTCTATTTGCATTAACAGGAGTCTTTTTATTTTTTTATTGACTCCAAGGATTTCTGATAAGACCATATGAATTTCACCTTGATGATCTGAAGGCATTTTTTTCTTTAAGTCATGCTAACAGAAACATAGCCTGTGTCAAAATATAACTCTAAATAAACTAAATTATGAATCTGTTGTTGTGTTGTCCAACCCACAGTCCATATTGTCCATCGAAGGTTACAGAAACTGATAAATGAATGCCCTGAAAACTTTAAAATTAGTATGTACTAAGTGCAGAATTATTGTTTTCTTTTCCAAGCACAGATCAGCAAGCAGAGCTTGCTGAAAGTCACTGGGGCTGCTGCAATTTCAATCTGCTAAAGTTGCCTCACAGGAATTCAGAGAATCACAAACTAACACAAAGAACAAAGACTCTCCATGTAATCCAGACTGTATTTTCTGTGTATATAGATAGTTAAATCCTATTTAAACTGACAGCATTTATGAGACACAATATTATACAGTCAAATGAAATGCCCATATACTAAAAAGTGCATGTAATTCTTTTTCCTGGAAGTTGTGTAGGCAGTATCACATCCTAATTTAGGTTGGGTATACTAGAATTCTAATAGCCGGTAATCTGAAGTGCTCATTAGAGATGTGCAAGAATTTCATTACCTAAGCGTGTCTAATTTAACCATATTTTCCCCTTGAATGAAGCCTGCCTTAGTGGAAATTAGTGATCTAGCCCACACACTTCCAATACTGTTGGCACTTCCAGTTTACATTTGACATTTATTTTTTTTTTTAGAATTCTAAAAATTGCTTTCTCTGTCTTCTCTTCTGATCTTCACTGGGTATTTATAAGCAGCAAGCATAATTATGCTTTTGGCAAGCTAGTGGAGATTAAACCCTTATGAGCAAAAGAAAGGAGGGTAAGGAAGCAAGGAACAGGAAGAAAATCTGGTTTAAAGTGCATTTATCACAAGCTTACTGGAGTATAAGCAGAAGGCAGCTACATATTGGAAACTTGCAGCACACTTTTAGGAGGTGGTGACATTTGGCTCGTGCTTAATGGAAGCTGAGGATGGGATTTGAACAAGGAGTGTATCTACTGGAAGATAATAAAGCAATGACTTTGTCAAGCTGTCCTGTTTCAAATATCAAATCATCTGATCCTAAAATTCCAGTTTCACTGACAAGCAGAGATGATCTTGTGCGGTAGGTCTCACAATACTACATACACTACACTCCCTGAGCTCTGATTTTCATATACATCACTTCTGCATTTGTTTCCTCACCAACAAAATAACTGCTGGTACACCACCTTTCTGTCTACTTTTATTGAAAACTTCTCAAGGTTTTGTTCTCAAGAGCTGTAGACACTGAACTCACAGTGAAGCAAATAGATGAGATATTTAAGGGAAACTCAGCAATGTAACATTTTCCTTCCTTCATACAGTCACAGTACTCAGGGCCTGAGAGCTAGCAAATCCTGTTGAGTGATGTACAGATGCACTGCTCCAACAAAGGAAGGGGCTGTGAAGAGCCCTTTCTCACAAACCTGAGGGAAAGCACTAAAAAGAAGCCTATTCCAGTCAATGACCAAATACGGTTTATGAAGCATGACCTGCCAGTGGCCATTAAAGTTTACACAGAGCCACCAAAGACTGACTGCTGTACTCACAGAACAAGCCTGGGATGCATACAATTAATTTTTGAAAAAGATTTGGTGAAACCACCAGCCCTGTGTCAGTGTGTCTTTAGCAGCACTCCTCACACTCAAACGCAACCTGGACAGTTTGCATAGTGGGAAAGTTTTCCTACTCATATGTGTCCTTCCTTTCACAGCTAATTCCTCTTGAAGAAGAGGCCACTATAAATCTCATAAAAATTTCACTCCACAAAAAAAGCTGACAGTCTCAGCTGTCTAATTAGAGCAAAGAAAGGCCACTTTCAATAGCTGAAATGTCAGCAGCATAATTCCACAATAGTTTTAGCAGACAAAGGTATTCTGTATGAGTAAAACCTCCTAAAACTGTTTTTTAGCGTCTGTGAGCTATGGTTTGTTTGGCAGAATATATACTGAAACTTGTGCACCACAGATGAGAAAGAAGACAGCCACAAACAGTTAATGGATTTCTTCATCTATCAATAGGCTTTTGTCATTATAGTACACTTCTGCCTACAACAGCAGTCTAAGATAATTTGTAACCTGTTGCTAGAGAAAGCATGAAGAGAATGCTTCATGGTACTTGTCTTCAAACCCCTTTACCCCTGAAATGAATAAACGAAATGCGGATAATTGCAAGAGCATGTGTTTTGCACAGAGAAGCCACAGAAAGCAGCATTACTGCAAGCCTGATAGGAGAGTACAATAAAAACAAATCAGAATGAAAGAAAGCACTGTGGTTAATACATAAAGTTGGAAACTAGAGTGAAAGGTTAAGAGGTGGGAGCTTAATGGTTGTTTTCCTAACATATTTTAAAAGCCAGATGTTCATTTTGCCAAGATAAATTAGTGTCAATAAACATAGGTCCATATTTCTAACATTGATACTTATGAAGATGAGTGTTAACAATTTGGCAGAACAAGCCTCAAAATAACAAAGTCTGTTTTGTAAGAACATTGTGTAAAGTGAAGGTTAAACTAATTTATTTATTTTACAGAGTTTTACAGGTTTCCTGCTTGTCAGCAAATCGTGCAACAGAGATCCAAGTGGAAGCAGGGTAGTAAACTGCTAAACAGATATGACCATATCATGTGATAAGAAATGGACAAATAGTATAACTGGGGAGAAGGGGGAGTGTGACCTATCAGCAGTAAATCAGTATCTGGGTTGAGAGTCTTTAATCACCACTTTGAGAAGCACAGAAACTTGCAGAGAGAAAAATCTGTATTTAAAAAAACAAACCAAAAAAAAAACCATAAAGAGAGAAAAAGGATTTAAATAAATATAAATATGCTACAACATATCACAGCCAGAAAAGTTTATTTTACTAAATCAAGTCTGGATTTGGCAGTCAAAATTGTTTCATTATAAATGAAAGTTTGACTAGCTTTGAGATAGGTGTGAAGCTTTGTCAAGCAAAGTTAACAAGACACTACCACAAAACAGAAAAAAAAAATGACAGGAAAGTCACTGAAAAGTGACATTTTCCTCTTTATTGCAAGTTTTATCCATCTTCCCTGAGGAGCTCCTCTGACTGTGTATTCATTGATCCCAACAAATATTTGGGTTTATGTTTGCTGCATAGATGAACTGCCAATGATTCCAAAGAGGTGTTTTAAGAACTCCCATAAGGGCAGTTAATCATGCCAAGGGTGTTCTGCCTCCTGTTCAGCCTGGAGACTGGAAGTGCAGAGAGGCCCAATTCTCCCTGCACTTGCCTCATTCTTCAATGAGGACTGCCTGAAGTATCCCAGTTCCTATCAGAGCCACAGAGCCTAAAACCCAACGTAGCTGATCACTAAACTGAAGTTGCTGGCCTGTCAAGAATGCCAGCTTCACTGAGCAACTGCAGGGAGCCCATTTAAATTCAGAACAATATGTGCCAGCACTCTTGAAACTCTTTTTCCTTTTTTTTTTTTTTTTTTTAATTTTTGATTCAGTGAATTGCAAAAGGGTTGGTTTTTTTTTCCATACATCTTGTCATTTCAGAAAACTAAATGTTTTCTCAAATGATAAGACAACCAAATCTGGATTCGCTTTTCTTTTAATAGTCTCCAGTGTTACAGTCTATTTAAATCAAATGATAGAGCTTTCAGCTCTACCTTTTGGAGATCTCACGGTTTCCTTCACACATTTAGTCTATCCTTGGTGTGCATTATTTGCATTTTTAGATCCTAGTTATCCCCCATTTTCCATAGAAAAAGAAATTGATCTTGCCATCTGAAAGTTAGAATACCAGTTGGCTGCTTTGCTGGTTTTTATACAGCACATGCAGCTCTGTGAGAGGCTTAACTGATGAAGCTCAGTTTAATATGGCTTTATGTCTGGCATTTCAATTATCCTACGCAAGCTCTGTTTTTCAAAGCTTAGAGGGTTCATCAGCTCTGTCTTGTGAGGATTCAGATGTCTAAAAGTATAGTTTATATACTTTTACTGTATAAAGTACGTGCATCTAATCTCTGACAAGTTTGTCACGCTAATCAGACAGACAAAACATGCTCAGTGGCTGGGAGATCAGTGCGTTAGCAGCTACTAAAGTTACAAAGAGATTATAAATGCCAACAAAATGTTTTATTCTTATTAGTATGTTGTTACCAAACAATTCTATTCCTGCCTACTTAATCTCCAGATTCCCAAATATGCTCCCATGCCTGTTTCCCTGTACACTACCACATTTTACCCTAAGTCCCTGAAGCAAGACTAGTTTCTGCTTTCTGTCTAAGTGAAGCTTTCACCTTTCCTTCACTGCAAGAAATTATTACTTCTGATTCTATTGAAATGCATTTTATGTATTTTTCAGGCAGAATTATTGGCTGCAAGATTAATATTCACCTCCAGTTTCAGAGGTCACACTGGCTCTTTAAAAAGAACCAATTTCTCTTTTGGTCATTTATCAAGAATAATGCAAGGTAATATACCTAACGTGGAATAAACAGTGAAAAGAAAATCTGTAAGACTGTAACTGTCTACTAATACAGCTTTACCTTTACAAACAGTGTGTATTTTTTCCCTGAATTTAATATTATTACTAAATGCAGTTGTCATGCAATCTGGAATCTGCAAGGCATTAAAAGATATACACAAGTCCTAAACAATGTTTAAAAAGAAGCTGCCTTCAGTTATGTGAGTTTTGTTATCCTGAACAATATAATCATATTTCATAAAACATTTTGTATATTTTGATTGTCAAAAAGAATATGAAAATCCATTTTCCACTGTGTTGGAAGTGACAATTCTAATAAATAAATATTTACTGTGGGTAAATATTTTTGTCTGACCATAAAAATGGAAAAAAAAATATACCATACAGACTTGGGGCTTTCTTGCAGGTTGAAAAAATGAGTATCTATTGTACAGAGCACATAAACCAGAGTGAAAATCTGCAGTGAGGACTGGCAAGCTGATGTGTTTCTTACACACTATGCATGCACATTCCCTGTCTTACTGCAATGACCTTATGATCCCTGGTGCCAAGTGCTCAAGTCCCAGCTGTGGATTTAAACTCAATCTCGTTTTGAGTTTCCATTCTGTTGGCAGCGGAGTCATTCTTCACTGCACTGCTCAAGCCAGAAAAGGCTTCCTGACTCGGAGGCAGCCTCAGATAAGCAATGGCTATAAGAGAAGTTGTAATTGCACAAGCTCTTTCTTTCCCCAGCAGGTATAACTACAAATGAGCGTCACTGAAAATTCTTCTGAGCTTTAACAGGGTAGATAACCTCGTAGGCAATTGTAAATCTAACACAGTGTCCAGATTAGCAAAGTAGACAGAAAAAGGGCCTGTTATTTAACTCCTTCCCAGCAAGCATGGATTTTTGTGCTGGGTAGGCTGGTTTTTTTGTGTTGGATTTTTTTGAGGGTATGTTTTTTTAAATCCTTCTAGAGTAAGGAAGATGAGTAGCAGGCCCAGCCTGAACTTTAGTGAAAGCTTCACTGCTGAAATTTTACAGCAGTTAACACCACAAAATCAAGTAACCAGAAATTAGGGAATGTCAGAATAAAAAATTTTGTGTTTTGTTTTTCCCTCTCTTTACATAAACACTGCAAATGGCATCTGCAATTTCCTCTCAGTGAGTGCACAGATCACACACTGCTTGTTAAACAGCAGCTTGTCTGTGCTTACTTTGCCCTCACTATTCAGTGAATTAACGCACACCCTTTCCAGAATGCCACTCTTGATATGACAATATTAACTTCCTCAGGGGCTCCCAATTCTCCCACTATAGCTTTTTAGTTCTTTCTAAACATTAACAGATTTATCCACACATCATCACTGTGCAGTATGAGATAGCATTGCTGGACATGTTTCACAAAAGAAAGCTGCTGTCCATCTGTTGAAACTGGAAGAGAGGTGCAAAATAAATTTCAGAGCTCCAGGGTCTCACTTCTCCCTGCGGTTGGCACTTCACAGCCTCCCATAGGATCTGAACAGACACCCCTTGGCCTCAGCTGCTGGGGCCAAGTGCAAAGGCATTTTGCATGTCAGTTACTGCATCACAGGCTGTCACACAGGGAGTGAGAAACACAATTCTTTGCTGAAATGAGAGCTTCATTTAAGCCATGTGTCTCCAGGATGACTTCAGGCATAAAAGAGTAGCTTTCCTTAACTCCCTTTCCAGGCAATGAAGATGACAGCATATCTGGCAGAGGCAGCTGACCTGGCTTTTTCACTTTCAGTATCAGAACAATCCTAGAAAAGTAAGCTTGCACCATTTTAATTAGCTCTCATGAATATTTTCTAACTTGAAATGTCTAGCTCATAGTTGTTGTCCAGTGCTGAGCTTCTCAATAACATTTTCCTCAGTGACCATTCCTATCCAGTCTCTGTTACTGCTCCTCCAGATTCTTAAGCCCTGTTTAGCATGCCGATATAATTTGAAAATAACTTTTCTCTTACCTCAAGTTTTAACATTTCTGCCTAGCTGCAGCTGGCACCATCCATGAGCCATACTGGCACTCAGGTGGTTCCTGCTCTCTTCCGCCTGCTGACTGAGATGTCTCTTCCACAAAAGTTGTTTTCTACTCCAAACTTACTCCTTACCTCCCTGCAACCAAACCAGACTGCAATTCTCAGTTCTTTTTGGAGGTCAACAGGACAGCTACTGAAAACACAGAAGAAAATCTCGCACTGGAGACCAAGAGCCCTCTGCAAGTACCATACTGGAAGAACTGCTCACCCTCATATCCATGGATATTTCTATTTAGGGGTGGTTCATGTGCAGTCAGGTCACACCAGTGATTTCTGAGAGATAAAGCAATCTCAATTCAGGCACAAATCACAGACTTCAGCTGCCAAATGCAAATGTTGCTACTGAGCCAGGGCAAACTGAGGTATTTTTAAATGTGAATGGGTGGACTAAATAGGGATGGTTTTCCCAAAGAAAGAGCAAAATATACATTCTTACCAATTCCAGGGTTCATTTTTTTCAAAGCACAGAGGGGCTAAATTTGCTGTCTAAACAGATACAAGAGTTTTAAAAATTTTATTTAACAATATATTTTGCCCCTAGACATTTTAAAAAACTTGAGGCTAGGCAAATCTTGGAAAGGGAAAATGTCAGACAAGTTAATTTTGGCAAAGTTGTAAAGCACTGAAGACAGTCTCCTAGTAAAGGTTCTGTATCTAAGAAATTATGTTATCACTATACCTAGGAGCATTTACTCATAATGTTCAAAATTTCTATATTTGCTTAAGAGTAATGAATCTGTGTGCTGATACATTCACTCATACTAGAACATTTCAAACAGCCTTTACAGGGCAAAATTATTGAACTTGGTAGCCTTAACTAAAGATTCCTGATACATCCCAATTTCTGTTTTACTTTCATGGATTTTAGCCGAGTAAGGCATAAACTCTTGTTCTTTGTTCTGACAGAGGGATTCATTAGACCTCCCAAGCTAGCAGTCCATCTGCTCTGCCAGCTAATGCTATTGTCCCAGAGACACCACCTCCTTCATTGTTCCACCGAACAATCCATGCCATCTCTTTTCTCAGCTGACACTGACAAGTACATGTCAACCCGCTTGCATTCTCCTGCACACATCTGTGACATTGAATATAGGCTTTCACTGTTTCAGGCAGTTTAAAGCCCAGTAAGAGCAAGGAAAGACAATACTATAAAAATACTAATATAAAAAAAGCTTTTAATTACCCCATTAGTTTATCTCATCAATGCAGTGTCCAGATTTGCATGTTTGCATTGCTCCTTTCTGCCCTTCTCCTTCTAAAGACATGATGTTAGTCTTGCCATGTAAAACAAAATCTTTTAAAGCATTCAGCAAATTTAAAAATACTTACGTATAAAGAAAATTGGATTCCCTAACATAATATGTTCTGGTAATTTTTTAAATAGATAAAAGACTAGAACCTCTTTTACTGAAGACTGGTTTTTGGATTAAATCCACAAAATGGAAAGACCAAAATAAGGAAAGCAATTCTGCCAGTAGGTCTCTGAAAAGCTCTTGCTAAATGAGCTGATGTAATCTCAGTACAGGACTTATAGGCAGCAATGACAACAAAATTCTTGTTACTGCCAGCATTTCAAGGAAAAAGCAAGAGACACAGTGAAACTATAGTTGTTGCAGGTGGAAGAAATCCAAGATTATTGATAAGACGTGGGTCAGATTTGGTGCTCTATCCCTTGTCATGTCAAACAGCTTCACTGAAGCCTCAAGTGACCTTCGTGTGATCCAAAATAATAGTCTTATATGCCAGCGCAAGTTAGTTAATGACAGAAAACAATTTTGATGTAATAAAAACATATTTTAAAACAGCAAGCTAAAATGGAAGTAGCAGACTACAACAGGTAGGTACTTAAGAACAGAAAGAAACAATATATATATTTATTGTCACACTGTCTGCAAAAGATACTAACACATAAAAAAAAATCTACCTTTGCTTATTCATCTGAGTCTTATTTATTTACTAGATACTCCAAAAATGAAGCAACACTTCAAACCAGAAAGGTAAACAGCGTCTCTGTCATGACAGACCCCATTCTCCTGTGCTGGCTTTCAACCTCAGATAGGGAACCACAATGACAACAGTTCTTGAACCAGGAAAACAGGTGATAGGTACTAGCTTTTAAACAATAAAATAGGGGGGAAATCCAGAGCATTCTCTACAGATAGTGCACACTCTTCTAAAATCTTAATTTCATTTACGTCAGTGTAAACCCGTCTCTGGAGATTTCTCTAAAGCGAATTCTGCCTCCAAATAGGAGGCATCTGACAATTATCCACCAGTGTCCCAGTTTAGCTAAATTGGTTTTAAATTGGAACAACTTGTTACATGGAAGGGGGAGTTGAAGGGGAGTGTAGTTTTGCCTGAGACACATGATTAGATTTAAGCATTGAAATTCAAGGTCCCATCCTCTGGACACAGGCTGTCAGGCCCACGGAGTTCCCATTTTGTTTTTCTCTTCCGCCTCCTCCTTTTTTTCTTTCTTTTGCTGAAAAGCATTCCAGCAGATGAAAAATCTTAATTATATTTTATACAAAGAGGGCAAGAGCACTCATAATTTGTTTTAACACAAGCAAGCACAGGAAGGTGACATATAATCAAGCATTTTCAGACTGATGTATTAAAATGCTTATCTGCCAAATTCTGCACTGCATCTATGATGTAAGAATTCTCCTTCATTATTCCTTTTCATTATTTTCCCGTGCAGATCACTGTGACCCATGCCCATCTTTATGAATGTAGCTGGTAGTGGAAAGTCCCTTTCATCACAGTAAGTCTTTTCCTTAAGCATATAAAAGGTTTCTTCATTAAACAACCAAAAAAAAAACATTCCTCAATGAAGAAACAATTACTCTGATTTACCCATAACAACCCAAAGAACAATGTGCAAGGAAGGCAGTGAATCAACAGTACTTCGTTCCTCCAACAAGAGGCCACTGGTAATTGGATGTCAGGGAGCAGAGAGAGAAATAGGAATGTTTTCACATAAACTATTGTACAGGAAAAAGAAATCTATGTGTACCTATATATATTGGTTGATCCTTACACTCTCAGTATGAATATTTTTCCCAGATCTGGTGTTAACTGAAATAAAAAGGTCCTAACTGCTAAAGTGTAGGAGACCTCTCCTCAACAGCAACCAACTTCTTCCAAATTGTAAAGCATTCCAGCTCCCCCAGGTTAGAAAACAGTAGACTGGAAAATTGTAGGAGGGATTTCTACAGACTCTCTGTTTACAACTGCAGTCTATAACAAGTCAGATAGGGCTCATTCTGCAAAGGAGCTCACCTGTGGCAAGAGTCCTGGAGCCAAGCAAGGATCTTCTGTTCCAATAGTCGATCTCTAGCAAAAATCAGTGTGGCAAGTCTGGAATTCTGTCTTCCTCTCTGTCCTCCTCCAATTTTGCTTAGGCAATCAACCTCAATATCATTAAGGAGACTAGAATCTTGGCTGTTTTCAATAAAAAATATTATGTGTAGAGAAAAAAAAATGGCCAAGTAGTAATGAAATAACAAGGAATTACTATAAAAAACCCCTCATAATCAGATACTGCTTTTATCACATCATATGCATTAAACTTCTCTGAACTGATGTCCTTTTCATCCTAATGTACTAAATTAAATATCTGCTCCTTGTAGAATTTGATTCATCTAAACTAGATTAAAATCAAATCATGAACAAAATCAATTTCACTTAAAGTACAATAATCCCAGCCCACTAAGGCCCCCTTCTAGTAATCACAATAAATGCTGTCTCTATCACCATTGCCATCCCTTATTTTTCCCCCTAGCCTTTCACTGAATGTATAATTTTCATATCACATTATAAATTAGGACCTTGTATATCTTATTCACGTCTTATTAGAGTAAGTTGGCCAGGAAGCCAGAGGCAAGACAACCTCATTCAAACATTCCTCCAGGGTTTTCAGGTCAAGTCATTTTTTAAATTGGGATTGGTATAAACCCCAAGGGATTTCTTGATTTAAGAAAGAACTACAAATATTTAAGCTGTCTTGGGGGGATTATTCTGACATTGGATCGTGGGATTACCTCCCACATAAGACTCAAAGGATTTGGACTGGTTCAGCATCTCGTCAGAAAACTGGGCAAAAATGCTTCTTACGTGAAGTTAATCAGATATTCAATCATTCCTCACTTTAAGCATGTCAAAAGGTAGCAAACAAAGGCAGCAGTTGCTTTGAGATATGTAGGAAACAAAAGCCATCCTCTGACATACTGGAGCATTTTAGCTTTTTCATAAAGGCAAAAGACAATGGGCCAAAATCCTAAAAAAACAGCTACAAGTTCCTTACTTGCATACCAGCCATCTGAGAATTTGCCCCTTGAATTTGCAAATGATTGCTACCAGCATGGTGGTATTTAATTAAATATTTTATTAATAATTAATAACACTTGGCCCTTCTGTGACAGAGCCACATTTGTCTTGGAGCACTTTAGTCTAATAATGAAGTCTGACAACAATCTACAAGAAACAGGAAGCTGTGATAGTAGCTGATGTAGTTGGAACTGTGAGAGGGTTTTAGGCAAACCCCCTCTGTCGTAGTCAGACCCTGGCTCTGACTCAGATCTGAGGCTAGGCTTGAATTGCAGTTGAAACCATCCTGTCAAGAACAGCACTTCAATAAATTCTCTGACCATCAAAAGTAAGTGTGAAAAATGTCACTCTCCCTTTAGTGATTTCCTTTTCTCTTTTCTTTTTTCTTCTCCTAAAGCAGAAGTTAAAGGGGGAAAATGACAGGAATGAGACTTGTTCACTACTGCAACAATAAGAAGAACAATAGCCAGAAACATCCAGAAAAAATGGCTATTTGAGAACAGTATCTTCTTACTTGGTTCTGCCAAATGCAAAGGGTCAACGCCAGACCATCATACTGAGAAAAATATTGCAAAGAAAAATGGATTTTTTAAAAGATGCAATGTTGAAAGGGAATTAGAAGTCACCCTCAGAAAGGGGTAATGATATCTTTTCAAACATGGATCCAACCCCCTCAACTGAAATGTTTTTTTTTTTATAAATTTATTCAACAAATAAAAAAAGCATACCATAACCCTAATCTCACATTTATTAATTGTCCAGTGTGGAGAACTGAAGGACAGGTATTTTTGTTTCCCTTCAGTTCATTCACTGGACAATGAAGAAAATGTCATTCTTCAAAGGCATAATCTTTATTCCTTCATCCAATCACAGCATTATCAGATACCTGTACTCTCAACCTGTGTAGCCTCACATATCACCTGTCCAACACACTCAACAAAGACAGAATCAACCTCAGTTTAAAACTCCAGAGGTAGAAGACAAAGGTGACCAGAATGAAACAGTCTCTCTATTTCAAACACAGGGTTTCTTCTTTGTATATTTAAGACAGCACCAGGACTCACACTGTACATAAAAACAGCTTGTCTATGCTGGAGATAAGAAGGGGAAAAAGAAAAGAGAGAGAGAGAGAGAGAGAGAGAGAAAGAAAACCCCAATCCTAAGTAAACTTGACAAGAAACTGCTTTCCACTCACTGATGAAGAGATTCCAGCAGCACTGACAACAAGCCCTGCTGATTGGGGTCAGTCCCTTTTCAAGCCCAAGGGAACAGTCTTTTCCAACTTCAATCACAATCTCATAACTCCCCTATAAATAAACATACCAAGAAACAAAAAAACCCGAAAAAAAAAAAAAAAAAGCAGAGGGAACTACAAGTCACAATCCACACACAACATTAAACTGCAGTAATAATGCTTGTATTCTCGGAAGTTTGGAGAGAAGGAATGAGATAAAACAAGCTTTATTTGAAGTATGCTTATAACTTGGAATGGTTTAGTAATTTTGCATTATAGACACTAAACACCATAAGAAGCTTCTAACCTTTTACATTCACAAAAGAAAAACTGCAATACAATGTCTCAGATGCCTAACTAATACAAAAATTAGAGCTATTTTCAGTGTTGAGTTGGGGTAAGATTTCAGGGTGCAGGATCCCAAGAACCCCTTTTTTTTTTCATTGAGTCTGCAACTGAGTTTTCAAGCAATCTTTCTATAAAACAGGAAAACATAAATCATGACAGTTAACCAAAAAGTTTAACTTACTTTGTGCTAGTTATATCCCAAAATACTGATAATTTTACACAGGAAAACAATACTCTTAATTTCCAGCACTGTGTATCCTGAAGCAATCCTATATGAAGTCCTGGGGTGTGTGGAGGGATCAGAAAGACAATCTAAGATATTAGTATTAAGAGATTTCAATTTATGCATCAGAAACAGTTACACTGAATACTTATGAATGCAAATGTCTATATGTCTTTTTCCTGTAAGGAATCTGTCAACCATTTTATTTTCTTAATTATTTTATATTAATAGGAAATATTCCTTTGGGCATTCTTAAATCATCAAAGAAAAATGCACACATATATTTCTAAACTTGTTTTTTTGCTATTTAAAAAGTTAATCTGCATCCACAGCTATAGATCTGTTTCTAGATATAGAGAAAGTCTCAGTATCAAAATACCTGAAGGAATCTCTTGCAATAGAATTTCTGAGATTAAAAAAATTTAAAAACCCACTATTTTGGAATTCCATCCCATCAAGCACAAAAACGCCCAAATCCAGAAACTGCTTAGTTGGTACAAGAGACACTTGCAATTTTTTCCACAAATGCCATAACTGCCAGAAAGGAAGCACCCTAACACTGTGGCATTATGGAAAGCAGCCACTGGTAGAATATCAGTGTGTGATGCAGTATTTAGTATTCCCAAATTAACAAGTTGCAGAAAAAGGCATTTCACAGTCTTCTGCACAACCTCCCAATGCCCTGAGAATCCTTTTATTCAAAACTATGGTATATTGCTATATTTTGTCTAGCATTTATGAAGGCAAACAGTGAATTAAGATCTGTGTGCAGAACAAGTACTTAGTTATTCCTTTAGTACTAACCCTGGTTGGTGGTCGTATGACATCTGTCACAGGCTGTCTCTATAGTTAGAATATAAAACACATGGGTCAAGCAATGGCACACAATTATCAATACTCACTTGTTTAGTTGTGACAAATAGCACCTCCCAAGTAATGCTTATGTACTGCATGTGAAATAGGAAGACCCAATTGCCATTTCCACCTTGTGGTACAAAGCAGGCAATCCTCTTTTGGAGGACAGTTAAAGAACAGGGGGAAATTTAGCCATATGGATGCAAAGTGTGCTGCATTATCTGTGGACCAAAGAATGGGCCTGAATGGCTTTTTTACTAATGCAGTCCTAGCCAAAGGGAGAGAAACATGTTTCTGTTAGGAAATAAGTTAAATTAATTAATGCTATTCTGTTTTTCTGCCAATGTAGAAGCATAAAATTAGCATTCTGTAAATATTTAAGATGAGATTATATTTCCTCTGTGAAATCCCATTTCTAATCTCTTCCAAACAAAAGTACATGCCAACTCTTTGAAAGCAGAAAAGGTTCACCCTATTGAGCACCTAATTTATTAATTTAAAAAAAAAATCAATCCAAAATTAATATTGTTATAGATGAAACTTCAGCTTTTTCCTAGTGCTTTCTTCTTCTGGGAATCCAATGTACCAAACTTGAAAGGTTTAACCATTTCCTTACACCTGGGTAGTTGCTTAAGGCAGCTGCCCCAACAAATCTCATTCAGTGCTCTCTCAGCAGGTTTCCTATCTGAGCTAACACAGCCAGAATGACACCCAATGCTGTTCCATGAAAAGGGACATTGCTTATTTTATCACATGCCAGTGAAAGCTGCCTTTTTCACAGGAGGTTTAAGACATGCTTTCTCTTGTATTGGTCTAACTTTGCTGCTGCACATCATGGTCTGCAGGCGCTCTTCTAGTCATAGTGCTAATTATCTCAGGATAAAATACTCAGTGCTGACATATCTATCTGGAACCCAGTTGCAGGACTGCGTAGATCTTGTTGCATTGTCAGGTTCTTCTCACACTTTGACATGCCAGAGAATAGCTTTGCAAATGCCA
Source organism: Luscinia megarhynchos (assembly GCA_034336665.1). Lineage (NCBI taxonomy): Eukaryota > Metazoa > Chordata > Aves > Passeriformes > Muscicapidae > Luscinia > Luscinia megarhynchos. Next base: position 52,346,853 of record JAPFBE010000003.1, on the reverse strand, counting down.
GCAGCTGAACAAAGAGTTGCAGAAAGTAATCAATGGAAGATGGTAAGAGGATGCATATCCCACTCCTTGGATAGTGCCTCACCTAACTAACCTTAGGCTGTAGAGCTTTCCAGCACACTGCCTCTCCTTCTTCAGTCAAGTTCTCTAAAAGGAGGAGTCATACCATTTCTTTAATTCTTGAGCAAAACTCAGGAACAGGAAATATTATCTGTCCTTGCTACTTCTCCTTCATACAAGCATGTATACTGTGTCCTGGGCATGATTTTTAACTGATAGACTCTCTGCCCAGGTGATTAGAGGTTTATCCCAAGAAAACTGACAAGAAAGGATCCCAGAAGGAAGAACATTTTCTTTGAAGATGTAAAAGGAAGGGCATTTAGCAAAACAGAAGCTTCAGTATGTGAACAACTGTATGCATACATTGATGCAGTAGTGTTGGAGGTTTTACCAGCAGATATTTTGGCACATGAGAACCTTGACACAATGGTGTATATACCAAAGGCTTCATTCCCATCTAAGTGCTGAACATACCCACATAATCTATAATTTAAGTGATTAAAGATTTATAGCCCAAAATGCTCAATACATTTGTGGGGTATTTAAGCTATGGCTGATTTAACCGCCAAAGCCTAAGGAACTCAGTTTGGAAAAGCTCACAAGAATATCCCGAAATTCACTTGTGGTATGACATGAATCAACTACGATGACATTTGGAAATACAACAACCATTTCCCAGTGCTGGCAAATTAATATATTGGTAGCTACTCTGAAATTCTGCCAGGTATTTAAAAGGTGTTGTATCCGGTTGAAGTATGTGACATTTCACGGTGTTTTTTACCCATTAATCCAAATTTATTAAAGGCAGCAAAAGCAAGTGTTTTCTTTAAAATATAAACAGAACATATATTTTTAAAATTTATAAATTCCAATCACCTACAGTATAACCTTATTTTCCAAATATTCTTTCACCCTTTTATAGTTTTGAGTTTATTTGATGTCTCCAGTTTTTGAATTTACACCATATGAAGCTGCTGGTTTCACACCTTATATTCACATTTTAATGCATGTAATCATGGTAGCTGGCAGTTAATTTGTTTTTAAGTGTTAGAATTGCATTTTCAAAGAACTTTTAATCATTTAAAAAATGTTTTCTTCAGCCTATTTACAAGACAAAGGTTTTGATCTCTGCAATTGAAGGTTTAATGAAATTGGTTAATTTAATGAAATTTTTATCCCATTTAAAGGCAGCAACTTTATCTGCCACAACCTATAGCACAAAAACACAAATTACAAAAATAAATTTAACATGATGCAAATGGAAAAATATAAATAGACTAGGAAGACTCTGCTTGAGCAGGGAGACTGAAGCATATGACACATTGTTGTCCCTTCCAACCTTACCCATTTTGTGATATGTATTAAAACTAAATTTATAAACAGGAATCCAAAGATATTATTATAGTAATAACGTTGTAGCAGTAGGGAAATTTAATGCAATCCTTTGCATTCCACTCCTTGCAAAACCTCCACATATGCACATGATTTTTCTTTTTCAAGATGAGAACTCAGTTTTGAAGGTGTCTTCAGTTTTGAAGGAATGTGGGCAGGGGCAACTCAAGCCTTTTCCCACATATCTGGTGTTAGAGAACATATGAGTCCTCAGGTCAGCCACTACTGAGCCATACACCCACACTTTCTGACAGTCATTTGAACAGAACATCTTTATGGCATCAAATGTTTGACTCTTTTTCAGCCTAGCTGGAAATTTCAGAAAGGCCACAATGGCTTGTTTTCATTTGTAATCCTAAGATATCTTTTAAACTTGGCATTTTTAACCATAGCAACAAACATCCAGAAAGCATCCACTTTAGCTGTGTTACTGCTTGGATTTTCTCTGCCCTCACTGCCCTCCTCCAAACCAGGCACAGCTGCCATGAGGATGACAGCTACAACTTAAATAAACATAAAATGGGAAAATGGAAACAAAAAGGGAAAGAAACCTCAGCTTATAGCCTTGTCAGGCTTGCTCCCTTGCCTTTTGCTTTTCTTAGACTGGATAAAACTAGTAGCTAATAGAGCCTGCAGAGAAAAGAGGAGTGCTGGGAAAGTGGGAGGCAAACTGGTCACTAAGGCCACCAGATACTGCTCTGTATAAAAATATACAAACTCCACTGATGTTAAAATTCATCATAATTCATAAATCACAGCCCAAAATGAACTGCTTTGCTGCAGTTGGCTGGTACTGTAATAGCTGTCAAGACTGAAACAACTACGTGCTCAAAGAATGTAAGATACTAGCTGTAGTTTTAACGCTAACTCAAATTTGTTCCTACTCCATCACATCTGAAGACGAGAATCTCCTCAAATTCCCTGTAAAGAATAACCATAGCATCTGACCTGGGCAGTGTCTGCCCAGAAAAGCTGGCTGTAAAATGCAGGGCTGTCCTTAGGATGCCATTAAGCATATGGCAGTTGTCTTCATTTGCTTTCATGCATCAGTAGCTAACTCATTACTCTTTTGAGTAATTCCTCATACAAGAAAAAAAAAAAAAAGTGTAAATCCACATCACTGTGCAGCTGTGCTAGCAGTTCTTAGTGACTTAAAAAGAAGCATCATTGAGAGGCTTTTAGAGGCAGCTGCATCCTGTCCTCTCAGCCTTAAGGCATTGCTCTGGGTTGGGCTAGCTTGTGGGAAGGAAGAAAGGTTGCTGCTGAAAAAGCTGGGGATATGAAGTAACTAAATTACATAAGAAGTTTAGGAGGTGAGACAGCATGAAGATTCAGAGATCTTGAGGCTCTATTGAGCAGACAAAATTGTTTTAATAGAAGAAGCCTGTTGTAGTATATGGAAAAACCAGAATAAGAAAAATTATTTTGGAGCACTGTTTTATTTTTCAAAACTGTACTTTCCACAGGAATTTGGCTTATCTAAGATACCACTTGGTTATTTAAAATACACTTTAGCTCATCTATCTTTTCTTTGTAAATCCAGCTCTTTATGGGAATCATAGAATGGTTTGGGTTGGAAGGGACCATCTAGTTCCAATCTCTCTGTCACGGGCAGGGAACCTTCCACTACATCAGGTTCTTCAAAACCCCATTCAGATAGGAATGGCTTTAAACAGAAATAAAAGTTTACCAATTAATATATTTAGCCTCTACCTGTTGCTAAGTATTTCTGTGTGTACAGTAACTTGTGAATATTTATGCCGGGAAAAAAAAAAATCTGTTCCAACAGTCAGCTACAAGTTGTCATTAAGCATTTGAAATTGGTAACCTTGCTAGAGATATACTCATAAAACATGACCTTTTATTTTTAGGTGAGTCTAGCAACAAATCATTGAATTATGAATAAATACAGCTTTGATATTTCCAACCTTTTTCCAACCTTTCTAGGCTAGATTTATTTCAGTGACTATTATAACATTACATTATTTGTTTACAGTAATTGAACTGAGCAATCAACACAAAAACAATGTGTTTGAGAGCTTCTCCACTTGTGTTACAACAGTCATTTATTAAATTACACACAGATGTCATTCAACTCCTTGAAAGGACTGCCCTCAGGTTCAAGCCTGGATTACATGTATACATTGGTATTCTATTATAAATCTTTCAGCCCTTTTTATTTCCTCTTACAATATCACAATGGATTTTCTGTTTTCCATATTTCAAGAGAATGAATGTGGTTTTCTTTGGGATGGGGACCTGGGTGGTAAAACTGAATCATTATTATACAGCAAAACACACTTCTGCTTCTAATTCAAAATCAGTCAGGGAATTTGACATTGTAACCTCATTTTTCTGATTTCTCCGTTTCATTTTGTACTGCTTCAGTCCATCTCAGCATAACACTTACAACACTAATTTTATTTTCTGACACATGCAAGCTTCTCCTCCTGTCACCTACCAAAACAGGAAACTAAACTGAGCAGAGATGTCCAGACTGTAGCAACTTTAACTCAGAAGCAACCTGAGAAAATCAAAGACATTCCTCTTCCCTATTTCAGCTACCAGCAATCTATGTCAGGGAAGTTGCACTAACTAAAAAGCAATCATCAAGGTTAGAAAATACTTCCAAGACAAAGTCCAACTATTAATGTAGCCCTGTCATGTTCATCACTAAACCTATCCCAAAGCACCACATCCCCATGTTTTTAACACTTTCAGGGATGATCTTTCCTCTGCTTGCCTGGGCAGTTTGTTTCAATGCCTGACCACCACTGCAGTGAAGAAATGTTTTCTAATAGCTAAATTAAAACTCCCATAGTGCAATCTGAGACTATTTACTCTTGTCCTATCACTTATTAACTGAGAGAGGAGACTGACACCCACATGGCTACATCTTCCTTTCAGGTAGTTGTATCAGATCCACCCTGAGCCTCCTTTTTTTTTCCATACTAAACCACCTCAGCTCCCCTCAGACCCTCCTTATAAGACTTGTGCTCTAAAATATTCACCAATTTACTGCCTTTCTTTGGGCACACACCAACATCTACACTCAAGAAGATCTGGAAATGTGAAGAAACTGTTTTAGTAAAAACCCAACCAGAATTTTCAAAAGGTACTGAAAAGGCTCCTTTTGCAGTGTTTAAGGAGTTTGTCAGTGATTATATGTACAGATAGAGGACTTCAGAGGAAAGTTTCTCATTGGAGTTCTACTTCCCTTAGAAGATTCTCTCTATGCCAAAAGTTACAGTGAAATATTATAATCTGATTTGGCCAGTGGTCTCCATTAAAGGACAAGGTGGAACATACCAGTAGCAGAACACTTACAAAAAAACTGGTAAATCCAATCACTTTGATTGTAATGTTGGACAGACAATCTGACTCTGATGGTAGAATGCCTCAATTTTTTTTCCCCTCCATAAACCTGCCATGAAGTTGTAGCTTGACCCAGAAATGCAAACAGAGTTTAGACATAATGTGACCCATGCTGAGTAATGGGACTCTGAGATAAGGTAGGACTGGAATCTGGTTTTTATGGCTCAGAAATTCAGTGGCTTCCAGCTCTGAAATGTTAGTTGTGGATCCATCCTAATATCAGGAAATAAACCCCCAATGACTTTTAATGGCTAAAAACATAGGATAACTTTATTCTATCCTGTTTTTATTATTAAACAAATAAAATTAAAAAAAAAAAAAAAAAAAAAAGCCTTGCACTGCCCCCTTAAACTCTAGTGAAAAGGCATATTTGTTCAGTGTTACTAAGCCAGAAAGGAAGGAGATAACATCTCATGTTTCCCTAGATAACCAAGGGTGACCTGATGGGCTTCTATCCCCTTGGATGGCAGCATCACTGCAGCCTACCCCTGGGGATAAGGAAACTGCCTGAAATACTGCAAAAACATTCAAACATTTTACAGAAGGAGAGGAGAAATCTCTGCCAGGGCATAAAGACCCTCCTCACTGGCATATTACGCCTATTCCAAGCTTAAGTCATTGCAATGCCTTCAGCAACTGTTGCTCAAGCAGTTCATGTCCTCCACTCTCCCTCCAAGAAGTCTTTAAAGACATTGAGTCATTTGTTTGTAAACCAAAGTTAGAGACAGTAAGGGACTAAGATGCATACTTAAGAGTAGGCAATTTTTTTTGTTTAGGTAATTTTTTTTCCACTCCAATAAATTATGCAGGTTTAGAGAAGTAAAAAGTGTTATGGATGCTGCAGCAGGTATTCAACCATTTAAAAATAATGCAACATTTCCAATTTGCAATCCCCAATGTGCACTGGACCAGCCCTATGATTTAACAGTGAGGGCTTTATTTTCTTGTAGACATCACTCTAAAAAGAAAGAGTTTCTGCATTTTAAATGTCCATTTACTTTCTTGTCACTTTCCTAGTAGAAGTGTCCTGGCACTGAGGTAATGATTTATACAGTGCAAAACTACTACTCTGGAAAACAAAATTGAACCTTACTGCACATTAAAAAGGTAGGGTTTAAAAAAAAAAATAGACCTTATTAGACAACTTTTAATAGTACCAAAACCAGGAGACATGATTTCTAAACTCAACTGATTAGTCTGTGTCTGATACCAGGAATTATACAAAAAAACAGACTTACTGGCCAGAGTATTTATGGCTGTCAGGTACCTCAGGAGGATATGTCATAGCAAGTGATGCAAAATAGAAATGCTCTTAAGCTTTCAGCCCGACCAGCAAATCAGTACCTGCACACAGCCACCACCTTGATCTTTGGGATATCATTATAAGGAATACATAGCTTCAATTGACTTGGTTTGAATTGAGAGCAGACAACAAATCAAAACTATGCAGGTCACTGCAATAGTCTCTTCAAGGCCCACTGGAAAAGCTTTGTGCCTCAGCAGGCTCTGCCATACATGTTTTCACGTGGAATCAGCCTTTTGCTTTGCTGCCATATGCACTCCAGCTCTCCCAAGCAGGAGTCCTTATCTCCAACTGTAAGCCTAGAGGTATTATCAGTCACATGCCTTATGGTCTTTTTCAGTCCTTGCATTTAAGACATTGAATCTGCCCTAGGGCATGTGCAAAGCAAGAAAACTAGATTTCTGGTATTTCCCAACTGGCACACTAGTATAATGTTAAACCACTCTATTCCTGAGTCTACCTATGCAGCACAGAGGGAGTATAAAGCTTAATTAATTCATGTTTGTAGAGTGTGAGCTTCTCAATAGAAAGAGACTGTGTAAGTAGAAATTACTCCTATTAAATCAGGTATTGGGGGAAATGATCACACTTTGTGCACTGAAGCTTGTTCCTCTGTTCTTTAAATAGCAAGAACGCAGGCAGCAACGCCAATGGAGACTGCATTCCTCATTGTACCTTAGTTTGTTCATAAAGTTCAAGGCAAAATGAATTCTCCTGGCACCTGTTCTGGCACTTTGTACTGAAGCCTGAGCTGGGGACAGCATCCACTCTTTGGAAGTGCAGACATTTCCTAGGTACTATGTGTGGTCTCTGTGGAGGATGAATCAGTTGTCCTGGGTACTTTCTGCTTACAGTCCCACTGACTGGAACTGGCATCTGCTACAAAATGACAGTCCGTTGTTGAAAGCAAAATACTTCAGAGCAGGTCCTGGATAGAAGAATAAAAGTACTTTGAGGGAGCACAAAAACAAGGCCAAAGGAAATGAAGAAAAGAAACCAGAAAAAGAAACCTCAGTATTAGCAGGATGAGAATTACAACTTTCATACAGATAGGTGAACTGCTTATGTAAAGAATTCCAAAATTAGTTATCACAGTCTGGTAATTTGCCTCAGTGCCAAATATGCAGTTATGTCAATATTTGTTTGTTAATGTTATAATGATATTTCAAATAAACTGAATATGAATATATTATATATAATTATATATTATATATTATATATAAATATATATTATATATTATATATTATATATTATATATTATATATTATATATTATATATTATATATTATATATTATATATTATATATGAAAAAAAAATGTGTTCCCAGTCATAGTTTCAGAATTTTTGTTTGTGCTGAAACAAGTCACCTAATGTTCCTCACAATGGGAAATAATAAGATACATCTGTTTCAAGTGATGAGAACAACCTGATATATTTTGCAGTGCTTTAGCAGAGGCTGTCACTTTTCAACTATGGCACTACCACAGGAAGCACAAAGGTGAGATCCTAAGCATAAGTCTTATTAGCTACACAGTTAATGGTGTGAAAGTGTAGTGAGGGTAAGTGAGGACAATGATCACTTTATGCATTGTCATAGTACTACTTCATGTATCACCACTTCCTAAATCAGAACCTATCTCCCTCATAAAAGGGTTCCATCAAACACAAAAGGCAGTGAGCAAGAAAAATCAAAGAGGAATTTTATACTGTTGTTTCCTTTCTCAGTTGCTAGCGCCACTCAATAACATCGACCTCACCTCAGCATTACTTTGTTGGTTTTTTTTTACCCCTTTCTTTTTCACTACAGAATCTGTTTGTATCCAGGGCCTGAGGTGCAATGCCTTGGCATGTTGTTAAAAGCATTAGTATGAAGGAATCCCAAGGCAGTAGCTTCACTTGTTTAGTATTTTCATAACTTCATCAACTGGACATCTATTCTGTGTTTGCTTGTCAAAGAAAGCAGGTGTGTGAATGTGTCTGCACCTATGCCTGTCTGTGTACACGTAATGATGATGCCCAGCCAAAAATATACTTTATCAGCTGCTTAAAATCTAGAAGCCACAGATGTTATATATATAAAGAAAGTGAAGGCTTTCTTGGCTGCAACAATAGGAAGGGATGGGAAGAACCATTCCAAATCTTCATGTAATTATATTCTTAAAGTTCATATTCCACATATGTCCAGCACCCAGCGATTTAACTCCTGAAGATTATATTGCTGCTCTATATTACAAAAAAGAATCATATAATTCCGACCAATGCATATGATAGGAAGCCTGTAGAAATCCCCTATTAACCTTTCTCTAGCTTCACAAAGATTTTTACTTAGTCTCTCCAGACCCTACAGATTACTTTGCAGACCTCCTTTCAGCTGTCATCTGAGCAAATGAGAGATGCCACAGAACTTCCAAAAAGTGAATTTTGAAAGAATTTATCAAAGTTGTGCTGTCTTGAGATAGAACTGGAACACTCTCTATTTGGAATTAGAGACAGGTTTCAAGTTTGCTTGAAACACATGGTTTTCCACTGCTCATCTCCCCATACCTAAAAATGCCTGCATGTATAGAGGGCATTCTTGGTGATAGCCAGAGAATCAACATAATTTAAGGAAATTTCTCTATGCCTGGGACTAAAGGAGTGTTACAAACCCCAGGGAAATTACTCCAACTTCCCCTTCCTCAGCCAAGAAACCCATTATGAGTGTCACGGTTTTTTTTCCTCTATGGCTCACCAACTGTGATGAATAAGTGCAGCATAACCAAAAACTTACAGAAAAAAATGGGAGGGGTTTAGTTACAAAAATAAACATTACCAAAGTAAGCAAAAGATTAGTTTAAACATGGAAAGCATCCATGTAACAGTGTAGGAATAAGGGGATAACCCTTCTGACCTTGTTACTTTGTTCTCTATTGGCTAGCTATACACTACCGTCTGTGTATTTGCAGAACTTAAGGAGACCTAGTGCTTTAAACGGAAGGATCTGCATGCATTTAGGAAAATACAGAGCTGCCAAAGTATCCCTGCAAAGTAACTGAATGATGGCACTGTTGCTAGATAAGTTTAGCAAACAGCAGGACATGCTTCTCACAGAAGTGCTACATTATCACAGTTATAAATAACTTGCCCTTGGGCGGGGTGGGGGGAGGGAATAAAAGAGGGAAAAAAAAAGAAAAAAAAATAAAAGAAAAAAAAGAGGCTACAGAAGAGGAGAAAATTCCAAACAGGTAATGCAAAACAACTCCTTTTACCAAAGTTCCCTGAAGCAGCCAAAGCATCCAGGAGCCAGCCAGATCATTTAATTTTCTCTCACATAAATCACTCCAGGGTTTTTACAAAATAAGGAAAACAGTGAATATATACTTGTGCAACACTGTTTTAAAATCAAGGAAATTCAACAGCACAATAGCTGAATGATTACAATATCAATTAGGGGATTTTTTATTTCAGCTTTATTTTTTCTTGTTTGCAAGCTAGCATGCATCAGTGTTCATGTTTTCTTCTCTCTTACTAGAGGGGTTCACACTGTCAGGAACAGAGTGGTTTTAAAAAAGAAGATAGCCACATTTTCAAGGAAAAACAGTTAAATGTTTCCTGAGTGTTCTCATGAAAGTGGTGGGAAAGTTTGCATATAGTAATGAAAGAATGAATAGATTCACTCCTTGGTACACTCTTATCATCAAGATTTTCCACAAATAATAACATCATGAACAATTTTTCAGTATATCAGCAGTTACTGTAAAAGGAAAAATGGAAAGGACACTATGGACTTAAAAAAAAGGAAATGCAGGTTAGACACTAAGGAAAAAGACATCTTTCCAAGAATAAGGATAATGATGCACTGAAAAGACTACATAAAAAGAGACTGCTATTTTCTGCCACTGGAAGTTTGGGTTTTTTAGATGTATGTGGAATATTTATCAGGAAGACTTTACAGACAGGTGAATCTGGTTTTTGGCAGACAGCTTTCTCTACTGGGTCATCTTTTCTGTCTTCTGCCAGAGAAAATTAAGAAGATATTAAAATACAAGAAAGGAGAGAAAGGAAAAAAGAAAGACATTTCAGTTCAGTAAACATTCCCACACTGTTCTATAATCATGACTCTTGAAGATGACTTGCCCATGACACATGATTCAGAACCTTTTTCAGAATTTATGTGGGAAAACTTTAAACCTATGTGCAAAAGCCTAGATGCTGTTACAGTGAACAGAGTTATATTGTGGGGATTCAAAAGATTAGCATTCTACTCCTGATGCTGCCTGTGACCCAAAAGGTGATTCCGGTCATGACACTCTACTTGACTCTGACTCATTTTCACAGTACATAAAATAATATTCACATTCTTATTCATGTATTTCTAGATCTCTTGGTGCAAATCCCAAGAGAGAGCTACATATTATTATATTGTTACTGTTTTGTGTAGCTATCACTAATATTAACATTAATTATTTTAACCTGTCTTGGCTGACACAACTTTTAAATCAAGTTAATCAAACATCTTTTAAAAATAGACACCCATGATTAAAGCTTATATTGTTACCATTTAATATTAAGATAATGTGAAAATATAACCATAACATTGCTGTCAATTTTAGCTAAAATCTTCCAGAAAAATATATCTTTGTACAACTTCATCTATTGGTCATTCATTCAACAACACTATGACTATCAAAAAAATAGTCACTGCTAGCAAATGTACCAAGAGACTGAAAGTCAATTCCCTGTTAACTTTCACAAATACTCCATGGATTAGTTTTATTCTTTGGACAGCTAGAACTACGCCTATCCCAAACTATTTTTTAAATAAACTTTAGGAGCCGAAAGTATTTTCTAGAGGCATTTTTTCTGCATTCACTTTCTTTGTAAACTACCAAATTTTAATAATATAGACAAGGGTCACTCCATGACAGTTGGCTTCTTTGGCATCAGTAATCCCAGGCACATTTAATTTCCTTGTGCAAATCTTGCCAAACAGCTCTTACATTAAATAATCTAATTTTTATTCTATCTTAAGCCAAAAAGAAAGCAAATGTTTTTACTTAGTAAAATTTTGCTGCAGATAATTGGCTTTTGTTTTATATCCTAATCTACTGACTTTGTCCTTTAAAAGAGAGCTTGAAGTGCAAAGATTTAGAAACCCCATGGATAGTACTTAGTAGGTGTAACATCTTCATATCTGACAGATCCTTACAATAATCAGTTAAAGCAACCCAATCAAATGATATCTTTTACAAGACCTTCTGTTTTATAAATTCTCATGTCTGCAACACATTTCATCAATTCCATCAGCTATAGCTGACTTCCCATTAGTATAAAAGTTCCCTTTCTAGCAGTACAAGAAATCTCAGGGGAAAAAAAAAAAAAAAAAGAAGCCAGAATCAATCTTGCTGCTTCAGAAAGGTGTCTACCACTTTTAATGATTAAAAGTTTACTGTACATGGCCCAGCCTCGTGGTAAATATGCTTTATTGTGCTACCACTATATCTCACAGTCAGGTAAAATATGTAGCTTTTTAATATAATAGTTTTGGCTTGGAACTACTCATTTGTAACACATGGTGACTTTTATCAAAAATTTGACTTCCACGGTATTGAGATGTAAGTAGACTTAAAACAGGTATGTGGCAGTCTTCATGAGCTGAAGATGCAGTAGTTTACATCTCATTGAAATGACAAGTACACAGATTAATAACTAATGTATTATTAATACATATTTATTTCCTCTGCTGTATTCATTTTTATAGCAGGATGCATAATTAATGTACTATTTTAATCATACTATAATAACAGAAGTCTCACAAAAGCAATACACAACTGGTTTTGTGCAGTTAGCAATGTCTAGAGGGAAGCATTTTCATGTCAACTATAAATAAATAATTAGAAAGATAAACAAAATGCATGTCACTGGCATTATTAAGCCAAAAGGTCTTTCTATAGTTTTGTTAAATACCAACAAGAGACATTGGGAGGTTTTGTTTCTGTTGTTTGTTTTTAAACAAGCCACTTGAAAGAGAATGGATTGGAAAAACTCAGCCACTGAATTACCACCCTGGCCTTCTTATAAGGTTTGATGTGTCTCAGTGGTTTATTTCTCATAAGCTGCTAACCCAGCAATGAGGAAAGCAAACTGACAAGAAAAATGGCTGGCAGAAGGAAAAAAAAGGGGAGAGGTGTGGACAAAAGCATCGATTTCTCTAAATGGAGAATGCAAGTCTACATACTCTAACAACAAAATGCATGGGTAAACATAAGAAAAAGCACTAGCCCTAGGACTGGCAGTCCACTGTAACTCATGATAAAGTCAAATGCAAGCTTTTGGCATCTTACAGGAGCAGAAGCAAGTCATAGAAACAGGACACCTCTGTAAAAATCTAGACTGAAGTTTAGTTATGTATCCCCAGACTGAAATGCTACACTGGTTTCAACTGTTATTCTCCATTGTCCTCTGTTACTATTTATTTTTTTTTTTTAAATAATGACCAGATTATATAAATGCATCAACTGTATCATTACCACACGGTAAGAAATCTCTTAAGTAACAACAAGATATTGGAATTTTTTAATCTTCTTAATTGTATAGGTTAATATTAAGTAAAAAAAAATCAGTAACATTTTAATACATTAAAGTGACATTAGAGAAGTCCTTTAAAGTCTCAAACTGGCAATAACCAGCAGATGTTTTGTCCTTCCCAAACGCAGTAACTCTTAGAGTTAGAAAATACTCTTATTTTCTGTGTGGGATATTAATATCTCTGTTTCGTACTGCATTCTGTCTTGACTATGGCTGTTTGGACACTGAGTGCATGACCCAGCATAACACAAAAATGAGTGTTGATTCCAGTGGACTGGTGTAGCAATGTTCATGTCCATGATGCAACCTCAGCAGCAGTGTAAAAGGCTGCAGAGTTCCTACATTAATCAGCAACAAGAAACTTCTACTGATCACAGAGTATAATGTGGACAGTTCATCTGGCACTTGTATGCATTTCTTTCCATAGAGATTGTGATTCTGGTTAAGGGACAATAAAATGCCAACCAAGCAGCCAAGCTGAATCCCTCCAAAGTCAGTAAAGCCTGAAAATACACCACAGAAATAAAGAAGGAGATTGTTTTAGGAACAAGCATTAAGTAACTGGATAAATCTGCACTTTGGCATAGTACAGCTTCATGCATTTCTTTACAATCAACTGTGCCAAACACACAAACATCTGTATTTTTCACTTCAACCAAAAATTGTCAGGTTTGAACATTCAGTTTCAGTGGCCAGGTAGGTAATGTCTTTTACTATTATCTTGGTCTTTTTTTTTCTGTTCTCTATGATTTTCCACTGTGTCCACCATTCATGAACTTTTAATTTCCCCTCAAACCTTTAATCTCTACTTGTAAAATATGAATTTTCTTTTAGCTTACATATTTATTTTAAAATGGTAAACTTTCCCATTCTGATGGTCATGTCTGCTGCCATAATCAGTTGGCAACAGAATGTATATTACTATTTGTGTTTTTGTTTATTTTTTACACAAGAATTTTTCTTGGATTACTTTCATGGAATGGGATAAGAAGGATATAAAGTTTTAAACAGAAAGCTTCCAAAGATATACTTTTGAGAAAAAATAGTATCACTTGGGACTGTCTGCAATAGGGATGCTTAAAAGAGAATCAACTAAAAGTATAAGTTAATGCAGAGAAATTAAAACACATTAAGCTATATGTAGATGCTCTCATTCTGAATTAAAACACCTTTATTTTTTTTGTAGTTTAATCCTCCCTTAAGTTATCCACTTTTCAATAAGTTTCCATATAGGAGCTTAATGGACCTTAATTTTGCTGCATTAACTTCATGCTTTTAGTTGTTCTCCCACATAGAATTGCCATAAGGTATCTAACTACCACATTTGCTTGGTGACTGCACAGTTAGGAACATAGAAAGCACATCTAAGTGCTGCCATTTATAACAGTATTAATTTGAACCTCAAAACTATTAACACAGAGATATTAATGCAAAATTATGGACTCTTCAAAGCTTCTTTCCAAACCTGTATAACTTTTTAAAAGATTACTCTTCAAGCGACAAAAACATTCAAACAACAAAAACAACAAAAACATTCAAAAGCATTCAAAACATTCTGCAAAATATGAAAATATTGTTTCAATTCTTCAAAGGAAAGCAAAAAAATTCAGGGTGAAACCTATAAAGGAACTTCACATCATTCAGATCTTCCCAAATTTAGTAATTTCCTGATCAAACATTCCAAAAGAAAGACACATCACTTTATATTCTAAATGTCTTTTGAATGAAACTGGCTGTGGTCACAATTACTTGCAGCTAAACTCACTACTGCTTCTGTATTCAGTGCCTTTGCAGAGCACCAATCCAGACCAACTACCCATGGGATTTCAGCACAAGGATGCTTACTCTGTAAATCTAAATACGATAAAGTGCAAGTTGGATTGCTCTTCCAAGACAGAAATGCTTCCAAAAAAACCCTGACAAAATTCCTTAGGCTCATTTGGAAATTTGAGAAATGGAAACCTACACCAAATGTCTAATTAAGATGAAAACCATGAAATATGTTAACAAGTGCGAGTAAAATGACTGCTAAATTTTTGAGAAGCTGATGATGGTATAGAGATGCTTTCCAGGCTTACTGAAACCCAGTCCAGATTGAGAGAACAGTGCATTCTGGCATAATTAGATCTCTCTCGGATTGTCTTTCAGGGAAACGAAAAGAAATAAGGTGTTCAGTTCCACAACTCAGAGACAAGAACTAGCAGATATAATTGGCACTGTCACCAGTGATTTCAGACCCATAAGCTGGCTGATTTGGCAATTGTGAGGCAGAGATGAGATAGGAAAAAATTTAGTCTGAAAAAAAAACGAATGGGAAGAAAACACATTTAAGAAATGTGGGTTTGTTTCGGGGGAGAGGGCTTGAGCCTATGAAAGAAAAAAAAAAAAAAAAAAGATTGCCTCAGATATGCAGAGGGCAGCAAAAAGAAGAAAGATTACAGTAAGGTTATGGTCCCAGTAGACAGGAGGGATAGTGAAGTTGTAAATGGAGACAGAAGGGAGGCAGAGGAGAGGGTCTGAGGGGAGAGATAAGAAATGGTTTATGTTACAACAAATATAAATGTCATGCACTTCTCTTCCCCCCCTTTCAGTTTAACAAGTGCTCTGAACTACAAGAAACATGGATGGTATCAGGAAGGTAAGGTCTTCCCAAGGGACTACTGACATAGTACGATTATTTCTTTTACCTCCCCAGCACTGACAAGTGCACTTCTATAAACAATGTTCTGCTCTTAAATCATCTAATTTATGCTTTAATAATTCAGAGGTTTCAGAAGATATTTACCAAAGAAATATTTACTGTAGATGTTGAACAAAAAATAAAAAAAATAAAACCCCATAAAAAACAAGGAAAGAAGCATTCTCAACTCCAAAGTTATAAATGGGAAGTAAACAGGTACATCACTTCAGATGTAATTCATGAATGCAGTGCATAAGAATGATACAAATACCTGCCTATATGGACAACAAACATTTTCATATTTGTTGAACATTTTTGAACTGAATGTTCAAGTGAATGCAAAAGCAGTTTAATCTGCCCTTTTCCCCTTCCTCTTTCACTGGGCTCAGTTCACATTCCTCCTGACCTGCAGGTAACCAGAGTTCATCTGACCTCACTGAAAGCATATTTAGCATGCTCAGCCACAAGTACTTACTACTTTTTAGTATGGTTTGTTATCTGTGGACCTGGCAAGCAGCAATGGCTCACAGAGCGAGACAGAACAGAGAATGGGGACTTGAATCTAGGGGTGAGGGAGAAGGCAGATTTTGCTGGTTTACCCTGCCAGGGACCCCCAGCAGAGAGGATTCTTTTCTGTAAGTGTCATATGTGTGTTTGCAGTTCTGCGCCTGCAGAGTTTAACCCTGTTTCTCCCCATTATAATATTTTTCAGTTACTCCAGAGTTGATCAGTATGTGCAAAGAAGTACATTTGAGCACCATTAATAGATTTCATTATGGTTCTGTGTTTCAAATAAAGGTGAAATGTGAAAGATATTACTAGGTAGCTCTCAGTTCTCAAAACTGTTCTGTTGCTTTCCTTCTATTACTATTTCACAGTTTTTTTTCCTTTCTCTTCTTTCAAAATCCAACAGCACAATCAGTATATAATGTTACTATTGCTGAAATGAACATTTCTGTGATGCTTCTTGTTATAGCGATAGTTTTCTCTCCACTGATGTTTTCTACTAAGCAAGAAGAGAGAAATAAACCTAGTTTTTAAATTGTGCCATGTAAAAAAATCAATCAAGAAAACAATAATGCTTCTGATGTTTTGAAAATGAAATCACCTATATCTGGAATTATTGTGTACTTACTATACACAGAACTATCAGTCTCTCTCAATTTTCAATAACTTTCTCCTCCCCAGCCCGTACAGCATTTTTATCTTAGAATGGTTCTGTTAACATCATTGATGTACTGGGAAATATCAAGGTGAGATCATACTCAAGCATCATTCATTATGTAGCTTTAATTAAGGGGAGATCATGTATAACTCAAAATATTTTATCCTCAAATAATGCTGGTTCCTAAGTGTCTTGTGAAAAAATGCAAACCACTACAACTGAAGAGGAAGCACTGGATTAATGCAATATCTTGTAAAACTGGCAGAGAAAAACTGGGACAGGAGAAAGTTACCTTGAATACTCTAATGACTGTCATCATTTGCAATGCAAGTCTCTCCTGCCCATAAGAGACTTCATTTTTAAATACTAAGAAGCTCACTCATGGGAGAGATCTCTTCGTTTCGACCATGCCTCTATGCTCCTCCATGATTCCATGTTCATTCAAGCAAAGCACAGCTACAGCAGAAATGGGACTTATTTTCCTTTAGGAATCTGTCTGGTCCTATGCCTGCTCAAAGTCATCTGTCACTCATAAACCTACGTGGTGATACTCTAAATTTTTGAAAAAAGTGCTATCCTTTTAAAAAACACACACAGTCAAAGGACCTTATGAATACTTTACTGATTATTCAGGATTATTACTGGAATGTATCCAAATAGAAATTTCAGAATAAGGAAACTATAATCTTCTGAACATATGACAAATAACTATAATTACCAGCCAAGTTCCAACCTCCTACTGCCCACAGAGGATGATCCTACCCAATGTATTCCTTCCCAGGGAAGATGATCATAAGCACCTCAAAAAAAGTTAGCCTAAAAGTTAAAGACTAGACTTTTCCCACAGTTAATGGAAGCAGGTACCAAGATATTACATCCCTGGAATCCTAAATTCCTACCCCATAACAGTGTATATGTCTGTATCCTGCCCTGTCCTAAAAGACCTCTTCCAAATTCAAAGAGATTTAATACCTTTTGCAAGACTTCAGATTACCTCTTAAATAAAGTTATTGTCTACACCTATGCTGACATCTGAGAAAGGGTCAGATAGACAGATTTCTCCCAGAGACACTGTCTACACCAAAGTATGCAGCAAAATTATTCTGTATTTAGTTCTTAAACTTGATTATTTAAACTATGTTAAATCTCTGGTAGTCATGATTCATTTGGAAGGGAGTTAAGTTAAACCAAATCAAGGCAATTTTTGTTCTGAATGAACATTTATATAAGGACTTAATTACGTTCAAATAATCCACTTTAAATTCATTTTTACAGATTAATTCTCCTGAACATGACCATGTCAATAAGCTATAGCTATCAGTGAACTAAATGCAATTTCAGTAAATTATTACCAAAAACTGAGTCAGTTTCAAATAGTGACTGTGTTTTGGTACACATCTTCTTGTTAAACTTGACTTTTAGGAAATATCACACAGAAAACATGTCACTAATCTATTAAAACATCGCTAGTAAACTGGCTGGCTTTTTTTTTTTTTTTTTTTTTTTTTTACTGAAGTGGCATTGTTTTTAAAGGATTAGTTATTATTATAAAAGGATTTTTTTTTCTTTTTGTGCTGCAAAAATGCTATCTAGACCACAAATGAGGAGCATTATCAGATAGCCCTGCATAGCAAAGATCTTATTCCAGTTCATCCTTACCTTATTAAAGTATTAAAGTAGCAAAAAGCCAGACTCAAAAGAAAAACAAAGTTAAACTTGACTATGCTCAAGTAGAGGCATTTTGAACATGAAGCTTTAATTTAATCTGAATGTGCCAGTATTTGGAGAAATCCATCAATATAACTGTGGATTTTTTTTAAAAAATATAATTTTCTCAGAATTAAGTAAGGATACTGTATCCTAAGAAGGAAAAAAAAAAAAAAAAAAAAAAAAAAGTAAATGAATAAGATTGAAAGATTCCTCATGCATTTAAGAATTTTTTCTTTGACTTCACAGGAACATGATAATCTCACTCTTAGAAGCACAAGAGGGTAATAAATGTGGCCTCAACGTCCAGTTCTATTGTAGCTTTCTAAATTTAATTCGAGGCAATTCTTGTACCTCACTTTCCCAACTTGTAAACTGTGGCTAACTACTGAATTCCTTTATAAAGTGCTCTCAGATTTATGGTTGAAAAGCATTTAAGGAAAAGAGAATACTGTGCTCTTATTTTAGTAATAAGGATGAAACACTGTGGTATAACCAACAGATACATGTTTAAACTCCTAGCACAGGAAAAATCATGCACAATGACAGAAAGTGCAAACTGATATATTTAAAATAGAAGCCTAAAATCATAAAACCTCTTACCTGTATGAAAAGCAATGAATTTAATACTTCTAGATTTCAACAAAATGCATTGCAGAAAAGCTTAAAAGGGAAAGGGACCAGGGGGTTAAGGAAATTATGTTCCCATCACATGAATGGATGATAAATATATTGATACTATAGCATTCACCTCCAACTGACTGCTTGGAAACTGATGAAACATTATAAACACAAAGGTCATTGCAGCCAAGAAATGAGGTGGATTCCCCAGACGGAGTCACTAAACACAAAAAACCCTCAGTAGTGAAATAAAGAGCTGTAACATAAAATTTCTCTCAAAATAATTGTCTTTGTTGCTGAGCTGGCTTTATTCAAACCAAACTACAGGCAGAAGTATGCGTATGGGGCAAAGGCTAGGACACTAAATGACATCAGTGTCTGTGAGGAGAGAGCTCAGCACTTTCCATCCCTGACCACCCCAAAACAACTATTAGACAAAGAAAATAAAATAATTACTCTGAACTCTAGAATATGAACTTGAATTTAGCAGTTAACAGTAGTATAATGTGTATTATCACAGGTTTAGTGCTATGAGCGTCTTCAGTGATTTCTAATGTCAAAGGCACAAGAGGTTCTTATGTATATTTTTACCCAACAGAGCAGAGGTCTCCTTGGTTTACAAAAATGGATTTTTGGAGCTGCTTCCTTAAATCTTAAAGCTGCTAAAAATGCTTTCCACATTGCTTTATTCTACATTATTCTAATTTTTTAATTCATTTTTAAGAGAAACTAACATCCTTACATTAATGCTGGGAAGAAAGCAAGGCTATCATTACCATGGTCCCTAGTCCATCAGCATCCATCATTATTTTTTGCATTACTCGATGACTGAAGACTTTGAGCAGGGGATGCAGGCAGGAAAGTGGGAGTAAATACACAATTACTGTTTCATTCCAAATTCATAGTAAAATTAATTTCCCTGTTCTCCTGGCCCACATCCACATGTCTTCTCTAGAGCCTGATTTGGCCTGGTTTGCCCTCTGTCTGACCTACACAAACAGTTTATGTCTGAAGTAAGGAACAAGCTTTAGCAGCATTGCAATTACTGACATACACCCATAATATTTCTACAATAAAAACATATTTTGTCATTTTCTCCTCCAGTATTTCAAAACAATCTATTCTTCTTTCTAAGCATGTATGCCACAATCCTTTGTCTGATCTATAACCTCTGTAAATTTCAAAAAAATATGCCAGTTTTGTCTTTTTTTGGTGTCACTCAAAAGTGAAACATCCATCTTTTTTTTCTTTTTTTTGATTTTTTTTTTTCCCTAAGCAGGAACCACTGAAGTTAACTGACACAACCTATAGCATGTCACACAAAATAGAGGAAAAAGCATGAAGGGACGTGTGGTGAAAACAACAGGTCTATGTGGAGCACAATATAAGAGGCTGACATTGAAAACTGGGTAACATTCATGTTTGCGAGTTGCAAACAGAGAAAGAGACAGACAAGTCTAAGGATGATAACTTAAAATACACTTAAACCTTTAATTTAGCTTCTTCTAAGACCAAAGGTTAAAAGTAAGTTTGACACCTTGTTCTATTTCCTGTTCTGACCCTCAGGCAATAAATGAACCAATGAAATATAATAATGGGTGACTCTGAGCCATGACACTGCATCCCACCAATTACATACCTCAGGAATTCAGACGTACTCCTATGGGGAACTGAAAACCACTAACACATTTTTAAAAGTGTAGCAAACACAATATTTTAAAGTGGGTTTTGTTATTCTCGCACTTTTTTTTCTTTATCTGATTATCTGTATATCATGAAGTAATTATTTTCTGTCTAAATAATGCCTGTGTGAAATAAAAATATCTAGTATTCTCACAGCTACTGTTAGACCATGTTCATAGGGTTTTTTTTTGCTTTATCACTGCTTTCCCTAGTTCACAGGTCATGCTGGAAAGTAAATAAATTGTGTATTGCTTATAAAGTTGACTGTGAATATCTCACACTCACTTTGTATGAGAGAAAATAAACAAAAAGTCACTAAAGAACCTCTTGAAAGTAAACCCCATGTGATTTCTGAGCTAAGGAGATGAACTTGACTCTTTGATATTGATTTAATGACAATTAATACAGACAGTCTTTCCTTTAAAATTTTCAATTGTGTAATGCCATGAAAATTTAGATGTATATCTCTTTGAACTATCTACACAACAATTCCTACTAATGCTAATGAAATACAGCAATGAACCACAATTCTTTCATGTTAAGACTTTTGCTTAGAGTGGTATATAAATACCCTGGATTAAACTACAAAACACACATAGGAATTAAGCATTATTATTCCTGGCATACAAATAAGGAAACAGGCATTGCAAGATTGGTTTGCAGAGTTTAATATGCAGTTTTCATTCCAGAAAGGTATTATGGCAAGTAGTGGGATTTAAACATGTGCTTAAAATTTAACATGCCCTAAACACCTTCCTGGGTGAATCTTAGGTGTGTCAGTGACAAAGCTCTAACACAAATTTTGGCTACTGGCCTTGAGCTCCCAGCCATTTGTGCAATGAAGGAAAAGCACTGGCTTAGTGTCTGAGTACGGGAAGAACAGTTATTGTTCAGGAGGCAGTAAAAGGCATGAAAGGATAAAGTCTGGCTTATAAAGGTAAGCACCGTAGCTTCTTCTTGGTTTTGAAAAACAGTAATTCAGATTTCATCCAAAATCGTGTTCTCTCCCTCTGTTCTACATTCGTCTCCCTATTCTTCCCCTCTTCTTTTATTCTCTTTAAAAGCTGCTAACATCAGCTGCTTCTTTGTGGATTTTTCTTTTTGCTTCATTGCCTACAAATTGCTCTAAGCTCTTCATTCCCTATGAACCTGTTCAGCTGGAGGAGAACAGCTGTACAGACGGCTGTTCCTAGTACACCTCTGGAAAATGTATAGCAAAATGTTAACAAGACACACATACCAAAGTTTTTTGTCTTCTGAAGATCTGAATGGGGATATATATTTACATATGTTTAAACCTGCATGCATCTAAGCAAATGTACAGTTGGGAAAAATAAATAACCATTAAAATACTTGGTGCTTTCTCCAGAGGGCAAAAAGTCTAAAATTCTCAGTCTCTGATTTACATCCCCCAGGGTGACGGAGGATGTCTAACCATGTCAACTGGAGTGGAAAAACGCTGCATGTCAGCACAAGAAGGCCTGATTGCTATAAACCAAATGTCTCTTTAGTTCCTTGCTGACTTAACCCTCTCCCCCACACAAGAAAAATGTTCACTCAACTGACTCATTCTTCAACTTCTTACTTAGGTTCCAAGGATAATGAGCTCCCATATACATTTTACCTCAAAAGATAACTCTATTTTCAGAAAAAGTATGGTTATTTTGTTTTTCTGGTTTTGTTGAAGTAATCAAAAATATTAAGATGAGAATCTTGATCACAAGTCTCTAAATAAAAGACAAACTTCTGCAGAGTAAGAGAGAGAATATGTGAAGAGGAATAGTTTTGAGTTTTATCCCAATACACCTAGCAGATCCTAGTGCTACAGACTTCACCCTGGTCAAAGTGTTCTTGGGAGTTCTGAAAACTCCTCAAAGACCTGCTGATTCTTGTCTGAAATGTTTAATGATTTTAGGTTATCTAAAGGATCATTAAAGTCTCCAAAGCAGTACAGGATTTTGGTATAGTCCATCAGTACTGGATAACACAGCATTTCTAAAGTTGGTGTCATCCAGCTCTCACACTGTAGATAATAGGATATTACACTACAATCTGAAAATCAAATAAAAGCCCAGAGCAAACCCCTGATAAAACAGAAAATAATAACTATGGGATGGCTCATTAACCTCCAAAGTTCCTAAGAGGTTGGAGATCTCCGAAACATGTGTCCTTCTGCAGTGCCTGCAAGCCCAATATGAGATTTAATGAGTCTTCTGTATCAACACACAAAGAAAGAAATGTTCCCTCATTTAGGATTCGTCTAGCTGTCTTTTTACTGCTCTAAAAATACAGTTATGCCAGAGACTTAACTGTAACTTTATAGAAAAGTCTTCTCTTTCCATAAAATTAATAAGGCCACCAACTTTTTAACAGTTCAAAAATGATTTTACACAGTAGATAGAAGAACTTAAAAATTAAATTTATTTTAGGATTCAATTTTATCACTATTTTCTGCAAGAAAAATGAAATCAATAAAAGGAAGGATTTTTTTAATGCGATCAGCAGGTCTTAATGCTTCAAAGGGGTGAGGTTTACTTCACTGAATTCTAGTTCATGACAAGAAAATCTTCTTAAGGTGATGATTTATGTATTGATAATTTCAGACATAGCATGTTCAATATCTCCTGTAATAGTAATTGTACATACAGCTTCATATATTTATTTCTCAGAATTTTGTAGGAAAGTTACAATATCAAACTGAGAGAAAAGAAATGCAAGACTCTAAAAGCAAAAAAAAAAAAAAAAAAAAAATCTGTCACACTAAAAAAAAACCACTATTGGAAAGTAACTGCTGTGGGAACTGCTGTGAGTGTAGGTGGAGAAGGATTGCAATCATTTCAGCCCTTCTCAAAAATACTGAGAAAGTGTTTGAGTCCTGATATTGTGGCCTAGATGGGTTCCTCCTAATTTCCAGACTCAAGCTAGACCATTATGCTGCCTCTCTCTAAACATGGCCAAAAAGAACCACAAAACTGGCTGGGTTTAATTCATTTTCTTTGTAAAAATCTGGCCATAAAAACTGTCACCAACATTGCATTATCAAGAAAAAATTACTGCACAAAACAAAATAAGAGATTTGTTTTGTAGTTTTTCACAAGTTTTTTTGTCTTCAACAATTTCCTTCTTAAAACTGAAAAATTCAAAATTAGAGATTACTTGATGCATTGGTGCATATAAAAGTATTATTATTAAAAATATCTAGAGATTAAGGTTGATAAACAGGTAGAGCAAGAGAAGAAAATGTAATTTTATTATGGAGGAAAATTGGTTATTGAAATTAATGTGTTTAAGTCAGAGAACAATGTTTACAACACATACTGTGGTACATACCAGACAGTTACTTATCCCTTTAAAATCTCAGGTTTTCTTTTGATTGCCAAGTAACTTCTGCATCAAATTCTACTGCAAGAATTAGGGTGATTCCAAAGCATCCTCTCTACACCAGGTTTCAGCATCAGCTAAACTTTACCTACTTGAACAAACCTGCAATTTAATCATCAGATAGCGTAGAAGAGTTTCATCGGTAATAACACACAGCCTAATAAAGACACATGCACGGTTTAAGAAGAATGGAGGACATGCAAAAGGTCAAGGTCTTCTCCTGCTACACTGCCCCCAAATAAACATGAAATCTGTGACCATATGTAGGTAGGTTATCTTCAGTTATCATAAGTCTGATAGGACTCACTTCTAAGTTCTACTAAGATACATTGTCTAGAAGAAGGTAAAATAATTTTGTAATTATGGCACCAATGGAAGGCTTAATATGGTATGCTTTCTGAAATACAAAGTCATAAAATGAAATAGCTATCAGTTGCTTGAGGTTTCGTTTTGGGGTTTTTTTTTTTTTTTTTTTGCTTTGCTTGCCTGTAATTGTATGCTAGTCAAAACAGTATTTAATTAATAGAATTATGAGAGCTACAGCCTACATACTCTAGCATATGTTGTCAGCTCTTTCAGGTTTAGCTTGGGGAGATGGATTTCATCCTTGTGTTATGTGAGGCTATGATAAGTTACTATTATCTACGCTCAGAATTACCTGTCTGATGATGCTAACAAACAGCATGGATTTTAGGTGCCCAAGGCTGCAACAACATTTCACTGGTTTCACTTGCTGTGCTGCCTACAGCAAGCTAGCACCTGACATACCCAACCAAACAACAGCAAGCAGTTCATGGGATTCAAACAACAAAAATTTAAAAAATAAATAAAAAAGCTCTGTCTGCTGGCAATAACCTTATTCTATTTAGATATTGCTGACTTAAAGGTATTTTTTTGCATCTTGGAAGGCACTTACAGTTGCTCTAAAATCATACCTTTTCTATTCCTTAGAAAATACTGTAGCTACATTTTAATCTATTGAAATCTCACAAATAATTCAGATATCTTTGCCATAACATTTAGTTATCACAGGTTTAGCAGAAATGTCTGCCAGGGCTTATGGTACACTAACAGCCTTGGTATTACTGACAATCTGTATTACAACAGGTAAATTTTTCTTCTAAGCTGTCCAATTACAAAATACATAGAGTAATTTAGAAGAGTATCTGATGCTCTACGTCCTTTTACTGATATTTCCAATAAAAGCATTGATAAATTCATCCTGAAGAATATATATCCTAAGTTGAAAGATTCAACTTAACTCCCAGATACATATATTCACATCATTTTCTTGCTATACACACACAGCAAAGCCAAAATCTCTACTCCAGTCCTTTAAGTTCCCTAATGCAGGTTTAATGCATTTTCAGCACTGTAAATATCAGTCTTCTGCAGCCAGATATTTCTCCTCCTAATAGTAAATACAAGTAGTAGTAGATAGCATTTACCATCACATTCAAGACTTTTGTCCCACTTGAAAGACAAAAGTATATCCAGAACTATATTCTCTTGGTCATTAATATTCTCATACTTTGGCTTATATGCAGCCTGCAAATTGCACATAAAGTGCTAAAGCCTTATCCTGCTTCAGGTGCTTGAGAAAATTTTAAAGACTTAGTGAAAATTCCGTATCTTAACTCTTAACTGCTTTAAACCATCTTCAGCCATTTCCAGGTGTCCTGTCCAAGGGAGAGCATCTGCTAAGCATTTATTTTTAAAAATTGCACTAGGAGTAGACTTAGTGATTATATTAAAAAAAGTTAAAAAGAAAAAAAAGGAATTTAAGCAAGTCAAAGGGAATAAATCCAAGTTAATTCTGAATGAGATAAGATTGCAACGTTAATGTTCTTCTTGTTAGATTAATTTTAACATGTCCATATTAATATCATGCTCCATGATGCTTTCATATCTCATGGTAGAGCAGGCAAGACTGAAAATTTCTAAATGAAATAAAGCTAGGGTATAAAAGGTCCCCTTTCGGTAGACTAGAGAATCAGGAACATTCACACCATCAAATCCTCTGACTGATTGATGATGCCAAAGTGATTTCCAATTGCTGAAGTGTTCACTTCCATTGTGTGTGAATAATGAGGGGCTGAATGTGTCACTCAGCAAACAAAACTGTCAAGTCTCTTCAGTTTGACTTCCCTGGTTTAGGCTTGAATGCTTTTTTTTCTTTCTGGCTTTTTTTTTTTTTCCTCCCCAGTTTAAATAATGTGCATTAATTGGTATAAGACTTTCCAGGAATACCAGCAATTCAACTTTTGGCATGAACATGAATACAGGAAGGTCAATGAAAAAAAAAAAAAAAAATCTCTTCTGTGGAAATTTAAACTGGCCTACTGGGAGGACAAAGCGTAATTAAAATATCCGCATCCTGCACTAATCAAACTGAATCTATTCAAAGTGACTAAGAGGAGGACAAAGAAAAGTATTGTTTCACTATCCAATAGAGGGAAAAAAGTTACTAACAGATGTGAAGGCCAAAGCATTTAATGTCCTCTTTGCATTAGTTTTAATTAAAAAGGTCAACAAGGAGAAGGTGACTAGCATAATTAATACAAAAAACAAAAGAATTATTTCAATTAAAAAAAACAGACAGAAAAGGTTATAGAGTACTTAAGTAAATTAGTTTTCAGAGCAGATGTGCCCGATGAACTTCCTCCTAGGGTATTTAGGGAATTGGTAAAGCCATCTCAGAATCACGTTGCAATCAGGAAAATAAACTGGGAAGCACACATGAGGTATGAATAAAAAAAAATAAAAAATCAAAAACATAATATTCATCTTTCAAAAAAGTGGAATCTTGGAAATAACTTTTTTCTGTCACCTATTAAGTCCTAGAAAAGCTCTGGAACAAATAAACTACATGGTATTTAGCTGTAAATATGGAAAGGATATATGAATGGTCAAAAAAAATCAGTCAATCATTTAAGAACAAATCTAGCCAACAGAATTCAATGTTTCCACAAAATGGTAACAGACCTTGTGGAGAAGTGAGTTGCAAGCAAGGTAATTTGTTTGTACCCTTTGCCTCATAGAAAATCTTCGTGCATATAAAAGAGGAAAATTTGTCAAAATGCTAATAATATTGTGTGGGTTCAAAACTGATTAGGCAACTGTACACAAAGTATAATCATGATTATGCTGTTGCTTAAAATTCTTTTGCATCTTTTTCCTTCTAACAGGCTTGTTTGAAGTTTTAACAAAAAAGCCCTGAAGAGAGTGCTTATTGCACTTAAAGACTACATGTAAGTACTGGACCTGCCAGTGTGTTGAAAGGTCAGCTGGAATGCAAACTTCTGAAGGGCAGGAAGCAAATCTAGATACCACAATTGTGTAGGTAGAGGTTTGTCAGAGAAGGAGCTCAATTCTATCTAGAAATAAATCAAAAGTATTGCTCTGTTGAAGAAACACATCTTGGATATGTAAAACTGAAAAGCACTTGCACAATACCAAATATAAATCTACTGCTTCACTCCCGTTTTTAGGAAAACTTAAGATGGATTGTTTCTGTCCTGTTTGGGCCAGCTCAAAGAGAGCGAAATGAATAGAAAAAAAAATCAAAAGGAAAACTATCATGAGTCTGACCAAGAAGGAAAGATTTGAGATTTAATAACACGTGATTGTTAAAGCTTAAAGACAAGGAGGCTGAAGATAAAGACGATAGAAATATTTTAATGTATAAAAGGTAGATCTAAAGTGGAAAGTCTTATCTGTGATAAAGAACTAGTGAAATTAAGTTGTGCCAAGATGCTGAAAAGATTTCTAACAGTTAGAGAGATTACTGCAGCACTAAAACAAATTGCTAAGCAAGCCTTGGAGTTCCCACAGTTGGGTGTCTTTAAGAAACAGACATCAGTCAGGAATGACTTAGGTATCCTAATCCTGCTTTGGAAGGGACTGGATCATCAACCATATTATTTTCCCTATTTTTTTCCCCCAGTTCAAACAGAAGAGAACTTTAAAAGAGAAACTCCTGTATTCTTTTACACACAGTCTATCAGAAATACTAGCTGCACATTTAAGAACTACCATAAATCATTTCTGCAGAGTCAAGCTCTCACCTCTGTAATGCCATAGGTAGCTATCTATATCTGAAATTATAGAACTCTAGAATCCTCTGCTACTTTCTCAACCATTACTTGATCAGACCATTTGTTTTCAGGCTGGAGAATAAATCAGATTCAGACAGATTCAAATTTCACTGAAAAATTGCAAGAGTGATTTGAATATGGTATTTTAAAGCTCGTGAATACAGTTTGAATACAAAACTCAAAAATGAGTATAGGAAATTCAGCTATAAAAGTAGAAATGTCTGCAAAAACGGATGTTATAAAAAAATACATGCACACAGAATGATGTGATAATGAGCCATACATCAGAAAAATTATAGCAGACAACATGAAAGGAAAACATATTTAAACTCAAAAGGACACCTGTGCCAGTGTTAAAAAATGATTTATTACATGAATTGCAGGTCAGAGCAGACAATACTTCCCTACAAGAATATAACAAGAAAGGGTCTCTTTCCACTCAAAATTGGACTATTACAAGCATTTCTAAATCAGTATCTCATCTAGTGCAGTACAATTAACTCAAATTAGCATACTATAAACAGCACTATTAAGAAATTTAAAGGCTTTGACTAAATGAAGAAAAATTCAGCTATAGTCATCACACAAATCTTAATTAGGGCTGCTTTCTCTGACATACAAAAAGAAAACAAAAACAACCCTTGGATGAGTTGCTGCTATTCTCAGGCGAGTCAATCACACAACATGCCATAGCTTTGCTGGCAACTCTAGGTCAACAGTTATGTCAGTGAGGTCAACTACAAAATTACCTTGTGTATGTGTATGTAACTTATCCTTTCTGGCTTCACATTCTCATTGTTACTCCAGTATTACAGCAGCTGCATAAGTAATGGACACATATGTGTGCAAGCATATAAATGTGTGGTACAACACACCATTTCAGAACACTAACTGCAAACAACAAAATTTATTTTATTTTTTTATTTTTCCAATTGAGTTTGGTATTTTTTATTATAGGTTACCAATGCATTCTTAATTTTTTATTTACTTACATAGTATCTATTTGCAGACTATTTCAACCATTTCACAAGTAGACAACAGTATTTTATTGATATACTCCTTAGAAAATTACAGGACAGAATTTGATTTTTTTTTTTTTGAGCCTTTCTTATCACATTTTAATAAAAACTATCTTCTTATTTTTATATATTTGAAACATTCAGAGGGGAGTACCACGCAAATCTTACATTGCAGAAAAATTGTTGCAAGAGAAGAGATACTGCATAATATCATAGCCATATCTAAACCATACCTTGACTACTCATTATTCCAAAATTAGAAATTACTGTTTAAAAAAATATATAGCTCTGATGAATGTGACATGGAGATTTCCAATATAGGTAGAAACATACACTGTGTTCCCAGATTCCTTATCCGATACACAGAGCCATGAAGAAGAAGCAATGTGCCACCAAGAGTGGAGAAAATACTGTGACATTTCCTCAATGGGGAAAAACACTTTGTTTTTAACCCAGGTAAAATAAAGTTTCATGCTACATTAGGGATTTCTTTCAGGCTTGAAGAACCTGCAGTAGCAAAGGATTTAATGGGATCAGTAATTCTCAGAGTTGCATCAAAAGCACCCACTATAGACCACGAGGACTGCACACTGAAAATTAATTCTGTGTGGCCAGTGCAAACTCTTTTGCTGAGTCTTTTGTCAAGAGCATTTTCTTAATGACTGTAAGAGCTGAAACTTCCCTCAAAAGCTTTTATTCCTGAGGACAAAACAACTGACAAAATAATGAGACTGTATATTCATATTATCCTATGCAGATGAACTGATCTTTTACCATCTAGATCAGAGAAAATGTGAAGATAAGCCCTAAAACACTCAGTCTTTAATATTTTGCTGTCATAGCTAAGGTGAGACAGATAGGGCTGGTAACACCATCAGCCCTTTCACTTATATTTCTTACCAGTCTTAACTTACACATTTTCATCTTCAGGCCATATTCTCATATAACTCTGAACCCAACTCATTTTCTTCTACAGATCTTTTCCTTATACAACACTGACTTTTTCTCATAAGCCTCTCTGTTAATTCTATACAACTGTCTCATTATCTTATAGACCTCTTTGCAAGTTCTGACTCCATTCTCTTATTAGCAGCTTGTACTGATTCCTTTACCTGTGAGAAGTCTCACACAGCTTTGGTTCCTTCTCTCAATCTGCATGGCTGGCTGATCCCAAGCTATTCTTTTCCCAGCTGTCTGACCCTGAGCTGTCCCTCATACAGCATATTCTTATCTGGCCCTTACACGGCCACACCTCCCGTGGCTCCTCTCAGCACAACCAGCACCATTCTAACCCCTCTGCATCTCCACCTGCAAGTGCCTCTAACTCTTGGGAAGCTGGCCTGCTCCTTTATATCCTGAAAATTGAATGGCCAGGCACAGATGTTTCTTCTTTGGTAACCAGTACGGCTGTGAGTTGTTGGGGAAAATTCCCTCCTGCATTACCCTAGCTCTCCACATTCTGCCACAAAACAGTGAATAGCTCTTACTGAATTCTTGACCAAAATCACACAAGAAAATTAGGAGCCTTCTCTTTACTATATTTCTATATATCTACAATTTCCATATATATTATCACTATAAATTACTGTACTCTAAGATTGTGTCAGGAAGATCATGTTCAACAGGGGGCAAATCCTATCAAAGAAAATACTTGATATTTAAGATACAATGATATTCAGCTCTGCTGTATAGCCAAGCCTATGAAATTCAGCATATTTTGTTCTGCTCTGATCTACATCAATACAATGTTATACTGAGTTCTTCCTAGTCAAATACCTGATAAATGGATCGGTTACAAGAAGCAATTGACTATAAAGCAAGTCTCTGAACACATTTTCATTGCATTTGTCACTGCAATAAATGAATAAATCTTTCAAATCACTACTCTGGTGCATTCCCAAAAACCCTCACCATGAAACCTGAAGTGCAATATTCTGAGCCATAGGTTGTTTGTTTGACAAAACCCAAGCATGTTCATTGTCTTGATTTGTCTTTCATCCTCAGTAATTACCTTTGCTCCATATGGTCACAAGTTAAGTGCCTTCTATTTGCATGCAAAAAAGCAGCATTTTTTCCTGATACCAAAACTACCCACATTTTGCATCATGCAAGAAGCTGGATTGCCAAGTCAAGCACACTTCTGTGATCTTGGCAACATGACAACAATTTTTGATAAAATTTTCCTTTGTCACTATTACAGATAAAAAGAGTGGAACAGAGCATTAAAAAAAAATGTTTCTCATCTTTTTATAGTATTCTTGAGATTCGCACCTCTCTGTGCTCTGCTTAGATTAACAGGTGCTGATCATTCAGAAAATTAGATCCATGCAAGAACAATTCAGCCTCTTGCCTGTGGAGCTGGTAAGTGCAAAGGCAAGACCAAAAAGAGCAAGAATATTGTTTGATAATAAAAGAGTTTCACCCCATGCTTATGCTACTTTAAGCTTGCCTTGCTGCAAAGACCAATTTATCTGCTTCCAGAAAATGGAGCTAAAATAGTGAGAACAAGAAAATTTGGGAAAAAATCCTGGTGTATACAATAACCAAAGCAAAGCCTTTTTATGCTTGCTGTAGTGTTTTATAAACAAGGAAGGAAAGCTCCTGTCAATGGAAAAGATTTATTTTTTAAAAAAGCATGCTAAAAGTCTTACAACACCATTTTCTGAACAGTTAAAACTCTGGTCACCTCACTTCAGCTAATTCCTAGAGCAAATAAATTTCATCCAAATCATTTGCTGCTGGTTTGGAATACAGACAGGCTGTCTCAAAGGTTAATTTAATTTTAGGCAATTTAACTCACTTTCTTAAACCCACACAAATTTCAACAAGGATTTCTGGAAACAAATCACTAAAACATCAAGCAGCTCTGTAATCATGCCCAGCACTCTGGTAGAAAGAACATTCAGGAATATGCCAATGGCTTGCTATTAAAATAGAGCTAAACTAATAAACTTAGAAAATTATTCATACCAGCTTTACTTTAAAATGAAACAAAGATATCACAGGTTGTCTTTTTTTTTTTTTTTTTTTAATTTGAATTCAAAGCTTAGATATAAACACTTTAGATATAAACTTGTGAGAGCAACAACAAAAATACTGTGGGAATGACCTAAAGAAGGCAGATAGTAATTTAAAATTATTTGAATGTGTGCCTTCATAAGCAAAAAGGGGTTAAACACAGTGAAATATTGAAGAATAAATTTAATCTTTACTTTCTTTGTAATATATAAACTTAAGGAGTAAAAATAATATGCTAAGGTTATGTACTTCAGCAATTATGCCATAATTAAACAACATCCATTTCATACTCGCCCTGTATCTCAGTTTACAGATCACCACATTAGTGGGTATTATACCAACTTTCCCTTGAGTTAACTTGAGCACATTTTTTACCCTGCAATACAGATACAGCCTCTAACTATTATCTTCTATTAGCAGCTTTGCTCTCTCCCATCCAAGTGTGTAGCTCACACACTCACACACTAAAGGAACTTCTTAAGCTTTGGAGATAATGAAAGGATCAGACTGCTATTCTGGTGTTTTGGTACGCTCAGAGTAAATTCCTGACTGAAAAGGTGAGCAGAACATACTCTGAGCACTGCAACAGAGAATTAAAAAGAAAAAAAAACCTATTTTTTTCAGTCTTCGTCTTCTAAAACTACATTATTCAATTACAACTCTCAGAAAAAGAGAAATTACCTAAAATGAGACACTCTTGAAAATCATCATAGGTTTATCCTAAACAAAGGGTGAAACTGGAGCTGCCATATTCTGAACTTAATGCTAATGGTTTTCATCTTTTCTTCTGTAGGGCTAAAATGAATATTTTATGGAGAATCAGTGTAGGAAACTCTTTAGGGAAAGTAGTCTAAGAGATCCTTAGAAATCAATGTTTCCTTATGCATATTTATTTTTCCTCACAATGCTTTCAAAAATAGCAGATTTTTTTGTTTTAAATCAAACCTTCACTTCTTCCCTTAAATAAAAGGCCAAAGCAAGAACAGATTGTGAAGCCATTATATTCATGAAGAGAAAAAGAGAGGTTAATTCAAAATTCTATGGTCTGTTGAACCCAATATCCACACGTTCCCCAAAGCAACAACAAACGCACCACGGAAACTCAATCAAGGCATCAAACCCACTTCAGCAAATGTGTTGTGCCAACCCATTATTAATGTTGCCTCTCAGGGAAATTCCGTATCAGCGTGAACTTGCTGAAAATATTTCTCACAAATTCGCATTATACTATTTCCTTGACATTAAATGCCAAAGACGGCAAATTAGCAGAGGCCTGGGAGACAGAAGACATTCAAGGATGTGTCCTGCTCACAGAACTGAACTGATGAGCAAATTGCACAAGTACACTCAGAAAGGGTTTAATACACTGACATTAGCTTTTAGCAAATTTGACAGGTTATAGATAAGAAAGCTGTCCTTGTGGAGAGAGTGTCTATGGACTCATTCTCCTGCATTCCTCCCCATGCCAATCACAGGAACAGGAGTGAAATATCAGTGAACGAACATAGCTGAATCAAGCCATTCAGCACAAGCGTATGGAGCTTAATTGTGTTCCCTCGCATCCTTTCCTACTGCCAAATAAAAACACCATTGTTCTTGCTGAAGAATTCCCTTTCATGTCTCAAGGATCTTGGCCAACTTAGTTGTGAGAGTCACCCTGCCCGCCCGAGTGGAAGCGAGGGGATCTCACGTCTTCAAATTCATCCCCTCACCCTCTTTATGGCATTACAATTTGAATGCAGTAAGCACTGCTGAACACACTGAGAAAGTTCATTCAGCAGGTGCTTACACAAAAAAAAACCCACCCTAACACGTCATGTTACAATTTGTATGCAAGCTACATGCATGCCATCTAAAAATGCATGCTAACTGCAACTCAGCCTCACAATTTGAGAGCACCAATCTTATCTGAGGTGATAATGCAAACATCCACTTTCATAGATGAACAGCTGCAGTAGGTGGGAGAAGGAAGAAGGAGGGAAATACTTTCCATAATGTGACCTAATTAAAACTGTACATAATAAAGGAAATTGATGGCGCAGACGTACAGATATTAAACACATTTTTTAAAGACTCAAAACCACATTGGGATGTGACTATTCATTAGCAGGCTCTGTGAGATGAGAGAACATACGAAATTTCACAAGAATTTTCTGTAATGCCAGTGTCTGAATCATTCTGAAATTCCATATTATTTTTTTAAGAAAATATGTCACTTGATAAAACATCAACAATGATACACCATATATGAAGCTTTTATAAGTCGTTATAAGCTATCATTGATAGATCAGTTAAAGATAGTTTAATGTTTGATAAACATTATTTAGTTATCAAACTCAGGTTTTATATTGGTTGTTACTTTTTTATCATTTTAAGACCACTTATTAAAATAAAACAGGACACGCAAAAGCATTTTCACTGAGGTGAAGGGAAAAAGGAACTTTGCTAAAATATTAAATAGCATGTGGAAGTATGAAAAACACAATAAGGATAATGCATTCAGCAGGAGAACAAATAGAATTCTATTCATTTCTTTAAATGTCTGCACTGAAAAATCAGCTCTTGGCATGTGTCACGCAGCTGGGACAAAACAAGTCTGTAATTTCATTCGGTGCTCCAGTTGGATTTGATTTCCTAACACCTCCTGCAATAATGACAAACTGTTGTTTTTGCAGAAGTCTGGGCAACTAACCCTACAGAAAGCCTCTGAAAACACACTGGTTGGGACTGGAGGAAACTGTGAAATGCACAAGCCAACAGTTTTATTTGGTAATAAATTCTATCTTTTGGCATAATTGCCATATGGCATATTATTTTTTTTAATGTTTAGCAGCTTTTCATTAGAAATTAGTGCTTTTCTTCTGTTTCAAAAAATCTCTTTATTAGGGCAAACACCTTTTCTTACTCTTCTTTAAAACCCAAGAGCCTGTCAAAGGTAACCACATATTCACAATATCCTGTTAGGCTGCTTTATATTTTACTCCAAATCCTGAAGAAGAAAGCAATATTTAGATGAAGATGGACCAGAATCAGTACTGTAAATTAAATCAAATGCATTTAAAAGTGAGATTTATAGCACATTTGCTTCTTCAATCTACAGCTCATTTATTCTAAATACCTCTTCCTAATGAGCAATTTTCTGGATGTCACCACAATTTACGAGAGTCAGCATCCAAGTGTAGTACAAGCAACATATTTATATCAGTTCATTTGGTCAGGAAAGAGCAATATAACCTGGCATATATCAAGAAATTGTTGATTTGTCTGTATTCTGGGAGAAAAACATTACAACTATAATATAGGAGTGTAGAGATGCACATAAAGTACCCTTTTTGATCACATGAGATTCTTAAAACAATAAATAAACACTGATCTAAAGCCATTCTTCCAAAAAGGGTAGTAGGATTCTATCTGCTAAATAGAACTGCTGGATTTGGACTGTGAGAAACATGGACCAAGATCCAGGCTAATCTGCATGCACCAGGCAGCCTGAGTCCACAAAGAGAAAAATCGTGTCCCTCAGTCCTTATTCCCTCTTTCCACCCAAGATACTCTACAGCCTTTATCAAATTATTTCCATGTGGTCCAGAAAGGTAGAACAAAGACAAGGTAATGAGACAGTTTTGAATTTCTCACCCTCCGCCTCTACAGACCAAAACCAGAAAAAGTAACTCAGGCTTAATGCAGTTAATTTTGTTACTAGTTTTCCTCATGGTGTATTATGGCTGTACCATTTATGTAGGCTCCTAGGTTTTCCCCACACTGGAGAGAAAGGATAATTAAAAGTCTTTTAATTAGAAAACTGTCCTGTTAGTTTTCTTCGTCAGTCTGTAAGATTTTATCCTTCTTAGCACTATCATATTCATTACAATGTGCCGCATATTAACAGTAAAAAAGCTCTATCTTTAAAATAAAGCATGAAAATAGGTAAAATAGTAACTATCCTAATTTCTCAATTGAGTGGGAGTTTGCTATGCGCTAAAATTGCAGTAAAAATGAGTTATGAAAATAACTGTCATAAAGGCCATTTTTAAAACATGAATAATTCAAACAAGTTCCCATTTTTTTTCCTCAAAAAATATTAAATTCTGTAGCTTATACAATTAATGCAGTTGAAATAGTCAGACTTTTAAAGCAACCACTTATTCTATACAATAATGTTTCATCGGAATTTTTATTGTGTTTATTTTCATGGCTCTCAATACACAATACATCCTGTGCAAGGAAAAAATGTAATTCATTTTACCGACCATGCAAAGTCAAAAGAGAGATGGAATTTGCATGTTGCATGTTGTGAATGAAAATTGAGACTATATGTAATAAGCATCTCTAAACCTTAATGAGTTATTGAGCTGTGTGTCTCCTAGTGTGTCAGTGATTCTTTTAATTTATTTTCTACTTTCAACACAACTTTTCTGTAGGAAAAGAAAACCCAAATGAAATGAAAATGAAAATATACAATGAAGCAAAATTAATAAAACCCAAATACTATTGAAATTAAAACTGTGTTTGCCCCAGGGTGAATGCATGGTAAGAATGAAACCAGGAGTGACTATAGAACAGAAGCTGCAGTTAAAATCGTCCCTGGGACTTCACAGTTTCTCTCCAGAGGCACATAAGCATACAGAGGAATGATAGCTGCTGCTTAAAATACTGAACATTTTTAAACATCAAAGGCAAATAATTTTATTTCCCCTCAAGATTAAATGAAGGAATTCAAACAAAATACATATCTTGTTCTTGCAGTTTTTACCAGCAATAACAATTTTAGCAAAACTATACTAGCTCAGAATTGGATGGAAAACATCTAAATAACAAATAGAAGCCAGAACAAAGGATGCGTATATGAGATGGAAATACATGTACTATCACACAGATTAGAAAAAAAAAAATCTAGACCATTGCAAACAAAAGATGTGGGCTCAATATTCCATGCAAACAAAGAGCAGGGTTAGCAAAATCACAATGAGGTTCCCTCTTTCACAACAGGCAGTGAGAGACTGAAATGGTTAATAGCTTAAGCATTGTTAAGATCATGGGAGGACTTCTGCCCACAAAATGTGCAAAGATGCAGCTGCTCACCTGCAACCACTCTCCCCAAGTATGCCTACTAACTGGAGTTCGGACTGAGATAAGAATTTAGAGAAGTCTAAGGAGAAGTTCATAAGGCTCGGGAGAAGAATACATCCACAGGTGGGAGAGACTGGACTGTTGGTGGCTCAAACAGTCAGGGATGAGCTGCTGACATGCAAAGTAACCTCCCAGGTGCAGTGGGAGAGCACACCTGACACCTCAGGCTGCAGCTGGTGTTGAACCAGACAAGGACAGAGGCAAATCCTGCAGGCAAAGTCCTGTCTCTGTCCTTACTCAAGTGAACAGCTGGGATAACTCCCCTTGGGGAAGTACTGGGGCATTCACACAGCCTGGAAGTATTCAACCCTACTGAGGGGCCAAGATGCGCCATAACTGACTCAACTCTGCTGACTAAACATTGCAGCTGCAACATTTCAAAAGGTGACAAAAACTCCTGAAATGTCCCATGATCCAGTATTACATCATCTAGTGTAGTACTCATGGCCCCAGGGGAGGTTCCAAGGCATTTTCCCCTAGACTACGCATAACATAAGCCCAAGGGACTTCCTGTTTTGGGGGCCTTCTTCCTACACCCCAACTGATGGATTCAGTCTGCAACCACTACTTTGACCACTAGACATCAAACTTGCAACAGCCAAGTCTAGCCACTGAGATCCACAGGTGGTGATATCTTATCTAATATTATCCTTTCTTTCTTTTCCTTACACATTTTCTTAATTGCCACTTTCATTCCGTTATATTGCTATGCTACTATAGATAATAACCAAAACCATCACAACCAAATTGTTCTAAAATAAAACTCTATGCACATATATTTATGAGTACAAATCGTTCCCCATTGTTTCAGTCTACCCCACCCCAAAGGATCTATTAACAAAAATCTCGGGTTACCCTCTTCTTTACGGGTTGGTCATAACACAGGCTTACAATGTAACTTCTGCTAAATGGCTCAGGGCAAGAAAATACTTTTGTGGGTCTTTCAGTCCTCCTACTGCAAGTCCCCTCTACCCACAAGAAAAGAATTAGTATGTTTACAAGTTCATGTCCTCCAGATCTGCAGTGATAGTAATATCTCAAAACAGTTCTGCTTAATCAACTTTGCCACTCAAAAAGTATTCTTAGCACCTAACCTAAAAAAACCCTTTTTTTCTATTTAAAAAAATCAGTATTTTTTGCTTATTTAAGTTGGCTTAATCACATTCTCAAATGACCTTATACACAGCAGAGCTGAGCTGCATCAACGGATCGTGTCTAATTACATTTCAATTAACACCACCTAAGAGTACTCACAAAATCTGCTGTTGAAGCTCAGGGGTTGTGCAGAGACCATGAAGCTTCTCTAACTAAGTCATACACCTAATGCAGGCACAAAATCAATTTCCTTGCCTTCTCAGGACTGAGTACCTCCTCTAGTCCAGACAAATCCATGAGAAAGGCTTGCTAGATAAGTTTCCATAGTAAGTGTTCTTGGATCACATCTAATAAATCTGGCTCCACTCACATGCTGCTTCATCAAACAGACTAGGATGCAGATTCTGAACTGGGCTGAACTCATCTTTCTTGAAGGGAATGAGAATGATGTTTCCCACTCTCACAGGGAGATATTAATGCATAAGTTATATGACTTACAGAGAAGTAAAGTGGGATAAAAACTAATAAAAGCTTAAACCAATAGTAGCATTTCAGTACTCTATCATTGCTGCATTCAAAAGAGAGAGGCAATGAGAAGTGTTTGCAAAAGTAGGCTAATGATCCAGACTCACCACCTCAGAGATGACAGCCATTGCTGAAAGGACACTCACATATAGTCAGGTAGATTCAGTACACCAAAAATTAAAAAAAAAAAACAAAACCAAAAAAATGTAAAAATTTTATTAACTAATTTCCAACGTGATTAGGATGAATTTGTGGTCGTTATCCCAGGAATGCATACCACACTGCCATTGCTTGTGCAGTCCTGTAAATACAGCACTACCCTGCAAGCCTCAGTAGAACTGTGCTGGCAAAGTAGCTGGAAAGAGAGCCTAATTATACCTGATCTGGAATGATCTCCCAAAAAGAAGGGCTTAAGCACAAGCAGCACACAGAGAGCTGTAAAGAGGAAGAAGTAGTGGGTACAGACACAGATACTTTCTAACATCTTTATTCATCCTGAAATAAAAGCTAAAACTAATGATGAAATTCCACAATTCTGAAGAGTTATGTAAAAAATTCTGACTAATAAATGAAAATGCAAATTTATATTCCTTCATTTTTTCTCTACTTAGTATTCCCTACATATCTTACCAGGCTAGCTAAATGTGACCATTTCCACTCCAGCCTAACTTAACTTATTTACATCTACATCATGAGTATCTGGCAAATTCAACTTCTTGAAGTATGATAATTTGCTTCTACAAGAAACTTTGCCTAGCAATGAAGTTACACACCTTCACAGGATTCCAAAGAGATCCTATCTGCTCATGTACCTTAAATCTCTTCAGTAACTGCAGAGAAATAGACCTCCTGACCTGGATGCTTGTATTTCAATAGGCAGTAGATATTAAAGCACAAATTAGACTGTGACTTTAGAATATTGTTCCTGAACATGTTCATAAAGATACCTAAGAAGACTTTCCACAGCCATTTATTGTGATAACACACAGATCTCAGCAGTTAGACAAAGGCCCACAGTGTGATATCCCCATTCGTGTCAGCTTTCTGTCTTTTTCCTCATGGCTGTCCCATTTTCCACTGGGAAGTAGGTTTTTTTTTCTTATTTCCCTGCTAAATGTCAAGACAGGTGAATGAATAATTAAGTTAGCAGCACATGGAGGTTCAGTGTTTTAGAAAGAGCACTTCTTGAGCTCCTTAGCACTGCAGTGGCCGTAATGCTGCTGCTGAAAGAATTCTTCCATTACATTACACATATTATACTGCATACATAAAATACACATGCACACATATGTAGACATTCTTTGCACTGATGCAATGTGTTACATAAAAATAAACACATAAAAACCCAAAGTAAATTACTTGCAAGGAAAACACGGTAGTGTTATTTTCCAAAACTTTTGAAGAGGTATCAAAGTATTAAGAAACACAAGTAACTACTCATGGAAATTAAATCACCATGAAAAATACTTAATAGCAAGGGTATCTGGATATTTATGAATGCATGTTATCTGCTTTAAAAAAGTTGTGATTCCAAGTTGATGACCTAACATCCATATGTATCTGTAATATTTTCATAGCTCAGTTCTCTTTTTCTGGTGTGGTTAATCTCTTGGTACCGTTAAGACACATAATAAAATATAACATCTGCTTGCAATATGTATTAGAAGGTGGAACTTCCCGTCAAAGCACGAAAGTTTTTTGGACAAATTGGAACTTAGTGGTTTTGCCAACATTCTCAAAGCTTCTGCAAATATTAAGATTCACAAACTTTAGGTGATAAACATTTGAGAATATCAAGGGAAGGGAAATGGAAATAAATTTACTCTCTGCCTTCATTCCAGCTTCCCCCCTATGTTGACTCGCACACCATCTACCATTCTCTTGGAGTGCTAGTGGCAAGGCTTTGATCCTGGAGGGCTGCAGGGCAGTGTCTGTGAGGGGCAGACAGCTCCTGGCAGGCAAGCACGGCATGGCTGAGCCCCACAGCCAAGGAGTGGGATCTCAGGGGAAACAGGTTTCAGAAAGAGTACAGGCAGTAAGAAGTGAATTGGGGGAAAAAAGTGTGAGAAACCACCCTGCAGACACTAAGGTAAGGAGAATGAGCTCCAGGTGCTGAATCATAGGCATCCCTGCAGCTTGTGGAAGACCCCATGACAGAGGAAGTTTACCCTGAAGGACTCTAGCCCATGGATGGCTCCACACTGCAGCAGGGGAAAATTGGAAGAGGAAGGAGCAGCAGAAAACAGCTGTTGTGCACTGACCAGTACCCCCACTCCCCAGTCCTCCACCATCTCTTGGTGAAGGGGAAATTGGTGAGGGGAAATTGATTGTCTTAGTTTCCCTTCATTTTTCAACATTTAGCTCTATGCTAATATAAATAAATAATATCTATATTTTTTCATATAAATTATTAAATAATATTTTTTCCCAGTCAAGCCTGTTTTTCCAGTGATGGTAACTGATAACAGATCTCCTTGTCTCTACCTTAATCCCTGAAATTTTTCTTCTTATTTTTTGTCTGCCCTGCTAAGGAAGAGAAGTGAAATAACTGCTGGGTGGGCATCTGGCCAAGATCAACCCACCACTTCATACACTGAAGACTTTTCACACACTTAAGTTTCCACTTCTGAAGACATGGGAAGAGCCTCGGTTTCAACAGAACTCAATTGTTTTCAGAGTTGTACTCTGAGAGTAGATTTAGTCCTATGAGGATCAATAAACTAGATGATATTCTGTCTCCTTTTCTGAGGGCATGATCTTACAGAAACTCTCAAGCACTTGTAGAAGATGGAGGTCCATACAAGTACCTCTTAAAAAATAAAACCTGGCTGTAGAAAGAACAGTTAGTCCCAATTATCCACTAGCTCAAGGACTGATATAAAGTTAAAAAATACAGATCAATTGTTTTTCAAGAATTCCAGCTCCTATTGCCAAGCAAAGTGCCACAGCCACCAGACAACAAGCTATCACAGGGTATTTTTATTCAGTGCTGTTGAAACCATATATGACTATCCATAACTCTGCCTTACCCTTTCTACTGTCTCGCTTAAATAGCTGTCTCCTCGTGGCAGTAAATTATGGGTTCCACCCCACACACAGAGCTCTCCCTGTGCTGTTCTACGTGGATGGCTACAGATCTAGCCAAGGTTCAGCCTTGGACAGGCATGCAGGGGTTTGGCATGGCAGTGCTCCGGATAGAGCCGCTGCTTCCTTTCCCGCAGCCCAGCACGACTGCCTCCTCCACAGCTCACATCAGAAAAATAAGCACTGTTGCGAATTTAATGATGTCTTTGCCTTTCACTGACAACAGATTATGCTTGTTAAAGAGTTTTCGTTTGCTATTGTTTTACATCTAGTTTTTTTTTTTTTATACACTTCTTTCCATTCAGCCGAGCAAGAACAGCTATAGTAGCAGCTTGAAAAAAATGCTTCTTGTTCATTTTCCTCTACTGCCTGGGAACCAGATTTATGAAATGCTATGAAACAGATATGAACTATTTTATATAAAAGAATTTTCCCCTCCTTCACCACGGGTCCTGAATTTTCTGTTAGCACTGGAAGGGGAGTAAGTCTGTTTATGTGAGCCAGGGCACTCCTGAAAACAAGATTATAAATCTCAAGTGGCTACAGGAGGAAAATATTTATTTTGTTTAAAATAAATGGAGAAACTCTTGGATTATAACTGGAATCATATGTTATAAATCAGTTTATTGAATAACACAGCCTTGGAATAATCACTGTCCTGGGACATAGCTTTCTACTTCCACAAAGCCAGCTCCAGTCTGAGTTGGTAATAATAAACATTAAAAACCAGAATTGCTTTTCCTTTCTTCTTGCTGGCCTTTTTAAATGGCTTCAGGCCTAGCCCTTAGGAATTACACAAGCCAGAAAAACTAAAAGCTAAACCAATCAGAATTTCCTTTATGCCCTTTCCTAAAATGGTGCTTTCTCTGCTATCATTAATATATTAGCTTCCATTAGTGCAGCTTATGCTTTTCATGCTGTGAGAATTTAAACTCCAGACAGTAATGCTAAGATACTACATCTGCAGGATAGGACTCTCCTGTGCTTGTTAATAGTGTAAAGAAGAAAGCAAACACCAAATCTCATTTTCTCAGAAAGTTTCAGAAATTTAAATAAATAAATAAATAAATAAATAAATAAATAAATAAATAAATAAATCCCTGACTGTCAAAACAGGGGCAGTTAGATACCATGAATT
This sequence comes from Luscinia megarhynchos, assembly GCA_034336665.1. Lineage (NCBI taxonomy): Eukaryota > Metazoa > Chordata > Aves > Passeriformes > Muscicapidae > Luscinia > Luscinia megarhynchos. The sequence goes on along the minus strand of JAPFBE010000003.1, from coordinate 52,303,814 downwards.
TTTCACCATGCCAGACAAGTCAATCAAAGATAACACAATGCAAGAATATCTGACTGGCACTTCAAGCTGTATTCATAAGCAACCTTCCTCATTCTAAGTCAATGAAGAGACAGGACTTACAAGCCCACACTGCAAAGTTATTGAAATGTGACTGACATCTCAAAGGAAAAGTGTCAACAGGATAGCATGACCCTGTGCTGAAACACTGCAAGGTTAATCAAAGTTATGGCAGCTGGGAGCAAGAAAGGCTCTACCTTAGATTGAATTCTTGTAGTCAAAGCAGTGATGGGGCCACTGTCTCATTTTCACTTCCTCTCCTACTAACATCTGCACTCAAAGTTTGTATCGTTTGTCCACTTTTCTTTTGGTTTCATTTTAGACAGACACTGGTGGATGTTGCCTGAGAGAAGGTTTTATACATCTGAGTAATGATTGGTTTGCCCTTTCTCCTCTGGGACTCGATCTGCTGTTAACATATGATCCAAGATAGTAAATATACCATTGGGAGATTAAAATACAGTGCTACAAATTGCAGTTACTGCTCAAAAGGGAGTAGATAAAGTCTGACTTAAAGTATCAGCAGAATTCATCTTAGCTTCCATGGGGCAATCAAGGGAGTAGATAAATGCTCGGACTGTTTCTTTAAATTTTTACCTCCCTACATCTGGAGAGTTTCCCAACAATACATTACTTACCAATATCACATCAGGAAATATATTCCAGGGATTATCTTCTTCTCTTACCACTTCACCCTGCCCACAACCTAATTTTGTAGGTTTATAAAGACAACTTACTTTTTCACATTATTTAGCTTAAATATGTCAGTAGCTATCACTTTAATTCAGTACTATCATGGTTAAAATGTAGACCAGAACTACTCAGCATACTCTGCAAAGTAAGAAAGCTAGGAAAAAAGATAAGGTCAGGAAGACAGGACGCAGCCAATGCAATAGTTATGTTCATGTGCTCAAGATTACAAAATGCAGTCCTTAAGCAATTAAAGCAAATAGGGCTTTTTCAAAGAAAAGGATAAAACAAAAAACAAAAAAAACCAAAAAAAAAAAAAAAAAAAAAAAAGAAAAAAAAAGCTCTCTGGTTCATTATATTCCTGGGTGGAATCTTTTTGCTTTCTTCAGTTTACTTCATATGTTTCTTGTTTTCTTATTCTGTCAGCCCACAGCAATATCTCACAGATACAAATAGCACCTTCTTGACACTGCATATCATTAACTAAAAATGCTAGTGGCCCTATTCTGTTGGTTCCGTTGCCTGCTCTTTCTCCTTTTCTAGGAGGCAAACTGTCTAGAAAGTAAATATGCTTCTTCCTTAGAGCCTAAGGACCTACAAATCTTTCTCCTTCTGCAGACTCTGATTCTTAAATCACTGCCTGCTCTGAATGTCATAAAACATTTCCATTGTGGAGCAAGTCCTCCAGTCAATTAGTTAATTATGGAAGATTTACAAAATAACATCCCTTCCTCCAGGAAAAAATGATAAGAGCAATATGATAACAAAATATTTATTCTTTTATGATTAATATTTTTAAACCAATGATGGAGAAACTTCAGATGAGGTAAAGATCACCTTGGGAATATATTATATCAAGCATGACCAGCAAGGACTTTTCTTTTTGGAAGAATAATGGCTTAATGTTTAATTAATCCTATCCATTTTTGCATTTATGGGAAGGCGGAGAAGAAGAGTCTGCTTTATAATGTGGAAAATTAAATATTAAAAACTTTGTGCCTACTTGACTTTACATTTTCTTGTTATGAATGGGTATTTTCACTTTATTTCACTTTCTTCAAACTACAAGAGACAGAAGCAATTACTGCAGCTCTGCTGAACAAAGGTATTCTCAATGTACCTCTGATACTGCCTTGCCAATCCCAAAACAAAACAAAAAATTGAAAACCATTTAGGGTATTAATGGAACCTTTAAAACTCATATTCAAAGTGACGTAGGTTACTCAAGATTAGAGAGGACTAGGGAGAACTTCAGAAAAGCTAAATAAAGTTATGCATTTAAGAAACTCAACAGATAAAATTCAGTGTAGTCAAGTGGCAATACACACTGGATGAAATAATGTGAATTTCCCCCTGTGTACAAATGGGTTCTAAATTAAGTGCACCTATTCAGAGAGAAAGATGTAGAAAGTATTTTGGACAGTTCAATAAAACCGTTTGTTCCATGTACAACAGTAGTCAAAAAGCCCAGCAATATTATTAAGGCCTGAAGAATTCAAAGTATTAAAAGACAGAACAATAATGAAAATAAAGCCTTTAAATACAGTGCCCTTAAATAGTCTATGTTCTCTTCTTGTCTCAAAAAGAATTAAGAAAAAAGTCCATCCAGTGGAAAGCAGAAAAATAAGGAAGATTATTAAATATGTGGCAGGTCCAGAGCTGGGAGAAAGGACAGAGTAGGGGTATGAATGGCCTCTGAACCACTCACTTAAGCAGCCATTTCTTCTACCTTTCCACTTTTGAGTGGTACCTCTGAGACGTGCCCTGGTACCCACCTGCCATGAGAGCCCCAAATCACTCCAGTCACTCTGGCACAGAAGTTACCCTGCATGAACCCATCAGAACCTGCATGGCTCCCAGCCCTGCCTTACCCTCAGCTGTGTCATCCATGCTGTGCCTGTAGCCCAGGGAAACCATCCTGCTCCAGGAAGAGGTGAGATGTTAGGGGTACCCTCCTTCAACCCCTACCCATGACACTGCCGCAGGGCAGGCACAAGCCCAGACGTTCAAATGAGAACCTTTTAGTATGTACTACAAGGAATAATAGTACATACTAAAGTAATGAAGTGTTTATTGTGAGCTTCAGATACTGCAAAGTGAAAAATTCTAAAAGGAAACTTCTTCCACAGTTCTCTCCCTTGTGCCGTCCTCCCTCCACTTCATCCTCACTCATGTCCTTGTCATTTTCTCCTTTATCCACTTTTGACTCAGTCCTCCTTCCTTTTCCATTCTCTTTGTTGACTCCTTAGTTTCTCTGCTTCTTGTCTTCACAAAGGTTCTGGAGGTTAAACAGAACGTAGATTGATACACTCTTAAGCCTCCCTTTTAGTACATCATCTTTTCCTTCTACTGCCGAGTGCTTGATCTTTCTCTGGAGAGACGCAGCCCAGGGGGCTGCAAGAAATTGGCTGCATGCTGTGCCCTATACTCTTAAATTTGACTTGTTCACTTCACATTCAGACTCCAGACTAACTACAGTATTAAAATTTGCTTTCTTGTCCCATTTACTGGCAGCCACTTCCTCATCACCTGGTTTTGGAGTGGGAAAGCTCTGATGTACACTATTCTTGCTCTGTACAGAAAAAGATACTGTAACTGAACTTTGGTTTGTCATTGATTTAGTGACAATTTACATGGAAAACCTTGACCATGGATACACTCTGGTTCATATTAAAATTAATCAGGAAAATTACTAGGAAAATATTAGTTGTTCCATTTAGCTTTTAGTTTCTCAGTTTCATTTGATCTACTGTCCGTGTCACTGCTGCATTCTGACCTCCCCCCTCTTTTACTCAAATAATGCTGCAGTGTAAATGAACTTCCCCTCTCCTTGTGACCACTAAAGCTTTGTATTTCTCATGCTCCCAGACATGGTCATGTATTCCTCCAGAATCTTTAGTAACAGGTCTTTATCCTGTTAATTACTGCCAATCTTCCACTTTCTTCCATGCTGGGATTTTTTCCTTCTTTCACAGAACCACAGAATGGGTACAGCTGGAATGGACCACTGGGAGTCATCTGGTCCAACCTCCCTGCTCAAGCAGGGTCATCCCAGAGCACATGGCATATGATTGCATCCAGACAGTTCTTGAATTCTCCAGTGACGAAGACTCCAAAACCTCTCTGGACAATCTCTTTCAGTGCATGGTCACACACAGAGTGAAGAAGTTCTTCCTCATATTCAGGTGCATTTTCCTGTGCATCAGTTTCTTTCCTTTGCCTCTTGTCCTATTGCTTGGCACCACTGAGAAGAGCCTGGCTCCATCCTCTGGACACTCTCCTTTCAGACACTGATAGGCATTGATAAGGTGATGTCTCTGTTGTCTCTTTTCAAGACTAAACAGGCCCAGTTCTCTCAGCTTATTCCATGGTAAAGAAGCTAGAACAAGAGCCAAAGTCTGCTACACAAGTGTCTTTTCCATAAACCTCAATTAATTTCTAGCCACTTGCATTTGGTGTTGCTGGTGTTATGTTGTGCACCTATTAAAAACTGTGATGCCTGTGCATAAATGTCAAAGCACGCAATCCCCTGTAAATACACAACACTAATAACAGTCCACCCAGAACAGGCAATTTTCATTGAGACAACGTTCATTTTGTATTACTGCCTGTAAAGGGGACCTAACATAGGCAGCCCTGACAGGAAGACTGAATTTCTAATTGTAACTTTACTACTGGTTTGCTTAGTGAGGCTAGGAGGGCTACATCCCTCTCTTCCAATATGTAAAACAAGACTAGTCAAGATTACCTCCTCTAAAAAGCTTTTAAACCTATGCAAACAAATGTCAAAGTTAGAATTAGGTTTTATTGTTTTTTTAAAAAAGAGGTTTTTAAACAAGCCATTATTGTAGAGTTAATTCCAAGGCTATACTTGAGCTCTGAAACTTCTATTTCATACGTATGTATAGCCAATAACTTGTGTAAATATACCAGTTTTTGTCTGTCCCAGGTGTTCTGAAGCTAGGAAGGCAGATGTTTGGTTGTGGCCCAAGAGAGTGTTTGTAAGTACAAAAGCCCCTAAGTTTTCCTCAAAAAGGAGACATCATTGTAGAGACATTAATTTAGTATGAAATTTTAAAAATTGAGTTGTCTGGCAAGGAATTTGTAATTACAAAAATCTAGAAAAAAATAAAGGTTTCAGATCCAAATCAGATATTTTGGCCAATAAACTGAAGATCAAAAAGAGGCAAGAAGTTGGCCTCCTTTCTGATGAAAGCCCATTGGGGTGCCAATAGACTGTGACTACTTTTCTTATCAACTGTATTAATTAGGACCCTCAGGAAATTCAAAAGCAAAAAAAAGGGTGAGAGGGAGTGTTTGCCAGGATTGCTGTGGTATGTGCCAAACCCCCCTTCTAAGAAGATGTACACAAACCAGTGACATTTCATCTATTCCAGCATAACTGAGCTCAGTGGGAAAATTCCACTGAGTTCAGTTCACGTATCAATTTACACTTAAGGGTAAAGTGGTTAAGTGTCTTGTCTAATTGAATTGTTTTTATTATGGGTTCTGGTTTGTCTGAACAGCATGGCATTCAGTACATTAAGAATGCCATGCATGAGTAGCTCGAAGAAGTTAATTCTTTTGGAAGTTATTAAAAAGCAGAAAAAAAATATTACATCCTTTTTTTCCTTACTGCTTATATTCACATTTTCCAGAAGCACATTATGGTCTTCAAGACACTGTGTCTAACGTGCATAAAGAGCAGGATCTTGCATGCTAACTATGTAGTTTGGGGATTTTTTGTTGGTTTTGGTTTCACTCTGGTCTGGGGATTTTTTTCTTCCTTTTTGGAAAAAAAAAAAATCTATACAATTAAAGGAAAAAAAAAGAGAGGGAAAGAAAAGGGGAAAAAATCTAGGGTAGATGCTATGCCATTCTTGATTTGCATCTGCCTGGTCCTAATAACAAAATGATTATAGAATTCATTTTCAGAGCAAGTAATTCATGGAGGTTGCTTTAAAAAAACCAAAAATTTCTGATCTGAAAAATTCAATCTGATGTGACAAGAGCCAAAGGCATCCAGATCTTTGAAGTACTACTTTTAGTTATATTGAAATGGTACTTCCTTTTAGGATAAAGAGTACCCAAAACTCTTAAACAGGTTCTTAATCCTTAAAAAAAAAAAAATAATCTGTATTCGAATCAACACTAGAGTAAATATTTTAACAAAGAAATCTCAGAACCATTTTATTAAAGCAAAAATAAAACAGGATTGTAAAGAATGCCCTATTTGCTTTATCCAAGCCATCTATTTGAAAGCAATTCCTTCTCCCTAGGCTTGGTTTCAGACCAAATGACTCGATCTTGGTTTCAGCACACTCTGCACAGTACCCTCTGCATCCTCAGAAGTTTTTATTTCTGCATCATCTCTGCTCCCTGCACTTTTCAGTATGTTAGGCTCTTCAGGCTTAGCTGCCAAATGTTCTCTATCCTCTGCCCTGGTATCTTTCCTAAACAACCAAATAAATCTACCTCACTTTTACCCAGTCACTTCCTTTACAGAGGAACAAAGAAATGAAAATAAATGACATTCATCACACACATACATTCTGGAACCACGGCTGCTTTCTGTTCTTCTCACCAAACATCAATACAGGCAAGAGAGCTTCATGACAATAATTGGGAGAACCACAGTGGAACATACATCACTGTCTGCATCTGGTGCTATTTTGTATGCTCTGTACAAGGATCAAAAGGGGTGACATTCCAGTGGACAAACGTTTCAAAGTAATATTAATTTATTCTGCTGCCTTGCACAATCTGCACTGAGAGCTAGAGGCCACAGATTGAACGATACTACAGAGCTCTCCAGCACAGACTCTTCTCCTACAAATGCAGAATTAAGTATTCATGAAGACATTTCAAAGGTCTAAAATGACTGCAGAGCTTTCAAGATGCGACACTGTGAACTAAGACACTGTCAAGTAACAAGTAATAACTGAAAAGGAAAAATTTGTCTCTCGAATATAACAGATACTCTACAATTATTTTTCCTTATCTTTACTTTCACAGAATAACCGAACTAAATTTCTAAAAAGTAACAGAACTAAATCACAAAACCAAAACAAACAACAAAAATCAATCCTCAAAAAACCGCAATAAAAGGAAACATAGGGATTAATGATTGGCACTAAACAGAACAGTTCTCTCCTCTTCCTGTTTATTTTTTAATCTGAGCATACCAAAAAATGGCTGCTAGTTACACTTTTCTGATCGATACAGTATTGTCTTATAAAAAAAAAAGCTTTTGAAACTCAGCTTGATACTTCATAACAAACATTTCATAGAAAATAAAATTTGATACCAATTTTTATTACATATCTTTTTTTTCTTTAAACACTGCCAATGACTGCAAAGCACCCCCCAAAATAAAAATTTAAAAAAAAAAATAATACTGTGTTTTACTCAACCCACATGCACTGAGTTCCACCAAAAGCTTCCTTAAGCAGAGAAATATGGAAACAACCTACCATACCCCAGCACAGCCAGGCTCTTCCTATAAAACACACCTGAAGAACCAGACTGAACTTACAGTTAGCTATATTCATTGGGGTGGCATTGATATGCATTCTTTTACAGGAGTAAAACAGATGGAAACTCAATGTTGCAGTACCAAGAAAGTCACAAATCATCTTTGCTAAAGTTCTTCCATTCCAGAAATACTAAAGCGCAAGAGATAGGTGACCTGGACCAAGCAGAGAGCAAGTCAGCCCAGCTATTCTATTGTGTCCACTACAGAGGACAACGTTGGAATATAAAACTGAACTTGTAGATTTGCCAGACACTCAAGGAACACTCTCCTCAGTGACAAATCATGGAATTCACCCTCTACTAGCATGTGACTGCACCTTGAAAGGTGCAAACTCACACGTGCAGGTTATACACGGACTTCAGATTCACTGGGCCTCATTTCTTCTCACTTTGCATGTGAAATCAAGACAAACTGTGCCCACTAAAAACACTCTCGCTCAAAATCCTTCTCCCAGAAGCTTAGATTTGACATTCCTGAATAATGGAATGGAGGTTAGTGCTTAACTGAATCAAATTACAGGACACTGCTTCTTATTTGAGGGATTGCTCGGAGACAAAAAGTATGACTTCAGTTTTTCTTATTATGTGAAGAGGGAAGGAGGAGGGAGGCACTTATTTGTTTCTTTGGCTGGAAGGGTATTTTATTACACATAAGGCAGCGAATGCATTGACGTATTTATTTCCCAAGGGAAGTGACAAATCAGTATATACCAGGAGAAACTTTGTCACTTGTCCTAGAACAATCCCCTCTGTTGCTCTGGGTGACTGCATATGCTCTGCCAACAATTTTTTTTTTCGTATAGCTCTTATGATGTTTGCCATTAGGCTACCAAGATCACAGATAAAAAACCCCACACACAGAGTTCAACACACAGAGATTTACTGGGGAACTTGAGAAGGTTCCGATTTCCTTGCTCAACATGGGGAAAAATTGAAACTGACTTATTTTGCTCTTCCTGGCATCTTCAGCACCTCTTTTTCACTCACAGCAATATGATGCATAAAATGGTTTTCAACCACATATTTATAAATAAATCTTGTAAAACAAATCAGTCTCAGTGTATTGGTTTATCAGCTCTTTACATATATATATATACATACATACATATACATATATATATATATCTTCTTAAATATCCTGTTACTGTGGCATATGAGACTAGCATGCTGGCTGTGTATGTACCACTTTGCTACTTTAGGTTTGAAAAAAAAATCCCTTCAAAGTTAGGCACTCAAAGTTATTCTACAAAGCCAAAGCTTCAAAAGAAACGTTGTTAACATAGGAAAGTATTATCTTTAAGTGTGTGTTTAGAAAATTACACCATAACTATATACAATTGCATAAATACTGCATTCAGGGCAACAGGCTCTGTCCTGAGAACATGTCCTTCCTACTCTGAGGGAATAAGGAAAATGTGCCATGTCAGTCTCCTTAACGATTACTGTTTTCACCTTGTGTTTCTTGTGTTGCTAAAGTGCTGAATTGCATGGGTGTCAGAGAGGTGTGCAAAAACAGCTCCACTCCGGCACCAAAATCAGACAAACTTCAAAACCAAAACCAGTGGCCAAAGCAGACACACACCAAGGGTGACCATGATGTGTTCCATGGTGTTTAACAGGTTATGAGTTCCCTGTGCCTACTGGGCGTATTGTTACTACATGGAAAAGGACAATGGCCCAAAGCACACACTCACAGACTGACACAGAGCCCAAGGGGAACCAGCAGATTGGGCTGCTCCACCCAAAGGGCCATAGGATCACTGAGGGACATCCAGTAGAAAGAAAAGCACTCACCTGCGGGTAGCATGAGGGCACACATCCCAGCAAGTCTCTGTGGGCAGTGTCCCAGTCCCTCTAGGGCAAGGCTTCACCTCACAGACCCACTATGGGCTGCTGTGGTGGGGTCCCCACTGATACTTGTTCAGCCAAGGCTCATGGTTCTACACGGTCACAGGCCTGGTTCCCCCTCTCACTGCCTCCACCAGGAGCAGCCTGGGTCATGGTGCACCCACCTGTTGTGTTTTAACCCCGCCAGGAAGCTCAGCCCCACACAGCTGCTGGGCCACACCCTCCTGGTGGGGTGGGGAGAGCATCGATAAGGGTGAAAGTGAGAAAATGTACGGCTTGAGACATAGAGAGTTTAATAGGTAAAGCAAAACCAAAGCACAACAAGAAATGTGTGTACTACTTCCCATGGGCAGGCAGGTTCAGGCATCTCCAGAGCTCCACTGCGGGGAATGGTGACTTAGGAAGACAAAGACAAATCTGAACATTTCCTCCTTCCTTGCTCTTCCCCAGCTCTGTATGCTGAGCAGGATGCCATATGGTACACAATACCATATGATCTGTTGGGGTCAGCTGTTCCAGTTGTCTCCCTCTCAGCTTGTGCACTCCCAGCTTCCTTGCTGGTGAGGTGGAGCGAGAGGCAGAAAAGGCCTTGGCTCTGCACGAGAACTGCTCAACAATAGCTAAACATCTCTATATTATCAACACTGCTTTTAGCATAAATCCCCAGCACCATACCAACTACTCTGAAGAAAACTAACTACTCTTCCCCAGCCAAAACCACACTGCCACAGCCATGGTGTGCTTCTGTAAGACACAAAAAAGGGCATGAAAGTCTGTCAGCAGACACATTAGCCAGCAGGGCTGGGGTCTGTGATGTGCTCCTGCCACGTTTGGGGCCTGTTTTGGGGGTTGTTTTGAGGAGAGGAATGGTTAAGTTTCCAGAACAGGTGAGTAGGCACCTCTATAGAAACATTTTGCCTCAGAAAGTTGGTACATTAAGTAACTGGTGAAATAGAATGAACCAAATTAGATCAATGGGTCAAATTCATTCTTGAAAATAAAAAATAATGATTCTATTTATTTAAATGAAATTCAGTGAAATTCAGAATTATTGCAAGGCATCATAATATGAAGAGACCTTATGTGACTATACCATATCTGGCAAGTATGGAACTGACAGAAAAAATGACAAAATCTGTCTGTGCAGAGTATGTCTTCTTGGGTGAGCTGCTGCATTGATTATAAAAGCTGCTGGAACTTGTAACTTGTTCCATATAAGTGACATACAGGCAAGCAGCTGATGCATGAGTAATTTACTCGAATCAGGTCTCTTCATTGCTACACTTTAGCTGGGAATGAAAATGCAAAAGTTGTCTGGCACAGCAGAAAGCTCCCTTAGCTGAAGAAAAGCTATTGGATCCCACTGTTCACAGTATTTGATCTTAAAACACTAGAGGGCTGCACACCTTGAAATGTCTGCACAGTTCTACCCTGTTATGCAAGCTGGCTTTCATAGTCTCTGCTGTTTAAACTGATTTCAAATTTTGCTTTCCTCTAGTATTGCCCCCCATGTCCCTGGCTCCCATGCTGCAGTGGCAGAGGTAGAATTACTGCTCCCTCTCAGCTTCAGCTCCACTTGCTGTAAGAAAATAAAGGGCTTCTTCTAGAATTTTCTTCCATTTAAAATAAGCACATTCTAGGCCTCTAAAACAGTATCCTCACTCACGCCAACCTTACTGAAGGCTCAATTCTGAAGTCACTTAAGTGTAAAAACAACTCATACAATGAGAATAAACAGTATCATTAAAGGGGAACTTCAATTTTGTATATGAGGCTGATTGAGATAAGTAAAGCTTCCAGTTTAGCAACAGGTTATTTGTTGTGATAAACTGTCCTTACTTTCACCTTTGCTGGAGCAGCAGTGAGAATAAAATGACTGTGTTAAGAACTGCAATTATGCCCTGCTCTCTTTCTTTTTTTTCTTCCACCCCCAATAATAGTCAGTCCAAGGGGAGCTGCACATTTCGTTTGCTATCAGGATTTATGAGATATTTTGTAGCCTCTTCTCTGCTTTTTGGCTCTTAGAAGAATGCATGAGCATTTTGAGGAAGAAAACCATGCGGCTTGTAAACAAAATATACATGCAGATCCCTATTTGCAGGAGAGAATTTGAAAATATCACTCAGGTGGACTTAAACTGTTCTAAAACCAGAAGGAAAAATAAACAAATATGAACTCTGTTATTTTTATACTCTGAATGCTCTTTGAGAAGACTGGAGTGCTTGATGTTGTCACTATTTGTTTTTCTTGCCAGCAGATTACTGAATTGTGATCTCTGTTTTGCCGAAGGAAGGTGAAAGCAAATTAAAGTGGCTGAGTCTGTCTGCAGTGGGTCATTTTGAAAGGTGCAGCTCCTAAAGAAGTTTAATTCTAGTTCTCTCTGGAAGATGGTTTCTGAGGAAGAAAAATGTATATGGCTTAAGACTCAGGAAGACAAAGCAAAAATATGTTGAGAAGATAAGCATATAAAGCTGGTTTTTCTGGGTAAAGCAGTATGTACAATCAGATGAATAAAAGGAGGCATGCAGTTGCACAGCTATTGACTTGGGGGAAGAAGGACTCCAACAGTTTATTTTATTTGTACTGAAGTGATTGAAGTTAGTTATGCACACTCCCTGAAACTGGCCCAAGAGCACAATTTGGAGAAGTGGTGGAAAAGACAGCTTTACAGCACAGAAACATTCAGTAATCCATGAAGGAGAGTTGAAAATGAATGCAACAAACCCAAACTTCCCAATAAAGTCAAAGGACTAGCCAACTGCTCTGAGTTCTGGTGTTATTTAAATTGTATCTTCACAATATAATTTCAATTTTTAATTTAATTTTCAAAATTAATTAAAACATTGCAGACATTCATTATCAAAACTGAATTTACCAAAATTTTAAAATTATTTTGAATTAAATATTTTTTCCATTTTTCTTACCAGGTATTTTAAATTTGTATTAAAAAATAAAGGATTATTTACTTCAAGTTCTATGCATTTTAGTCCCATAGGAGTTCATAAGTATTTTGCAAAGAAATTCTGAGAAACTTCAAACTCTGTATGATCAATAAGGCTCCAAAACCTTGAAGTTACATTATCAATCATAGGTAGTTTAAGTCCTGTAAAAGAAGTTAAATCTTTAAAATCATTACACTTTTTTTTTTTTATAAAAGGCAATTATCTGATTGCTGGCTAGTGGTAAAATTGGGAGAAACAAAATTTATTCAATTAGTTCATTATTTGATATTTGATTTTAAAAATTAAAAAAAAAACTTAATTGGCAGTCTTCTTCATTTAAAGAACATAAGATGTTCTTCTGGTTACTCTCACCAACTCAAACAATTAGTATAATAATCCTAGTTTCTGTCCCAAAGCACATGAATCTTCCTGTGATTTATCCTGATGTGCAGATGAGATCTTGAGAGGAAAATTTATAATGCTCTTGTTAAATAAAAACCGGTTCTTAAGGGTTAAAAATATGTCACAGCTTTAGGACAATTCACCTGAAATCCACTAAGTTTCTGATAAACAGGATTGGGTTGCTTTTTAGCTTCTGAGTTTAGACAAGGCAAACAAATTTTGATGACAGGTATTTACACTTCTTTTCATAGCCCCTAATTTGATCTCCCGTGTTTTTCAGCTGTGGTGCACATCTCCTTTTGCAAAGCTCATCTTTCAAACACAGCAAACCTCTAACTTGTTTTGCTTCTCTTTCCTCTCTTGACTGAGTGGAAGAATAGTGGACTACTCACACAGGAAAATACACAGTGGAAGAATTTCAATACTGAATATTCAGAACCTAACCCTCTACCTCTTCATTCATAGTTACCTACAGGAGCAGTGAGAGGAGCAAATGTCCCTAAAAATACCTTTTTTCACATCTGTCCTCATTTTCGTCATCATTTTTATAAATGTAGGCCATGTGGGGCCTCCAGACAATCCCTCTTTTCTTTGCCAGCCTGCATTCATCCTGAAAACTATTTCTGCCCAGAACACAAAGACATACACATAAAGTCACATGAAGAGGAAGATGTATGCCTTCGAAGAAAAGACGCAAGAAACCTTTCACTCTTCCTTCACTCTAGTCCCACAGAAGCTTGGCTGATCACAGTAACATCTGAAAACAAAGTCATTCAAGTATTTTTAAGGTGTTGAAGTTACTAGGATCACTGCTTCTGTGGGAATTCTGTGAATGGAAAAGGTACAGACTCCTGTGAAATGTGTCCAAACCTATTCAAACACAACTCTGAAAGAAGTCATCCATTTGATAGTCTGCAGCTAAGACAAGAAAAATAATCAGCCCTTCAGTTTCTTACCTTTATTAAAAGAACAAAATCTTAAACAAAAGGCACTGGATAAATAATCTATTGTACAGAAAACCATTACAGTGCCTGAAAAGCATGGCTTAGCAACAGTACTCAAAATACCTTCAGAACAAGAAGGCATAACAATTTAATTATTAATTACGCTAATTTACTTACATTCTGACAAAATCAAGGATTTGTGAATTTCAATACTATTATTTAAGTGAATTTTTAAAAACTGGATGAAAGCATTAAACAACTCAAATGGTAAAGCACAGAGAGCTTAATTTTCTGATGTATAATGTAATGGGAAAACCGACAACTGCCAGTTGACCTCTTGTTTCCTTGCTTTCTGTACTGTGATCATTGAGGTGAAACTCTCTGACATATTCCTTCAATTTTTCAAAAGCAAGAAAATGAACAAAATACCCTTTCAGTGATCCTGGTATTTAAATAAATGACATTTATAATAGGAATGCACTTTTGCCTCCACTTTAGAACCTTTTTCAATTTCTTCCGAACAGCCGTTGTTTATGACAAGGAATGACAGACCATTTCCATTTCCATCTCTGATTTCTGTAGCCAGGTCATACTGTCACATGCAGAGGGGGAGGGAGAGGGCAGCTCATTTTGCTACCCAGGTCTTATCTGCAGTAGCCAGTGAGCTGGTGGGCTGGCACACAAGACCAGGCATCCAGGCCCACCTTGCCTGCAAGACAGCCTCCTCTAGCACAGTGATTCCTTTAACAGCAGCCTTTTGTTTCTGCACTCAGCCGTATTTGATGAGAACAGAGCCCGTGATCCTTTGTGCTAAGACGTTCCAGCGCTTGCTCCTAGTCAGTTGTGCACAAATTTGGCTGATCCTCAAGGAGAATGTAGGACAGCACCAGAGGACCATTTTCGTCCTGTACTCTTCCCAATGCATGGTCAAGTTCTGATGCAGAAGGGAAACCTCAGCAGACCCCATCTCTCACCTTCAGTTTGGACCTAACAATCTAAAAGTGTTTATTTACCCAGCAGATAAGGAAAACTTTGAAATTAATTGTGCAGTCTATGCATATTTGTAAACTTATGCAACTCTCTTTGCCATTTCATTGGACTATTGATACTAGCTTAGATGAAGTTTATAAATTAATTCAGCCTTTGGACTAGTTTGTGGTTTGAGACTGCTAGCAACTATATTAAAAAAAAATGTAAAACAAACCATACAATTCGTCAGCATTATGATCCTATACATCTAGGAACAGCTATTGTGAGTGCCAGTGGCTGTCTAAGAATATCTGCATGTTTATTGTTCCCCCCTGAGGCAGCAAGCATTGTCTGAAATGAAAGCTCTGTGTCTTGACTATCCCTTGAGAACTATAATTACAGCTATAGAGAATATACCATACCGACTGTTGAGCAATTGAAAAAGACTGACAGGCAAATGCATTTTGTGTCCATTGCTCTGGTATCAGATCCTCTGAAAGTTGAAATGCATAGGCAATGGGCCAATCTAGCCTCAGAGTTAGAGGATTGAATACAACAACATCAATAGAATTATAGCTTTTCATATTGTTCGTGACTTTGGCCCAGTGCCTTCAAACAGAACCAAAATAAGTACTGAAAAAACAAGCACTGCATTTTCAACATTGTTTGTTCTAAATAATAACTATGGTTTTTGGCATACAGCTGAGTGCTTTTGCTAACTAAACAAACCATATCTCCAGATAGAAACCAAAGTCCATAGATTGTCAGAGAATGGATGCTCAGGACATGACCGACTGAAATACAGAGGCAAAGATAAACAGAATAATTGAAAATGCTAAATCATGCTTGAAATTTTATTGCATGTTGGTAATAAAACTCCTTGAGATTTTTTAGAAATATATCAAGCCATCCAGATCCACTCCTAAAAACAAAGACACTTAATGGAAATGTCAAAGTACAAAACATGTATGTGAAGAAAATAATATGAACAGCAAGATTATTTCAGATTAAGATGTCATCACAATGTAAACAAATTAGGAGCGTTTACATTCATGCCTCTCAGGATTTTTTCTGTAGACAACCACAATAAATTAGTGATAACCTCTGAAGCCAAAGCAGCCTTATAATATGTTACAGTGGGTTAGGATTTTACCCTTGAGTCAAATTAATATATTTTTAGGCTCTAAGAGAATTCCATGAGAGACAAAAGATTTTTGACAAATGCAGGTTCATCTCGTGAGTAAGCCTTCTTAAAGGCAAATTCAAGTAGTCAAATGTTGTATCATCAAACCTTTCCCATATTTGTATTTTAAAAGAAATGTAATAAATTTTTGGTTTGCCACTTATTAGTTCACATAGATAATGGAATTGATAAAGAATTTTACTAATTATCAGTTCAGGTAATAACAGGTTAAGAATTTTAATTCTTAACAGACAGAATATTTTATGTATTTAAACAGCAGGAAATGTGCTGTCATCCTTAATAAGAACAATCTGTAGTATTTTGTAATATTCCTGAATATGAGCATCATCAGTAATCTCATCACCAACTTTATGAATGACTTTAACATTAACTCAACAGATTTCTTTAACATAGTAGCAAGAAAATTCCCCATCACAGTATAGATATATTAATCTTATCTGTGTGAACCATGCAGCTGCATTTTCTCATCCAACATAAAAGACATCATAGTTGGGATGATCCCCTCTATAATTTATCAGTAACTGAACATGCAGCAACAGAACTGAGAATATTCCTGGATATAGCATAACTGTATTAGCAGCTAATTTATGTTCTTTAAAAAACATCAAAAGTGAGGGTGAAATGTAAGTCAGTGTAAAATTGAAATGTAAAAATAGTCTCAATGAAAATATTACAAGATACTAGAAAAGTTAGTAATTTGCTTTTTTAAAAAAATTAATTAGGATTTACAGAATAATGCAGAGACGTGGGTTTTCTTCGTGTTTATTGTTCCAGTTTTGATCCTACAAAAGAGATCTTTTTTCCATTTTGAAAAGAGTAATAAAATATGAATACCTGGGAGTAATGTCAATAAAGGTGATATCAGTGATATCTGCAATATTTTTAAAGAGCTGTTTAACACACCATCTGATATTTCCAAATCAAATAGGAGCATAAGAAAAAGGCTGTCTTTCTTTTTTTGTAATGCTCCATTGGATTTTGCTCTGCTGAAAAAACATTAGTCAGTTCTTGTGATAGAGAAATCTCAAAAATTAAAACTGTGAGTTCAAGAACTTAAAAAAAAGGAGCCTGAGAAAACAGTCATTTGAGCTTAATCAGGCTTGAATAAATCAAGCATCTTGAGGGACTTTATTGAGAGCAAACGTTAAGAATGAGAGGCTGGCAAAGGACATCAGAAGACATGAGTGATAAGAATTCAGAAGAAGGACCACAAAGGAAACTGTTTGCTTAGTTGGACCCAAAAACTCTCATAATCAATTTTTTCTGCATCACAAGGTGTTCAAGCTCTTTTATCTCTGATACTCTACTGTCTTTTCTCTGTTGATTGACTTAATTCAAAGTGTAGGTAACACACAATGTCTGACTGATTAATAGCCATATTTTTCAGACAGTAACATAGAAGAAATTATCTTTTATAAAGCAGCCTAATGTATCCTTCTTTGTTATATCTCCGATCACTAAGGTCTGTTCTTGTTAAAAATTGTTTAGCATTGTGCTTGTGTATGACAATAAACACAAGGTTACATTTTGTAAACAGCTAGGAAGTTTTGATTTGGAATTTTCTTGAAGATTCAGTATTATTTACTGGGTTTCAATGCTTTCAGCTTTTATTATACTAATCATAGTTCCATTACATTTTGACAATGATAAACCACAAACTATATTTTGATACATTTGTAATGCTCCGTAGGCATACAATAGATTGAAGAGTGGCAGAAAAGAATATAAGATAACTGAAAAGACAAAATACTTGAGCATCATTTTATCATACTAGCTAACCTGCACTACTCTCATGAAGACAGGAAGAGCAAAGGTTTTACAATGAAAGTTTGAATGGCTTAGTAACAGCACTTCTCAACAACTCACCCCTTCATATGATGTTCTAAAAGCAGACTGACCAACCAGCTCTTTGGAGAAAAAAAATTCCTTTTGAGAACAGGGCCTTTTTAGAAAAGATGTTTCATACTGTTCCAAAATGAGTCAGACCCAATTTTAGCAAACTGTGTCTGGTATTCTATTCGTTGGTGACCTTATTTCAGATGAACACCTGCTCTTCCCTTCCATATTCAGTCTGTTCAAGAGATACCTGAAAAAGCTGTGATGTCAGCCTCTCACAGAAGCTTCTCTCCCTCTGATTGCTCTTTCCATCCTACTCTTCGTGCTTTGTTGTACCTTAAGGTACTTCATGGGTAACAGTAGTATATGTGTGTATGTGTGTGTACACAATATTTTTATATCTTCTTATTAGCATAGAATGGTCTCAATATTGTAATCCACTGAAAATAGACAGCTTATGAAAGAGGAATGGTAAGGTTCACACCCAAGCACTAATTTTAGGTTTGGCTATTTCACATCCTTCTTAGAAACATTGGCTTCCCCCAGTCTTGGAATGTTTTTCATTCAGTGTAGTCTCATTTTCACCAGTTTTGTTTCTTCTGCCATTAAGAAGAATTAGCATGTTAGTTAGCTCAGCTACATTCTTTACACTCTATTTGCACAAGTTCCATTACAAATAAAATATAAGATTAATTCTCATATTGTCATAAGACAGTATTTTATTTTCATTGAGTTTTAGGTCTTCTAATAGATAAATTAAAATGGACTCCTAAAATAGTCCTCATTTCACTGTGGCAAAGTCCAGCACCATAAAAAGGCTTCAGACTTTCAAAAATTCACCAGTTAGCAGCCCTGTTTCAGAACCACAGAATGACTGAGGATGGAAGAGACTTCTAGAGTCCATTTAAACCAACCCCCCATGCTTAAGCAGGGACACATAGAGCTGGTTAGTTTGGACAAAATGCTGATGGATTTTAAATACCTGCAAGGATAGAGACTTCCAATCTGCTTGGACAACCTGTCCCTGTGCTTGGTGACCCTCACAGGGAAATAATGTTTCCCCCTGCTCAGGAGGAACCTCCCATGTTTCCCATTGTGCCCATTGCCTCTTGCTCTGTCACTGGGCACCACTAAGAAGAGTGTATTGCTCTTCTTTGCTCCCTCCCTTTAGGTATTCACACACATTGATATGGTTCCCACGAGCCTTCTATTCCCTTCTTTTCTGAACAGTTCCAGACCTCTGTGCCTTTGCATCCATGGAGAGATGCTCAAATCCTCTAAGCATCTTAGTGGCTCTTGCCCATACCTCTCCTACTGGGGAGCCCAAAACTTGATACAGTACTTCAGGTGTGGCCTTAACAGTACTTGGATAATATCTAATGCAACAGAATCCATCTCCAAGACTAAAAATTATGAGTGGAATCCTAAAATTATTCTTTCTTTTCTGTAAGTATTCTACTGTGAAATTTCTACTAAGTTACAACTTTATTATTTAACATTTACCAGATTTTACTTTCATATTTCTTAGGCTATATTTAACTACAAAAATATATTTGTGTTACCTTTGAGTAGATTTACTCTCCATGTCCATTAAAAATGTAAACATTTATCTGATTCTGCCTTCCTCTTCCTTAACATTTTAAGATAAAGATATACATACATGCAATATACATATGTGTATGTATATTGCATATGTGTATGTGTTTTCTAGAATCTTGTATAGAGTAACCCATAGCTTAATTTATATAACTGCAGCCATGATAACTCACATCAGCTAAGAATCTGGTCCCTTTTTCCAGACAAGCTTTTGTTCATTCAGCACTGCTTTTAAACATACTAGGATTGAATTCCCTGAAAAGAGCCAAATTTAGAACAGGCACAACATAGGAGCAAATGAGCAAGCTCTCTTGTTTGTCCTTGCTTGCCCTCTCCTTCACAATATCCTTGACCCAAAATAACCACTCCTAGGCATGAGATTGTAAAATAGTCTGAATTATCATTCAGCTTTCCTTTTATTGGTGTCTGTAGCTAATGAAAGCACATCAATATTTACTTCTACAGCAGAAATTGAATTGATTCAATATTAAAATGTTAATATATGTGTATAGCAGAGACAACTAAACAGAAATTTGCTTTTAAACAGTTTAAAACCAGATTTCTTTACTAATTTATTCTGATGTATTTAGTTGCACACTCTCTTAATAGCCAGTCATAGTCACACTGAAATTCTAATTTGCATTAAGATTCTATGGGTTGTCTTTCAGCCATCTGTAAAACCTTGAAGATAACCACAGATAGACTGAAAGGGGAAGTTTCCATGACACATCTTAAATTATTTTATTAATATTATCCATCAACCCAGGGAGCTACCATTAAAGGCTTTCTTTTTTTTTTTTCTTTATTTTTTTTCTGGTGGTGGTGCTGATGAGGATATCATTAAAAGACAGAAAAAAGCAGCCATATATAAGTGAGAGAAACACAGCCTAAAGGAAATAACAAATCATCACTTTTTCAAACAACTTAAAGGTGTTTGCTAATATGGTAGCAATCTGCTGTGAAGTCAAGCTGTAAATAGATTCTTTTGTGTTAGATTTGCATGCACAAGATGTTAATCAGTTCAGAAGCTCAGACATTCATGTTCCCTAAAATTATAACAAAAAAAAGCTCTCTGACATCTCTATAAATGGAAATACTCTGAAAAAATTGGAGAGAGCACTTTGTCTCATTTTTATGTAGAGAACATTAGCTATCACATGTAAAAGATCAAAAACAAAAAGGAAAGCTTAAGTACTTGACTAATTATACACTAGTGCACAAACTATGGGGACATTGTTTGGCTACATTCCACCTACACAAAGCTAAAATTCAGCAGCTCAGGAGATGTGATCTACCTCTCAGCATTTGGATTACCAAGCAGAGCACTTTCTGTCACAGTGTTCCTGGTTCAGTAGAACTATGGTTAGTATAAAAAAAGGGGAAAAGAATAAGGATATCCAAGCTTGTTTCCTTGAACACCCTTCATTTCTCAGAACAGACACTTCTTAGGCCATTTATCATTGGATTATGAGCAAGTCTTCCTGTGACAATAGTTTCTATATCCCAGATGCCAAATTAGAGAGTCAGATACATGACATACATTTCTGAGGAGCTTAAACAATCAACTTCTATGTTGCTAATTTTAATATAACTATTAAAAAGACAACTGCACTTAAGTTCAGCTCTGATCCTTACATGTTGAATTCTTAGTCTTGTTTTGTATATGAGCAAATCAAAGGCCTTGAATATGGCTGTTATGAGATAACTGACTCTTTCTTTGAGGTCTGTGCTTACCACACATATGCAGCTGCTTTTTATAGCATCCTTTCAGTGTATCTGCTGTTATTATTCATAGTTTTTACTTCAGAGATATCCATTCTCTCATATTTCAGCAGAATAGAGCAAGAATCAGCTTGCTTATGAAGTGGTGGTGATTACTATAGCTTTTATATCATTTTTTAGAGTAGTGAATGGGTAAATCCCCATGGAGAAAATCTCCACTTAAAAAACAATTAATACCTAAGGCAAAAAGGGGCATGAAAAGATGAAGAAAGGATGTATAAAAGAAGTACCTTGGAAGGTGCTATCACTTCAAGAATCATGAAGAAGCAGGAAAAGAATGAGGAGTTAGCTTTAGTCAGGTGAAAGAAGGAAAAAGCTGGTACAGCAGGAAGTCAGGACAAAGCATTTCTTTAACTCAAAAAATATATGCTAGGCAGAAAAAAAAATTGTTCTAGACAATATTTACTATCATGCTATAGCTTTTCTGAATGTTTTTTACCTCTGCAAATCCTAATGCAAATCACCTTACCAACCGTCACTTTGGATCATTGTTCCCATCTTCTACAGGTTGCAGCCTTTAGGGATTACCCAGAGCTGAAATAATCCTAATGACTTGAGTACAGCTGAAGGATAAATCAATTTGCATGTAAAGGTCAAATAATCTACAATTTTTCATTCAAATTTCCACAGGATTACACTGGTATGGGATCCTTCTGTTCCTTTGTAATACATCAGTGAAACTCGAGATTGTGGGGGGAAAAAAAAGAAAAAATCTACCATAAGCATAGGTACCTTATTTTTTTTCCATAAAAAAAAAAAATGCAAGTCACTTTATCTAGCCCCTCGCTCTGCTTCAGTAGGGAAATGATAACATCACTCTATGAACAAATATATGGTAGAATTCAACAAGAACCTGACAGGCTGAAGAAGTCATGCTCCATAGCAGTGGAGTTGCCACCTTTACTTCTCTTGTAGGAAAGTGAAGGAGGAAAACCATGGTATATCCCCTAGGACACTCACTTAGGTAAATTCTCACAGGTGTGTTCTGATAAATGATGATGCAAAGAATGAGGGAATCAAGACAAAGACTTTCAGATTAATGCCTAATTTAGACATCCTTTAAGAGTCAGGACTTCTCATGCATCAGTTCAGAGGGAGTGGACAGGTCTGTCTGTGCCTCAGTCCTTGTTGCTTGCCCTTGCTGTGAGAATACAGGGTTCTGCCATAGATTAAACATTCAAGGCAAGTTAAAGCTATCTTATCCTTAAACAAATGTCCCTTTCAAAAGCTTAATACAAAGCAGGTCTAGAAAGTCTGCAGCTATAATGATTTCATGTTTTGCTGATCCCAGCCTTTTCTACTGAAAGACTTTTTAGTGGTCCCTTGTGGAAAGTTGAGATCAGCATTTAAATGCAAGTCTATCTATTTAACATAAGTCCTCAGCAGCCCAGTAATAGTCAGTGATACTGGGAATTTATAAATAGTTATGCATGGATACATATACAAATGAAAGGCATATTACACTTCTTTATGGCTGATGACTGTACATTCAGACTTTTTTTCAAAATAATTGCAATTTCTTTGGGTTTGTTTTTTCTTTTCTCTATTAATTAAGATGCAAAACCATTGCCTAACAAAGTTACTTTTCTTGTTTGAAACATCTCTTTCCACAGACTGTTAAGGACCAATTACAAGCATTTCCCATCTCCTTCTAATTTCTATACCTAACATACATTCCTTCCTCTCCTAGGTAACAGGGATGTTACTACACATGTCATGGGGAATAGTAGGAAAATACTCTATGTTCTTTCTATCTGTTTATTAATAATCCTTACCACCTATTTTAATGTGATAGATAAGTTTTACTGTAAATTAGAATTCTAATTCTAATTAAAATTAGAAAGAAAAGGAAAAAACTGAAACATAATATAGCAATCTAGCTTGTGCAACATGCACCCCCTATAGCTATTATTTTCTTCCTCTTTTTCCCTCTGCAGAAACTCCAGACAGCAAAGCTCTTCTCTGTAAAAGGCTAATAAAATCCTATTCCTTGTGCTGTGCATCATGCCAGTTAAATCATTTAATACTAAAGAAATTTTTTTTTCCATTGAAAGGCCTTTTGAAAAAGCTGATCAGTGCAAAAGGTTTCATGTTCTAAGGTTAAAAGGGCCTCTAGCCTGCACATTCAGCTCCTTCTCTTACTTTGTCATCCAGGGAAACCTGGCTAAATCAATCTCAGCCTTCCCAAATAATGTATACCAGACTTGGCACTTCTGTATCTGCACATTGCAATTTTACTTCCCACAGTTCCAGTGAAGCAGTGTGAGACCTTGTCAAACCTCATCAGGCAGTGAGCATGAAGATGAGGATCACCAACCTGGGGTCCCACACCCCTCACGTCCTGACTTCAAAGTGACTTCCTCCATGCCTCCATTAGGAACAGCACATACTGCATATCTATCCTTGGAAATTTTTCTTAGCTTTTTTGTTTGCCCATGCTTGACTTAATGCCCTAAGCATCTCTGTGCATTTCCCTGGCCCTTCAGACAGCTTATGCCTCCTGTCTTGTCTGCTGCCTCCTATAACTGCCAAATTTCTGCAAGATTCAGTTCAGAGTTGATTGTCAAGATCTTCCTGAGCCTCTTAGTTCTTCCATGTTTTTTACCTGCGGCTGAAAACAAGGCATTTAAAGTCTCACCTTTGATTTTTGTCACTTGTAAAATGGGGAAAATAATCTTTAGTACTTGCCATGAAATAAGTCAATATTTATCATTGATAACCAGAATGTAAAATCCAAGATCTCGCACTTGGGTCTTAATCTTTCTTCCTTCAAAATCAATGAAAAGTTCTCATTGACTCAAGGGGAGCAGCAGGTAGCTTTTGCTTCTTTATGAACCTAGAAATACTGTGAAGACTGAGATACTAAAGCACTGGCAGTCATTGGCTTTTAGATGGATGTTCAGTAACAATTATGACTTATCACCACTACTGTCCCAGAAAAGAACCAGGAGAATTAATTCAATTTTGTTTTTTATCTGAGAGGTAAACTTTTTTTAAATTAAAAAAAAATAATGCAGCACTGTAGGAGTTGTATGTTACTGCATGAATAAACCTGTTCCTGTTCACACAGCAGTCGCTGAGAGTGTGAACTGGTTTCCATGTAATAAGGACAAAACTTTTTTTAACCCATTTAATGTCCCTCAAATTAAATGGTTAGGACGATTTCTATCTTCTAGTGTAATGCCAGTGTGCTCAAACCTGGAATCACAGCAGGGGGAGGAAGGGTGGGGTGAGGTAGGGGAGGAGCAATTTTTTGGTTTGGTTTTGGTATTTTGTTGGTTTTGTTCATGGGTTTTTGTTCTTTTTGTTTTATTTTAAGACAACAACTGCAACAACAAACATGTCTTTTTCACCTTAGGAGTTTCTAGTCCAAAAACATAACAGGGACAGAGCAAAGAAGGCAATAATTTCCAATTGTGGAGAGTGGGAAAACACTACTTAGTGTTTTCACTAAGGCTCCTGTTTTGACTTCATTTGGAAGGCTCCATAACTGTTTTTCTGAGGAACTTTATGCTAGTTTGGAAAAATATCTCACTTCAGGAAGGTTTTGGTCAGAAAGAAGACAGGTGTGTCTGTGTGTGTATGTGTGTCAGTAATGAGGTATTTCTAGGAATAGCATATTGGAATTGAGTTAGGTAACTTACATTACAGCCAGAGTATTATGTCACCTCTACAGAAGCAGTCAGACTCTCTGTGTTTTCAATCCAAATATGAATGTAAAATGTTTGCTGGATCAAACCAAACATGCTTATGTAAATACGATTTTAGTTAAACTTATGAGCTACACCATGTCAGAGAGCTTGTAAAGCTCCTGAGCTTGCCTCATTTGACTCTATCACATTCAGAAGAAAAGCCAGCACAAATACACAAATGGAACAAATCCACTCTACTTCCTTTGGGATGACAGTGTAGTCCCTCAGCTGGCTTCAAAGATGACGTCTGAGTGCTCCAAGCAGACGCTGAGGCCAGCCCCAGATGAATTCTCTGCTACAGTACCAAATTGGAATAACCTATTTCAGGCCTGGTTCCCTCTGAGACGATAAAATTAACAGTACACTTCTCACTGCTATGTACCCTACGTATCTGAACCTATGCTGTGTCATTCAAGCTGCTTCAGCAATAAGAAAGCAAAACTGAAGGAATGTCTTTTGCAGAAACATACGTATTTTGCTTCTATTTTAAAGTGACAACATAAGGGCAGTCAAATTCTGAGACTCCATGGACAGGTAAAAGAAGCTTTCATATCTCTGATTAAATCAATCATTTTTCAATATGAAAAGACCCAAGCATTTTCCTGAAAATAACTTCAGCTTCAAAATGATTGATGTCCCTCATGGATGGTAAAAGACAATAGAAATCTACAGGCAGTTATGTGTAAAGGAAAAAAGGAAGAAAGGCAGGAAGGAAGGAAGGAGGGAAGTAAGTAGGAAAACATACAGCTTGTTTCTATATCAACATGTATGTGTACTTATGCAGTAAAAAAAATCCCTCCACTTTTTAATAAGGATTTTATTAGATATTAATATTTTAGTACTAGCCATAGTACATAGGAATATTCAGCAAGATATGTTGTTGGTATCTTTCATAAGGTGAGAAAACTAAGAAAATTGGGATACCTCTGAAAAGAAATAGCACTCCATAAAAGAATACAGTTAGATTAGAGAAAGCATCTCAGTATCTTAAACTGAATATTTCCCCCTTCCAAAACAAAACAAAAAAGAAACCTGAAGATAGATAGATATCTGATTCCTATTCACAGGATAATTCACTCATTGAAGTCTTCTGCCAAGTTAAAGCACATATGTTGCATGCACATATGTGGCTTTAGGAAAAAAGGTCTGCTTTTTAATAATGACTCTTGTAATTGGACCTCTCAATACATACAGAATTATCAGGCAGTGCATACTAAGAATATTAGCTTTACTTCTTCAGATATGACCAGTTGTTTTCAAAATGACTTTTCAAGGATATGTAGTATCCTAGAATCAGCCATGCTTGTTTTATCCTGTTAATCAAGTGTCCCTTTTGGGCTTTGTCCCCAGTTGAGTCTGTGTCTACAGACTCTGAATTTCTGGAAATCCATGCTTAATCCCAGGGCATCATTCCCTGGGATTTATGATTCCTGGTGTTTATCATTCTCTGGGTTTATAATCCCCAAATACCAACCACTATGGAAGTAGGAAACTGCTGAGGTTCAGTGTAGCAGGCAGAAAACTGTAATAATATATGTAGCTCATTTCTCAGTATGCAGTGTTCCTTCTTACAGTGTCACTGAACTATAAAAATCAAAGGTTTATCCAGCTTCATAAAGTAAACAGGAGTAGGGCATAGTCAGCATGGTTTAGAGGTACAGTCCTTGACAGTTTTAAGGCAACTACTGCTGTCATAGAAAATACTGTGGTGTTGTTCAGGGGTTCTCTAGGAACGAAGACAGTCCCCAAACTGCAAGACTGGTCATCTTGCCTTTAGGACCAGTTAACTGCATGGATGTGAACTGTGACTTACTGCTTGCTCTCTGAACTAAATAACAGCCTTTTGCTCTTCTATTTATTTTCATTTTGTAGCTTCTTACAACTACCTTAAAGGAGGTTGTAGTGAGGTGAGCATTGGTCTCTTCTCCCAGATAATACAAAATAAGTGATAGGACAAGGAAACAGCCTCAAGGTGGTCCATTGGAGGTTTAGCTTTGGCATTAGGGAACATTTCTTCACTGTAAGGATTGTCAAGCATTGGAACAGACTGCCCACAGAAATGGTGGAATCATCACCCCTGGAGGTATTTAAAAGACATGTGGATTTGGTGATTAAGAATGTGGTTTAGTGGTGGATTTGGGGGGTTAGGTTAATGGTTGGACTCAATAATCTTTAAGGTCTTTTCCAACATAAGCAATTTTATGATTCTATGATCCTATTTACTAGTCTTGAAACAGACATTAGAAATATTTTGCAACCTGGGTGTATCTTTAAAATTAGGCATGTAAATGGGGCACATCTACTCAAGTCACTGCTTAAAACTTCACTGTCCATCAAGATGATTTGTTCCTTGTCCAAATCTTAAAATCCATGATGCTATATTCTTTATAAAACTTTCCAATTTTTTTTTCACAGTGAAAACAGAGAATATCATGTTGCCAAAGGAAAAATAAGAAAAGAAATTGCATTTACCTTATTTGTTTTTTAGAGCAAGATGACTGACGTTATTCTACCCCTAAGTGGAGGAGGATGTTGAAGTGTAGCAACAAAACTTGTCAAGAATACTGGCAAAAGAATATTTGCTGAAAATTTTAAAAGAATAACCACAATAAAATAGGATGTACCTTACAGATGTACCTATATATAGAAGACAGTTTAAAAAAGGGAAGGGGCTTTCAACCAAGTCACTTTTATTCTAGAAGTATTTAATCATAAAACAGTGGGATCTAAAGCTGTAACATTTATTCCCTGTAACTCTACAGTTCTGTGGGCATCATGTCCATGAAGACACATGCCAAAGTGTTCTCGTATTGATGTGATGTTAATTAAAGAGACAATATTCTTGCTGACAATATTTTCTCTTTGTACCTATTATTCATCATGTTCAGGGGCACATGGTAAACTGCAGACTGTTGTCATTTAGATTATATAACTGCACCTCTTTTATGCTCAGCAAGCACAAATTGTATTCTTTAAAACAAATACAAAATTAAAATATTTGCATAAAGAATTAAAAATGCATAAGTTGGTCAAGTTTGTCTATTTTATGGGTTCATAGCACACCATGTTCTAGGCATTTGTTCTGAGCATGCCTGCAACATCTCATTCAAGCAGTTTTAGATATCTATTTTCCATGAGAATAACAGAACAAACTTTCTATTTATGCCTAAAATTTAACTTGAACCTATTTCAGGGGGAGGAGGGGGTGATTTAATTTCCATTATTCTTCCTTTCTTTTTCTTTACCTGACAACTTTCTAATATAAAATGCATGAACAGTGAAATGAGCAGATCTCTAAGACTCCTCTATCCCTGGTGAGTTGTTCAGCCACGGGGATATACAACCAAGCACCTTCATGTTTGCTGTCCTAAATCCATGAATCTTGAATCCCTGGGTGCCCAAGTGGCCCAGTTTCAATAGTATAAGAAAATTTTAGAGGATGGGCTTTTTTAGGTTAATTCTTTCCCTCTGTTTCTTATTCAATATAAAGTTCAGTATATCATAGATATTTTACCCTTCACTTTTTTGGTCTTTGATTACTAGACAGGTGTCAGAGAGTAGCAACTGTTTGAGTGCTAAGGCACTGACTCACAAGATTGAAATTCAAGTCCTTGCTCTGAAACAGACATCCACATCTTACCCCGAGCAAGCCACAGAAGCAGTGCATGCCTCAGTTCTTAACTGGAAAATGGAAAACAGAAAAATCTTTAAAACCATGCTACATAATATAGTACAGTACATGACACAGTACATCGCAGAATATGAAAGGCAATCATATCCTATGGCAACAGCAGCTATATTCACACTGTAAATATAAACTAAGGCTAGTTAATCCCAGAGAGAGGGGCATCTTTTTCACAGAAGTGTCACAGATTTCAATCAGCTTTAATGCCAATTGACTATAAGTCACTTGTGATCCCTCTATTGGCATCAGTCTGCTTTAGGCTAAGCTCTTTCACAACGTTGTGATATTTGGGTTTCCAGTACTGAAGGTATTTCAATTAATTTTAAAAGATCACTGAGATTTTTTTTCCCACAATAAATAATTCTATCTGCTTCTGTAAAACCCTTTGTTTCCAACCTTCAATTTTTGGCACAAAATACCTGCCAATCTCCCTTCTCACTGCTGAATGAAATATAGCATGGAAAGCAAATTGGAATAGGAAAAAAGAAAATGGTGATGCCAGTGAGAGTTGTAAAAAGCAGCAGTGATAAAAACTCCCTGATTAAAAAGCCAATGAAAGATGCAACAATAACAAAAAGAAAAAAAACCAAACAACTAACCAACCAAAACAGACAAACCAAACATACAAAAACAAAATAAAAACCCTCCAAAACAAAAATAAACCAAAAAACTGTAAAAAACAAAATAAAACAAACCAAAACCCAAAACAATAAAAAAAACCAAACCAAAACCAACCAAACAAAAACAAACCAAAAATCCACAAAAAACTAAACAAAACTAAAGCCAACATCAAAGGCTCAATACCTGGAGTTTGGAATTTGGAAGTTGGAGAGCATTTGAGTAGCTATTAATCAAATATTTATTGTTAAGCAAAAGAAGTTCATCAAAAGAAATAAAAAGAAAATCAAAACTGAAGCCATGTGAGAGAGAGAAAGGGACCATGTTTGAAACAGAGAAAAAGAACCAAAGGAGGAGAACATACAACATGTTAAAAGTCTCAGAGATCTGCCACATGGCACATGGATACTGGTGAGTGAAACATTCCTTCAATGCACAGCTCCATCAGTTTTCACTGGCTTCAACAAAGCTTCACATCATATGATGTCTCAGCCTGTCATGAGATCCTTAGTTGCATCTCCCATTTTTTTTGCCCTCTGTCAGCAGAGGTCAAAGATATTTAATTTCCTAGCTTGCTGTGCCCTTTGTCCAGAAGAGGTTATTCCTTACAGTCATGACACTTATAATTTACGGAGAAGCCTCAAGTTTTCACTATATTTCAGAGTGCACTTTTGAGCCCCACTAATGCCTCTATTTTTTTTTCCAAACCAGCCAAGTTTCTCATAGATAGAATAATTCCATGAGCTTCTTGGCATTAGTTTTTAGGGCACAGACAGCATTATCATGTCAGGAAGCAATGTATGTTACAAAAAAATGCCACCATTCACTGTGTCACTAGGTCACAAGTGCTCCTCTATACAAAAAGGTCAGTGAATTTAGGTTTATTAACTCTTTTTTTTTTTCTGTACTTTTCCCACTCCACATTCATCACCAACAGGTCCCAATGCTGCCCCACAGATGAAACACACTCCTGCTCTTTCTTCACCTCTTATACAGCAGCTGAAAATGTACCAAGCAGCTGCATGAGCTAGCCACAGCTGGTGAAATGCTCACCACCACTGTGTCAGTCCAGTGGGACACCCAAATCCAGGCTCATTTCATCAGCATTCTGCTTTGGGGGACACACTGACAATGGGACTCGAGCCAATTGTCACCACAGTCCACAATGCTCTCTATGTAGTGGGGGCCCTCTTCATGTAATACAAGGTATATGTACACACACATGGGCATGTTTGACAATGACTACATATTTGTGTAGAAATATTTATGAAACATTTTCATTTCTAGAGAGAGAAAAGGTTCATTCAGCTGGCCCATAATGCATTCTGCTCTCACATTGCTCTAAATATTAATAACCAAGGTTGAGAATAAAGATGTAAACTTTCTCATATTTTGGCAGCAAAAACAGCTTAAAATCACAGAATATTATTTATATTTAAATTTTAAATGTGAATTTTATATGTGAACAATGATACAATTACTTTTACTTAAGATAAAAATTTAAAAAAACCAAATCTCTCAGCTTTGTTATTTGTCTGTATATTTTTAAAACCCTCTACAAAAACACCATTACAAGATTCACTTCTCACACAGCCTAATTCCTCTTACAGCTCTGAATATTGCCATCTCAGGATCTAGAAGGTTGAGAGACATGTTTTTTCTGCAGATGGCATGAGAGAAAAATCAAGACATGACGTAGAGAAAGATGTTAAGTAGCAACAGACTAATGGAGAACATTTTGTCCTACTTTTGAGGAGCACATCAGGAACAGCTTGCTTTTATAGTGGATCTGAAGTATAATCACTGGCACTATATGACTGCTGCAAGCATTGCTCTGCACTAATCACTACCATATTATTGTGAGTTTTGCTGAGCATTCTGTAAAAGATACATTGCATTATTTTTATTTTTTTCCTTGGCACTTATCTTGAAAATTAATCAGATAAACTAAAATCTCTAGACAATAAATAATGATTAAGCTGTAGCTTTTAACATTCTTGATAAGTTTCAGAGATTTATTGCTTTTCATTTTACTAGCTGCCAAGAAGCAAAACAATGACCAAATCTATGTATAGATTTTCTTTAGGTAAATCACAATAACTAAATAGTAGAAGTAAGAGATGTCTTTGATGCAAAAGCATCAAAGCCTTTCAAACCTATTTTTAAATCTTCAGCATTTTTACCATAGTAAAGGCCAAACATTTTGAAGAATGATTTTTAAGATATAGTCACAAATTTCTATTTAGATATTGATCCCATACAGAGACCCTGCAAACACAGGTAACAATAAATCTATTCAAAATCACTCTTATCACATAAGTTGTAAGGAGCAAAATAAAAAATAAATAAATTCTCTTCTAGGCCAAGAAGCAAAGAGAAAGAGAGGGAGAGAGAGAGAACAACAACAAACGTGCAAGTAACTCATTCTAATCATATTATGGAATATTCTATCGAGCAATACTCATCCAGTACTTAGAGAGTTAAAGACATTCAAACTTTGCCAAATCAGCTTGTTATCTCTAACAGGAGCATGCTTTGTATATATGACTGATGGATTCTGGGATCATGTAATCTGCTAAGCTTCTGGACCTGCTAAGTGTGAACTGGCTCTTCCAAAACCTGAGCAGAAGCAGATATTTATGAATCTAATCACTGTTTGCCACCTGAGAAAACTGGCTATTAAGAGTGAGTCCTTACTCTGAAACCATTGGGAGAGCAGCCATTGACTCAACAGATCAGTATCTTACCATGGATTAAGTCTGGTATAAAGTGAATTTTATTTCCACCAAGTTGATTTTCAATCAAGGGAAGGAAATCTGATTATTCTTTTGCTAAAGCATTCAGGGTTACTTGGATTTTGTTTATAGTCCTTTTCTTTTTTTAATGGATTTGGATGTGCAAGGAGAGGTAAGGAAAGGGTTTTCTCCTGGATACAAGGAGTTTATTTTCTGTCAGCCTTCTGTGCTGTTCAGAATTTGTCACAGAATCCCCTACAAGCTCAACGTTTAAGAGAAAGCTCACCACAGCCACTTGAAATCTTCTCAATAGTGTTTCAAGACAATATAGATTTTATCACAAAATCTTTTCCATTTATACCAGGTGTTCCTTAAGCAACCAAATAAATAATAAAAAAAAAAAAATCTGGTTTATTTCTTGCCTTTCCCTCTCTTTAACAGAGGAAAATATCCTTCACTGTTTCAGAAATCTAAAAATTATCAGAAGTCTAAAAATGTCTCATAATGCTCCAGTTGTAGCTGAAACCATAAATAATGGCATATATGTATGCATTTCAATCTATAGTCCATATTGATATTCAATTCTCTCTTATCTCTCTCTTAGTCTTATAGACATGCTTGCATATATATACACATGTGTATTTGTTGCATGTGAGGAAGAGGATTGCACTTCCTTGCTCAAATGAGATGTGCTGTTACCAGCTGCAGCAGCCATCAAGTTCCTCTGGCCCTTAGCCAACTTCAGGCGAAAGTTCATTTGTACCAGCAGCCTAAGGAAAGGGCACCCTTGGGGTTTGGCTTGTGTAGATGGCTCTGTCCATGATCACAGCACAGCAGAGCCTCCTCTCATGGCAGATGATGCTCCAAAGGCTCTTTGGGATGTGCTCCCGTGGCAGTGTGGGGTGGTGCCTTGGTCTAACAAAGGAGACGATTTCCCAGCGATGTTTTGGTAAAGGCAAAGTTGCTTGTACTCCCTTAAGAAATGTTTCTCATCACTCCAAAAGCACTACCTGTGGGAAAAGCACTACCTGACACATGAAGCAAGCTCACCCTGCCCGTACCGGGAATGTTAGGAATAAATGCTGACTGTGTGTGTATATACACGTGTGTATAACATCCAGTCTCTTAAATTTTAATCCAGCTCATACATAAGTTTCTCTGGTGATGGTGAAAGTGTCGGAAATACAAAGCATGCACACACATCTCCCAGCAAATGAAACGTGTCAGCAACAGCTGTAATCAATAACAATATAATATTCTTTCCTAAATAATGGTACAGCAGCAGAAGTGTGTAAGACAGTGATGAATTATTCAGTAGGTCTGCTTTGCTGCTACATTGCTCCTTCCATGCTTTAAGCTTTTCTACAGCTGAAACACCTGGCACAGCACTCTCTGACTTCATCTTCTTCTGAATACCTAAATCTATTTCTTCTCTCATATAAAAATTACGTTACCTAAGTGCCTGGAGCTTTAAACAGTCTTAAATGGCAAAATTGTATGATGCCTTGAAGTTTTTAAAGTAAGTGCCTCATTCCTACTTCATAGCTTCACAGGGAGATTTGCTATGTATGTTAGCAGGCAGCTGCATATTAAATATTTTTGAAAGTAAATGCTTCAGACTATGGAGAATTTAATTCACTAGAGGGTGTATGATATTCTGGACAAAGTATTCATTAAAAGACACAAGGCAGATCTATTCAAGTGGTTAAAATGAAATGAAAGCCCAGGTTATCAAATCCTTACTTAAATTGAACAGCATGCTATTCCCATGTAGAGACCACTTGGTATTGGCTACAATAAGTACATAGTAATTTAGTTTTTTTAAATAAATGATGCAACATATTTTCAGTCACTAATTCTCTGAAAATGCATATACATACATATAAATCTATATGCGTATGTATATATGAAAAGGTACATCTTTCAGCATCTACTTGAATAAAGATTATTAAACTAACTTTGTAACACTGAATAAGTGTCTAAAAGTTAAGATATATAACTGTGGTTCACAGAAGGAAGGTAATTTCTGCAAGACAAACAGGAAAGACAAGTGGAAACCTTTTTCTTGCAATTTTAAAGAAAAGAGTTTTTGTTTCTGTTGTGTTTATTTGAGCTATTCTGGAAATTATTTAAATCTTTCTCTGGATAGCAACACATTTGTATCTGGAGATATTAATCTAATCTGCCATTCTGCTAGAGACAGCGAGATCCCTCTTAACGTATTTAATGTGCTGTGCGCAGCTCACTTTTAAATGCCACAAGCAATACAAATCCGTCATCTCTCCTTGGGAAGCTGCCTGATTCTGTAATACAGCTTACTGCTAAGTAGTTTCTCTGATACTCAAGCTATATTTCTCCTGCTTGATTCATGTTCTACTTCCCATTACTTTGCGTTAACTCCCTCTGCCCCTGCTACCAAACGAAGGAGATCTGATTCCTACCTGTACTAGCTGCTAACCACTGTGAATGGAGCATCAAGAAATAAATCACCCCCCACCTCGGAAGGTCACCTCTGTGATGTCCCTGCCTTCACACCATTCCTCGGACACTCACTGCTGTCCTCTCCCAGGAGCAGGGCTTCTGTCGTGACCTCAGAAAGCTACTTCCCTCTCCTAGGAGACACCGCCGGATCACCACTGAAATAACTCAGCATTCCTGGAGGAATATGTTATTTTTAAACAGGCAGTGCATTAACTCTCGAGCTCTTGCGTAAGAAAGGTTTGTAACACCAGTTCCAGGCAGAGCCCAGTGCCATGTGCCTCTCAGCAGCCGGTACCCAACCTTGCTGCTGCTGAGGAGCACACAGAATGCACGTGAAAGAAGGTCACAAGGTTCCGACCTAGATTTCAGTCAGCAGGAGTCTGCATCAGAAAATAAATTTGGATGTACTTCAGCGCCCTTGACAAAAAGGCTACAGGCCTGAGTGAGGGAGGAAAATAAGGAGCAACCTTGCCTTTGCACCACAATGCGTAGCAGGGGGATGGAAAGTGGCTATGCCTCCGTTTGTCTGCGGAGCTCTCTGTGATTGTGCACTGGCAAAATAGGATCTCCTGTGTCAAGCAGACTGCCACTCTGAGCAGAGAAAATAGCTACCTGGCTTGTGACTGCTGAAACAGAAAATACTGTTAAGCAAGCCATTAAATTTTAATAGTAAAGTTTTGAAAAGTTGGTTGGGAAATCAGTGCGAAAATACTTATGCAAAAACACTTCACAAAAGTACTTGCACGCTAATTATATTTTCCTACCAGAATCCTTTCATGTCTCACTCTGATTCTGGAAGCGGAGACATGACCTGTCTAGTCACCATCATCATTAGAATAGGTTGACAAAGAAGCAGGTTTTTTTGAGTGCTTTTATTAACTTTGGCAAATGGATATTAAATTAACTGCAAGTTTTCACAAATGCAGTTACTCTAGGAACTCCAGAACATGAAGGAGAAACAAAATGCATTAAATATAAATAAGTACATGAAGATCTTATCTGTCCGTCCCTGTATCAAAGTGAATGAGCAAATAATACCAGTTCTTCTACATAGAAAATAACTATTTTCCATAAATCTTACATGTCCTTAGGAAAAAATAAAACTCTTTTTTTTTCTGCTGTACAGAGGAGGATTATTTACTATAAGGAAACAATGACAAGACCACATATGAAAATATATTATAAACTGCTATCTGCAATTCTTCAGTGAAATGAAACATCAGGTTATGCAATCTCAGGTGACAATTCAGATCTATTAGCATCTATGTTTATCCAAATACTTCTAATCTTGAATCATCACAAGCATTACTGTCTCCTTCAAG
This sequence comes from Luscinia megarhynchos, assembly GCA_034336665.1. Classification (NCBI taxonomy): domain Eukaryota; kingdom Metazoa; phylum Chordata; class Aves; order Passeriformes; family Muscicapidae; genus Luscinia; species Luscinia megarhynchos. The sequence continues at coordinate 52,268,477 of JAPFBE010000003.1, read as the reverse complement.
TTCCAGTGAAATTTGTATATTTAACAGCACTCATAAAACAAAGTTACAACTCGCCAACTGAAAATGGTAAAACAATGAAATGATCTAATCTTATTTTAAACAGTTTTTGACAATGGCTGCAATAGCTTATTGTAACTATCCTACTTGCACTACAGCGTTTTCACAGAGAAGACCTAATTTCTTTTAATTTTTTGTATTACTGAATTTATTAGCAATACTGAACTGAATTGAACTGAAAGCTTCCCTATCTCATATTTACTAGTGATAATTTTTGCTGAGAAGCTTTTGTAGGAATTTGCATTAATTAGTACAGATGTAACTAAAGCAACAGAGGTAATGTCCAAAATATATTTTGAATACTAAAGAATGTGCAGTACTGGTAAAGAACAGAAGCCAATCTTCAGATTATCTTCTACTGCATATCGACATCCAGAATTAAATCTACTTCTTATTCCCACCTTGACACAGGCAGACCCTGTTGACAGGACAAAAATGTGCTTAAAAAACCAAAAAGTATTTGCAGCAATAAAAGCCCTTTCTTAGACAGACAGATGAGGGAACAGATCATTGGCAATGCATCCTACCACTCGAGGAGACCTTGTAATGGGTGTGTAGGCAGAGAGCATGTTAAGATGAGAATGTGTTGGGCAGGAAGCTTTGATAGGAACACAGAAACCAAACCAGAATTTGAAATATTCTTTCTGAAACTGACATACAAAACAGCTGAGAACTTTAAATAGCAAAAAGAACCATGACAAAAAGATGATGATGTCTGCTTCCTGCTGGATTAACTGCAAGGATTTTCAGTGCCGTGGCCCTGTACTTCATGCTTGTCCTTTTCCTTGGTAGTTAGGCTTGGCTTTCTTTTTCATAGATATAACACCAAGGAGAAGCTTTCCTCCACAATTACCCAATTTCACAAGATTATATCTTTGATTCTGGGTTCTAGGAATTATGTGTCATATAACCACAACTTCTATGCATGCCACTGAGACACCAGCCCCAATGAAAACAAAAAAAGTGGGGAGGGGGGAGATGGGGAGGGTGGGTGTCTAATGAGCTTATTTGGTAAGCAAAGGAGGCACGTGTCTGTTTTCTACTATTTTTACACAATTTTTATGTCATCTCTGCCAAGTTATGTAATCCAGCAAGTTTGCCAGCTCAGAGAAAAGAGCAATAATATCCTAATTCACAGAAGACAGCAATATTAAATAAATTCAAACTGTCATGCTGAGGTATTCTAGTGATAAGGGCAACAACAGCTTCCAACCACACTTCTGATGCCTTCCCAGATGACTTATATGCTCTCCACCACTGTGTAGTGGCTCAGCCTCTGGAGAGTCCTTCCTTGAGAGACAGATCCAGGTGAGGTGATACAGTCTTTCTCACAAAGCAGTAATTGAACATCTAAGCCCAATGCTGCATAGGAAACTACCTTGTCCTGAGGTTAATTTTAGAAACAGTAAAACAACTAAACTATGAATATTCTAATTTGTCTGAGAAAATCTTTTTTACTTGAGGCAGGGAAAAATAAAATGCGAAAATCTGTGTAAAAATAGGGATTTGTCCTTGGAGATACTTAGAAATACATTCCTTGCATGTGTATTAAACTCTTCTTCAGCTGCAAGTACTTATTCATAGACACTCTCCGACTGCTTAGAGCAGTTTGTTTTTAGAAAAAGACAACTTTAGATAATAAATCTGTATATACCAGTTCTAAACGGGCAGCACTCATAAAATCATTCATTTAAAAATAATTTTCTTTCTCGTGATCTTTTTTTTTAATGGAAAATAAGTAATTTTAATTGGATTTTTCATCTGATATGATATACAAATGTATTTAATGCAATTTGTTTTGCAGCAGTTCACATTACCTACATTAACAATCACAAAAACAGTTCCTGAAATTTATACCATTAAATGGAGAAGAAACAAGGTCTGTGAACATCTTGGGGCACAATTCAGTCCACTTAGAAGCATTTCAAAAGCTCTTTGTGGTTCACCTCATAAAGCTTCTGGTCCACAAGTCTCCTGCTTCAGATGTCTCCAAGTGAGATGCATGATGCATGCACAGAAAAATACATGACTGTGAAAATGGCTTTATTTTACAGCACCTGCACAAGAAGATTTTAACACAGCGTGGAGCCATTTGGCAGTCCTGCAGTAAGATCTACATTCACTATCCAACTATTGGTGTTCACCATCCCACTACTGCATAATGTTACGACAAGGTGTTTATCTTATTGGTTGGGGTAGTCCCTAAAACACCTGGAATCACAAATAAGCCAAGAATCCCTGAAAAAAAATCATTAATCTCGTTGACTTTGCTTTTCTGATTTAGGATAGATGATGCTTTGGAGGTGCCTTTGTTCATTGACTGCAAAGAAAATCAGTGATCACTGTGGTATAATTAGTGTGGGATCTCCATGAATTGGAAAAGTTCCAGGACAGCATCTATCTATTGCATGTACCAAAGTACAGCGAAAAAATCATCACATAGCTTTCTCAACACACATATTCACAGTTGTCCCCTTATCTCAACAACTGTCACTGTGACACTCCAGCGTCCTACAAATGGAAAGCCCTACTTATGCAAATGATAATTGGCCTGATGTTTTCATCACATTCCTTGCCTTATGCTCCTCTTAAAATTATGTCCTCAGTAGTATTTACTTTGCCATAATTTTTTTTAATATTCAAGAAAATCTGCTGCTGACCTTATACCATTCCATCATTTTTTTTTCATACTGAGAGTTTTACCTCTGTCTCTGATCAGCCTGTGAGCCCAGCTTCTGCATGTTATTCACTTTCAAACAAATATCTCTATCCATATGAAGCTTGATGAACAGTCTCCTAGTAACACTCTTAGAAAGCTAATCCTTTTTTTTTCTTTTTTTTTCTTCACCAATTTTCACTTATAAGTGTCCTCTACTACAAAACAACTCCTAGTTGTTGTTTTTGGTTTTTTTTTTTTTTTTTTTCCTTCCCCCCTCCCTCCCTGGTTTTTCTCTGTCCCTTTGGTTTTATACAAATTTGAATTCTATTCTATATATCAATATTGGAGGCAGGACTCATCTTTTTGAACTCTGTGTAGAACCCAACCAATGAATTATTTCTAGGTGTTATACAGTGAAAAAGGACTAGGGAATAGAAACACCAACCTGAAAAATTAGCATTCTTTTCTGATTTCCATGTCTTTCTCTGAAAATGGAAAGCATGCTGTTCTTTTTCTAAATTTGTCTAGCCTTCCCACTTTGCTGCAATTTAGCACTGGAGAGCTTTATGAATTGTTTTTGATAGGTACATAAATTTACTACATTATGCATTGGAGAAAAAAAAAAAAAAGGTGTCCAGCTTTGTCAAATATAATTGAATAAAAGCATGCTAATTTTGGTTCTTGCACTGGTGTCTCAGCAGAATGTTCTTCTTGTTCACTGTTAGAACAATAAATACAGAACAAGGATTTTAATGGTATTCTCTTTTATAGCAATCTGATGGGGTGAAGTAATTGCTTTTGGTGCTCACAATATCTGTAGCTAGATGAATTTACAAGGAAAGCACTTTAGCCTTAGAGCAAAATTATGAATATGTATCAGGCTCCTGCATTACATTTATTGTCTCCAGTACACAAAAATCAACTTTGGCATTACAAGAAGAGAGAATAACCAACAAACCATCTCCTGAAGTAGAAAACTATTATTTAAAGTGACAGTTTCACCCCTCTTTTCCTCTAAATAAGGGACAAGGGTCTAAACCAATAATCTATCCTTTTTCACCTCTCTCTGTAACCTGTTCACAAGGAGACTGCCATTAGGCATAGCACTGCTGACACCAACATTTTTATACGATACTTCTGATGACAGCTATTAATGCACCATCAATAGGAGACTTACAATACTAAACATGCATTAAGCAGCTACTACCTTCTAGCTGTCTGGAATTTCTCTAATACAATCAAGGGAACTGGCAGAAATCCTAGCTTGCCACCACATACAAACCAAAAGGATTTCCACTCATCTAAAGCAGCAAGGAATTAGGTTTTTTTGATGCTAATCACGAGAAAAAAATTCTCTTTAAAAGCAGATTAATCTTCAGATTAATAAATGGTTTAAGATCATACATTCAGAGATAAGATTACTGAAACCTACATAACTGGATGAATGTACAGCAAACTGATAATAAACCTTCAAACATTAAAAAAAAACACCCCAAAAAACAAACAAACAAAAAAAACCAAAACAAAACAAAACAAAAAAACAAAAAAACAACTGAAAGGACTGCAAACAACTAACCTAAATACGATGGGTTCTCGCTGTGCATATCATTTATGGTCTGACAGAGCAAATCTTTTGCACGTTATTTACAAGCCATGACAGAAATTTTATTCCCCCAGATATTTCTTAACGTGGAATATATTACTTAGGAATCATTTCAATACATACATAATGCCTCTGCTTAACTTCCAGATGATATCACTTTTTGGCACTGCTCTAGTATAGTAAAACAGATTCAGAAAGCTGATATAAAATGCTTATAACCAAAGGAAAGGAAACAAAGAACAGGAAGAAGGAGAGACAGATGAAAAGAGTTGCATGTACATTTTGAAGAAACATACAATGGCAGCCAATGCAAAACTAAGAAATATACAGAAGACCATGGAATAGGCATCTTAAGCCATATCAAACCTATGTTTTTGTTCAGTGTACTCAGAAAGAGTACTGTATTCAAACGGCATGCCAAAAATACTAAGCATAATGAGGCAGCCAGCTCTTGTCAAAATCTATTCCTAAAAAACTGAGCTTGTCATTTTCTAAAAACCATTACTTTCTGTGTGGATTTTTTCTTTATTTTGCTTTGAATTTTCCAAAGTTTAGGCAAAGTTTGTTTCCACTCATGTAAGACTCATCTTTTATGTTTGTATCTGGAAGCAGACTCTAAATAGGAAAATCAAAAGACATATTTTCACATGCATCTAAATACTGCTCAAAAAATCCTGTATGTGTTTTATTTTCTTTTGAAAACACAAGAGCTGAGATTGTTGCTGGGAAATTAATCCTCATTTTCACTCCTTGTTCTGGGCTCTCGAACAGAAACTTGACTTTTGAAAGGTTAATTTTTGCTGTAATTGCTATAAAGAGGCAGCCCTGTACGAGAACCTTGTTTCCTAGTCAGACAATAGCTTTATCAGAGAGCTTACTGTCCAGCCATTGAAATGTTCATGTCAATGTCAAGCTGAAATACCATCATCCTCATGCCAAGGGAACGAAAAAGAGTGTTCAGGCACTTACTGGAGCTAAGTCTTACCTTTCTGTCTTTTACAAGCTGTTTCTGAGCCAGCTTAACGTTTGAAACAAGCCAAAATTATTGGGAAGCAAAACACGTGATGGTTTTGCTGCTATATAAGGAAAAGCATCGCAAACAACCATTTCTAATTCCTGTCATTAGAAGGAAAAATGTGTGGAGAAGGATCTTTTAGATATTTCATAGCCACTGTTAGTCAGAGAACAGCCTGTATTCTCTTCTCCTGTCAGATTTTAAGAAGTCATCTTTGTTGCAATCCTGTTCCTTCCTTTCTGGGCTGCATAAGGACAGAGAGAACCTGAGCATTTTAAAAGGCAGTTTTTCCCCCTTAGGAAGCAGGTACCTTACAGTCACAATCCAGAACAGTGGGCACAACCCCTCATCCACTGAGCTGCAGTGGCATGCCACCACTGGGTCCACTGCTTTGGAAACACAGACATTGCTTCTGTACTGACTTTGGAGGGTTAGGTTTCTGGGGAGAGGACTGGAAGATGAGTGTCCTTTGGAGAGTTCTAGAAACTCTAATTTACTAGGCATGAGATCACTGCAAGAACATCACTTCCAGGTGCTAATATTGGCAGACTGCAGCATTTTTTAGTTCACTGGAGCCAACCTATGTCATCTTACAAAATCAGTCTAAAGAATGATAAATTACCTTCCTCCATATTGAGCTGGATCCAGGATAGAGCAGACTGTACAGGAAACTATCACTTTGAAAATAAAAATCCATCCAAGATACATATTTAAGATGGTGCCAACTAAGAGACACTGCATTATCTGGAGAATGTCTGAGAGAGACAGCAGGAGTTGAACAGCTACTGCTTTTCATACAGGAGCTCAGACCACTAAATTCTTCATGCTAATGAGTTATGTGGATGGTGGGCTGGATGCAGGCATGACAGTAGGAATGATGCTTTGAGCTGTTTCCTTCTATAAGTTGTACAAGATAAACAGAAGACTGGCTAGACTTTTTAAACTGATTGACATCAGAAAGTTGTAGAGTTCTACTGAGAATCTCTTGAAAAACTAATATATTCCTTCTGTCAGCAAAACAAAATAAACTGTATTTTAAACTATTTTTAAATAAAGAAGGGGAAAAAAAAACCCCTAAAACCAAAGAGGATGAAAGTTCCCTTTTTCATAAGTGATCAAGAACCTTATTACACCAGTGGTCAGCAATGCCTACAGAGAAAACATTCTGTTATCCGGAATCTTTAGTATTTATTACACAAAGAAGAAAGAGAATAATTTTCAGTCATGTTCATCTCAAAATTTCCAAACATCTGTTTACAAGGACTTTGATGCCCAGGAGCAAAGTAGTCAGCATGGAGAGGCTAAAAACTCATGTTTTGGATGGGGTGTTTAGACCTATCATCCTTCTCACTGTAGCATCCCTGAAAAGATCAGGAGAAAAGGCTGATGCCATTCACAGTCTCTGGACAAAACAAGAGGCATTGAACACATATTTTTAAACTTGTTTGCCATTAAAATATAAGGAATTTAATCTACACTTGAGGAAAAGCAATCCTGAAATCCTTTGATGGATTTGGATTGAGCTGCAAAACTATTTTTCACAGTTTACATTTTAAAAATTGAAATAGTTTTCTTAAATGAAGGAAGGTTCATTCTTTCAATCTGAACTAAAAGTTCAACTTAAGAGCTGTTCAATTGTTAAATTGTTCAACCATGGTGAAGCAGATCAATTACTCTTTTTTTTTTTTTTTTTTTTTCTCTTTAGAACAAGTCTTTTCTGGTGTAAAAAACCCCAAACAAAAACAAGATAAATCTTTGTGGAATAAAAAAAGGGCAGAGCAAACAACTTACATGCAATTCAGACAATAAATACTTGCTCTACTAAACTGAATAAATAAAGCAATCAGTTCTAAGAAAGAAAACTTTCTTCCCAATTACATAGATAATTTCTACCCCTAGAGAACTCATTAGTCTCAAACTGTATTGCATTCCTGTCATCAGCTAACAGCACTTTTCAGTAAAGAGTTTTCACATGTTTAAAATATACATATAACTGTATTCTTCTGAAAATATGTCAGGTATTTTTAAGATTACAGTTTACATAATATTTTCTTTTCACATAGCTGATTTCCATTCATTCTTACAGTGTAGCTACAAAGTTTAATTTTATTGGAAATGTATGTATAGAGGAAAAAAATGCATTGTGTACACATTGACACAAATTGCTCACCTTTGGGAATTAGCATAAATTTTGAGCATCAGAAGAAGTAACAGATGCTCCATTGGCAAATGACATGACTGGAAGCACTCAGAGCATGTTCTACTGTGGCTGATACACACCCAGCTCAGACTTCCAGATCACTCCTTCATATAAGTCTCTGTGTATGAATAACAGCACAGAGTTGGTGGTCTACTGGCAGAAGAGCTCATTCCAATATGATTTAAGAGTGGCTGTTTCACAGCAGTCTGACTCTCTAGGGATCTATAGATTGCTGTGTACATGGGATGCTCTACTGGCAGTAATGAGGAAAGAAGAGACTGTGCTGTGGTCACGACACTGCATGTACTAACTGTGACCTGCATGTCCTTTAGTTAAAGTTCAGGCTTCAGGTGAACAGTGAATGTCAGATTACTATGTGAATTTCTGATCATCACTCCTTTTCTCCAGGGATCCAACTTCCCCGAGGACCTCATAAAAATATTTGCCCTGTCTCAACCTTTCATTTTGTTCCTCAAAGATCCATTGAAAAGGTATCTGTATCACAGCTGCAGTCCAATGTCAGCCAAAAACAAAGTACAAAAAGTTCTGCTGAGCTGTAACTCACTGCAGTAAGCTGAACAAAAGCTTCCTTCCTGAAGAATAGCAAAGGCTCTACTTCTGACAAAAGCTTGCTTTCTTTCCCAGCTCTTTAGGATTCAGCATCATGACTTCGGGGATAGCTGTAGATGTGCAGAGGTTATGTGGAGATTTCTGAGATCTGAGATTCAATTCCCATTATATTTAATAAATCACTGTGCTACCTGGCTATGATACTTTTATTTCCAGGTACAGAAATCAGCCCTGCTGAGATAAACCTTTCAGTCATCTTTGGAACTGGCATGTTGCTGTGGAGTTGTGTTCATCAAGTACACTGCCACTTTCCTTTTAGATTCATAAATAAATTCCAGATATTGTATAGATGCAATTTTGCATATGGTTTTGCAATTTATGCCATTTGATATGGCCTCTGCAAACACTCCAGGTCCATTCCTGACAAACGCTGGTGCTGAATTTCTAGCCAAAATCTGAGGAAGGTTTAAATGTCTTGTAACCTCCTTCCTTGATTTCTTTATAGTAAACATAGTGGGGAGAATATCCTCTGATTTTCAAGACTGTTAAGTGCTATGGTTAGGAAGAATTCTTTTGCTTCAGTTTAAACATCGGAGATATCCCTTACAGTAATGTTGATTCATTCATATGTACTTCTTCTTTTTTCAGGCCCTTAAGTGATGGAAAGGAAAATAATTTGAAAAATTTGTTCATTTTAAGCTTGTGTCAAGAGGCTAAACTATACTAACTGCAATTTTAATCACAGAATATACTTGCATTTGTCTGACTTTATGAGGTACATGAAGTATAGAGCCTATTTGAAAGAAAAGGTCATAAAAATGGATCATATGAAATGGAATGTTTTCCAAATGTAGCAAAGAGGTTTGTGTTTTCACAAAATTATTTGGAGGAAACAATATTCAGCACTCATAGTAGAAAAGAAATATGTAATGCAGAAATATAATTCTGGTGTAAAGATTAATGTGGTACAAATAAAAGATTATTGTTTGAGTTAAACAAATCTCTCTTAGCCACATCTCATAAATAACCACATATTTATTCTATCTAACAACCAATTTTCATTCCCATCATAAAAATTTCAGAGTTAAAAAAAACATAGTTCAAAATTTACAACACAAAAGACAGAGGAGTTATTCTTCAAACCCATTAGTGGGGAATCAGACTTAAACCATCTCACATTTAGCACGTATTGTATTTTTTCCCCACTGAGTTTATAGCATTAGGTCCATTTATTTTCTTAACTACACATGGTCTCTTGAAGTGTCCTGCAAGTAGTTTAACCACATTTAAAAAAGGAAAAAAAATTTTAAAAAAATTAAAAAAAAAGGCAGAGGAAAGAATTTTTCGTATGTAACCGAAGCTCCTCCCATATGGCTTCTTTTTTTTTTTTCATATCTGAACCACTACCAAGAGAAAACACTATTCATTCCTTATTGTGTGAGAAGGCTAGCAAAGTGTGATTACATCTGGTAGATTGCTAGCAACAACCCAGACACTGTACCTCTGGAGGCAGGATTTGTCCCCAGAGTTCCCAGCTTTCAATAAACATTAAGATACTTCATGAGATATTTAAATTCGTGTTCATTGGGCTTTGTGCTAGAAACACTGATATAATACCAGATGCATTAAACAATTTGTCATACTCACATAAAAGGTTGGGCATTATATTTGCCATCCTACTATTGAGTTTTCAGCTTGAAAATTACAGGACTTGTATAAGTTCAGTAACACTGTTTTGAAGAAATAAATTTTGTTTAAAATACTTTAGGCAAGTTATTGCTGTGAAGTAATACAGATAAAAAATAACAAACAAATAAAATCCTTTAAACGATACCAAACATGAAAGAAAACAAAACATTAGAATTAAACTGTCATCAGATGACTGATTTTAAAGTTCACCATCTTCACTAAATTCCCTATGAATTTAATGACAATAATTGCCAAAACAACTTTATTTATTAAGATTTATGGTTGCATTCTACAAGTAAGCAAAATCTAACCATGTCATTTCTAATATGTATGCAGCAAAGATTGACAAAAACACATACAAAGATTTTCTCCATCTCCAAATTCTTGAGTTAGCTAAAATGTTCTGCTTTGTAGGAAAGTTACAAAGAATTTATGGAAGGGCAATTAGTACCTGAAGTTGCACTGGACTGCTGATTCTAATTAATAACACTTTCTAAGTGTGTTCAAAGGCATTTAAGTAAAATGAAAGCCTTCAGAAATGCATTGAAGCATTTAATGCCTAGATATTGAAGTGATAAGCATGCTGTAAAAGCCTAAAATAGGTTAGACAGATTAGACTGGCAGAGAAAAACCATAGGCAAATGAAATGCACTATCAGGTATGAAAGAGACAAATTTGCTTGGAAAAAAAAATAAATACAGACAGGAAAAAAAAAGTGATTTGATTTGAGGAAAAGGTTTTGCTTGTTTTTAGTAGCATAGTTTTGAACATCATGCATGCTATAAAGGAAAACATTTCCAGCTAACAAAGCTGCTCTAGATAATAGACAGCTTTTTAAAAAAGAGGAACCCAACCTTTAAACTATTTTATGTAAAAGCAACATTCCCTGGGAGGTAATGCCATGACATACATGTGTTACATTGAACCAGTTCCTTCTCTGATCAAATGTGTCAAATTCAAAAAATCTTATCCTGTAAAAAATATTAGTCTGCACAATATTAGTACGCATAGTTGGGTGGACCAAAACAGGAATTGTAGGTCATCTAGTGCTATTAAAAATGCCAAATGACTTGTGACATCCTACTCTCTGTTTCTTTGCAACTATGTACAGAGGTCAGGTATAATATTTCAGTTGTAGACAATGAGGCTCAGCCTGAAGATGGTTCTTGTCTATGAGCTGATCCCACCTTCGAGTAGAACTTCACATACTTACCTGAATTAGCGTATGGGAGAAAAAAAGTACCAATCTGTTCTATACATAATGTTTGGTGATCCAAAGAAACAAAAGGCCAAGCTGCATCTAGAGCATCCATGAGATTACATGCAGGGTTTTCCCTCTTCCTTGCACACCCACAGCAGTAATCAGGCTATAGCTGGGGACTAAAGTGATTGCTGTGCATTTATGCTGCTGGGTGTCCAGGAGGGATGATAAGAGCCCACTGAAGTTGCTGAGTGACTAAGTAAAGCTGAATTACACCTTTCTGAAGACTGGCACAGTGTGTGCCACCCAGTCTCCTGTGATGTCCTTTCAAAGGTATGCTACTCCCAAGAAACTGAAGCACGTGGTCCAAAGCCTGCACACTGGCAATTGCTGCAAAATCTGTATCAGCCATCAGTAATGAAGAAAGTAAAGCTACAGAAGAGCTCTTTTATTTTTTTTTTTTTTTCATTTTCAGAACAGCTTAAATACTAATAAACACCTCTAAGGTGACACTGCTGAAGTAGAGTATGACTGCAACCAAGAAGCAATGAGTCCCCACTGTCTACTCTGAGCAGAAATTTTACCAGCTGCCCATCAGGCACAGACCTGGCCTGTTTTAACACTTCACCAGATTCCCCGGGGTCAGCCAGCTGACCAGCTCAGCTTCAGCTGAAGTAAATCCAGTGGAGCTAGAGAGAGGTGGAAAATCTCTCACTCTGCGAGGCAGAAAGACAATGAGACAGAGGTTAAGAAAGTTCCCTGTCAGACAAGAAATCTCCCCTCTTAATTTTTGAATCTCTCTTATAGCAGTTCCTCCTGCATAAACTTCAGGCAGGCTGGGTCAATGCAAACATCCTCCCCTCCCCTCCCCTCTGCTGTGCTGGGCCTCTCGCTTATCCCCCCGCTGGCAGCTGTGGCTTGGGAGGCAAACAGTGGTCATGCTGTTCTGTGCACAATGACAGACAAATAAAAGAACAAGCAAGCTTGGGAGATTTAAAATCTAGAGCTGAGGGATTTCTCCGAGTTTCAGTGTGTCTCTGTGATCCTCCCCCTAAATGCGAGAGCTGTTTTCTTCAATAAATGAAGCTCGTAATAAACATCTCTCCTCCTGTGTCTCCAGAGCCCTTAGGGAGCTCTGCAACAGCAGAGCATAGAAATTTGCAGAAAGGTGTCCTCTGATGGATTTGACTTACACAGTATCAGTTGTTACAAACTGCCAAGAAATGGGAAATGGGATGTCTCAAGACACTCATAGACTCTATCATTAAAAATCATTGTATCAAATGCATATTTGAGCTTTGTTTCAAAGAAGTGTTTGATTCCATCAAACTATTTTTGAAGCACAAAGGTTTATTTATAAGGACTTTTTGCTTTTCATACCTTCCTTATACACTCAAAACACAGATTCTCCAGTTAAGGGCACAAAAAGAGCTTGTGCATTTGTTAGACAACTTAGATTTCAAAATGTGTTTTCTCACAGAATACTGACATTGAAATATATTAAGTTGAAAATACAATGAATATGTTTCCAAAGTTGAAAAAGGCAAGAGCAGATTGCAACTAGACCTCACATCTGCAGAGTCAGAATGAGTATGATGGAGGACAGATTCGAAGTGTCTTATCTCAGCAGGGTATTATAATGGCACATATTGTACATGCAGAACCTCAGAAACTCTCATAAATGTACTTACAAGAACTGAGAAGTAAGTGCTTTGTAATCTTTAATCAGCCCAACATTCAAAGCCTGCTGAAATTAGAGCAGATCTTCTTTTCAGCAGGCTTAAGTTCAGGTTATTTTTGCACATATTTAAAAATAAACTCAGCAAAGTCATTGCTTGACCAATTCTTGTCCTTCCCCCTCATAAGGACTTATCTGCTCAACTATTCTAAGAGTCAGGCAAGTCTCCTTTGACAATAAATATCAAGTTTTTTACCTTTACAGAATCAGTCCTCATTTAAAAGTCAGTAGAATTTCTGTTTTATCTTATGCACCATCAGCAAAATGATTTATGTAAATCTGAAATGCAGAATTTTTATCGGTAAGATAAATGTAAAAGTCAGAAACATGGATTTTTCAGATACTGTATTCAAAGAGCTGGCAATTAGAAAAACCATCTTTGACTTTCTACTGGCACTGACAGGAAAGTCATTAAGAAGAATTACATGAATTTACAGGCTTTTCACAGTAATTTTTTCTGCTCACATTACCAGCAATCTTCTCTCTAAAATATCTAGTGTGCAAACTGGGGTGATGGAAATGAAAACAAATATCAAGAAAGATATAAAATATCCTCAACATAGTAATTCTAATGCTTATTTACAAAGATATTTTAGCTCTTTGTACTCTTATCAGCTCAACACTCCAAAAAGTTACTGATTCCAGTACAGTTAGTAATGACTATCTGATTGAATTGTGTAATTAGGATTGGACATGGATCCAACACACTCTGGGAGGATTCTGAATGCCATTTGGAGGATCTAGATAGATGTGTTACACTGCTATGCCAGCTCCCATAGCAATCATACACAATATCTCTATTATTATCAATGAGAACACGATAGCTGCTGCTTCATCTTGGAAATAAAACAACAAAAAAGAGGTTTAAAGATGTCAGTATTTTGAATGCAAATAATGCCTACACAACAAAAACTGCAAAATCATTGAGATGAGCTAGAACTTTATGGGAGCAGGTCAAACAAAACTATGCAACACTTTCCTGAAAGAGGTAGGCAAATTACTTACCTGAACAGATAAAATGTAAGGCATACCAAACATATTATCTCACTTAAATTATATACATGCACACACCCACACACAGATTTTAAAAGCATGTTCTATACAAGGTTATTATACATAAGGATATATAATAAAAAGTATTACTAATTTCCTGTGTGTTTTGTCACTTTGTCACTTTTACAGTTATGCCATAACTGTAAAACCTTGCAAATAAATGGTTTCTCGCAAGAATGTAAAGAATAACAAGACTTAAAAAATAAAAACAACAAACTCAAAGTGAAAATAAATAAAAATACCAAGATTACAGAATACCCCACAGAACAAACTTCTCAGTGGCTTTTATTCTATTTATTAAATATTAAAGGAGGAATTAAACTATACAAAACATTAGATATATTAATCCTTTGCTATATAGTTCATGCACAACAATGCTAGTGACTCATAAAAGACCTGAAAGCATATTTGGCAGGATTTTATCCTCAGAATCCTGTAACAACTCATTGTGCATCCTATGTTTATATTTGTGAAAGGACAAAAAAACCCCAAAATTTACCCTAGTACAGTTTATTAACTCAGCAGATTTTTCACTGATGGAAGAAGTGAGCCTTATATCTTGCATTATTATTATTGATTATATTATCATCTTATACTTAATATCACTTGCTTTAGCACTGACAGTGTGGTTAATAATACAGACAAACAAGCAAGAACTGTACTGCTGTAATTCTCCACTAAAGGTCAACTTTGAACTGCTGGTAGATTTTTACCTTCTCTACATGTTTATGCTTGAGTCAGGCCTTTGGGCAGTACAGGAGGTCAGGTAAAGATAAATGTTGGTTTGTCTGGTGTCAGTAACTAAGAGGCAATCACCTTGGCTTTAATCCTTCCCAGAGCCTTTGGAGGATATGGGAGGTGATGAGAAAAAAGTTCTTGATCCCTTCTTCTCAACCTCAGCCCCCTACCCAGCACTTACGAGGCAGCTGGAATCTGTGCACTGCCGTGGGCTTTTCACAAGCCCAGGATGAAGGGATGCCTCCTTTTCTGTTGATCGCTCCTGCTTCTGCCCTTCTCCTGTACCCAGCACACCCCTAAGGACACCAGTGCCACATTTTGAGTTGGAGGCAATTGGTCGAGATTCTTGAGCTTTTGTGAATAGAATTTCAATTACCACAGCTGTTAATGAGATGCACCCCATGTATATTTATTATTACCATTGAAAACCTGATACATTATATTAGAGTGAGACTAAAATTTTGTTTCTGTTGGCATGCCCATCACTTTTTTTCTTTTGTTTTTCTTATGCCTTCCACTCCAAAAATTTATATAAACTTTTGTGTTTCAAGGCCGATCTTCTCTGATCTCCTGTTCAATCATAGCACTTTTGATATTCATATGATACAATACAGACTGAGGACAGCTTTCTGTTTAAAAATTTCTACTGGCTGCATCTTCCTACAGTTTTGTTTACCATCTAACATCCTCAAAATTCTGTCTCTGGTTTCCCGAGTTACATCTCAACTGGGGATTTGATCTTGAAACACATATACAACTTTCTTTAATTTGCTAAAAGGAACTGTCTGTAGAACTGGCGTCAGTACTGTAAAATGTTCTGCAAATGCAGAGAGCAAGGCACATGGGATCTGGCTGTGACAGTACACTTTTGAAGTTATTGTTGATATAAATATTGTCTGTAACCAAAACACTAAATCAGATAATAAAAATAATGAGTGGTAGTATATTTCATCTCTTCTGCTGACAAATAATAATTAAAATGAATATTTTTCTTCTGGCATTTTAGCATATATTCTCCTGAAAATCTGAAATGATGGATAATTTCACTTTTGCTGCCTTTTTTTTTTTTAATAAAGCTTCTTCTCTCCTTGCATCTCTTTCTACAGTCCTTATCATCCCTCTTTTCATATAATACTCAAAAATGTCATCTCATGATAACATTTTGCTTGCCCTTTCAGCAGATAAATATCCTCTAAAGAAATCAAACCTATATTTCCAATTTCCCACTTTGAAATAATCAAGAACAGAAAATAATACAAAGAAACACTGCCATGATTTTTGTTCTTGAGCTCAAACCATCAAATTATCATTTGACCCATTTTAATAATTCAAAACTATATTTTTCTTTTAAACTTAAAATGTCAATTAAACGCTACCAGTTGTAATGATAGCTTACTGCCTTTGATGAAAATTATTCATTTAGAAATGCAGACTTATTTTTATGCATTTATTAATGATATCCTTTAAAAATTAATAAACAAAGGAGTATATTTAATACTTCCAAATACTAAAAGTGAAAAGTGCATCAGAGTATCAGTGTTGTCACTGAGAAAATCTGCAAAAAATCTGCATCGGGCCCGTAAAGTTAGACCAAGTGATTCTAGTCCTGCTTCATTCCTTATTTTAATGTCTGGAAGATATGGAAGAAACCTGCTTAAAGCACTACCTTTACAAATGGTAGAAGTCAGGGAGTTTTTGGGACAGCTGACAACTGCTGGCTCACTGTACAAAATACATCCTTCTAAAAATCTAGCTGGAAAAATAAAAGTGGATGGATGGAGCAGGGAAGGTTAAAGTTTGATTTAGAAATTAAAAAAAAAATAGAGAAAATAAGGAAGTCATCTACATATTTAAAAACAAAGTTATGGAAGACACAAAGAGAAACATATACAAATGGTCATTATTGTATCTCTTTCTATCTCCTCAATCCCAATTGACTTCACGTTCTTTTTTTTTTCATTTCCAACACCTCTGCAAAAAAAAGCAAAAAAGCCTTAAATCTTCTATGCATTTGGAGTATCTGACAATTGAAAAAAATGTCCAGTTTCAAAGTCTGAAGTGCATGGATGTACTAGACTTCATGATAACGTTTACGATGACTCCAACCAAGGCTGTTTCCTTGAAATGAAAAATAATGCAGAACACTCACAATGTTTTCATTTATCTCTTTCAGTTTACCTGCACACTGAAAGTCAGGATGTCAAATTATGAAAACCTTATGCCGAGTGACATGTGCACCAGTTCAGTATATCACTTCTTCCTTCTCATTTGTAAAAAACTTCTGATAAACAACTTGAATTGATTTTCAGGTAATGCAGATGCAAGCAGATACTATATTTAGCAAGAACTCCCTGTCCTAGACTCCCAGACTCTGAGATTGAAGCCAGGCCCAAGCTTATTCAAAGTGAGTACTGATAAACCACTGAATTAGTGGAAAATTAGAAATGCTTGTTTTAACACATTTTGATCCTTAACTCACTCAAACATAGGAAGGTAAAAGTTTTAATGTTTGGTTAGCATTTTGAAATCTGGACAGGAAAGAATGCATTGACAGTACCCAGAACCTTATCTAAAAAAGTGCAACCAGAGCCCTTCAGGTGGCCCTCCCAGGCTGCAGCACTGGGCTTCCTCTGTAATCAAGTACTTGCATAATCAGGCTGGGAAAGACATTTAAGTGACTGCATTCCAATGATTTAATGGGGCAGAGACTCCTAAATACTTCTGTGGGCAAGACCTCTAGTGCAGAGTCTGCCTAACCTTAGATATCACTAACTCTGCCCATTGACTTCATAGGCAGCCCTAGGGAGCAGGATGTCTGAAAGCTTACTGCTGTTTCAAATCTAAACCAGGTATGTAAAAGTAGATGCCCTGACTTTTGCTTCAGTGGTTATGATGAGATAATAGAAAAAGAAAGTAGTCTGGCTCCAATCTTCATTATGATTTTATGTAAATTATTTTAAGTAGGGATTCTTGCCCTCCAGTGCACAAGGATCCTGAAGTTGATCTACTTTTTAAAGATAGTTTAGGAAACTTTCAAAGATTTTGCAAGTAAACTTTATATTTGCTTGGAAATACATAGTGATGGTAGAGGGTGTGTCTTCCAGTATCATGAAAAGCACCTTTAAATACTTAGTGTTCTTTTATCTGAGAATTATTTATTCAGGTAAGATTTTTTGCAACATTTATAGGCTAATTGTCTATGTAGTTCCTATGAAATCTTATTCAATAGTCTCTAAAAAGGTCTGCCTAAATTAAAAAACAGAAAAGATTGTGGTGATGGATGCTAAGGAACAAAAATCAGGATGTATTAGCTCACACAGGATTTCACAGCCATTTCTACAGAACCCCACTCTTTGTACTGATTTTAGAGAATTTCTTCATAAAGGTAGATCCTTGAAATTTTCTCATGATTGTGCCTGAATGAGCTCTCAAATTACAAATATATGCATATCTACTAGAAAGCATTCTCCTGAGGCTGAAGTTCTGGCATCTGGCTTAGGAAGGGAAACCATAGAAAACAGAAATGATAGTCTTAAATCCTTAAAGGTTACTGTTCTCAGTAAGAAATCTCAGCTATTTACAGCACTAGGCACAAAAAAAGATACCAAACAGCTTCCCAATAGCTAAAATGAGTAACACATTGACATTAATTCCTTTTCCAGCAAATGGCTGAACCAAGTCAAAATGTCTATCACTTGACATATATAGATTTAATTTAATTTAAAACAAGGCTCATTGTATAAATGCATTGCACCTTCAAAGAGAAGCTTCCTCAAAATCATAGCATGAGAGCTTCCCATGGTTTCCATGGAAATGACCTTTCACTATTTCCATGGTAATGGATCTAGTTTTATATATTTCTCTTTTATCAGACTTTATTATACCAACAAAGCTACCATCCAGAATATAGTCCTTAACTTATGGATGTGAACTCACTGAGAGAAATTATCTGGCTCCCAAGCCCCATGGGCACACTAAGCTTTTGTATGTCTTTTTAGTACTGTGCAAGAGACTTTTGAGAAAGATCACCCATTGCAAATTGTCAGTGGAGAAATGCTGACATATTTTGCTCATTGCTATGTTTCTAAAGGAGTCTCTGGATTCACCTGCTGCAGTCTTTTCCAGACTGCTTCACTGCTCCCAAGGCAGAACAGCTGGAAAAAAACAGAATGAATTGAGAGCTCATAGTCTTTTATAAATTCCAGGCTGTTGATCATATCCTGCTGTGAAATAAATATTATCTAGGGCATTTATTGAAAATCTATAGGCCTTTGAAATTACTTGTTGATCTTTCTTCTAGAATTTATGAATTTATACTTGAAATTGTTTTTCTCTTCCCTGTTTCTTTTTTTTAATTGCTATGGTTATTGTTGTCACTGAAAGCCAAAATCTTCTTCATCCTGGAGACAAAGTGAATGGAAGCAGTGGATTTAAACATATAAAACTGAAAGCAACAGAACAATCAGTCCCCAGCATCCCTGACACATAAAGACACCAGCTATGGTGTTAAGTGCTTTTAGGTGTTATGGAGATGGAGCTTGGACAGGATGCTGCCACTAAGGTTCACAGATAAAAATCGATATATAATCCATATATACATTACTCCCTTTCCAGTAATGTTCCAGTAAGGTGCAATTTGGAAGGAAATTTTTAAAAAAATTCAGCTAAGGTTCTTCCATCCCTGTCACAAGATCTAGGGTTTAATAATAAAGTAAACCCCCTCCCATCCTGAAAAAGTAAACAAATTAAATCTGTGAGGAAACCTTTAGAGAAGTGCAAATCCCTCAGAGAACGAGAAAAACACATAAACCTGATTAAGCAATTTAGTCTGACTCATGTCTAATTGGTGATGATGCATAAGAAAGGAAGAATTCAAGGCTGTCATTCAGGTTTGAGTTTTCTGGGCTAGCCTTTAGAAAAATGCCAATTTTTAGAGTAAGTTAGACATGAGACAGACACAGGTGACTACAAGACAGTGTTTGCATGCAGCAAAGGTAAAAGAGCCATTTTCCAGCACGAAATTTAATTTTATGCTCTTTTTTTTTTTACTAAAAAATAGGTCAAAATAGTGCTCTTGCTCTTAGAAATGTCTTAACTCCTTTGTCTGCTTCAAAGAAGATAATGACGAGCATAAATATCAATTGTCATTAAGTAGTCAACTGGTATAAAAGAACATGTATTACTTTACATTACTGTTAAAGAATATCTAAAACGCTAGGATCATCAATTATGCTTTTTGTTAAGGTACTACAATGACAATGACTATCAAGGCTTCAGTCTGCTTTCACTGGAAACATTCCACTCCATTTAATTCTACTCCCTACACATTCCTAAATGAAGAGCACTGCAAGTAATGACTTTTATCCTATATATTGAACCCACAGCCTTGTCAGAGAAATATGGGGGCTGGAAATACTTAGACAGAAGACTCAAAAAAATATGGCATCTGAAAAAACTGACTTCATATAGCTTTAAATTTCTACAGGGTTCGTGTTTACACATGAGCTACTTACAGTTAGGGTTAAATTCATAGGACTGATTTTGGCCTCTTACTTCAGGATAAAATGAGATCAATCAATGCCCCCAAATTGTTTGTTTCTCTCCACTAACTGTAACGGGTGTCTAGGTGATTAGATCATTCAGTCAAATGAATTTAATCCAAGATAATTGCAGGCAACTGACAGTACTAAAGGACAGCACTTATTTTTCTGGAAGCAATTCTCTTACACAGCATTTTTGTGTCACTAGCCCTTTAGAGAAAATGCTTAAGAAAGTTTCTGAAATTATTTTTCTTAGTGAAGTTCATATCTTTATTGATAATTATAGATTTTAAATTTTATCTCTTTTTTTTTGTCCCCTCAAAATTCTTGAAATAGTCCTGTTTAAAGAAGGCTCAAAGCCTTTACTTATGTGAAGTATTTGCTTTTGGCAACCAGCTTTTTTGGGATATGGATTAGTTTTTTCACTTAAATAATGGTGATTTCCCATTTATTTCCACTGTAGCTTGACATTCTTGTCACACTTACAAAGACAGACTACCTAATTTCTTGTCATGATCTATAGCAAAGATGTTTACAATGGTACCTATAAAAGCATTTGGATCAGGACAGTAATATACTGCTTCTGTTTCTAAAGGTATAACTAAATTATGTCAACATTTGCTTCCAACAAGGTAATACTCTGTCATTCTGATCAAGAACTACATCAGCAAAAGAAATAAAGAAATTATCTAAGAAAGAATATTAATTAGAAAATAAAAAAATCAGTAATTTTGCAAGTCTGGAGAGACTAGGTCAGCGCAAGGGAAGACAAAAAAAACCCCAAAAAAACTAAAACTCACAAAAAAGCCATGTCAAAAAACTTTGAAAAATAAAGCATAAAAACACAGAAGCACAGAGACTTAACACTGTCAAAGCTTTATTACTGTACCCGTGTGGTATGCTGGTATGTCACCACAGAGACATAAGTGTCCTCTCAGAGACTTCTATAAAAGGAAGCACATCAATGGCAGAAATAATTGACTTGAAAGTACACCTGGAGATAAATACAAAGTGTACTGGTTTTGTAAAATGATGTCTCAAAGTTCTGTCATTGAAGCACACACAACTGTAGCTCCTTCCACCTCTATCTCCCATGAAGGACAGAGCAGCGACATTCCTGTCTGCAAACAAAAAATTGCATTGGTTCTGCAAGCGGGCCCTGTGGTTACCCTCTCTTACCAAGGAATGCATGGCTTTCTGGCATGAAATGAGGTTTGCTTCTGTGATCTCTGAACAAGCCTTTGGAAAGGCCAGTTAGTAGAAGCTGGAGAAGGAAAATATTTTCCAAACCACCCATAATGCCAGGTATATTGTTCTGTACTGTCAGACCGAAAAAGTAATATTTCTGACAGCAAAATGAGCTCTTACATTATTTTGCAATTAATGTATGTTCTAAATGATAGATTGTGTTTCAAGTATTTAGCATTAAAATAAAAAACTAAAGGCAAAAGGACGGATGATGTGACACTTCTGGAATTGGATTCACTGGTATAATCTTCTACACTCTGTTTTCTGATCCATCTAAATAGCTTTGTAGCTGGTTAAAGCATGCTCTGTACCTCCCAACTGTAGGAACTGTCATAGACATTTGGATTCAGAGAAGGATTATGTTCTCCACCTTTTTAATTAACATCTTTCTGGCCATAGTGAAAGCAATACTTGAGCAATTTCCGTTTAACATTTCCCATCTATCTGAATTCTAATCCACTCATTCCTTTTGATAAGACATTGAGCAGTGACCTGAAAATAGTGTTGCAAAAGAAGTTTGAGAAAGAATCTCAAGGCAGGAGAGAAAAGCTGCAAGGTTAAAGATATGATAACCACTGGTTACTAATTTAAACTGCTAATGGTCTAATGGAGCTGGGGCTAAGACTTCCATCGATTAGCTGAGGTTCGCAAAACATTCACTCCCAAATATAACTTGCTGTATATAGTTACATTTACAAGGCAAACAAGCTAAAAAAAGAAGAGCAACTCTGCCACACAGTAGTGGCAATGAACGCAATAGCTGTGAAGCTCTGTGATGGGATATGACATGCATTTCTCCATAAATTTACATTTTAAACTTTTAATGAAAGCATATTGTCAGGGAATGCCAAGCCCACTATGTGTTTTCCCTTTGCAGTGCAGTGACAGGATCCCACTTCATGTTGCAAACAAGAAAACATTTTGTATTAAATGGGGAGTGAATATGCAAAAATGAAATTGAACAAGTTCCTACAGCAAATCGGCTCCCCATCAAAAATCTAAGGGAAGAGTTTTTTCAAAGACAAACTCATTTTACTCCTTTTCTTATGAAGCAGGTCCTTATCAGATGTTTAAATGCTCGTTTTGGGAAATTTTCTTTGTCTTCAAGGAAGCTTCAAAGATGCTAGAGCACTTCCGAAACTTCATCATCAAAATAATCTCTTCTATTAAGAAAATAAAGTTGGAATTAATTCATGCATGTAGAAATAACTGGCTGAGTCAGATTGTTAAATGCTTTTTAACATCTAACTTCATGGATTGATGGCATCACTTGATGTACAAAAAATCTGAAAAAAACTTTAAAAATGTAACATTCATAAGATCAAAAGAAGATGTAATTTAGAACTCTTTCTGTAGGGTATTGTTTTTGAGTTTATCTGTGTTCAAAAACTAATTAAATTGTCTCCCTAGATCCATAATAAACTCTTTGTCTTTTTTTCCTCTGATGATGGCTATCAATTATGAGATTTTAGTTTATTTTAGCCATAATCTGGCTCCTACTGGGATTAAAAAAAGGCATGTTGTTTTTACCACCATTTTACCAAGTTATAACAGTATTATAATGCTTCATTAAACGAAATTTAGGATGGGACTTCTGCCTATGGACCCCACGGATAATGTTTCTGTCACTGACATCAAATTATTTAAAAATGAATGCAGTATCCCTCAACCTCAGATAAAGTCAGATTCTGCACAAGGGGAATCCACCCATCCAACACTGGATGACACAACCTCTGGCACACCAAGCAGCACTTACAAGTGCACTGTCCAATACTGAGACTAACAGGCTCCTTTCAGATTTAGCTGCCAGCTAATATGGGCCTGGGTTACCCAATCAGGTTCCAGATTAGTCAAATAATATTTTGGCAGTAGTATTGCAATAAAAAGATTCATAATTCATAATGGAAAAGGTGATGATGTGAACCTTAGCAAAAAGACAAAGCCGTACATCAGGAGACAATTATGGGCACCAAGTACAGCAAGCCAAGCAGGTGATGACTATCATCAAACCTGTCAACAGGCAGTGTGCCGACTTGCAATGCTGATGACAGTGAGTGTTTTGTTTATTCTGTTGTGAGTAATGTTGGTGTGCTATTTCTGGTCTCTGGCTATATTTGCAAGAAAAGTGCAGGATCCTACCTCCTTTTGGTCATCAGTGTTTCCTCAGACGCGAATACTTGAACATCCGTTCCCATTTCAAGAATTAAAAGTGAAAATGTTTCTCATTTGGAGTATCAGTGCTTCACCGTAATTGAGTGTTGAGTTAGCCCCATAGCAGATCTTTAATGAGATAAATGTTATTACAGACTGTTAAAAAATAGTTGAGTGTGGTGAAACTATCTCTCTGCAGAGATCTGAGGGCTCTCTTTAGAGCCTGAGTTTCAGATTCTTTTCGAAGACAATTCAAAACTGTTCTTCGTTCTTTAAAGGAGGAGTCACTCAGAAAGAAAGATCTGATATTCTGCACGAATAGCACCATTAAAGTTAACGCATTTTGTAAGTAAAGTATTCAGCTGAGTATTATCTGCCATTAAGATAATTAGGTCTAATTTTGCCTTGGACCTTAGTTGAAGCTTTGCAGTGGGAAATAATTTCTAGAAGTTTTACCTATTTAAACAGACAAGTTAAATAGGGGATTTTGAAAGACATTTCTAGCTCATTCTCAAATCAGATTTACTTGACATCAGAATTACATTTTTAATGTGCAAAACTCTAGCTAACCATAGTTAAGGAGCTATATTGGGATTTCTGAATGGAAACGATCAAACTATATATGTCTTCAGATATGCAGATATGCAGTGCCAGTGAAAGCATCTTGGAAAATTACTATCTCATGATAATAGAGGTATGGTACACGGAGTTGTCAAACATGTAAAAGAAGTGACCTAAAACTGTGCCCCTAGCAATTTTCACACTGACGATGTTAAATGCTTTTTTAAGATCTCATCTAAAAAACTAGAAGCCAAATCCTCTTTTGAGTACGTAAACAGCCAAACAGTAGTCCATTTCATGGGGAATAAGACTGTTTTGTCCTCAAAAGAAAAATTATACCATCCTCTTGCTTAACCTTTTTAGTCATTGCTAAACATATGGTTAAATAAAAACTTCTGTATCTGAGCAAAACAATTGTCACTGTTTTTGATGATGAAGAAGGTCAGACGTGAAAAAATAATTGTTATTCCAAGCTTCACAGAGCTCAATTACCTCTCTACTCAGGCAAATTCCCCATTGATGCCACCAGCATTTTTACCTTCATTACTACTGAATCATCCAATAATAACATTAAAAATAAAAGACATGGAATTTCAGACTAAAACTGAAAGCTTGCAATAGATTTGACTCTGTACTGTACCACTGCATCTTTCTCCAGTATTGCCATATTTACTTTTGTTTTCATTGGGAGCTATAAAACATATTTTTTGGATATTCTAAAATAAGCATGTTTTTCTCTACGTTTTCATCTATGTTTTCCCCACTATTTCATCTGATTTATTCTGTATTGTCTCCTGGTTTGGGCTGATATACAAATTGAGATATATTTTATCTCACCCTTGTAGTCCAATACGTTCTTGAACCCACACTGAATCTCCAGAAGAAATTACAGAAGTGCCAGGAGACACTGTTTTCAATGGAGTAGTCTAATTTACTCTGAAGTAAATGGAATTACAGTACTTTGTGACAGGGCACACCTGATTTAAATCATGGTGGTGTTAAATACAGATTTACACATATTTGAGGAACATGGAACTTAATCAAGATACTAGTTTGAAAGGATTTGAACAAGAAAATTCAACACAAAGCCTCAACATT
This sequence comes from Luscinia megarhynchos, assembly GCA_034336665.1. Classification (NCBI taxonomy): domain Eukaryota; kingdom Metazoa; phylum Chordata; class Aves; order Passeriformes; family Muscicapidae; genus Luscinia; species Luscinia megarhynchos. Next base: position 52,243,356 of record JAPFBE010000003.1, on the reverse strand, counting down.
GTACAAAAGAACTTCTGAAACTTTATTGTGAATTTTAAAGTACATTAAGAAAGGATCTTATCCTTCATATCATTAATTAAAAATAAATTTAAAGAAATCCACATACTAGTAGTTTGAGCAAAGTTCAGTACAGACTTTTTGAAGTCACAATATATACATTGCATGAGAGTGCAATAAGCTTCCAATTACATTAGGTATATATTTCTAAAATAAAGAGCTTTGATTTGACATGTGTGAGAGGCATATTGTTTACAATGAAAACATTTTACAAAATATAGCAAAGGAAAAATGGAACTTAATACATGTTGAATGTACAACTACTTTATATTTTTTTTAGGTAATTCTTTACTCAAAGTGTACAAAAGTCCATTTTTAAAGGACACCTGTTCATTTGCACTGTCCAATACTGATTAAAAATTATAGTTTTAAAGATTCATTACTATACATATCAGTGAATTCTTACTCAACTCCATAGCCACTACAATGAAGAAAATATTACAGAATCATTGACAGCATCTTCTCTCCTAAACTATGCATAGATAAATACATAGCATGGTGCCTATTACTACAATAAAAGTGAAACATTTCACCTGATTTTTGCAACTATTCCTCGCATAAATATAATGTATTGTATATATATATTAGTTTATTTAACAATCAACTGATTGCTTATTTTAACACTCAGTAACATACAGAATCACATACACTGCTATCCTTAAATATTTTCCACTCTGTAGTGGCTCATAAGATTCAAAAAATCAACACTGTAAATTTGTAATTCGCAACCTGGGGAAAGAATATCCCTCAGATGTACTGATACTACTTATACAAGTTAAACCGTATTATGAATCCATAGTGTCCACCTGCAAAATACATAACAGGAGTAATATAGTATACTGTGGCTACTAACTACTGCATAATCATTATATAGGAAATCGTCACATCAACTGTTTTACATTTATGATTACTCATTACATTATATCACACACAGAGCAAAACTTTCCCAACAGATGGATCTCCTTTTCTACAGTTTTTCATGTTCTAGAGAAAAATCATCACACAGTGACAATGTTATGTCTGGAGAAGTATGCAAAATGTGTTTCCTTTTTCAGGACAAAAGAGTAAGCAGTAAACTACTAATTATTTTGCAATCAGGATGTAAAATTAAACCTTTAAAGAGAAAGCCAAGTTTTCAGCACTGCAACTAAAGAAATTGTGTGCTGGGGGTGTGAGACTGTCACTCAAAACTGTGTGAAAAGCATACCAGAAAATTAGTTAGCCAATAATGAATGAAAAGTTGCACTTTCCTTTCAACCAGAACACAGTAGGGTTATGTGATTTGTGTCCAACCACTCTGCAATGTGTTATCTGAATAGCTCAAAGTATTTGCAAAGGACAAGACAGCTTTGCATTCATTATTGCTGAATAAAAGGAATATGCTGAAATGTGTAATGACCGATGGTGGATTTTTAACCACCACCAAGGATGTCTGGGACATTAAGATTTGCAGAAGAGAGTACGTTTTTCCTTTTCAGAGTGGACAAAACTCATCCTACATGGATTTGCAAAAATCCACGGTTCATGGATTTGCTTACCTACTTTCTCTTTTAACCAAAGTTAAAATTAAGTATCTTGTACCAAAGAGCTTCACTGCCTTTTCTGTCTCTTCTGCAGGGAAAAAAGTACTCTCTGTCTGAAAACACTATCTATACCAGTGATCACTTGGAGAACAGAAATTGCAGTTCAGATGCAAATCACTTTGGGCTACTCACCCTGGAACCCCTCTTTGTTTTTTCCTGCTAAATGTAGTAGACTAGGCTTTCAGCTGTCATCATTGTTAACAGCAGGAAGAAATACCAATAATTTTGCAGATCCACGTGACGTTTCTCATGTTTTTCCTGTCCCCTACGCCACCAGAAACTTCATGGTGACAAGCTATCAAAGCATACGCACCATGATTTTGCCTGATATCCATTCAAGAAGAGCACAGCAAGCCCACTGACTACAACCATGCTACACCTGCCTGCCCACCACACACAGAAGCACACAGGTGAGATCCAACTGCCTTGGGAACCTTGGCAATGAAAACAAGAAATCCCTGGTGTCGCTTCTGGAGACAAGACAGGTTTAATGGTGTGCTGAGAGCCTGTATTTAAGACTTCCTATTTAAAAAAAAAACCCAAACAAACAAAAAACTCCAAACCAAAAACCAGAAGCTTTACCAGTCAGAAACTTCTCCAGAATTACTGCATTTGAGTGTCACTTCAGGTTAAAAAGAAATCTTTTGGCTTACATTATGTGGCACATTTTTTTCTCTATTTCTGTTTTAAAGACACAAAATAGCCCACCCCTTCCTTTGATATTTTCAGAGAGAATAACTGAAGCCTTCCAGGGTCCTTGACAGCTTAAGTATACAGTTGGAATAGTTGACAATTACATTAGCTTTTCCCAGTGTGCAGAAAGGATGGCTAATGGAATTAATGAATCGTTTGCTGTTCCACTAGTCAAAAGTCTAAATAACAACATGACCTTCAGTCAATGCTGCTGAAGAAACATTTCCTTAAACAATTCATAATCAATGAGAGATGGCCTCAGATTGCAACTGTGTGTATGTGATTTCTCTTCTTTAATTTACTGTTTCTTGTGTAGACTTAAAAAGTTTAACTGTTTGCACCAGTTGTATTTTCCCTAACAGGAAACACTCCAAACAGGGAGGAAAAGAAAAGTACCATGCTCTAAAGGTTAAGTCAGCTACTGTGAACACAACATCAAGCTAAAATTTCCATGAAGCCAAAAAAATGCTCTCAAGTTTATCTTTTTCCTAGAGAGGTAATAAACAATGTTTATTCTATATTATGTTCCTTTTCAAAGAAAATAGGGTTTTAAAAATAAAGATGAATAATTCTCTTCTTTCTTCTCCTTGTTTCTATTTCATGTAAAATCCACTGCCACCTGTGGTGGGATTTTTGGTTTAAATCAGTGTGAAAAGAAATCAAGTATCTGTCAACAAACTGCTGTGTTTCGAACTGCTCATATTTCACAGTGCTAAACATTTTATTAAAAAGCATTAATATCCCGTAAGAACTCAGGGCTAGGATTGCTAATGTTTTGAAATGGTATTAATCAGAGGGATAGTGAGAGTTAGTTAACATCAGGTCAGCATATGAATGCAGACTGCAAACCAATTTTTATGTGTTTTGGGTTTTTTTAAAGTTCTAAAGCTGAAAACAGTCTTCCTGAACAGGAACTGTATTCCTTAATTATCTTTGAAGAGAAGGGTTGGACTAACCCTACATTTTTAATCTTTTTTAGGATTTAGTTTATCTGGATAAGAGGTTATGGTGGAGTAAAAAATGATTTAGTACAGTGCCTACAATCCACTGATGCTTAATATAGTTGATCATCAAAATACTTAAAATGATAGTATTAAGTGATTTATGCAGTTGATGACATGAATGTTTATGACAGCCTTAGCCTCATAGTTGCATCTGCTTGACTTTCACCCACTTTATTTGAAGACATGCATGTGTAAAGATCAGTAGCAATTGCCAATTTGCCTGATGTACCACATCAGGATACAAAAGCTGCTACAGATTTTCCCCCTCAGGTGCAATTTTGTCATACTCCATTAATCCTTTCAATCCTCCCCCAATTCTGTGGACTTGTTATTTAGTAATCCCTGATTGTTATGGTGGAGAAACATTAGAAAGTCTCTGCTGTCCGCAAGGCAGAAAATTACAATGGTCGTCTATTAAATTTGGCTCTCACAGTGCCCCCTCGGATCAAGCCTGCTTGTAACAAACACAACAAGTAGCCATAATGTCAGGACAAATTATCACCGATATCCAAAATGTAAATTTTAAACTAACTTTGTGTCTCACAATGTCACCTCTTCAGCACCCAGACAAAGGCTGTATTTTTAAGGAGGGAGAGAAAAATCTTAAATCAACACATCACATATCTTAACTTCATTCACTTATGCATGTCAGGTCTTCAGTTTTCAACTCCCAACCAGGAACTCTCTCACATGATTGCAACCCATTGTGCAACTGAACAACTTGGCTTTCTCCCATTTGAGTCAGTTAAAGAGAGATTACTGGGAGCATTCCTTTCCAGGGCTGCTCTCGTTAAATACAAGATTCTCCACAAACACTAGTGTTTTTCTTTTTAATTCAACATTTTTTACACTGCAAAGTAATCTATCTGTCTCGATATTCTTTCTCTCATATGCACATGCAAGCAGCTGCAAGATTTCTACCTCTGATCATGTATATCTCTATCTTATTTTTCCCATATAGACAGAAGTAAAAATTATCTATTTTTTAGGAAAAAAAAAAAAAATCCCCAGGCTTTCATCAGCTTGATTAATTTAAAGCTGTAAACCTTGGTTTAATTTTACTGACGTGAAAAAGTAACAGCTACGAGGTTCCAGTCAGGATTTGTGATTGATTATCTAGTGAAGCCTAAACAAACAAAAGCTTGTTTGCTTATTAGTTGCATTAAGATGTTTAGTGACATACACAACCACAATCTCCAACTAAGAAAAAAACTGACTAAACATTTAGATTTTTTATTTCTGAAAAAATTGAAAATAAACAAGTAAATAAATTTAAAAACAAGCAAACAAAAACAAATAGCCAAAGCTTCACCATCAACCACAAAATAGAGGAAATGTTAAAATAAAGCTCTTCTTAGGTAACTGAGATATTTATTGTTGTAGCATTTAATTTCTCAGATCTGACGTGTTTTTTGCACTACTATCTCATCCTTCAGGAATTCAGAAAGATCTTATCCTTTCTAATGTAGCTTTAGCCACAAGTGTGATTACATGATCTATATGCTTACCACCCATCACTTATGTATCTCAGCATACTGTTGCATAAATCATTCTTACTCACCCATGGGTACAGTGTATCCTGCCTCCAGACCACTGACTAGTTTTGTTTGTTTTGATGTACACAGAGCATAAGGTGTGGAAAGTTTTGTGCAGAAGGATCGTATTTAAGCTTGGAGAGACTACTGAAGCCTAACCCAAACAACACACTGAAAGAAAAAACAAAATAATTTTGTACTGATAGTTTTAAAAATAATTGAGATTTTGAATTCCAACATTTACAATACAATCAGAAATTGTCTACAGTGATACTAGCTTGCAACACTGTTGAAAACAGCAGGATACTCTTATGGTAAAACACTTAAAAGACTCAACAAATTTTGTTTAAGAAATCTTAATGCATGCTGAGCAATTTTACAATTCAATATCTGACAGAGAAATTTAAGTTAAACAGAAGGCTTAGGTGTCTAATTGTGACCCTCGCAACTCTTTAAAGGTCATACGAGCAGTAGCAGATACCAAGGACTGCAAAACCCGTTATACCAGTCTGCACTGCTGCCTACATTAGCCCAATGGACACTGACACGTGGACTTTGCCCACAGAGAAGCCTACTCACAGCACAGGCAGAACCCAGCCATGCCACAACCAGTGTACAACCCAAACTGGTGGCAAGGAGTCTATCTTCTAGCACAGTGCAACAGTTCTACACACCTATACACGGAAATTGCACCTGACAGCTCACTCTCAGTGTCAGCATGGTGTTTCCCCAACTGAAACCTTGCAAATACCTGCCCAGATCCCATAGGACCAAAGGTTCATGTAGTTGCAATGCTGAGGACTTCCACATCCAGAAACGAATAGTAAAATGCATCTAACCCAAATGGAATCAGAATTACCCGTGTTGAGGTGCCTCATGATCTCCTCCAGTTAGAAACTCTCTCCAATCATATTGTTTATGCCTTAGCTATGTCTACGTGTTTTTGTTCTGATTTAGACTGTAAGCAACAGGGATTCAGACAGGGAACTGCTTGCTAAGGAGGAACCTGGGAGTTACAAATTGTTCATCTTGTCTGTCTCCTGTCATGCTTTTGTTTAAAGGCATTCCTACAGAATGCATTCACTTTTGATGCATATATGCCATAGGTCTATGTGGGAGAAGCTTCACATTGATTTGGACTGCAATTGCACTGGATTTTCAGTTAGTTCATTGTAACATTTGGCATGTGTTTTTAACCTGTAAAATAAACCTTCAAATGTCATGAAATTAGATCTTCACCTGTTTTCATAAACAGAGATTGTCCAGTACTGTATGAGGACTTGGTTAACTTCTCAACTGGACAAGGTGAAGTACTTCTGGGTTATTCACAACCAAAGTAAAGTTGGTCTTCATAAAAACTGATGAAAATTACTTTGAATTTCCTTCTGATGACTCTTTAGCTATTAAATACACAGCAGTGCATGTTCGTTAGACAGCATGAAAAATGTACCTTTGGCCACCATCATGTCCTCTCTCTGAAGTAGAATCCTAGTACTTCAATAGGTATATGTAATCCTGTACATAAAAGCACATGTATATATATGTTCTCATATCTATACATGCACATGCTCAGTCACAAGGTAACATGATGGCTGGCTTCTTATTCTCCTTGCTTAAATTATTTAGGCCCAACTAAACTAATACAACCAAAATAACTAGAAAACCTATAACAGCCAATCAACTTAAATTAATAGAACTAACCAACCAAAATTAAATTAAATAATTAGCACTAAAGTAAGCAGCTAAAAGATACTATTCACTATTACACACTAAAAGAATCATGACTTTGAGATGGTGACACAGTATGAAACTTCATCAAAGAGGCCAGTTCATGGAGTTTCTCCTTGCACAAAACAGCATCTACCTCTTAAAGTTTAAGAATGCCTTGCCATTTTTGTTTTGGTTTTGAGTTGGGTTTTTTTTCAGATTAGTGACTGTCATCACTAATGTTTCCATTTAAAATATTCTAACCTCCAGATTAAATCTCCTTTCAAGTGCACTAGCAGACAACACCCTTAGGATTTAGCGTGAGGCAAAAGTGTAGGCTTTTCAAAAGCACTCTATAAAATGTAAAATTCCCAGAGATTTTAATGCAAATCTTTTGCTAACCCTTAACTCTTCTGATAAAAATTTTATCCTCTGTGAACTTAAAGGTTTCGTTGTGTTGTGCACAAAGCCAGTACAGCTACTTTTAGGTCAAATATTAGACATAGTCAAGTTTTCTTAAAACAAGTCCAAGCAGGTAAGACTATCACTGCTACCTTCGGAAGTGAAAGCGAAATTGTAAAATAATAATGATCATCTTCAAACAAACAAAGGCAAAGTCAAATCGGAAGCAGTTTAATATTCACCTTCAACAAGAAGAAGATGTTAATTTCCAGCTGTTTCCATTTTTAATTGATGATTTTTCTGCGGTGTGTGAAAGCCAGCCAATTTTCTTCAGAAAAGTGCTTCTTTTTGCTTAACTTGGTAAGAACTACATTCTTATTGGTCTACTGCACCATGGGGAAGGGATAAAATATGAAAGCAAGGATTTCTTTATTCTAGCCAGGAAAATTAACTGTTAAGCTCAGTGGGGGCAGAAACAAAGGTGGCATTTAGATATAACTAATTTAGTATCTAACCAAAGCAGAGCCCTCTTGGAGAAGAAAGAGACCAAGGGAATGCAAAATTGTACATGAATTATTTCTGAGTCAATTCCTATAAAAGCAGAAGAACTTTCTTTTAATGCTCAAATGGATTACACACTTTCTTTTAAAATATGCACATTGTTCACAATTTTTAAAGATCGTTTAATGAGCAACTACTGCTAAGAAAGAAAGAATATTCTTTCTTTTTTTTGATACAATAAAGTGCAAGGATCATCTGGAGGTGAGGCCTGGACTGCTTTACTAAAACACAGATTGTAGGACAGATCCTCAGCTGATATGGAATAGCTCTGTTTAGTTTATTGTTCAATTAGAATGCAATGTAACTATGATTACAGATTGCTTGCATTACCATATGTTAATAAAATAGCAAACATTATTTGCAAATTTTGTTCTTTGCTTTGTTTTGGCTCCTTTTAATTGCTTGGATTTTATTTAATTGTAAAGAGTGTATTTTGAGGGGATAAATTCTCACTTGTACTGTCAGACCAGGCTAATCATTCTCTACTTAGCTTATTTCTAAAGACCTAAGATTTTGCTTGAAAAGGGGCTTAGACGCAATTGATTTGTGTTCATTAATCCATAAACATTTGATTTCAAATCAGATTGCCAGCAGACATAACCTCTCTGCATTGCTACAACAGAGACTTGATTTGATTAATCAAACAGCTCTGATTCACTAGATTGTCTACAGAACAGTTGTCCCTGACAATACTATGCAAATAGCTGCTGATGTGGCACTGGCATCCCAGATTTCTAAAACTGCTGTTTTCCTTCATTAACACATCAACACTTTAATTTAATTTTATTCTTCTATATAAGAATATGTATATTCTTCTGCATAGGATGTACATAGTTTTTAACCTGTGTTCTACCATTTGCTTTGAAAATAAGTATCACCTATAAGACTTTATTTCTCTATACCTTAGTTTACCCTGAACTGAAAGAGCAATATTGATATTTCTGTATTCTATAACACCTAAAAGTATAGAAACAATAATATATATACTTCTATGTACGCCACTATAAATAATCTTTTAAAAATTTATTTTTCAGGAGCTATGCAACAATATATCATGTAAGTATTTTGCCTGTTCTGTTTTAAAGAGCTGTCATTGATACAGAACTAAATGCATTGTTATGGGGTACAGGAAATCTTTCTATTTTAAAAACCCAAACCCAAGTATACTAATTAGATCTACATATTTAATACTGGTTGTTGATAAAATGGCACAAGCCAGTAACATGCAACAGATGTATGATTCACTTCCTAACAGATAATGGTTACTCCACAGGTGTATCTGCTCTTTCTCCTGGGAAATAAAGGTGAAAAAAAAAAAAGTAGGCCTGCAGTCAAGGTAAGAGAGAAGAGTAAGAATACTTTTGCTACATTTGGTTATGTAGGAAAAAAGTAGGAAGAGAAGCTAAAGTGCCTTAAGGAAGCAGAAAAGCGAACCCTGTAGTATCAGTTAAAAAAAAAACAAAACAGAACAGGGGGTCACAAAATTTTAATGAATAGATTTCTAAAAAGTTACAATTTCCAAGCCCCAGAAGAAAAAACTTCATGGACTTCGAAGTTCAAGAAGAATCATGGACAGAAGTCTTTAGGGGAAGCAATAAAAAACTGTGAAGAAGCAAGTACCTACTTTTTTCCAGCGGTGCCTTAAATATTGCAGTTCCCAAGTGAAGGCTGATGCTATCAACTGGTTCACCCTGCTGGTTGACCCTGAGGAGCACTATGTAACCACCCACCTATAAAGATCCATGTGAACCTACCAAGACTTTTGCTTTTCAGGAAAAAAATATTCTTAAATAAAATGGTCAGTTGTTCAGTATTCTGTCAAATAAACGCATTAGCTCAGAACAAGCAAGAAACCTCAGCCATCCTATGCTGACTCTGCCAAAGTGCAGATTGGTTAGATTACGTTATTTCTCATCTTCTCTTCGAAACAATCTGTTACTTCTAATGATTCAGAGAACTGAAGGATGGACCTTCTGGTATGATATTAGACTAAACCCACCATATTGTTTTGGTAAGCTTCTTAACAAGTACTTCTGTATATTAAACTGCGTATTGCAAGACAAATTAGCTTATAAGCATTCAGTGTACATGCAGCCTCCCTGCATTCAACAAGTGATAAAATTATAAACTAGATCACTCATAGGGTTACTGACAGTGTATTTATGTTTCATAATTTATATGTATTAAAATAAAAAATACGTATTCTAATACTAGCATCAGTTACTTGTTTATGATTTGTGCTAGATTTTTCTTGCTGAAGTTTTACAGCATTTTGAAACACAGTGTGTGTAATTGCTTAAAGAATTACAGAACAATTGCTGATTTCTATTCAGATTTTTGGCAGAGATTGAAGTGCCAGTACAAGTGGAAAAAATAATTTGTTTTTAGAAATAAAAAGGTGCAACCCTTTTCAATACTACACTGGCAGAAATATGGGCAACTTTTACAGGGAAAATGAAGCAAAATGTGAGGAAAAAAGTTTGGAGGAAGAAGTTCTCAAGGAGGGTAGAGGAGGGGGAAAGACCCTCTTCACAACTCTAGAAGTAGCTAGCCTTCCTACATTAGCAATTTGATTCAAAACTGGGATGTGGTCAAAAGTGAAACTTCTTTTAGAATTTCAGCTACTCTCAACTGGACTTTTTCCCAGCATGCAGATTAGGATAATACCCTGTCTGTGTGAAAAAGAAAGGTCCACGACTCCAAACAGCAGGAGTGCTGAAGTCAAAATAGTATTGCTTGACAGTACTGAATAAGGAAGTCTGAATGTTGCACTTACTTATTTTTGTTTTTATTAACAGGAAAGATGTGCCCCATCATACACTTGTCTTCATTCCAAGCATCTATCACCTGATTTTGTGTATGATGTTATATTGCTTAAAGATGATTCTCACAGCCTGAGCTTAAAATAAAAAAGTTTCAACTCAATTGAAATGCAAAGACAAAATACTGCATTCCTCTCCCAGCTGAGCTTTTATTTAATGTGCCAGATTAAGAAGCTTGCTCTACTTTACTAGATCAGAGTCAACACAGTTTGTCCAAGAAACTCAGAGATAAGGGGGAAACAGTTCTTAATCAGGCAAAATTCTCAATAAAATAAATGGGCACTTTGCCCAAGTATGTTCTGCAGAATCTAAAATCGTTATGTTTGCCTCAGCTCTGTCTGAAAAAGTGGACTGCTGCTTTTATACCTATATTTTGGGACAGCTAACTCAATACAGAAGAGAATAAAACAAACTTCTCCCTTCCTGATGTCGGTTTTTATCACGCTTTAATCAACTAGGAATTCCCTGAAGAAAATTCACACAGCAAGTTGGAACAGCATAATCTGAAGCTCCAGTGGGTTTGGATTAAGTACAAGGCATTTTATCATTGTGTTAAACTACTTTAAAATATCACAGACCCATGGATTAGAAATGTGTTAATTTTTTTCCCCCGTGATTAAAAAATAACATCTATTTTATAACTTTACAAGGTCCTGTTGAGGGCACAGACTACCATAACAACTACACTCAGAAGTACTTAATTTCTTAAAACAGTGGATGTTATCTGATTTGCATATTCAACTGTTTTCATCAGTATCTGCCTCAGTTTTTTTCTGTTAATTTCATGCTGTCCTGCTGTTCTTAGTATGTATCACAGATACTAAAACCTGAAACTCAAGTTACATAACTTGGATTTTTTTTCAGAAATGTTTATCTTTAGACAATATTAAAAAATGTTGTCTATATGCATAAGTAGCTCAAAAGTGGCCATGACAGAAAGTGTCTGTGTAGTATCAGAGATTATTTCAATGGGCTTAAAACTACTCTCTGCAAACCACCCTGCAAACAAAGTAACTCAAGAAGTCAGAGCTACGTATTTGGTACACAGCCATAGTAGAGCTACACCTATAAAAGTGGCAGCTTGGCAGCTCAGTGGTTAAACTGGTAATTGTGAAAAGTGTTTTAGCTTCAGCTTCTGTAATTCTTGCTATTTAAAGTGAATTACTGCTTCTTGTTTAAACCCAGCTATTACTCAAGAAGCTGCAAGAGAAGGATGGGTGCCACAGGACAGAAAAAAATGTTAGAGATCTCTGCATCTCCTTCAGCCTGTTTGTGGGAGGAAGTAGGAGGGATTATCAAAGAAACATGAGGAGAAAGATTCAACCCTTGATTGCAAATAAAACCATCAGGGAAACAGTTGTGATTTCACAAATAGAAAATTAATGAATATAAAATAAGAAATGGGTTCAGATAGCCTTTACATGCAGCCCTAACCTAGGGAAAAAAAATAACTTGGGAGCAAATTATATTAGCATCTTTTTGGCATTTGTCCATGACTATAAAATGGCATTAATATAAATGTGACTCAGACTTGAGATCCCTGGTCACTATTGCAGCCAAGAGCCTAAGTATATGAAATCTCCTTGGCTCTGCTAAAGCACTAGTGCTAAATTCTGGGAAATGGTAACACTGATTCATCTCAAAACAGTCTATATATAACAGCAAGACTAGGCACACATAAAATTATGCACTATCTTGCCCCAAGGTTAGCAACATATTCCTAGTAGAAGGAAGAATGTTATTTTCATTCCCTGTAATCATGTGATAAATAGCTGTAGGGCAGATTCAGCAAGATCTCGAAGGTTATGATTTTACAATATAATGAATGTATGTCTAGCTCTCTGCCACCTGAAAAAGCAGCAAAACAAAGCAGGACTTGTCAGTATTTTGCTTATGGCAGAAATCAGACATTGTCCAGAACCCTTTATGAGACACAATGCTACTTCTTAACTAGTTTGATTACAACATTCACTCCAATACTTCAACAGCTCAGCTTTCCAGCATACGGCGTAATTGGAAGCAGCAGCCAGCAGGTATCACATGTGAATGGAAAATGTCTCGCACTGAGTTAACTACTGACTGTATCAAATATGTGGTCCTGTAGCTAGCTTGATGGGGGAAAAGAATGCTTATAAAAGTATATTGAAAATGAGAGGATGGGTGGAACACTTGTGCAGTATATGAGGCAAGCAAATTACCTAGAAAGGCTCAGAAGTAAAACATATAAAAAAAGTTGAGATTAGCTCAAAAATAAAGAGATGAGACAACACAAGGGAACATTTTAAGAGATATAAACCCCAAACCTATTGACAGTTTCAGGAGAAACTATAAAAAAGGTGGAAGACATACACTGAGAAGTGCATTCTTAGGAGCAGGCAGACCCAAGCTGAACAAAAAACTCCAAGAAGGTAACTCATGCCCAGGACTGCTTCCCTCACTGCAAAGGAATTGACATTTGTTCCTAGTTAACTCATTTATTGCCAACATGGAGTAGACATCCAACATGGATGAAATGCTTCCTATAAAATACTGTGGTTTATTTTAGTAAAAATAGAATACTGGCACATCTATAGCATCACCATTGCAATGTAATGGCCTGTGCTGAACTAATGTTTGATTTTGGTGATTCACATTACTACACCTTAGGGGGTGACTGAGTTATAGCCATTGCCTGCAGCTGCAATCATTGGCAATCGAGCATAGCTTGCAGAACAGTAACACCAACGTTGAAGATGTATGGAAATGCATTGGGATTGCACCAGATGGTGATAAAAGCCTGGCAGGAACACTTAGGGGTACCTGCTACTATTATCAGTATGATATGTGAAAGCCCAAGGACTTTAGTTCAACCACAGGACCAAATTGTATGGTTTTCCCAGACAGTAGGACAAACTCACTTGGCATGACTTGAGACGTGTTAAAGGACCTAGAGTAAGTACACACATAATTCATATCCTCAAAGGCACCTCACTGCAAGACAGTGCAGCATGATTTCACACTGAAGTAGGTAAGGCAGCTAAAAATCCCTCTAATGATAAGGTATTGTAGATTCACGTGTACAGAGCCAGTAGAGACCAACCCCAAGTGAATTGTTCCAGGCTACTGTACCAGCTACAGTAAGGTTCAAAATACCGCTTTCTTGTCTCCACAAGGATTTTACATTTAGGCAGATACCTCACAACAGCAATCTTGATATAAAACACTTTTTTTTTTCAGTGAAGATAGAATTTTTAAAAAATGAGAAAAAGGCACATCATGTTCAAAGAGTAATGAGTGTACAGCACAGTCCAAATGTAAATGAGGTTAGGTCTACCTCAGTCAATTGCATTGTGCAGAAAAAGACAAAACTGAAATTTATCCCTTTATATTTCAAAAGATTTCTAAGAGTAGCAAAATTTACAGGAGAAAATGTCAAACAAATTGGCTTCACAGATAGATAGAGCCAAATGATTTCTTTGTGTTTACACGACTGAATATTCTGTTGCAGGAGTTAATGTGCTTTGTGAAAGTTACTATGGCATGGCTTATAAGCTTCAGCGAGATGTGGTGGCAGTTCAGATTTCATGACAGAATGCTAACTTATCTCTGATATTGAAAAAACTAATGAGGTGGTATATAGTTGCAGAGTGGTGTTACATGTGGAGATATGCAGGTTTTTTTGTTTTTCATTTTCTGTGTAACTGTATAGACATAAAAGTAATGAAAACCCAAAACAGGCAGCAAAAGCTTAAGGCTTTAAAGCTGGAATAAAATTGTGTCAGTGTTTTCTAACGGAAATATGATAAATTTAAGCAATCTCAGAAGAAGCCCCTGATACTCCTGCTAGTGTTTATCTCTAGCCCCTGATGCTCCCACTGCTGGGTCTAAGGTCTCATGGGTAGCACTTAGGTGAAGATCACAATTAAGCTAACACAGGCAATTTATTCTCATGCTGGTTTTATTCAAGTTGAGGTAATGGCATAATGCTAAGCAATCTTAAGGATTCTCTTTCTAATGTTTGTTGCCTATGGCTTTTAATTGAAGGTGCTATCACAGCATCCCCTATAAGATGCAAAATGTCATGAGCAGTAGCAAGCAGGAAGCAGACACTGCAGAGGGCTCTCCTGACCCCCAACTATCTTTACTGAGGACAGCAGGATGTAAGATATAACACTTTCCAGTAGCTAGAGGCTTACTGAAATGAATTTCCACAATGCTGAATACAACTAAAGCTGGCATTTAGCACTAGGACTTGAAAATGTTTATACCAAGTGTGAGACAGTGAATGCAGAGCATTTTTTAATGTGGTCACCACTGATCCAAAGAATGGAAGTTGTAAAATCGGGAATTACTTCTGTGACATACTTTTGACAGATAAATACCATAGATGACAATGAGAAGTACTTTGTCTGGAGGTGATCTGCACCATCTATAAAGCTTCAGCAGGCACTGAATGAAACTGCTGTACTGAAAAGTGCTCAGCAAACTGCTTTGAAGAAGTAGACTCAAGGATCACTGACAATCTGTATATCACAGCAGCACTGCCAGCTTTCTTATTAAAGAATAAGTTTCTCTACAAGTTCAGTCATCTTTAAACCATTTTGGAATGTAAAGATATATGAATGTTTTCATCTCTCCTCCCAATCTCCCTTTCAAATTGCTGAATTCAAGAAGCACTATCTAGTTACTGAGTTTGCAATCTCCGCTCTTCTGCTTTGTGATGTACATTTTTTGTTCTTGTTTTCAGAATCAATTTTCTATCATAAGTCTGTGAGATAGCACATCTATTACAAATTGTGAATGCATTATGCCATATATAAGAAAAGCATGAATGATCTTATAAAAAGAAAAGAAGTGAGCAAGTAAAACATATGAAATAATTATTTTGTCTACTTGTTTTAACTGCAACACATATAGGATGGCTTCCCATATTATGCTGCTATCCAGATATGCTTCCAAATGTTTCAAATCCTTGAATCTTAAAGAGCATGGTTCATTAAAAGTCTGTGTGGACACAAGCAATGTGTTGGGTGTACTACAACAGATTGTACATAAAATGTGCCACATCTGCACTGTGATACTGTTTATTTGAGGGGGGGAAACTCAGATTTCTAATATGTGCATGAATACATTTTACAAAAATAAGCATGCTTGGAGAATAAAAGAAGAGAATAAAAAGAGAAACATGAAAGGAGAGAGACAGTATCTCATAAAAGAAAGAGATGTATTTAAACATCAGCCAAATGACACTATTTTTCGTATCATTTATAGTGGAAGCTTGAAGTCTAAAATACTTCACAAGCCATTAGTTTCTTGGTACTCTGTGATGGATTAGAATATTTCTTAATCAACTGCTAAAGAACAGAAGAGGGCCAAAGCCTAGATTCAGCATAGCTGAGTGATATTGAAATCCAGGGATGTTCAGTGGGGGTGCTATTAATAGACACATCACAAAACCAGAGAAGTGCATCACTTTCTCAAACCTTTCAAAAAAACACCTATGCTTTTGTCCATGTCTTAGTCCAGAATCTGAAAAATCACATTAAGAAACAAAAGTTCTGGTTTGTGCTCAGGGAAGCAGATCAAAACCCCAAGAATGTCACAAAGATTCAAATTTCTTGCTGAAGAAGGTTCTGGACCCAGAGGCAGTTTGAAAACCTACAAAGCCTACCCAGAAGTAGTCCTGCCCTACTGGTTAAGTACTTTGGGCTGCATGAGGTTTATTGCAATGCATTAATGCTACACCAAGAATGAAGAATAATAAAATGAAATGTATTTAAGTCTCATTCATATTTTCGTCTCATTCACGCAGGATGGACATTTACAGAATTTCATACAGATAGTCACCTACAGCTCCATTGTCCACCCAGACTGTACCAGTGCTCTCAACAGAATGAACATTAGAAGCCAAGACTAGCAGGATTGCAGTGACCTCCCTTCACTATATCCATGTTTCTCATCTGTTACCCCACTATAGAAAAATATTGCCATTTTTGAATTTGAGGAAGAAAAAAGATGTAAAATAAAAATAAAATGCCAAGGACAGCAGTGGATCACCTATCTTGTCTCATTTTGTACTTCTGTTGACTGACGACCTGGTGCTGTTGTAGCATACAAAGGCAAAAAATAAGGCATTTATTTAAAACTGAAATGTTTGATGTAACAGCTTTCTGCCATGAAACTGATGAAATCTCAAATGGCAAAATCCATCTTCTGTACAGAAGAGAGATTAAATTTCAACAGGCAATATTTACTGTCCTTAGTAGATGCAGATTTAATTGGGGGACGGGGGGGAGGAGGGGGGCTATGTAGTTTGCTTGGTTGTTTTCATTTGGTTGGGGGTTTTGTTGGTTTTGTTTCTTATTTATCTGGAAGTAGTTAAAAATACGGGAGATGACTAGGGCTTTGCAAGTGGTACACAGACTACCTCCTGCTGCTCTGCATGCTGCAGGCTTCAACAGCATCCATGTTTCAGAGAACTGTTGTCACAAACTGAAGGCAATTTCAAATTCTCTTAGCAGTAACACTAGCATGCCACTGATATTTTGACCTGTATTTTTGCAATGGTGAAAGTGAAACAGTCTGAACTGACTCAGTCTCAACTGACTGAAAATTCATATTGCTATAGATATATACCTTTTACCAGAGAGGTAAAAGAAACATTTTTACACTATAATGTGAATGGTCCGTACTAAGGTTCACAGAACAAGGTACCAAGGAACGTGCAGTGCAGCAGAAAACCAGAAATACTCAGGGCAGCACTAAAACAAAATAACTGATGTTTCATTGAACCATCTTGCTAAAATAGATAGTTGATGGCCAGATAACAGTTCGATAAAAAGTCAGTAAGGCTTTCCCTGATAATTTGGAAGCCTTTGAATTTGAGTAATAATCTAAAGGAGACTTTCCCAAAGGCAACTGTACACATGCATTTTTGTGCCCATATCCACTATGCAAGTAATACCCTCACTTAAAGAAATACATAACCTTAAAACCCTTCTCTTGACCTCAGTGAGAAGTAATGCTCTTCACTAGGAAAGTGAAAAATAATGATCTTCCAAATTGCACTCTTCACTGGAAGCAGGATGCATCTCACCAAGCTATGTTGCTCAGCTTCGACAACTAGCTTAAAGCACCCTGGTTTCTTCAGGATGAGGTAAATCACAAACCCACTGAAGCAGATTAGATTTGTTATAGAATTAGAAGTCAGACAAGATGAATCCCACCATAGTGTCACAAGAAGGAAAATGTACTGTGTGTGCAGGCACTACCAGCTAAGTGTACTGGTGAAAACTGTACAAATGATACTTTCTGTGAACATCACTTAGAGAAAAAAGGCTGGATCCACCATCAGAAGCTGGGCACCTAAAGCAGTCATGATGTTTAGATATATTCATCCCATGCTCTAAGAAGAGCAACTGGAATAACAACAATATTCCCAAAACCTATTTCACTGAATGGAAAGCTACTAAAAAAAAAGTTATATACCATTCCCCTTCAGGCTGTGCATCTTGTCAACACTGAACGGAGGTGCTCTCTTAAAATTCATTAGCCTGCACCATTCTCCAGACCTCCTGCATCCCTTCCTGTAAAATGAAGCTTTGATTGAAGTGAAAGTGAAGAATTTCTTCCAAAACATTTTTGGTAAGAGAAGATAAACCTCTGCGGTCAAAGCACTTCACCAGGAAGTTTAGAACTGCAGCTACATAGTTCATTTGTAGAAACATATGTATCCTAGAGAACCTTTTCATCAGAAAGACAATTGTTTCCTTAACTTTATATATTTTGAAGGAGACAGATATTTACATCCAGCTGGCTTAGCCATTTAAAAGATACTACTGCTGGCTACCAACTAAGGGCTGGAAGAATAGCAAAATATTATCCATAATTGAAGCATGGTCTTCCTCTTAAGGGCTTTTAAAGGCTCTTTTAAAGGCTGTATGACCTTACAATGGATAGGCTAAATTAGTTCATTTGATGAAAAATATTGTACCTGCAGATATTTAACACTTTTTAATGATAAAGAAAATCAATAAGAGATTTTTCTTACTAGTAACACATGAACTAGTAACACATGAGATGCTAAGAGCATTCTTCAAAACTACAAATGAAGCATCTGACAATTTCACTGGAAGGAATGAGGGCAAATGAACAAATATCAGTTTCAGGGTACAAAATGTTTTATAACCAGTAGTGATTCTCTTTTAGCTATCAGCCAGTGAGAACATCCAATTTCATTTTCTGGGCTGGGAAGAGGCTGTCATTTAAAAAATGCCTTTCTGCAAACCTGGGGGGGGGAAACAAAGGAAGTAAGAAAAATGCTGATCTTTCCCTTTTTATCAAATTGAGCTCAAAATAAGAGGAGTTTTAATTCACTTCACTCCTGATTAATTTTACATATTTTTTAAATTTTGGAAATATTATCTCAGTATCATTCTATTGTTTTTATAAAGAAGTTAACATTAGAAAGAGCTGCAGATGGAATAAACCAGCAGATTTATCCCAGCTTGGATTCAACTTCAAATGATGAACCGTTATTCTAGAAAAAGGCTCTTTATAGTCCTCTTGTAACAGGAAGAGTACATTTTCCAGACCAAATTTCCAGCAATAATATTAATCGTTGTGCACTAAAAGTTCAGTGTGACATTAAAAAAAAAAAATGGCAAAACTACAAGATCAGGTCGTTGGAAACTACGCATTCTACACACCAAAAAAATCCTGACAAATGAAGAACTACAAATTTTTCTCTCTGTGCAACAGAAGATGTAGGACAACCCATGTCAAGACTTTAAAACAAATCTCACCTCCCACCTCACTTGCTGAAAAGAAGAAAGAAGCAAAGAATGAGTAACTTTTGAGATTGGTACAAGTTAGACACCACAGTACGATTACAAATCAGATTTTTAACTACCTTTCTCTGAATTATCACATACAATTCACAGTATACACAAAATCAAAATTAAATTGGGAATGAAGGCCAAATCATTCCAAAATTTGATGGTCCAGATACTTTTAGAAAGTTCAACATGAATTAAGCACCAAAATTGTAGCCACCTTTATGTTTTCCTGAAAACCAGTGGACCCAGGAATAACATAAACGTGGATTTGTACAGCTACAACAATACTGATGTTCAAAACAATTTATTTTTTTATTTCAAATTTTCATAATTTCACAACCAATTAAAAAGTAGCAGTATCAATTTAAGGTGTCCTCTGCCAGAAGAAGCTTCAAGAGAGCTTTCTGCTTCAAGAGAGAGTTTAAAGCTCACTAGAAAATAATCCATTACAAGAAAATTATTGCAATTCCATTAGGAGTAACTTTTTTTGTATAGTGGGAATATATATAAGGGAATGGTTAACATGCATTTTGTGTCTAGACTAGCACTTAAAATCTCAGGTAAGATGCTAAAACCCCTTATGCAGCAAATGTCTTTCTAAAAGATAGAAACGAACAAAAGACGTTCTCCTCCCTCCACACTTCAGTAAAATATGATACCATCCATTCATCTCTTATCTACAGTCTGGTAAATCTTTCCAGTCAATGGAATGTTATCTCATATAAACCAGAAATGAACTGATTAAGTGCTCGCACCAGTATATGGGGATAAATCATTTTACATACATTGTGCCACAGACTGGAAAGCCAAAGTAATAAAAGAAGCAAAAAACAATACATGATTCTATGTACCTTTTTTTTCTTTCATGAAGACATGGACATTACAGAATGCATGCAACATGTCTGTATTTGAATAAGAACTGAGAAAACCTATGAGTATACATTTTAGAGATCACCATGATGTTCTATGAAAGCAGTGATACCAAAAATTCAGGCACCACCTGTTAGATCTTTCAGAACACTGTATGTCCATTTTGTCAGTTAAACCCTATAGGTTCAATGCAGTTAAATAGAGTAAGAAGATACAGCATCTCCTGAACTAAATGAAACTTGAATCCAGGTATTCTTGAACAGAAATTGCCTAGATGAGGATTTATCCATAGGCCTTATGTATCTGGCCTTTGGACAATATTTATCAAGATAAACAATATTGCAAAAGTAAGAATCCTAGAACTGATGGAGCAAAATTACTCAGGACTTGAAACCTGCACTTCAGACAGGTACAATGTTCCCACAAAGAGTTGCTGAATGTAAATGGGTCACAGTTTTCATATCTTTAACATCTGTTGTTTATACCCAAGAAAGCACATCAGGGGCAAGAAAATTAATTCCCCAATTGCTGTCAACTGCGTTAGGGAACAGCAATAAACAGCTTACT
This sequence comes from Luscinia megarhynchos, assembly GCA_034336665.1. Taxonomy (NCBI): domain Eukaryota; kingdom Metazoa; phylum Chordata; class Aves; order Passeriformes; family Muscicapidae; genus Luscinia; species Luscinia megarhynchos. Next base: position 52,222,739 of record JAPFBE010000003.1, on the reverse strand, counting down.
GTAAGCCTCTAGCTACAATAAATTGCTGTCAATAAAGTGAGGCTGATATGGTTTTGCTGTGCTAGAAGAAGAGATTCTTTAGAAGTGAAAATCTGAAATGGAAACTAAAAGGATTCTCCCTTGTTCCTATATACAAAAGAACATTACCACAAAATTGCAAGAGCATAAAACTCTCAAGATCCAGCTCTCACTCACGTGTGTGGCACAAATTTCTTAGCATATGTGAAACTTCGGCTTTGGATATTCAGGACAGATGAGACTCCAGTGATTCTGATAAAAAATCTTTTGCACAGGAAACATTTAAAGAGAAATGAAGATTACTAAGCTTTTACTGTCTGATCTGTATACACAAAATGTTCCCTACTCTAGTTTAGCATGTCTACCCGTCACTGTTGAAAATGGTATTATAGCTTAGGGTTATGTTCAGATATCCATTATAACTCCCAGTTTTCATGTGCTCTTAACTTTCTGAAAAATTCTTCTTTTCAGCTGAAATTTTCCATGCTTGGTCTCAGCTCAAAGATGAATTTCTTTAGACAGTTCAGTGAAGTCTGTTAACCTATTTTTCAGTTATACAACAATAGAAAAAATACACTGTACATTATCACCCTTTCTAATATTTTAGTATAGATATACAAATATACAGAACTAGAAAACAATTGAATTTTACATGCAGACACTTTTCCAGATGACTAGTCCTCATCCAAGTCTAATATCCATGCTAACACACAAACCAAACTAAGCATACAAAAGAATGTATGTATTTTTTATTTATACTAAGTGATGAAACAAGGCCACTAAAAATAATACTGCAAGCAGAATTGTGGAATGCTATGGTTACAGAATTTTAATATTTGCAGGTGACGTAAGCTCTGCACTGCTGTTCCAATGCAGATTTCCATCAACTTATGCACCTTGAAATTGCCACTCTCGGCGTATCAAATTAAGAGTCATTAATGTTTTCAGCTTTTCTTTTCTCTTACATAAACTCCAAACTTACAAATTTAAACACTCCAGAGTAAGATAACATCAATTAGATTTGCCACATAAAGCTTAAGTGATGTGCATTGATCAGCAGGAGCCTGGATACTTGTTCCTTGATCAGGCAAGAAGTCCATTGGCTGAAAAAGGAATAAAGCAATCTTCACAGAGCTTATGTTATTGAGTATAAGTTTAAAAATATACTTTAGTATGGAATGTAGTTCATATGTAATGCAAGCCCCAAATCCTTAATTTCTGCCACTAGAGCACAGAAATACAAGGACAGTGTTAACATATGTTCAACTTTCCTGAATCTTCTAGAACTATGCACATTTCCAAAATTTCTAAATTACCATTTTGATTCAGAAAAGTGCTTATAGTGTGCTTATGACTTTTTCTTGAAGACAACCTCTCAAGTCACTTAGACTTGAGGGATCTGCTTCAGTTTTACCATGTTAAATGGAAGTTAAGCACATGCCTAAATGTATTTTGATTAGGAATGAAGACTGAAGGTTTTGCCCATAACCTATACTGATACGTATTTTTAAACCTGTGTTATTTGTCACTGCTGTGCTTTAAATCTGATTAAATGAAGCTGTTATAATTTAAAATTGGGATAACCACAGAAAATTTGCCTTAATTTCTTTTATTATTTAATCTATTGTTAATCTAATGACATTGAGTAGGAGTTTTTGTCTGTTTATTTGCTTTTCAAAAGAGGTCTTTCACACAGAAGAATACAACACGTCGTCTTCTGCTGTATTTCTATGTAGCTGTTTGGTGTAATGACTTACTAATTTGAAATGCATTTTAAAGTTCAATCAAATACTGAAAAGAACACTGATTGAGAAGCCTGCATAGATTTCAGTATTCTTTATGAGTCATAACACTGATTTTGGAAGCTTAGCTATATAAGCTGGTGGTGTGCAACATCCTTTCCATACTCCTAATTACATGAATTAGCATTTAGAACAATCCCAAGTTCAAGTATTCAAAAATGCTCTTTTCAGAGCATCCACCAGGTTTACTGCAAGATAGGCACTTGAAGGAGGCTTTGGTTTTTGTACTGGGTACTTGTGAAACATCAGTTTGTACAATTCAAAGTCATATGTAAAAGCTTAACCACAGAATTTCCACTAAATTTATTGATGATTGCACAGAAATTGCCACCAAAAAAATCCCAAAAAACCACACAAAATTTCCCCAAAACCTAAGATTTTTAAAATTGAACAATATATTTTAAATTCTAAAAGCTTTTTTGATTTAAGACCTAGTTCTAACAGATTTCTGGGGCCCCATGCCCATCAAAAGTATCAAGAATTTGCCTGAATGAAGTCCAAGTGCTGACTTAGGTCTCAGCTCTTTGCTAATATTAATGTATCTGCAAGACACACTGTGTGTGCATTTGCCTTAAACTAAAAGAAACTGTAAGTAGAGCTGGAGGATGCTGGTATTTCTTAGATATATATATTTATTCTATATTTCATCTTTCCCTGTCTTAACACTATCCACAACAATTCCCATGTTCTTTACAAAACACACCAAATCACTGAATATATATAAGTAACCTAACAAAACATTAGATGCAGAGAAATTAGTAATGTTTAATCTGAAGAAAACAGCACAATGGCACAGAACTAGTATCTCTTCCTAAAGGAATTTGTAAACAGTTTTTTCAGATGCTGTGGCATTAGCACACTACTGTTCAATAAGATCTTTAAATCTGAAATATTTGCTTAAAGGCCATACTCTATCACAAATTAAAAAAAAAAAAAAAAACAACAGACCTATGATGGTGTATTTCACGCCTATGCCAATGAATATTAGTGAAGATGCATCCTAATTTTAGGAATTAAAGACAGAAGAATAGGAAGATTGTTAATGGTTACTACCATTGATGGTTATACTAGTCCAGCCAAAATTGACAAGGAAGCATAAAAAGACCAACTCCTGTAACACTCCCCATTGGGAGGAAAAAACCAAAAAGACACTATATCATTCCCCACAGAATAAAAATATACAAACTCAGATCAGGTAACTCTCTACCTAAGAAAGAGTTGTATTTTCATTTACTTATAATAATACAGCTTTTTCAGGAAGCAATCCAAATCATTAATATCTGCTGACTGCAAAAAGGATACACTAAAACCTCAGTGAAATTTGAATCAGGTCCATATATAGTTATAATTACAGATCCTAACAAATGGAGACCAGCGTACTTAATGTAATGAACACAGGTAACTCTGGAAATACCACCAGTTGGTTTTGTATGGGTGTGGGAGGTTTTTCCCCCCTCATGTTCAGTTTTACCACACAGAGCTTACACATTCTGTCAAGCAAAAAAAATTATGAATGTCCCAGCTGCCTCTAGATACTATGGGGAGTTAAGTCTGAGTTTTTTGATAGAGTTTGGAAAGGTAATTTACACCTAAATTACAATAATCTCCGAACAGAAAAGGAATGTGTGGTTGGGGGCCATTGCATTTTGCAACTAAAACTGAGGTGAAAACTTCACACAAATAAGCACCGACTATGCAGAGATCTTCTGCATTTTTTTTTTTTAGTTTCTTTTTTTTTTTTTTAACTTATGCTGACGGTGTGTGTACGATGCTGTGAGATGGCTTGGGGAGTAGACCCTTCTTTAAAGCCCCTTAGAGAGATGGGGGTTTGTGAGACTCTTCCCTGGTGTTTTCAGTGACTCGTAGGAAGGAGCTGTGTCAGAGCAGTTACTTCAGCAGAACTGCCTCCAAAGCGCTGGTTTTATTCTCAGCACCTTGTCAGCGTGACACCTCACAGACACGCAGAGTCAAGACACACTTCTGGGAACGGCACATTCATCTCAGATAAGGCTAACGCAGCGGCAAGAGGATGACTTTGTCCTAAACTTGGCTACCGTCAAAACCGCTCTGCAAAGACAAGCCTAACTGTGTCTCGCTTGGCTCCCTAGGATCCTCATCCCTGACCAGCTCCGACAAACCACCGCCACTCGGAGGGCACCGCGCCCGCGAGGAGCACGGATGGGAGCCCCAGCCCGGGGGAGCCTGTGCGGCCGGGGAGCGCGGGGGGAGCAGGGAGCAGGGAGCAGGGAGCAGGGAGCAGGGAGCAGGGAGGCGGCCCGGCCCCGCCGCCCCGGCCCCGCCGCCGCGGCCCCCTCAGCCTCCGCAGCGCTGGCGCGGGGCCAGCGCGCGCCGCGCGGTGCCTTGGCGCCATCTACGGGCCGCGCGCGCGCGCGCTCCCGCGGCGCCCGCCGACGAGCGCCCGTAAAATAAATTAAGACAGCACCGCATTTAAATCTTTATTAGCAAGGAATTATTAGACCTAAGACGAAAAAAAAAAAAAACAAAAACCTAAACAACAAACCCTAATGCTGGATTTGGCTGAAATATGAGTCTCTCAGCCTCCTAATCCCTCTTCATATGGCGTGTTTCGCAGTTTAAAATGAGATATGTCAGATCACTTATGCATTACTAAGATGAGAAAATATTTACAATGGACTGACTTTTTTTCTTTTTCCTGCATAATTCAGATGTATTCAGAGAACGCATTCCTTTCAAAAGTATGCTTTGGCCATTTTTTAAAATATGCAGCAAACTGTCTATGCGATACCAACTTTCATCTATTACAACAAAATCATGTTGAACTCAAACAAGAGGAAGACTTACGTATGGCTTAGTTATATCCTACCAATAAACCACGTGCTTCACTGATGAAGTAGCTTGGAAATTTAGCTGTCTTTGTTAGGGAAAAAAAATTAACCCTTTTAGTAACACTAACTTAGCAAGGTTCCAAATCAGCTTGAACTGGAAAAGAAATTCAAGCCAACTCACTTTGAAATTTGAAACAATGTAAATATCCCTTCAACCTTGAAACAGTCAAATTTCTGACTGAAATTTAGCACATACGGAAACAACTCCAGTAAGTTTTACAATGAGATAGTTAAATACTGGGGAGAAAAAAAAAAAGTTGTCTTTTATTTTTAATTTTGTTTATGCACATGTATGTGCACATGCACAGCGGCATAATAGTCCTCTAACAATCAAAATTCTTCAAAACCCAAAGTATCAGAGGCATTTTGCAAACACATGGTTAAGCCCCAGGTAAATGATAGAGGTCAAGGTTTTTGTTTGTTTGTTCTTGTTTTTGGTGTTCAGTTTGAGGTTTTTTTTGTTCCCCCCATAATGTTAACTAAATTAAATTAGAATGAAACAAAACAAAATATAAAAAAAAACAAAACAAAAACCAACCCACAACACAGTGGCACTTTTAATACTGGTTGATCGGGCACTTGTATGCAGTACTTATAGACCAGTAAAAGTGCTCGTTTACCTGTCTGGTGTGTAAGGGGCCCTTTGTCTTGAAGCCTCCTTGGGAACTGCACTCTGAGGCACTGAAGTGATCTGAACTAGTGGAAGAGCGTTTGGAAAGGGTGTCACAACCACCAACAAAGGTGTTGTCCAACGGGAGTTCCTGAATCACGTGGTGCTTTTTCACTGAAACTGGAGTGTCAGGTTTGAGATGAAAAGCAGACTGCGGAGAGGCAGATTTGTAATGCTTGGCAAGATCAGGACTGTTAGGCTTAAAGGTTGATGGTGGTGCTGTGCCCCAATCAAATCTTCCTATACTTTGCTCCTCCAGCTCTGCTGGAAGGCTTATTGTCCCGTTGATAGGTTCATGAACTGCATCATCAGGTTTGGACTCCTCAATGGTAACAAAGTTCAAAAGGGAGCTCTTTGGAGATTTCCTTTTCTTCCTTTTCTTTTTCTTGTTTTGCTTGTTCTCCTGATTGGGAGACATCCACTCAGCACCTTGCTTGCTCCTCTGGGCAGCTTTGAATCTGGAGGCGTGCCGACAGCGAACAAGAACTGTGACAAATATCACCACTATGACAACCATGGCACCCGCCACAATAGCGATCATGATTGTCAGATAGTCCTCATTCTGGTAGGGTTGGCTACTGTCCCCTATGTTCCGATCCAAAGGTGTTTCCATAGTCCTGCGTATCAGGTCATAAATATAGGAGGCATTTCCAGCAGTATCATTTACATATAAAAATACAAGCACAAGAGTATGCAGGGATTTGGGATAACCCAAATCACTTATGTTGACAACTAAGCGATGCAGCCCCACGTCATTAGGAGTTGGTTTTTCTTCCAGAGTGATATTACCTGTCACTGGATCAATCCGAAACAAACCCTTGTTATTGCCACTTACAATTGTGTACTTCAGCTCAGCGTTCATGCCAGTGTCTATATCCACAGCAAAGACTTCGGCTACCACCGATCCTGGAATTGCTGAGAGTGGCACTAGCTTAAAAGAAGTATTAGAAGGTGGGTAGATGACAACAGGACTGTTGTCATTAACATCCATCACGTTTATTGTCACTTTCGCTGTAGAAGAGCGAGGAGGTTGCCCTCCATCCACTGCCTTAACATCAAAGGTGTAAGAGCTCTGCTGTTCTCGATCAAAAGAAACGTTGGACTTTATAACTCCAGAGTACGGGTCCAGCACAAAGTTTTCATTGTCGTTCAGGATGGAAAGGGTCACTGCTTTATTTTCCCCAGCATCTGCATCAGTCACCGTGATCACCCCCACCGTGCTATACTTTGGTAAGTTCTCTGATACGAAAAACTGGAAATGATTATGAGTAAATTTGGGACTGTTGTCATTTTCATCCAACACAGTAACAATTACTGCTGCTTGACTCTGCAAAGGAGGGGTGCCGTTGTCTCGGGCTGTAACAGTGAAAATGAAACGTTCTTGTTCTTCTCTGTCAAAAACTCTGGAGGCTGTCAAAACTCCTGTCTTTCGATCCAGATCGAAAAAGGAGGCATTAGGACCAAGCTGATAAACAATGTCTGCATTTTTCCCACTGTCTTCATCTGTGGCACTAATAGTAGTTAAGTATAGACCACGCCGGTTGTTTTCAGAAACTGACAGCTCAATTACAGGCTGGCTGAATATCGGAGGGTTGTCATTTTCATCCTCCAGCTTAACTCTTACCAGGGCAGTCTGGTTCAAACTGGGCTTGCCAGAATCAGAAGCCACAATTTTAAAGCTGAATTCTTTGGTGCCCTCATAGTCCAACAAGGAAGAGGTCTCTAACAAATACTGGTTGTCGTAAACTGCTTTCAAGTGGAAGGGGACCTCTCTCTCAATGAAACAGATCACTTTGCCATTCACATCAGTGTCCTTATCTGAAACCGTAATTAGGGCAATCTTTGTATTGATGGGATCTTTCTCAGATAAGTACACTGTGCCATTGATGGGACTTATTATGTACCTGAGGTCTATGTTAGGAGGGTTATCGTTTACATCAGTGACATTGATGGTGACAGTTGCCCGGGCTGGTGTAGAGCTACCATCACTAGCCAGCACTGTCACTTTGTGAATAGCAGTCTCTTCTCGATCTAAGGACCTCTGAACTGTAATCAGCCCTGTGGTGTTGTTTAAAGCAAAAAATCTTCTGGTTGCAGGGGCAACTTGGGCACCAAAAATATATCTGATTTCTGCATTGCTTCCTATATCAGCATCTGTAGCATGAAGCTGAATTACAGAGGTGCCTACAGGGGCATTCTCTGGTATATGGACCTCTACTTGACTCTCTTTAAAGACTGGCCTGTTATCATTGACATCACTTACTGTGACTTGCAGGATAGCTGTGCTGGATTTCTGGGGGGTACCTCCATCCTCCACTTTGATTTTCATCACGTAGGTGTCCTTTTGCTCTCTGTCCAAGTTCTGCTGCACAATCAGCTGAGGCCATTTCTCCCCTTCTGGAGTTTCTACAATATCCAGTCCAAAGACACTCTGCCCATTTAACAACTCATAGTGCTGCACACCATTGAAACCTGTGTCAGGATCTGTTGCTGATGGAATTGGAAAGCGACTGTTGATCAGAGTGTTTTCTGGGATGGAGATATTGATGACAGGGGATGGAAACATAGGCGCATTGTCATTAGTATCCTTTACAATGATTTTTATTTTGATCAGCCTAAAAAAGTCATTGGGGAGAATCACCACTTCAAGTTCAAAGAAACACTCATTTTCTTCTGCATAGGAAGCTCCAGCACATAGTTTTTCTCTGTCTATTCTGTTAGATGTTGTAAAGATTTCCCCCGTGTTACTGGACACTTTGACCAGAGGTGCATCCCCTGCTTTAGACACCAGTCTGTAGACAAGGCTGGCACTGGTCCCTGTGGCAGCATTGATATGAGAAATGTTCAGGTCCTTTGGTATGTTCCCTATGGGCACGTTTTCAGGCAGCTCCTCTCTAATAGTGTAAATAAGTTCTTGAGCTATAGCAGAATCCAGCCTTAAACAGGCAATCAAAGCGGCCAACAGGTAAAAATCCCTCAGGTCCATGATAATGTTTTTATTCTCTTTTCACGGATTTTAGGACTTAAAGGTTTCCAGAGAGGAATGATGCGCGATTTGCAAGAGGAGGCATGCATGGACTGCAGGATGCATTACATCTCATTTCTTATTTGGAGACATCACTGTCAACACAACCACACAGAACAGCATTATTGTTTTTTAAGGCATGATAAACCCACAATCTCCAACTACTACTTGTTTTTGCAATGCACGCTTCCAGCAGTACATTTTCCTACTGCTCCCTTTTACAAGCAAGCCCTCCGGACAAATGCACCAGTATCCCATCGGCTGCATTTGCTCAGAGCACGAATGAAAAGAACTTGCAGGATTAAAGGTAGCTACTGTTTCAACAATACTTTGTGAATAATTTCATGGTACACCGTGTAATCCGTAACGTGCATTCCCCCTCTACCCTCCTCCACCCAGTCATTTGGTGCAAGTAAAAAACCTTCCCGGACTACTTCTGGATTCTAACTGCTATGTCAGCTGCCAAATGTAATTTGCTGTTTGCTTCCATACGTATTTTTTAGCTCTTGCTAACCAGATTTTTCTCTGCTCGCTGTGCCTTGCCTGCCCCTCTGTAGCTATCGTACTGGGAAATAACCACCCGGACATGCTGCTGCTGCAGCAGTCGTCACTGGCTACTTCACATCCCTGTTAACTGATGAGACAATAACAGGACTTACAGTTTCTTACACTCTCAGCTCAATGCTTCTTCTCCAGATGTTGGATACTTCTCCTTCTGTTTAATAACCTAAAACTTTATTTGTTTTTAAACACACTCTAGATCAGGATACTGGAAATTCCAAATGTAACTTAGAAGCAGGGAGCATGTTTACAGATGGGGAAATACACATTTTCTGATGACATGAGGAGGAAAAAAAGGTGCAGCCTTTCACCATTGACACTGATCTCCCTTCAGGATATTAGCAGCTGCCACATATAAATACTGCAGACTAATAATGCAGGTGGAAGAAAAAAAGAAAAAAAAAAGAAAAAAAAAAGAAAGCGACTGACAGACTTCTGTTTGCATGCATTGCTAACTGTGAATTATCGGGGTGCAAGGCTGCCAGCACCTACAGCTTGACTGAACTAGGCAGCCCGAAGCACTAATCTTATCTGCATTAAGCTGCACGGTAACTGATGCCTGTGATTACTTCCAGCAGAGTAATGCAGGTAGGGATGCAGAGACAGCGAGTAGGTGAGCCTTTCCCACCAACATCAATTGAATCCCAAACACTGATTCTTTCCCTAGATAAATATACCGCGTGTTGGCTTTTTTTTTTTTTTTTTTTTCTTTAAAGGAAATGCATCCCAGTGTAAGGGTAACTTTGCACTTACGTTAGTTGTCTACCTTTGACGATCTGCTGCAGCTAAGCAATGATCTGTTCCAGCAGATACAGCACAATGCATCTGGTAAACCACCAGTTTTGGAGAAATCAGCAGCAGCCAAACGCTTCCTCCTCGAGATATGTGTTGCTTCGGGGTGGCAAATTAGCAACTCCAGGGAACAAATTCACAGCTCTGTCGTTAGTCATCCTCTCCACGTTTCATTCCTATGAAGCGGCGATCCTTCGGGTGCCTAACGTGCACGCAACAACCCAAACAAACAGCAAGAGAAAAAATCCGGTGCACTTCTTAGAGCGGGGGTATTTTCCACTCTGCACTGCACACCATTCCCGTCCCTCTCTCGGCAGAGCAGAGGCAGCTACATGAAGTCTGCAACTTCTGACTGGAAATGGCAAGAGTTGGTCTGACGGTGCTTCTCCCTCTTTAGCTCTGGGGTGACAGTAGCCCGAAAAAAAAAAAAAAAATTAAAATAAAAAAAATCCTAATAGGTTATTGCTTTAGTGACGGGAGGAAGCGGCGGCGCTTTCCCTCCTCCCTCCCTCCTTCCCTCCCTCTCTCCCAGCCTCTCTCCCTCACATACGCTCTCTCCTTCTCCCTCTCTCTCTCTGAACTGAAATTCTTGATATAACTCTCAATAAGCCCAGAGGGAGGGAGGGAGCGGTGCGAGGCCACCCCTCCCGCCGCACGGCATTGGCCCGCGCCGGCGGGGGCGGCGGCTGGCGGAGCGCGGCCGCGGCATTGGCCGGCGGGCACGTCGCTCCGGCGCGGCCGGGCGGAGGGCAGCGCTGCGCGGGGGGCAGCGCCGGGCCGGGCGGGAGCGGCATTGGCCGGCGGGCAGCGCTGCGCGGAGGGCAGCGCCGGGCCGGGCGGGAGCGGCATTGGCCGGAGGGCAGCGCTGCGCGGAGAGCAGCGCCGGGCCGGGCGGGAGCGGCATTGGCCGGAGGGCAGCGCTGCGCGGAGAGCAGCGCCGGGCCGGGCGGGAGCGGCATTGGCCGGAGGGCTGCGCTGCGCGGAGAGCAGCGCCGGGCCGGGCGGGAGCGGCATTGGCCGGAGGGCTGCGCTGCGCTGAGAGCAGCGCCGGGCCGGGCGGGAGCGGCATTGGCCGGAGCGCCGCGCTGCGCTGAGGGCAGCGCCGGGCCGGGCCGGGCGGAGGGCAGCGCCGGGCCGGGCGGGAGCGGCATTGGCCGGAGGGCCGCCCTGCGCGCAGGGCAGCGCCGGGCCGGGCCGAGCGGGAGCGGCATTGGCCGGAGCGCCGCGCTGCGCGGAGGGCAGCGCCGGGCCGGGCCGGGCGGAGGGCTGCGCTGCGCGGGAGGAGCGCGGCGGGCGCCGCAGGGCGTGAGGCGCTCCGCGGGGCGGAAAGCAGCGTCGGGTCTGCGCGGGGCGGAGGGTGATCGGGAGATAAGGGTTGGTGTGCGCTTGGCGCGGTTTGGGGTTTTGGGCTGGCCGGGGGTGCCTGGTGCGGGCCGGGGCCGCTTGCGCGGGCGCGGGTCGGGCGCGGAGCGGAGCGGTGGGGCCGCCGCCCGGCGCCACGCAGGTTCGGAGGGGAGCCCTGCCCCGGCCCGCCTTCTCCCGGTTCGGCCTTATATTTAATACATGTCCTTTCATCTATAATTCAGGCTGCTCTGACTCCAGCCCTGTCTCGGCTCCCATTTACGCCTGCACACCTTTCTCCTTCCCTTTCCCGAAGGGTCAGCCGAGACACTCGCCAAGGGAGGGAGAGAGCTACTCTGCTGGTTTGGGTTTTGTCTGCTTAAACATTGAACTGGAAAAGATTCCTCCTCTCTGTGGTTTGATAAATAATAAAAGTGATCGTTTCGCCTTCCCCATAAATGACACAGGTAAATTATCCAGCTAGCCACAAAGAAGCATCACATGCCTGGAAGACACTGTAATAAAATGCCAATGTATTACGATATGAGTGACCTCAAAAGTGTGACAAGAAGATGATTATAGTGCATTATCTATAGTGCATTATATGTAGTGCCTTTTTCAACGTTTTCTGAAGCATGAATGAGCCTTTATTTGACTGTGCTTTTATTGCTAGCTTTTCTCAGCTTGAACTTACAAGCTGTATGATAGAACCTATCCAATTTAGTATGACCAGGTATGTGGCCACGCTGGCTGCTCCTTTCTGGTTAAGCCTTTCAAATATATATGCATAGAAAAAAACCAAAGATAACATCAGCGTTTGACTTCTTCTGTATGTGGTACTATCTCATTTGCACATTTTCTGTGTATAGCATTGGTGAGCTAAAAATCAGAGTTCTACCTTGAAGATTTTGCATTTTTAGATGCAGGCTCTTAGACTCCCATATGTATCTGCACATAGGATGCACTATTAACAAATTGTGGAAGCTGCTTTTACCTCTCAGAGGTCAGTAATTTCCATGGCTTGGAATTGTGTGCTACATGCTGATAAATGTACATATCCTTGCAAGTCATATGGATGCAGACACTGTATGTGAGCATTGCACATCCTGTAATCCCATGATGCATAAAGATTAAACACTCAGTTTTTCTGTGATTTGTAGTTGTGTCCAAAATACTCTTGTTACAGATAGACACAGAAAAAAACCTGATCCCAGTTTTGATGACATCCTGGATCTAATAATAGTTTAAGAAAAATGTTCATTATGTAATACAAGAAGGATGGCTACAGCCCCAGCAGTGAAAGTCAAGCAAGTGACATGAAGGAGCAACCTTACTGCCAAACCACTTAGGAAAAGAATTCTGTGAATGAATTAAGTATGCAGTTCTTTTGTCTTTTAAAATAAAAAACAGAACAGCCATTAATAAAGGAGATAATTAGAACTGCTAGCATTCTGTGTAATGCAGACTGCTTCTGAAATACGGCATGTTTATGTATGCATTAATAATACACACATTTTTCCTGACACTAGTCATATCACAGCAGTATGGCATCACAGACGTTTTATAGCCTCATTGTAGTAACATCACAAGCATATAACATTCTTATTCTAATCACACCATAGTCATTTCAATGTCACATTGTAGTCACATCACATAGCCTGGTAATAATTATTTAACTTTATTGCTAAGCTGAATAGTTTTCTGTTTGCTGAGGGATGACTTAAACCTGTAGTCAGAACTGATTAGCACATGCTCATAAATGAGCTCTTCTCATGTACACAGGGTTAGGCTCATGAAAAGTTTGGAAGAGAAAAAAAAAATCAGCGAACTAGTGTCTGTTGGACTTAAACCCAGTGCAATCACAAGTCACAATAATGGCACATTTTTGCTGTTTTCAGAAGTAATTTTAGAAAGCCAACAATGTTTACATGTAGATCTGTCATGTTAATGTTTACGTGCTTGCTTTAAAACGCTGTAGTTCTTTAACTAATCATACATTATTAACCTCAGGGAAGAGGCATGTCTTCAAACTGTTGTATTTGCACACCAGATTGTAAAATTGAGGCCCAGAGTACCAAAGGGTTTAGAACTGTCACAACTGCTTCTAATAATGGTAGAAAAAGAACAGAAAGGGCTGAATTCCTGAGCAGGAGCTGTAATCACCCAGTGCAGCATTAACACCACCCCTGCTATGTGAGGGACTGCTCTGAGACATGTCCTGTGCTCACTTGAGTGTTTATCCTCTGGTAGTTGTTTGTTCCATCATTCTTATATTTGAGAAAACTGCAGTATTCAATGTCACATTCCCCTCAAAAGCAGCTGTGGTGCCATTATTTGTACTGCTTCTTAACAGTTGCCTTTCTCTACCATTATGGCTTAGCCTTTTGTCTATATATAGGAACACTGTATTCATAATCACATCACAACCTATTAAAATGACTTCTGTATTATAACTTACTAACTATTCATCCACATCATTGCTTGTTATCTTCGCCTCCATATTCTTATGTATCAAATTCTTTTCCATATCATATTTGACTCAAATTCTAGCATGCTAGAAACCGACTCCAATTATTCTGTACTAGCTATAGTCAAATTGCACTAAATGGAATTGCTTACATTGTATCACAGTAGCTACAGGCTCACACAATGCATTATACATGAAACTGATTCACATTATGCTTAGCTAACTAAAGACTTTAATCTTGAAGTGTTGAGCATAAAATGCTATCATTCTTCACTGAACTGGCTCTGGTCACTTGATCATTTTGTACCTGGGATTGCCTCTTACAGGCTGTTATTATTAAAGCAAAATGGCTTTTCCTCTCCTGCAGTTCTACCACTTTCTGTGGAGAGCTGATTCATATGCTAATGAATGAGCTTTCTTATTTCGTGGCAGAGCACTGCAACACTGGAACCTGACCTATGGTGCACCTATAGGATGTCCCCTTCAGTACAGCATAGTAAAAAATGCATTATAAAAATCGGCTTGTGTGTTCAGATAGCAGGTTATGTGCTAACTATTGAGCAATCCTTAATATTATCCCCAGAGATCTTGTTTCTGTATGTTGCTTAAGTCATTAGGAAATACATTCTTGGTCCCATCTGCAGCAGGAAGCATTCAAGGCCATATTGCCAGTTCTGCTGAGGTCTCTCAGGGTGTTTCTGATGGGGTTGTCCCTGAAAGGAGAAGAGATTAGGAGTTCAGTGTGGCAGGTAAAGAAGTGAAGACTCCTTGTGACAGACAGTTTTTAATCCATGAAGGAGTCTGCCTCCACAGGGCAGACATTTGCTCTGCTCTAACTGGCATTGGCATTGCTGCATCCTTGACTTCGGCTTCTGCCACAATTCAGTCTCGCAGTAACCTCTGGAAACCTGCTTCTTACAAGAGGCATTAGGCCAAAAAGTGATGCCTATAATCTGCTGCATTCCTAACCCCCAAAACTTCAGGACATCCATGAAGATGAGAGAGGAGTGCCACAGACTCAGGAGCAGCATGTGAAAATGGTTGTGGAGCCCATGTTTTCTTCATATCCTTACAAGCATGTTTCTCCTGCAAGCATGATGCTTTGGTCCAGACTTTTTACACCTAATGGCTTGTAATTCAGGAGCTTGCTTCATAGTTACCTCCTCTTCTTGGATTGGACCTGTAGTCTATTACATGAATGAAGTCAAAAAAGTGTTTTGGGTAATGTAAACCATATGCAATTACAGCATTTGAAAAAGCCAAGTAATTGAATTATAAATTCTATTTATTTAATAAACTCATTTTTGCAATTTCATAATGTATTTAATTGTTTTTCAGAATGGTTGTGAGAGCTCTAGGAAAGGAAAAACGCTTAAGTGAGCAGTTCAGGACTATATAATAATCTGTACTCTTAAATAAACAGCAGTAGTGAAGTCAGTTAATGATTAATAATTTAAGACAATTGAGCTGCTGAGATGGGGCAAGAGTTGCAAAACTGGGACCTTTTAATGTGTCTTTCTTCAGGAAAATAAACTCAGTCCCTGGATAATCAAATCACAAAAGGGGCAGGTGATGACCTTCATTCCATTTGAATGGCAGAACTAAATTTAAGTGAATTTGCCATTTTTTTTTGACTGACAAAGATTGCAAATGTCAGTTCATGGCTCTGAAGGGTCTAGAAGTGCACAAGCTGAAAGCTGGCATTTTGCAGTGCCAGTGTTTAATCCCTGTCACTGTGCAATACAACAAGGTGCCCAATTCCCATTAATTATTGCTGTTTATTTAAAGGTACAGATTAATATGAAAGCTTGAATTGTTTGCTTGTAAGTGTGGGGAGGGGGGGGCAGCTTTTTCCTCCCTCACAGGGCTTTAGTGTCTATTTGCTATAATACTAAAAATCCATTTGGATATAACTAAAAGAGAGTAATAAATGCTGTTTAAAATGCAATTATTGAACCACTTAGATGCAATTTCATGTGGCACAAAAAGAAAAAAAAAAGCTTAAATCTTTGCTACACTCATGTCATCTTTTATAAAGGAAGATGAATCCGAACACGGAAGCAGATTCCAACCAATGTGCTTTTTGTGTGAGGCAGAAATATTCCAGAACCTGCAAGTAACCTGATGTCTTATTGATGCTTTATCGTTTAAAAGGAGTAGAAGGGAAAAGAAAGGAAGGCTTTCAGACAAAAAAAAAAAAAAAGTTTGATGAAAGCTTTACTGAAGCATTTTCATTTCTATCAAAATACTAATGTAGATCTAATAGATGGGGTTATGCTGATGCAATGTTGACAGGATCAGAATGAGACCCAATATGTGGAATGAGACCTCCTTCAGGCATTGTCATGGTTTACCAAAATAGGCATTTACTTTGTTTTTCTGCTTTCAACTCATGATCTGCCTCTTGCTTGCACAGAAAATAGAAATTGCTCAATTTAAATCAGTATATATATTCATACTAACTTGCATTGGTGAGATTGACATCTTTACACTCAGATTTGAACCTAAATATCTTCTTTTTTCAGTCCTACTCTTCTGTCAGTCATGCCTTGCCATTAACAAAAGGTTACTAAAGTAGTAAACCTTGATTAAACCTTATGTCCTCCTTTCCCTTATGGGAAAAAAACTCAAAACTTTTTTGACGTAGACATAGCTTTATTCTTTAAATTACAAAGGCAGGCAGACAGATGACTAATTTCTGTTTAAAAGCATCATGCTGTTGCAATCACTTCTTATTTCTAACATTTCTGCATTTCTTAACATTCCAGTTAAACCAAGGCTTCTATGGTTTTGAGGTTTTATCTCTTGGGAGTTGTATGTTTAATGTCCTGGTGGTAGAAATATTGCAAGAGCTACACCCTTTCATTGAGCAGATGATGCCCATCTATTTGCCATGCATATGCACTGAAGTGAAGAGCAGAGATTCCTGAACTGCAATCCCTTTTCTGTGCCCCAGTGGCATGGCTGTGATTTTCAAAGACCCTTTGTTCTTCTGGGCTCAAAAGCTGTAAAAGAGAAGGTGTGTGCCCTCCTCCATGGGCAACAGTACCCCGACTCTGTACATGCCACCATGTTCTGGGGAAGTACTTTGATGTAATTTTGGCTTTCTGGAGGCCAGTTCCTCTCTGAGCTCCTCTTTATATGGAAGCCAGAATTCTGCAGAGTGCTCATGCAGAGCTGAGCCTGAAAGAAAGAATTAATTCAAATGAAATTACTCTCACAAAAACAATGGGGCAAAATTACAGGTCTGTGTTTGGTATGTACTCAGAGAATAGGAAATGTCACCAAATGTCTTTGCTGTCATTTACATTCTGTTCAATATCCTAAAAATATTTAGATTCTAGGCAAGAGAAAAAAATCTAAATTGCTACAGTATGACTTCTCCATAGATTTTCACTGTTCTGTTTAGTGACTTTAATGTCCAGATTTCCTAATGCGCAGAAGTTACTCAAGTCTTAAAGTAAATAATGTGTTATCATGTAAGTAATAAGGTAAGCAAAGTAAAAATATACAGGTAATGGGGCAATATTTTGCCTTTATGGAAACTTACTAGGCATTCTTAGAAAGTAGTTTAGAGGAAGAATAAATCAGGAGTTTCATGAGTTTTCCTTCTTTATTACTAATAAATCACTGCTTCTGCCTCCCATGTTGACAGGCAGCAGATGTTTCAACACAAACTCCATCAAAGTTAGTCATTTTGTCCTCTCTTATCAATGTTTCTGTTGCTCTGAGGACGACATGCATCAGGAAATAAGTAAGCACCTATCTATAGGGGCATCAGTCAGTCATGCTTAGACAATTATCACTGCAAAACACACTTCAGACTGATCAATAATTGCTTTCCTTGTCAAATTTCTGGATGTCACAAGCAGCACCGAAGGAAGGGATCAGATCAGTGCAAAGCCTTGTCTAGACAGGTAGATTAGATGTCTTTTAGTCCTAGCAGAGGCAGGAGGATGCTTCAGTGGTCTACAGAAAAGCCTAACAAGGCACCCATCACCCTTTTTCCTGCAATGGGCTTGGGCAGACTCAGGTTGTGTGAGCAAGGAAAATCTCCCCTCAAAGGGAAGACACCTTATAATCTGAAAAATGCAATGTTAGGAATAGCTTGGAAGTGCCACATTTTTTTTCCTTGACAAAGTTTGTTCTGACATAGGCCAGAAAGTTGTTATTTTCAGATGGATTTACAGGGATCAGTTTTTAGATTCCCTTTCATATCTCCGCCTTTCCCCTTTATCTTTTTAAAGCTTAGATAGACTGAAGGCCTTCTGTCTGATTCACTTATATCTGTGCTTGCAAACCTCAGGCCTCTGATGAGGAGAGGATACTTGTTTTCAAGATAGAATATTTTGAAAAACAGTAACTTGAGTTTATTCACAGTCCTCTTTAGACATTCTTCTTCTCTACAGAATATATCTATATAACTATTTGTCACTGAAAACAGTAAATCTGGGGAATAGAAAAAGAAACCTACAGATTTTCTTGGACTGAAAACTCAGGTAAAATGCTAGAAGAAAAGCACATGAAGGTGCAATACCAAAATGATACATTTCTCTAATTTCTGTAATTGTGAGGTCTTTTACTTTAAGGCATAACAAACTATGTCAGTCATTGTAAAACCAGATCCACCCTCCATATCCTATCAGCATACCAGTGAGGAGTAGTAATTATAAAGCCTTTTTCTCCCCCACTGCTTCAGTGCTGTCAATCCCACAAAACTCCTGTGCAATTCAGTAAACTTGATACACTGAACACTAGTCATTTCAAGAAGGTGTGCTTGAGCTGCTGCTTGGTTTACATTCCATTCAGCTGATTATTGACTGAGGAATGTAGGGAGTCTTACTGAAATATTAGTATTAGTATAAGTGCCAGAGGACTTCAGGATACACAGTGAGACAGCCAGTTGTATTCAGCACAGTATCACACTTTTCATTACTGACAGAAATAATTTGAAAAAAATAAAAAAATCTAAAATCTATGAAATTCTTATTAGCATGATTGAATTTAAGTGAATAAAGAGATTGACTGCTAGCCCTAAAGATGCACACATTGTAAAGATGATATAGCAAGAATCTTTCTCTGTACATACACATACACTACTGCAAGACAACCAGCGGAATTGTGAGTTTTAAATTTTTTCCTCATTAAGTATTTGTCTAAGTCTTTGAATGTGTCTGAAAATCTCCATTCCATTGACAAAAGTGTTTTTGTCACTCCTCTTTGGTAGCTCAGTGCCCTTCACTTTCTCAATGGAAGAACAATGCAGGTATTCCTCAGCCAGACCCATGTACTTTGAAACATTTAATGTAAAATACTGTATGGTAAGGGCTTTTGCCAAAGCTCGGATTCTTTAGCAGTGACACATCTATGACTAACAAGAAATCTTTCTCTCTTGTTTATTTTTTATATATTAGAAGACATAACCTTTCAATCAGCCTACGAAAGTTGAACATAACTGGTTCTCTTGCAGAAGTTTGCATATTTCAGTTTTCCAAAAAGTGGAAATAAAAAAATTGGGCACAAAGCAGAATTGTGCTGTGCCTGAACATATGCTTATGCTTCTTATGCTTTAACACAAAAAAACACCTAATTTCAAGGTCAGGACCTGCATGTTTTAATAGTATTAAGAGGAAGTAATATTGAAAATACAACTTCTTCCCACTAAATATGGGCAGGAGACTCATTTTCACAATTCTTTCATTAATTGCATTCTTTCAGTTAGCATTACAAATTATTATGTCAGTACTCCCACTTAGCCTAAGGGAGCTCCAATTTAAAATGTGCAGTCACAAATTCTGCTCTTATTCACACTGATACTGCTTGTTCAGATGTGCAGGAGATCTCGCATAATATTGGAAAATGCCTGAGAAGTTATATGGTTAAAAAATGCCAAAGCCCCAGAAACGAGTCTAAAAATATCTTAATTGTCTCGAGTAAGTTATGGATACTACTTAGGCATCTACCTTGCAATGCAATCCTAAAAAGCCTTACCTTGAATGTCATCTAACTGAAGTAAGTTTGTCCACACCTTGCTTCAATTTAAATAATTCTGAGAAGCTACATTTGTGATTTTGTTGCTGTTCAAAAACCTTTTAGTCTCGCCCTATCTATGCAATGCACACCTCAAGCCATTTCAGGATCTACAAATAAGATCTTTTTCCTCTTTTCCCTGGATAAAACAGTGCATGCTTACAGAATCAAGTTCTGAGTAAAATATAGTGCATCTTGTTTTACTCTATTTTTAAGCACAACCATGAAATTTGTGTTTAAATGGTTTTAGCATTCCTCTAGCCCAGAACACGCTTACTTGATTTTTGTCTTTACAGATTCAAAATCACAACTCCTAACTTCTGGAAGAACATCTTAGCCATGTCTCCTGATGATGCTGTTAACTTTGATAAAATGATTAAGTCCTGCTGTGGCAGGTTGTATAAGTGTGTGTGTGTGTGCTGATTCCCAAGCATAGTGGACAGAGCTGGAGTGAGAGTCTTGGCTTGCATTCTTTATTCCATGAACTGTGTCTATCCCTTGCATGAAGCTGTCATTCAAGAAAATCCTTCATAGTGTCAGTAAGCCTGACCCTCCCCAAGTAATCAATGAGTTGTAGGTGGTGCACAGAAGGGTGGTGCATACTTGAATCACACACAACAAAGAAAAAAAAGCCTCTCAGGCTCTTCTGCTTCCTCAGAGAGCTATCATGAATTTCTAGCCTGTGATTTAAGTGCTCTTGGTGGCTTGTTTTCTGCTTCTAAGCGGTCTATAGCAGATAATTCAAAAGCATTCCAATAACAGTTGCTTTCAGTTGCCTAAACAGGGCTCTCTCCCTCTTTGAGAGAATCTGCCAGGAGGAGCAAGTTGAGAAGTTATGTGTGTGAGTACTTGCTCTTCATGTGCTCGTGGATAGATCACCATGCTAGTCAGAGTTCCTTCTTCTCTGACTGGTTAAAAGGAAGGAGTGATCTCTCTTTCATTCTGAGAGATAGCACCCTGTAATTCTGCACTTCTCCTGTGTTCTAGAGAGAGCCAGGGTGCTCCTGTCAGGGAGCATGAACGTTTCAACTTCTAAATGGCTTCCTGGAGCTTCACCTAACCCCATTTACTAGCTTAAATACCGTAAAAATTACCTATATACTTTCCAAAATTTTACCTTCTGTGAAATGTGTTATATAAGGGGAGTTTCTGCTTGTTTTAGTTTTTTTGTGTTTGTGGGATTATGTTGATTTACGAGGGGTTTTTTTTTTAAATTATCATAGACATGCCAGAGAATGTCTTCATTATCCTGATTTCAAAAAAAATCAGAATTAGAAAGTAATTAATCTTCCTTGAAGACATTTACATCTAAATAGCAGTAACTGATCTAATGATCTCAAATTTACTGTGCTACAATGAATGTAGATTATGGAACAAAGAATAGTTGGGGGAAAAGAGTATTAATATTTATACAGTGTCATTTTTAAACAAAGACATCCGGAATAATTAAGTACGTGTGTATGTAAGAAGGAGTTTCTGCAATTAGGAAGGCATTCCTGTGGTACATTTTATGGCTTAGGGTGCAATGAAAGCTATTTTAATTGCATTGCAGAGACCAATCCTATTTGATGAAGGAAGAGTGCAAGTTTGGGTCGGGGTTTTTCGTGGGTGGGGAGGGCGGGGGGAGCGTTAGTTTTGCAGATAAATGTAGAAACTCTCGTTTTCCGTGGAGCCGCTGGACCCCGGCGGGCTCCGGCTGCGGCTGCGGCTGCGGCCGCCCTCCGAAGCGCAGTAAACAGCGGCATCTAGAGGCGGCCGCGCGGTACTGCAGGCAGCGCCGCCCGGCCTCTCCCGAGCGGACTCGGACGCG
The DNA here is from genome assembly GCA_034336665.1 of Luscinia megarhynchos. Taxonomy (NCBI): domain Eukaryota; kingdom Metazoa; phylum Chordata; class Aves; order Passeriformes; family Muscicapidae; genus Luscinia; species Luscinia megarhynchos. The sequence continues at coordinate 52,201,356 of JAPFBE010000003.1, read as the reverse complement.
CCGAGCGCGGTGATCGCACACTTTATTTACTTCTTAAAGTATTGCTGAGCGCCTCCTGCCTCGGGGACACCACACTGCCGCAACAGAGTACCTGGGTGCCCAAAGGCTGTTGGTTTAAGCGCAGGCATTTAAAGAAATTAGGCTAGCATGCACTATTAGTGCACAACCCGGTTTTTGGTTCTGTTAGGGCGACAAAATATTATGTGAAATTGCCATCATAAAAAATAAATGTAGTTTTGACTAGTTCATGTTTAAATAGTTACCTTTAGTGCTTCTTATAATGTAATTCAAGTTGCACTAAAAAATTACAGAAAGTATTTTGAAAACCTAACTAGATCCAGAAAATAATAATTCTTAATTTATCAAATAATTGTTTGGTCCCTATGGCAGGAATCAATATCTGTGAAAGGATGTAAAAGAGAGGCACATTGTGAATGTCATCTTATATTCACAACTTGACTTTACTAGATTTCCATCTCCCACCTTAAACGCAGTGAGGGGCAACAATTTACAAAAACCCATTTCACCAAAAGGTGATGAATTACACAAGTATCTCTTTTTTTATATAATTCTGTTCTGCCCTTTTATTGGCTAAAACATTTTCCAGATCTTTCTTATTAAGGAAGCAAGTCACAAAATTAACTAACCAACCAGATAAAATAGCTATATATAAATAACAAGGTGCTTGGAAAATTGTTATTGCTTGTCTTAACTGAAGTTGTAAGGTTTTTTCTGTCTAGACCCTAGACATTTTCACATTCTGCAGCTCTCTGCTATTCCTTCCTTGCTAAAGAAGTATATATCCCACTTCTGTTTGTCAGAGTTTCATTTTATTTTGCAAGAATTTAAATATCTAAGACTGTGTCTAATTTCAGTCATGGGTCAAGCAAGAGTGCAATTTGTGTAGAACTTGAATGAAAGAGGTGCATTAAGATGTAACTCCATATCTGTTTTACAAATGAGCTGCATTTAAAAACATATTGCTTAATGAGGCTCTACTGTTAATTAAATGAATTAAAGATTGTGGTATGAAATAAAATCAAGCAAGACATAATATACTAAATAATTACAACAAAGTTTTCTTAAAGCTGTCATTAACTACTTAGATAAAATCTTTGATAGGACAATACTAGCTAAAAAATAAATTTTCCTTTTATATTTCCTGTTATTTTTGGAGTAACCATTCCATTTTGAAGTTCAACATCACATCCAACAATAAGCTTATATTCATTTAGGTGCATGTTATGGGAGTACTGTTAGTATTACAGTGGTGACTGAGTTAATGAAAAATGCTATTGCTTCCAGTGCATTGTTGTCTGACAAGGAAAGTTGCAAACATTTGCTGGAGTGAAGCTAAAGGAAAGAAGATACCTGTCAGATGATGGTCTTCCTATTTTAGTGACTATCTCATGAAGTTTTGTGACAAGGACAATAGGACCATAATTTCATTGTGATCAAGTAATGGTAGTATTGATAAAATAATTAAAAATACCTTTCAAACCTATTCGTGTAATAAAAAGACCTTGCTTTCTTAGGTGAGGAAGAGACCAAAGAGCAGGTTAAGGTAGAGGGGATGGAGGAAGTGCACACCATGTTCTTCAGAGGAGCCAGAGACCACAACCTTGCAGGGATAGGTGCCCCATCAGCCACAACTCCACGTGGTGTGTGCTTGGTAAATGCATTTATAAAGAGGAAAAAAAATGTGTTGCTGCAGTTGCACAGAACCCTTCTTATTTCATCCATTCTTTTTTATTTTTAGACAGAAGAACACTCCTGCACAGAGCTTGAGAGGCCACATATGCAGCAGAGGGTAAGTTTCTGCACATTAGTCCTTCTAACATGCTCACTAATGTTTATACATCCCCAGAGGGCTTTGGTGTAGGAAGACAGTTGCTCTAGCAGGGTATCTGGAGGTAAAGTGTGAACTCTAATGAAAGAAGTGAAAAAAGCAAACAGCTGGGCTTCCTATCTTGAGATAGCTGGGGAAATGGAAGCAGTCCTTAGGAGCATCAAATGGGAAAACGTGATCTCTTGCAGTAGGTACTACTTATGCTTTTTGGTAGCAAAGGAATGTTTTATGCAATTTAGCTGTAGAAATGATAAACATTTAAAAACTACTAGGTAGCAAAAGATTTGGGAGCATTCTGACAAGAAAGGGTAGTCACAAAGGCCAAGACTGAAGCAAGAAACAAAGGTAATACCAAGAAAAAGTATATGAATTAGGAAACAAAGCAAGAAAGAAAGCAGCATCTGTGTAAGTTTGTTAAAATTAAAGCACTACTAATTTTTGATTAGTGGTTATACAACAATACTTTTATGCTGAATTGCTGGGTTGATGGCTATATTTGCATTTTATACGTGGTGCTACTTGATAGTATCACAGTGAAGTTGCACAGTTGTCAATTGTCAGTGGCCTAATACCTTGACCTATACTGCCCTTAGGGGGTGATACGGTTCAATGGCAAAGGCATTGCCAGATTGTCTCAAGCTACCCCCACAAAACAGCTTCAGTGCTTGAGAAATGGATTCTGTGCTGGAATAGATCACAGAAATACAATTGCTCCAAGTGTGAAATCTCAAAGTGAAATTCCTGCTGTTACTACTTTGCAAAATGCAACTTTTGCATAAAATTAGTTTTGTTCGCTTATTACAAACGCATATTTGTGTTAAAGTGGGTAGGGATGTCCATGAACTATCAGCATGCTAAGTGTCCTGTAATCATCTGCACTACTGCCCTGTTATATGAAATGTTGAGGTGTTGCTTGTGTTCATAGAGTGTGTATTTTTTTGGAGGGAAGCCAGGAATTTCCATTTCCACAAGTATAGTTCACTGGTAAAATACTATAGTCATTCATGAATTCATTTTTGGGAGAGACATGGTGCAATTTTAAAAACTGTAGGAAGGAAGAACCCTGACAAATCACATTTTTACCTGTTACACTTAGTTTTTACTTTTTCAGTAATGGTTAATTACATGCCATATTGAAAATCATCCCATGCACTGACAAGCAGCTGAGAAACAGCAGGAGTTTATGAAGCAAATACCTGCCCTTACATACCAATTCATGGAACTGGTAAGCTCTCTCACAGACAGCAATACAGATGAGGGTAAAGCAGATAGAGAGAACAAGCTTTAGCTGATGGTGTCAGAGGATTGCTGCTGGAATCATCTATTAAATGTGGATTCCCGGTATTGGACTAGATAATCACACTGAATTGATAGGATAGCACAGCTTGCAATGGCAGGAATATGTTTGCTGAAAATTTATGTCACGGTTGCCTTGGAGCTGCCAGCCTCATGCCAATATAAGATTTCCTTGTCTGTAGAGATAAATTTTATCATAGACATCTGGAAACTTAACATTTCTGACTGCTGCTGGTCAGCTGCAAACCCATTTGAAATCACTGCGGTGTCACCCCTAACACCAGCATTAGCAGAAATGCAGGCCTCAATAAGAGTGAGACAGGAAGACACCTTATGGTTTGAGGGCATGAAAAGCTCTGTTTTCTCAAAGGACAGCTTTAGAAGCAGCCTGTACCTTTGCACATCCACAGATCCATCTATGAATGGGACTTGCATTCCTGCTCTTCATGCTGCCAGTTTTAGAGCAAATATGTGCATTAATAATTTTAAAAGCATTTCAAGTATGGAGATTCACGTTTATACTTTCAGGCTTATGCTTGATTTCAATCAATACAAGGAGCTCTCTTTTGTGCTTCTTTTTCTGTATATTTTTAGTTATGTGAGGCTCAGACAAGCTGAGACTGTCTCAACAGTAGGTCAAAGGCAGCAGCCCACTCTAGCAAGTCTTCAAGCCCTCACTGTTGATCTCCTAGTTAAGGACCTTGCTGGAGTGCTCTGTGATTCTATATATTCAGATTTCTTTTACAAATTACAGCACAAGTTGAAGAAGAAGCGAGCAAAAGTGGAAAAGTTAATTTTCTGCTCTGAAGTTGAGCCTTCAGCAGACCCATCCTGTCAGGGAGTAATGGAAATCTAGAGTGGAAATACCCCAGGTTTATATTCCCGTATGCCAGTGGGATTCTGTATCTGAACATCAGACTAAAAGTCAGTTAAGAAATGTCGTGATCTTCTGCATGGGCTCTCTGAAATCTGAGTTCTTCACACAGCATAATATTTGCAGAGAGGGGCCCTGGTGGAACTTCCCTCTGCATTCGCACAGTAAGACAGCAAGCGACTAAAAGAACTCCAAGAGAGAACAAAAGGACAAAACCAAAGCAAACTAAAAAAAAATGTTGCTTAGCAATGCATCCTGTACCACTCCAGGGGGATGGTCTTTGTCACTGATATTTACATGTTGTGAGTAGAATTTATTGAAAAGCAGAGAAACATTTGTGCAAAGCCAAAAACATAAATAAACGTGAATTGCATTTTTTTCAGCACTGAAAAGATCAAATTAGTAGAAAAGATCCAAGCAAAAAATACGTGTATACATGCATTTTTTTAAAGTTATTAATTTGGAAATAGGTGGGTTTTGTTTGGGTTTTTTTTTAGATTTCCTTACTTGTCCTTTCTACTCCTACCCTATTTGTGTCATTTGGTTCAATGCACTGAGTGACAGTTCTGTTAGGGTTTATTTTTATATTTGCAGCTTTGGGCCTATAAAAGCTTCAGAATGATGAAAGAATAAATAATTAACTTTCAAAAATAGGTGTTGGAGGAGTGGCTGACTAGAAAAATTTCAGGCTTTAGTATTCATTTTAGTGTTTTCATGACTTCAGAATTTTAAGAAAATGAGGAACTGGAAAAATAGAAAAGGTGGAAAAAATCCATCAACATTGCTTATATTATTGAATTTAATTGCAAAGAGCAGGAAAATAAAAAAGATGTAAACTGAGGACTTTTCAACTTTTACATTAATTAGTGTCTCAAAATCTTTTAAGGATTATAGTTGAAAAAAACCGTAGGGAACAAAAATAAATCTATGTAAATTGTCTGCATTCTTCCAGGTGGCTTTTTTTTTGGTTGGTTTTTTTTTTGTTTTTTCTTCTAGAAAGTCTTGCCTATTTAGACATCTCCTTTTCCCCCATTTATGGTTGGCTTCTTTTTCAGCAGACTGCTACAGACCTCATTCCAAATTGGTGACAGTGTACTTTTTATACTTTCCTTCTGGTACAGCATATTCAAATGATAAAAAGCCTTATCATGTGAATGTGCTCCCTGAGTACATGAAACCCAGGCATCAAGCATATTAGTTTTTCTCATGGATCCATTGGTGCCATACTTTAGGTTACAGGTTTCATAGTTTCCTGTAAGGTACATTTCCTAGTGCAGCATCAGATGGTGTCCAAGGTATATTTCACAGCTTTTTTAAATTCCATTTTATTTTAGCATTTTATCAGGTAAAATGCATAGCATTTTTATAGCAAATTCTTGCTATGAAAATTTTACAGCATAAACTTACATATGCATGAAAATATATAGAGATGGCAGGGCATAGATGTGGCAGGAGGCAGAGAATATTTTTAACCTCTAACATTCTCAACACTTGGTGCAAAACTCCATTTATTTTATAGTGGAATTTGTATGTGTCTTCCAAGGATTAAAAAAAAAATTGAATTTAAGGCACAGAAAGTGTCATATTTCGGCTCTAATATTACAAGGCAGAGACACCTTGCTGTTTGTGCCAGTATAGATAACTATGATCTTTTATCACCTTAGAAGAAATCCTTCTAAGGAATAGAAATCCTCAGTACCTTACTGATCTGTTCTTCTTAAACAAGCAAGTCCTCTGCTTCATGGCTGCACAAAGTGAATGACATTTTACAATGTAAGAAATGTGAGAGAAATACACATAGGATTATTTGCTTGTCCCCCAATAATCCCTTAAATTCTTTTAGCCTTTCCTACTGCTCACCACCCTGTCACAGTGACATGTTAAACAGCCTGAGTTACTTGTTTGTTCACAGTTTCCACGAGCAGTGTGTTTTTCTGAAAGGCTGTGCTGGACAGCAAGGTCAAAAGCTGCTGCTTTGTTTTGTCCTGGATTTTGCACCCTCTGAAGGGAGACAGAGATGGTGTTATCTCTGGGAGTGAGTTTAGAGGCTTTGCTGGACAACCTTTGGCAAGTGCAGGGTGGAGCAGGCAGGGAGCCTGCAGCTGGCGTGCGAATCGGCGCGAAAGCAGGGAGCACAGACACAGAGGTGACAGAAAGGGAACTTTCACAGACAGTCAGAGGGAGTCTGCTGCAACCCACTCTGAAAACTGCCAGGATGAAGGTCAGAAGGAAGGACGGGCATAGTGGATAGGGAAGAGATTTGTTTTCAAACGGTTTAAGCTGTGCTCCCCAGAAATTTTCCTTTTCTCTATAGTCATGGTTACCTTGTCCTACCCTGTGACCTAATGAATTATGATTTTTAACACTAAAAGCCCCGTTTTGCAGTTTGACGTAAGGAACAATGTTGGCACACCTACCTCATGTCTCTGGCTGAGTCAGTGTCACATCACATCGACTTACCATTTTCACAGTGAGCAGCCTCTCGGACACAGGACAAGAGGAACGACTTACCACACTGCCAGTCTATATCCAGAAGAACTGAAGTGGAAAAAAAAATTACTGTTTCCCAAAACAGGGAAGGGGATATGAAGGTAACATTTCTGAGCTGGATATAGCGTAGAGTATTTCTACTCTAGAGCCAAGTCAGCTGCTGCTGGGAGCTTATTAACCTCTGTGTATGACCATTGAGGAATGAATTCCTATCAGTTTACAAAGCATAGAAACTGTTATAAGGCAGAAGATGGAAAAAGACATGATAGGACAAACTGAGAGCAATCTGAAGGGCACACCTTTTTATTAAGCCTGCTGAACATTGCCTCCTGTAATAGCAGGCTGCAGATCTTTCCAGGTTTTGTAAATAACTTGGTGTTTCTTTTCTCCATTACAGTAAGTATTCAGCATATGTTTAAGACTGGGCCTAAGATTTTCTTTACCTCCACATCCCATATTTTCCCATAGTTGAGTTTCTCTGTTGCAAATGACATTACTAATTGCATGCTAATAGCCTGATATTGATGTAAATGTTATCCAACCATTCTCAACTGCCTTTGGAAAGGTAGAAATGTGAATAAAAGGATAAATAAATAAAACCAAAAGGGAGTCTGACAGTCAGTCAGTCAGTCAGTCAGTTGTCAATCAAAAAAATGAGGTTGATATAAGAAAGAAAAATACTGCCTTTCAGTATAACTTTGCTCCTCCCAAAGTTAAGTGTAACCAGTTAGATAATGACTGTGCTATTATTCTAAATTGAATGTGATTTTTTTGTAAATGTTGAAGGAAACCACATGGGAAATAACTGCAGAAATTTAGACAAAGGAGACTCAGTTCTCTGATGATGCATCCTTCTTTAATGTCCACAAATGACTTAAGACAAAATATCTATGTGTCATCTTATTGTGTTTAGTAAAGCTGTCTTCTCTCTTGACTTTATTTTTTCTTCTCTTTCCCCTCTTTACCACTGTTTAGGTGGAAATGTGTAGGTTTGTAAAGGATTTTTCAAGGAAACAAGTCAGATGATTACTCAAAACATGAAGCATTTCTTCCACTTGAACACAATAAGCTCAGAAGGACTTTTCTATTGCCTGCCAGGGGGCTGAACAGACCTATGCCATGATTTCAGGGGCTGCAGAAACAGGTAGGTGCAACCAGCACAGGTTTTTCCCTCCAATGAGTTCAACAAAAATTAATAGTCTCTTGTAGCAAAGTTTTGGACCTTGATTTCAAGGGGGAAAATAATGAAAAGTCCTAACGGCCCACAGCTTTCCAGGAAGGAAGTTAGGCAGAAAGCCCATAGGTTGACTTAACTGTAAACTGAATTGATGTGCCTGTGTGTACTTTGATGACTTGTGTGCATCCCTTTTATCTTAACTTTACTTCTTTTTCGCATGTGTATTTATCTCAGAGAATTTTTGTTTTTTAATTGAAATTCTTATAAACTTTTGCAGTTTTTGTAGTTTTGAAGAACCATCTTTAGGAACTATTTTGCTGATATATTAAAAATAAATCACTTTTCACAAAGTGTTGTTACGTAAAACTGAAATAAAGCAGTGCAAATTTAGTTGGATAAAAATGAAGACAAAAACAAGAGAACGAAGCTCTTTTCTTCAGTACTAAAAAACAAGATAGCCTGTGTGATTGTTTCTCAGTGTTTCAGAGTAGTCTCTCACCTCTGTCAACTGAGCTGTGGTGATGCTTTCACAGATAACATGAAAACATGTTATCACTGAGTAATTTCTGACCTTATTCAAAGATATCTCTTTCTTTACTTTATTCATCAAAAAGCTCTGAGCACTGTTGTGCAGCACCCTTGGTGCTTGCAGCACTTTGTTGCTGGTAGGCTGAATCTCCAGCACAACAGTAGGTAGCTACTGATCAATAGCGACCGAAGGTGACACATTTCCAGAAGATGCTGGCTGTGAGCTTCTGAGCCCTCTGGAGAATGCAGTTTGGCATGACACACAACCAGAATCTTAAACAGCCTGTTTTTATCCTGATTCTGTAGTCGTTACTGATCCATGCATCTCTGAAAGCACTCTTTTTCCACAAAGCAGTGCTTACTTTATGAACGTCATAATGGCCATTTTAAAGGTGAATAGGATCCAAGCAGCAATCACATTCTTCTTCACAGAGCTCGGTGCTGGTTGCCAAAACTATTGTTTCTATCATTAGCTTTATTACCAGTGTAACTTAATTAGCTAAATGACATTATTTAGTGGCAAGTTCTCCAGTACATCTCCACTAACCATTGCATATTTAATGTAGATTTTATTCATGTAAATACGCTGACAAGTGGGCAAAAATGAGATGGACAGAGGACAGAAAAGGAAGCTGAACAGTGGCCCTTCCTACACAGTTTGACCAATGAGGGTGCAAAGTGAAAGGACAAGGCCTGTATTCCTGTGGTAGATTTTGTTAAATTCTTCATTCTTGAGGCACAAGAGCTAATTGCTGTCAAGAAAAATGTGCTAAGGCAGCAGATATTAAACAGGTGACATATCAAGTGAAAACTGGTTTCCAGGTTCACTTACCCAGGCACAGAGGGAGCATCTACCAGTTACCTCTTTCAAAATGAAAGTACTTACTCTGTAGAAGAACGACTCCAAGGTGTTTTGAGACAGTTGTAGGAATGACTTCAAACACACTCTCCCCTGGAAATCTTTTTCATAAAGGAAATTAGGAGGCTCCAGAAGGGTAACTGCATTCTCCCAAGGGCAGCACAGCATGCATAGTACCATGAGGTACTATGAGCATGAGGCTGCCCAACATATGATGGTAGATGACAACTACAGGATTTTATTGTAGTTACTGCCAGTGCCATTCAATGACACCCAATGTTTGATAGCTATCAAAGGGCTGTTTATGTACTTTGCTACACTACTTTGATGGATATCATGCCATGGCTTTCATTTCCCTTCTTTTTAATACAACTTGTAATCCCGTGACATTGACGAGATCAGCTTTATGTAAAAGATCAGCTTTATGTAAAAGTGTCTTCAGCTTCCTTCACTGTGTGTTTTACTGTTGCTTCCTTATGCCAAGGGTAACTTTTGTAGGTATTTCTATCTGGATGTGCCTCAGAAACCAGAGTAATGATCCTGTTACATTTAACTCAGAAAGAAATCTTATCCTCTTGCTGCCATAAGATATGGGTAATTTTTCAAAGTCCTGTTAAACATAAATTTAAATTGTGTGCGGATCATCCCTGGTGTATTTGTAGAGGTGTGACCAGGTAGTAATTTCCACCACTGAGTCATCTGTTTATCTAGTTGCCTATACTATGTATAATAAGTTTTGATTGAAAGCAGTTTCACATCTGTACATGAAATGTGAGAGTAACAGTGTATTTCAGAAAATAGAAGGAAAATGTCGAAGTGTAGAACAAAACAGGTCTGGATATGGACCACTTGGAAGTGTCACACAGATCACAGCCCACTTTCTTGTAGTTGTGTCATGTGCAGAAAAGAGGGGTTTGGAACTCACAGCTCAGGTGAATTATTTGAGACATCTGTGGTATCTGCACTGCTCTTCTTATGAAAGGACTTGCTATTTCATTGAATCAAACTTTCCCTGGGCAATATCCAGTCAAGGCCTCTCACACACCAAACACCTCTCCACTGTGCTAAAACAATCAACTGAAGGACTGGCTGCATGGGAAGCTATGATGCAAGACAGGGTCTGAGCAGGAAAGACTGAGAAGACTTTTAAAGTTCCTTCGGTGGGACTCTGATGGACTCAAATGCTATTTTAGTAGAAAATCCTTAATGGTCAGATTTTAAATGTTCTAGTGTTTTGTCTCCACACTTTGTGCCTCATAAATTGTAGCAGAATTCTTCAGTTTTGCAGCTGTTATTGTAATTAGCAAATTAAATTACTTTTGCTTTTAAAATTTGTGAATCACAGCTAACTGCTTAATGCCACTGCCATAAACATGTGCTTTATTGACATCTTAAGCCCTTTCATTGTGTGAACATCTTTTCTTCTCTGTTCATTCCTCCTCTAGTAACAGTCACCTATCCCTACCCAAGTAAGTTGCCCATCGAGCAGCTGTCAATCTAGCTGAGATGGCTAGTGATCAGTGGGCTAGTAACTTTTCTCAAACCTTTGTTTATGTGTTAAGGGCCTAATTTAGCCTCCTTCTTTTCTAAAATTGTGACTGTAGCCGACCCTGAAACTTTGCAATATGTTTTGCTGTGTTCAGGGGAATTTAAAAAAAATCAATGCAGACAATTTATCTCATCTGAGATTCTTTTCCACTACCAGTGCTGAACAGTTATGTAAATTTGAAATTTAAAAAAAACCCCAAAAACCAAAAAGCAAAAGAGGAAATCTGCTGCATGTCACTTATGGTGATTGCATTTCATTGGTATCTGAACTCATCCCTTTGCTTATAAAGGAGATTGGATCCTTTGATATAAATGAAACACAGATAAAAGTTGTTGTTGCTACCAAATCATGTACATTTCTGGTGAAACTCCACTGGTTTTGTCACATTTCAAGAGGGTTAATTTAATCTAATACTTTGAAAACCATTATTAACATGAGAAGGATTTGAAATGAAATGCTTTAGTATTTATGAATACTGTGCATTGGTCACTGATAAAGAGGAAACATATTCTGCAGAGCTTTGCCATTTCACCTACCTTTCCATGTGCATGTGAGGCCATCAGAAATAGATACCTTGAATCTGTATGTGCCTAACTATAATTACATTATAGTAATGTGTTGAAATTCAGATACTTTGATGGATATAAATGCAGTACAATTTGTTCTTTTTCAGGTCATTGGGGAGATTGATAAGGATCCAGAGAAGAATTTATATACTGAAATATATAATTTCTGACAGTTCTGCAGAGTGACTGTATTTTCTCCTTTTTTCAATGCATTGGTAAAGGGAGTGTCCCAGAAACTTGCAAGCCAGATAGAGAGTCACTTAAAATAGTAAAGTTCTTTGAAAATACTGAAGGTAGAGAAAGGCATTAAACCCTTACTCAGAAGACATACTTATTACTCTGACACAAAAATTCTTTTATGTAAGAGTCTGAGACACCACTTTTACACGCTGCTACGCAAAACCTGACAAATAAAAACTCAACAATAAGACAGTCTAGAGAAAAGTCCCAGCCACTCTCAATATAGTAATAGAGTATTCATCTCAAAGGATGCCAAGGTTAGAGGTGAGGATTCAGTTCTCAGAGTCTCTGTCCTAGGAGACTACTAAGATACTGGATGAAAGTGCTTTGTGTGATGCTGTTCAAACACATAGGAGAGCTGGCCACACTGGAAGTCCCTGATGAGACCAGACTTTTAACAGCCTTACAGGGTATAAGCACAAAGTACTGTAGGATCTGAACTTCTATTATGGAGATTGTTGGACCAGGAGTAAAGGTGGCCTGTAGATGTAGGTGGCAGCCCAGCAAAAGGTTTCTGACTAACATAGTAAAGCCACAGTGTCGGTGCTTGGTTTGCAAGTCCTTTTGCAGATGTATCCTAATATGACAATAACACAGTCACAGCACTTCCCACACCAAAGTATGTTTAGAGCAGGTCTCTAGCATAGCGTCTAAATTTGTTGTGAATCTTCAGCACTGCAAGCTGCATTTTTTTCTTAAAGTTTTTAGATTCCACAAACCTCTAATGCAAGCTGTTGTCCTTTTAATGTTACATATCAGGATACGGACAAACCTTTTTTTCTAAACAGATGAAAAGGTGCTTGTCACAACTGTAAGTCGCTGTCTGTGATCCAAGCAGCACTGAAAAGAACATTTTTTCCTCCCTGTTTTATCTGTGTTTAAGCAGACTAAAGAAGAAATATAAAGAATGTAAGCTACTCTCAGAAGTCCATGTAGCTTGTTAAAAAATCATGAAGAAATATGTAGCAATATTTAGGAAATGACTAATACCCTCTGAAACAAAGCTGTCCCTTTCACTAAAAGGCATTTCTGTTTTCCTATTGGATTCCATGAGATGCCAGAAACATGAATTAAAAATATGGAAATATTCCAGAATAAAAGAAATGCTTATCTAAGGCTTCTTAGATCCGTCTTCTCAAAGAGATTTAGTTTCTTTCTTCACCTGAGAAATACCAGGATTAACAACAACAAAAAATGATAACAAGAATGAAACAAATACCTAGCAAAATATGAGCAAGAAAGAATTGCAATGCCTCTGCAGAGTGAAATATTTAGATTAATTTTTGAAATTCTGGAATTTGTGAAATAAAGAATTATTGCTGCGGTAAGTCTCAAAATAATTTCTAAATTACTAAAAAAAATTTAAAAATTGGAATTTCATTAAAGGACAAAACTGCTTAAATGTTCAATCTGGACAAATTGTCCCAGCTCATTCCTTTAGTGATTGAGATATATATAGAGGAAACATCACAGCTGAAGGTGTCATGGAATCTATATTCATGCAGATGTTCTATTTATTGCTACTCAAATATTCAGACATTTAAATGACAAAGAACTACAGGAAACAATGTAACAAATTTGTACATAATAAAATTATACTGTTGAGCTCAGTGAAACTTCCAGGTGTAAAAAGTGTCAAAATTTAATTCCATAACTTTGTCTTCAGATGTCACCAGCAGGGAAATTAATTTGTTTTTTAATTCTTGGAGGACCCATCTAGCCATTAGACAGAACAACTAAATGGATCAACAAGAAGCTGCAAATGGGATTTTTATGTAGCTTTGGTGTTACTGAAAATGGGATGTAACTGCCAAAACTATTGCTTGTGTTGTAGAACAAATTCTCTCCTGATGTAAAATGATACAATTCCATTGACTGCAATGACGTTACACCCAATTTATGCCAGAAAAATATGTAGCTCTTTATCCATTTATCTATAAGCTGGTTGCTATGACTTAATTTCAAATGAATTATGTTACTGTTCTTGGTCTGTGCCCTTGCAGCACTTTATTATATAGAAGGCTAGTTCAGCAGAAATAAATAAATATGTGATTTGCAGTCTCAGCAAATGTCCTAGCCAGGAACAATGGCCTCTCTGCAGTGTTCCAGACTAATTGCCCCCAATTTTCTGCTCTAACCTTCATATGCAATACTATTCTCCTTATTCTTTTTCCACCCAATCGTCATGTTCAGATTTTGTCCAGTGTCAGCAAGACTTTAACCATCAGCCCTTACATGTTCAAATTCCTTTAGAGAATAACTTCCTCTACAGTGATCATAATAAACATGTATTACGTTTAAAAAAATGCATTACTTAAGAAAAGAGTATGGTTTAAATCCTTCCTTCCTAAGCTCTTGCCCTGAATTTCTGTGTTTGATAGTACACCCTAACATTTATGGTAACAAATGCTGTCATTATAATTGTGCCTTATGCTTACTAGTATATCATCATCCAATGTTTTTCTAATTTCACAGTCAAAACCTGCCATCAAATATCATAAGCAGTTTAACTGATATTAATACAAGTAGGAAGATTTTTGAGCTTATTTTAAGGCTGATTGGCAGCAACTTTCTGTCCAAAAACTGAATGCTGTAGCAGTAAGTTAATGATAAGCATTAATGAATCATGCTTGGGGTCATTTCTTGGGTACTAAGGACCTTTTGATGATTAGTGAACATGTCTGAAAATTGTTCTGGTCACCTACTTAACAGCCTGTGACTTTGGAAGGCATTAATCCAGAACATTAAGTCTTCTATATTATAGTAAGTTGTTTGTGAGGCCTATTGGATTTAGTGGTGTACAGGAAGGATGTAATTAAAGAAACGATAAGTATTTCGTTTCAGTTAGAATCAAGTAGTTAGTTCCCAGCTACTTACTTTGGGGGACACTTGCTGAATTTAACAGAATGAGTTTCCACAGTCTAGCTGCATTTCTGCTGAGCAGTTCAGCCAGGTGTGGAGCCACAGTCTATGACCTTTGTGTGCTTATCCACTATGAAAGACCATGGGTCATTCTGTTGAGTACGATATGTAGCTAAAAGGTAAAAGAAATATTCACAAAACCCATGATATCTGTGAAATGGAACTGTGTTGTTGCTGAAATCTTTTATTAAGTCTTGTGTTAAGAAAAAAAAGCACATTTTATGTGCACATGCAGGTTTTAGGTAAATATTCCTGATGGGACTTTCCTCTATCTGCTTTATGTTGAAAGTCAAATTCTAACATCTACTGTTGATATGTTTTCCAAATATGCCCTTTATCCTTCTTTCCCTTTATGTTTCTCCAGCTTGCTCTGTTCAGCTCCTGAGACAGTCTGGTCTGGGGGAATTCTGTTCTCAGTTCCTACCTTTTGGGTCATAATTCTATCTTCTTTACTGCACCATTAAAATGACTATAATGTATTTGCCTTGTGACTTATCTGACCTGGTGTTCTCCTTCTAGTGTCCCCTGTGGACATTTAAAAAAGAACCATTATGAAATAAGATTGTAACTATGGAAAATTTTACTCCTAGTCTCATTTAGTTAGCATTGATATAACTTTTGATAAAACTCAAGAGGAACAAAATAGAGTCTTGCATCATCTTTTCCATATTGTATGCAGCTCCTGTTTCTCTGGGGTGCTCCCAAACACAGAAGTGTAATATAATGTTTTATTTCCTTTAGTCTTTGTGTTCAAGGTCTTGATAAGTCTTTTCCTTGTCAGTGCATCAGGCCATATACTATGGGTAACCTTTTGCAGGCATAGCTGGGTTCACCAGAGCTGAAAAAAAAATTCTTAGATTTCTTTTCTGAGAAATAATTGTAGATGTTTTTTCTCTCTAGCAGTTTTAAAAAGATGATTCTATATCAGATATAGATATAGATATAGACATAGATGATATAGATATATCTATCTATATCTAACATCACTGTGAGGTTTTTGATAAATTCTTAAGAGTATTAAGTTTCCTTCAGAGAAATGTGTTTGCAAAATAAAAAAACCTACTTTTTTTTCATTGTATGTTGTTGATACTGCATTTTTATAACTGTTCTAAATGTAGTCAAATGTATTTTAAAATGAAATTTTATTGAAGTTTTAGCCATGTCAAGGTATTCATGATACTACTCTTGTACATCAATTGATGTGACTTCACACATCAAACATCTCTCTTTGGCTTTACCCTAATGCTCTCCCTCTCCCTCTCACTAATGCACGTGTCCCTTCTTTCCTGCCTGTGCCCCACACCTGACTGCAGAAAATCCCATCTTTTTTCAGTAAAACACCAGATATACCATTTGTGTTGTACAAATAAGTCAGTGTAATGACCAGAATGAGTGAGGGACGAGAATATCTGTAGTGCAATAATCTGTGTAGAAAACGGAGTCCCAGTACACCCAGAACCATGAAACAATTTTTGTAATGTTGCTACTGACTTCAGGACAGCTATGCTGTAAGCTTGCTCTACAGGAAATCGTGCACATGAAAACGTTAACTTACAGAATCATAGAATCACAGAACAGGTTGGGCTGGAAGGGACCTTTAAAGGCCATTTAGTCCAACCCCTGTACAAAGAGCCTGGATATCTTCAAACAGATCAGGTTGATCAGAACCCCATACAACCTTACCTTGTGCAAAATTTATATGAAGAATGTGAAGAATCTTCCTTTTTTTTTCTCTGTACATTATTCTTTATTACAGATTTAAATATCATTATATGAAAAGTTTATTTTTGCTATTATGCAAAAAAGTTTAAGAAAGCTTTTATTTCACTGCACTTTTTATGAAAGTGTGATATTTATACTTTTAGCTAGTATTGCCAAAATAACCCAACCACTTAATGACAAATTTAGCAAGTTAGAACTATGGAAATTCAGGATGGATCAAAATAAATTTCCCTACTTTAGAAGAAAATTTCTTGGTTTAGAACAATTTAAATTACAAGTTTTAAATATTTATTTCATTGATACAGGATGGTTCTTGTAAATTAATTGGGCAAGAAAATGTTATTCCCCTTATTTCCCAGTCAGTTTCTTCCAAACCTACCATTTCTGTCCATCCAGCCCTGACTAGCTTTCAAAGAAAAGCTCCTACATAGAAGGAGAATGTTGACTTTAATCCTTCCTGTAGGTATGACACCAATATCAAAAGGGTTAATTTGTTACTATAAAAGTGCATGTCAACTTAGCCTATTAAGTTTTTTTAAAGTCTGAACTCCTATAAATGTTCTTAGCATTAACTATGAAATATGTGCCTGTCTTGGAACAGACACTTCATTTCTGTGTTTGATCAGAAAGTCATTTTTGTTTACAGTTTTCCTGAGTTTTCTTGAGTGGCCAATTACACTGAATATATATTGAGCCTAGTACATGCTAAAAAATCCACAGCTTTTTCAACACAGCTTAATTTGGCCCCTTGGCTATGTATTCTCACAGGCTTTCTGTACAAAACAGAACCCTTTTCCTCCTAGTGTAAGGTTTATCTGCCCTGGTTTTGGCATTAAAAAAAAAAATCTCTAACCTGCCCTATTCTTTCTTTATAATCAATGAAGAGAAATGGATACCTCAAGGGAATGATTCTTCTCATCTCAAGATTGGTATCTAGGATAGGTCAGATGGATTGCTCTTTGGAGGTGCCAGTTTCTTTCTAGTTACTATCAAGGGAACTTAGGGTGACTGGCTCAGTCTTATGTCTGTTACTTTTAATGTCTGAAGTTATGTGACATAAATTGTTCTTTCTTATCACAACATTGTCTGAGCATGTGAATAATTAATTATCTTCAGAAAATATTACCTTGAAGACAATAGTGTTTTGACTGAGACACAAAATGTTAAAGATAATTCAGTGTACATATATTTGAAAGTTTTGTGCTGCTCTGGCAGAATCTTGGCAAATTTGATGAAACAAGCAGAGTGAGCGCTGGTGCATTACCTTAATTCTGGATTCATGTAACCAGGATTTTATACAGAAAAATAAAGATTTAAAATATAATAATGGAATTAACCTCATTTAATGTTAAAATTTGCAGTGGAGACCTATATGTGCTGTAGCCCTTGTAGGCTCCTTTTTTAATCAAGAGATAGAAATAAGACCTTTCAAGGTACAATACTTCTGACCTATTTTAGATGCTCACTTTAAAACATTTTTGAACAAAGATTCAAAAATTTCTGGTTTTTTCCACTGATTTTAAAGCAAGACTGGTGAGTGGGATGAATTCAAGTACAGATAACAAACTTATTTCTCTGTTATTCATGGATGGATCACAAGGATAAAATAGTTTCAAACAGCTCCAAGGGGCCAAAAAGCTGTGCTGTGAAATCTCAAAACTGTTTAGTGGCCCTCAGTTCTTTAATGTTACATAATGCTAATGTGTTGCTCTGACATTGTACAAATATTTATGGCTCAAATGTGACATTGATTGATAATAAAGTCAACTTCAGATGTAAAGACAATTATTCCACATACTGTTACCTATTACATAATTATTTTTTTTAAAGAGCTCTAGAAATACTTTACAATGATGGCAAAAAATTAATAATGAGATGCTGAGATTATTTGTTAATATCTTAAGATTTTTAATATAGACACACATCATCATAAATACTTCTATTTATAAAATGATTTTTGCAGTTTTTTGCATTTTGGAGACTGGAAATGTTTTCTCTAAGAAAGCTTTTTCCTTTTTCAATGCTATAGGCATCTCCTTATGCTGTATAAGTTGTTATATTTCTTTTTTCTAAATGTGAGGAATATATTGCTTTTATTGTTCTAAAATCCTTCACCAGGTTTAAATGAACATTACCACAGTATTTTGTTCTTTATTTTATGTTCATATAGATATATAAATACACTTATAAATAAAATATTTTCCTTTTTTTATCTCTTGCAAAAATATTGCTATGTAATCCTTTAAGTAATTTTACCTTTTATTTACAGATATCTTTCCTTTTACTTTTATATACTGTTCCCACAACCAATTCCCCAGTCTCTTCAAGTCAGCTTATAGACTTCTCCCTCACGCCTTCCTTTATTTCTATACTTTTTAAGACATCTTCAATTTTAAAAATGTCCATATTTATACATGTGTTAAGAAAACTCTGTCAAGACAGAAAAACATAATGAGAAAAATAAATAATAAATAAAGCAGCGACTTTATTCTTTTTACAGTGAGATTTGTGTATATTTTTGTGTTTGAGTATTAATTTATGAATATGATATTATTTTGTTTTGAGGAGTGCCACACAACCTTGCTTCTCATAATCTACAAGTTGCTGCATCTAGTCTCTAGCGATACAATAAATAACAACAATGTGACACCAAGAGGAAATTTGGTCTAGGGTCGCTTGTGAGGTCCAGTGTCACTCACTAAATGAAAGTGATTGAGACACTGTTAAAGAAGGTGACATGTGACAGCCTAACGTTTCTCCGCTTTACTAATTTTTAGGAAAAAAAAATGCCAAGACAAGAAAAGATTTTTCCATGATACAGTGTGGAGAGGGTTATACAAATCACTGAGTGATTTTTATTTTTACTCCCTCTTTGTTATTTATATCACTCCACTGGAGCTTTACAGGCAAGTTACAAAAAATTACATGACCAACAATCTGTGGAAAATCAAATATTTTCTTATTTCTGCTTGGAAGAACATTAGGTCACCAAGTAAAATGAAACTGAAGGATAAGAGAGTAATTTTTTATCTATTTGTATAAATTAAATTTTTTTTGTATACCTGGAGATTAAGAAACAACTGATGTGGTGCAAATTAGGAAGAGTGAGCATCATAAAAACTGCCACAATATGTGGATATGTATCCCCAAAGAACACAATTCATCACTTGTTTTACTCTGGTTTGATGCCTTGTTAAAAAATTACACAGGTGGGCACACATGCACAGAAGTGGCCCTAGGCAGTGATGTGAGCAGCACTCACCTCTGCTACACCATGGCTTGGGCTGGTAACATAGGCACCTCACACAAGCCTGGCCTCACAGAAAGGTTCACAGCACTCCTGAAGCTCACACAGAGCATGGCCCTTCTCTGGAGAGGAGCAGCTGTGTGCATTTCCACTGAAATGCAGGGCCAGAGGAAAGGTGTCCCTTCCCTTTGACTCAGCTAGGCAGCTTCCAGTTCAGACAACTTGCAGTATAGAAATGAGGAACTTATTGTCAGTCTTTTTTTCCTGCTTAGTATTTATACCCATACCTTTCTCCTGCTCCAATTTTCTTGAGAGGTAAGAGCCTCACCAGTTTGCCTTTTCATGGATGTTTTTTGCTATTGCACCCTCACCAAAGTACAAAAAGTTGTGAGACTCCTGGAACCAAATGGAGGCAATTTAGAAAGCTGGACTCTGCAGATGAGTGAGTGGTTGCTGATAAAAAGAGATCAGCTTTCAAATCCTTGAAATGCCTTGAGCTGTGTATGCATTTCACACTGCATGATGATTAGAAAATCAGAAGCAGGCTGGTGAGGACCAGAATCTGATTTCCTCCACACCCAACACCTCACCCAATTGAGGACACTTAAAACCTGAATGCCAAGTGATCTTTCTCCCCTGCTCTCACTTGCCACAAGTCTTGCATTCCTTTTTTATGTACGCAAACAGCTACACATGAAAGCCAAACTTTGCACTCAACCAGACTAAAATGTGTATGAATTTCTTCCAGGTGAGTTTCAAACCCAGCACAGATGCCTTACTGGGCAAGTGCACATAGCCACTATATACCATCTATATATATATATATCATATATGTAACCACTCTATATAGTCAGAGACCATCATTGACATCCACTGTTTAATAAATACAAGCCTGTTCAGATAAACCTCAAAACTGTCAGGAATGGACCTAACCTGTTATTCTAGATTGATAGAAGTTTCTCCTGTCTGAGAAGCGACTTCTGCATCCGAAGTATGTATGGAGTGTTATCTATTGTCTAGCTTTATGCAGCTCCTTCATGATTGCAATATGGTTTTGTAGATAATCTTTCTCAGGCTGTATTTAGTAATTTCAGAACAGTCTGAGAAGGTGCTTAAGTCAGGATCTCTGAGCCACTCATTTAAAGCAAGCTCTCTGTATCTGGCATGAGGTGAGATCAGTAGGGTTAGGTCATCATTTTCACAGAATCACAGAATATGCTGAATTGGAAGGGACCCTCAGGCATCATTGAATCCAACTTTTAGCCCTGCACAAGACACTCAAATAGTCGTACTATGTTCCTGAGAACACTGTACAAACATCTTGAACTCTGTCAGGCTTGGTGCTGTGACCACTTCCCTGGGAAGCCTCTTCCAATGCCCAACCACCTTCTGGGTGAAGACCCTTTTCCTGATTTTCCTTCCCTGACACAGCTTCAGGCCATTCGGTGTGGTCCCGTTACTGATCACCACAAAGAAATCAGTGTCTGCCCCTCCTCTTCCTCCTCTCGACAAAGTTGTAACTGCAGTGAGGTCTCCCCTCAGTCTCCTCTTCTCCAGGCTGAGCAGACCAAGTGACCTCAGCCACTCCTCACACAACTTCCCCTAAAGGCCCTTCACCATTTTGTTTCCCTCCTTTGGACACTCTCTAATAGTTTTATATCTTTCTTATATTGTGGCATCCAAAACTACCCCCAGTACTCGAGGTGAGCTACCCCAGCTCAGAGCAGGGCAGGACAATCCCCTCCCTTGCCTGGCTGTGATGCTGTGCCTGATGTCCCTCAGGACAGGATTGACCCTCCTGGCTCCAGGGCGCTGCTGACTCACACTCAACTGGCCATCAACAAGGATCTTGGTGGTCTAGATGTTGTATAGGTACCAACCAGCATTGCACCGGTAAGTGCTTTGCATTCCTCTGAGCAACTGTGTCTCCTTCTTTCTGTCTTTGAAGCATTGACACTTCAAGGGGTACAAGCACAAACTTCCTGAAGGGGGTAAACAATACTGGGATTCATGTCAACCATAATGACTTCGTGCATACATATATATACACATATATATATATATATAGTTGTGTCCAGTGGCTCCTCAATCTACTCAATCTACTAATTCTGATTGCAGTACAGTTATAGGACTCCGTATAGTCTACTGCACCATCCATAATTGAGCTAAAGGAAAAGGTTTTACTTTATCAGATTGATAATAATACAGGGTTTAATTGACCTCACTGCAGCAGAATTTCTAATTCTGAAATAAAAAGTGAAAAGTCAGGGATCTTAAATTTTGTGTTAATAGATCTTAATGAATCACCCTGAAATAGCTGGCTCAAACAAGTCAGAACACTGTCATCCAGCTCAGTTTGCCAAGAATCCATTTCTCTTCTAAGAGATAAATTAGGTTCCTCAGTGTGGAGAATGCAGAGTGCTAGTGTTATGCCCTTTTATTTTAGAGTTGATTTATTCCAGTTGTGATGAAAGGTCACAAATTTCAGTGTTCCTTTTTTGCTTCCTTCAATTCTTACAAATGAAATTTTCTAAAGTAGGGCTAATATGACATCTGAGAGTATACTTTGTGTCAGTTAGTTCTCCTACCATTATCTTTGTGACTCAAATGACCATTATTAAGACATATTTTAATTTTTGTCATTAATAATATCTATAGTCTAAAGTCTCATCTAGTGTCTATTGAGTTAATAGAAAACTTCTGGATCACTGCAGGGTTTTTTAAATCAATCCCTGTATTACCTATCACCCCTTATGTTTTTCAACATGCCCCTTGTATGTTGACCTTATCATGTCAATGAATTCCTAGGGAAAAAGAGTCAATAAGTGTCTATCTGCCAGCCAGGTGACATTGGCTGATATGACATTGTATTTTGCAAATGCCAGTTGGCCTTAACTTTGGAACAAAATCAAATTCAAATGCTAGTTGATAATTAAAACTTTCAATGAGTTATGCTGGAATGCTACATAAGGAAGAACTTATTTGGAATACATAATCAAGTTGTATTGTTTATCCTGAAGAATGGAATTATAGATTGTGATAATGAAGATGATAGGAGATAGGTTATAAAACCAGTTTCAGAACTGAAAGAAAGAAAGGAAATCAAAAGGATCATGTAAAATTATTCCATTATGCTCTTATTTAACTTAATACTGACCAGCAGAGGAAAGGGCTGGGGGTAGGAAATCCCAGAAGTGAATGACTGATAGAATTTTAAAAAACTGTTTATTATAATAATAAAATCTGTATTTAGGCTTAGTGTTAGATAAACCATGTGAGTCATAATAGTCTTCAGAACTATGGGGCAAAAGAAGATGCTGTAGGGAAAAAGTAAGGTGGAAAATTTCCACTTCCATCTTAAAGAAATGTTAGGGTTTGCCTAAAGTACAGAATCCCCTGCTATTGCATTGTCTTCAGTATACCTAGATTCATTCTTATTTAGGTTCTAGATATCCTGAGATGAGTTATTTCTTGAGCTGGTTTTTTGAGGTTTATAAAGAGTGATAATGGAAATTGCAATTACAATGTTTTTCACATTTTACATGACATAATTTGGTCAAAAAATGGGAAGAACACAATAAAAATTAGCAGCCACAGAGCTAAACTGCAACTTTTCCTCCACAGGTTGCAGATCAGTGAATAAGGAAAGGTTAGCTGGGTTTATATGTACGTCATTAGAAATACATTCTAAAGCTTCACTTCCACATCTCTTTATTCAGTTAAAAATTGTTCTTTGTGTTCAGTTCTCTAACTTCACTCAATTCAGTTCTTCTTAACTTCTGACCTGGAGACTATCTTGTTCCTCCTCAGGTTTTTCTTCTTTATGCTAAAAAAAAACGGAAAAAAAAGCATTTTTTTTGTAATAAGATATACCAATTATGTATTTGTTCATCATTGATTTTCTTCTTTCAGACTACCATCAATTAGTCCACCTTTTTGAAGTATGCACAGAAATCTTAATGCTCTTAGCCAGGGTTGTATTTGTCAATGTGCTTGTTTAATATCAAGGCAGTTCTTGTTACTAGACCAAACAAAGAACAAGTAATAAGACAATTTTCTAAGGTCGCTGTAAGTGAAACTGGTGCAATTCTTGCTAAAAGTCTTTCCCTTTCTTAACTCTTTCTAATAACCCTAAAGAGTATATATAGTTTTATTAATTTCTTTAAATTTTAAGATATTCATAGTTAATTTATGCATTTTCTGAAATAAGGCCCACATTCTAACATTGAGTCATCCTCTATTAGAACAAGGAAAGCCTTACAGCTCCTTTTGTTCGCAATATGCAGAAATCCAAAATCCATTTCAAGGAAGTGAAGTCAAAAGCCAGCGTTTTAACTGGAACTGTGCCCTTTACTATAATATTCATAGCTTTTTATTATTTTAAATATAATTCCTTCTGTTAGAATTCAGCTTAAAAATGTAAGTTATTTAACAGATATAATTAGGTTGCTAAGCATTAACAGTTAATTATCATATTAATAAACAGTTATTGCTTCCGTTCTATACTGAACCATGCCAAAGCAGCATTATTATGCATGCATTGCTCTTAGGCAACGTAATTGTCCTTAAAGGAAATCATTACAATTTAAATGAAATTGGGAGCTACTGGTTAGGGAAAGCTGTAGGGCATGCACAATACATAATAAGCAAGGAACTGTAATTTCCCCAAATCACATCTTTTCAGTAATTTCACATCACAGGGTTATCTATGTTTAGTTAAGAGGAAAACAGTTTATATTTGCCTTGCAATTTTACAAAGGCATTATTTAACCGATGACAAGCCAGTCCCAAAAAAGAAGGCAAAACAGGGTCACTGCATCTTAGTTTTTTATATGGGTTAGTAAACTATTAACATGATCACTATGACCATGATTTAAAAATTGTTTTTATTTCAGACTATATTCTAAGGAATGGATGTGCTGTGGCCCTAGCATGTGCTGCCCAATCAATGTGAAGCATAGATGAAGGCTAGAAGCACCCCAAATAACATCCAGTGTAAAATATATCTCTGTAGAGAAATAACTGCCTTTTTGCTGACTGGAGTTTTGCTTGCTTTTGCATGCTCTTTGTGTTTAACAGATACACTAAGGATTTGTTCTCCTCTATGACATTTTTTTGTTATATGAAGGTTAATTGTTTGACTTAATCTCTTTGACATCTGTTAAAATACAAGAAATTTGAACATTAGTTCCTGGTATTTTCTTAGACTGATAACTAATTAATGTTTTACACTGCCATAAACATTTCCTTAGTTTAAGTAAATGACTCACATTTACAAAAAGGTTATATTATGCGTGGGTGCTAAGGATTTTTCAGATGAATTAGTCAAAAACTCAATATTAACTTTATTAATAAGCATTATTTGATAAATGTGACACATAGCAAATGACATAGCTCATAAAGTTCTATAACAGAAAAAAATCCTAGCCTGTCAGAAGCAATACATTAAAAATTTTGGATTTTTTTTTGCAAAATGAGTGCCAAAATAGCTAAGAAAATTCCTCTAGCCTATATTAGCAACAAAAGTCTGCCTTATGTTTCATTTTTTACACAGTTCAAACCCTTTTCCTTTTAAATATGTTAGGCTAAATTAAAAGTGACTCATCAGTATCCAGTTGAATTGTGTCAATATAAAAACAGAGCAGTGATAGAGATCAAGTCCAATACACACAAATTGAAACCAAGAGTCCTTGAAAAGAAGCTCTTTGTTCTATCTTTAATATGAGCTTTTAAAGGTGACATTCTTCTTTCCTTGTCCTCAGTGTCAACCAGGAATACTGCTTTGAGTCCTTGACATAAAC
Source organism: Luscinia megarhynchos (assembly GCA_034336665.1). Lineage (NCBI taxonomy): Eukaryota > Metazoa > Chordata > Aves > Passeriformes > Muscicapidae > Luscinia > Luscinia megarhynchos. The sequence continues at coordinate 52,176,236 of JAPFBE010000003.1, read as the reverse complement.
AAGAACAGAGTCTGGCCTCCTTTCTGCAGAGGCTGCTACTACCTGCCTCATAAGAATAGCTCATGAGACTCTGAATCCATACTTATATTGCTTGTAAGAGACATTAAAAATAACTTTTCTAATATTGAGAGCTTCTGTCAATGGCATTCGTTATTTCCAGCTTTATTGGCATTTGAAGCCTGTGATTTACTGCTAGAATCTGAATGTGTGACCTTACACAATAGGCTCACCATTCCTGGGAATTGCCTTGTGCAATTGGATTGCCTGTGAGGGAAGGTCATCAAGGCTGTCAGGGAGGGATTACGGCATTGCCTGGTTGGCATGAGGTAGGGAGCACAAAGCAGACATGTGCCACTGCCAAAAAAGCCAGCTGAACTGAGTTCAGCTGACTGCTCTGAAATAGACAATGGGCTCCTGGCTGTAGAGTTGCAATCACTGATACTCATTGTGCTACCAAAATGCTTTAGGGACTTACAGGGAACATGTGCAGCTCATAGCACATGTTCTGAGGCATTTTTGGTGATGTCAGGTCACCACATTCCCATTTTACTTACAAAAATACAGGCTTGGAGATAAATTCCAGAGTTGTTGCTTGCATCAAGTTTGAAGATAAACCAAAAAGCTAGGCAGTAAAATCTAGTCATGTAACTAAATACTGCCTAGAGTTACTTGATGGGATTTGATCCAAAGTTTTATTCCAGAAGGAATACCACATTTTCCTTAGGAGCTTGTATTGCTTATGTGCATCTCTTTATGGTCTCCCACTTGATGTTATAATAATGTCTTTAGGCTGAATGAGATGGCAGTTCTATAAGACAATGCTCAGATAAGTTGGGAATGCTACATTTGAAGCCAGAAAACTCTATATAAAGAACCTTGCCAAATAAGAAACAATAATTTTGCTTGATCCTCTGGAAGGACAAGAGGTCGTCTTTTGCAAAATGCAGGCTGTCAATACTGGCCAAGATCCAAGGAAGGATGGTTGATACATAATGGCTGAACAGTAAAAGCTTTTCATGATAATGAGACAATATCTGTTGTCAAAACATCGTGAGGTAGAAATTCGCAAATAACATTGGCCTATTATATGGTTTATTATGGATCAATCTTCCCCTCCCATTATTTTTACTTCCAGGTCAATTTTTAAATTCCTGTATATCTCATTTTTTCTAAAGTGAGAATTATTACCAAACATCGTGGCTTAACCAAGTCCAAGTTTCAGTTGGGGGGCACGGCTCCCTGAGGGGACCTGCCAGAGCCGATCATCTGGCCAGGTTTGAAGATTGACATTAGGTTAAACCACTTAAAAGAGTTGAACTCACCCCTGTGGAAAAGCACGCTTAAAAATGAGCAAAGCTTGAGAAAGCTCTCTTGGCTTCCAGCTTTTGGAGCAGTAGCTGGCCAGGGCTGGTCTAGCTGGACCTGGGCTTGTGCAGCCAATGTGTCCCGGTCAGGGCACGGCTCAGTTGAGATTTCTGCCACTGCCAGGCCATGCCACCAGGACTATCCCAATGGCATGAGCAACCGCGCAGCCAGGACTGCTCGGTCAGAATTGGCGTGGCTGGGGCATGGCTCACAAATGAGCTTGTTTACTCTACAGCTGGTGATGCAGGGTTTACTCCGTGGCCAGCGCTGGGGATGGCCCCGAGGCCGGGAGCGGCTGCGGCCAGGAGCGGCTGCCGCTGGCCTGGTCTGGGAGTAGCCATGCAGCCGGGACTGCGCAGCCATGTCTGCCTCAGCATGGCTCGCAATGAACTTTGTTTGCTTAGCTGCTTTTAGCCAGCCATGCTGTAGACAGAAGGACAAAAAACGGCAGCAGCAGCTTTTCTGGTTTCTGGCGCTCTGCATGAAGGAGGGCGCTGAGTGGAGCTGGCGGCTGGTAGAGCTCGCATGGTGTTGGCAGACACGACCTGCAGCGAGAGGCGCGGCGGGCCATTTCCCCAGTGCAGAGTCTGGATGAGATCAACCTTTCTGCGCTGCAGAACTCTGTAAAAACTGTTTCAATCGATAAAGCTTGGGAACAAATGCACCTAGGAACACCAAATCTCTCCCAAATCAGGAAAAGGAAAGGGTGAAGACACGTGGAGAGAACAACATGGGACACTGAGGTCAGTGAAGAAAGAGTAAAATTCTAGGTGGGAGAGGATTGAAGAGATGCCTTAGTCTTGGGCTGAAATTCTTTTGCGAGGCTATGGTGAAGATATACTTTTGGTATATCAGACTTCATTTTTTCCCTATAATTCATTACATGTATGGGGAGTGCAGCATTCACCTGTAGCCCACGAGAAAAGGACACTTGTGCTGGAGCATGTGGACGCTGAAAAGCTGTAATCCAATGAGAAGTTTGAATCCAATGAGCTTGAACAGAGAGAGATGAGAAACTTTTACCCAGGGATAGAAGAAGAAAAACCTCTGTTCTCAAAGATAAAAGAACTTTTTTTTTAAATGCTAAAACAGCTCATCCTTAAAATAATACCCCATAAGTTGACATGGCCTATGAAAGCAGCTGTGGGAATGCTCAAGGCATGGGAGATACTTTAACACTACAAACAGATTTTCCTTGCCCAGGTGGCTGATTCGCTGTGACATTGAAGCCACGAGAGAACTTGCGGAGAGGTCTCCATGGCATGGCAAGAGAGACTCCTCTACCTAAGTATACTGAAGAAAAGTTATTTTAGAGATGGTAAACTGACTGAAATTTCCAGGTTTTGTCTCTTTACATTGTTCGTGGAAAGAAGAGGGGGTGGGGAGAGGAGAAGCGTTCTGAAAGTTTTACTCTGATTTTCTTATATTTTTTCTTTTAATTCTGTTAATAAAGTTTTCTTTATACCCTTTAAAGTTTTAAACCTGTTTTGCCCTCCTCCTCCTAATCAATATCTGACCGCAGAAAATGAATAAATAATTTCTAGTGGGTGCACTGATGTTTGGCCAACACTAAACCCACTACATAAATTGGTGCATTGACCAGGAAATTCAGATTACCAAACTGAAACCACTACTCCAAAGAAGCAGGATTTATTGCTTATCAGACCTAGTCAGTCAAGATAGATTTTTCTCCTCAGTTTCCAGATAGAGCTTGACCTAGAATTTCTATCTGATTTACAGGAAATGCACCTAACTAAATAACCCTACAAGAAGTATTTTATGAGCAACAACCCCTGACAAAGGTAGCATTAATAGAAGGGAAGTACTTGTGTGGAGCAGCATGTCCTTGTTTTCTTTGGGGGAGTATTGCAGTGCTTCTTGTTTCCTGTAATAGTGCATCACAGTAATAATTGGGATAGTATTACCAGTCTTGTATAGGAGTAGCTTCATGAAGATTGTAATAATCAATTATCCGTGGTTTTGGTATTACTAACATGACATTTTATTCTTCTCTACAAAAATGTGAGTCAAAGAATCACTTCAGTAATCAGTAATGACTGTTACCAGGCATTTTCCAAAAATCTGGGTGTGAATATACTTACTAACTGGTTTTAGTGAATGTAAGTTTAGACTAAGTTGTGCCAGTCAGCAAACTGTACAGATATCTTTCTTTTAACCCTAAGAATTACTAAAGAAAAATACTATCAACAATAAAACTAACTAACATTTCATCAGATGAATGCTATGGGACACTTCTATGCACAAATCATTGTCTGTGACTTTTCTGAAGAGGATAAAAGGTAGCAGTATGATATTAACTCTGAATCCCAGTGATGATTGACTGCAAATATAATGGATTTTCTTCCTTTAAATGTCATCAGGAGCACTTAATTTATTTGAGAAGTAGACATCCTTAGTATAAGTTTAAGGAATACTTCTCTTAAGGCTTCTTTTTTATGCATTTGTATTTGCATCATTTTCTTATAAGACCTTAAAATGATAATATCGACAATATTTCTTTAATACTAATTTAATTTTAGAATGCTTTTACTTTGCAATCTAATACTTTCTTTTACATTTAAGGGTTTTTTTTGTCAGGCTAATACTATTATACTTTGTAGTTTATTCTGCAGCAAAATTTCCATGCAAGGCCGGATTTTTCTAGTTCTTTAATTTTAGAATCCTAAAAATTATTCTTCTTTTTAGATAGCTTTATTTCTACTGTATCTGAAGGCAGCTAAATAGTGGGGGTTTATGTCAACCCTAAACATCAAAACCCTTTATAGACTTCTAAAAAGTCTTTCAATTTTTCTTTTTTCTTAAAGGTGAGAAAACAGGAAAAGAGGAGAGAGAAACTTTGTATGCCAACCTATCCACAGTATCAGAAAGCAGTTGATTGAAATCCAGTTTCAAACTCCACTAGGACTTAATTGTGAGAGACAGAGCTATGCACCTGCTGTGAACAGGGATTGATGGACAGGGGGAGGTCTCACACCTGTTACCTGGTAAAAACTGTCCTCAGACAAAAACCTGGTGCCAACGGGGCTTTTCTGTGGAGAACTGATTATTATAATCATGTGCATTGTAGAGCTGATCATATACAATGCTACAACATAATAAATATCATCATTAAAATACATCACACTCTGAATGAAAGCAGTGGAACATTTTGAACTTGAAAATTGTATGAACTAGTTTAACTAATGCTTAGAATTTTAGGCCAGTAAATACCACATGCTTTTGACTCCTATTTTGCTCCTAGTGTTTTGCCAAGCTTAGAAGACCAGGGTGATGTGCTGGTAAAAGCACATGCCATGGAAGCACTGAAGAATAAGCAAGGAGGATGCATCAAAGGAGAGGAGAAAGGATTAAGAAAACAGTTTCTGTATGGTAAAGAAACTAAGGAAACGTGGAAACTAAGAAGGTAACCTGAGAAACCAGAACAAGAAGTAATATTACAAGACATCCCTGTTATAAGAAACATAAGACAAAACCTTCAAAATTAAATTCTGCGTTTATGAAGATTTCTTTTCTTCCTTCCTTCCTTGCCTTGCTGCTTAGGTTATAAACTTTTCAGAGCAGCTGGAGGAAATCAGCCCACTGTATGCTTGAATGACTCTCTGGGCAATACAAATGAGTCATCAATGAGTTCAGTGTGCAGCAGGAGAAAGATGATACTGGAGCAAAATGTTCCGGTGTGTATTTGTGTGGTATCTAGCATAATGGGTCTCTGCTCCTGAGGCCTCTGGGCATTCCAGTGATGTAAATATTAACTAATAATAATAAAAGGACAAGCACTTTATTTGCATCTATGTTGCCATCTGTTGTGTAGACTGAATCAATATCTAGTACATGTTCAGCTTCATTTACTTTTCTCTTAAGCAGTGCACTTCATTTGCTGCAAAAAATCTGACAGTTTGAAAAGCTTCTGGTAAATTTTTAGCATTGAAAGACATTGTCACTGTTTTTTTAAATCTTCCTGCTGATCAGCAATAGCTGTAGGCTGGAATTAGGAAGACGATTGGGGAACAGGAATGTGTCCCTTTCGAGGAAAGGATGAGGAAACTTGGTCTGTTCAGCCTCAAGAAGAGATGGCTGAGAGGAGACCTCATCAATGTCTATCCATATCTGAAGGGAGAGTGTCCAGAGGATGGAGCCAGGTTCTGCCCAGTGTTGCCAAGCATTAGGACAAGAGGCAATGGACTCTTGGCAATTGATGCACAGGAAGTTCCATCTGAATATAAGGAAGAATTTTTTTGCTGTGAGGGTGACCACACACCGAAACAGGTTGTTCAGAGAAGTGGTGGAGTCTCCCTCACTGGAGATATCCAATAATGGAAACACTGATAGATATTCTTTGAAAAGAAGATTCGAGACTACTTATACAGCAAATAGAAGTATTTTTCATAGATGATGTGCCATTAATAATGTAGATTTTGCTTTCTCATTTTTAGAATGTATTAATAAAGTTCAGTGTGCAATAATGACTAGTATGTTTAGAAAGACAGAGGAGACCATCAAACTGGCTGTGGCTGTTTGCTAAGCTATTGCCCTTCTCAAGCAAGTGTCCAAAACAGTTCTCATATTTCTTCAGGTATATGACCTGAATTTTTTCTCCAAATGGTAAAGATGCTGATGCCTTGGGGTCAGAGGGGCGTAACAGACTGTGAATACAGCCAGTGTGCTGTGCAAGAGTCTAGATTTAAACAGTCTTGGCATTAAACTTGGCTCAGAGAGTAGAGATCTAACCCTGGCCACCTAATGTGTAGCTATGAGTCAGAATCACAGAATGGTTTGGGTTGAAAGAGGTCTGAAAGATCATCTATTTCCAATCCCTGTGCCATGACTAGAATGCCTTCCACCAGACCAGGTTGCTCAGAGCCTCATTTAACTTGGCCTTGAACACTTCCAGGGTTGACGTATCCACAACTTCTCTGGGCAACCTGTTACAATACCTCACTATCTTCTTGAGTAATGGATTTCTTCCAAATATCTAATACCTAAATATCTAATCTAAATCTCTCTTCTCTTAGTTTAAAATCATTCCCTTGTCCTGTCATTATCTACACAGGTAAAAACCTGGCCTCCATGGTCTTAGAATTTCGCACCCATCTGTTTCATATTACTATTACAATATTCATTAAAACGTGACTGATGAAGACAGGGAAATATTAAATAATGGAATGAATAATATGTTGCTAGGAAGTTATATGGATGCATCTAAACTTGAAACAGCAAAGAAACTTGTGTTTTAGTATGCCCAAATGTGTAGTCACAGACTGAATAAATGGAAAATAAGAAATAATATGCCAGGACTATGTGACTGGGGAAATATAAATTCAATTATCATAGTATTCATCAGCTATGTGCAAAGTCCCATTAAGACATGTGAACTGAAACAACTGGTATGAATATTGCTTATACAATCAAAAAACACACATAGTTGGTGTTGGGACCTTGCTCTACATTCAGCAATGCTGGAGTAGCTAGTAAAGTGCTGTCTCTTCCATGTCTTCATGTTTCAGAGGAAAGTTGATCACAGTGACTATTTCTTGCTTTAAATGATAACGTATTCTAAAATACTGTAAAAGCAGAAAGATCTTAGTAATATTCTGTAGATTAAATCACTGTTGACATCAGGTTGTCAGGAAGTTAGAAATGAGTGGAAATGTTTGAATTTCATGTGCTATCTCCATTATGAATGGTATAGCAAAATTAGGTGTACTAGAAAGAGTTTTATGGCCATGTATATTTTATTTCTTAATGGGGAATTTCTTTTGACTTGTATGTCTAATTTATCTGTTATAGATTTCCTCTCCTGTGTGTGTGGTCAGAAGTTTTTCTCAAATCATTGGCCTAGTAGGTGCTTTCTAGGACAGCTTCTCATTACTTTCTCATTTAAGACAGACTCACGTAAGGGCAGAGTAGATTTATTGTACTGTAGGGGATGAAATACGTGAATTAATAGACATTTCATATTGTTGATTTGTATGGAGGAAGTAAAAAAATTATTCATAATGTCCTGTAAATTAGAGCCCTTTCCATTAAACACACTTGGAATACTTTTTACTTGCTTTCATTCTGCTGATGTCTAAAGAAACTGTAAATTGGTGCAATCATTATGTCAGGAGGCAAGAACATCTAAGTTGTAGTAAGCTGGAATCCTAACTGTACTGCCTTCAGGGTCCTTGTTGTACAAACTCATGAAAATCAGCTTTTTTCCATCTGCTTGAAAGGAAATTCACAATTGTGTATCTTTACAAATTACGCTCATTTTTTGATACAATGCTTAAACTAGCATAACTTTCTAACATACCACATAGAAGAAATTCTAGAGGTTCGTACCTCTTAATCATCTTACCAAACTTAACACAAGCTGTGTTTTGAGGATTTTCAGCCCCTTGAACCCTTTCACAATGAAAATAAAATGTCCAGAATTAAACTCTGGCAACACAGCTTTCTTCCCTTAGCTAGCTGTCCTGAATTTACAAGTGTCTGTAAACTATGCACTGAGAAGCATATAACTGGAACATAGGATTTAAAAGAAAAAATATACAATTATATTTTAAAATTTTCACTGAGACAAGAAAGCATAAAAATAAAGCCTGGGAAAAATTAGTAATTAAAACAGTACTGGTTTCCATCCAACAGACTTCAGGACAAGACAGTGAGAGTAGATGTAACAGAATTTGATTTATCTTTACAAGCCGTTTTAAAGCTTGACCTGTAATTACCATGTAGAGTCTCTTGAATTTCTCTGGTAAAGGATGAAAAATAGCTATTATCATGCTGGAGGATTTTTTTTTTTTTTCCAGTTCACAGTCAAAACAGTTCTAGGATGAATGAAAGAAGGAAAATTAGCTCAAAACTAAAAGGTAGATTTTTCCTTCTACTGTTCTTTTGCACTGGTATAGGTATGAATCTTACCCACTGGCAACACAAATGATTGCATTTAATTGGAGCATAATTTATTAAATTAATTTTTTTGCCAGAATTTTAAGTGTTCTGGGAAGGTTGTTTTTCTAAACGCAGAGAAAAGGCAGAAGAACTGGAATTATGTTCACATCTCTAGCCAGAGCAGTTAGCACGGCAAAGCACCAGATTTTGGAATGGGGTATTTTATGTTTGTTGCCAAGGTGGCCTATTCTGATGTCACATCTTGACAGCTATCATTTAAGATGGACAAAGGGGCAAGGAGCATCTGTTGTTTATAAAATACAGTAACTGCAGTAGAGAATGACTTTGAGGCAGCGTGAAAAGCAGATATCACTACAGAGATAGCTGAAGGGGAGAACTTGCTTCAGAATAGGTATTCAGCAGGATAATATTGAAAATACTTAGGGAAAAGGCTGCAGAACATGGCTATGATTCAAATAAAACACATGCAATACCATGCTGCTATCAGGGAAACAGGCATGCAGTGTTTATTTGCCTTGTGAATAAGAATATGATATGAAAAAAAAAATTATTTTGAGAAAGCTCATGCTTTTCTTTCTCATTGTAGCTATCACTGGGTCTAGATTTGTGAAAGAAAGAAAAGAGGTTTTCTGCCAGGTCTCTTTGGATTTCCCACTTGATTAGTATAGATGTTGATTAAAATTTGAATAAAGCTCATTAAACAAAAGCTTTAGTGAAACTAGGATAGATACAGGGTATTGCAGGTTTGACTTTCTGGCTTAACCTCAGACTTGTCTCAGCACTGTAGACCTGCCCAAAAATTCCTGAGCTATGTTTGACACTTCTTGCTGTATGTGGACTTGATCCTATCCTAGGCTTGCTGATGTTTTCCCTTGATATGACCTTGGATGTTCCGCATCCCTATAAACTTGTCTGGGGATCTGGACTCTGGTCTAACTGTCATTATCCCCAACAGTTCTGCTGGTCTAAACCAGGCATTTCTAATTTTGGAGAGTATGGTTTAAAATTAAATTTAAAAAAAAAAAAAAAAAAAAGACATGAAAGTTAAGGGGAACCAAGTCTCAGAACTTCAGAGTTGTGAGGATAGCTACAAAAAGGGAACTGAGCAACAGTTAGAGCCTTTGTCAGCACATTACATGCCAGCAGCAGTAGCTGCCTTCTGTCCCTACAATGGCTTCCAATGAAAGCCTCAGTGCCTTGCTCTTTTGCTAACCTTGTGTCCATCAGTTGCACATATTCATACTTAGATTTACAGTGAATCTGGCACTGAATTTGGAATTTGAGGAAAATAAATTTTGGGTCCTCTTTACAGATGCTGTTGAAAAATTATGCCTAAGGCATCAGTGTTAACAAAAAGGAGGGCTATACATGAGCCATTTGTCCTTTATGGTCAAGCACAGTTGTAACAGTTGGATAAATTCAACCCGGTTTAGGCTTGAATGAGTCCTTGGGCAAGACAAATGAGTGATCCATGGGTTCAGCATGATGCAAAAGAATAATGGGATTGAAAAGTAGTAGATTCTGGTAAACACTATAAAATCTCAATAGTCTTCTATGGAGAGCCTCATCATGATCGTTAAGTATGACTTTAATAGCTGTTTTGATCATTCCCGCTGAAACTAGCTTTTGGGGAAAGAATATGCAAAATTCAGTAAAGCACTTTGAAATGAGAGGAGAGAGAGCTTAGGAGAGCTCTGCCAAAGACCTGTCACATTTGCTAGGAAATATACAGGCTACATTACACTTGTTAAACTACTGGTGCAAGGACTCCTGGCCAAGAGGTGAGCCTGACCTCTATGCTGCTATAGATAGCTTTTCACAAGTAAGGTTGCTCAGTGTGTATCTGACTGTGTTAGAGAAAAAGAAGGAAAATAAAGAGATATCAGATCTTATGTCAACACATTAAAAGCTTTCAAGAGGAAACTAGCTCATGAAAAAATTTAATATCAGACCTATTTCTTTTAATATAGGCATGAAGGAAAGTTTTGTTGGGTTTTTTTTGGGGTTTTTTTTGGGGGGGGGTGTTTTTTTATGTGTGGGGAGAATTAGCTTAAAATTTTTTGTTGGTACAGTTTCCCATTCTAGAAGACTACCTTACCAAACAGAATATAGCTATTAAATATCTTCTGGTTGTACTTACAATACTTGCAGACATTCTAGCAAAACCTTCTACTAAAAACCTGTTTACTGCTCAGACAGCAAATACATGAGAGTAAATGATGAATTTTTAATCTAAGATATTTAAACCAGATACATGACTTCATTTGCATTTATCAATTCATTGAATTAAAATTTTGTCAAGAAAAATAATACGTTTTTGAATAAACAGTTCAAATGGAGCCTTTAAAATCCATGTAATTGAGAGAAAATATGTGGTGAACGGTCACAGGGAATGAATATAGTTGAGAAAGTATTAAGCTACTCATGAGCATTTGATACATGGTAAAGAGGCTAATTGTTATTAAACTCTTCACTGTGAATCATTTGTACTTCTGCACTCCCCAAATCATTCTTATTTTGATCTGATCATGTGGTGCCAACTACAATTATTTAATTTTAATGATAAGCATTGAAAAAACAGTGATGTCTACTTCTAAATAGGAATTTTATGTTGCTTAGGGCATAGCCAGGAAGAGGAGACCATCTCTATTTAGCACTAATATGCATAGACCATATTGCATTAAAAATAACCAAACAAAAAAACTGGAGATTTCTTAAATTGTGAAGGTAATTTTCTACCTAAATTCTTAAAGAATGGATGGAAAGAAGGTTTGAATACATATTGGCAAGGCAAGGAGAGAAAATATAGTTACAATATTGTGAAACATTAGAAGGTTAAGAAACAAATCCAGAAAGCTCTTTTGCAATGGTATAAAACATTGCAAGTTTTATATAATAATCACAATTTTCTTGCATTCCTATTCCCTTCCTAGGTTTTATACCTTCTCTGGCAGGATTAAATTTTGCTTTGTGTTATCATGGAGAAGAAATGACTTAGTATTTAAGACTGAACCAAGATGAAATGGATACACATTGAAAGGATAATAAGCTATTACCTATTCTAAGTACATTTTCCCCAGATACACAGGGGAATACATACTCCTAAATTTCTCTTAGCTTGAATGTTTCCTCTCTGCCCACTGTGAGTACATCTCTGGTATTAATCAGTTTTGGTTCCAAGTTCCCCCTGGTGAACAGGTTCCCTGCCACTGCAGATTTCATGAATGGTAATTCATGCTGAAGATCACAATGCTTCAAGCAGATAACCTGCAAACATACACAGAATTACTCGTTTTTTTAAAACTGTGGTAGGCAAGAGTGAAGCAGATTTGTTTCCTCCCTTCAATATTATCCCAACCTCATACATGTTTTAACTATATACTTCTGGGCATGCAGTACATGGCCTCACCTTCATGCTGTAAAAAAGATCACTTTTCTGAGCTGAAGCAGAGCCCTCACATTATTCACTTTGCTCTGTGGGGAAAGAAAGAAAAAAGGAACCAAACCAACAATCAACAAGCCACCTTGCCCATATGAGTTTCAGTAGTGGTCCGTCACTGATTTCTATGTATTTTGGATATAGCCATTCTGCTATTTGTGAACTGAATAATCCAGGAGAGATTCTCACGTTCATGATGGGTGCATGCCCTTGAGCCATTGAATTTTTCATCCTGTTGTGGATAAAAGATAAGTTAATGGTTAGAGAAAGCTTCTATGCTCTTCATTAGGTCCTCTCTCATGGATAACTGTGGACAAGGATTATGAAATTTATTACAGACTGCACATATTCTGGAGAGAAGAGTTTGTGCAAACCTGTCTGTTATAATTGTCAACCAACTTTTTCAGTAACTGAAGCCTTTTCAAGGTAATCAGTTACTAAGTAATGCTGTGTTTCACACATAAACTTGAAAGAAAATTATTCTGGATTTCATGTATCTCTTTGTTGAACATTATCCCATTTAAGTCATCAAATTTTAATGACTCTTGTTGTCTGCTCTGTGATAAAAGCAAGAATTTCTCATAACACCGTCTGTGGGATTTAGGATTTAATAATAACGCTGAACTGAAAATCAGAAGAAGACATGTAAGGCCCAGGTTCAAAGTGATGCTTGTAACCTGACACTGAATATGAAACATAGCCCATAAGCTGTAAATAGGCTGATTTCTTAGCATCCTCATATATTTCATATCCATGTAATGCTTTATGCTAGAGCATGTACATTTTTATTTTGAAGTTCATCTGAATAGAATTAATATTTAAAACTCAGGAATGGTTCATTCACTTCTGACCATTTTGAATCTTCTGAATACTTGTATACTTTTTTTCTTTATGATTCTTATAAAAATTCTTTAACTAACTATTCCTTTCTAATAGTTGAAGCTTGCAGTTCAATCTGTCACCTGTTGAAATAGGCAAGTATGTCTGGGGCAACAACAGGCATCTCATTAAGGAGATTAAATGAAAAATTAGAAGTAACCTTTAAAGAAAGAAAGACAAGTTTAACATCTTTCTTTCCCTCTGCTCCCTGTGACTGTAATTCATGCTCATTTCCTTAAGGTACCAGTCAGTATTTTATGAGAAGTGCCTTGACAGAGAGAAAGGTATCATGTATCAGGTCACTTTTGTTTTCTTCCTATTGCACTTCCTTTTAATCTACTCTCTGCTCTATATGGCTTAATTAAAATTTATGAGACTCAGCTGTATTGAGAGAAGGCAAACTAGAAGCAACTTTCATTGGTAATTTTTGTGAGACATTATGTATTCTGAAAACTGTAAGTAGAAGTGTGTGCTGCTGTGAAGGTTTGCCCTCTATCAGAAGCTTAGTCCAACAATCGCTGAAATAAATGGGAATGTTATTTTTTATTTAACCAAGTGCATGTTCAGACTTCAGCAATGAAATGTAGAGCACCACTGTTCTGTGTCTGGTCGTAGAAATGCTTTTTAATCAGCACTGATCCTCAGCTACCTTCTCATCCTTCTTCAGACGTAGAATTTCACATTGCTCAGTATCACTGCCAAATTCTTTCCTCAGATTCAGCTCTAGTTCAAGCGCTTCATCAAAGCTTCAAACCTTTTGAATTTACAGCTTTCTTCAGAAGCATGGTGCAGTTGCAGTGATAGGACAGCAAACTTGGGCAAAGGTATTTTCTGGGTTTCAAGAGATGAAATGTGTAACCTGCATAACCTGCTATCCTCTGGAGGTCAAATAGTAGGGTCATAGGATGGAAAAGGCCTGGAAATAATCTAGTTCAAACCCTATGAATGGTAGGTAAGGGTCCTGTACAGGGTCTACAGAACATCTATTTTGTATGACCTTGTATATCACAGACCACATAACACATTCTATCATCCTGTGGCAAACTTTCATTTATGGCAAAGGATCAAAACTCAAAACTCTCAACCATGCAGTACTTCAGAAAGAAAGTAGAATCTCTCTCTATGTCCAGGATTCCTGCAGTCAGAGGATATCTAAGAGACAAAATCTTCACCACGGCCTTTTACTCATATATAACCTACACCTAACATTTCTGACACACAAGTTCCTCATTTAATACTTCTCTTGAAGTGTCTTGTTACGTATGTTATGTTATGTATGACAGTGTATGAGGAAGGTACTTCTTTTGGATATGGAAAGAAGTTTCTTTCACAGGAAAAATTACTTAATGCCTCCCAAATGTATAAGAAAGGTGAAAATGGTAGCTTATTTGAGGCAGGACTTACGTTTTAAAGAGCTTATTAGTTCTCTGAATGAAGAATTGTCCCCTCTGCATTTCTTCAGTTTCCCGTAATGTAATGTATAGACACAAAAACCCCAGTAAATTGAAATGGAACTTATTAAACCTTTCATGCCAAATAGCATAAAGTGAAGGATTTAATAATGCTTTTAATGTCTATCAAATATACACTATTTTAAAGAATCACAGTTTATATTTTTAAGATTCAGTGCCATTTGAATATTTTTGCAGAAGAGGATTTTAAAGGAAAGGTAGGGATATTTTTCTGTGTCAGCTTAAAAAAATAAAATCTGTGAATTACAGATCTCAGTTGTTATGTGAATCTATCATTCTAAATTGATTTGAGATGGATTGTTTTTGCTAGTTCTTTGATAAGAGAGAGTAATAATGCAGTAATTGTTTGAAGAAAAATGAGTAATATATATAATATTGATTTAGGAAACCATTAAAGAACACAGAAACTTTTTTTAAAGTGTTTTTCACACTTGTATGTAGGGCAAGCCCTTAACTGAAAATAAGATTGGCAGCTGATTAACAAGGAATATCACTCCCTTGGTGTTAAAATGGCTAAGCTATGAGAGTCAGACAACTTACTGAATTAGAAAAATAATTTTAAATAGGACTTCATATCTCTGCACAAAATGCTTTCATGCTACAAGAAACTTGTAGACTAAATCAGCTGATTTATATTGATTCCTCCAGTAATCCATTAAGCTTAGACAGCTAATTTGAACTATGTTCAAATGTTGATATGTCATCATTTGCACATGAAGAGGAAGAGTAGGTTGGCAAAATTTGCCCAAAGCACCTCTAACTTAGAAAAATCTGTAATTATAGGAGCATCTCTAGATCTCAAGATTTTTATCTTAACAAGAAAAACAACATCTTAAATTCATTTAAGAGCTCCTTCCTTATGATAAAAGGATATGATAAAATATATCATTTTGGGTTCGAATATAACTATGGGATTAATTCTGCTTTAAAAAAAAAAAAAAGCAATTGACACTCTAATGCTTCCTTACTTAATCTTCATATATAATTTATTCATCATACACTGCATTTGCTAAATCATTTAAGAATAAATTTTCATTGTTAGAGGAGAATCACTGTTGTTAGGTCATTATTATTTCCAAGAAAATGTATTACTCCACAAAGAAGGAAATATTTTTAGCTTTCTTATCTTCAATTTTATTGAGCTATCTTGTTTTCTCTCTCTCATGTCTAACCTTCATCTTTTAAGCTCTCATTCAGAAAAAACTTCTAAATTGCAAAGTTTAAGCATACATTTAAAGATTATGAGTCGGAAAGTTGTGTTTTTTAAACATTGTTACTTTACTAAACAGAAATTATTTTTACAAGTTATGGACATACAGAACTCTCCATTCTTGCTGTCCTTGGCATAAAAGTCACTCATTATACCTTTCTTGAATCTCTGTGACAGTATAAGTCTTTTGCAACATAGATGGGCAGACCTGTACTAACTGTTCTCCAGGCAGCATAATTTAAGGAAAAGTCACATGACTAACAGACCTACCTATTAGACTTTCTGTGTTTTGGATTCTGCCTCTGAGTGTGGGTGGCAATTAAATCACTAAGAAAGTTGTGTATTTACTTTAAACTTGACAGCTGTGGGGAATTAAATTCCCAAAGCACTGAGTCTAGTGACATTGTAGGTATTTTGCTATGCTCTGTGGTATACTTTCAGCAACAGCTCCAAAGGGGTCCCTTGAGTTGTGTCTGCCAACCTAATCCTCATGTCTCATGTTCTACAACACTTGAAACACAGAATCCCCATTTTGAGGAAATTGAAGTTTGTTTTGGCATCTTCAGAGGGTTTCTGGGGGTGTTCTTTGTTTTCAGGGGATAATTAGACTTTGGGACTACTACTTTGGAAATGGTGAGTAAATTTTAGGTGGCTGAAAATAGGTGAAATAATTTTATTTTTATGCCTTGCATACACCTGGATTAATAATCAATCTTTACTCTGAGAAATAATTATATGTCCCATATAATTATATATTCTAATAATGCTGAAAACTGTATGAAATACTGTATACTAAAACCTTCAGGAAGGTGTGTAAAATATTAATGTGAAGAAGTGTGTGTATAATACTATAATCTTTTATTTGAATGCAAGCTAGTGGTAAATTTTTGTCTTCAGATTCTAATGTCTATATTTTGTTGCCCAGTTTACAGTTTTATAAATGCAGCACTTGCTCTAAATCTGTTTCTCAGCCTCTTTTAAGTAAAATGTGAAAAATTAAAGCATGAGATTTACATTAGAAATTATATCAATTCCTTGTGATAATAATGTAATTTTTATATATGCATGTTCTAAGGACTTTAAAGAGAATATTTCATACACTAGCGGAAGAAGAATATAACAACATAAAGTATTAGTTTCTTTTTGCTTAAACTTGCAATATTTTTTTCCAGTACTTTATGGTACCTATATTTTAACATTATGGTTTTTGCAGTAATACAACATTGTGGTTTATTACTCATTACGTGATCATGACCTAAAGTGCCAATACATGGCATTTCAGCTATATCTGAAAGCTACCTGACCAAGAGAAAGAGAAAGGAATCATCGAGGAGTTGGTACTTTGCATGAGAATGTGAGATTTTTAGATTTTATTAATTTTATTTTAAAATGCTGCTACTTCCTGACTTTCAAATTTCTTATTTCTTGCAGATATATTTCTAAAGCAATGGGGAGACATATCTGAAAATTTGTGTCAATGAATTTTAAATTATTTTGCTTCTATTTTTAATTTTTTTTTAGTAAGAGAAAATCTTATATCTCTGGTTATTCCCAAATCTGTTAAAATATTCTCAGGCAGGTAGATGGTGAGACAGCCTGCTTTTCCTGAGTACATGGTAAACAAAAGCTCTCACAGCAGCCCAACTTCTGAGAACCTTTTGAGCTTTGCCTCTTTCCCTAGCATAGTTCTGTAAAAATCATAAACTCCTCAGCCCTCAGTGAAGACAGAAGAATAAACCACATTTGCTTTTTCTACAACATGCTGTTTTGGGGATACGCTGTTCTGAAATACATTAGGATAATGTAAAATGCAAATTACTACTGATTTTCCAGCATTTTCACAAATGCCTTGTCCATTACCCTCAAACTTTCTAGGGGAAAAAAGAAATCGTCTTATTTTAGCATACCACACAAGAGAAATTTCTAATAGAACAGTCTGAAGTTAAAATTAGATGTAGGGGCCTAATTGAGCTTATAATGGAAGGTATTACAACCTTAGCCATGGAATGACTACCACAGTTCCATAATACCATCTATTTCAGAAAATCATAAAGCTGTAGAGACAGACTGCCTGACAGATTATTTGGGAATGAAGGGCAAAAGTACTAGAAAAGAAAGGTCTGTATTTATCGCCATGCTGATATTGCCATATGTGGTATGTTAGGAAAAAAACACCTTATGTGGCTAACTAAACATTGCCCACATTTGTGTTGAAAACCTAGAAATTCAAGTACTTTGGGGACTGTGTTTACTAAAGTCAGGTGAGCAATTCTGGGCTTTCAATTATATAACATACGACAAAATATTATAAGAATCTAACCTTATTTCACTTATTAACACAGTAATTGTTCAGCTTTTGGCTAAGGTGCCACCACTTTTCTCATCTGGGTCAGCTCCATATTGATAATACTTACAATCCGTAACACATCTGAATGTCTTGGTCAAAAATTTGCCTGTGGGAGGAAATAGCTTTTCTCCTATACTTTTATGCCTCAAGTTTGGCCTTGAGAGACCATTTTTACACAGTCAATTATGCCCGCAATAATTTCACTTAAATTTAGGCATTTAACTTAAGTGACTAAATTGTGATTGGAACTG
Organism: Luscinia megarhynchos; assembly: GCA_034336665.1. Lineage (NCBI taxonomy): Eukaryota > Metazoa > Chordata > Aves > Passeriformes > Muscicapidae > Luscinia > Luscinia megarhynchos. Next base: position 52,158,355 of record JAPFBE010000003.1, on the reverse strand, counting down.
CTATAGGTCATTCAGGTCTCCACTGACTGTGTGAGGAGCTGACAGGAATAGTGCTTGGTTCAGTACCTAAAACTATCAGGGATAATTATCATTCAATGTGCCCAGTCCTCCCACATCAGATGATGAATGAATGGGAAGAAAGCAGTGTTGACTCCAGTCCTCAATGCAGTATCCAGGACAGCTCTGTCTTATAAATAGAATTACCTTTTGCTGCTGGATTAAGGCAGTCTAGGGTTACTAGATTTATCCTGCTGGTGAGCTGAGTAGCACAGGTATGTGTCTGAAAGCATCTCCTTCTCTTAGCATCTCTCAGTTACTGACTGATGGACACAGTGCTTCTTTCTCGGTTTTAAATCAAATCTTTAGTCACGTGCAATTTTGTTTTGTTTTCTCTTCCATATTTTTAAGATGGGCAGAACTGAGGGCAGAGGCGGTCTGTGGGATTTTAAGAACTTGTGAAGTAGCAATCAGTGGATACACGTCCAAGTAGAGACCAGTGACGAATGGGTTCCTCAGGGGTCAATGGCATGGACAGTGGGATTGAGTGCACCCTCAGCAAATTTGATGATGGCACTGAACTGTGTGGTGCAGTTAACATGCTGGAGGGAAGGGATAACATCCTCAGGGACCTGGACAGGTTTGGGGTATGCAAACTTCATGCAGTTCAGCCGGACCAAGTATAAAGTCATTAACATGAGTAGAGGCAATCCCAAGCACAAAGACGAGTGGAAAACGCATCAAAAACAGCACAACCAGCAGGTCAAGGGACATGATTCTTGACAGGTGTCCTCATTGGACAAATGGCTTTAAACTGAAAAAGGGGTAGGCTTCGTTTAGTTATAAGGAAGAAATTCTTTATTGTGAGGGTAGTGAGACACTGGAACAGGCTGTCCAGAGAAGTTGTGGATGTCCCATCCTTGGAGATGTTCAAGGCCAAGTTGGATGGGGCTCTGGACAACCTCATCAGGTGAAAGGTTGGTCTCTCTCCATGGCAGGGAGCTGGAACTCAGTGATCCTTAAGGTCCCTTCCAATGGAAACAAATCTGTTTTTCTAAGATATGTTGGAGACTATGGGTTTTGCTCTTTAGATATCTACACAGTGGCACCTGTGATGGTAGCTCCATTGTAGCTGAGCATTGCTAGTGGGTACATGTACTGCTTGTGAACAACTGAACAAAATGAGGCTTTCAATTAGATAGTTATTCTATTTTATTGAGGCACCGTACTTTTTCCCAGAGTAGTGTAGATTTAGTGGTCCTTGGATTTTGTTAATTTTCTAGTTTATATTTCAATTTTTTTTTTTTTGTTTTCTTAAGCACTCATGGGGTTTTAATATTATTTTCACATCGTTAATGGCATCAATATATCAACTCTCAGTCTATAAAATTGTAGATCTTTCTGTTTTCTTCAATGCCAACAGGGATCCTTCTGTTCCAAAAGACAGTAGATTCCCAGTTACTGTAAGACATTATATATCTTTATGTTATGGAAATAATTTTTGAGGCAATTTCTGTCTATACAGATATAATCTCTGAAGTTGCATTGAATTTGAGGTGGTGACAAAGACAGATGTGTAAAAATATTTTTTCTTAAATATAGTGCATTTATTATTTATAGGTGGATTTATCTTCTTGTAGAAATTCAAAGCACATATCTATTTCAGTTGATGGAACAAAAATAATGCTAGAATTTGAGATATTTTTAATAAAAAGAGATACTTAAACTTGCCAGAAAATTTTTTAAAAGTTTGGAAATTTTAGGATACTATTTTCATTTATATCTTGAGAACAGGAATTTTGGGATCTCTTTGGCTGGAAGTACCACAATTATTTTTGTTATGCTCATTATATTATACATCTATCCCTGCCACAGCACTCTCAGCATGAGTCTTTTCTCAGCCTTGTTGTTCTGCTCTTAGGTAATTCATTCTTCCTTTAATTTTGCTGACTCCCATTTCTAAACCCACCAGACTAATTTATCTCTGGATATGGCACTACATGTTTTGCTATGACAAAAAAGAGGAATTACTGATGGTCACAGCTGGTAGTTTTCTGTTTCAGGAAGATTGAGAGACTAATTTAAATCTACAAGCAGCAAATACAGCTTTGAAATGTATTGAAGGCTATGGACCTGTTCTAAAGAAACAACAGTACACACATAACTGATGCCTTTTCCATTTAGAACTTAACATTAAAGAGTTAAAATTAAGGCCAATCTAAGTAGTGTTCAATAAAGCTTTACTGTATCTTTTGCATATAAAAACTATCTGTGCAGATAGTTTTTTAAGTAGTTTTTACTTCTCCCTTGTTCTCTCATAATATGTTATTCCAGTTTTATATTATACTATATAGACCACCACCAAGTGGTGCCTTTGAGAATGTCAGGCCTTGACTATGTTAATAATCTGACTGAAAACTGTATTTTGTTTCTGAGGCTTGCAATTTACAATTAATGAAAAGTGGTATGGGTTGCCAAAATGTTAACTTTTTAATCATTTATATCAAGATTGTGATGCTTTAATGCAAAATAATAATTACTGTATAATCTATATGATGCATATCTTTATATATGTTTATATGACTACATCATACTGCCCTGTAGGAAGTATTCAAAGGCATTATGACACTGAATTGTGGATTAGCTATAATCATCCTGTATAAGAAGTGATGTAAGACTGGATTTTGTTAGTATCTGTACCATCCACCTTTTTCCTCCATCAGCTAGGCTTAACTAGAGTGACTCAGAATAACTCAACAGCCTATTCAGATAATTTACTTGCACTCTGACACACTTAAGTAAGACATGTGATTCTCAGTAATTTACCTGCCATGGTAATTAGTTTGCTGTACTAGCTGTAAATACAGCTCACAGTGTATTCACTTCAGGACATTGTGCATTTAACTCTTCCATGGTCCGCTATTCCTGTGGTCCTGACCTGAAGTGAGCAATACTGCTCATCTTAAACACTTACAACAGATGCCTCTCTCTCTCTGTCAACCAGACACTGGTTATAATGTTAATAATACATTTTCAAGTTACTTCCTCTCTCACTGGCTTAAAAATTTGAGACATTCAGGTTGTAGTAGGTTACAGTGATTTTTAATGATGTGTTAAAAACATTACAAATACACAGTATGATAGATAGCAAGTGTGCTGTGATAATACTTTACTCTTCTTAATCTGTTTTTTATTACTAGTCTTGTAAGTTACTTCTAAAACTCTTGTCTGCACCAGAATCATGCCTGGAGACTTTCTATTCCCTCCATTGCTCATTCTAAGAGACCACCATCTTTCATCTTCCAACTTTTGCTGCAGGCAAAATGCGCAGTGCCTATCTACTTCCATACAAAGATGTCAATGGAGGAGCACTAGTGAAACAGCATACTCAGACCTGCAGAGCGCCAGGCAGTAACACCTGAAGGAAATTGCCCACAAATTTGAACTCTGAACACATCTTCTTGTGTTTGTTGCCTGCAATCATTGGTTCTCTCTACGTGAATATATTTGTACACACACATATAAATATCAGATGAGTAACAAATGGACTAAGGAGCTCCTATAATTTTAATAATTAAATTTCAGAAATTTTAGTATCACAAAGAAATAAAAGTTTTTAGCTTCTTCATTTTGCCCTTCTTATATCAGTGAATAACCTTTCAGTATGTTAAAGATGATGTTTCAGTTTTCAAAATCTGGACTTTCATTAGCAATGTGATTATTTAATGATTTATACTCATTATGCATTCAGTCACAGACATGAGAAAGAAAACATCTTTTAGAAAGTCTCGGGTACTTTGGTACAATAATTGTATCATCAAGGACTTTGAAGCACAAACAAAATGCATGAAACAGGAACATGTACTATTTGCTGAAGAAGTGCAAAGGAAAATGTCTATGCTTGCTCAGTAACTAAGGTCAAAACAGGCAGAAGGTAGAGGGAATTCACTGTCGAGTCTGGTGTGCAGAAAATGGAAATTGTTTTTCTAAAGTGATAGCTGTTATTTCTAAAAAAATTAGATTCTTTTGCAGATGCATTTTGCAAAATGCTGGTAGTTAATAAACAGATGGCTACATAACAGATTTCAGCTGGAGAGTACCAATCAAGGGACAGAAGAGTGGATATGTGACCTTGTGTTTTGAGGCAGGAATGGGAGAAAAAACAGTGTGCATCCATTCCAAGTACCTGCATCCATTCTAAGTACCTATGTGGAAGCCTACAAAGTCAACCTGATTCAGTGAGCTTTATAGAAGCAAGAAGCAGTTCAAGGAGTTTCCAGCTGACTAAATATAGAAGGTACCTTAATATCAACGAAGAAACTCTCATCTTGAATACAATTTTTGCCATGGTTTTAAACTCCTAAATAAATAAATACAGTTCTTAGTTTCATTTTTGCAACAGGCTGGGTTCTTTTATTCCACAGCTGTGCTGAGATTGACAGTAATATCACAGGAAAAATGAGTATGGGTTTGAGTTGGGAATGCAGAATCTTAAATATCTGTAATTAGGCTTCAGAGAGGAAAATAATTGTAGCTGTTTGCAACAATGCTGTTCCAAGGGTTGTGCCTTTCTGAATTAAAGGGGTCAGATAAGAAACTTGTATTACTTTTAAAAATGCTGATTTAAGAGTCTGTCACCATCTTGAAACAGTTTTCAGTACGTATGTTCCATTATGAAGACAGCATCACTGAAAGAAAATGAGAAAAATATTTTTATTCAATATAAGTGGTAGCAAGAATGACTGACCCGTATCATTCTTATAAAATAATACTGTATATTTCATTAATAGAAAATAACTTACTGTATAAAATGTTCTTCTACTTTCTAGCAACAAAGAAGTTTTATTCTGCACTCACTGTTTCAAAAAGCCTTGGGTTTTTGTCTCATGAGAGCATAGGAACATGGCATTTTAAAAGGTAGAGATGTTGACACTTGGTCAGATACAGAAAGATTTCTCTTCAACAGCAATAGTTTTCACACTTTTCAAAGCTTTTCCTGAGGAACTTCAGAGAAAATCCAATGTGTGCCATAATCAAGTAGAAATTTAAACAATCAAATCTTCAGTGTCCATCATGTTTCTGACGGCACACTGAAAAATTTACTACATTTCTCCCCAACTTAATAGTTGCAAGAAGAAAAAAACAGTTCTGTAGTGATGATTTAGGTATTGATGATAAAAAAAAGCTGATTTAGGCTATTAAAGCAGGAGTGTTTGCCATCTGGACATAACTATATAACATCTGTTGATTTCAGTCTCCAGAACATCACTAACATACTTACAATTAAGAAAAGCAGTGACTATGTGTAAACATAGTGACCATTACTGGAAGAAACACTCTACAATAGATGTAATTTTGATACCATGTAATTCAACAATGCTCCATGCAATATTAATGGCTCTTTGCAACTTACTCTAATTTTAAAATTCATTACTAAATTATTCAGCAGTGTATAAAACAGATGTGTGGCACTGCAGCACCCAAGTTGCTGTATCCGTTATAAAATTATGTTTTTACAGTCTATGTGCAATTTGTCCTTTAAGTCTCATACAGAATCAACGGATCTTTCCAGGTGCTGTGACTCACCTGCAGTTTCCTTATTCCCCTGAAAGCTTTCACTTGTGTTCCCTCATTATCTGTTTCAACACTAAATGTCAAGCTTTTATGGTTAGTTTAATTGGTACTATTGTTCAAAGCTTGATAGGCATATATTATAGGAAAACAGAACACAGAGAAAATGTTTTCTTTTTCTTGCAGTATCTATTTGCATTTGCTGGAGGTTAGAACTGACTTCTTTGTCTAAGCTTCCTTAGTCTTTCTTTCAGAAAAGATATGAACAAGGAACAAACCTTACACTTTTGATAGACTAATTCAGATTTCTCCTATAGGTGACAATACATGCTTGGATGCTTTTTGCTTCATCTCCCATGAATGTTGTGGAAAATGTTTTGGAGGAAATCATATGACCTGGTTTATAATCCTATATGACAGGTAGCAATAGAGGAGAGGTGTTTTTTTACTCTGTTGAGGAAAATGAATTTATGGCAGGATGACATGACAGAAAGTTTGGTTGAGCTGTTTGTCTTAATACATGGAATAACAAAAGGTGGAGAGATATTTGTCCAATTATAGTAGCTGAAACATGAAATCTCATGAAGTAAAAGCAGCAAAGCATAAGGCCACAGGATAAGGCTGTCAAAAGTACAATGTGGTATACCAAAAAGAAGGAAAAAGAGAGTTGGTTTGAAATTATATATCCATGCCACTTCTTTTAAAGTCCAAGCTATGCACTACATCCAAATGGAAAATAACTCCAACGACTAAAACAAACAACATGAAAACATATATATATATATATATATATATGGGCCCAAATATGGTCAAGTTGCAGCTTTACTTAGTTTGTTCCTAAACATGTATTCATGTGTGGGTTTGGTCTATTCTGTTTCAAAATCTGTGGAGCATGAGATCAGACTCTAAATATGCCTAATGAATCACAACAGAGATGCAAATCAATTTTCTTTTGAAGTACTTAGGTTTGATCTTTAGATTGACTGCTAAGATGGAGATCTTGCTGGGCTACTCTTGTGTAGTTACCCTGTTGTGGGTACCATCAATGGAGACAGTTCCAAGTTAACTACTTTGGACTGTGTCTGGCTTAAGCTGCTTTGCATAGTTTAAAGGCAGTACAGGCATAATACTTTTTAAAATTGTTTTAGAATGCTTCTATGTGATCAAGTAAACATTTCTACTGTTATGCTCTAGACTTGAAGCAAGACTTCTGCAGCATGGTAATTAGCTAGAGTGCATTGTGATATACAGAAGCTGTGCACTAACTATGCCACAGCACAGGTTTGACCCAGTTGGCAGTCTGAACCTAGAGTAAAAATATACCTGATGCAGGATTCATTCTGTATAATTTCAGAGAACCATCAGTTCTGTGTCTGAAAGGTGAATGAATTATCTATGCCCATTGTCATTAGACAGAACCTGGAACCCTCAGGAGATTTTGGGTTTTTTTTCTGATTTATCTTAGATGTCATTGGGTGAGATGATTTTCCTCTTTGAGTTGTTTGCAATGAAATTGAGGATGACTAGGACAGACACAGAGTGAAGTTGCCTAAGTTAGTGCTAATAAATTATGTTCCTATTGCAATCCCTCACCACCCAACTCCCATGCCCCAAAATCAGAATTATTCAAATATTTAAACTTCTTCCAGTAAATCCATATGGGGCTTGGTATACTTCTGTCATATAGGCCTTAATTTTGAAATGCCTTGAGAAATGCTATCTTGCTTATGTAAATCATTACTGCTCTTATAGGAACCCTGTGGTTCCTGTGAGTGGCATAGCATTAGAAATAACAACATCAAATAACTTAATATAAATAACTGTTTTTCCTCCACCTAGTACATTAGAAGTGAGAAAGATTTCTCTGGAAAAAAAAAAAAAAAAATCTGTTCAAAATGTTAAAAGGTGAGAAAAATATTACATAACAGCTGCAGATTCTGCCTTTTTCTTTTTTCTTGAAGAGGCAATATAGGGGAAATTGCTCAGCTAAAGGGTTAAATAGGAGCAATCCCAGATGGTGGGAAGAAGGGCACTTCATAGTCATGTAATCAACTGAAAGAGCATTTAGAAAGAATAGACAACTGGCCCAGTCCAAACATCAGCAGCCAAGTGGGAGAGTTTGTCATTCTGTAAATGGCAAAATAACAAACACCTGACCTGAAGATAATAGGTTAATTGCTTTAATATTACATTTTGCATTGATGTTTGTTTTGATGTTGTGATGGATGAAAAGAGGTCATTTTTTTTTTAAATTCAGGCCTTCCAGAACTGCAAATGCCTGCCCAGTGGCCTGATGAAAAAAATCTCTTAGGTGGCAAAATGAGTTGCATGCAAATGACAAGTAGGTTTGATGTGCCCTGAAAGCATTCAGCTTGGAGTGACCTGTGATCATAAATTACTGGCATGCTGCATCAGATCCTAGACTTGTAATTTCATCAAGAGCAACAAGATGCAATCTTGAAAACTGTTTGCATGATGTGAGGACAAATTGATGCCCTTGTCCTTCCAGACTGTGGATCTGATGTTCAGGAGCCTGACTGCTTTGTGTCTCTAAGTAGCAGTATAGGGCCATTGTAAATAATTAAGTAGAAATTTGTTACCCTTTTGTCAAATGTATTTCTGATGTTACTCTTCATTCACCTCCATTAAGAAATCCCTTGATTAAATTTTAAAGTCTTAAACAATTTAAAGGGCTGAGAGCACAGGACACAAACTACAATGTTTTGCACAGGAAAGTCATATTCTCTCTGGGAGAAAAGAAAATAATGTCAAGTATTTAATATGCAATCCCATAATTCTCTTTCAAGACTTCCAAGATTTGATTATCAACTTAGTGGCTGGTGCTTGATGAAATTTATTTACTCATTTATTTGCTTTTAGAGATGCAGAATTTCCTTCTCAATATACTCACAAATGTTTCTATACAAATAGAATGTATGGCTGAGAACTTAATCCCATGTATCAAGAGGATGCATATAGAGTAGTCCATAAAAATGTGGATTCTTCAGAATACATGTTGCTGTTCCTAACTTAAAAACCTGAATTCTATCAATAAATATATGCTATGTTTTCTGAAAAGTTTAAGAAAGAGACACAGTATATTTAATAATGAATTGAAAAATTAATTGCCATTGTCTTGTTTTCTGCGTCTGGAGAAGTGATTAGTGATCCATTTTTTAATGATACACCTCATCAAATAGATATATACATTTATGAAACGCACATTATTATATGTCTTGAAGTAGACATATAACATTAATAGTGGCAAAAGTAATTTAAGTGCCTTGAATAAAAACACAATCTACACTCCAGGAAGAAAAAAAATTTATGAGAGATTAGCAGGTATTCACACAGCAGAGAGTTTAATTTTGGAATAGAGGACACATCACTGATATTGAAGTAATGACCAAAAATATTGTTGTGCAGGCCTAACTATTCTTATAAAAATTAGCTGTTTAGAGATGATGATTAAGAGGAATAAAATGATTAGGTGCAATGGAGTAGCCCTAATATGAGAAAAGGCGAAGAGAATTGTTCAGTCTGGAGAAGAGAAGGCTTCAGGGTGACCTAACTGTGGCCTTCCTGATGGGAGGCTCCAGGAAAGATGGAGAGAGACTTGTTACAAGGCCATGTAGTGACAGGACAGGGGAGAATGGCTTCAAACCAAAAGAGAGTAGGCTTAGATTAGATATTAGGAAGAAATTCTTCACTCAGAGCATGGTGAAGCACTGGAACAGGTTGCCCTGAGAAGCTGTGGACGCCTGACCACTGGAGGTATTCAGGGCCAGGTTGGATGGGGTTCTGAGCAACTCAGTATGGTAAGAAGGGTCCCTGGAGCTCCATGGCCCAGAGCTGGATCTAGATGATCTAAGGTCCCTTGCACTCCATTATTCTATAGTTCTATGAAATAGATCATTGTGGGGTTTTTTTTGTTTGTTTTTGGTTTTGGTTTTGGTTTTTTTGTTTTTCTGATTTCCTTAAGTTTATACACTCAGTTACAATTAATGCCATCCCTTAAAGGCACATATAATTTTTTATCTCAGTCCACTGAAACAGTAAAAACTAAAAGCATTCTGGTACAGTACAACATTTAAAAAACACTCTCATGAATAACAGCTCCTCAGTCCTTATACCACATTTGCACTCCCTAACTGAAATGCTGTGAAAAATGACAACTCCCTTTCATAGAATTGTTTACTCCCCCAGTAATATCTGAACACCCATTTAGAAGACTTGAGTCATTAATATATATTGCAGACAATGTATGCACTCCTTAGACCTTATATTTGAATTACATGTGCACTAAGTATTTGCATACAGGAAATGATTACTCATCCAGTTTTCACATCAAACAGATCTAATTACATCTCATAGAATCATCTTCCTAATTGGATGCTCTCATTTCAAAATTTTATGATGTTGGGTTAGATACTTTCCCCCAGTTAAACTTTACAGAAGTCTTTGTAAGACAAATTTCTCTGTCTCTCCTCTGCCAACATCTCATTTTTCCCTAAGCTTGATCCACACTGTCCCTCCAGCAAAGTGCATATAGTTCAATCTGAAATAGATAGGCTTTTTCTAAGAAAACCTCCAGAAAACCTACCTAGGTAGCACTCTAGGTATATCTACATCTTCTAAATAAATGAGCTGACTCCACAGACAGCATTTTCAATGTCTGTCAGAGAGCAAGCCAGGCTTCTATACTGAGCTTCAAAAGCGTGTTCAGCAACTGTTAGTGGCTGCAGGCTGTGTAATGACTACCACAGAGAACATTATAAACCGCAAGCTGAGCAAAGCTACAGGCACGATGGACTACTTTGTGTTGTCCAAAGTATGGTAAACATAATAGCTCAGTAACAGGAAAAAAAAAGCCATTGTATGTACTTGTCAGGACTGTGCTCCAGCAGCAGATTTTACATTTTTAGTTCCTCCACGGGAAAGTCTAGAGTTCTTCGGAGTTGCAATTGCAGAAAAATATTGGTTTTTAAAAACATTTCAACAAACTTGTGATATCTGAGGTCATGTTTCTACCACGGACACTGCTGATATAAATTTGGCAAGCTCCATTGAAGTCTGTGATCATTTTCTACAGAAAAGTAAGCCTGTGTAATGCAGTAGTTCACTAGCTGTCCAAAGAACTTCAAAAAATCAAGGGAGCGATGCCTCTTGAACAGGATGACATAGGGAAAATGAATTATTTGGGGGCATTTGGTATTCTCTTTGTTTAGAATCTTTAACTCACTTACAGTAATTTAAACTGTAATCTTGAACATACAAATAAACATTTCCCAGAAGAACTTTTAAAATAATCTTTTTGATCCACTTCCATAAAATTTTAATGTACAGATCTTCAAGTTGCTCTGCAATTTCAGTATTGGAATAGTCTATAAAGTGCCCACAAAAATTACAAGCAGACACCGTAATCCCGGTACTGCTCTGTGAATTGTAAATCTGCCTGTCTGTGGCCACAGAGATCTATACCACTGTCACATAAGCAGGGTGACTGAGCCAAAATCCAGGTCAAGTAGCTGCTTTCTGCCCCCATGAAGGACATCTGCTAATTTTAACTGAATCTAGTATTAGTCTTCCTTTTCTCTCAGACAGCTGTTTTGCTAAGTGCTCTCAATTATGTCCCAGGATCCCTGTCAGAGGTGGCTGGACCTTTGCTTGTTTTGATTTGTTTATGCAAGTATTGCTCTACCATGGCTAATTATTTTCAATATAATACTGCCTCTGACTTTGTTTGAGCCTCTGCTCTTATTCACTTACTTATAAAGCAAAGCCCTTACTATTTGCCAGTTATTAGCAAGCTGTGGTATGTGCACTACTGAGAGATAAGAAGGAAACCTTGATGTCATAGGCACTGATTACTGGCAAAATGTGACATAATTGATCACTTGTCTACCTCTGTTGCCTAGTTACAGAAATAGAAGTTCTTTTGAGCAGAATGTGTTGTCCACTGCTCATTTAAAAAAGAAAGAACAAAATAAAACAGATGTGTGAACGTGATTTGTTGGCATACACTGTTGTGGAATATCCTTTAAGTATATAAAGTCACAGGAGAATATGTATACAAATGTGAATACACACACACACACACACACATATATGTACATACATATTTTTCACACATTCATATATATATGTATGTATATACATGTGAAATGTGTATGCAATCACAAGCATGTTGGCATGTGACTGTGCCACTGGTTCTTGGTAACTTCTTGGTAACTTCTACTACGTCTCTTGATGGAACCATTCATTGAGGGTGATATTTTTAGATGAGTTTGTCTCAGCAGCCCAACTTCAGCTGGTACTATGCTGGGAAAGCTTTCTTACTGCACTCCATCCCTAATTCAGGGGAAGTTTCTCACACTCTGGCATAGGCATTCTCTGCTTATAAGCATTTCTTTATATAAGTAAGTAACAGATATATTTTCTTCACTGTTTCTGGCTGGCCCCAACACTTGCAAATGCATTATCATAAATTTCTGCATGTATATGTAAATGCTATCTTAAAAACAAGGAGAAAAAAAATTCTACTGGGGATTCAGCTCCTTTAGAATCTGAGCAAAGATGGATCTCAGTGAATTTACAATGTTTAGATTACTAGGTTGTACATATTTTTTCTATTTATAATTATACCTTTGTGAAAACCTTGCTGTTTTCAAAAAACACTGTATAATTTCTTTTTAAAATGTTTAAATACTTTATTTGGTTTAATCTCAGAATGTGCCCATTAGTTTACATAGCCTAGTTTGGTGTCCTGTTTCCAATCTGAATGGAAGAGGTTTTTTTTGCCTTTAGAAAAGCAAAACCAGAAAAAAATGTTTAGAAAGGTAGAATAAAATAAGACTGTCTTGTTGTTCGGTGGGTGATTTAACATTTGAGCCTCTGTTATTTGCATATCAAAATAAGACATAAAAGCAGCTTGAAAACAACAACTGCAAAGCAGTAACAAGAAGCTGTCTACCAAAACTCGTATATACCTCAGACCGGGATAGACTGATCTATTGTATATATTTATGTTATTTTTGGAAACACAAAAAAAACAACCCGTGTATGGAAACACTGAGATTGGAGTTCATTGTAGCTGCATTTGCTCATTACTGAAATTCTTTTTGCATAGAATTTTCTGCTCTCAAGTTTTAGTTCCTCTAGTTTCCTGGGCTCTTCTCTGCAACCATTTTTTTCTTCTTCTTTTCAGTTACCTTTTTAACTCAGTTGATAACTACTCTTCCTTCTCTGGGGGCTGTAACTGCCCTTTCTGGGTATTGTTTGGAAATGCAACTCTTTGAACAAATATAAAGGCAACATTAGGCTGTACATTTTGCTTCTAAACTAAAATAACATATGCAGCTAACTCTAATATGCTGTTGTTAAAGAAGAATCGAGTAAATGGAACAAAGAACTCTGTATACAAATCATAGGAATTCACTTTCACCTAGACATGTAGTCACGTAGACCAGCTGGTATAAATTGACATTTCCTTCAATAAACCTCTACCAGGTGACACCAGCTGAACATCTGGCATCTATTTAGAGGATAAAATATGAAATCCATTTGCTGTTTCAATATACATCTATGCTTTCAATGGATAGAGGGTTTGTTTGAGTGTGAATATCAGTCTTCATGTTATTAGTCAACAGATTAAAGCTAAACTGAGAAGCACTGTTCATTACATACATATTTGGATTTTAACAGGTTCGTGGTTTTGCAAAACTGTGATTAATTATATGCCTGGCTGGGTGAAATGGGATTAAATAAATCAATAATTTATTATGGGAATTTTCATCGATTTAGTGTGCAAATCATCAGTAATAGCATGCACTGTGCCAAAGAGTGAGTCAAGCTGAGCTCATTGAAAAGTCTCATATAAAACTCGACTCTTTAGGACAGTTCAGACACATGATTGACAGCACTTGAGATTCACATAGATCATCAGTTTGCTCTGCCCTAGTAAGAGATTGGACTTTTTGCTATGATGTCAGAGAATTACTACCCACCCATTTTCTCAGAGATTTCCATACTTACATTGGTGGTATTCTTTCAAACTCTGTTCTTTTCATTTCTTTCCTTAGATTTTCAAGTCTTAATTGCTGGAAAAGAGTAATTGACATTCTTTTAACTCGCAACAAAAGGGGTGATGTTTTGGGGTTATATGTTGTCAATGTATAATTCCCATTTGTGTTTTGTGAATAGGCTGTTGTGTTTTACACTTCATTTTGAAGGTAAGTGCAGCTTAAAGCATTCAGTGCAGCTATTAAGTGCAGCTTAAAGCATTCATTTTAAAGCAGGAAGTTGGCACGTAGAGGAGAGACTGTAGTTGGGAAGCTTTGACAGAGCAATCAAGGGCCATCAACACTTAATGGCTCTACACCAGTGGATCAATGTGCTTGCTAGCAGCAGGGCCATTGACTTTGAACAGCTCTGCCCAGAAGCAGAAAGGGTGCATGTTCATGTCAGAGCTGGAGAATTTGCAGCACAAGTGCAGGGGGTTGAAAGAGTCACAGACTGTTTTAAAAGGGGAAAGCTTTTGGTGCAAACAAGGAAGTTTCTCCTTCTGTAGCCAGGACACAGTTCAGCCAGGCCAGAGCGTTGCGCGTCTCGAAGGTGCTGAGCTCACTCTCTTGTGAAAGGAGCAGGAATGGTAAATGCTCTCTGGGATGTTGAATTTTAGATACATTTAGGCTTTAATACTGAAATATGAAAGTGTATATGCATATTTGAGAGATTGCATAGCTGAGTCAGTGGTTGTTCCTTTCCCTGTGCATTGTGCCTGAATGTTGCCATGAGGAAATCTGACTACACTGCAGCACAGAAAATTTTTTTCAAAATTTCCAAGTCAAATTTTTCTAGCCAGCTGTGTTTCAAGGAGGCTCATGCACAGGTTTTACAGTGTTATCAGAAGCACCATATGGTGTTCCATTACATAAAGAGGATCTGACTTGATTGTGCACTAAAAAAGTTTATCCAAGAAAGTTGCCTGGAATTTATGATCAGCCATTAGCTAGTGTTAGTAGATGTAGAAACGTATGGGATCCAGATTCAATCCAGACCTGACAGAGTGCAAGTGAAATCTCTCTCAACAAGTCTATGTATCAGAAGAGGGCATCTGGGTTTTATATTTACATGACCAAAAAAAAAAAAAGTTTAAGGGGGTACATGCATTTTCTTCTGACTAGCAAAATTCAGTGGTGTGACAGTTGCTTAGGTAATTGAATATTTTATTTAAGAGCTGATGAAACACCTGGTAAATGGACTATGAGGATGAAATTCACTACTTTGTGCGAAATGTCTGTGAAATTGGATGTCTGAAGGTATGTAATGGGTAAAAGGTACACTAGATTCACAGACAACATGCTTGGGAAAAAAGGTCATTAATGGAATGTGGTCATTAGAGTGGGACTGTTTCAGGGGATAAGTATGTTTTCAAGGGTGGATTTCAAATGATATATCACAGAGAAGTACAGAGATTGACTGGTTTTAAAAAAGAAACATTTATATAATACAGCCAAACCCTACAGCTTGTGGGCACTGATATCCCATCAACACATCACAAGCTTTTTATTTAATTGAGTGTGATTTAGGAAAAAGCGTTTAGAACACAGTCTGCTCCATCACATCAAATCAATTTAAATTAACAGACCAATGTTTCAGCTGTAAACTGATGCTAATTGAGGACAAGATGCTAGAAGTTACAAGGCACCTCTTGCAAGCTTTAAAGAACTTCGATTTCTGCTTACTGCAGAGGGAGCAGAGTCATGATCTGCATCTTTCACAAAAAAATTGGGATCTTTGTAGGCTTTTTTCCAGGTCTTATGCAGTTACTCTCACTGTAAGGTCTATGTTTGCTACAATTGTAAGTAAATGTTTAACCAACTCTTAGGTAACAATGGGAATAGGTGTTGATTAGGCAGATGATGAAATCAAGTGTGTGCTTCATTGGACAATAATTTTTGGTGCTATTATCTAGTGACATTATTTAAAGGATTTTTTTTCCTTTGAGATTGAGACAATTAAATACAGCTCCGGCAGAAGCAGTTATTACTGAAATCCTTTTGTGATATTTAATACCCCAATGCTGCTTGAATAATTAACAATAACAACAAGAAAGAAATTCCCAAATGATGAGTTAATCCGTTTTTTTTTTTTTTTTTTTTCTTTTTCTTTTTTTTTTTTCTTCCCTCCAACTAAAATCCAGAGGAACAAGCTGTAGCCGTTTGTTGGGTCAGATTTAACAAATGGATGTGCAGTTCCCTGTTACCAGGGTTACAAATTATGGCCATCTTCTCTCAAAATCATAGAAACAAGACTACAACAAACATAAATTACCTATAATTTTCTTATTCCAATAATTCAAATTCACATTTCCATCACTGGGGATGAGTAAAGGAAAGTATGATTCATGTTGCAGTGAAAAGCTTTTAAGGTCTAAGATTACTTAGACTTTGAGTGAAAGGTGCCTGTTACTATAAATGTGGAAAGCTAAAATAAAATACTTGGCTAGATTAGAAGATGTGTTTAAGATCTTTGCAGCTATTGGACTGGTAATGTGTGCTACTATTTGACATTTTGCCATGCCCCTAAATTTTCTAGTTTGTTATTTGAACATTGAAATCAGTCTCATTTTCAATCAGGTCTAAGTATCATGGGTGATATCCCCCCATTTAAAAAAAAAGAAATAATTCTTATCTACCTTTCACTGCCTTCCTAGTAGTGAGCTAGAAATTACCTTATATATGAGCCAACCTGTTCACAAATTAGGGTGTCCTTTTTTGAGGGTTTGTATTAATTTCATGGAGAAGTAAGAGCCAGGCTTTTCTATCCTTGTCTACCTTGAAGCAGAGGGAAGCAGTGTATAAGACACACCTTCTGCAGCATTTATGCAGCTGTGAACTTTAGTGCATGGTGTGTCTGTAGCCAGTGCTCTAAAAATCTAGGAGTTTATCCTCACTTTGATATTTTAGAAAACAGAAATCTGTCTTCAGAGCTTCACGATATTCAAGGCAGGGTATTTCCTGCTGTGCTGTACTTCATTGCTTCACACATGGGTCATGAGTGTAAAGGTCGTTGCCCTTTCCAATGAGGTAACAACAGCCTGTGGCTTTGGTACAATATTCTCATTGAATAAAGGAAGGTGTGTTGAAGCTATGATTCCTCTGACCCTGGAGAGTTCATTTTTGATGTCTGCACATCTGCATCTGAAATGTCAGTAGACTACAGGCAATGAAACTTAAAGTCCTTAGGCAGAAATCACATCACCTGGGCTCACATGAATCACAGTCTAAAGGTTTTGGGAATGTTTTTCCATTGACTACAAAGAGAGTCTGGAGTAGCAAAGTCAAATCTGAGTTTGATCTGACAGAACCAGTTGAGAAGACATCCCACTGTATGATGGCACCCTCCACTGAGTAGCTGCAAATATCCTAGTCTTGGATCAGGCCCAGAACCAAGAGTAGCTCCTTGCGATATCCTATTCAATATTTTTCAAACAAATCTGGCCTAAATATTTAAAATTGAATGGTCTTAAGTTTAAATGCATTATGAAAATAAAATATTTCATAATGCCTAATCACTAGTGAAAACAGTAAAACCAGTGATTTAAGAGTAGATAGTACATTAATATAAATTTATATACTTAAAAGTATTTACTTGTATGTACATTAGTAAATGCAAGAAATAACACTTTAAAAAATGAAGGTACTTGAAACACTGTTTTTATGGCCTGGAATGTTTTGACTGTTAATTTTAAACATTTGTATTTCTATTTCAGTTCAGATTTGCCTCTTTTATCTTCAGTGAAATAGTAGAATATAGGAAGGAAGGAAGAAAGGAAAGGAAGGAAAGGAAGGAAAGGAAGGAAGGAAATCAGTTTCTAAACAGTCCTAAATACTAGGACTGTACTAAACTATTCTACTGTTTCTTTGTCAAACAGATCAGATGAATTAGTTAAAATGCATTTAAATTAACAGAATACCTTTTTATTCCTCCCACCATCAATTAAACAATAAATGTGAGAATTTGTGACTTTTATTCTAAACCATGAAATAGTTTGGGATGCTGAGCATCAGGACACTACATAAAAGGAAGAGATATTCTTCAGTGGTGGTTGTAATTTTATCTGTTTATTTTATGTTCCTTCCAGATGCTCAATGCATGAAAGAACAAGTGAATATTTTTAGCTTCATGTCCTAACTCTGATTTGAAATTTATCAAACATATATTAATACATTTAGAAAACTTCTATCTGCTTATCCAGTAGGACAGTCTGCAAATAGGAGACACAGATTTAATTTCATAAATAAGTTTCCTTTTTTTTTTTTTTTGCCATACATGGGCTTTTTATTAAAGCATTTTCTATCGTAAGTAAATTAAAAATAAAATTTATCATTGGATAAATCTTTTCACCTCATGAATGCAGATGAAAACAACTGCAATAAGCTGAAGTGTAAGAATTCTGGTTTGCAAGATGAAATCCAGCTTCATTATGGTTGATGAAAAGCTCTGCTATTGATTTCTGTACCGCCCAGATTTTTCCTTAGCACCATTTGCTAACAGGCACTTCCATAGCCAGGGGAATGTTTGCTGTCATCAGCAGAGTAAGCAGAGCAGCAGTCTTGTCACTTGGGTGGGTGGAAGGAGCCTGAAGTAAGGTTAAAGCTGAAAAGGGCCCAGACACTCCATGTGCACCTACTGAATGCAGTAAGATGAAGCAAAGTGAAGTTTGGATTTTCATTTTCTCCCTCTGACTGTCACTGTTTGACAACTCAGCCTCTCTGAAATTGCTGTTGAAAGCTGCATAGCTTGTGCTGACCTTGGCTTTTAAAGCACTGAGCTTCTGTGTTCATGTACATTTTCGTATCAGGTACTATAAAGCAGTATCTTGAAGCACCTGACCTGTGCCTTTATTATTATTCCCTTGCAGCCCTGTGTGGAGGACTTGAAAATCATTTGTTTTCTTAGCTTGCATCGCACATTTAAAGAATGAATATAAGCAGAACTAGAACTAGCTCCGGCTGCAATTGTGCATAACCCAAAACATAAATTTGTCTAACTATGCTCTGTTTTGTTTAGAGCAGCTTATGTTCTCCTCTTTTGGGAAATAAAAGCTTTTCTATAATGGGATAAGGGAGAAGACACTGTTAATTACTCATTTTAATTTTCTTTTTTTTTTTTTTTTTCCAAAAGAGAAGAGCAAGAACAACCCATGTTTAGAAAAGAAACAAAAGATATTTATTTTTAGCTTCAATTAACTATAGCATGGACACCTTTTAAAAGTCCCCTTTTTGGGTACAAACAAACCTTTTAGACTGTCTTACAGGGAGGTGAGAAAACTTGAGTTACAAATAAAACTTGATGTTACTAAAGACTTCAGGATCACTAGTTCATTACTAGTTTGGAAAACATTTCTACAAATACTTAACTTTAGTGGAAGCCCTTGGGTTTTCTCAAAATGCTGACAGGTTTCTATTCCTAATTTCATATTTCTGATTATATAGGAATCACTGTGTTATAAGTATTTTTCTCTGCTTTATTTTTCACTATATTATGCTGATGGAATTCACATCCAGTGGAAGCCCTACAGTTTTATTCCCTCTCTAGCTGGGCCTGATCAAAGCTACTTTGTGCCCTCTATGTGCCTGACTCTCCTCAGGTGTAATCAAGAAAATGAGAAAGAGAAGAATGAAGAACAGAGGAATTAAAAAATTATTGACCTCTTCTGGGTTTGTGCAAGGAGGCATTGGTTCAGAGGGCTTCTCCCAAGTCCCTCACTTAAGGCAGCTACTGATGATGTTTCAATGAAGGAATAAGCTTGATCTGCTGGTAAAGAGCTTTGGCAGGAAAATGACAGTTCTGTGCCATATATTAAAATGTTTTAAAACTTTGATTGAAACAAAATATTTAATTTTATTTATTGATATCTTTATTTGTTTATATCTTCATTTTATTAAGATTTTCATTTTTGGTTGAAACATAGATTTTATTTTTCTGAGTAGCTGCTCAGGTAGTTGAACTGAAATGATGAAGTAATTAAAATAACTGATCAACGTAGTAGCTTCAGAAATCTGTATCCAAGGTGTTAAAATTTATTATATACAAGTGTAATAGCAACTACATTTCAGCCACAGTGATATTTTCCCAATGACTCAAAACATCTTTATGAACACTAAAGATACAAGAAATATATTTTCTTCAATACAACAAACTATATTGAAATGCTTTACCAAGCTGTTAGCTGTTTTTAAATGTTAGGGAGGTTGTCTGAGACAACACAGAGCTCCTTGAACTCCAAGATACTTGAGTTATGTTTTTCTTTTTTTCTATAAAAGTTTGGAGTAGTTATTTACGTGTCATCTAATTTCTAACTTCTTCTTTAGTACTAGAACTGAAATTATTTTTCAGGCAAAAGCATTAAGTATATATATATATATGTATATGAACTTCAAATAAGTTCAGTTAGACTTCAAAGATATATGGAAAGAAAAGTATTACTTTCAAATACATGTCTAACTTATTGAATAGTCACCAGCTTTATAGCACTAACACAAATTTTAAACAATTTAAGAAGTTGAATAGCATCAACGTTATTTCAGAGTACCACTTTAGAAACTGACATTCTAAACTCAGTAATGGCCAGCTTTTTATGTTAATAAGAATGTTGAAAATCTGTTACTTTCCCCCTCCTCTTTACAGAGTATCTGGGGAGAAAAAAACAGTCTGAATGTTGTGAAGCTTTGACTTCTCTCTGTAAGATGGCTTCAGAACTTTCTTATGCTGAAAAAGTATAAAAGAAAGACAAAGAACTGAAGCTGATATGGGCAAGTTTCCAGAGTGTTCAAGAGAACAGTGTCCTAATCAATTTGAAAGTGAAATATTGAGCAATTAACACTGAAAGCTTGTTTAATTAGAGTGAATATTGTTAAAGGAAATGTTGGGTAGTCCTATGTATGCAATCACTGTATTTACCCTTCTGCTATAGTTACAGTTTATAATACATAAGGAGTAAAGTTGTCGTATTTTCCATAAACATTATGAGTTGTTCTGCTAGTTAATTCTCAGTTCAATATGAACACAATTTGTCAGTTAGTAAGAGTCTAAATGCAGGCTTAATGATAAAAAATCATTATATACAATAAGGTACATAGACAAAACCTATGCAGACAGCTAATACCTAGGGTGTCCTAATAATTAGAAAAGATTTTTTTGTTGTTGTTTGGTTTTTTTTAATCATGCAATCACATTCCAAGCACTTATTAGCCAAATTCTTAGAGACCCATAGTATATTTTTAAGAGACTAAAATACTATTAAGTAGTTTTTTGTTAGAAAATGAAAAACTCTACACATTTTATTCAATACATATTTAATAAAGTGTTTTCCTGTAAAAAGACATCTATACACAATATACAGAGGCTTTAGAAGAGCACACTCTCTCCAATATGATATTTTAGATGTTATGACTTTGCCAGTGTATGGCTCTTGAGAGCTGATCAACAACTGACATAGAAAAGTCTGTTGGAGACATCTAATTTTTAACCATTCTACCTTTCTTTGCTTGAAGGTGAGCAAATATTGACTGTTTTAATAATTCATGGTGACCAGATGTATACCTGCTACCTAAGGAGAATATTCATAATATTTTGTACATATGAAGGCACAGTAACAAGACACACACATAGTTTAAGCTTTGGTTTCTATGCCTGTACTTTAGAATTCTATAAAAAAGCATACAAAAGTTTGGAAAAGAGTATTTGGAAGGCAAATAAGAATAAATAAATGAATAAATACAGAGTTTCACCATGTAATGCAGTTTGCTAACTGCACCTGTCATTTCAGGGCAAGCAGTGAGCAGGCTTGTGGCAGACCCATGCAGAGTTTGGGCTTTGCAGATGGGGACAAGGACTTTTCCTCTGCTGAAGAACTATATTATCCACCATACAGAAAAGTGTGCTGGTGTGAGATATCCTCATTAGCCTGCTCTGCTTAGCAGGTGTGCTGCTGCCAGCTGTGCCAGCTGCAGCTTGGTGGTAGCCCTCAGAGTCAAGTGCACACACAGTCAAGGTAAAACACAGCAGCAATCAGCTCTTTTGTGATAGGACCACGGACTTTCAGATAATCACCTGTAAAGTTTACTGTATGTAAACGTTGTGCATGTTTTTTTTTATTGCTATGCAACGCCCAAAAATAGCAGAAATGTAGCTGGAAACAGTAATTCAATAACAAGTTTTAAGTAGTCAAAAAAACTCCAGGAAAATTATGCTGGATAATTAGCAGCAAAAGACAGCATATAGCATCACTAGCTGTCAAAGATGTAGAAATTGTATTTCAGAAGTTTTTGTACTGCCAAAAAAAGTGTAGCTGAAGAAACGAAACTGCAGTTGATCAAAAATCACATTTGTAAGAACTGGAGAGGGAATCTTCTTAGAGGCTTATTGCTATTTATGTTGTTCCATCAGTCACTTTACATTATTCCTCATGTCAAGGTGTTAGTGTCAAAAATTGCCTTTTACTCATGCATCCTTTTAGAAGGTAAGAAAGCTGATTAACTTATTTAGGAGGTAATTACCTATACAAGAATTAAGAGTTAGACTGTTACTGGATCATTCACATGTGCTCAAAGGGAGAGAAAAAAAATATGAACAGCCATTCTCGTTCAGTTGCTTCTTTATAGGAACATGTGCTTATTTCTTATATTCAAACCAAACATTTCTTCCACAAAATGTGCAATCTGAATATCAACACACATCATCTATGACCATTTTTTTAGAACAACATATGTAAAACTTCTGCAGATAGCAGTAGTACCTAAAGCTTCCCTTCCCTTCCCTTCCTTTCCCTTCCCTTCCCTTCCCTTCCCTTCCCTTCCCTTCCCTTCCCTTCCCTTCCCTTCCCTTCCCTTCCCTTCCCTTCCCTTCCCTTCCCTTCCCTTCCCTTCCCTTCCCTTCCCTTCCCTTCCCTTCCCTTCCCTTCCCTTCCCTTCCCTTCCCTTCCCTTCCCTTCCCTTCCCTTCCCTTCCCTTCCCTTCCCTTCCCTTCCCTTCCCTTCCCCTTCCCTTCCCTTCCCTTCCCTTCCCTTCCCTTCCCTTCCCTTCCCTTCCCTTCCCCTTCCCTTCCCTTCCCTTCCCTTCCCTTCCCCCCTTTTCACTTATAAAGTGACCATTTTTCTGGACCCATGAGTTGTTCTCATTTTTGTCATGCTGGTTCTGTCCCCATCCTGCTGAGGGGAGGTGGAATGAATGACAGTGGGGGCTTGGTTGCTGGACAGGGTCAACTCACCACATTCACTTACTGGTTTATGTTATGTAGCCAAGCACAGCATAAATGGGGAATGTGAAGTAATAAACCTCAGTGGGACCCAGCCCATGGAATTGAACACTGGTGGCTGTCTAGGGCTTATGCTTCTGAATCAGCTGAAGTTCTGCATTTTCTGTGAGACATGAAAGTCTGATTGAATCTCAAAGATATTAGAGGATACAGAAGATACTAGAAGACTGCAGGTTGTGAAATTCAGCTGTATTTGGGATTTCTTAGAACACAGGAAGTTCGAGAACTGGTGCACTGATGACTAGATGAAGTAAGTGCTCTCAGTGTCTAAATCCAGAGGGTAAAAGTACTCATTGCACAATGGGTATGGTGATGTACAAGCAGATACGGAAGTAATATTGATTTCCTTAGGCAGGATTGTAGCTCCTATGCAACTTATTAGAACATGTCTTGTTTACTTTGTCTCTGATGATTCTGTATTGAATAATCAGAGCAGAGAATCAAGCTGACTTCAATGAGACTTGGATCAGGTCCTGAAAGACTGAATAAGAAAGTTCCTTTTATTGAAAGTACACAATGAATCCTTCCTCCTGAATTCATTAGTTATTCTTCCCACCACACCTGCTTCTCTAACAAAGATTGTCCTTGGTACATAGTTAAAACAAGGAGAAAACAACAAACAAGCAACATCTTCATTCTTGGCATAGAAAGATGCTGTTTCAGGGAGGTAAAAATAGCACCAAAAAAGGATAGTGCTGCCTTTCTTACTGCTTACATTTATTTTTGCAGAAATACATAAGTAAAATGTTCAGTTTACTGGAATCTTTTTTAAAGTAATGTAATCCATATTGAAATGAAATGTATGAAATGTAATATCCATTCAGTCACATTTTTACTAAATTTGGTATAGGAAATAGGAGCTTAAAATAATTTTTTTCTTCCCTTTAATCAAATTGACAAAATTGTGTGGATATAGCTTTGTGTTGTCAGCTGTCTGCTGATACCTTCATCAGGGGAGAACCATGAAGATGTAACCAATTAAAGAAATGCCTGTTCAATTTCATCATGGTCTCCTCTTTTTAGCAGTGAGATAGTCACCTGTATGTAGTTGTCCCATGAGGGAATGAAGGTGTCCATGGATAGTTCTGTTGCTATCTGTCTCACATCTTAGTTTCTCCAGCAGAAACTGGTGTAAAAATAAATGGTCAATCTAGTTTTCAAGGACTTAAAATTAATTTTGAGGCCAGGCTCAATGTATAGGATACAAGTTTTTTATGTGAAACATCCAGGTATCAACACAATTTTTAATGTAAATATGGGTATGTTGAGCAGGCCAAATCCCAAGAAACACTCAAGTATGTACCTCTTATTAAAATCAGTAGAAGTCTTGTCTCTAGATTTTAGCAATGATCTAGGTCTCAGTCTCCCTGACTTAGGTATAATTCATGCTTGATGAGTCAGTTTTGGCTTTGAGATAGACGGGCTGAGAGAACATTTCTTTACCCCACTGAGACACTCTTAAATATCTTGCACTCATTACTAGTTTCTGTTTTTCTTACTGCTCACTGCTGGGTAGGTAAACAACAGACACCATACTAAATTCACTGCTTTACTAAGAAATAAATAATTAAGACCCTCCACAGAAAATGTTCAATACTTTTAACACAGCACTAACAGTTATACAGAATATTTTCTTTTAGCAGAAGGAAAACCAGACAACAGCAGACACCATACTAAGTTCACTGCTTTGCTATGAAATAAATAATTAAGGCCCCTCACAGGAAATGTTCAATACTTTTTAACACATTACTAACAATTGTACAGAATATTTTTGTTTATCAGAAGGAAAGCCATAATCCATGATAGAGCACAATAATTTTTTTCATTATCTTGTCAAGATTGACAGTTAAACTTTTTAAGAGAAAAGTCTAAACATAGTTTAGGAATTCCTTATTTCCATGTGTCTCTTAGGACCTTGCTAAGCTAGTTATCAATCACACTGATATCAATTATGGGCAATGTCTGTCTGAGAACAATCTAGGTCATGTAAGACAAGATGAGTTTATCCCTGGTATGCACTCTAACCATCAATACCTGGAGCTCCTCAAGCCTTTTTACCCTTGGAGACATCTAAATTCACTTTTTCAACTTGAAAGGTGCAAAAGTTCATCAGATCATTGGATCTCTCTGCCTTCATTATAAATACCTCAGAGACTTCTAGAAACCTCTGCCAAAGAGGGGAAGTTGTGAAGTTACTAGGCACTAAAACTACTACCTACTGCTCATGTACTTTGCTGTGTGTGTAGTTAACCCAGTGAATCTCACGTGTTGTGGAAGGCTCAGGGTGCATTGAAGTCCAGGGGGAGCCATAGGGAGATAACATTTACTGAGCTCTCAGGGCTCCTAACAAAGATTTGGGTGCATGCATAACTAATTGGCAGTCTGTTCTTGGTCCTTCCCCAAGGCTAAGGTTCACAGGCAGTTCTTTTTCTGTGATGGCAAAAAAGGGCTGCAAAATAGGATATTGATACCTCCCCATTTCTTACAGTTAATGATTATTTTTTGGTCTCTCTCTAGTACATTTCAGAAAAAAAAATCACTCTAGTCAACTTAAAATATCAGAACCTATTTTATCTGCTAACTAATTAAGAAAGTTAACAAAATTTAGTAGGTAGAGAGTCTAAACTCCTTAGTTGAATACTCATATCAGTGGATATTATTTGTTTCTACATTTTGTCTTCTGAATTCTGATTAGTTTTGAGGTCTATCCTGGGTTCTGAATTCCAGAAGCAATATGGAATTTCTGTTTTAATCCTGAAGTGGGGTACCTAGCAGCTGAAGAGTATTATATGATCAGATATATTCTCTGATATTTATGTTTTCTCATTCTCTGTCTCCACCAACCTCATGAAACATATCATTAGGATTGCCTTTATAACTCTAATACTTCTTTGGACCCAATGTCCCTTCAGCAAGAAACATTATTCTGGAATATATGTATTTAAAATATAAGTTTTACAGTCCCAAATATGAAAATCAATAATTAGTTTTATCTGGCTAGATGCATCTTTAGCCCAACAACATCCTTTCCACCCCCCCCAGCTTATAAAAGCTTTCCTAATTTTTATCTTCATATATAAATTTAGTGGCAATAAGCACATCATTGGAAGTTTGGAATTTCTACATTTTGCCTTTTCTTACATGTATTTTATTGCTAATTCTGCTTCAGCTGTAACAATAATTGTGCACCTTTGTTTCATTTTAAATAAGGAAATGTTATAGTTGCCTTAGTGTAGTAGTTCACTTGTATTCCATGTTTCACTGCTTTGACAAAAAATTCATCTGTGCTAGGGGTGCTGCAGTTCTTCTTTTATCTTCATACAACTCACCATAACTGCCTGCAAACAGATCCAATTGACTGTTCTAATTTTTACTTTTTTTAATGCAAATTTTCTTATCCTGTATGCATTTGGATAAGATTGACATACTGTTGGTATTCCTGAGCTCTGAACTCTGCACTCAGTTGATATTGAGTGCTTTTTCTTGTATTACGTTAGGATTTTTAGTCAGAGTATTTCTATACTTTCTATACATTGAATTATTGATTATAATATAATTCTGCTTGAATAATTTATTGGTGTTTTGTTAAGGGCTAATTTTAATTCAAGAATCTCTCAGACCCTTTTCTAGTACTCGACCAATTCTTAGAACTTTTCAGAGATAAATGTTTTCTTTAATCTCTCAAGAGTTAGAACATCAAAAGTTTTGTTACACTGTTTTTATTTCACAGTTTGAAACCCTGTCTCCCACGTGCTTAATTATATGGAGAATGCCAGAGTTTTAAAATTTCTTGCTTATTAAAGAAGCCCTTATCTAATTTAATGAGAAAAAGAAAAAAAAGGCAACAAATGCAATGGGGCCTGTGATGATAAGAGATAAGATTTCTTCCTTTGTGTCCTGCACTAGTGCTTGTTGCTGAGAGACCTGGGGTTAAGCACTAATTCACCTGGGTATATTCTCCATTTTCATGGATTTTTCAGCATAGAGAGTTTTTAGTCTTTCATTTCTCCACTTCAGGACACTTTGAAGTTGGTAATTTATTAGGAACTCTCATTTCTTCTACAATTTTTTACCCCATCTAACCAAAAATATTTAAAGGAACAATTTTCAATGCTACAAAAGAGATAAGTAGCTCTTAGAATTGATAATCTAGATTTATACAATAGAGGAAATTGTGGGAAGCAAGTCAAGTTTAGCATATTCACCAAAATACAGGCTTCTCTTTAATCAGACCTGCTGCAATAGCACATGGGATGGCGTTTTTAAACTAATAGAGGGCAGATTCAGAATAGATTGTATAAGAAAGACATTTCTTATTCAGGAAAAGGATCATTACAAGCAATGTTGAATGTATGTATATGTGTTTCATCAAAAGTAGCAATGAGCTACAATTTCCTTCCTAATTGCATTCAAAGTAACATGCTAAAATGCATCAGCTATGATGGTATCTCAATAGTTGGCAGCAGAAGCAGAAGAGATGAAACTTCAGCTGAAACTGGTTCAAAGCCTTCCATTTTACTCAACTCATACTGTACAACTTGTACACACAGATAAATGCACAAATTGTGTCTGCAGTCAAAGTTCCTAGTTCCTGGGGCCCCATAATAAGAAAAGCAATTAAGTCAGCTAATCATAGGCTACTCTATATTTAAATGCTAACAATAGTGTTTTTCCTTTTCCCTGCTTCTTATGCTCATGTTATTTTCATAGAGAATCACTTTTCAGGCCAAGTTGTAAAACAATTCTTGCCTCCAGCTGTCACAGGTAAGGGAAAGTCCATCCTTTGATGGATTCTTATTACTTATTAAATATTTAATAAGCTTGGAGACTAGTTCAAGGCTGTATCTCACTCTTTCCCCGTAATTTTGGTGCTGCTTGTCAAGGAAATAATGCAGGCTGAATGAAGGGCACACAGCACTAGTTAGCAGTTTGCATACATGTCAGTAACAATAACTTACCCATGTATAATCAGGTGAGGTTTTCCATTTTAGCTTACAACAAGTTGCATTTTAAAGTGTTACCCTGAGGGAAAAGAAGTAAAAGTGTTGAGAATAGATGCAGGAAACAAAATCCAATAATATCCAAACAGTGTGCTGAAAAATTGAATTTTAAAGGACTTTTTTTTCCTCTATTTTTCTGTGATTGGCACAATTTTAGCATAATAAGAGCAGCAAATAAGGTCACTAGGCTCAACAAGCAACCTCCTGTTGTTTCCCTTATCTTTATTTTCTTGATTTTCCTCTCTTTTCTGTCAGCTCTTTGCCTAATAAGCATTGACTTTCTTACTTCAGAGTGTCTCTATTATTCTGAACCAAGGATTGTAATCTTGAAGATTTTCTTTATCACCATGGCAAAGTGATAAAAAAAAAAATCTCTGAAACTGCATCCATTTTTGAAAGCTAAGTGTAGAGCTGTTGAAATAATATTATAGGTGATTTAGAAAATATGAAGGATTATTTTGCTTTATCTTGAAACTTTTTAAATTAACTTCAGCTTACATAGTAAGTATCAATTTACAGTGCCACTCTGGTGCTCAGAATCATGGTCTAACCACAGAAGGAAGTGTTACCACTTTAATTAATTCAGTTGGAATCATCATAGACTAAATTACTTTTGTGTCTTGAAGACTAGTCATGTTCAATAAAAGGACATTAGCATAAAGATCATATAAAACAAAGGTATTGAATAGAACATAAAATATTTGCTGTTCAGCTGCTGATTTTGAGGATTTATAAATAAAATTTGCATTTTAGAATTCACACCTATTTAAACACGAACAATAAATGTGCTGTTAAATCTAACTAAGAAAAAGAATTCATGGCAATTGTAATAGATCTTAGAAATATTCAATAAATCCATTTATCATAGGATATTTACACTTTTGAAGAACTAAATCAAATAACAAAAATATTATTATCAGGAAATAGAATCTAGCAGTCGGTTTTGGAAGGTTTATTTGACAATCTATGGGATATCATTGGCAAAAGTTCTTTTAATTCTCCATTAACAGCTTAAAATTTCCCATTAAAAAATATTGGGCTGGCAGAGTCAACTAGAGGAAAAAAAAAATCTTAAAATTGGAAGTGTCAATATATTATTTAATCGCTGTCAAAACAGTTCCATATTTCTCTTTTAGACAAAGTACTGTACTATTTCTGTGTGAAAGTACATTTTTTGTCAATGTGAAATTGGATCAGAAATTCCTGTATGACAAATCTGTGGCATTGTAACCCATTAAGAACATTATTGCTATTGCCTGTGACAGGCTGCAAACCTAGGACAGGAGTGCAAATGGAGACACAGGGTGATCACAGGGGTCTGTAAAATGCAGGCACCAGGTGACAGCAGACCCCAGCATCCTCAAGCCACTCACCAGCATTCAGCTGCTGGCCTCAAAAGGAACACAGCCTTGGGAGATGGGGGAAAAAATGTATGATGTATGGTGCACTTGTGGGTAAAAGCAAGATGTGGGATGTGACAATATAGATATAAAAAATGAACTTAGGTGAATCCTGGAATGTGGAGGAAGAAACCAAACTAGCATCATACATTCTCCATCTTTGGCATACTGATGATTTAATACCTTAAACCCCCCAAGAGCTGAAGCCATTGGCAACAGGATGCAGGGGAGAAGGAGAAGGCTGAGCATCGTGCCAAAGGAAGAGTAGATTCTATAGAGCTTGTGTATACATCATTCTACCTGCACCTAATTTGACCTAGAAATGTTAAAATCAATGCAGCTGGAGTAACAGTTCTTTGATTACACTGCTAAGAGTTTTTAATGAGACTGACAATCAATTCTCAGCTTTGTATATATGATGCATTCTTTCTGCCCATAACAAAGCTTTTTCTGTTATTTGTGGGAATTCTAATATTCTGTGACCTGAATGCAACAAATTCATAAGAGAAGCAGAATTAAGTCTTTTGTTGTTTTATTTTAATTTGTTTATTTTATGTTTGTTTGGGGTTTTTTGATACTTATCAAATACATACTTTAAAAATATTCAGGCTGGGATATTTTATTTTTCAAATATCTGTTTCCGTAATTATTTTTTAAAAAGGAAAATAATTCCAGACTTGTGCTTCTCTTCTCAGAGCTATTACTTCTGTCATCTTGTTCTCAGTTTCATAAATTTCACTAAACTGAGACAAATTTTGAAAATGGACTCTGTTCTCTGCAGGTACACTTGGTACTCAGTGAGTCTGCCACCTCATTATATACTGATAATTAGGCTGAATATGAAAAACAAAATAGCTTTTCCTCTATATTTTTCCCATCATCCATGACTCTCTGTGGGTTTGCATGTAGGAGTCTCTTTGCTGAAACAGACTTCAGTGAATAACGATTGTGCTGTGCTATATCCATCATTAGCCTCAAAATTCTATAATTTGTGTAAAGGGAAATTGGGAAAGTATAAAAAAGGAAGATTCAATGTAATGTACTGTTAATGAACTCTGGTTGTCAGCACAAAATGCCTTGATCACAGTGGCCTAACCACATCTCCTGAAGTAAATGGACAGAACTGTTTCTTTGAAGCTTTTCACATATCTTCAATTTCATGCATTATTTCCAGAAATATATCCATGAAAATATGTAATTATGTGATTGCAACTGGGCATATCTGATTTTTTCATGTACTGTTTCTTCAGAAAGTATGGGGCAAGTCCACAGTAATGTTCCTGCACTCTGGATCACATGGAAAAGTTTGGAGGATGTGGTGCCTTCTGCGTGCTCCGAGTCCACTTAGGCACCTCCCTCCAGGGTGAGGCACCTGCAGCTAGGGACAGGGTGGCAGGGGCCAAAAAAGAGACCAAGTGACAGCTCCTGAGGTGGGAATGCCGTTCTTACAGTTTTTCCTGCAGAAAAGCAGGGAACAGAGGCATTGCTGCTCCTTGAGGTGAGGGAAAGAAATATTTTTCCTAAGGATTCCGAGGAGATGATGCAGAGCTTGCTGTAACTCAGGAAGATCTCGATTGGTTTCAAGAGTGACAGCAAGACAGAGTGACATTGTTCAGAGGCTTAGATTGATGGACAAGTTTCTGGAAACTTCTTGTGCTCTGATTTGAAGCTTTAGTTGTCTCTCACTTTCTACAGATTAGGATTTAAAAGGATTCTGCTGTTTATATGCATCTATACCTGAGATTTCTTTTTTGCTGTCCCCGAATAAATATTAAACTTAACTTAGTCTCTTTGAATTAATATTTGTAAATATGGGGAAGGGATCCAATGAAAATAAAAATGAAGGCTACAAGACAACTATGTCATGTGATTGCTTTGTAGGATCAAATGTAACCATAATGTATCATCAAATACTTTGATTTTTTAAATTCTATACGGTCCCTTTCTACATAAGACATTGAAAGCTTTGAGATGTTATAGCTTAGTATAGTTAAGAAGAGAACATATTGAAAGTATGCAATGTTTTCTTTAGGTAATGTCTATGTTTCTAAAAATCCATTCAAAATATGGACTTGACAAATAGTATAAAAATTGAAATTACAAGAGAAAATTTCCTAGCTTACTGAATGTTTTCTTCATTCATTATGCCCCAAAATCTTTGTAGTCTCTTCTCAGAGCTACATTTAATCTGATGGTTAAATTGCTTCTTTCCTTCTCCTCACTCAATTTTTTTTCTGTTTTCTTGGGTTTTAATCCTTCTCAATTCTTTCTGACCCCTGCAATTTTAACATTATATCCCAGGGATCTTCCATCCAAAAAGTTCAGGTGGCTGGTGGCTGCAATTATTTTTCTTCCCTAATAAGATTAATAATTTCTGCTGGGTTTGATAAAAAATTACCATTTATCCTACTGAGTAGGACAGGTTTAATCAAATTTTTCTACAATATTCTGACAGAGTTTTTCTTTTGAAAAATTTCTTTCTCCAATTATTGCATGTGTACAAAAAGAACACTTCTGTGACCTGTACTATTAAGCATTATGCAGGTTTGTTGGGTTTTTTTTAACTTTTTTTCAAGCATACTGGGCAACGTCAGCCATGAGTGATTAAATGGCTCAGGTTTGTGTGCAATAACATAAGTACAGGCTCTGGGTCTAAGTGAGCTGATTTTCATATTCTGTATATTGCTGTTCCTTTAGTTTTAAGAGCATTAAAGACATTGACCATGTTCAAATTCTGAGGTGGAAGCATCTGCTCCATGATTAAAAGAAATCTGAATAAATATACTCTCAAATAATTTCTAAGAAAACACATATAAAGTAATTAACCTCAGTAGAATTGCAGATATTCTGTCTGACAAGCTGGAATATATCCCTTGCATAAAGAGCTTGTATTGTAAGGCAGAGAGAGATTTACCCAAAGGCATTTGAGAAATGCAGGGGAGCAGTGCAGTTTTGGCTGATAATTAATTAAAAAGAGCATATACAATAACAAAAGGGAAAAAGTATTTTTAGTATGATCAGTTTTCACAGGCAAGAACTGATAAGCAACCAGCAGTATTGAAAACTGATAGAATGAAAAGCAATGAATACAGAATTTTTCAACATATACAGAGGAAATATTAGTTGATGAATGAACATCACTATGACATGATGCCATTTGGATGAAAACAATAACTATTTGAACAAACATGCAGAATAGGTAGGATTAAAAAATAAATGTTTAAATATTCACACTTTAATGAATAAACAAAATTTGATTATAAGGAGAACTATTTATGGTGTTCAGGATGAGAAGCTGAATGCCCTTTGACAAGAAAAAATCAGGAGAGAAAGGTAGTATTTACTCTTTCTTCGACCTCAGATTCCTGTCCATGAAGTATCTGAGAATTTTACACGTTTTGAAAACTTCACTTATCTCATGGGCACAGTTCATTTTTACTTTGCACACATTTATTGTACAAAGGGTCTGTGCACTGAACCAACATAAAGCTTTGCAATTATGTTGGGTTACTATGCCTGTGTGTTCTGCACTAGTAATAAATGAGCACCAGGTGAAGGTCTCCAGGTGCTGATTTTCAGGGGCTGCAGGGAAGGTTCCAGCACAGGAGGATCCACCCAGCCCCCAAAATGACCCACTGCAAGGCACAGCTGAGCCCCACACCCAGGGTGGTGGTACCTTGGGAAAAGCATGTTTTAGAAAGGGCAGAGCATGAAGGGGAATGAGGAAAAAACTGAGATGGGTAATCTGCAGGCACCAAAATGAGAGAAGGTGGGAGAGGTGCTCCAGGTGCTGAAGAAGAGATTTCCCCACAGCCTGTGGTGAAGACCATCAAGAGAGGGACTCCCCATCCTGCTGTCCCTGTATTTTGTGATTATGGGACAGTTTACAGGACTTGGCCTGCTGGTAACAGATAGGGTAAACCTGTCTCGAAGGGGTAAAAGTATCTTTGCACAGGAGTTAGCAGGGTTAATTGAAACACCTTGAGGCCACTATGTGGTGCAAAAACTACATAATAGTCATCAATGAAACATGGTGAGACAACTTGTACAACAGGAGTCCTATAATGGATGGCTAAAAACTCTTTAGAAAGCATAGGAGAGGAAGGAGAGGTGGTGGGGCAGCCCTATCTGTTAGGGAGTATTTTGATTGTCTAGAGCTTAATGATGGTGACAATAGCATTGAGTGTTTAAGGGTAAGAATCATGGAGAAGGCTAACAAGGCAAATATCATGGTGGAATTCTGTTATAGACCACACAACCAGGTAAAAGAAGCAGAAGGAATATTCTATAGAACCTAACATGGCTAGTGCTGTAAGATACAATAAAAAAATCTTTCTATATACATATATATTAGTACCAAAAGGAAGGCTAAGGAAAATCTCCATATTTTGTTGGGTGCATGGTGAAACATCATGTCAAAGGAAAAAGCTGAAGTACTTAATGATTTCTTTGTCTCAATCTTTAATACAAAACCAGCTTTTCTCTGGATACCCAGACCCCTTAGCTAGAAGATAGAGCTGGGGACCAGAATAAAATTCCATAATTCAGGAAAGAATGTTCAGAGGCCTGCAGAAGTCTGGGGAACTGGTTGGTTACAAAAGCTCTATAGAGGGATGTGGGCAAGATGGATTGATGCACCAATCCAAATTTTATGAGGTTCTGCACCTTGGTCACAACACCATGCAGGCTTGGGGCACAGTGGCTGGAAAGCTGCCTAGTGCAAAAGGACGTGGGGCTCCTGTTTAACAGCTGCTGAACATGAGCCAGCTGTGCCCAGGTGGCCAAGAAGGCCAGTGGCATCCTGGCCTGCATCAGCAACAGCGTGGCCAGGGCAGCGATTGTCCCTCTGTACTCAGCACTGGTGAGGTGTGCCTTGAATCCTGTGTTCAGCTCTGGGCCCCTCACTACAGAAAGTCATTGAGGTCCTGGATCATGTCCAGAGAAGGACAGCAAAGTTTATGAAGGGCCTTGTGAAAATTAGCTGGGGAAGGTGGGGTTGTTGAGCAAGGAAGAGGCCCAGGGGAGACCTTGATGGGCGCTAACACTATGTGAGAGGAGGTTGTAATGAGGAGGGGCTGGTCTGTTCTCACAAGTAGCAAACAATAGAAGAGGAAAGTGCACCATGAAAGGTTTAGATTGGGTATTAGAAAATATTCTTCACTCAAAGGTTGTCAAGCAGTGGAATGGGCTGAGTCCATTCCTGTGGTTGAGTGGTTGAGTCATCGCTGAAGGTATTTAAAAGGTGTGCAGATGTGGTGTTTGAGGACATGGTATTGTGGTGAGCTTCACAGTGTTTTGTTTGGGATTGAACTCAGTGATCTTAAAAATCTTTTCCAGTCTATTCTATTCTATTTTGTTCTGTTCTGTTCTCTCCTATTCGTAACAGCTAATTTCAGGGAAGTAATGGAGGTAAATCCTGCTGTTGGAAAGAAATTTTTCAGAAGTGTTGTAGGACAAAAAAAATTATGACTATTCAGTATACAGTGCACGTATAAGATACTGAACACATTTTTAAGCTGAAGTTGCTCTTCGATAAGTGCTTAATCACATAAATATTAGACTAGAATTATTTTTTAGTCCTAAGAGCTAGGTACCCACAAATGAAATCAATGAATTCTGAACCTCTTTAAAATTGGTCTGCTTTTATTTATATTTCTACACTTGGATTTATAAAATTAAAAATTACATTGAAACAATGCAGAAAAGTGAGAAATTCAGAACTGTTTTACTTCTTCAGAACAATTATAAACAACTTTAGCGGGTTGTAGACTTTGACATTTTTTTCCTGTGTCATAAAGTAAAAAATTTTATCCAGCTCACTGAAGGAT
Organism: Luscinia megarhynchos; assembly: GCA_034336665.1. Classification (NCBI taxonomy): domain Eukaryota; kingdom Metazoa; phylum Chordata; class Aves; order Passeriformes; family Muscicapidae; genus Luscinia; species Luscinia megarhynchos. The sequence continues at coordinate 52,123,234 of JAPFBE010000003.1, read as the reverse complement.
AGTCTCACAGAGAGAATTCAGTGATGTAATGTATACTTATCCCTCCCTTACCCCACAGCAGAGCATATGGGACACCACTAGTGGCCTTGTGAATGATGCAGCTCATGAGAACGTGGGCAGGGGAGCAAGTATTTTAAGCACATATAGAGATGATAGCTTTTCATAGAGATAGTGTGGTGTTCAGACAAAAACTGAGACTGCCCAATGTATTTACAGTCACCCCTGTGTGTAGCAGTGGGCCTGTGCCACTCAAATCATCCCTGAGAACGTGTCTGTGCTTCCTGAAGAGAGTGTACCCCAGCACCTCACACCCCCCACCCCAGGGTGGGTTGTGACATCCACCCCTCTGTTCATTCTATGTCATCCTTACGTCTACAGGCAGCTAGTTAGGTGTTGTTACTTACCTCACACATTCTGCAAAGGTTAACACTTTAAGATGTGAACACTGACCTACATTAAACCACTGTATTTTTTTTTTCCAACACAATCACTAGTCTATTTTCTAGCTAGCTCTTTTTACTTTTCTGTGTCTTAATCTGGATCTCTGAAGCTTGTAGTTTTAAGCTGAGGCCTGTCATGTAAAACTTGATCAAAGGCTTGCTACAAATCCAAATAAAATATATTATATGCACAGTCATTGTCAACCTTGCCTGTAAAATGAAGATATAGGTACAAAAATCTTAGACTGTAGCAATGTATTTGCAAGCATTACAATGTGATCTGCTACAGAGGGCTATTCTTTTGATGTTTCATTTGTGGTATATATTGTTCCACGAATAAGGTAATCCTCAGTAATTTTTGCTCTGCAAAGTACGAAAAGAATGCCAGAGTAAGTAAAATCCAACATAAAGACATGCAGTTTCTCTTTAAAAACCATAATGGTTTTTGTTTTGGGTTTTATTGTTATTACTTAAGGGGTTTTGTTTATTTGCTTGATTCTGTGAATTTAAGATAAAGATATTTTAAATTATGTTTTGACATACGGCAATTAGAACTCTTGTGTACATATCTGCATGTTTTAAATTGTCTTGTCACTGAGGATAGTAAAAATTTTGGTTAGAGGACAATACCATTGTTCAGAGTAACAGGACAGTTCTTACTAGTGAGAGGGATTTCTTTGATACCTGAGTTGGCTGGAGTCTTTGCACAATTTCAAAATTATCTGTGCATTTTTAAAATGTGTGCATCATGTCAAAGAGACATGAAAAGAGTTAAAGAACAGCACAAGAAACTCAGCTCCTCACTGTTGTTTTTAAGCTTCTTATTGCCGCTGATCTCCTAGGTCCATTGTTCAGCAAACTGGCTCAAGGCTGAGCTTTTTGTCAAGGACTGAAAAGTGGCATTTTGGCATTTGCTGTTCAGCACAGCAGGGACAAGTGTACTATTTGAGGTGGTACTAGAAAGGAAATTACCATTAGCACATTTCAGTTCTCCTACAGGTACAACTTTAGAGTTCCTTTAAAGTGCTTTCTCCTTTAGGAAAGGTTTTTTCGCTTTGTTCCTGACAGGATAGAACTACACCATTCCAGAAGTGGCAGGCTGGGTCTCTGTGCTGAGCTGATATTGTACTAAATCCACTGGCATAACAGATCTTGACATCTGTGAACTCCTTCACATTGATGTTAGTGGTAGATTGTGAATGGCAAAAAACTCTACCCTGCAAAAGGAAAACCCAGTTTACTGGTTCACCATAGATTCACGGAATATAAATGAAAGGAAGAAGAAAAACCCCAAGATTTAACACCTGTGAATACTCTTATTTTTCCCCATAATTTCTAAACTTTTCCCGTACCAATTAACCCCACAACTATCTAGAAACAGGATTGCTGGTTTTGTGCTCTGTATGTCTTTTTCCTAACATGTATTACAACTTACTGGCCTTCTTGTTGGGTCAGCTACTGCAGGTGTCTGGACATTTGGTTTGTGATCGGGAAAAACAACTTTGGCTAATTTGTGAGACTTTTCCCTATCAAAATTTGCATATTATTGCCTCATAATAACTCTGGCTTTCTTCTCTTATTAGTATTCTATATGACAGCACCATAACACATCACAATTATATTCTGTTCAGTTTTTTTTCTAATAGTCAAAGTTGATTAGCTCAGTATATGCAGGCAGATATGCAGAAGTTCTTGTTTTTATCAAGATTATTACAAAAAACTTCCTGAATTTTCATATAGTGTGAGATGATACACTTGGTGGGAAGAAACTAGGAACTTTGTTGTCTACAAATAAAAGAGTTTGTATCAGTGATATTTTTGAATGTTAGGAGGATAATCTGAAGAACTGAAAAGGCATTTATGGGCACAAACTAGAGCACGCCCTGATCCTGGAAATTGTTGTTGGTTCTTCACCAAAATCCCAAATTAATAAACAAATATTTCCCTAACTCAGGAAATATTAATGGAGAATTAAAATTATTAAGACACCAAAAGATCTTAGATCAGCATCAATATTGTTAAACCAAAAATATCAGCTCATGTTTTTATAAAGTAAAAAAATTTAAACCTAATTTGGTTCACTTGTTGTTATTGTCCTTTTGAAATATGTTCATAGGTAAATTTTAATACTTGGTGAACATATGTCCAGGAACTTATACTTTCAATAATGCTTATAGGTGGCAATAATAGTCATAATCAGTTTAGAAATAATGTAGTAAATTCATATGCAAATATGAGTCACCTTCATACAGATAAGTTTATAAACAAGAAGACAAAGAAACAGAGTAATGAGGTGACCTTAAAATTCGGGGTGTATGATAGCAGCCAGCTTGTGATATAACCTTTCTCTCCTGACTCAAAACCCCAGTGCTTTGTGCAGCATATAATTCTCCATTTTATGCTTAGAATTCTTGATTCATTATTGTTAAAACTAATTATTTAAACAAATACCTAACTTACTACATACCTCAGTTGTTAGCAGACTGAGTGTACCAAAAAAAATGATGAGTAAAAGTTGATTTCTGTGTGAATTTAGAACTTCTGATTTCTGGACTCTGTATTTGAAAAATATCACAGACAAAATGTCTTACAGTTTTCTGAAGATAGTTATCTCTCCAGAGGTAGGGTTCAGGGCAAATCTAGGAGATACAGAAATTAGATATTTCTCAATAGCATTGAATTGAGTGTAATCTATATTTACATTCAATAACAAAAACATTAAGTTTATATGCATCCAAGTAGTAGATTTTGTTGTTTACAAAATTCCAGAATTTAAAGTTCTATGTGATGGAATTTGGGAGATCAAGCTCAAAAGCCTATAGATTTGGAGTTCCCAGATTATGAGCCTGTATAAGGCAATGTAGAATCATAGTTATATAGTTTCTTCTGTGCAGGAAGACCACATAATAAACTCATCTTTTCCATGCTGTGTAAGAACTTGCAATGGAGCTTACAAGACTGAGCAGTGAATGACCCAGGTGAAGCCAGAAACCAATTGGTTTCAGATCTATTGCTAATAAAAGCAATATTTCTTACTATTCAGCCACTCTCATTTTTCAAAAATTTCCTCAAAAGAATTTAATCTGAAATTATGATATAATATCAGCCTATGGTATAAGATCAGCCTCATCCATGTTATCAAATGCCCTTTCCTTATATGATTTTTTTAAAATCTAATTTTCAAACGCTCTAGCATATAAAATAAAAAGTGTTTAATCTTAGTGGTAGCTTAACCTAAATGAGTTTAGAATTCCTTTGGGAATATAAAACAGTTTGTCAGGTCTATTTTTTTTCAGGGAAGGACCTTACTGATTTATTTATAATATTCAAAACTAATTAAAATTTCGTCTAATTATTAGAAATTCTTTATCTTCTCCAAGGGAATAAAAAAAGAAAAATAAATAATTAAATAATAGCAGAGAAATTTAGTATAAAGAATAACCACCCTAAATGTAAGACAATATTAGAAAAAAGCTTCTGGGAAATTTACCCACAATTTTGATGTCTTCAGGATGCTAAAATTATCTGCATTTTCTGTTTGGAAATACATAGGAAAGGAATTGAAAAAAAATGCTTATTAATTTTTCCCAAATAATATAGACTAGAGAATCTGGGAGAGAAAAAAATGCATTCTTTCTAGTTTATATTTATCTAAACTTTGTAAGAAAGTACCACCTACACTGTAGCTACAGTACAGCATAGTTTAAAGCTGTTATGTAAGAGTCAAGTTATTCAAAAGAAAAATGAGTTGTTAAAAACTGTTTTTGTAATCTCTGCAATGTAATTACCCTCCCTGGATTATTAAAGCCTGGCAATATTTTCACGTATTCCTCTGGAATCAATTTATTAATTAAAAAATTAGGCCAGCTCCACTGACCTAATTAACTCTAATAAAACCACAATTAAGGTCATAATTAAGATTCTCCTTTCGCATAGGTATTTTCTGTCTCTTTAGTGCCATTTGTAATTTAAGTCTGGAGGGGTTGTATGATTAATTCTTTCATACACTTTGTCTATTACTGTGTCACCTGAGCTATTTATGCAAAATAATGTGAGTCCCACAGCTAACAAAAACCAGGGGCAAAATACTTGAAATGCCAAATCTAGCATCTGTATTATTCATGGCATTTGTGGTCTCTGTGGGAGGACAAAATCAGTGCTAAATAATGTGAAGAATCTTATAACCTTCATTGTACTGTCACTGTATCTTGAGGGAAACAGAAAGGATAGTGGTTAACAAGAGTTGAGCTTCCAGAATGTATCAGCTGTCAGATTGGGAAGTGTGGATTACACCTGTGTTAATGGGTGGGTTTGCTGCACTGAACAGAGTCACATTTCAAAGAAACCAACCCTGTCTGCACAGCAGAGAACAAAAAGTGTATTACTTCCTGATGAAATTAAAGCACTATCTCTATCCAAGTATAAAGAGTTCCAGAGAAGACCAGGTTAATCTTTATTGGTTTAGGTTTATATTTACAAAAACTTGTTGGACCAGGATACAAATAGCACTCCACATAAAACTCCAGGGCGTTTACAGTATGCTGCATTTTTCTTGGGTTCCACTGCAGTTCAATAATGGGGGGAAGATAGGCCATGTAGGTGATCTTTTATCCAACTTTGGCATCTACTTTAAAAGCTGATAAGTCTTTTTATTTATATATTTATTTATTTACCTTTGCTTTCTGAGAGACCTAAAGTAGCCTAGATGAGAAGTATAATCTTCCAGATAGTTATTATATGTTAAGAAGGCTATAGGAGGTTAATCATTACAATAAATTAATCATGTTTGTTATAGTCTGACCATTCCATGTTCAGAAGAAATCTAGGACAAATAAAATAAATCAATAACCTTGAAATAGCTCCTAGAGAGTGACCTAGAGGAAAACAAGCAATTCAAAAGGACTTAGCTAGAAAGCCTCAGTCGTAGAAAGAAATTTTGAGAGAGAGAAAGAATCCTTTTAGCTTCCAGAGGTCGTGTCAAATATCTTTCTGTCAAGTAGTTAGATGACTCAGGTAATTCCAAATAGCAAAATAGTGATCATCTGATGATTATATCTGATATGACAAGCAAAAATACCAGCTGAAATATGATCTCATAGGACATTTTACATAGACCCTAAATGTTGCTGTTTCCAAAAGTTTTACCAGAAGAAAATGAAAAGGTACAGGAGTCAATTACACTGAAAAGCCACTGTTGGTAACAATGTCACAAAATTCCTCACTTGGCCAAATATGACTGCAGCACTGTGGCAGTCATGATCACCTTTTTATATGAAGTGTTTTGTAGACTATTTTCCTCTTCTAGCATTCACAAAGAGGATTGTGGTGTAAACGCTACATTTAGTTTCTTCTAAGGATGCTTCATACAATTAAAACCTCCAATGTATGAATTGAACCTGATTTTGGTGGACTCTGTTTCCAGTTGTTCCACATTCTTAACTATTTATTTACATTTTTGCTTATTTCAGAAATAGGTATTATGATTAAGTTCAAGACAATGCATAACTTAACAGCATTAATTCATCACATAGTAAATAACTGAACACAATTGGGAAAAAATAGAAAAGGAACCTTTCTTTTAATAAATCTAATAAAATATCACAAATCAATAATTTTATAATGAATTTCACTTCTCTGAAGATTACCTTACATGGTTTTCTTATCTTTTTCTGCCTAATAAAGGATCAGTAGAGAATGATCACTATTATTTAGATGGAAATTTCTGTTTCATATATGTATATATCCTTTGATCCTTCTATTTGCCCATCAGTACCTTGTACATCACAATTCAGATACAGCAAGTTGCAAGTGATTGCCCATAAATCATAATAAAATATGTCACTTAACATCAAGGTTTTATTGTAATTACTTGAGTTGTCTGGTGAGACAATCTGGACATTTGAATTGTATGTGGTTTTTCCATTATCTAAGAAACAACCACATTCTCCAGACAGCTATTGGGATATACGTACAAAATTAACAATCATTACAAAAGAGAGTTCTCTCTTTGTGAAATTGTAAAATTCCCTATTTCTTAATGAGAAATGTGTGAAGAATATTTTTGAGCATAATGCTCTTTAAAGGGTAGAAAAATAGGAAAAATAATATAATCATATTGTAACAACACACATTTTATCAGCTACACATATCTATATGTGTGTTTCTAAAAATATTATTCTTGTTACTATGGAATTAAATGACTTTTATTTTAATGCTTCTGTATGTGATCTTCACTGTGTGAAATGAGGACCTCTTATCGCGGAGCAAGTCTAACATAAATTTACTAAATGTACCTAACAGCAAAGTAAAGCAATATATCAAGAGATGTTCTAAAACTTAGTGGAATTTTAGACAATAGTCTGAACTTTTGAATTTTTTCTTTACTCTCTTTAGTATACTTTTATTTGTTTTCTGTATCACGGAAGAAATTACTTTTTTCTTAAGCTTTATAATAAAGCTGAAACTTGTATTTTACTTGGAGAAAGAACAAAACTTTTTCACAAAACCAGCCAGTACAGATAGAGTGACACTGGATTTTAGCTTTTCATTTAACCAAACTATTAAGAATCAGGTCAGCAGTCCTCCACAATCCACTTAAGAACTTGAAAAATTGGAAAACTTAGGCTACTCAAAGTTTCTTCTGTGGACAGAGAATGCAATAGCAATTGCCCACTTCAGGAAGAAAAAAACAGCATGTCTTGGAAATTTGATTAGTCTATAAACATTCCAGAAATTTTGCTTTTAATATGATGGATACACTTGCAAGCCTTTATGTGCTAAAAACCTCAAAGATTCTGGGTGGTTAACTCTTTTAGAGAAAAACTGCAGAGATGAGTAATTGCATACCCAGATGACTAAGAAGAACCTTAATTAAGCCATAAGGAGCTAGATGTTACCAGAATTTGTCATTTATGTTGATGAAAATGACTTTGAAACATGTTCGTTGTTCACTGCATGGGAGCTAACTGTATCGTAGAAATCATGACAACTGTGGCAACAATTTGTCAATGTCACGCAGACTTAAAATGTGAGGATTGTCTCTGCTGAAGAGGGACTGTCTACTCATTACAAACAAGGAACCATAAGCTTGTCCCTCACTGCAAGATCTGTATATGGCAGTTCATGGCCAGTTGAGCATGAGCCAGCAGTGCCCTGGAGCCAGGAGGGCCAGCCCTGACCTGGGGGCATCAGGCACAGCACCACAGCCAGGCAAGGGAGGGGATTGTCCTGCCCTGCTCTGAGCTGGGCAGCCTCACCAAGCCAAGTTCAATAAGTGCTTGGATAATGGTCTTAGGCACATGGTGTGACTTTTGGGGTTGTTCTCTGCAGGGCCAGGAGCTGGACTCAATGATCGCTGTGGATCCCTTCCAACTCTGTTCATTCTATTATTGTATGATCTCCAAGGAAAAAAGGCATTTAAAAACTGATAAAAAGTGCCAGTTCTTTAGAATGATCCTGTCGTATCAGATAAACAAAATGTTAATTATTGAATTGAAAATTCTGCTGTTCCTTCTACTTCTTCTGATGTACAGAGTTTAAACAGTAAAGATTTTTTTCTCAAATAAAAGTGACAAATGTAATAGCTGAGTATTGCAATTAAGCGAGTTACTCTTGTGTATCTAAGGAATTTAATCTCACTAGAACCTTATATCAGACATTTTCTGAATCCATAAACTTACCTTCACTAGACACTACTATGAATTAGTGATCTGAGCAAGAACATTGGGAGAGGTGATTAACTGGAGATTTTTCTTTTTCGCTTCTTTTTTTATCTTTTTCTTAATTTTACACAGACTGAGACTACATATCATACCATTCTGCTTCTAGAGTAGATGCCACTAATTTCAGCTCTCTACATATTAAAAGAAACATTCCTTCAGTTTGTATTAAAGACTTACTGTTCCTCAGGAGGGCTGCATGCAAACTGCCACAGTGAGAACTGTATGTGACAGAGTGTGTGCTGCTTTTAAAATCAGTGAAGAGGAATAAGCAATTGAAGAACATGGATATAGAATCCTGACATACACAATCAGCAGGGATCAGATTGACTCTTTATTTGGTCTTTCTTCATTGGCTATAAGTGTCATTTCTCAATATTTTGAAATAACTGAAGTGTGATGCATAAAATGGCTGAGGAGGTTCAAGGGAGAAAGAAGAGCAATACAAATGTATTGCATTAGGCAAGAGATTTACTTTTCTCTTACAAAATTTGTATTCTAATGGTTTTGGATTTTTTTTTGTCTGGTTCCTAAGAAACTATAAACCTGAAATAATTTGTTTCCATGCAGACAGTGGTTCTCAAAATTTTGAAAATTAAATCCACCTTTGCAGTGTCACGTGCCTTTGTGTGCTACCTTCTGCATATAAATTTAAACTAATAACTTTTTCCTTCAAGACCTTAATTTTATTAACCAATCACTTAAATTTAAAATTAGTAATTTTATTCCTGGGAAAGATCTTGCATTCACTTTTCCACTTATATAAAAGACTCAGTAACTGCCACTGTTTTGCCACTTCTCAGATGAGATGACAACAGACAGGTTCCTGCAGATGAGTGAAGACGCTGCATTGAGTAAGAACGTAAAATAAGAACCATTCTATGATTAAGAGACATAAGAAGTAAATTAAGTACCATACAGTTTAATACTTTCTTGTTAGCAGATAATAGATGCTATCAGGAAAAGTTTTGGAACACAGAGCTGTAGTGTAGGAAGCGTAAAATATCACTTCCTTTAGCAAATCTTGCAATTCATGACTGTTTTACTTTTTTGAACTTATCTGATGACTTCTGTGGTTCATATAAGATTTTGCCATCTGCTGCATTCTATAAAAATCGGTTCCACAGTTTAACAATGCATGGAGTGACAAGAATGTCCCTCTTCTTTGTCGTGTTGATGACTTGTCTGCAGTATGTTGAAGGGGTGACTTAAGTTGCTCACAAAGGCATTTATGCCTGGGAAGGGGAGAGAACACTGCTCCCCTTTTTGAAGCTGTAGGAAGAACAAAAAGTAGTAGCTCTACAAAACATTCTTTATAATTTTGGGAGATGTTCCATAAATAGATAATATTACAATAGACATTGGAAAGTAGGTATTTGCATAAAATTTCCTTGAAAACAATGCCTTTTTTTTTTTTAAGACCAGATTTTTTTAAAAAAATCAAGAAAAAAACATTAAAAATTAAAGAGGTCTTAATAAGTTTGTTCTCTTGTTTAAATAGAAAATGTTATGGATAATTGATGGAATAAAATGTAGAATGGAAGACTGATGAAACAAAATGCAAAAAATGCAGAAAGTAGAGTACTTTCCCATGCGGAATACATTTAGAAATCACAACCACAATAATCTGAAATCACCAATGTATTCATGTAGAAGTAAGTAATGCTGTTCAAGTTCATGGAAGGAATTTTAATGCGTGAAGTATATAATGAATAGGGTTTTCTTCTACCATTCCATCACTGATTTTTTATTTTTGCAACAAAAAAATCTTAATTTCAAGAATAATGTAAAAATGTGGCAATTTAATAGTTGTGATATTCAGTGTCACAAAAGAAGAAAATATATGTTTTTATTTAAAAATGTGTATATATGGTGTGTTGTCAGTTTGGCTGAAGCATTGGCAAAAAAGCTTTGCTGTAGCACGGGCTTTTAATAAATTACTGACATTATTATAGTGAAGTGAAAACAATGTTCATGCTTTTGCCTCTGTTCATCCAGCTTACAATACAGAAGCTGCAATTTCTTTTCCTCTTGTGTTGGGGCAGTTTTCCAAGTAGAAGAACTCTAAATCTTTGCTGTCCCATAAATATGTGAACATAAACAGTGATTTATTGCAATTTAGTTCCTGTTTTGGTGGAGGAGGTTTATGGTGCTGAGAAAAGTCATTAATCTAATTCACAGCTCATAGTATAAACATAACCTTTACAATATATAACAGCAGAAATTATGTGTGGTTATGATTTACTGTTTGTGTTTTTGAAGGAGAAAGAAGTGCAAACTTGCTTTGCCACTTCCAGTTTTAATACTCATTGATTAAGTTGAAGAATGAATATGAAACTGCTATAAATAACAATTTATGTGCATTTAGTTTTTGCTGGTTTCAATTTTAATATAAATACTAAAATTTAGAGGCTGTGAAAACAGCTTACTGGGAGTCAAACAAGCAACTTTAAATATCATATCACGGAGAGAATTAACCTGTTCATTTTTCACAACACTAAACCTACTTAAAAGGCAGACTTCTGAAGTTCTTTTCCAAGCATTTATAAAACACAAAAAAAAGGTAAGAGATTAAGTAACTCTAGTGTAGTAGCATTAAATAGCTCTTTAGGTTTTACATAGTTAGGTATGCATATTTTATTAGGAGTCATACACTCACTGAAGTGGAAAACCTCAGTTTTGAATATTGAGAAGCTGTTAATATATTAATTATAATATATTCATATCATGTAATGCTATTATGAGTTTACCTATGCTTCCACTGAATTTTAAGAGAAACCTGTGATGCTTGAAAAATCAGTGTATTTTTTGTTAAGTGATCAAAAGAACTATCAAATTTTGGTGTTTCTATTTTCACTCACTATGCAGAAAAACTTGAATGGAGATCACACCTATAATTATGAAATCACAACTTATTTTTGTATAGGTTCTGGGATGTTGTTAATATGTTTCTTGTACTTTAACATACAATACTGTAGAGAATATTTTGTAAAATGTGTATGTGACATCACTAGAATGTGGTATGGTTAGATATATTCAGTAGAAGTCTTTTGAATATGTTACAATTTATATAAAGTTAAAAATGTGTTATCAAAAACCCTTAACCAATCAAAGTAGAGTTCTTTTAAGGAGCCATCTTCCCTGTATAAGACAGAATTTTAATAAAGAATTCATGAAAGTGAAGCTTATATAATATATATTCTTTCATTATATTCTGATATACTGATATATTATTGCTACTAATAATCTTAAAACACTGTGTTTTACTATTGAGAAATTATGAGAAAGCTAGGAATCATTACAGTGATAAAATATTGTGCAAAGTGTGATTTTCATATTGCAAATGAAGCTTCAATTTAAATTCACTAAAATTATGACAGAAATTCCTGTTGGAAAGATTTTATTATTGAGATATTATATGAATTAAAGGTAATTCATAAACTCTATAATTCCTTCAAACTGTAATCAAATATTGCTGACTAGAATGTATTTTATAAAGAACGTTGATCACTTATAGTTCATCTTTCATCTGAGATCATTAGTAGTCTCCTTGTGACCAGAATTTATTTCTGAGTCACATCTTTGCATTTATAAGATGTATGGAGAAAAATTATATTTCTTTACATACTGCTTCACATTTTTTCCAATTCCTTTCTTTGATATGGTGACAGTTTCTATATAGTACAAGAAACTAAAGTGTCTGCTAGTGTAGTACATATTGAAGCAATGTAGCTGTAATATGACATTTTATTTAAAATATGTACATTAATTACTAACAGCTTTTATTGATTGCTCAACTTTCCTTCCAATCTGTGAAAGGGAAAAACAAATGAGAGCTATCCCTTTAACAGTTGTTAGGAAGAAAGTACAGTAGTGTCTCTAGTCACATCAAAAAAACAGTGATATTCTTCAATAAAATATTACTAGAAAAGGGGGAAAAATTAAGAGCAAGGTCACATTTTTATAAATTATTTTGTGACTTATACATTTAAAATACAATTTTTTTATTATGTATACATATTCATGTATTTTTGAGTACTAAGTAATATATTGTTCCCAATGTTAAGGAGATGATGTTCGATGACTGAGCAGAATTTCTACACCATACGAGGACACTGGTGGCATATAATTACTATAAAATTAGAGTAACAAGATGATTTAACCTGAAATTCTGTAGAACTCTTATGACACTTTCCCTAGAACCTATTCTTATTTTCCTTATTAGAGCTGGAATACATAAACTCTCTTACTTGTATTACATCATTTTAACAACATATATAAGTATCATGAAGTGATGGTCAAAGGAGGCCTTTAAGAATATCATTACAGATATTCTACAATCTATCTCTGGGGCTAAAAATTTTTTATTTATTCAAGCAATGGCAGAAGAGCCCATTACCAATTCTGGATAAAAATTTATTGAGTTTTGATGGACTCAGGTAATAGAGAACAGTTGACCATATTGCAGAAATGTGAATCATAACAGTGAAATGCTTGGAATGTATTTTTAAGATTTAAAACATAAGGGCCATATACTGACCCTAAACTGTATAATCAATAATAATGTATGAACAATGATGTAGTAATGCTTGTAGTTCTGGTAAAGAATTATAACACCTTAAGTGAAGCAGTCTAGCTGATAAGAAAATGTTTTCTTGAATGCTAAATCTACTGAGTGAACAATCAAAACTGAACACTGACCCATTTCAAAGAAATGTTTTATATAAAGCAAGCCAGTGTAAATCTAAAAACTCAGTTAAGTATTCTAATTTTATAATAGTCATAAATCCATAAATGAACCCATATAGTGTTATATAAATCTGCAAGTAGGTTTCCTCAGTACATGGAAGTCAAAAGAACAGAATTTACTTCCAGCTTTGGTAAATCAGGCCCAGGCCTAATCATTCAAACCTGAAGATAAATTATTATGTTCAATGGAAGACATTTGTATGACAGGCAAGTGCCATTTAATGTAATCCTACCCAAATCTATTCCAAGCATTCACTAATTTATTAGTGAAAATACTCAAGCTGAAGAAGACTTAGAGCATATATGCCAATAAAATGTTTCAATGTTATGTGCATCAATGTTTCTCACATATATTGTCTATCATAGACAAAAATGTCCAGCATCCAATTAGGCAAATCCATCATATATTGGGTGAACATTTGACTGATGGGTTGGGCTCAAAGCATTGAGTAAATGAGATTATGCCAGGCTGGCGACCCATAACCAATGGGGTCCTCCAGGGCCCAATTTTAGGTCCAGTGCTCTTTAATTTTTTCACAAATGATCTGGTGAAGGAATCATATGTATATTAAGTAAATTTGCTGATGACAGTAAACTAGGAGGAGTTCAAAGGTGGGGAGGTCTTACAGAGAGATCTGGACAGACTAGAGAGTTGGTCAATCACCGAATGTATGAAATTCATCATGTGCCAGATTCTCCACCTGTGATGGGGGAATTCTGGTTATATGAGTGACAAGAGGCTGGAGAACAGCCTTGCAGAAAGAAACCCTGGGCAGATTGGGTTGTTGAGAAGTTGAATACAAGTCAACAGCTGACTGAGCAGAAAAAAATGGCTCAGCTGAGTCCTGGGGTGAATTAAGAACACTATAGCTGGCTGGCCAAAGAAGGTGATTGTTCTTCTGTACTCTGCAATCTTGCATTGCCACCTCTAGTACTTTGTGTGGTTTTGAGCACCTCAAGCCCTCTAAGAAGTTGTTGAGGGAGCTGGGGTTGTTTACCCTAGAGAAAAGGAGGCTCAGGGGTGACTTTAGTGACTTTATCACTCCCTACAAGTACCTGAAAGGAGAGGTGGGTATTGGTGTCTTCTGCCAGGTAATAAGTGACAGGATGAGAGGAAATGGCTGCAAGTTGCAGCAAGGTTTGAAATTAAATATTATGAAACATAGTTCACTGAGAGGATTACCAAGCATTGGAGGAGACTCCTCAGAGAAGTGGTTTAAAAGATGTTTGGATATGGCACTTACAAACATGTTTTAGTCATTTTCACAGGTTTACAGTTGGACTTGATGATCTTAGAGATCTTTTCCAACCCAGAAGATTGATTAATACATGACAAGCTTCACCAAATTAGCCAGGACAGTTTGCAAAGACATTGTTTAGGGTGATAAAATGAAGATCAAACTCCTAAGAAATAAAAATACAATTTTAATAATAATAATCTTTATAAAGGAAACACATTTTGAGAGCTTTCCTTTATGAACAAACCCCATTCACATTTCATAGATGATAATGTACTCTTCAGATCCCTTTTTACTGAGTCCTCGTACCTCTTTCCAAAGAACTGTTGAAAAAGGTTTTTTCCCTAAGTTATTTTCCTGTGAGCAAACAAGAGCACAATGAACACTCATTCTGTCTAAAGTATGCTGATTTACTTCACTCTTTAAAATTACTGATTTTTACATATAAATATTTTCTATTAAAAGAAACATGGGCGTGTGACACTTATGCTACATCCACCCCTTACAAAAATTAAAATATTTGACAGCAATTTTTGACGGACTCAAAATTTCCATCAAAGAAACATATCACCAGCATTCTTTTTTGGCTCATGATATTCATATATCCTAAGAAAGGCATACTGTGGGTTTAATTGAACAGCATTTAAGAATAATTCTAAGGGATCACCAACTGTGTCTTCACAACTCTAATTCTAGGTGGGAACATCATGTAGGAGTATAGATTTATCTTTCAAAGGTGCCTAAGTTGTTACACTAAATAAAGAGCCCAGATCTCTCGAGCTCTGAATATTCACTAGAAACTGATACACTTGCAGTGTTGCATCACTCCTTTTATGCCAACGAGGACTGGTAATCTGATACTCAGATTATTTAATTCATAAACTCTTTGAAACATTGACATAGTAATCAATACTGTGTTTGTTTTTCCCATTTCTGTCTTTTCAGTATCTGAAGGCCACTTTTTATGCATTTTTCCTCTCCTAGAGCTTAATTCATATAGTCTTTCAAAAATTTGCTTGGGGTTCATGTTCTCCTAGACAGGTGAACCTTGTTTTAAGCTAGTTGTATAAACTAGCTAGTTTTAAGCTAATTGTATTTTCAAGAAAGGGATAAAAGGACCATTAATTCTAACTGAAGATAGATATATAAGCTGATGACCAGTTTTATTTCTGCATCTCCAGAGCACAATACTGACCTTAAGTTATACACTTAATGCTGTTTCAGTGAGCAGCTTCTGTATACTTCAAATTAAATACATCAAAGCTCCTGACCTGCCACATTACTTTCTCATGCTCTTTTTGATATTTTCTAATTTTATCCTCCTAGATTTTTCCAAGAAAAATTAGAAGGAAGGAAGGAACAGAAAACACCTTCCTAATTGTTTCTGTTTGTTTTTTTGTTTGTTTATTTGTTTTTTTTAGTTAAAGCAAGTTCTTACCTTCTTCTTCTTTTACTAATCAGAGATTCACCAGGATTTCAGGCTGAGCTGAATTTTTCTTTCTCCCTTCTGCCAATAACTGCAATAGAAGATTCTGCAAAGGATGTATTCTGCTTGAGGTAGGCTCCTCTTCCTATGCCATGGGCTGAGAAGGCATAAATCCATCTAACTCCATCATACCTTGGAGAGAAACTATGGAAAGGATATTTTTGTCCCACTAATAATAGATCAGGAGTTGATAAGGCTGCAGTAACTCTCAGTTGCTCTTCCACAAGATATGAAAGACTTTTTTGAACAGGTCAGAGTTGTTTTAGAATAAAATACTGGAGGATATGTGTAGTCACTATTTCTACACTTTGTCTGAAGGAGTTCACAATGTATATATTTCTATACAATATGAACACAGTAAGCCTATCTGCAATTCCATGTAAAGGCACTCCTCCTCGAAGTAGGCATCTTTATCTTCCCATCCTGAATCCAAAAGCAGATGCAGTCTTGATCTAGATAAAGACTTGTACAGCAATAGGAACAACAACTTCATCTCATGATGATGCATCACCTCTGTGTCTGTAATTTGGTAGGGATGATAATAATGAGGCATATAAATTTGGGTTGTGTCTGTTCTTTTAAATAAGCAAATTTTAAATAAGTACTTCTTTTCATAGAGGAGAAGTGCTGCTTTGTAAAGAATCTGCTACCAACTGGAAAATTTCCAGACTGCTGAGCTCTGTCTTTAGACTGTAAGGATAGCTTTGAGGGTGACTCCTGCTGCTGTTTCGTGATTAGGGTTACAGTGTATCAGTACTTTTTTTGTTGAAGACCAAGAAGCTATAATGGACATTAATTTACCTATTTCCAAGACACCTGCTGTTGTCCTTGAAGGGAAATTTGGCTTCAAAAATAAATTCCTAGTACTCTTAAAAAAATTTTCCATTTCAGAAGAAATGTTAGTAGCATTACTAAGACACATGTAACTGGTTGTTTACTCTTGACATTGTAGTCCTATGTATTGTTAATGGTAGAAAGCTGTGTTCTGTAGGTCAGGTAATTTCTTCACCTGTCTACTTCGTTTTCTTTCTCATCCATTATCTTTGTTTCTCCTCTTTTCACCCTTGGATAGCTGATCTCCACGAAGAGAGAAGCCCATATAGTTCATTATTTCATGTTTTCCTCCTCACAGATGGTAACCCCACCTGCAGATCTGCCCTTTTTATGCCATTACTAACTTCATGCTCTGTTTAAACTCTGTTATGTTTGCAACCAGGTCACCTGCTGAGGGAATGGCTACTTCTGACAGGACCCAATCTCCTATTGAGCAAATGAGCTACAGACACAGAGGCCCAATTATTATTAAGTGTTAGCATAATTGTAATTATAAGTAGAGTGTTTCATTATAATACAGCTGTTGAGGCTTTAATGCATTCCTGTAATGTGCTTTATTAATAAGCTGTATAGAACTGCTGACTTTACAATTTTCTGGATCACATTTATGATAACAAAAGAGGATATGAAAATGAATTCACTACGGGAGACCTACTGTGTTAGTTACTATGATTCACAAGTTTATTATGGCAATAAAGCAACATGAGACAATAATGTTTGGAACTGAAATACACTAATGATGCTTCATATTGTTCCAAAAACATTATGCAAAAGTGGTAAAAAGTGTTATGACTTGCAGATAGTCAAATGCAGCAGATGTCACACTACTGAATAAAAGTGAAAAAGAAAAAAAGACAGTAAAGTCAGCCCCTGAATCATTTGCTTCTTTCTTCCAAGTCTGCCAAAGTTAAGCGAATGTTTAAGTTGGTTGGTTGATTGACTGGTTTATTGGCAGAAAAAGGAGATTTTTATTAACTTTTACCAGCTTCTAAATCAATATTTGAGTGACAGACTATGTGATCTTGCCTTCCATAGAGGTTTTCCTATTACCTATGTTAATTTTACTGCTATAGACCTGTATACAGTATACAGAGGAATAGTAGTAAATAAGTCTTGCAGCAAAGCTGTGCTGTGACTTATGAAATACATCATATTAGTGAAGATTGGAGATTACAATATTCATTAAGTGTGCTGAAGCATGATAAGAAGGATGAGAATCACGGAAAAATTACAATTTAAAGTAAAATTTAAAAAAAATATTATAAAAAGACATTATCTCAAAACACAAGAACTCTAAGGATATTTAATAAAAAAAAGGCATCTTGTGCAAAAATGATGAAAAAATACTTTATCATAAACTGTACTGAACAGATTGTTTTAGGAAATTTGCAAAGTCAAGAAAAGAAAAGAAATTTAATTGGAATATTTACCTGCAAATAGTAGTAGACATAGAATCTGGTGTCTCTAAATGCCACTTAAAATATGAGGAGAAACATTGTTCAAGTGTCTTCGGGAGCTGCTTAAAACAGTAAGTTCTTTCATTCATTGGACATCTACTCGACTACTAATGTTAATGCCCACTGTTAAACCCATGTTAAGCCCACTGTTAAGTCCAGTGTGTTTATACCACAGGACCATTGTATTGACCACAAGACCATTTTGTGTATATATCACAATACCATTTTCTAGAAAATAGAACAAAACTCCATGCAATTATGGTTACTCACTTTTAACTTTATGGAAATTACAAAGTCTTGTCACAAGAACCTCTATGAGTGAATGCACAATGTAGTAGATTATTAGGCAAAAAGTGCTTTTCTCCACTTTGTGTTTAAGAGGATTATATGGACTGAGTTCCAAGAAGCTCGACATGGAAATTTCCAGTAATTTTCCTGTAGTACAAATAGCTAGATAGTTGATCTATTTAATTGAGTTTCCCTTTGAAAATATATCATTTGAAGATTTCTTACACATTGTAATAGTTTAACCTCAGTTGGCAGCTCAACCTCGCACACTCACTTACTAGCAGGTTTGAGGAGAGAATAAGAAGACTAAAAGTGAGAAAAGTATTGGGTTCAGATAAAGACAGGTAATAGGTAAAATATAAGCCACGTGCTCAAGCAATGCAAGACAAGAAATTAATTCACTGCTTCCCAAGCCCAGGGAGGTGTTCAGCCATCTCCAGGAAAGCAGGGCTCTGAACATGCTTCTCTTTCTTCATCTTTCCCCATCTTTATCTGCTGAGCATGATGCCATACAATCTGGAATATCCCTTTGCTCAGTTGAGGTCTATGTCTTCTCCACATTTCATGTGTACTTCCAGCTTCTTCACTGGTGGGGTGGTACAAGAAGCAGAAAAGGCCTTGGCTCTGTGTAAGCCTTACTCAGCAATAACAAAAATATCTATAATCAACACTGTTTTCAGCACAAATCCAGAACACAGCCCCATAACAACTATTCTGAAGAAAATTGACTACTCTTCCCCAGCCAAAATCAGCACACAGATGAAAAAAGGCATCCACCTTATCTGGATGGACTGCATGGCTGTCTGCTTGTCTTCAAAGCAGTTCCTCCTTTGACTCAACAAAGAACTTTATGTTAGATAAGATGAATTACCTCCGTGGTGCCAATTATCTAAAATCTTAATGAAGTAGCTCTTTAACATCATGCCTAAACTAGGATGCCATGGAAGAATATTTAGTCTTATAGTAACTGGGTTGGAAGAAACCTTTAAAAAGTTACTGCAATAAACAGGGACATATTCAACAAGAACTGTTTTTCAAAGCCCCATCTAAACTGACCTTAAATGTTTCCAGGAATGGGACAGCTCTAATGTCTATGGATAACCTGTTCTGGTGTTTGTTTTTACAACTGTCATTGTTAAAAAAAATGTCCTCCATACATCTTGTCTAAATCTGCTCTCTTTTACTTTAAAACCATTGCCTCTTATTCTAGTGTGACAGAACATGCCAAAAACTTTGTCCCCATCTCTCTTGTAAGCCCCCTTTAGTCACTGGAAACCTGCACTAGTCCCTCAAGACCCTTGCACACTGAGGTGGTCACTCCATCATAAAAGGCCACTGGGTTGGTCAGGCAGGACTCGTCCTTGGTAAAGATATGCTGTCTGTCCCAAATCACAACCTTGTGCCTTAGCACAGGTTCTGTTCCCAGGAAGAGGGGTGAGACTGTCAGGATGCTATTTCCCAAGCTCCTCCTTTCCACTCTTACTAAAAGTGCATGCAATCTTGAATTGTCAAATGAGTGTTATAAGATGCAATGGCCCATCTTTCACAGTGCTGATCAGTTTGAAATCTGGTGAGTCTCAAAGTACCCTACCATTTTTAGACACTTCTTTCTTCATTGATTATAGAGCAATTCACAGCATCAAAAGAAAGATGTAATAAGAACTGGAAAAGAAGACTGGAGTCTTGAAAAATTTCACTAGATTCAAAAGCATTTGGAAATCTGGAAGATTTAAAGTTCACTTGAAACGTGTAATAAATGGGTGGCTGCAGAAAAGAAGACATTTAGAGGCAGTCATATTTCTAAAGCAGCTATTTCTGAAGCATTACCTGATTTTAATACTGCTCAGTTAATTGAAGCAGAGGAGGCTAACTCTATAACTATTAAAGATATGAGAGGTACTTAGCTTCATGCAAAATAGATGGAAAGGTGCTTTTAATAGAGTTTATTAAAAGAAAAGCAGAGAGAAATTTGTAATGCATCTGTGAATGAGATCTTTCAATTTGGAGGAGTAATTGGAATCCCCTATTACAAAATAGAAATAGAAGGAAAATTTAAAAATAGGACAAACAAACATTAAAAGAACCTGACTGAAAACAAATTTGAGATAACAAAATAAGAAGAATTTGCTAAGCAAAGGATATTAAGAGAAAAAAAACTGAATATGATGGAAAGTGGATAGGATTTTTGAACTGTTGGAGAATGTACTATGAAGAATGATATTAAAATAGAAAGATATGGGAAATTAAAAACTGGAGTCCATTCAGAACTATGCACAGCAGAGGACAAAGCCAACTCAGCCCATTTTGGAAAAAACCCCAAGAAATTATTATGACCATAAGAGATTGCAAGTATCAAAATAGAATGTGCCGTATTTACAAAGAGCAAATAAGCTGTCATTGATTTAGAAGACCTACTCCTAATTTATTATAACAATTAAAGAATGGATAAAAGCTATATAGGAACTGTATTAATTTGAGTGATACAAAAGGCACTGTGGTACCTGAAATATTGAAATTAGTACTGTTAAAGAGATCCAGAAGTAACAAAAATGAGACACCATAATTATTTGGGTCTTAACTAGATTATTTTGTCCACAAACCTAACTATATGTTTATATATATATATGTGTAAGTACATGGAAAAATTTTCTCTTTTTTCATTTTAAAAAGGACTGTACCACTAATGATTAGGCTATATCTGGTCACTAATTTGACTTCAACATAAGTAAAAATAATTATACCGAATATGCAGATAGCATGCAGGAAAATTCTGGAAAAGTTCATCATACTCTAAAGTAGAGTTCAAAGAGGACATTTTTAAATCTTGATATCAGAGATTGAAGATAAAATGTATAATAACTTGATATAGTTTATTATTGTTGAACCATAGGAAAAATGCAAAATTGTGAAGAAATTACTAAGAAAGCTAGGTACTAATGCTTGTAGATAGGCACAAGAAAGAAAATACCTAGAAATTAAATTTTTAATTTACCTGCAGTGGGAAACAGTTTTTGAGAGTTGGCTGATGCCAGGTAATTTGATTTACTATCCCAGTCCTGGCATATGACCATATAAAACGAGCTCATATTTGTGTACACTGTATGGCTTCATGGAAAGTGCCATTTCTTCTGACTGCTGTCTGATGTTTAGCTCTTGTTGCATGTCACCGGGAAATGCAGCAGAGCTATTTTATTGCACAGACACAGATAATTTGTGCACAGAGAATATTTTGTCCTGAAAAGTGTCAGCAAAAATGTGGCCAGGGACTCCAGCTAGTCTTGGAGAAAACCATAGCTTTTCAATTTTATCTAAACGAGAAAAAAACAAGGAAGAAAATAAGCCTTTTTTATTGAAAATATACCTGGGAAGAAATTAAGATGCAAGAGAAGATGACAATTCAAGTGTTCTGATTGTAGGCATGCCTGCCATAGCAGAGAAGAAAGGATAACCCCAGAGTGCTACAGTGCAATTTTGCCTAATGAAGATGATATACAAATTCTAATAAAAAATTAAAAGGAGTAAAATAATTTTTAAAAATGTATTTATTAATACTACTTTATAGCATTACATAATTGTCAGAAAATGAGCTTTAGCTGTTTAGAACTGCTCTGATAAACAGAAAACTCATATGTATCTGCTGTATTCTAGCAAATGTATCTTTTCTGGTGGCAGGTTAGTTGCCTGGGAATTTTTTACAACACACCTGAATTTCTGCTCTGATTGAATTTTCTTATTCATGGTAATACATGCATGGAAATAAAAAAATGTGTTTTGTGGTGGCTGTTCTAAATGCCATAGATTATTTAAACAACTACATTCTGTTGTGTTCATATAAAGAAGATAAATCAGTTCTTAGTGTTAAGTATGAAAATCTTCAATTCTTTGAGAAAATTGGTAGCTCAAATTGACAGTGAGCCTTGTACTGACCCTCTCTGTGATTCATTCCTGAATTTCTAATTGTGTTGACAAATATCTTCCACTACAGATGTAGATTTCTACCCTAAATACACAGATTAGGTAGATTCTGAACTTCTAGATCCAATTTTTAGAACAGTATTTAACCATTTTTTAAAATGGCATGACAACCCAACCTTTCTGAAACACCTAGAAAACTCCTTGTACAGTGCTTATTTTTCTTTCAGGGTTTTTGGTCAAAGGCACACAAAAATACATCAAGGTCCCATTTAAAATACTAATTTGTAATCTTTGTTTTAACTTTCAGGTAAATAGTTGAATATTTTTCATGGTGCTTTTCAGATCACCTTTATATATCTTATTGCCTGAAAAGGTAGAAATCATTCATTAGGAGAAAGTCAAGATATTAAGCAGAAATCATCAGCTGGTCATTGTCTGTTTCCCATTTGATTCTGAGAGCTTCATTGTCCTCGTGGTTCTGTTTTCCTGCTCAGGAATTGGGGTAGCTGGAGAACAACTGGTGTTACTATTAAAGACCGAGTCAAAGAAAGCATTTTCCTCATCTCTTATCACGGTCTTTTCCCACACTCCCAATAAGAGAGGAAGATTCTGCTTTGCCCTCCTTTTGCTACTATTTGTAGAATGTTTTTTATAGTCTTTTATAGCAGTTACCAGATTAATTCTTATTTGTGCTTTGGCCCTTTCAATTTTCTCCCTGCATAACCTCATAATATACTTGTCATCCTGAGTTTCCTACCTCTTCTTCCGAAGGTCATAAATTTCCCATTTTTTCCCTGAGTTCCAGTCAGAGGTCTCTGTTCAGCCAAGTTTTGGTCTTCTCCATTGGCTTGCCTTTTGGCACAAGGTGATGGCCTACTCCTGCCCCTTTAATATTTCCTTCCTGAAGAATGTCCAACCTCCCTGGGCTGCTTTGCTCTTCAGCCCTGCCTCCTAAGTGACTCTCTCAGCCAGTCTCCTAAGCAGTCCAAAACCTGCCCACCCAGAAGTTGAACACAGAAATCCTTCTTATCTATGGAATAGAAAACTGCCATTTCAGGATTGCTGTGCTCAGGACTGTCATATCAAACACAAGCCTTTCTCTGTTTGCAAACAGTAGGTCCAGCAACCAGTTCCTGGTTGGGTCCCAAGTCAGCTGTATCAGCAAGTTATTTTCCACATACTTCAGACTATTTCCTCTCTACTCTATTGTATTTCCAGCATAGAACTGGTTTGTTTAAGTCCACCGTGATTAGAATCAATAGTGAGACTTCTTACAGATGCTTACAGAATATTTTTGTTGCCTCTTCATCCTGGTTGGCTCTATAATAGACTCCAACCATGACATCTGCCTTCTGGGTCTTCCCCCTGGTTCTCACACATAAACACTCAACTCTCTTTTTCACCATCATTAAGTAAATATTCTGAAATGCCTGACCTAAGTAAAGTCTTGGGGAGAAGGAGAGCTTTTCAAGACAGATGGGGCTCAGCTGGAGAGAGTTTGGAGGTGAATGATTTCTGCTTTAGAAAACAACATCTAGCAGGAAAGATCTGGAGATCATTTAATAATTTGTCCTTTTTGACAATAAACTATCAGTCAAATCCTTAATAATGGTGGTACTGTATCACAGCATTCAGCATTTTTGAGCTACATGTTTTGCAAAAGAAAATACCTGTAAAATTTTAAGATTGTTGGCTACTGGTTAATATTGTATACCTTAAAAAGTTTTTGTGAGAAATCATAACTGGTCCAGCATAGCTGGACCATATTTTCCTTTCTGCAGAGACTCATGTTGGGTACCAACAGTCAAAGGTCATATACTAAGTGAAACAGTCTGCTGAGAGACTTAGCTTCTAGTGATTTGTAAACAAAAGTTCATTTTTCAAGACTAAATAAATGTAATTATGAAGATTAAAAGATTTATTTTTAAAGATACTTAGGATTCAGGCTTGAGTTACAAAACTCATGACTCTAAATAATTTCTTCCTGTGAAACCAAGAGACCCATGATGTTTAAGAAAGCTTAGCAAAATAATTTTGTGTCAGTGTTTAAGCAGCTGCCTTGAAGTAAGAGCTTAGTTGCATGCAGGCTATGACTGATGAAGCATCTTCTTCTGCCTAAGAAAAAAGAAGAAATACTGAGACTTGTCAGAGTTTTTGTTATAACAAAGGGTGCAATGGTAAACTAAAACTCTTTTGTCTTGGCAATTCATGAATAACTTTGTTGGAATTAAATTACCTAAGATAACAAAATAAATTCTAAAGAAACCCCTACCATGTCCCCAGTGTTTCTCAAAGAGCAATTGTGATCTTTGATTCCTTCTTTACGTATCAGATCCCTGACTTATGAGTCATGCAAGTGTGTCACAATATCCTACCGTATGTTGGGCTATGTTGGAACTATAAGAGTGTGAATGATCAAGCATTCACTTGAGATTACTATAGAAGACACGTTATAGTGGCAATACCTGTCAACTTGGTTTTCATTCCAGTTTGTAAAATAAAATACAAAAAATATTCTTTGATGTTTTTAAGGGAAAGATATTAAAGCGCTGCTGGGTTTTGAGGGTTTTTTTAAAAAAATAATTTTTTTCTTGGTTGTAAAAGAAAGTAAAAAATCACTGAAAAGGGAAGAATTCAGGTTTTTGAATTTTTAAATGCTATGACATATTTATTCTAGTTGCAGGAAATATATAAATTTCAATTGACAGAAATATCCTTCTGCTTTATACATAAAAACTCAAAACATTTAATTTCAATATAGATGGGTTTTATATTTTATTAAGAAAAACAAAAATAAAAAATCCCTGTTCAAGACCTCTCAGCTGGAAATTCTTCAGTCAAAGTATTTAATGGTATTGCCTCAAAAGAAATGCCAAACTGAATTCCCAATTTGTTATCTCAAATGTATAGCTAATATTTCCCTCATTTGAAGAAAATGGAATATATTAATATAACATAACAGACAATAACAGAATTTAATTTAAAATACTTTTCATAATTGTTGTCCTATAGTTACTTTTTTTTTTCAAAATAAGCATTTTCAATTTTCAAGCACTTTTTCTGTAGTAGGTGGTTTCCCAGGTAGTAAAACAAACATATATTTAATTTCTGATCTCCAAAATTAGCAACTACTATCATATGGAGAACAGACTCTCTTCATAAACATAATGATTCAGGATGAAAAGCATCTTACTCTAACACACATTTCAGTGCAGGATAAAATTGCACACAATGACAGTAGCTAAGATGAAATTGCTGCTTAATTATGAACATACTTTGTGTGTTACAATTTAAACATTGAGAGTTAATAAGGCTGAGTACAGCAGCACTGTGACCAATATGAGAAAATCCCCAAAACTCTTGTTTATTTAAATAAATTACTAAAAGGTAGTGATCTTGGGATCCAGCTAATATGAAGCAACTTCAAACCATGTCAATTAATCTACTCAGATTTCTGAGAACCACTATTTTTGGCTTTCATTTTGTTACACAGACATTTTTTGACCACCAGCCAGCTTCCAGAAGTACAGTTTTAAACCTTATAGATGTGATTTTTTTAATCACCTCAGTCAGTGGTATTGAAATTTCATACTGAAAAGAGTCAGGTCAATAATCACTGCATTTCTTTGAGGATGTCTGTTAACTGTCCCAATCAAAGCCATAGATGGATTAACTGCTTGTCTAATTACTCTCATCTATGCAACCATATGGTTTATAAAGGACAGTGATATAATACCTGGAGTATTTGATCCTCAAAAGCCAACCTCTTCAAGACTGGACCCTCAA
Organism: Luscinia megarhynchos; assembly: GCA_034336665.1. Lineage (NCBI taxonomy): Eukaryota > Metazoa > Chordata > Aves > Passeriformes > Muscicapidae > Luscinia > Luscinia megarhynchos. Next base: position 52,097,323 of record JAPFBE010000003.1, on the reverse strand, counting down.
TTATTCATGGCTTACATACTAAGCATATTCAGTGGTTTAATTTAAGGTTATTGTCAGGTGGATGAAGAGGTGTGAAAAGACAACAAGGAGTTGTCTCTTTTTTTTTTTTTCTCTTGTTCTGTCACAAGGCTTTTTCCTGTAATATATCTATTGGTTATCTCATACAGTTTGAGGAGCGGCCAGAGTTCACTGTTACACCTTTACTAATCAGCTGTAGAGTGCTCAGAACTTGTTTATAAAACACAGGTGTATAAAGAAAATAAGATACATATCTCCCTTTGGTGTATCACACTCTGTTTGCCTTAATTTCTTCTAAAACAGTCTGATTTAGAAAGTAATAGACCAATCTTTAAAATGCATTTGCATATAAATGACAATATGGAAAGATAAGTTTCTTCAAGAATCAGGAAGAATCAGATTCAAATCATTAATCAAAAATAGCAATACACATGTAATTTTATTTATTCCATTAAATATTCATTGAATTGAAACAGTTTATAGCCATTACTTAGCCAAATTACATTCAAATGGATAGCCAAGAGGTCATTGCCTTCAAAACCCATAATAATCCTTTCAGGCATTCATTCCCATAGGAGCACTTAAAACTGAGGTTTAGTTTATTATTGTGATAAAATAATTTAAAGTTTTAGAGAGCTAGCATGTGAAAGGGGCTGTAATAACCTCCTGGCATGTTTAAAGACCATGACCTAAGAATATTCTACAGCAGATTACTGTAAAATTTTTGTATGATTTAGCATAAAATTGAAAAGCTTTTGAATATCTGATTCTGAGACAAAATATTTTCAATCTTTTGCTCTTTTCTTTGTATTTTTTTATTTGTCTAGACCACCACCAGATTTCTTGATTTTATCCAGCTTTAACTTCTCTACTTTAATTGTAATGCCTTTGTTATTAGTACATGGGAAAGTATACTGCAGCTTTCATTTTGGTCAAGGACTCAAACTATATAAAAGAAAGGTTGAAAAACTGACATTTTCTGTCTCTACCAATATAATGAATAAACTGGGTGTCCCCTGAATGCACCTTTTTTTTTTTTTATTTTTTTTTTAGTGGGAATGAACTAAGAAAGCAATCCTATTCTAATGGGAAGAATACAAAATCAGAGCATTGTGAATTTGTGAGTGACTGCTCTATTGACCCAAAACATATTCACTAATATTAACTAGGCCAAGTGTCATACAAAGCAGTCTCAAGCTTTCTGACTTCTACTCTCTTTTTTCACTTGTTAACCACCTCTGAGATTCAGAGCTCCCTTTGGAGGAGAGTGCTTGACTGTTGGAAGTTTCCTCCTCATGAATCAGGAGCTATTCAAGACATAGATGTTTAATATTCTGAGATCATCTCAAGCTGCCTCAATTGGTCTCAGGAGAGCTGTTAGTGTTTAAGATATCAGTGTCATAATGCCAAACTTGATCTAGGGAGGCACAGTGAGGTCAGAACACCAGAGCAGTGGCATGAGTCATTAATAAAATGATGCCTAAGTGGCTGCTATGGTTAAATGTCCCACTTTTTGTGGGTGTACAATGACTATCAACTGTGCAAAATTCTACTTACACACAATAACATGGCTATTTAATAAGCAGTGCTGCTGCTAATTTTTAAGTAAGTGATTTAGGAGTACTAGCTTAGATTAAGAAGTTGTTCTTTCAGCACCCTTGAGAACATAATGGAGATAGAACTCTAACATGGGAAATGAGGTTATGTAGATGTGTTGAGGGCTGGAAATGAGATATGAGATCTTAACTTGGTCTATAGTTTATGCTGTGTAGGTGGTTTTGTCATAGATGTCTTGTGTCTGAATTTTTCAAGCATTATGGATTTTTTCTTTCACACTCCAGCAGTAGAAATATTTATGAATGCTATGTTATATTCACACTTATATCTAGAAAAACATTCAGAGTTCTGCATATTTCTGTTAGAGAAAACAAAGATGTTATCTGCATCTTGTACTTTGAAGAGACATAGGAATTTTTTCAGTTCCTGGAAGAAATGATTGTGCAGCCATTCAGCCTTCAGATGATTTACAAATTTTCTCATCAATTAGCCAAAGTAACTGAATCTTCTTGAGACTCATCAAATTTCTCATTCTAATTTGGTCACTGACTGCTTATATTGGTATCTTAAACGTTGTCCTAAATTCCAGGTTAGTAGATATGGCATGATGACAAAGTATTAAAAAATTAGTGTGTTCATATGGTCAGTTTCTTTCCCAGTTTTTCTCCAGGGCATTGGTCCATTGACTGTGCAAGTTACACTCATGCTGTCTTACTCCTGGGCTTTCTGTGTTCTGAGAGAGCTAGCTGTCTCTGGAGTAAAATTTGAGCATGGTTTAAATGACAGCTTTCAATTGTGACTCATAGACATTATCTCTGTACTTGACAGATGTTAGTTATACTGGCTGTGTACTATGTTCTTCTTTTTGACCTGGGAAAACCTCTACAACTATTCAAAACACTGTCTACACATCCACTAGCTCTTCAATTTATATCATAACTAGATTGAAAACAAGATCCTTTAACCCAGCTTTGTGTTTTTAGATGGAGTAAGAAGGGCAAATTAAAACTTAATATTATTAATTTTATATTGTTGTGCCCGAGATGAGATGAGATGAGATGAGATGAGATGAGATGAGATGAGATGAGATGAGATGAGATGAGATGAGATGAGATGAGATGAGATGAGAAGAGATGGATTGTAAAGAATAGTGAAATGCATACCATTGAAACCAAGAGGAGAGTGGAACAAGTGTTTTGGCTGTATGAGCAGCCATTTAAACATGGTGTACTCCAGCAAGCAGTTTGAATACTGCATTCGAAAACCTTATTATGGATTTACAGCATTTGAAAGATGAAATCTGATCCATTCAAATAAAGATAAGAATATGTAGGAATAGCACTTTGGCAATTCAAAAACATTTGGGAGATGAAAAACCACCTAGTTTTGATAGGGTTTTTCTTTTCTTCTATTTCTACTACAGGGTTATTTGTAAGAGAAAAGAGCTGAAAAGATAAATTTAATACTGACATTTTTTCAAGACCATTTATTCAGTATTAATGTGACCTCATGCTGCTGTCATGGCCAGCGAGACCTATTATCACATGCTGAATATTATTTGTAAAAGTTACAACTACCTGGGGGCAGCATTAATTATAGCAAGCAGTTTAACCTCAGAAAAGATAAAAATCAATTGGTGAAGCCTGAATGGAAGCCACATGGCTGCTCTTTAATTCATATTAGAAAAACAGAATTCATCTTCCTAGAACTGGGTACTAACTGTATGCTTTTAAGAAGCTCTTTCTCTATTTCTGAGATACTAAACAATGGCCAGAATCATTTATGAAGTGTTATGCACAAAAAGAATCTCTACCTTTGTAATCCCCACCCGGAGGGATGAGGCACAGCCTTTGTAAGGTATCTCACTACAATTCAGAGCTAACTGTACTGCAGCTGTTACTGTAGTTCCACTTCAATAGTAAACTAACTGATTGTTTAACTGATTTAGGGAGTTAAGCTAAGGAGTGAAAGATAAGAAATAAATTGTTTTTCGTTGGAATATAGTCCGTGTGCACACGTTGAAAGACTAATCACTTGAAAGGAGGCAAAACATTTGTGGATAACTGCAGCAAGGATGGCTGATGCACTCTCTGAAGGTATGCTGAATTTTCAGTAGGGGCCTTCAGTTACTAGAGAGCCTAGTCAATCTTCTTGTAATTATAAAAAAATAACTCTACCAAAGAGCAATGATAATTTGAAATATGGACTACTGAGTGATTTCTCCCAGGTTTTAGAAGCTGCTATGACTATATTGACTATATCGAGCTGGGAAGTGATGCAAGGTTGCCAACACTTGTTACTCATTTAGAGCAGATTTTTGAACTGAATGAGTATTATTCAAGCAAGAGTTAAAGCATAAGTGTAACATAAAAATACATTTTCAGGTGACATGAAGTAATTTGTTTATTGTTAGCTTGTGCATTTGTCTTTACGTGACCTCTAGCCTGTCTCATATAGGTTGAAATTAATATTTATATGATTTTGAGTCATGAAATACTAAAATCTGTTTCAAAGGAGCAAGCAAGCATATGTTGTCTCCCAGCTGGTTTAGAATTGCAGAGCTTAAGAAAAAGAAAAAATAAACTATACTATAGCATGACTTAGCATTTCATAAAAATTACACAAAAATATCTTTGGGATTTAGGAAACTAGTCAAGAGGAGTAGAAAAAAATCCTTACAAGATATACATCTTCTAAATATATTTTAATATTTTTAAAGTGATTGGCCTAATTCTAACTTCACATGGTTTTTAAATTCCTTTAAATGTAATGATCTTGATGAAATTATTTTTAATTTACACAGGTGTAATTGAGATTTGAATAAGACCCAGATGTGCACCCATCCTGTATTTGGCAGTAAGTTTTTGTTATTTCTTGGCCAAGTTTAAGCAAAGAAGCCATCTGATTTTGAGACTGTGAAACATCTTTTGTGTTACTGTTCCTTCCAGCAGCTGTAGCAATACCATATGACCTGCCCTAATTGAGCAGATTAGAATTTTCCTGAAATTAAACATTCTATATGACATAATTGTTAGTTCTGGTAGAAAATCTTTCTTCAGTTCTTGGGCTCTGTTGCAATCAGGATCAAGGATCAGACAGCTAAATTATCTTGTTCTCCTTTATATAAAAATTACAAAAATATGAAGAATGGAGACAAACAATAGAACAGTATTACTTTGTGCTTCTTTGTATACTTGTTTAGTGCTTGGAACCAATAATTTCAAGTCGAGATGTATTCCTGTGAAAATGCCTTCCTATTAATTTTGCTATCATTTTAGATGTTTTGAGATAAATCTGGAAATAACATTAAAAAATCACCCATTCTTTCATTTTGATACCCATAAATACCCTCATCTAACTATGGAGAGTGAAAGAATTGGAAACTATCTGCTTACAAAGAAAAGATACCTAACATAAAATCTGTTTTAGATGATGATTATAAAGGTTATTCAAATTGCTGGTTGTTGATGGGTTAAAGTCCAATCATTGCGAGAGAATAGGCATTGACACTTCTAAGCAAAGGTTTTAATAAAGGTGGAGATTTCTTCAAATCCTTCAAAATGGTGTTTCTTCTAAGTGTAAAAAGCCTCATGTAATTCTGGTTTAGAAATAGCCTAGGATTTTCACTCTACCCTTATTGCAATAGGTGGTAAATCAATACTTCTCTTCCATATACTTTCTCCAAAGGTATCATGCTTTCAGATTGTTGATACCCTACTTGATGTTAACTGATTAAAGATATGATTAAACTTTATGTTCTAGGCCTTCATAAAATATAATAATGATTATTCCATATTGATATAATGTTATGAAAAAAATCTGTAAAGCTCTTTGCCATTCCCAAGACTATAAATGCTTGTTTACAGTGAACTATGACTTTATTTACTCCTGTATTTGCTGAGGAATGACATCACAGTTCTCAAATGTCTTCCATGTAGTTCCTGTTCTATTAAGCTTCAGAGGGATAACATATCACGTATCACAATTAACGGATTATTCCCATATATTACCTCCTTTCTCTAGTGGGGTTACTGTAATAATTTCAAGTGTAAGACACAAATCAATTTGTCTTCCTGGCCGAAATGAAACATTATTTCACAGATACCTATTTCCAACAGCAATGAGCTTTCCTTCAATTAGTCTAGACTGAATAGTCTCTGATAACCCTACTGTGAAATTACTGAAAGAGCAGACAGATATCCAGCTTGATTTTGAACCTCATCTTTCCTAGTTGCAGAGAAATCCAAACAGCATGCCATTTATCATATCCTAAATTAAACAGCTGGAGAGCTGCTATAATTTTTCAGTGGACTGTGTTGTCATTTGCAAGGTTACACAGAAATCCTTTGGTGGATGAACCACATGTGTATATGCTGCAACTTTGTTCCCCTACGAAAGCACACATTTTCCAAATTCTACTTCCTAGCTGATCTCCCATTTCTATATTCCATCACAAAATGAAGCACCGGAGGCTCCCTCTGAGTGCCAACAGTTTTGAGCTCTGAGGCTGTGTCCTGGTTCTCGGCAGGAGAGAGTTCGTTTTTTTCACGTTTTTCCAGGCAGAGCCTGGAAGCATGTGGGCATTTCTAGATTGCTGTTCTATACCACGTCCTGTAACCACGGGGTGGAATAAGGGAGTCTCACTTCTAAGAAGGAGAGGGGGCGTGGATTATGGTGAGGAAGAGAAAGGTGACCCACAAAGGGTCTGCTGCCTTTTGTCATTACCTTGAGTGTTGCAAGGCACCAGGTTGGTCAGTGAGCATCTTTGCATGTAAATCACCCTTGTTTTGTAGATTTTTGTTATTAATAATGAAATTGTTTGTTACTGTAATGTTACTGTTTGTTTTTTTGTCTCACTGCTGTTTGCCATATATTGTTCTTACATCTGTCTTTTGTTTCTCTCACCAGAGGGAGTGGGGGGAAGGAAGCAGCTTGTGCTTTTCATTTTAGTGGAAGCTGCAATTAGAATGAACTGGAATTATTGGAAAGCAGGACAGAGCTGACAAGGGAGCAATTATGTGGAAAGTGAAGGCACTGGGTCCATAGGATGCAGCATGTATACTCACTGCAGTTTAGAAACAGCTGAAAACTTCTGATTTGATGTCAGCTGTATTCTAGAAAAGTTTAGCTCTTTATGTCAATGTAAGGTAGTGTCAATATTTAGTGTGCTAATGAGAAGTATATCAATATATGAAATCCAGATTCCATTAAAGTCATCTAAATCTGTGCCCCCCCTGAAGCATGTTTAACTTGAGTAGACTTGAATTTAATTGCAGACATTTATTAAGAATGTAGAAAAAAAATTAAATGTAATTTTATGTAGGCTTTGGTGTTGAAGCATTGAAATAATATAAAAAGTTGATATTTCAAGAATAGTCTGCAACAGACAAGAGCAAAATGTTTCATATATGTTAGTGCAGATAATGCAAAGGATCTGCACATCCAAAGACATAATTATGTCAAATAATGCAATAAAACAAATACAATAAATGGAACACAGTGTAACATAATATAATGTATTCTTTCTAGAACTCAAATATTCTTTTTTTTTTGATCAATAATAATCAGTGAAAATTGAATAATAATAATCAACGAAAATGACCAGTTGAGGCATCAGCATTCTAATGTTCATATGATAAATCTTTTGCATATGACAAATCTACTACATGTAATAAAGCCTTTGTGGGTTTTTCAACATTTAGAGCTGGAAACTATTACTTTGCATTTTGTATTTTGTTAGTAAACTCCTGGGGGATATATTTAGATTTCATTGTATTTGGTTGAGCTATGCCACTAATAACTTTGGTTCATGCACCTCCTTTGATCACAGATTTAAGTCATGTCAGGGTGGATTTTTATTGTAGATGAACTGAGGATAACCTGCTTGCTATTCTGTTTTCATAGGAGCTATAGGAATCCATGTTCACCTTCCCTTGACACTCAAGATTCTGTGCCAGTGAGTTGCTGTTTCAGTGAGTCTGAAAGTTGCCATTACTGCAATTTTAAAACCTAGAAAACAGTAGCCTCTATGTGACAGTGATGCTAATGCACATTTCTGTTTGTTTTTTTTTCCTTTCTTTTTAATTTTCTCCTATTTGCTCCATCATTCTTGGGAGTCTGTTTCCAGCTCACTGCTACAGTGTTTCTTTGGTCAAAGACACAAACAACCCCACAAATTTATTAATTTTTATTTTCTCTTATCCAGTTGCTTCAGGATCAAAGATTGCTCTTTATCCTGGATATATCTGCAGTCTTACCAGTATTTCAGATCATCCTCTCCTTTGATTGCTGTGAAAATTATTGTTCTTTAACATGGAAATTTTCAACTTCAGCATGGTAGTCTTTCAGTTATGAAGTCTGTATATTATGAAAATGTCTTTCTTATTGTATGGGAAAAAAAGTCTCTTATTCTCACAGTTTTTTCTATTTTGGGCAAGAACACTGAACATCAAAAAGTTTGTAATTATAGGTGTTGTACAGGAAAGACACTACATGGTTGCTATGCCAGAAAAGTTGGAAAGATAAACACCATGTTTCAGAGGCTTGATTTAGTCAGAAAAATATAGAAATTAATTTTTTTATAATTGCCTTAGATACAAGTAATTTTCCTGTCCTACTAAAGGACCTTGTCAGAAGTCTTTCAGAGTTTCTTTCTCATTTATATTCTGTTTCATCCCCTTATTTACAGTTCCATTATTTTAATTCACCTTTCAAGCAGAAGTTCAGTTGCAAATATGTGTTCCAAAGACATCTCGTTGACCTTTCCAAGACTCGTGAATAGATGGTGCTGTCAGTCAGATACACTTTAATGATAAAGCTAGCCCATTGGTCCTAGAAATGTTTACCAGGACAGGAGGTCTCAACTGATATGGAGCAGCACGATGCAAAAAGTTCCTAGGGATTTTTTTGGGTCTTACTGTTAGAAATGGAAATTTCAGTATAGAAGTAATAGAGTCTGTTAGCACATAATGGGAGTCCAATTTGTGGGAGTTCGTTTGTTTGGTTTTTTGTGGTTTTTTTTTTTTTTTTAAATTATTGTTTTGTAGAGGCCTAGTCACAAATAACTTGTGCAATAATTAGTTCTGAAATGTAAACCTTTTATTTAGTCATCAGCATCAGTACCAGATGGATATTGACCCTTTACAACTCTCATATCCTTGGAAACACTGAACTAAAGAACACAATAGCTGAGGTGTACTTTTTCCCCTAGCATGACAACTTACACTTGAATAAGAGTTTGCGACAAAGAGTTCTCTTGTGATGTCTAAACCTATCAAAATAAATTAATGAAGAGGTTTCTGAGCTTGCAAAGACTATTCTTTAAGAAACTACATAGTATTTAGACAAGATTTATTGAAACTTTGGTTGAAATGACAGCTCAACATCCGCTTCAAAGTAAGTTCAATTAAATTAGCATTCCATCACAGGATATTAGTTTCATGGTGCAGAGAGAAATTATAGGCTGATATTTGAATATATGGAAATAAAAGAGGAATGAAGCATACAGAAAGAGGAGCAAGCAGGAGTGATTATAAAATTATTTATTTGTTATAACTATCTGGAAAGATATAATAGTTTTGTAAGTGGCTTAAATAAAAGATATGACAACTCACTACTGAAAGATCAAAAATTGACTTGCAAAAAATTGCTCTTTTCCTTTGTCTAGGTATTCTTAGGTAATCAATTTCCTTGTAAAAATAAAAAAAAAAAGAAAAAAAACCAAAACCCCACAGTCCATCACCTTCAAACAGAAACACAGCAAACTCCCTTAGAAAATACAAAGATATAAAGCTTTCAAGAAAACAAGAGAAATTTTAAAATTAATTTCTTTCTTTTTTTTTTTTTTAGAAAAAAAGAATGAAGCTAAAAAGTGTTTAATGCCTTCAATGATTTCCAAGTGTTTAGCTGGGATTTGTCGCACTAAGTATAGAGTTTAGAGGTGTCTATCCGAGTTTTTTATGCAGGTCTTTCTTCATAAGCAATAAAATCTGGTTAGTGCAGTCAATGGAGATTAGGACATGATTCATTTCATTGTAAAACAGACATTAAAGTTGTTCAGGATATCTGCTTCTTTTTGTTCACTGCTATGAGATATTACATGATTAAACTGGATTTTTTAAATACATATAAAATTTGTTTCCTAGGATGGGACTTTGATATCTGGAATTACCCCAGCAAAGAGTATTGCTTGTTTCCATTTTTTTATGCCTTGGTGTTTTTACATGCCAAAAGTATTTCTCATATTTATGTTTTTTTAAACTCTCTAGGACAGATGCATGCAAAGCTACAGAATAGTCAAGTTTGCTTTAGATTAGGACCCATCAAAGTATATGTAGTTTTTAAATTGTTCTGTGATATTAGGACCAGACTCTCCATTCCCAGAGTAGCTTCAAATTACATTCTAAGACGTGATCTCTAAACCAGCTTCCATTTTAAAAATATATGAAGAATAATATATAGGAAATGAAACAGAGAGCTGCTGATACTTATATTTTGGGAATGTGCAACATGGCAAGACAACCTAATAAATCTAAGTATTCTTACGAATATCTCAAATATATGCAATAAGGTTTGCAATGAAAAAGTTAGTGTGAAAATGTTCCAGCTCTCATTTCTGTTTCCTGTTTGCAATTATTGAAAATCTTGAGCTAATTTTTATCATCCTGGAAAAGATTAATCCTATTTATGTGCTGAAAAATTGAGCTAACCAATAACAGAGTCCTTATTCCTTTCTTTCACACTGTTTACACTACATTCAACTTAAGGATGAGGAAATTGCAGGGAGAAATAGGATGTAAGATATTAAAAACTAAAAATGTCGAAATACTCAAGGTCAGGTTGGGCAGGGTTTTGAAAAACTTGATCTAGTTGTGGATGTCCCAGGTATTGCAGGGGAGGTTGGACTAGCTGACATTTAATGCTATCTTTTAATCATAAGCATCCTTTGAAAAACTACTAGTTCTGCATAAAATGAATATAAAGTCACAAACCACTTTACTAAACTAATGCTAAAACTATGGTATGTGGATATGACAAAAACTATGGCATAAAAATATAGCATGAGAGAATTTCCTGAACTGTATTTAAGAGAAACTGATCATTTGCTTATGTCTAAAATCATCACTTAAGTCCCTAAGCTGATTCCCTGAAGGAATTTTAAATTTTAGATCCCTGTCTGAGATGAATAAAAATGTATCCTTTGCTGAGCTATGGAAGTTGATGTGAAACGGATCTGAAAAATCTGTTTTTATGTTTTATTACCATTTTATTACCAGATTGACTGCTCTGAATTTCAGATCTCATTCAATATAAGTAGAAAGGAAGTCACCATTCAATGTTTGAATGTATTTCACTATTCATCAGGCACATAACTTTTTGGGCCTTATGTTTTTGAGTGACTTAGTTTTTTTACAGCCTTTTTAATGGGGTCCAGTGCCCGTGTAACAATCTGAGAGCTCACATTCAAGGCTTCCAGTGACATCATGCTGCATCTTTGGAAAGGAATTGGCATCTTTGGCTGCATCAGTTGCAAGGAATAATAAGAGCATTTGCTTATCTATTTGTCTGTTTATTTTTCTGATTAGAAAAATGAAAGAAAATTATTCTGCTCTGAAGGAATATGGTGTACTACATGAGTGTGATATGGGTTTGATAGCTGTGGGAGTTACAGGTGTGACTTATTTTAGAATATTCCAGAAGCTTCCTCTATGACCAATAGAGCTGCTGGCCAAAACTGAGCCAATCAGCCATAGCAGCAGCACTTCTGTGATAACACAGATAAGAAGGGGAAGAAAATCTTTTTCACAACCTCATTCAAAGGTGAGGAGTGAGAGTATGTGAGAGAAACGGTCCTGACAGTAAGGTCAGTGGAGAAGCAGGGGAAGGAGGTGCTCCAGGCACTGGAGCAGAGACTGCCCAGCTCATGGTGAAGGCCATGGAGAGAAGTTGTGGAGGAAACTCCATTCACATTCCTGTAAGTGTTCAAAAGCAGGTTGTATGGGGCTCTGAGAAAGCTGGTCTAGTGAAAGGTGTCCCTGTCCATGGTACGGGTTTGGAACTAGATGATTTTTGAGGTCACTTCCAACCCAACTCATTCTATGATTCTGTGAATCTAAATAAGGAAACAAAAAAGGTAAATTCTGAGTGAATCCCAGTTTTTTACTGAGCATGTCTGAGATCCATCACTGTAATTTAAATATCAGCATCAGTCTGTTTAGATCAGTAGAGAGGTAAAAGGCAGCTAGTGATGGCATAATGTACTAGGTTTAATAGTGGCACAGAAATAGTGGCAATGAACTAGGGAAATTACTTTAGATGATCACCAATAATTTTAATTGATGAAGAAAACTCATCCAGTGGAAAAAGCCTAATTGGCAAACTAGCAAGTAAAAGTGATTTAATGTGTTCTATGGATCAGAAAATAGGACCTGGCACGGAGTATTGACTATTAGTGCAGCTGTTGTGAAGATGATCTGCATTGGAAAATTGAGCTGAAAAAACCACCAGAGAGAAAAAGGTTTGGGACAAATATCACAGTATTTTCTGCAAGAAGTTTAGGACTTTTGACCCTCTGAAGTTACCACTATTCACACAGCAAATCATTGCAAAGGCACTATAAGTGTAAATAGGAGCATACAGGGATTTGTGAGAATTCAAAATATTAAACTAACTGCAAAAACATGAAAATAACACCCGTCCTGTCTTTTACTCAATCATGACATCTCTGTTCTCCTTTTGTTAAGACATTAACAAGATGAAGTGATTGAAATGGAGTAACTATACAGATTAATGAAAATTAATTGAAAATGATCTTTAGAATTTTTTTTTATAGAAATCAGTGTCCAGCTGGGAAAAATAAAAGGTCCATGCCACAAAATAATTGCATGTTTTCTAGGCACATAAGACACAGAGGAGACTCTAAAGCAAAACTTTGAGGTGTGAGTGGAGGTGTGACCTTTCAGTGAAATAGATGCAAATGCTTCCTAAATATATTAATATCAGTAGCAGATAAAAATATCTATCTGCTTAGCATTGCACAGTGAGGAGTGGGACTCTTACCCACATACTCATATGCTAAAGTCAGGTGTCTAATACCTCTTTTTTCCTTGCTATAGGAAGATACTGAGCACAGAGTGGATGTCTATCTAGCTCAGTTTGATGTCTCAACTTTATGTTACTAAAGCTAAATGAGATGTATCCCACATTTGGAGCTACATTTTTGTGTAACTAAAGACATTCTGTTATTTTTCATTGTTTGACAGTTTTTAGGAAGTCTTGTGAATTCGCTGGGTAAAATTGACTAATATTTAGAAGTGAAATGTGGCCTTATCTCTTCTTTTCCCTCTTGTGAGATAAACCCCAAACATGATTTTTTAAAATATTAGACAACTTAAGATAGATCATAAACTATGAACTACTATCAGAGAGTTGGGTCTTTATATTTTGTTGCTATGAGCTAGCTACCTGCTAATAATGTTGATGCTTGCTTAGAAAGAAACTTCATTTTTCAGCTATGATTATCACTTTATATTTTATGACTGAATTGCTAAGTCAGATGTGCTATTTTATGCAAAGCTAGGCAGGCTTAACAATAAACTGAGACTGTGCATGTATGCAGAATATCAGCAAAATTTCTCGTGCCAGGTTCTACACTGGGCAGAGCACTTGGATGAAAGGGAAATGGATGTCTGATGACTAGCTTGGCATTTTAGCTGAGATTTAGAGAGTCCAGAACAAGAACCAGTTTATAAATGCCAAAATCACTTACACTATAAGAACAAATGTATAAGTTCAAGTCAAATATTTTTCCTTCTGCTGCTGACTATGTGTTATAAACCTTTCACCCCACTAGGACTGGTGAACAAATACAGTGTTTAATGAGACATACTATTATAAAAAGCTATCTAGCATGTGTTCTGTGCAAAAGGAGGTAATTAAGGCCTGCATCTTTTAAAACAGCTTACTGAATTTCAATTTAGACATTCTAATAATTAATTGATATTGCCAATATTTAATTGACTTTCAGTACTTCAGTAAGTTACTAGAAATGATATAGCTGATTGATGACAGAAGTCCATTTCTGCCATCTTATACAAATAGCATCGAATTTTAGTTCAGCCCCACTGAAGACATCCTGTGGAGCAAATACTTTCCAATAAAGGTGTTGGGAGCAGGAGCTAACTCAATGTCTTTTTATTTGTTTATAACAATATTGGAGAAGATACAGGCATTTACTACTGGCTTTATATTCATCTGATCTGGAATAACTGTGGTTGGCTATCAGGTAAGCCAAGTAATTTTTTGGCTTTAAAATCCTCTGTTAAACTGGCTTGATTTGATTTAATCCTGATTTACTTGAAAGATCATTGATTTTTCTTTACTGTGGGACTTTTGTCTCCAAACTCTGCACTGCTTTGATCTGGGTTTGCTGTTAAAAAGCCCTTTTGTAAAATAAAGTTGTGGTTAAAAAAAACATTGCATGGAGGTTACCTGGACACTCACAACATGACATTTTCTCTGTAAAAGTACTGTGTGAGAAGTAAACAGCAATACAAGAAGAAAAATGTCCTTTTAAAAAGCACAAGCCTGCTACACAAGATAAGCAGAGGGGATAATGAATGTTATAAACCCTGAAAATTACTGCTTATTTTAGAAAAGTTTATATGTCAGAGAGGAAAAAAAGTAGATTAAAAGAACAGAGTGATTTGTGCGCAGAAAACTGTAGTTCTTTCCCCACTGAAAAGGAAAACTAACTTGAATTTTATCGATTAACTTGTGTTTCTCTGTGAAGAGGAACATTCTGGTATCGCTGTTCAGGCTACCAAGTATCATGTATCATGAGCTCATTAGGGATGATACTTTATAACAGCACAAATTTGTTGGGATCTTCAGCTAATACTGAGTGAATAGGTTTTAAGTAGATTATCAGAATTCAATCTGTAGAAAGCAGGAATAGTGGTATAAAATCAACTAGAGCAAAAATATAGCTGTGAATGTCCAGAAGAAGTGACTTATAGGATAAGAATGCTTTACTGCCTTTTGAATTCAGTCCTTAACATCTCTCTTGTCAGTGTCAAGGGTTTTCAGTGGTACAGCACTTGGCCTCTAAGGCAAATAATCCCAAACCCATTTCAAACACCACTCTCAGACACCAATGAATCAAATTTTCTAGTCCTTTATCAAGCAACACTCCTTAGGTTTCTTCCAGAGTTTTGCAGGTAAATGGCTATGGAATTTGACCTCACAGACTGAGCTACTGGTTAAGGAAGTCAGCTGTTTTGTTTTGCTTTGCTTTAATTTTCTTTTTCATTAAATAATATCCCTTGTGTTAATGGGACACAACTCATGTTGAACTGTGATCCTGCCTCGGTGGGTCCAGTCTCTGCACACGTGTATATATAATTTCAAAAGGCTCACAAAATGAAAACTTCTAATTTTGTGAGTTCAAACAAAAGAAATTGTACATCTACAATTTCATGTCCCAAGAAAGGCTATAACTGCACGTAGAAGAGGTATTGTGAAAAAACAAAATTTTGTAAACTTTGAATTCTCATCTTAACAGGGACTTCTTCCAAAAGCTTGTCCTGGAATTCTCCCTGCTTGTCTTTGAGCTCTTCTGCCTGCTGTCAGAGAGATAGAGAGGCTGCTGCTCTCTATCCTCAGCACAGAAATGGAGACACATCTTAATGCAGACATTCTTTTGCCTCGTCTTTGATTAGGCACTAGAATATCCAGAAAAACTTGTGAGTGCCAGCTCCTCTCTAATGACTATTCAGAGCACAAAAAGTTAGACTGGATGTTTAATCATAAGGAAGCTAAAATCATGTCAGATGATTCTAATCAAACTAATAATTAAATATAGGTGTCAAAGAAAAAGCAATATGAAACTTCCCTTGTATTTTATTTTTCATTTAAAATAAAAAGTTTTTAAGATTAAATTTTCTTTTCAGTGTTCAAATATTTTCCTCAGGCAGATGTCTGTAAGCCTAGATCAAGACAAAATAAAGCATGCAGACCTGTGTTGCACCTGTGGCAGAAGTGTCAGACCTGGCTGAAAACTAAGCTT
Source organism: Luscinia megarhynchos (assembly GCA_034336665.1). Lineage (NCBI taxonomy): Eukaryota > Metazoa > Chordata > Aves > Passeriformes > Muscicapidae > Luscinia > Luscinia megarhynchos. The sequence continues at coordinate 52,081,683 of JAPFBE010000003.1, read as the reverse complement.
TTACAAAAAAAAGAAGGATAAAATAAGCAGATGAACCCAACAACAGGGCAGATTAACAAGACGTATGATAGGCAGCTGTGGGACTTAAAGGTCATCCCTAAACACGAAGCACATTTACCCTTTTAGCTACAGTGCTGTGGTCTTGTTCAGGCAACAAGACCTTGAGATTTCACAGTTATCCTTCCACATTGAGTTACATTGCTAATTTAAATGCCTAGTGATTATGCTGTGTTATGATATCAATTGAAAGGTCAATGAATTCAGGAAATTGCTTTCTTATATCTTATATGACAGTCTTTTTGTGATTTTCAACAAAAATTGGATAGTTGATTACTTTCCGAATCACATAAGATAACAATCAGTGAATATAATGATAATGTTCACAGAAAGATATGATGTACCTGCTACAGGTTTAAAAAACACAATATTAATGAATAAAACCAAAAAATAATTGAGGCTTCCTTATAGTAAATATTAACTCAATTTCACACATAGAATATGGCAAATAAAAAAAAATAAAATTGGTTTAAAAGCTCTTTGGTTCCTACATTTTATTTTCATCTGCATTTTAGAAAGCATTAAGGGAAAGCTGTGTATGCAAAGAAATATGGACAAATGTATCAATACGATGTTTACAAATATTTGTTTAAATCCAGACGGGTGTTTATTTTGCTGTTTCCAACCTGCTTTTTTTTTAAGCTTTAAATATTTACAGGAACAAATTTTTCTTGCAGGGATGCTTGGGGAAATATAATTTTTTTCTGTAGATACCTACTCATATGAGAAGAAAGACATTGACACATGAGTGTATATATTTTTTATTTGCTGTTTGCTATTCTCTACTGCTCATTTTGCAGTCAGCCATACCAAGAGTAGAAACAATATCATGTGATGGTGATGACTAGACACGTACAGAAAATTTTAAGTAGGTATGGAAAGCAATCTGGAGGTTGCAATTGTTCATATTAATGTCCACTGAACAATTAAAAAGAAGAAACTTAGAGATACCTAAATAATGAAAAAAAACTATTAGTAATTTAGATGGTAAAATGGGCTATTGTCTACCCTATCCGATAATTTGTTGATTATAAAAAGCTTCTTGGAAACCAATTTGTTACTTTCATATAGAGTTTTTCTGATTTGGTCCTTTTAGAGCACTGAGTTTGGCAACCACTATGAAAAACTGTGACATTGTGAATTCACATCATGTATTGTATGAAGATCTAGTGTGGAAATAATTTTTATGTGGAAACTGAACAATCTGAGATTTACTATTCTAATTCACTTTTAGAGGTTAAAACTCATTTATTCATGAACTGATCCATTCTTCAGTTACAGTTTCTTTCTCAGAATTCCCACATAAAACAATTTGTACTACCTAAGAACTCAAACTTAGCAGAAGTTAGGCTTTAAAGATAGATCCAACTAAGCATTTAAATTATGACCTTAATTTAAACACGAATAATCACTGATTATCATTTTGCTCCATGCAGCTTTGAAATATTTGTCTTTCTTTCTCTTTTTTTTTGTTTTTCTTCCACAAAAATACAATTCTAAATTTGTCATGGCTTTTTATGTGATATTGTTTGTGATTCTGCTTTTTGACCACTGTTTTCAGCATAGCCTTCTTATTGATTTTTGCTGCTATTGTTCTTTATAATCTGTATGTTATTGCACAGAAATTAAGCCAAGAGAGCCTTTCTTTATGGGTTGTTTTGTTTTTTTTATCCTGGTATTTTTATTCTCTATGCAATATTCATTCATCAGAAAGTGGAAGAAAGCATAAAAACAAATGCCCTCCCACAGGGGCCAAGCAAACATATATTGAAAAGAGGAAGCAGTGAAAAATAAATAGTACGAAATTATGACACAATCAAATTACATCTCTTTATTGATTTGGTTTGTCTCAGATGTAAGCTACTTATTTTCTTTGGTCTGATCCATTCACTTATGTATTTATGGACTGAATTCTATTCAAATCTGCAGTGGTGAAGATGCCTCTCAAACCTGAAGGTATTTGACAAAGCTCTGTCATCCAGTGTTTTTTGCCTCCTAATTCTTAAATCCAAAGCAACCAAATTTGAAGAGAGGAAGGAACACTCAAGAAAACAGTGATTTTAAAATATTTTGTCGACAATTAGATCTTGAAAATTGTTACAAAAAATGTCTTTATACCAAGAATGAGTTATAAATGATGCATATATGTAATTGAGTAAATGAGCACTCCAACATAAAGATCTGTCTGAAGTATTTCTCTCTCATTATCAGTTCCCACTGTAGAATTTACTTTCTCAGTAGATTAGTAAAATGTTCTGAGAAGAAAAAAGAATCTTCCAGAGGGGCTGTACACATTTATGCCACCAGCATATGTATCTAAGAGCTAGTATAAATCATAGAATGATATAAATAAAATGCTATATAGCAATTCTGACTGATAAACAATAAACAGTTCTAAACTAATTTTATCTGGCTTATGTTAGTAATGACCAACAATTCACTGATAATAATTCACTGAAAATGCTCATCATTTGAAAGTGTGAAAAATTTGTGCCATGTTTACAAACTCAAAGTCAGTTGGTTTACAGTGGTAATTAATTTCAGTTGAATTTATTTCAGGTAAACTACCTGTTGAAAAGTGAAATTTGAGTTGCAAACAAATGCTGCAACACTACAACTTTTACTACTTTCTGTAAAGAGACATTGCTACTATCTAACAGGTACTTTCATCCACACACTGAAGATCCCTGCATTGCCAATTCTAAACATTTAGATCATAGAAGTATTTGTGAACCTGATTATATATTTGTAACTAATGAAACAATACTGAATTCTCAGGTTATTCAAGGTACAGAAGATAGAAACAAAGTGGTTTCCCTGAACTTTCCTGGTGTTGGCTGCATGTTTTCAGTGATGTTGCAACTGAAATTGTCCTAGTGATTTCCAATGCATGACCATGAGATGGAGAAATCACACCTATTTCTATGCTGATCAATACAAATTCTCCATTAGCTCTTCACCAGATACTAAAAGCCAGGTGGAGAGATGTGTGTCTGCCTCAGAGATATTATGATGATACAAAACATACAAGTCTATTTGACCTGCACTGAGCCTCATCAGACAAATTAACCATCCATCCATCTGCCAGCCTGCTCCAGCCTTTGATCTCACCATTGCTTTCATGGAGTACCAGTATTTTCTGCAGGCAGGATTTTTCATTCTCAGACCAATAAGCCATATAATTCCTTATGTTTTCAGAGGTCGTGGCTTCCACAGTATTTGGCATGCTAGAATGTGTCAAAATAAAAGACTTAGAATCATCCTAAGAGACAAATTTATATCACTTCCTGTCCAGAACATGGAACAATTCCATGGAACAGTTTCTAGTAACATAGAATCTTGTAAAATTAATTTTTTTGCCATGTAATATTTTGTAATATTGTGTAAATATGTCATGATTGCATTTAAATTTATATATTGGTGTTAAGATGACATTTATCACAAACCATTCCTCTATAACCCTTGAATCTGAACACATGATCTTGGTTATAGCTTTTAGTATAGGGAATCCTTCATGATTATGGTTAGAATAGTGCCCTGAAGGGCTATTATGAAAAGGTTAAGCACTTTATACCAAGTTATAACCTCAGCCTTGACTTCCAGATGTAACCATTTCTTAGAAATTAAGTAGCTTCCATATTTTTACTTTTTTTAAAAATTTCTATGCTATTTTAAAATTATAATTGCTGCTTTGCTTAGTAAATTTTTATTTGGTGATTAAATACTAAAATGAGTTAATAGCTTTCACTTTGATAAATTATCTCATTACGAGTATATAGCTACATCATCTGGCATAGGCAAAAAAGTGATGGCAAACAATATGAATACTCAAAAAGTACTTGCATAGTGAAATCCAGTTTTTAGAAAATTATATCTATTTTGCCAGAGGCTGCATTGCACAAATAGAGAAAAAAATAATAAAAAGAAAAATTTTGGCAGTAGAGGAATCACCTGTGAATATTGGCATTTATTTCACAATTGTTTATATTAAGATCGGAAATGATGATAACTGTAGTAATTTTTACAAGGTCATGTTTCTTGTGGAAAAACAGCTTAAAATGTGAATGCTAACATGGCAGATAACTGGGTGCATATGTGTCTGAAAATAATGATAAAACTTGAACTGAACCAAAAGCAGCATGTCTCGAATCCTCCAGCTGACGAGTGACACAAGGCAGAGCTACAAGTCGGGAAGATAGATGATCATGCATTGTGCCTCTGCACACTGACTATTGAGATTTAGGAAAAAGTATTCTCTCAAAGTGAATACACATCTTGATTGAAGGAAAAATCAGAGTACTGTGTACAGACAAACACCAGGGGATGGCCTGGGACTTAGCGAGGTAATACAGGAGGATGCTCACTATGAGCAGCAGCACAGCAAGAACCAGCATGAACTTCTGCCCAACATTCCCAGGCCAGCAGGGATGCCCCTGCAGGAAAAGCATGCCAAGACCTCTGGAACATATGGCTGAAGGGGAGTGACTAAGTGAGGGAGTGAAGAACTGAGTAAAAGTGGAGTAAAAGTTCCTATCCTCTTGGCTCTTAAACAAACCCCAGGATCTTTAACCACTGGGGGTTGCCATTTACTCTGCCCTTATCCATGACAGATCCATAATTCAGCTTAGCTAACTAGACACCTACCTCATCATTATTTTCAATAGGTCAGACTCCTGTGCCCAAATGTCCCTATTTTGACTACTCGAAACAACAGGTTCAGAAATGTGTGATGCAAGACAGACTGGTTACACCCTAGGTGATATCATTACTCATTCAAATATATGGAATTAATGAGCTTTTTAACATTGAAACTGCTCACAGCCTGAAAGAGAAGGCATCTGCCCTTTGCTGTAATTTATTAATTTCCATCTGAAATTAAAATTAAGAACTTTTCAGATATTTAATTCAGATAAGAATTTTCTGAAAAATCTGTGCCTGCCCAAAATGCAAAGCAAAGTTATTGTAATTTGAAATATGGGCAGATATACAAAATCTGGACTTGAGGCTGCTGGTAGACAACAAATTATCCATGATTCAGCAATATGTATATAGAGCAACATTTTACTCATTCAGAGTTTTCACTGGAGCTCATGAACTGATTGCCACACGAAGTTGCTTCTTTGTAAGAGGGAAAATTATGCTTCTTGGATCTGGTCCAAAAACGGTGTTGAAAGAAATAGCATTTTTTTTCATTTATTTTGGTGAATTAACATTAGATTCTTAAGCAATGCAGATTTTAACTCAGTGACCTGTTTAATACTGTGTCCAACAAAGCATCTAAATAGGAATTCAGACTTGGTTTCGGGGTTTTAAAGAATCTTGAGCTCTCAAGGCTCACAGCTTTAACACTTCTCCTGTCTTGTTTCATTCCAGTCAGCTATGTAAATTACTAACATCAAAATTGCTCACTACTAGAATGTTCTTGCAAAACTCAATGAGGAAAAAAAGCCAACATGTTGGCAACAAATGCTGTTGCCACAGTAAGTGGCACTCAAATTGCTGGGTGAGCACTAATTCAGAGAACATACATTATATGACATTTCTTCGGGGATGTTTGCCCTTTATTGCAATGAAACAAGACTGTAATCATTGTTATTATCTTAAATGCATGAAGAAGGGTTAATTAAGGTCTTGATTCTAATTATATATCAGGTGCTTCAGAGAACAGCCCTTCAAATACTGAATAAGTGAGAGTAAATTGCAAACAGTATGTCTTCATTCTAACTTCTACAGTGATTCCACTTGAACAATTGTGCTCAGAGTCTAGAATAAGGCCCTTGGTTTTATCACAGAGCCAGTTTTGTTCTAAAGGAGCTAGGACACCAACTTAATTATGATCCAAACTAAGCTGCTTACTGTTGTGTGAAATAAATCTCACCACTCTTCCCTTACTGATAGTGACACTGTACACTGGGAAAGTCCCTTCACACTACCTCAGGTAGGGTGCAATTCAGTGTAATTTGATATTAAGTAATGCCATATTTCAGTAACTTCACAGAGTATGCATAGTATGCCTACTTAATACACTTCTACTTTTCATTATTTTTTTAAGAGTGTTTGTCATTTTCATGCCTAGAAATAGAAAATATTTTGTTTTTGATAAAGTGGCATTTTGGGGGGATTAGTGATTACTACAAATAGGCTGTGTGTTATTTCTCCATCTATGGATGAAAAGGTCACTAGGATATTGTAAATTTTATAAAAGGCAGTCAAAGTTAAATTGTATTTTTGTTCTGAGCTGAAGGTATGCACAGCAACACATAAATTGATAATTGAAAACCACACATGCTAAAGATTAAAATTAACACAGTAATACTTCTGTTTACTGAATGTATGCATGCATGAATGTATGAATGTATGCAGCCAGCTCCATGTTATTGTGACAAAATCTTCTTGGTGATGCTGGACGATCTCAATGACAGATCTTGGATTTGGAACATGGTAGAAACACTTATCTTAAATTAATCAAATTTATTTGATTTATTGTTTTTGATTACTAGATCTGTCATGCATCAGTTTCATCAGTTCAAAGAACCTTTGAAACAGATGACAAATACTTTTGACACATTGCCATTACTATAAGGAGAAACTCCCTTCTGAAGTTGATGAGGTTAATATGCCGTACTTCCAGTGTGATCCTTAGAACTCTTCTGCATGTCAGAAGTCCTGACTGACTCTTAACGATCACTGAGTGAATCCACCTTTTCCTGAACTCTCATTCTGTTCTCAGTTGCTGCAGGTTGTGTATATCCCTTTGGATACAGTGGAACAATTTACAAGGAAACAGGATATTTGTTTCCCAGGTCCTGCCATACATATAGAGATGAAAGAGATTACAAATACATATTTTTTTAGAAATAGTAGCATATGCTGACTTATTGCAGAAAATTAAAAGTGAGAAAAAAAGATGTATGTTCTCTGAGGCACATAGTGTAATTCTTGCAGTTGTCCTGTACAGTTTCAGGAGTTGACTTGATGATCCTTGTGGGGGCCTTCCAAATCAGAAGAGTCTATGATTTTATGGAATTTGTAGTTAGCTATGCTGATACAGATTCTATCTTTGTGGTAGAGTTTCCTTCTACTAACTTTAGACAGACATTGTTTTACTGTGCTGTTGGTTATTTTATTTCTTTACCACCATCTCAGAAGAGAGGAGGAATACAGACAAAAAGTTAGGACTGCTCTAGTATTTTTAAAGTTTTCCTGCTATCTGATTATAAAGGCTTCCTTCATGTTTCTTGTAATCAAGTTCTGTAGAACCACCCAGCACGATACAAAGCATCCTTCCTTACTTTCTCTTTTCATGAGAATTCATAATGCATATATACCATGTTTGATTCTTTTGTAATTTAAGACAGTTTTCCTTTACTATTTTGAAAAAGGCTGCATAGTGTATAAGGGGCAAATATTAAATTTGTGTTTTTGTTGTTAGGGTCATTGCTTTGCTCTTTCTGTGAGTATGATGTAAATGAAGAAATTTGATTAAATGATGAAATTGCAGAGATTTTGAAAGTTAGAATGAAAACTTTAAATTGAATAACATCCTTGTGACCTTGTTCTATGCCCATTGTAAGTTTTATGGAAGATTCATCAGGGAAATATATTACAATCATACATCCCGTTCAAATAATTTCTAACTGATAAATCATCCCAGAGCCCCAGACATGCAATCTGAACACAACACAGCAGTGGAAAAAGTCAATGGAGTATAAGTGCAGTAATAGTGGCAGTTGTTAATATAATCAGTAAATGAAGGCCTTTCAAATAACCTAATTTTAACATTTATCTAAACCAAACAGTAGAAAATTGCATGGAGAAGTACAAACCATATTGTCTGGTTACCACTTTCTTACCAAAAGGAAATACAATTTCTCATTCCATGAAAATTTTATAAACAAAACTAGACCCATTTTTATCCACTCCCATTAACAAGCATGATGGGGGGGGGGGGGGGGAGAAAAAAAAAATCTGGTTTCCTTATAAAAATGAAAAAAATCTTATGCATCACTTTGCCCCAGGAAAAAAATTAACAGCTTCTGTTACATAGTGCTGCTAGAGATTGACTACAATATGTTAGTAGTATGAAAGGATCAGAAACTTACTTTGTTTTATCCCTCTTGAGACCAACATACGCCTGTTAATTTAGATGAGAGCTCCATTAAGTTGAGTAAATTCATGTAGATCCAAGGCAGACCTGTTTTAGTCAAAATTGCAGGCAAATAGGATTGTATGATAACAGCTTCAGAGCCTTCAGCTATAGTTTTTTGCAAACTGTGCTCTTCTGGGGTAGCTTTGGCCCCAGACCTTCCAGAATGTGAGCACTTTGAGAGACACTGATTACAGGTTGACATCCTCTCGGTGGAGAGCAGATTGCACAGGAGCTCGTACAGAGAGGTTATATGAGCAGCTGAGTAGGTAACTTTTATGTGAAGTCGTATTGGGTTTATGTGGCAAGGTTTTGGTAGCAGGCTGCAGGGCTACCTTCTGTGAGGTGATGCCAAAACCTTTCCCTGTGTCTGATAGAGCCCATTCCAGATGACTCTAAGACAGACCTGCTAGCCAAGAACATCAGAGTCTGTGATCATGCCTCTGGGAAAACAGAGCTAAGAAAGAAGAAAAACAACTGTGTTACTAAACAGCAACTGCAAGAGAGAGTTAAATGTGACAGGAGCAACTCTGCAGACACTACGGTCAGTGAAGGGGGAAAGGTGTTCCAGCACCAGACAGATTCCTCTGCAGCCTGAGGTGATGACCAAGGTGAGTCGGCTGTGCCTCTGCAGCCCACCATGTCCACAGGGCAGCACAGTCACACCCACAGCCTGGAGCAAAGACCCCACACTGGAGCTGTGACTCCTCACAGCAGCAATGCTGGAGCAGGCTCCTGGAGTGACCTGTGTACCCCCAGGGAAACAGGAGCCCATGGTGGGGAAGAACACAAGGAGTCCTATCCCTGTAGAGGAAGCAGCAGCATGTGATGAACTGGCTGGAACCTCTTTCCTCTCCCTCTGAGTGGCTGGGGGAGGCAGGGAGATAATTGGAAAGAAGGAAAGGGTGGGTTAGAGCGTTTAAAAATCTGGTTTTGTTTCTCATTACACTCCTCTAATTTGATTGGTAATGCATCAAATTAATCTCCCCAAGCAGAGTCTGTTTTGCTTGTGGTCATAAATGCTGAATGATCTCCCTGTCCTTATCTCAGCCCACGGAGCATTTTGTCATATTTCTCTCCCCTGTCAGATTGAAGAGGTGGAACAGCAGACCCAGGGTCAACTCACCACATAATAAAGGAGGAATGTAGTCTTTTGGGACAGAAGTCAGAGTCAGTCTTCCCACAGAGCCAACATTTACCTTCTTTCCTGTCCTCTAACCACTGAAAAATTGTTCCCTCATGGAACTGAGTTGTTTAAAATAGACTTCCCTCTTTCCCAAAATTCAAAATTGTGATAGATAAGGCAATCAAGTGTATACAAGTACTATGAGTTAAATAATTTCCATCAAGCTTACAGACTTCTCACAAATAGTTTGGTGTAATACAAATCCCAGAACTTTTAAAATGAATAAAAGAATTCTTTGCAAGAGACAAAAATTACTGAGCAACTCAGAATGAGCATCACATATTTTAAGACTGATCAAAGAGACAGCAGCAAGTATAATATCCGCTCTTTAAAAGATTAAACTCTTCCATGCAAAGATATTTTAATTAGAAAGTTTCTGGGATTGCTTTGTGAAATATCACTGCATAACTTGAAAATTTACAAAATAAATTAGTAGTGTGATTAGGAAGCAAAGTAGAATAAAAATTTCATAAAAGTAACTTAAAAGAAAAGCAATAAATTTTGGGGTTTTTAAAGGAAAATTAGCAGGAACAATGTCAGAAGCTAGTGACTATGTGATAAAATTCACTGTGGAGAGCAGAAGGGAAAAATAGGAATCCAAAGTGGAATGCATACCAGATAACTCAAGACATTTGTGTTGCAATATCTACATTTACATTACTCTTTTTACCTATTTTAGTAGTCATTATGGAAAAATAGGTACTCCATACTGCCATTAAACTCAACTCAACATATCTATTTAATGATTCAATCATTGTAGATGGTGAGATATCTCCAGGAACATATTTCTTGAGTAAGGCAAAGATCTTCTATTCACTGTGTAGAAAAACAATAGCAAATGCTTAAAAACTATATCTACATGAGTGGAGATTTAGTTTTCTTAAATCAAGCATTCATCTATACTGACTGATGGAGTAGGGAGAAAAAAATAAAGTGATGGATGCCTATGTAGCCTCAGGCCAACTTAGTGTAACCTTGTTTTGAAGCCTGGTACAAAAGAGAACAAGCTGATTTTCAGAAAAGGTCGTGGCAGGATTATGACATACCTTTGCAGTTAGAAAGAAGTTTCTATGTACAGGGGCAAGATTCAGTACCACAAAAATTGACTCATAGCTAAGAGGATCCAAATCTGCATGGAAGTGAAAGGAGATGCTGTAGCTTCAGTTGTGTCAGTTGCTAGTAGCTATAGCAGGGTTAATCTAAAGCAGTATTAGATATCTTTATTTAGACAGTTCTCTCTGTGTGAATGACTCCCCATGGGTAGAAAGCTGAAGGTTTTGGTTGACTACTATAGGCATATAATGTAATTTTAACACTGCTGAGCATCCTCTTTAGACTGTAAATGATGATACAAATGAATGAAGGTTTTCTAGGTTTTCTACATGTTCCTCCGGATCTCTACCTGAACCAGATGAATGTGTTGCATGACATTCAATACCCATATTTGTTAACTGAATCCCACTATAGATTCTTAAATTCCCATTGACAGGATTTAAATGTAGGAATCAATTCATTAGTCCATTCAAAGTTTTTAGGGCAAATGGACATGTACTTGGCTATCTTACCTTGCCTCTATCTACCTATACTAGAAGGGTATTGGTTTTTGCAAGCTGTATGTTGAATCCACCAAAAACTTGGCTGCCTTGGATGCCCTGAGAATGACTAAAATGCTCTGTGTCAGTACCTAGGGCTGCTGAGTGTGAATAGCTGAATCAAGCTGCATTAATGATAAGAAAGTGCATGTATGTACAGACTGGGGAATGAGGCACTGGAGACCAGCACTAGAGGGTCCTAGTTGACAGCATGCTGAATGGGAGTCAGCATGCCCTGGCAGGCAGGAGGGCCAACTCTCTCCTGGGGGCATCAGGCACAGCATCACAGCCAGGCAAAGGAGAGGATTGTCCTGCTCTGCTCTGCTCTGAGCTGGGGTGGCCACACTTCATGTGCTGGGGGCAGTTTTGGATGCCACAATATAAAAACATACAAAACTATTAGAGAGTGTCCAAAGGAGGGCTACAAAGATGGTAAAGGGTCTAGAAGAGAAGTCAGTCTGAGGTCACTTGGTCTGTTCAGCTTGGAGAAGGATAGGCTGAGAGGAGGCCTCATACCTATCCACAACATCCTCACAAGAGAAAGCAAAGGATCAGACGCCCATCGCTTCTTTCTGGTGACCAGTGGTGGGAAATTTTCCCACAGGAATGGCATGAAGCTGTGTCAGGAAAGTTTAGATTGGATACTAGAGAAAGGTTTTCCATCCAGAGGAAGGCTGGCCAGTGAAACAGGTTCCCTGTGGAAGTGGTTCACAGCTCCAAGCCTGCATTCAAGAGGGATTCAGACAATGCTCTCAAACCCACTGTGGGATTTTTGGGGCTGTCCTGTGCAGGGCCAGGAGCTGGACTTGATGATCCTTGCAGGTTCCTTCCAATTCAGGATATTCCATGGATCTAATATTGTTTGAAAGCCTGGATCCCCAATTAGAAGTGTAGTTTACCTGGCAGAGAATTCTGTCTGTGACTAACTTGTCCAGACACAGGCATTTTGGTGCCACCTGAGAGAATCCCAAATACACGAGATAACTCCATGGAGCTAACAGCACAGTACCTATGACAGATTCACAATCTATTGAAGTGGCAGACAGAGGCTAGACAGGCTTTTTGAGGAAATCTCAAACTGAAAAAATTTCTATATGTAAGCAACCACATTAATGCTAAGACCTCTACTATGCACCTAACTTTTCATATTTTCCATCACGCTTTTTAAATAGTATCACATTAAAAGCTGTGATTGGCAATGTCTCTTTTAGGTACTGGTACCTCAGTTTTCTCTGATCAGAACAGGAAATTATAATGCTTTAAATAATTTTATATCATATCCATGTAAAATATTACAGAAAAGTTTCTAACTCCACAGACTGCTTTTTGGCATATATATTAAATTCTGGAAGAGGCCAAACTGAACAGTACAAATAAAATTACTAAAAATTACTATTTGAAATACTAAGGAAAGTAACAAGCGATAATCAAAATTAAAAAAAAAAAATCCCAAACAAATAACCACACAACCAGTTAAAAAAACTGACAAAGCCTGTTTTAAACTGATTTAAAATTCAGTTTGAGGAACTAATCACACATAGACAGCCTGCGGTTGTGGCTTTTTAATCCAGTAGGTGTAAAATTGAAATCCTCACATTACTATGAGAGAACTATTTTAGGTAATTAGGGCAAAGCCTGTGTAAGATGTTCTAAACGTAAAACATTCAGGGTAAAGAACTGTGATCAAAATAGGATGTTATAAACTTTGCAGAGTAGAAGATGATTTTAAGTGAACTACATTAGTTTTGGGCAGTATTGCGTTATTATTTATATGACTTTCTTTAGCAGTAATACAGCAACACTTTCAGTCTTCAGTTTTTGCTTTTTCTGGTTCTGTATCACTACAAACACCATCAACAATCCTCAGCAGAAGCAGCTTTGAATCTTCGTGTGCTCTTTGTATCGATGCAGAATCTAAACTTTACTGCAGGTTATTGACAAGTTTTTGAGCTGTTAGCTTACTGTATACATCTAAACATTGAAAGGGTTGAATTGCTTTCTTAAGGAACTTTTCCTAATACTTCGGTGTTAGGTTCAGCTTCCAAATTGTAGATTGTAGATGTTGATTACAGTTAATTAAATTTGGATCTCTCAGTGCACAATTTTACATCTATTTATGTGTTTATGTTATCATTACAGTCAGTGATGATCTAGCAATAACTAGTGAGAGCAGTTTAGAAAGCAATTCATTTCACCAGAAATTAGACAGTTATTTTTGCTTATCTGTAGTTTTCTAGTATCCATTAACTAAAACCCACCCAGATGTATAAATTTTGATGTCTAAATATATTTATACAGAATCTTCCTCTGTGGTACTCAGATGTAGCTGCATATTTCATTGCTCTATGTGGAAGAGTTTTTCTACAGGAAAGATGGTATTTTCTATGGGGAAAATGTATGCTAAATGTAGGAGACTAAATGAGACAGCTTTTACCTCACCTGGAGACTTGATGCTGCAGGACTGTAGGATAACTGTCCACAAAGCACTTATATAAAAACATATAGTGCTACTACAGATAATAACTCCTATTGTTGTAGCAAAAACACCTTTGCACATATTACATTTACACGTTATTACATTTATAGATCTAAAATTATAATTATGTAGTTAAAAGCTAGTAGAAGAGGATGTTTTTTTCTAACATCAGAGAAGATAGTGGAAGGCTACCCTGGCCTAAAACTGCTGATTATTTGCCTTTGAGATATCATATCCCTTTAAGACTTCATACACCCAACCAATTGGGAAACAGAGAACTTAAGTAACTCATTACATAGGCAAAGCTCAAAAGGAAAAGGGTACCAGTATTATTTGTAGTTAGATGAATCTGCTGTATTGATTTATTTTTTTAGTAATGCAGTAGCAAGCTGACTCCATCTTGATGATGTATTCTAAGAACATATTCAGAGAGCTCAGGAGTCATAAGGGTTTATGAGCAAAAAGATGCAATTTAGGGAGAACTAGTACAGAAACAATTTAGTGACAGTAAAGAGGTCAGTAGAGAGAGGACAATTGTTGCCTAGCACTAGAAAGGATAATGCAAGCTTCTCCAATACCACTGAACCAGATATTCAGGCCTGACTTTTCATATAAGAAGTGGTTCAGGAATTCAAGGATAGATGTATGTAGACATCTCTGAGTACCTGACCTTTCCTACTAGGAAAATTTCAAAGTGGCAGAAGTTTGAGATTGCTAATGTAAAAATTCACAGTGATGATATTGAATAGACATTCTTCAGTTGTCATCAAAGTTATTTCATATGAAATCAGAAAAGTCTTCTCAACTGATTTTTTGAAGTGATTTTGGTCTTACAAAGCATAGATTTAAACATTTTTAGTGTAGCTCTATCCCATATTACAACTTCTTGTTTCTTATGTATATTTTGTTTCATAACTAATTTAAATCATAGGAAACACTCAATTTGAAACTTGTACAATCATAACTATAGCTATAACTGAGAATGCTTACTGCTACCTTAAGTTTAGGTTATCGAGTTATTTATGGGGTTTAAGTCTTCCAAGAGACAAGAGCAGCTGTTGGTTTCTGTAAAGATGCTTATTGTAGAAACACATCAATCTCAAAGAGTCCAGATTATCAATGTTAGAACTTGTCCATGTTAAAATTTTCTGGCATAGAGTCTTGAGCAGAGGCAGCAGCAGCAGCCTGGTATTTCTTCTTCTGTTCTCTTCTTGTTCTTCCTCTTTTTCCATGTGTGATAGCAGTGATGATGATGATGGTGGAGGATGCCTTTTCCACCCCAGTATAGGGTTTTGTTAATTGGGTTTTTAGCCCAATGAGATAAAAACATTAACTTAAAACATTCCTTCTAAACCTATTAGAATTCGAGTCCTATAATATGAAAGCAGTGTTACTTCTTACACATAATTTACACATAGAGCTCTATCTATTCATGCAAATGATTGTATCTGTTCTATTCTCAAAAATGTAAGCAATGTTCTTACTAAGTTTTCATTATATCTGGGGCTAAGTTTCTGAACTTTACACTAGATTCTAGGGCTTTTTACTCAATTAAGGCACTTAAAGGATATTCTTACTTATCTAAAACTGACTTACACTTCCATTTCATATCTATGTGAGTTAATAATATTTCTACTTACTTAAAACTCAAGCTTACACTTCTATTTCATGTCTGTGTGTCTTAATATACTTTAATTTATCTAAAAGCTTTAATTCAATCCCTGCATTCCTCTCTCTCTCTGAGGCACTCAGAGAGGCTTCTGCTGTACAGACTCCTACAGTAGATCATGACAAGAACTGTCACAGACAGTTGCTTTGTAAAGCATTTTATACCCAATCAACAAAATTATCTGTCATACAAAAACTTACAGCACTGAAAAGTCAGTCAGCTACATTATTTTTTTCATACATGATTTCTTCATGGCTTACCAAAATTGATAATTAATTTTGTGTTAATTTCCATTGATTTCTCTGGACTCAGAGGAGAAGTTAGGTATTTCTTGTCATGAGATCACTATGAGATATTTAAGCTCATGAAGAGATAAAGCTTCTCTGTATAATCTATCTCTGTTTTAAAGATTAAGGAGCCTTTAGTCTATTGTTCATTTAGGTATAGACAAATTAGTAGATGCTAAGGACTGAATAGTGTAGAAAGGTTTGTATGAATACAAAGAGTCTTGGGCTTTCAATATATTTAGCTAACTGAAAAGTAGTCATGTAATGGTTTGGTTGGAAGGGACCTCAAAGATCATCGAGCTCTATCCAGTAGAAAATTTACAGTTTAAATGAAAAAAAAATCATTGCAAAATCAACATTTTTTCCTGAAGAATTTGCTACAAAGATGCAACTATAGCAGCTTTCAGACTTCTAGTTATGTTTCTTTCTTTCAGAGGCACCTTGAACAGAATCTGTATGAGGAGTTTTATTTTATTTATGCTGATCTTTCTACAGATATGTCCAGAGAGTGTAAAAACAAACTTTTCTTTCAGGAATGGGGAAAGGTTTTTTTTTTCTTTGAAGTAGAATCATAGAATGGTTTGGGTTGGAAGGCACCTTAAAGGTTGTCTAGTTTCCATTCCCTCTGCCCTGTACAGGGACAACCTTCACTAGACCAGAGCTCCATCCAGCCTGACCTTGAGCCCTTCCAGGGGTGGGGCATCCACAACTTCTCTGGGCAACCCATTCCAGTGTCTCACTATCTTAATTGCAAAGAATTTTTTTCTAATATTTAACCTAAACCTATTCACTTTCAGTTTAAAGCCATTTCCCTTTGTCCTGTCCAAACATGTTCCTAGAAAAAGTCCCTCTATGTCTTTCTTGTAGGCCGTTGTCAAGGCACTGCAATAGTTCACTCCTGTTGAAAGGTTAAAGCAAAGCACAAGGTTCCATTCCATTTGCAACATTACTGCCAAATTATAGTAGCAGTAATAATATATGCAAATACATATATGCACACTTACAGAGTGTGACATCTCCTTAAACTGAGCTGTAGCTGACTACATAGAAAAGGGAACTTTATGTAATGAGGATTATTATATCATCAAGGCCAGGAGCTTGACAGGATTCAGAAAGTAATTTGTCACTGATGAGAACATCTATAGGATTAAAAATAAAACCTCGTAATTTAGACAGAGTGCAAACTTGTATTCTTTAGGCCTCTTGTAAGAGAGTTAAGAAGAGACACTGCTAGGAGCAAAGAATTGAAGAATTTCCCAATTCATTGCTCAACAATTTGCATAAAGAAGTAATGGGCACTGGAAAAGCTCCTACTTAGAAGGGATGCTGAAAAAGTGGAAATTTAAATCTTCTGCTGTGTTGTTCTCCTGTGCTCCTGGTTTTAGTTTCACACTCAAGTTCCATCTCAGCAATGATAAGTAAATCATTGTATAAGACTTGCAGATCTCTTAATAGTCTAGAAGTGTTGTACTCTCTTGATACTCAAGTACACTGTAAGATGAAGACAACATAAATGATATCTTCTATATGAGCACTTACATTTGCTTGATATTGGTGAACAAATGACTCCTTTCCAAGAGACGTTCAGTCAATCCCTGCATCATTACAAGGTTACAATATGAATAATAAAAGTCTAAAGGATACAGTTATGTGAGTGACTTTGATTCTTTCAAGCTCAAGTAGAGCTGCACAGCACTATAAAAAAACCACCAAAAACCCAACCCTCCTTCCCCACCCCAGAAGATCTAATCCCTAAAGCCTGTCTTTCTAGGCTCTCACAAACTGAAATGAGAACACGAATATCAAATATAGAAAACAAGATGATGACTTTTGGAGTTTGAATCTAACTTGTTATTCTCCTCAAGCATGAGTCACACACATTGCTGTTTTATTTTTAACAACCTTTTTGTGTAGAAATGCAAAATTTTGCTAAATAAAACAGAGGGTGTGAATACAGTGACCACTGCACACTAAGCTTTTTGCATACATCTTTAATAATAAAACGGCTCTGGAGGGCCTTCAGGCAATAACTGCTTACATATCAGTGGCCACTGACAAAGACCAACATAGTATTGGTCCTTAAACAACCTTTTCAATTCCCGTGATCAATGACATCAGTCTTAATGCATAAATGGGGGAAAAAAGAGTGACAATAGGTATATAAATATTTCAAAGCTTGCTGAAGAAACAAAACCTCTCAAAATTCTGAGATTTTCTCAGAAAAAGAAAAGATTGAAACATAAAAACATTAAAAATTGTAGACATGGTAGTGGAAGGACAATAAGAGTAGCAGGCCCTGGGTTTGAAATTTACAATACAAACCTTTGTTTCAACTAGCTTTTCTGCTCTATTTAACAGAATTTCTTTAAGATTCAGACCTACATTTTCCAAGGGTACAAATTCCAATTTTTATTGCTATCGAGAAAATAAGGTTCTGAGCTGAGAAAGGGAAAAGAGAGACCTAGAGACATAATAACTTAGGATATTGGAAAGTAGGATATAGGTCATTCCAACTTTCTGATAACAGTTAAAGGCACTTGCTACTGACTGCAAGCATTTGTCATGGGATGGCTATTTCTTTCCTTTATGTGAAATAAAGTGATGACACTGTTTCAATGTCAGATTTTTCTTTATAGATGTTCACATCACAAAGAACTTATTTTTAGCAGTGCTCTCAGAGGGGGCTTTCTTTCCTACAAGGACACATTATTCACTCATGGTCAGCTTGGTGTCCTCCAGGACACTTAGAACCTTTCCTGGAAGCAGGTTTTCATCTTTTTCTCCCCCAGCACGTACTGGTGGGTGGAACTATTCCTCCCCAGGAGAAAGAGTTTTCTGCCTTTGTTGAACTTCATAAAATTCTTTTCAATCAGCTTGTCCAGGTCCCTCTGAATGACAGCAAAACTATCTGGTATATCAGCTACTCCTCCCCATTTTTTATTGTCCATAAAATTGCCATGGGTGCACTCTGATCCATCTTCCCCATTATTAGTGAAGTTCTTAAGCAATATCAACTCAGCATTGACTGCTGACTACACCACTAGTGAGTCCATTCAGGCTGGACTTTGCACCTCTATTCACTATTCTCTATTCTTTGGACCCAGAACCTCTGGCAGTTTTCAATCCACCTCATTTTCTGTGTATCTAGCCCATACTTTGCCAGCTTGTCTGCTAGGTTAGTAAGGGCCAAGAGCTCAAGAAAAGTCAAGATAAACAACATCAAGTGCTCTCTTCATATCCATCATACCATTCATCTGATCATAAGAAATCTATCAGATCAGTCACATTATTTTGACTTTGTGAATCCATGATGACTCCTCCAAATCATCTTCTTAACCTTTATGTGCCTGAAAACTGCTTCCAAGATTTTTTTCTCTATCCCCTTCTTAGGGAACAGTGTGAGGCTGACTGGCCTGTCTTACTCTAGATCTTCACTCTTGCCTTTCTTGAAGATAGATGTGACATTTGTGTTTCTCCTGTCCTTAGGATCCTTTTCCGTTTTCCATAATCTTTTAAAGATAATCAAGACTGACCTTGCAATGGCATGAAACAGCTCCCTTGGCACTCGTGAGTGCAGCCCATCAGATCTTATTGACTTGTGCATGTTCATTTTTAAAAAAAATGTTCTCTAACCTCTTCCCCTGAGAGTCATTTTACCTTTGGACTTTCCCACAGACCTCATGGACCTGAGAATCCTGAACTCTTATATTACCAAAAAAGATTGAGGTGCAGAGACCATGAATATGACATTTTTTTCTTCATGCTTGTTCACTAGGTTCTTCACACAATTCAGTAGTGTATAACATTTTTCCTAGACTTCCTTTTGCTTGGAATAGATGTTCAGAAAGCCTTCTTATTGCCTTTTTTCAGATTCAACTTCAAATAGGTTAGGTCTTTCCCAGCTTCATCCTTGTTTGACTCAGATGAGAAGCCTCTGCCATTGGCTGGGATGCCATTCACTAGGTGATGTAGCTCAGAACCCCACTCAACCTGGCCTTGAACACTTCCAGGGATGGGACAACCACAACTTCTCTGGGCTACTTGTTCCAGTGCTTTGCCATCTTTATCCTGATACCTAATCTAGTCTCATTTTAAAGTCATCTCTCATTGTCCTATCACTCACTACATGAGCTTTTAAATAATGTCTCTCCATCTTTCATGTATGCCCCTTCAGGTTCTAGAGGGTTTCAATTAGGTCACCATAAACCACCTCTTCTTCATGCTGAGCAGCCCCATGTCTCTCTGCCTCTTTTTGTAGGAGAGTTGCTCCATTCCTCCCATCACCTTTGTAGTCTTTCTCTGAACTCTCTCTAACAGGTCCACATCATTCTTGTGTTGATATCCTCACCTCTACCCTTTCTTCGTGACAATCACCCCCCTTGACCTGATGGACACACTTCTTTTGATGCAGCCCAGGATGCAGTTGGCTTCAAGGTTGTGAGCACATACTGTTGCACAGTTGATTTGTATTCTTGGTAAGTTCTTTAATTCTCGCTTACTCAGTTGTATTTCAGGAGCCCTCTGACTTTTTCCATGTTTTGGTGATTCCTCATATTAGTAAAGCTTATATACTGCTGAAAAAAAATCAGTGCTCCATAAATACTTTATCAACTTCTGGTTTCTCCCTAAGCTTTGTGCTCTTATAAGAGAGTTCCCTTCTTTTCCAAGTAATGCTCCTTGATCACGGACTTGCTTGATTTACGTGACTCTGGTTCTGAATGCTGTGTTCTAATCCTTTATTTTTAATGGTTTCAGCCTTTTATTTTATTTTATTTTTAATGTCCTGAAGTTAGAATAAACAATAGATTCCACTTGAGAGGGCTCTAGGTCAATGAAGATGGAGTTGTAATAATACAGGTTTTCTACCTGGAATATTAATTACAAATGCTCTTAGACTAGTGCATTCTTCTATATTTCTGCATAGTGTGTTGAATAAGTAATACAATGTGTCTGAAGCTGTATCCTGCAAGAAATGTGCTGCTTCTAAAAATATTGGGTCAGAGACCAAAAGTCAGGCAGTGCAAACCATAATGAACATATTATTAAAACAATAAGTTCATAAAACAGGTTAATTAATGTTAAACACTTATTTTGGCCTTGTTTTAATCAGGTTTTTTCTGTAACAAATTGTCAGTTAATATCCTCCCTTGTGAAACAACTTAAGATTTGTTTTGCTGAAAATATTGGTGTTTGAAATTAGCATAGTCAAGACTATTTATTTTTATTTAAAGTTTTCCTTTAAATGACAGAGCATTCAGATATATTTTAAATAAACACAAATTAGAGACATAAAATTTTTAAAAGTTTTAATTATGTTCTAATAGTCCTATAAAAATTGATAAAACATTTTATTGTCTGTCTTAATGTTAGTTCAAGTTTATAACTTTGGCTTTTCTCTGTAGCAAAAATATTCAAGAGTTTTAAATTTCATATAATTCTTAACTATTCTTTTCTTTTAGAAGAAACATAATACAGAATTACATAATCTGGTAATACAGTATGCATACCATTCTAGGAAGTTGCCCTATGTAATACAGTAAACTATAGTTTCTGAATAATAGAATGAATCCATGAAATACATTACACCTTAATAACATGAAGGAAATATTACCATTAAAGAAATATTAAAGAAATTATCCAGGACACTTCATTTGCATGTAACTTTCAAAGAATCCAAAACATTTTAGAGGTCAGGTAGACAGAATAAACCATACTTTTTTTCCCTTCCTCTCCTCTGGATTCTGGATGATCATATTTTCCCCCTTCAAACTTATGAATTGATGGGACACTTATTTTTCCTCCCTCTGCATATGTACAAAATTTCTGTGCAAACAGTCATGGATCTATCAGTTACCCTGAACCTCAGTTTTATTTATAAACTAGACAAACGATATGTGTATTATAGGTGCACACAGACATGAATGGAAAGATGGCCAGGTATCATGCTGTCACGGTGTGACTTGGGTTTTCCAATTGTAATATATTTCAGTTTCCTTTAGAGATAGGATTTGGAGTAGAGACAAGGCAAGTTTAAAACTTAAAAGGGTATAAGAAGAAATTTATTAATAACACAAAAAGAATTCAGAATAAGATTTCTAGATTATTCCCTCCTCCCCTCCCTTCATTCCACATTTCTTAACAACAACATACAGAGGACACTTCAGTCAGTTATCCACTTAAATAATCATTTTAGTTCACTCTAGCGAGAAAAGTCTCATTTTTGGTTTAGGCTTAGGGGGTGTCTCCACCTTCACAATCTACCTCCGCCCAGAAAATATTGCAGATTATGACTCTCCTCTCATTTCCACAGTCCTTCCAGAGCTGTGCTATGGGTTATGTTACATACCTGGGGTACCACTTTTAAAGGCAAGCTGCTGAAAAACAAATTCTCTTCATCTCTTTTTCTATTAAATGTCTCTGTCCATATTTCCAGTCCCAAAACAGAGAGCCCCATTTCCTCAAAGCAAAAAGGTCTTCTTTTCAAGCACTTAAACCTCCCCAAGTATATTTCACAGTTTAAAGGAATTTTAAGTATAGTCACCGTCCCCTTATAGCCCCACAAAAAAGGTTTTCAGCTACTCATCAGTTGCATCTTTTCAATCTCTTCCCATCAGGAATTTTATCTTCATTCTGCTGACTTCTGTAGACTCCATGCTTTATTTCTTCTCATTCAGGGGAGCTCAGGAGATCGAGAATCTTATCCAGGCATTAAAAGGGTTAAAGTTGCATCCAGGACGTGAAGAAAGCTGGGCCAGGCCATTGCTGGAAAAACTCTGAGCCAGTTGATTATCTGGGGCCTCTCTTCTCAGAATGGGGTGGGGGAAGGGAGAGCCTCTGGTGGCTCCCCGATCCCTCCGCTCGGCCGTGCCACATGGAGAGGGGAGCTGAGGAGCTGAGCCGAGCTGAGCCGAGCCGAGCGAGCCGAGCCGAGCCTAGCAGAGCTGGGGCTGGGGTGCTGGGCCTGGCCCCCCGCTGAGCCGGGGCCAGGGTGCCGGGATAAAGGTGAGGTCGAGCCCGGAGGCGGGCCGGGGGGCCAGGGCCCTGGCCACAGGCCACCCCACCTCCAGGGAGGCCAGAAGCCGACAGAGAGCAGCCCACCCCCAACCAATGTGATTTATGGAAACAAAACAACTCTCTCATTGGCCACCTGGGATGCCAACCACCAAACCAGGCCTCCGACTGGTTCCCCGCATCCCACAGGGGGAAGCTCCCAGACAGGGGACAGCCCCTCTGCTCCCCCCGGCGGCTCCGCCCCCCACCCTTCCATGTGCAACCAGCACACATACTTACTAAATCTTAATGGGATTGAGTCATTCATGAAAGGGAGTTGTAGATGCAATATGTAAGAAATGTGTAGTAAACACTCACAGGAAGATCTTTTCAGTTGCAAAAGAATTATACTATCAATGGGCATGAAAGCTGAACTAGAATAAGATTCTCCCTGCCTACAGATCTTCCATGTATGGAATGATTAATTTCATAGGTCTGTGATGGGAATGAAAACCATGGTCTCATCATCAGCATACTTAGTCTACTCTGCTTGGGAAGGGTAACTATGCACTGCAGGCACAGTTCGTGCTTTATATTATACAGTCGCTGGATGAAAACCAGAGATAAACCTGGTTCACAGGCCTACTATTCAGATCTCAGGCACCAGAGCATTTCTTAAGTGAAAGATGATAAAATCATAGAAGTATTTTATAAAAGGTAACTTCCTTTATGCGTGACTTTGTACTATTGAAAAAAATACTCCAGTATTATTATATATTTTATAAAAATGTGGCTAATAAGTTTTATTTTGCATAATAATTTTCACTTGTTCTTGCATAGTTATCTAGAAACTATGGGGACAAACACCTTTCAAAGTATATAACTTCCCCATTATTCTGAATAGAGGAGTGCAAAAATTTGAAAAGGGGTTGAGGGGGCGGAAGGAAGGACTTTTCTTATGCCACAAAACTTTTTAAGGACTTAAAAGTCCTTAAAGGTTTAGAAATGTCATTTTCAGAACATGACTGGAAGTGAGATTGCAGTGCCAGATATCACTAAGTATAAAAGCATATTATATAACTTTTATAGCTCTCTTTTGTGCAATGCCTTTCTATGCTGATTAACTGGAAAATTCTATCATTGTCATTTTGTGGCCCAGAGTGCAATGTGATGTTATTTAATAAGATGTATAACCTTCCTGACTGCCTAATCTGGTCAGCGCTGTTAAATGGGGTGTACATACATCATCATGACTGTGGCAATGTTTTTTTGATGATCTAGTTATGCTTTCTAAAACATTTCAATGCAAGGCATGTTGATGTTATTAAAAAAAAAAAAGAGAGAAAGAAGAGAAATGTATTTAACATTAGTTTCATAACCTCTCTTTCTGTAACTTTATAGTATTGAGTCAGGAAAGAGAAGGATAGCTTTTAAAACTGCCTGGGAATTAAAATCAGAGAAGCCAGTCACAAGCTTCAATTAAATTTTAGGGAAACATAACAGAATCATAATCACTGTCAGAGCCTGGAAGAATTGATGTCTCAAGACATCAATTGCCTGCATGTGTGGGAGGGGCAGGTCAGGCGTTGCTCACTGAACTCCCCCACACCCCCACCAGAGCCTGTCTCCCAGTCCTGCAGAGCTGCAGCCATTGAATCATTGGCACACCTAGGGCAGAGCTCCACGCTAGCCTAACCCAGCTCCTGAGTGCTGAATGATGGAAGTGCCTCCTGGGGGAGGGCCCACGAAGGCCCAGAGGTATTTAAGGCTGAGCATGAGGTAAGAACATGTCTTGACTCTACCTCTTCTAGGAATTTCTGTCTGAGCACTGCTGGAACCCAGGAGTTAGTAGGTGTACCTGTGCTTTCTTTTCTACCTTTCTTCTAATTCCCCTTTAGAACATTTCAAGTAGCTTAACATCCAACACACTTGAAGTAACAACATCAAACAGGTTTACATTTTGCTAAGTTGAATGGGCCAAGTTATTGCTCTGAGAAGTGTTTTGTGCTGATTGGATGTTGTATTAATTTTTTTGGCAAAGTTCCTTGATTTTCTGTAGTTTGCCAGGAAAGTAATTTTGACCTCTTGACAATATGCAGTTGGTATTTCTCCCATGCACTTTACCCAGAGAACAGGGACCTAGGTAAACCCCTTTCAGTGATTTGTTTGGGGGGCCTTACAATCCCAGAATGGCTGGGGTTTGGAAGGGATGTTTGGAGAACACCTAGCTGTTTCGGAATCAGGTTGTTTTGGAATATCTTTAGGGAAGGAAACTCCCCAACATATCTGGGATCAGTCTTGTTCAGCTTATCAGTAACCTGGATCAAGGGAAAGAGTGTATTCTCAGCCTTTAGGTAGGGGAGTTGGGCAGAGAGAAACTTAATGGGACACTGCCATGTAGGTCCTTGTAAGTCTGTTTTCTCCCCTGAAGTGGTGCTCTGTATTCCCCTACTTCCTCCATCCACGATCCTGAGCTCCACCAGCAGGCAAGGCTGCTCCCAGCCTTCACATCCTCAACCAGTCTGTTTTTGTTAGCACCACACGCCATTCCTCATTGGCTTCTCCACCAGCTGTGTCAAAAGTTACACTCAGTGCTCTGGATGAACCTCCTGGGCTGTGTGTGCTTGCTGTGTTGTCTTTCTAGCAGTTACCAAGGTAAAGATCCCCTTGACAGCCAGTACCTGGGAGCATGAGGCTGCTTCCAGAAGTTTTTATGCAGCTTCCTCAACTTCCTCTTCCTGATCAGGTGGCCTGTACTAAACACCCACAGCAGTGTCACCATGTTAGGCTGGACCTTAATTCTTATCCATGGGCTTTCGACTCATTCTTCATACTCGTTTTATGTCTTCTACTTACTGCTTCATTGCTCATTTGTGAAAACAAACATTTGCCATGAAGACATAACTGCCAATTTAGACTAACTAAGACAAACGAGATAATGAGGCCAGTGGCAGCTTAGAGTTGACAGATCCAGCTGAGCGCCCAGCTCCAAGTAGAAAGCTTTCTTTTCCTGCCAGAAGGTCTATATGCTAATTCTAACTAATTTGCTAACCTTGGCCCTACAGTGTTTGACAACAGGGGAGCAAACCATTTTGTTACAGATGTGACATTAATTTGGATGTAAACTAAGGCTGCAACAGATTATGTATGCAATCCTCCATCTGAGGAAGCATTCACCAAAAATATAGACCCATGTCTAGTATACATAAATACAAAAATATTGAAGTGTGAAGGACAGATTATTTAAATGTAAGTGATGATGAACAAATTACAAAGTCTATAGTAAATAATGAAAGAAGTAAAGCCATTATATTTTGCACCTTCTTATGTCCCTTTAGTTGAATGTTCTTGGCTTAGCAGTAGAAGAAGAAACACATTTCAGACCCAAAACAAAAGATCGGTTTGACCTGATACTCCTTTAAAGGACAGTGCAATGCCAAAACTTCAGATTGTTTTGAAACACCTTTTCTAATTAATTTCCACGCTATTATTTGAGATGGAGTTTTTTTCTGAAGATTTTTTTTCCCTCTTATTTCTTTTCTCAAGCTTCATAAAGAGAACAAGTGTCAGGAATATTGTTGGGGATTACAGTTAGGAATAATGTTTGGGATTTTAAAAAATATTTTAATTGCTTTAAAAAATCTTCTTAATAAATGTTTTTACTGTCAGAAACTGCATTTGTAAAGTCATTCCAGATACAAGGATGAGAACAATTGATGAGAATAGCATTTTGTAAGCATCATGCATATCATAGCACATGAAATACCACCAACCTCCTCATGAATTTATTTGTTTTGGAGGTGTTAATTGGTAGGTGACTGAACATAAGCGAGCAGTGTCCAGGTGGCCAAGAAGACCAATGGCATCTTGACCTGGATCAGTAATGCTGTGGCCAGCAGGACCAGGGAAGGGATTGTCCCTCTGTACTTGGTACTGATGAGGCCACACCTCAAGTCCTGTGTTCAGTTTTGGGTCTCTTGCTATAAGAAAGACATTGGGGGACTGGAGTGAGTTCAGTGAAGGACAACAAAGTTGCTTAAAGGGTCTGGAGCACAAGTCGGATGAAGGAGCTGGGGTTGTTTAGCCTGGGGAGAAAAGGAGGCTCAGGGAAACGTTACTTTCCCAAACTACCTGGAAGGAGATTGTAGTGAGGTGAATGTCAGACTCTTCTCTGGGGTAACAAATGACAAGGTGAGAGGAATTCAGCCTCCCAGATGTGTCAGGGGAGGTTTAGATTAGGTATGAGGAAAATTTAACAGAAAGGGTTGTAAAACCATTGGGCCAGGCTGCCCAGGGAAGTGGTGGAGCCACTATCCCTGGAAGTGTTTAAAAATATGTGGATACAACACTTGAGAACTTGTTTTCATGGTAAAAATGGTGGTGGTGCTAGGTTGATGGTTGGACTTGATGATCTTAAAGGTCTTTTCCAAATGTAAGGATTTTACTTTTTCAGGCTATCAGAAGAAATGGTATTTAAGAGGTATATTATCAACATTTTTCATCCCCTGTGAATTACAACATAGCTGATGTGACCAATTACTTATAATGTTACAAGCAAAGCTATGTATTGCTTCTAGACACAGTGAAGCTTCTAGTGACCAATTGTGTATATTGATCAAAGACATTATCAGGTCCTAAACCGGGCACCTCATAGGAAAACATATTACTTATATAATTGTTCAGACTTCTTTCAAAGAATTATCCACACAGATAATTGAAATATCTAGTAATGTAATGTCATTTGGCTCCTACTTTTAACGTGGATATTACAAAACTCTTCTAATGTTGATCAGTAGAATTAATCATTATAACTAATGCACTTGAAACACATATATGGGTTTATGCTCTTTTGCTAAATGAACCACAAAAAAAATAAGGGTTTTCGTTAATGAAAAAAAACCCAAACATTATATCGGTAATTATATATCTGTCCAGCTCTTTAAGGAGAGCTTCTTTATATTGTAGAATTTGGCAATTTTGATTAATTTTCTATAGCTTTTCCCTAATCTACTGTATTTTAAAAGTTATGTAAACTCAATAATGAAAGAAATGATTGATGCTTATCCCAACATGCAACAAAAAGAAGAATGCATTCTAAATATTAAAGAACTAACTTCACTAATGCAATGCATTTTATGAAGTACTTCCTGCAATATCTTATCTTCTGAGAAGTTAAAATTATTATTTTATGTTGTAGAATGAAAATCAGTACCCCTTATTCAGACTTCTGAATTAGATTAATACAATATTCTTCTGCAAACCATTGAGTACTCTTGCCCTCTTGCATGACAAATACAGAAAACTCACTCATTTACTGTGGGACAATAGGTTTCCCAGCTGTCCATAATTTATATGCACGTTTGATTCCAGCACTAGCTATTGAGGAAATAATTGTGAACTTTACTGATTTAACATTTGTGAACTCTACTGATTTGCATTTTGTTGCTGTTGTTGTGGAAGTGGCTAAACCTTTGCAGCTCTGGACAATTGCATTAATAACTTGTAATCATTACGAGCACGCTGTTACCATCATTATAGCTCATATCAGAAACGTTACTGTCTAATATTGGCTATTTAAACTAAGACAAGCATAGTTCAATCAGAAGACTTCCAACTATCTTTTAAGGACAAAGAAGCCTCTTATTACAATGGGAAGGACTGAATGGAAAACGCTTATCAACTAAAATTTCATGTTGTGCAGTGACTTATCTCACAAACAGGATTAATCTGGTATAGCTCTTGCCCAGGAACTTGAGAGGAAGTTTAGGTATAAATACATATGTTTATAAAAATTTGCTAACCCCAGAAGTCACACAATTCAAGGTGTATATATGATGTCTTTATGTATCAAATAAGAAAAACTTTAAGAAAACAATCATCCAAGTACTTAGTTTGAAATGAATTGGTACAATGATTCTTGTAGTGATCAGAAATGAGCACATCACAAAACAAATATTACAACTGCTTTGAAAGAGATGACCATTGATGTCATATTGTGTTTGGCATGGTAAAGAATAGTAGATTATTCAAGAGTGACTACACAGCATAATACAATGATATAAGCAGTTTAATTTGTGATTCAGCATGATGATTTGGAAGATGATCTATTCCAACTTTGAAAAGGTAGGTGGGGATCTATCAGTGTAACTTTGTCTTTTATATTTCCTCTTCTTTAAATTCTATGGAATTCTACTTTTGTCAATCTTACATGTCTCTTGCATTACTTTTGATCACTTCTTTTCTTAATAAAATTCAAGTAAAGTAGACTAGCACTGGGAAAAACACAGATTGCTACATCATTCCAGGAGAGACAGTTGATATTTTGATTATTTTCTATTTATTTATGGTTAAAGTTCGAACAGGAAATTTTGATACATTTACAATATACTGCATGAATTGTGTGTATAATTTTAAGTGTAATAGCATGATGACTTATGTTGGGCATTATCATAGTTCAAATAAATGGTATCAGCATATTGGATGCCAAGTTATTCAATCTTTTAAAAAAGAGATGAGGCATATTTCACATTCCTGATTTTTTTAAGTATCCTGTTGACCACCAATAATTCAGAAATCACAGTTAAGTGTTTAATGAAGAATTAGTCTACTGAGTTTGTTTAATGTTCGTGGACAATGAAGTACTATTTTAAATATTTTTGTTTCTTACAGGAAACAAAATTGGAATGAAAACTCCTAAAATGCTGACACATTCCTAACTTCTACTTTTTAAAGTAAAAAAAAAAAAATCTGGATTCCCCTAAATGCAAATTGACAAGAGCCTCTGATATTTTCAAACAGCCAAATAATGCCTTGTGACAGATATCTGTCTTTCCTCTGTTCTTGAAAGAAGTACAGTACCGAGAAGATAGAAAGCATTTTTTACCTTCCCTGTAGCAGAACTATTTTGCACAGGGAGGCAACTGAAGAGATAATAGTCATGAAATCCTTAGGTATTTCTGTCTCTATTAAAGCAGAGATTAGCATTCAGTTCAGACTGATTTGTGTACTGGCTTATTTTTGTGGTAAAGACTAGTAAATGGTATAGAAACTAGAAATAGTACAAAAATTTAGCAAATATATTTTGCTAATTAAGATATTAAGATCAGCTGATCTGGGCAATCACCCAACAAACAGCTGGCTATGTTAAATTTCTGCATTTCGATGAACAAACACTTAAATTCGCCTTTCACTCTGAATGAACTTGAAGAAACAAAATAAATATTGTGTGGAAAGGATCAAAAATGGAGCAGAACAACTCCCTTTAAGAGAGAACAGCACAAACTGATAATATATGACCTGAAAAAGGAATGTGGGAAGGATTCATAAAATCGTGGAATGACTTGGGTTGGAAGGGATCTTACAGATTGTTCTAATCCCTCTGCCAGGGGTAGGGACACTGGATCAGGTTGCTCAGAGTCCTGTTAAACCTGGCCTTGAACCATTCCAGGAATGGGACATTCCATTCTCGGGGCAATCTGTGCCAGTGCCTCCCCATCCTCACAGCAAAGAAAATTTTTCCTAATATCTAATATAAACCTATTCCTGTCCACTTTGGAGCCATCCCACCTTGTCCTGTCTCTACTTGACCATATAAAAAGGTCCTTCTCCATCTTTCCTGTAGGGTCCCTTAAGGTCCTGGAAGGCTGCAGTTAGGTCACCCTGAAGCCTTCTCTTCTCCAGGCTGAACGATCCCAGTTCTCTCAGGAGAGAACAGGAGAGCTGTTCCGTCCCTCAAATCATCTTTGTGGCCTTCCTTTAGACTCACTCCAACAGGTTAATGTCTAAAATTACATGTTGCCTTTTGAATGAGTAGTATTTTATTAAAAATCAAAACAGTGAAAAGTATATTTGGAGAGACCCCTAGCTAAAAGAGAGAGATCGGTGGCTCTTTGTAGATTCAAGGACAGCTTGTTATTTTACTAATGGGAGAAAATAAAGCAATCCCAGTTTAGAGCACGATTTATCCCAAATTATTTTATAAACCTATACAGATCATGTTGTTAGTGCAGATAAACCAAGGTCTCTTTATCATTTGTGAAGAGGAACAGAATTCTCAGGGGTCAGTTCAAAGGAGTAACTTTATATGCTTATTTTAAAATTGTGTTACTGCCTCTAACTGCACCTTTCTCATTATTGTCAATAATTGAAATCTAGGCAATAAGCTCAGATGTAGACATCAAATACAGGTATTGTGTAAAGTCCAGCAGTCTAAAGACAGGATGTACCCCTGCCTGGTTCGTGTTATTAATTTGGAGTATTAGAAAATGCATGCTTTTAGAATCAACAGACTTACTGAAAAAGAGAAATTGATTCTAATTGCAAGCTCCTATTTTCTTTGGATAACTTACTTCACTTTTTCCACATATGCATGTTCAGAACTGAGCAAAAATGTCTCAGTTGGCCTAATTGAAAGAAATGAATTTCTGATTTTCAATAGATATATATATGTATATAACTTTGTTAGGAAAACATGGCATAAAATTTTATAAAGCAGAAGAGTTTGGATGTATGAAGGCCTGTGAACATTTGGGTCATATATGAGGATGGTAGTACTCCCAGATTTTTTAGGCTGTCTGTTCCTGCTTTTGGTAGAGATTGTAGCTCTACCAAATTTTTGCTGTTCAGTTGGGTGTTTCAAGCTGAGTGAAAGGCTAGGAGATATTAGTGGCTTCTGTAGAAGAGTGCCTCTGAGGACTTGCCAGAAAATATCTGTGCAAGAATCCATAGGGGTTATCACCATCTGCACATTGCTGGTAGGGTTTTATTTAAGCTCCTGCTGCTCTCATGATTGCCATTATTATTTTTTGATGGCTTCTGACCAGGGGATCACCATGCCAGACAAGCAGTTTTGTGTGCCCTCTGCCTTACTGGTTGACTACGTCTACAGAGACTCAATCCCCTGCTAGCACTCATTGATGTTAACCAACTGACTTGAAAAATAATGGCCTTTTTCTTATTTTAATATTGTATCTTCATACTTCTAATAACAGTAATGTTAAGTGATGTAGAAGTGGCAGCCTTCTGCCCTTTCTTTTCGTTTTTTTTAATTTTCATGAATGGAGGTGTGTCTTTACTCAGCTTCCTCAGCAGTTAACTCCAGCATTTGGTATATACTGAGCTTGAGCAACAGTGTGTGAAAATGGGTAAAAAAGACATTATCTGAGAATGATACCTACAGAATAGTTTTTCTAACACCTAAGACAGACATATATTAACAACCCTTGTTGTTCTGAAGTTCTTTTTATCAAAGTTATAGATTTAATCTTGAAAAATAATTCTTCAACAAATTTTTCTTGGCATTTCAAAATGAAATAAGGTATGCTATATCACATAACATTCTAAGGTTTCACACTGGAGTAGAGATGTAGATGAACTAAAGCTGTACCATTCACATTTTGGCCGAGTTTTAATAGCATCACACTTGTAACTTTACATTCGTTTTAAGTGAAAACATATTTCCTTTACATAGGAAACAACCATAATCCATATATTTGATTAGTGTATTTATATTCTAATAAACTGTGGCTATTGCAAATGGATGTGTAAAATTTAAAAGGAATTGTTGGCGTGTTTGACAAGTGCTAGGCAATTTCATAATCAGGTTATGATTTAACGTACACATTTCCTTTGCTATACATATTTCCTTTGCTATACATATTTCCTTTCCTTTCCTTTTTCCACAAGCTGTGGGTATTTTTTTTTTTTTTTTTTGAGACATTTATTCTTACGTAAGGGACATGTTCAGGACCAAGTGCAAAGTGAGTATTTGTCATACATATTTTTAGTACCTTGTAGTGGCACAGCTGTGTCACTGCTGTCCTGCTCATGAAGATTGATCTTATTTTACTCATGTTCACACATTTGCTCATATTTGAACTATTTAATAGAATTATGAAGAAGCAGAATTTCTCAAAGCTTATAATAGTTAACAATTTTAGAAAGAACAAATTATTTTAGGGACTTTGAAGAGGTCCTTAATGCTTCAAGTCCATGACTCATAAGATTTGGCTTTGAATGTATTTCTGCTTAAAACTTTGGAAAAATTGTTTTAATTGATGGTTATGAAAAAGAAATGGTTTTGCTATAAAAAAGAACATTTAGTTTTATTTGAACCTTTCTTAGTGAAGTAGGTATAATAACATATCCTTTTTAGGTTGTGGTTTGTTTCTCTTCCTTTTGTTAGATTGCTTGGGTTTTTTATAATTATTAATTCAACAATAAGCTATTCAGAGCAAAGGTTGACTTTCAGAAATTTTTACTACAATTTTTTTTCCATCGACTTGTCATCATTACTGTAGTGCTGGAATGAATATAATACTCATACCAAATTGCCTGCATGCTTCCCAGAGTTGGGGTATTGAGCACTCTGGTCTTAGTGAAAGACGTTCCTGTCCATGGCGGGGGGCTGAGATTAGATAAACTTTAAGATCACTTCCAATCCTTAACGTTCTTAACATATAATTCTATTACTCTATGAAAGCACCAGGAAAATAATTAGACTATAACCCTGTTTCCAAATCTTTTTGAAGCCTACTGAGCCATTATTTAGCATTTTGTCACCAATGCAGTTCTTCATAGAACATTAGAAATCTGATTTAAAACAATGAGAATACCAGAGATAGGGCATTTCTAACTATTAAGTGTTGTATATTTTTTGTAAATACTATATTTGGTATAATTGGTTTGTATAGCAACCAATTAATATTTCTATACAGAGGTTCTAGTTTGCTATTCTTGTGGATCAGTACTGAGTGTGAACCTAGAGCTGACTTATTAATTCTTCAGACTCATGAGAAAGGTAAAGTGAAAGTAAAAGCATGTGGAAGTAAAAAACTAGTCTCAGAACCAGACTAGAGAAATGAGAGAAGGCCATATCGATATGCAACCATTTGTCTCCCGAGATAAAATTTATAATTTCTCATCAACTGTTAAACTTCCATGTACATTTCAGAGAAAATATTCGGTACTGAGAAACATTATATTTGTTATCCAACACAGTAAGCAGGGGAGCACACAAATTACCCGACAGAAAACAGTAGAAAGAACTCAGGCGTTTACTTCACTGCCAAAAATTCACTTATTATTTAAGATGGCAATTAACAGGGTGAAATTTTCTCCTTTTAGGCTGACAATCTTTCTTTGGAAAACTAGATTATTTTTCCCCCTCTGTCTCCTTTTAAGTGTGTCTGAAACAGTTAGACCTGTCCACCTTTCATATGATAGCCTAGAGCACACATTCAAGATGTAAGAGATCTCATTTCTGTGGCTTCCTCAGCCTGAGGCAGTTCAAACCTATATTTCCCAGGAGAGTGACTTAACCAGTGGAAAGGGAGGAAGATTTCTCCTCAGCTCTTCTGACAGAACTTTGACATTACAGCTAAGAATTGAAGATTTATGGGATAAGAGAGATAAGTTTCTAGAATGTTAACATCGTGATGGGACCATTCATCAAAGGGAATGACTTTCTATTTGTACTTTATTTGTATATTAAGAGATGGGAAACACATAAACAGAAACCAGATTTAATGACCTTCTTCTTCCCAAATTAGAAGTTCAGTTATATGGTTACTATGTCATGACCCCTCTTCTGCCTTTCATATGATTCTCAAAGATTTCACATCTGTCTGTGTGATTCTACACATCTAGAAGATGTGGAGAACATGCATTCCTTCCTTCCCATATGAATGTTTAAATTCTTCTTTTGAGAAAGGGAAAAATAAGATTTGAATCCAGGGAAAGTATTTAGAGACTTAGGAGGACACAAAATCTAGGGTTTCCACCTTGAACATAAACCTTAATCACTAATCTTTTATGCAAAACTGAGCACAAAAATTAACTACACACCTACCACTGCCCCTATGTATTACCAGGTGCTATCCCACCAGAGATTTTTGAGAAAAATTTATGTGACTGGTGCTCTGACCATAATTAGCTCTTATAGCATGAGTTAGCAGGGGCCAAAAACCGGTTCAAACACTTGTCAAGACATAGATTACACACTACTTTGCATAAAGTAGTCATAAGCAGAAGAGAGCCTTGGCAATTCAGGTCATAACCAGGTGCACAACTCTAGGCATGTAGCACATTTTCTATCTCTATCTGTTTGTCAAGTACCTGCAGAATTAGAAAGGGGTTTTCTGGGTCCTATTCTGCTCACATTTGTGGCCATCAGATGATGGTTGCTGAATGTCAACTATAAATTTAAAAAAAGAAGAAAGCCTGCACATTAACTATTTATTCAAAATTATATTAATGTTTCTAACAATGTACATTTAGAAAATTGTTTCTGAGCCAAGCAGGCTGAAACCAAGGATGTACTAATTAATAATGTAATAATTGAAATATTAGTCAGACACATCAAAGAGAAGTGGACAGAAAAAGTGCATTCCTTAAACCTTGTAAGGAGGCTGTGTTATATTTATATTTATTTTTTACAGTAAAATTATATAAAATTCTACCAGTTCACTTACTAAGGCTCTCAGAGTTGGAGCCAAAAATGTGCTATTTAAAAAGAGTGCAACAGAAAGATGAATTTAATCTTTATAGTGAGAGAAATAGAAAGCGACGTCCTTGAGTATCAAGAATCCATCTATGGGAAGATAATGTTCTAAAGGAGAAAACAAGCAAGCCTTTTACAGTGTTTCCAACAGGAAGCCTCAGATATGATATCCAGATTAACAATGTCCATCTTTTGTGTTCTTAATGGCAGAGTGATCACACTGTGCTTACTTCCGAGAAGCCTTTATCTCTTTGTTCCAGTTATCAGATGTTCCCGAGGAGGGGATGTTACAAGTCAGATGGAGTGCTTGAATTTTGAGGGTTGAAGTGAACCATGGGAGCTGCCTTTGGGACAGAATACAGTGTGGAGAAACCTTGCTCTGGAATGTGAAAGCTAACTGCTCCAAGTGATGTAATGGATAATGTGATCTACAGAAAAATCTAACTGAGCTTTATATAAAAATCATATTGAATGAAGATCTGTTTTAATATTTTGGTTAAAAACTTTCTTAGTTTGTCACTACAAATGTATAGAGTATTTTCTATAAATGAGACTATTTGGTTCACATTTTATTGCGGTTGGTCTGCTTGGTCTGCATTATCGATAACTTAATTATATTATCTCATTCAAGTACTTGTCTAGAAGAAATTAGTGTCTGCTTTCTTTAATCAATTAAAAATTTATATTTTATATATTGACATGTCAGAGTCTCAGCAATATCAAAAATACCCTATGGCAGTCTAACTGTTAAGCTACCTACGTGGTGTAAAAAGATAAGGAGAAAATTGCCTAAATCAAATACCAACATTGTCTTTTTAAATTATATTCCTTTAGGGTTTTTATCATAAGCAGATTCTGCATGACTCCTTCCTTACTCACAAATATAAAATGAAAACTGATGCATAAGCTTTACTCAAAAATAAAAATGAATATTTCAAGACAGCTTATGTTGTGCACATTTTTCTGACCAGTCATATTCTTAAAACATAAATTAATTTCAGTAAATATCTTCCCTAAAGCGAACTAAACTGCCAGCTCATGGTGATCTAAGTCATTTGCTCTGAATAATTTATCTCCACATAAAGCTAACATAAAATTTGGTTTAGCAATTAGCATGACAGGGTTGTTGTTGTCAGATACTCCTGCTGTACACTGAGACTGATATACTCACTGAGGATGTGACGGACTGTTTAACAAGTGTATCTGTCACTGACAGAAGTCTGCTCTGGTACCGTTCTGTGAATTATATAGGTCAATGACTTGTACAGCTTGCTTAATACCTCGAAAACTGTCTTTATGTACTTGCTTAAATAAGAGATGGAAGTACGCTTAAGCTGAGTTTGCATCCCCTTTGTGCTAGATGTCTGTAAATATTGAATAAGCTTATTGGTAGGATGTTCATGAAAGCATGTTTGAAGCCTGCATTAAGGAATATGAAATTTGGACCTTAAAATATAACTATTTGTCCATTACATTTAGTTCTCAGAATTATTCGTCTAATAAGGAAGTAGATGGTATCAGACTAAAGTAGATATAAAAACGAGGAAAATACTTTATGAGTCTATGTTTTACTATTTTCACTATTTCTCTGTTTTGTAATTTTTCAGCACTTTCAGTCAAGTCAGAAAAAGTGAGAAAAGCCAATACAAATAAAAGCAGAATGAAAACAATATCAACAAACATGTTTATATTTGTTAACAAGCATGTTAAAGAGTCTTCACTTTAATTTGAGTCTAGTATAATTTACCTTTAATTTTAAATGCTAAATGTCAAAACACATGAATTTTCTTCTAACTCCTGTGTATAAGGAAACTAAATGGCCAAAAATATCTAGACTTTACTAGGAAGTGGGAAAGAAAGCATAATATTTCCTTGAAAACAAGATACAGTCTACTGGGGCAAAAGAGAAGTTTGAGGTCATTCTTGCATATAACACATGGCAAAATAAAAGCACTACAGACTTTGAATATTTTTTCTGGGGAGACATTTGTGTGTGTGTGTGTGTGTGTGTGTGCAGTTTCATGGGACAGCTGTAACTGCATACATTTTAATTAGATAAGGCACCACTAATTTTAAGATCAGAAGAAACAATTGTAGCAAATGAGGAAGGAGACTTACTTGCCATTGAACTCCTACAGATCAACTATGCTCCAAAAAATGCTGAAAAAAGATGAACACCTAGCTGAAAAGAAATACAGAAAAGCATGTCTTTAGCAAGAAGATCATTGTTTAATGTTCCAAGGCTTGATTCCACACACAATTTCTTCAGTCTGAAATAACAAATTGGCAAAAAGTGATTCAATATATTACTATTTATGTTTTGTTTTATTTAAAGTATAATTTGATTCTAAGTATAAGAAACTATGTTTATTACTGTTCATGTGTGCTGTTTGTATTTTGTGAACACAGAAGCTGTGTGTCTGTAAGAATTTCACAGCCTACTAGAAGAGTTCCAAGTGCAGCCACAGAAGAAAAAATATAATTAATAGATGCCTATACTGTTCCTTAACAGCTGGCTCTGCATATTTCCCTGATTACAGCAGGGGATTTCCAGGAGGTAAGCTGTGCAGAATGGATTTGAATTTTTTTGTTTGAAGACAACCCATCACTATGACTCAGACTGCTTTTATTACCATGTCTGGAACTTGTCATTAGAGCTTTGCTTAAGTTCCCATTTCTAGGAGAATGAGAAGTGTGTGGAATGACAGTAATTCAAGATTTCTAGAATCATTAGCCTTTTTTTTTTTACTTCAGCTATTGAGGTCGCGTGCCAAGAGATGAAGTTCAGAATGCACTGACTGCATTTATTAGTGACCTTTTCCTGAAAAAAAAGCAAGCCAAGAGAGAATCAGAATCCCTCTTGGTATAAAGCTTCACCAATCAAAGAAGCAATATACAACCCATTCTTTAGATCTGTTGATAAACATTCATACTCTAATTTGCAAGCTCAAGTTGTTTTATGTAGTCAAGTGATAATAGATGACTTCTTTTCTTGCAAGATTTTTCTTCCTTTTCAAATAAAAAAAATGAAAGAAGGCCGTTTAAAAATTTCAAGAAAGATTATTTATATTCTGATATCTAGTATACTGAATTAAAACTAATTTTGATCCTTTGGACTCTGTAGAATCATCAATGATTTATTTTTCTGAAAAACAGATCTAAATGTGAGTCCAGACTTCAGGCAGTTTCAACTCATGAAAGCCTATTAATCAGAAGATTACAGTTATTCCATAAAGATAATTATGGTTTTCAGTAAGGTCATGACATGTCATAAAACAACATCGAGGGAGATATTACCCTTTATATAAATTACCCTTTTGTTCCTTCCAAAAGGATCACTGGTGACATTTAAGAGTTGCAAGCGAATTTGATATTGTTCTGCTGCATGTAAATATGTGAAAGTTGCTAA
The DNA here is from genome assembly GCA_034336665.1 of Luscinia megarhynchos. Classification (NCBI taxonomy): domain Eukaryota; kingdom Metazoa; phylum Chordata; class Aves; order Passeriformes; family Muscicapidae; genus Luscinia; species Luscinia megarhynchos. Next base: position 52,043,372 of record JAPFBE010000003.1, on the reverse strand, counting down.
TAGTGTGCTTGCAAATGGAAATGGATGAAAAATATGAATAATACATGGCAAGCCCAATGCAGGTGTAGAGTTATATCATCTTTTAAATGGAACTTATTCGGATTTAAATATCTGCAATAGATCATAAATGTTTTTTCCAGTCAACTTAATTTAACAATTTCCTGGGACCAAATGTTTAACTAGCTTTATGTTTGTAGCATATTTCTTTCCTGTGTATAAAGTAATCATTCTGCATATGACTGTTGAAAATTAAACCTGCAATTAAAGTCTATTCTCAGTGTTACATGTGGCTATGGTCCTAGTCACATGAATACCACTTCAGAGACTTTCTGCAGGCTTCTAATGTAAGAACTACCCTAACAAAACCAGAGGCGACCAATTTGCTTATTGTTTTTGCCTTCATGTCAAGAGTTTTTGATAACTTTATTATTAATATAGTGACTTCTTAGCTGCTAGTTTACTGCATGAAGGAATCAGTAGGATTTTCAAGGAATTGGTAATATTTATTATACCTCTTGATATTCTAAGATGAAAGATGCCATAAAAATGAAAGGTATTGTTGCTATCATTCTCTAACTTAAGAACATTTGAGTCCTTCATGCTTTAACTGACTTATATGTGAATTCTAAGTTTTTTGTCATTTAGCAATTATGCTATGAAAATTAAAGGCTTGGAACTAATTTTTTCATTAGCATAAGTGTTTTGATATGAATATTTTGCCAATACACTTAAGCTTAATACAAGAAATTAGAACCTAGGAATTATTAAGCCATTCTGTCTATCCATACTTTGTGTAATTTAAAACAGAGTTTGCTTGACATGTAATTGCTTCTTGTTACTATTATATGAGTTTAAAGGAAGGTCATGAATAGTTCTGGGCTATTACTGTTCTAGTTATCAAAATCTTTTGGGAAGTGGATGGATGTATTCTTTAGGTGTCAAAAAAATATAAATAAAACAAACAAACAAAAACCCCACAAATAAAACAAAACCAAACCCAAACAAAAACCCCAAGCCAAAATTAAAACCAAACAAACATAACAAAAAACAAACCACAAAATCAAAAGTAAAATAAGTGAAATCTAGACATGAACTAACCCAAAAGTACACTGAAAAACTCAATTGCCTTGACTTGTGTGTTTCTGAATAACGTCAATAAGGTTGAATAACTTAGTGCTCTTGAAGTACTTAAAGAGAATTTTGGAGTAGGTTTTCATCCTCACCTCCACCATGTCTGGAATTAGCAAGGGAAGTTCATTCTGTGGCCTTGACAATGTTTGGGATAGGCAGCTGTGCTCTTTAAGGTCTTATAATTTGCTAAGATGACAGAGTCATAGCAGTAACAGTTTTGCTGTTTATATGAATAAAAGCCCAGTCAAAAATTTTTAACAAGGTGTTGGTCATCCATGTTGTCTGAACCAATATACATGCATTTCAAGATTGATTTTACTAACTTCAAAAATATCTTAGTAGATTTCTATTAGAAACATTTATAGCAAAACATGAGTCTTAAATTCCAGGTGAACTGGACCTTTAGAGACCCTCTTTATCTCAGATGTTAAAGTATGCCAGACTGCCACTTCATGTACAAGAATTGAAAGTTTTAGACATAAGTTAAGCCCTCTCACTCTGTAGGGGAGGTTTCAGGGTATTTCAAAAACCAAAAAATGTCTTTTACGGAGAGATTTGAGAATTACTGAAGGTTTGGGATTGAAGAGACTTTAAAGGTTATCTAGTTCCAACATCTCAGCCATGGGCAGAGACAGCTTTCACTAGACCAGAGTTATTCAGAGCTCCAACCAGTATGGCCTTGAATGCTTCCAGGAATGGGCCACCCACAGCTTCTCTGGGCAACCTGTTTCAGTGTCTCGCCACCTTCACAGTAAAGTACATCTTTCTAATCTCTAATCTAAACCTGCCCTCTTTCAGTTTGAATCCATTGTTCCCTGTCCTGTCCCTACATGCTCTTATAAATAACATCTATAAATAGCATCTTTGTTGTAGACTCTGAATCTTATTCATCTTATTAAAGAGAGGTCAGGAAGTAATCTAATGCACCTTTTAAAGTCACCTAAAGAAAGAATTTAATTTATTAAAGATTTCCATAAAGTGAAAGCAGATCAAGGGCCACTTCTCATAAGCTGAATGCATACTGCAATTAATGATCATAGTATCATTGGGTGCATCCTCTTCATCCTTGAAGACTTTCAATTGAATGTAAGAAAACCCAGTGTGATGCAGAATAAAAGTTTCTGTAAACTGTATTGCGTGCAAGGTCAGTTGATACTCGAAGTCCATTTTAATTATTAAAAGCTATTAATAAGTAATTAGCATTACTTGTTACATGGCCGCTGCTGAGGAATAATCCCTAGGACTATACTTGCTAATTGTTTCTGTAATTATCCATTAAGCAGACCTCATAGTTTCTGTGCTTTCAAATCTGACAGGTTGTCAAGCCTTAAAAACTATGTCATATTTAAATATTTTTTAAATCCATTTTAGAAACATAGTGGTTTATTGCTATTAATAAAACCCAAAACACCTTAGTGGTGTTTTATATGATATTGACCAAATAATTTTATCTGAAGAATTTGCTTGGTTTCTTTGTATTAGTCACTGATAACATAAGAGGAGACAGGTGTTTCACAGATGTGAAGGAATAAAGGCTCATTAATAATTAAGATGTTCAGTTTCATTATTACATAAACTACATCGATATGTACCTCAGAAGGAATTTTTTCTACCACATGGGACTGTAGAGAAACAAGATGTTAAAAACAATTTTTTTCCCCTGTTATATTTTGCATATGCAAATTCTAACTGCAGACCTCTGTGTGATTCTGCGTTTTCTTTCATTTATGTTTATTTTCTTTTAACAGAAGTTGCTGAAATTTCTGGCTACTTTGATCATGTAATTTTGACAAGTAGCTGTTGTTTGTTCCCCCACTCCTCCAGGCCCACATTCTCTGCTGTCATATGTCACTACTGGTTGTGTCAATCACGCATCGCCACAACAAGTGCTGTTAGAGAAGAGCACACAGTGATAGTTAAAATATCTAACTAATTTAAAAACATATGTTATTACACTATAACACTAAAGCCCACATAATTGTTGTGGCATTATAGATGTGTTTAAGACCAGCATGTGCTTTCTAATCAAATTACATATATAATTGAGATTTACAAAAATTACATATATTCTGAAACTTTTTGCTGTATCTATTCCTTTTTCAATAGGTTTTGAAATTAGAATGTGGTGATTTTCTAAAGCTCAGAAGTTTTCAGTAATGTCTGGTGGATGGAAAACAAATAAGAAGAAAACTAATATTCAAGAAAGACAAAAAGAGGAAAGTGGAGGACATTGTGCTCACAAAGAAAATGCAGTCGTGATTGTTTTGTATTATGTTGCTGCAAAAAAAGTTCCAATAAGATTAGAAATTTTAGATGAAGAAAGAAATGTGCCGGTCTTACCCCATATTGAGAAAAACTTGTTGTCCATTTCATTTGCAAACTGGATGTACTGGTTTTGGCTGGGATAGAGTTAATTTTCTTCAGAGTATCTGGTACAGGACTCTGTTTTGGATTTGTGAAAACAGAGTTGATGACAGAGGGATGTTTTAGGTATTGCTGAGCAGTGTTTACAGAGAGCCAATGCCTTTTCTGCTCCTTGCTCCACACGAGCAGCAGGTAGGCTGAGGGGGCACAGGAAGCTGACGGGGGACACAGCCAGGAGAGACAGACAGAGCCCAGCTGACCAGAGGGATATTCCAGACTACATGGTGTCATGTGCAGCATATAAAGCTGGGGGAGGAAGAGGAAGGTAGGAAGGGGAGTGATGGCACTTTTTATTCCCAAGTTATTACTACACATGATGGAGGCCTGCTTTCCTGGAGATGGCTGAACACCTGTTAGCCCATGGGAAGTGTTGAATGAACTCCATGTTTTGCTTTGCTTGCATGTGCTGCTTTTGCTTTCCCTATTAAACTGTCTTTATGTCTACCCACAAGTTTTCTTTTACTCTTCTGATTCTCTCCCCCATCCCAACATGGAGAAGTGAGTGAGTAGCTGCATGGACCTGAGTTTCTGGTTGGGGTTAAACCACAACCCTGGCAAATCTATATGACTGCTGACAAAATCCTAATATTGGCACTAGAAACGCATATTACATTGATTTGCTGTAAAGCACAGCAAGGTAACTCTAAACTTTTGAGTAGTCTCTGCAGTATATTTTCTTGTTTTGGTGAATGGAACGTATACAGCGGCTGTTGTAGTACATCACTAGAATTAGTTCCTTGGGATTAGCATAATGCTATTCTATGAATCCTGCTTTCCATTTTACGGCTTCTGTGTGGCTGTTTGTTTATAGAAAATCCTATCAATCACCTGGATTCATTAGAAGTCTGCCTGAACAGCACAGTTCTGTATAATTTTCTTTACCATTATTTTTAAAACTGTGTATGGGAAAACAGAGTCTATGCAATTTTTTATTCAGGATAACATCGTCCTTTGAGAGGTAGACTAGATTTACATCAAGGCTGATTACACCAAGATGGGATCTAACTGCTAAAAAACATATGTAAAAATATCCACAGCTTCCATTGAAGAGGATCATTTTGATATAGGAAAGTTGTTTAGTCTGGAATAGCAGGGAAAAGGTTTTGCTAATGCTGTTCCAGAATAATGATATTCAGGCACTGCCTAACAAACCCATTTCAACATAAATGTTTGGAAACTCTAGAGAAACCTACTTCTGTAGATACAGATTTAAAAACAGCTTTGATACTTTTTCCCGGTAAAGTCAAGTGTACTGTGGGGAAAACTTTCCATTTCTTTACCTTCTTTCTTTCCTCTGCTCCTCACCCAACTGATATTAGGATGCAATTAGCTGAAGAAACCTTCTATATGCAACATTATATAAATCCTTTAGCTACTTGCATTGAAAGTTACATGTCTATAGGAATCATCTAATGTAAGAGAGTCTTTAAATACTGAATAACTATTAAATACTGAATTAACTATTTTCACATTGAATCAAGGAAAGATGTTGTTCTTATGACTTTGTGGGGGAATTATTCCAAGTTTTTTTTTTTTGGGGGGGGGTTTGGGGGAGGGGGAGGTTGGTGATTTTTTTTGTTTGTTTGTTTGTTTTTGGTTGGTTTTTTTTGTTTGTTTGTTTTTTTAATTGTGTTAGCGCGTGAAGCTGTTCACTGTATCCAATAGAAAAAAAAACTGTGAAAAGGGACCAAAATGACATTTTAAGTTCTTCATTGGATCGTGGACTGATTCCTTGGAATAATTTTTCTCAAAACTTTTTAATTTTGGCAGCTCATTATGCTGCTTACCATTAGCTGTTTACCTTAGTGTAATAGTTACTTGTCTATATATCTTCCAAACTTTTTCTGTCTTTCTCACTTTACTTTCATCCTTTCAACCTTTGGATGTGTATTTAGTCACGTTCTCCTACATATTATTAAAAAAAAAGACACTAAAGATAAATAGCATGTATTCCTTCTGTATGGTGCAAATATTTAAATCCTTTGACATAACTAAAGGCTTTATAAAATCTCAACTCCATGGACAAAATTCAGTACATTTCCCCTCACTCAAAAGCAACTCCAAAACATATTTGAAGTATTCTTTTTAGTAGAAATGAAAATTAAAAGAGGGTAATTAACCATGTGAATTGACCTCAGAGGATCAATATGAAGGTAAGAATTGCATATTGTAAATTCTCTTTTTTTTCCTCTAAGATTTAGTGGAGAAAGAACTGTCTGTCATTATGGAGTTTTAATGGAAAAGCTAAGTTTCTTCTTTTTTTGTGTGTTTTAGTCAGCTTAATATATTTTAGTGTGTTTATTTTTTTTCATGGATTTAATGAAACCTTACTTTAGATAAGTTAACATGTCAAAGTTCTTTTATACTGGATGTTTTTGGCTCATCCTATATTTAACCTATAAATGGAAAAACAATTACACAAATGGGTCTATTCAAAACAGGGGTAACACCTACTGAAAAGTAAGTTGCTTAAAATGCTTCAATGGATGAAATATACTATACACTGCTATTTGCCCCAGTATTTCAGTGGCTTTTAGGTCATTCTGTGCATATTCTGTGAGCTATATACTGAGACATCTTTTGGAGTAATTTAGAGGAAAGACATGATGTTAGATATAATACATAGTGCTTAGTTTTCTTCATCCTTGAGTATGCTGTCCCAGTTTCTTTGCCTTTCTTATAATTCATTACTCATATTGAGATAACATCTCTGAGGCATAGGTGCCCTTCTATGTGTTGTGCAAAAATAGGAAAAAGAAGTTTCCTGCCTTGAGGAGCAAGAGGAGCTGCCTTGATTTTATTATTCAGAAAGTACTGAAGGGAAGTCTGAGTAAGCAATGATGAAAGGGTTTAACCCTTTCTGACCATTTTCTGAGTGATCACAGTTCAGGGTCAAGCTGTCTCTGTGCCTCAGCACATAAATAGTTCAAGCTGAAATCTTTACACCTTAAGCTTATTTTCCAAACTGTATAATCAAAGCCAACCCAGTAGAACTGAAGGAAAATACACACTGGAACTTAAGACTCAAGGTCGTTCTTAATTATAATTACGTCATGGAGCAGTGCAAATAGTATTGGATGGAGCTGTGACCACAACAGGAGAGCAGCAGCAACACTTCTACCAGAATCTCAGCAGAATACATGGTTTCTTTCAACCCCTCAAATATATACTTTAGGGTAGAATTTGTGATCTACAGGTTTCAAACATTTTCCATATTCACTGCATTAATCTTCTTACCTTGCATGCAAGAAGAGCAGCAAAAAAGGCCTGTGATAATAAAACCTATTTGAAATTTCATCAGTAACTCCTGCTATGATTTGTTGAATTTCTATCAATCAAACGTATATAAATTTAGGGGAAATTTATTAAAATTTTAAATAGCTCAATGATATTGTTTCTTGCTCCTTGATTCATAAAACTGTCCACCCGGGTCAAGTATCTAGTCAACACATTATTGCAAATATAACTGAAATTTCTTTATTGTTTTGAAAAGTTTTATTTTACTTTGGATAAAGTAAATGCAGAGAGAAAAAATAGCATTCTGTAATACCAGTTACACACTGATTTTGAATTTGATGCACAGGAAAAAAAGTTTATATTAATTATTGCAGCTTCTCCTTTCTTTTCTCCTTTCCCTTCCCTTTCCCATTTGTTCTGCAAACTCATTCCTTCTTTATCATTTTTTGAACGTAGGTATTGCTGGTGAATTTTAGCTCTATTCCCCATTTTATTGATTGTAAAGAAATGTTCAAATGGCCAGTCAGCTACCAAACAATCAAAGTATCTGACTATAATTTGCTGGTAGAATAAATTATAAATTATATGAGCTTTAAAATCCTGGACAGGTGCTAAATGCTACAAAAGGTGAAAGAAAATTAGTGTGAAAATACAAATTCTATTCATGTTTGGAGAAAATATCCCTTTGAAATGAGGGTGAGTAAAAGATTGTGAAGTGAGATGACTATAGTTTCTGCTGGTTCACTGTTCTGCCAAGGCACATGCACTTAAATTGGGACTTTATTTATTCATCTGGCAAAAAGTATTCATTTGGCAAAAAGTATTTTGCAGGTCATCATATGTTCTTTCCTTCTTTCTACCTAGCGCATGTCTGTTATTGCCATTGTGACCCACCAGAGCAGGTGTCTGGCTTTGTTTGGACCTCACCGCCTTATCTACTCTCAGAGTTAAAAGTTCAATGAAGAAGGCAGTCACTTTGCTGTGACCACAAGGTTGCCACTGCTGTGAGGGCAATGTTCTTTCCCTGAAACACCAGACAAAGAGTGTTTCACCTGCCACAGGGTGGCCCTAGTGACTGGTGTGACTGGCTTCCCTCATTCGGTTCCTGTGTGGAAACGGCTACCTTCCTAACTGGGCTTGAGAAACTGTATCAGCTCTAAGGACTTGCATTCATCTTTCTTAAACTTTGATGTATACCATCGTCTTGATGAGCAACTACCAGTCTTTGTTGGAGAGATTGAGTGGGATTGTTCAGCCTGGATTACAGAGGACACCTTAAGGCTTTCAGTGTATAAAAGGGGCTTATAAAACATATGGAGAAAGGCTTTTCTTTTTCTTTTTTTTTTTTACCAGGATCTCTAGTGATAGAATGAGGGGCAACAGTTACAAACTGAAGACAGCAAATTTAGTTTGGATGCAAGGAAGAACTTTTTTTTTTTTTTTTTTTTTTTTTTTTTTTTTAATGAGAAGAGTAGTGAGACCAGAGAAGCTGTAGATGCTCCATCCCTGGAGGTGTTCAAGGTCAGGCTGGATGAGGCTTTGAATAACCCGGTTTAGAAAAGGACATCCCTGTCCATGTCTGGAGGTTTGCACTAGGTGATCTTCATAGATTTCTTCTAATCCAAACAATTCTGTGATTCTATCACAAGTCTTCTAGCTTGCCATAGGCTTCAATCATGGACCATGATTCAACCATTCAATCTTTCAACCAGCTTACAGTTTTCTTCAGTCATCTAATAATTATATACCTTTATAGTGGAGTTTCTTATATTTGTAAAAGTAAAAGATAGTAATTTTTCTCTTTCTTATTGTCTTGTCATGCCAACATGTATTTAATCTACTAAGCACCAGTTCTGACTCAATGAGACCTGTGCATAATGCTTATTTGAAGGTACTCTGCAGCAAGTGCTTTGCCTGTACCTTGCATACATTTAAATGACAGTGACTGATGAACTGCAAGCCCTCATTTGATTCTCAGTCTTTCCTATTAATTTCAGTCAGGTACGCACAGATTGACCTCTCCCATGGGTTTGCCCAGCTGAAAGGGCCTTGTGGTTTTCCTGGAGGCAACTTCACTTTCTGTGTATTATCCTATTCTTTTAAAAAGTGCCTATATTTAAATACCTGTGATCATCTTGAGATGAATAAGTAATGCTTGAACAGCTTCCTTCAAGAGTGAAGTAACATTATTTAAACTTGAATGTAATTTACTGGAAGTACATGTATTTACACCAAGGAAACTATTTTATTTCCCCAAAATAATTACCTATTACCATCTATGTGTTTCAAGAAAATCAGAGTCTGAGAAATAAATCTAGCTTTGGATCAAATCAGACACTCCTGAAAATGACATCAGTATAATCTAAGTGAGTTATCCACAGACCAGTTTAAACTGTGAGTGGTTTTCTATTTCTGAACTGCAGGTTTTACGTTATGGCAAGTTATTATACTGTAAGTGCACAGGAGACAGCATGATGTGAGTTCAAAGACTAATCTTGGCAGATGCTCAGAATTGAGATTACTTGTGAATTCAACAGAATATGTGGTTTGCTATGCAATGCTATTGTTCATGAACTGCCTTTCATTTTATTCAAAATATGCATATACATAACTCAAACACAGATTTGAAAATGAAAACATGCCGAAAACTGAACTGTTGCGCCAATTGTAAGCTAACAGATAATGACAAAGAAAAAAGTTGGTTCGTGATGAATGGCAATAGCAGACAAAGCAGTGTATTTATTCTGTGTATAAATTAAACATTTCAAACATTCAATTAATTCTACCGACGTGTCATTATGTCATAATACAGCAGACTTGCAGGTACATGAACTACTGTGCATATTACCATGGTGTAGATAAAGCAGCAGGGGATGTCTTATTGGCTATTGTATTTAATTCATTCTACAGAGAATGCATATAAAATAAATAATAATTAATCCAGATTTTCAGAAAATTTAATTAGCAGTATTCAAAATATTTGTGTATTTTAAATACCATGTCAACACGATGCAGTTTGCACAAAGAAAATTACAAATGCCATTCTAATTTAAAAGAAAAATTTCCTTATACAACTTATACTGATCTAAATGAAAACAATAAATTTAGCTTAAATAAATGAAGTAAAAATGTCTGATACTGTTTTCTAAAATTCTTCTCTAAAGAGCTTAGACCTCAACTACTGAACTGTGTCTCTTGTGCCACATCACGAAAAATGGGTGATGACCTGGTTAGATAGCTTTCCTTTAACTATTTTATGACAACCTTGAAGACAATTAGAAACATCTAACAGGGTTCCATAAGTCTTCTACTTCCTTTTCTCAAAATAACTTAAGATGATTGTAATTACAATCCCTTATGTACTGGTCACATGTTACTACCCAACAATTTTCTGAGTAATTTAGTGGAATATTATTTAAATAATAAACACCACCTGTAACCACTTCTTAGCTCTTGGCTTATAATGTGGAGCCCCTCAAATTTTTGTTGGCCAATGACAACAGCCTGCTGCATTATATTTCATTTTTTAGAGCTTTTAAAATCTGGATTTCAATTTCATTATTTACATATAGTTATTTAAATAAGCTGATATGTATTATTTTAATGGAACAATTTTTTTCTCCTGCTGCCAAAGCAGCCAGACTGGTAAAGAGATAGGATACAAGCAAGTAAATAGTATAAATGAACAGAGAGATGTGGACATTTTTAAAGGACTTGATGCTTTCTTTGCTTACTTTACTTTCTAGTCCGCAATCAAAATAGTTCTGTGAAAGAACAAGAAAACTCACTTTTCAAAGACAATAATGAATTTTAAAGGCAGAGTGAGCTAGAAAAAGCAATATCTTTCATTAGGGTTTTAAAAAAACAGGGAATATTTGGGTTATACATAGCTTCATCAGCCAATCCAGTATAGTTCATGCAGAAAACCAAACAACAAAAAGCCAATACATTTTTTAGTGTGAAAGTTAAGCCAGCTCTGCTATATTACTTTATTCATGTATTAACAAAGGCTGTGGAACTATCCTTGTGAATGTCACAGGATCCCTTCCTTTGTATTGCCACCTCTAGATCAGAGAAATTTATTTTGTCTCAATCTGGAAAATATAAAATAGGGGAGTACGGTTTGCAACCTGAAAAGCAGTGAACAACTAAGCTTTAGCCATCAGAAGTGGCTAAAATATAGATGAACTTGCTCCAGACTGGGAAGAAGCAAAGCAGATGGCAAAGAAAGCAGGGCGCTGAATATTTGAGAGGGAAGGGTTTAGAAACAAGGGCTGAGAAGAAGATGAATTTTTAAAATTTTATTTTTAAAGTAATGCTGAGGTGTTAGAGCATGATCAAAAAAAAGAATGTAAAAGTGAAGAACATTTGTGTTTTACTGATTAGATGGAATAAATTACACAGTCAAAGTAATGATAGAAACCTTATAGCACCATAAGATTTAATGTTTCTGAAAGCTCAATAAAAGAAGTCAAACATTTCTCAAGGACAAATAGGCAGTATTCCAGGTACATGTAAACCACCAAGACAAACTTCACTTTTCCAGAGGCAGATACTGAAGTGAGTTGGTATCTTTTTTTGACTGAGAGGTCCTGGAAAAATCCTATAGTGAACCTTTTTGTCCCATTTTTTCCTTAAAACTTATAAAATGAAAACTTTTAACTCACAGTTGTAGACATTTCTCTGGAATATAAACATCAATTGCTGCCAAAATATTAAAAATTGTAACTTGGATAAAATGGAAAGTAAAACTCGGTGATATATATGACAGTTCTTCCAAGGTCACATTAGTAGTAAAGATATTCAGAGGAATTCTAGAACTCACTCTGCAATAACCTGTATCAGAAACATAAGGATTCAAATGTAACTTCTGAGGAGGCCACTGTGACATGAAAATAGGAATAGGATTGCATTCCTGTTTTTTCACAAGCAGGACATGTGGCTTTCAGCAGAAAACCTAATGTTTTAAGACAACCAAGCCTTTTACAACTCCAATTGATGGTCCCTTTGAAATAGTGAGAAGGAACAAATCCTATTGGCATCTTCACTTTTAAAAATATCTGGGAGTATTCATTTCATCTCTTCAGGCTCTGCATATTTTGCCAAATTTTTGACTTCAGAAGAAAATATCTGGATATGGACTAAATAAGACCTGCAGGATTTGGCATACAATGAAAGCTTAAAGCAATTAAAGTGAAGAATATATTGAGTACAATTTTACTTGAATTTCTGCCAAAAAAAATAAAATTGTGACATTTTCAGATATGTTTTGTTCGGGTCACAGAGTCTGCAAATCTATTTGACAGATTATAGCCCAAGGAGAACTGTAACCAGGTAGGAAATTATGAACAAGCCTTTTCCTTCTGACAGGGGTCATGTATGGTATTTTATAAAACACCAAATCTCAACCATCTTTGTTATTAATATACGCTTTTTTTGTTACCCCTCAACTTGTTCTATCGTTTTTCTGCCCTATGTTGAGGTATATAAAGCTTACAGGTCTCTACGTCCTCTGGTTATCATTTTTTGAGACAATAGATTGAAACAAGCTAAGGATGACTCATTGTCCTCTTTTAAATGCCTAAGGGGAGATGACAGGTCTCTATAGTTTCTGATCCTTCTCCACAGACAATGAAAAACCCTGGAGTGATTAGCTCAAGCATGCATGCCTAGTGGGTGACTAGAAACCAAGGTAGATTAATCCTACCCCTATTTGTTGGCAGTCCCTAGAAGTCTTGACATCCCTATATCTCAGTGAATAGTTTAAGAAAAATGCATTCAATTAACTTCATCTGTCTCTCATTTCTAATCATAAGCAGTCTTTTATATTCTACTCTTAAAAAAAAAAAAAAAAAAGAAGGATCATTTAGAAAGTATTGCTTAGTCTATACGTGCAATGTGACCTTCCGGTGTATAACACTGTTTCAATTAATTGTTATTGGGTATTAATGTCAGCTTGTGCTACTACCTTACTAATTTCCTCAAAAAATCAGGTGTCTATTTCCCCTATTCATTTTCTGACTATAAAGTATTTCTGCAGAATATCCTTTAAAAAGAAAAAATACTAAAGGCAAGTTCAGTTGAAACATAGACAATCTTTCACTGCTTACAGGAGTATGAAAGGTATTTTAGGATATTTTATTTCTCACTGTTCTATTCTGATTTAATTGGTAATATATTCAATTATTTCTCCCAAATTGAGACTGTTTTGCCTGCAATGGTTATCGGTAATTCTCCCTGCTCTTGTCCCGACCCATGAGCCTCCATTCATAATTTTCTCCTCTGTTCAGTTGAGGAGAATGGCTTTGGTGGAAAGATATTATCCAGACAGGGTCAACTCACCACAATATATTACATGCATACATGCATTCATATCTATTTTCTCCCCTCCATGGTTCTTTTTTAATCCCTTTTTGTACCTATTTCTACTTTAAATAATTCCATGCATTGGTTGAGCTCATTTTCATGAAACTGAGCATCTTTCACACTGGTTGGGAATTTGGCCACTTGCTATGTTATTTATTAGAACAATTTTGTTTGATGCCTAGTTCTGATATTGCTCTAGATATTTTCTTGTCCTGACTTTTTTAGTAGACAAATAATTTTCACCACAGTAATAAAATATATTTAGAAAAACTATCAAATTAATGAATCTCCACAACTTAAATTAAGAGGTCAAGTAAGTAGTACTCTTTAGTTTGGCAAAATACATATCAACCTTAAAATTAAATTAGAAAGTGGGAATATTTTGTGCACATGTAACCATTCATGTTATATTACATTGTTTTCATTCATTTTTAAAGGGACACACATTTTGAGGGCCTATTTGACTCTGTTTATGTGCAAATGAAATATTAGTATTGAAGTCCTTTTTATTTTTAGTGGTTTATGTGGTTATTGCTGTCAGCATCAGCCTTATTCCTAAGGGCTGATGCTGTGATATTGTGTTCCATATTTCCTCTGGTGTTTTGATAAATGTTAAGGGAATACTGCAGAGAGAAAGTGCAATTATTGCTCAAGAAGAATAAAGTCCTCAGAAAAAAAAGAAAAAGTGACTATGTAGACAGTCAATGTGTTTATATTGTACTGTAAGTCAGCAGTGTTTCTGGGTCAAAGATCAACTCAGTGACATGCCTGTATAGAATTGCTTGAAAGCCTCTGCATTTCCACTTTGTTTCATTTTGGGCTTTTACCCTTTGAAACATTTGATGGCTAGTCACTTTGATATTTTATTTTCTTTATTTTATTTTATTGTATTTTATGTCATTTAATTTTATTTGTACTTTTATTGACACTTTCAATGGAGGCAGGCAACTTTAATTAAAGCACTTAATGAGTTCTAATCAACTCTGATGAGTAAAAGTAAGACAAAGGTAGGGCTTGAAGGGACATCAGAAACCATTTATTATTCAATCCAACTCTGTATTGAAATAGGATCAGGTGTACTGCTGTTGTCTCTGACACGAGTCACTCTAGATTGTTCTGTAAACCCTGCAATGACAGGGATTCTGCAGTGTCCCTAAGAACATTGCTCCAGTGTTTTACAATACCCATATGGCAGTAAAAATTATATTAGAAAAAGGTCATCAATGAAAAGTGTAGAGAACATGAAAGCTTTTTCAAGGGGCAAAGTAACTTTATATATAGTATAGTGGGCGCTATTAGTTTCAACCATAAACTAAAAAGCAAAAAAAAAACCCCTCAAAATCCCCTCCTCATCACCTTTGTTGAAATGAGATATATAAAGAAATATACAATAAACTGTAACTCTGCAGGAAACGACTTTGCAAGGAAGAGAAGAAAAATATATGTAATTGTATTTTGTTTGACCAGAAATAGTAGTGTCAAGTTCTTAGAACTAATTTTTCATCTGAAATATCATCCTTATAATTGCAGAGTGCCCCTTAAAAACAGAGACACTGATTCAGTGTTGAATCAGAGGAGAAAATATTGCCTATTAAATCACTAGTACTATTTCTTGTACCATCTAGCTTTTGCTTGGAAGCTTTCCACTTGAACTGACCTCAACCTTTCTAAGCAACAAACACCAGTAAAGTAAAGCCAATATAAGTGGAGGTCTTGTGAACATAAATTCACATAAATTAAACCAATTAACTGCAATTAATTATTTGTTAATGATTATCAATTTTGTAATTCATTATCCACAGAAATATTTGGAAATAATTGTTTTAATTAATTCTGTGAATTTGAGGTAAAATTCAAAAATCAATGTAGAACAGCTTTCCTTCTTGCATCTCTTTTTGGCAGGTATAAGACAGTATTGAAGATGACAGATGTCTGACTAGTTGGCCTGGAGATTTGGGACAGATCCAGAAACACTATGGTGGTTTCTAAAATAACCAGGGTTGAAATTTTGTTGCTAAAATAAAGGAGGTCATGCAAACTATCTAAATTATTGTGTCTTCGCAAAAGGTTTGAAAAAATGCTGTGAATTCTAAATATTAAATACTGGAAAGTGGGAATTTGGTGTTGAGGCCAAATCCTATCAAGTTCAAGAGTTGTGTCTGAACTAGAGTTTAGGTCGGCAATTCCCTTGTAAAAGAAGCAGGAAGAGGTCAACTTGTCTCACATCTTCCATTGCCTTGATGTTTTCTCTCCAGTTAAGTTCTACTTAGGCTTCCAGTTTTCTGGAAAAAGCTTTGCCTGCTGATGCCAGTGTTAACTGCCTAGCATTTAAAGAACTCTGTGATTTTAACTATACTGTAATTTCTTCCTGACTAGTAGAGCTCTCTAGCAATCAAATATACTCAGCAGATTTAACTTAGTGGATATCTGACCTATGTAACTTTGACATGCATTAGAGAGAAATTTTAAAAGCACATTTGCAACCCTTTGAATGATGTTCAGACACATAATTTTTAGGAGATAGGAAGCCAAAAGTTGAAACTACCTTCAAATGTCACTCTAGCTGGAGTAAAAGGAATGGTAATGTTTCGTAGGTACTCTACAATTGAAACTGGATGACCTAGAAGTCCTGTCTAAAATTTCATATTGATGGACAGTATTTTTTTTCCCCAGATTCTTACTATTGCATGATGTATATGAGAATAACCACTCTTAGCAATTTTTTTTCTTCTTTTTCTAACATTCATACAGTTGCTTAAATATAAAAATCACCTATTAAAACTGAATATCAGTTAAAATTGTTTGTGGACCTTGAAGTTCTACTCGTTTTGATGAGTTATTAATGATATTTTTATATTTAAAATATTGATTTGAGCTTTTAAAATACTTTATAGGAGATAATGTTTTTTGTATATTAATGTCAAAACTTTTCTAAACTTCAGGATATTGAAAGTAAGTGCTGATACTCAGGAAGACTTTATTTTTTTCTTTAAAAAATGTGTATCAATGTGTGCTTTGAAAGAACATAAATATATAGAGCATTCTTTACTTTCCTTAAAATTGCACAGTTCATATATTTTCAACAGAGATTATAAATAAACATATCATAAATTTGAATGCACTTTAACTTGAAATGTTGTGATATTTAAACACAGATTTCTGATGTATCATGTCTTCAGTTTACATATTAGACATTCTCTGTCATTATGAAACTGGTCTACTGATGTAATAATAAAGTATGGACAAAATTTGCTGTGGGGAGTTAAGGAGATTAAATTTCCCTTTTGAATCAATACAAAGACACTTTTCAGTTTCACAATATTTAGACAAGAATACCAATATCTCTTTGACTACTGTTATGCATTGCAGAGGCCACAGAGGCTGAAAAATATACAAGAAATACCGAGTCAGATTTTCTAGCCTAAAGATTAGTGCCCACACTGAAGCTTTTCAATACAGCACTAGCAGGATTGCTGGACACCCACAAAGCTGTTTGTTTTAAATACAAACAGCAGAGCAAACCTCAGTTCTGCCTTTGCTTTCAATTCTTCCACTGTTATCTCTTCATGTGTGGAAGTTGGTTGTCTGAGATGCTTTAGACTCCAAACCTCAGTTGCTGCAGATACTGCCATGACTTAACCACATGTATTCTCTCCAATAATTTCCTAATTTTGAGTTCTCTGTTTTAGAAGGTGCCTATTCAGCACCTCGTGGATTAAGACAGAATCTGCTCTTCTAGATCTGCTGATCTAGACACACTTAATCTAAGAGAAATAAAATAATCTAAGGGTTATAAAAGAGTGCTCTGTTGCCTTGGGTTTCTCTGTCTGATACAGATTTTTCTAATGTAAATATTGTCCTCTTAGGAATCCTGGCACACATAATTTTTTGTTGCTGTTGTTGCTTATGCTAGAAAGATGGAAGTGATTTTCTAAAACAACATATAGTGTTCATAACATCGAATCAAAATTTACAGTATTTTTTCTTCAGATTTACGTTTTTCTCCTACTGATACAATTATTCTGTTTATTGATAGAACACACTTTAGGAATGAACTGTACTTACCAAGTGTAACAATATGTTTATGAAGTTTCCCCACATTTTTACATATGGCAGTTGTATATGGAAAAAGTTTTCACAAGATCAATATTTTGACACATGACATTTGTCCTCCACTTTTCATCTTACGTAACAATGAATATAATTTTGGCAGTTTTAAACCTAATAAGTGCTGTTTCATATATATTATACATTGATACTAGATTTTATATTGGAAAAGATATAACAGAATTAATTTTCCCTCTGGATATCATATAGAAATAAAGATAATTTCAAATAAATTAGAAAATATGCTATTTTCTTCAATGTCCCAGCATTTCTATCAATACCAATTTTTTTTTTGTTGGACTCTCACAGTCAGCCCTTGAAAATAAAAGTTAGTTTCATAATACCCTCTCTTTGTTAATGAGACACTGTATTTTCAGTTTCCATTTCTATCCTGTCAATTTAGATCTATTTTGTTAAAAATTAATCATAATTTCGTTTATATTGGTCAGTTTAGTTTACCTATTCTAGCCATATTTTAAAGAATTTTTATTTTCTAATTTCAGTTGATGATTTTATCTGTACTTCAAATTATGGATCACTTGGATTATTTCCCCTCAGGATGAACAATTATTACTTGCTACAGAAATCTGGATGCATGGGATTTGTGCCTTCTATGTTCCTTTGGGAGTTTGTTCCTTCCAAATTCTTTTGAAGACTGGATATGTTACAAGGCCTGGAGGAAAGAAGGCCAGCTCAATTAGGTTTCAGGCTTCTTTTCAGTTTGTTTCATTTACTAAGACAGGACAAGATTGTAGAGGCCATACTTTTGTTTCAGAATATCGTAAGAGCATTTGGATTTATACATGCAGTATAAATTACATGTCTTGACTTTTTTTGGGACTATGTAAAAATTAGGTGCATTTACCTTGAGCTGTACCTTAAACTGTGATTTATGCTGCCAAGGTAAAGCACTGGAAGAGTTTTCATGATCAAAGCAGAGCAAACACCTCATAAAGAATCTAGAAAGAGCAATGTAGAAGCAAATCTCTTCCTATCTTACCAGAGAAAATAGATGCATCTCTGAGAATTTTTAGAGAAGATTAATACTGAGCAGGAAGCAGGAGACTGCCAGAATTCAGGGTTTTACAGCTTACAACTCAGGATGGATGGTGGTATGGAAGTGATCCTTTAATCTCTTTTAAACCACTGGGGCCATACAGGCTATATGTCTTCTTATGCATGTGATGTACTCTGGAAATATTTGATCTCTTTGTGGAAGAAGGAAAGGAATAAATTTCTGACGTCTTGATGCCACTTGTCACCAAAACAAAAAAGTACAGAATCGCCTTAGGAGCGGACTCTCTGGGAAGACTAAAGGACATGTATTCTTTGTGTCCACCTTTTTTTTCCTCCACATTTCCACTGAAAGTAGCAGAGCACACATACCTATTTCTCTGTAGAAAAAAATGTAGTACGTTCAGGTACATCATGTACATGTGCTCACACAGTTTTTCCCTCTTGTTTCAGTCTTTACCCTTCCATAAACACTTGTACTCTCATTTGTCTTCAATGAGCTTCGCACTTATTTTTTCTGATTCATCCATATCATGTTCATTTTACCAGAAAAACAAAAGGCAGGGATCTCCATCAAAATGAAGTGGAATATATCTTGTTCAGAGTAATCAGATTGTATAACATGTCATCTCACTGTGACTTGAGTCTGTACTGGCAGCTGTGATCCATTTAGGGCAAGCTAACTTCATTCAGAATTAAAATATCTTTGGCAGTTGGGTTTTGCTTTGGGTTCTTCTCACTTGGAAGGAAGGATTACTTAATCATTCATTCTCCTTCCTGTTTATTAGGTGTTTCACAGGGTAGTTATTCACCAGATCATGAATCTGAGGAGTGTTTAAGTCTCTCCTTTTTGATTTTTCTTTGTGTATGCATTTAGAAAAATACTTTGTCAGCCCACATTATCTTGACCATACTTTTCATCACAAAATTTGTCAGTGTTATAAATGCAGATTTTCTACCTGAGACCTTATATTGTGAAGTACAGTAGGGTTGGTTTTAAGAAAGTTAAGTACTTTTGTTTGTGCTCTTTCTCTGCAACCCTAAAATTTTGGAAAACTAACATTTTAAGAATGTGAGTCATCTGATGAAATATGGATGTCTAATCTAGGATGAAACCAACTGTTCGCTAAAAGTTAATCCTTCTCTCTCAATTGAACATAAAAAGAACTGAAGATGTCAAGTTCAAATGTACATATTTATCATGTAAGCATTCATATTCAGCCAAATGAAATCACAATTATAGAGACTGTCTACATTTAAGAGTGATTTAGATTTTCTACTGTCAAATATCATTTTACTCCCACAGGTATGTGAAATTAGTAGGCGCTTCCCATTTGTAACCCGACAGCATTATTAGTTATTTCTTTACTTAAAAAAAAAAAAAAAAAAAAAAACCAAAAAAGCCCCAAAACCATATATTTATAAGTACCAGAAATTCCAGAAATAAAGGTGGAAACCCCATGTCTTACTTAGTCAAAATCAATTGTTAATCAAGAGAAAAGAAACCAGTCACCTTTCTGCTCTGACACATCCCTTCCTGATTATAATACTGTCCGGTTTCAATGTAATGCCAAGAGAATTTTAAAACAGAAGCAAGCTGAAAATGAAGAAAAAGAAGTAGTTTTTCATCTAGCATGTATTTAAACTGTCAGGTTTATTATCACAAAATGCTGTGAAGGCCAAAATTATAAATGGGTTCAAATACATAAAATTAAACAAAGCAAAGCTTAGACACATTCAGAAATCTGAAGTTGATTAAAGGCTATGAGACACAGTGAGGTGGATGTTGTGCTAATGATGTGGGCAGTTGAAGCTCTGAAATCCTGGAGCTGTAATTTGTTAAAAGTTGGGAGGACTATCAATTATATTTGCTTTTAAAAAATATTTACTCAACCATTGTTCTACTCAATTTGTATGGAGAGTGTTTCTTTTGAGAATATTATCAAGCTTAGAGTTCTCCAAATGAGGAGACATTAGGACCATGTAAATTCAGGTTTAATAAAAGGGAAGAAAAAGAAAAAGAGATCAAGGTGAGGACAGAAATTCAAAAATCATCAGGGACTACATGCAAAGCACTCTGGTAGTCCAAGTGCTATTGAAAAGGATTTAAAAAACAATGCAATCAACATGCAAAGTCAACACATGGTCATAGAGGGAAAACCATGGAATACTCTGAATCATGGAACATCCTCAACTGAAAAGGACCCACCAGAATCATTGTGGTGCAGCTCCTGATGTCCTACCAAACTAATCTGATATTCTTGTATGATAAGGCACCTGTCTAGCAGATGAAGGAAAGGTAGTGGATGTAGTTTTTCTGGATTTTTATAAGACTTTTGATACCATTTCTCACAGAAACCTTCTGAACAAGTTGTCCTACACTGAGATAGAGAAGTGCATGGTCTGTTGGGTGAAGAGCTGTGTGAGTGACAGGGCTCAGAGTGTTGTAGCAAATAAGATTGCATCTAGCTGGAGACCAGCAGTGTTTCCTAGGGCTTAGTTCTAGTGCCAGTCCTGTTCAATACATTTATCAATTATCTGCACGGAGTTGGAATGCACTGTTAGCAAGTTTGCTGCTGATACCAAACTGGGAGGTGCTGTTATCACTTGTGATGGACAGGAGGCCTTGTAGAAGGATGTGGATAGATTGGATCACTGGGCAATCGTCAGAAGGATGAAATCTAAGAAGCCAAAATGCTGGATTCTGAACCTAGGATGGAGTAATGCTAGGCACAAATATGAGTCAGAAGTGCAGATGGTAAGCATCCCAAGAAAGGGATCTGAGGGTGCTGAATGATATCACGTTAAATATGAACCAGCAATGTGTCCTGGCAGTTAAGAGAGCAAATCACAACCTGGGGCATACCAAACACAGCATCACTAGGCAATCAGGAGACAGAATTACCTCACTGTATTCAGCAAGATGTGGCCTCATTTGGAGTGCTGTATGCTTTTCTGGTCCCCAGAATTTAAGAAGAATATGGAGGTCCTTGAGTGTGTCTATGAGAAGGCACCAAACCTGGTGAAAGGGCTGGCAGAAACGTCCTATGAGGAGTGACTAAAGATTTTGGGGTTTTCATGTTTGGAGAAAAGGAGGCTGAGGGGTGACCACATTGCTCTCTACAGCTTCCTGAGGAAGTGAAATGGAGAGGGAGGTCCTAATCTCTTCTCCCAGGTATCCATAGACTGGACATTTGGAATGGCTGAAAGCTGCATCGGGGAAGACAGTGTAATTTTATGTTGTCATAGTTCTGTCATTCCAAACCGAACTTTGTAAATTAATCTTAAAGCTAAAATGAATATGTGGGTCTAAGTGGTCTACTCATCCCATATGCTTTGTCTGTCTTAGCTTTCTCCTCTCCAATTTTTTATGAGCATTGTCATGACTGAGATAAAAATTGGCAAAGCAGGAAGGCATCTATGCATTTATGTAATGCTGTATAGATTTCTTATGGAAGCCTAGTTTACCACCTTCATAGAAACGTGTAGCAGTGTTATTGACAAGAGTATTTAAATAATTTTTTTTCTTACATTTTGTCAAAAAATATTCCCCTTTCTAAGGGTTGGAGGTCTTAATTGTGGGTTGTCAAGTCCTACTGGAGAAGGAAGTTGAGCAAACATAATTTTCCACAAGGGTAATGAGATATGATTAACAAAGTTAAAAAGCTGCCACTAGGAAGCCAAAGGAAAAACTAGAAAAATTGATTTAATGTCTGTGTTCCTACCTGCTGTTGACTGGGTTAGACTCTGGTCTTGTAATTAACTTTGGTAACATAATTTAATTATAGAAGTTCATTCTTTCAGATAGCACCATCCTTGGAGCAACATACTAATACATCATCAGCTGTTGATGATCACTAATGATGAATCACACTAATATATCATTAGCTCTGTCACGCAGGTGGCTTTGCAGATTGATTTCATCAGAGAGGTGACCCGTGCTGCTGATGTATTACTTAACAGACAATTTTGGTAAAAAGAGGTCTTACATAATTTTAAATTCAAATGTTACTTAATTTATCTAAAGCTTAATTAGTATACCTTCAAATAATATAACCAACTAACCAAAATAAGTGTTCTCCAGGAAAATGTGGACAAATATAATGAACCAGGATTACTCTGTATAGTTAAGATTAACAACTATCTTAAACTACACAAGCTATAACTGTGAAAGAAATGAAATGCAAAGTTTCTTAAAAGTATTGTGCCACTTTTTAAAAAAAGTGTTAGAACCATAGTGCCAAATGGCCTTAGTTAGAACTACAAAAGAAGGTAAAGCTCTAATACAAATAAAAAAAAAATTGCAGTGAAATAGAACACTTACCACTACAATTTCCTTTATATTTTTAAACTGTGATTTGTAGAGGAAATTTTAGAAAAGCAAAGAAAATTACTTGTTGTCTGAAAGTTTTTTCCTCATGCTTTCTATATATCTCATGGAAGAAAGAAATTTTAAAGTTTGGAGAAAGATTACTTACTTAATAGAATTGGGTTTTTTTAGCCTGTCTTTCCATACACCTGTCCTTTGATCTTCATCAAGAGGGACTCATTAACTTTCATCTCACCAGTAGAAATACATATTTTCCAGACGTGTTAGTTTTTCTGAACTCCATTATCATGGTACAAAGCGTCCACGATACCTCTACATTATAAGTGTTGTGTGCAGTTCTGGTCATCCCCTCTTCAAAGAGATGACCAAAAAAAAGGGATAAGAGAAGAAGGTCAACTTTATGATAACTTCTGTACAGGGAGAGTGTTAAGAGGCTTAACCTCACTTCTAAGGACATATAGAATGGAAGGAATGTTTGAAAAGCTGATAATAAAATTATCTAACACTTTTCCCCAAAAAAGAGATGAGATTTTCAAGAACTACATTTAAAACAACAATAAAAAATTATACTTTTCCTTACAACACAGTTCAGTCATATCCTTCTATGATAAATTCACCCACCTAGAACTGGAACTGAATACCACAGAATGCTGTGGAGACCCCAAACTCCAAACCATAGAGGAATTAACAAAAACTTAGACAAACTGAAACAGAATTCAGGTTTTGGCTCCAGAAGTCTCCAATCTATTTTCTATTATCAATTATTCTACCCGTACATATCTTCTTTCTTTAAGTATCTTCTGTATTAAGGTTACTAGACTGAGACTACTGGACTTTTAATCAGACCTAGTAGCAACATTCTCAAATAACACAAGATTTTCAGCAGTGCTGCCTTTGCCTTATACAGACACTTCTGGAATAAAACAACAAGGGCCTGAGATCAAGTCTGACATCAATTCTGTTTTTCCTAGTTCCATTCATAAATACTGGGACACAAACTGTCAGAAGTTGAGCTCAACATTTGTCTCTGCTTTGTCATTAATTCTGTATTACTTATTTGACATGATTTCTGTCCATTAGTTGTTTGCCTGCTGTAGTAATTATTTACATTTCTTTCACAAACATCATAGATTATTTACAATATTTTATTTTCTCTATAAGCTTCATATGGAACAAAAAGTTCTACTATTATAATAGAAAAGCTAAAAAAAAAAGATGTCATGGAATTCCTTTTTCATCTTTTAGCTTCTCAAACAAGACACTCTCACTCTGCTTCTTCCAGCTCTCATGATCTCACACAGAATGCACTTCCACAGAGAGAGTCAGAGTCACTACTACAATCCCATGTGCAGATTATGACCTGCATGACACAAATTCAGCCATTTTCATTGACCTAGTGTCTTTCCTGAAGTGTCTGTTTTCTACTGAGAAAAAATTAAGGTCTCTTTCCTCCACTCTGCCCTCTCCCTTACTAAACTGAGTACCTCCCCTGAACTACAAGAGTTTATATGAGCATAAAAATGAATAGTGTTATTTACAGTCACTCTTTCAGGAAGAACCAAACCTGAGAAAGAAATACTGCAGAAGGAGCAGTTGGGGGGCTAAAATTTAATGGTGTTAGTTTTGTTGTTGTTTGTCTCTTTCCTCAGCAATTTAATGTAGTTATCCTGCTTTCTTATAATGCTATAAAAAAGAATATGTTAATGGATTAACTTTTCTGTGTACAAATCATATTATCTTTCAGTAGTGGGATGTGTCATCATTCTCTGCAATGGTATTATTCCAAAACTTTTGCTTTTGATCCATTAATTCCAATATAAGGGGGAGAATCATGTCTCTATCTCAGAGAAGACATTTATTTCCAAATATAGTATCTGTGAGAGAATCAACTGGTGGCCAAAATACATATCATATCTAACCATCCGAATTAGTCTTCCTGTAAAGTTTCAGTTCTTGGTAGAGTAAGAGTTTGAAACAGCTCATATGTAATCCATTAGGCATTTAAAAGTCTTAATATATGAAAATTAAAGCTGATTATAATAATATCTGACAGGAAAATACCTGAATTGTGATCACTGATAGCAGATTAAAGGAATCTGACTTTTTTAGCTTCAGCTGACACATAATTTAAGGCAAATAAATAGAATCCACATCTGATGCATAAAAGTGCACTGATAAAGAAGCTGTGGCAGCAGAGAAAGAAAAACACATCACTGGCCTTATCTCACCTGTACCTCCTGAAGTTTGACTTAATTGGGCTTAATTAGTTCAACCTAATTATGTGTGTTTCTTTTGCACTGAACGACAAGTATTTATTCCAGGAAGCCATTACTTCTGCCTGAAGACAAGTAGTATAATTAATTCTTTGAAAACTGGAATATCTGTTAATATGAAAAGAACTAGGCTACCAGTCTAGACAAGCAAACTATTTTTTTTTTCTTTGCTAAAATTAGGTAAAATAGATCACACTGTTTGGTGTTAATCTGTTGCACACTCTTGGCAACTAACTGAAGGGATCTAAAGACAGATGTGTGCATGAGTGTTAAGTGCCAAAACCAGGGATCCTGTCAATACAGGAAGTATAACTGAATGAGGAGATATCTTGCTAAACATGTATTTTTTTGGAGTGAACTTGATAGCTCTTCAGGATTACAAAAGATTCATTGATCAGAGGTTGGTTTTTAAGGCCCCAAACGGGAACTTAGAGCTCTAGTTTACATGCAAGCACCTGTACATAGACATCTCCTTTAAGCTGTCTGCAATCAAAATTAACTCTTATACATGGGGCCAATTCAGCTGCTGAAATACAGACACCTTCTACTATTGAAGACATCACAAGGTGTCCTCCACATTGGTCTGTCATACACAGAGCAGGACCTAAAGGAGGTCCTTGGCCTTCTGGAACAACAGCTGGATATTAAGTGAGAATAACAGATTATTATATGTCAAAAAAATCAGTAAAAATCACGAGAAGGATGTCTTTACTATCACCTGTTTCTGACTTTTTGGTGTGCAATATCTGTGAGAGATGCAGATTCTGTTTTCATGAGCTCTAACTAGTGCATGCTAACTCTGGCTGTAAAGCAAACTGCAGACTGACATATTTTCTAAAACCAAAAAAATTTAATCATGTATTTACCTCCCACTTTTTCTATTACATCTCTCTTTCCTGCTGAATGTGCATTCTGAATGAAAGATATAAATACAAAATGAACAGCATGAAAATGAAATTAAATTCTTCCTGGATATTTGATAGACTAAAAAAGTAGAAAATTCAGATGTTAAAATTAAGCCTTGCTGAGTCTTAAGAACAGCTTTCCAAACATTTTAAACTGGAATGCTTTGGTAGGATTATAGGTCAGGGAACACTTCCTGACTGGACATCAGTATCCAGCTCTACTATACGACTTCAGCTAAACTAAATAAAATAAGAAGGGATGTTGCAGAGCAATTTGGAAGAATCTCAAGGAGTATTGCCCATGAGACGAACCCACATGTTTTAAAAACTCTTACCTTTTACTGAACATCTATCAAAGTTCCTCTTTTGTCAGGGAGCTGACTTCTTTTCAGTAAAAGAAAATTAAGTTCTTTGTCCTTTTTTTTCCCTTCATCTTGTAGAAGATTTTATGGTTTTATCTCATAAAGATAAAAAGATTAGAAGCCTTCATGCTTGAAAGTAAATTTCATTGAAACTCAGCAGACAATTTTTGGGTATCTCCTTGCCATCCTGAAGCATAATCTCAAAGATTTTCTGATGAAGTCTAATATCCTGTTTGGCACAAGAAACAAGCAATGATTGAAAATTTATTTATAAGACCTTTACTACTACAATATACCGCAAAGTCAATAAAGGGTACAAAATAGGGTTAGGCATCTATGTGCTAACTTTATCAGGAAGGCCAAAATATATTTAAAAGTCTTTGTAAGGTAGATAGTTCTCCTTGCAGAAAGACTTAGAGGGTTACAGAGAAGAAAAAAGTCTGTGACTCTCAATGAATTTGATGAAGAAGAGATCTGTCTGTCATACCCTGCTGATAAATGACATATGCCCACAGACAGTCTCTTTATCCCTTCTGGTTTATTCACAAGAAGACTACAAGATATCCTGTTTTGGGGTTTTTTAAAGAAGGCTTTCTGCATCACTGGATGTCAGAGAATGAAAGTGATGTTTTTGCAACTGTAGTAAAGGTAAAAAATATGCTTCTCTGCCTTTCTATGTCTTGGTCTGTATCCCCAAACAATTGTTTTAAACTATAGGTAGAAATGGGAAGTTAAACATCTTGTGCTGGGTATTTCAAAGGAGGCACATCTTCAAAAGTATCTGGAAACATAAAATCATAGAATCATTTAGGTTGGGGGATTAGACCACTAAAATCATTCAGTCCAACAATTAACCTATCACTGCCAAAGTCCAAATCTAATAAGAAGGTTCTATCTGAGAACTTTATCTCTTCACCATGGTGTGTCATCCTCATAATCTAGCAATGAACAGACTTTTGTGCTTTAGAATCCTTAAAAGGATATCTTATATAGCAGGAGGTTATCAGCAGAATCCTGACAAATTTTAGACACCTACACTGAAGAAATCTGTATCAGAACAAGGTCTAGAGTGCTTTTAAAGACAAAAGCATTTGCATTGCAGAGTAAATTTCATTCCAACATTCCCTTAATGACTGGCTAAATAAATAAAAAAAATGTCCCCTCTGCCCAGTTGAGTGTGTAGCTGCATACTAACATACCTAAGTCTTAGTGTGCTGGTATGGCTTGTGCACACTACTTTCCCTTCCTATGGAAAGCACATGGTTTCATGGGTTTTTTAATTTGTTTTACCTTTTTTTTTTTTTTTTTTTTGGGGGGGTGGTTGTTTTCTTCCTTTGCTTGTTTGTTTTGGTTGTTTTGGTTGTTTATTTGTTTTTCTTTGATGGAAATCCTTTAAGATATAACCACATCTGAAGACAGTATTCACATCTTGGTGTTCTTCTGATTATGGAATATATCTCTGATTAGACGTCTGTTCTAATTACATTATGAGAATAGCAGTCCTTGAGGAGCATCCAACAACTGAAGATGCCACAGAGTTAAAGTGACTAAATTATCAATATTTTAATTAAATCTTAATGAGAAGGATTGTGTAATTTTTGGATGTAAAGCTTAGAGTAACTCTTAAAGTCACTTGAAACAAATAACCCCTTTAACAAATAGATGCTTTTTCTCTGAATAGAGCTAATTTTTTAGTGTAGTCCAACATGAAATATTCATCAGTTGGAGAATTTTGCTTATGCTGGACCTAGGCTCTGTGGCAACCTCCTGTAGCTGTTGACTTTTTCCCTAATATTGATTAAAAAGATGATTAAATATATTTTCAGCGAAGGGAAATTAAAAGAGCCTAGACATTACATTTTTTTAAATCAAAACTAATCATGCAATGCATTTCAATTACAAATACAACAAATTTTCCAAACTTTAAGCTTCACTAGGAAGGATGAGGGTACATGGGTTCTTAAGGGATTTTTGTTTGTTTTGTTGTTTTATTCTATTTGATTTAACTGAGTATGGGACCCCATGCTTCTGAATGTATTTCTAATGTGATTAATTTTTTTACTTGAATGCTTACCAAATTGATCAATGGAGATACCAAATATTTATATGTTTATTTCCCTGATTATTTGTTCCAATGGCAAAAAATTATTCAGATAGAGCTGGAAATACAAGGTATTACTGAAATTACTATGGTGGTTTTTTTAGGTTTTTTTTTAGGATTACTGACACAACTTTTAGAGCTACTATGACTGCATCAGTAATGCACACAGGAATAATTGTTAACTGTCAAGAACATAATGTATTTCTAATCATATTCCATCAATGACATGTGTTTTACGTTGTTAAATCATTTTGGCTGAAAAACAGAGACTCAGAATGGAATATAAAAGCCCATTCTTTCAGTTCTTTGCATTATTCATAAATGCAGTACCTTGTCAGCACTTAGACAGTAATCAAAACATAAATGTTGTACGAATATTTTGTGTTCAAACTGCATGTAGGATGTTCCTAAGTTACACAATACATTGCATTGTCTTTTTTATAGTCAGTATAAAATTTTAACTATGTGTGTTGTAAGTTCTGCAAAAGCAAGGCTGTCTACTGTTTCCTTTTTGTTCACTGTTTCAAAAGAATGAGTTGAAATTGAAAAAAAAAAACCCTGAAGAAAATCAACAAGCTGTTTTTACACTTTACCATTGAATCACATTCACACTCATTATGCTGTTGTATGGTAAAACTTGATACAATTTTCAAACTAACTCTTTTGAGCACTGGTTTTGAGTGTTTCAGAGATAAATAACATTATGAATAAATAAAAAACCCCACCATGAGAGTCTTTTTTTGCGCAGTGAAGAAAAGGATAATGAAAAGCGATTTCTATGCTCTAGCAGCCTGGAGTCTCTCACTATGTACTGAAAGCTGAAAAGAAAGTAAGTCTAGATTCCTGAGAAATTGTGAAGTAGCTAAGGTAAAACGAAGCCTAATATACTCTAATTCAACCAAAAAAACCAAAAAAAAAAAAAAGAAGAAAGATAAAATGGGATGCAATGATTTACAATTTAAGATGTCGGAAGTGAAGTTAAAAGTATGCTCATTGCCCCTCTGATAAACAGACTACAGAAAACTTTTCCTCCTATTCTACTGAGTGTCTTTCTTGCTGTCTTCCAAAATCCCAGCAGTAATATATAAATAACACCTTGCTTTCAGGATTTTCTTTAATTTTGTTTAGGGACAGTTTAATACAATAAAATATAACTAGAAAACTTTGAAAAAAACCTCAGTTTTAGCTGAAGGTGGAACAGAATACTCTTTCCTGGAAGAAACTTGTCCCTATGCATAAATTCAACAGAATGTAAAAAATTTTTCTGTATATTTTGCTTCACTGGATTATGAGAATCTATCTTCCTTAAAGGGCCCCTTTATATATTGAAAGGTTCCCAGCACCTTCGCATTTTCAGGCTGAACAAGCACAGCTGTCTCAGCCTTTCTTCATGGAAGAGATGATTCAGGCCTTTTTGTTTTTATTTTTTTTAAATAATCTTCTGGACCTTCTCCAACAGGTTCATGTCTTTCCTTTGTCAGGTGCCCCAAAGCTGAATGCAGTACCCAAGGTGGGGTCTTCAGAGAATGGACTAGAGGAACAGGATCACTTTCCTCGACTTGCATGCTTCTATCTTTGCATCTCAGAGTACATTGCCTTTCTGGGCTGCTGTAATTTTTCATCCACCAGTATCCCCAAATTCTTTCTCATAAGACAGCTTTCAATACATTCTTCCCCCAGCCTCCATTGATATTGTGGACTTCCCCAAACCAGATGCTGGACCTTGCACTTACCCTGCTTGAACTTAATGGTGTTCCTATGGGTGCACTCCTCAAGCCTGCCACAGAACCCTCTGGATGGCATTCCATCCCTCTAGTAACCAACTGCATCACTAAGCTTGGTGTTATCTGCAAAATTGTGGGTGCTCTCAATGCCACTGCCCATGTCACTGATGAAGAGATGACCTGGCATGGACCTTGAAGGACACCACTCGTTACTGATTTCCACTTGGATACTGAGCAATGGTCTGGAACTCACTGGACCCAGCCATCCAGCCAGTTCCTTACCTATTTAACAGTCCGTTTGTCAAACCCATGTCTCCCTGATGCAGCAGCAAGAGTATTGAGGGGGGACTGTATCAAAGGCTTTGCAGAATTAGGGTAGATGACATCCATAGCTCTTCCCTTGTCCAGTGATGCATTAGAATGACATTAGATTACTCAGGCACAATTTGTACTTGGTTGGCTGTCTCTAATCACTTTTGTGTGTTCCATATGTTGTGGCATGTATTCCAGAGGGATCAGCTCCAATATCTTACGAGTCATGGAGGTGAGATGGGTGCTGAAAGGCTGAAAGCCTGCCCTCATACTGGTGAGATGCGTGCCAGAGTAGCTTGTGAAAGTGCTCCTGACCACTATAAAACAAAAGTCTGTTTGATATCATGATCACCAATGCATTTTAGAGAAAAGAAACCAGCTGTGCTTCATCAGGTGCCTGTCTTCAGAGACAGCTGTCCCAAGAAGTCACAGGTGCCTGACTTCCACATTTCTCTGCTTAGCCAGGGAAGAATAATAGTCATCCAAGGTAGCTGTTAAAAAGTTATCATGGATTTTCCAAGATTTGGTATTAGACTTCAGTCATTGCACTAAGGCAAGATGCCAGAAGTCTGTGCTTAACTGAAGTGTCTAGATTGTGGATTTCAGTCAAATACAGTCAATATACTTACTTACCAGAGTTACTTTTCAGTATTAAACAATGAGCTTCACAGTGCCCTCTACATAACCACTGGAGTATCCTAGACATTCATAAAATATGGGAAATATGGAAAAGCCACATCTCTCTCAGCTAGCACACAGAACTCAGGAAAGAGATGTCAAGACATCACAATTATTATTAGAAACATCTGTCTATATAATTGAATGAAGTGCTATGTATTTTGTAATCTTTAGCCATCCTGTAGCAGGTTGATAATGTATATTTGCCTTTTTTTTAATTATTTTAGTTTTATTTTTTTATTTTCAGGTTTTTTTTTGTTTTCACTATCTGCCGTTGCTTGACTGTGTGATACCAGATTTCTTCATGGGCTGAATCTCCACAGAGCTGGCTCCAGTATTCCGGGAGTAATTGTATCTTTGTAATCTTTCTACACGTCTTCTGCTCCACGTAAATGCAACAGCACAACTTTCCTGGCACCTATCCTTGAAATAGGAGTCAGACTGTGCTTTTGCCATGTCTGTATGTACTGTGTGGTATATATCCATATATATGTATTTAAAAATGTACGTGTACTGTGGCTGGCTAAAATCTGTAATTTTTCAGACAAATATCAATAACATTGGTTTTTAGTTTGTTTTTTTGTTTGTTTTTTGCTTGGTTGTTTTTTTTAAAGGAGTTATGAAAACTATTTGAAAAATCCCACCTGGGCTATGAGTCACAAAAATTGTGTTAAATGTTCTGTACCACTAATGACTAATTGCTAAAGCCAGCATAAGAAATTTAAGCCAACACCGCAGGGTCAATGTTTTTCTTAAGTGAAACAGATGAGGCCTAGACTTTCCATCTAATAGACTTAACTAGAAAATCTGTAGTAAAATAAAGCCTGGAATGAAAAAAGTGGTTCTAAAATGGTTAAGCTATTTAAAATGAGAAAAGCTGGATCTCAAACACATTGTGAAGACTTTAAAGTATAAATAAAATTTCAATATATTTAATTTTATGCAATTAAAATAGATTTCAACCCCCAAGGAACATTTTCTTTAAACCTCTACTTACAGAGAAATAAAAAATGGTAATGACTTCTAAATATTCCAATGGTATAATTTAAAAACAATGCAAGGAATTTATTAAATTTTACATGGAAGATAAATATAATTAAATCAGGAAAATGCTCATTTTGATATGAGACCTTCTTTCAGAAGTCACGCATCATTGGTGCAAGGCAATTTTCTTTCTAGCATATCTACAGGAAAAGTACAAATGTATGTAATAGCAATGACATCAGTTTCACTTATATAGTTTCAAAACCAACACACTTAGTGTTAGCTAGTCAATGTAGGCTAATTGTTCCTACTCTATTTATTGGAAATTCATTAAGGAGCAGGAAACAAAGATGAGCAATATGTAAG
Source organism: Luscinia megarhynchos (assembly GCA_034336665.1). Classification (NCBI taxonomy): domain Eukaryota; kingdom Metazoa; phylum Chordata; class Aves; order Passeriformes; family Muscicapidae; genus Luscinia; species Luscinia megarhynchos. The sequence goes on along the minus strand of JAPFBE010000003.1, from coordinate 52,011,058 downwards.
ATGGGTAGAAACAGATTCAGAATAATCCTGGCCCTAGTGGCACCCATTTTAAGACACATTGTCAGTTATGCAAAATTTGTCTCCTGTTTAGAACACAGGAATGATTTTGAAATCACAATTAATTATATATTCATATTATTAATACTACTAATATTAATAATAATAATGTAATGATAATAATAGTTTGAATTAATATATTATTATAGAATCATAAAACAGCCTAGGTTTGAAGGGACCTTGAAAAATCATCTGGTTCAACCTTTGGTGTGAAAGAGATCCTTGATGAGATTACTTAGCACACAATTCACTTGCACCTTCAAACACGCCAGTGAAAGGCACTGTCCCATTTCTCCAAGAAGGTTCTTCCTCTGATTGATTCTTACCGTAAAAATAAAGGAGCAACTTTTACTCATTTCCCCTTGTCTTCATGTGACTTACTGAGAAAAGAGTTCTTGCATCCTCTTTGTAGCTGCTCTCTAAGTACTGGCATACTGTGAAGAGATCCTCTAGAGCCTTTTCCAGGGAGAAGACTTAACTCCCTCAGTCTTTCATCATAATGCAGGTTTTACAATCATTTGATTATTTTGTGGCCTTCCTCTGAAGTCTCTCCAGTCTATCTGGGCCTTTTTTGAGTTGTGGCCATATCTGACATGTTAAGAGTGGAAGGAGAGAATATAAAAATCAAAGTATCATGGAAATGTAGATTTTATTTTAATAAAATTTTAAGACTTACCTCGTGATTTGCTAATATACAGAGTCAATGCTATTCCTGTCTACTGAACTATTCAACCTTACTTGTTATGCAAGAAGTTGTTGGTGTTATAGTGCACCCTGAAGCAATGTCTTTACATCTACAGAGTGACACAAAATGAAATGTTACACAGTTCAGCAGGATGTGCTGTAATTTTCTCACGCTGTTTTCAAAACAATGCAAATAAATGTTCATGTGAGGAAATTACTAACTAGCCAGTGTTTGGACTCTGTACCTGTTCCTTAGAACTATTTGCATCTAATACAATCAAATAAAATTTATTCAGTTAAGTAGTTTGCCACCTTGTATTTAATGTTTAATGATAAGGGTAAACAAATGCTTATATTCTTCTTTCCCATCTATACATAGATATGTAGATCTGTAAATTTGCAGACATCCACATAGATATCTGAGACTATTTGGTATCAAATATTGGTTTTCTTAAACTTCTAATGTTTGCACACTTGGGATCTTTCAGGAAAAAAATAGTGCTAATTAACTTTCAGAGTAAATAAATTAAACTACCCTAAATAATTTCCTTAGTACTTTTGTAGTGGATTACTGAGGCTACTTCATAAAGTTAGATAAATTACATTTACTTCTGTAAGACTTTAATCTGACTTAAGTAACCCAATATAAATTCACAGTTCAGTTTAAATTTTTTTTCCTGAGTCCCTCCATTTAGCCACATCCAAGAGCATATCTAGAGTAAACTGAGGAACTCTTTACATATGGATTGAAATAACTGTGCTGGTTTTAATCCAAGGAACACAGGAAGTGCTCAGCTATATTTTCTCTTGCAAAATATGAATAAAATTGGTCTAAATGCACAATCCATTACAATTTTGGTATACAATAGAAGAATTTACTAAGGAATTTCAGAGATAATACTATGATGTCATGTAAAATGAGTATTAAATTCAGTTTCATAAAATTTTACATAAGAAAAGTATTATATATTCTAAATTTGCTTCATATTTGAAGTACAATGGCCGAAAAGTTTTAAATTTTGCATCCGTAATATGATACTCAACATTTCTACAGATCTCATACATTCATCCATAGTATTCATAATGTGAAAATTTCAAGTTTTGCTTATCACTAATTCTTACTACAACTTCATGAAAGATTAAAAAGAAGAACCACATAAAATGCTTCATCAAGAAAAAAATCTAGTTTTCCCCAGTTACTTTAGTATATCCAGTTGGTTAGTGACGTTTGCACGTTATTCATTCATGTATGTTATTGAAACTGATTATTATTTACAAATGTTGCCTAGAAGAATACTGTTTTGAAAATAGGTAAAAGAAGTTAAGATGTTAGTATGTAGTCTGTGACTGTCTGGGTAGATAATTTTTGTAGATTTTCAGTTTCTGCCACCTGATTCAATCGTATTTTCTCTATAGTTATTTGTCTTTCAAAATCCCCATGCTACCAAATGCCTGAACCTTTCTTTGCTCTGCTTCCTGGGTATGATACCTATTTGTCGTAAGATGATTTTGCATTCTGGCCATTTTGCCCATATATTGAATGCTTAAATTTTTCTTGGCTGCCACTGACTATTATATCTGAACTCTAGCTGCTGGTTGAGAAGGTAAAGCTCTCTTATAGCCTGTGCATCAGATTTACCAAATGTCATGGATGCCTAGGAAGCTCAAAAAATTTCAAATTACAATAGATGAGCATATTTGAGCAGATATGTATATCCCCTGGAAGATCAGATTATCCCAGCAACTTAGACACAAATTTTAGAATGACACAGAAAACATATATGCTCATTTATGTTTATAATAGCTCAGAAACGGCATAGGCCCATTTCTGTTTATTGACTACAATATGAAATTAGGGTGGCTACCTGTGATTTAGACCTCTGACTTCAGGTGCTTAAGATTTTGTGTATGAATTCTAGTTCCACTTTCAAAATGAATGCTGAACTAATTTAGCTACTTGGAAATAGCATTCAAAATAGACATTGAAATATACTAGGATATTCAGAAAGTGAAAATACTATTCTCAAGATGACAGTTATTAACCCAAATTTGTCACACTGCTCATATTGTTTATAAGGCTTTACATTGTTATCTTTTGTGTTCTTCAGTATTGTGATAAAAACCTGCAGAGAAAAAAAAAACCCCAACCACCAGAAAAAACAAAATCCCTCAAAAAATGAAGAAGGAAAGGGTCCAGTGAAGGATGCTGTGCTATGGAATAATAATCACAAGATCTTTCTGACCCTTCACAGTCTTTTCTTTGTAAGCTAACATACAAATTATTTATGGTGGTATCTTATGCTACATTTTGGGCAGGAATTATGTTGTGTGGCACAAAGCAATCAGCTTCTTGAAGCTAGTTTTGCTACCTCTACAGGAGTGTTAGTGCAAAAGTAGAACTTCTCTGATGAAACAGAGGATATCTGACAGTATCCACCCAAGGGTGTTAAGTGAGCTGGCTGATATCATTGTAAGGCTACTCTCCATAGTCTCTGAGAAGTCACAGAGAAATCTCAGGAAATTAAAAGAAGAGTAATGCTACCTCCATCTACAAGAAGGGCTCAAAGATGGATCCAGGAAATTATAAGGCACATCTCTCTTACTTCATTCCTTGGGAAGGCTATGGTAGAAAACCTCCCAGGGGCTATCACGAGGCATATGAAGCACAGTTGGTTGGAGCCTGCAAGGATTCACCAAGGGAAAATTGTGCTTGACAAACCAGATCGCCTTCCATGACAAAGTAATCTGATTGGTTGATGTTATGTGATGTTATGTGATGTTTGTTATGTGATGTTATGTGATGTTATGTGGTGTTATGTGATGTTATGTCTCTTTTGCTGCAGAAACGGATGTGTTATGGTCTACACAAGTGCCTATGTGGTGGGTGGGGAATTGTCTGACAGGCTGTACCCAGAGAGTGGTGATTATAGCTCCTTTTCAACTGTCAGCCTGACACAGGTGGGGACCCCCAGGATCAACATTTCAAGCCAATGCTTTTTAGTATCTTTGTAAATGATTTGGATGATGGGATCAAGTGTCCATAGGGAGGTCCTATGAAGTCATTCTCTTCATCATGCACCAGACAAATCTTTAAGCTTCACTGTGTCATATCATGGAAGGAGAAAGAGAGAGAGAGAGAAAGGTGGAAGAAAATAAGTTTGTTTTTTTTTATTTGGCCTTCTCTGATAACAGAAGAGTTGGAATTTAGGTATATGGAGCTTTCTTCTGGACACAGTACCAATATTATGTTATTGACACCAGATGATCGCTTTAAATGATTAGTTGTTTTATTTTCCTGATTTTTTTTTCCCAGTATAAAAGCTATAAATGTCTACTTCAGCAAATATTTTTCGACCTTGACATATCTTCTGCTTCTTGCAGTAATTTATTACCATGGCTAGCTTAAATCCATTTGTTTAACTTATTTCAGCTTTTCTGGCAGCAGTGGCATGTCTGGATTCAAGACCATACAATATTACAACCACTTTTGCTTTTTTGAGATAAGCTTTGGTTTCATTAAGATTCTACTAGATAAACTAATGTAGCTCTGGCTTCCTTTTATTGATTAAACCTTGTGGCCTTTCTTGAAAGAGGAAGTCTTTTTACAAGACTTGTGATCACATGAGGGGCGATGGTTTTACACAGGAAGATTTAAACCAGATATAAGGAAAAATGCTTTGTGAGGAGGGCAGTGAAACATGGGAACAGGCTGCCTAGAGAGGTTGTGGATTCCCCATACTGGGGAGAAATCAAGGCCAGGTTGGATAGAGCTTTGGGCAGCCTGGTCTAGTAAAGGGTATTGCCACCCATGGCAGGAAGGTTGGAACTAGATGATCTTTAAAGATTCTAACACAAACTATTCTATGATTCTGTAATTCTATATTCTAATTATCTCCTGTCTTAAACATTTCGGGAAAGCAATGCCTCTGGGATTGTCTCATATGGGTTTTAATTTGTGTGGGTGTTTGTATCTGGAAGAACATATGTTAAAACATAATTTTATGGACTCAGTGACGAAGTCCTAGCAATATCCTAGCAATGACAATTTGGATCAACGTTTTAGTTTACATTTAATGTTTTTGTAGGAACTTATAAGAACTTCAGTAACTGTGTATAGATGAGCAGAACAAGTTGTTCAGTGATATTTGAAACCACAAGGCCAAATGCCTCTTCCCGTTGTTAAAGGGGGGAATTGTGCTGTTTGTAAGGGAGTGGCTGGGCTGCGTGGAGCTCTGCCTAGGAACAGGAGCTGAGCCAGCTGAGAGCTGGTGAGTAAGGATTAGAGGGCACTAACACACCATTGTGGGTGTGTGCTGCAGATGGTCTGACAGTGAAGAACAGGTAGATAAGGCCTTCTTCAGATGGTGAGAGGGATATTTGCTGGAGGGAAAAGCCAACAGGATACTGCTGTATGATGACAGCTGCTTGACAAGGGTGGTCAGGGAGCTAATGGGGGGAGATATTCTGGACCTCTTATTTACCAACAAGAGATGAGAAGAATGTAAGCAGCCTTGTCAGAAGATACCATTACCTTGTGTTTATGATCTTGAGAGGAGGGAGCAGGATCTTGGTCCTGAATGTCATGAGACCAGACTTTGGCTTATTCATATATCTGTTTGGAAGGATCCCAAGGAATATGGTACTGAAAAAATGGGAGGTAGAAGACAACTGGCTGCTTTTCATGGTCAGGAACAATCCATCCTGATGAGAAGTGACTTGGAGAAAAACAGGAGGATGCCTGGATGGATGAACAAGTGCTAAGCTTAAACATAAAATGGAAGCATAAAAAAAACAAAACTTGGGTAGAGGTGACCAGTCAGAAAAATAGAGATAGTCTCCTAGCAGCAGGAATGCTGTTGAAACAGAGAACTTCCTTTTTCTCCTCTCTCCTCTCCTCTCCTCTCCTCTCCTCTCTCCTCTCCTCTCCTCTCCTCTCCTCTCCTCTCCTCTCCTCTCCTCTCCTCTCCTCTCCTCTCCTCTCCTCCTCTCCTCTCCTCTCCTCTCCTCTCCTCTCCTCTCCTCTCCTCCTCTCCTCTCCTCTCCTCTCCTCTCCTCTCCTCTCCTCTCCTCTCCATTGGGAATGCATAAATATAGTATTTGCTTTATATTTTTCCAAAGCAGCAGTATTATACGTGGATGTAAATTGTAATTCTATTGGTTTGAGCTGGGTTTTTATACTGTTCTGATGGACATTATTTGACTCTTTTTTCTTCCCATTAAATGCATCTGGTTTGCTACTGTGTCTATAATAATCAACATTTCATACCTTACAAGAAAATGATACCATCTCTCTTTTTACAACAAATGCCCATGACATTGAGGAAATGTACTGATTTCTTCAGAGCTCTCTGTAATTTATATTTTATGTTTTTGCATATTGAACTCCATTTCTAGTCAATTTATGCATAAAAATAAGCTTGTTTAAAAAAAAGAAAAAAATTCTTGAATTCTTGAATATTTTATTATTTATATTATCTATTATAATTATATACAATATATTTAATAAATTATTAGCAATTATTAGAGTTGAGAGATTGAATTGGTCTGGCAGTTATTAGTAAATATTGTCCAATACTACTCATAATAAATATTTGACAAAAATATTTATATCAATCGATGCTATTGACACTAGAAGTGATTTATATAAAAATTACTAAAATATATAACTCGGATCAGAGTCTGGGATTTCAGTTTTAACTTCTTTCTCTAACCTTACTTTTTGAGTGGATTTAGTAAATCTTTTATAGATACACATATAAATACAGGGATGATAAAAATAAGATTAACTTTAAAATTATATTTTTGTATAATTTGTAATTTAATTGCTGGTTTGGATTTTTAATAGAATCATGCATGATTATTAAAGCTATGTAACACCTTTCAGATTCAAAATCTAAATATGGATTGTATTTTAGAAATTGAATTGCAGACTGATGAGACATTCCATTTATAAAAGTGCTGACAGAAATATACCTGTAGCAGTCTGGCTGTAAACCTTTGCTGTATTATGATATTCTGTACTTTGAACAAGAAAATTATCAGGCCTTTTTTTTTCCTTGTGTATCTCTATCTTCTTCCTTAAATTTGTTTTTATTGGATCATATTTATTAGGTTAGACTATGTTTCTTGAGAAAAAGAAAGAAATATTAGCCTGTATGTTATAAGTGGTATTAGGTTAGCAATGTTTAAAAAAAAAGCAGTTTAGTGATAAATATATTGATACACTCCTTTAAGCTGCAGATGTAAATTTTTTGGCTGCTGTAAGAGCTGGCCTAGATAGCCACCACAAGAATATTGGAGGTGGAGACAGAAAAGAGAGACACAAAGAGAGAAGGAAGAGATGGGAGACATTAGAGACTGGATACTGATGTTCCCCAGCCTTCATAAACTGGAGGCATGTTGAAAGCTCTGCCTCTGCTGTTACTCATTAGTGACATCTTGGGAAACTGGACATACTTTTAGGACTGGCTGAGATTGCATATTACAAAAGCTCCTTGGTTTTTGTCTCTTAAAGTAACCTAATTTCATTTTTTAAATGAAAATTCAACTCGTGAGATAAACTCCTAAACTGTACGTAGTGCAGCACTAGGCTTGATTGATTTTTTAATCTGCTCTTACCTGCCTTAAATCCAAATTTTTAGATGGTCATCTCCAAAGATTATGTTTGTCTGAAGATGAAAACAGGTAACCAGGTTTCTTTTAGCTCCTCACTCTCAAATATCTAGACCCCTTAGAGAACCTACCCTGCAGGACCTTTAGCATTACTCAGAGCTGCCAGAGGCCACCCTAGCATGACCTGATGTCCTAAAGCTGTCTGTTCTTTGAGAATGCCATGGATGACTTGGATCCTCCTATTAAGGATGAGATGTTTGTGAATAAGCAGTTGAAGTGAAACTCCAGCAGATGTGCTATTTCCTCTTTCAGCAACCTAAATATGAGTGCTGAACAAACATCATGGTGTAGTTACTCATTAATCCATATGTGTCTAATGTTTTGGGAGATGTGCTGTGTTGGCTGGGCTGCCTGAGGGCCTCCCACCTCTTCCATACAACACAACAAAGGCACTGCACCACACCCCACAGCCCTGAGTAATGCCTCTTATAACACAGGATGTCCAAAAGGGCAGCCGTGATGGTTTTTGGCCAACTGCACTGTCTAATTTTAGGTGAGGGCAGTTGTACCAGACTCCATTGACTAGAATTTCTGTGTAAGAATCCTAGATTCTGAGCTAGTATTTCCTATGAAAGTATCAGTGCAGCTATTTAGTGTTATAGTGTTAGTATATGCAATCTATAGTTGAAATCTATTTCTTTGATTTTCAATGTATCTACATGCTGAAAGATTCCAGGACAGTTGCTTGGATACCTCTGAAAATTCCATTTCCCATGTGAATACATGCAAATAAAATTGGAATAAAACCTTATTGAAAAACAACCCTGAATAAAAAAAAAGTAGACCACTCTTATTTTTACATTTTTTGCCTTTTAAATTCTATTTATTTTTACTGTGATTTTAGCAAAATGCTAGGGAAACAATCCTTAATTAAAAAAAAAAAGTCACAAAGAACCTCAACCTACCAAAAATAAACTCCAAACTGGAAAGTTCATTATCTGCAATTGTAGTTTAGCATTTGTTGTAAAGAAGCATTTTTCTTTCTGATCTGTATCATGTTTTACTTGTTTGCTTTGCTTATCACAAGTAAAACATTAGGAATTGCATATTGCATAAAAAGATGTTTAAACACAACAAATATGATAATGAATACTCAGTCTGGGGAACTATTAAAGAGAGAGTTTTCTTTACATAAAAATCCTTGAGTCAAATTCTGGTGCCACCAGCTTTATTAATTTTTGGTTTATAATATTTGTATTGACTATTAGATGGTACTGTATACAATAGTAGGTAACAGTGTCTTAAAATAATTGGATAATTTTTGTAGAAAAAGAATTTCAAAAATAGAAACAAAAATTAGTTCAACCTAAATTATTAATATATCTTTATTAGATACTTATGTCTCATTTCCCTTTTAGGTCTTATATATACTGCTGTCTGGCAGTAGTCCTGTCTCTTTTTGTGTTCTTTTTGCTTTTCTTCTTTTCCTCTGTTTCTCTTCTCCTTCCCTTTATTAATTTTCCATTCTAATTTACGCCCTGATTTTTTTCCTTCCCCATCCGCATTCTCCTTCCTTCCTTCCTTTGAGGGACACCCCTTTTTTTTATTTGCTAATAGTTACTCCATGTGAACATGAAAAGTGTTATTTATTAGCTAGACCTTAGGTACTAAATATCTGAAACATTATTTCAGAAATCCTTAAATATTCCTCTTTTTATTTATAGTGAACAGTTTACTAATACAGTCTTGTGGACTGGATGCAATATTTGCACATATAAATTTTTAGGAATGTCACCTTATTGAGTGCAAGGTGTCACTATGGCATAGCATTGTTTTAACACAGTGAAAATTTAAGCCATTGAGTGCTTTTGAAACTAATTTATTGGATTCTTTTTTTCAATTTAAATCCAGATTTTCTTTGCGAGAGCATTTCCATTGTTTCCAAAAGGCACATAAGCTTGGTAAGCTCTATTTCTCTGTGGGTGAACCAGATATGACACTTAATGTCTTTTCAAATATGAACTAACATGAAGATTTAATATTCTGTAGCACATGCTCACTGATACCTTGGGTACATCAGAATCTAGTTCAGCTTAAAATGCTTCCTGATTTCCACAGACTCATGCCACCATGGCCTCAGCAAGGAGCAGAGTAGTAGCTATCTTTTTTATTCTGTGTTTGTCGGTGGTGATGCAGAAACATCTATTTGATTGTCAGCAGTGACAACCAGGAGAAACTTCCCTGGGCTTTCCACATGCACCTGCTTCAATTCTCCAGCAAAATTGTGTTTGAGACATGCCTCCCTGACTTCTTTAGTAGTGCAGCCTGAAATGGAGATCAGGTGCTTTGTATTAGTGAGGATTTGAGGATGAATGTTAACAAACTGAGATTTGCTTGGGAAATTGATTAGGAGCACACAAAATCTTAAAAAGTTTATGTATATATATGTATATTTACAACTTTATACATAACTTTTTATACATAACAGATTTTATATATAGCTTTATACTTATTTATATATCTCCTGTAGTCACATATGTATATGTACATACCTCTTGGTATAACTTTACTGTCTCTTGCTTGTGTTTGTCCCAGATAGAGAAAGCAAACAGGACTTGACATGCATATAAGGCATAGCGAATTTCAAGATACTCTAAGGATGCAGATTTTTAGAGTACTTAAGTTATTTTTTTAAACTGCAAGTCCTCCTTGCTCATAACTATGACAGTGGTGCTCTGCTATAATATCTCATTGGTTGTGTGAGGCTTAGAGTGTTGGTATAATCCCTGATTTCAGAATTTGTCTACTCTGTGTCTGCTGGCTCTAAGGAAACTGAACGATGCTGAGTTGTATTTCTGATTTTAGTCTTAATCTGGAACTGAATTTACTCTTCATCCTGAGTTTTATTACTGTGTTGCAAACCACATTTATTTCCAGTAAAGATGTGCAAGGCAAGGTATGTGTGTGGGGGATAGCTGAGGGTGGGTAAAAAAATGGAGGAAATTACTTTTGTAATGGTTTCTGTGTCAAGATGCTTCTGCTAATATAGCTGTATTTCAGTTTCTGCTGAAGTTCACTAGAAAAGAATTTACTTGAAGCAGTTTTGTGCAATGCTTTCCACATTACTATAATGTAAACTTGAGTGTCTTTTATAAATTGTAGGGTTAACTGTATTTCTAGCAATTGAAAAGAAAGCATTTACTACAAAACTGCTCATCTATGCATGTAGTTGTCAAGCCTAAATCTTTGATAAAATTTTTTAGCTCAAAACATTTTGCTGAGGTTTAGACACCTTGGTTTTGGTGCTGAGGTATGACAGCAGGCATGGCACAACACTGCTTGTTTACTGCATTATCTGTTAAGTGATATGCTAGACTGAATCTGTCTCTCTGACTAACATAATCCCACTACTCAATTAGAAATAAAGTGAAATTCTTGTGATCATTGAAAGAAACAACTCTTACTGTTTGTTTTTTTCTCTCATGAGCAGAGTTCCCCAAATAACTTTGCCTTCTAAATTGCAAAGCTAAAATATTTTTTCCCTCATCAATATCTAAGTTTTTATCACTTTTTTTTTAAAGGAGAATATACATTTTCTTGTATTTGTGAGGTTTACAAGTTGAGATCAAATATAGTAATTGAAGTCAGTGAGGCCTTTGCCACCTGTTTTTCTCCCTCAAAATTCTACTTCTGGCCAAAGACAGAAATCATCATGTTGGCAATTCAGGCTTCTAAAATGAACAGCTGTTAAGAAAGGAGATAAGAAAAAGGAATTATTAAATTAATTATTTAATCCTTAAATAATCCATTAAATGATTAATTATTAAATTCTGACTTTCTAGGAGGCTTTTTGAACAAAAAAAGAATGCTTAGCACTGAAGTTTTGCATTATTCTATTATCCTTACTTAAGTTCTTTGCTTTAGTGTACAAAAGCATCTCTTTCAAACTATGTCTGAAAAGAAAAAAAGTAAAACGCTTTATTTCAGTGAAAATGCAGGACACATCATTGCAATTATACTTAAACTCAATTTTATTCCATTTTCACATTTGTTCTCAAAGTGTGTCTTTCAAGAAAGATTTTTTTTTTCATACTGGAACAGATTTCAGTTCTCACTGGAAAGTAATTTTTAGAAAAGTTGTTTTGAATCAATGAAAAACAGTAAATATTAGAAAAGGAGAAATTCATCTGAGCAGTCAAGTGCACTCAAGTTCAGTCAAGCCAAGGAAGCATTTTTATCAAACAGATACAGGAACTTGATTAGCTCGTAGTCTAAGGCTTTGCTATTTTTATGAAGCTCTAATCAAACAAACTTTTAAAACACGTTATTATAAGACGTGCGTTAAGTTCATTTCAAGTCCAAACAGGTAAGTACTTGGCAAGTTATTTTCACCATGTTGTTTATAATAGATGCACCATTGGCCCGACATGTCTACTTCAGACCCTTTGACACTATAAAATATATAAGAGGTCATTTCCTATAGCCCTGGACAGCATTTTATCTTCCCAAATCAACCACTGAACAAGTAAGTTTGTGTTTCAAGGCAATTCCCTGCCTTTCAGAGGTCAGTGTGGTTCAGCAGCATTAGACTTCTGTTTGTGAAGTGCTTTGTAATACCTCAGGAAATAAGTAGAAAAAAATCACTGTTAGGTGTTGTGGTTTGTGTTGGGATTTTTTTTGGTTTGGTTTGGCTTGTTTTTTTTCTTCTGAACTGAAATCATTAGAAAAGAAATAGAGTCTTTGCTGTCTTTTTGAAGGATCCATCTGTTGTCTTACCAGCACAATATGAACCACAGTCCAGTCACATATATATATTTAGAAAACACATATATAAACATTAAAATATATAAAAATTGGATTAGGAAGACTAATTAAAACCGTAACATTTTGGCTGAAGAGGAAGTGGTGTTGGATTTACGTTTTCTGGTGGAACTGCTATTACAGATGTTCAAAGAAAACTTTATATTAAATATTTCCAAGTGTCACATTGGATTTGACACAGGTTCAACCAATTTTAATTGATTCATAATGAAACTGTAGTCTCTTAAAAAGAATACAGCTGAACATTTTTAGCAATCAAACTTTTTTTATTGTCTATGAACTTCAGTTAATTAAGTGTGCATAATAGAAGAGATTTCCATTTTAAGATGTTATGTGGTTCAGGAAATAGCAATAGAAAATAAGATGATAAATCCTGGATCCCTGTAAGTCTCATTTTTATATGAACTGAATTTATATGAATTTAAAATAGCTAGAACTTAACTAGACTCTATTCAATGTTCTAATAAGGTTTAAACACTTAATATAATCTTTGCTTTTTATCATCTTAAACACTTAAAAATTTACATCAGACTTTCATTTGTTTTGTCCATACAGATGAAAATAAACAAACCTATGGAATATAATGTGGAAACAATATCTAGTGATACATCTGTGTGAGACATTTTTTTCTGTTACCCATTGCCAAGTAAAACGACTTCTAATATACACAATAAACAGTATATTACTTATTTCCTGTATTTTGCTAAATCAAAAACAGTGCTATATCAGCATTTATACAATATGACACTAAGATTTTTTTTCATCTACTCTAAAGAACAATTAGTAGAACATATTATTTTCTCTAAAATAATCTAAATTCTGTGTCTGCTTCTGTCTCATTTTTTGCTCTTCTCAGGAAGTTGAGGAAATTAGGCTCCAATGTCCCATTTTTAAATAATGACTTAAATAAGTCTGACTTGCACTATCTATCTCATTTCTTTGCTTCCTTTTATAATAAAATATTCTTTTCCTACGTTTATTAATTTTATATGTGGACATAATTGAGATAGGTGTATGAAACTTGACACCTGCATGAACTTTTCTGTATTTTTGAGTCATGATGCAGCTGAAGATATAATCAAGAAATATCACTTCTTTTTCTTAGCTTCTGGCAGATTTAATAAATATCCTCTTTACCTGAACCAAGATGACCTTTTTTTCCATCATGTAGGGAATTAACTACTAGTGATCATCCCAGGACTCTAGTTCATTAAAAAGCACAAGTATCATGAGATGTCTGATTAAGTTATTACTCTAGGACTAGAGTGGACTTGGCATTAAACATTATTTTAGGTAAAAATGCATCTCAAAGATGTCTATTGACCAGAATGTAGGCTAATAAATGCAGAGATGAATTCACTATACAGTTAAAAAAATTTAAATTCCAAGTCAGGATTTGAGGACTTTTTGGTTTCAGAGAAATATGTTAAGAAAGCATATAGCACTCATTAACCAAAGCATTAGTTTTTTTTCTTACAGTTTCTGAGAAATTTTTCATTGTGCTGATTTGAAAGCTAATATCTTAATATCCAAGAAAATTAATTACATCACGGCTTTTTCAGTCTGACTGTTGGCCACAAATGAAGGCTGCAGCAGGTTTCTATAAAATTAGAACTTTCTGAGGTTTATTATAGTCTTCAGCATTCATAAAAACCTTTCTGTTAGGCTCTCCAACAACATGCTGTATCTTGGCAAGAAACCAGCAAGTTATGATAGCTGCCTGATATTAATTAATAATTTAGCCTTTACAATTGTCCTGGCTTTTATCCTAGAAGTGCTTTTTTTTGTGAGCCTTGGCAGTTTGTTAGCAGATGCACTGCAGGCAATTAGAAGATGTCATCTTCATGTAGCTTTGCTGCCCGTTCACCTATTTAATAAAGCATTTTTATTGCTTGCATTTGGCTTGTGTTGGAACAGGTACAAAAATATTTGCATCTTAAGTAAGATATAAATGCCTTACATCGGCTTTCTTGCCATAGGAAATATGTGTATTGGAATGACTGTTTATTTAATGGGAATATCAAACATGAAGGAAGAGACTGAATCTTTAATTGATTTCTGTAACACATGTTAAAACTAAGAGTCAAAAGAGGTTGTATGTGACAGCCTGGTCCTTTTGAATAAAACAATTTGAAAATTATTTTGTTAAAATAGCTTCAATTGTTTTAGGTTTTAGTTAGCAGTGGTGTTCTGGATATTCTTCTCCTCTCTTTTATTTCTTTTGTGCCTAATATCTGAAAGATGAGAGGGCAAACCACAACACAGTGAATAAGTTGTAAGAAGTATTTATCATATATGAAGACCTCAGAGAAATATTTGCAGATTCCTAAATATTCCAAACATTCCCAGTGTTCAGACTAATTTTAAGCATATTTTGAAAATTCTTATTTGAAATTAATTTAGTATACTTACTGCTTAAATTTGATTGCGTGTTATTTTTCCCACAGAGGATATTTCCCTGTCATCTTTGGGAAAGGATTTGGGCCACAAGTTTATTGACATGAGTTAGGGATGTTGTACACAGACAAAGTAGTTTGCAGATCTTGATACGAAACTTAATGATTTCCCACTGTGTAATATCCATTGCAATGCACAATATTTTGAACTGTTACTCAAAAAACTATCTTTTAAATGTGTTCCATCCATATTATATATGTACACTATTTATAAATAAATGCAAAATTAACAATTGTTTAACACACGATAAACTACCTGTAAAGTCAGTTTTAGCATATTTCATAGCCCCAAATACTTGTCAAAATATAGTTCTAAAATAAAAAACAGCAAAAACACCCTCTTCAAACTCCTACAATCTTATCTAATATATGCAAATATAAATGCAATCAAAATGCACTGAAGGATGACTATGGAAACTGGCAGTGAACGTCTGATTTAAAATTCTTGGCCAAATAACAAACAGAGAAATTCTAAACCTTATACTTTCATGATCTGTGGAAGTCGTTTTATGAAGGAAAATGAAAACATTTGTGGAATAACTAGCTCAGGTAACAAAAAAATCCACACATTTTCTTCTATATTCATTTTATAAGAATGCTTTACAATTTCATAATTGAAGTCTTATGAAAATTATTCTAGCTTTAATTTTTACAGAGCATATGAAAATTGTAGTTAAATGTATGCCAGTGACCTCACAGTGAAAATTGAGTAAGCAGAGAGTAGTAACTTGTAAATGCTAAGGAAATTGTTAGTGGCAATTAAGCTTCAGGATGAGTATAAAGCTCACAAAGACAACAAATGCATTTTTATTTATATAGTCAAGACAGGAGAAGTGATGACAAATACTATTTCTTAGTATTCTCTTTGGATCAACAGTGGCAGCTAGATGGAACTATTAATTATATGTGAAAATGCAAGCGTAGGAGCTTTCCTTGGAGAAACCATTACTTGGTTGTTATATACTCCCTCCTGACTAAATCAGGAGAAGGAACTTTCCACATCTACTTGAAAAGGAGTTGTCACTTTCTCACCTCTGTTACTATGGGACCAAATGTGGGAACCTGACATGAAAACTTTCTTCATCTTTAGGAATTTATATAGTTTTACCTGGACAGCATACAGTAAGAACTAAATTTGACCTAGTTGTAAACCAATTATATTTATTGTTTTCAGGAATAATGTTTAACAGGATTCAGTACACATTGTATTAATATTTTTGCCCTCTTAATTTTTGAAGTATCATCAATCTCTGTGTTTGTTGCAATATTCTATGACAGAAAAAAACCCCGTTCATATTTTACTTATTAAGGAAACGGACTGAAAAGAAATATATTGAATTAGCTATCAGTATTTTGAATATATTCATTACAATATATTTTCTTGATTAATAAGTTTGTCAGTGTCACATCATGGTTCTGCTTAATCCTGTTTGTTCTTCCACGGTGAATGACAACTGTTCCTGACAGACAGAGTATGCAAAAATAAAAAGCCACGTTTAGATTGCTGAATTTTTTTTTTTTTGCAGGATAAGAAAAAATCTTGAAAACAAATAATACCAAACCCATCTGCATTACTTTTTTGTTTTGAAGACTAACAGTCCATTCAAGCACACACAAAGGTGAATCCATCTTCCAGCTGTTGTGATTGGAAAATTAGATATCTAGCATAATCTGATTATAAAATTGTATGCACAAAACTAAGACAAAATAAAGTAAAATGCATTACAATTAAGAAATAAAAAAACCAAAAAGCAATGACAGCTATTCTGAATTAGATGCAGCCATTGGATTTTTCTCATGTTGTCTAAAAAAGCATTGTTATAGTGAAAAACATACAAAGTGGAAACAGAAAGAGCAAGGTAACAAACCCAAGAAAATCCAGCTGTAAGCCAGTAAGTATGATGTAAAAAATATACATGGCAGTAATGGTAGGTATGCTTAAGGTTTCTCTCCTACCTATAAGCAGTAGTTGTTCCACATAGTTGGCAGATAAAACATAAGACTTGAGTTCACTAATTTTTGAGAATGATCCCTGAATGATGAGCCCATCAGAGAAATGAAATAATAATTGGGAAAAAATAATTCTGTAACGCTTCAGTTCCCTTATTCAAAATCAAGGAATGGAAAAAGAGGAAAAAAAATGAACAGAGGGAAATCTTCTGATTGTTGCTGCAGAATAATCTTTGCATGGATTAATTGAATTCCTGTCTTGAAAACACAGCTAAGGAAAAGTTGTTTGGTGGCTCAATAGAGGATTTTTTCTCTCTATGTTTATTTAGTGTTTATACATATGCAAAAACTACAGAACAAAACCAGTTATTACGCCTTTCTTGATCTCATAAAAGCTCTTCATAGAATCAATGGAAAAGACCTTTGGAAACTACTACTAGTAGTATATGAAATAACTTACAGCCAGATAACTATAAAATTGGAAACAGGTGAAACATGTAATCATTTTTTTTCCAGCATATTGGTCATTGCACTGCTCAAATATAATTTTGTGCCTACTTTTAGGAATACAGAAATATTTAAGTGAAAATACACTTGATCATGGATATCCTATGGCATTTACTCATTTGCTACCAGTTAAACATCACATGGCTAAATTTCCATTTTGGGGTTCTTGGTCATCCATTCAAAATATTCAAAACCACAATAATCTGAGGTTGGATTTATAATTTTTTTCAGCAATATAGAAAGAGCTGTCAACATTCTGTTTGAGGAATTTACATTGAGTGTTTTGTGCCTGTTAACTTTATCTACAGTCATCAGGGTACGTGGTAGAATTTTGGATAATAAAATCACTTTGATTGTCTCAGGCAGCAGGTTGGAAAATGTTGGCTGAAATTTGCTTAAAGGCCTCAATTAGAAAAAAAACATTGGACCATCATAACTTCACAACTCCACTTTATGCATAAGATAACCAGATATAGAAATATATTACATGAAGAAATTCTGCCGTACCATTTAAATTGTCTTGTTAGCAGGTAGTATTTCTGTTGTGTGGAAAAAGAAGGTCTTATAAAATTGAAATTAATTGATCCAAACCAATGAAGAAAGCCCAAAATAAATCTGTACAACAAAAGCTCAAATGAATTGATAAGTTGTCTTTGTGGGAGAATAATACTTGTAAAATTATGTATTTTCTAAACATATGTGAGCTAATAACGAAAATGAAAGTTGGAGCTCGATTTTAGCAAGGAGGGGAACATAAGTAATCATTTCCTTAGGAAAGGATAAGGGTTTTTAAACCTTTCAATCTCTAAATTAAAAAAAAAACAAACAAAAGCAGCAACAACAACAACAACAACAACAACAAAACAAAATAAAAACCCAAAAAAAATCCAACCAAACAAAAAAACCTAACAAACAAAAACCACAAAAAAACTCCTAAAAAACAAAAATGTAAGATTAGTGGAAGTAGAACCAATAATGACAAAAAAAAGATTATTCACTTCTATCACATTGCCTAGAGGTGAGCTGGATCACTAACACTGGAATAACACTCCAAAACAAAAAAAAATTTCAATTTACTATTGTGAAGGAAGTCAGGGAATTGTTTAATAAGTCATCAGTTGTGTAGAGACTATTATATAATAGTAAGGCCACAGGGGAAAGCTTACTAATTAGCTACTAGTTGTCCTGCAATACTGTAAGTAAAAGGGTTTTTTGGTTTTTTCTTGTTTGTTTGGGGTTTTTTTGTGGTTTTTTTGGGGGTTTTTTGTTTTGGTTTTTTGTTTAGGTTTGTTTTTGTTTTTGTTTTTGTTTTTGTTTTTGTTTTTTGTCAGGGACGGACAAGAGATGGTAATGTTTTATTTTGATGAAGGCAAGATGCTCAATATCCTCTGTCAGGAAGCCTGTTTTATTCTTGATTGTGGCAATGAGCTATATTACTGAGGAAATGCTCTGTCCTGATACATTTGTAGATAAATGACTTTAGATAATAGCAGGCTATCTGAGAGAAAGGTTAACAGAACTGTACTTTCTGTGTAACAAGTAGTGAAACTGTCATTCACTTAGTAAAGGGCTCAGAAAGTTGTCTGTCTACTGAGAAAAAGTACTCATCTGGCCTCTTAGGAATAAGCCAAATTTCAAGGAGTTTCGTGGATTAATTATTAGGAAAACACTTACTCTTTTGGCTGATGAAAAGATGAAAAAGGAAGAAACCTGAAAAATGTCGGGAATGTAATTCATATTCATTATGCTTAAGACTTTTAAAATTTAGATGAAATTTAAATGTTTTTGCTCAGCTCCATTGGCTGGTTTTCATAAAACACTAAATAAGTTCAAGCATATACTTTCTGCCTTGCTTTATTTTTATACTTTGTTTAAGGAAAGATAAAAGACAATTTTTTCTACTGTTACACTGTTGGACTGCCTTAGGGAAATTAGGATTTTTTTTTTATATTAAAAGTATGTACATTTTGCTTGACACATTACAGTAGAAGCAGTGGCTGCTTCTCAGCTAATGAAATTGTCCAAGGTTGACAAAACAAAGCAGGCATCCCCTCTGCAATGGGGAAGGCAATATAAGAGAGGAAAAAATTAATTCATTTAAATAATACTCACAAAGTCTCCTCTCTTCTGTGAAACCCACAACTGTTTCCTTGAAAACAAATGGCTTCCTCTAAGATTTAAAGGAGTACATTATGTTAATTTTTGTAGCGTAGACAGCTCAATGGGTCGGTATGGATGAGATTCAGGGTGAAGATAAAACAAGTTACACATACATTTAGAGGCCTGTCAGCATTTCAGATGCTTGAGAGTAGTAGAGACATCCCAGTGGAAAAACCAGCGTGATACACAGCTGGAAAACAGGTGCAATTTGTAAGGACAAGCATCCCAGATGGCATTAGACACTGATATGTGGGCAAATGAGCTGCAGCCACAGGTACCTGAGTTCCATTTACTTTACAGAGAGTAGTTGCTGAAGGCATGGTGCAGTTGCCTGAGGTATTTTACAGTTGCATCTGACCTGCTTTAGAATACCATAGACCTCTTAAGGGGTAGGTTTTTGTAACCAAAAAGAAAAAAAAAAAGCTCATTATGGGTTCTGTTAAATGTATTTAACTATCTTCATAACCATGCAATTAAGTCAAAAGTTATATATTGAGCCTATGGTCTTCTAGAGCAATGATTAAAGGTCACTCACTTTAAAAAAAGTTCATGGTCAATGTGATTTATGGGATATGAACATTATATAACCATCATGCCTGTTTTTTTGTTATATATAAAAATGTATATGTATAGGCATGATAGTTACAATTACATGAATGAGCAAGAAATTACCTCTAAAGTAATTAATATGTCCCTAGAATAAAACCAAATACACAGTAGTTCAACAAAATTCATAAAATTTAGTCTTTTCTAGAAGAAACTGTTCCTCAGACACTAACTTTAGAAATAAAAAAATACATCAATACTGTAATCAGAAAATTAAAGCCTGAAGCATGATAAGGAAATTTAATTGATGCTTCTTATTTCTTCTTACTCTGTTAATAATGCCTTCTATTTTCTACTGACTGTGCTAAGTTATTAGTACTTTATTAATAGAGTTCATTGAATAACTCTAACAAGTCTTTAAAACATTTTATGATTAAGTTAGTAAAGAATTACAGTTAACTAAAATGCCATTGGTTAACTTTCTGGTAATTTATTAATGTTTGAGAAAGATATATCCAGGATATTTTATGAATAGTTTACAACTAAGTCCCTATTTTCTGGAAGTGTTGATGAAAAATAAGAGATTAACAAGGAATATGGGAAATTACTTTATTTATGTGACTATTTAGATGATCTTAGACAAGAATTTAACTTTTATAGAAGGCTGAGTAGACTAACTTTTTTCCTTTTTGGGATCCAGCTGGGTGTATATTGGATGGCAAAGATTTTCCCCATTCATTGTGTTCCCAAGTTTAAAAAGTATTTTAAAGTATACTGAGCTGCATTTATTCATTTACACCTGCCTGCATCTGATTAAGATATACTGACTGTATTTGTAAAGAAATGTGAAGAGTCTATCAGCTTAAACTGATATGGTGATGGTATTAATGACCATTTGGGACATTGATTTATCTTTTATTTTTACAGCACTTTCTCCTCTCCCCAGTCCCAATACATGCATCCCTGTCCCTTTTAAGGACAATGAAAAGATGTTAGGTTACTTGTTTCAGCTCTATAGTTCCCTCTCCATTTTTGACAAACAAAAATATATACCATTAAATGAAAAACTACACACTGTTCAGATCCAGTAGTTTGTTTGGTATATGAAAACTTACTAATGATAATTAACCCAAAAGTTTGAAGATAGAAAGAAATATGCCAAAAATCACAAGAAGAATGCTATTATATATGAATAAACAAAGAATTAATTGTACATAAATTGTAACTAGTTACTTTACAGCTGTTTGCTTCAAATGTTCTTTTAATAGATTCAAAATACTTTGGAAATATGGTCCTCTGAGGGAATGATAAGACTGAATAGAATTACTCTCAAAGGGAACTGGGGTTCAGGTCTGACGTTTCGCTAGAGAGCTGAGATTAACTTCAACAAAAAAGAAGTGGACAGATGCACGGCTTAAAGTATAGGGCAACATTGACACAAAACTGTAGATAGACAAACATGAGGCCATCTAAAACTTCAAAAGAGACCCATGCTTATTTATGGTCTAGTTTATATATACTGAAAACATTAGGGGGGTTCACATCGGTCTAGAAAGAGAAGAAATTAAAATTGATTGCTGCCTGCAAAATGAATTAGGGGAGAATGTTATCATATCTGTGTAATAACAGAATGCTGCTTATACTGAGGAGAAGGTGTATAGCAAGGAGGTGTCTGCATGCATTTAGACACAGTGATGAATGAACAGTGTATTCTATGTTTCTGTTAGCTGGAAAAATCATTGTTATTTACTCTGTGGACACCTGGAGAATAGGTCAAAGCAGTCATCCACTAGTTCTCCTACTAGAAGAACAGGGTGTCATTTTTGCTTCCATAAATAGCTTTGATCCATGGCTCAAACCTCTTGTGAAATGAATCAAAGGTTTGTATTTTAAATGTCACTAAAAAATGTCAGGCCCCCAACCTAATCTTTCTTCTTTCCAGTCCAAGGTATAAATTCAAACAAGGTATTTTCAAAGATACCCAGCCTCAAAACAGCCTCTTATCTTTCCAGTTGTCCAGCTAATACACAGAATCTGGACATAATTCTTAAATTTGTTGCTCAAGATAGCATCACAGTCCCAGCTGTGCATGGGGCATGGTAAAATCCTCTTGTAAGGAATTTTTGTCTAAATAAAGGGCTTTCATCTGGGGTGTTGATATTCCATTTTCACAGACTCAGCCTCTGAAACGAACATAAAAACATTCAGGGTTTCTGTAAATTTTATTCATCTGCCTATTATCTGTACAGCCAGTCCAATCAATTAGGATTTACCAGATACATACACTTCTGGGAAAAATTATATTCCTGCTCTAATGAGCAAAATCTTCTGAGAGGATTTATTTCTTTATCACTTGTGGGAAAAGAGGAATGGTGAGGGAAAGTAGCTGCTGCAGATAACATACAAGAAATAAGGCACCATGCAGAGGTATTACCTAGCTCTGGTTGATGCTCCTGCTTGGTAAGGTACATACATTTGGCTGGATATACTCCAGCTTACTTTTTATAACTCAGTGGGATGCACAGCCTTCCAGCTGAGAGCTGCAGCAGAGTGGCCTTGGCAGTAAGCACAAAATGTTGACAAAAAATGTTGAGTTTAGGCCTTTGTGAACTGGTAGTCCTTTCCGAGTGGAGATAGTTCAGGATCTGTTTTTCCAACATTTTATCTTTTTTTCCTGTCTATTTGTCATAGATACATGTTTTCTTCCATATCCTTTGTTAGTTTTTTCTTCCTAATTAGTCCCAAATATTTAGAGCAGCTTTCCATGAAAATAAAAAAGGAAATAACAGCAGTGAAAATCAGGTTGGATGTTCCCTAGTGAATGAACTGTGAGCATTGACACTGCTCCAAACATTAACAGTGACTGCTTAAAAATATTTTTTAAAACCCCAAACAAACAATACTATAGTCAGAAAGAGAAGTCTGCCTTTCTTTTCCTTGGAGACAAAATTTATACAATGTTAGGTGAGTGCAACCAAATATTTATTAAACCAAAAAGCAAAAAAAACCCCCACAAAACTGTAGTAAGCCTAGTCAGCAGAGACTACATAAATGAGTCTAACAGAGAGTTCTCTAACATGATTCATCAGAAGGAACTTATGGAACTCCTAAAGTTTTTTATCCTGGAACTCAGATATAAAATAAAAATCCTTCTCTGAAAACTTCTGCAAAAAACACAAGTACTTTTCAAATGCTTCCCATGAGCCACTAAAGGAGGAAAAAACAACTCAGCAGGAGTTGTTACAAATAGTGATGATATTCTAACCCTTCTAACCCTTCAGAATTTCTAAAAATACATTTTTCTCTCAGGTAGGTTTATTTCCCAACATCTAACTGTAAACCAAGAGCTTGGTCCCAGGAAGAGTCCTGTACACCAATAACCCATCCCAGAGTGGCATCATGACTTGTCTTAAACACCATTAAGAGTGAGGTCAGTTCTCAGAATCCAAGATCAAACATACTGCCCCACTTATGTGATGTACTTCTTACTCTGCACAATATTCCTTCATAGAAAGGAAATACATGGCTGAAAAATCTGGCTTTGCTTTATAATGAAACCACAAATCATAAAATGTTGTAAACCTAATTGTCACAGTAAACTGTTTTTTCAAAACACAAAATTGTGTAGATCAATAGGTCTTAAGATAAAACTAAAAAAAATATTCAAATTAGGAAACTGTGAACTAAAAGCAGTAATTCTTCCAGAATATGAGAATCTTGAAGTCTGGAAAAATGCTGTTTTTACATCATATTGAATTTTCCAGTGACTTCCTGCATACTTCTTATGATTTGCAAGTTATTATTTCATCAGTTTCATGTTTCTCACTGTTAATTTTCTTGATAATTTTCTGCACTATAAAAGTCTTTTTACAAGTAAAATGTTTTTGGCAAGTTGAACTCTTACCTCTCATTTTTCACTTTTATCTACATATTTGTTTCATATTTGTGGTTCAGGGATTAGAGCATACCTCATCAAGTTTGTATAAGCATTTCAAGTTTTGTTTTTGCCTGGCATATACTAATTTACATTACTTTCATTCTTACTGATCAGAGATTTCTATCATATATCTTACCAGTGTTTTAGAGTATTTGGCTCTGCTGCCTTATTTTTATTCACTCCTCTATCAACATTTTTATGTGTATCTTAGTTTTCTCTTTTCCTGCCCTTATTTATTGATATGACTGAAGAACTCTCACTACTTGTTTTAATTTTCTTTCCAAGTTTCAACTCCACTTGGCTTTTGTCCATTCTTGTTTTATTTTTGCCCTTTTTGACCTGATACAGAGCTCTCCTTGCTGATCAATCCCTCTTCCTACTCCTTTTAAGTTCTCTGTTCACTCATCATATCCTATGTGAGGTGCTTCTTCCTCCAGAGAAGTCTGTAGCTATTTCCTGCTAATACTTTGTTTTTGCTCTTGCTTGCAATACAAACTTCATACAGTGTTTGCACCTTTGACTTAATTCCATGCTGCCACTAGGTTGAAACCCTATATAACTAATTTTTTAGTTTCCTGAAATTTACTCTTCTAAAACCCCAGAATTCAGTCATATATTCATTTTCATTTGTGCTGCAATTTAAAGTGAACTGAATTAGCTCATTATTACTCAGTATAAGCAAGTTTTTTACAACCAGCCCCTGTACTTCTCCTCCCTTCTGCTTACTTAAAGTAATTCTAAAGTAGCAGCCAGACACATTTGTTACTTCATAAAGGATTTTTTACATAAATTTAGCAGCTGATGCATTCAAAAATATTTAAGATCTGCTGATACCTATAGGGGCATTTTTTTCATATGGATGTTATAAAATTAAAGTCTCCCACATTCGTGTTCTTTCTTTTTCTTTCTCTCTCTCTTTTTCTCTCTTTCTCTCTTTCTCACTTTCTTTCTCTCTCTTTCTCTCTTTCTCTCTCTCTCTTTCTCTTCCTCTCTTTCTTTCTTCCTCTCTTTCTTACAGAAGTTACTACTGCAATCCATTTCAGGATGCTGGGGAAGAGTGGAAGGTCCCTTTAGTATGGCGTAAACATATCCCTCCAGAATGACTTCTGCATTGAGGGATTTTTTTCACAACTGTGGAGGAAAAAAAAATAAAATTAGTCATTAACTATGTTAGGGTGTTTTTTGATTTCTAACATTTTCCTCCCTTTCTTTCTGTCCTGAAATTGAAATCTTTGTTATTTTAATTGATTGTCCAACCTGCTTGAATTATTAGCTAGGCGTTTTAGTTGTTTGGGTTTGCTTTTAACATAGTCCTCAATCAGAACAACTGCAATCCATCTTCTGAAGTACCATGCCTATTGTTTACATCCTAGTTTTGTTTTTGTTTTAAAATCTTTATGTTTTTAATTTCATCTATTCATATAGATCTCTTTTTCATGTTTCCACGTATATCAGAATTTGTGGGACTTCTTTCTTCTGACTACTTCCTAGGTTAAAATTCCATGTTTGTTAAAGTTAGCATGAATCCTAAAATGTTACTAGGCTATGTAAGCAAAATCTATTATTTGAGAATAGTAATCTCTCCATGTCTGAGTATAAAAATTCCTGAAATGTTCATGCTAGTACATGTGGTACATGTCAGTCCTCCCAGATTTTACTCCATTTCCCCCTTTTCTTGAAGAAATAGCATAATTTCCTGAAATTCCATTTCCCATCAAGTCTTCTTTTTATATCCTATGCATAATCAGTCTCAGTTCACATCAGTGAGAACTTGATGGTACCATTTATTCTTCCAGTATGAAAGATTATATGTATCTTCTTTCTTACTACAAAAAGCAGCAATCTGGGTCTTGCATTCTTTTTTCAAAGGCAAATCCAGATTGTGTGATTCTCTGCAAATTAGGCAGTCCAAAGGAATCACAAAGGGAAGAACGAATGTTACTGTTAACATTTTTGTGATTTAATATTGCAGAGAAGTAATTTCAGAAACACCATTTTGATATTATGTTTAAATTGACTGATGAGGCCATGTCTGTCATTTTTGGATTTCAGGTTACAAATATATTTCATAAAAGCATAATGCCGTCTAAAATTACTAAACCAAAAATAGTCTCAGACTTTGAAGTACTGCAGCCCATGTAGACATGTCTATATTATCTTGAAGAAATTAACAAAATGATAAAATGTTATGTTGCATAAATTTTTTACAAAGTCATATCTGTGCTTCTAGCTCAGAACTGAGAGAGCTCTATAAATCTAATGGAACACAGAGTTCGGAATTAAACATTGTCATTAGTTGGCCGTTTTACATAAAGTTGAGTAATGCACAAAATCTTCACAGTACTCCTAAAATCAATAATTTAGAGCTAAGTTGGAATTTAAAATGTTCATGTTCCCTTGATATAAACACTCCTGTGGAATCAAATTTAGTTAAAATGTACAAGTCATCAAGATATGCAAATGAAATCTGTGTATGTAAATGCAAAAGCAATGATCAGGATGATACAGATCTGCAGCGTGGCTGCTTTTGCTTGAAACCTGTATTAAATTCCTGTTGACTTTAACTACAGGAAACTTCACTCTATGAAGTTTATTAAAAATTCCACTTTATTATCCAAACATGCCCGTCCGCATTTGAATATTTAGTTATGTTCATGCCAGCTAATATGCTAAGAATTAATGGGAATGCACACAGCAAATGGTAAGAAAAACTTCAGCAACTTACTGCCTGTAAAAGTTTTAGTTGTCTGTTTGTTTAAAACAATTTTCTCAAAGGAGAGTCATGTCTCAGGAAAATAATCCCACAGTTTTCATAGCTTTTTAATCAGATATGTTAGATACTTGATTTGCTGCTGTTATGCCCAGATTTTGATTTTATTCAAAATCATAGATGAAAACATTTTAATCTATTAGACAACAAAATTTAGTGCACAGGATATTTTATGAGGTAAATTCAAAAAATCCCTGGATTATGTTAGATCTAACATAACTCAAACATTTAGCAATCTATACAGATATTAATTAAGCCTTTAAAGTCTGTACATTTTTTCTATTGATTTTTTAAAAAGAAAAAAAAACCAACCAAAAATATCAAACCAAACAAAGTTTTGCTTCATTTTATGGCTAGATTCACAACTGCCCATGTCCTACTGCCATACCATTTAGAATTCCTTTTTCTTATGGAAGCTTTTGTAGTGTTTTAAAAATATAGATTGCCTTCAATACCTTGTCCAGAAAGATCACATAAGTTACCATATCCACATTCACCATGTGTAGATCTAGAGAAATGAGAATTTGAGCCTGCCTTCTGTCCCAAACTGATGCTTAAATGTTTATACAGAAGAAACAATCTGATAAGAGAAAGTGAGGCATAACTGAGTTAGAGGTAGAAACCCAGATGAATGAATGCATCTAATGAGCAATCTCGAAAAATTTACTATGTGGTCTATATTCAAACACAGAAAAATATAACACATAATTCTGCTTTGCAGCTGAGGTAGTGTGACACTGAGAAATTAAAGGCTGAATTCACCAAAGATTTTAGATGCTGTACTGTCTGCTGATTTTTAGAACAGTCAGCTTAACCCATAGCTACTCCATGAATCTTGATCAGGTAGATAAAATAAAATGAAGGATGAGCTGCTGAGACCTACAATAGGGAAAAAAATTCTAGATGTATTCAGAAGCAGGACTTAGATATTTGGGAAATATTTATTGTTAACCTAATAGTTTCTAAGGATTTATACTCTGAATTTATTTTTCAAATTTATTTTTCTTATTTCCACAACAGAATGACTACATTTCTTTGTGGATTTGAACTTAATAAGCTTTTCCAGGGTCAGACAGAACATTTGTGGTGAAGCTGTCAAAAAGCTAGGAATCCTTTGGGTCCAAGATCAATGCATTACCCACAATATTGCCTTCTCTCACTAGAAATCAGACTCAGATATTGTGTCTTGCAAGTTGCCTTAATTGCCACTACTGTCTAAATAAACAAGTGTGGGGAACATTCTTATAATTGTGTGCAATATCTGCAATTAATTTTGATGTTCATTTGCAGGTGATCACATTGTACAAGATTTGCTGATACCGAAATAACTTCCCTATATTTCTGCTAAAAAAAAATAGACCAGTCAAAATCCAGCCTTCACTATATATGCTTGAATGATACTAGAAACTTTACAAAGTCATTAATGTCTACTTGCTAAATATTCCTATATATCAACAAACACCTTTCTTTCTGATTAAGTCTTGGAATATTACCTGTTTCACTGGTTTGAGTGAAATTAATCAACATCCTTCTGATTTTACAACATTATGACTGGGAATAATCTTATAGTTGAAAATCAAATAAATGAACTCTAGAAAAACCTAATAATACATTTTTCAATTTTAAATTTTCTGCAGCTTTATTAAAAATACAGGCTATTTTACTGGTTAAATTCTGAAGAACTGAAGCATTTCAGCTGGATTCAGTATTTCCTTTGCATTCCACTTCTTTTCTTTAAATCCCTCCTACTCCCAATATGTTCAGAAATTGTTTTACAAAGACCTGCTTGATGTCAACTTTATTCATTTTACAGCAACCTTGCAATATGAATGTCTGTGTTGTTCTGACTATTTTTATTGAAAAAAATCCCCATACTTCTTCAAAAACTCATGGCTAGGAAACAGCAAATCAGGACTTTCTCACACATAGAACAGAATTGATGATGTAGCATTCTGAGAAGTGAGGCCTTTTTAAAATACAGTGTTGAGGAAATACATTGGTTTTTTTCTTTTGATCTGCCAATGATGTAAGCTATGTAAATGCATATGATTGGAATCATGAATCTCTAACAGGATAAAATAGGGGCTTTCGATCTTCAAACTATCAAACTTGATATGCCTAGAGAACCTCTTGAGTTCTTTGCCCTGAGGGAACCATAGGAGAATACCTTGAGAGTCTTGACATCCTTTAATGATTTAATAAATAAGAAATTCAGGAATTGGATGTTTCTACTAGTTTAAAAACAGTCTTTTGCAGTTTCAGATGTTTGGCTCACTTATCAGTCCAGATCTTAAAGACTGTGAAGCTTATTCAAATGCTTCCTTTCCCTACCAGATTTCTTTTGCCCAGAACTCAGCTTTTTACTTGGAAATGGAAGATAGTTCTTCATTTGTTAGTTAGTTATATACATAGATCATTATGGGCTGGGGAAACCTCTTCTTTGTCTCCAAAAACTCTAAATGAATTGTACTACAGAGATTTTTGAAGACACAGTCCTAACTGCGTTTATTAATAGAAATCCTGTGTCTTAATGAATTCTGTGAATGTTATGCTGCCCCATTATCTGGAAATTTGTCACTGAGAGTCAAATCCAAAGGGATTTTAGATAGCTGCTAAACCATATCAAAATACAGGCCAGCAGTTTCGACATGCACAATCTGCTATTTTTTCCCATATACTCAGTTTTTTATCCTGACAGGTCATTCCTTTGTGGATTAGTTAGCAACCTTTTCAGGGGAACATTTTGACGCAAATTAAGTACATGCTTTTACTTGAAACAAATAGAACTATTTATTTACTCATTCAAAGGGAGATTCTGCACTAAACCCAAATAGATTGGCAGTTTCTAGACATTTCATGTTTTATGACATCAGATGCAGCTGACATCTTTTTACTGATCACTTAGTGCAAATGGCATTCTGCCACAACTACTAAACCTAGATAAAGGCTTCTAACTCTAGGATGCTTTGGGGATAAAATGAGGCTTTTAAAGCTGTAAGCAATTAGCTGAAATGTTTATAGAAGAAAGAAAAGTAAGTGTGCTGAACTTTTTTTAAATGAAGTATTTACATTTTCTAACTGACAAAGCTCTTTAATACATTTTTTTTTGTATGTGTGTGGGTGTAGCAGCTGTTCTATATGTAAAGTAATATTAAGAGTTTTCTGTGACTGTTAACCATTACAAAAATTCTTTCTTGAAAGGAACTGTGCCTTATGGTATAAAGTCTGTCTGTCAGAAAGTTTGTTTTTTTAATACATAGTGTAATTTTTCACACTATCTAACTTCAAGTGCCTCATTTGCATACCTGAATTAGAAAACAATCTCCTCCGGACATTTCAGGTCTCTTATGCTTGCCCCTGACCACTTAAGCCAGACACTTGATAGGAATGATCCATTAATTGCAAATGGTTGTGAGAGGAACTAAGTAGGTAGATGGGAGTATCTCAGCTTTATTTAAATCTTAATATGCTACATATATGTATGTATATATAAATGCCATAATTGGAAGACTTTTTATTAATGTTTTTAAGTAATCAAAGCATCATAATAAGGAAAACTGTAATTGTGTAACATGTGTAACATGCCAAAAATAAATCGTGGGCTTGATAAAAATCCTGTGGAGGCTCTACTGACTTAACACAGAGAACAGATCTAGTAACACCAGGATTTTGTGTAAAAGACCTTAAAATTTGAGTATGTATTGCCTGTATGTGCTACCAGGGTCTGCAATCCTCTTTAAAGTGTACAACCTGTATTTGCATTGTCCATTTTCAACACGAAAAAAGAATGTTATTGGCAAGAAACAACAACAACAAAAAAATATCAATTGAACAAATTAGTTACAGTATTTTCCTATTCCTTTGTGGAAGAAAATTTTTCGATTTACTGTTTTCAGGTGTGTGCTTTAGCATTATTGCTTTGAGAATTTAACTGATAATAGCAACAAAAATTGTGTAGAAGAGCGACTGTATAATTTGTTATAGCAGTCAAGCACTCCTAGGTGCTCAGTAGCACATCTCAATTGCAGTGTTATGCCAAATGCTGTGTTCTTTTGACCTCCAGGATAATGTCTAGGTGTGCTATAAATATTAATAGCCCCTTTAGTTTCCTATGTAATTATTTGAATCTTGAATGGATACACAGCAAAGGGCTGATTAAAATATTGGGGAACATTAAAGACATAGTACAAATGATTTTAATTATAAAACAAATTTAGTTTATTCCAAGTGGATAAATTATAACATCAGAGCTATTAGCAATGGAGTCTCAGACATTCACCATTCATTATTATCTGCAAAAGGCCTGGATTCATCCAGGATGCTTAGGAGGCTGATGTAAAGGGATGATTTTATTTAAGCGAAAAGCCTCACTGACACAGCTAACAGTAAAATCTTTCCCCAGACTACCTGAAGATGAGGGATAGCTGGGTATTCCAAAGGGTTTGGCTTCTTCTGTGCTAAAGGGAAAAAGGAAAGAATGGTATCTTGCAATTCCCTGAGCTCCTACCTGTGGACTAGTTTCCACATTGATGAGCATTGTGGTTGTGTAGCTTATTCTTGCACTTGGCTCCTGACTGCTTTTCCCTAGTAAAGTTAAAATCAGGATCCTTGTTCCTCTAAAAAAATAAAAGGAGGACTGTGGTAACCAAGATTGACCTGGAAACTGCTGTCCTAGGAGGATGAAGATTTTATTTAAGTATAATTTGCTGCATGCAGTGAGTGATAAAGTATAACTACCTATGCTGGGTTTTTATGCTGCTCAGAAACCACACTTTTTATGTAATTACTCCTAATCCATCTGCCTGCAAGTAACACAAGGATCTTTTCCTTGCTGTTTGCTAAATACAAAGTTCTAATACTTGTCCAAATATTTGGGTTTTCCTTTTGGTTTAGATTTTATGTACTATAACTGTCAATACATATATTCTGTGAAGAATGAAGCTGTTTGGTAATATCTCTATATCTTTTAAAATCTGTTTCACTTTCAACCCCACACATTCATCATCAATTTAACCATAAAAAAAGATTGAGATAAAAAAGTGAGGGTTTTTTCCCATTTAATCAAATTTATATAACACCTGCAGTCAGCTGAATATTATTGAATTTTTTTAAAAACACTTTCTCTGAATATCATTTGAGCATGCCAGGCTAAAAGTGAAAAGGTTAAAATTTACCAGAGAACTTTATTCATAAAATCACAGAATGATTTTCATTGGAAGAGCTTCAAAGATCACATAGTTCCCCTTGCCTTGGGCAGGGACATCTTCCTCTAGACCAGATTGCTCTAGACCCCATCCAAACTAGACTCAACTATCTCCAGGGACAGGGCATCCAATGTTTCTCTGAGAAACCTGTTCCAGTGCCACACCACCCTCTGAGTAAAGATTTTCTTCCTCATACCTAATCTAAACCTACCCTTTTTCAACTTGCAGACATTCTCACTTGCACTATCATTGCATGGCTTGTCAAAAGTCCCTATCCAGTTCTCCTGCTGGCCCCTTTAGGTATGGGAAGGTTGGTATAAGGTCTCCCTGGAGTCTTCTCCAGACATTAATTTCAATCTTCTCCATCTGTGTTCATGGGAGAGGTACTCCAGCCCTCAGATCATCTTTGTGCCTTTCTTCTGGATTCACTCTGACGAGCCCATGTCCTTCTTATATTGGGGGCCCTAGAGCTGGATGCAGTATTCCAGGTGGGGTTTCACAAGAGAAGAATGGAGGAACAGAATCCCCTCCCTGCTGGCCATACTGCTCTTGGTGCAGCCCAGGACACAATTGTCTTTCTATCTGAGTGCACATTGCCAGCTCACGTTGAGCTTCTCATCAACCAACACCCACAAGCCCTGCAAAGCTTCCCTCAGAGCATTTTCCCTCCAGCCTGTACTTGTGCTTGGGATTGCCCTGACACAGGTTCAGGATCATCATAGCCTAGAATCCCAGAACACCATGAGTTAAAAGGAACCCACAGGGATCATCAAAGTCAAACTCCTGACCCTGCACAGAACAGCCCCAAGAGTCTCACCCTGTGCCTGAGAGCATTATCCAAATACTTCCTGAACTCTGTCAGGCTTGGTGCCATGGCCACTTCTCAGGGAACCCTGTTCCAGTGCCCAACCACTAATAACCATTCTAAACCTCCCTAACCTACCCTAAATAGCTTCATGCTGTTCCCTCAGGTACTGACATTTTAGTCACAAGAGAGAAGAGATGATCTTGAACTTGGCCTCACTGAGCCTCATGAAGTTCACATGGGCTCCCGTCTCAATGCTGTGAGGATCCCTCTGGATAACATTCCTTCCTTCCAGCATGTCAACTGTACCACACATCTCCTTTTATTGCAAAAAAAACCAGCCAAAAAACAAAACAAAACAAAAAAAAACCAAAAAACACAACCAACCAACCAACCAAACTCAAAAACTGTATAGAACACAGGAAAATATGTTACTAAACTTTGCAAAAATTAATTTCTTTCTCTGGAGTAACACCTGTATTATTGGGACTCATACATTAAAGCGCTGATGATGAATTTAGATCGCTAATGGCTGAAACAGAGTTGACCTCCTTCTAGTATTTAGATCTTCTGAAGCAATTTCCAGGCTTATACTGATGATACTATAAGGCTAATATTGATTATACTCCACTGATTTAAGATTAAATGTATTGATTTATGCCTGTTCATAAGGAAAAAAGAGAGTTGATCTAATATCTTTTCCCTAGTTTAGTCATTTTTATCCCTACGCTCTAATTCTAGATATACAGTATGAAAACTGATGTATTCTGTTACAATTACGTGAATGAATCACAGGAATCTGGGTAGTCTCTCTGAGTTGTTTTTTGTCTAACTTTTCTCTTAACAATAGAGAAAAAAGAAAGCCAGAAATCCTTTCAGACTTGAAGCACCATGACTCAGCTGTCGTTTTTCCTTCCGCACTGCATCATTTCCAAAAAATCTCTGAGAAGAGGAGGCCATGCCCCCTGCCAGACATTGATATGAACAGATAAAGTGGAATAGGTAATGTTAAAGTCAATGAACAGAACCTGATAACCTGAAAAGCCAGTTGCTGTGCTGACAGCTACATTGCTTCTGATAAATAAAGGGGTCTTTGAGACTAACAACACCTCAAAGCCAAGTGCCATGAACTGGCTCATATATACCCTGCCAAAGGACTAACCCCCTGCCTCTCTTGAGAGTAGATTAATAATTGAGCAGAGTGCTCAAAGTGGGAAAGAGTCCAGCATCTGAGCTCACCTCCTGCCTTTCTACCACAGCAGTGTAGATAGTGCGTCTGAAGCCCGTGCCAAAACTGTAAGGAAAGACCAAAGTTCCATATCATGGCTGGATATCTATGCCAAGGATTTGAAAAAACAAAAAAACCCAGAACTAATTGAAACAAAGATGCAATCCAGACCACTCAAGAATTATATACTCTACAGAAAGGGATACAATTTATCAGCGCTGGTCAGACAGAAGTTCTATGAATATAATCTGTGTATAAATCTTGCTACAGTGCAACTCACTGACTGGAATTCGGGATCATCCTTGCTCAGTGTTTTGTTGGCTCCCATACACTTAGGCATCAAAATATATGAAAATATATGTAAAATCCACAGAAACTCATTTACACTGGAAGATTTCTACACTTAGAAAGGATGAGGGAAATTTACAGGAATGGAAGCTGGGCACCACAGTTGCAATAGAAAAGCTAAATGTTTCTGAAGACCAGGTTGGCTTTTTTAAATGATTGAATAAGTACCTGCACTGGTTATCTCCTAAACCTTCCCAATTTTCTGGATCTGATATGTAATATAATATATCTAATTTCATTATTGGGAGGTGCATTAACATCTTTGGTATTGCAATTTCCTATTGGAAGTTTGAGCTGTAAATTTTTAATTGAGGAGACTTATACTCTGAACAACCCTCTCCATCAGGCTTAATCTGTTGAATAATGAGGTTATTTACCTCTCTAATGCACTTCATGGTGAGGTTGTGCCAGCTATCTCCTTGTTTGGAATGTCAGTTTGACTTAGCAGTTAATCTTCATCTCTCTGAACAAGAGGGTTTTGTTTCATACTGTATTAGCTGATAGCCATGATGATATTGCAGATGACTGGTAATGAGGTTCAGTGGCTGGACGTCATGAAGGTGCTATCTTTAGAGTGAGACCTTACACCACATTTTCATTTGCAAGTCTCTGATTATATTTTTCAGACATATGTTAAAAATCCCATAGCACTTTGGGATTTGGTCAGTTTTCCTTATCTAAATTAATACCGTCACAGACTTAATTAACACCAATATAAATATTCACAGCTTTTGTATGATAGATCTGAATGCAAAATGCTGTGTTTGCATAAGCTGTTACATTTCCACATAAAATTTATTACTTTCTTAGGGAATGCAACTTACATAAAAACAACCAAATTTAAAATGAAATTAAACAACAGATCCTCTTTAAAAATTGCATTATTGTTAGCATAAAAGTGCTATCAGCTGTGTTAGTGAGAAGCTTTTGCCAAGTACAGGAAAAAAATTGATGCAGTATTCATGCCACTCTACACACATGAAGGGATATTGTTGCTGCTATTATTTAAATATGGCTTGCATATTACACCTAGGTAAAATGCAACTTTCTTCTAGTAACAAAATGCTTTCTGGTTGTTCGGAAAATACCCTTTTTACAGAAAAGTATTCTATGTATTTCCTGTATTTATTTGAAGGTTTCTTTCTTTAAATAAAAAAATCAAAATTTACCTCTTTAATGGAAAATAACAATTAGAAATAAAAAAAAAAAACAAAACCCCAAACATAATCACTTTGTGGTTTATCTCCAGGACTTAAAACAAAAACAGTTACAATATTAGATTAGATTTTGCCATTCTCTCAAGCTTAAAACTTACAAAATTTCTGGTCATAGCAATAATAACTTCAAGTCTTTCTCAATCAGAAAATAAGGAAAGGTAATATTTTGGGACAACTTGAGAACAAGGACTTTAGGTAGTAAGGACGGTATATGCAACAACTCTTGTAATTTAAACGTAATAAGGAAAATAGTGCTTTTCTTCTGCATTTGCTGGAAAGCTTACCAAAGGGAAAGCAGAGCAAGCAATATTGATATGGAAAACCTGAACCCTCAGAAGGCAAGTCTACATGCTAAATCATAATTTTATCCTTTTTGAACAAGATAATACAGCTCTTATAATCATTCTATTAAATTATTTTTTGTCTCTTCGTACAGTGAATGGATCATAGTTTTCAAATGGACAGAAATTCAGTATTTTTTTCTCTTCATTATTAAATATAGTAATGTATTTACAGCAAAATATTCAAACTTACTTTCAAAGATAGATTTTTTATATTTAAGTATCATTGTCGTGGATTTCCTATAATGATTATGCCTCTGGAATCTGAATGATTCAAGAATTAATTTATCTCCATACACTCCAGAGAGAGGAAGAAGTTGTTTTAATTGAGGAACTTCGATGGAGACTGAAAAGATGCACTGATATTTGAATCAAACTTGATTCATGGAAGTCTTGATTTCAAGGGGAAATAAGCTTCCTAAAGGATTTTGTGTTTCTAGCACAGATCCAATGACTTAAATTGCAACGGGGAATACTTACTACTGGTGTAAATGAGACTCTGGGGTGTCAAAGTGTACATTGATTTAAAAAAAACCAAAATAAAACAAGAAATGAAAAACCAAAACCACAATCCAGCTCCAAAATAACATTTGCTTTAAGGACACAGCAAGCTGAAAACAAAATTTGTAAATTATGCAGATTTTGCCACACAAATCAAACACCTTGAACACTGAACCATTTTTCTCCTCTTGAAAAATTCTTGCTTATACAGCTTAATATACCTTCAGATAATTTGGTAGAAGGTTTAGGAATTCTTTCATCAATTCATTATACTGGCTATAATGCAAGCATATTCTCTCTCCACAGTAAAAAGAATTAAATTCCTGCCAAAAGCATGATTAAACTCCACATAGAGATGTGAACCTAAAATCATGCATTTTATGAACAACCTTCTATTATTTTCTTAATTTGTATTTGTCATTTTACTGCTTGATTTTTGACCGTTAATAATCTCTGAACATGAATTTTTGATGCATAACTTCCTTTTTTATTAAGAGGCTAATTAAAATCATTACTATAAATTGTGTACTTTGGTACCACAACCACAAACGTCTCACACTCTGCCACTTGAGCTGATTGAATGCCAAGAACATGCTCTTTAAAGCAACACTTAAAGGGAGGTCACCAGCAGCAGATTTCACAGGTATTTGCTGTCATTTGCATTCCCTTCACATATCGGAGGGAATCATATTTTAGCAGGACAGGATGTGTTTCCCAATTTTCTTCAGATATGTTTATCTCAACTGTTATGCCTGTTTCTCTAAATTCTAATTTTATTATCTAAATTTTCTTCCAACTGCATCCTCCTAGTATGGGAAGATCTACCATCCCCTCCCTATATAAATTTACTTTCATGTCTCTTGCATTAACTACTACTACCATTTTTAGTAGTTCCTATTTATTCTAATACTGTCCTAAGAAGTCCCTAATTTATTTTCTTTATTCAAGCCGGTTTTTATTCTTGATGTCTTGTTCTTCAAATAATCTCTCCCTCCTAAAACTGCTTTTTAGTGACTTCTACTCCCTTATTCCTTGGGTTTCCATTCAGTCATCAAATGGCTTCTTAATTATGTCTTCCTTCCTCCCTCCCTCCCTTCCTTCCTTCCTTCCTTCCTTCCTTCCTTCCTTCCTTCCTTCCTTCCTTCCTTCCTTCCTTCCTTCCTTCCTTCCTTCCTTCCTTCCTTCCTTCCTTCCTTCCTTCCTTCCTTCCTTCCTTCCTTCCTTCCTTCCTTCCTTCCTTCCTTCCTTCCTCCCTCCCTCCCTCCCTCCCTCTCTTCCTGCAGGTTTTTTTTAAGCTTTTTAATAACGGTTCTTTCTAAGAATCTTTGGTTGGTCCCTTCCCTTTCCACCTTTTTCTGCATTTATTTAGCAGATTGTTTCTACTCTTTTCAGTTACTTCACCTTTATTTCCCAGGAACTGGTCTCTCTTTCTCTCCCTGCTTCAGGCAACATTGTTCCCATCTTTGACTCTGTCTTGTGGCCTGCATGTGTTCTTTTAATGTCCCTGCCCCCGAGCCAGTCAGCAAACTTTCTTTTCTGTGCTGGATTGGGTCTTTCCCCAAGATAAGATGCTGGCCTGAGTGGCACAAGAATGACAGAGTTCAAGTACTTATGTTCTTTTCCTCAGAATATGATCATAGCTTTGTTCCCAATTTATAAAGGGTACAACTTTTGAAGCAATTAATGAAAGGCTGGGAATGATATTAATTTCACTTGTTACTAGTTGTAATGTAGATTTTAGAATAAAAGGATAAGCCTCAAGAAAAGCTTGCATGTTCTCTAGCAGTTTTAACCACTGTTTTAATTAATAATGAATTAAGGCTATCTCACTGATCACAAAAGAGAAATGCACATATCAAAACCTACCTGGAAATAAGATTTCATAGTGATTCTCTGATGACACAGAATGTATATTAGAGTCATGTAAGAGGCAAAACATATTTGATCAATAGAGGGACCCATCTGCACTACATTGTATATTTTACTCCTTATGAACATCCTTGCTATCACAATTAATTCTTTATGAAATGGGCAAACAAAAATTGTAATACACTCAATGTTGAGAGAAAAGGAAAAATAGTATTATTAGGTTTTGTCCTACAGATTATCTTTTCTATCCCACAGCTTGCCCTGCGTATATTTGATTACAAAAATAAGTTGATATACCTAACATCAGCTTGAAGGAACTCCTAGGAAATAGATACACAGACACCATTCCTTCATTCATTTCTTTTTCCTCATTGTTGCATCTCCTTGATATATTTCTCATAGAGAAACCCATATTAAGAATTCAATCAGACTTTTTTCCCTGAAGGTAACATACACAGCATCATAATCATAGTTACAATTATCATCTCACTTTATTTTAGCCACCAAAATGTTAGGGGCCACTTTATCCAGGTGTCTAATGTATATGGTAATAACTTTGTTGCTGAGAAGGAAAAATATATCCCTCCAGAAAAATTTTCATCCCAACTACGTCAGATGTCAACTGTTTCCTTCCTTAGGAGAGAGTTATGTCTCTCTCTATTGGCATAATTGGCATTAAAATTCATCTCTGGGATACAATTTATACTGGAAATGAGGTTTCTCCATTGGAAAGAGCTGGGACAATCATATTACCTCTAAAAATTACCACACCTACTTTCAAACCTTGTAAATGACTGATAACAAGAAGCTGGCAAGGCACCTTATGTCCTTTTTCCTCTAGTCAGAGGCACAAGCATAGTTTATAACATTTAGTTTAGGGTAGATATTTATCTATTGCATTTTGAAAAAAGGATATCATATTGCTATTGGAAATCAAATATTTCAGTTCATACTAATCTGTCTAAACATTATAAACCTGGGTATGAACTCCTGGCTCTCATTACAACAGGTGTTTGGAGTTTCACTGGTGACTTCAGGGAACTTAGATTTCACAGATAGGTCTTTATATCATACACAAACAATGTTTTTTTCTGATCAAGGATTTGCAGAAAGAATGTGTGAATTATTTAACGTTTCTGTTGCTTCTAAATAAGGTAACAAATTATTTTTCACCTCTTATATTTGAAACAGTTATTGCCAGTAACCAATACCTAAGGTGCAGTTTTGAAGGGGTTCAGCAACACATTTAGTAACAGTTGTGATGTTGACATGTCTAGAATCCCTTAGAGTTAACAAAATCTGTTAATTATATCACTTTCAGTAGCTAAACTGTAGTAGTTGTTACTTATTGAGTAAAGAAACTTCAATCAACTATAAGACTTTCCAGATTCATTGGGGATCTTAAAAAAAAAAGAGTTAACTATTTTGAAAGGCACATTGACTTTATAAATCTTTTAGCTATAAGGCCCTTAAATCTTTAAACTGAAAGACATCAATGTAATTAAATTGTGGTTTTAAGATATATACATTTAAATACAGGTAAAGTAAAAAAAAAAAGGTCCAGTTTCAGGGCAGAAGCATTATCTATTGAAATCTGCCACAAACTGATATCTGAATGAAAGTTCTCATTTTTGCTATATATTGCAGTTAATGTTTTACCAATATTAATAAACTAATACTTTTGATCTGTAATTGTTATCCATAATTTTAAAAGAGATGCATGTGTTTTGAAGAGGACTTGAATTAAAAGTTGAGGTAGTTTGAGAAAGGTATGATTTATCTTTCATTTTAAAGACTGAGTCTTTTGGAAATTTCAGAAACTAAGTCTGGAAATGACTTCAAATCTAACAGTAAAAGAGAGAAAAATAAACAAAAGCAAGGGAGATATAAATAATGTGTATAATTTTGAATATGGCATATGCTTAGACAGTCTACCTTATTTCAAAAATATTTCTGTACTAGCAATCTGTCACTGAATCCACCCAAGGTGCTTATATTTTATAATAAATGCTTCTAGTGCCTGGGGCCTACTAATAAGGCAAATACTCTAGGTTTTTGAACAGGTGGTCTACCGAAGTAGGTAAGAGTGTCCACCCTGTGGGAAGATACCCATTTTGCTCATATTAAAATAATGTAGCCAACTCGGTATAAGCCTTAGCAATATCTTAGTCTAGAGACCGTTAGGTAATGGAAATAATTTCACCACTTAAATTTCGTGAAAGGAGGTAACATGGAATATTAATATTTTCTATTTCTTAATCTTACTTTCTGTTTCTTAATCTTCAAGATATTTCATTCTGGTGATAAAACATAGTTCATTTTAGAAGTGTATAGTCCTCTCAAATGCAGGGCTTATGTGTCTTACTCGTATCTTAATTACATCTTGTGTTTGAATATCAGGTATATTTTTCTGATTATCTGGAACTCATATTGCAAAGGTCATTAAATACACACATGTAATTAATAGCTGTATATTCTTGTGATATTTTCCAGGCAATAATATTCACGTATAGGAATTGGGACATATAAACTAATTTAAATTTGAAATCCATATTGTTGCTTATGATGAGCCTACAATGAAAAAAAGTCACTTTGAACTCTGAAGAGGGATATTCAACTGTAATTCAATCAACTTATGTCCAAAGTATGCCTTTAGCTGATGATTTTAATTTATTATCTCAGTGTAGCCCCCTCTCTCTGTCAATGAACTGTGAGCTGGAAAAAAAACAAATTGGAACTGAAGTAAATTTCAGATAATCATAGCTCTAAAACTGTGTGAATAGAAAATATTTCTTCATATGACTCTAGAGAAATTGCTACATACTCTCAAAGTGAAAACCAAAGTCATAATTGAACCTGAGGGCAATATCTGTAGTAACAGACAAAATGCAGCAGAGAATAGGCACAGCCCATGGTATGCAATTTTTCTTTCTTTTTCTTTTTTTTTCCCCCCACATTTGGTATGCTTCCTAGATCAGCTACAATTATTGCAAAACAGATTTCCCCTGTCTATTCCTATTCATGATCTGAGAGAGAGTGCAACTGAGGGAATATTTAATGGGACTTTAGGGATTAAACTCTCTTCCTGAAGAGAACAGAAAGTTTTAGTCATGTGAGCACAGGCTGTTTTGCATCACTTGCCTCGAGGACCAATGAACAAGGTTTGTTATTGTACTCAATAGCATAAGAAGGACATAAACTTGTTGGGGAATGTTCAGAGGAGAGACATAAAGATGACCTAAAGGCTGCGACCTGCTGCCTGCTTCACCTCTCCTGTGAAGACAGATGGAAAAAAGTTCTGCAGAAAACATACAGTACTAGAGGGTATAGCAGATAAGAAACAAAATGAAAATAGGCGTTATTACTACAATGCTATTAAAATCTCAGTAAAGTTTCCCCCTTGGAACTTTAGCACTACGCTAGATCACTGAGAGAAAACTATTATCAAATAGTAGTATTACAATTCCTTTTTCTTGCTGAGAAGATCACAGCTTTAAAGCATATCCAGATTACTAGAACTACACATTCTGTAAGGAGCAAATGAAAAATTCACGCTTGTTCAGCCTAAACAAGAGAGTTGAGGGGACCTAGCTACAGTATTTGGAAGTAGGCTGCTGGAAAGATGAAGCCAGGGTTTACTGAGGTGCATAACAGCACAGAGGGAAATATATATGCAAATTCAGACAAGTGTGGTTCTGAATAGTTATAAAGAAAATAAAACACTATGAGGATGACTAAGCATGCAAACAGGTTGACCAGAGGGGCTGTGAAGTCTCTGCTCTTCGAAATCTTCTGGACTTGATCATAGAAGATCTTTGCACAGATCTGAATTCAGCATTGACCTGAGCAGGAGGTAAAACTGACTGGCCAGCTGAGATTCCTTTCAGACTGAGTGATTCCTTGATTATTTATATGGGCAAAATCAAACCAAAACAAACCAAAAAAAAAAAAAAGGTAAAATATCCAAACCAAAATATAAAAAACACAAATAAGAACCCCCACCAAGCACCCCCACCCCCCCTCCCCAGAAAATACCAAAGACAGAAATAATAATATCCTGTTTAAAGGATTTTTGATACTACCAAAATAACAGCTTTTCCATGATGAAGAAGCACTAAGATAGTACTACAGGAGATTTTTTTTTAATTTTTTTTTTTTTGCTCTCTAGTACAGGAAACCTTGAAATGTTGTCATAAACTGATAATGTTCCATATGGATGTAATTTTGCTATCCTGGCATATTTATTTTAAAAGTCTCTCCCAGATATGGATTCAGCTGAAGATTTGAAATTGACAGGACTGAAGAGTGCATGAATTTGGATATAAAGATGATGTAGGAATTTATTTTAATTGAATATGCAAAAGGTAACTGGAGTTTTTTCAAAGTAGAAGGAACAAGCAAACTAAAAAGTAAGTGTCTTTGAACTCAAGTGGGTGAACAGCCTTCTTTGAGTAGGCATCTCCTAACAATATTTATTGACTAAAACTTCAAAGGGCTAATCTCTTTAGGGGAAATCTGGCATCTGAGATGGCATAAAAGGGTTAAAATGAGTGCTATCCATTAAAAAACATTAGGACATACTTGGAGTTATCCTAAGGAATGTTGATTTTTTTTTTTTTTTTTTTTTTTTTTTTTTTTTTTTTTTTTTTTTTTTTTAGAGTTTCAGGACCTAACATGAAATTCAAGGGTATTTGCAAGCTTTCTTTTTGTCCATGTGGTATGAATTGTGACAGAATCATAGGCTGGCTGAGGCTAGCAGGGACCTCTGGAAACTGCCTAATCAATCTGTCATTCTCAGTGCAAGGGCCTTACCCATTTGAGTTTTGTATACCTCCAGGGATATACACTCCACAGTCTTCCTGGGAAACTTATTCCAGTGTTAGACCAAATCACAGAAAAAAAATATTTCTCTCATGATGACATGAATTGTCTTGTATTTCAATTTGTGTCTCTTGATTCTTGTTCTGTCTCTGAGTACCACTGAGAAGACACTGTCTCTATCTTCTTTACTTTTATCTATCAGAAATTTATGCACATGGATAAAATTCCTTTGAGCTCTCTTCTCTCAAAGCTGGAAAGTCCCAACTCTCTATGCGTCTCCCGTTTGCTGTCCTTAAAGCCTTGCAGTACATGAATTTCCTGAAAAACTAAATTTGTCTGCCTTGCTACCAGCAACAAAATGTATCAGGCTTAACAAATTGGCATTCCTCTAAAATTAGTTATTTTCTAGTCCGAAATGTCACAGTTACTTAGGTTGGAGAGACGTTGTTTCTGTTCCAAAAACCCTCCTTCAATTTCTACCACCCTGAAAATATTGTTCTGCATCTGCAAAATCTACAGTATTTATCCAAAATTATTTCTTCCACTGCTGAGACTAATAACTAAGGAAAAGTATTACAGACTTCTAATTGATAAAAACATTAAAGGTTAAACTTTTTTTTTTCTTGCATATATTAACTTTCATAGAGTAATTTACCATTAGAAATGTAATTAGGAAGTA
Organism: Luscinia megarhynchos; assembly: GCA_034336665.1. Taxonomy (NCBI): domain Eukaryota; kingdom Metazoa; phylum Chordata; class Aves; order Passeriformes; family Muscicapidae; genus Luscinia; species Luscinia megarhynchos. The sequence goes on along the minus strand of JAPFBE010000003.1, from coordinate 51,967,545 downwards.
CGAATAATTCCATGAGCTTTTGGTCTGTATTGAACTCCAAGAAAGCAAAACTATATAAAACTGTCTGAGATTTCACTGTAATGTTGCTTCTTGGAGATATTATGTTTTCACATATGATTGTTTGCTTTTTAGTATGTTTACCTCTGGATAATGGTGCCATTTTTTTCCAAAGAGAGCCAGATTGGGGGCTTTCCTTAAAAGGGAAAATATGGCCTGACCAAAATGTTTCTTCCAATGATTTTGTTCTAAGATCTGGTAAAATGCAGTTGCTAGTTGAGCAGTTGAACTTAGTTCACATTGCCTTCATTACTGCTTAATACAACTAGTGACCTATCTACTACAAATAGATGAGAAATATAGGTAAGAAAGGATTTTATATCATAATATAGATGTATTTTATACTACCTACTAAAAGGATACATATTGAACTTGTCTTTAAAAATTTGTAGCACTTAACCCATCTTTCTTTAAAAAAAAAATCTGCTCATTTTTACATTACATTTCCTTAGAACTCTCTTTTAGGTCTTGCTGTTCATTTTTAAAGACTAATGGTTAGTGTCTGCCCCAAAGAGCCAACATGTAGAATAATAAATGCAAGACTAATCAGGTCTCTTAATAATAGACATATTTCCACATCCAAATAGAATAAGTTTCTAATAATATTATTGCTTAATACTACCAAGAAAATATTATATTTATTCCAATTAAAGAAAACTACTATCACTAAGTGGATATTGCACTTATTCATAAGATATTAAATAGGAGTCACCAGATGGTGCTGTAACACCTAATTTTATGAAGTCCTTTGTCTGAACAAACAACAAGCTCTCTCTTTGGCCACAGGAAAAACTACATACTTTCTAGTTCAATGATGCACTTCATTTTAGGGAGAGCTCTTGCAAGCACTAAAATATGTGCTTTCTAGCTTGTTTTCATTCATCAATCATATTTGTTGAGATAAGAAAATTTTTTGTGTTTGGGCTGAGAATACTAAAACAGATGAATTTTCTGCATGCAATGTGTCTCTGTGAGAAAAAAAGTAGGTGGTGTAAAATTAACACCTTAGGAACATAAGGTAAACTGTTAATTTCATTCTCAAGATTGACTCCCTTCACAGAAGACTAACAGTCTCTCCGTGATACATTTAAAAAATAAAACAATCTTCCTTCCTTTTTTAGTTATCCAGCATAGAAAATATCCTTATTGGAGTGCCTTAAGACCAGTCTTGGTCACTTGGAGGAGGAAACTGAAACCCATGATGAATCATGTAGGCTTCAGAATTCATGGCATCTGACACTTTAATCCGTATACTTAGATTCAAAGTTAACACAAAGCCCTCAATAATTATCCATTTTACATCCAAGATAATCTCAGTTCAGATACCTGTTACCCAGTACCATTGCTGCATTCTGTTATGCCTCTGATTGCTTTAACCAAGAAGAAAACTTGCTTCTTTCAATCCACAGAAAAAAACATTAAGAAAAGGAGCTATGGGACAATACTTTTTTTTAAAAAATCTGAAACCAAAAGCATAATTGGAACTTCATTCTGCTGCTTTGATTATCTCTCCTCAATCTGTATTTCAGTCAACCTTTCCCCTCCATACTTGCTTACTCACTGCGTCATCTTGTACAGAAGAGGCAATGAAAAGCCTCTTTCTATCTGCTAGAAAGAAGCATGAAATATTTTGTTCACATATGCCAGAAAGTGAAAATGATGTATTCTCCCTAAAACTTGAAACAAGGTCTTCCAAGTTCAGATTCATACCAAGAATAGACTGCAATAAATTTCAAAGACAGCATTAAAAACGTAGGAGAACATATGCAGGAGCTCATATTCCAGTAAGGCTTAAAATTAATAGTACAATAAAACATATTCTGTTTATTTTTATAAGTGTTTAATGATTAGTTAGTTGATCGAATGCTACTTCAGAATTTCCAGTTTGATAGTTTGTCTTCAAGTCAGAGGACTATATATTGAGCTGAAGCACTTGAACAAGAACTTGCAAAACACTACATAACTTAAGTTAACAAAAAAAACCCCCCTAAAAAAACAGGAAGAAGAAAAAATCAGGAAATCTTAGAATAAAATAATATATCTTTGAGGTTTTGACTGTAAACAAGTTCTAACCTATATTTGTGTATATTTTACTCCAGATAATTTCAGCCTTGATCTCTAAAATAAAAGTGAATGCTTTCAAAATACAATTAACTTCAATTAATTCTAATGCAACACCTCCAAGACTTCCCTTGGTTATTTATTTTTTTAAGTTCCTAATTAATCTGACACTTAAAAACCATATATTTTATAGTTTGAATTAAGCTTGTTTACGTTTGATATATAGTCTTAGTAAGGCTGGAACTGGATGACAATGACCACTGCATATTATAACAGTTTTAATTATATGTGTTGCTGTCGAATATCTGAGGGGATAAAAAGAAAAAAGTTGATCAAATTTTCTTCAATTCTCTCAAAGATAAAATAACACCTTTTATTATATTTGTCTCAGTGAAACTTGCAAACATACACTAATATGGAGTAATATTACTGAACTTAAGATAAGCTATCTGGTGCCTTAAATGATCTTTTTGGATAATTCTTAAATTAATGACATATGCATGTAGAGGAGAAAAGTTCTACATTCAGTTTTATGGATGGAAGGTATGATGCCAGCTAAAATTGCCTACAGAGTTCCAGAAATTCAAAGAAGCTCTCTGCTCTTTGCTTTTCCCAAACAATAATTCCCAAATCCTATTAAATTGCTATTCTTCAGTAAAGACCTCTAACAAAAATCAGAAATATTTCACCACTGTTATTGTTCTAGTGCTTGATCATTGTATTTATGTCAGAAGCACAGATGCTTTTTGTTAATCAGTAGTAAGGTTCAGTTTCATTAGAATTTTCACACCCACTTATCACAAGGCATAGATGGAATAGCCATCTGTGTAATCTAAAATATTTTTTAAGTCCAAATTATTAACTTATATATTTAAAGGAATCTATTTTTCATCCCTTGGAAAATCTGTTTAGACCTGCATTTCATATATCAGAGCATTTACATTTTTACCATTCAAGTAATCAAATCATTTGGTTAAATACCGTTTATTTTGAATAAAATTGTGTATTCCAGAGTTCAGTCATCTATTTTCTACCATTATATGAAGTTTCTACAATAAATCTCAGAAGATCAGAAAATCCCCTTTTTTTTAAATTTCATTTTCAGTCTATAATTATCAGCATGACATTAATACATATTCTTTATTGAGCTATGATGTTGATAATAGTTTATAGTGTGATCATACAATAGTTTCACCTGTGTATTGGTCCATCAATAAAACAAGGAAAATTATGCAATTTAGAAAATCCTTGAAGAGATTAATCTTTAATACAGCAAATTTAATGTTTAATGCTTAAGAAATCTAGTGATATAAGAACTTGGAAAGGATTTTGAAAGGATTTTTCTGCATATGAAAATGTTCTGTTGTACCAATCTCCTAAACAGATTGCTGTATAAATATCTTATAACCTATTATAATTGGAGCAATTATTTCTAAGCTACATTCGGGAACAATATCTGTCAGGGACCCTATAATTAGTCCAAATATACAGCCATGAGCTTTCAAAGTACAAAAAATACAGAAAAAACAATCACCAAAAGTTATCTATCACTTAATTGTTTCATCAGTGTTTTTGAAGTTGGTTCCTCATGTTTTAATTCAACAGTCTAAGCCCTGAATTTTTGGATGTCAAATTATTTTTGAGATATAAAACGCTTATTCCTCTAGGATGGGATTCACCTCAGAACATTACCTAGTGAGTTTATGCTTAGACTCACTCTTTACTTGAAACATACAGTTAGATAAAATGTCCTGTCTTATTCAAGGCAGGCACATTCCTTATTACTAAAACAAAATGGATATTTCTCTCAGTTTGCTTGGGTAAGACTACTCCTATTGGTGCTGTATTTAGGTGCAAGTTGTGTTTAGTACCAGACGTATTTTTTTATTCCTTCAGTCCATCACCTTCTTTGGATAGACATAGCTAAATTTGATTTGTTCTGTCACTGTGAGCCAAGAATAGAAGTGATGAGCTTGGCACTAAGGAGCTGCAAAGATGGAGCAATACCATGTGTGTAAACGTTCAGAATGAATCTGGTCACTTAAATGTGGAAGTATGACTTGTCATGCTGAATTACTACAAACAGACCATGATTGATTGATTATATCCTGTCATAAGAGGTTCCCTCAGAGTAAAGGAATTAATTTAGATAAATACAAGGTAGTATACACTTAGGAAAATATCATATCTCTAGGATGTACAAAACTAGTAAGATCTGACTGGGAAATTGATAGCAATGCAGATCTCATAGTTGCATGATATTGCAAAAAATGTTTTCTTTTAATAAATAGGTGGTTCATGCAGGAGAAAAAGAAACAAAGTCTTAGTAACATTTAACCCTGAAGTAAATTTTGTAATTATATTAAAATTGAGTAGGGAAAATATACCCCCCTAAAACTTATTTTCTAGGATACATTAATGCTCTTGAATATCTACTGAAAGAGGAGACAAAACAAAAGTTTATTCTTTATCGAGTGAGATACAAGAGATGCATATGAATGAGTTAAGGAATGATTTAAGCTTTAAAAATCAGTCAGAAGATAGCATGAAAAAGCCTACAAAGTGCAAGAATGTTTGAGACTCCAAAAGATTTTTCTGAATGATTGCAAATGACAGTGTGTACAATTTGACAGAGAAGACAATCCTGGAGGCTCAACTGCAGAGAATTTGACTTTTAGATATAAAAAAAATTACCAAATCAGTTACATTTTCATTTTTTCCCCCATATTTCTCAAATCCTTTGCAGATTGCCATTAGCTTTTTGGGTACTGTGATAGTAGTTCAAAATAGGAGTCATATCACCAAGGCATTTAACTTGCATTTAAAGTTTTTTGTCTATTAATGCATTTATATCATTAAGACACTAAGAGAGGACTTCAGATAGTGAAACCTCAGCACCTTTTGCAGACCCAATTTCTGTGCATGGTAATTATGCAAATTTAGATGCATAGTGATCCTTCTTGTTCTTTTATGTATCCATCTCACATTCTGGCAAAATTCATCTCATTGACCGTGACTAGTATCTTTCCAGGTATTGCATAGTTCATTTCTTTCATGGCAGCTCCTTGTAATTTCCCCCCCGTAAATTTAAATTGACTTCAGATAGGACCTGCTTTTTTCAGGTAGTTGAGGTCTGAAAGGGGATGAATAAGCAGAGAGCCATGAGGTCCTTTAGTTTTCATTCCATGTCAAAGGATTTATGTCTGCCTTTAAGTGTCTATAGCAGGACCAGTTTTGGAACGTGGTGCACATTGTTTTGCTTTTATAACCATCACAGTAGCCCATGTGGTATTGTATCAAACAAGGAGTGCTCTTGCACCTTTAGCAGAGGATGTGGACCACTAGTAGAGGTTGTAGGCTCCCTGACTATCATGGTTTTGTTCTGGAAGATAAAAGCCTTTTCATTTTCAGCAAAGCCTTTATGGAGGTATTCTTCTTTATGGGCTGCCATATGTTCTGGGAGTTTATAATTCATGTTTGCAATGTATTTTTCATAAATTCATCTGTGCATATGTGGAGAGGAAGAGGATGTAACAGGCAAGAAAAAAAGAATAATGTTTAGGCTGGAGTCTTTCATTCTTGAGTTAGCAGTCTAAAATGATTTACTGGGAAATGTAAAGGCTTATACAAAAGTTGTATCACAAATAGAAGACTGCTATGTATTTTGGATTAATTATACTTTATCTAATTAGCTTAGAAAACTAAGAGTGAATCAGTCTTAATTGATGTTGCAGCAAATCTGAAATTAGGATTCAAGTCTAAACTAAGCACCTCAGACAATTGATGGAAGGAGATAGGCACTTTAAGGACATCTCCAACAAGAAGTCTAAAAATGGGCAGATGCTAATACTTTCATACTTCACCCCAACAACTCACTAGCTGGTAAAACTGCTTCTTAATTTAGCTGTAGTGAAGCTGCAAGCAGAAAATATTCATGGCACCTCCCTCTCTTTCATAGTTATATTGGAGTAGCAGTCAGCTTAGAATTACTGGTTTACTAGGCTTCACTGTTGGAGCAATTCCATCAGAGCCAAAGTATATTTAAATGCAAGTGGGTAAAGTCAGTACTGGGAATTGTGAGAACTGAAACAATTTTCAGCATCTTCTGTATGTTATGCATTTGACCCAAAATGAATGATTTAGGGTGATCTTTCTTTCTTCTGACATCTCATTAATGAAGAACAAATATAAGCTTACTGGTCACCACTAAAGACTGCTTTGCCATCTCCAGGATATTTTCCTGTACATTTTTTCTATTAATTTGTTTGTAGGTTTCTACATTGTATCCTATTATTCTATTTTAATTTTTTCTACACTAATTGCCATCAGGAAATATGGAATTACTAGTGAAAAGTAGAAGGATTTGAAATATATACACTTAATTTAAGGAAGAGGAGGCTGTTATATAATATTAAATACTATAAATTAATTTTGTCTGATTATATTGAAGGCAATAACCTTTGCTATACTGTAGTTTAGGCTCAGTAAGAACATCCCAGTAGGATAACAGCACTTTAGTAGAACTGGCTATGAGGATGGTGCATGGGCTAGAGCCTGGGAGCTGAGGAGCTCCCTAGGGTCTGGCTGCAGGGTCAGTCCTGCCCAACAGCCAGGAGCAGGGCAGCTGGGGGGCAGTGGGAAGCCCCAGACATCAGGCTGGGACACAGGCTGAGACAAGGTCAGCAAGCAAACCCGGAGGTGGGGTCAGCTTGGTGGGACCCATGGCTGGGCAGGGCAGGGGTGTGGGGAGCTGGAGACTGGCCCCACTGTGCTGTCACTCTGGGGCAGGGAGCTGGCAGGTGCCAGGGAGCTGAGAAGGCCATTGGCAAGCTGGGGAGAGCCCAGGGGGCTAGTCAGGGACAGTCAGGCCTCTTAGAGCCCTCATGGCCCTGGATGAGATATTCACGCTATAGACACCTAAATTATTTTATACATCTACACATCTGACATAAATCTGATAATTTCCTGTAGAGTAACTGAGTATATGGCTAAAAAAAACAACAGTAGTGATTTAGTTGACTCTAAAGCATAACAGTGGAATAAAAGTTTAAGTTAAAGAATTGCACAGGTGTTCATTTGTTTGAAATGCTTTGGGACACTCTCTCTGACCCAATACTGTGGTTTTGGGTAGGCAAGTCCTTGTATTAAATCTGCTCTACCCAGATAGATTTCTCAAGCCTTTGAGGCACCACATGTGGTAACTCAAACCTATCCTTACATAAAAGAACCAAATCCCTACAGACTCCCCTATCCATGTGGACTGCATCTCCCTTGATACATGTAGCTTACGGCAATACCGGGGCATTGGTTCAGTTTCCTAAATATAAGTGTTGAGTGCCATTCAAAAGGATCTATATTATCTTTCATAGTGTTTTGGTGACTACAAAACAGGGACACCTGGGACAACTGCTGGTTAGCAGTTTGTTGGACATGAACCAGCTGTGCCCAAGTAACCAAGAAGGCCAATGGCATCCTGGCCTGTATCAGGGATAGTGTGGCCAGCAGGAGCAGAGAAGTCAGTGTCCCCCTCTACCTTGCACTGGTGAGGCTGCATCTCTGGTTCTGTGTCCAGTTTTAGACCCCCAGTTCAGGAATGGCATTGAGGTGCTGGAGTGAGTCCAGAGAAGGGCAACAGAGCTAGTGAGGGGTCTGGAGAGCAAACCCTACGAGGAGTATCTGAGGGAGCTGTGGTTTTTTAGCCTGGAGAAAGGAGGTGCAGGGGAGAGCTTGTCACTCTTTACAACTGGGGGTCGGCCTCTTCTTTCATGCAACTAATGACAGGACAAGTGGACATAGTCTGAAACGGCATCAGGGGGAGGTTTGGATTGGGCATTAGGAAGAAATATTTCACAGAAAGGGTGCATAGACATTGAAATGAACTGCCCAGGGAGGGGATTGGAGTCATCCTCCCTGGAACTGTTTAAGGAAAGTGGATGAGGCACTTAATGCCATGGTCTAGTTGACATAGTGATGTTAGGTCCTAGGTTGGATTAGATGATCTCAGAGGTCTTTTCCAGCCTAATTGATTCTGATTCCCAAAACTTTCATATCAATTCCCTCTAATAAGAAAAACTGACCTTTCTTTTTAGACGTTTTTATATCTGTTGGACTGCATGTTTAACATCCATTAGGGTGTTTGAGAGGTAGCTAGCTCTGTGCTGGAACATCTATTTGTGTCTGTTTCTCTGCTTCATTCCTGATGTCTAACACTTACATGACTCTATGTCCTAGCTCTCTTTTAGCTCTTCCCTTTAACTCCTGATCAATTTTTAATTCTCTGTTCCTGATATTGGCTCTTGACCTTGGACTTACCTTTTCATACATCTCCAGAGTATTTTTCTCCCCTGAGGTCTTTCCCCTGATTCTCAATATTGTGCTGGACTTTTTACAGATCCAGAGCAACGAAATATCTACAAGTTCATGAGGGTTATGAATCTTTTTTTTTTTTAATAGCCACATCCACAATTTTAATTATTAGGATTTTGTTACCATGTTCTGTTTTCACTGAAAAGCAAATAACCAGTCTTTCAGATTCTATTTTTGTGTGCCGCTTTTCACAACATAACATTGAACTTCTTTAGATTGTGACACTCATAGAATTTCTTCCATATATTTCTGTTATTTCTTAGTACTTTATTTTCTGTTCAACACAACAGAAAATGTGTTTAAGTTCATTAAATCTTTAACTATGAAAATAATACTGGAATAACCTTTCTCTGTGCATACAGTGTAAATCATTTGAATTCCATTTACTTCTAGTCGATGTCTTACAGTGAGATTCATTTCTGTGGTGTGGGTTAATTTCTGTATTGCAAGCAACACAATTTCACTATAGCTTCCATGTGGCAGTGATCAGGGCTTAAAAAGTTCCTGTTATACTCCCTGGATATTTATTTTGATTTATCTTAATAAAAAGGTATCCAATACCACATAAGATAGCCTAGTGTATCTGTGACTTTCATATTTGATTGATAGAAGCTGCATAGGACCTGTGGGAGATTTGCCTAACACGGCATAGGAAGGTGAAAACCCAGAGGGATGTGTCTTGACATGGTGATGGACTCACTGAATGAAACCCTTCGTTCACATGAGAATGTCAATATTTGGGCAGAAGATTTACTTGCAAGCATGGAATGGTTACCTATCCTTATTTCTGTATATTAAGTCATTAACTGGAAAAAAAATTGATCTGAAGGTATATTTTATTTTCTTATAATTCCCTTCATTGTTATGAAGACTGGTACTTTATTATCAAATTTTATACAACTTAGTATGTGTTCAAAGCAGTGCACATACATCTCTCCTTACATTCTTAAACTTGTTCCATTCTTAATGTTCCACATACATTCGCTTTTGTAATATCTAAAATGTTAAAATTTCCAGTTAAAATTGCCTATATGTACTGATGCCTCACAATGTACTTAATATTAATTTGTTGAATGCAAAATCAACTATTCATGTGACTTTCAGATGTTGATTAGTTTTCAGCTCAATGGTTGACAATAAGAAGGACTTCCATCTGGAAAAAAAGAACATGTAGACAATTTAGTGCTGGGTAAATGGTAGATGATTCTTGTAATAAAGAGTATTGGCCTACTGGAAAATATTCCTGTAAGGGCTTCCAGGACTAAAGTCAACTATTTAACTAAATCTTCTAAGGACTTAGAATGAAAAACATTTGCATGGTCATTAATAAGCATAATTTTGGGTTAAGCATGGGAGAAAGAGAAGACTATTGAAAAAAAAAAAAGAATATATATTTTAAAATTTGATCTCTTCAAAGTTTGTACAGATAAAACCCCCAACCCAAAACAAAAACTACCACAAACACCACAGCAATTTAGCACATTTTAACGGGCTTCAACATTATTTGTATGGCTTGTTGCCAACAGACCAAAACTTTACCTTTATAGAAGCTTACAGCTCTGATATCACTAGTGAAAGTTATTACTATTAGCATTGTATTACCAGATATGAAACAACCTTGAGGTGCTTATGTCAGCTTCTGATATTGATCTATAATACCAAAATTGCAACAGCAAATAGAATGGTTGAGCTAAAACTAACCTTTTAACAAGTAAGACAAAACACTTGGGACAGCTTAAGATCTTCTTTAAGAAAATGAATGCCCAGTTACTCTTTGTGGTACATACACTCTGTGAATAAACATTAGCACCCCAAAGCTGTCTTTTAATGCAACTATAAAGAAGATCTAATAGGAAATCTTGCCATATCTTTCTGTTAGAAAAAATATTTTATTACTTGCGGTGATACTATTTTTTTTCACTCCTATACCAGTGTTATAGAAACAGAAATAAAAGGTTATGGCTCCAGAATATTTTGAAATATAATTCAAAATTTGATTATAATTAAATCTTGAAATTATTTCTTTAATAGTTAATTATAATTTGTAGTGATTTTAGTGCAGTAGCTTCACCCTTTGCTGGGTCATAAGAACTGAAATATGTAATTTTGTGTTTAAGCGATCAAAGGCAGCTTCCAGTCAGATGATACCAAAACATGGTGTCTTATTTTCTAGATCAAACTATGTCTGTTCTGTAATGAGAATATTTATTTCAGCTTCAAATAAAAAATAAATCAAATAGGAGTTTTTTGAACTTACCTTCAAATTGACATTCTTGTTTTTTGATCATCTATTCAACAATAAATTGAGAGTATAAATACATGCATAGATAAACAGCAGGCATCCTTCGTGAACAACTTTTCAGTAGATTAGATTAAAGTAAAAGTATCCTTTTTCTAATAAAGTGGCTTACAATTGTGGTAGCAGAGCAGAGCAGAGTAATCTGTGGAGAAGAAAAAATATTTAGAAGATGTTCTAGAGTATTTTTCTATGATTAAAATAATAAAGAAAATAGAGTCTCTTCCCTGAACTTGAGCAGACAAACTAGCACACCATGTTGCTGTCTGTTCAACTAAAGTCTGTTATTTACCTACCTGCCCCACATCTGGGAACAGGTATGGACTTTAGGGAATAGTCCTCGGCTTGTGCTAATATCTGAATTGTCCTCAGCTGTTCATGTAGAAAGTTACTTGACTTGATCTAAACTGTGACTGGGATCACTTTAAATATATTAGTAGAGATAACCATGTTTCCATCTTTATCAAAATTTGTGTTCTTTTGCACAGTTTGATTTGTAACTATAAATGCAAACATTAAGAATTCTTGATAAATTATGTACCTTCATCTTTTTTTAAGCATTAATTGATTTTGCAAATTCTGACTTCCTAAATATTTCATCCTCCACAATTCCATTCTCTAAGGCAAAGACATCATCACAGATGCAAAGATGAAGTTCCTAAGTCATTGACGAGCTCCAGAAACTGCATTTGTATTTAACTGTTCAGGAGAGTATGCAGGATTGTGTTTGGGTACAGGACTGTGCCCAAGGCAGAGACGTAGACAGAGAGGAAGAAAGGATGTTGCTTAATTTTAATTTCAAGGAAGTTGTATGTTGGATTGTTCAGATTCACTGCAGTCAGGAGTAATTCTTGAGTTGAAGAAATTGGATACTATGCAATCCTCTCAAAATTAGTATCTGCAAAGAGCCTTTTGTAGGGAAAGTGGTGAACCACATGATGCAAAAATTGGTCATCCAATTTTTTGGACATCAAGACATCATTCATTTGTCATCAGGACAAAGCCATTGCTGAACCCTCTGAGATCACCACAAATACATCTCACATTGTATTCAAAACTGTCTCCAAACTCAACAGCTGACCATGTTCTCTATATTAAGATGAATAAAACCCCTATATTTTGGATTGTTCAAAATCTGGCTTTCACTTGATATCCATATAAACAACTTTAATATAATTGCACTCCAGTAGATTCCCATCAGTGCTGGTCAGCTCCTCTTTCTTTTCCAAGATTAATGTTTCTTTCCTATTGCTCTGTATAAAAGCTGTGGAAGCTCAGATAACCCCCAGGATCCCACTAAACACCCTCTTTGATTTAGACTGGTGCATTACCTGTATAGTATTGTGTACATCTGCAAGACTAACACAAGTCAATCATTTGAAAAGAAATATTGCACCAGTGCCTGCTTCTGAAAGAATGAACAGACACATATTTTAAAATCCAAGGTATTATAATACACTAAAAAGTGGAGGAAATGGGCATCTGGTTGTTTTTTTTGTTTGTTTTTTTTTTAAATCTTTTAACAATCAACATTATTTTACTAAATTCGACCACTGTCATTGCTAATTCTTTACATGATATGTTAAACAAACTAAATTTGAATGATGGGCTGCAGTATCAGGGAATTCCTACACCTGCAGTACTCAGCATTACTCACTTAACTGAAAGAATTGTCCTCTAAATTTAATCTTGGAGAATTGTTTACACTTTAAAAAAATGTGGGCAAAAGAATTATCAAAGTTTTTTTTGTAATCACTTTAAATTCATTCACATTGAACAAGATGACTGGTAAGAGAGAATCTGATTCAGAGTTCACCTGAGAACCCTATTCACTTAGTATTTCAACATTTGCATATTTAATATCCAAATACTAATTTGTCCAGGAATGTGACTGCCATCTTAACTATCTGTTGCTTTCCTCTGGCAGTGTTGATAGTATGTTTTGGGTCATTATCTGATCAAAAGCTTATGTGGCATTTACAGAGCCATATCCTAAACTTTTAATCACTTGTGAGTGTGGGCTCCTATCTTGCATTTGCTATATGCTATGTACTCTGCCCATGATACTTTTTTAATGAACTGCATCATACACTAATTTTATGCTAAAGAAAAACATGACAAATCAATGGGGTAAGTATACAGGCCCTATAATAAATAAATTAAAATATAAGTAAATAAATAGGAGTAAGAGAAAATTTCTTCTGAGGTAAATCTGGAGTCTTTTAGATAATTTGGTGGAATATCTATATCTGGTTGCAACAGCGATGGGAAGGTGAAAAGATGTTAAAAGCACATTGCTGTACCAATATTACATTCCCATTGTTTCAGCTTACTTCTCTTAAAATAAAAGAAAATACTGAGAATATCTGTGGAAAGGTAACAAATTCTCAAATGATTCACCAAGTTGCTTTCTGGTTGCTAAATGAGGGATCCTGTTTTTGTCTGAAGAGTAGTGAATTTCAGTTATCTCTGCACTACCAGTATTAGGTCTTTTACCAGTACAATTGTGGGATAACTTGCAGTACCACTGTCTGTTTCTAGGAAACTGTACTACATTGAGCCAGTGATAATGAGGGACAGATCTTCATAGTAGGCACAAGTACAACAGGACTGTTCTCTCTAGCATGGACTTAGGGCAAAGGATGTGGAAACCAAGCAAATAATAATTCTGAACAAGTCCTGGTGCCTCTCCTTAGCTATGAATTTCTTAGCTCTTAAGCTAAAGATTTGTTTGTTCTCTAGAAAGGCTCATGAATCTTACTTTCTTGACTAATCAGTGACAGAGCTTCAGCATCAGGTGAAAAGAATATTCCCAATATCTTTTCTCCTTCTTATTTCCTGCTTTCCTCCCTTATGCTTTTGTGGTGATCAGAGCATACTCCTTGAGAGAAAAAAAAGAAAGATTTTAGATTAAGGATACTGAACTCTAATCACCCAAGTGATTTCTTTAACAAAGAGTCTGTCATACAAAACATGAGCTATGCCTCTCCTCATCACCTTTCTCACTACTCTGTTTTAAAGACAAAGCAATTGAAATAGAGTTTTATAGGTGGCTCAATAACTGTCAGGCACTGTCACACTACAAGTTTCAGAGTTTCAGGACATCAGTCCTACCACACTGGTCTCCTTAAGAAATTTATGAGCTCCATCCCGAGATAGTTGAGGGCTGTGCATCATCAAGAGGAGACAAGAATAATTCTAAACATAGGCAAAAATGGAATTTCAGGCAATTTAGAAAATTATAGGTCAAACGCAGGGTAGAAGATTTAGCTGTTTCCTCAGCATGGGTATTTTCAATGGCAATTAATCTGTGAGAGGTGCAAACTAGACCTACATTTTAAAAGGTGTCTATATTCTTTTAAACATATATGCTTTATCCTAGTTTATACTATAGTACTAGAATTACTGTTATAATCTGCCATTCTTTATAATCTTTTGCTGGAATACTGACTTTATTTTTATGTATTGGAAATATATGCTGCTTTTTCCTATACTGCTGTATCAATTTTATAACTTTTTTTTGAATAGCTGTAGATATAAATTTGATATAATTAATGCAGCAGTCTGACTCTATCTTTACAAACTCCATAGGCTGAATTTTTACTGGTTTGTACCTGAAGACATTAATATCTGGGCAAGTATTATCAATAGTACATTACCTCTTGCTACATTATCCTGGTAAATGGAAAAATTAAGGAATTTTACTAGAGATGGCTTTCTTAGTTATTTAGGCCTAACTTGCCACTATTCTGATTTGTCAAAAAATGAACATAAAAAGGCTGATGGTATGGCTATAGAGCATAAAATGTGAGAACAAAACTCTATCAGATGTTTGAGGATAATTTTACTCTTGATCAAACATATGAGATCTGTTTCTGGTTCTGTTTCTCTCCCCAGCTGTTAATGTAATTTGGGAAATTTGACTCAAGAAGCTATATAAAATAGAGATACTATGATCACAGAGTGGTTAAACCTGCTTTTTGGAACCCTGTGTTAAAGAAATTCCAGTGGGAAAAACTTCATAAAACCTAAGTCAATCAAAATAAGTAAGAGGCTAGTCTAAAGAACTCATTCAGATTCCCTCTCACTGTAATAAAGAATTGCCTTTTCATGCTGATATTATTGTGTGCAAGTGTCTCTCCGTTTCTTGGATATTTTTTTCCTATTTTCTACTGAGACATTTTAGACATCGATGTTAGACTGAATGTCCAACTTCAGATAAGTCAATTTAGGTGAGAAAAATCTCAGGCTGGTTGTCTGAGTGGGTAAAAAAGTCTGAACAGTATGTGACTAGAGGTCATTTACACAATGTCCTGTTACAATTCTGTGCTTGAGAGTCAGAAAATATTATTACACTGATTGATCTACCTGACACAGCTGTTGTGAAAATGATTACTCTTTGTATAGACAGAAATAAATCCAGAAGATACAATTCTACCTCCTCTAGTCCAACTAAACTGTATGTAACATTTCTCATCAGTTTATGTTATAAATAAGAAGATTCTTCAAAGTTTTTGGTAGAGGAAATTTGTTCTCCTATCTGGTTTCAAAGTAACAAAATGAAGCAGAAGACAGAAGTAAACCCCAGACATCCCTCATATTTTTTATCCAAGTAAGACCCATGTTTATTGCCTAAAAATAAAATTTTCCAGTAATTGAAGGATAATTTTCTATTTTCTTGTATTTATATTTGCTTTATTTGTTGAATGCAGAATTTCACAAGGTTTGAAGATTAAAAAAATGCACTATCTTATTTTTTTAACCATTGAAATGGGCAAAACTCTAACTGTGAATTCAAACTTATCACAAACTCCAACTGTTTTACTGATTCCAGATTGTGCCTCAGTAGAGAAAAATACACATCTCAAATTATCTGATCCATTTTCACACAACCATAGAATAATTTAGGTAGGAAAATACCTCCAAAATCATTGAGTCCAATCTTTGACTGACTTTGTCCACTAAACCATAGCCCTAAGTGCCAGGGTCAGTCTTTTCTTGAGCACTCCGTGGATGGTGCATCCACCACCTCCCTGTGTACGGACTGTGTAGTCCATCCCAGTGCTTGACAACCTTTTCTGTGAAGAAGCTAATCTTGCTGATGTCCAAACTGAACTTCCTGTGGTGCAGCTTTAGGCTGTGGTGCAGGCTTTGTCCTGTCCCCAGTTCCCTAGCAGAAGAGTCCACAGCCTCCTTTCAGGCAGTTGTAGAGAGTGATAAGGTCTCCTCTCAGCTTCCTTCCCTGCAGGCTGAGGAACCCCAGCTCCCTGAGCTGCTCCCCATAGGACTGACTCTCTAGACTCTCGCCAGCTTTGTTGCCCTTCCCTGGACTCACTCCAGCACCACCACCATCACTGCCTTTCTTGCAGTCAGGGACCCAAAGCTGGACACAGCACTCGAGGTGTGGCCTCAACAGCACCCAGTACAGAGGGACAATCACTGCCCTGGTCCTGCTGGCCACACTACTTTTATCATGTAGGTCAGAATACTGTTGGCCTTCTTGGCTACCTGGGCGTACTGATGGCTTGTGTTTGCAGCCTCTCATCACATCTGCCCCATGAAGTTGTATTTGACACCTCAGGACATCTCAAATGACATTAAGCAGTGATGATCAGGCAATAAAATCGAGTCTCTTGTCAAAATAGTCTGAAGTGCTTTTAAACCTCCTAGACCGTCAAGTTTCTGTGATCCAAAGTCTAATTTTAATATAGCACAATGGCAGAATCTTGGCTCATGCATCCAAGAAAATTGCCAAAACTCTGGTAAAGAGTGCTGACAAAACTGCATAGGCTAGCACCGTGAAAGGTAACAGAGGTGAGACTGCAGAAAAAAAAGAGAGTTGTTCAAGGATTCTGCTGGTATAACAGGTGAGAAAAATTTTAAAAAACCCCAAAATTTTAGTCCCAGTAATCAATTAAATCAATAAAATATTAAGCAAGAAATATTTTTCATTTCTATTTTTACATCATTTGTGTGTAATCTCTATCCATGTGTAGATTATATATACACTTTTTTGATATTCATGTTCAGTTTTTCCTGCTGCCTTTTCTCTTTAATTTCTTCTCCAAACACTTAAGTTTCACAATGAAAGGGCAATATATTTTTGAATCAAGGTTTTATACTAAAAAAATAGCTTTTAAAAATGCACAAAGACAATTTTATCTGTTTTATAATTCTGCAAAAATAAAGACTCTAGTCCTGCTTCCTGTCAGGAGAAAACAGGATATGTCTGGTAATTATTGTTAAATACATTACAACAAATTTCTGGTGTAAAACTGAAGCAACTGTGAGTTCTGAAGTCTTTCAAAATAACATTGCTCTAGTGCATTCTGGACACCTTATTTCCAAGGAGCAAGCAAAAGGTTTCTCAGGGTATATACTTGGAAAAAAAGAGACAGTGGAGTGATGGTAAAATAAAATATATTAATCCATTTTCAGGAGATGAGGAAGAGAAAGGTCTTGATCTCCATCCTACTTAATTAATAAATATAAACTATTCCACTTAATTTTATCACACTTGAACACAGAATATGAATTAAAAGAAGCCTTTTTATCTGGAGAGGTATGAAGAAAAATAGGCATCAGGAATTCAACCCAAAGACTGTGTTAAATTATCTAAAAAATATTCTACCCTCTCTCTAGGCCTATCCTAAATAATTTGAGAACAGAGATGACATTTAAAAGCAGAAGGGAAGGTGGGCAGGAAGATCACAGCAGAAAAGATGAATTTCTTGTGCTGCTACATAACACCATCATTTTTCTTAATTATTCTTGACGTTTCACCTATTATTCTGTGAGCTCCCTCAGAGCATAGAGGGGAAAAAATGCCAGTGGCTTTTCAGAATAAAATGTGAGGAGGTGCTTACTGTCAGCTTTTATGGCTGAAGTCTACCCTTTGATACACAGAATCATAGCACCACCTATCTGGAAACATTAGCTGCTATGTTTGCAGATGTGCAGCCCAGGGCAGAGTACACAAAATGTGGGGTGTGGAGGGTATTTATGCAGAAGGAGGCCACTAGGCAGAACTTGGTTTTATGCTGGAAGAGGAATATTGAAGATATGCTTAAGCAAAGTGATGCTTAAATGCTGAATTAACCCTCTAAGGATCTTTTTCAAGATTTGTCTATGAAAATAAATAGTATGCATCTGCATAGGGCATTTAAATTTAATATATTGTCTAAGCTCAAGCAACAAAATTATCTATCCACCTATCATAATGAATGAAACATTAATTTTCCCTGCTTCTCTGTGATGTTACTGTTGAACAAGGATTGAGAATTGTTCATCAAGGTAAAAAGGATGTAGGGGTTATACCTAGAAACCGAAAGTGTGCATGTAAAAAAAAAGATAGAAAACAAAGCAGAAAACTCAAATCACTGGTGGCATAAAATTTTTTTTAGTCTTAATAAGAGGCTTTCATTTCATTGGGTTTTAAAATTTATTTTCTATACTTCAATGAATCACAATGTATCTGTAAGAAATAAATTGGTAGGTCACAAGATTGCATCTATCAAGATAATCACTAATATTGAAAAGAAAAACTAACTTAATTAGTTTAATACAATTAAAAGTTTATGCTAGGGAATCAATAAACAGAAGTCACAACAAATAATTTCACAAAGCAAAACACAGATGTGATGGAAGGCTGCCATCCATGGCAGAATGTATTTATCCATTTACTTATGTATTTATTTTTTACTTAAGGGGATACTGACGTCTTCCTGCATGTACAGTCTCAGAATGAAAATCCATTTTAGTCCCATGAAACTTCTTGGAAATTTGATTCATTTTGCGGATAAACATCTCTTCCTCAAATCTTTCCCATTTCTAATAAGATTCATGAATGTAAGATAATGAAACTACATTAGCTGAAATATCTAAAATCTCAGTACCTGCCCGTCTATTACATTTCATTCCATGAAAAAAAATCTTCCATGTCAATCCACTATGAATAGTCAAGTCTTTAATACTTTTTTGGTCTTTCTTCTCATAAAATCTGCTCTCCTTTCCAATAGTAGGATTTCTCTTGAGCTTCAGCATTCTAACAAGTAACACTGAAAGAAAAAAAAATAATTCACTGCCTGATGGATAGTAATATATTTGAGAAGTCATACTTGCAAAGCACTGAGCACTAAAACACTTCCATTCCATAACTCATTGTTATGATTTATGTTTGATGCCATTTAAGTATAATGGATTCTGAGTAACTTTACTGTAGAGGTGTGGTGGGTTGACCTTGGCTGTATGCCAGGTGACCGCTGAGCTGCTCTACCATTCCCCTTTCCTGCTGGACAGGGGAGACAGAATAAGATGGAAAACAACTCATAGGTTGAGATAAGGTGATTTACCTAAAAGGAAATAGAACATGTGTGTTCATAAGCAAAGAGGAGAAAAACAAAAAGTTTATTCTCTGCCTGCCATCAGCAATGCATGTCTGGCCACGTCCCCGGCAGCAGCGCTTCAGCACGCACAGTGCTTTGGAAGGCAAACACTGTAAAAAGGGCATGTACCCCATTCCTCTTCCTTAGCTTTATATCTGAGCTGATCTCATGTGGTGTGCAATACCCCTTCGTTCAGTCTGGGTCAGCTGGCCTAGGTGGGTCCCCTCCCAGGATCTTGCTCACACCCACCTCTTGATGTGGGGTGAATCCTGGCAGACATCACTGACGCTGTTCCAGCATTTCTCAGCAGAGCCCAAAGCACTGGTGTGTTATCAACACCTTTCCTGCTACCAATACAAAGCTCAACACTGTGAGGGCTGCTGTGGGAAAATGAGCTCTGTCTCAGCCAGACAGACCCTTATTCCATGCTATTCCATTGCATCATACTCAGATATCAGATAATTTTTGTATGTTCTAACTGTTCCATTGTATTTATTTACCATTACTGAAACCTCTTTTTACTAACATTTTCCTTAACTACTATCCCCTGTCCTTTCACAAATATACATTATTTTCTCATTTCATGGGATTCTTCCACACCTCCAGATCCTTGACTTGGGCTTAAAATTTGTTTTTCATCAGTTCATGTAATTCCTTCTACTTCACTTCTTGTAACATACACTACAGATTATTTTCCCTCCAAGGTTAAACCTCATTGAGTCACACACCAGATCTCCCGTCCTTCTACATTACCCACAAAGTACACCCTGGTCTTTGGGAAGGACAATCCCACAAATGGGTTTTCCTTTTTTCCGTAGGAGGAGAAATCCACAAAGGCTTCACCAGCCACTTCCGCAAGTGAAGTATCTTATCTCCTCCCACATGTAGGGGTTTAGTTTGGGCAGGACCATGGTGCTTACCAGACCCCCTAGGGTTCACTAGCCAGGTGGCTTCTGTTAAATTTATACCCCAATGCTTCCATGTCCCATTACCTAACTTTCTTAACATAGTAGTCTATTATACCTCTCAGTCTTTCCAGAGGCTTGTGGGTGACGAGGAATGTTATATATCCACTCAATGCCATGTTTCTTTGCCCAAAAGTTTAGAAGGTAATTTCAAAAATTAGTCCCATCGTTGGATTCAATTCTCTTTGGAGTACCCTGTTGCCACAAAGTGTATCTCTCAAGGCTAAGATGGTGCTTTGAGCAGTGGCATGGTTTACAGGGTAAGTTTCCAGCCAACCAGCTGTTGCCTCTACCATGGTCAGTATGTAGCTCTCACCTTGGTATGTTCATGGCAGTGGTCCAAGGCAGTCAGCCTCACCATATAGGAAATGCAGGCACCCTCTATTCCAAGGAGATTTCACTCATGTGGCTTGCATGATGGCAGCACATGTTTCACATTGGTGGATAACCTGTGTGGTAGCCTCTGTGGTCCACGCCTCAATCACAAGCCCATCTGTATATTGCATCCCTTCCTAGGCTTCCTCATCTTCCATGTATCTTCCATATAATAGCTCAGCCTTTCGCTCCCAGTCTAGGTCTACCTGAGCTATTCCAATCTTGGTATTCTCATCTCATCTGAGTCACCTTCTCTGGCAATGCTCCGAAATCCTAGCCTTTTGGCCAGTCCATAATTTCATCCAGAATTGTTGGGAAATTGGATTTTCCCATCTGGACTCATTGCATAACCAGTGCTACCTCCTGATTCCAGGTAGCACTGGTCATGTGATGTGCTGAGGGGATGTTCCCTCTGAACACCCAGTGTGACACGGGCAATCACAGCACCAAGAGGAGACATGCTTCTGTCCCAACAACTTCTGTAGCAAATCAAATCACCTCATAGTCTGTTAAAATTGTTTTTTTAAAATTGGAGTGTTGGGCTTCTGATCCTTGATTGCCCTGGCTCCTGAAACTTAATGGTTGATCCTGGTTTTTGTCTGATGTTCTTTGCCAGATTTTCCATATGAAAACATACTCCCCAGCTTCAGAGTAAGAGCACATTTTGCATAGCTGATCCTGTCCAAATGGGTTGTTAACCACTTCAATAGTCACATGATGGTGTCCACCCTACTGTTTTATTCCCAGAGTGGATCTCTTGTGCAGTTCCTTTACCTTAATTTGTTTTATGGCAAAACCAGCTTTCAGAAGAATTTGGGCTATTTTCTTCCCTTTTTCAAAAACTTCTGTTCTATTTACCTACACAATGATATCATCAGTATTTTGCAGGTGTTTTGGAACTTCACTCCTTACAGTCTGGATCAGTCCACGGCAGATAGTGGAGCTCATCCCTAGTGGGTTTTCACCCCGGGGCAGGTGATTCCAGGTGTAGTGGACATCCTTCCAAGTGAAAGCAAACCATGTCCTGTGCTTTGTTTCCAGACAGATTGAGAAAAATGCATTAGTGATATCAGTTGGGGCATACCATTTGACTGCCTTTGACTCCAGATCATATTGGAGTTCCAGCATGCCTGGCATGGAATTAAGATTTAATTCCTACTTTTCATCCATGGTCATACATTGCAATTTATCTTGTAAAAATCACCTATTATAAAAGCTCTAAAACATGAGAAAGAAGGAACTTTATACTGCTAAAGAAAGAAAGCAAGAAAGCAAGCAAGAAAGAAAAGACGAAAGCAAGCAAGCAAGCAAGCAAGAAAGAAAGAAAGAAAGAAAGAAAGAAAAGAAAGAAAAAAAGAAAGAAAAAAAGAAAAAGAAAGAGAAAGAAAGAAAGAAAGAAAGAAAGAAAGAAAGAAAGAAAGAAAGAAAGAAAGAAAGAAAGAAATAAAGAAAGAAAGAAAGAAAGAAAGAAAGAAAGAAAGAAAGAAAGAGATAGACAGACAAATAGATGTATTGTGTAATGAGAAAAGTAAGGTAATTATGACAGCTTGTCCTTGATGTCCTTCAACAGAAAATAATCTGACATAAATATTTAACAGAAGCATGACACAGAGAATTCACACTTTCCATTTATGATGTTTTTTATATGTTATTAATTTTTAAATTATTGGACATCTACATTTTTTCACAGCAAAGTCTTATAACTTGAGGGAGGTGTTGCCTCAGGCAAAGCACTGCTGTTTGATTTATCTTCTGCACTCATCTTGCTTTAACAATATGAACTTTTTTTCAGAGAAGTGCAAAGCTGTGTTTGACCCCACAGGGAAAAAGTTTTCTTTTTTAAGAAATGTGTACAAAGTACTTAATAAGTTATGTCACTCAGTTTTACTGTATATTATTTTTTCAGTGACTACACTTAAATTTCTAAATCCCCAGATCCCAACATTTTAATAAAAACAAGACATTTTTAACAAAATGTCAGCAGCGAAGTGATCAAAGTGCTATGGGAGCAGTTAGGCAACAGTTTGAGCTTTGAATTTCCTATTCACTTTCCAAAACATTCACTTAAAAAGCGTTTATTGAAGCTGAACTGCCTTTATCAGCCTGATCAGAGCTCCATAAAGAGCATGCATGATTCAACTGCCTTTCCAAGCTTTAAAAATATAACTTTGATATATGCCTCACAAGTACAGCACAATAGTTTTCATGCTCACGTTTGTTAAGATTTAGTGCAGCGATTAAAGAACAGAAGGACTCTTTGGTGGCAATTCTCAGACATACCAAATATCCCAAAGCACAACCTTCTACAAATCAGAGATTAAGGTAGTGACAAAAATTTCCACTTGATTGCAGTTTTTTTTCCCTTAAACTTGTGTCAGGAGTGACTATCTTTTCGATCAAATCTCTGAGGGTGGTGATTTTTTTTTTTTTATTTTTTTACTCTGAGAAAAATATCAACTGAAAGATAAAAAGTGGCATTTTATGTGCCTTGTCCAGAAGTCAGTCGATTTATTTGAAAGACTTTGTGTGTGCCTGACCTATACATGAAGTTTGTGACATGTCTCTTGTCAAGTATTGATCATTTAAGACTTTACTGTTTGCTTACTGCAATGTAGTTAATAATCTCTTTTTATTTAGTTTTGTGGCTTTGAATTCTTATAATGACCCAGCTGATTTCTCTGGGACATTCTTGCCTCAGCTGGGTAAATGGGATATGGAAATTAAGCCTGCTAAAGCACCTTCCCTGGGCAGACTTTGTTTTCCATCAGTTCACACTGCAAGTGGTTTGCATGCCGATAGATACATTTGGAAGAAGCAGATGCCATCAATCTTTGTGACTTTCTGATACACACCATTTCACCTCTACCTCTTGTAAGGGATGGCTGAGCAATCATGCTATATTCTCCTTGAATGACGTAGATCTTTCTTATTCAGCTCACCTCAGCATTTTGTGGTAATTGATAGGACTACACAAAAGATAGGACTTTCATCAAGTCTCTTCTTGGTGTCTTTCAGATGGCATTCCAATCTTCCAGACCTTCTCTCTCAACACTTCAGTTATACTGTCATTCTTTCCATTGCTTCTCAATTCAGGATGCAATTATATCTTATTTTCTTAATGTACCCAGACTATTTTTATACAGACTCAAAATGCTAGCAGACATTATTCCTAGGTTCACTAGTAAATCTTATACGTAACTGTTGAAAGCCAGTAATATAAGGAAAAAAGCTTATATCTTTAGGAAATTTGTATGTATCTCATCAGAGAAACAGGATGATCTCCAGCAGAGTATTTTAATTCTGTCTTGTAGATCTTGCAACCACAAAGAATTATGTGATGGAGTTTCTGAAGCTGACACCCAAGTAGTTTGCAATGCAATGGTTCATTCTCTGTAAATTTCAAATGTAATGAACTGAAAAATATTACAGACTTATGTTGAACATTAATTAGGCACAGGTGTCTGCAATAGCTCCTTCAACTAAATCTCAAAATCTACAGGTGGCTTTAAATATCTGTTTGAACTAGGATGGGGAGAAAATGTAACAGACTTTGACTTGAAATTCATCAGTCATAACAGCAACACCCAGCTGCATCAGACAGAGTACAACCTAATTTGTCAGATTAATTAAAAACAAAGAAACAAACAAACCCTCTCCCCCCAAATTCTGTAACTTAAAATGAGAACAGAGTGAAAATTGCAAACTCAGTATAAAAACTGTGGTTCTAAAAATTATTATTTAACTTTCCTCTAACTCTCTGCCTGTCTATATTATAGACACTCAGGGTCCCTTTACTTTAAAATTCTTAAACTTTTATTTTTTTGTGCATGCCCAGAACTGTGACAGTTTTATTACAGCTCAGCAGCTCAGAGATTACTTTGTAACTCAG
The DNA here is from genome assembly GCA_034336665.1 of Luscinia megarhynchos. Classification (NCBI taxonomy): domain Eukaryota; kingdom Metazoa; phylum Chordata; class Aves; order Passeriformes; family Muscicapidae; genus Luscinia; species Luscinia megarhynchos. The sequence continues at coordinate 51,943,152 of JAPFBE010000003.1, read as the reverse complement.
TTCAATCAAAACACAAAGCAAGAAATTCCATTTCCAAAATATTGCCATGTTAGATGTGAAAATATTTTTCACCATTAGCTTAGCATAGTGACAGAAGTGGACTGCTAACAAATATATTTCTGATCTTGTTTTCATTAAACTGAGCTGGAAGAAAGTGTTCTCATTTCTGTAAGAATGAGACAGTTAAAAAAGCTGCCCAGCTGGTAGAAGAGGCAAATTAATTTCTTTTCCTCACTTAAAATTATTTAAAATCACATTCCATATGGGAATAGGTTAGCCATCTGGCTATATCTGCTTTATCTGAGTAGGGAATGGTTGAAAAATCTTACTAGGAAAGGAAAAGTCTTGAACTGTTATGCATGTTCTAAATACTTATTCTGCAATTTATTTGTATAGACACTAACAGAAAGTTTGGTCATTTCTGAAGCAGCTATTATATCTTTTTTCTTCTCTTTTTCAGGTGACATCCTAGTCCCTTGCACGCAACATTATGTTTTTCTCTACTTCAGTGAATCTTGCATTCTTTTCTGCACAACTTCAGCAGAAGAGTAAGAAGGCAATAAATATATAGTGTAGTGAGGACTGTAATCTGCTGGTGAGGAAGTTCTTCTGGGGGAAAGCAATTGAATCTAATTCTGTCCATATATGCTAATATTTGAACAGGTTGGCAACTGTGTGAAAAGAAGGTCAATCCCCTCAAATTTAGACACAATTTCAAAGAAAGCACAAGTGTAAAGCAACAAATTAAGAAGCTCTCTGCCCTCAAGAAGTGTTTTGGAAGTTCTCAAAGTGCTTAGCAGCTGAACACTGACTTCTTAAAATGACTTCTGTCAAGAAATGAAAGTCTGTAATTTTGGGGTTGTATATATATATATATATATATATATACTAGAAAGCTAGGCAGTATTAGCAACATTTCTCAAATTCTGCCTGGGTGGTGGATTGGGCATAGCTTCACTCACTTGCAGAATTCTTCCACCCTCAGACGCCACAGTACATATTTGGAATGTCTGCTAGATTGCTCTCCCCAAGAAACTATGCCTGAAGAAAAGTCTAACAAATTGTCTGAAGTCAAAACTATGCAATAAAACATGTTAAAAATTAAATATAATAGATACCAAGGCATGAGTGTTAGAGCTTCTGTTGTGATCCTTATAAATTTACTAGCGAAGTTCCAGCAACTAGTTAAATGGGAAAGTAATTTTAAAAGTCTTCTAGTAGTTTTGTCTTCCATGATATCTCTCTATACAGCATTTTCTATGATTTTCTTCAAGCCTGTTGATCTCACATTTCAGGTCTTTAAGAAAAGGAACCTTTACAAGCTTTTCTCTTCTACTTGGTTACCCTTTAACATGAAGCTTGAGGAGCTCAGTGTACCTGAGATTACTGACCTTTTGTCAAATACAATTGAAATTAATTGTCTTCAGAAGCATTTAAGGATAACAAACAATGTACCATAACAGACTCACAGACTTAATGCATCCTAGTTTGAGTGGAAAATAAGGCTAAAATTAAATTTAAAAATATACAAAGATTGAGATGCTTTTCTTAAGGAGTAACTCCATTTTTTTAGATCTTTATATCAAACTGCATGCTGACTGACTGTCTGACACCTGGCGATTGCTTTCTTGATGCCTGATGCTTAACTTCTAGCTCTTGCTGCCTTTCACTTGAGTTGAAGTTTGATCTCCTGGCACCTGAAAATCTTGACTCCTAGAATGTTGATAAAGAACATTATTTTTAGAGGTAGGAAAGAGTGAAAGTGAAGAGGCTTGGAATCCTTTTGACTAGAAATAACAGGAGGAAATGAAAAGTTAATGGTTTCCCCAGCAAAAGAATTCAAATTTCTCCTGGTGATTTGATAAATAGATTCTAAAGTATTACTTATCCATTATTTCAACATCACAGACTAAGAGTTCAAGGTAATCACACTATGCCTCTATTAGAAGAAAAACACAAGTAATATAAAAGTTAAAATGGGGGAGGACTTGAAATGAAAAACCAGAATTTAAAGCTTTATTCTCATAATCAACACATTAACAATAAAAATGGTGCAATAGGAAAAAAAAGATCCTAATCATATGAGGTAGATTCCAGCTATTTTTGCAGTGATTTGATATAATAACAAAAAATTCAGAATGACAGATAGTACCTGGAGGAAAGAAAGACCTCATTTACTGCTGATTTTCCCTGGTGAAGCTTATTTTTTTAACTGTAAAATTACATAAACACAGAATTATGCTTCTAACCTTGCCAAGGCGTTCTTCTGCCTTATGGAGGGTTGTGATACATAAACCTAAATCCAGTTGAGACTGAGAAATTATTCTTTGTTTGGCTCTGTTCCTTGAGGCAGATGTTAGAGTTGGCAATCTCAAACATTCCTGACAGACACACTCTGAAAATGTATAGCAATCTCTAAATTTATGCAGATGTCCAGATGCTAGAATGCTGATTGAGACATGGATGATGAAGGTTTAGTTTTGTGATCCTTCCTGAAAGTAGGAAGTTTAAATCTTAATTTCCTACTTCCATTCAAAAGACATTAACCTTGAGGATATACATTTCTGCTGCAAAAGATCACTGACTAGCTCTGTTACTGAAATCATATTTCAATTTAGAAGATTCATTTGGTGAGAAAATGCTCACAAAACAGTGTACTTCATTAATCTGGTAGATTATCATGATTAGAGTAGTACTAGAAATGTGTCTTTTGTGTAATATAATAGTATTTAATATAATAGTATTTAGAGTGGGTGATAGAGTTCAGATCACCTTCACATGCTTTATTCATAATAATGCTCTTCCCTTCTGCTTTAATGGTTTGTTTGCAAAAAAGAAGACACCTTCATCAGGTATCTGGATAATATGCTGCAATTTAAAATACATATTTGTGTTCCTCCCAGCAAAAGGTCTTTAAAGGCATAAATTACAAGGAAAAAAAAAAGCCAAAAAAGTCAAAATGGTACCAAGGCATATTTGAAGATAAAACCATTAAATAGGTTTCAAGATTCACCCTGTGTTTAATATTTCCGATTTGCCACTGTAGAGAATGTGTTAGATATATCATATGCTGAAATGTCTTTTTCTATGTTTATATTAATAAATTAAACAGTTCTAGGCAATGTGTATATGCTCTGGAACTTCAACATCTATTTAATTTGATTTTATATTTTTGTAGTGAATCTTGGCAATTTGTCTTGAGTCAATTAGCACTCTCCCAAATAATTTCTGAGTATGGTTTGGGAGTTATGGCATGCTACAGACATTCTTAATTATAATTTTGGGTCTGTTTTCCTGTTTTGGATGTTGAAAGAATTCAGTCATAGGGAATTTAAGATAAGGACATTTCAAGTCTGTCAGGCTCAATGTCAGCTATTGGTTCTGGAAAAATTCAATATTGTAGTACTGAAGCTTAAAGGAACTGATACACTCTTTAGGGTACTCAGATTTTTGTTTCCACTGTAATACCTGTCAGGTCCTTAATGAATATTTGCTTAGGGCCTTCTTTGGAATTGATCTTAAGAAACTTGCCCAAGTTGACCTAAGATGTCAATTTCCAGATAAAAGAATAGTAGACGAGGAGGACTGCCATCTTTGAGATGAAGGCATGATCTTTCTTTCTGATTTTTTAGCAAAAGATGAGCAAGAGAAGAAAGAAAGGCTTTCCTTAGTGGATGGGAAGTGGGAAATTATTTCATACTAAAGTAAAAAATCAACAGCATAAAATTGTCTGAAAAGAATAAAAGATTCAGAAACATTCAGAAGGTGAAGAGCAGGTGAACAGTCAGAGCATATTTAAGGAAAGAATTAGTAATCAGATATGAAGTAATATTATGGAAACTCTAACTATGCATAAATGTGATTAGGATGGTGATGAAAAGTTTAGAGGACACCAAGTTAATATTAATTTTCCAGATAAGAGTGAAGTGATTTCACTTTAATACTGTGAAAAATGGATAAAGGATGGTGAAGAAGCTGTATGGGAGGAAGCTGGAGCTGTCAAGGCAATAGATAATGAATAAATAGACCAGAGTATTGGCTGGGAGTACAAGAACAGGAGAGGTATTTTACACTGAAGAGTGAGTGACAAGACTTTGACAGAGTTAGCTGAACATTGGAAGTCTTGAATTGGGGCTCAAATAAACAAGAGCTAATATCTGTGTGCTTTCCTTGAGACAAGTCTTCCATGCATGGTGGTAGTGTCAGTCAGTTAAGTCAGTCCCTCTGTATCTATAAGTGAATGTCAATCATCTAGTCAACAAATGCAGATTTTTAATTCTGGAAGTATTGGATTTTAAATCTTTGGTCCATGTACACAAAGACATGTAAATATAGACATCCCACAGGATGCTTATATCACAGTATAAATTTTTGTTGATGAGATTTTTTTTTTAATATAAAAAAGAAAGAAATATAAATTAAATTTTGGCAATCCAGGCTATCAAAGAATAAAAAAGATTCTGTTTAGTTACTAATGTATTTCATGCCAATTTAATTTTCATAATATTGTATCCACTGTAGAAGTTGAAAAACTTAAATTCTAATGTTTGCTGTTTCATCTTCCTTTTATTTCTTGGGGTTTTTGTTGGTTTTTTTGCTAGCTATTTTTGTAAAATATTTTCTGTCATGAAATGAAATGAGAAGAACCAAAACCTGCACAACACCAATGTATGATGGAGTCATCTGCATGGAATTACATGTTTCACTTCAGAACGGTGGTCTTCCTTTCCATGGTTCTCTTGTCTGAAATATTTCTTACAGGTGGAAGATTTTTTCATTATTTCTGTAATTCTGTTCTGCAGTTTTACCCAGAAACTCCATTCATGACTCAGGGTCCCATTTTGTCACCAGCTAAACAAATCTGGAACAGTCAGTTCCCACTTTAAAAGTGTGTAACTGATGCATGAAGCTCCAACCAGAGATCACCGAGAGGAAAGGGACCAAGAGAACATGAGATAAATCTGGTTAAATCTTAAACATTTAGTCGGAGTCCCTCACAACACAATTTTTATTCCATTTCATTTAGGCCACAGACTAAGGTTCAATGAAAGGTGTAAAAATGAGATGGAGGTGGCTTTGTTGCTGCTCACAGGGAAGCCCATGTACAGCCAGAGGTCTATGGAATCAGTCATCTAAGTACTTGTTTGAAAAATTAGGGTGTGGGTGCACGGGTGGAAAGGTAGTCATTTTACTTTGAGTGGAGGAAGAAAGCAATATTTCCATACTTTAAGGGAGCCAATAAATTAGAAGGAAAAATGCATACAAAAGTGCTGGAGAGAAAGATGGTCAAATAGAAAGCTGCAAAGAAAACAAAGACACGGGGTAACTTCTTTCAAGGAGAATGGTCATGACAGATTTGAATTCCCTGTAACCCTTCAATCAGACCTTATTTGGTATCAAATAGGCAGGCTAATTACAATTTTTCTTTTACAGGCTTAAAACCTTACATATAAACCCTGGAAAATATACTTTCTGGTGAATAGTCAGCTCTTATGTTTTCCTCATTCACATACATAAAGTGTTTGGCTTAACAAAGTATATGTTATTTGAAGGATAAAAGGAAAATGTAAGAAAGAAGATAAGCAGGATAGCATACAGCTCCTAACTGCTATATTATCATGGTCACCTCTTATAATAAGGCATTTCCTAAGTCAACTATTTCTTTCTCTGCTTTCACAGCAACATGTACCTCACAGCTGGGATTGCTCACTCTTGCTGGTAGTGAAGCCCTACTGCTGACTTTATGGTGATGTGACCTGCATTGTTCATTGTGACAATCCCTCACTGCTCCTTGTTATGTTACCTGCTCATTGTTTTTCTCCCCAGCTTGTTCTGCTAGCAACTTTACTAGCTATTCCCATTGTTTATAAATTCTTACCAAGATATCAAATAGCACTACAAAACAATGGTCTTGTAAAATACAAGTTATCCTTAAGTGCACTATTTTTCTAAAGTTAAAAATACCTCTTAAACTCACTGTCTTTTAGAATTTTTTTTTTTCTCTTTAATATAGGCAGTAACTTTTGGACTCTGTTACAGAAACCTATTTCCTTAGGTCAAATGTCTGCTCTGTTTGCACACACGTAAATGGCAATTATTCCTATACAGCGTTGCCATCAAAAACGTCTTTCACATTGAAGTATTATCAGAAACAATTTCCAAACACAAAGAAAAAGTATATGCAAACAAATAAGCTGAAACTTGGCTTGCTGGAGCACTTAATTTGTCTTTGCTTTCCACCAGATGTCAATAGAGTGCTCTTCCTTTTTGGGCTTCCCTACCACTTGAAAATTTGGAATAAAGAATAGCAGGGCTTTGATTTTTGATTTATCCCTGAACCACAAGGCTTACATCCCTATATATATCCCTGAAATGATATACAAAGAGAAAGAAGAACAAGAGGTTTGTTGCTAAGGTAGAAAATGTTTTTTGTTTACCAGATCAAGATTAGACTCTGTGGGTGCTGAATTGAAATAAAATTTCTTTTCAATAGAGCCCTGAGAAATCAATTGTAACCAGCAGTTAATGGCCAGTTTGAAACAGCTTGGTGGAAAGCCAAGAGCAGTTAAAGCTCCAGCAAATTAGTTATTAACTGTGCTAATTAATGGTATTGCAGAGATTATTGCTATCATAAACTGTAATCAATCAGGTTTATCATCGTGTCTAAGAAAAAGTTTGCAAGTAACAATATCTTCTGGATGCAGCTCTGCACTTCAAAATTTAATTAATATGATAATTTGAATATTCCAAGATGCTCAATTATACTTTCCCTTTCCAGGAAAATATGATCATGCATATGACCCACAATAATAAGTACCTCATGATAAAATGTGGTCAGATGAAATGATAAATACAGTGGTCAAGGCGTCAGGGACTTGTCATGAATTGTAGGAAGACTGTACAAATAGAGAGGACTAACTGTGGCTGGATTCACTGTTACATTTTTCCTAGCGATGCAAAGTTGTATATTTAAGTAATTAATGACTGTTTTATTAATTCAGATTTGAAAATTTCAGTGCATAAGTAACTCCTATGTACACAGTGCTTTGCTGAGTACTGCATCTCTGCTCTCAAGTGTAGTAATTCTCTCTTAGCCCCAGGTGATGCACTGGGCAGTTTTTTACCATGAGAAGGTTTGTGAACTCTTGCTCTAGCAACTGGGTCTGCTACATGGTTTCTGGAAGAAGAAAACTTAGTTTGCCATGGGTTTGGGTTGCTTTTGTTTAGTTTGTTTGATTTTGCACCAAATGAGAACTTTATCCAAACCCTATCTCATTATAAGTGGCTTGCAGTGTAAATGGCCCCGTGTGAGAAATCTGGACCAATATTTCAAATACCAATAAAGTATGGACCAACCTGTATGGACAGAGGTACCAATAAAGTCAGTACAGGTTTACATTATGAAATATATCCATATTTTCAAGTAGATTCTACATGTCTTACGCTTTGGGTCCTATATTTCTGTTGGCTTCTGTTGCATGCACCATACTAATGTGAGCCTCCAGTGCTGAAATGTAGAAGCAAGATAGATGCAAATGAAAATTGGGACAGTATACCAACCCCTTCATAGAAATAACACCATAGAGATGAGATGACTGCCTCAGCTGGGCACCTTACAAGCACAAGCCAGATGTAGCGTTTCATGGTATTCTGAAGCCAAACAATAGTGATTCAGGGACTGCTCCTTGTCCCCAAAGCTGTCTTACTGTCACACTATTGAGACCCATATTATTAGAAATTTATTAGAAAATTTTCAAAGATTTGCTATTGATCTTGTGTTCCTGGACTTCTGCTGGACCTAGAGGCTGAGCCTGTGGTCCAGAGAAGTAATTGTGGTTTGTGGGTTTTTTTTAAATCACGGGCCATAACTTTTAAAATAATGACCAATGATGTTTTCCACTGTGACTTTTAGGATAGCAGTTATCTGTACAAGAATGTTGCAGGAGAGAACATGATAGTGCAAAACCTTTAGGATGTTGCATCCCTGCCCAGCCATATTCATAGTGCCATTCAACAGCAGTTCACAGAGCAATGACTGCCTTGAGTTCTGCCTGAGGATACCTCTTGAGACATCTAGGTAGAGTGTGCACAGATGAGAGATCTAACAATTATGCAAATGGAGTAATATAGACATACAATCTTTGATATTGCTCCCTAGCTCTCTCTTTATTTAGCAATACAGATGTAGGTACATTCAGTCTGGCCTTGAACATGTTCCCAGTTCTGCTGATTATGTAGCTTACTTCTAGTTTAAATTAAAATTACAGATATGGATTTAAATTGAAATGTTAATAAAAAATGGAAAACAATGCCATAATTATTGTAGAGATGCTCTTGCTGCTTTTTCTAATTGGATTTTAGACCAAATCCATATTAAACAAAACAATCAGCACTGGCATTTAAAATCTCCAAACAGTTAAAGTATTTTATGAATGATAAAGTAGATGGGATAATCCAAATTAGTATAAATCTTAGTAAATACATGCTTATGAAATGTCGTGCAAACCCTAAGTGAGCAATCATAATTAAGCCCCAAATATGTGTGTGTGTGTTTGTGTGTGTAAGAGGGGTTATATAATGTGTTGGCAGACAGTTTTTTTACTTCCTTAGCAGGAAAAATATGGATTATGGCCAGGGCTCATAAACTGTAAGAGCTAGCATCACTGGATGAAATGAACACTAAGGAAATGTTAAATGGTTTAGAACAGAACAAAGAAAACAGAAGTAACAAGAATTATGTTAGTCACCAATCTCACCATTTGTGTGTCTTTTAAAACAGCTATTCATTACTGCTTTTCTCAATGTATTTAATTATACTGATATCTAGTAGATATCTCTTCAATTTCTTGTCACAGAAACTTGCTGAAACTGATGGTTTATCACTGGCAGTCTCTGAATCACCTTAACGTCTCTTATTGTTCCTAGGTGGTTCTCAGGTCTACAACATTTCTCAAAGATTTCTTAATTTTATATTGTTGGACATGTTTTCTTGTTTGGTTTTATTGTTATTCTTGTTATTTTTCCTTTCAGACATTTCAAATGCTTGAAGAATAATCAGGAGATTGAAACAAGCAAGACTTGTTAAAGAAGTTTGGAGTATAAAATTATTATTTACAATGTAAACTAGAGTTTGATTATGATTATTTCTTTTTCTGGCAGAATAAAGATTTTCATATGAAGGAAATTGTCCATAACCTAATGTCATCATCAATTTCTTTTTCCCAATAAATTGAAAAGTAAAAGAAATAGAAACAGCTGTCGAAGTAAGCCAATGAGCTAGCACATTGAGTATTTTTTTATAATTAAAAATAGTTCATTATAGTTCATAATGCGCTTACATTAACTTGTAGCACACATATTTTGTAAATATCTTAGTAAGAATTTGGCTTTTAATGGATGAATTGGGTGTTGCATTTATATAACAGATACTAGAATAAATCCATACTAAGATATTCTGTCAATGTTATGCTATGTAATGCTTTAGGTAGAATGAAGGCAGTGTTTTCCCTACCAATCTAATACATCTTACTAATAAAAGGTAGAATATTTAATGAGATAAAAAACCAAAAAGAATTTGTGTATATGTACAGTAAAAAAATTTTGCAAGAAACTGCCCTGGCAGAAAAACTAAAACATCTAGACTTAAATTATCATAATTAATACTATAATACTATGCTCAGAAACCATTTGATTCTGGATTCAAAGGATTTGAACTTTTGCTGTTTTTGTTGTTGTTTTTCTTTTTTTTTCCTAAATAAAATTTTTTTCTTCAAAGATTTACAAAATCACAGAATATGCTGAGTTGGAAGGAATCCTCGAGGATCATCAAGTCCAAGACCTGACCCTGCAAAGAACCCTCCCCAAGAGTCACACTTTGTGCCTGAGAGCATTGGCCAAACCATTCTTGAACTCTCTCAGCCTGGTGCTGTGTCCACTTCCCTGAGGAGCCTGTTCCATGAGCAGCCTCTGCTGGGTGAAAAACCTTCGTCTACTATCCAGACTAAACCTCCCCTGAGACAGCTGCAGGCCATTCCCTCAGATCCTGCCAGTGATCCCCACAGAGATCAGTGTCTGCCCCTCCTCTTCCCCTCACAAGGAAGTTGAAACTGCAGCGAGGTCTCCTCTCAGCTGCCACTTTTCTGGGGTGAACAGACCAAGTGACCTCAGCCTCAACTCAAACAGCTTCCCCTCACGGCCCTTTGCCATCCTAACCAACTTTCATCTAATTATTTTAAGTTTTGAGAAAGTTACCTACACAATTAGTTTAAAATAGAATGTGGATTGTGCTCTGAAAATATCCAGGATTTTTTTCCTGTGTATTTCAGTAGTATGTGAAGATTTTTATAATCCAGAATGTTTGCTTTAGAATGAATGGGTTATTTTTACTCTGAATGACTCATCTTTGTCCTCTCCAGGATTTGATATTTGTTAATTATAAGGCATAAAGTTTCAGTTTTCCAGCAAATTCCTATATTACCCAGTGATTGGATATCTTCCAAAATGATTTATGTAATACTAATTCAAGCATTCAATATGTTGGAATAAAAAGTTTAGGCCAGTTTCTGTGATTCAAAGAACATTACAGATAATTTCTTGAAAAAAACTCTAAGGCTGAGATTAAGATTGGAGGTTTACTTTACTACATTAAGTATTTGCATACTTTTTTTCAAATTATAATTTTATATCTGCATTTTATTTTTACTTTGTAGTGCTTGTTCAATATTTTTTCCCATCCATAACCAAATAACTAACTAAAACACAGCTTTTCAATTTAGCATGTTATTATGATTGGGTTAAATGCCAAGGAGCATCAAATAAAAATTATATTCTTGCCAGCAGAAGAAGGTGCAGGACAGAAGAAAAGCTGTTGAAGGTGAAAAGTGAGGGAGGGGAAAGAAGGAATAGAAGTGAAATCAATAGAGTGAGAGGACGTTGGACAAGTGCCAATTCTGCTGAAGTCACAAGAAAGACACTCATTGATTTCCTGGGCAATTGGATCAGACCCATTGTCTGATGCTACTGCATTTTTTATATTTAGTAAGTGGGAGTTATAGCCAAATTTTCAAACTGATAAATTTGATACCTTCTCATTTTCTGAAACTCCTTGGCTTGTCCCAATGCATAATTCAGACCTTCTGACTAGCTGCCCTCCTAGCATACAGCAAATTTTGGGTTTATCTATAGCCTCACTGAAGGCTACTGGGAAAGAACTCAACTACACATTTCCAAGTTGTCCTCTCCTGTGTGCAGCATTCTTGCAGCTATTGATCACTACTGCCTTGCAGGTGTTTGCTTGCTGCTCCAGCTGGTGCTGAGGAAAGGGCTACAGTTCTTACCCCCTGTTTTCCCAAGTCAGAATAGCTGGGATTAAGGTTACAGGGGGGACATTTAGAATATAGAAATGCTTTGTTGGAGTATTTCAAGTCTGTAGCACATGGTGAGAGAATGGGGTGTCTGGTTCAGTTAAGATGCATCATAATACTTCTAATTCTGCACAAAATTATTTTTTATTTATCGGTTGGCATTTGCCATTATTTACAGTTTTTACTTTCAGGTCTCGGTTTTCACAACTTGCCCTGCCTTAAATGCCTCATTTTAGGCTTCATTCTGCCTTGCCCTCCCCACATCTGCAGTACTGCATCTCTCCTTTGAAGGAATGAAGAAAGCTACATTTCTTGCATTTCAGATTAAGCAGAGAACATCCATTATACTCTTCTGTTCACATGTAAGGATTTTTTTCTGGGCTTTGTTTCTTTCTTTCTTTCTTTGTGGGTTCTTTGTTTTCTTTTGTTTTTAACTCAAATTTATAATATTTTTTTTCCTTTATGTATTTTTAAAAAATATTTATCAAAATTTATTGATTAAGTGGAATGTTATTAAGCCTATTATGACTTAGTTAGTACTTAGTTCCATTGATTACAGCAGAACTTTTTATCTGAATAAGGGCTATTCAATTTTGAGCTTCTTTCAGGAAAGTTATCTTCAAAACAAGGGCAAGACATACTATAAATTTATGTATGTGGAAAATGCAATGGCTCTAAGAAGCCTTTAATAGGACCTCAGATGCTGTGAACAAAAATGTTGAGTACTAACTATTCACATTGAAAAGATATTTCTGTGCTGCAAGCTCACTGAGTCCTAGATGAAGTCTGTTGTGGATACACTAATTATTAAAATTATTTACCAAACTTCCTCTGTACTGGAAGCTACTCTGTGTAATGTGACAGGTGACACAAATTCACAGTTATCATCGTTGTATAAAACTCTAGTACTTTGGTACATTTCAAAAAAAGAAAGACAGTAATTCTGTGCATGTATAGGTTCAGATGATGAATTGAATATGAAAGGAAAGACGTGAACTCAGTGAGCTATGAAGATGTGTGACTGTCTATAAATTTATTATATGTATCCTTTAGCCTACAGTAGTTTGATCAAATGAATAATATACTTGTGAATTAGATAACTAGATTACGTGTGTTCTCAATGGAAATTTAAAATCTCATCTAAAGAAATAAACTGTTTTACCCTGTCAAGGTCCTCTTTCATTCAAGCAGTTTTACTCAGAGAATACAGACTCAGGGGTGCATACCCAGAAGTGATTTCATATGTGGTTCCTATTTGTATCTATTTTTCACAGCAAGAAAATTGCTTGTTTTGTATGACTAGTAATTTGGTTTTACTCACACACCATTTCTGTAAACAGGAGTTGAAATTCTGTCCCAGTTGGGAAGTTTCTGAGTATCTGTTGTCAGTTGCTGAATATTTTGAGCTCTGACTGATGTTCTGGCATCTCAGCAGCATACGAGAGCAACTCATTGCCTCATAAAAAAGGGCTTTAACCAGAAAAAAATATATCAGCATGTTAGCTCGATAGTTAGAACTGTCTCTAGGGCAGTGAAAGATAGAGACTTAAATTGTCTCAGGAAACAGAGGAACTTTACTGTGAGCACACTCTGACATTTTGCCTCCTTTATAAGAGAAGCCTGATCTCAGCTGCAACCATCATATTCTGTGTAGAATTTGGATGTGCTTGGGTGCATGAGGGCAATGGCTGTTCATCAAGCAGACATACATAAATATTTTAATTTCCAAGGACACAGATCACCACAGCCTGACACAAAGCCAACACACAGAACTGTAGGCTTGCAGATTTTTCAGGTAAAAAAATGCAGCATGCTCTATGATTTAAAGCAGCTCAAGGTATAGATGTCTAGCATTCATCTTCAGTGAAATTTTTAATTGCAATATTAGACTGTTTTTCAAGCTTTACTAAATGTGATTTTTATTCAAAATCTGGACATATTTATGGATATTAAAGAGTCTGAAATGAAATAGCAAGTTCTTGTAAATAAGTATCTCCAGTGGGGTGGAGATGAGAAGGTATTTTCAGCATTTTAAAGGATATAGAGTCTTCCTGTTTACCTTTATATCTCAATTTACAGCTTAGATTCCTTACAGGATATTAAGAGGTTGTGTTCTTCACAGTCAATTCACTAATAACCTGCCAAACTGAACACATCTCTTTTGCCAGAGCTGTGTTTTGTTGCTTAGCTCTATGCATGAATATCTGTAAGTGGAACATGATTTGCCATGGATATACTCATTTAGGGAAGCTAGGACTACAACCCATTCATTCTAGCAGTTATAGGAAATGCACAAACGTTCTATAGTTTAATTTATTTTATTAAAATTATTTTGGTGTCAAGTTTTCAGATTTGTAACTTTCAATTAAAAAAGATAATTTTTCTCTTCATTAGCTGGAAGCAATGTGACATAAAGCCTGGTTTTAACATCTTCCTATTTTGCAATTGTCTGCATTTTATGGTATGTTTATACAAACAATTTATAAATTGACTTAGAATTATTGTTCATATTGTACAACTCATATAGTTTAAAATAGTTTCCATTTTACTCACTCTCAGAAAAGCCTTCAGCTAATTGCAAGAAGTTCCTCCTTAGAAGTGCAATTCATGCTACAATGTCCATGTATGCCATGCTTTCTAGAATATCTTGTTGTGCAGAATCTCCCACAAAGTCCTGGTATTATCTTTATGATAGATACAAACAAAGCTCAGCTGTATGTGATCTTTGTATTTCAGTGAATATGAAGAAATGTTTCCCCCCAAGAGGCCAATATTTGAAATTAATATTCATCCTCTTGGAAATTGTTCTATTAACCTCAGCAAAGATCAGTATTTCCTCAGTGGATTGTGAAGATTAAATTCATCTGGTCTAACTTTAACCTATGCTGTATCAAATGTACATATCATTATTTCTAATATTGTTTCTCAGAAATTGATTGCAATAGTCTTGGATAGCTAAGTTATGATACAAGGAAATAATGATACAATGTAATATTGTTATGTAATATTTTTATATATTTTGGTGCAGCACAAAGTTAATATAAAACACAAGTTATCATAACTTAATTTTAGTGGTTCTGAATTAATGTAGAGTACTTTAAGTCAAAATTGGTGTCCACACTATTCAAGAGACATTACACCTCACCTTGTACATCCACATGAAATAACTAAAATTTTTATGAATCCTAAAGACTGAGAGTACCTTCAGTCTATTGAAGTTGGGGCATAAGAAAGCTTAGAAAAATGAAATAAACAGATATGCAGAAGTTTGCTAGAACTAATCATGAGAACTAATCATGTCACTCTATTAACTTAGCAGATGATGAATGCTGCCATGTACTCAGAAAGTGAAGAATTTTAAAATCAAGTTTAATTAAAGGAAGTTTAGGATTTTACTAATTCTTGTAGAATTAAAAACAATCAAAAAAATCCACTGGTGGAAATGCTGCAGTTATCCCAAAAGGCCTTATACAGAAATCAGAAACTATGTAACCTTTCTGTACTATAGAAATTCCTTCTCTGTATGACTCTGTGTGCTTTGGAAAGTCCTATTTTCAGTATGTCTATTGTAACCAGAAAGTACCAGAAATAATTCTTGTCATTCAGATCGATGTAAGTAAGAAGAAGCAATATTTTCATGTAACCACACCTTTCCTAAACGTCTTGCTTCTAATCTACTTTAACTAAATCTTGGGGTTTTTTTACATTTGCTTTTGCTTTTGTTTTGTTAAACAGAAAATTAATAGAGCAGAATAATCCCACTGTAAAATATCAAATTATTCTTTAGCAAGAAAAATAAGAATGCTATTTGATGGAATCAAGTGATTTATTTATAACTTCTCATTCTGTTATGTCTCTCTCTTTTAATTAAATGGGCTCCCTACATGACTACAGAACATTTCACTAGTTTTTTGCACCTACAGCCTTTGCAATCAAAGCTTTTTTAAAAATACAAACTCTCACTTCCTGAAAAGAACTCTAGCTTAATAGTGGAATATGGTTGCTGTTGTATTACATACTGTGCAGCAGTTCCAGCAGGGAAAGAATAGGATTGGGAATGCAGGTAGCAGATTAGATTGATGTGTTGTCCTCGACATACTGGCATTTTCATTTCTGAGGCCTACCATGTCCAAAACAAAACCATTTTTTATACTTGTTCAAAATCTCTAGAGAAATGACTTGAGGTGGTCTCAGCCCAGTTTTTCGTGTACAAGAGGACACATCAAAAAGCTGTCTTGGTTGATAGTAATTCATCACTTTCGTCTGTGGAAAGCCATGGGATTACAAGCATGGAGAAAAAAAAAGCACTGCTAACCACATTTTTTCCTTGCCAACTATATGTTTCTGGCACATTTTTATGAACATATGAGCAGACATTTCAAGGGAGGAAATGTAGATCATGTCTTCATGATTATCAGGGATTGTTTTTTAATTCACCTTTTTTACACCTTGTCTCCAACTCTAAATAAAATTAGGCAAAGTCTCAAAGTATGGAAGGCAAACAACAGGAGCAATAACTTTAAGAAGAACAGACAATGAAAAATGTAAGTCACTAAAGAGCACTGATGAGATGTTAAAAATGTAATCAAGCAGCATGTCATTGTGTATGCTTTAATTCTTTCTATCTCCTAAAATGACCTTGGGAAAATTAGAGCAGCTGAAAATGTTGCATCTTCAGTAAGTTTCTCCCTCAAGTTTAATGAATGAGACAAATTATTATATTCGAGTATAAAGAACTCTCTGAGGAATACCTACTTCAAGAATACTGTTCAGTTTTCAATAGCCACACCACAAAGTGAAAAATTGTTTTGAATGACTGTTTTTATAATTTCTACTCTTTCAGTCCTCCAGAACTCATTCCATATAACTCCAGTGAGGAGTCATCATGCTGACAAAGAATTGTGGGAGTGTGAATTTCTTTTGTCACTTTTGTATTCTTCCTTTGGGACATACAAGTGACTAGCACAGACAAAAGTGAGAGAATATAACGCTTCATTATATATCTGTTGGAGAAAATGAGCTTAACTGGTAATAATACAACAAATGTTTAGAACAAAGATAAGTATTCTGTAGCATGCCCTTGAAAGTAATTATCCTGAGTCAATTAAACTTAGAAACAGTGCAATTCTTTTCTGAAGTATTTGACTATGTCTAAAACAAAGAAATTAATATCCTATTTACTAAACATTGTTTCCAATAATCAAAATACACAGGCAGACACCCTAAATCATATATGCAAATTCCCAAAATTGAGGTTGTCCAAAAGCTTATCACCACATATGCAATTTACATGTTGGACAGGAAAGAAATTTATAGCTTTAGTGTGCAACAGACACGGACAGAAAAGATAGATGCTCTTCAAAAAGCCATAATTTGAAGAGTCTGTACCATGTGACTCTCATCATTATCATTATTGTAAAATTTGTAGGTACATCAAAAAAGAATATGAGTGCCCCAGATTCTCTGGTGACTGGATATTCTGTGGTAATAAAAAAAAATAAAGGATCCATTTATTGCCATAATATGGTAAATTAATATTCTTCTTAGTTTCCCATACACAACATTACTCGAAATATATGTTAGTGTATTATGTGCAAATTATTCTAGTAGAGACATTTTCAGTAGATCCAATGGTATTATGCTCTTATCACTTAGACTGTTTAGATGTGATCATGAACCCGAGAGACCCAGCAAATCTCTTTGCAGTTGACTTTGATTGACAGAATTCTCAAGTCAGTCACAATTTCTAAACAATTTGACTTTTATTTGATTTTCACGAGCTTGTACTGAAGAGTACAAGCTTGTACTTGTGAAGAGCTTGTACTTTGGAGTCAAACATTAATATTAGAGGTACACACAAATCACAAAATCCTGATACTGCTGCTGTTGCTTTGGAAACCCCATAATAATCAGATTTAAAACAATCTATAACTTCATAGGGATATTGGGAGGCTAAGAGTTAGCTTTTTGCTACTTATTATTAAAGTTATTATAATTACTTTTTATTAGTAATAACCAGTATGATCTGTATTTAAAGTAACCTCCTTGGACAGTACTTATTTTAATGTTTTTCTGTGCTCTGATTTACTTTGCAGCCCACAGCACTGTAAATGAATCAGTGTGGAACTGAACTATGAGTGGTAAATAAAGGCCAGGAAAAAAGAGGGCAAAGAATGGACTACATTAAGTTGTCTTTATTGCTGAAACCTGTGTGGTTGTATAATTCACCCAAATATCTCTAAGGAAACAGGTAGAAATTCTGTTACATTCAAGAAGGCATCTGGACTCTATCTGGGTTCCATTGTTCTAGTTTCTAAATGCCATTCCAAAAAACAATTATTATTTCTCAAAAAAACCAACCAAGCCAAATACCAAAAACCTCCAATAAGTTATTCACATGACTACAAAAGCAAAAGAGTTTTCACAAAAAATATTTTCTGCATGAAATCAGAGATGACCACACCTGCTACATGATAGACTGTGTGTTTCCATAAACTGATGTCCTAAATTTACTGTGATAGTAACTAATGAGTAATATTATTTATATTAATCAACGTAACTTGTTTTGTTTGATGTCTATATTTCAGTACTGTTAGACGATAAGCAAGGATTTTCAAGAAGATAAAAAGAAACCAAGCAAGCCTAATAACTTTTTTTTCTCTATGTCTACCAAAATACATTTGATCTTATGAGGCATGGTCTTCCACAGAAGAAATCATATGGTGCTGTTTTATGAATAGGCATACTATTGGGTATTTTAAATTGAAAGTCCCCAAGTAAGAATAAGATGTGAAGAGTAAGAGGTTAGAACAGTAGGAGGGGAGATATAATATTATTAAGTGAAGAAACCCAGTCTATAATCTGACTTGTAATTAAAATATCTGGTCCCCTTCAGCTTGTTTACACCAAATGTTCTTCACAAAAAGGACATCTATACTGCAGCTGTACTGCTATATACACTTTTGAAATATCTTTAGCTTGGTTTTCCAGTAGTAAAAATAAAATGAAATTCTTAATATCTGATCAAGACCTTGTTCAACAGGTTCAATATGTTGTAGTTTCTTACAGGAATTTTCAGGAATCATTTACACTCATGAAACATTTTCCAAGGATAGAAGTTAGAAGGGAAGAATCTTTTTGGTTCAACAGGAAGACTTAAAATTATGCTTCATGACTATCAATAAGAATTGATATGAATTGTCTGGTTGCAAAATTTAGCCCATAGAGGAGGAAAAGGTTTATGAGTCATTTGAGTAATAACTCTCTTGAGGCCTGTAGCCGCACAGAGGATGCAATGTCCAAGTGACCTGAATCAATATATTTCATTGTGCCTTTCCATTTTGTTCTTATAAAAGATGAAATACATGTTGACAGAAAACCAGACCTCCTGTCACACAAAATACAATCTTGATTTAAAAAAAAAAGGAAACGACTGAATGATAATTTTACACCATGCCACAGTGTTTAAAGCCCAACAATATCACAAAAAATATCTGACCTCAAGATCAGTTTATCTCAACAGGCAAGAAATAAGGCAAAAATGCCAGGAGCCTGAGGTGAATGAACTCAGTGCTCCTAACAAAAACCAAATATTAAGAAGAAGTATACCTTCAAGTTCTGCCCTTCAGTCAAATGTCTGGAAGCAAACCTAGTGCACCTGAGACCCCCTACCCACAGCTGGGCAACTTGTCCAGAAGAATTCTATAAAGGACAGTACCAAAATTCTTACTAAAATTGAAATAAAAATACATCTGCTGTCCTCTTTGAGCCTGGTCCAATCCTGTTCAGGATCTGCATTAATAATCTGGATGATGGGACAGAATGTATCTTCAGAACATTTGCTGGTGACACCAAACTTGGAGAAGTGGCTGATATGCTAGATGGTTACATTGGAATCCAGAAAGGTGTCAGTAAGTTGGAGAAATGGGCTAACAGGAATCTCATGAAGTTCAACAATAAATGCTAAAATCCTGCACCTGGTGTGGGAGGGGAACAACCTCAGGCACCATATTTTGTTGGGCAGAGGTCTAGAAAGGAGATTTTCAGAAAAGCTCTTTTGGGGAATGGATAACAAGTTAAACAGGAGCCAGAACTGTGTCCTTGCCATAAAGAAGGCTCATGATATCTGAGGCTGCAGTAAGCAAAGTATTTCCAGCAGGCTGAGACAAGTGGTTTCTTCCACTCTTCTCAGCTCTGATGGGGCCATAGCTGAAGTACTGAACCAGGAACGTGGTGCCATGACCATACTGGAGAGTTCAAGGAAGGGCCACAAAGATGATAAAGGTGCTGAAGCAATTATTTTATGAGGAAACACTGAAAGAGCTGGAGCTGTTTAGCCTAGAAGAGAGAAGGTCCAGGGGGATTTGGTATATAAATACTTGAAGAGAAGGTGAAGATAGGACAGAGCCAGACTCTCCTCAGCAGTGCTCAGTGACAGGACCAGACACAATGAACACAAACTGAATCACAGGATGTCCCTTCTTAACATCAGGAAATACTTTTCTGTGAGGGTGGCTGAGCACTGAAAAAGGTTGCCCAGAGAAGCTATGGAGTCACCAGCATTGGAGATATTCCAAAGCTGTTTAGATATTGTCCTGGGAAACAGACTTCAGGTGTCCTTGCTTGAGCAGGGCAGCTAAACCAGATGGCTTCCATAGGTCCCTTCTTCCTCGGCCCTTTCTGTGATTAAATAAAAATACTTTGTGATTTATTTTTTCATGCTGTGGATTAGACATATAAATGACAGTGAATTTTTCTACTGCATCCTCTTAATTCTCTAGAACAAAAGTTATTTTAAAACCTTGGTTATAAAATGCCTTTAAGCACTTGGTTTACCAACACATATCCCTCTTAGAAATATTTCAGGGAAATCTTGAATCTTGCAATTTATTTTGTTAAAAGACTTTAGGAACCAAAAAAACCTCTTTAAAGCTAAGCCAGCACTTTAATGTGAGTGGAATTAAAGAACACACGGTCTGATCACATCTACTTAATTCTGAGCAAGTATGTTATTGCAGTGTCTAGAAGCTGGAAACAGTAGAGGACTCACACTGAGAGGCCTGCTAAATTACAGTTGTGTTAATGTCCTTGGTAACAGATATTGCATGGCCCCTGGAAGATAAATAAACGTGATTTAACTGCACAGTTGGAAGTATTGCCAAAATATGTCTAAACATGGTTCACTGTGAAAAGAGTGGCGTTTCTGAAAATAGCTCTCAGAATTTAGCCTACTCTGCTGTTTGTAGCCTGTGCCTTTTGAAGAAGAGATCATGCAGAAGAGCAGGGAGCCCCTTTACCTTCCTATAAAGGTGCTGACACATAAGGTATGAATGAAGATGACTTCTGATCAACTGGTGGCTATCTTACAGTCACATTAGCCTAGGAACCTGTGCAGGCATCAAGTCACTACGGGCCATAGGGAAAAAAAAAAAGGAATTATCAGCAGCATAACCTCACCATAATTTTTCATCTCAAAAATATATTCTAGGAAGTGATGCTGATCTAGGACTCAAATAGACTAAATTACTAAAAAAGTAAGTTTTTTCATATCAGATCTGATTAATAGATCAGCTAAATTAGAATTTTTCTTTCAACTTAAAGCAGGAGATCACTTTCAAAAATTCCATTGCTGTCAAAATACCTGATTGCCATTTATATTTCTGGGACAACCACAATTAAAACTAACTGACTGTACTTGTTCATTTAAATCTCTTTATTTTTAATTGGGTGATATTTTTGCACCAGTAAAAGAAAACTGGAGAAAGATACAGTGGAAACAAAAACCTGTTTTTAACTCATAAGACTGTCCACAGTTTCAGTGGATGGTATTTCAAGTGAACACAAACATTGCTGTATATCTTCTAATGTTTGACCCCTTTCTAATTTTTGATATTATTTCACTTTCAAGTGTATTTCATCACTATATAAAAGAAGACCTTGATTTCCCTTAAACGCGTTTCTTTTCATTTATTATCAAATGCATTTTTATTAACAGATACTTCTTGAATGTTATAGACAAATACTAACTATGACAAATCTTCTTTGTATAAACAGTATTTACTGAAAAGCATTTAGTTTTGACCACCTTTTCTCTTAAATAGGCTATAGATCAAAAATATATAGATCTTAAGGTTTCTTGGGCTGCACATTTCCAGAAGTTTGTAGTTTGTTTACTCCTATGTCATCACCTGGTTTTCCTTGCTATTCAGTAACTTGGCAATAGTTTCATCATTTTTGTACAGTGATGAAAACTTTATACTTTACATTTTTTGTGTCACTACTGTAAATTCAACAACAAAAAATAAATGTTTTAAATCTTTTGCTTCACACTGAGACCTTGTAAAAAAATTGCAGTGACTTAGGCAATTGCAAAGAAATAATCAGGCATCTAGTGGCACTTAGCACACAAAGATTTTTGTGGTCTACTGCTCCTAAGATTTTCACTTTACAAATCTTTACTCTTCAAGATAAGTAATTAACTGCTGAAAAAATTCAAAATCTCTGTTGTTTTTCTTTTTTTCCCTGTGGTAGCACATTATAAATAGCTTATTTTTATTTTCATAGTTCCCATGCTGGTCCAATTAATACATCCGATTTATATCTGGGATGTCATTTCTGATTACTGAATCTGCACTAATTGGAATTCAGGGCCCTCTATTGGTCAATCAGTTTTTCCTAGTGTCATCTTCCAAAAAGTCTTAAGTATATGATTCCCCAATTGGTCAGGAAAATCTAAATGCTTTCTCCAAACTGCCATTGTAGTGAAAAAGAAATCTAAAAGTTGAGACGAGAGATAACTTCGATCTACTTTATGAAATATTGTTGCAGAAAATGTTTTACTCTTATTTTTTCTTCCTTATCCTTTCGGGAGATACAAAAAAAAAGAGGAAAACTGATATTCACCTAGTTTATGATATGAGATTCATCTTACATATTGTCCACAATGTAATTCAGTTTACGTGTCCTGCAGTGAACATAGCTGGTGTTATGGATGGTATTTTAGAGTCAGAGGGTCCAGGGGTATTTTTGGTGGTTGTTGGTGAGGTTTTTTGTTTTGTTTTGTTTTGTTTTGTTTTTTTGTTTGGTTTGGTTGGTTTTTTTGTTTGTTTGTTTGGTTATTTTTAATTAGTTTTGGTGGCAGTGACGGTGGTGGTGGTGGTGGTGGTTTGTGGGTTTTTTTGGATTGACACTAGATAAATTACTAGGCTCACACTGTCTGAGGAACCAAAGTCCCTTAGTGATTAAGAAGCCATTTAAAATATATTTATCATTCTTCAGTTTAAAAAAATTACAGAATTAAGCTTTTGCATTACTTCATCCTTTGAAGCTTGTACCAGAATGTCAAAGTCTATTAGCATTTGCTTCTGTAAAGAATGAGCCATTATGAATTTGCTCATTGCTAATGCAATATTCTTGGCTTGTAGGATATTATTGTTCTGGCTTCTATAACTGTCTGTTTTATGCTTGCAGCAAGCCAAATTTTGAAGTCTTTACTCAAGCACACAGTGTATCACAGCCATTGGGAGATTTTACAGAATGCAAACTTCATGATTTATACAGCAGTATTGCTCACTTCAAAAGATTTAAATTTCAACTCAGATGCAGGTATGTAGGTACTATTGATCTAGTACGTGGATATTGCTTATCTGGAATTTGATCCTGACTGCTTCCGAAACCCAGGCCATTCTCTGATATAAAGTTTACAGATTCTTACACTCCAATCTGATTAGATGAGTCTTAGTAAGCAAAAGGTTATCTGTATAATATTGCCATGCTAATCAAGCTCTTCAAATCAGCAAATTTGAATTTTCTCCAGAGAGTCACTGTGGTCTAGTAATTTTTCTGTGTTCTGATAAAATACAGAGATGACTGTCTTCTAGTACATGCCTTAAAAAGAAAACTAGGCTGCTTTTTAAATCTAGTCCTATTTGGGTCAGATTCATCAATAAATCTATCACAGATTGTTTAAGAAATGTGTGTTTATGAAGATAAATTAATCTAACGTGCTTGAAAAAAAAAACTGACAATGTTTTTAGGAGGTTTTTATACAGAAATTCTTTTAAGAAGAAAAAATGTTAAGAAATATTAGCATTATGGTGAAAAGATTGGAAGCTAGGAGTAAGCATAAATGACAAGCTTTCATATTAGAATTTTTACCTGAATATTTTCTACCTGGAGTTTTTACTGTATTCATAAATTAGCTGGGGGTAAAAAAATCCAACAAAACCCCACCAACCCTTAACCCTGTCAATAGTCCCCCTCTCTCTGTCTCTCTATTTTTCTTCATTAACCCAAGATCTGGAGCATTTATACAGCAGGATCAACACTCGACCTAAGGACTGGTGATCCTTTCTTGTTTTCCTCCCTGTTCCACCTTCATTTCTCTCATTTTTGTCTTGGCAAAGTGCAGCTGTCATATTCCACCCTTAACTCTGAGCTGAGGTTTGTTGTGAGGATGAGGGGCTTGTTGAAGTGAGTTGTAAAAATTAAGGGCTTATTAGCTTGAGACTAAACAGTGGGCTGTTGGCTGGAGCTAAAGTGACTATGCAGTAAGAGCATGGGAATTCCCTGACTCATGAACTGGTGTCCTTGTTCAGCCTGATGAGAGTTTATAATGAACCCTCTACTGAGTGGATCATGACAAAGGTCCCCTGGAAACCAAACTATTCTATGATTTTATTATTTGGAAAGGAAATTTTGTGCCCGTAAAGGCAAACTGCTACAGGAATAATTTACTGTTGCTTTATGGAATCAAGACACCAGCAGACGACAGAATAATAATAGATTATTTTTCCTCCATTTATTCTGTGTTACCATACAAGCAGACCCAAACATAACCTGTAAGCAGTTTGAAACCTCACATTGGTGTTTATGACACTTGCTCACTAATGGAAAATCTAAATAAATCACAAGGTATGTGCTGATTTTACAGTGGGGAAATTGAGATCTTGTCAGATAGTGCTTGCTTTCTCTCTCACTCCTCAAGGCTACACACTTTCAGGGAGTTAATGCCTATGTGTTAACCTTGCTGAATTCTAAACGTACATGGCCAACATAGTATGGGTCATCTCAGGATTTTCATATTTGACAAGGCTGCATAATCACCTTAGTTGCTAATTTTCAGAGCTTCTGCCTCAATGACAGCTTCTTTTTAATGCGCTATTAATATCCTGTGTCTGCAGAAAAGATTTTCCATGGCTACCACTATGAGCTAAACAAGTTTAGAAGCAATTTAAAAGTATTCTATCAAGTCAAATACTTACAGATATCTTCCTTAGTATTTCTTTTTAATGCTTCCATAGGCCGAATAATATGCTAAGTGGGTCTTTTCACATCAAGTTTACCTAAAATTAGCCAGATGGCGAACAAAAAACAAAACAAAAAAATCCAGACTTTCTATCTATGACAGTACTTTGGAGTAACTTGACCCTATTAGCATATAATATATACAGTCTAGTAATAATGTATTTTGGCTCAAGTTATGTTCTCATTTAACAGATACTCCTTTCGGTTTGGATCATTAGTTTTATATCTCCTACAGACTCTTTCCAGAATAGTGTAAAAATTTTGAGATTGCCAAGCTTCATCATATTAAAGTAAAATTAAAGAAGAATGAAAATATGAAAATTTAAATTAGACAAAGCCGTCATGAACTGCCAGCTTTTTCCTAACTGCTTTGGTTATAATGAACAATATCATCATTGACTTAACAAATTCCCTAGCTTTTTGCCTTAATTTCCAGTGAAACCAACTCATGTTAATTAGAAGTTTCAGATCCTGTTTCTTTTTTCATAGATGACTATCTTTCCATTTCTTTTTTTTTTTTAATTGAGATTTCAGAATTTAGTTAGTACTTTAGCATTTTTAGTGAATAAAAATAATGCAAACTTAGCAACTTTGAGAAAAAGGTGATGTATTCTAAGACAAAAAAGGTGTGACTGTAACTTTTTGAAGTGTTTTTAGGTTTTCAATGAGGTGAAAATAGAAAAATAGTGAAAACACTTTTCATGAAAATAAACTTTAAAAATTTCATGACTACAAGATGAGGATAGGTTTAGATCATCTATGGATGTATTTTCATTCTTGATGAGTAGATTTTAATATTCTTATTCATTTTATTAAAGTTTAGAATTTGAATTCCTATGACATGGGTTTTGTGGTGAGTTTACTTTAAATAAAATTTCTATTAATGTCAAAGTTGAGAAAAAGTTTCGTTTCTATTGCAGCTGAAGTATCTTTTTCTATATATTCCATTAATACAATGAATAATGGCACAAAAGTGCACCTTGCTCCTGAGAGCTTTCCAGAACTGATTTCCTAAGAATTTCAAGAGAATATTCCATGCTAACTTTTTAAGACACTCAAATATTTTAAGAATTTAATTTTTTCTGGAATAAAATTAAATAGAAAAATCTGTGGTAAGATGGAAGATGAACAAGTTCCCTGATAAAGTGTCATTAAATCAATAATTAGTTTCAAGTTCATTTTATGTTTTTCTAAGCAAAATTAGTCTGAATTTCAGTCTAGTAAAGACAGGTTTTCTGCATGGCTTTGGGAATTCTACTGCAGATATCTGGCAAAATTGTTGAGTATTTTTTAACTGGGTCTTTTGAAAACTACCTCTGCTTTTACCGCCACTAAACACGGTGACTGAAATATTCTCCCTGGGAATGTTGGCTCTGAGAGGGGAAGCCTTCCCTGGGAGCTTGGGTGGCACTCACAGAGACCTCCTGGCACCGAGTGCCCTCACATCAACTCAATGTGAGTGTGTTTTTGCTCAATGTCCCAGAGTGATCTTTCAGCTTTTGGGCGGAGGGACGCGATCTGCTGCTGCTGAGATTAGCGCAGACGGTTGGTGCCGATAATGCTGAGGTTGTGGTTTGGATCAGTACCAGCCATTCCCTACAGAGATGATCCTTGTTGGTCCTTTAGCACTCAGAATATCCTGTGATTCCGTTGTGAGTGCTCACTTTGGGTCATCATCCTTGTCCATGCAGTAATGATCTCTCCAACAGTCACAGTGTAAATATTATTGGAGGTGATAGTTTTGGCTGGTGGTTTTGGTCCTGAATTAAAGTTTGTCTGAGATTGTAATCTGAATGAAGTTTTTTTCATGTACTTACATGATGCCTCCTTTGAATATAACTGCTGAAATAGTTACATACATATAATACTTAAATAATTAAAACATACACTATTTAATGCTTTAACCCATCACATATTTCTAGGAGTTACTACATTATAATTTTAATTGGTAGTGTTTAAAACCACAGAAATTTGCCAAAAGGGCTACCTTAATGTGTTGATTCCCAAGAATTATTTTGGTTACTACGGCTGCTTTTTTCTAGTCTATACTAATATCAAAGCCTGACACATGCCTGAGTAGCATTTTTTTCTTTAACAGAAATTTTGAGTATATATTCTCAGTCTTAATTCTGTGTTTTTAACATGTTAATTCATTTAGGTGATATCAGTGGATGTTAGGATCAAAATATACTTTGAAATTGTATTATAAGTGATTTTTCAATCATGAAAGAAATCTGTGGTAGAGCTGGCTCTCCGATCCAGATATCAGATTTTACATCCAGTTCTAAAATGTCTGGTTTTTCCTGCTGTATTACACTCAAGCATTTAACACTGTAGTCTTGGAAGGCAAGACATTATAAGAAGTTACATAGATTAGATGGAATATATTAGAATATTAAGTAATGAAAGTGATTCATAAGTAGAAATAGATTTATTGTTCAGACCACCTGCAAATTACATTCTGCCAGATTCTGTGAGTAAAGACATGAAACATACTCTTTGGGAATAAAATTGCTGACATGCAAATGTATATTATTCTAGTCAAGTTGTATGTCAGAGGTTATCTGCTTGTAATTAACATTTTTCTAGGTTTAAGGAGCTTGTTGTAGTGATTATATATTTTAAGTGAGAGGAAATGAAAAATAAACCACCTATGTAGGGAAACATATCTTCATTTAGTGTTGAGTAAATGGGACATGAAATGCCAGAAGAGATATTGGTCTTTCTATATCCTCAGCTTGATTAGAAGTTACCAAGTAACAGACAATGTGAACACTTAAAAAAAATCAAAGGGCTCTGACAGAACAATTGAAATGATTTCCTGAAGAAAGAGGGCTTTTCAGCCTTGAAAATCTGTGATGAGAGCACAAGGAGAAATCCTAAAACCAGGACAGCAGCAAATATAAGTAATAAAAACTCTCTATATTCATAGATTTTTCTTTTAGCTTATTCATCATAGTACACTAATAAATGGTGAAATCTTTTTTATGCTATCCTTAATTAATAAGACATTAAGAGGTAAAATGGAGCAAAAAGAGAGCCTCTTTCAGGCATTTCAGTTTAAAACACTACATAATTTAAAAAATACATTTGTATGAAGTTGAGGAAGAGCCTTTGGATAAAGTGTGAAAGAAGCAGAATCCTATTTCACATGCATGTTCATAATACCTCGATATGTAATCTCACAATGTCTCAATTTTTCATGTACTCAGGAAATCTCAGATGAAATGGAGCACCTAATGATTCTCTCTAAAATGTGCTCAAAAACTCAAAAACTCAAAATGTGCTCAAAAACTCATCCACTGAGGAAGCATGTTTTTCTGAAAGCCAGAAAATGTCTGTAAGGACTACTGTCAACAGGAATTTTTTAGAGGCTGTCCTTTTTTCCTTCCCTTTTACTAACAACAGTGTATTTGTTAACCAGCTATCTAAGCTGCACTAGCAATCTAAGTATTAAGGAGGAGAGGACGCCATCCAAGTCTTAAAAATAACCAATGGAAGCAGAGGCAATGGAGAAAATGTGGAACAGAAATGAAGAAGGCAATCAAAATTAAGAAGGAATTTAAGAAAGCAGCTAGTAGAAAAAATAAGAACAACTATTCAAGGACAAACCTGCAAGCATACTTCAAGAACAAGCCTTCAGGAGTATATTTCACACACTAGCTCTAGCACAATGCAATACTGAATTATAAAGATTTCCATTCAAATGCACCCCATCTACCTGAGTACAAAAGAAGGGAGTACTGTGATGATAGAATTTATGCCACTGCCAATGTTTACCTGCTGCAGAGAATAACAGAATTAATTTTTTTTTAAAGTGAAAGTCATTATTCCTTTATAAAAGATTTTTAAAAGCATATTAGCTCATGACTGCCATACAAATTGAAATTATTTTCTTATCACCACAAGCAGATACATCTGCAGTCAGTTATCCACTGATACAAACTCATGCATCTCAACTCTAGCCCTTGGGGGCTCCACCTAAAGATGAGAATGTAATTGCATCTTCATGTCAATCTTTATTCTGTTATCAGAAATTGCCAATGAACACCAGGTGTTTTGATGATTTTTGTGTTATAGACACTTGTCCACTGGGATTTGACTTCTGCTGGTGACTTGTATTGCACCTTTACAGCAGCTGCCAGATGGTGACCTTTCAGTCCTTTATCAGTCTCTGCTGCATCCTAGCTCATGACTTGGAGGTGAAAAACCTCATGTAGTCCTATTAACCATTGCAGTCTTCCCAGTATACTAATTTCTTTTTAATATCTCATTGAATTTCATACCTTGCTGCAGGCTGTGAGAAAGAAAAGTTTATAAAAAGCCACAAAATACAATAGAAATGTAGGCATTGGTGAAAAAATGCTCTTTTAATTTTTTAATTTTTTTTTAAATTTCACAGTGATAAACTTTCATTAAAATTTTATTGCCAAAAATATTTTTGTAGATTTACTTAATCACTGAAGACTGGAGGAAATATATTTATGTTTTGGATATGTACAAACACACCTAATCAGATTGGAAATGACCCCAGATACCTTGGAAAGGAAAATGGGTGATCAGAAGACATTAAAACCCTGTGGAATAGCAAAGGAATTTGCTATCTTCATATGACGTGAGATAATGATACAGACCTAGAGAAATGAATATGTAAGGAATAGGAAATGTAAAAGAAAATTAAAAATTAAGACAATATTTTAAGTCCTCTTAAAGACTTATTTTATGCTGAACTGAATTCAACAATAGACTTATCCATCCTGTCTCTTAAATGTGTTTAATGGTTTAAGGAATGAAGTTTACAAATAAGATGATCAAATATATGAACTACTAACAGTTTAAATACAGGAAAGATTTTGAGAAAATAGGTTTGGTTATTTTATATCAATAATTCTCAAAAGAATTAAAAAGTAATTGTCTTTTAAAAAGTTATAAAACAATGTGACTGATTTTTTCATTACCTGATAATTTGGCAGAGTTAATCTTTCACAATTTTAGATATTTTTATTTAGGATAATTACATTATGCTTCCTCCACAATAATTTTGAAAGCAATAGCTCTTTTTTGGTAATGATTCATCTCATCCATATGCAGAAGTCTAAAATAGTTTTGACTTACACCATAAAAAAAAAAAAAAAAGCTTGTTTCTGTTTTGGTTAGGAAAGAAGTTTGCAGTGAAGAGCTCAAATATTGATATCAGTATTATTAAGGAAAATATAAATTAATTGGACACCATCATTTGTGCAATTCTGAATCACCAAGAAATACAGAGCAGATCATGCTTGAAAAATGCAGTAACACCACTGAAATTGGAGGAACAGCAGCATAGTATCCCACCTCAACCCTACACTTGCCTTAGCATTCCCAACTGTGTAGTTCTCTAGGGACCATCAATATTACAGCTTCAAGGGCTGTTTTCAATTATACTCAAAATCAAGATTGCTTTCTCTGCAATTAAATCATAATTGTATGTGAAGACTTTTTAAAAAGTAAGGAGACGAGTCTGGTAAACACCTGACCTGTTGGGTGAAGATGCATGAGACCAGGTACATTTTAACAGAGTAAGAAATACAGTATAAAGATGAAAGTTATCTCTTTATTCCAGATATTGGCAGAGAGACAATACAATTTTCCATTGATTATTTACCAGTTTGCCAAGCACAGAGATACTTAATTTCATTGCTAAGCAGAAAATGACCCTGTTGTTAATATTAAATCTCATTTTGAATTTGATATTTGTGTTTGTTAAAAATTGCATATATTTTAAACTGTTAAATATATTGCAGAATTCAAACACCAACAGGTAGAGATCTATGCAAATGTACAAATATATGTATTTAAAACTATAACATAATTTTGAAGATTTTTTTCCTGAAAGACATTCTATCCAAATTGAAATATATAATAAGGTTTTGCTGATTTTTTAAAAAATTACTTTTAGTCCAATCCTGAGAACTGAATGCCTGTAAATATTAAGAGCTTACTCCCCTAATATGTTTTTGTTTAATTTCATGTAAAATAAAATGAAATAAAAAATATGTTTTAGTTTTAATAAAACACAATATATTTAACTTTATATAGTACTTTTTAGGAGGAATGTATGTTTAGCTAATTGTACATATTTACAAGTTACAAGTTCTGCAATTACATATGCCTCGAATTTTATTAGTATTGAAGAGCATTTATGTATGCATATAAGAGACAAAAATGAAGAGGGAGAAGCACCAGAAAAAAAAAGATGCACAATAAGCATTGTTGTAATAATTTCCCTGTTTTCAGACAGAAAAATTTTAAAGTTGCTAAAGTTCACATGTACATTTAGCCTATCGTTTTTCTTGTCTGAAAATAACAGTTTATCTGTCTAACTTTTCAAAACGTGCATGTTTTTAATTTTGCTAAGGAAGCATATCTCTGTGTCACCTATCATCACTTTTCTTAATTAGTACTGAAATAGAGCTTATCAGGAAAGAGAGTGTTTCATTATGAACTAGTTTTACCAATCTTATAATTCAATGTATTTTTTTTAATTTGGAGGTTTGTATTGCTTAGTTATGTTGGGAAAAGTGAGAACTGCTTTCTGTCTTTTACTCTAAATGACATGCTGCAGTGCCATGGCATTTCTGCATATCAGATATGATGTGGTCTTTCTACTGAAATGAGGTGAAAGTTATGATAAGAGTATGACACAAAGCTGATTTAAGTACGACCCTTTTATTACATCCAAGTTGCAATTTCTAAAATGGAATTCTTACACCTTTAGCTATCTTAAACAGGTATAAATTTAGTTCCAACAAAAAGATTGTATCAGCAGAAGTAAAGTAGTAAAATATTCCAAAGGATCATCTCAAAGAAAACTTTCTTACAAACTCAATGCTGAAAATTTATTATGAAGATTATTTTTCCATAACATTTGTCTTTTCTTGCACATGTATGATACCTGACAGACAAGCCTGTCAAGATATTGAAAGCTTTTCTCATTTACTGTGAAATCAGCAGCACTTAAGGAACATTTTTAATATGATAACATGCAGTAAAGATATGGAACAAATGATTCTATAAAATCTATGCTTGAGATAGGAAGCACAGAAACATTGAAGGTAATTTTAAATACTGATGAATAGATAGAAAATTGGATGCTGTTGATTAGAATTTGTCACTCTGATCTTTTACTTCACAAAGTAGAAAGAGATTAGGGATTTTACAAAAATATTTATCAGTCAGTTTTAATATGTGGAGAATAATAAACTGATTTTAAAAAACAAAGAAAAATGTATCAGCTTACCAAAAAGTGGTGTTAAATTTGGCAACTGAGCATAAATAAGTGTACTTACTCTTACATGTGTGGGTACACATAGATATTTCTATAACAATTAAGGAATCACATATACATATAACAAAGGTATTTAGGAAGCTGATAAATCAATCCAATTTTAAAATTTGAAACCCAGCTTTAGTGGACATTCATTAACAGCATTAATGGTGTTATACAAAGCAGTTAGGCTTTAATAAGTGTATTCCAAATTAGCTGTGACTGTGCAATGCCACAAAACTGATACTCTTAATGCCTACAGTGAGAGTCACTGATGTAAATTTTTGAGGTGAAGGTGGTCAAGGTTGAGAGTTTTTTAGTTATGGAACCTGGAACCAAAATTAGTTTCCCCCCTTCCACTTTTTTGAGTGCAAAAAATGTTTCCTTTGGTCATGTAAATCAGCCTCATTTTCCTCCTTGACCAGGGTAACTTGCCTGGGGGTGAGTAAAAGATAGGGTATGATCTCTCTTAGCATCATGTAGTGGGTTGACCCTGGCTGGATTGCAGAATCCCACCAAAGTTTCTCTATCACTCTATAAGTTGCTCTGTCCTCCATAAGTGGACAGAAGAGAGGAAATAAAGTAAAAGATTCCTGAGTTGAGATAAAAACAGGGAGAGGTCACTCACCAAATACCATCATAAACACCTTCCCCCTCTACCCCTACCTCCTTCCCGAGCTCTACTTCCTCTCCCCCAGCAGCACAGGGAAACAAGGAATGAGAGTTACAGTCAGCTCATCACAGGTTGTTCCTGCTGCTGCTCAGGGAGAAGTGTCTTTACTCTGTTCCAGCATAGAGTTCATCCCATGAGACACAGTCCTCCACAAATTTGTCCAGAGTGAGTCCATCCCATGGGTAATGTTCCAACATGGATCACACTTCCACGGGGGCAGCCTTTCAGGAACAGCCTTCTCCGTGTGGGTCCAGCACTGGGGCTCCTCTCTCCACGGGACTGCAGGTCCCGCCAGGAGCAGGGTAGGTTTCTCATGGGTTCACAGCCCTAGTCCGCCTGCTCTGGATCAGGTCTCTCCTCCACGGGTTGCAGGTGGTCTCCGCATCCTCATGATCTCCACGGGCTGCAGGTGGTCTCTGCATCCTCACTGATCTCCACGGGCTGCAGGTGGTCTCTGCATCCTCATGATCTCCGTGGGCTGCAGGTGGTCTCTGCATCCTCACTGATCTCCACGGGCTGCAGGTGGTCTCTGCATCCTCATGATCTCCGCGGCTGCAGGTGGTCTCTGCATCCTCATGATCTCCACGGGCTGCAGGTGGTCTCTGCATCCTCACTGATCTCCGTGGGCTGCAGGTGGTCTCTGCATCCTCACTGATCTCCACGGGCTGCAGGAGCACAGCTTCACCGCAGTCTGCACCACGGGTTGCAGCGGGGATCTCCACTCCAGTGCTGGGACCACTTCCTTGCCCCTCCTTCCCCACTGACCTTGGTGTCTGCACAGATTTTCCTCTCACATATTCTCAGCCAGCTCTCTCTGGCTGCATTTACTTATGTGCAATAACCTTTTCTTTGCCTTCTTAAACCACAGAGGTATTGCCGTCATTCCTGATGGAATCCCAGCCTTGGCCAGTGGCTGGTCTGTCTTGAAGCCATCTGGCCTTGGCTCTGCTGGGCATGGAGAAATCTTCTAGTAGCTTCTCACAGAAGCCACCCCTGCAGCACCATAATTAGCAAAGCCTGGAGGACAGTAGAGAAAGTCGATGATGGACTGCTATAAGGGCAGTATTATAACTCAAGATACACAACTTGTAGAAATTATCTGAAATTATTAAAATAGTAAAAAAGTGAGGAAAGGTGTGATACTTGGAAAGGAAAACCCGAATGAATAGGTTGCAAATGTTCATTAATATATCAGTCAGTAGAAATACAACAGGACGATGTTAAGATCTTCTGCAGAGCACGTATACAAAACAAATAAACAAACAACAACAACAAAAACCCAAACAAAACAAAAACAAAACAAAACAAAACAAAACAAAAAAAAAAGCCAAAAAAAACCCCACTCCAAAGATATCAAGAAGAAGCTTTTACCAGAAGAGGGAATGCTCTCAGGGAACGTGTTATCTGCAATGATGATTGTAAAATGATACAGAAGTTCTCCCCTAAGGGTTTGTGCTTGCTTGCTTGCTTGTTGCCTCTAATTTTGATGATTGCGTAGACAAACCAGAGAAAACTGAAATATGAGAAATGAAAATTATATAAAAAGAATTTGACAGTATGTTAATAGCATTGTTTTCTTGATCCAAGAAGAGGGAAGCAGGTTGTGGTATCTAATCATGGTCTTCCAAGTATTTGTAGGGTAAAAAAACCCAAAACCAAAAAAAAAAAAAAAAAAAACACAAAAAACAACACCAAAAACCAGTGGTAGTTTTTGTGTATATTTGAAAACATGGTGATCAATTTAATATCTGTGCAGGTAATTTTCTATTCTTAAATTTAAATATTATAAAGTTTTATTTTCTTCTTTCTTGGACATGACTAGCCAAATACAGCCCAGGTCTCTGCATCCTGGTTTTCCACTGTTTTTTTCAAATCTGAGAATTTTGTTCTAGGAATCAACCCATTTTTTTGCTGTCACAATTATTGTGATAAGAAAGACAAGTGTGAAAATATTCTTGTGAAAACAGCAGAGTAAAACAGAATTTTTTTTCCATGCACTTTTCCACAGTATTTATATTTTAACTGGCAATACTTTGCAAATTATTTCTGGTGCTTGAGTGCTACTTTTGTATTGTCTCCAAAGTAAGTAAGCTCTTGTAGAATGGTACTCTTCTATGAAATATGCAAAGTTCATGAAGATGACTCTGATTTTTAAAAAATCTATTAAAAATATATTAAGAAACGATTATACTAATCTATATCTGTGTGTATTTTAATTTTGTCTACTCATTGAAAATGTTTTCTTGCAATGTTATAAAAGCCCCAAGGTCACCTGGAGGTCATGCTGCGGTTCAGTTGAATTAATTTTGTGCCTAACATAAGGATTTTGAACTCTGTGTGAATGACTTTAAAATTGTCACATAAAGTCCTCTCAATTTCAGTTATTGTTTGGCATGAGTTCACAGAATTTCCTTCCCTTTTACACAAGTTTGTATACTATATCACAAATTTAAGTCCACTGTCCCTTATTGTTTCTCCAATTAATTATATTTTGTTCAGATATTATATTGAAAAAAAAATATTGAACTACAATTATCACACAGAAAATACTTCCTAAAGCAATTCATCTCTTTGGTCTTGCTCATTGAACTTGAAAAAACTCCTTAATCTAGTTGTATTGCACCATTTAATACCTTTTTACAATTTCACTGACCATTTTTAAGCAGGTGACAAAATATCCGCAATTGTCAAAATCCTGTGGTTTCAGATTAGTGAAAAATTAATTACATTCTTTAAGAATCAGTTTGATACATGTGCATATCATTAATTTATTTTATCCTCACAAAAAGTAAATAGAGTGATGAATTAAAATCCAGCCAGTAATCTATATGGCCTAAAAGCACCATAAAAATACATGCAAAAATATTTAGGATGTATACTATATGCTGTACATGGGCCTTCTGCTCTGTTTTAAATTTAGCATTCTTATAGTTGGTTTCAAGAATAAAGCTGAAAATACCAGAGATTTTCTATATCTGTATTAATACTATGCTAGTTGTTTTCAACAAATTCTTAGAATTTTTAGAGGTATTTTTCTTGCCATGACACCTACATATTACTTGTGCAGTCATTGGATTTTAGGAACTAAATTATTACTAACTCCACAATATTTCAAACTGAGAGAAAATTATCATTGCATGTTAAAATTTCTTTTTTTTAAAAATTCAAACAAAACATGTAAATAACAGCAAAATAGTTGGAACAGGTTGGAAATAGTTTGATATGCAAGGAAAATATGTGTGTATACTTAATTTCTTTAGTCTGATGTTTCTAATGTGGGTATAATTTTGCATGAGGAAAGGGAAGTAGCCTCTTTATCAACTTGGGTTATATCTGATGGACACTGACTTCTTCACTGCTGCCACTAGGAAAATGTACATTAGAAAATTTCTATATGAGCAATTAGGAATTCTGAAGGAATCTAGCCAGTGGAAATCTGTTCTATTTTTCTGATTTTGTCTGGAATAGTTAATTTTCTTCACAGTAGCTGGTATGAGGATGTGTCTTGGAGATTTGCTGCAAACTTGGATAATGCAAGGATGTTTTAGATATTGCTGAGCCGTGCTTACACAGGGCCAAGGCTTTTTCTGCCTCTCATCCCACCCCACCAGCCAGGAGGCTGGGAGTGCATGAGACTTTGGGAGGGGACACAGGAGGGACAGCTGACCCCTGATGGCCAAAGGGATTTCCCACAGAACATGGCATCATGCTCAGCACAAAAGCAGGGGAAGAAGAAGGAAGGGGGAGAATATTTGGAGTGCTGGTGTGTGTCTTCCCAAGTCACTGTTGCATGTGACGAAGCCCTGCTTTCCTGGAGAAGGCTGCCCATGGGAAGTTATGATTGAATTTCATGCTTTGCTTTGCCTGTGCACACAGTTTTTACTGTACCTATTAAACTGGATTTGTCTCAACCCATGAGTTTTGTCAAGATTGCCTTCTGATTCTCTTTCCCATTCCACTTCAGGGAGTAAGGAAGTGACAGTATAGGACTGAGCTGTCACCTGTGGCTAAACCACAAAACTTGTGCTTATATAGGCCAAAGAAAACACTTTTTAATATTTAAAATCAAAATTCCTTTAAGTCTTAGCATACAACACTACCTCCTATTATAAATTTATTACATGTGAAAAATCTATAGGTATGTGACCACAACTACCTGCATTTTGCTGTGCTCTAATTCTGGCATTCTTTTTTTGTTTTGTTTTGGGGTTTTTTTTTGTGTGTGTTTAAATAAAAATATCATTCTGTAGTGTCAAAAAGTGACTTGGAGTATCCTGTATCCCACTGAACAGGAAGGAGGCTTTTGAACAGTTCAAAGAAATTGATTTGAAAAGTGACAGTACTGTAAGCTTAGGAAACCTGGTGAACTTGGCATACATCCATATATCTCTATATAATTGCCAGTAGAACTGTAATTCTGGAGACAATGTCCTACCTATGTTAAGCTAACAGGAAGATTGCTGCTACATAGTGTAGAAAAAGGCCAAAGTAGTTTTTAAAGTGGTGGTTCTTGGCTAGTATACATTTTCATTGCTGATGTTTGATGATATTTCTCGTTGTTTTTAATTGCATATATCATATGAAGACCTTGAAAAATACCTTATTGGGGTGATACAATATTTTGTTTTACTTGTAGGTGGAAAGATGAAGTCCTGGATAAACTAGATTTATAATCATAATGTATGGATTTTTTAATTCAAAAAACCTGCTTAAGTCATTGTGAAAATAAATTAAAATTTAAATTTAACTGAGGTACTGCAGCATCAAAATATTTAATTTAAAACATCTAATAGTGTTTATAAATAATGATGAAATAATCTATGAAAGTTTTCTACGGGGCTTTTTTTTTTTGTATAAATCTTCGAATATCAGAGGTTTCTATGTTGTTCAATCTAGGAAATCTATGTTAAGAAGACTGAAATTAGCAAGCAGACAAATGTTAGCATAGTTAAGAGTGTATTTTAGCTCTTTCCTCTGAAGTTTAGTAATATTGAATTCTCTTCTGGGAATTGATACTTACTGAAAAAGGAGGAGAAGATAATTTTAGCATTACACCCTAGTGAATGACATTTGATTTGAAAGTGTAAAACATTTTCCTTACATGATTGAAACAGTACTAAAACCAAACTTATTTTATTTAAACCAGCTAGTTCTCCCTGAATCAAAGCCTCTGTGGAGAGTATATTTAATTACTGCTTAATTCATTCCAGCTCTCAGTAAGATTTAAGCATGACACTACACAGCTTCCAATTTACTCTTATCTTGTCTATAATATTTGCAAGCACCCAAAAATGTCTTTTTGATATACACCATGGCATGTGCTTTAAATCCTCACTTTTAAGCAGTGGAAATTCTGGTGAACTGAGACTCAATCCCTATGTCATTTCAGATATGATTTCAGCTTCCAGGGTTCTGCAACCCAAATATGTGCAGTTCAGGGCTATGTGTC
The DNA here is from genome assembly GCA_034336665.1 of Luscinia megarhynchos. Taxonomy (NCBI): domain Eukaryota; kingdom Metazoa; phylum Chordata; class Aves; order Passeriformes; family Muscicapidae; genus Luscinia; species Luscinia megarhynchos. The sequence continues at coordinate 51,905,056 of JAPFBE010000003.1, read as the reverse complement.
CAAAATAAATGCTCTGACCATCCAGTATGTATGGCACCCCATCAGCCACCTGTCAAGGGGACTTTCTGCATGGATGTGTGTCATGCTGTTTTACTTGGCCTTGAAGGCCAAGAATTGCTCTAAAGCAGAGTATTTAACAGTGTAGAGGTGATCCAGAACATTTACACATTGTTATATAAAATTATACAGACCACCACTCTTAGATAACCATAAACAGATTTCAGAGGATCTGAAGTTTTATCCTTGAAAAGCCTTACTGGAAACATCACTCTAATTGACTTGCCTATAGTTTTTTTTTACAGATAAGAGTTAAAACCATCTGTTACCCCATCAGTCCGTGTGAATGGTATTTCTTTTAAGCAATATTTCTTAAAAGGATGGAACAACTTGTAAGGCAAGTTCAGTATGTACACAGAAAAGAAAAATGGCACAGATGGAAATGCAATTACTGCTCACCTGCTGTAAAACAACATCAAAAATATCACTACAAGCAACATTTGCATTTCATTTATCCCAAATTCAACAGTGAAACTAGCTATTCATACATATAAAAATAACCTCAAAGAAAATGTTATCCAAAATAAACCCTACAAAAACTCCTCATTAAACTCATTCCTGTTTCTTTGTACAATATCTGTATATATGTATAACTCCCCCCTGCCCCAGTCAGAGAGACTTTGCATTTTTTTCTATATTTATTCTTTCTCTGTCTTCCCCAAAGATACCAATAAAATAAATTTGGAGTAAGTTTTATCAAATAGCTGAACTTTACATCTGGCTTGCAGTTACAATGTTTTTTATGTGATAATGATAATAACTATATGTGTAGAAATTTGGCAAAGGTGACAAAACATACAGATATCAGTATTTATCCACATTAAATGTGTTCTTAACTTTATATTCCAAATTGATGACTTCCCTATAGTATTCTGTATTCAGGAAAAACTGGATCCAATTCATAATGTCAATTCTTCTATTTGAAGGCTCATATTTGCAACTTTATCCATTTAAATTTAGAAATAGTAGGTGATTGTGGCAAGAAAACCTGAATTTAGGGAAATTGGACCAGTGTGCGTGTGAAATGTGAAGTTCTGTATAGTTTCATATGCTGGGTTTGGCTAGGATGGAGTTAATCTCCTTCCCAGAGGCTGGTATGGGACTGTGTTTTGGATTTGTGCTGAACACAGGGTTGATAATATAGAGATGTTTTTGTTATTGCCAAGCAAGTGTTACACAAATCCAAGGTATTTTCTGCTTTTCATACTGCCAAGCTGACAAGGAAACTGGGGGTGCACAGAAGGTTGGGAGACACAGCCAGGACAACTGACCCAAACTGACCAAAGGGACATTCCAGACAAGATGGTGCCATGCTCAGTATATAAAATGGAGGAGAAAAAAGAGGAAGTGTGGAACTTTTGGAGTGATGGTATTTGTCTTCCCAAGTCACTGCTATGTGTGATGGGGCCCTGCTCTCCTGGAGATGGCTGAACACCTGCCTGCCCATGGGAATCAGTTAATTAATTCCTTGTTTTGCTTTGCTTGTGGGCATGGACTTTGCTTTTCCTATTAAACTGTCTTTATCTTAGTCCAGGAATTTTCTACCTCTTTCTGTCCTGATACTCTCCCTGATCCGAGTATTGGGAGAGTGAGCAAGCAGCTGGGTAGGGCTTGGTTTTTTGCTGGGCTTCAACCATGACACCTCATGAACTAGTAATGGGTAGGGATTTGCACTTTAAAAAGCCCAAGCCTGAAAAATTTTCATATGCTCAAAACTATTTCTGGAGAACTCAAAATGAGAAATGTCATCGACAAGAGTTAAACAAAATGTGTCAGTTTAATTTCTTTTCCATGAGGTTTTTATGGTGGTTTTTGTTAGTGAAAATGAAGCAGAGATATTTTTATACAAATATTAAAATCTTGAATTTACAGGTCATTAGGGAAAATATCGTTATTGCAGCTGCCAAACATCTAGTCAGATCTCAATTTTAAATAAGGAATGCAGGGAGAATCTTCAGAATATGCCATTGGTTGACTGTAAGAATTTAAGTCCAGTGCTTAAGAAGACCCTTTCTGACCACTTTTTGGAGTATCACTAGGTCTTTTGAGAATATTTTTTGGACTAAGTACAGGGGAAAAAATATTGTCTGCCCAGTACATACACATAATGTTCTATTGCTGAGGTGCTAAAATCTGGCAGTGTGACTTTAATGAAACGTCACATTCCTGCTTTTTTCACTTTGTTGTTTTAGTTTTTTTTTACCAGTAGAGTTTGTGGGGCATTGAGATATTGAGATATAGTATGTATACACAAACACACACCACCCTCTATCTTTAATCAATCTATCTATCTATCTATCTATCTATCTATCTATCTATCTATCTATCTATCTATCTATCTATCTATCTATCTATCTATCTATCTATCCATCCATCCATCCATCCATCTATCTGTCTATCTATCTATCTAATCTATCTGTCTAAACACCTGCAAAGTCATATGTGATACCTTTGCTATATGATGTATCTTGATAAATGACAAATGTTAATGAGAAGAGTCTTCAGAGCCCTACAGCATTACATCGACCAGGGTTTTTAAATCAGATTAAAAAAATATATCACTTAATTACTAACAAATTATTTTATAAATAATGAACCTAGAAAAAGTTACAGAAAGAAAATTTGCACTTTTTTGATCTTCAAAACGCTTCTTTCTGCTATTATATCTGTTATACTTGTCATCTACATTTTGGACTCATTTTGAATGTAATATATTATACCTTCCTGGATTTGTAATTGTGAGATTGTGTTGATGCTGAAAAGCTAATAAACAAAGAAATTTGGTGAAAACCAGGGAGAACATTGCATCATTAGGTTCCCTAGATGTTAGCAGTGTGAATAAATTAGATGTGTCTTACAGTCTACATTTACTTCCATATTGCATTCTAAGGCTTAGAACTGTATTTCACTTCTGCATGAATAAAAATATAATTATTGTATCTGTAAATGAAATCTGAAAGTAAACAGGTATTATTTCAAAACAAATTTAGTGCTTAATTAAACTTTTTTCTTGTTTACCTAAAATACAATCTGTATACATTAATGCATCAATATTTCTTAAAATGCAATTATGCTGAGCACTGAACACTGTGCATCAGTACTAGCTAAGATGTATCTACAATGCAAAATAATTTTTAAAAAAAACAACTGCATGCAAAATAAATTTACAAAAATGTGAAAGATGTTATTATCATTTTCCTACTTGAACTTTTCATTTAAAGCAGAAGAGAAGAAGGAGTATTTGCATGGATTTCTTAAGCCAGTTTATGAAACTAATCATGTCTACAAGGTCTTTATAAGTTTAGGTATAAGTGTAAGTGTAAATCACATATTCAAGTAAGAAATGCAAACAGTATATCAAAAATGCAAAATTTAATGTATGCCTTCAAGACTGCAATTATTTTTCATAATAATGACTGCTGGAAAAATTTACTGTTTCAGTATATTCAGTACAAAGGAAGAGCACTCATCCTTAAATGTTAAACCCCTTCACACCATGTGTTCATGAATCCCTACAGCATCATATCTGAGCACATACTCCAATGCTTATTATACAGTTATTTCTACATGAAACAAAATATGTTTTAAAACGCCTTACACAAGTCATATTAACTTTGATAGATTTTATTTAATTTTAGATACTACACAGTGTGGATATCTCAGTTGGTTCCTTCTGGCTCCCTCAATCTTATGTAGAGAAATAAGTGCTGATTAAAGCACTTATTAAATTCATATGACTAAATATCAATGTTAGATGGAATTATTTCCATTCAAGGGTTCTACATTTTTCCTTATCTGTAAAGGAAGTCTATGTTTAGATGTAGATGGCTATACTTTAAATTATCTTATCTTAAGATAATATGAAGCCTATGTTACATGTCAGAATGAAAGAATAGAATCCAGGTTCAATTGACTCCTCCTCTAATCAGACTTTTCTTCTGTTTGTTCTGTTGTTTTTTTTCACTGGGATACTAATTGAAATTTAAGCCCTTTCTTTTAATGCTCTCTAAATGGAAGAACTCTTCTGGAATAATAGGAGATTTTACTTGGTTTTGGGGGTTGTTGCACCTTCCCTTCCCTTCCCTTCCCTTCCCTTCCCTTCCCTTCCCTTCCCTTCCCTTCCCTTCCCTTCCCTTCCCTTCCCTTCCCTTCCCTTCCCTTCCCTTCCCTTCCCTTCCCTTCCCTTCCCCTTCCCTTCCCTTCCCTTCCCTTCCCTTCCCTTCCCCTTCCCTTCCCTTCCCTTCCCTTCCCCTTCCCCCTTCCCTTCCCTTCCCCTTCCCCTTCCCTTCCCTTCCCTTCCCTTCCCTTCCCTTCCCCTTCCCTTCCCTTCCCTTCCCTTCCCTTCCCTTCCCTTTCCCTTCCCTCTTGATGTGGGACTTGTTTTGTTTTTTTTCACTTAAAAACTATATTCTTAGAACCCCATATTTTCAGGCCAAAACACCATTATAGTAAGGTGATCTTTCTAGTTGTATAGCATGTGCAGTAAATGCCATCAGAATTAATTTTGCCAGCTGATGACCTTAGATTACCTTTTAGAACCATAGCATATCTTGATTTGAATACTTCCAAGTCTGCAAAATTCATTATATCTATATCTATATCTATCTATATTTATATCATCTATATCTATATCATCGATATCTATATCTATATCTATATCTATATCTATCATCATCTAGCTCTCTCTCTCTATATATATATACATATATCTATATATATAAAATGGCTACCTATGGTACTGAAATTATGTGTTCTGCACTACATATTTTTAGCAACACTCACATTGAATTGATAATCACAATTGATCATGGTTAGGATTATGCTAATCAATAATAGTTGGTTTCTTTAGCATTTCAGAAGTTTGCATTATCTAATTATATCGACCATAATCATCACAGGGCTCTGTTGAATGCTTAGTCCACTGGTAAAAAGTGGAAGAGAATTTTTAAGCGAAATTACATTGTTCAAATAGCAACCTGAGTCAGTCTTGTTTTCTTCACTTGTTATTTCTAGAAAAGCAGTTATTAAATGAAAAAAGGGTATATTATTAAATGGATTTTTTTAATATATTAGCTTTCTTCTCTGAAGTACAAGCAAACAAACAAAACCAGAAATTAACAAACTAAAGGCACTTTTAAATTTTCAGTCTTCATCAATACATTTTTCTGCATCAGCAGAAAAAATCCAAATCCCATATGAGTGTAAAAAAATACAGTCAAACAAAAGTTTTTATGATTTGTTAAAGTGAAATAGTTAACTTTAAAACTTTGCTTGAAATGTCATATGCAATCAGTCCAGTAACCTGGCTGAGAGCACATTAAATACATCCAAAAACATGAATTTAATGCTTGCTGCTGAATGCTAAACTACACTGCCACAGATGCAGGAGTGCTGATTGTGAAGTGATTGTGAAGAGTGCTGTGAGTCAGGTCTAGGAAGCATAAGTTTGTCCTCTGAAAGGTGAGAAATTAGAGTTTACATTATATGAGAAATAGATGTGCTTAAATTCTGAGTTTTCACAATGTATTTCTAAACTGACAAAACTCTCTGTTGTCTACACTCAGCTGAGAGGCTTAATATAAAAACTCCATGCATTGTGAAGGAAAATATCATGAGGATGGCTCATACTATTGCTTAAAAATCAGTGTATCAAAATAAAATTTTTTTATCCAGTAGCTGGTACAATGAACAAAAACATTTAATAGTATATGGTTTTCAGCTTTCCATATGTTCAGATGTAGCCACCTATACTTCACAACACTTTAGGCTCTACTATAAAAGACTATAAGTATGGTGGTATTTTAATTTTTGTCTTAACAAACCTTGTTTTTCGGAAAATTCTTAATGAATAAAAGATAAAAATGTAAAGAAATTGACTTCAGTCAATCTTCATGTATTATTCATTAATCTTCTGTGTGTGTGTAGTATCTAGATACTTTTAATTAGCTACCTTGGGCAGAGAAAGACCTAGTTTAGAATCATGAAACTAATAGGTTTCAGAGCACAATTAAAGGTAAATTTGGGATTAGGTTTCCTAGTGCAAGGTGACAAGCACCTGGCATCATTTCAGTTATAGTTCTACATATGACTTAATTGTGGGATGAAAGATAGCAAATAATCCAGAGCTGAACTAAATTCTTTAAACTTTAGAGTTTTAATTCTCTAACTCTTTGGGAAAGAAATACCCCAGAGCAATGAAGCTTCTCTCCACAAACAGAAACACCTCTCCACTGATACAAAACTCTTTTTTAATCTGAGTTACTAATGCAAAAAAAAAAAAAGGAGATGAACCCTCAATTGGCATAGAGTTATGTCTGAGTTGAAGATTCATCCTCTGTGAATGACCAAAGAGTATTTTATTGCACACAACACAATAAAAATATCCAAGTTCCAATAAAAACTTCAGTCTCTAAGTCATATTCTGATAATTCTCTCTTTATTTCTGTTAAATATTTACTGTAAAAAAGTAATATTTTTAATGTAATGTTTTTTCTAGATGGTGGAAATTTCATCAATAAAAAGGGTTCACTTTCCTGATTGCCATTTATATAGAGTCAGAGATTGACAGAGAGTAGAGATAGAGATATGTGGATAAATGTGACACACATGGAGTACAGCTGGCCAGAATGCAAACTGATGGTGATGGCTGATTGTCTTCAAAGGCTTGCAGCTGCTCTCCACACCAGCTGAGAATGATCAGTTATTTGTGTGTTGTTATTAATCTGAACCTGTATCTTTTTGACAAAACATACACCTATTTGTATGTACTGATGGTTTAGATGTGCTCCAACTTGAACCTTATATTCTTACAGTAATAAGTAATATCTATTGGTTCATTGTATTTAAAAATGATACACCTCAAAAGTGAAGACACAGTATGAACTCCCATTCAAGTGGCATACACAAAGGACATATTCAAGTAGTTCCAACAATTTTCCTTACTATATTTTGCTTCCACTTATATTTTGGAAGTTCTGGGGCTATTTTTTTTCTCTTAATTTCCTGTCAAGGTATGATATTTAAAGACTTCTTTTTTTCTGCTACAAATAATTTTATTTTTTTAATCGAAAAGAATAATAATTCATTCTCCATATTACTAGTAGTTCTGATATCAGTTTAGGAGATACTTCATAACATTTGTGAGATGTCTGACTATAATTTAATAGCTTCCTAGTGAGTATTCCCATGTCATTCTAAACCATGATGATTATAGGTTGTAATGAATACTTTAAGACTGAGGATAACATATGTTTTAGGAGGCAAAACTGTTATGTCAATATTCATTTCTATAGACTTTTCCTGAGTGATTTCTCAGATGTCTAAAGTTAATGCTATAATTACCATAAAAATGAGAAGGTAGAAACAATGGAATAACATCAAGCATTTAGGTGCTACATGGCAAAGTTGGGGGTATTGTGCAATGCACAAATAAAAATGAGTGTTGGACCAGCAAGGTGAAGATATAATTTTGGCATCTTTGCCAACCTCTGTGAAACTGACCAATTCTAGGACAAGTGTAAGGATAATAAATTGTTTGCTGACTGCTTTAAGTGCTCATGATATTGCAAGAGGAAGGCATTTCCTTTCTATTCCCCTAGAATAATTGGTGCTCATTTAGCCAGGTGTCTTGGAAAAAAATTAAACAAATATGAATCATGAAGGCAAATGAAGTTTTAAATGGAAAAAAAGGAATAGACCAAACTCAAATAAAGGCCCAATAGTTTTCTTTCCAGGCTGTACACCTGAGGAAATAAAGCTAAAACCATAAAATCAGAGAGCTATTGTGAATTATCTATGACTAAAAATGAGATGGTGCTAAAGGCAAATAAATGATGTCAGTATTTTCTATGCATTGAAAAAACGAGTAAAGTATAGTTATAGCTATATTTTTTTTTGTTTGTTTATATGCACGTCAATACTGCACAAGTAGTTTCTAAACTAAGCTAATTATTATTATCTTTTTAAGAATTCTGTAGGAAGAATTTCCTAGTTTCAGATAGCTGGAGTAACAGATGAGAGAAAGGTAAACAAAAGTCTGTGATACAGCCTTCTGTGAATGAGTTTGTTCCTCTGGAAATAGTTAAGAAGATGAAAAAAGAGAGAAAAAAAAAGCACTCCAGAAATTCTTATTGTAAATTATTTCTTCATTGTTTTACAGAGATTAAAGTGAATAAATAAATGCAAATCTTACAAAATGGATGCTTGCTTTTGAATTTGTGGCCCTACAATTCTTTACCTTCTCTAAACAAGATAAGATGAACTGTCCTGGAACACACTTTCTTTTTTTTTTTTTTCTCATTTGTGCAAGAACTAAGGATTTCTAGCTCAGATATGAATAGTTATCTACTATCTAATTTTAGGTGAGGTAAAAACCACTTTTGATTGTCTCTGGTATTTAAAAAAAATAAAAAAAGTAAAGCTAAAGAGATCACTGCTATCATCTAGTCTGATTTCTTCCACAAGTCCTGAAGTCTTTCTTGTTCCTAATTCTACTCTATAAAGGAACCTGAATTTGGGAATATATTTCAGGAAAAATCAAAAGTAATTCAGAATATTTGGGAAATTATTTATTTGAAAATGCAGTAAGAAAGCAGATCCAATGTCTTATTTACTGCTTCCTACTGCAGTACTCTAAATTCCTCATTTATTGAAAAGCACAAAAATATAATAACTGAAAATGTATTTCAGTTTAAAAAAAACCCAAGTTTTAAGAGAACATTTCAATTTAAATTTTGCATATTATCACCTAATTAAGGCCCTAAATAGCTACAGCCCTTTCATAATAGATGTTACACTTCAGCTATTAAAACCTGGAAAATCTGACACTACCTGTTCAGTATATCTGGATTTTTCCTATTCGGTAGTCTGTATTTCCACTATGAAAAACATACAAAATCAATTTGTTTTTTATAGTTTTAGTAGCATATTTTTAGCATTGTTTCAATGCGAAATTAATATGTGGTTGTTACCCTTAAATTGTCAGACTATCTGATTAAATTCTGTCGTATGATTTATAAATATATACCGCTGCAACAGAACACTAGGGAAAAAAAATGTATCTACTGCATTCTCTGTGTAGAGCATGAAGCAAGCAGACAGAATATTTTAAGTACAATCTTCGTTTACCATTTTTACCGTTTCTAGTAAGCATAATATTTCCACAACATGTTTTGTTCTCAATTTATATCTTCAATTATATGTTTTCTTTAGCTTAATTAACACTTGTTTTCCTTTAGTAGACATTCTGCTTTTCACTTTCATAAGTAATATTTTTTTGCTTAAATTATTGAGAAAAACGTACAGAAAGTAGTGAAATAGTGTATCATCTGTCCTTGCCCTCCTTCTCAGAAATTAAAAAAAAATAAAAAAAGAAGAAATAAATTTCATCTTTTCTGCCAGCAGGGAATAATATAAGAGATTCGCTATTGTCAGCATACAGAAAATAGTGAAAAGCCTGTTCATTTCTCTAATTCAAATTCACTACAATAATCCTACTAAAGAACATGGTGTAATTTATTGTGGAATATTAAGCAGAATGGGAGTTTCATGGGATGTAAATAAAACTCTGATACTGGTAATTTGCCTAGAGAAATGAATGCTATTAGCAATATATGTCATTTTTATGTATATTTTTTTATGTCTTGCCTTGTTGACAAGAATCAACAATCTACTTGTCCCCTTTTGAATATGTATTTAGTATCTGAGATGCTGTAAACCAGCAGTGCAAGACATTGTAATAATGTGCAATGAACTGTGTAATGGTGTCATTTTAATTTATTGCTGAAGTTTTGTCTTTAAAAATCTGTTTTGAAACAAATGATTATAATCTTCTTAAAAGAATTCCTCTCTAATCAAAACACAAAGAAAATTAAGTGCTCACGGGGAGACCATTTTATACTTTGGTTTTTTTTACCCCAGACTAATGTCAGCAAAGCAGGGCAGCATGAAGAAAAAGATAGATTTAGAGAGCCATTTAAATTTAAAGCAATATCAAGTTCTTGCATACTGAATAGGCGACTATTCCTATTTCAAATGCCAAAATTGAACAAACATAAATAAGTGCATAAATAACATGAGAGAGAGAGAGAGGGAGAGCCCCACAACAAAAGCAAGTCCTGTTCTGAATGATCTGGATATCTCAGAAGCTAAACTGATTTAACAACTAGGACCACGGGTATAGGGTCACTATGGATATAATGTGATGTATGACATGATTAATACACTCTTTCTGAGAATAAATTCAGTATAAAGCGTGCACAAATTCATAGTTTCTTTTTTCTTGTCTAGCTGAGATGTCGTGGTTTTAGCTACCCTTGCACAACTCCACACTCACTGCAAAGCATTTGCTGTCTTCAGAGCACCCAGTCCCATACTGGCTGTTCTTCTGGGGACCATAGTCCTCACTATCATAGCAAGTGAAACTGAAAGGCACTGAAAAATTAGAAAAATAACAATAATGAAGGCATAGTGTTGGTTCTGGGATATTTTTTTCTTTTATCTTATATTTACGTATCTGTGTATACCAACAACAGGATGGGACTGCTGGAGCAGCTGTCTCAAAGCTTTATTTCATCACAATCATCAATCTCATTGTACAAAACCAAGCAAGGGAGAAGATGGAACAGCTTCAGCTGCTAGCACAGCAGACGAAGTTTTCTTTGCTACCAAAATCTTTTAACAACTTTCTAGCCAATAGCATAATATTAAAAGCTGACAAGCATTTGCCCAGGCCAATTAATAAAGCTGCATGTACATCTTGCTCTGAACGATACTTGCTTGCAATAGCTTGAAACAATGGATAAAACTTCATCATTAAGCTTACATATTTATACTTATGCTTAACATATTTTCCTGAGCCCTATGTCTACACAGCTCACAGCCATATTGTTTCTTGTCCTTGCATCTTCAACATTCTTGTATTCCTCCATTTTGAGATTTGCTTTCCCACAGCTTTCTGAGAGTTCTATACCTTTTCTATTTCCCACACTGTAGGATCTGCATGCTGGACACAGAGGAAACCTGTGATGTGGAAGGCTGTGAATGCAACCTGCCTGTCCTAGGATGTCACATGCTAAAGCCATGTGAACTCAAGACATTGCAGACCACTTGGCTTCATGTTAAAGGTCATTTCTTGGGATCACTGTTTCAGGAGTGTAGATGAGCTTTTCAGTTCCCTTCCTTAGGCTGCCCTTAGCATCTCTGAGGCTTTCTGAGAAATGACACCAGTCACCTCTGCTAGGAAGTTTAATGCTTTTGAAAAACTGGCTTTTGAAAAGACCTGCAGCATTCAAAGTGCATAATCTTACAAACTGCTGCTCCAGGAGGAAACATCTGTTGAAACTCAGGGCTTCCAGTGGACTTTAGTTTCTCCCTTACAATTACTATTTATCTACTCCTGCTCAGAAAGGGAAAAAAAAAAGAAAAAAAAAGAAAAAAGAAACCAAAAAAGAAACCAAAACACTATTAAAAGCAGTTTTTCAGTATACAGATCCATTGTAAGAAAGATAGTTTAAGAACTGAGTAGTTTTATTAATTTTGTTAGATTGACTTATAATTAAATCACATTTCACACACTTTAAAAATAGAATTAATGTTCATTGGAAGTAATTTGTTTCTTACTAAGTGTCTCTGTCTTCTTTTTTTTTTGGTGTGTTTTAATGCAATTTCGGTAACACATTAAATTTTTCCAGATGTCCCTTATATCTGAAATGAGGTTTGTTCAATTTGAAAAACTTCATCAAGCTTCATCAACTAGTGTACGCTAAAGAGAGAAAAAGGTCAACATTTTTTCCTCTTTTGAATTTGTTTTTTATCTCTGAGAAATCTTTCTGCGATGGACTCAAATAGAAACCATTTGCTTGCAGAATCTCAGTCTGAAGTGTGCATTAGAACACAAACCTGAGTGAAAATGTCGAAACCCTCGGATCCTCTACTTAGTTCAATCACACACAACATGCAATTTAAAAAAAAAATATTAAAAATTAAAACCAAGACCCAGATTCTCAGCCAGTGAAAACCTGTGACAATCCATTTACACAAATGAGTAGTTCTATATAAAAATCTAAATTGAAACTTAGGATCATTTGCATTAAGTGAGAAAAAATAGTTCTACTGATACTGCATAGGACCCCACTACAATTTGTGAGCTGACCTTGGGACAACCTGGATGTTTTCCTCATTGGATATGGTTTCATAGGCATGGGCTTAAAATAAAAAATTGAAAAAGTGCATTAGACTAATGCCATGTTTCTTCTGGAATATGTGAAGGACTATTTGATAATCAATATGTTCTTTAACCAGCAATCTGAGCAAAGATTTCAAAAAGAGTGAAATATGCTTGGATTGTCCCTTTTGGAAGAGAAACCTGGCAACTGCATCCTGAACCAGCTGGAGTTTATGCAGCATCCTATTGGGCAAGCAGCCAACAGGGAATTGCAAGAATCTAATTTTGAAATAACAAAAGCGTGAATGACCATTTCAAGGTCTGACTGTGAAAGACATTCCTGCAACACAGCAGTTCTTTAAGTAAGCATGCCCTGGAGTTGGTATGTTTTTTAAAAGATAGAAGAATGAAAGTGTCTGAAAGTTTCTTGACTCTTTACTGTTGTAGAAAAGGATGTAGTTTTCTTAAAGTAAATAAGACACTAAAAGTAATCTAAAGATGCATATGGCTCATATTTCTAGAGATGTTTATGCCTAATATTTTCTTATCAAACTGATGAAATTATAATGAAGATAAAACCAAAATTTTTTGTGTTCCCAGTGCTTTATTTATATCAACACATTATGGCAAGGCAGATTCCTAACTGTCAAATTTCAAAACTGTATTCATTTTAATAGTGTTCAGCTAGCCAAATAACTAGAAGAAAATTACCATGTACAATTACATTATATTGCATTCAACATGTAGAATTTAGGTGAAAAAAAACCCAAGCTAATTTACACATCTCTTTACTAATTTAGAAATAATTTACAGACAGATATAAATGCAACTATTACTACTGTGATAAACTTCTTTTAGACAGTACAAATAAATATTTTAAAGTTAAAACTTGATGGTTAGGTGCTATGTGCTATGTGTCCATTTTGTTATTCAATTCATAGCCATGATATATTTTAAAAGCAGATTTGAGCTATCTGGCAATTGTTTGTAAGCTTTAATGTCTTTAAGTACAGTCTCAAGAGATTGCCTCATACACTGTAGGACCTCTCAAATAACACAGTATGTTACTTTGTAAGCAATTGAATTGAAACTTTAATACATTCACATTCAGAAATGTAAGGGTGATGTGTAGAAATTGTCTACTCAAACTACGCATCTTTAAAAAGACCTTGATAGATGACTGAGACCAATTGCACTGTGAGGTATGAAAAAGCAGGAAAGTCTCTGAATTACAGGAGATTGTTTTTCAGTGCATCAGTCTTATAGTCTCCTTTGGTTGAAGATCTCTAAATATTTCAAGGAGCACTACTTTTTGCATATGATATAACAAGTTTTTGTCATATCATGTGATAAGTTCCCTTTTTGAAGAAAGTTTGGGCCATGTGATTATCTTTCCAGCCCCTTTCAAGTTGGGCTGTTCCATGATTCTAAGATTTTTCTCCCTTTTTTGTACTAAAAATTTTCTGAAGATAAGGTAGTTTAGCTTTTTTTATTAATATACTTTTGTTTGATTCATATATTGTGCAGGTAAATAAACAACAGACTTTCAGAACATGGCTTTTCTCAAGAGGATATTTAAATTTAAATTTTATGTAAACTTAAATTTTAAATAGGTAAAAGTGTTGTTTGCATATTAAAGAACTTCATATAAAGTATGCTAAGGTTTCTGTAATTTTTTTTTGTTTGTTTTGTTTTTTAAAGGGGGTGTATTTGTTTGCTTGCTTGCTTGCTTGCTTGCTTGTTTTTTTTCTGGTCAAGATACTGCTTCTTAAGTAGGTGTTTTTTCAGATAACATTCTACCTGTATTTTTTAATATGTTCCTGCAGAATTCTATGCATTTTCTTGACTGTGCAAAAAAGTGAGTTATAAGGCCAGCTAATTCTTTTTAGTCTATCTGTATTAGAATGGGAAAAAGAATAAGGGGAATAATTTGACATTGTCTCTCGAAACTGTTTGAATGCAAGGGTATATCATACCTAACAAATGTTAACGTGAAAGACAAAGCTTTTAGAAAGCTTTGAAGACCTAAAATACAAAGCTAAAGGGAATCTTGTAGGTCACAGGTAATTATAGCTTATACAGCAAATAGACTGTTCAGAATGCATGTCTGTGCTATGGAAGAATATGCATAGTTTTTGTTAGAACCTCTAGGTCTGTTTGAGACACTGCTCTGTTTGGCTGCTCAGGCACAAGCATTTATTAACAATATGCCCATGGCCCTGCCCAACTCTTTAAATCTTCTTTCTGAGATTCCACAAAGTGCATACAGTAATCATCAAATTAACAAACACCCACTGCATTTCTTCTTAAAATTGTGTGATGTCATCTGCCACAAGGCAGCGAGGGAGTGGCAGCTATTTGTGTTATGCTATGTGCTATTGCTACTGTGTGAGTATGCAGCAAGTGGGGTACTTAGAGACTTGTAAAATAAGTCTGAAAAATTATGATATAAAATCACTGAGCCTTTGGGGAAACTGGAAACTGCTCTAAATATTTAAGATACTCTCCTTAGATTGCTAAAAAATAACCTAGTAATTTCCTGTTCATACCTACTCGCTAGGCTAGGTGGATAGGTTCTTGCTTGAATGGAGTGAGTTTCAGGAATATGTTAAATTACACTTTATTTTAAGGGAGAATCTTCTTGGCCAAGCTTGTAATTGAAAGCAACAAAAGAAAAGGAGTAAGAGAGAAATTAATACTGTTATTCCTCCTCCAAAAAAAGAAATGGCAAGGGAAGATTAAAATAGCACTAGTGATGAACAAAGCCTTCCAAATTAACTCTCACTGATACTTGAGAATAAATGCAGGGAGACACTCTTTTCCTTAAAACTGCAAAATTATCCACAGGATTCAAGAGTCCCAATAAAGAAAATAATTAATATATCATAGGAAGTTGTAAACATTATTTGGGAAATATCTTCCCACAAAAAGTTAAAAATATTTATCTTTTACATGAAAGTATAACTTAGAATTTTGTTCCTAACAAAGAGACAATCAGGAGTACCTTATCTGCTATAGAGATGAAGTCTTTGATGAAGCAGAGTGATGGACAACTGGGTCAAGTTGTAATTCAAAATTCCAGAGTTTAAGGACAGTTTTTATTTAGACCATTCAAGTAGAATAATATGTCTTAGTTTGGACAGAGGCAAAAGACAAAAAGACAAAGACACCTTGAGGTGTACATTGCCAATCTCTTCTAAAATGATGGTGCTGTTAACTCAGATTTGTTCACAATGCCTATTCCATGTTCCATACATACAGTAAAAAAGTGCATAAAACAATTTAAAAGAAATAATTAAGAAGCTTTAAAGAAGTCTATAAATCATGCTCTCTTTTCTTTCTGTACCTACTGCAGTACCATTGAAACAACAGGTTTTAACTTTACTTATAGGTAACTTTAATTAGTCTGCCAGTCAAATTACTTTTTTTTAAGGGAAAGCTTGAACAAACAGATGGGCTTTGCAGCAAGTCTTCAAGGTCACCAAATACTGGTTGTAGTGAAATTAGAAGTAAGATCCATCATGAAGGACATCTTTTTCAAGTGGGAAACAGCTTTCATACAAGTGATCCTGAATGTCATGGTAACACAAGAAGAAAACTAGTTTTGAGAAAGACAACTGTTCTGGTAAAGTGGAGGTTGATTCTATAGCTGTCACTCATACCTGCACAGATTGAGCCCTGTGAACTACAGGGCTTCAGTGATTTCTGAAAAACGATAGCAAAGAAAAACTAAATGGGAAGAAATTAAAGCAAGATGTTCTTTGACTAATGAAAGCCACAGCGTTTGAGATATGGTAATAGGTTTTCAGGTAAATCTATCTGAAAAATCCATACAGTTCATATATCCAGCTGTTTCATCTGCTAAGAAGCTTGGGACTGCTCCAGTTTGGTTTTTGAGGAACAAATCTGGAGACAAGGCAGTCTGGGATCAATTCTTTGGATGATTGTTACCACTAAGATAAATGCAAAACTTCTTCACTGTCGTATTTTGCATAGTTATTCAAATGGCTTTAGAAAAGCCTATTTTTAAAAACTGTAACCATTTCTATATATAGATGATATGTATTTCCTTCTTGGAGCAATGGTGGGTACTCTGTTGCAATAAACAGAATATTTCAGAGATGTGGGATGAAATTTGTGCTCTGCAGCTGCAGAGCTTGATCAAACCTGAGCAGAGACCATACCAACATACTAGTAAATTACTCAGTGTAATAATATGTATATGTTTTTCTTTTCAAACCACTTATTATTTTTTCCCTCCTATCCATCTACAAAAGAAAGCAAGTCAATTTCAGGAATAGCAAGGGTTGAAGAAAAGAAATATACCTATGGATGCATCTACATCTACATTCTCCATCTGCATCTACATAAAATAATCCCAGCATCATTTCATTGTTGCATTGCTATGAAGCACTTAGAGCATGTAGAAACCGAAAAACTTTGGTAAAAGATATCCATGAATAGTAACTGGTACAATGTATTAATCGAAGACACTGAACGAAAAAAGAGAATTTTTTTTGCAATCTGGCTGAAAACATCTGATGTTTTGGTAAACATGTTTTCTTGAACCGTAATTTTACAAATTATCCCAGACAAAGAAGTATGCTTTAGACAAAAACAAAAAGGAAGAATGTCTAAAGGAGATTTACAGCATTGGTCTCAAAATAATTTGAGAAGGATCAATAAAATGTTATGAAATCCAATATGTTTAATATATGTTTTACACATGACAGTGCTAACTAAGGATGAAGGAAAATTTCAATTGGTGACTGCATGTAAGAAAATGTAAAAGGTACAGTTGGTCTCTTTCTGTGCCAATTTTCTGCCTGTGCATAAAGTATACATAAAATGGAGAGTAGCAGTCTACGCTATCTTGGAAAATTAACTGATTATTCAATACTGCAAAAAGAAAAACAGCTGCAGACAAAATTTTTGCAAAAACTTTGGAATCATGATATAAGATCCATTTTAGCATAACAGTTATAAAATTTCCTCCAACTTTAAACACAGGATTATTCTATTGATTTCAATTGAATACTCCTGCTTCTAAATAGGCACAAACCAAAAAATGCTGATGAGCAAAGCATAAGCCTACCCTAAGTTTTATCATTAGTTTTGGCCACCTCATAGAGTTGTCCAAAGTATTTCTATACATCTGCTGCAATCTAACTACTATTCCTAGTGAAAAGAAAGGGGAATATATTTGAGTCTTCACTGTTGTTTTACTTTGTGTGTTGGTGTTACATTCAAAAGCAGAGAAACATTCAATTAGAGCTAATCCCAGTGTGATCAATGCTTGTTTTCCTGGTCAAGAAGCTCCAAAATATTGGGACAAGAGCCTCAGCTGGTGAAAAATATCGTACTCTAGTTACTTCGGCAAAGAAATTACAATTTACACCAAGTGGGGATCTGTTCTGTGGCATATTTTATTTCCGTGTTCCCATCTGTAGATTTCACATTGGCTTCAGTGCAGAGATTACAGCTGTATTGTTCTCAACATGGCAGCATTAGCTGGAGAAATGAACATAAGTACTGAAATCTTCTGGTTTGTTGTTGAAGTTTTCCTACTGAACTGATCAAGACGTTTTGTAGGAAAGCACAAATTTTCCCTGCGTACATTTATAATAGAGACTCCTTAGGAACTGTGCATTTATACACCAAAAATTATAGGGACCTGATCTTTGTTAAGTTTTTCATGCAAAAATTAAAGATGTAAAAATTAAGGGCAAGGTACATAAAAGAAGAACATTACTTATTATGAATTAAAATTAAGCTCCACAAAGAGTTCATGCCTATATGAAGTTGAAGGCCAGTTCTTTCTTTTAAAAAGTGCTTCTTATTAAATATAAAAAAGTTGTAACTTTCTGTATTATTGTTTAGAAGACTGGGTTGGAATGATTTCCTGTTCTTTCAGCAGATCATATTTATAAATAAGAATGATGTTTACTTCTTAAACATACAGAAAAATAACAGAAATTCAAGGGGAACTCAGGTTGTTGGATTTTTTATGAGATCTTTTTTTTTTGCTCATGATTCTTGAGACTCTTTAAAGTTCAGTCTGCATTCCCTTAAGTTAAACTAGAAACAAGGTAGAAATGAATGGACTCTTGGAAACTGAAAATTCATGGAATTTGTTTGTTCAAATATATCTAAAATTAAAGTACATAAAAGTTGGCATTTTGGGACAGAGAGCTGAGAATAATTAATATTATTTGTGAAGATACAGGAGCATAAACAAATGTGGTTTGGTTTATGATTTGGTTTCAGAATTATATATTTGAAAAAGAACACTGAAAAAGATGGCCACTGTGGCATGTATGTTCTGGTCTGTACAATAACAGTCCATGGGAAAGGCTCAATTTTCCTAATATAATGAAGCTATCAAATGTTATTGAATGTTTTATATGACTAATATTAACTATATATAACTAATATTAACTATAAAAAATTGTAATGGAATTCATTATCAGGGCCTAGGTTAATCCCATTCAACTTTACATATTAATGTACAGTATGTAAATGTAGGAGTGTTTTATGTTAGGTTTCTTAGTAGTAAATTAAGAGGACTTAATATCTTCAGAAGGTATTTCAGGCTTTACGGTGGCAAAGCTTATGAAAGTTCCTTTCTCCCCACAAATTGCAAAAGACTAAAATGGGTGGTGATTCTTTCCTTGGTTTAGGTTTGAATTTAGGTTTGTTTGTTTTTTAAATATAACTAAACACTTTTAATTTAGTCAGGAAATATTGATGTTAATGATCAGGAGATAAGACACAGAGAATACTGTCAGATGATCACAGCCAAACTTATTTTGTTTTCTTCGTGGAGGTTTTGTTTTTATTGGGTTTCATTTAGAATAAAATATTTTATATGGAAAACATTTAATAATTTATCAGATAAAAAAATGCTCTGGAAAACTTATAAATATTAATCTCTCCCCTCCTCTCCCCTCCCCTTGCTTTTTTGTTTTTTTTTTTGGTTTTGTTTTGTTTTGTTTTGTTATTGTTGTTGTTTTTTGAGTTATTGTTTTTTGGTTTTTGGTTTTTGTGTTAGGTGATGTGTAGACCTTTCTGGAAGTGTTTATTTTTGTTATACTAATTTTGTTTTTTTAAAATACAATAATGTAAATCTGTCTTATATTCAAACTAGTTTAATATAATAAAATAATATAATGGTATTAAAGACATTAATAGAGCCTTTTGTTTATCAAAATAACAGTATTGAAATTCAGTCATACTGAAGTTGGTGGTATCTTATCTATATATGTTAATTACTTTATTAAAAGATTACTATAGACATCTTACAGCTGTACAAACTAAATGCAAGTGGTATGCTATAATCTAAGTACAAGAAAGAATTTTATCTTGAAAGCAATAAAAGCAAAGCTAAAAGTGTAGCATCAGGTGCAAAGATTTTTCTTTTTCAAATAATTTTTAAGAGGTTGCTTTTGTTTATGTTTATGGTAAATTATTATAATTTGTGGTTCCTTTTTATGGAAAATTATTGTTTTAAGACAATTTCTGTATATAACAAAAACTAAATATATACTGTTTGTTAAAAGTACAACATGTCAGAAAATATGGGAAATCTGTAAAACTGAATTTTCTGAGATCTCACTAAAAGAGGACAAATAGCATATGCACTGCTCCCAAACCATATTTAAATATTTTACCTTTCTAAGTGTTGTGTACTTAAGTATGACTTCTGACTTGTCAATACTTTCACAGGATATGATGGTAAAGTGTCTTCATATTCTGAAACATCATAATATAGAACTCAAAAATAGAGAAAACACCACAAATCTAGAGAATGGAATGAGAATCAAAAGCTTCCATAAACATAGACATTTTCAAGTAGACTCTCAAAGCATTTTAAATAAATATTTAGTCAAAGCACGATACAGATATCACATAGCTTTATGAGCACCATTTTCTCTTTTATGTAAATATCAACACTCAGCAGTCTTGTGAGTTGTTCACTCACACAACAGCTTAGGCAGAACTAGGATCAGCCAATTTAAAAAGTCAGACTTTCATATTGCACTCTTACACTAAATGGATGCAAATATACTCATGGAACAGCATTATCCCTAATTTTTTATATCACTTCATTGGTTGGATTAGTAATTGTTTGGTTATTTTCTCACAGATTTGTTCCCATCTATCTCAGTATTTCCTAGAGAGTGTTAATTCAACAATATAAACAAAACAGACAGCCATTGGCAGTTATAGCATCTATTTTATGAGGAGTAATGCAAGATAAATACTGGAAAGAAAAGTGCAGGTGTGGAAATGCTGTCATAACTCATAAGGAAAAAGCTCCAAAATCATACTACTCACAGGTGAACGAGATAATCTTTATAATGGCAGGTTAAAAGAACAAATACATGGAACATTCAGTCAACAAACAACTGCCTTCCACAAATTTTATCAGCTAAACATAGTACCAGAATACAGCTAAATGGGAATTACATCAACTCACTTTAACCTCTAAAATATGGATGCCTCTAGCACAGATGTCATTGCTTATGGTACCCTTTTGGCATTTAAAATACGAGTTCCCTTGGGGCCCGGATTGATAAGTGAAATAAATAAGCCTGTCTTAGAAAAGAAAACCAGTGAAGGTGCCTTGTAAAATTTGATAAGGTCTAGGGGCTTCTTATGAGCAACAACAATCGGAACTGGGAGAAAGAAAATCCAATAAACTGACAACTTATGTTTGTTAATTGATGTTACCCTTCATTCCTTTTTTTCTTTTGATTATCAGATATATATTCATTGATCAATATTCATTTTATTTTGATTTAGATGAAACATTTTTCCACAGAATGCATTATAATCACGTTACTTAGAATTTAGTCTGAATATGGAAAGGAAGAAAGACTTGTGTGAGTTTATGTGCTGGTATTATGCACAAATACTATTTAGCAAGTTGACATAGATGAAAAATCTTTTCAGCATAACCTATACTGGCAATGCCATTTATCTTTTAAATTTAATGCTAATTTATTCTCAAAGACTAAGGAAATAAAGGTCAAATTACATCCATTCTCCTCAGATGACATGACAAGTGCATGCTTAATGCCAGGCAGCCAAGCCTTGACTCACTTGGAGTACAGTTACAGACACAGACATCTCTGTTGAGATTAATGGAATGGGTTTATGCATGGAAAAGGTATCCTAATAAAGGGGTTTCCAATCTAGTTTACAGATTGTTCATTTTGGAAGCGAGCACCCTGTCTTCATATTTGTCTTTAAAGTGTAAAGATTTTTGTATTAAAATTTGTGTGTGGACACATTGGCTATGTACATGCAAATATGTATACAGAGGCACATACATATGTACTGTTTACATACAGATGCATTGCACCACAAATCTTGTAATTAAAAACAATTTTTCATTTTATAGAGGCACACAGTTCTGCACAAACCTTTTTTCTCCATCTTGAATGAGACATCACTCAAAATGTTCGTGACACTCAGCAGCTATTACCATGGGGGATAAAGAAGCTTCTTAGAAGAAAACACAGCAACTGATAAACAGACTCCATTAAAATGTTTTTTTCATGCTAGTATTCAACCAAAATTAGAGTTATCTTTTGCTTTGATGTTACCATTTGTACTGTGAACCTTATTTAGTTGTTTTGATGCATGCAATAATTGATACTTCAATAATAAACTTGTTTATATTCAAAATGTCTTTAATCCTTGGATGGTTCTTTTGGTGTCTTTTTTGAGACTGAAGTGCCTTTGTGGCATATCACTACTCTGATGTCGTCTTTGCAAGTCTTTCATTGCTAATGTTTTGACATAAATAGCAGTGTTTTCACATCTGCCACCTATCCAGCATGGAGAAACAAATACAGAATTGCTGTCTTCCTCTACTCATAATCTTTTGGGCTTTAATCATACATGTACATTTTTTATTTATATAGTATATTATTCCTTATTAAGTAGAAGGAATTATGTGATAAAACAGAAAAGTGATTGTGGTGGGCCAATCCCTGGCTGGAAGCCAGGTACCCACCAAGCTGCTCTATCAGTCCCCTCCTCTGCTGGACAGGGGAGAGAAATACACAAAAAGTGTTGAGACAGTCAGGGGCAGATCTCTCACCAATTACCATCATGGGTAAACCAAAAATTTGGGGAAAATTTATTTCATTTCTTACCAATCAAATTGGAGTAAGATAATAAAAGAAAGCAAAAAAATCTTAAAAACAACTTTTCCCCATGCTCCTCTTCTTTCCATGCTTAACTTTGCTCCCAGGTTTCTCTACCTTCTTGACCCCAAAACAGAGAAAAGGACAATGGGGGCTGCAGTCAGCTCATCACACATAGTCTGTGCCGTCCTCCTGGGGAGGAAGTCCTCTCTCTTCCTCTGCTCCTGAGTGATTCACCTGCAGGGTCACATGTCATTCCAGTGGCATAGACTCCTGTCTCCAGTCAGATATCTGCTCTTAAGACAAGACAACTGTTCATTCTTCTTCTGTTTCGTGGAATGTGTTGTGGGTTGCCCTTATTCAGCTGTCAGAGGTCCACCCAGCCACTGTCTCACTCTCCTTCTTCAGTTGGATACAGAAGGGGACAAAATACAATGAAAAAGTTCATGGATTGAGATAAGGGCAGGAGGATCGCCCTACAAGCATCACCTACAACCTGCACTACAAACATCACTGTCGTGGGCAAAGCTGATTGGACAGTGAAACAACCACAAAATTAAAACCACTTACACCCTCAATACTGTTTCTTCCCAGGCTCAGCTTCACCCCTGACTATTCTGCCTCCTCTTTCTCAAAGAGTTTTCTGTCCTTGAGGAGGCACCCCCTCGGCTGCAGGGCTCAGCCATGCCCACCAGTGGGTCACTTGGAGCTGCAGGAGCCATCTGTGTATGGCACAGGGCAGCCCAGGCAGCCCTCCAAGGAGACCACCCTACAGCCCTGGCTGCCAACACCAGCATATGAGTGGGTTGCCTAGCTTGGTACACATCTACAAATATAGAATATTCTAACTGGACAATGAACATTGCCAACTTGTTTGGAAACACACTAATCTGTGTTCACTGTGGTGTTAATGAAGGAATCATGCAATATTTTGGGTTCATCAGTCACATAATGCTGGGAATACTCATCTATAGTTAGAATGTCTTGTGCAAGCTCTTTATGAAGTTCTGTTTCCTAAATAAAAAGGTTTAGCAGCCACCCACTGATGGATTTACATTTAAAAAAATCTCCCATCCTTGCTCAATTAATTTACCTACTGAAAGAATCTGAAAGACCTTTGGCACAGTAGCCCTTATCCTTTTGTGTGGATAGAATTTCTTATTGCTTACTTTTCAGTCAAGGGTGCAATCGGCTTTTACAAAAGAGATGTGATTTGTTTTTTCTCCATGTCATAAAACCACTGTGAAGATAAGAAGTGCAGGGAGTGCACACTCTGTTACATGGTCAGTGTACTAGAGGCACTTTTCTTGCAGCTCTGTTTAATAACATTTGTTCAGAGTAGAGAGGAGAATGTTTTGTGGGTTAATGGAGTACACAACTCTTAACAGGAATTCAAGGTGACTAATGGATGTGCATTCAGATGCTGAAGTGCTGTTGAAGAAGGATATCTGAACTGATAACAAGAAAACTCCATTAGTGACATATTAGTATTTTTCTGAGGCTTCAGTGGGATCAAGAAGAAAGACTTTTTTTATTCATGGATAAGTGAATCTGAATGACATTTTGCTAAACATGAGGGACATAGGAAAGAAAACAGAGGCTTCTAGAAGTAGTAGGAGACATGCAAGCTGTCCTGATTTGGGCTTGATTAGAGTTAATTTTCGTAGCAGCTGGTATAGTCCTGTGTTTTTGGATTTAGGATGATAATAATTGATAACTGATAACACACGCTGATGTTTTATTTGCTGCTGAGCAGTGCTTTCACTAAATCAAGGCTTTTTCAGTTCTATGCTGCCCTGCCAACAAGAGGGCTGGGGTGCACAAGAATTTGTGAGGGAGCATAGCCAGGACAACTGACCCAAAAGAATATTCCATAGCACAGAAAGTCATGCTGAACAATAAAACTGTGGGGAGTTGGCCAGGGGGTGATAGCACACTGTTTAGTCAGTGGGTGGTGGCAAACTGGATTGTGTATCACTTAGTGTGTGTATTATTTTACCTTTATCAATATTATGCCTTCTTTTTGTGTCCTTAAAGTTCCTTTATTTCAACCTATAAAAGCATCACATTTTTTTTCTTTATTCTGTCCACTATCTCAGTGGAGGAGAATAAGCAAATGGCTGTGCAGTGTTTAGCTGTCTGATGGATTAAACCATAACACATGCCTACTTGACCCCTGGAATTATTGCCTGCATGCCCCCATCTAGGATAAGAGTCAGGGCATGGTACTTTCATCAGAACCTCTCTAAGGACAGAAGGACATATGACTGTGTAGATTGAACATATTTCTGAATTCAGCAGTAGAATGAGATGAATTGCAGAGACATTCTGACATTATACTTAGAAATATGTCGGGTGAAATCTGACCCCCCAAAAATGCTTATTATTCTTCAGACTAAACCTAGTTTTCAGATTAGCTAATACAGCAGATGTATTTAAAGTGGAGTCCCAGTTCTTCCTGTGTTTCAGAACTATTAAAAAAAACCCTACAAAAATATAAAGATAGAAAATGAGAAAATGAAGAAAAAAAAAAGGAGTTACCTTCAAAAGTCTCGTTATACTTGATCTCCACAAAATTTAGACTCTCCCCTTCCACAATTTTTCCAAAGAAATGACCAAGATCTTTGCCATGTACATACACATCTATAAAGTTAACCCAACACCACCAAGCAAAGAGATTTTCTATGTGGATGGCTTCAGCTTCAGTCTGCTATCAGACTACTGCTCTTCCTTTTCCCTGAAGAAATGCTTTCTGTAATTGACATATATCACCTGATACACTTAACTCAGAAACTGACATTCCTCCCACTCTAATATATGTTCACATTAATTCCCAAGTTGTTTTCAATTCACTCTCATAAAAATAAGAGTGATTCTGGATGTTAAGTTTAGTAAGGAAAATATCAAAATAAAGGGATTTTTACCTTCCCAGTCTGAGAAATGCCATAGATACTGTAATAGATGGAAGAAATTGCAGTCAAATGCACACTTTACCAGTGTGAGCAACACACGGTGAGAAAGCCAGCTTTTCTTCAGCACACTGAGCAGCAGTGACTTGCCAGTGGCACTTCTGCAAAAAGAAGGGGCCAAACAAAATAGAACAGAAAAATAAGCGTGACCATAGCAGGACAGAATGTGTGTCTGTTTCTCAAGACAGAATTAAGTCACAAAAATCAAATATTATTTTTGAAAGATTTTTGATGAGATTATTTTCATGGGAACTGGATGTATGTGCATAATGTATTTGTTTGGGGAAAAAAGGGTTTTCTAAAGGAACCTTTCAAAATAACAGGAAAAAGAACCAAAGTTTTAATAGATTTATGTGATTTTGGATAATATAGAAATGCTGATACGATTTTAGTAGAAGTTATTTAAATTTTTCTGTCCTGTGTCTATGCTCTTTTCCAAATCAGTGAATAGTCTTCCATAGGCTTGTTATTTACATGACTGCTTACAATGCATCCTTAGTAACTCTGTGTGTTGCCTTTATTAATAATACACCTCATACTACTTCTATATTTCACACCAAGATAAAAGATCCTTTTATTATTTAATTTCAAAAAGTTTTAGAATTACATTTCCATTGTTCAGTTTGTTTCACAGACAGTTATTCCCAAGTCTACTTTCATCTCTAAGGATTTTTCATACAGGATTTTTTTTTTACTTCAAGTTCCTTATCTGTTTCATTCAGAAGTAAATTTTGATCCAAATCCCACTGAAATCAATGCAAGAATTACAATATTTTGAGCTGGCTTTGTCATAATCTAAATGAAGTGTGGCAAGTACTTAATAGTATTTCTTAATATTCTTTTATTTTTTTAAAGAAAAATTTAAAATATAAAAGCAGGGAGAGAGATATCCATTAATTTTCAGTCTTGTCTTTTTCCCTTTTATGGTAATATAAAGATGCAACCATATTGAGACAATTCAATATACCAACACATCTGCTATAAAACTATATACCTTATATTAATTAAAACAATTAGATGTCTTCTTTTCAGTGTCTTCATGAGAAAGTGAGGTGTTAGCTTATTGTCAGAGAATTAAGTGTTTTTTTAATGGTATAGTCTTAAGTGTTAAGAATGTTATGAAAAAGAAAAAAACAGCAACCCCACCTCCAAATTACCTCTAAATAGTTTTCATATTTAAGTGATTAGCCAGTATGAGATAATGGTAGCAATATTTTGGAGTATTTTGCTGAGTGAGATGTCTCAAAGTTATTTAAGGAGTATACAACATCTTCTTTCCCTGAAGACAGGGTCACGAAAGGCCAGAATCAATGAGAAAACAAAATGCCACTGCTCTTTACATTTTCCCATCTCACAATTTCTAGCCCTTTTCCCCATAGTTCTAACACTTAGCTCAAAAAGCTCTATGTTGAAATGACACTGAAAACAATATTTTGTGTCTGTGTATCTCTGTGCATTGTTCCCATCTGTGGGTTTTTTATTGCAGCTTGGTATTTCTTTATCACACAGAGGGCTTTAGTCCAGTCACTCCTTCACGTCTAAGTTTATCACCTGATCACAGTAAGCCTCTCTTTATAGCAAAGTATAGGAAAACACAGATAACTCTTACTCCAGCTCTGTCTGTATCTTTTTACAGCCAACAGACATTACTGCTTCAGCTATAAAGGATGTAGAGAGGGTGATGGGTTTTTTTGCACTGAATGAGAGACATGGCATCTATCAACATTGCTAAGGTTAACCTAATTCAAAACAAAGTGTTGAAATGGAAGCTGTAACTGGCAATAGAAGCAACAGAGCAGAAACCTAAGGAAACTGAACTGTTAGCTTAGACAAGCCAACTTAAATTTCTGAACCTGGGTGGTATGAATTTAGAGGTAGGTGCCCTGAACAGTGTCAGATGCCCTTTAAAAGAAAATCAACCAAGCATAAAGAAACACTAAGCAATTTTCCCTGAGATAGAAACTTAGCACTTCTTATGTCTTTCACTACCTAGTTACTGCATTGGCTATATTTAGTAAATTGTTAAGCAATCACTAACAAACTCTAGCTTTATTGACACTGCTATGCCGCAAGCTATTGATTGCTTGATTTTTTTTGTCCATGTACACAAACATTTGTGACACTGAGATCAAGAGGGGAAAAGGTGTTAGTTGTATTCAAAACAGTCCCTTTCCAGCCCCCTCTGCCAAATTTTACTTGGAAAAAATGACTATATGGACCAAAAATTTTCTAGAGTCCTAGCCACACCATTATTTATCAGCATTTCCTGTGCAGTTTTAGACTATCTTTCCAAAGTAATGCTTACATGCTCTGCATACTTCTAATTTATATAGAAGGATAAAATTATTTATGGAATAGAGTAATATGTTTGGTTTTCTTATAAAGTATGATATTTTGGTGTCAAGATCTGCCTTTCATATCACAGACTCACAGAATTACTGAGGCTGAAAGAGATCTCTTGTTAAACCACCTTACTCAAGTAGGGCAACATAGAGTGCCTTGCCCAGATTTTTATGTTCAGATTTAAAACTTTTTTTTTTTTTCACTCCTTTTTTCTCCAAGAACACAAACACCACATCTCTGGGCAACTTGTGCCTGTGCTCTGTCATACTCACAGTAAAAAAAAAGTTTCCTGATGCTAAGATGGAACCTCCCATGTTTCAGATTGTGCTCGTTGTCTCTGGTTCCTGTTACTGGGCACAACTGAGAGGAGCCTGACTCCATTCTCTTTGCACCATCCATCTTGTATTCATATATATTGATGAGCTATCCCTGAGGTGATATAGGCTGAACAATTCCATCTCTCTCAGTTTTTCCTCATAGGAGAGATGCTTCAGTCCCTCAAATACCTTGGTGGCCTTTTGCTAAACTCTACAATAGGTCCATATGTCTTAAGGTCCTTAAACCTAAGACTATACACTAGTTCAAATGAAAATCAGCACTCTAAAGTTTCCAACAAGGTTTCTTGACAGGGGATCAGGCTTCCAAATTAACATGAGGCAGAGTGTTTGAAAGCATGGGTTACAATCTTAGACTTCCCTCTACATTTTTAATTCTATAGCAGAAAATGCAATACGCATTCTCTAACTTCAGCTGCCATAATCATTCTGAAATACTTTGAGTTTCTTTGTCTGTAAATGCACTGAAAGGGGCATATTCAGCAGGAAAAACAATTCATCTGTTTTAATGTATTTCCTCAGATCAAATGAGATTGGTTTTATTGGGTTTTTTGATTGGTTTTAGGACAGGCAGGAGTGACCTGCTCAGGCTTTAAAAGGCAGCATCTGCATGTTTAACCAAGGCAAAATAAATGCAGGTACTATCATCTAATATTGGACAGCTCTCCTGAGAGATAGAACTTTGGGTTCTGTCTTCAGACAAGTATGGTTTGCTGCATGATGCAATTCAGAAGTTATTTCCAACTGAGCACATTCATTCACACCAAGGCATAAACCAACTTTCTTTACCCTTCTGTGAGGGCCTGTTTGACTCCCTTTGCATTAGTGAACACATGACAAAGGAATAATCATGCTTCCCAGATATATATACTTTAAAAGAAAAATAACATGGCCAAATAGAAGGCAAACTTTGCAAAGCTGTCAATAAAATGATTTATTTTATATTTCAGAGAAATACAAAAAAGTGTCATTTTCTTAATTCATATCCAAAATGAAGTCTTCCTAATAAAAATTCATAACAAAAAGCTGTATTGTACTTTTAAGTTATTAACATTATATTACTTTTTTAAAAATATACTACAGAACACTTAAAAGTTTTTGTAATTGTAAAGCAATAAAATAAAAATATACTTACCGAATAAATGAGCAGTGTAAGGCAATGAATTTTCTTTGCTTGATAATTCCCAGAATTCCATCCCTGATAACATAAAAAACAGCCTTTAATTCTAGTAAAGCCAGTATTATTAACAAAAGATCTAATGTAGCAGATTTTCAAAGGTTCAAAACAACACCTCTGATACAATGCCTCAGAGGCTGCAGCCTCCTTGACTTCAGTGCAACTGGAAAAATTTGTAGAATCATAGAATAATTTAGATTGGAAAAGACCCCTAAGGTCATCAAGCCCAACCATTAACCCAGCACTGCTAAGTCCACCACTAAACTATGTCCCTAAATGCCCTTAACTGTCCCTATGCATCTTTTAAATCCCTCCAAGGATGGGGGCACAACCATTTCCCTTGGCTGCCTGTTCTAATGCTTGACAATCTTTTCCATGAAAAAATGTTTTCTAATATCCAATCTAAATCCACCCTAGCGCAACTTCAGACCATTCATCTTGTCCTATCACTTGTTATTTGGAAGAAGAATCTCATTTAGGTAGCAGTAGGAAGAAATAACAGCTGTCCTGAGACTCCTTTTGACTTCTAGGCAACTGGGACCTTCCTTGCTAGGCAGGACTGACAGTAAATGATCAAAAGTGGCTTTGTGAGCACTTCTGTGTGTGTCTAAGTGGTGCAGTAGATTGCTGACCTTTTGACCTTGGATTATGGGGGCTTCAGTCAGCTCCCCATCCCTGTGTTCTGGCTCAAGTGGCTGCCTGGAGAACAGCTGGTATTACTGTTAAAGACTGAGGTAAAGAAGGTTTTGAGTACCTCAGACTTTTCCTCATCCTTTGTCATTTTGTTTCCCTCTGAATGTAAAAAAGGATAGAGATTTTCCTCAGATCTTTTTTTGTTGCTAATGTATATACAAAAGCATTTTTTTTGTCTTTCATGGCAATACACATTTAATTTCTAGTTGGGCTTTGTCTTTTTTAGTTATCTCCCTGCATAACTTCTACAACATCCTTGTAGACATTTGTTTTTCCCAAAAATCAAGATCAAGCAAAGCTCTCCAATCATCCAAGCTGGTCTTCTATCTTGCCACCTTGTTTTTGGCACATGGGGATGGCCTCTAAGATCCTCTTCTTGAAAATGTCCAGCAATCTCTTTGCCCTCCAGGACTGTATCCCAAGGCCAAAAACCCAAACAGACCAAAGTCTTCCCTTCAGAAGTCCAAGACAGTGGTTTTGCTGACCTCCTTCCTCACTCCTCTGAGAAATGAAAGCTCTATCATTTTGTCATCACTGTGCCCAAGATGGCCTCCAACCATCACATCACCCACCAGTCTTTCTCTATTCACAAATGCAGGTCCAGTGGGACATCTCACAGCACTCTGTAGCTATGTCAGGAATCTACCTTCCATACACTCTAGGAACTTCCTAGACTGCGTCCTATTTGATGTGTTGTATTTCCTGCAGACATCTGATAAACTGAATTTACACACAAGAACAAAATCCAGCTATCATGAGAGTTCTCCCAGCTGATTATAGAATATTTCATCTGTGTCTTCATCCTGGTTGTGTCTATAACAGACTCCCACCATGATATCTGCCTTGTTGACCTTTCCCTTTATCCTTACCAATATTCAATCCTATTTTAAACATCATTAAGTTCTAGACAATCAAAGCACATAGAGGACTACCTCACTGTCTGTCCATGCTTGCCAATGCCTTCTGATGAATTTATACCTATCCATTACAGAAACTCCAGTTGTGCAAATCATCTCACTATGTCCCACTATATCATTGTTTTACAGCTGTACAATGGCCTCCAACTTTTCCTCTTTGTTTCCCATGTTCTGTGCAAAGGGTAGATGCACTTCAGTTGTGCTATGGATCTTTTGGGGGCAAAAAGCCCTAACTCCTACATGGTCACTCCCAGGTGCATATGTAATTTCCAACACATCAATAATCCTTGCATCTTTAATGCCATATCGATCTCCATCCCTTACCTCTACTGAGGTGTCAGACTGAAAGGCCTCACATGCCATTCCTCAAATATAATCATGCCATCACCAGACTTATGTGCAGTGGACCTGATTTTTATAACTTTTCCCCTTCAAATCTAGTTTAAAGCTCTTTCAATGAGCCCTGATAACCCCTGTCCAAAGATCACTTTGCCCCTTTGAGGCAAGTGCACAGCAGAAGAATTTGACAGCAAATATTTTCAGCAAGACTTTCAAATGTGTAGCAGAAATCATGAAAAAAAACTCTGGGTCAAGTGCAACTGTCATTTGTATCCAGAAATGGTGTGTTGTCTATGCCATTTTCTGTTTAGGGCTACATCAGTTTGTTCACACCCACTTTTAGTAAGGTTAGGACTATGCTCCTGTGCTATTACAAATGTGCTTTTTTCCAGATTAAATGACAAATACTGTGCTGAGGCTAATAGAAAGACAGAAGAAAGATAGAAAATGAGCATGGAAAAGGGGAAGTTTTATGTCCATGTTGATGTAAAATTGCACTCTAAATAAGAATGTAGTTTTATAAGTAGTTTCTCACCTTCCAAAATTTTCACAAGTAAAATTCTTCATTTCCTCTTGATAGTGCATACAATCTGAAATAATATTAAGCAAAAATAACACTAAGTCAGTTTTCATTTTGAATGAGCACATTTCAGCTGATGGGTCCTAAACACTTTGCAGTGCCAATGGAGGTCTCTGCATAAGATAGCCAGCCCATCATAGTCACAAACACTGCAGATTTGAACATTTCCAATATAGAAAATGAAAATAGAATTGAAATTTAATTAGCAAATACATTTTGACACATACAATTACATAAATTTTACTTCAGATGTAAATACAGAAAAAAACAAAACCTATCCCGAAGGGATTAGCAAAATGGTCACTACAAAGGAATAAAAATTGAGCTTTTTCATCAGTTCTGAATTTAGAATTACTATTCATGGCTATGAAACTAATGGCAATTTTGCAAAAAATAGAATTAACATCTCTCTATTTTCCACTGATGCCCGCAAAGCACTGAAGACATGTCCTTCAAAGGTCACTCTTTTCTTTGTTTATGCTGTAAAAAAATGCAAAGGGACTGCCTACATACATACACAGCAACTATCAAACATAGAACAGAGTTGCTTTGTACTTTAACCTGTTACTGATTCAGACACAAAATTATTTTGTCTTTTTGAGTTATACTTAATTCATGACATAAACATTGGGACATTTGAGGTAAGAGGAAGGAAGGGAGGAAGGGAGGGAGGGAGGAAGGGATGTGGAATTTCTGTTAAAGGAAGAGGTTCCTGATTTCTGACTTTTTTCTGAGGACAGTGAGGCCTAGAAAGTATTTTTTTCTAAAACTGCAACAGAGAGACAAGAGGAAGTACATACAGCTAAGAATCAGATGGTCAATTGTACTTTGATGTGCAGTGAAAAACTTTGGAAAGTGGTGATTTGACCTTAATCCAGACCAAAAATCTGGAGCAGATTGGAAGATTATTTCCTCTCCACTTTCACATTCACCAGACATATGTATCTTGTGATGCAGCAGTTCAAAGCAAAAGAAATTTGTCTTTATTTTATGGTCTATTTCTTTTTTCTGTTATTGAAGTTTTTCCACTTAATGCACTGAAAAAAAGATCAAGATATCTTTGTGCAGACTGGATAGCAAAAGACTATTTATGGAAGAGTGATATAGGCAACAGGACATGATTCACTAGGCTAAACCTGTTCAAGAGAATCACAGTCTTTTTGCACACACACAGTATTTGATTTTGATGAATTTTAAATTCTTGGTTATTTCCAGCAGTGACCAAACACATTTCTGTGTTTGGAGGAAGAAAAGCAATATCTAAAACAAATGAAGCTATGGCCCTTCTAAGGTGTTTGGATCATTTGCTGATTACAGCAAGGCACAGTACAGATTTGGCCTCTGGGATGAGGAACAGAATGGTAGCATACTGCCACCGAGATTGCTGACTGAAAAGTAGCAGTTATTGGAATCATGCTGCCCCTCTAGATCCCCAGATAAGCAAATGCTAAATTGTGCATAAACCTTCTAACTTATTTTAAAACTTAATGTGAAAACACCTGTGCAGATAACTAGTGTGCACTTTTGATTAGTTCTTGACAGAAATACATTACAAACACAGAGTCCCTGTCACAACCCCTAAAATTGTATCCTTTCCCCACCACCCACCCTCCTCTTGCCTCGCTCCATTTATAGCTTCAAAACCGTATAAAATGCTGCCTATATTTAGAGAAAGTTTTGTATTCCTCCCTCACAAGCTTATAGAATTATTTTACTCTCCTTGTATGATGCCTGGCAGGAAAGCACTGCTTAACAGTTTCTGGGCTGGTTTGAAGCAGAAGTGTCAGCCTTATATATTCACAGCATTTCAATGAGGCTGTGCTGTAGGAGGTAACTTTTCTTCTACTACACACCACAGCAAGAGCTACTTGCACAGGTTCAACAAGAAGAATATTAGTGGACATTTTTTCAAGGCCAGGAACAGAACATTGTAAATGTTCCATATCTTGTGTAAAAAAACCCTAAACCTGCTGCTTTGAGTATAATAAAGACTATGAACAAAGTAAAACCAATTCTTTATGACAAATCTGATTTCTGAAGATAAAGAAAAGTAATTTGACCAAAATTTCTGTAGATGTTAATGCTCAAACTTCAGCTGCTCACTTTGTAGTTTACTAATAAACCTCATATTCTTTGGCAAGACAGAAACAGTCAGATTACTCTGTCATCTTTTCTATTTATATTTAGTACTCAATGAAAAAAAGTCTACTTCTGTATTATGTTTGGCATTGTATAGTATTAACATGGTAATCCCTAGTGCAGTTTTCCTTTATTCATTGTTCCAAGATATTTTGTTTGTGGCAAATTAATAAAGCAGATTATCAGGTTACCTTAGGATTTGATAACGAAATTCTCAATGTACAGAATTGCTTAACAAGCTCGTCTGCCCACTTATTTTATAAATTAATCCCAGGTGACAGCACAAGAGCAGTAACTATGCCTAATGTCATTTTTGTATTATTTCAAAAACAAATGTCTGCTACTTAAAAGGATTGAAACTCATTGAAGGCTTGTTTTAGTTTTTTATGGGCTTTTTAAATTTTATTTTTATTTTTTGCCTTTTCCTGTTATTGAAGAGAAGTTAATGACAATATCTTGACTGAGTATTCTTCAACTTGTTTGAAAATTGAATAAATTATCCTGCTGTTTATGGTCATATTTATGATCCAACAAATTCCATTAAAATCTGTCCTGAAACTTTTGAGATCTAAGCTGTGCACTAAAAAGGACTGTTTTTAACTTCAGCCAGCAACTTAACAGAGTTCAGTCAGTCACCTCCCACTTATGGGAAGGGGGAGAGAATCAGAAGACTAACATTGAAAATTCCTGAAATAAAGATGTTTTAATAGGTAAAGCCAAAACCATGCACACAAGGAAAGCAGAAAAAGGAATTAATTCACTGCTTCCCATCAGTGGGGAAGTGTTCAGGCATCTCAGGAAAGCAGAGCTTTGCCACATGACAGTTACTGCAAAAGACAAACAGCTCTGAAGTTTTTTATTGCTGAGGATGATGCCATGGAATATCCCTCTGGTCAGCAGTTCCAGCTGTGTCCCCTCCCAGTTTCTTATGCACCCCAAGCCTCCTCACTAGTGGGGTGGGAGACAGGAAAAACCTTGAGGCTGTGTAAACACTCAGCAATAGTTGAAATATCCCAGTTTTATCAACACAGTTTCCAGAACAAACCCAAAATAACATTAAAGCAACTAATGTGAAGATATTAACTCTATCTTAAAACCAATACATAAAGGCAAAAGTAAAAAAAAATAAAAAAATAGTCACAACAATGACATTCAAACTGCAGGTTAGAAAGCTGAATGTTTAACTGCAATGACAACTGTTACGTAGCAGAACACATAAAGTGTGGAATATCCACCCTGGGAGATATTTAGAACTTGACTGAAAATGTTGTGAACACTGTTATTTAAGGTTTTAAACTATCCTTCCTTCAAGTGGAAGCTTGGTTGTAAACAATCACCAGATGATCCAACCATTTTGGTTATTTCCTGTGATTCTGTGATCTCTCTCCACATGTAATATTGAAATTACAAGTCTTTAAAATGTGATTCATGTCCAGTAGAGGGGGATTCACGTCAGTCCCTTCCTTGTCTAAAAAATGTTTGTGTCATGCTGGACTAAGTTCAAAGTTAGAAGTTTTCTTCCTCTAAGAATGCAAATGAATTGGCACCAATCAAGTCAGTTGGTGAGAATAATCAGGATAGTCTATGTGGCAGACTGTGTGTTATGGATAATTGTACTGGATCTGACAGAGGTAGAGTTCTTTTTACCACAGCAGCCCTTACAGTGCAGTGCTTGGTATTGGTAACAAAGATGTGGGTAACACCCCAGTGCCCTGGCTACTGCTGAGCAGTGCTGGCACTGCTTCAGTGCTGTCTCCCCAGCTTTCTGCACCCCCTCCAGTAGGATGGAGATAGGCAAAAGTCTGGGAGGGAACACAGCTAGTGCAACTGACCCAAAATGACAAAAGGGATATTCCATAGGATATTCCATAGAATAGGATGTCAGCTCAGATATAAAAGCTAAGAAAATGAGGAGGAAGTGCATTTATTATTTAAAATGTTTGTCCTCCTGAGCAACCATAATTAATGCTGAAGCTCTGCTTCCCAGGAAGTGGCCAGGCACTGCTTGCTGATAATAGAATAAAATCTCTTTTTATTTATTTGCATTTTTTTCCACTTAGCACGCACACATCATTCTCCTTTTTCTTTAGTAAACTTCCTTATCTCAACCTGTGAGTTGGTTTCCATCTTACTTTCTCTCTCCTGTCCAACTGAGAAGGTGAGTGATAGAATGGCTTGGTGGACATCTGGCATTCAGACAAGGTCAATCCTCTCTTCCACTGCTCAGCATAATCAATCTGTAAACATACTCGTGGAGACTTGTCTCCTGATAAAAGTATGAATTAGGAGATCTTAATTCCGGTCTCTATAGTAAGTTAAGCTGTACTTACCAAATTAAATTTTGAATTTGGTTCAAATTACAGACTAAGTTTTATCATAAATTGCTTCACAGATATATGCTCCAAGTCCTTAATCTTTTCAATCACAATACCATAACCCCTAGCATTTTCTTACAGATGTGACTTGATATTTCATCTATGTACTTCCTTGTCTCCAGCGCAATTAATTCCTTCCTAGTATCTGCCCCAAATAACCCAGAAAAAGGCCAAGTTAACACCTGTTTTTTTTATGCTTTAACCTCGGTCTTAACATTTACTGCTTTCCCTCTCTTTCCCCCTAAACTATATTCAAGCTGTGTTCATAAACCAAAAACCAATTAATAGACTCTTTGCTCATTACCTAAATCTCAGTTTTCTAGTCCTTCAAATAAGTGCTAGGCAGTTGTGGCTGTTAAATGCATGTAATTCTTTGGAGGATTACACATTTTACTAATGATTGCAAGATTACTTTTTAGCAATGTATTTATAACTAATTATGAAAATAAATAATTTTGTTAATTGATATTTGAAAATTATTTTGGATGAAGAGAAATTGACTAGATTGTCCAGAGACTAGAAAGACGTGAATGCATAAAATTCTGGGTGTCAAATAATTTAAAAAAACAACAAATCAAAACATCAATATTTTTCTATACTTAAAAGTCCCTTTGAATTCAATGTAACATTTCTGTTGAAGGTACAGAATATTCTGAAAACATATATTGTTTAAAATCCATTTAAATTAATTCAAATCAAAGATTTCCCCATGAAAAAATTATTATCATTTCAACTGTCTAGAACCTGTTTCTATAGTTACATATCATTACTTTTATTCCCTTTAAGCATTTTCTTTCTTTTTTTTACTTTTTTTTTTTTTTTCATTTTCTTCACTTCATTTTTTCTTCTCAAAATACATTGTAGGCTGGACCAAGAAAAATTCCAGTCAATGGCTTGATAAATCCCTTGTTGTGTCTGGACAAATTAAAGTTTGCTAAGTTAAACTTTCCCAAGTGACTTGTTCCAGTGGAATGCTCCAAAGTTTGCAAGCAAAAGTGGTTTTTTTGAACCTCCTGACGATTTTATTCTTTCTCCTATGTTCTGCTCAGGATAGATACAACTACCTTCCCCTGAACCCACCAAGCAGACTGGGGCATTGGACAGCCCATATAGTGTTGTGTTTTATGTCTATAACCAAAACTCTTTTGATAGCAACATTTCCACTTTCACAGAGCAGTGCTTATGCAGCGTCAAGACCTTCTCTGTTCCCTGCTCTGGCCAATCAATGAGCAGCCAGGGCTCACACAAGAGCTGGGAAGAGACACAGCTGGGACAGCTGACCCAAGGTGACCACAGTGATATTCCATGCAATGAAACCCCACACTCAGCAGTAAATCTGTGGGAATTTTTCCAAGGTAGCTATTGCTCATATAGTGGCTGGGCATTGATCTCCTAGTAATGATAGATTCTTCTTGCATCTTCTTGCAAGTGTTTGCTTCTTTTTTTTCTCTTCAATTGTTAAACTCTCTTGACCCATGAGTTTTCTCACTTTTCCTGTTCTGATTGTCCCCCTGATCCTGATGGGGGAACAGTGAGTGAGCAACTGGATAGAGGCTTATTTGCCAATCACAGAACAAGAGATTGGTCTAGCAATGCAATTAACTAGCTATGCAATTTTCCATTTAAAATAATCCATATAAATTGACTTGTTTTAATTAAATTACATAGCTGAGCAGCCAAGGGTGAGATAAAATAATTTATTAACAAAATAAAAATATTTGGCTATACCACATAAAGAATATTGCAGGCAAGCTTTGGATAAGCCATATCTCTTTGGTAAGGGAAACCTTCCCATGAGAAAAACTTTTGTTAGTATTCAGTTCAGATCAGATTTTACGATCTTTACTGATGTTGCACAAAATAAATTTTCTTTATTTGGACTGTTAGGACACTGGGCATTATAATGTTTGTTAAGCATCACTGACTTCTTTTTTAAACTTTTGGAAACATGTAAGTATTTGGAATGTCATACTCACCATAGCTAGCAAGAGGAGATACACAAACACTTATTAAATGTATCCATTTTCCTGATCGGTTGCTTCTAATGACTGCATATAGTTTTAAGGTCTTTGTGGTAAAGAAATTCGTAAAAAACCCACTTACAATGTATTATCTTTGGTATTATTTAAGATTATTTAATTTTATTGTCATAGGATTTTTTTTTCAATTTTTAAGGTAAAAAACTTTATATTAAGCCAAATTCCACAGAGATTAAAAATCACTTTTAGCATTGACAAAGGCAACTAAATGTTGTGGTTTGATAAAACATATTGCCTCTACTATTTGTTTTTATTGTTATTTGTTGATGGATCTTGAAGCCTGACAGCATTATACTTGTTTTATAACTTCTATCTCTTTTCTAGACAGATTGTCTTCACAATGTTCAAAGAAAGTCAATTTTGGATGATGCAGGGATCTGAGATAGAACTATTTTGAAATAAGAGTAAATATAGAACCAAATCAATCTTTCATTTTAAGAAAAACAGACAATGAATAAAGGATTTCAAATACCCAGTTTTCTTTTTTTTTTATTTTTATGCATTTGTGTGAAACGTATTTTCAGAGGATGGGATTTTTTTTGGATTTTAGTCTGCATATATATGTTATGTTTTATAGAAGAGTGTGCAGTTTGAGATGCTGTCATGTCACTGATACACCTCTGGAAACATCATCTCTAAGACAGGAAATATCCAACATGCTTCATTGTGGAAAAACAAAGATGAATTAATCAAACT
Source organism: Luscinia megarhynchos (assembly GCA_034336665.1). Classification (NCBI taxonomy): domain Eukaryota; kingdom Metazoa; phylum Chordata; class Aves; order Passeriformes; family Muscicapidae; genus Luscinia; species Luscinia megarhynchos. Next base: position 51,866,077 of record JAPFBE010000003.1, on the reverse strand, counting down.
ATTTATTTTACATAAAACTAAATGTCATCCATCAAGTGTGTTTATGCTGTGAACAAATCTGACATGAACAAACCTGCTTCCTGTGGGTGAGGTTTAAAATAGAAATGTTTGTCTTTGGAACAACTTGCCTTCCACTTCAGTGCTGTAGAGTGGAATGTTGTAAAAGATTAATGGGAACAGAGAAAGCATAGGTTGGATGGTCTACTTCAGATAAATATGAGAGTTATGAAAATAAAGGCCATCTGAGATGAAAGGTTGTTTATTTTCTTTTTTTTTTGTTACTACATGACACCTGGAGAATACAAGTAGGTGAAAACATTTCAAATGTTTATCAACAAAGTGAGCAATTTAGAAAATAAAAAGAAAAATAAAGAAAGAAAATATAAAAAATATGGAAGTCAGAAATCAGGTTTTATTTTTTATCACAACAGCTAAAAAATATAATAAAAAAATAAAATGAAAATATATTAATATTTTCTTGCAGGGTGCTTAGATGATGAAAAATACTATCTGTGTTTGTGCTGATATGACAAAATCCTACATAATTTTGAAGAAAAAAACATTAAAACAGAAACAATTTTTGGACATTAATTGTTTCTGGGACAAATGTGTAATTTTTTGCTTGGCATAAGATCATGTCAGAATTCATGCTGTAGTAGATAATATACCCAGATTTCAGGAAACTACTTCCCTTCCCTTGTCTTGGATCATTCTCTGTGTATATAAGTCAAGTAAGTGGGGGAACAGTGGACTATAATGAGAATGTTTTGATTACACAATAGCAGAAAAAAACTACTGAAGAGTAACAAGTATTTCTGGAGTAGTTTCCATGAAACTTGACAATGACAGCATACTCCAAGGAGGATATTTTTAGTCATTGCCTCACATTGTTCAAGAAGCATTAACTCTATTAAAAATGACTTTCTAATTGTTGCATAGCTTATGCATTTGTATTTGCATACTCATTTGTCATGAGGAACTGTTAAATAATAGACAAGCCACCTTATTATGTAAAAAGTAGAGTTTCTAAGCAGAGAGAAAGGTACCCTTAATTTGCATATAACTAGAAAGCAAGACTCAAGTGAAAAAAAGAAAGCTTATGGGCTGTTAGCATCACTGACCATGATAAACTGAAATCAAGTATAGTTAGGAATGGAAGGGTTCACTGAGTTCAGTCTTAAAGCACTTCTGGATTCTTATATATTTGAAGATCAGTGGACAATGGTAGAGAACCTTAAAAAGCCTTGTCAGGACCATCAATTTTTTAAAAACTTCCTCCCATTTTAAGGCCTCTGACAGCTTAGATATTTGTATGAATTATATTAAAATACCCTGTTGTCCAGAAAGTAAATGTGTGGCAATTTTGAATATTTTGTTCTAAGTTTCTCAAGAAACCACAATAGCTTCTAAGATGAAACAAAAAATAATGTTAAAATAAAAAAGTCAGGCCCTTCTTTAAATGAATTGGGACTTCAATATTGAATATCAGAATTTTGGAGGCTCACAGATAACTCTTCTCTGTAAGAACATCTGATTTGATCCTCTCTGAAATGAGAACCTCTACAACTTTAGTTAAAACATATTCCATAATCAAGACATCAATGAGGGGCAATAAAAAGTCGTGTCAAATCAAAAATGGGCACAAAATTGTAATGATTCCAAATCATGTAAGTACATAAAAGTATATGTATTTACATTTGCTTTTGCTCCAAAATAAGGAAAACCCTCAAAATCATCAATTAATGTTTAAGAGACAAAATTTTTATATTTTGGGGTTTTTTCTGCACTTTTTTAAAACTGCAGATTAGTTCATTCTCAGATTTTCTCAGGATTGTTGGTCCCAAACTTTCCCCTCATATGTACTTTCCATATAATATGGGGGAAATAAGCTTTTACAAGTAAAAATTTACAAATGTATAACTTGAGGAACTGTTCTCAAAAAAAGTTTCAGATTTTAAAAAGGAAATTTTTTAAGCTTGAAAAGCTATTACTATGGAATGGGGTTTTTGTTATGCACATGATGTCTCAATGATACACTTAATTTATTTATTGGTTAAATAATTAGTCCCTTATTTATTTATCTAGAAAGGATTGAAAGTGTCATGCCTGTTTTATTAGCCTTTAATTAGACCAGAGGAAACTCCAAATGAAATAAGCCAAACAAAAAGACATTGAGTCAACTAATGATTATTAAAAAAATAAGAACAATGAAATAAAATAAAAGGTTTATCTTACTAAAAATAAGAATACTGTTTCTGCCAAAAGGAGGGATAGATGTTAGGAAGAGAGTAAGCAAAAAGCAAGTAAGAAAGTGACTAAAATTTTAAATTATGCAAATTTTAATTGGTAAGATAGTGAAATTCAAGCAACAAAACATATGAAGACTTCTACTAATCCTTCTGGTTCAAAAGGTAAAATGCATAATCCCTGCTTCTCTTGGAGTCAGTAGTAGAAGCTGAAAAAATTATCCTTTGAACAAATGTAGAGCTCCTGTTACATGGGGGGTTTTACTCTTATGAAACATTTAAGAGACATGCTAGACTTAGCACAACCTGGTCACTTTGATATGTACCACAAGGGGGCTGAAGTCAGGTTTATAAGCTGCCCCTGTTAAATAAAGCCCCCTATTGCAGCAGAATCCTCCCAGATTTTATATTGCTGGCAGCACTGAACAAAAGCAACAAAGATCATGACAGGAAACTACAAAATATCAAGCTGAATGGACTCATCCTCAGAGTGGAGAAACAGATGTTTAGAAACCTGAAAGTTCTTAACCACCTTTCAAATTTAAATGTGCTTGTGATGAGATCTGAGTATGTGCCTCAATCATGGTTACCCCATGACTGACAGACACGAATAATTACAGATGTCTATTAGAAACTCTTTGTCCTGATTAAATATCACATATATTTTCTACGGGGAAATGTAAAAGGGAAGCTGCAAATGGGCTGAGACAAAATGTGTAATTGGAATCTGGAATTTGAAATCTGTCAAATGTATTGCATCAGTCTCAGAATCATAGAATTATAAAATATCCTGAGTTGGAAGAGGTTGTTTAAGTCCAACTCCTGGCCTCACTCAGGACACCCCAGGAATCATATTGCTTGCCTGGGAGCATTGTCCAAATGCTTCTTGAACTCTGCCAGGCTTGATGGGTGTGACCACTGACCCACTGGGTGAAGAACCTTTTCCTGATGTCCAGCCTAAACATCCCCTGACACAGCTTCAGGCCATGCCCTTGGCTCTTCTCACTGGCATGCAACGAAGAGCTTAGTACCTGCCCCTCTCCTTCCCCTCATGAGGAACTTGTAGACTGCAATGAGGTCTCCTCTCAGTCTCTACTCCAGGCGTGCCATCCACCAGGACCCTCAGGTCCCTTTCTGCAGGGCTGTTCTCCAGCTTCTCGTTCCCCATTCTGTCCATACACAGAGGGCTGCTCCATCTTTGCTGCTATCTCCTCCAAGGATGATTGATTATCCAATTTTAGTGGAGAGGTCACCACTCCTGCTTCCATATGTTAGAATATTTTTTTTTTCTTTTCTTGGAATTATAATGTTGATATAAACGTGAGGCTGGTGTTTCAGAAACTCCTCTGAATGTTAAAAATCACTCAATAATAGCATCAAGTTCAGGAGTCTGGATGGCTCTCACATATCCAGCCTGGTTGACTTTCAGGTATAATGCTCCCAACCTTCCTTTCTGCTTTCCCCAAATCTTGAATAACTTAAGTTATTGATGATTCAATTTAGTATTGTAATGAAAGAAACAAGATTTTAAAATAGCTACAAGGAAAACTCAATTGCTTGAGAAGTTGAAAACCAATATTAAATGTAGAAGAGATTAGAACAATTTTTAAATAATTTCAAGAATTTTTTAACAAAGTATTGTTGTAGGAAAAAAAATTATGAGGATTTTAGTTTCTTTTAAAATTAACTTATATTATAAACAAATCATGTCTACATTTCTGAAAAATATATTGCATGGTATTTTGTAATGTCACAAAGAGAATAAGTTCACATGTCTCAGGGCATTCAAAACATAAGAGTACAATGACAGGTTATCTTAACTTCTTTACTTGTAACTGTGTGGGAGAATTGAGTATTCAATGCACTAATTTTTCCACTGAATGAGTCTTATTCCATGTCACTTATAATGGTCCCAAAGCCTGTTTTAAAACCACAGTTTGTGTCTGTTGTATGTGTTGGTTTTGGACAAATTCCACCTTTGATTATTCGCTTAAAAATGCAATTTTTAAACTTATAGAAATCTTTGCAAATATTTTGCATAAAATATTTTCTGGAGTATGTTTAAGCTTATAAATATGTTACTTGTAGTATACAGAAGAACTGAAACAGAATAATATCTTGAAACATATTTGCTCTCTCATCTTCAAAGTTTAATGCTGTTTGTGGCATCCCACCACTTTATATGGTGTTCTTCAGAAACAAACCAACAAACAAGCCAATTAAAAAAGAGAGACATATTGGTACCTTTAAAATGTCTTTCTACTATTTTTCCATGTAGACAAAACCTTTCCAATAAGTTGAAATATCTGCTTATTATTATTGCTTCAACAGCATTAGCCTAAGAGATTCCATAAATTAACTGGATAGAGAAATGTAAAGTCTTTTAGAATTTTCTTTTTCAGAAGACTAATTGAAATGGAAAAAAAAACCGGTTAACAGTAGTAACATTGTGGAATTGAAATTTTTCACAGAGAGATAAAAATAAAACAAAATTAACTCCCAGATATTTAATCGATCGAAACAATAGAATATCATCAGGATTGTTCAGTTGGTAATCTTTGTTTGTAAAGGTGTTAAAAAAACGAAAGAGAATAGAGTTGAAATAATTTGGCATCTAGAAGTCTATTAAGATCTGACCCAACATCTTTTAACCCAGTTTTATTTTTTAGGGTGGGTTTTGAATCAGTCCTCTGGGTGGATACAAATAACAATATTGAGATACAGAACATATACTGCACAACAGGTTGGAAAAATTGAGAAATTGGAATTTTAGAAAGATGTGTTGCTCATATATAACCCATGAATTATTTTCTGCACGTCATAATTTTTATTGTATTTCAGATTAGGCAATATTCCTGAAATAGTATTTAAAAATTTTTATACTTGTCCAGGGACTAAAGGATGATCTCAGTGTAGAATCTTGTTTAAAACAGTTATAAAAACAGAAGGGAAGACATCAAGAATGGAAATTTTGCTTCTGGGTTTGTATAGGAAAATTAGTTCTATTAATCCAAAGGGCAACACTGGCCCCAAGCAGAATAAATTTTATTATTTCAGAGCCTATTTCTTTAAAGAATTAGTAACTTCTCTTTTTTCCACAAACTGTTTTTTATACATGTATGAATCTTAGAAGTTTCCATATCCACCCTAACATACCTATTTCCACAAAATAGGTCACCATTTATGGAGAAAGTCACTAAGCAGACTTTATTCTTAGAAAAGGTTTACTATTTGAGTGCAGTGAAGTCTTTAAAAATGAATAAACCACAGAAACATATGCAATCTTTGGTCACCAGAGCTACCTTTATGTCCCCAGAAGCCCTCTACAGCAATTTCTATTGAATATAGTGACACTTCAGATTAATTGCCAGATTCTCCCCTCCTGAATTCAGTCAACAAGCCACTCATGACTCAAGCAGATGTTTCTGCATTTTAGGCAAACTGCAGCAAGTTTGTATTCCCATTGCTCCCTTAACTCCATCTCCTGTGACAAAGGCTTTTACCAGCGACATCACAAGAACTTTACTCACAAGAAAGGAGATGCTGGCCCACAAGCAGTGCTGCAGTATAGCCTAGGTTTCCATTAACCAGCACACAGGAATGGAATATTTAGAAAAAAATGGATTAGCTTCATCTGTATATATATATTTTTCACTAATGATTTTCATAAAGCTAGTGAGGGTAAAAAGTCTGTCTGAAAGAAATTTTTTTTCTGTGTCCTGAAAAAAAGCTAAGCAGAGACGGAGTGGAGAGTCTCAGGTGTAAGCACAGCAGCAAGACAAAACATTATAAGGACCAAAGCAGCACAGCAAGTCATCCCCTGGATTGTTTTATGGTCCTCAGGAATCCTGAGGAGGACTCCTGTGGGAAAGGATCAGACATCTTTCTTGTATCTGCTGCAGCTGGCAGTGCCAGGCCCCAGCTGGAGAGGCAGTGCTGCAGGAGCAGCCCTCGCCTGGAGCCGAGCCTGCGAGCGCAGCCTCCGCGCCTTTCATCTCCCTCTGCGCCCTCCTGCTCTGCCAACTCCCACACACACCTCTGTGGGGGCTTTCATCCACCAGCTCCTGCTTCTCTCAGACAGACAGAGAAATATGACTGACAGTCTGCTTTTACTACATCTCAGTTGCTATTTCAATATACTTAATCATCCGAATTAAATTGGATTAAAAAGAACTGCGGAATTCTGTAGAGTATGAATAGGCTGAGGAGAACTGTATGGGAATGGCATGTTTCTTCCTCAGTACATCACTTTTTCAGTGACATTTCATTTCCAATTCAGCATAGTTTTTTTCCCCTCTTTGTTCCCTCCCTGTACCGAAAAAAAGTCCACCATTTTTGCAGGAAGTCTTGGAACAATCTCTCTATTGGGAAATATTTGTCCATCTGCAGGGTATGTGTGGGTTTTATGTAGTTTTAATTAATATCCTTTCTTGTGGAATATGTGATGCTTATCAATTCTTCTGGATTGTCTTTTTTTTTTTTTTTTTTTGTTAATATTGAAACCATTTTGTAGTCCCAACCCTTACATATGATTACTTCTCCACGTTTAGACCTCATTTTAGAAAGCATACAGGTTTAAAAATCCCTTGTGGCATTCCTTCTTTCTGTATGACAGAAGACTTAAGGCTTTATCTTTTCAGCTGGCTGTCTATGGCATGCCTATGGATCAATGTCTTGTGGCCTCGCAGTCTTTGGAGTAACATGCACTTAAATTCTGTCCTTGTGTGGAGCAGCACAGATGTGATATGGGAATGCAGAGACTGGCACCACCTACACTTTCCTGGTTGGAGGACACGTCACCAATTGTTTTGTGGAAAGGCATAAATGAACTGCATCTCTGAAATCTGCAGTATATGCCAAAGCTGTGTAAAGGAAATCCCTTTATCTTTGCTACAGGCATGGCCATGCAAGCCCTAGGTGTTTTGAGAAACATTAGACTTTCTAAAATTCAACTTTCACATTTTAAAAAGTCTCTTTCATTATAAATTGTGATGTCATTTAAAGTTGAAGTACAAAAATAATTTTTTTTTAGAAGTTAAAATATAAAAATATTTGTCAACAAACTGTTTCAAAGTCTAGAGAAATGGGGTTTTCAAAGAAAATGTCATGGTGACTTAAAATTTATTTTTTATTTGAACAATCTTTTTTTTTTTAGCCTGAGAGAAAATCCTGGGCTACTCAGGATGAAATCTTCCCAGAAACTGTAAACAAGTAAAATCAGGGTAAGAAAAGCATCTGACACAGAAAATCAGAAGTTAAACTATGTCATTTATCACCTACTGAAAATAGGATCTTTTAATGAGAGCATCATAAAATTTTGATTAAAGGTATTGGAACCACTCCTTTTAAAAGAGGAGTATTGTTTTTTTTTCTGTAAGAAAAGTAGAAATATTGCATCCAATAAAATATTTAAGAAGAAAAAATACCTATTGTTTCTTCAATACAGATGATCCCATTTAAACATTCCCTCATGCAGTCTTTGAGAGATCTGCTACTGCCATGGGTGGCGATAAGACTTTTGTAACCAGTATATTTTAATTCTGATTTTTTTATTTTATTCAGTTTTTTATCAGGTCAATTCCTTCTTTTTTTCCTCAAGATCCAAGGAGACATGTGTAGGATGGGAAAAATAATATATGCATATCAATTTCTGTTCTCATGCTATTATTTCTAGCTGGAACATAAATAAACCTATGTGTATATATATTTTTTCTTTTTACTTTAATAAAAAAAAAAAAAGAAAACTTCTTATTTCAGAGTAATCTCTTCTTTCTAGGAAAAAGAGCTGTAGTACATCTCTTGGGGAATGGATGCAATCTGTGTATTATTTCACTTTTGCAAATCTGGATATATACACATATATAAAAATATGTTTTATCTCCAGAATGTTATATACAAGAATCATTAATAATGGATTTCTATATTTAAAGGAAAATATACTGCATTTTTAGACACCTAAATTTCTTCACAAAACATCATCTAAGGGATTTTAAAAGTATAATTCTGTTCTTGTTGTTAAATTTGAAATTTTTCCAGCATGTTAGCAGCAGCAAGGCTGTTTACAGACCACAGCTCTCACAAGGGGCTTTCAGTCACAGGCAAAGCCTTCTTACTTTCTTATTAATTTCTGTGCTACTGCCCTGTGTGAATCATGTCACCTGCTAGATATAGCCAAAATGTCAGCAATTGTGATGAAGAGGAGAAAAAAGAGCTCACTCCCCACACAAAGCCTTACGCTGTGATGCTTTGTAAAGCTGATGCTGTCAGTCAAAGCCATCAGCATTGCTTGTGCAAAGCACAGGGTTTGCTATTGATTTAATTAACTGGAGTTGAGATAAAGTTCAGTTTATGCAGCGCAAGAATTTGCAGAATGTCCACAGGGTTTCACAGAATGTGTTGTGAGAAAGGTGACACAGCCCTAGAATCAGTGACTGACAAACAGAGAAGACAGTGTATGCATCGAGTATCTGATGTCTGAGTATATAATTGTAAATAATTTTAAAACAAATGCAAAGGAGTCCGTTCTACTTTCACTTTCCATTGTCAGGTGCCAACACAGATCAAGAAACTAATCAGCTCAGCATTTTTTGTTTTATTATCAGAGGAATAATGCTTTTTTAATATAATTGTCTTTAAAAGAATATGATGCTCATTAAAAAAAAAAATCACAATACTATATTACAATTGATACAATGATCCATCTATTAGGCTGTATAGGCAACCTACTTTTAAAATCTGATTTTTAATTTGTGCCTTTACATATTTTTATTACTTTTGATCCACTCTAGGAAAATGAGTGCATGTGACATAATTAAAACTAAATTCCTTTTTAACGATAAGCAATCAAGAAGTTCTTTCTTCCACCTTCAGCTTGCACAAGTAACTTAATTTTTATATATGTGTATCTATAGATGCAGTTATATGTCTGCAATGCCTACATATTACTAAAACAGCAAGAGTGTTGCACCAAGTTCACTTCTTTTAACTAATATTTTGTCTTGAAAGTCTCATCTTGGTTTTCAACTGTATTGAAATCATCACCTATTATATCTTGAAATATGTAGCTCTTGTGGACTAATACAGTAATCAGAAATATTTTTGTAAGCTTCCTTCTCTCATTTTGCATGAGCTACTTTAAAATGATTTAGTGAATTAGTCCTAGATATCAGTGCTTCAAAGTTCTGCTTGGTATGGAAAAAGCTGCTGACTTTTCCTGCTAGGGGGCTGGTTGCAGATTCCTCCTTGCTTCACACCTTTCTTTGCCTGCTCCATTGTTGGCAGCAGGGCAGGTCTGCCCCCACCCAGCAACAAAGCCAACCTGTTCTCCTCTCTGTGTCTGACACCATGACTCCCATCTCCTGTGATGGCCATCAGGAAGTCCTTGTTTTCCATGTATAATTGCAGGGGATTCAGTGGATGAGACAGAGGTCAAAATGCAGTTTTACATAAATGTAGACACAGACATGGACATACACAGTGTTATAGACAGACATACCATGCACACAAGTATTTCTACATGTATTTCTATGCCCCTATATAGTCATATGTATATTTATCTGTGTATATAAATGAAATGCTAGACCTATTACATGAAATTTTAAAAAAAATATACTAAGCAATGTAACAATTAGTTTAAAAAGTTGTTTTGAAAATAGGTCAGCTGGAAAAAAATTTTGGAAGTATCAAAATGCTGTTATTCTTCAAGATTCCAATATTTCTTTTTTTTCCTCAAAAATTTTAGGAGTCATTTATCTTGAAGTAGTAAACTGAAAAAAACTCTCCATGTTTAAGTCAGCAATGTTGGTAAAGAATGGTGCATTTTGTTTCTCATGAGGCAACTAATTACATAATTGTTCAGATGCTAACAGAGTTTTATTCTCGTATAATAAAATTTATACAGCCATTATGCACAGTTTTGCTGTACATTGATTCAATGTGTTTCTAAAAGTCTTAAATGACATGAGGGACTCTTCATAAATTGTGTTTGTGTCTGAAGTATTGCTAAAATATCCCAAATTCAGATGGTTTTGGTATCTGGAGATCATAAATGGAACAACATAGGAAACAAACTGTTGTGATAAGAGGCAGAAACTGTGAGGAGAAATAATAAGATGGTGACAGCTTGGGGGAAATGTAATAGACAGCCCTCTTCTGATGGTTATAGAGTTTTTACAGAAAAGTGGCATGTTCCCTATGCAGTCTGCCAATTTATTTTTCATTCCATTAAATGTTACAGAACAAACCAAATAAAATTTCCCAGATGGAGCAATCAAGTAAACTCCTTGGCATAGAATGAAGGCTGAATACAGGTAAAAACTTCCAGAAGAATTTCTTTGAAAATCACAGTGGAGGAAATAAGATCTATACATGAGTGAAGCAACAAAGTTAAGATGACCTTTTAAAAACAGTAGGAGTCAAACACTGCATGGCTTAACAATGATCAACCACATTGATTGTTACTCCTGACCATACAAAGATGGTCCAGGTGCACCGTTTAGATATGGATCTGGTGCAAGAGTAGAAAGAACACAGACTTTTTCTTACACTCTTTCCTGAAGAATCTGCAACTGGTCACTGCTGGAGGTAGGATACTGTTTTAAAAGAACGTTTACTCTTCCCTATGAGGGTATTATCTTATGACAAATCCTTTTAAAATGTTTTTTTCAGACCTACATTTTAAAGTACTATCTCTGAATGAAAATTTTTCTTGAATAAATATGGCCTAGATAAAGTAGTATTTGTGAAGACTTGCATATTAGCTCAAATATTTCAGAAAACAAAGCTAAACAAGGTTTTACTTTCATAATTTGTTGTAAAGTATAACAACAGCAGCCTAAAAACTTTTCTTTCATGTAAATCTAGTAATTTTTTCAGTGTGTTAATTTGTACTTTACCTCTAAACTACTCTTTGCTCTTGCTTTCTCTAGTTCACAGTTAAGGATATGTTTGGCTTCAAAACAAGACATCTGTATAAATTTTTCCTGATCCACTGTATGTTTGAGACCACTTATGCAGAGTGACCAGTGTAAAAGTAGTTTGAATCACTTTAATTAGTAATATTCCTTAGCTTGTTACAGACACTGGCTCTACTACCTGTTGCTGTTACTTTCAGAGGAAGTAAAGAAATATTACTAAATGTAGAATTTATTGGACCGACTTGCTTACATTATAAAGCTTCTGCACATCTAGCAGAGCAATACTTAAAACATTTATTTTAAATTTCTTAACAAATTCATTTTTCTTTTTTGGATTAGTTTTCATCTTCTTTGGTCTACATCCATTATCAGGTGAAACCTGTCACATGAGCCTCTTATCTTTGTGGAATGTCAGGATTCTACACAAATTCAGTAAAAAAGACAGTAAAATAAAATTAAAATATAAATTTCCCTCCCTTTTTTTTTACAGATTTCTAAAAATATCTTTTTTGATTATGTTTTTATAACATATTTTGATGTGGCAGAGACCCAAAACTGTTTACATTCTTCTGATTTTTGCTTGCTTACACTTTGCATACATTTATAAATAAGAGAATCTTGTGTTAGGAGAGAAAGATTAGTACAAAAATTACTGAAATTATAAAATGGCTCAAACCAAATTAATATCAGTTCTGAGGAAATTTTCTCGTTAGAAAATTAGTTGAATAACAAATGATGGGGAAGTAAAAAGTGTATTACATATCCAGAGTAGAAAGGGGGAGAAAAAACTTGTCAAAGACAAAATGAGAATGGAAGAGTACATAAGTCAGAAAAGGTCAAAGCATTACAGAAATGGAATGCACATGAGAGAGGTGTAGATATGTAAAAGGATGCTAAGGTATCAATGCACAAACGAGTGCAAAGGCATCTAATACATTATCCAATGCACAGTATTTGAAGTGGTGAGATCTGTGCCATGCGCATGAACAGAGATGAAGAAAGGAGAAGTGAATCAAAAGAAAAAGTTGAGAACCAAAAAAAAAAAAACAAAAAGATAGAGAACATAGAATCATAAATAACATGAAATAGCGTCGTAAGAGTAGTACAGAAAACACTGAGATTGCAAAGAATAGAGTAGCAATTAATAGTGTACACTGAATTCTAACCACTATAAGAAATCTTGTTACACTCTTACTAGGTAAAGTGAACTTTCTGTTACTTCATTGTCGTCTATTAGCTGTTGTTGTCCTGTTTTTTCTCTCAACATCTTAAGATAAAATATTGCATGATTACATTCATTATTACTCATTGTTAGTCAAATTTAACCTTATTTTAGTTCTTCATTCATCCTAAGTAAGCACAATCAAGTTGTAGAAAAATTTCAAATGTTCTTGGTTGCTGGGTTTTCTGTCAAAGTAAAGTACACACTCATAGAAAAAGATTTTACTTCATATGTCCATGACAATTTTACCAATGTTCATGCTATAATTTATGATAGTCTCTGTTATTAATCTGTTTTTGAGGTACAGCACATTAATGAAATTTTATCTCTAGAGCACTAATAATTATTATATGAATACTGCAAACCTTGAAGCTTAGAATCCAATAATACAAATTGTATAGCAGTATGGATTACCTGGTAGTATATTATCTCTACATATAATGCAATTACACTGTATATTAGTACCTTTCACACACTGTGCAGTGATGATCTCTTCTTCTCAACACAGATGTAGAAGAAAGGGAAAAGATTCACAGAAGGGTGTGAAGGATGATCAGATGTACAGAATGGCTTCCTTAAACACAACTTCAAAGTTGCAGCTCTTCATTCTGGAAAATGGGCAACTGAAAAGACTATAATGGATAACTACAAAATCATCACTGACATGAAAATGTGATAAGGAATCAGCTGTCTATTCCTTACTTCTGTAGTGGAATCAGGAACTATCAGTTGAAGCCAGCATTTGACCCCTACAAATTTGGTTGTATTGTTTTTGTTTGTTTGTTTGTTTGTTTACTTGTTTGGGTTGGGTTGCTTGTCCATTTGTTTTCCCAAAACGATGTGTTTCTACTGATAGTGTCAGAATTAGAGGGAAAAACTGAGGGAAACTGTGGCTGTTAAAGCTAAAATGGTTGCAAGTAAAGGTTGGATATTTTCATAAAAGGGAAGTCCTCTGAAGGTTATGGATTGCATAATCCATCCCATTCTCATGCAATATAAATCTCAATCAGTATAAAGTGTCAAAAACTAAGGGAATATTCAATGGAAATACCACGTTTTTCTTATTTTTCCACAGTCATTTGTTTTGGGCTGCTTCTTTCGGGAAAATAATACTGGCTTAGCTGAACTTTTAAAAATTGTTTGTGTAATGCCTTTTATGTTCTTAGCATTGCTGAGATTTTTTTTTATACATTAGTGATTTTCATGCTATAAATTCTGTCTCCAGCCTTATCACTTGATCACTAATGCAGTGTTTCCCTAACCCTCTGCAGTTAACAGCACAACTGGATGACTTCAGCTTCCTCAAGCTGGTCTCTGCTGCAACTCATATTTTCTTGCCCTCTGCCATTGTTTTGACTCTTAGCAGCATACACTACAGCAGCATTAATGTTTTATATGCCTATGTAGTAAAACATCTTTGTTTTCCGAAGGACACGATTCTGGCAAAGAAATAACTTCAAATGTCTGTGATTAAATAAATCAATGATTAGTGCCTGATTTAAATTTTAGACAAATTATTTGCAGCCTGAATCAGGCTATTAAATGTGACATGACCAACATTCTAATATATCCTAAGAATTTGTATTTTGATGTTTTTAACTGAAACATGTTTTTCTATATAAGAGCTGTGTGTGGAGAAAATGTATGTTATTAAAGAAAAAGCCTCACTGAAAATATATCAACCTGCTCATTTCTCATATGGTCAGATGTATTGGTGTGTTGGCTGCACTCTGTTACAGAAGGAGCTGAATGTAGCACAGGATAAAAGCCTCTCAGACTGACAGCCTATGCTTCAGCTCATGGTAAAACATGCTTCAAAACCAGGAAAAGCAGAAAGGCAAATATCACTTTAAAAAAAATTCCAGCATACTTGGTTCAATGTTATTGACTGGGTGTTTCAGGAGACAAATAATGTATACTGTGTACAATAATCTGTTTTGGTTTAACACCCAGCAACAGGTAAGCACCACACAGATGCTCCAGAAGGATGGGGTAAAGAGAATTGGAATGGTTAGAGTGAGAAAACTCATGAGTTGAGAAAAGAACAGTTTAATATTACTATAAGAGTAGTCATAGCAGCAGTAGCAATACTACTACTGGTACTGCTATTACTAATTTGTAGTGAAAAACAAACAAACAAAAAAAAATAAAACAAAGATAAATAAAATCCAAGAAAGAGATGTGATGCAAACGAAAAAAAAAATGACCAATTGACTGATGTGCAGCCACTCAATTTTCCTTGTCTGCAGTGTAAATATTTATAGCTGAGCCAGTGACACTGGTCTGTGCTACTGGTCAACGTAGACATAGGTACTTCTTGGGTACAGTTCTTAGCATCCTGAAGTAATCCAAAGCAATACAGTTCAACTGTGCACTTAAAGGTATCTTTCTGCTGTGAATGTGCATGGAAGAAATGTATTGGCTCAGACATTGGTATCCATGCTACAAATAGTCAAGTTAGGTGACATCAGTACAACTCCTATGAAATGGATCAGAGGTACAAGATCCCTGTCTCCCCACTAGTTCAAAATGAGAATAAGAAGGATTGGTCAATTCTGATTTCTTTTGGATGTCTGACTTATGTGCTGGAAGATGAGTTGTAGGATTCTGAGAGGTTCTGGAAATTCAGTCTTTTCAGTAAATAAATGAAATTTTTAAACAGTCCTGTTTTCATTATTTTTCTTTTCTGATGTAAATAATTTACAGTAATATATGTGAGAACAGCAGGTCTGAGTAGGCTGGTGTGAGCTTTGGGTCTAGAAAGAGGACTGTCTTTTCTAATGAGGGGCAGTTGAGAGATACCATATGCTCTTAACTTTCAAATTAGTGGAGCCATCTGTTAAACAAGTTGTTTGGGGTTCAAGTTTTTGTGTAGTTTTTGGTTTTTGGTTTTTTTTTAATTCTAATTATTTTCTTTTATAATTAAATTTAATTATTAAGCAATGATCCTACTTTTAAGTTCTTTTTCTGGAGTTTTCAAGTTTTTAAGATGAGATTCATCAGGTTTTGACAAAGTTACAGGTCTTGAAAAATATGAAGACCATAAACTGCTCTCTCTAAGAGTCTGGTTTTTTGTTGGACTAGAGGATGCCTATGGTCTTTCACATCCTAGAAACTGTGAAAACCTTCAGATCCCAGCTAGAAGATATGATAATCATATATTTATATTTGAAGCCTATTAAAAGCCCCAAACACATTTGTTTTCATGGCAAAGAGTGTCAAGTCTCAGAGAGGGGTAAAGAGCATGAATGGAGGAAATTTTTATATCCAAAACTCATGGGTCTGTTCATCTTGAAATTTATTTTTTTTCCTACACAAATCTGTGTTAATATTAAAAATAAATAAAAATTAAACAAACAAACAAAAAAAATCCCACCCCACAACAAAAATTAAATTTAACACACTTAGAGTAAATAATATTTATTTCATAAGTTGAATTATTCAGAATTTGATATATTCCACTTTTGGCAAAACTTAAGTAGTTTGGGTAATTTCAGGTGTGTGCCACTGTTCAGAATTTTTTATCCACCAGTGGAACCATAGCTTGTCTTGAACTTGTTAAAAACTTCAACTTTTCCATCTAGGCACATTTTATTACATGTAAATTGGTTATAAAGACTTTGTTATAGTTATTTTATGCATCTTCACACCCCCCTCCCTCATTTATCTTTTTCTAGTGCAAAGTACCTTCATTTCAAAAACATTTTCATTTTTCTTTTCTCTTTTTTTTGCATCTTTCCCCACTAATTCAGTGAATGTTAGGCTGCATTTGCATGTTATGGGTGAATTGTTAAAATTATCCTCACCTTGCTTATCCTGTACCTGCCTCTGTTTGGTTCTATCTCAGCTACGCTGTCTTTCTGTCAAAAAATCTGGAGTTCCACACACCCTTTCTGGAACATATACAATTCAGTACACTAACAGAAAAATATTTCCTGTTTGATTTTGTTTTTCTCCATTGACTGTGTAGTTTTTCCAAAGTTTAAATAAGTTTCAATTCTGTGATAATACAAATGAAAATCAGAGCTGACTTGAGGGAAATACTAAGAGTTTATAGGGAGGCAAAGATAATTAAACAGAAAACCCTTCAGAAGAGAGGACAACATTTCAAAGGTAGACTCAAAAGGTCCAAAATGGTATTTCATCCTGCAGTTGTCCCCAGCACAACAACTCTTCTCTACCTACCTTGTATTCAGTACAAATGGGAAAGTCTTCAACTGCATTTGCTTCATAGAAATCAATTGCTAATCAGTAGGAATTATAAGCAAAGAACAGAAGAGTTTGTGTACATTGTCACTGACTGCTAACTGCAAGGTAAACATGGTGAGCTACAGATTTACAGATCCTCTACCAATTTTCAGTTGTGGAAGTGCTCTCAGTGTCCTCTCTAGCTGGTGTATGACTACAGCAAATTGGATTCCTAGTTCAACCTCACCTCTGTGTCTGCTAAAATCCTGGGAGCTGTCTCAAGGCATGTGGATGACAGTAGTGTGATTA
Organism: Luscinia megarhynchos; assembly: GCA_034336665.1. Classification (NCBI taxonomy): domain Eukaryota; kingdom Metazoa; phylum Chordata; class Aves; order Passeriformes; family Muscicapidae; genus Luscinia; species Luscinia megarhynchos. The sequence continues at coordinate 51,849,197 of JAPFBE010000003.1, read as the reverse complement.
CAGGAAAGAGCTCCCTCAGAACTGCTGCAGTGTGAGTCCCTCCCACAGGCAAACAGTCCTCCCAAAACTGCTGCAGCGTGGGTCACTCTTCCACAGGCTGCAGTACTCCAAGGACAGGATGCTCCAGCCTGGAAACAGGGACCCCTCTCTCCACCGGGTCTCCACTGGATCACAGCCTCCTCCAGGCATCACCTGCTCTGGTATGGGCACCTTTCCCCATGGGCTGTGGGTGGATCTCTGCATCCCCCATGGATCCCCATGGGCTGTGGGTGGATCTCTACATCCTCCATGGATCCCCATGGGCTGTGGGTGGATCTCTGCATCCCCCATGGATCCCCATGGGCTGTGGGTGGATCTCTGCATCCCCCATGGATCCCCATGAGCTGTGGGTGGATCTCTGCATCCCCTGTGGATCCCCATGGGCTGTGGGTGGATCTCTGCATCCCCCATGGATCCCCATGGGCTGTGGGTGGATCTCTGCATCCCCCATGGATCCCATGGGCTGTGGGTGGATCTCTGCATCCCCGTGGATCTCCATGAGCTGTGGGTGGATCTCTGCATCCCTGTGGATCCCCAAGGGCTGTGGGTGGATCTCTGCATCCCCCATGGATCCCATGGGCTCTGGGTGGATCTCTGCATCCCTGTGGATCCCCATGGCTGCAGGGGCACAGCTGCTGCACCATGATCTCACCACGGGCTGCAGAGGAGTCTCGATTCCAGCACCTGGAGCACCTTTTGCCCTCCTTGTGCACAGACCTTGGTGTCTGCATGTTGTTCCTCTCACATGTTCTCACTCCTCTGTTCTCTTGCTGGAAAATCACAACTGCACAACGACCTTTGTTTTGATTTCTTCTTAAATCTGCTGTCACAGAGGCGTTACCAGCCTCTGTCATTGGCCCAGACTTGGCCAGCAGCATGTCCATATTCAGAGCCATCGGAAATTGGATTGGCTCTGCAGGACATGGTGCAGCTCCAGTAGTTTTTTACAGAAGTCATGTCTGTGGCCCAAAAGCAGAATCAGGCCATACAAAAACAAAAGAGATGGCAACTCCCACTGATACTTAAATAAATGGTTTAGGACATGAATGACTTTAGGCACATTTTTTACTCTGCCAATATGAAATATATAAAAATTCAATGGTTGCTATGAATTAATTTTGCTCTTCATCTGGATATCAGTAATTTTTCTTTGAATTTCCTCCTTTACAACATCCAGAGAAAGGAAGCTATTTTTCCCCCTCACCTTATCATAATATTGTTACTCTGACATTTTAAGAACTTACTCAAAAAGTTTTCTGTCTATGTTATTTAATCTTACAATTAGGGATTCAAGAATATTTACTTGAAAAGTAAAAAATATGGTGATAATAAAAAAAATTTCATGCATTATTCTGCTGTCACTTAAATTCAAAGATTGTTTTTCAATTTCCTCAAAAGAAGAAAAAAATAAATTAGTTTCTAGGTTGAAGATTGTAGGAGATTTATGGAGTTTATCTGGCTAGTTGCCATGGAGGTTAATTACTCTTGAGATAAGCCCTAAGGATTATGAAATTTCAAAGCTCAGAAAAAGTGCCATTCTTTGTTATATAAGGAATAAATTTCCAAACCACTCAGATGTCCTTGTTAGGAGGAGCATAGGGAAGGGGAATAAGCGGGGACAGCTGCAGTCTTGTGGTTTTTTATTGTTTTGATTTTTTTAAAAATTGTTTTGGGGGGAAGGAGTGGGTGAGTCAGTCTGGTTTTGTTTTATAGTTTGTCTTTTTTTTTTTTTATTTAATTTAATTGTTTTTCCCTAGTGATGTTTCATGAGAAATGCCCCTATTACACTTGTAATCTTTACCCCCTTCCTTTTGGGAATATGAGGAGTTAAGGTGGTGCCTCTTCTCTTGGTTATGAAACTTTTCCTTTGTTGCTTTAGTTGCTTTAGTTTCCTTTGTTGCTTTAGTTAAATTCTGTCTTTGCTTTGTAGCTATATTTAGCTCCAGTATTTTCTGAGCCATCAGCAAAAATATTTAAAATATCAATGAGAAGAAATGATAATATGAACAGAAGATACTTTTTTTTTTGCATTAGGTCAGATAATTTAAAAACAAGTGTTTAAAAATGAGGTCATGATTCTTCTTACAATATAAACATTGGAAACATAAAAAAAGGATCTTTCTCTTTGATCTGTATTAGGAAAAAGGGGTAAAGGTTTATCAGCTGCAATGGTTTTTATTTTCACTGTGGAGAATTTGACATTAGCTGTACCTTTGGTTCAGCTGAATAGCATGTCTTCAAATGCCCAGCATCAACCAGGGAGGATGTTATGTACTTAAATTTAATAAGCAAAAAGGCAAAAGAGATTTAAGGTTCCACAGTCTCTCCACAGGGAAGATGTGTTAGCTTTTTAATCCTTGTAGAAGGAACTAGTTTTTTAGATATATTTTTCAGACCCAACAGTATCCTAACGCTCTGGAGTTTTTTAGTTGCTATACATCTGGAATAAAGTAATACAATGCCAAAAGCATTGAAAACTTGGTTAAAATAAAGGAAAGCATACACTGAAGAAATATTATGAACCATATTCAACTGACAGACCTCCAAGAAATCTGGTACTTATCTACAGCAACTAATTATCTTCTTGTGAAAAAAAATGAAATTGGTTCATTGTTCTCTAAAGAAAACGAGGATTAAAAGAACGTTTGCCTGTTTTGGTGCCTTTTAAATAATTCATATGAAAAATCACTTTTTATAAATTTTTATTTCAACATAAAAACTTTAATTTGCTGTTCTGCTTTCCTGAGATCGTTCTCCATTCTATAGAACTTCTAATAAATACAGGAATCATATTTCTTTGACTTCTTAATCGTTTTATCAGTCAGTCAACAAAACACTCAAGCAATCACTTTTAAGAAGACTAATAACATTTAGTTTAAGATTTTGGTTCAGTTTGTCTCTTCAGCTTTTCACACTCATATTTAGACTATGTGATTTTATTGATTTGAGGCCTGTAAAGTTTCACCACACACACAGACACACATAGCAACTCAGTGCTATTTGAAATCTGGCATATTGGCTAACCTCCAGCTTCCACTGCAAAACTTCATAAGTAGTATTCAAGTCTTGTGTAAATTCATCCTATCCCATGGGCATTTGGTTGACCAAAACTCTCAAATGGCCATAGACATCATGAATTATGTTCAAGATCTCTATGGAGAGTAATGGAAATCTAGACATCAACCTTAGCACACATACCTGCACTTAGACACCTAATTTAAGTGGTTTGCTTCACTTACAGATTTGTATACATTAATTTTATGTTGAATCTCACTCAGATCTTGATTGACTTATTGAAATGTGGTGTTTGGTACTGTATGAGGAACTCAAGGGGATCTGAACCATCCCCAAGACTGGTAGAAATGCCACAGAGGACTTAAAGGAGACTTTTTAAATCAGGAACTTTGGCCAGAAGAGAAATATTGGAGCAGTTTAAATATAATTTTGAGTAAATTATTTTTCATATAAACAGAAATTCTTAGTTTAATTTGTGCAACTAAACCATCAACTCAGGCTAGCTGATATGGCACAATACATTGTAGAAGTCCTGTATCATGTAGAAGCAGCAGCTAAAAACTTTGCTTCCCAGGCAGAGGAGAGTGGCCCATATGCAGGCAATGAGCCCAGGGTGCTGAGACTGGCCATGTTTAAGCTCATCATCCTAAATTCCTTTTATAGCTAATGGAAAAAGAGTGACACTCTTAGGGCAAAACTGGTTTGATCTAATTTAGACATGCTCATTAAAGGTCATACTCAAAGGGCCTTGATGAGTCAATGAGGGGCTGCAAATTGCATCAGAATAACTGCAAAAGCATTTAAAGGGCGTTTTTGCAACTGCTTGGGCACTGGCTCCTCACATTGAAAGAGCATATTAGCTTATGTTTGGGAAAGTTAATAGATAGACATGAGTTATGATAGGCTCTAGAAGAAGCAGCTGCCGAGTTTGTGTGCACAGCAAGGGCTGACTGCTACTGTTTAGGGAAAAAAATGGAATAGGTTGCCCTGTAGGACTCTTGCTGTCTGAGGTTAGGTTGACTAGACTCACTAAAAAGAGAGCTGGCAGCAATGCCTTTTTTTCTGTCTGTGACGTGATATTTTTGCCACAAACAGTATGACAGAAAGAATATTGAAGTTGAAAGATTCAGGGCAGTGGAGATTAGAGTAAGAAAGATTTCCATTAAGAAGGAAGTAGCTACAGCTGTGAGGTTAAATGCAACTGATACAACAGAAGCTAGAGACTTGGGAGAAGAATAACTGTTGAAAGACATGAGGAAAGCCAGACATGTTTGGCAACTGACAGCAACTCATTTAGTAAATTTGGATATGCATCATGTTTAATTCTTCTGGCTTTGTTAATCTGAACCAGAAAAATATAACACCTAGGTTAAGATAAAGGAAGTTGGGCAGAGTTTGTAAACCAACCCAGGGTCAAGCTCTGAATCTTCAGACAGTAAGGACAAAGTAAGGGCTACTATTTTTCAAGAATTTATATCTAACCTCTACAATTACTGAAAGCAAAACAAGTGAGTCTTGATAGAGGCTTGTAAACCACTGCTTCTTTGTTCTGAAAGAGCTTTTGAGAAAACTAGTGAATTAAAGCAGTTGCCCTGCAGGAACTTAAGTCTAGCTGTTGTTACATGGCAAAAGCTCTGTAAATGTTTATACCCACACATGCACAAAAAAAAAAATATATATATATATATACAAAACAGCTATAAATAGTGAAAATGAACGTTGAAAAAGGGCTTGAGGCATACAAAAAAACTTTTTAAGATTCACAATAAAGGGTATATTCATTATACTGCTATTGTAATATGAATAGAATATTACATTGGGAAATTATTTGGTTGGAAATTGAGTATGTCTTCAGAAGTTTTTGAGCTACTTAGTCCTAAGCAACTTTATAAACTCTGTGACTATAACCTCAAGTCTAAATTTTAGAATTAGACTCAATGGTTGCAAAATTCACTTCTGCTTTTTAAAGAGCTCATCCAGGGGCAAAACAAAGATAAAGGCAAGCTGACTTCCATGAGGCCTAAGTAGACAGACATGGCAATGCTTTCTATAAAGACAGTACAGGTAAACTGAAGAAACAGAAGCTTGCTGTTAACTGTGAGCCAAGTCTGAAGAAATGCCACATCTATCAGGTTATGGTGACATATATAGATTACAGCCTGGAGGTAGAAAACCAAAAGGGCAGATCAAATCTCTAAGTACGGAAAGCTGTCTCTGTTTAAGTATAACTGCTCTCTCCTAAAAAACCTCTAGAGTTATATCTTATTGAACTGTAAAAATTTATAAATCTGCAGCAAGATAGTAGTCTATCCTGTCACCTTTACCTGTCTTATATGATTCACCTTTAAAGATCCTTATCAACCCCTTGGAGAAGCAAATGTTACATTTGATGTTAAAAACAATTTTAAAAATAAAGAAAAAAAAAGACTCCTGACTTTATGAGCAAACAGAAAACATAGAGTGATAAATACAGAAAGTATTACTAATGAATTTTGGCTAACTTCTTGTGCAGTGCTTTGGAATTTAAAACTTTTAACTAAATTAAGATGAAAATAGCTGTCAAGGGAAGAAGGATCCAAGGAAATGGACAGAAGATTGTGAATGAACAAACCTTTTGCTTTGTACAAATATAGTCAGCTACTGACCAGGACCAAACTGTTTTAATTAACCTTGGACAACTTACACAAAAAGCTACGTCAAATCTGATTGAAACTACGATTCTGTACCTATTTATAATAAGAGGAGTTTTGTTTGTTTTGCATGTTTAGGTTTTTTTTGTCTGCATACATATTGTATCTAGGTCAAACCCTTAGCATGTGAAAGATGATGGGATTTATTTAGAGCTTGATGGATAGCTGTGGAAGTAAAAGATGTAGGGACCAGAGATTAGATGAGTCATAGACCAACCAATTCTATCAGTATCTTTTGTAGTGCAAATACATATTTATGAACAATATTACAGAAAAAGAAACATTCCACACGGAAGTATTAATGGAAGTCAAGAAGAGGTATGTGACTCCAGTGAAGATAAGCTGAAACAGTTGGGTTGTTCAGCCTGGAACAGAGAATTGTCTGGAGACCTTAAAGCAGCACTTCAGTGGTCTAAAAGGGGGCCCACAAGAGCTGGAAAGGGATTTATAACAAGAGCACCTTTTGATAGGACAAAGGGCAGTAGCTTTAAACTGAAAGAGGAAAGGTTTAGATTAGATGTTAGGGAGAAATTCTTTACTGTGAAGGTGGTGAGATATTGTAACATGTTGCCTACAGAAGTTGTGGATGTCCCATCTCTGGAAATGTGAAAAGTCAAGCTTGATGGGACTTTGATCAACCTTGTTTTGTGGAAGGTATTCCTGTCCATTGCAAAGAGGTCAAAACTTGTTCATCTTTAGATCCCTTCCAATCCAAATTATTCTATCATATTATGATCCTATGATATGCAAAACATGTAATGAGTGCTGTTTGAGGATACCTACTGTGAAGCTTTGTGCTCAATCATTGCAGATTTCCTCTAGGACTGGAAATCAAAGATGTTGGACTGAACATATTGCAGAAGTCAAACCTCTTTCCATATTCAGCAAAGAGGAATATTTTCCTTGGCTAACAGAACACCTAGACAAACAAAATAAACATCTTAATATCCCCATGTCAGTACCTACTCTAAGCTTGAAAGCATCAGAATCTGTCCACTACTGCCTAAGTGATTTGAATGCTTTATTAAAATGTAACACCGTTTGTAAGAACTCAGAATTAGCAAATATCAGAGCTAATGGAATTATTCTTTATGCTTTTAGTAGCTGCGAGAGTTTTGATTTGCATTTGCCAGGAGAAAGTGATCCCTAATCAGTTACTTTTAAGAGCTTTAGAGACAGAAAGCAATATTTTTTTGCATATATTTTGAACAATTAGGTACAGTTGCATACTGAAAAGTATGTGAGGTAGAAAATTTCTCCCATGACCCTTCTCAGGACATCATCTCTGGTCAGTCCTTGTCAAGGCAAAGAAATAATGCTGATAACTCTAACACTATTAATGTAGAAATTTCTGAAAGAACTGTATTCTCTTTCTGCTGCATGGCACAGATCATGTCAGACAGTTCTACACCCTTTCAAGCTTCAAGCAGTCCAAGTTCAATATCCAATTTCAAGCTTTTAGCACTAAATAACAAGAAGCATTACATCTTCTTTTTCCCACTTCTTCCCACCCCCCATTTCAGTAAGCAATGGAAGTAAACCAGTTTTTAAACACTCCTAAAAATATTTTGTCTTAAAATGAAGACAACTATGAAAAACATAACAAAGTTATTAATAAGAACAACTTGCTTTCCTTACTCTTTCAGTGCATATAGAGCTCATTTCACCTAAAAATACATTATTATATCTGAGCCAATCACCTCAACCTCCTCTCATGGGAAAGGGAGAGAATTAGTCACTTATAGGGAATGATAGCAATGACATATTTCAAATGTTTTCTTTAGAATGAACCACATCTTAGCAATGTTCATTGCCGTCCAATAGTTATGAAAAAGACTGCCAGATCCAATAAGGACCTTCACATTTAGTTAGATAAATCTCCCTATCCATAACTTCTGCTCATGCTTGCCCAAATAAAGCACTCCTTCATTCCCCATTGTCCCTAGAGTAGCCTGGAGTCTTAAATTTTGATCAACAATTGAAAGTCTACATTTTTCTGTACATACTTTTACGTATATGGTATATATGTGTTCACATGCATGCATGTGTGTAATGCTAATTGATGAGATAAAAAAATTTTACCTTATTCTATAAAAAAAAAGATGAAGAAATTAAAATTAGTTATTCCTCATAGTCCAGATTTGTTCAAGAGCTAGACGAAGGTTAGGGGTTTCATTTCAGGTGTGGGAGAGTAGACTTAAGTCCCTGTTCCTCATGACTAAGGGAACTTCATACACTGGACATGTATTGTAAGTGTTTTCATCCTGCTGGATACAAGAGAGCCAAAGAATAGGCATGCTGTTGAACTGATAGCTCACTACAGATTCCTTTTACAGCTACTCCAGCTTGTTTGCTCTGAGCCAAGTCTACTATAGAGAAAGTTGTTCACCAGTTAACTACAGATTAGTCTGTGCCATTTCACCTTCAGAGCATCAATCACTTTCCAGTTCCTTGTCATTATTAAAATAGACGTGTCTCCTAATGAATGCTTGTGTGTGAGTGTGTGCACGTGCGTGTGTGTGTTTGGCTTTTGTGTGTGTGTGTTTTTCTTGATAAATTAACATATATGCTGAAAAAAACAATATTTGGTCAAAATATCAATATGTTATAGCCAGGAATGCCAGCTTGGTAGTGATCCTATGTGGTACATGCTAGAATTTAAGCCACTGTGGAAGCAGATGTCACTTTTGAGGAGATAAATAAGTAAGTGCCCAAAGGAGGTAAGCTCTTCCCCTGGTTTATTTTTAGCATGCCTATTTGCTTCTTCAAGTTAGTGCTTTTAAGAAAAACAGACTTATTACTGGAAGCAGTAAAAGCCTAGAGAGCTGTAGAAGTCTGAATGATGGACAGAGATGATAAACCGCTAGAAAAAATTGAAGGGGAACAATCTTCCCAAGTCATAAATATAAAGAACATTTCAAAAATAAGAGAGCAGAATAAAGAAGCAGTAAATAAAATAAAAAGCCCAGTTTTGATTATGTTCAAAGAGAATGAACACAGTGCATCCAGAAAGTCTGCAAACAAGGCACATATGAATGCAGCAACTCATCCAATGTTTAAATGGAACGCTGTCCTTTTACTTTAGAAAATTAAGAATCACTAGTACGTTTGAAAATGAGTAGAAAGTAAACTACCATAAACATAGCACAGGATCTTTGATGAAAAAAGTTTGAAGAAATTAGTAAAACTGGAATATTAAAAATCAAACTATTGCAGCAACTACACATATTTTATTGACTGGTTTTTTTTATATGTTTGGTACTTTTAAACTATGACCTTTAATTGTGTGTTGTTTTTTTAAGTTGGACTAGCAGTAATGCATAATCAAAAGTATAATTCTGAAGTCAGGTATATTATCTCATATAGCTGCAATGTGAGTACTGTATTAACATCATTATATTAGTGTTAAGCATTTGATTACTGAGGTAATTAAGAAAACTTTTAAGACATTTCATACTCTCAGCCATTTCACAAGAGCTATAAAACTATCCCATCAATTCAGTCTTCAGGAAAAATTGGTCCTCTGTGGGAGAACATCTCTCATGACAGCAATGAAAGCACCTACTATAGCAAGATGTATTTGCTTACTTGTGCTTCACAGTGCAACTTTGTGCTTGAGATTTATGGGAAGAATAAAAATGAAATGCAACATGTTTGTGAGCAGTGTGCAGATCCACATGCATTACCTAAATTAGTAGATCTAAAATATTCAGGTTCATTTTGTACATCCCTCCTGTTATTTGCAGGATTTATCTTGAGAATATAAGCTCATCTAGCAACTTCATCTTAGAGAACTTCAAAATATTTGGAGAACTTTAAGGAATTGTATACATTGTATATAAGAAAGTATTTTTGTTTTCACAGCTGATTTGCTAAGAATAATTTTTCAAAGAGTAGGCTATTTGGCTCCAGAAAGCTCTAAAAGCTTTATATGATGTGGTCATTTGTTACTTGAAGGGAAAATAAAAAGAGGGTTTGGAAACAACTGAAGATCCTAAAGCTGCAAAAAGGCCTGGATCAGTCAGAGAGTAGGGCAATTTAAAGGTGCAGTAAAGGAAATTGACCTAAAAAAAACAGAGCTGACACTTGTCATGGTCTTGGTACACGACAGCCATTTTCTGTGACTGTGGAACTTGGTGGTGGAAGTATAACATTTTTTATAGAACTTTCAGTCAGAAGGCTGCTCAGACTATGAAATTTTTGGTCAAACACAGAGCAGGTACAGGATCTCAAGGTTGCAAATAACCTTGTGATCACTGTAAGCTGGGGAGAAAACACCACACCTGAATCATGTCCTTGGGCTGTCTGAGACAGATGAAAGATTTCAATCTCAGTCTCTTATACTACAGATGAATAACCTCATTAAAGGCTGTTTAATGAGCCCTTTGTATGTCATTCTAAATTAACCATGTAGTAAAGTATGATGCAGCAGGAATATTGACTCTGGATTTTCCAGATTCCAGGACTATTATTATTATTATTATTATTATTATTATTATTATTATTATTATTATTATTATTATTATTATTATTATTATTATTATTATTTTCCCCTGAAGCAGGCCTGCATTTCTGATTCTGAAAATTTTATGTTTTGCCTGCTTGTTGGGGTTTTTGGTTTTGGTTTTGATGCATGTTTTTGTTTTTGTTTTTGTTTTTGTTTTTGTTTTTGTTTTTGTTTTTTTCTGTGATGATTTTCCAAGCACATTTTTCTGTTTTATTTCATAAGGGAAGAGGAGAATGTATGAGAGTTTTGAAAGCAGACTTTATTTTCAACTGTATTTCCTTGTCCTCTTTTTCATAAAGTACTGGTACATCTCAGGTTCTGCACTCTAATTAATTTAAAATCAAAACAACTACATAATTAAATTTCTAGCTACATGGGTGTCCAAATTCATATCCCTCCCACCTTTATTTCAAAAGACCAGTTCATGAATGTACAGAACTATGCCTAAAGAACAGAAATATTGTTGTAGCTTGAGTGAGATACTAACAGATTTCTACCTGATAGATATTTCATTAAAGTAGAAGCACTCTCATTTTGCAAACATTTGGATCTTATGAAACCCTGTCTAAAAGTGCTCAACAATTGCAGAGCTACCTAAAGTTAGGGACTAATTGGGAATCATTAAACACTGACTTCTGCATTCTCTCTCTTCATCTGAGTTTTGCAGAAGGTTCACAATCGGCTTTTTTTTTCCTTTGTTTTCTGTTACAAATGTTACAAATAATGTTATTATTCAGAGTTTATTTAGAAGCAGGCCACTTACATGTAAGAGACCTTGTCACACTTCCCTTTATCCTTATTTTCCCCCTTTTAGTATCCTTTCTGCCCTACCAGTTTCTGCTGGTGTGTTTCTCCTTCTTCGAGTGTCCTTAGTGCACTACATTTTTCCTTCACACGGTATGTTCTCATCTTCCTTTCTTATATTTACTCTATCTTTCTTCATTTCACGTCACTGACATGAATTTCTGTCCCCACTTCCATTCCCTGGTGCCCTATCAGCATTTCTCCTGTTCCAGCCTTTCCAATTTAGTTTTCATTTCCTCCTTGAGATAAATCTAGTAGTGTCGCAGATTTCTCTCTAACACCATGTAAGTACTGCATTAAAACTCTATTACTGGTAATTGAGCTAATGTAAGAGTGCAGATTACCTATAATTTATGACAAAGTAACTCTGTGTCTTAGACATTGTAATGAATCACCAATTTAATTTAAATGTATTGGACGCCTACCAAACCTCCCCAAAGTGAGGTTGGGAATACTTGAAAGAATATTCTAAAACCTCTGACAATTGAATGCAAGCAGTCCAAATCCAGAGTTTTTCAGGACTGTGGAGTTATCCTGGGAGCCTATATCCAAGCTATCTTCTCTACCATGAGGACAGTCATATATGTCTCATCTCTTGCATCAACTTCCATATAGTCATTTCTTGCAGCAGACAAACAAAATTTCTTTCCAGACTCATGTATTTTGAATGGGATCAGACAGTAGTTATTTCACATACACTGATAGCTTAGTTTTTGTATTCCACCTTGTGCAATTTAATCATTGCTATGAGTCTAGTTGTTTCAGTTAGTTATGTCAGGAGTAGATTTGTCACAGTATTTTAAATTTAAGAGAGTTTCTCATTTTAGACATGTAAATGATGCTGTGCAGTCATGACTGTCTAGATTGTGCTGAGTTTTGCAGCTTCACAAAATGGACGAAATTCAGACTTTTAACAATTTGAAATTGGGAGAGAATGAAATTTGGAACTGATCCACAAAAGAACCTTCCCTGCCATTCTGTTGTGAGTGTTTTGCTTTTCAAGAAGGGCACTGATGGAGTGGTCACCCACAAATCAGTATTTAACTGCACTGATTGTTTTGCTGAAGCTAGCTAGTTGCTTTTTATGCCAAGCAAGACGGTGGATATTTTATGTCGGTGCTGGCTCAATAATTTTGTTCATCTACATTTGAAAATACTCAGATGTGTTCTAAGATGTGCGACTCATAAATCTGAGCATATGGACTGTGTAACCACATGGAAGTAAAATCAGTCCACCAGTGCAGTTTTCCCCTTTCATGCCCTTTTTCTTCTGGATACAATTGTCAGATCTTGTTAAGTGAAACCAGGCTATAAATTGTTATTAGAATTAACAGAGTTCTGTTGGTAAGGGAATAAAAGTATATATACACATATATTTATTTTGTGTTGATGTGCACTTAGGCATTTCTCCTGCCCTTCTTCCTATTTTTAGTGTTTATATTTGTACATCACCACGAAGTGTGTTTGTGTGGTGGTTGATGGGAGAAGTGTCTGAAAAAATATTTTCCTGAAGGAGATGGCAACTTGAAAATCTATTTTCCTAAAATTTTTATGTTTTTATTACAGTCAATAAGTATGCATTACATGCTATTAGCCTTAGCAAGGTATTTTAATCTAACAGTTCTGCACCATGTTCACATTAATATGCAAATAGAAGGAGAATACAAAATTAAATGGAAATGAAAGTTGAAAGTTAATTGACATTTTTGTCACAAAAGCTCAGAGAAACAGTACTTATGGTTTAATGGCAAAAAGCTAATGTGTCATCCTAGGGAGGGCTACATCAATTTAGAACTAAGACGGTTTTACAGAGGAAAAGTGCAAAGTGCTGTTTGTGTATGCAGGTTGCCAGCTCCCCCTATGCAGGTGGTCCCATCACCATAAACCTGGACTAAATTGCTGCCATTCATTAAACACAGTGGCTGTCTGGATAACTGCCTAGCACAGACTTACACAGGCCATCTATTTCTGTCAGAAATATGATATGTCACTGACAAAAGCTTAATTACTCCATTAATTAATGGGACAATTTTCAAAATGCCTTGCAATGCAGCTTGACACTCATTAGTGCCATTTATGAATAATTTCTCTCAGGGTATAATACGCTATAAAGTGTAATTTGAAAGAGAATAATACATGTTTAAACCCTATGTATCTCTGAAACCAAAATCCATTCTTTGCTGAATTAGCCAGCTTTATGAAAAAACATAGACTTATCAGCTGAATGTTTGGAAAGATATTTCTCTATATCAAAAGACTTCTGTCACAGAACAGCAAGTCTGTGGATTGGACAGCATTATTGTGGATTAGCATTCAGGCAGTCTTTCCCTACAAGAAATCTTGGTACCCCTCTAGATGTACTCTTACTCCCCACAGTTCTGCATGAAGGCCAGGGACACTTGCAATGCTAGTGAGTGGCCCTGCACACGAAAATCTACAGATGTCTGAAGTTTGAATAGTATGGGCTACTTACTGAGAGGTAGGCACTTCAGTTCTCTGTGCTCTTTGCAGATTATTGAAAGTAAAAGTTACTCCATTCTGCTTCTGCTGCTCACTAAACAATTATTTTCTTACAGAAAACTTTATACAACTTTAATAGACAGTCTGAACAAAAATATGGAAATAATAGAACATAGTGAAGACTGCAACAAAATATATAGTAAATACACAAAATATATATAAAATATAGTAAGAAAGACCTTCTTTCAAGATCATAGCACTTAAGGTGTTTGAGTCAATTAAGTTAGTAAGGCAGTTCTTGAAGAAAACTTTCTTTGTAAATGGTGATACAGTAAGGCAAACTGCCCTTACAAGGGTGTTAGTGCAAACTCCAAAGTCTAAAATCAGGATTTGAGGAAGCAATCTTTTTGGTGTCTAATCTGGGATTGTATCAACAATGATTTATGCTTAGTATCCATAAATCTCACTATCCAAACAACATTCCTGAAAGGAGCTCAGAATTTGCTCAATGTTCATCCTTAGAAAATTTAGTTTCTTAGGCATTTCACAATGTATAGCAAGAGGTAGTGTGGGCTGGGAAAGTGAAAACCATTACCACTTCCTCTGCCTGACCTGTTCACCTGCATAAATTTCTTGTTAGCCAACTGAAGAGGCTGAGCTGACAGTGTTTGTCTGCCTTGGTTCAGGATCTGACTCTAGAACAGCAGGGATGAGGGACACAGTATCCTTTTCAGCTACCCCAGTCTTAGCCTGCTTGTCAATCAAAGCCCTAAGAATACACTGAAAAAACAGATTTTCTGAGGGTGGGCACTTAGCAGTTTCTAAAAATCCAACTATTTGAAAGACACTCATCAGTTAGAGCCCTTTAATTTGGTGCACATCTCTTAATCAGCCAAATCTTTATAGACTTCGACAGCTTGGACTGCTTTGGCATTTAAAGGTGCCTTTTACCCAGAAAATCCCATTAATCATAGTGCGAATATGATTAAAGTCTCAACTTGGCTCATCTTGGAAATGTGTGCTCAGCCATGAGTCAATTGACACGTACCCTCTCCCCTACATACCCATAAAAACAAACAAAACCAAATAAACAAACAAACAAAAACCCCAAACAAACAAACAAAATGAACAAAAACCCCCCAAAAAACCAAAACAAACCAAAACCACAACATAACCCCCCCACCCAAAAAAACTCAAAACCCTTTGATTTTTCTTTGACTTCCCAGCAAGAATCCCATGCTATCATTTTCTCTAGAACTGATTTAGGCAAGATCATATTATTCAGTCCTCAATGACTCAGTATAGTCAGGTATATTTTTGGAAGAGAGGCTTGTTAAGTGGAACTCTAATGGGTCTTTTGCATACTCCTATTAAAAGCATAGAGAGCATTATTTTAATCTTAAAAGAAAAGCAAAAAGCAAAAAGCAAAAACAAAAACAAAATTAAAATGAAAAAATTGCTGAGTTGCTCACTGATGTTAATGAGTGACTTCTGTCTTAGTTCTCTTAAAATTCAGTACTCTTTCTTTGCTTCCCTTCAAAACCAATAAAGCACAGAAGTGAGAGCTACAGGTCTGTTTGTCTGTAGCTATTGCAGGTGAGAGGAAAGAGCTCCAAAACCAATGCCTCAGACATTTTTGTTAGTTTTATGCACTCAATTTAATCCTACTCTTAAAATATTTTTGCAGTAATTGTTACTTTACCTCTTTGATGCCAATAACAAATACTACCTCAAAAGAGAGAAGTAACTGGATAATCTTCTCTTTCTCCAATATAGGTATCATCTCCTGTCCCTATAATCAGTGACTGGTGAACCATTTTTATTTAAAATGACCTCACCTTTGATTGTGAATTTTTGAATCCAATGTACACACCTCAGCATATGGTGGATACTTCAGAAAAGTATAAATAGATCTGAAGGCTTCCCATTCACCTAAAAGTCAGTGTAAACTAGGTTGTTATTTCTCTGTGGTGGTGTTTTGCACTTTGTTGCATTGGAAGAAATCAGAAATCTTTGGTGGTCATGTTGAAACATCTGGTGTGGCTGTCCATCTCCAATGAATACCTTTCTAATGGAAGACAGAAAGCTTCTTTTCCAAAAAGAAAACAATAATCCCCATTTTCTGACTCTGAGCTTAGTCATCAAAACACCCAGTCATCATGATGAGATACATAAGAGACTTATCTTGATTCAGCCTGAGCTGATATCAGCCTTTATGTCCTACTTTGCAAGACAACGTTACAGCACTAGGCTATAATAACAGTGTAAGAAGAAAAGAAACAGCTTTAGACGTGAAATTCTGCGATGCTGAAACCACAAAATTCCAGAGGTTGGAAGGAAAGACTGTAAAAATAAAGTTAAGATCTATCTTAGGATAATGCAAATTATTGATCCTTGGAATAGGAACGCACGTAAATAAAAACAATAGAAACTACAAAAATTACAACTAGTCCAAGCTAATAAATTAAGTGACCAACCACCAAAACCCAAAATCTTAGGTGTCTGCATGCCATGACCCCCCACAATTTAGTACTCTCTCAGTGATTTGATGATTCATGCATTCCTGGGCTTCATGCTGCATTTGAATGAGTGAAGAGCGTTCTCAGCCAGAATATGTCATAGGGAGATGTCATGATTGAGACTACATGCAGCTAGAGTTTGCCTTCTATTAATTTGCATTGCAAGAAATTCACTCATCTCTCACTACTCAAATAATTTTTACATTCTTTTATTTTTATTCCTGCTTTAACCAGTGTTTCAGTGTTCTCTCCTCAAATAAGGAAGCTGTGGGAGTTAACTGACATCTGAACAGACCTTAAATCCTGATCTGATTTCCTGTGCTTAAGGTTGCTGTCATCATCTACTCCAGAGAGTTAAGGGAGATTAAGCAGCTGCCCACATTATCCTGAATTGCCTTCATATTTCCCAGAACATATGTTTGTGTATGTGGGTAAATAACTGTAGATACTCAGAGACACCTGTGTGCCTACAGAGTTAGGTAATTCTGAAAAACAAGATTATCATCTGGGAGCTAAGAATTATTTAATTTCTTAAGCCTTTGTTTTGTTAAGGTTTAGGTTAACTTTATCCATGAAGAATGTTTTTATCCATAAAACATAGACCAAACCACTAGCACTTATATGATGATATTATGGGGACAAAGGGAAACCCTGCTGATGTGCTACTTTCATTTAAAAAAAAAAAATCTTTTAGTCTTAAGCAAAAATACTGAAATAAACTTTTCAGGAGCTTTTGTCTGTACTACAGAATAAAGTAATGATTTCTGGGAATTAGTTAGAAGAAACGGATAATTTCTAAACAGAAATAAAGAATAATATTTTTGAGCCTTTGCATTGAATTATAATATCCATTCTCAGCTGAAGATTTTTAAATTCAGCCTTGCTGATGCATTTCTCACATTCAATATCATTACTGTTATTCTCACAGTTACTATCCACATTTTACTATTTGATTTGTTTTGTTGGATTCTGGTTATCTATGGCCTGCTCTTCTAAACCAACTTTGCATTAGTTTACATTTTCTGTCATAGCATTCATTCAGATTTTGCTTCCGTAATTGCCAGTGCAGACTGCATAGCATTTGACTTCATATTCATCAACTGCTGCTGTTTTATAAACATTAAGCTGGTTGTTTCACTAAGTGAAAATTGTAAATGCGTGTCCTTTCCATTCACACAGCACCAAATCACATTCAGGTACCAAAACATAAGTTCACCAGAGATATAATTGCATTTATTTTGTTCTGCTAGTTACTTTCCTTAACATGTAAGGCTTAAAAGACCTTCAGCTTTTGAAATCTTCTTCAGAATTGTTCTAAAGTGGCTCTTCAATCCTGCATATATTAGACATGCCCAGTCTTCCAGCTAACAGCTATAGTGCATGTTTTCTTTTTAAGATAGGCTGCATGAATTTTCAACAGGTAATAAAGTTCTGGTAATACTTTTTGAGGAATGTTTGCTTCTGTGTAGGCTGTTCCCTGATTTGGTATTCAACATGGCTTTATGATATTCTGAAAGTATCTTTAGTGCTTAGAAACTAATGTCTGATGGCAGACGACTGTGTCACTGAAATACTTATCAAGACTCTGGAAATGGGCCTGTGCAGAACCCCACAAACTTGATTTCGCATTTATTTCTTATGGAATAATAAAACCTTAATTGGCTTGTATATCCTGAGCTAGTTTTGATCTGTGGCCAATCTGAGCCAAGGATATCACCTCACAAAATATGTAGTGGAACCACAGCTTCTCATTATAGGCATCTTAATTCTCCTGTTCTTGTTTGTTACCACCTTCTGCAATGAATATTTTTAAGGTACTTTTCCAGGGTAGTTTTGACAAAACCACCTTTCTTTTTATGCCAGTTTTTTAAACATGTTTCATGTTTTGTCATCTAACCACAAAGCAGGTTAATTTTTCACAATTTAAGGCTATGCTATACATAGAATATGCTTTTAAGACCTAATTGCTGCTTAAAGAGTTTCTGGTATTCTTCCCTTCACATGCTCATGTACCAGTTGTGTCAACCTTATTCACTAGAAGCATCACAGAATCATAGACTCAGACTGGAAAAAAATAGTAAAACCAGTACAAAAAGTGAGTACCACCATTAATGTAACACTGCCAAGTCTGCCACTAGGCCATGTCCCTAGGTGCCACATTTGCACATCTTTTTGAAACCTCCCAGGATGGCAACCACCATCTCCCAGCAGAAGATTCCAATGCTTGGTAACCCCTTCAATGAGGAAATGTTTTACTAATACACAATCTAAAACTCTCCTGGTACAACTTGCGGCAGTTTGTTCTTGTTCTACTACAAATGAGTTCAGGAAAGAGATTACCCCCCACTCTTGCTACAGCCTCCTTTCAGCTAGTTGTAGAGAAAAACATGGTCTCCTCTAAGCCCCTTTTCTCAGGACTAAGCAAGCCCAGTTCCTCCAGCCACTCCTCACAGGACTTGTTTTCTAAGTGCTTCACTCACTACAGTAAAAATCTTTCAGGCTTTATGTTCTGACTGAGCCTGACCACTTGAGTCACTGTTAAATAGTTGCAGCATTAATAAAAATAATCTGGTAAAGTACTACTGGAATTTAAACTGTTATTTCACTGGAGCTTGTTCAGAGATCTCTAATCTACTCCTGCAGAAGGTATGTTCTGTTTCACTAGAGTTTTCAGTGGTACAGCTGTTACTGCCAAGGAAGTAGAGCAAATCAAACTGAAAAGAAGCGTTTGAAGAAGGAAAGAGGGAATACAGAATTGGAACATTTGAACAGGTGGAAAAAGACAGACAGAAAACTGTAAGAAAGACAAAGCAGGCAGGAGCTTATTAGGACCATGCAGTCGCAACAAAGGTGAAGGATAGAACATGGATGTAGTCAGGAGATTGAGAGCTGGTCAAACAGGGAAATGTTTGGGGTTACAGTGTAAAGGTCATGATCTCATTCACTTCCACTAAAAAATTAATTGAATCTGAGTATATTGTTCTCATCTTTAATGACTGTTGATATACAAGACATGGAAAGATGAAGTAGAAATTTTGAAGAAATGGTTTTTTAAATGCTTTGAAACTCTTTTCCTCATTTTGTATCTTGGGAAACCTATCAATATAAATAATTATAGCAGATGACAGGCAGTTTCAAATAACTTTTGTTGCAGTAATGCATTCTTGCTATTTCGTTAAATCTGATTTTATTTTTCTTGCAGTATGTATGTAAAAAGAAAAAAAGGCACTATGCTTGTTATTTGCATGTACAGGAGTTGGTTTAAGTGACAAGATTACAGCCATAACAAATGAAGGGAGGCTAGAATTCTATATGTACCATGAACAGCACTAATCCATTCTTCCTCCTCCAAAGCTCTTTTCTTTGTCTCACTTTGTATGTTGAAGTTTCTCATGACTGGAATTAAATTTTAATTGATGCTTCATTAAATAATTTTATATCTCTGAGTGTTTAAGCATTCAACTTGAATTTTTTTCACTATATTTTTTTATTCATAATGGAGTAAGAAAAGGGATACTTCTGCATTGTCAATAGTACTCATGTGTTCTCTCTATAGCCTATTGTTAGTGTACTTTCCATAACAAGCCTTAGGAGTCTCAATTCCTTATGCAGTTACTGCATAGGATATATGCAGTGGGATCCAACATATCATTGAACAGTGGAGATGGAATCTCAGATTTGCCAACTTCAAGCTGGCTGCCATGCAATGAAGTTATAGAGTCATTACAGTGCATCCATTGTCTTTCAGTCTTTCTTGGGGCCAGAAAATACTGCCTTTTCAGTTAGTACTGGACTGGTGAGTGCCCAGAATCTCATCTCTGAATATCCAGCTGCCTAGTGATTGTAGTTGGAGATTTGTCCTCATATCTACCCAGGCAGGAAAAGAAATTCAAAATTAGTGGTCCTGTATGATAAGCAAAGTGTTCTGTTACTGAATTATCAGAGAAAATGAGTGGTTTCACTTGCTTTTTCCTTTCTTCCAAACTAATTTAGAAATATATTAGGTCTCTGGTCATGTTCTTGGCTCTAATGTCTGCAGAGACACACAGATATGAATCTTATATGGATATAAATGTTCTCTGTAGCTGGGAGTTAGGTGACTATATCCTTAGTTTCCATTTTCCACTAGAGTTATTCTTACTATTTAAATTGAAGTTGGGTATTTTTTTGTGTGTGTTGTCCTTTTGTACTCCATTCTTTAACACCAAGTTCTACCCAAATAACACACAAAACACTGTCTGGACTGCACAGTATAAATTTCACTAAGTAGCTGTGGCATAAATTTCCCTTGTGAATGTATAGCCTAACAGCCTGTCTCCAGGCAGCAATCAGGACCCCACTGAGCTTGGCAAGATGCAGTGGCTGATCCAGAGCACTCACAACATAAGCTCATGACAAGAAAGAGCAGATGGAGACAAAGGTAAATAGCGGTGTGGTGGCAAACAGAGTAACAATGAAGCTGGGCCCATCTGTTGTTCCAGTAGGCACAGAAACTGTACTTGTCCTCTGCTGTATCCCTTTGCACCACTTCATCTCTTTGGGTACAGCAGGCAGCTTGCTAGATAAATGGACAGGGCTAGGCTTTGACTGAGGGGGGTGTATTTATATGTCAACCCTTCCTTCCACACAGACTTTGTTCTCTTCATCCTCTCTTCCTCTCAGCTCTGAATATCATCCCAGTTCTCTTGGCAAGGTGGATGGGCATGGTGCCCTCAGTGTCTTTGTGGAGCAGCAGTTAGGGGCTGAGGGGGGAAATTTATGCATAAAACTCTCAAGGCTTTTCTTTGAAGCAAAAGCGTTCCTAAAAAATAAAATGGTCCAGGAACTGTTCTCTGGTTATGAGAACAAATGATTTGACATAGCTGGTGTCCAAATGGCTACCTTCTTTGATGCTCCAAAGTAAGCTGTCCATATTAAAACTGCTTGCTGGGAGTGTTTTTTGAGGCCAACTGCCCTTCAGCTGTTTCAAAACATTTGGGAATGTTCTAGATGGTACAGGCTAAAGCCAAGTCATAGACAGAACAATTAAGCTGCATCAGTTGTTTCAGGTCAGTGCACGAACCCTGCCCTTATTTAGTTTGTAAATATAGGAGTAGTCTGAGCAAATAGACCTACTTGTCACTTCCTGAAAGATGCAAAATGAAAGGATAGAATGCAGGTGTGTGAGGAAAACAATAGTTGGAGACATTTTGAAGGCTTGTGACAAACCATCCCTTCCATCTGTTTGGTTTGGGTTTGGTATTTGTAATGGAGTGTCAGTTTTACTCAGGAAGAGGTGACCTTCACATTCAGAAATTCTGAATGCTGGATCAATGTAAATAAAACAGCAACTTTCTTAGGCACTAAATGGAAAGCTGTGAAAATCATTGAGGTTAGAGGCAGTTGTTTTTATTACCCTGCAGTACTGCAAAGGGACAACGATTATTTTAGTATTCTACTGCATCTCACATCGCTATCATCCTGTGTCATTTAGTCACAGTGTCATAAACTAGAGGCTTGATTTTCTGAAGTGCTCTGTGCCAATCACCTTCAGTCCCCCAGTCCACACGACTGCTTGCCATAATGCTCCCAAGGATACTCTTTCTTATTTCCTGTACCTGTAAAAGAGTGGGAAAAAAGAAAAAACAAATTGAACAACCAGACAGTTAGTACTGTGTCTGTAGAAAGGAAAAAGACTTATGTAAAATGTATGTATGGACTTGTTGATTGGGTACAACTTTCCAGCACTGTAAAGATGGGCAGCATTTCTAAGACAATGAAACTGATCCTGATTTCACTGTCTTGACTAGAATTCAAATTCTTATTTTCTGGATTTGTAAAATTAATTTAAAATATATCAATATATGTTAATATAACCTATAACAATACAACATGGCTGCTAGTTACAAACACAAGTGAAAATTATTTCTAAAACTAGCACATTTGTAGCAAAATAATTATTTAAGTATTATATAGATTTACATTGCTTCTTATTTTGAAATGTTAGCTTTAGCAGTCAAAGTAGAAGATTAATTTATATATATTTAAATTTTTGTGCTTATGTAAATCAAATAGGCTCACTTATCATGGTCATTGAAATAACTGAAAAAATAAAGATTGTAATAGATATTTGATATGCTTTAAGAATTAAAATATATTAATAGAAGAGTCATAATAGGAGCAAACCTTAGAGCATTATTAGGAAAAAACATCAATATACCATGTGATTTTTCTGGGACTATACCTTTGTATCAGAAAGCTATGTGAATAGAATGTATCAGAATTCACTCAGGTAAAGTCTTCTTTAAATGATAAGGCAACATCTTTATCTTCATGTTATTAAGCAGAATATAAGTTCATAGATAAATACCAAATTCACATGACTGTTCATTATTTTAAATTGCAAAATTCTTGTTGTGTGTACAAATTCAGAATGTGACACAAATGGAATTTTATTATTGCGGTTCTGTATATGCCAAACTGTATATACAAGTAATCTTCAGTTTGAGGAGGTTTTATTTATTTTTATTTATAAACCAGAGTTCTAGTTTGTAAGTATAAAAGCTAAATTTAAGTTATTGATGGACATATAATATTTTTCATCCAAATGAGTCAATTCAAAGCAACAATTCTTTCAAGTCTAAGTGAAATTTTATAAAACTGCCTAATGCCATAAGTCATAAGCAGGGGAAAGTCCAGCTGCTTTGAAATTTTTGAAGGATTGTGTAACAAGCAGGTAAAACAATATTAAATGATCCATTTCTGGATCATATATTTCGTGATAAAAATGCTTACAATGTTTTAAGCACAATTTTGTGATGTAAAGAATTTTAATTTGAGTCACCCATGGACCGTTTTCCTTGTAAAAAAAATTGCAATGCTATTGGTCTAAACAGAACATAATTTAAATCAACACTTCTGGCAAAATAAACCTTAAGGAAGTACACATGTTCCTCTTCACAAGTGCACTTACCTTGACAGAAGCTATTAGGATTTGGCAACGAGGTCTAGCTTGACACTCATTCCAGTACTCTAAGACAGGTTCTTGTTAATCTAATACATAATATTATTATTAAAAATAATGACAATGTTTCTTAATGATGATAAGGTGGAAAAGACCATCTCCTCATGTAGAAAACATGAAATTCTGTCTCTACTAGCTACTGGATATTTTAGGGATGATAACGATGCAGTAAGCTGTTCATTTTCTAAAGGAGCTGACATTTGCTGATGTACATAAATAGGCCAGCTGTTCCTGTTTTGGGGGTAAAAATATCACATACAGTTAAATCTCTTCAAATTGCTATAAAAATCCCCAAAGAAAGGTTGACAGTCCTTCAATGGGGATCCTAACTATAAATTCCTAAGTAATTAGAAAGAAAATAATTTTCAGTGTAAAGTAATTCATTCAACTATGTAGGAATGGTTTTTTATGATCCCAAATGGCAATAATTTAGAATGTGAGAAATAAAGACATAAAGACAATCATTGTGCTATTTAATAGGGAATGTGATGGGTAATGAAGCAAGATTACAATTAAATTCTAGCATGCTGTGTCCTACAGGAAAAATCAGCTCTAATGTTTCTAACCTTTATCAACTGGCAATGTTGCAGTTATGATCTCATAAGTAGTTATCAATTCTGTCTGTATTGCACTGACTAGGATTAATACCATAAAACACTAACAGAGTAAATAACCTAAACAAACTCAAATATACAACATTGCACGGTGACCTTAGAAATGCAGAACAAATCTATGGATTGCAACTTCACATACTCAGGAGTTCTTACAGGCATAGTTTGCCAAACTGCAGTGTCTAAAATTAGGAAATCAAGGCCATATTCTCATCTCACTGTGCAGCCTGACTTTTTCACAAGTACTGAGCACTTTTGACCCTATTAATGATTATAAGTCCTAAAATCCCAGAAAACCTCTGAAAATCTGGCAACTGTCTTTTATATAGCTAACTTCAATTATCAAAATTAGAAGTTTAAACTGAGAGATTTTTCTGGAGTGCATTGCATGTTGAAGAGGTATGATCAAAAGACAGGACACTTCTTGGTGGTACATGTTTAGTAAAGGAGTAGGCAACTAATGCCAACAAACTAATGCCATAATTTTTTTAACAATAAACTTTTAGGAAGACACCATAGGTGGACATCCAACAAGAGGAAGCTAAAGACTGTGAAAGATTGCTTTGCCATCTGTGGACCTGACACATCAACTGAGAGTAGCTAGTGCCATATTTTTCTGAGTCTTGTAGTGATCTCAAGTGGGCTGGTGATGCTGAAACTCTGGCTTGTGTGGATATTTTTTTTGAGGAAAGGAATTGTTATCCACCCACATATGCCACCCTGTTAAGCAAATAATTTTAGATCACTTGTTATTGAAGAGGGTGGTTCTGTTCCAGTGACCACCACACCCAATCTCCCCTTAACAGTTGGAAGACATCTCTTCTTTTTTACTTGCCAGAATCTCACAGAAGTTAGCTGTTTGAAAGGAAAGCTGTGTACAGTCATCCTTATAAATTGGTAGAGATGCCTAAATATTCCTAAAGGTGCATCATCCCAAATTCTTGGACTGACTGAAATACTGATGGGAGTGTGAAAATAGAGCAGATATTTAACTTCCCTATTAATTCCCAACACTTTTTTGAATGGCACTTTACTTACATCAATGTAAACATGCCTTTGTGTCATTGGAGAGAAAAACATACTGTCTGGAGAGTGGGAACTAAAAAAAGAAATTTTCTGTAATATTAATAACTCTTATATAGTTAAATTCAATAATTTTATTAAATACTACATGGAACTTTATGTAAATATTTGTAATCAATTTTGAGTTACATCATACCATTATGCTTTTTCAAAATTATTGATGGCGTACAGTTTCTCTTCCATGAGCTTTAACCAAGTGTCAACACTTGGTTTCTGTTTTGATCTTAAGCTTGTGGCTAACCACTGCTTTAAATATTTTAACCTCTCTATCATAAGGTCAATGCCACTCTGGAAGGAAAAAAATTGAGGAGGTTATCCAGTCCAGGCTGTTACTAGTAATGAATTGCCCTTTACCACACACTTTTGCTATTATCTTCAGATTTTATTCCTGGATATGATAGGTAAGGAGATTCCAATCACTTTTAGTCCAATTTAATTCCAAAGGATAATACACCTGATCGCCTTCTTTTATCCTCTCTCTAATCAGGTCTAACAATTTCCATTTTATGTCCTTTCTTCTTTTAGCTGGACCCAACCATACAATGAAGCTCTCAGTAATTTTTCCAGTGTTTGTAGTCTCGTCATCCAATACTTGTAGTGATATAAATGTTTATTTTTCCAATGTTAAGTCATAATTCATGTGAGAATTATGCATGTTTCATTTTTGAAAGCTTTGGAATATAGTCCACTTGAGTTTTAGTTCTGCAAGAGTATACATGTCCAGCTACTAGAGCACAGGACCTCCACAATTTTCACTAGGTACTTCTAGCATTGAACATTTTACATTACTGTCTGAAATATTTACAGATCAGAAGTTTGGTTGTTTGGTTGGTTTTTTTTCCCCTTAAACTAGCCAAAATCTTACACTGCTGAAACAAATCACTTTTGGATAGTATGAATTGTATTTATGTGCCATCTACATGTTTCCTCTTCAGCAGTTTCCTGGAATGTTAAGTGTGGCTGAATGTTTCTTTTGTCAGATTTCCAAATTGGTCAGTGTTTTGAGGGGCATCTGCTTGCAAATTTGAAATGATGAGCTTCAGAAATATGAAAAGGCTTTTTATAAATTCACAATTGTACTTTCCAAAACCATGGATTTGTAAGAATTTGTAAGCACTAGAGAAAAAAGAACATGTTAAGAACAGAACAAAAATATAGGAATTTTTTAGAAAAATCTAAAGGCCTACAGAGGCCTTTCAGGTCAAGTCCTTTTCTTCAGATTTGCTCTTGGTACAAGATTTGCTTTTGTTTTTTTCAGGCCTCAAGCAATCCACCCAGTGACCTCTGACTCTCAAAGGAAAGGATTGTCTGCCTTTACATCTGAAGACTCTTTGTTCCTTCTTGCCCTCTCCCTGCCCACAAACTTCTTCCATGGAGATGTTCTTTCTCATTCTAGAGATTCTAATGTATTAGCCATGAAAACACCAAGAGACAGAAATGTTTAAAATAAACCTCAACCAATAAACCAAGTGATCAAATTACAAACTAGGCATAAATACAGATATAACCTGTAAGCATCACAACTTGTCTTCCCGCTGTTTTTCTGAGTTCAGGAAATATTAGAGGTAAGAAGAAAAAAACCAAAAGAAATGTTTGGCTTACCCTGAAAAATGCAAAATACCACAAATTTAAAGGAAATACAAAATACCCAGCAGCATAGTGGTTGCAGTGTCAATATTTGAAGATGCCTGCATGGCAACACGTTACCCTGAAGAAAGGGTACACAGATGGCTCTAAAGAAGCTGGACTTGGAACTATAATAAATATGACTCTCTTAGCACAGCAGCCTGGCTGAGCAGTGGGATATGTTTTAGTTAAGCAGATCTGTGGGGTGCCAGTGGATTCATACAAGGCCTAGCATGGCCAAGCTACTTTTTGAGGTCATTCCTACAGCCACATGAAACCACTGAGGAAACCTGTTCAACAGACAGTAGCTGAATATGCTAACAAGGCATCTTATTGTTCCACACAGGCATATTGCAAATGCACATACCTCAGCTCTTCAGGAATTGATAATTTG
Source organism: Luscinia megarhynchos (assembly GCA_034336665.1). NCBI lineage: Eukaryota > Metazoa > Chordata > Aves > Passeriformes > Muscicapidae > Luscinia > Luscinia megarhynchos. Next base: position 51,822,446 of record JAPFBE010000003.1, on the reverse strand, counting down.
CAGAGATTTTGGAAACCTTAAAACCACAGTGTCTTTTAACTGAACTTCTGTTAGATATAAACAGAAAACTAAGGTTTACTTAATGATGACAGTAGCCTAAACCTCAAATAATCCAACCATTTAAATGCTTTTGTTTTATTCTTTGTTATATCTACATTTTATGTTATAAACTATGATTCAGTGTTATGCTCATTATCTGAGAAAGTACTTGGACCATTTCATGCAATTTTGTGTTTTATGTGCATTTGAAATTGTTATAAACTGCTAAAAGTTGAAGAAACGGACTGTTTTATTACAGCACAATACTATATGGTCTAACAATAATTGGAAAACACTTTTGTTAACTGCCTTTCTCCAACATCATATATAAACAACACTGACAAATAGCACTTATCTTATTAGAAGTTCACTACTAATCCATCAGCTTTGACTAAGTCTCGGATGACCTGAAACTCTGAAGATTTCAGCCTTAGCTTACATGCTTCAACAATTTTATTATGTTAGCTTTCTTTCTACATACATAATGCACAGATAAACTGATCCACTGGGTCACTGCCTTGTCTTCAGTATTCAATAGATTAAGTGAAGTCCCAACCTGAGTAAAATGGAAAAAGAAGCAGGGATGGTAAATACATTTACAACGTGAAGAAAATAGTATTAATACATCACAATGGAGAATAAAATGCAGTTTTGATATTTGATAATTTCTTCAAAGTTAAATTGTAGCCCTGAATCTTATATGAAAAGCATGCGTTTTTACCAATACAAAAGTAAATTAAATGTACTTTCTAAGTAAATGGATGCAAGGAGAAAAGAGATAGATATATGATTTTTCAGGGATCCAACTTAAAGTCAATGCCATCAACAGAACAAAATCAGTATTCACTGCATAGTTACTTTTAGGGAAATGTTATTTTAAACTTCACCATGTGTGACTAATTGACAAATCCCTATAAAAGAAAAGAACTTAGTGAAGATGAGCACAGACAATGTGTTCACAAGGCTCAGAAACAAACATGAGGACAAACCACAGCTGGTATAAAGAAAGCTGAACTTGTTGGAAAAAAGAACCAGAGGGTGATTTTTTTTTTTTTTTTAATATAGAGACCTAAGTAATTTGAGTAGTCTTTTAAATGATCTTTCCTTAGTTAATCAAGAAGTTTAAATATCTTCCTAAACTGTCAGATCAGTATGGAGGAAACATATCATGGCCTCAACCCAACTTGTAATAAGAAGTCTGAGAAACTGACACAATAATCTTTGAAGACAGCAGTGGGTTTGAGGTCTTTTTGTATATTCCTTACAAGGGGCTGGGGGCATCCATTGTGATGATGATGGGCATGGAGATATTTCACTCTAAACACATGCTTATCTCTTTCTATTGCCTACTGGGGAAATTGAAATAAATGTCTTCAAATAAAAGCCCAGTATTACACAAACAAAAGCACCTACTGCTGAGATGCTCTCCAGATTAAAAAAATGTGCAAATGTTCCGTCAAATTCACAGTATCTGGAAGATTTAAGAATGTATTTTTGTATATGGATATTAGAAAGATCTTTTGAGTTATCTGATTTGAAAAGTTACAGAATTGCAAGAAAAAGTAGCAATGCACAATCAGAATTTTTATTATATTTAGTAGCTTTAGTTTTGCAATGTCACGCTGAATCAATTAGATTTGCCAGCTTGGATTCACACTCATTTTGCGCTGTTTATAGTGAAAAAAGATAATTTTGTAACTCTAAAGGAACTCTTTAAATGTTTGCAACATTATAGGCAAAAACAGAAGCTGAAAATCTTGAATAATGTAAGAAAATTTATTAGTTTTGTCATTAGAATTTTGAACTAAAATGTCAAGTTATTGCCATCAAAACAATAGGCAAGATATTTGAAAGTTCAAAAAAACTCCGGTTTTCAATTCTTTCTTGTTAAAATACCCCAAATAAAAAATTAAATATGCAGTTACCTCTATGAATATTTATAATTATAAACTATATAAAGGGAAATGTTACATTACAGTTTACATATGTCTGCTTCCATATATATTCTGAGACAAAATGAGAGATGCAAATGCAGAAAGTTGTTGTACCTACAGTAGTGGGACTGTGAAATGAAAAGTAGCAAGACTGTGAAATCAATTTCTCCTATTTTTGTGCATAGGTATTCATACAAAAATTTCTTTACACATCCTCTATGGTATAATTCTATGGTTTGTATGTGTGGAGGAGTCTGTGAGAACATTTTGTGTACAAAATGTCAAACAATGAACAAGTACATGTGTAAAGTAATACACTAGCTAGTCCATCTAAAAATTGAGAGTAAACCATGGTTGTTAACCTCTTTCCTTCTCTGGGACAGAAGTTAATTGTGTCTCATATGTTTTTACAATGATAAGTTTCCTGTAAAAATTATTTCTTATTTTTCTCAGTATGTATATTATGAAGTATCCTGCAGTTCCACAGGAGTAAAGAAAACGACAAGATCATGAGATAATAGTCTGTTTCAATAGATTGATTTGTTTAATGTTTTAAACTGTCTCATACAGTGTATTTTAAATAAAAGAGCTACTCTCTCAAGAGTACCAGTGCCTCAGAGATTATTGTCCTTTCTATTGGAGCAATCAGCCTGGTGATTCAGGTTAAGGCAAAGTATATTTTAGAGAAAAGCAACTTAGAAAGGTAAATATTTTAGTATGCTGGCTAGTTATCCTGTATGTTGTGAGAAGAAAGAGTTTAGATATAGTCTGTAAAAAGGGAATGAAAAGATCAAGATAAATTTAAATGCTTTGAAAAATAACATCTCATCTCATGGTCCAAAGTTCTATCTACTAGTCCCACATCCTATAAAACTGCATTTATTTTTACTACTTTTCAATTTGATTTCTCTCAATACAACTTACATAAAGACAAATTCATAGAACAGTAGTAGATAGAATGATGGAAGATATGGTCCTTATCCACTTCTGTTCATCCCTGATTAAGATGTTATTCCTTTACTTTAGTCCTACTGTCTTTCCTGAAAAGTGATCAGTTAGACAAGTTTAATCACCTAGATTCCCTCAGAATTACGCACTCTTCATGGCTGAGGGAGACTAATCTTTTTAACCAGGGTGGTAGCAGTGGCATCCCTGCTTGTACAGGATTTGGAGTTACAGAGAGATTTATTCACATGTGCACAGACTAGCAAAAGGAGAAATAGAGAGCACTTGATGCCAAGTTGTTGCAGGATTTCTGCCTTTATTTTGGGAAGTTTAAAAGACCATCCTGTTTCATTTTGAGTGGAAATTTTTGATGTGTCTTGGTTCTTAAAGTTCCACTAAATCTTTTATTCTATCTTGGATGGTATCAGCAGCAGACACCTAAGGAAAAAATATAATCCATGTAGGAAGTTAAGAATCATCTTTTCTCTCATATACTTTGATATATTCTTCTAATTTCTTTCAATCAATAGTTCAGAATCCTACTGATTTGGGTTACCTCATGATCTTGTTTATCTTGAAAGAAAAGTGTTTTTAAATTAACTATTACTGTTATTGTTATTAGTAGTAGTAATATTTAATGGTGGTCATATTTTGTACTATTTTCTTGTGACATCCTCTGTTTCTTAGTACAATGTTTATATTGTGTGGTTATGTATCATATGAAATAAAATTTTTTTCAGTTGAATTGAAACTGACTGACAGCTTTAGTGGGTGTCTCCTACCTTTCTGTTTGGGCATCTAGTGTTTGAGAGGCACTAGACTGAAAAGAGATCAGCAGTTGTGTGCTTACCAGTGTTATGGGCAGACAGACATTTCTTTGAGAGATTAATGGACAAGAGTTCTATTTATTATTTTGTAGTAATATTTGAGAACTTGTCTGAGTTTACTTTTGGCAGTGTTAGGTTAACAGCTGGGCTTGAGGATCTTAGAGATCTCTTCAAATCTTAATGATTCTAGGCTTAATTTATTTCTACACAAATCACATGCATTTCATACAAATCAAGTGTACTATTTTTGTTTTGGAACCAGAGAACTGTAAGCAAACATTTTCAGATTGTTTCAACCACCTGTAATCCTTTGTTTCAAAAGATCTGAAAAAAAAAAAATCTAGAGTAAGAAATAATCTCAGTAGCAGTATTAGAAATTTTCTATGAAAATTCTATTTGTTTAGAGGCCCAGAAAAAAAATAGCATAGTAAAGAAATACTACACAAATTTCTGACGAGCCCTACCCTGAGTATGACTTCACTTGCCATATGCTCGAGCAAGATTTGCAGTCACTAATTCTACTACATTGCTAATAATTAGATGTTTCTCAAATAACTACTTCACACCCACCTTTAAGTCTGCTGATCTATGAAATAAAATGTTGTGCAAGTTATACATTGATTCTCCTCCCCATTCCACAGGAGAGGGGGTGAGAAGAGAGGAGGGTATTGAGCTGTGTGTTGTTTCATCTCAGCTGGAGTTAAAACCATGACCAGGCCATCACAATTGCTAAAATCATAAAAGAATTTATTTTTCACTGTATAGCTTTCAAAGTTACACTCTGTGCATGCTAGTAAAACTGCAACTTTGTAAAAGTACAACTTTTTTAAACAAATATATTAGTTTTGTAATTTTATTGAAAATTGTTTGAAAAACCCCCAAAGCAGCAGACTAAAATTAAACTCTGAGCAACTGCATACACTTCCTAAATTTTGTCCACCCAAACTGACACACAAAGGTCATCATTCTCTTTTTACTGTAGTGAAAGTAAAGAATTTTTCAAAAAACAATACAACTTTTCTCAGTTTGCCTTAAAATCTTGTCCTCTCAGATCTATGCAACATGAAATTGCTAGTATAATATTTTTTGTGATACTTAGCAGAAGTAAATACCTTTATATTCTCATTTTTTTAATAACTTAAAAGCTTAACCATAATAATAAAAAAAAATCCCTCCAGAACTCTAGAAGTCTATAATAATATCAGAAAAGAAAAATACTTTATCAGAGATGAGAGCTGGGCAAACATCCAAGGACTAGAAACTTTTCTGAAACTAATATAATAATCTTTTTAGCATGTCAGCAATGAATTAGAGGGAATCTGGATAAAGTGAAAATATCATATGTATCATCAGTTTAAAATCTTTCACTTGTCTTTTTGTGCTTGGGGCATGCACATGTTGGAGAATGTATGTTGCTGAGGATTTACAATCAGCAATATTCTGGGGATATAAAATATGCGTCTGGAGACTGGGATGTGTTCTCATCGCATGGTTTAAATTGATAAGAAAGTTTTCTTTCTAAATGTCTCATTGGAATGGATTTTCTTAGTCCATTTGTCAATAATAGTAACCTGTTTCCTAATCCACAGATGTTATTGAAAAACAACTTTTTAAATTCCTTAATAATCTTTTTTAAATTGAGATATCGTGGCATTTGCTATGTATTATCAAAGTACCCTGTGGTTATTTCTACCTAACACAGACTAATGAGGATCATGAAACAAAGCACTTTCCCAAAGATAAGACAATGTTCTACCTGGTGATGCTTCATCTGCAGGGGGAAGGACTTCTAAGAGAGCCTGAACTTCTAAGAGGAAGGATGGTATTTCCAGTTACCACTGAGATCTGTAGAAGCTCTGGTATGAAGTGGCAGCCTGGGATTCTCTATAACTTCCAGGGGAGCACTGTAGGACCCAAACACAAAAGATGTTTTTTGTTCTTATTCTCTTTGAAGATTTGTTTGATTGCTATAGGCTTGTAAGTGCTTCTAGTCCTGTTTTGATGAAGATGACGTGACTTTCTCCAGTGGAAGTGCATTTTCAATTTTACTTCTTTGATAGTGAGAAGGTTTTCTTCCACTTCTCCTGCAATGTGAATTAAAAAAAAATGGTGGACAGTAATACCTTATCTGAGAGAAGACATGACTGAGCTTTTCTCAAAAGAGATGCGAAAGCACTGTTCTCACAATTCAAATACCTGATTGAAAACATTCCTTGAAGATCAGGATAATAAAAGCAGTCAACTTAGGTTTATCCATTGGTAAGTTAGTAGTTTACAACAGAAAATTACAATTAGAGAATAATTAGATGTAAATCACAACTATGCATAGCACATTCTCTTAATTTCATAGGCAGCCATGACAATATTTGTTAAAGAAAAACTAATTTACTGGGATAAAAATATATTTAAATTATTAGGTAATTATATTATGGGGATAGTAAATAAAAACCTAACTTTTCTGGACCTTCACAGAGGTACTTATTGAATGGGGAACTGAGTCCCCAGAACAGCACAATTTATCACTCCTTATCAGGATGGAGGTGTTCTGTATTTGAAGAGAAACCTGTTACAAGGGTCTTTGCAGTAGCATCTGAAGCGGGATTAGGAAAGTCTCCTCAAAAAAATGTTTTGCGTAGCTTTTTCAAAACAGTTGGCCCTAGAACAAGCATAATTCCTTGCTCTTAAGAAGTCTTCAGAAGTTGCAAAATATTTCTTAAATAAACTGCATGCAAAAGATTGATCCACCCAACCATGATATTTTTTATTAAAGACTGGTAGTCTATAAGCAATTTAATTATTTCTATAGCAGAAATCACCTCTAGGAGTCTCTGGAATACACCACCCAGGGTGTTAATCAACATTTCAAATTATACAAATTGAATTGGACACAGCAGGAGTTGCCTCAGACTATTTTTTGACCTGTCCAAAATTCTTACCAGGAGTATTCCTCTGTAATCAATCAATCACTTAATTCTAATACTTCAGTTAATGATCTAGTTTCAAATCAGTCTGTTATCTCAATCCAATCCATAATCTCATCTCTACAAATGACTACCAAGAGATTTCCTGGACCACCCAGGAATTACAACTCTGGAGTGACCACTGTGGAGACAGGCACAGTCTCAGTATGCAACAGGACAGGCCCAACTTTGCCATGGAAAATACTCAATTACATACTTGTAATTTAAGTCTTATAACTCTTACCTCCAGTAGGCCTTCTTTTACACATAATGCTCTTTTTTGCTGTACTCTTATAGGTGTGCTGAATAGTGTGCTACCTTTTACTGACAGTATTTTTGGGATTTGGTCCTGCTGCCTGTTAGTACTACTGTTCCTGCCCCTCAAATACATTCCTTTTCCCATTCTGCTTCAAGCTCATCAGTACATGTGGAGGTACAGCTGCAAAGCCCGAAATGTGGCAGGAATTACTCGCAGGGCTCAGCCTGTGGATTAGTACTCTGCAATTCCCATCTCTTTCCATGACAGAAGTTTCCATTGCTAGCACTGATGAGGGAGGAGAGCAGAGAGGAAGAACAAGAAGAAACTTACACCTGAGATTAGGAATCATAAAAAATCTGTACTGCTTTTCAACTAAGCGGAAGATGTCAAGGACTGGAACAAAAAACAGACAAGAAAAGGGAGATATTTCCATAAGATGCAGGAGATTTCAGAAGCAGTTTTTTGTTAGTCCTAAAAGAAATATTTGACTCAGAATTAATTCGTGAAGTGCTATTTAGGTGAAGATTACTTCTAATCAAGTTTTGGGAAAAGTCAATACATTTCTGAAAGACCACATAAGAGATAAGGGTCTTTGAATACATTATTTTTTAATTGTTTTACACTTCAGAATATATTGCAAGGTTGAAATATTGATTAATTATGGATGCGGGTAAAATTTCATTATCTGCAGCTGAGACTCTTTTGTGCCCTAATAATAATAATATATTTTTTAAACTGACTTTATGTAATAAACCCCTATAATTTAACTTTGTGAAATGTGGCTTGATATTTGTTGCTTAAGGAAGGACTGGGCACATCATGCATTCTGTAAGGTGATTGTACATATGTTTTATCTTCAAGCAAATTTAATAAATTTCTCTGACTATGTTTATGCACATGGATTTTCTGATGCACAGTTAATGCAGACTGTTACTTAAGGAACAAAATATAAGAAAGATATATATTCCTGTTTTTAGGGTTTTTTGCCATATGACAGTGAAAGTCCAAAGTATATCTTTGTCAGATCTGCTCAGCTGCCAGTTTCACTTAACCCAGAAAGTTGCAAGTGCAGCCGAAGTCTCAAAAAATCCTTTCTCTCTGTACCATTACTTTAGTGAAGAGCCCAATTAATTCAGACACACTGAGGTCAATCTAATATTTAGTCCTGAAGCTGTATAATGTCTGACTATGGTTGTTTGCATTTGGCCTGCTGTAGAGACCCACTTAAATAAAGAAGATACAAATGAGAGTGCGCCAGTCACAATTTAAATATAATGCAGGTTTGTATCTGTGTCCTAGTGGTATCAGACTACATGAGTATGACTCCAGGGAAAGAATTACTGCTGATGCACATGGCTGGGGCATATGTGTGGATTCAGGATTGTAATACCTAGCTGTACCTAAGTGGGAGATTCACACACTTCAATGAGAAAATAGAATACTTATCCTTAGTCTCTATAACACAGGTCAATAAACATACTTTCTACTGTTATGCAATTTATTTTCCAGTTTCAAGTACTTCTGAGACTTAAACAGATTTTTCTAGAAGGCATGACTTTTTTTTTCTAATAATAAAACTTCTTTCCTTAGTCATCTCCCCAAATTTCATCCCAAATTGTTTTCTCTCAAGATTTTTTAATATCTTATTCTCATATGTCTCTTCCAAAAGATTAAATAAATTCTCTCTTTTCTTCATGTTACAATAGGAAGTGATTTGGGTATATTTTTTTTCCATAGCACAAAGTCTCTGTCTGTCTAGATTGAACTTCTTTGATTTATGGGATCTTGTGTAAACAGTTTGCTTCCCTCTGTTAATGGATTCAGTGCTTAAATAGCACCAAGATTATGCAAAATAAAGAATAGGATATTGATCTGCAGACTTTCTTCATTCCTCATTGGTACAGAGACTGCAGAGGAGGTTATTAAGCACTCACCATCCCATCTCATGGTTCTTAATTTTGGGATGCCCACAGACAAGGTTTTAAGAAGGTACATTGGGACATCAACTTTATACATTTGTTTATACTGGCTTGTGTTTTGGTAAGGCAACTGTCTTGCTCAAAATTATTAGATGGTGAAATTAAGTGCCCATATTCTTAGCTTCACAATATTTAGTTGTTTTTTCTTGTTCTTCTCATTCGCTAATATATATTTTCTCTATGTATTTTTATGAGAAGGAGCTTTCCCTTTCCTAGTTTGCTGCATAAAAAGATGAATCATATCTGCCTGAAGTGAGTGCTTCTCTGAGATAAAGGTCACAATTTGCTCTATAGAGAGGGAACTCTCTTTTTCCTTGAAATTCAGTTTCTTAAACTTGGTGACCATGAAAGAGTGATTTATATTGCTATGGTAGAGCGGTTTAATTCTGCACTTGGATTTGAACCAAAAAAAAAAAAAAAAAAGAAAGAAACATATTTGCTGTATGCAGCAGAACTAATTTTTTAAAAAATATATAAAAAAACTGAAAACATTGAAGTTGAGATAGAAATAGTTAGTTCTGAAAAAGTCTGTGGTTTTAGCAAAAGGAATTCATCTGCAGCTCAGTGGAATACAATGCAGTGCAGCCTGCTTTAAGTGACATCAGTCTAAGCAGTCTGTCAGACTAAATTAGAAGCAAACATTTTGTTAAATAAGACTGATTTCTAAATTAGTAATCTTCATGATGCATTCACTTGTAATTTCAGTGGCATTGGAAGTAGGCTTTTCTTTTTATGAAATAGAAAATAGAAACAAGACTTTTCCATGTAAGAAAAGGACGTTATATACACAGAATAATTTGAAGCATTTTGCAGTGCTTTACCCTTAAGACAATTTCTGTTTATGTCTTAGAGGAGGTGCCTCAGAATCCAGATATGGGAGTGTGTAACTATAATAACCCTTATGAATTAGAGAGTTAAAAAATAAGTATGTTGCAATGAAGTACTAAACTGTAGTAAAATTTGTTTCATGTTGGACTTGTCAGTAAAAAAAATCAAAACAATTTACTGAAGCCCATGTAAAACTTGAGCACAGTCTAAGAAAATACAGATAACTTCGTGGAAGGGGAAAAAATTCTGATCAAGATTAGATAGCAAGGAAGATTTATTGTGTTGTGTACAGAGTATACACCATAAAGACAACCTAGTAGAGTATCAGGAAAATAAGTATAAAATTAAGGATCTAATTTGTTGGCTAGCAGTTAACACAATAAAACCTACTGTGGAAAAGTAAAATACTTGAAATATCCAGTTTTGCCAAGACATTACTACTTTGGATGTGACATATTTTTCTATTCAATATGGGACATATTTGAATATGACCCACTTAAAAATCTGACTCAAACATTGTGCTAGTGATATGCACAGAAAGATGAATGCAGAACTGGGAAGAAAATAGAGAAAATTTAAATTAAAAAATAAATATATACAAAATAAAGAAAAAAAGTATTATGCTAGACCAGAGGAGGCAAAGTGAAAAACAGCTATAGGGAGAATAAAATAGGAATAAAGATATATGGCATGTGTTCTAATTGAAAAGAAAAGAATATTAGATTAAAATCCCCAGTATACAGAATAATTACCTTTTACATATTAAAACATATTTTTATTTATTATGCAATCCTGAAAGTTTTTTTTATACATGAGGAACAAATGATAGATGATAATTTGTCATATAAATGAGTAATATTGAGATCTCTTGTATTTTAAGAATTGAGTCTTAGTTTATTTATCTTTAATAAATGATGCACAAGTGGAATTCCCTTTTTAGAAAAGGCTGCAAGAGGAAACATCTGTGAGACGTGATCAAGGAGAAAAGATGCTGTAATCTAACATGCAGCAGCTAGTGCCTTCCTCATATAGGTATGTAGTTTTCATAGAGAATTATTAAAAGAAGCAAGATTAACCAAAATTGACATTTATGTTTTATAGATACAGTTGAGTTTAATAGTGCAGTTCCCCCTCCATTCCTTTTCATTCACTCCCACCCCTTGTATCTAAGTCAATCAAGACTCATTGATCTGGAAAAAAAAATTGGAAAATACATGTTGTTATCATGTATTATGAGATTTCTACTATTTTCTACTTTTATCTAGGAAAGATATCTAGAAATATGAACTGCTTTTGCTGTTCAAGTTCCACTCATGTCGTGCATTAGAGTGTGCAGAATCATGGAAATTCATTATCTGAACATGTTGAACCTCAAAAGGCTGTTCAGTTCACTGGAACTGCTGGGTGAAAGTTTAAGTCAGTTCTTGTTGTCTCAGTACTGGTTCATCCACTCACAGGTTTGATACAAAAATTCTGTTTTTCTAAAGCAGCTGGAAAAAGCTAGAAAAGATTTAACATCTCCATTCTGACCTCACATACAAACCAAAAATAAGAAATACAGAACAATTTTTTCCTTTTTTTTTAAACAAATGGATGCTTCTTAGAATAATAGAAAAAGCTAAAACTATACTGAGTTAAACTAGTAGTGTATTTAACCCAGTGTTACCTCTCTGCCCTTGGCTAAATGCTTATTAAAGGTCATTGTATTTCCAACAGTGTATTATCAGATTTTCGGCAATTAGTACTTAAGATCTTCTGTAGTGAAGACTTTACTTCTGCATCACAGTGTTTAATAGACCTTGCTGGACATTTCTCTTATGAATTTTTCTAATCTACTTTTGATCCCATTTGTACTTTTGACATCTAAAATATCCTGTGACAATGAGTGCCAGAATTTAATTACGCATTCTGTGAAAATCTGGTTCCCTTGATTTGTTTCAAACCAGTTCCCTTATAATCTCTTTTTCTGTCCCGACTTTCTGTGCTATGAGAAAGAGTGAAGAATGGTTTCCTATTCATCTGTTCCATGCCATTCATTATTTCATACACTTTTATCATACCATACCACCTGTTCACAGAACCTGATGATTCTTGTTCGATTAAATTTTTCTTTCTACAGAAACCATTTTATACCTCTGGGAATTCTTCTTCATATCAATTATATCCTTCTTGTCAGCAAGTGACCAGAACTGTATGCAATATTTGAGACATTGAAATGCCACAGAGATATTAGTGACACAGCAGTATTATGTGTTCTTTTCTCTGTTCTTAAGAGCTCATGTTGTTCAATTTGGCTTTTTGACCTCAGGTGAATACTGAGCTGATTTTTCTTAAGTTCAGATGAAGATCTCTCACCTAACCAACTAAAACCAAAATTTTAGCCCATCAAAATGCATGTATAGTTAGAACTCTGTTCCCTCTGTACATTAAAATTTTTGATACTAATTTTTCCCAGCATGTTTTTACTGAGATTCTTTTTCTACTCTCTCAATTTGTTTACTTATGACTATTCTCAAGTGTCATTAACCATCAAACCTTTATCATGCCACAACTTGTCCTTCTGTATTAGGTTTGTTAGGCAGTTCATTTGATCTGCATAAATACCATGACACAATCCCACGTTACACAGAATTTCTGTCTACTATTATTTTCATATTAGGTAACTAGTTATGAATACAAAAGATCTTTTTTCCAGTGACAGTGTAAAAAAACCCACAAACCCTAACAAGCCTGTGAAATATTCCTTCATTCTGAAAAAAAATCTTTATGCTTCACCATTATATTTCAGTTGCCACTTCTCTTATTTCCATGATGTTGATTAGCAAAGAGTTAAACCTAAGTACATGTTATTGTAGAAAAGCTGACTTTGGTTTTATGTGTAGACTTTCTGTATTGGGAGAACTAAAGGGTTAGAGAGAGCAACAGGCAAAAATATTCCTTCCACATCTGGTGAAGCCCAGATGATGTTTAGTACAGATTATCATCTCACAGCAGCCATTCCAATGAAACTTAAACTTTCTGCTGAACAGTGAGTCTGTTAATTATTTTGTCTGTGTGTTAAAACTACATTTTCTGGAATCTTTCTGATATTTTATATTTCTGGTACTTATAACTTCTGGAATCATCACAGTCAAAGAGAATCAAGTGAATTGAAGTGAATATTTGCTAAGCAGTAATTTCAGATCCAGTCACTCAGGAGTGACTATTTTTCTGTTGGGGGTTTGACCTTCCAAAACACCTTCTAAAACTTAGTTAAAGGAGAGAGCACATCTGTAGCTGAAATGGAAAGGACTTATATATCACCTTTCTTATAGAGATAGTAGGTGGAGTTTTCTTCTTTATAATAAACGCAAGAAGGTAGGCTGCAGTTGGCATCCCATGCAGGAAAGACAGGAGAATTTGTAGAGGCTTCTTAAGTTGTCAGTTTTGTTGCTGACATATATGGAATTTTTCCTTCAGCCGGTTTCTAATACTGAATTAGTACTATTCATCTAAGTACAAAATAGCCAGAAATATAGGGCAACATCCTGAAACATTAGTAGGTGGAGTCAAGTAAGAGAAAGAAGAGGAAAAAAAAACCCAAAAAAAAAACCTTTTAAAAATATTGAGGTTCTGTCCACCATCTATTTAGATAAATGATTTTAGATTGAAAAATGAAGAAAAATATGTCAGAAAAAAAACAAAACATGGCATGCAGAAAAATACCCCAAAAACTAACTGTTCAACAAAGGAGATTAAGAATTCACATAACAATCAGGTAGGTTTTATACTATGGCCAAAATGTGCTGTCAATATCAAGAAGATAATAAATTACAGACGTAAATATAAGATGTATAAAAATATAAAGTGATTTTCATCTTGGGAAAACTATTAAAATTATTTTTCTCTTATAATATAAGTCAATTTTCACATTTTCACCATTTTTTTCCCCAATTCCTTGGAAATGCTATTTCTAGAAGTTCAACTCTTCAGATTTTTCCCTCAAAAGCAAATACAAAGCTTTGCAATTTTCAGAAGTGAATTCTTGCTACTTGACAGCTGGAACAATAATTTCCTGCCACTGAAAATGCCATTTATTTAAATCAGCATGACTTTATGATATTTCACGGTTTTTCACCTAAAAATGCATAAATTTTAATTTCCACATCATTTTTAACGTCTTCAAGAGTTTTGAGTTTTGCAAGTCAATGATCTAGTGCATAGACACTGTACTTTTATTGTTTTGGTGAAAAACTGCTTAGAAAAGTTTTAGTAAGGTTAAACTTGGGTTTTATCCAAGTTATAATTAGCCAAAATTATGAACTCTGAATTTTGATATTTGTAACAGAAAAGCCCATGATCTTTTGACTGTGGTAGACATGTAGCACAGTACCCTAATGACTGGACAGTATCAATGATTTCAACATAAAACCACAAAAGGAAGTAAGCTGAGACATCAGCTGTTTTATATCCCTAGGTTGTATTTGAGATCTAAAATTATTTTTCCTTTTATCTCTAATGGGTAAATAGCCAGTTTATCTTAATTAAACTAAATTATGCAAAATGAAAGTTTGCTATTGAAAACAGCAGTGGAGCAGAATATTGTCTTTTATCAAGAGCATTATCTTGTAAATGTCTTAAGCTGTCTGGTTACCATGATAAATAGGTTGGGGTACATGCACACTTTAATTACTAACAGAGAAATCTGCTGAAATTGAAGTATTGCACTTGGTAAGAGCTATTAATTTTGAAATGACCCATTTAATAGTGACCTGTGGTATCAAAGTATGGATTTAAATTGGTAATTAATAAAAGTCCATTTCTGAAAATGTTAACACAAGAGCTCAATAAAAATGCTAACTAGGACTCAAATACCACAGACAGTTTATTGACATTTTAATACATATTACTTATGCTAAATACTTTTGTACACTCAGAAGTAAGGATGAGAGGATAACAATGGACATATTTCCCAGCTAGCAGTTAGGAGATCAGTGGCACACTTAGTGGACTAGCTCACTTTTGTAGGTTTTAATCCTGCTTATAATGGAGGAACACGGCATGACTTATTTTTGAAGCTGCATTTACAAAATGAACCATTTTATCTCAGACTGCAGAGAACAAGAATTCTGCTAAAAAAAAAGGAAGAAGAAAATTAACCAGGTCTCATCAGACTATGTTTTCAATGTCCAGGAGATGAGTAAAGTGAGTTTTCCATGATTTAATAGTGAAAGTGTCACTGCTGGAAACAAAAGCTGACATATTATCTGTCTGGTTTCCTCCTCCTATATATCTGGAAACTGTCATTTCAGACGCTCAAAACACCTCATAAAATTCTAATTGCATATGTCAGAAAGTGCAAAATTTTGTCCTCTATTCTGTAGGACAGAGCAGGTATTTCTTGAGAAAAATACCAACCTCTATTCTAAAACATAGTCCCTTTTTCTCAGACAATCCAAGGATTGTCTCAGTTCAGCAAAATATTTCAGTGCATATTTAAGTCTATAGGATTAGTGTGTCTTGTTGAATGATGCCCTAAATTTATAGCTATTTTTATAGGCAGAAAGAGTGCTTTAATGGAAGGATAACAAAAATCCTTAAACTGTAAAATAGAAGTTGAGGTATACCATATGTTCTATAGAAGACTGCAAAATAATGTTTTTCCCCTACATACCTAAATGTAACTTTTTCCTGTGTTAAATATCAGGCTTTGGCTGATGAGTATGTGTATTTATCTCTCTATCTCTCTTCTGCATATATATATATATGTATATATAACGATAGATACATATGTGTAAAACTAGTATTCAAGACTGCAATTTTTAATAAAGAGAAATTTTTTGAGGAAAATAACTGTATTACAGCTTTATATCTTTTTGAGATGTGCTGTAACATAAGCAATTAACAATCACCTGCATCAGTTCTCTCTTACTGTCTGCAGTAATATCACTTAAAATTTGGTTAAGAGAGACCTTCCTTATAAATTTCAATGCTTACATTCTTTTTCTGTCAGTTGTTTGCTCTTTCACTGCTTCACTATCATTCTGCCATTTGTGAGTGAAAAGTGATGAGCTTTAATTTACTGACCTTTGCATCAAGCATTAATTCTCACAGTCATGAAATCGTTATAATAGCCTAGATATTGCAATGAAAAATAACCAATTACACTGGATATATATAGAGTCTCCTTAAAATAATGTAATTCTTTTGTGAAACTACTTATAACAGAGTTTAAAAATTGGAAATATTTTACATATTTGTGGTTGCTTTTAACTGAGAAGTGATAAATTCTGCCCTCTTCAGCTGTCTAACCTATCTGTTGAGGTATTTCAAAGCTCACAGGTGGCCTGTACCTCTGGAATTCTTTCGGGGGAAAATCTTGACAGAGTAAGTAAGAAAAACCAGAGAACAGAAGCAAGTTCTTTTGAAGTCATGCCAAAATAAGTTAAGAAGAATAGAATTCGTAAGTGCTACCAGGATTTGATCCAGGCATAACATTGAGTTTTAATCATATAACATCCCAAATTAAAAATGGTAACACAAATTTGAATACTGAAGAAACTTCAGAACCTGGAAGTGCCCATTCTGGGAATTCACATAAGAAACTGCAGCTGGAATCAGTACTTCATGCTGTACCAAAATTTCTCATGACTGCCACTCTGCCCTTAGTGTGATCATCTAAATGTTCAGCTTTCTTTTTAACCAAATTAATCAAGAATAATTGGAAGCTTTAGTGATTCCAAGTATATCTCTTTAGAACTGCTGTTAGATTTTTTCAGTAAAAGGATTACATTTCTCAAAACCATCAAAGTTTTTTCCCCTCACCTTTTTAAAAATGAGATACATGCTCTCTTGTCTACTTTGGTGCAAAGTCAAAATCTGTGTTGTGTATCACCTTAAAATTTATATTATCAAACATGTTTTGTGGTAGGTCAACACCTTGGCTAGCTGCCAGATGCTTTCCAAACCACTTCCTGACTTTTCCTCCCCAACAGGATGGCAGAAAATAAGATGAAAAGCCTTATGTGCTGATATAAGTACAGGGAGGTGATTCACCAATTACTGTGGCAGGCAAAGTAAGATTAATTTAATTTGCTGCCAATTACAATAGATTTGGATAGTGAGAAACAAAGACAAAACAAAATCTTCCCTGGACTACCCATTTCTTTTAGGTTAACTTTCTTTGTTATTAACTCCTTTAACTACGATGGAAAACCTGCTCAAGTATGTGCTTGCCAGAGATGGCTGCACCTTTTGGAAATATCCATCTGCTTTAACATGGGGTCATCTACAGCCTGCACTTTAGATTTTTATTATAGTGGAGATCTCTTCCCAGGGTGCAGGGGAATCTCTGCTCCAGCACCTGAGGCATCTCCTCCCACTCCTTCACTGCTTTGAACTAAGTAGCCCTGCTGAAGAGTGCTGTGTTTCATTCAGATAGCATTGAACCATGGAGTGGTACCTACAATTAAGCACATGTGCAATTCTTGCAGAAGCAGAGCTTTAATTTCATACCACTCCAACAAACAAACCCTGTTTGGACCAGTGAATAGTGAGCTTTATATTCAGACAAAGTTGGTATGTCTTCTTAAATAATATAATATTTCAGAGTAATGGAAAAATATAATAAAATTTTAAATCTTCCCTGATTTAAACTCTGTTTGATATTTACTTTGTTGAGAGAAATTGTTTGATCTGTGCAGAAAGATCTTGTAAGTCAGTCAATTTCCATTTGCCATAATGATGTTACATCTTAGCTAGCTAATTTTGTCTAATGTTAGCAGGGCAAACATTACTTTATAAAATTAATGGACCATCACACCTTCAGTTGTTCAGACTCTTGGAGTAGAATCCATTATTCTAAATTTGTTTCATATTTTTTGTGTGACATGTGGCACACCTGCACAGTGGAATAAATATGGATCATTATAAACTTTATCTTATTAAAGAATTATTAAAGAATTATCTTATATAAGAATTACAATCCAAACTTCTTTGAAATTATAGAACTGAATTCCAAATTCTTGAAATACACATCTCACCCCAACAAATTTTTGGAAGGAATTTATGTTTTGCTTTTTTTACTTTTTAATGTGGAATGTCACTTATTTCAAGTGCATGACAAAAGAAGTTCCACTTGGAGTCTAGTGTCTTTGGTTTAATTATCCTTGTCGAGACTGATGTGATGGATGTTTATATAAAAAACCTATAGCTATTTGGTCACTCAGGCTATGTCTGTACTACTAAGTATAATAGCTTAGTGACCTTTCTTTAAGTCTTGATGTTAAGTAGTAGACAGTAATTTTTACAACAGTCTAATCTTTTTTCTTCCATAGAACATGTCTATCTATTGGAAGTTATTCAAAGCCAATATAATATTCTTATTCATATGCAGAAAGCATGGTGTGTCGTTTGGTATGGGCCAAAACCATACCAGGATATATTGTGTACATATGTGGTATATTCTGTGATGCCAAAATAAAGCCATAACTATGAGAAACTGTCACTTCATTCAAATTGTAAAGTATTTATTACAATTATTGAATAGATCCTGAAGGAAGGGATCAGATTTTTAAGCAAGTCAAATTAGGCAATAAATAAAAATATAAATATATACGATGTTACAAACTAGACATAGCTGGTAACAGAGGGATATGTTCTAAAACATCAGGGTAATTTAATTTGACAATTACAAACAAATCTGCAATCCTTATTCCATATTTTTACTTTTTTGTGTCAGGAAGTGCACAGTTAGCTGGAACACATACATAAGATGCCTCACAGTTTATTAATGTAGTACTTTATTCTATGGGCTTTGCAAATGATTGGCACATTATTACCTCGCTTCTAGTAGGCTGATTTTACAGAGGTTTCTATCAGGTTAATCAGGATAATAAGTCTTCTTAAAAGCCATTTCTGCTTCTATAAGCATTTGTAGTTCCCCATTTCTCCCACTCAACAAAAATGAAAACACATCAGTGTGTTTTATTGGTCACCAGCCATCATGTATTTTTAAATAAGGCTTTGCTAGGGACTAGTAGTACACAAATCTTGTGGCATGGGGAAGCCTTCACTCCTTTATTTACTGCATTTGTCCAGGAAGGGATCTATAATTTTAGTGCAAGGTTGCTCTTAGCTTCAGTCCCATATTACTCCTTGTCTTGTGTCAGCTCTCCTGCAAGTTTAGGCCTCTGATATACTGTGGGACTAAATAGAAATCAGCAATATTATGTTACTGATGAGCACCAGAGTTAACACAGCAGTACTGAAAGTGAGAGGGAAAGGTGGGATGAGACAGGAGAATTTCCCTACTACCTAGCTGTCCTATGAAGCCTAAAAATCTCAGTCACTAAAATATTTGTGAATGCAAGCCACTATGAAATGCAAAAACAATTGAAACCAATTAATGAAAAATGGCTTTGTGAGAAAAATGAAAATCAAACGAATACAACCAACGTATTCAAAATTATTCATTGTTTTTTCCTGTGAAATAGAGAACAAAGAGAAAATACCTGATCTTGCTTGAGCATAACTATTAGGAAAGATGTTCTCTTTCTCTCCCCACTTCCTCTTTACCCTTCCGCCTTCCCTTCCCACTTCCACCTGCTCCCCCTCCCAATATCCATGGGTCAGAAATCAAGTTAAGCCACTCTCCACTTTTTTTTTTGTCAAATTCAAATAAATACAGATGCAAGCTATACAATCTGAGTCTCAAGAGAAACCATTTCACACCTAATTCTTCTATAAGAATGCTGTCTGAATAATGTTGCCTTCTTCCAAATATTTTGCACACTAGTTAGAGGGAAAAATAAGCAAAAAAAACCAACCAACCAACCAAGCCAAAAGCCCCCAAAACTTGAAACAAATGAGCTCAAACCCCTTTCCAACAAATTGAAAGAATTTGACATCTATTGACATCACCTATTTTGTCTGTTTCCTTCCTAATTTGAACACGTATATCATGTTTGTCTTCTCGTCCATGAGCGCTCATAGATAACTGCCCCAAGGCATATTCATTTAAGGAGGAGCTTGCCAAAATGACAGCAAATCCTTTCTGATTAGTCTCAAGGGACTTCAATTCAGTATCCAAGGCATTTTTTTTCATTTCAAATAGTGACTTAGATGAACACTCTACCCTCATCTAGATGCAACTGTCTCGAAAATTACTGGTGTCATAAATGACCTAACAAACAACTGAGAAGCTGAAAAAAAAAAAAAAAAAACTAAACCAGAAGGCCACATTTTCTTATGATTTTTTAACTTATACTCTTCCTTTTTTGTTTTTTCTTTTTTTTTCTTTAAATTTACTTTCAAACTTATTAAAAATGGTAAGATTTGAATGGAGTAAACCTTTCCGTTTTCTATTGATTTTCTTCCCATGAAATTCTATACTTATCTGAAATGCAGTTTCTGTCTCTTTTGGATTTTTTTCCTATAATGCCATTGGTTGGTATGTCTGAAGACTATTGCATCTCCAAGAGTATTTACCAAAACAATGATTTCCATTTTCTGGGGAAGATCTAATACAAAATCACATTTTATTGTTTCATGTAGCATAGCAGCACAGTGTCTCATAAGCATCACTGGAAGACAGAATCTTTCTCTTGGGTGCTTGGGTGCATTTCAGGGAAGTGTCCTTCTTCAAGTTCAAAAAATAATCTGTTGAAAACATTTCTCACCATACTCAACAAGATAATGTTCAAATGTCCAAAACACTTTTCTAGCCTCAGGGAAGCTTTGTTTGCCTGATATCTAAGGAAGACTGGAGAGAGAAAGAGGATTATCTTACTTAAGACAAAGAATAATCATAATAAACCCTTAATTAAACCATTGTAACAAAAATGTACATCTATTTGTACAAAATGTCAGTTGGCACTAATAGGATACATATGAAAAGTGATTGCAAACTAAATTGCAGGTATTTGGCATGTTAGGAGAGCCATGAGCAAACCTGGTGCCTAGATATCTTTTTCCTCCCTCTACATTTGCAACTAGAAGAAATTCCAAAAATTTGTCACTTAACAAGACATCAGGATAAAGCGAAGCAAGGAAATGCAGATACTAGATTTGACTGCTCTATATGATTGTCTTCTAACTTCACAGCATCTTGATTCTGTGGGTTTTTAGGGTGACGCAATTTAAAATGCTTGCTAATAAGCCAGATTTGAAATAAATCTGTAATAAATAATAAAATAAGTAATAAATAATGAAAATAAAAAAATCAGCATTTATTATACAACTTAATCTTAAGCAAAAATCCAGGAGTCAGAACAGAACTGCACTGAGAAAAGCCTTTATTATGCAAAGCAGCACAAGACATCTACAGACCTTTTTCTTTCCCATGGGTTTTTAAAGTGCAGATTCGTGTGCTTTTCAGTGGCAAAGCTGGTTAAAAAAATCACTTTTCTAACACCACTTGCTGATTCCTGCCTCTGTGTTAGAATTTGTCACTTCTTCAAATGTACCAATGCAACTATTTGTAATGCTGTGCTGTAAAGTGAATCATTGACAAGAATAACAAACCTTGGAGACTCATTATTACAGTTCACTTCAGGGATCTATTCTACATTATGGCCTTACAAATGTTTTCAACACCACAAAAGACAGGATGGTGAATGAGAACAAGCAGTGGGGGGTCAAGGTGTATGTATTTGTGTAGGGAGTGAGGACCTCTTAAATTAGCTTCACTTCCAAAGAAAATATATGTAGAACTATGCTCTTATTCTTCAACCTGCTCTCTTCTTTATATACAACTTCTATTCACATTATTTTTTTTGTTCCTCTCTCCAAGGGGTATTCACTACTTAAAGCAAATGTCTGGTAGTTGAAAATTCCATTCTCTTCAGCAAAGTGTAATTTCTAAGGTTAGGAGGGCCCCACTGAATTCCCGATAGCACTGCATACACTACCATAAATATCTACAACTCCCAGCACAAGGTAAGATTTTTAACACATTCCTTTTCTTTATTTCAAATATAGAGAGAAAGTAAAAAGAAGTCAGGCATAATGATGACAAATGTATTCACACACTGCCCATGCAGCCAGTCCTCCTTCTATTGTGATTCACAAATTCTTCTTTTGCTTCAATTGAAACAGATGCTGAAAAGTTGTAGATTAACTTAAACAGTAAATTGAAACAATGCATTATGAGCGCTACCCATAATCTCTCCAATTTCATGCTAGATCTTACATTTTTGTGACATAATGCCTGCCTATTTCACAAAATTTAAAGAAGAATGTCAACTAATGCAAGTATGAAAAACCCTACACACTGGGCAAACATTGCATACAAAAAGTCCTGAGTGAAAACTACAGCTACAGTAGAAAAAATCTGACTTGGTTTTTGAGGATTTCTTTTCAGGTATTTTCTGTTCAGAATTAGACAACTGTTTCACTTGCTATGTAATATAAAGCTATGCAAGTAATGTTATATACTCTGTCCAATCTCCCACTTATAGTCTATTGCACAGAACCATGTCCAGATGATTTCTGAATATCTCCTATGGAGTATGCTGGTATTGCAGGAGTAGAGCTAATTTTCTTCACAGTGTCTGGTATAGATGTCTGTTTTGTATTTGGGCTGAACACAAGGTTGATGATATAGAGGTGTTTTAGTTACTGCTGAACAGAACTTACATAGAGCCAAGGCCTCTTCTACTTTTCATACTGCCAAGGAAGCTGGAAGGAGACACAGCTGCAACAAGCAATCCGAGCTGGCCTAAGGGATATTCCAGACCATATGGCATCATGCTCAGTATATAAAGTGGAGGGAAGAAGGAGGAAGGGAGATATGTTTGGAGTGATGCTGCTTTTCTTCCCAATTGTCTGTTACATATGATGGAGCCCTGCTCTCCTGGAGATGTCTGAGCACCTGCCTGCCCATGGGAAGCAGTGGATTAATTTTTTTGTTTTGCTTTGCTTGTTCAGCTCCTGCTTTCTCTCCTCACTGATGACTAAGAGGTGCAGTAGAGCAACACTCCTCACTGGCTTCTACGTCATCAATAGAAAATAACCATCAAAGCATTCCAGGAACTTCCCAGATTGCTTATGTCCTGCTGGGTTATCCTAAGCACTCTCCATAGATGTAGATGAAAACCCCTGATGAGGACCAGGGCCTGCAAACTTGAGGCAGCTCCTGCTAGTCTGTACCAGGACCTGATCCACTCATCATTTCTGGTTAGGTGTGTTACAGCAGGCACCCATTATAATGTCACTTTTACCTGACTTGTAAGTTTCCTGATGGCTTCTCACCAACCCCCAGGCAGACCTCCATTCACTCTAAGTGCTCTTTCACACCAAAGTCAAGTCTACCATCTCCCCTTCCCGCCCTTCTCCTAGAGCCCCTGTCTCACCATTGCAGTGGTAATAATGTAACCCAAGCTTATTGAAAGGTCTTGGCACCCAGAGTAAGATTTTCAGGCTCCCCACCTGAAAGAGATTTTTTTATCTTTTCTCTGACCTAACGTCTGCATCATTGCAAAGTGAGGTCCATACCATATTGAAAATCTGTTACCTGCATATCTGTAATCAGCAGTGATTACAGATTGTGGCACAGATACAGAGGACCCCTTCTCTCCAGAACTGCTCTGAATCCGTTCTCTGCCTGGCCTGTGTTGGTACTTGAGAATGCCCCAACCCAGGTGCAGTACTTGCACTTGGTCTTGTGAAACTTCATGAACTCTGAACACACCCACTTGTCAAGACTGCCAAGATCCCTCTGCGCATCCTTTCCAACCAAACAAGTTGGCATCATCCCCAAACTGGCTGAGGGTACACTCAATCTCAGTGTCCATGCTACTGGAAAAAAAGTTAAACAGCAGCAGTGCTGATACTGAATGCCTCTGAGGAGCCCCACTTGTCACTGGTCTCCACTTGGACACTGAGCTATTCACCACAACTATTTCAGTGCAACCATCCAGCCAATTCCTTATCTATTGGATGGTACATTCAAAAAATACACCTTTCCAGTTTAGACATAAAGGTGCTGTGTGACTCAGTGTCAGACATTTTGCACAAATCTGGTTAGAAGACATCAGACACTTTTCTGTTATCAAAAAAAGTGCTGTAACTCCATCATTGAAGACCACCGAGTCTGTGAGACACCATTTGCAATTGTTAAGCCTTGAAAAGAAATGGAATTTCTCTCACCTTGAAAGAAATTGAATTTGACTTTTTCTTTCTGTGCAAATCATTGCCTGGTTATAATGATTTCTTAGGAGATAGCCAGTCAAAAGATTAATAGAATTAGAATCATTGTAAAATAAGCCTGTTCTCAGTGACAGCTAGCTTGGCTTTTTCTCTCTTCCTTTTGAAAGATGGTAAACAGAAACAAAGCCTGCAGCAATACAAAGAAAGCTAGCACATGAAAGAGGGATTAGCTTCAGGAGGGTATGACAGATGTAAAGTGCTTTGCACACATTGCTATGTGATGTTCAACATATGTTGTCAATTAAAAATTGCTTAAGAAATATTTAACAAGGCAAAGCTAACATAGCCCTAGTTTGTACGAATATATTGAGCTTATGCATCACTGCCTCCCATTTAATTGTTTTCAGTTTTGTTGTAAGCTGAAGAGAACCTTATATAACATGACTCTAAGCTAGTTTATGTTTAAAGTACCATTTAATTCAAAGTATTGGAAAACGGTGTTTGTTCCATCTTTTGGTAAGACGATGACTGGGTAATTTAGCAAGGCAGAGGACCTGCTAAACTGATTAAAATTAGCTTTCTGCAGTAAAATATAATATGCTGCATTTTCAAAAATAAGTGTCGAAATACATTCAAGATGTCATAGGCATTCTTTACCTAGACTTTTCTGATGCCAATTACTGGGAAATTTTCCTAGTGAACCCCAACGTGTAAGACACAAGCTCCCAGGGTAAATTCTATTTTATCATCATTATTATCTCCTACTCCTGAATCTTTCTGCATGTGAGACATTTGGGTTTGCTTGGGTTTCTTTTTAAATGATTGAATGTGCCTTATTCAACCCCCAAATAACCACTAGATATTATTCTCTCTATTCCCCTCCAAATACAAGCATCTTTTTACACAACTGTACTGTAAAGCCTCCATAAAATAGCAACATTCTTGTTGAACTCTGATGCCTCAAGATGTCTTCACAAAAAATGTACTCCTAATGTTAGTATATTCCTGAAAGCACCTTTTTTTTTTTCCTATGGTCACAATTGAAGAGCTTTTTACCACTGAGAGCTCATAGGTTTGCAGTCATCAATGAAAGACACTACTTGTGGCTGTGGTCTATATATTAACTCCTTTTTGGAGGTATACTGAACTGAACGTGTGGCAGAAATCATTGATAGATCCACAGACATGTTGTAGCATCTTTTAACCTCTGCTAATGCCTGAAATGTTCTCACAATGAATTAACCTTTCAGTTAAATTCTGTAGTTCCACCTGTAATATTTCTGTCTTGAACCTCCTCTTATGGAATTCTGTTTCCAATCACAAAATATGAGTGTTTTAAAATAAAAGTTACAGTGTTTATTCCAAGAGTCTTTGTACTTGTTAAACACATATTGTGGGCTGCTGCATACATCATCTGCCAACCAAATGTCAGTTCAACTCCTACTTTGCTTTAAATAAGGTATAAAAAAATTCAAGAGATATTCATGGAACTGTGATTTGAATGTGCTTTAAGTGTGTTGTTGATGTGGGAATTTATACTAAATTACTGTGCTGACGGATGTTTGGCTATGAATTGAACTATTCACTAAGAAAAAACTGAAACATACTTGAATATTACAATATATATTATTTTAAAGGAACATTATTGAGCAGAGACTTATGCCTCAGTGAGAGACAGAAAAAGGCATAGTGAAGGAAATAAGATGGGGTTTCTGCATGTACAAAACTGGAAATACTGAGTAATTATATGGGTTTAATCATTATTTTTCTTCCCACTCCTTTTTAAAATATGTCCTATGGTATTATAAGTATAAATTTTTAAAAAGTGATAAATAAAGTGATAAAATTGTATTGATCCTAACTGGTAGATCAAATTGTACAATCCAATTTAGAACCCAAATTAAAGGAAAATATATGCAAAACACATTGAGTTGCTTTTCAGTTTTTTGTTTGTTGGGTTTTTTTTTTGCAAAAATTAAATTCAAGTCTGTTAACAGTGTAATGTCTTCAGAAATTTATTATTATTATTCAAGCATACCATACAAGTATTTTAATAATGACAAGAGGATTTGTTTATTGTATGTTCTGGTAGGTAGAGTACTAAAACTAGTAGTTTTTTAGTTTTGTAAATCTAAACTTTGTTGCTTAGATACCCCTTTCAGTATTGTCTGGTGAAGTATAACCTACATGCTGACAAGGAAGATTGAAAACCATGTGGGCTTTGGAAGTCTCAAGGCATGGTAGCTTATTAAGAGCAGAGAGGAGAAAACTTAGGAAATAGTATATATTTTAAACCTTTCTTTTTGTCCATACAGGCCTTGCCTAAGGCATCATTATTGGGAAAGGAAGGCTGCTGTGAAATTTATCAGCCATGTGCAGAACTTGAACTGAAGTTCACACAAACAAATTAAAAATGGCCTAATATGAATAGTGAAGTTATGTCCTTGTTGAAGTAATTTAAACTGTTTTACTGTGTTGGAATTTAATATGAAAGATATTTATAACCTTTACAAGTTGTAAGGGATCTTCAATATTCTAAAATAGTAGCAAAGAGTTACACTTGTTAGATCTTTGTGTTCTATTATTGTCTGGTAATTTTTATTACTGAGTTAAATTTAGCTTATCAATGTTCATTTTCAAATAAACAAATTTTCCTGATTTTATACAGGAAAGGAACAAAAATCAAAGTGTATCAAATCCGTTCAACAATATTGCTATGTCATGTTTTCTGCCATTTTTCAGATACCAGTTACTTTTCTGTTTTGATTTCAGTCTTATGGTCCAATGCCCCACATTTGTTTTGTTTGTTGTTTTTTTGTTGGGTTTTTTTTTAAATCTGTCTTGGTTCCAGGCAGGACAGGATTAAATTTCTGCAGTAGTCAGGAGGGGACATGGCCAGATCCCAGATGTTATTGTGCACCACCTCACCTCATTGTCAGGGGCAGGGGAAAGGGAATCTCCTTCCACAAGGAAGGGCTCTCCTCTGCTAGGGCTGGCAGGGCTGCAGCTGGGTTGCAGATGCTGTGGTGAATGTTCTGACATGGGACTTACTCTCTCTGTTGTGCACTTTTGTTACTAATATATAAGCTGTTAATGTTGCTTTTCCTTAACTCATTGCTTTTTCCAGCAAATTGTTCCTATTACCCTTGATCTTTGATCTGAATCTCTGATTCTCCTCTCCAGCCCATGGCAGGGGTAAGGAAGAAGGGAGAGAGGGAAATGAGAAAGTGGTATGGGGTTTTACTGGGAGCACTAAACTAGAGAATACCCTTCCTAAACCACGACAAAATCAAGGTTGGTTTTATCAGGTTTCTTATATGAAAGAATACTTGTTAGTTTGTTATAATGATTTGTTAAGAACTACATTAGCATCTATATTCAGGTCTTCAGCTTTCTGGGTGAGTTTGCAAATCTTGAGAGCTAACAGTAATTGCAGTAGGTCTGCAACTTCATCACTGCCCTCACTTTAGCAGTGCCAATTAATGCCAGTTCTGAATTTGCAGCAGTTATGCAGGTATTTAAAAAATTCATAGCATATTTGTGAAGTTTCTGCTAATCTGCAGTACTTTTTCAGTCATAATAAAATGAAAAAATAAAATTATCTTTTTCATCAGAATAATTTAGGTGCATCATAGATGCACCCACTTATGGTTTATAGAAGTTTTCTCCTGGAGATATCTGTTTATGTCCTCATTCTGACCCTCACATCTATAATTTTGATGATCTGATCCTTCCTCTGTTAAAAGTCATGGCTGGAAAGGTGTAAAAATATAAACATCTTTAATTATTAATTAATATAGAAAAAAAATGTGCAAGACTCCTCTCTTTTCTGCCTATTTTATAGAGGTCTTCAGACCTTGTAAAAGCAGAAAGAGAAGTTGTTTACTGTGGTGGTGAGCTGATATGCATACCCATATTAACTTTTATTAGCACTAACACCACACTAAAATGCATTATGATTATAGCAGCAGCTCAAGTGTACCTGTATCCTTAATGTCTCTCTTAATGTATTAATTTCCCACATCAGTAGTGAGATTTGTTGAAACTAGGCCTCACTCTTCAGCCTGTAAAAGCAAATGTCAACTTGTACCAATTGCATAATGGCTAATTGTATAATTTTTTTTCTTGATGGCCTGCATATGTCAAAAACTTTTGACTGGTTTTTGTTTCTGATGTGGGCTGCTTCTGTGGAAATGGTCACATCCTCTCTATCCCCTCAGGCTGTACCATGGGTGGCAATGTCCTTAGGCTGTGCTTAGCAGAAGGGAAACTTGGGGGCCAGAAGTCTGGGAGAGTGAACAAATTAGAATTCAAAGAGATTTATCTTACTTTTCATTCTGTGTACAACTCCCTGCATGTAGGTCCCACAACAGGGGCTGTCATCTGAAACTAAGCTGGCTGTGCTTAGTTTCATTGTCTTATTGCAAAATCTGAATCAGAGGATTTTTTTCATCTGCCAGTTTAGATATCGAATGGAAAGTGAAAGTTTGCAACAGCACAGAAGTGGCTGAACAGGTAGTGACAGTTGAGTTTGCACTGAAGAGTTCCCTTATGCAGAATTTAATGCTGTCAGAGCTATCTGTCTAAACCTGGGTGAAGAGAACACAGTTTTTAACCCTTTGATGAGTTTTCATCCATGTCTTCACATTGACTTTACTTAATTGTATCTCATCTCTCTTATGATGGCTGTAGAAAGGCATGAAAAATCCTAATGTGCAGTGGCCCAGAAGTACAAAAATCAGACTCAAGTAAAAATATGCATCCAGTTTCTATACACACAAGAGTAAATTCCAGAATGTGAACAACTGAAAAATATATAACATGAAAAGGTGTCTGAAATGGAAATGATAGAAGTAGGGACTTTGCCTAATTTGCTTGGTTTCTGTCATTTGGAGTTCTGTTCTTTCATAGACAACATCCTTAAAGCATGTCTACTACTTGCTTTATATTTTGCATGATTTTGTTGGTTGTTTCCTATTCCAGTCTTTAAATAAAAAAAAACAACAACCAAAACTACTAATTAATTTGATGAATTACTACCTAATCATATAACTCAGGGTTTTTTTTAACACAGTCCCTAAAAAGGAAAATTCGTTCTGTTTCTTCTTCCAAAATACTTATTTGTACCCTTAAATTATTGACAATGTAGTATGGCTAAAGTTTTATGCTGCTGGAAGACATTGCTAGAGGCAACAATTTAAGATAGAATAGTTACTATCCCTAAAACCTGTGTATCTTTAGAACCTAAAGCCAGGTAACTTTGATATAAGCAGTTTTTTAGGGAAATAATTTTCAAGGCACGCTAACATATATCTCTGAGAAAATTGGTGCAGCATCTGCCGAGACACTGGAAATTACTTGGGACTTCTTGCACAGTTGTGTAATGCAGGGAGGTAATGGATTCCTATCTAATTTCATTTATGACATTGTATATTTTGAGGAGAAATAGATGAAGTGAATTTCACTTAATATCACAGAAAGATGGAAACTGATCTTATTTTGTCACATATTTTATTAAAATTTTCAATGATTTGGCTTCTTTTTCATGCTTGGGAGCTTTGCTGTTCACTCTTGCAACAGAATAGGAAAAGCTTTATATTTCCTCACAAGAGAGTTTGAGGTCACAGAACTTTGGATGTTAAAATGAATTTAGTTCAAAATATGGAAAAAAAAATTCTCATTTACAAAAGTGTTAATTGTGTGAACTTTTCAATTCATGTTAGAATACAAATCTTAGTTTTTAAAACTAAGATTCATAGACTATTCATAACATTACTGAGATTTACAATACCACTGCATCTTCCCCTTTACATTCAAATATGTAAATGGTCAGGTTATCGTGGCTGAAAAACCTCTTTGTCAAGGCAGATTCATCACAAAGAGAATATCAT
Source organism: Luscinia megarhynchos (assembly GCA_034336665.1). Taxonomy (NCBI): domain Eukaryota; kingdom Metazoa; phylum Chordata; class Aves; order Passeriformes; family Muscicapidae; genus Luscinia; species Luscinia megarhynchos. The sequence continues at coordinate 51,792,657 of JAPFBE010000003.1, read as the reverse complement.
GGATTTTGTAGCTGAAATTTTCTGGCCAATTAGACAATAACAAAGAGCATTAGTGTACATTAATATCATGTTTATTGCTAAATTTCTCTGAAGATCTGCAGCATCATTTCAGCTCACAAAAATGGTTCCAGTTTTGGTTCTTTTCAGGCACCACTGAGGAGGGAGCATGAGCAAGGAAGCATTCCTAATAGGCCTATTTGGACATTGCCACCCTGTTTTGGAAAGTAAGAGCACATCAAAGAATGGACATGAGCCAGTCTGTGTTACACAGCCTCAGTGTTAGTGAGCAGTCCTAGGATTACTAATGCAGATATACATGTTTATAATTAACACGGTACAGATATACAGTTTTAAATTGTACTGATAAGTTCAGCAACCTTTTAAAATTTATTATGAAGCGTAAATTTGGACTTTAATGACTATTCTTTCTTCCAGTTTTTTTTGTACTTACTTACTCCTATCTTTCACTTTGGCTCTTCTCTAGGTCCTTCTATTGCCCTCTTTTTCACCTTCTTTTAAAAATAATGATCTTTATATCTCTCATTGCAGGCAAGAGCAGTGCCCTCTTTCTCTTTGTTCTGTTATACTCCACCTACTGTTCTGTTCTTCTTCATTGCCCCTGTTCACTTATCTCCTCTAAGCTTTTTATCCGTGTTGTTTCTTGTCTTTTTCTCACTCCCAGTAACAATGAAGTTGTGGCATGTTCAGGTTCCAGGTCAAGTGTTATAATTTGGAAAATTTTGGAGTCCAACTTAACAGTTACAAATTTAGGGGTGAGTAGAGATGATTTTAGAAGGACTCTAGAGTTTTAAATGTATTTACTGGTATATTTATTTTCCCAAAGAGAGAAAAATAAATAGAAATTAGTAATGTATTAAATTCGTTGTATTGAATTGACTTTCTGATAAGAGAAATTTATTTGCCCCAATGTGAGACTAGATATAGTTAAATACTTAAACAGGCTGCCAGAAAGCAAATCAAAATTAAAATTGAAGATTTTCCTTTTTTAATTATGAAAAACTCTAGACTAGAGAAAATAAAAATATTTTAAAATGTGGAGTAATGCAACATTCCTTCTTGGTATCCTGAGCCCAGCTGGAATAACTGCAGAGGACCTTGTATTTATCACAGCAACACTCCAGCAAGGTTAAGCTTCTTACCTTTCTTCCTTTTTGGATTAGACTTCTATTACACTCGCTGTCAAGACAGTAAATTGACATTCTGTGTTGACTGCCACACAGTCTTGTTATATTTCTTGTTTCTTTTGAAAATGAGTTTCTTGCATATTTAGCTATTGATCTTTGTTTCAAAACCTGTTTATATTAACTGTTAATATATGTGTAAATATCTCTATACTATGGAACAATGTTTTTCTGTATAAAAACTAATGCGGATTGTTCAAAAATTAAAAATAGACAAATTTAGAGAGCAATAACCAGCAAATGTGATGCTGTTTTAAAATTAAGAATAAATTTTATATTTTTCTGGCACTGTGTTGATGTAAATCACCTGTGTATTTGACCTTATAAATCCAAAATACGTTGCTAATATATTCAAAATATGGGAGTATAGACTTGCAGAAATATTCCTGGTTATCAGCTGTATGTTTCTAAAACATTAACTATTCTCTATTATCAAAAGTTTTGGTGACTTCAAAGCAAATTACTTTCAGAAGATGACAATCTTGAAACTGCTAGTAGCTTAGATTAAACTTTTTATTGCTATATTCTATTAAACACTATGGCTTGGTTTCTTCCTAGTCCCTTGCAAAAAACTAGGGATGGTCATATGCAGTCTTTGCATTGCTTGTGTAGGGAAGCAGGAATGACAGTCATCCTTTGCTTCGCTGTTTGAAATAAAATCTCTCTGGAACTCTCCTGGGTGTAATGCTGGGGGAGTGAAGGTGAGGTAGCTGCTCAGCCCATACAGCCTGTGCTGGGCCTGGTGAAACAAAACTGGCACACAGGAGAGTGTTTGCTTTGCCTCTTAGTAAGTTGGAAGAAAGAATTCTAAAAGGTGCCTCTGATTTGTTTACACTGCCTTGTTTTTCTAGTCCAAAGGTGTTGACTTCTAAAATTTCTTCCCTGTCTCTTGACATTTCATACAAGTATTTAGCTGTCAGCTGAGGTTCAGAGCTCCTAGTCTTCTATCTAAGCTATTTCACTTGTTTTCTTCTTTAAGGTGAGATGAATTATGTTCTGAAAGTGCCTGTTGTTGTCTGTTACCCAAAAAGGAAATCCATCCATAATGCAAGTGTTTATAAAGTTTATAGCTAGGCAAATTGAATTCTGCACTAAATGTCACTGAAATCTAAACTTTTCAAATTAATGCTAGCTCTCTAGGCTGTCATACCCAGGTTACATTTTAGTCTTACAGATTCATGATGTCCAACATGCACGAGGAGAAGCCACATGCTTAAAACCTATTCCAGCATCTTTGATTATCCAGTCCTCTTTTTTTTCTTTTTTTTTCTTGACAAGTGCATGTTGTTTTACTTTTATTCATAATGAAAGCTGTTGCAAATAAAATTTTCTCTCATTGACTTCAGACTATAGAACTATTCCATGTTCCTTCACTGGTATCTATACCAAGTCAAACATAAATGATGCATTTTATCTTTCAAGACCTTTCACAGACTCCTGCTTTGTTCCTTCATTCAGCACTGAGGGGCTGACTCCTGATTCTGATAATTAGAAATTTAACAAGGGGATAAGTGATTCTTTATGATTGCTCTCTTGTCATTCCTCTTCATCATTGCTATTTCACAGAATCATGCACAAAACACTTTAACAGCGTTTGTGTTGACACCTCTGTTTTGCTATGATGCTTAGGAAATGCAGCAATTAAGCTGATGATATTTTGAGATCACTGCTGATTTTTTTGTTTTGTCTAATGTTGTGTCAGTATTTCCTTGTAGTCTCATGTTTCTGTCTGTGTCTAGTTGCTCTATCTTACATCATATTTAGGGAAAGAGCTAGCTAACACTGCCTGTCAAAAGTTAGGTGAACACCTATTCCGACCAGTCATCTTTGGTCCCTCTCTAGTGGGGTTGCATCACAGTCCAGAATTCACAGAGGTAGCTTAGCTTGGCATACACAGCAAAGCTTAGCCTAGAAGCCTAGCTTCAGACAGCTAAAGGTAACTGAGCTTAATCATACCCTTGAATTTTAAGTTGGCTGAGATATAGACAAATTTTCTTCTGCCTTAATTTGGGTTTAAATGCAGCAGGATCTAAGTCCATAATTGGGCGTGGATTTAATTACCAAAATTAATCAGTTGTTAACATGCAACTGAAAAAAAATAGTCACTAGAGTAAAATTAAAACCAAAATTAAAATATATGAAATAAAAAATGCTGTAAGGATTTCTGCCCTTAGGAGCAAGAGTTGTAAATCCCTACAGTTAACCTTCCCTTTAGTTTACTTTGCATGGGCATTAATATTTTAATAATACTGACCATTTCAATTGAAATCAGAAAAAAGCTCCCCTTGCCCCACTGTACAACAGCAATAGAAACAATGCTAAAGGACACATTTTGATCAGTGATTAATTAGTAACAATATTTCATCAGAAGAGTTATATCTTTAAATGTCCAGTCACTAGTATTGCATTATAGCTTAAAATATAATGACAGAATGCAGCTGTTTTTCAGTTGAATATTTTATGTGGGCAGGCATGAGAGAGAACAAACATCCAATGTAGCTGATTACAGACAATGCAATCTAATGCAATTTAACAGTTGACACATGACATTACGGGTTAATAACATTTTTAGACTGAGCCTAATTGCCTTCTTTGTTATTGCAAAATTTAAGCCAAATTCCAGTATTTTTAAATAAAACCTTTACCTCTGTCTGTCAAAGAAGAGCAACAATACACATATTGGCATTCATGATTGTCTTCATGGGTTTTATATAATTACATCTGTCATTAGAAATAAAAATCCCCCAATGTTTCTAGCCATGCAATTTTAAAACTCTTTTAAAGAGCAATGAAGTTAATATTCTAACATTTGCACATTTTGTACCACTTGACTTCATATTCTAAACAGCTAGTCAATTCAAACAAAATATTTTTACTTAAAGTAAGGAATATATATTTTAATTAAAGAAACTATGGCAAGACAACCTCTTAAATTACTGGTTAAGACAAAAGCTTCTAATCTTTTCTGTGTATATATTCTATAAGCAACGAGCTGCTGATACCTTCCTTATGCTGGGTTTGCATTTTTTCTTGATGTAGTTTTCCCCATCTTTCAGGGTACACTGTCACCTAGAGTGAGTTCTAAGTATTCTGCACTGCTGAAACAGTGACCATTGAGTGGATCATAAAAAGCCTTCAGGTGGGTAAAGGGTCAAACCACAGTGATGCCATCTCTTTTTACCAAGAATATGAGCAGTGGGAAGATAAAATAAATGCTAAATATGTGCTAATAAAATAAGTGCTAAATAAAAGTGTAAATGCAAGATGTAATTACCACTTCCAATCTGCAATGAATGATTTTTTCAATAGCAAGTGTATCAACTTCTCAGCAAAAATATTAGGTTTGGTTGTCTTAGTGACAATTGAGAATTTGTGTTTTTACCACACTCTATTCTCCCTGGTCTAGAAAGTTCTTGTTTTGCAGAAAAAGTGCAATTATAAATTCTCTTATTCCATACTTGGAAAAATTATATTTTCTTGCTTACAAAACTTAATTTCCTTTGGTTTGTATAAAATCAAATGTATCTGTTTTCCATCACCAGCTCTTTACAAGGACAAACATAAATCCAGGGCTAGCTTAGATACTTCACTCGTTGAGAACAGAAAAGCTTTTTTTTCCCCTTGAACTGCATAATCTACTCAACTAATTTGAAGGCCATATTGCTGAATATCTTCTGAAATTTTTTCCTTACTTTTTTCACTTCTTTAAAATTATTCTAGTACATTCCATTGATAGAAATAGCCAACAGTTTCTAATTGTTCGAAGATATATTTTTTGTATTATGAGCAATTTTAGCCACTATAACTTTCAATAATTAAATAATATATTTTGCCAGGCGTGGATGCTATAGCTATCTCTCTACCTCTCTTTTTTTCTTTTTTCTTTTTTTTTTTAATTTTAATTTAAATTTAGGGTGTTGAAACTTCCTATTTCTTTTCTTGACCTTTGAATTTATATTTTTTTCCATTTCACATCAGATTTTAAATTTATTCTAAAGTCACTTAATTTCTAGGATCACCTACAAAGTTTATTTTTCATGTCCGCTATTTTTAAAAGCCTGTTTATGTTGAAGGTGCCCTTGCTTTCTTCCCCTGGTAGATTTTGATTAATCTTAACACATATTTGAGCTTGATTCCCACGTGAAAACTCTATGTGGTTCTGCTGTGCACTAAATGTAAGGTAAATAGTCATCTAAAATCTTCATAAGTAATAGCCTGTAAATGCTGAAAGCTGGTTGTACTATGAAAAGTGATCCCATTCAACGTTATACACCTACTTTAACTGAAAATTGCACCTTACAGGACATATCCTACCACAGCCAGAAATTATGTTTTCTGATTTCTAGTGCAGCTCTCCATTCCCAAGATCACGTACAGAACACTAATGTTAATAAGAGACTATGAGAATGCAAGTTAATTATTGGTCTGTTTAGTGCATATTTTTGTTTATCTAGGTTACAAGTTAATAATCTTCATCAAGTGATTTCTTTAAAGTGTCACAGCAGCAAAGATTCTGAAAGACAATTCTTGAAGTCATTGTGTCTGCATGAACTGGGGTAAATAAAGCACAATATAGCAAGAAGCACTGCAACTTTTGTGGGACAGATATAATGAGAGTGATAGAACTTATCACCCTTGGCACAGCAGTGGGGTGGTACAAGGTAAGAGCTTGGAAAACTGAGACAGGTATAATTTTAAACAGTATTGGAGGTTTGAATAAGTCAAAGAAGAGGAAGAAACTCATCTCACACAAAAGTGAGATGAAAGGAATTAACAGAGATATTCTTTGAAGCTACATTTTGAATTTATTATAGGATTTGACAGACATGTCTCTGAAGTCTATATCATATATTGTGGAACACAAAGCAGAAAAGAAAGGGACTGGAGACGAAAAAATTGGCTAAAGACATTATGGCAAAAGAGCCTCTAATGTTCAGATTGCTTACTAATTTTCCAGAGAAGGAATAATGGTCTGGTTTTTCTTTTTCTATTTCCAAAACGAGGGTGCTTGCTCATTTCATAGGAGACACAAGAGTTCCAACCTACTCAATCCTGTTAAAAAAAAAAAAAAAAAAAAAAAAAAAAAGTGTAAAGACAATCAAAGATAAAAACACTTAAAGGTTAAAAAAAATTTTGGCCACAATGCTAAAAATTTTCTGGAGTTTAGCAGAAGAGACTTGAGGTTTGGACAGATCCTCCAAAGGACCTTTTATTCAAATAATTGACCATTTTATGGTCACCTAGAGATTCCTTTTCCTTTCCTTTCCTTTCCTTTCCTTTCCTTTCCTTTCCTTTCCTTTCCTTTCCTTTCCTTTCCTTTCCTTTCCTTTCCTTTCCTTTCCTTTCCTTTCCTTTCCTTTCCTTTCCTTTCCTTTCCTTTCCTTTCCTTTCCTTTCCTTTCCTTTCCTTTCCTTTCCTTTCCTTTCCTTTCCTTTCCTTTCCTTTCCTTTCCTTTCCTTTCCTTTCCTTTCCTTTCCTTTCCTTTCCTTTCCTTTCCTTTCCTTTCCTTTCCTTTCCTTTCCTTTCCTTTCCCTTTCCTTTCCTTTCCTTTCCTTTCCTTTCCTTTCCTTTCCTTTCCTTTCCTTTCCTTTCCTTTCCTTTCCTTTCCTTTCCTTTCCTTTCCTTTCCTTTCCTTTCCTTTCCTTTCCTTTCCTTTCATCAAACAACCTATGTTCTACCTTACAATCAGGAAGATTAGGGGACTGCATATTCTGCTTTAAGGGATTTTATGTCCCCAAAGGAAAACTACTTATGGAAAGAGAATTTGACTTCACCTCACCTGATATCCCCTAGCAGGGGGCTGGTGTTGGTGCCAAGACCAGCAGTGTGGCTGGGAGAAGTGTGCCAGTGTGAACACAAGCAGTGCATATGAAATAAGAGGTGTAATTCTCAGTGAACTTTCAGTCTAATAATACATTAGAAGCTATTTCCTGCTTGCTCAGTAAAACATATTAGTTATTGAGCAAGGAAGCAACAGTCACCATTTTAACAGAATACTTGTGCACTTTTTAAAAGTTAATTCTACCATTTTAGTATCTTTTTGTGCCTTAAAATGTCAGTATGCATCAGTACAAGTGGAATTGCTCAACTGTATCTTTAATATGTTTCCAAATAGTCTATTTAAAAAAATCCTTAATTTCAAATAAATGACATGAAACTGACTGGGTTTTTTTTTTTTTTTTTTATAGTACATAATCAGGGAGACAAAGTGCATTTGTTTAACGAAAACAAATCAAAGCACTTTGCACTGACATGGTTGCCACTGTAACAGGATGATTCTATTATTTAAATACTCAGAGGTTGCTTTTTAAATCATTCTTGATTAACAGAGCATTTATTTTCTGTTTCCTTTGAACTAAGAGTTTTTCTCCTTCCTTGCAGTTAGCATATATATCTCAAACACCAGCTTGTCAACTGATGACTTTGAAGCTTCAGTAGCTATGCATATTAAACTGCACTGGCAGAAAAATAGCTGTGATGTCAAAAAAGGAACTTTGAGGTTATAGGCTCTCAAGAAAGATTAGGACTAAGCTTTCCAATGACAAAGAATTAAAAGAACATGACAAGGCAAAATCAAAAGTCTTCAGTAAGCATTGTTTTGACTTTGATTTTCCTCTGTGATGTGTGAGAACTAACTTTGTCACCTGTACAAAATGGTACAGAAACATCTGGATATGAGCCAGACTGGCTTTTAAGAAATTAATGCCCAAAACACATAAACTTAACCTGATTTTAATAGTACTCACTTCCTTTTCTCAAGAAGGTTAATATATTGTTCCTCTCAGTTTAAAAGTTGTCACAAAAAATGTTAGTGCATTGCCTCATTTTCAATCTGTTCAATTGCCCCCAGAGGTGATGGTGACTCAGACTGCAAGGGTTCAAAGTGAAAATCTCTGATTAACCTCAGGAATGTTGTTAATGAAGCACACAGCGACTGGGAACAAGAGAAAAATAAAGGAACAAGCTTTTCTAATTTTTTCTGGCTTAATGGAGCTAACCCTGTGTTGTAGGTGTACTAATTTTCTTCATCCACATCACATCAGTAATTGCCTGGGGAAGTGGATGTGAAAAGAAATATTTGCAACACAGTATCATGGAGACTAATACCAATTACAGACTACCTCTCTCTGAAGGCTGAGCCTAATGTCACTCTTGAATTCTAAGGTTGCATTTATATTTAGACTAAAAGTTTTTAACCTTTTTTTTTTTTTCCTGGTCTTCCTGTCTTCCCATTCCTTCAGTCCTACCAATAGTGTGCCAGTTGCAGCACTAATTTAAATCATTTGCCACCTTTTGATAAGACTTCTCCAGGATATCAGGAAAATTAAAGCTGTCAAAACTAGACATAATTAAAATTTGCAAAATTAATGGGCTTCAAACCGGTAGAGGGTTTGCAGTAGGCAGCCCAGATGATCAGGTCAACAGGAGATACTATTAAAAAGATCATGATGAATGGTGAGAGATAAACACTGCCACGCTGTAAAGTGTATTCATTCAGAAAATAAGTGCTACCATAGTAGAGTTTAGTACATGAAATCCTCATACTGCTGCACTTTGAGATGCTATCAGTATTGCAATGGGAAGGTCCACTACTTGGGTGTGGTGACATGAAATGGTATTATATGCTGATAATAGAAACATGGACTATGGCTGGCTACCAAACTTACTCATAGCTATTCTCATGCACCATAAAGTAAAAATTAAATCAGTCATTTATCTAAAAATTCATTAAAGAAAATAGCATGATACCATTAGAAAAGTGTTAGAGAGCTCTGTTTCCTGATAGATGTTCAACTATGCAATATGAGGAAAAAACAAAGTTACCCCTGAAGAAAAGCAATGTAACAGCATCAGTGTCAGTCCCCCAAAAGAGACAGGCATGGTAGCCAGCATGATGCTACTACAGCAGTACTTTGGATGTACTTGTTAAACCAGAAAAAGTAATTGATCTTAAGTGGGAATATGCCATATGCCTCTTCTGCATAAAAGTTTGACCTCTGAGGTCTGTTAGCTATCACTTATTAGTACATTTAAAATGCAAATTTTAAAATCTTATCCTATTTTATCTTCTTTTTCACTAGACATATGAGCAACTATCAGAGAAAAAACTATTTGCAGTTGCCTGTTATAAATTTTAAATTAATTTACTGAGACTTTTTTAATCTCATTTCTTTGAATTTTCTTTTTTCAAGTTTTAGAGAAAATAAGTTTACCATCTGGACTGTCTACAGTAATAGGAAGTTTCTAAATATTAGCAAAAGCAAGATTTAAGTAACAAAGGCTACTACATGAAAAGTTCTTCTAAGTCTCACGTTCAGCAAGGAAACAAATTGTTCTGGCTTGTCTGATGATTTTCTAAACCAAATAAATAATCCACCTCAGCAATCTCAAACTGGCTCTTGGCTAAGGTTATCTCAAACAATATCCACAACCAAGGAATTAATTGCTGATGGGAAGGGAACAGAAGCATTGTAACTTGCTTCATATTCAGAATTTTAGAGCAAGTCTTTTCAAAGGTTTGCATCAATACTGATTTTAGATGGTCTTCTCATTCCCTTTTCTGTTTCTTGGTTTCCTCATCTCACAAAGATAAAAAATGACACCAATACATTTAACAGACATTACTGTGAAAAAGCCAGGATCTGCATCACACTGAGGGGCAAACAGAATGCACTATAAACACAGAGTGCAAAATATTTGAGCTAGTTCTGAGTCACATTTGCGATGGAAAAAGAACTGGCGGTAAAATTTGTTAGCTCTGGGGTTATTAATAATCAATTTATTTGTTTATTTCTTGCTTTAGATTTCTCAAAGCCCAAGGGCTTGGTTTTCCCAATTTTGTAGGATTAATGGAAAATACATAGTTTTTTGCTTTATCTTAGATGTGTTAAGTGCTGAAATTCCCAACTTCTGTGTTTTGAAATTCTTTGACTTTTACGACAGCTTTTCCCAACCATGTGAGAGTTTTGACCTTTTCCAATTAAAGTCACCTGCTCAGTTAAATTGCAGGGGGATTTTATCTGTTTTCTTTAGATTTTCAAAATAAAATATTTTGGATAATAAGATTTTAATATTTTTACTTTAATATTTTCTCTCTAAAGCCTGTAGTTGTTCATTATATGAGACTGAAGAGGTGTGTGAAATGAGAACATTAATGAGGCTTATATATACATTTAATCAGCATACATATTCCTAAAAAAAAACCCAAATATCTGTTACTACTTCTCTCTTATTAAAAACAATTCTCTTGATAGTCTACTCTGATCTGCACTTTCCCCTCCAAACTCTTAAACTACCACATCACCACCCCTGATTAGATCCAAAGTAATGATTTATACTATGCCCAGCAAAATATATTTCCTCTTTTGAGCCCTTATAATTGTGCCAACAATATAATCTTTCAGGTAAGAAGGAAACACTTTAAAAAAAACAAACAAAAAACAACAAACCAAACATTCATAGGATCAGAAAAGCTTTGCTAAACATACTAACAGAAGAAGAATAAATTGTTTGATAAATTTAATGGTAATAAAAAAAGCAAATGCAGCTCTAGTTGCAGAACTCATCTTCAATATTTACAAATAAAGGAGAAAATTTACCACATATGTGACAAATTAGCTTGTGACTGTGATTCATTTATCCTTTCCTGACTGGAGACTCATTTTGGCAGGGTATTCCTATTAGGGCTACACAGTAAAGCAACATATTTACCTTAAATAAAGGAGTCACTTTCCAGTCAGGCATCCACCATTTAGAACTACTCCAGATATGTATTTGGAAATGGTTTTAGATATATTCTATCATTGTATAATGAAGTTCAGGTTGCCTTTCATGTATGTTATAGATTTTTATATGCATATATATTGTATATGTATAAATATATACATCTCTATCTCTTTATATTGATATACCTCTTATACTGTCCTTGGAGAACAATTGGTTGGGGAAGAACTATAAAACTGACAAGATGTCAGCTATGTTTAAGGGTTTTCTGAGGTCCCAGAGGCTGAAATGGTCACTCTTCAGTACAGAGTTTGGGTACACTTTTTAAGGGGCACCCCTCACAGACTTAAGGGTCCTGGCTGGATTAAACTTTCTAAAGGATGTAAAGCCAGAGTTCATTGAAGTCCTGGCATAGCTAATTAATCCAAAGCTGTGACTGTTGGACCTTCTGTACCACCCATCCTGGAATGATTGACATCTCTGATCTGTGCCAAAGTTGTGAGCTTATCCTAATGTTTTCCTGACAGGATATCTGTCTTTGCAGTAAATAACTGAGAATTCCTGAATTTTTCAGTGTTTTCGAGATCTTACCTCCATATTGCATGGGCTAGAAGTCCTGGCTGTCTTGGTCTTATGGGGCTGCATTATTGCACTGAAAAAAAAAATCTTAAAGATCGTAAAAGCAGAACTAGTTCATTAAAAAAAAAGTTCTACAAATGTAATCCAAATTAAACCCTGTTTTTGAGAAACAGTTTGTGCTTCCTGTCAAAAAGATAAATAACAAATACATGTATAAAAAAAACTATAAGTTAAAATAGAAAATTGCCTTTACAACAGTGAAAAAAAATCTATTTTAATCAGTAGAAATCCCTCTATTTTATATGAAAAATACAAGGGATATTGCACACATTATGAAACATTTACTGTAATATTAATGTTAATAAGAATAGAAGATGTAAGTGGAAAAAGATTACAACAAAACAGTGAGCAGCCAAGATATTTCTCTAGTACCACACGTAAGTAAAATCAACAACATACTGCAAAATCTTTTAATTTTGTTAAAATATCATTTTTAATGACAAATTTTAAAAAAATCTTGTCAACATTCTTAAGTTTATGAAAAGTTAACAGGTTTTCTGGAAAGCCTCGTACCCTACCATTTCTGGGTTTACACTGTTTAATGAGAAAGATATGGTACAGTTTGTAAATTTTGCTGACTTGACTTGACTCAGTGTCCCTTCTACCTTTTCAACCTGTTTCCAGCCTGGTGCTGAAACAAGGGTAGGGCTTATAGGAGGACAACACTCCACTGATCAAACTAAACAGCTTGCTTCATAGAATCATAGAATTATTTAGGTTGGAAAAGACCTTTGAGATCATGGAATGCAACCATTAACCTAACAATGACAATTCTGTCACTAAACCATGTCACTGTGTGCCACATCTACATGTCTTTGAAATACTTCCAGGGGTGGGGATTCAGCCACTTCCCTGAAAAAAACTATTCCAATGCTTGACATACTTTTCTGTTAAGAAATTTATCCTAATATTAACTGTAAATCTCTCCTGACAAAATTTAAGACAATTTCTTCTTGTCCTATTGCTTGTCACTTGGGAGAAGTGACCGACCCCACTTTGTTACATACTCCAAGTTGGTTATGAAGAACAATAAGGTCTCTCTCCCCTGAGCTTTTTTTTAAGTTAACAGTCCCAATTCCCTCAGCTGCTCCTCATAAGACTTGTGCTCCAGACCTTTCACCACCTCTTTAGCCCTTCATGTTGTTAATGTTTAGGAAATTTATTTAATTTTGAGCAGAGAATATCGTTATCTGTAATGTTTTTAACTGTGACTCCAATGATCAAAATTAAGTGCATTTCTATATAAGAGATAGTAAAAGGAAGTAAAATAAAATTTTCACAGTAATTACTAAAAATGCCTGAATTTTTGAGTGTTGTTTTTTTTTAAAGATTATTCATATTATGAAAAAGAACATTACAATATTATAAAACTTTGTTAATAATAAATTAAAATGAAATAACTACAGCCAGTTAATACAAATCATTTGTGTCAAACAACAAGCAATGGTAATGGTCATAATTTAAAATAAAACATGAAACTGTAAAAAAAAATTGGCATTCCTTGAACAATCTTTTGGGGATATACAATAACTGTCACACCCCTTATATTAGAAGACAATGAAATGTTATTTGACAATTCTGCTGAGATAGCACTTTTTGAAAGTTAGTATTCTAATGTCATTGAGGATGGGCATAACATTAGCTTTTTATTAAAGAGATCATTGTGTCTCTGTGAGGAAAAAGTAGGCATATTCATATTGAGCAGAATTATATGAGAGAATTTGCATGCTTTAGAAATAGCCAGATAATTGGGTAATAGCTGAAATCCTGATGCTGGGCATACAGAACTCAAGACATCTTGCATTAATTCCTCCTGGGCAAGCTAGCCATGAAGCCAGTATTGAAATGTGTAGAAAGTACTCCTATGTTTTGTGTATCTTCATTTGCAGCTTTGACAATAATTCATTTGACAATTGCTGTCAGCTTCTTAGTGAAACATATTTTCCTCTTTTCAGAGCCCCGTTGATCATTAAATATGCATCTGAATCAAGGAAGACATTACTGGTGTAGAAAATCTGGTTTAAGAATAACAGGAAGAAATTAAATATTTCTATTTTATATCAAGACCTAATTAGAAATTCCTTTCTCCTTTCCTTTCATCTGTTCACTGGTGTGACCAGAAACAAAAAATGGTGTTTTATCTGGTAATAGACTTCTAATTTAAATAGTAACATTACAAGAAGAGATGTATAAGTTTTCACCACAGTCTTGTATGCATCCTCCTTCAGATAAGCATTTCATTTGCTTTTGACCTCCACTGCATGCTTTTTATTGATCTATGAATGTTGGTGTCTGTTTTTTTCATTTGTGTTGCAGTTAATTTAGAACTCAGACATACACAAGTAGGTCATATTATTCCCTCCAACATTCACCACTCTGCCTTCAATGAAAGTTATTTCATCCAGAATTAGGCTGCCTGTTCACCAAAGTCCTTTTGAAGTTCTTCACAATATCCTTGAGACCTGATTAACCCAAAATATGCTTAGCTGGTTTTGTTGCTAATTAAACAACATCATTCCTCACCTTTGCCAAGTTACTAAGAAGGATATTCAACAATGCAAACATCCTTTGTGGTAAGTTTGCACTTATCACTTTTATATATTTGAAAATAATAATTTGCATTCATTTAGCTTGCTTTCTTCTGCAAGACAAGGGATATTTATTTTGGATATATTTCAATTATATCAGAATTTAATCTTTTCTCTTCCACTTCATAGATCTGAGAAATATAATACATTGCAGCCTTAAGAAAAATAAACAAAGACATGAACAGAAGGATAGCTTATGCTTGATGAAAAGTTTTCTTTTGTTTTCTATTTTAATAAAAAAAAAATTTTAAAAAATGTGGACACGATCATAAGACCATCATGATAACAGTGAAAAAAAGAAATAATTTTTAAAGTGACATAAAATCAAAACCAATAAAAAATTGAAAAAAATTACCTGGATAAACAGGAATGATACAAAAGAGAGATGCATTTTCATATTAGGAATGATAATTCATTATTGTGAAATAACAAGTAAATTGGTTGGAGACCAGGTCTCAAATGGTGATCTTTATTTCTCAATTGCCCTTTATCATATCTAACATCTTTACATCACTAAAAGTAAATTTCTTTTTAACTACCTTTGCTCAGTGGTGAAAACCATTCACCTTATGTCTCAATAAGCAAACATCAGTACTGAAGAAGATAATGGATAAGCAATATTTAGCCTAATAATATGAGAAGTAAAGAAATTAAAGATATTTAGCTGGTTGTGGAATGATCTTTACAAACAATGAACAAAGTAAGTACTTGACACAAAATTTATAAACATAAAATATAACTGTCTTTTTTTTTTTTTTGCCAGTTCTGCTGCATTCATTCATTTCAAAGTCACTTATTGCTTGCTCCATGTAATCCTTAAAAATATCAGCCCCAATATTGCTGACAAATAGATAATTCTTACATCAAGAAAAGATAATGAAGTTTCTTTTTTTTTTATTTTTAGCACTGCAATGAACATATACGGTCTTAAGAAGAAGGGTTTTGAGAACAAAAATGGAGGAGCAAAGCTATATTAGAAATGTCCTTTTTAAGATACATGAATGTATTATATAAATAAAATATTAATGCAGTAAAGATTTTAGGTCTGGTGTCATATGAATCTTGACTGAAGAGAATTTTTTAGTGAAAATCTTTAAGTATTTAAAATGTGCATATGGGTAATTTGAAATTATGCATTTATATATATATAAAAGTAGAAACTTGTATGTCCATGAATTCAACCTTAGATACTGGTAGGCTTCTATCTGTGACTTTGGGGTTAACTAGTTTTAAAATAGACCAAAAAGCTTGTAAGTCACCTTCCAGCTTATTTTTGGCTTTTGGCACACTCTTGCTGTTGTATTCCTTTTTCCACTACCTTTTTCTGACAAACTATAGGTCATGTTAGACAATCTTTTGACCTATAACTTATGGCAGTGTCTTCTGGGTGGTAATAACAATAATTAGGCTTTTGCAGTGTGAACAGAGATGCCCAGCATAAATAGGGTCAAAATGAACATCAAGATACATGCACAACATAAGAAACATAATCTGTAGATCAAGTCTTAAATAAATCACTATAAACAAATACTTTTCTACAGATGCTTTTGTGTTTTGCTTGTTTATTTTTTTGGGGGATTGTGTGGATTTTTTGTTGTGGGTTTTTTGTTTGGTTTAGTTTTTGTTGCTGATTTTATTTTTTTTGAGAAGGTTCATTTGACTTTAGTTAATAAATACGGATATCTGAGAAGTGCATAGAATGACAGGATTATAAATGGCATTCATGGTCATTCAGTCAGATGCAGATGTCTAAATCATAGATTCCTACATTAGGACAGATGTAGCCCACATTTTTACTCTTCAGTTTGATTAACTCACTATGTCCAACTTCAGACTTCATGTCTCTTGACCTTATCTTACAAATTTATGCATTCAACTCTTTTTTCACTCTCACCTCTGCTTGGAAGTTGTCGTTCTACTGCATCCTGATTTAATACTCATTTAGGATTATACAAATGATCTCTATTTTAGCAAGCTTTGGTTAAACTACATGGTATAACATGAAGTGTTTAGTTTCTGTCAGAGAAGACCATAATACTCTTACCTATAATTTCTACTAAATTGAGCTGATTGAAAAATTCACAGTTTTTTTGCTTGAATATTCTGGCTTGTTAATCTGTGAAATTTTCACCTGGAAACTATTTAGTTTGATGACCTATAATTGTATTTCTGTTAAATTATCATATGAATCCATATATTTATTATTTTTATCATAGATATAGTATACCTCTGTATATCTATACATTTATGTCAGCTTAATCCTGTCATAAAACCCTCCCTGAATTGCAATACACAAACATTTCATTATAGAACAGATGTCTTTTCTGGTAACATCAGCTTTTTCTTTTTTTCCTATAAGATTTAATGCATTTGTGCATGAAATTTCAAGTATGTGATATTTAATACTAAAAGCTGCTTTTGGTTGGCTGATTTCTGACAGTCAGTCCTGCCCAGTTTTAAACCTTCAATAGGGGTATTTAGTGGTTTTGGAAAGGCACTCCTTACTTTAGCCCAGTGACAAACTCCAAAGGATTCTGCTGCTAGCTTCCCCTCCCTGTCTTCTTGCTCCATGTGGCACAAAAGGCAAAGATCACAGGCTGAGGTAAGAATAATTTACAGGAAAAAACAATGAGATAAGAAAATGAACAGTACAAATGAAAGAGTAATTCACTTGCAAAATGCTCACAAGCTGACTGGACCCAATGCAGTCTCACCATCCTGCTGCTCCCTCTGGCTTGGGGCTGGCACCATGCTCCCCTTACTGGAAGGAACCCATTTTTCTTGGAAGAGAGTCCTTTACCTTGCATCCACTGTGAAGTGGCATAAAATAACCTTCAAGTACTTGTCATGCACCCTCCTGGCTACTGCAGAAATTGACCCTGTCCCAGCCAAAAGCACAGTGTGGGAGTCTTTGTGTCGGGACAGTCCTCAGGGACAAAACTCATGCGCTCTGCACAAACTGGTGTTACAGCTGCAGTTTGTTGTAAGGGCATCGGGTATACAGAGTCCTGCCAAGGGCTGCAAGCAGCAGGCCAGAGTAGGACAAAGAGAGAATGGGTGGAATAAGAGGGTGAGGGGGTGAGGTAAGAGAGGGGTGGTAGCAGTAAGAGATAGAGGGAAAGAAGCAAAGGGGTAAGAGCAAAGAGAAAGAGAGAGCAAGAGTAAGAGAATAAGAGGGTGGTTTCTTGTTTACAATACAATAAATCTTCTTCTATGATGAATATTCTAATTTCCAATAACCAATCTAACACAAGATACAAATTCTATAGCATTTACATACAGCCTATAAGAATCCTTACATTACCATAGTGTGTTATACTTTAAACTCTAAAAACTACTCTTTGGACCCTAGCAAGGTTTTCTCTGACCTTTGGACCTGCTCTCCAGCAGAAGACATTGTTCTATCAAGAGGGGATTACTTTTAGCTGGCCATCCTATTGTCTTATAGTTATTCAGTAACTGAGGTTTGGTATTTCAAAAGTGGCTTTCATTTCAATCTCGTTCATAGTTTCCATATTCTCAGAATCTAAGCATTCATATTTACAAAGTCTTCCTGGTTGATCCTTCCCAACAGCACAGTACAGTATAATACATTTATTATGATCTACCTGATATAATGCACTATTATTTTCCAGTTTCCCAGAGTGCTAGTTCAGTTGTCCAAAACTGTCAGTTATCTTTCGAAGGTTCTTTAAAACAGATCCATTCCAAGCTGTACTCTGGACACGTAACTCTGGCACATTTCTTAAACACCTTTAATATGCGCCATCTATGCCTTCATCATTTTCATACAAACTACCTCTACACCACTGACAAAAAAAAAAAAATTACTCTGTATTTACTCTGTTAATTCCCTTCTTACTGTTTGGCAAAAGAATTTTGTCTGTTTTGCCAATATTTTGTGTTGTGTTTATGTCAGGAAAGATGGTTTTACTACTCAACAAAAAGAATTGCCTCCATCTCTCTTTAAGTGATTTAGTAAAATCTTGTGTTTCTGTGCAAGTTTTTTTTAATGGAGGAAAATGACTATCCATAGCACAGTACTAATACTGCATTAGCTGCTGTGACATAGGGCCCTATTTTATACTGGAAGTTAATGAGCCCTAACAACTCCTATTATTTTATTCTGTAAGCAAGACAACAAAAAGATGCTGAATTAAACAAGACAGGAAATCAGAAAAAAAAAGAATTCCAAAGTGAGATAACTGAATTCATACTAAGTAATAATGTCATAGTTAATTCAGGTGAGTTCTCCCAATAATTGCAGCAGGAGTCGCAATCATATTTTAAATTAGACACAAGGTAATTCTTTACAAGATCATGGAGTATGGTCCTGATTTCAGGTGTCCAAAATATTTAAAAGATTCTCAAATTAAAGTGATCTATTTGAAAGTAATGCTGTGACAAAGGACACAGACAAAACTGTTGTGAGGACAAATATAATGAATGAGTATGGGGGTTTTCAACTTTTCTGTTTCAGTTATTCCCAATTCTCACCACTGAAATTCAAAAGGTTTTATTTATTTATTTATTTATTTATTTACTCATTTGTAGTTCTTGAAACTTTAGTGCATAAATCATTATTGCAAGGCCGAGCTAATTTCAGTATTTTCAAACAATGGAAGTTGAAACATGGATACTCTACCTGAGGAAATCCCAAATGCATAGACTGCTGGAGGTTAGAGTGCAATATAAAGAGGAATATTAGCTGTAAACTATCTGCAGTTTTTATTTTTTTTTTTTTCTAAATAATCTTCAATATGTTCTGGAAGAATAAAAATACTTGGTTAAAGGGAAGGTTTTTTTTGATACATTGCATTATCATTTTGAAGGTTCCTTATTCCTTAAATTGCTTAAGCATCTTTTATCATCTACAATAATTTATTATAGATTCTAAAATCATAGAATATTTTCCCTTTAAATTCTATATTTTTAAATTGAAGATTTCATTTACACACTGTATTATTTTTACATACTCTTGATATATTTGCTATTTCATAGATTTAATAAAACCTAAAAGAAGCAGCAATATCAAATGGCACACTTTCGTATTTCTACTTTAGACATAAAAAATGTTTGCATTATTTAAATGTTTATACTGTCATAAATATAAATCTTTTACTAAGATTTTTAAATTTTTTTCAATTTATTTTTATTCTAATCAGATTTATTATCAATAAATCAGCAGGTGTGGAGGAATGTATAAAGAAGTAACCTGTAAATATGAATGGAAATAACTACTTTATTCCTTCTCTTCACCTACCATTGTATTTTGAAGGAAGTGACAGAATTATCTCGGTCTGTCTAGGAGGAATAAGAAAGTGTACTTTGATAACAATATAACACTTCAAATGTGTACGCTTCTTTTTTCAATTTGACTATATTCTAATTAATTTGTAGACTATCTCCCCAATGAGTACTTTAGCCTTCACTCTGACTTTCCATGAAAACTCATTTTTCCAGTGATATTTTTACCTTGAATATTGTATTTGGTTCACTTCGCTTTCAATTTAATTCAGCTGGTAGTGGAGAGATACTAGATGTCAACGTGAATGAGAATCTGGGCTTTTTAAAATTTATTATTTTTTATCCTGCCCTCCTAAGAAGAAAGGAGCAAGTTTCTGTTTTGTTACATGCAATTCAGGCCCCTCAGGGTGCCCAAGAAAAGCATTTGACACCAAGTCATTTAGGTAACTGAATTGTTTTCCTGACTCTTCACTTAAATGAAGACATCCACCTTGTAAATTTTTGAAGATGTGTCTATACATATACACAGAAACAAGAAAACTCAAACAGACAAAAACAAACAGACAAACCCCATAAACCCCTTTAGTTCAGTTCACTGCAAAATCAATCAACCAAAAGATACAACTCCTTAAAATATTTCCTTACCGATTCACTGTATGGTTTCTTTCCTTGTGAATCTTTGCAACAAAATGTATGGTGCACAGAAGGTTTGTAAGGTACAAAATGTTAAAGAAACCCCAAACCCCAACAATTTCTGTCACCCTTTTCCACAAACACTGCATTTACACTATGGGTGGAATCCCTGCCAACGGTGTCATAAATGCTGAGTTCCAAGAGGAGTGCTCTGAGCATGTCCTGCCCTCAGAGGAATAGTGATCTCTGCAGCTCCCCTCACTTCTATCCTTTGGCCATCTTCCTAAGAGTATTGAAATTGTAACACATCTAGAGAAGGGCAACAAAGCTTCTCATAAACTTTGGTTTCCTTTGGAAAGGTAGGAATGGTATCAGTGGAAATGGTATCAGTGGAAATCTTTATTTCTCTTAGACTCGGGATATGGTCTTGAGGAATCATGAAGTGGATTATGTCCCAGATAAGTCCTGTTCTATTATAAAGTCATAAAATAAATTGTGCTTTGGATTCAAATCCTACCCTTAAAAATGTACTGAGAAAAAAGAATATTTTTTTATGCACAGAATGACTGCTACTCCCGAACCAAATTTAGATGTCTTTTAATTGTTACTCAAAAAATGAGGTTAAATATAATACACCATCAAAATTAAACAATAGATTTAAGTAATATCTTAAATCTAATAGTCTAAACTGTTATTATTTTTGTCTGATTATGAGTGAGAATTGGAGGCCCATATAATTCTCAATCCACAAAATCAAAATTGTACATAGTTACAGACATGCCAAATAACTGAGTGGCAGCAAACATTGAATCAAATATGGAGACGCTCCAAATTCTGGAATTTGCTATTTAGACAATGGTTATGGAACAGAACAACTGATAGAGCCATGTTATAAGTATTACATATACAAATGGGATAATGAACCACACAAAGAAATGCAGAAAATCCTGTGCTTGCTATAGTATTTTTTCCATCTCTATTTGGGTCTTCTCAAAGTGGACACTACCCACTTTTATTTTTAAATTCTCCTTCTATTATAGAATACTACCATCCTATGAGGAATCAATGATGTGTAAATGTATGAGATATCTATTTCCTAGCTTTATATCTGTAACTTCCCATGCTATATCCGATTAAAATAAAAGAGGGGAAGAAAGAAAGAATTAAAAGAAAAAGAAAGGGAAAAATGGACTAGAGGAAAGAACTTAAACAGGAACTACAGGGAAAAAGAGGATTTAACTGACAAAACAAAACAAAACAAAAAAAAAAAAAGAAACAAAAAGGAAATCCATAGGGGTAATATTTAAATTAATATAATATGTTATCTTTAAATCAAAGACTAAAAAGGATAAATACTATCTCATTTATTCAAATTGTGTTTACTGCTCTGTACAAGGTGAAGATGGCACATTTCATACAGTGGCAGGATAAAGGCTAAAAATTAAAACATAAAAATTCATTCTGCCAAGAAAAAGTTATTGTGGAGTAGGGCAAATGAAGGATTTTTATGTGAAATGGCCACTGCCATATTTTCTGGCTACTACAGAACAAATGTATTGATTTTTTGGATACCTTTTGCCTCTCTACATATTAGCCACATCCTTGCAGTTTTCTATATTTTGGGTCTCTGGATTGACTTGTGAGAGGAAACCAGTGATGTGTGACGTTAGTATTACAGATTTCACATCTTGGTTCAGAGGAAAATACTATGTTTGATGTATTTGAAATATGACCCATGTCTGATGATCCATGTCTCCGAGACTTTAATAGGCTTCAATGTAATTACAAATCCCAGATGAGAAGGAGATGAGATCTACCCATGCAGAACTCCATGCCCTTTTCTTTAGGCTGACTCTGACATTCCCCGCAGCTCATATAGGTCAGTTTAAGCACCCTACAACAAATCACAGCGTGTAACATGGCTGGTGCTCATGTTAGACACATACATAAAAGACTGAGCTAAGATTATGAAAACAATATTAATAGACATACATGGATTTAGCAGAGTAACTTGGAGGGTCTAGAACAACACATCTTCCATCTCCTGCTCACAGGACTAACAAGCCCTCTGCAAAAGCCACAGCCTCTTTCCTGCTCCTTAACTAAATCAAGGTCAGGAACAGTGGAAAGAAAAGAAGCTGAAGAACATACATCATCCCTACTGAAATCCTGTTCCTTTTCTTAACCTGTTCCATTTTCTCACACTGGATTGGCAAATTCCAGTCTAATATGAATAACTACTTCAAAAGAAAGACAAATTACATAAATTACCACAAGGAGTTCAGGGTGTTGGAAGTGAAGGACAATTCCTCTTTAGAGACCAAAGATGCTAATCTCTTCAGTGAACAATGAAATGATGTTACAGAGATTATTCCCAAAAGCCAAGTCAGTTCTACCTGTCTGATTTCTGTTTCCATTAACATTAATGCTAGTTTTTTTTGTTGTTTGGCTTTTTCCATTTGATTTTTATGAAATAAACAGACAAACAAACAAAAAATCCTCAAAAGAAACAGAACTATGAAGGGCTTATTTTATTCCTGTGAGCTGAAGTAGAAAAGAGGTGCTCAATGGAAGTTTATGGAATGAAATTATTCTTATCCATCACTGATTTCTACAATGTTTGGAAAGTACTTTGTAAACTTAGGCAAAAAAACTAAGAATCCCAAGTTCATTTTTAGAGGATTTTTTAAATAGTAAAACACTTCAGCACATGAAAATATAGTCACTAAAGTACTTAAATGCCTTCCTTCCTTCCTTCCTTCCTTCCTTCCTTCCTTCCTTCCTTCCTTCCTTCCTTCCTTCCTTCCTTCCTTCCTTCCTTCCTTCCTTCCTTCCTTCCTTCCTTCCTTCCTTCCTTCCTTCCTTCCTTCCTTCCTTCCTTCCTTCCTTCCTTCCCTCTCTTTCTCTCTTCCTCTTTTTCCCTTCCTTCTTACTCTATTCTTTCCTCTTTTCCATCTTTTCCTTCCTTCTTTTCTTGTAGTAAACAGTAAGACGTTAAAAAGAAATGCTTCTTTAGAGCATAAATCAATGTGGTCCCATAAATTAATGATGTTCAGTGTAAACACATAAATTCATATTCAACGATGTGTTTTCTATCACAAGGAGTTTGAGTTCTGTAAAAGAAAAAGATTATTAAAAAAAAGCTACACCGTAGTAATAGCAAGTCAGAATATATGAGAGAAAGGAGAGTGAGTACCACAGTAATTTTCCATAATTTATAATTTTCTTTATCATTGACTTTTCTTCCAAGAAAATACTTTTTTCAAATTTAAAATTTATAGCTGAAAGAATTAAAACTATTTCTTCCTATGTAAGTAAAGTCCTACAGTCAGAAAGTACCTGAAAATATCTTTAGGAATCCAGCTAACATCAAATCAGTCCAAGTAATTAACGGAAAAGTTCCTCTGGGAACGTTTTAAAAACAAATATGTGAATATGATGCAATACATCAAATTATAGTTTTCTCATGGGGCGGCGTTGTTGGGCAGAAGGAGTCAGCAGGACTTAGACATGGTTCAGCTACGAAAATTTAAAGATAAGACTGAGCAGAGGGTATATCTGTACTCATCACTTATAAAGATAGATATATATATATATATATATATATATATATATATACATACACACATTACATACCTTTGTAACAGGTAGTTAAAACGAATTTCATTTTAAACAAGCTAGACTAAATTACTTTGGTTTCCTTCATTGTGAAGAGTCAACATAAATATTCTGAACCTTTGACAAATCGTGATACCTAAGGAGATCTCATTTCCTTTCTGTCTAGAATCTTTTCAGTGCATTGGCCGATCCCAAACATTTAAGAGAGAGGTAGAAATCTCGGTATTCCTCTGAATTTCATTTAATGAAATTCCCAGCTGGACTGGGAAAAACTGCATATGTTCCCACTGACAAAAAGGCAGAATGAGAACAAAATCATCTGCTCTGTTTGGCAGTTAAATTCTTTCCAATCTTTTCATCTATACTGATGTACATCAAGCAGTGTTAAGACTGAACTATTTATATTGGTGACTGTATTTTGCCCAGCCAGCATCAATAATGATACTGCAATTACAGTACCTCAAAAAGTATCACCAAGCATTTTAAACCCAAGAATTTTAATGTCCTGAAAATTTATTTTCAGTACTAGCATGACTAGTATGGAGGTACAGACTAGCAGAGCTGCAGACAAGTATAGAACACGAGTTTCTCAAGCTCTCTCTATCCTACTAAGCAAAAGAAGGTGAAAATAAAATGTACACTGAACTCTCATCATTCCTATTGCACTCTCAGCATTCCTGTGACTTGTTAACTTGCTCCCTAACCAGTTAATCAACTACCTTTCCCTTAAAAAATGTGTAGGCTTTATTCAGTGGATACTTTGCTTCACATCCAAAGAGTTGTGTTAAGGCAGAACTACTTCTCTCACTTTTTCAAATGTATATTTTCCTATCTCTTATATGCTCTCATCTCACAGCCAGTTGCAAGCAGTGGATACTTTCAGGTTCATGATTAAAAAAAATAATTAAAACACCCTTGGTGGGTTGCCACACCATGACACCATTATGCCTAATGATGAAGGGAGGAAACTGTACAAAATAATATAATATTACATATTATAATATTAATATAATATAAATATATAAAATTGAAATAATATAATATTACATACATATGTATGTAATAAACAAATAAATATTACACAGCTACAGAGGCCCTGTACAGAATCTAGCGGAGATCAAGACCGAGTGCTGTGCCATA
This sequence comes from Luscinia megarhynchos, assembly GCA_034336665.1. Classification (NCBI taxonomy): domain Eukaryota; kingdom Metazoa; phylum Chordata; class Aves; order Passeriformes; family Muscicapidae; genus Luscinia; species Luscinia megarhynchos. The sequence goes on along the minus strand of JAPFBE010000003.1, from coordinate 51,767,867 downwards.
CAGATAAAATCATTCTTCTCATGAAGGAGGTCAAATTTTTGAATGAATTCTAGAGGACATTGCTACTTGATCTTTTGGCTGAGGACTGTTTCCTTGAACTTGAAGCAGTGTGCCTATTAAATTGCACTCTTTTACCATATTTTCTCTTCCTAAGGATAGAGGGCATGCACAGAAAAAAGAAGAAAAAGATCGCTTCTTGTGATTTTCATTCTATTGTTAAAGGATCATATCTGTTCCTTCTTTGCCAAAGCCAAATTCTCATACTGCTTTTCCCTTCCCTGTTGTTGGAGAAAGGATGAGCTCTATTAAGTAGTGTCCTAAAGTGCCTGCATAGAGTTGTTTTTTTGTTGGTTTTTGGTTTGTTTGCTTGTTGATGTTTTGTGTGTGTTTATGCGTGTGTTTTGGTGAATGTAGAATGTAAATGCACTACAATTTTTAAATATCTAAAGATTTAATAAAATAATTTGTTCCATGATTCTATAATTTGAGAAGTATTTATTTATTTTCAAATCTAACCCTTTGGGGTTTGCATCTATTTTTGACACAAATATGAGAGGGACACCAGCTCTTCCCTCTCTCTCTTTCCTCCCCCACAAAGAAACAAAATTTTTCTGAATTTATGATTGAGTATATGAGGCCAAGAAGACAGGGTTTGTAAAAATATAGAAAACACAGAGTAATTTAGACCAGAAAATTCCAGGATAATTTTGCTAAAGATATTTAGTCTTCTGCTGAAAAGAAACATGGCGGCAAACAGACATATTTTCCAGACCTAAAACACAAGTCCTGACTCAGCTGCTACATTTGCTCACCTGTAAAGGCTCACTTGCTTTTCAGCTTGTGTTTTTTAGAATAAAAATATAATGGTACGTATGATCCTATGCCATTGGTATGTCATGGCACAGGAACTTGCTTATCATGGAGCAAGATCAGCTGAGTGTGCAGTTATTTGCTTTTTCCATGAGACCCATGGCAACTTTTTCCAACTATTTTAGCTTTGCAAAGTCATGTGTAAACCTCTTAAGGCTTATGATTGAAGAGATCCTTTAACAGCCCAACAGTCAGCAAACAGACTTATGGTCCTTTTCCTTGTCTATATTGCTTCCTAGACTTTAGGAGTTGAGTATACAGCTATTCTTTGAGGTTTGGTTTTGGTTGTTTGGGAGGGGATGTTTTGTATGTGATTGGTTAGTTGAGTTTTTAAATTTCCCCACCTTATATTTGTTTGGTTTCATTTTCTTTTCTAATTATTAATCAAGATGTTTCTGGCTAACAAATCAGATGTCTTTACATTCCAAGAGTCTACATACCCTTCACACACCACAAACGCTTACAGGAATTATCACTAGAAGTAATCAAACTTCCAGTATTTTACATATTTTCAAAGTTGTCTATACTGAAGCTTTTCAGCATGGTCCATTTAGTTTTGTTAAAGCATAATAACTACTTCCTAAGAAAAATCACAGAATCACAGAATTATGGAATGGGTCAGGTTGGAAGGCACCACTGGGTCTAATCTGGTCCCACCTCCCTGCTCAAACAGGATCGTTCTAGACTACATGGCACAGGCTTGTGTCCAGATGGTTCTTGAATACCTCCAGTGAGGGAAGCTCCAGAACCTCTCTGGACAATCTGTGCCAGCGCACAGTCACTTGCACACTGATAAAGTTCTTTCTCATGAAAATGTATTTTATTAATTTAAAAAAGGTAGCTTAGTATGAGTTTTTGATTCGTAATTCTGTGTAAATGTAGTGTTGACCCCCCCAAGTAACTCATTTAGGCTAGGATTAAGCCAGAATGAGTAGATCTCTTCTTCTATTTCTCAGATGCCTGGAAGAAGCACTGATTTGTTTTATTTTGAAGACTGATGAAGCAATGCTTACAAACAAGCTATAGTCACAATTAAGACTCTTCTAGGTGCTCTTTTATTAGTGAGAGCATTTTCAGCATACCCCTGTATTGGCTTTTTGCTGAGTATGAATATTGGTTATTACTGAGTGGACAGCTACTTGGTTTAACTTTGTTTAAAGAATCATAAGCTTACATTTGCAGTACTACTAGTATTTTACTTGGTTTTGATGATTAAAGGATAAAATTAATCTTATTTTTGTATTTACTATAATGAATAGTAGCACAGAATTTCCCTCCAACCTATTCTAAACTCTAGACACCTTTGACTTAGATTAAATACAAAACCAAACCAACCAACCAAAAAAAAAAAAAACAAAACAGCTTGGGAAGATTTAACATATAGACATTTTAGATGATTTCTTCTGCACAAAAGAATTCAGTTCATAAATTCAAAATATCTCAATTTCTCCAATATTTCTGCCAAATATATATCTCTATTCTTTTAAAATACTATCAGTCTATGGATCTACATTAATTTCTCTGGTTTTGGTAGAACCATGCAATTTTAGAAAATATGAGGGTTTGCCTTAAAAAAAGTTGTCGGGAAATGTTACATTTTATGCACGACTTTCTACACAAAGTGAGCATCAGTGAAAAGTGCTGAGGACAATTCAGGGCATAAATATGAATCAGTATGAAAATCAATGTATATTTACTGAACTGAAACAGGCAATTTTATTGTTTACTCTACTCCTATGTAGAAGTTTTATTAGGATTCTTAATGCAAAAAATTATTTTTCTTTTGCTTTATTAAAAAAGAAGTACTTTAAGGCTGTTGCTATTTATATATTTTCATTAAAAAGGAAATGAGTAGAAATGCTTTTAATTGAAATGCTAATAAGAAGAAAAAACCTCTTTCGCTTTCCATGAAGGAAAAGTAATTTCTTCTTATATTTAGTGTCTATATGAAACATTATATTTCACTTCAAGAAGTGTTTTTTAAATTTTATTTTAAATTTAATCAATCCCTATTTGACTTTTTAGTAATCAATATGGCCTTCAGAGATAGTGTCAAATGTCATGAATGATTGCTACTTCTTTGCATCTCTTTAGGAAAAGCTTGCATGTATTGTGTGTAACATAATATTGATTGGAATTAACATCACTAAGAACAGTGAAAAATTGCTTTCTTACAGACTGAAAAGCTGATGACAATAGAAAAAAATGGTCAAAGATATATGGGCAATACAATTTATGACCTGATTCAAAGTAGAAGTAATTTTGGAGCCTTGCCATAGACTTTAAATGGTTTCAGAAGAAGCCATTATTAAAAATTTAAGAACTCATTTTTAATCCAAAACCAAATCTGTTTTCAAATATTAAGCAAGAAATTGAAACTCTGTGTGCTTTAATGACATGTACATAGGATATAACTCTGTTTTAAGGTAATTAAACTCTGAATATTGTTTTCATTCATGACAACATGCCAAATACTCTTTATCAGATTTATCTATCAAAATTCCTTACTATAAACAAATTATCTTCATGGAATTGACAGTATGGCAAAGAGCTGAGAGAGGAGACCATGTTCTCCTCGAAATAGCATCTGCATGCCAGACCAAAAACCTTCAATATTAGTATTTTGTATTTATGTTTTGGTAACTCAGTAGACTCTTACATTTCACTTGTCCAAAGTAGTTATTTCGACAAACAAAATAAAATTTGAAACCTCACAAAACCAGAAACAGAAGATTCTCACTTTCCATTTTAAGTTCTGAAAAGACAGTGCATTTACCTAAATGTTAAGATCCACATATTAAAATTATTACAAAGATATCTCTTCCTGACTTAAGGCAAATGAGACCATATGCCAAAGTGAATAGTATTGATTTGGTTTAAAAGTATATGTGAGGTAGAGTGAGAGTTAGAAATAAATAGAAAAAGTGGTGGTGGGGCTGGAGAGAGAGAGTGACAGAGACAGATGAAATAGAAAATACTACCACTCTGAGGATGCTGATAGCAGCCTGTTGATCCTCTTCTTCTGGTCTTCCAGGTGGTGAGGGTTCCTAAAAACATAGAGTTCAATGGATTAATATATTTGAGGCAGGGGGATTTACAATTGAGCCACATTGTGTAAGGGAGGATGGGTGTTTACTGTCTTTGACCGCAGGTTATGCCATATACCCAAAACCACTCCTTCTCCCCTCTATCTTGTGGGGTGATAGTTGCAATCTTGGCTTCAGTGACCTTTGCATTATAGACGTCCCCCACCCCAAGCTCCTCCAGGGCTGATTTGCAGGACAGCTACTGGGTTTGGCTTTCGTTTTTGGTACATTCTTCTCCCTCAGCCTTGTTTACTTGCCATAATGGGCAAAAGTCCTTAAAGAGCCATTAACAGTAACTTTTCACTCTCTGACACTGAAGCACAATGGCTCAACATAGAGGAAACATGAAAGCTTCTGGGCTGCCCGTCACGCAGACAACTTTCTGTACAGAAGATGTATCTTGAAACACATCCTAGGTCACTTGAAGAGAAAAGCATGAATTCTGTCCAGTCAGCAGAAGTCTGAAATTTAGAAAATTAGGATTGGTCCTGATATGTTTAAAGGTGTCAGGGAAGCAGAGAAAAAAGCTGGTGAGGTTTGAGATGTGACGTAAAGCAGTCAAAGTGATGACTATTGAGAGATCAGCACACCAGATCATAACAGTTCTTCTTTGAGAGATTTGATGTGAAGAGGAAGAAATTTTGATGTAAATGTGTAGGAAGCTTGGACAGCTCTCATTAAAAGTAGTTTTCTCTTAAAGAAGTAATATGTTTTTTCAATTAAAAAAGCTTGGGAAAAAAACCCACAAAATAAAATTAAAAAAAAAAAACCAAAAAAACCCTAAAAAAAAACCCAAAAAACAAGACAGTCTGAGGGATGGGTGAATTGTGAGGTGAGCAATGCCCTTCTTGATACAAATCTGAGCAAAAGTTCAATGAGCTGGGCATCCTACCATATTGGAAAGCTACCAATTTTGAGAAAAATTGAGTGTTTACTCTTCCTGAAGGTTATGGTTCAGTATGTTTAGAATAACTGTTGCCTGGAGTGGAAAAGAAAATTGTCTGAGTCATATAGAAGAAACTACAAACTGTTGGTTTTATTCCCTCCAGTCTGGCTTCATTGTACATTGTACTCATCGAAATTCATAATGTTCACCTGTTCATGCTTTCTGATGACCTAAAAATAATTTCTCTTCTAGAGTGTATGGATCCTGTTATAGTGTAGAAAGTCTTATAAAAAAATTTTAAAAAATTAAAATCTGCATTTAAAAAAATATATTTCTATCATGATCAAGGTTAGGATAAAACTTGGGATAGAAACATCGGTAAAAGGATTTTAAAAGCTTAAAAGAAAATTTTCCATTTCTAAAGGAATGGAAATTTAACAAATTTTCCCAATTTGAGTAATATTAAACACTTATAGTCCAACAAGGAACTGAAAGCCACAAGTCTTAACAATTATATCTTTGTGATTTTGCAAGCAGAACAGTGTATTTCATCACTCCATCAATGAAGATAGCAGGGGGGGCAATATAAAACATTTCCATGAAGTCTGAATGAACTTACAACTCTCCCCTCACCTACCTAGGCAGTCACCTTAAAAACCTATCAGGTTGGTCACACATGATTTCCCTCTGCTGAATCCTTGCTGACTGCTCCAAATCACCTTCTTGTCTTTCTTGTAACCGGAAAATAGTTTACTGGATTACTTGTACCATCGCTTTCCCATAGTTGAGCTGAAGCTGTAGGTCCTGCAGCTCCCTAATTCTTCCTCTTTGTGTTTCTTGAAGACAAATGTGTTATTTGCCATCTTCCAATTTTCAGGAAACAATCTTGACCTCCATATTCTTTCAAATATAATCAGGAGTGTCCCCACAACGAGACTGGTCGGTTTCTTCTACACACGTTGGTGTATATTCTAAAGACGCATGAACGTCCCTAGAGTTTGGGTAAATGTTCCATGACTTGCTCTTCCTCCACCTTTAAGTCTTCCATAGTTTACTTCAAGGAGAAACAAGTCTTTCTGGCTTCAGACTTGTCTTTGAGACTCAATGACTTAGGACTGTGGAAGGCAGGCCTATCAATAAAGAGTGACTTGAAGAAGACATTGAGCAATTCAGCTTTTTTAGTGTCTTTCTCACCAGGTTGTCTGTCCAATTCAGCAGCTGACATTTTTCTTTGTTTTTCTTTCACTGCAGTTGCACCTATAAAATCTCCTCTTCATGTTCTTCAAATCTTTCAACAGTCAAAACTCCAGACAGATTTTGCAAACCACATCCCTTCCCACTTGGACACTTCCCAAAGATCAAAATATATGTGTATATACATTATATATAGAGAGAGAGCCTCAAACTCTTCAAAATTTTTCCGGTGGTAAATTTAAAAAATGAAACTAATTATAAGAATGAGTCTTCCTTAACAAATTGCCACTGTCTTACTGTGTGCATACATATATATATATATATATATATATATATATATATATATATATGCACACACACACACACATATACATGTATATTGTTGCCATGATTCTATATTTCCAGGACTCATTCTGTAGATAATTTTTATCTGTTAGATACTGACGGTGGCTGGATATTAAGTATATTCATAAAAGGTATTTACTCAGAAATATAGGTTAAGGTTCAGTTTGGTGCTGGCTCTAGATGTTGGAGGGATTACTTTTATTTAACCTTGAGTCTTACTGCAGTAACAACTACTTCACAAATTAATCTTTTTTTTAGAATCTTACACACAGCAGCTCACCTTAAATTGACTGATAAATTGAGCTAATGTAAACCTTTACATACATTCCATGCTAGAATTCAAGCTATAAGACCAAAAGAGTTTATTAAAATGAAGTGGAATGTGCCACCAATATTATACGAAATTGTGGATGTGATTCTTACATCCTGAGGGATCTTCTTTGTGAAAGAAGCAGGCTTGGTCAGATGTATGTCCCTTTGTGCCTTTACAAAACAATCCTAAGGATTTTCTGATGGATTAAAGGGATTTTTAGATGACTGTGAGGTAATCCTATAAGACTAAATCACATGTAACATTGTCCTACAGGATTTGTGTAGGACTTAAATATTATACTATAAGAGCTGTAATGATTCCTTCAAAAACACAAGTCTGACTGAGTAGCTATTATGATGAGTACAAGTTACAGGACATGCAGAAGAATATATAGGTAGTAATGCACTAACGTTATAACCCTGTATTTTATTACTCACTCAAGAGTAATTCATTCTGCATTAAAAACCAGGCATTTAACCTCTCAGAAAGTTTTCTCTTTTTTTGCTGTTACAATTAAAATAAGGAAATTTTTATAGATAGTACCTGGAGCATAATTTTATTTTCTAACTGCCAGTTGAGATACTGCTTTCCATCTTCCATTCACATTTAAATTTATAAAAAATTGCAGAATTAAATTAATCAAATATAATTAAATATATATTTATGTTTATTTAGACATATATAGGTTCAGTGTCAGATAGTACTCAAGAATTATTAAATTTTAAGGAAAATCTGAATTACTTGAACATTACTTTAAATTAAGATACTAAAAATAACCCAAAGTGATTTATACATATGTAACAAAAGCTCTACAATACAGTACGAAACAGCTATAGTTAGGACTCTTAATTCTTATAGACTTAACAAGTATGCTGGTTTGAAATAATAAATACACCATTTGTTTAATTTGTTGACAAATCTCTACAATCCCCTGCAATAGGGAATTCCATTTAGGATGAAATTTTCTCCTGTGTTGAGAAACTTGCTTCTTCACCAGCAAAGAAGACAATTAAAAGCTTATTATGTCGTTCTTATACCTTTCTTTTTCTTTTCTCTTTTTGCTTTTTAATCTATATTTTGTTTCTTTATCTTTGACTATGCTGCAGCTTTGCGTGAAAAGAGGTGGCTCTCCTGTAAAAATAAATTAAATTTGTGACCTGAGACTCTTCCAATGGGAACCCTTAACACTTTGTTTTATTAAAAAAGTAGGGAACTTATGTAGGTGTAATTTTGGCAGTGGGTTGGTATTGGAATCCTTTCTCTTGGTGTCTACATCAATTATGTTTGTCAGGAGTCTTTCAGGTCACAAGGGTCTATTGTAAAACTTATATTGTTGTTACCTTTAATACTCCACATTATTTATTAACTTATTCCTCTGTGAAAAAATTTTTCTCTTCTTTTTTTTTTTAAGTTTCTTGGACTGTTATATACAGCAGGACAAATTGTCTGGGTCTTCATAGTTATCTTAAGCTGTGATTAAATGAGGAGGCTTGCCAAAGTAATATTTTTCTTAGGCACTTTATTATTTGTGCAACTAGTGTTCTCCTTGTAATGCAGAGGTATCTATGTCTGTTGCCACAACTATTCAAAACTGATTTAGCTTCTGATTATAGCTACTAGTTTTTGCCCTCACTTACAGATATTTCTATTTACAGTTGATTGTCCAGTCTCTTCATTATCCATCAAAATATTTTTCAGGATTTTATTCCGGTAGAACTTCTTACATCACAGCTTATTATCCAGTTTTCTCTTGCCTTACATATTTTTCATAGGAATTTATCTGATGTTCTCTGCTTTTTCTTTCAAGGAGTTGAAATCTCACTTTGTTTTTCTGGTCACAGTGATTTATAATTTCTCAGATATTCCAAGGACACCTTACCTTTCTTTGTGATATTACTCGCTTCTGTATGAGAGTCATTGTTACAATGCTTCATGTATCAGCTGTTGCTGATTTTTTTCACATTCAGTTATCTTATAACTTGTTTAGATTTTTTTCTTTTTGTTTGCTTGGTTATTTTGTTTGAGGCTTTAGGTGATTTTCCTTCTCAAGTGTGAGGTATAAAGAAATAGTAGTTTTCTGGGTATAAGTGGATGAAATATGCAGCAAATTTACAATAATGTTATATAGTAACAAGTTTTCAAGCCTCATTGACCATGATTCTCCTACTTGTACCTTGTATAAAAGTTTATATGTAGGCAAAATGAGAAATGAAAAAAGGCAAACTCTTCACTAAATTAGCAAACATATTTATTATACATTAAGATCTGAAACTCAAAAGAACTTAAAATAATTATGCTTCACAAAGTTTTAGAAAGCGTGGTAGGCTGTTTGACCTCCTACAATGAAATACATGAGTTTCATCTAATATCTTTCTCAATTAAACTACATAAATGACACTATTTATTTTGTTTTCTTTGCAAACACAAAGTAGAAGGCTCAAATAAGACTGCAATTGGACAGATCTTTAATAAAAAGAAAGACTAATACACACATTTTAAAAGACTGGATATTAATTGGTATGAAAGCAATGTCAAAAGAATAGGAGAGGTAAAGGCTTAGATATCTTTATTGCTGCATCTAAATGTATTTATATGCCACAGAGAGAATGATTGAAGCATTTTGAAGACTTTCCACACCAAAAGACACAATTCCAATTTTACAGATCTTTCTTCTGTGTTCCAAACATATTTAGTGGCAGTGAAAGCAAGAGAATTACACAATGCCATCAGGTTGTTAACTTTAAGAAATATGATGGTCAGCATTTTAAGCTCCTTACTTCTTCTAAAACTAGTCTGAATTTTGGAGAAATCACTGAAGACTGCCAAAGGCTGCTGCTCTCTAGAAAAAGCAGTATTATTCCAATTTTTTAGAGCTGTCCTGGTAATTTAACCAATGTGGATATAAAACTGGTAATTGTTAGGAAATCTCTTTTTTCCTTGTGTTTTCAGGTTCTTTTAAGTTTTCTTGAGAGAATGGACTGAAGAAAAGTAATTTTATTATGGCTTATTTTCTATTTGTGAATATAAAATTTTGAACAAATCTCACATTTTCCGATCTAACAAAGCTCTGCTTCAGTATAGAGAGTTTACACAGGGCTTCCCCTTCTTGTCTTCTGTGGTTAAATAAATTTAAGACATCTATTCTGAGATGGTTAAAAGATAGACATCTAACTTTTTCAGGCTGGTCACCTTTTGTCATAGTCAACAGAAAGTGAGGTATAACAAGAGAACAATTTATCTCACCCCAAAACAGGCACCCAAGACAAATCAGCTGGAAGTTCTTGGCAGTATTATTTCTTCACCATAATGATAAACTTGGCTTCCTAGTGCAGACATCCAACTTCCAAATACCTGCAGTTAGCTAAGATATATTCCACTTAGAATACTATATTACCTGGAAAACCTATAAGTTTTCACTGCTGGAAGACATCATTTATCTGCACAGAACATCTGGTTCTTTCTTTGATAAGTGAGTCTCAGTAACCTAATGCATAATGGCAAATCTCTGCATGGTGTGAAGATGTTCTAAAACAAATAATTCATGAATAAACTTGAATCATCATATTCACAATATGAATCTCAAGGAATTTTAACATCAAAATCAAAATATGGGAGGAAGAAATTTATCTAGGAGAGAGGTTGTGAGTTATTTGCTTGTCCACTGTGTATCTTGAAAACACATGTATTCTATGATGCTCAGAATGAATATATTATGTATTTATTTCCAGAGTATCTGCAACCTCTCAGGGTCTACAGTACTAATCCACGAAGTGGATATTTTCTCATAACCCACCCAATGATTTAACATCTTCTTGAGGGCTTTTCCCCTTCTTTTTTTTCTTGAAGTTTTTACTCATCAGATTATATGTTTTAAAACCTATTTCTTCTCTGGCCTCCTGCTTCAGATACTCAGTAACTCTAGTGTTTCCTATTTCATTAGTCTGTCTTTTCCCCTGCATGATTAGATTGGATATATATAAGTACAGTTGTACTTCTGCCACAGTCCTTCTACACATATTCTGCCTTCCATTCTGCCTACACTTTGCCCAAGACTGATTACTTACTATATAAGCCAGTTGGGTTTAGGGGTTTAGGGGTACAAGGGATATATGGAACTACTTGAGGAGATCCAGCAAAGGGCCAAGATATTGTTTAAGGGACTGAAGCACCTGTCATGGGAGGAAAGGATGAGAGATCTGGGACTCTGGGACTGTTCTGGCTGGAGAAGAAAAAGCACGCATGTGAACACAAGAAAGTTTTGGGGGTTTTTTGTTTTGTTTTTTTTGTTGTTGTTGTTTGTTTGTTTGTTTGTTTTTTGGGGTTTTTTGTTTGTTTGTTTGTTTGTTTTATTTTTTTGAGTGTTACAATGGTCAAACATTGGAGCAGATTGCCTAAGGAGTTGCATATGCCCTTGGGGATATTCAAACCTTGAATGGACATGGTACTGGGCAACCTTCTCCACTTGCCCTTACTCTGAGCTTAGGAACTGGACTAGATATCTTCAGAGATGCCACCTTCCAACTTCAACTGTTCTGTGGTTCTCCAATTAGATTAGAAATATAATTAGACATCTGTCGAGGTTCTTCTTGTAAAATTCACTCTTTTACTGTTAGGCATGCAACCACCTTATCTATCCTTGCTGTTGAAGTCCAGTAAGTCCAGAAGTCCAATAGATAGCTCTATACTAAAAAGGGTGTGGATTGTCCTTTTTATATGCCTGTTCACTTGTGCATATAAATCTAGAACAGCACAAAGACAATTTGTTTTGAAGAACAGAATCCTGAAGTTCTGACATTCAGACTGTCAATTAACATCAATTTCCTTGGAGTGGAGAACATTTAGCTTTGCCTTTATAGACACTGCAGGCGTTTTCTTCTTTCATACACCATGTGCTCAACATTCCTGTTCCTGGATTTTGTAAGTTATCTTTACTGATCTTACTTCTCTCCTCATCTTGGAAAAATATTAGAAGGTGATCAACTGTCAAAGTAAGTCCAGTGCAAAAGAGTGGATCACTGAGGTCACACCAGCAGGGTCTCTGAACAGTACTAGTCACGTAGGAAGAAACACTCCTCTGGGAAAACATCTGCAGATTCAAGTACCTTTGCACCCAGAAATAGATTGCTCCATAGGATGCATCTATCAATGACTCACACTCTTCTTCACAGCATGTTTTTACACATTAGGAGCAGCTGCAAAAAAATGGTAGAAAGAGACTCTCAGTTTGTCCTGCTACAACAAAAGTTACAGGCAAGTACAAAGGCAAAAGTTCTCAGTTGGTGCTGTACAGAAGATGATAGAAAAACTTTCATCTGTGATGCTACCTTTTACGTTGAAAAGAATTATTGTCTTGACAGAAATAATAGTCTGTCTGTCTTAAAGGAGATTTCTGCTTCTTGTCTTTATCAAGAGTAAACAATTAGTAGTAAATTTTTATCCAGATTTTTTCAAGTGCATGAAGTCCTGACTTTGTTATAGGTTCCTTCACATAGCACTTGCACAAAGAGAAAAATTTGTCTTGTTGTACGGAACTTAAAGTTGTGAAATTTGAGACTATTTTAGAAATATGAAGCAAGTCTGAAAAATTGCAATGAGCCATTTCTTGTCCTCTGAGTAGAAACACAAATTACTTAGGAAGCAGCAGTACATTCTGAATGTATGGGAATATAATTTCTAGCCTGAGACTCCCAATACCTCCTTCTTCTATTCACTGGCAATACAGTGAACTCAAGGGAGACTGGTCCAGTTGGCTTCTCAAATGAAGTCAAATCACAGGAGAAGTTGCTGTGAGTGTTTACATTGTTTATCTGATGAAATTTGTTGCTTTCAGTCTGTGGGCTGCAGCTAGATTGATTACTGCTTCACAGATAGAATCCTTTAAAAAATAAAAATGATGTACTGCTATTTCTTAGTCACAAGTAATTGAGTGTCACTAGTTGCATTAATAAAATAGGAACATTTCCCATCAGTATTCACATAAAAAATTAAATATTAAAAAGCATGTTGCTAAGACTTTAGATAGACTGACATACTAATTTAGAAAAAAAATCAGTAATAACTGTACTGAATGTAACTATCTGGCCCATATAAACAACATTGCCAGTATTTGTGATAAGTATAGAGGGATACATGCTGTAAATAAAAATGTTATTGATTCTGTTCTTTGCAGCAGTAATGTTGGATAATAAAATGAATAATAAATATTTTTAAAAATATAAGCAGGCAAAATAAATATTTGAGTTCCTTCATATCAGCTTGTTGTTTCTTTCTTGTGAAAGTGAGAATGGACCAGTTCTCAGAATTTTAATAATAGACATTTATATCATTTCTCTATATAACAAGATACTGGAATAATATGTTCAGGGGTTTTTGTAATCTCCAAATAAATAATGTATTTTTTTTCCTTTGTATATTTATATGTATTGTGAACAAACTCATTGCAGTCTCTCTTTTAATACATATATATGTGCATATGTATTTATAAATAACTCCAACAGAGATTCTTACAAGAAAGGATGATTATTTTCCGCATGCATTAAAATTAAAAGTGGTCCCTATTTAAAATTTCTGTAATAAATAATTAAAGGCAGTAAATATCTTCAATTATTAAAGCTTACAAGCTGCAAAAAATATCTATGACTTGTAAAAAAATAAATTCATTATGAAAGGACAGCTTACAATAACAGGTGTACCTTTGGTATTTTTCGTAAGAGACTTGGTAATTTAGCACTTAAAAATTATTTCATGAGTTTCTATAATTGTTCATAGTTTTTCTGAAATAAGTCTGCCCAATAATGTAGTTCTTTCAATGGGAATGCATACAAAGTTCTTGAAAAATATTGAGAAACTTTTCAGCACAATGTAAAATTCTAAAATTTTCTAGCTGAACATCTACCCAAAGATTTAGGAACATCTGAAGCAAGTCATCAGAAAAGAACAAACAAGCAAGTACCTTCTTCTACTTTCAGTTACCATTTTTCCTGATCTGATTTTCCCCTATATAATGCTGCATAGATGGATTAAAAATTACAGCTGTAACAAGGGAATAATATAGATTTTGTATTATTTCCAGCTTTATCAACAACATTTTTTTGAAGATTTTTATTAATCTGAGTGACTTTTAATATCTCCAGAACTACTTCATCATTCTCCAAACTTGTCAATAAGCAATCCATTTTAGATCAGATGTCATTATTAATTATCAATACTTGGAATCCTATTTCAAGCTTGCACCTCTTCTATGGGGCAGAGGACAGGACTGGTGGCTGCTGGTATGATCAAGCACTGAAACCATTCCTCGTTTTTTTTTGTTGTTTGCTTGTTTGGGGTTTGCTTTTTTTGTTTATTTGAGAAAGTCCAATAAAAGGCCACAAAGTTGATTAAGGGACTGCAGGTCACTGGTTGGTAGTTGTTTTCACGAAGTACAGCCCTATTCATGAAAGTCAGGATGTGAATCTGATAATTTAACTAAGCTTTAATTTGCAAGAATTTTGCTACATAAATCTATCTTTATTATTCCATAGTGACTGCTGGTATTTATCAGAAAAACATCTGTATACTCCACTATTGTTATATCCCAATTCAGTAATTATTTTGACATAGTGATTTTAAGATTTTTTAAGAAAGTTTGAGCTCATTAAATCAAAAAAGACATAAATATGATCAGTACATTTTCTGTACTATTGCCTAGCTCATTAATATCTTCAAAGATTAAAGTGAAGAAAATATTTTTTCAAGCTTTCCTTCACAGAAGAACTTAGCCAACACTCATATTCCAACATTCATATTTCACACACCCTTTATCCTTTGAAACAGTAGCTATCATGCTCTTTTTCATGTGCTTTGTTATGAGTATTTTGAACTTTCTCATCCCAGAAATTCGATCATTATTGTTTCTTGCTTGCAACTGTCTTGTTAGCTCTTCAGTAGTTTGCTCCATGCAATGGCTTGGTCACTCTTGAGCAATTTAACTCAGAATGTCTTTGGCACCTGATCTATATCTCCAATTAGGGATTTTTAAAAAAACTATAAATATACCCAGAGACAAAGACATTGGCATATGTTTTGATGAATGTAAAATAAATAAAGAATTTACTTTTAAAAATGAAGGAACATGATTGTGATGTTTTTCTCTTAGGAGTAAAATGAGTCACGAATCATATTCATGCTTTTACAAGTCTCGAAATGCACTCCTAATTCATTATATTTCAAAGACTATTTATTCTGTGGAGTTCAAAAAGAAGCATATAGGAAGCTGTGCAGTAGGTGTGATTCATTATCTTGATGTTTTCTAGTTCTATTTTTTTCTAAAAGCTTGCATTGACATTCTTCATTAGTCTGAGTGTGTTTTTTTCTGCACAGAAATCAATACTATCCCGAGAATTTTATAAAATGCAGATAGAGATCCACATCTGGCCTCAGATTCACATGAGAAACTTTCTGATACTTTGAATGTGAGCAAGATCAGACTTGGAACCAGGGACCCTAAACCAAATACCTGACCACAAACAACTGCAAATGAAAGGTGGGGTACAAGAATATGACAAAACAGAGTGAAACCGAAAGGACATGGTTGAGTTCAAACGATGTCATGGTTTAACTCTATCCAGCAAATAAATACCCCAGTCGCTTGCTCTCTCCATACACAATGGGATGGGGAAGAGAATCAGGAGAGTAGATGTGACAGAACTCATGGATTGTGATCTAGACAGTTTAATAGGTAAAGCAAAACCCACATGTACAAACAACACAAAACAAAAAATTCATTCACCACTTTCTATGGGCTGGCAGGTGTTCAGCCATCTCCAAGAAAGATGGGGTCCATTGCATGGAGTGGGGACTTAGGACGTGAAATGCCATTGCTCAAAATTTTCCTGTCTCTCTTCATTCAGCTTTTATTGCTATGCATAACACCATATGTTGTGGGATACCCTTTTGGTCAGCTGGGGTGAGCAGCCCCATCTGTGTCCCCTCACCACTCCTCGTGTACCCCCAGCCTCCACACCATTGAGGTGTTATGAGAAGCAGAAAAGGCCTTAACTCTGCATAAGCAGTGCCTAGCAGCATTGTTCTCAGCCTAAATCTCAAACAGGGCATTATACCAACTACTATGAAAAAATTAACTTTATCCCAGTCAAAACCAGAACAATTTCCTATCCTTGGACTGTACTGTATACATCATGCTGAGATACCACACTGTCCAAAACAATTTCAACACAGATATTCTCTTAGTCTGTGTATTACCTGTGTAAAATATCCGTAAAATGTCCATAAAATTTCCACAAATGCCTAAAAAACATCCACGGATCTAATTTACTCCATGAGTTTGGGCTCTATCAGTTACAGTGAATGTGGGATAGGAGAGGTGGTGGTTTTGTGTGAAGTTTCTGGGCACCAAAGACAGCTCAGGCAGTGTCTCTGCTGTGTGAGAGTTTTTCTCCACTGGTTTTTTGGTTCGTGATATAGCAATTCCTGGAACATGCAACTCAAGTCATGGTTTGCACCAGTTTAAAGGTATATCCATCACAATCTCCCTACAGGTCACTTTGGATTTGGTTTAATATCATAGTGAGCTCCTCTAGCGCCCGATCTTAACACTATCACCAAGACTGACGCTTCACAACCTTGCAGAAAATTATATAACAGCTACTATTGAGACACATTTTAGCAAAAAAAAATGGTATAAGTGTCTCATTTAGAATGTAATGTTTAGAATTACAGAGTGAAGTCCCTAAAGGATGCATAAAGGCATAAAATCATTCAACCAATTTATGAGGAAATCATAGTGAAAAACAACAGGGTAGCTGCAAGCAGCTAACTAACTACATAAATGAATAAACAGAGGATAAATATTGCAATTCTAATTTACCAGCTCTAGGAAAACTTTAGCAAATGAGCTAGAATTCCTCCATCCTGTGTAACATGTTCTTAAAAATAAATATAGTACTGTGATGATTTCTCACACTCAAATGTGTTTTCATAGATAGAAATCAATATTTATTCTTGTTGAACCTGTACTAAATTTTCACCTGCTTTATATGGAAGAATAAAAATCCTAGGTGATAGTTTATTTTTTTATAGTTGAAAACAAAAACTATTAGTACCTCTGAAATAAAAATCATGGGCTTGGTCAGCCCTTGTGGGAAAATTTAGCATAAAGATTACCACGTCCCTACAAAAATTAATGAGAACTTTTCCAGAGGCTATGCTATACTATACTATACTAGGATGCTATTCCATAAACAGCAATTGTTTATATAGATTTATATAAGAAATATAGTGACACCATAAGGCAGTATTATTACTTTATCAGCATGACTCCTGTGATCCACAGAACATTTTTATGTTGCGTTAAACAGAGTGTGAATACATCAAAGTGTAAACAGGAAAGACTTTGGTTTAAGGAAAATTTAACATCACCAAAACATCTCTTTCCAGTAAATAGTGAAGTTACAGTTCAGAACACAACTAGAAGGCTGTCAGCTAGTTCATGTTGATCATGAACCTGAAGGAAAACTTTTATTTCTGACTGCTCTAGTAGGATTTCAAAGTTCTTAGCAGCAGAACCAGGAAACCTGTTACACTACAATTGCATTTTTGTTTTTGCTTTTTCTAAGACAGAGCCTTGGTTTTGGAAATAATGGCAAAAATACATTGCTTCTTCATAACTGAAAGACAAAATCATATCTATACACACACACACACACACACACACACACTAGATATATATGCATTGAGATAATAAAAATATTTTTTCTTTAAAAAATGTGTAGAAATTCTAGAGATCTGTTCATTTTTTAGTTATATTGGAAGCAATGGGTTCCTTCTTCCAACAAATATAAAGGTAGAGTTCTGCTTTTGCAGCCTGTAGGGCCAAAAGGTACAGTTCATGACACAGCATCCTTACTAAACCAATGGGATATGATAATAACAATGAAGTGTGGTTTGCTATGCTTATGTATAAAGAGGCAAGGTTACACCCATACTGCCCTAAATTTTTTAACTATATAAAATGTTGTTAGTGTATTTTTAGCTTATATTGCTTGTCTCTCTGCAAAGTATTCTACATGTTAATGGTAAGAAAAAAGCCAGAACATTCTGAAATGTGAATGTTTGAATCACACTGATAAACATTTAAAAGCCATTATGGCATAGCACTGAATGTCAGGACAGAACTTATTTTTAAACAGAACAAAGGGCTAAGGGAAAACCAACAACAGAAACAATACTTATATAGCAGTAAATCCATCTGCTGTTCATTTTTCACAGACTTAATAATTAATTAAATATATAATTCAACATTCCTACCATGATGATCATTCACATGATACACGTTGCACAACACCCATACTAACAATTGCTGTTTACAAGAACTGATTTCATTAAAAATTCCAGTGTTGGCAATTTTGTCTTTTGCAGTGAAGGAACTCTTCTCTTACACACTCAAACCACAGTATAAGAGGTTTGTGTGCTCCAAGATTAGCAGCAATTATGCCAGGATTATCTTCCAGAATTTAAAGGTTTGCTGGTAAAGAAGGAAATACACAAACACCCCTTTAGAAAGGATCTCCAATGAAGGATGAAAAGTGATATACTCATCTTACCAGGAGAAAATATACAGATTGGGAGGAAAGGACCAATTTGAAAATGCTGTGTTTCCCTGCCCAATAATTCTTCACAGTGAAACATAGTAAATTTAACTAGGGCCATCATTAGGAACCATTTTTCAGTAGCAGCAATTAGAAATTTGTGTTCTGGACCAGTGCTTGCAAGTGCTGTCAATAAACTTTGATACCATAAACTGAAAGTTTTCATCATTCTACATTTCTGTCAAATCCTACATTCCTTATGAATTCCATAGCTAACTCCACTTGACAAAGACCTATTTCACAGTTTTCTTTTTTACCCTTAGGCATTTTTTCCCACTGTTGATGCAAAAAAAGGACCTAAATAAACTGCCACATTTGTTACTGTAGATTCCTCACACTCCTGCACACTCAAACATTGGCAAATGCACAGTGAAAGAAACAGTACAGAGAAGAAAAACAATTCTTTTGTCTTCATAAAGGTAAAAAACCCCTCACAGAATTAGTTTATTTTTGAAAATTTCATTGACTTTGCTTTCTATTAATAATGACTTCAAAGATAATTACATAAACACTCTCTCCCTATGTGAATAAAGCATAAACACTTCAGGATGAAACTGACAGAATTACACTGCAAAGTCCTTATATTTCAGATGAGCCATTCATGTATTTAATGTGAAGGCAATGTTTCATTTGCCTTCATAGAAGAGAGGCTGAATAAAGGTCACTCCGTGTGCTCAGACTCCATAGCTGTAATGATTTTAGAAAATGCAACCAACAAAAGGGGCTTTCCCTATACCTTTTCCTTCTTTTGCTACCATATGTGAACTCTGTGTCAAAAGATACTTCATTAAAGATGCAAAAATATTTTTTCAAAGTTCCTCAGTTGATTTTTCTAACACTTTTCACGATCCAAACCACTTCAAAACATTTATCCGTAATTTAAAATAAGGTTACCCTTTTTCCTTTTCATTTAAAGCGCTATTAAATTTTTCACTACAACAGTGGTGAGACAATGGAACAGGTTACCCAGAGAAATTGTGCATGTCTCATCCCTGGAAGTCTTTATGGCCCGGATGGATAGGGCTTTGAGCAACTTATTCTACTGGGAGATGCCCCTTGCCATGGCAGATGGTTTGGAACTAGATAATCTTTATTGCCCCTTCCAACCCAAATAATTCTACAATTCCATAATTCCGTGAAATGAAATTTTGAAAAGAGGATGTAGACATGAAATGATATTTTCTCTCAAAATATGTTGAATGGCTCTAAAAGGTTGAAGTGAATACAGACAATTTTCACATTTCTACTAGGATCCAATAATGTTTAATTTCTCATTGAGGCAGAGGTGTTATTTCTCCTAGTTTTTTTGGGATGCAATTTCTAAAGCTTTCTTTTTTCCTTCTAAATTTTAATGTCAGAATAATTACTGTATGAATTGAACTTGCTTGTATAATTAACAGAATGCAAAAACATAAAGGAATAATATAATACTAAAAAATTTTGTATAATATGTCTCAGACAAAGCTCCACAATTTTATTTCAAGTATCTGTCCCATAAAATGTCATTACCTCCTCAACATGACCCAATCTCAAAAGTTCACTTAGGGTAGAAGCTGGGAATTTTCAGAAGTATTGGCAAAAACAACTAAGGTTATTGGGGTAGAGCTAATTTTCTTTCTATTAGCTGGTACAGTGGGTTTTGGATTTCGTAAGAGAATTGTGTTGATTGCACAGTGATGTTTCAGTAGTTGCTAAGAAGTGTTTACATTAAGTCAAGCACTTCTCAGCCTGTCCTGCACTGCCAGTGAGAGGGCTGGAGTGGCAGGAGGAGCTGGGAGGGATGCAGCCAGGACAGCTGACCTCAAGTGGCCAAAGGGACATTCCACATGGTATGGCATCATGTTCAGCATATAAAGCTGCAGGAAAAGCAGACATGTCACATAGAAAGCGAAGGAGATGAAGAAGATAGACTGTGACACATTCTTAAAATTTTCAGACTAATGTTTTATTTCTAGTAAACTGCTCAGAAAGGCACTTTTTAAGTAAAGTTTTATAAAATGCAATCCTTTTTCTTCTTAGTAAATATAACAAACACACAACACTCCTCCTCCTCCCCGCCCCTCCCCCTTAGTATGGAATGGAGTAAAAATTCCATCAGAATTTTCTCTTCCTTTGTGATATTCGGAGTGTACTGAAATGCACAATGTGAGAGCAATACGTTTACTTCTTCCAATGGTAAAAAGATATTTGAAAAGCTGTTTTTAATAGATAAACGTTTTTATGTCTGTACATGCATATATATACTTGTACAGGCACGGGCACAGGGGGAAGAAATAACCTTGGATAGAAAGTATCCTTCAAAACATAATTCTTTATAGGCACATAAGGACAGAGATGTTTTTAAATGACAATGTGTGCTCAGAGGCCTAACCTTCATATATCTAGTAAATAAATCAATCTGTCTTTACTCTATTAAATTAATATCTGTGCTGACTATCTCCTGCTAGGAATTATTTTTGCCTTCCTTCGACCAAGTTGTATTTAGAGAGGTCACAGCAGCAAATAATTCATTTTAATTGGTAAAAAAATTCTATCCAACAACTGGTCTCTTCTACTGCCAGCTGAACTATCTGCTCAACAAAAAGACATTCTTATATGTGTGTGCACTATTTAATTTCAAGTGCTTACAAAATAAAATTCTATCAACTTGTTTTAAGACCATGACTTCCTCTCCAACTGGTCTGTTTCTATTCCCTTCCAAATTTTCATTGCAGCTATGTAAATGAAGCACAAGCTTCTTGATAAATGGGAACTGTCATCATAAACACTTGAATGTCTTAATAGAATATACAGGTGAACATAATACGCAATTTTATTTTAGATAATTGTGGCAAGGAACACAATCTATGCATAATGGAAAACTATCCCCAGTCATGTTACTTAGTTAAAAAACACATTAAAGGTAAACTACAGCCAAGTTTTTAAGGGTCACATAAAAAATAATTTCATTTTTTTTTCCTTTTTCCAGAAATTTGAAAAGACCCTGTACATATTTTCCATGGTAGACAGAAAAACACAATGCAGACTTCAGGACTAAAAGCAGATGGAAATGCTGTTACCAAGAAAGTCCTTTAATAAGTCTTTAAGCCATGTCTACACAATGCTCAATCTATCCATGAAGGAATACAGAACTGCTGAGGAAGAAATTCTGCAGAGACTTTCAGATAGTATTGATAGAATTGGAGAATTCCTTATTGCCCTTCACACCATTGCTTTACTATCAAAGGAAGGAAAAATTTCCTTTGTTGCCGTATTTACTCTTCTGTATCACACTTTATCTGCATCTGAAAGTTTGAACAGACTTAGAAACAGACTTCGATAACAAAACACAAGACATTTGTATGAAAGTGTAACAGCTCATTATCTGTGCCTTCATGAGGTATCTTGCTGCTGGCCCAGATGGAGCTGATGGCTAAATATAAACAACCTCAGAGAATTAATTAATAAAGTACAAAACAAGCCTCTTTAAAGGGCACGTCATGTAAAGTAGATCCAACTTTCTTTATAATTTAAAATGTTGTGTGTTTGAGTATATGTAATATGATACAATCTAATCTGACACAGATCTGACCACAACTTTTCAAGCTTCTGTTAATTACACATATGATGCCATTTTTTTAAACAACAATTAAAAAGAAGAGCAGATAGTTTTCAATAACCTGAAGTTTTTAATTTGACCTTCCTTCCCTCCATCAGGGAAAATTGTATTTTCTCCGGTTTCATCTAGACAGACTATTTTCTTCCCAGCAATGTCTGCCTCTGGGCTCTGGCCAGTCCTACACTGACTGATACAAGTGTGAGGATAGAGCACAACAAGACCTTACAAAGATGGGGCTAATAATTATCTGTCACACATATTCTCAGGAAAAATTACTGACTAGGGTCAACTGATGAAGACACTGCATCTTTTCCTGTAACTCTTAACTTTGACCATGAACATCTGCTATTGAAAAAAACAAGGTCTGTAACTTTTTGAAATACCACTTGGGTATAACTTGAATATTTTATAGTTGTTTGATCATATTCTAGGACAAGAACTTCAACAAAATATAACAAAACTCACCTACTCCATTTTTTATGTAGAAAGAACCACCCACCTTCCATATAACAAGACAAGTAGATTTTTTAAGAGAAATTATTTTGCTGTCCTTCTTCACTTATTTACAAACTGCCATGGACTTACAAAGAATTCTATTCTATCTTTTCTGTAGCATAAGCTTTCATAAATTTATGAAGGGTATCGACTTCATTTTACATTCAAAATGCCTAGAACTATTTTGTCACCTTAACCAGATCAGACCCTAGGATAATTTCAATAACACTATTCTGATTTTTTGGAATACACAGACTTCGATTACATATATATGTAGAGACAGACTTTCAGAACAAAATTTGAAACACGATTAAGACTTTTCAATAAATGCATTTTTAGTGCAGTGCCATAACAAAAATCAATGCACTTTAAGAACATCCTGCTACTCTCTGGGAACAAATAATCTATCAGTGAAAATGTTTTCAAATGTACATCTGAAAATATAGGATTGCATCCCCATTTTTCCATATATAGTGAGTATTACCTTTTACAAAAACAACACTAGATGCTTGTTTTTTATTTTAATCAGATTCTTGTGTTACCTAATATAATTTGGTACATGTATATGACTTAGCACACCATTTTAACCACACACAAAAGAAAACATGTACTTTAATCCTGCTTGTGTCTTACATCAGAGATACAGACTAATAGCAGAGTGGTTCCTAGCAAGGATTCTTGTATGTTTCTGACATGAGATGACACATACCAGTATTAATTCCAGGCAGAGGTGGATGTCACTCTCTGATAGGGTCAGAGATCACTATCTAAAAAATATTTTAAAGAAACCGCTGTATTTTAATCTGGCATACATGGTAAATGACAGATATATTGGAAATTTCATCCTGCTATGTGAATTCATCCTGCTAAAATAGTAACTTTATGGCAAATATTAACATAGTCAGGTCTGTATGCCCAGGTTTGAAAAAGCCAGATGTCCATTCCTGGCTATATTTAATATAACCAAGTGTCAGAGGCAAGCACTGGTGCAGTCAGAGTGCCATCCTCACTCCTGATACAGCCAGAGTTCTGGCCTCTTCTCTAATAGAGCCAGTATTCCATAACAACCATTTGACACAGCCAAAGCTCTGTCCCCATCTTTGGCATTACCAGCACTTCATCATCTCTTACATTTCTGGCTTCTGTGGCAATGTCTGTACGAGACAGAGATCTGGACTCTTCTCCAACTCTTGGTCCCATTGTCCTTCATTAAAAGGCTATGTTCACACCCCTTATAAAGCCAGGATTTCATATTTTTCTTTGATACTGACAACATTCTGTCCACATAAATTATATGGTTAGAGTTTTATTCTCAACCTTGGTATCAGTGAGCTTATATGGCACAGTTGGTATAAACAGGTGAATGTGCAGGAACACATCCTTGATCCTGAAACATCCAAGGTCCATCCTCATGTTCTGACTCAAATGGTGAACGCAGATATAGCCAGAGTGCTGTCCTCTCCAATGGCATATTTGCAATGTCAATTCCATCTGTGAAGAGCAAGGCCTCATGGCAGAATCTCTTACCTTTGAGGGATCCATTGTGTTTCTTCTACATCCATCCTTCCACCACAAGTGCTAATCACAGAAACAAATTACTCAGATTTAATGTTCCACTGTGGAAAAAAGAATTCCAGGTATTCATAATTTGGTGAAAAAAACTTTTGTGCTCAAAAAGTTGTCATCAAGTTTGGCTCTTGATGAGTTACAGCTGAAATACTTGCATTTTATTTCAAAATATTTTGTCTTCATACTTTTTGATACACAAAATACAAACTGAAGAATTTTGGCATCATACACGAAGAACATTTTTTAATATCGTATTTTAAAGACTGTTGAAAATTTGGGAATTTGAGGTTTTTTTTTCTTTTGTCCACTGTTTAGGAAGAAAAATATGTACTTGGATTTCAGTAGCAAGTATCTGTTGAACTCAAATGCCAGAATTTTATCTTTTGATTAAAATTAAAATTGTGAATTTTGCAACATAGCATGGCTTGTGTTATTGAGATTTGAGGTTTTAACCAACATAATAAACATCACAAGGCTGTAATGAGACACTTTTTCCTCATCTGTGACAGAGAAAGGCCCTCAAAAAATTCCCATGTGGTAAAAGTATATACTGAGTTTATCTGCAAATACAAAAAAAAGTTTATTTGGACATGAGATTCTGGTACACTCCACATCTCTTGGCTGGAATTAATTTTGGTTCTTCATGGCTGAGTGCACTGGATCCTGTTAATCAGCCAGGTGAAGTTGCATGAGCAAGTTGCACTGCACAGCTGAGTTGCTGAAAACAGGGAATATGTGTACTCAGCATGGTAGAGAAGCTTGACCCTCTCATTATATCATTTAATTGTTTGATTGTCAGTGAGAGTTAATTGGCCTTCATTAGTATGAAGATACATATTTTACTCCAATTCTATGAGTTGCTTACCTGATTTGGACAATTACTTAACATGAATACATGATCAGCAGATCCTTTAATGCTTTTTCTGAAATATTCTGAAGGTCCTCTTGAAGGAAAGTGACTCTAGAGTTTTGTCTTTCAATTTGCAGATCCTGGAAATTGAACACTGAAAATTCAAACACATATTTTGAGTTCTTAATTTTTCATTGTTAATATTCAGACTTGAAGTGCTATTCATGTTGGAATAATGAATGACATCCAGATTTGCACATAATTCATGCTTTTTTTTAATCCTGTATACTGTCCTTTCTGCAAACTAGTTCCTGAAAATGAAAATATGTGTTATTTAATATTTAACCATTTCATCATATTTTACTGCATAAATATAGTGGATAAACAGAAAGACTAATTGCTTAACAAGAACAAGTTCAAAATGGAAGAAAGTGAACAAAACATATTCAGGAAAAGAGGAAAGTACTATAAAGAAGCAGAATACAGAAAGGATGATGCAAATGTAGGACCAAATTAGAGAGGAAGAAGGGAAGGATAAAGAGCAGAACTAGAATAAAAATACAAATGATAGCATGCCTAAGTAAGCTACCACTGATATAGAAGATAAAAGGAATAGAACAGGACAATGAGGGAAAAATTCCTGCTGGCTCTGTGCCAAGAGTCCTAGTTTAATCTTAGATACTCAGTTAATAGATATAAAGCTTTCTTGCAGTACTCTTTAAGTAGCAGAACATGTATTGAGACCCAGAGACTAGCAAGTATTCCTAGGTTTAATTTATTAATCTAAATATACACTAAATATTTGGTTCGTGTTCCAGTGGTGCCACAGCAGTAGAGTTAGCACTTTTTTCCAATGATCAGATTTCCATCACCAATTCAGTTCTACCTGCTTCTCCCCTGCTCCAAAATGCTTCCCTTTGCATTCAAAATTTTCTGCTTAAAACACATAATGTACTGTGTTCTCAAGTCAAGAATGAAAGAGAATAAGGAATTAAATAATAAAATCATAAAAATCGTAAGTGAGAAGGTATTTAGGTATCCCAAATTTCAGAGGTTTTACAATGGAAGAGTCTCTATGTAAGGTAAATCTATAAGCACCTACTATGTCTTGCAGGGATCTAGTCAATACAGTTGATGAAGTCTAGATCTATAGAGTCTAGACATCACAGGGGGATGGCTGCTTTAGGCTACAATGAACATTTCTTCAGACTCCAGTGAGTATATTGACCAGTTCTTCAGTGACAAAAGTGGTTGCTTTGGTATCCAGGTCACACACCAATACTAAAATATAGGCCAGCTAAATCCCATACCTCATAGAAGATTGCACGCTATTTTTGGCAGGATATCACTTAATGCACAGCACAATCCTAAGGGCATTTATCAGTGAAATACGCTGAAGAGGGCTACTTAGCAGGGCAGAAATTATTTTAAAACTTGTAACAAATAATTACTTTTCAACACAACGTGTAATGTTAGTGATTTTTTTTTTTTTTTACATCTGTGGTTCCTAGCTTCAATGTGTTAAGAATCTACTACAGTTAATTTGGTGTGGTAGTCTATAGTTTCACCTGCAACCTAAATCTACACCCCTGTCATTCCATGGCTTCCGAGAAACCAAAATCTAAATTGATTGTTACAAATCTTTAGGCTTAGAAAAATCCATGGCACTTATTATCAAGGCTGAGACTAAGGCAAAGTCTACTCTACTACCATCTCTACTGGTTATTACCACAAATCTATACTCTGTTTGTTGAGGCCTAGCTCATGAGGTGCAAAAATTTGATATTTATAATATCTCTTTTAAGAATAACAATTTTGAAAAAAAGAGAAAAATAAATACCTCCAATAAAAATAAAAATAAAATCCTAGATAATTAAAAGCTATCTCAAGCTGACATTTCTTGAATTTCCAAATTTTGCTCTGTTTGCCAAAAAAAAATAAAAAATTGAATAACATCAAGGTATAAAGTTTTATGCTTAAGTATTCCTAAGGCAGTGAACAATAGTGGTAAAAAGACTCATGAGAGAAGTCTATTGCTTTTTTGCAATGCAGCCAAAAGATCTTGAAATATTTTCTGCTGGAATATATAAAATTATATAACAAATGAAGGTTTGCATTCTAATATGTGTTTCATTTTCTGTTGGTTTTCTTTTCTAGATCTAGAAGTTTTGTCACATTTCTACTTTGCACTTAGTTATTTAAAACAATTTTGCAATTATAAATGAGAGCTTTGCTACAGTTCTTACCAGGAAAACTTTTGCTACCCTGTGTTTAGAGTGGCAGTTAAATTTCATTTAATTTATTAAATGAAATAACTTATTTGATAATATATCTGGAGCTTTAAATATTTTTTTTTCATTTTAGATTGAAAAAATTGTGTTTTGATTTGCATGAGGGAACTGAGTACACCACAATTCAAGTTTCCTTTTTCTTAATCTGATTTTGATACAGCTGTCTTCACCCTATTGTTTTCTTCAGACATATCTTTAAAAGGTATTTTTTGAGATATTTTTGGAATGTGGGAGGCCTCTAGATGAGCACTGAATATATACTTGAGGGAACTTAGCATTTTCACCTGTGGTAGGCTCATTCTGGCCAGGAGCTGAGCATGACTGTTTGCTCACTCAGAGGTATGGCTGCAGAATTGGAAGATTAAAAGCCAAAAAGTGGTCATTATTCAAAACTAAGAGTTTAATAAGTGGAATAAAAGGATAAAATAACAAGAAAGGTAAAATAAGGAATTTATGCTCAACTTCTTTTTAGCAGGTAGATGTTTAGCCAATTTAGCCCCAAAAGCATGTGCAACAGCTAGTCTTGAAAAGACAGATATTCATAACCATGAATGTCCTTGCTTCTTCCTCTTACTGAGCTTTTAGTGCTCAGCCTGATATCCTATGATATAGATTATCCCTTTGGCCAATTTGTCATCTGCCCCAGCTCCTTGCAGCAGTTGTGCACCCTCAGGCTTCTTGCTGCAAGGACAGATTGGTAGGAAGAAAACCTCAGTGCTGTGCAAGCACTGCTTAACAACACTGTTGTGTTATCAACCCAGTTTTAGTTGTAAATCCAAAGCACAGCAACGTACCCATTGCTACAGAGAAAATGAGCCACATTCCAGACAGACCAAATACATCAATTCTGCTCTTACACCACTAAGGTTCAAAGACAGTGAGTAAGTAGATGTTGTCACAGCTCAATGCTCCTCACTTCTACCATAAGTGACTGCTATTTTGCACTCTCAATTCTATACATATGAAAGGACTTAGACATAGAAAATATGGCCTTTCAGGGAAACACAGCAAAAACTTGAAAGGTATAATTAGGATGTTTTATCTCTCTGCATCAACATCATAATATTTTGTGGACCAGTGTTTTTTAGAAATACAAAGCAAGAATTGAACAGAAAGAGAAAATGGTTGAGAAAGCTAAGAAGACACTAATAACATTTATTTATTGAAGGCAAAATTGAAATGTGAGGCAAAATTGAAAGGTAAGTCAATGAAAAAACTGTGAAAGATAAATCTGAAATGGCACCTGTTCAACAATGTTGTATGAGAAGGGTAAAAGCTGTTGGACGGGACAGGATGGGGAGAACGAAAAAAAAATAGAAATGTTTAGATGCAGAGGGATTAGCATCTTTGAAGCTATTTATATGTGCAATACAAACTCTCTTTGGAAGTAGAGTGTTCCAGAAAATGTGGTGCTTGAATCATTAGATTTATTTAGTACATCTGAAAATAATCCTTTGTGTTTATCAGACTCTCATCTATGTATGAGGTAGGGCTGGGAAAGTTGGGACTGTTCAACCTAGAGGATTCTTGAGGAAGAGGACCTGTAGAAAGAGGACCCTGAGGAGGTGGAGGAGCCCTGAGGAAGAGGGAACAACCCAGAGAGACACAAAGAAGAACAAAACAAGGAAGAGAGTTGCTGCAGTAAAAGATCTGCTGTGAGGTCACTCTGGGTCTGATGGAGTCAGAGCTGCTGCTGGAGCCTGCAGTTACAGCTGAGCTGGGTGAGAGCTGTGTTCAGAGTCTGCAAACCAACACTTGCAGTCACAGTCCAGCAGGAAACAGCCACAGCCAGATCTGCAGTCAGACCCTACAGTAGGAGCTTGCTGTAGTCAGAGTCTGGATGGCAAAGCTGTAAAGAAGAATAAACTGGGACCCTTTTTATGTTGTTGAATTACAGTCTGTGTCTTGGCTCATTTCTACTCCTAATGAGAGGTCTGCTACAACAATTTGCCTTCAGTAAAGACTTCTACCTCAGATTAGGTTGAATTGTTCTTCAGAAATGTGTCCCTTAGTGTAAAAGGAGCTACAATTATTAGATTAGTTTAAGTCACCTAATTTTTAGATGTCTAATTTGCAATTGCTTTACCCCACTCTTCCCCTGCTGGCTTTCTAGCAAGCCTAAGTGCAAAGCGCTGCATCTGTGTTAGGGAAATCCCATACACGAGGGCAAACAGGGAGAGGTCATTTAGTGCAGCTCTGAGGAGAAAGACTTTGGAGATTCTTGGGAGTGAAAAGATGGATGTGAGACAACTGTGTGTGGGCTCACTGTCCACAAGGCCAAATTCCTCCTGGGCTGAATCCAAAGCAGTAATGGCCAGCAGGTTGAGGGAAATGATTCTCCTGGTCACGAGACCTTACCTGGAGTGCTGCATCCAGCTCTGGGGTCCTCAACACAAGAAAGACTTGAACCTTAGAGTGGGTTCAGAGAAGGTCCATGAAGATAGTTAAAGACATCTCCTACAAAGGCATTGTACACCATGGAGAAGCAAATGCTTCAGGGAGGCTTACCTTGCTGTAACTTAAGGGGCCTTAAAGAAAGGAGGGGGAGGAATTTTCATACAAGCAGATAGGGACAGTACAAAGGACAATGGTTTTAACCTGAAAGACGAGACGTTTACACTAGATTTTTTAAATAAATATGTGCATTTAATTTTTAAATTGCTATATTTTTTGTTTGGTTTTTTTTTCTCCTTAGTACACTGCATGAATAAGACCAAATTCCATTCACTTCAATGGTGGATGAATCTGAAATATCAAGTAATGGCCCACTACTTTGTCTTATGTTTTTCCAGTAAAACACAAGCACAGAAAATTAGACTGACAAGATTAATGGTATCAAGACAATTATCTGTGTTGTATTAACACAGCAAATAATTTGAGCAATTTCAGGAAAAAAATTCTCTTTTAAAATGTTCTCTTCATTTTCATATTAATTCTATTTTTATAGCTAACAGCAAGCTTATTTTAAAAACATATAGTGTGTCCACCTTAATCAATATTAGTTTATTCAGAAAATAATCTTTCTTCTGTTAATTACATGAGAATACACCTTATAATGTCAACACCTGGGCTTTTTGTGTTTCTTTTGTATTTAGATGCAATAAATAATTTCCTGAAGATACATGACTAGTAGATATTCCTCCACCTTCTTAGTCTTTGGACTATGGGCATTCATAAAATGTTCTTGAATGTTCTGAGAACTCCAGACAAATTCTTTGCACAAGAAGTTTTGTTAGCTTGATACTTTGCTGCAGAGAAGCTTTTAGTGGACAGAAGCTGCTACCAAATTAACTAAATAAAAAGGTATATCAGTTTTTAAATGTAGTAAATAGCTCTTCAAAGATCAGAGAAACAGAGTATTATCCATACAGTTTAAAAAAGCTGAAGAAAGAAGAATTAATATGGACAAAAAAGAAGAAAATGGAAAAATTCCAACTTACTCCTTGGCAATCAGAATTTTTTTGTTTGTTTTCTTTAGACTAAATTTCTATTCTATTTAAATTCTTTAAAAAAAAAATTACCAAAAACTTTAAAGAAGAAAATAGGCAATGCAGAGTCACATCCAGAAGAAGAGCTGCTATGATTTAAGTCTATCAGAACTGTCTTCATAGTCACATTTCTAAGTCAGTTAATAGATTCCTTATGATATTTCTCCAGAACTTTTTGCTTTTCTTCTGCTTTTAAAGTTGATCATCAAGCATTATATCATGTTTAATCTCAGTTCATAATCTACTGTTTACTTTGGTTGCAAAAGAACTCTTTTGTGTCTTGGAAAAGAAAAAAGAATATTTAGCAATCATCTAAATGCAGGCTGAGTATAGAGAATTGCATTTACTCTAAAGACTGCAGCTCGCCGGCACACCAGCATTTCCTGACATTTCTCTTACATTTCCACCTTAAAATCACAAAATCACAGAATATTCTGAGTTTGAAGGGATCCACAAGGATCACTGAAGTCCTGCTCCTGGTCCTGCACAGGACACCCTTCATGTGCTTGAGAGCATTATCCAAACACATCTTTAACTCTGTTAGGCTTAGTGCTGTGACCACTTCCCTGGGGAGCCTGTTCCAGTGCCCAACCACCCTTTGGGTGAAGAATCTTTTCCCAGCTGTTTCAGTCATAAAACAGTGCAGCATTTTTAAAAGTCAGCATATAAAGCTCTCCTTTAACCTACTTAGATTTAACCGCTTTTTGCAGTAACTCATGAAGAATAAAATGAATATTTATATAGGATCTTTTTTGCTCACACTTCAGTGCACTCTCATTTCAATAATTTGTATCAGTTTCCATTGTTCTCAGGCAGTTCATGAAATTCCAAACTGGTCCCAAAGAGAGGCTTCATAACCTCATATAAACAGCTTTTAAATCCATATAAAATGTATTGCTTGTTTCTTTTTATTAGGAAAAAAAAAGATAAAAATTATTCTGAGATTTCAATAGAAAATTTAAGAGAAAATGGAAGAAGAGGGATTATTTTCTGACACTTCCTGGTTTTTAAAATATGGAGTGTCTAATTCTAATACCAATTTAATTATTCCATACCTTGGAGTTGTCTATCATACCTGCTTACTGCTGTGCAAAGAAACATATAATTGACCTGTCCTTAACAGAGGTCTGCTTTCACTGCCTCAGGAGATTTGAAGTCAGTTCCTTTCTTTACCAGGTGGCTGCTAAAGAGACAAGGAGAGAGAAAGCACTTTGCACTGGTGGTGGCTGTTAGGTGATGCCATTCCCTTCTGTTGAAGCTATTGCATTTTTACATTGAACATTCACTAGGCTACAGTGAGAGTGAGAAAGAAATGGATCCTAATTTCTCAGACAGGTTGCATGTTTCTGTAAATGCATTCAATGCAAAACACCAAGAACACTCAATGCAGTAAATGCCAGGTTTACCAAATTGTAGTTGAGCAGCTAAATACTTTGGACATTAGTCATGCTGCTAATGGCTCCATAAGAATTTTATTGTTCAATAAAACAAGAATTGAACAATTTCTGTAGGAAATTCTGAGTTCCCCTTCCTCACAGTACTGAATATCTTAGAGCCAGGACACATTTTCAAATATAAAAAAATAGGATGGCTTTAAGATTCATTGGCTGCTTATACCCTAGCTAGGAATCTCCTTTCCAAATGGGAAGAAAGTAGATTCTTCAATCACAGAACTAAGAAGGAAACTTGTAAAAATGAAGAATAAAAATCCATGTTCCTTATGGCACATTAACAATATTTAGTAGCATTTTATGCATGTGATTAATGTTTAGTAGCTCAAGTGTTTAGGTATCTAGTTTTCCTCATCAGTTTCAGTATTTTCTTTCAATACCAGAGATTTCAGTGGATAGATAGACAATAAAACCCAGATCTTCCTTTTGCATGCATAGTACTTTCAGACATGTGTTTTACAAGACGAAGTTTTATTTTTCTTAACAACTTTTGCTTCTTAGCTATTAGAAGTGGAAGTGGTAGTCATAGCCCAACACTTACATAAATGTAAAAATGCATATTTTACTGCAGAAACAAATGGGTTTATATTTATGGTGTTGTGTGTGACACTTTTCTGCTCTTTGAAAAACAGTAAGATTTATTAGATCATTTTTCCTTTGCTGACACTGCTTTATATGTGTTTAAAATACAGATAATAAAAACTGTGCATATACTTAGCAAAATCTGATAAATAAAACAAAAGCTCCACCAAGAGTATGAGTGCAGCAGTATAAAAATATGAAAGGGCATCATAACAACATCAAATTGATAAAGGTTCATTAATTGTTTGTCCTACTGTACTAAGTCATAGACCAGCTGACAAGCATATACATAAAGAGAGGACATCTCTGAATTGCAACAGTGCAGTTCAGTATGAGAGAGCACTTTCTGAAATAAATGAGGTAGCCAATAATATGTAGGGTAATGAATATGAAACAGTACTAAACAAAAATTCAGGGCAAAGCCACAACAATGGAGTAGCTTGAAAATTTCCTATTATGTAGACTGTATTTATAAATCAAATAGAGTCCTACAGCACCAAAATACCCTGCATGGTAATTTTCTGGAAGAATGAGACCTACATATAGAATATGGTTTTTCATGCTAAAAAAAAAATCATCACTATGATGAATTCTTGACTTTATCCTTGTGGTTAACATGTGAAATGCAAAATAATTCCAAAAATGGCTGAAGAAATTAGGAAAACCTGAGTTTTGACTATCTATTTCGGTCTCTTCTACCACATATGAGCACAAATTTTCTCACCATCGAGACCAATGGAACATAGGGATAGTCCATAGTTTATTGTCCTACTCAGAAAACAAAAGGGATCATCTTTATCTCCCAGATTAATTTATTACAGGAGAAGCAATCTCCTTAAATTTACGGGATATTTTTAGTTTCTTGGACACTATTTGAAAATTTTGCAAATAATTATGAAAGAACTTAGTAAGTTAATGCATTAGATTCTCTTTGTCAGGAGAAAGGATCCCCTAATAGAGGAGAAAAATATGGTAGGATATGTGACAGGGAGTAGAGCAACATTGTCCACTGAGCTATAAATGCAATAGGCAGGGTTAGTAAGGATCAGCCAAAGCACACATATATGTGCAGAAATATTCTGGTATACAATGTGTGACAAGAACAAGACATGTTTTATTTTACTGAAGACATGTTTTCAGCTGCAATATAGATTAAATAAATATAAAGCAAAGCCACAGAAAGCAAGACTGTACCTTAAAGTAGCACATGAATCACCTGCTTACCTGTATCTACTGTGACCAGCTTGATTGTCTTCTGGGATGAAACAACTGCCTGGATGGATGAGAGTAGTGGATATTTTCTACCTTGTCCTCAGCAAAACTTGTATCTCTGTGTTTTGCAATAACCTCATAGGCAAAGTCAGGCAGTGTGCACTGGATGAGTGGACAGTGAGGTGGATTGAGAACTGGCTGAACAGCAGATCCCAAAGGGTTTTATCAGTGACACAGAGTCTAACTGGAGGCCTGTCACTAGTGGTGTCCCCCAAGGTTCAATTATTGTTTGCCTTGCCCTCCAGTGGCTTGGATGAAGGGACAGAATCTCCTCAGCAAGTTCACTGGTGACACAAAGCTGGGAGAAGTGGCCCAGAGAGCTGTGCAGCCCCTCAGAGGGATCCTGGCAGGCTGGAGAGATGGGCAGAGAGGAACACTCTGAAATTCAACAAAGGCAAATGCAGTATCCTGTACCTGCAGAAGAATGACCCACCAGTACAGGCTGGGGGCTGACCTGATGGAAGCAGCTCTGCAGAGAAGGACATGGGGGTCCTGATGGACAACAAACTGTCCATGGGTCAGCAAAGTGACCTGGGGACCAAGGTGGCCAAAGGTATCCTGGGTGCATTGAGGAGCAGTGCCAGAGGTCAAGGGAGGTGATCCTGCCCCTCTGCTCAGCCCTGGTGAGGCACATCTGCAGTGCTGTGTCCAGTTCTGGGCTCCTCAGGACAAGAGAGACATGGAGCTCCTGGAGCAGGTCCAGCAGAGGGCAACAGGGATGTTTAAGGGACTGGAGCATCTCTCTTACAGGGAAATGCTGAGGGGGCTGGGCCAGTTTAGTCTTGAGCAGAGATGACTGAGAGCAGACCTCATCAAGGTCTAAAAGTGTCTGAAGGCAGAGTGTCCAGAGAATGGAGCCAGGTTCTTTCCAGTGGTGAAAGCAATGTGACAAGAGGTAAGAGGCAGAAAGTGATGCACAGAAAATTCCACCTGAATATAGAGCTTCTTCACTGTGCAAGTGACTGAGCACTGAAACGGATTTCCCAGAGAAGTTGTGGAGTCTCTCACTGGAGACATTCAACACGTGGACACAGTGCTATGCCATGTGCTCTAGGATGACCCTGTTGGAGCAGGGAGGTTGGACCAGAGCACCTCCAGTCGTCCCTTCCAACCTGACCCATTCTGTGATTCCTGCAATGGTGATGGAAAAAGTACTAGCTGACTCTGAGCTGATACAGATGGTGTTAACTGGTTAGAGCAGAGCAAAAGAAACTCAAGGGACTGAAATAGATTCTGAGGAGCTGTTAACATATCGTGAGGACAGGTTCACTGAAAATCTAAATATAGCTTTCCAAAGTACAAGGGAAGTACATGAATCATACGTACAGTATCATGGAAGTTGATAAAATAATTAACCAATTAATAGAAGTCATAGATGTGTTAAGTACAAATGGAAAATCTAAAGGAAGGGGCCAGTTTTGGCACATTTTTTTTCACCTGGTCTCATCATCTTCCTCATGAGAAAAGGATGTTTTGGCTTAGAGTGAGCAGCTGCCTTGCAAATATCTCTTGACAAGAGACAGTAAGTGAAAAAGAAGCTTTATCAGTATTTGTTGTTTATGTGAGGAGGAAAGAAGCATTTGTTCTTCCCTTCTATTTCATAAGGCATCTAGTAGGGATGTCCTATTCCAGACAAGTTGTGTGGGATTACTTCAAACAGCTGAACTCTTCATCTCAGGCCCTTAGAAAAAAAAAAATTACAATGGTATAAAATAAATACAGCTCAACTGATCTCTTTTAGGTAGCTACTTTATGATTACAGGAATGGTGTCCAAGAGCAGACTATTTCTCTGCAATGAGATGAGACTAACTTAAAAGTAGAGTTCTAAAATTTAGATCTGTCATTAGCTAAATATAAATAAACTTTGAGATATAAAGTTGAATATACCAAGTATATGATATAATGGTACATTTCAAGGCAACATATCCACCTTTTTCTTTTTTTGCTGTTTTGCATGAAAAAAGGGACAGCTCAAGTCCTCACTTCTTTCATTTTCTGTAAACAGATCATTTTGCAACAAATTCTGTTACTTAGGTTAATGAAATACAGAGATCTAACTTCCTAAGTATTCTGAAAGACCTTATAAATACTGCAAGTAGGAAATGACACTGTATAAGTCTTTTTAGTCAGAAATTGTGTACGCTGAAAAAAAACTTAGGCTCTAAAAATGTATTTTTCTGCAAACCTGCTTCAAAAAAAAAAAAAAAAAAGAAAAGTATTTCCTGATAAACCAGCAAAGGATTAGCTTGCTGTCACAGAAATTGGAAATAATAAGTGCTGCGAAGTTACTGTACTTAAATCATTTGCAGATCCCAATGATTTTGAAACTTTGTAGAAAAGTTGGCACTGGGCACCCTGCTGCTTTAGGCAATCTTCAGCATACCACATTTTTAGCTGTCTCATTTAATTTTTT
The DNA here is from genome assembly GCA_034336665.1 of Luscinia megarhynchos. NCBI lineage: Eukaryota > Metazoa > Chordata > Aves > Passeriformes > Muscicapidae > Luscinia > Luscinia megarhynchos. The sequence goes on along the minus strand of JAPFBE010000003.1, from coordinate 51,731,515 downwards.
TTACTATATATTTCACTTTTTTCCCAACCAATTAAAACTGATGTGTTCTCTATGAAGTTGTCTTTTTTTTCCTCCTTTCTCTTTTCTTCTTGTCTGGTAATAGGTTCTTCTGTTAAATCCCTGTAAGTCGTCTTTGAAGGGCATCATTTTTTCACTATCTTTTTTTTAACTTTGTCTCACCCTTTCTGCTTAGTAACATTTCATTTGCATTTAGCATTTTGATATCCAATAATTTGTTTGCTTCAATAATCTAATGTTACACGACGTGCTTCCTCCATGTCAACACTTGCTCTTAGTTATACTTTCGCTTCTCTATTAGTTCATCCACATAATGTTCACACCTTCCTGAAATACCTTTTCCCATTTTCTCAGTGTTTGCATAAACTGATATGACCATTCAAACTTCTCATTCTGTAGTCCATAAACAGTACCTGGCAAAGGCTTGAACACAGACATACCTTGAACAGATATCACACAGATACACATTTCCTCTGTAGGCACAAATTGCTGGTTTTTGGGGCTTTTTGTTTGTTTTGTTTTGCTGAGTTTCTTTCTTTTCTTTGTCTAATGCCTTGTCCTGGTTTCAGCTAGAGTTAATTTCTTCTCAGTGGCTGTTACAGTGATGTGTTTTGGATTCGGAATAAAAAGGTTGTCAATTAAACACTGATGTTTTGGTTTGTGCTTAGTGGTGTTTATCCAAAGTCAAGGGATTTCTCGTCTCATGCTCTGCCAGCAAGGAGGAATGCAAAAGAAATTGGGAGGAAGCACAGCTGAGACAGGTGACCTGGACTGACTACAGGGATATTCCACACCACAGAGCACCATGCCCACTGCAAGAACAGATGGAAGTTAACCCAAGGGTGACTGATCAGGATTTGGAATGGGGATCTGACACTAGTCAGCAGGCAGTGAGCAATACCAACGTGAAATACTCGGGGTTTTTTCCCTCTTTCTTATAATTACTAATATTATTTACCAATTTACCATTTTTATTGAATTTTAATTTATTTTCAATTACTAAACTGTTCTTATCTCAACGTACAAGCTTCACTTTGATTTTCCTCCCTATTTCACCAGGTTGGGCAGGGGAAAAAAGAGAGTTGAGAAAGCAGCCATGTGGTGCTTAATTTCCAGTTAGGCTTAAAATAAACATATGACAAGACAGGCTGAAGTTTTCTTTTGCTTAAAAACAGAACCTTGAGTTTTCTTTCAAAGATAGGTAGAACACTCTAGGCATTTTCTCAGAATAGGTTTGTCAAGGATTTTAGGTATTTTATTTTGCAAAAATACACAATGCCTTGAGTTCCACTGCTGTGTCCTATTGGCATCCCAGTATCTTGTCCTCACATTGCATATCTCATGTACTCACATCTCAGAAATTTCATTTTATGTACATTGATTCACTCGCTTATGGCATAAAAGAGTAATTTCATCAGTGCACACCAGGACACAGATGACATCAGAACATCTGTCCAACTTGCTGTAAACAAATGTTGTAATTCTCCACAGTCTCTGCTGGGGTGTACTATGTGACAAGCTGGAGATAAGTTCCAAGTCAGATGTGTGAGATTCTGCAGCACTTCACTGCAATCAGTGAATATGCTCTGGTAGTTTCAACAATACTTCTAAACAAATTTGCTCACTGGATGAGCAGGAATTAATAGTACAATCTGCATATTGCTTTTCTATTTATTTATATATTAGTTCTTGTTATGTTTAGTGTCATATTCACAGTTTTCTATGTTCCTATTATCTTCTTAGTAAAAAAAAACAACAAGCAAACAGCTTAATTACTTAATATATATTTACCTAATTATTAAACATGGTTCAATAGAGAATTAGAAAACTAACAGGAGGAGTTGATTTTCTGTCACTTGTCCCATCCCTGCCCTCCCCTCCCCCTTGTTTTTTTTCCTTCTGCAATTGTCTATCTTATTTTTAGTTTTGGTAAGTAGCCACATTTTCGTGGTAGTTTAGTTTAGTCTTACAGGTCCAAACATTTAGGATTTTTTTTTTTTAATAAGCAGCAACAATTGAAATCTAGTGGGACCTTCAACTGCAATTTTGACATCAGGGCTAAAAGAAGTTCCAATATCGTAGGCATGCTACTGGAAATCATTATCATCTCAGTTGTGCAACACAACTCAGGTTGTTCTGTTATTAAAGTTACGATGCAGGATTTTTTTCATTTTACTTAGCACTTTAAAGGACAATGAAGGGTATTTTTAAGTTTATTGATTTTTTTTCTATTTTGTTTATGCCACGGTTGTAATTTGGAAGAGCTTTTATTGATTCTTTTAATATAATTGTGTGCCTATCACCTAAATGTCCATTACCCTGCACTATTTACTGCCAATTACGCCTGTGTTAAGTGGTTATAAAATGATTCCAATTTATATAGTTATGCTTATACTAGTTTAGGCATAAATGATTATCAAATAGTGCAAAACTGGTAAGAAATCGACCTTTGATATTAAAAATATGCTTATTAACTGTTAATGACATTCATAAAAATTGCCAGCAAGCTTGGAAAGACATCTTTATAAAAAGTAGGAAGGAAAGATTCTTTTGTGTGAGACTTTCAAAATAAGAAAGGTGCTACGGAAACATTCTGGAGTGTTAAAAAGTTGGATCTTATATTATCACTGGAAAATTAAAGAATATGCATGAGGAACTTGGGACAGATTATCTATTCCTGAGGTAATTAATGGGCAGAATGGACTGCAAATACTGACATGGAAATTTCAATAAGCACACACATAAAGCTTTTGAGTACCTGCAAAAAGAAGAAATTACAGAATTAGGTGAGCCAGCAGATATTCTTCCATTCTGCAGTATTATTTTATGGAGCTCCAACCCCAAACTACAACCATTCCACATTTTTGATACTTTCAAGCACAAGTCCTTGAGTACACAATTTTTTCCACACAGAGAGCAACAATACCAAATCCAAAAACCTTCCTTCTGCCTATGCTACTGATTAAAATTTATTCTGGAAAAGCACTAGTCCTATTCTAAGGCTAACAACACTAAGGAAAGCAGAACAGAAAACCCAGAGCCTCTTAGCTGCTCTTTCTTGGTTTTCTTTGTCTTTTTGTGCAGAAGAACTAGAAGTAGCCTGAATCCCTCCTTCATTGCACTCACAAAAATATCCAGGGGTTGTTTCTTGCTCTGAAAAAAACTTGCAAAGGAGAATAGAGAGGAGGATGAAGAGAGAATGAAATCTCTGCAGAAGGACTGACAAAGAAAAGAAATTCTCATAATCACTGACATCCTTCATTACCATATATATCTAAATCATGTTTTAGAACCCAGTCATACTAGAAGAATCATGAAATGCCAGTATTCTTTCAAAGGCATTTTTCCTACTCAAAACCTGATCCTCAGTTTTCATCATGATCATTCCCACTCATCTGTCCCATCTGTAAAATCCAACCTAGTTATAAATACTGAGAAGCACTGAGCCCATCCAAAGCATTACAATGGTTAAAAATGGTCTTCTATATATGAGCAGTACACGCAGCTATATCCACCAAATGAGGAAAATTTAGAGAGGGAAATTTGCAGTAACAAACTGTATGGCATGCACAAATAGCCCTCTATTATCTATCTACCCATCTATTCTCCTTTAGAAATCCTTTGCATTTCTTAAGATATAAGAATAGAAGCAGGCATCTTCTGATCTATTGGGGACTTACTATGACATCTTAAGCATATACTTGCTAATCTTCTTTGAACAGATTTGGACTTACATACTTTTGAAATAGTAATAATAGTTTCTTATTATTTTCTTTATGTTTTTGCTTCTACTCCCTGAAGTTCTACAAGTGTGAATGGCTACTTATTCTGAATTCAAAATATGCTAATTATCTATATAGATTCAGATTTCTTTGTTTGCTAATTGAATCCCTGAATAACAATTGTCACAAGAAAAGATTGCAGTTTGTTGGCAGAGAGTACTCAGAAATAAAACATCAGTTTGCTGGGTGTTTGGGGTAGTATTCTGTTATTTTTAATCTAATTAATTTACTGTTTTTGATTCAGAAGAATCAATTGTTCCAGGTTGTTTAGAAAGTTAATAGGAAAGTTCACGTATGTGATCTGAAGCTTCAGTGTCTATTTCATCTCAGTGTCCGTTTTAGTTCCAGGTTTTGGAATAGTCCTTAGCTTTTGCTTTTCTGCTTTTAATATTTCTAAAATATAAACTCTTTACAGTGAATTACAACCTATAAAATATTCTCCAACTTTGATTTCTTTCGCACTTTAATGTGGGAATATTTTATATTCCCACAAGCTGCAAATACTCAGTCTTGAATTCTCAATTGCATTATGGTGGTAAGCACATTTCTGACAACTGTCTGCTTAGACCATGCTTTCTGCTGATCAGCCCATTTAAAATTAAAATAATGGTAAAAGCAAGGAAGTTAAGATGAGAACTGTCAGGCAGTTGAAGCTATAATTTTACTGTAGTTTGTACAGCTTGCTGCTGTGTTTGCTGATGCTGCAAGGAGACATTATACAATTTGGAACTAATGCAAAGCATGTGAAGTGATCCCTACATCAATAAGGATATGTCTAGTGTATATAAATCACTGGTATATTTCCTTATAACTATTAGGCATAAATACTTTAAAAATACCAGTTGTATCCTTTATTCCAATATGAATAAGTTGCTCCTGTTGTTCCACTACTAACACATTTGGATGCACGTTTGATACACTCATATACTTTTTCATCTATCAGTAGTAAGGTAGCCTCACTGTTCCAAATTTCAAATTAATTCAATGTATGAATAAAAAAGTATTTCTGATAATTCTTCACTTGTGCCATATGTTCTGTCTGCCCTGAGCAAACACATTTGATGTGTTTTATCTTGTCCTTTTCTTTCATTCTCAAGTCAGTGATTAGTTCATCTAATAATTTTCAGCTTGAGTCTTCACATGAGAGTCTTTGTCAGGTTCTCAGTGGAATAGCTTTGAGATGCTAACACACCTTTACAGATCTACTTGCCTGTTGCTTAATGAAATTGTTTGGTGTTCCACAACTGCATAGAAAAAAAAACTTTTATAAGGAAAGACGGTACTATATTTTTTTTTACTGTGAATAACCAAGACTTTTAACATGTGAAGTAAAGAAGCTACTGCGTTAAAAACCTCCCTTAGGAGAAAGATTTGAGTAGGATTAGTGTTGGTAACATACAGCTTCACGGTGCAAGCTGGCTCTAACCTGCACTTGAGCTGAAAACACAGCAAGGAGCGTGGACCAGCAAGCACAGCTCTGGCACTACTGGTCTAGAAGCTGCTCAGATCTTGCTTCAGCTCCCAGGAGCTGGTGGGTGACCATGACAGGCTCCCGTGCCCCAAGGCTGCTCTGCAGGGAGCTCCCACTCTCTAAACCACCACTGTCACATTATTCCCCCTTTTCCTTTGAGAAGCATGATGTTATGTGGCATACAGACCGAGACCTTCCTTAATGTGCTCACCCATTGTGCCACTTAGGTTTTACTGGTTTTGTTTGTTTACAATCCCCAAGTAAGATTCTTTCCTGAGAAAGCTTCTTTCCCTGTGCTCTACTGCTTTCTGTTTTGTGCTGGTTTCTTTCTGAAGTTCAAAGGTTCAAAGCCCAGTCAACAATATAATGAACTTTGTAGATAATTTCTCTGAAATAAGGATAGAAGTTAATTTAATTAAATTTAGGTAGAAAAAATTTGGCATAAAATATGAATATTGGTGGAATGTGCCATATTCTAGTTTGTATGAGATATATTTAATAAAACATACTTTATATACCCCTGAAATACAGAATGTTACATGAGACTGTGTCATTATTGAATTTAAGTGGTGTCAGGAAATGTAACTAGCTTCCTAGATGCCGAAATCTAGTCACCCATAGATATTAAATTGTAAGAATCCTGGTCTGATTTTGTCCTAGACCAGTCAGTACTCCCAAGTAATGTCCTGGCACACTGTGGCAAACACAACAGAATATCTTTCCTAATACATAGTTTGGATATTTAGTTACAGAAAATAAGAGAATTTAACATGGATTTGGACTGTTCTGTAAGTGTTCACAGTTTTGCTGCTAGGTGGCAAGTCTGATTAATTTATAGTTTAAGTACACTGAGTTTTTTCCAGCAGGTTACAACTAGGGTATGGAGTCCTTCTCTTCATTTGCTTTTCTGCATTTCAATGTTTTACAAAACTTGGAAGAATTTGAATAATAAATATTGAGAAAGTCCTAATTCTTAATATCTTTCAGCCCAGAGAGCATCTGGGACATGTAAGAGCTTGTAGTTATTCAGGTAAAAAAAGTAGGAGTTCAAATCAATCTTTCATATCCCAGAACATCATCTGACCCTCTCTTTCTTTTCTATATGACAGGTACTGTAGGTGTAACGCGTGGAATATTTCTGTCTTTATCCAAGCTGACATACTTACACTCCCCTCATAGTGACTGTAAGAGAATGAATGTCTCTGGAACACAGTGCTGTCCTTGACTATCCTTGTTAGTAGACTCTCTCAGGCTAACACTCTCAGCTAGGGATGGGAAAACCATGACCAAGGTAGATCCTGTTCAGGATTTCTCAAATTGCAGTGATTACTATATTCAGAAAGTTACTTGCCTTTAACTGTCAGTAAAATCTAGATTGCTATCAGACAAGTACATATTTACTTCAAGAGATAACAAATAGCCTGCAAGACTCATGATTATATTGGCTAGGTTTCCATTAAATTTAGAAATTCACACATTTAACTAATCAGGTAAGTTTTAGATTGAGTTTACTTCATCAATTTGCTAATTTCCATGGAATCTGTTATTAGGTGGCTTTCTCCAGGCACTGGAGAGCAGTGGTGAAGATTTTAAAATTCAAAGACAGTAGAGAAAATATTTATTTTGTAAAACTAGAAGTTTTTCTAGTACTTCACGCCACTCATTTCTGTTTTACAATCAATTAGCATGCACTATCCTCCAATTTCTGCTTTATTTTCCTCAGAAAAAAGACACCTGCTACCTGAAAGTGATCCATGGATGCAATTTCCCTATGTTTGAAGGACAAGTCCTAGTAGGAAATAGTATTGTGATCACCTACACTATAACCAAACAGCTTCACTTTAGGTTTTCTCTCTTTTAGGACAGCCAGATCATTTTGAGAGAAATTAGCCACAATGTCACCTTCACAAGATTATGCATTCAAACAAGGTTGGAAATCAGTAAAATCTTTTGTAGACACCTAAGCAATTAATCTTGTTTACATGTAATTGTTGCATGCAATTATTTCTAGTAGGAGATGTCTAGCACAAGAGAAACACTGACTGCATCACTGCAATGCAAATGATTTAAAATGTAAATTTAAAAAAATATAAATTTTCTTGAGATTATGCTTTTTTTTCTTTTTATGACTAGTGTTTTATTACAACAGAACATGTAAAGCTAAAGCACAGCAGTAAGCCTGCAAGAATCTACTTCAGTATGAAAAGTTAAAAGCCTGCTTTTACTAGCTGACCATGGGAATTTCTTACAGATCAGTGGAAGATAATAGAGTGATTACACTAGATAACACAAGAACCAGACATTTTGAACAATCTTAGTAGAAGAGCTAAAGGCAAATGTGGAATCATTTCCAATTCATAATCAATTGAAATGAAACGGTCTGTCTACTGATTTTCAGCCCTTCAGGTTGTTATTCTATTTAATTAATCCATGGAAAAGCAGCTGTGATTGCAACTTTCTACATTCTGATAATGGACCCTTCCAGAGCAACATAAAAAACTCACAGAAATCAACTGTAGCGAGGTATTCATGTTTTGTACTTTGCTGTGATATTTTGTGCATCACGCTGTTATATTTCTGCAACTCAGCAAGAAAACACATCTCTTTCTTGGAGACAAAAATAAAAATCTATAAAGTAGTGTTCAAGCACACAGACTCAACAGAGAACTTTGCTTTAATCAATATGCTACTCTGAAGAGCAAGAGCAAGACCAAGCAAGATAGAAGTGGCTAACACGCTGCTTCAATTACTTCTTGGTGCCAAGGTTCCAAGAGCACCAATGAACTGAGTGGGCTTCTGGCTTCACCTCAGACCTGAACTCCCACTCTGCATTTGGGGATCACCAGACTTTCAATGAAGCCCCACCCTGCTCATCTTGCTCACCTATTTCAGGACAGTGTTCTGGCAGCTGAGGGCACTACTCCATGCTCTGGCCAACCTTGGCTGTGTGCTGACCTTTCCTTGTACCCCTGCATTTGATGCTCCTGGATGATTAGTTCTGCCATTCTTCAGCCAGATCTTCTTCAGCCCTCCTGCAGTTCTAGTCCCAGCATCTTCAATCTCACCAGCACAGGATGGTCCCCACAACTTAAAATCTGGTAGGGGGCTGTGAGCAGCCTAAAGAGGCATCTTGCATGAACCCCCTTGTTCTGTACCACACCCTGCACTTACAGTGATCCCTACCATCACAGCAAGGGGAGGGTGTGAGGGTTTCTAAGTCAGATGTGATTATTCATCACCAACTACCCAAAGGCTGACCAAGCAGATGCTTGCAGGACTAATTTCTTGGCTTTTGTTTGGCTAATCCCTGGCACTGATGTCAGTAACACTGCCCTATGGATCCCCAACAACTTCTGCAGTAACCTTATTGTAAGGCAGCACACATGTATTCTTCCTTGCAAGTAAGGCAAGAAATATCTCAATATTTAGTCAAATATAATTTAAGTTTTCACTGATTTTTTTTTTTCTCATTCTTAATTCCATGGTAAAAGCTGGTATTTAAGAGGAAGACTTTGGAATATTACAGCTATTTTTAGTTAATAATTCCTCCTGTAAGTAGTCCCAAATATTGCCATTTTAAACCAGGTTTATTTTGAAAAAAATACTTTGGTGTGAAATAAACAAATTATTTTTATATTAGCCCTAGTTTTTGTTTGTATCTCTACTGACAATATTTCATGTGGATTGGATAATAACAGGCTTTTGTTATTTCTTTAAAGACACAGATTTCACTGAAATTATAGCTAAAGAGACTAGAAGAGCTTTTAGTCAGAATAATTATACACTGAAGATAGTTGATTAGTCTCCAGAATGCTAAACAAATAGAAAACAAAAGAAGCTGGAGTGTCTCTAAACCTTATAGATCACCAATGAAAGGATTGATTGGATGATATATTTTATACAACCTATGTAAACTGAAACATCCATTTGCTATTCAAGATGTGATCCACAGCCACTTGCCACAGAGACATGCTGTCTTACAGAAGCTTCACTGACCTTACTGAGGAACAACTCCTTCCTGGCTCTGTATTTTATAATCCTTGAACTCTTAGAGAAAGCCATCAGGCAGCAAGGCAGTGCTGACTCATCCTGAATCATCTGCAGCTGTGGCCATTTGTCCTTTCAGAAAAAGATAAAACCTAATCACACCCCCACACCCACACTATCTCTTTACTTAAATAACCTGAAAGAGTGTTTCCTGTTTATTTCAGTTAAATAGCTCAAATCATTAACAGGAAATTTTCTCAGAAGAAGCAATTTGCTCTATTTTGAAAGGTAATTTTGTCAAAAATGCAGTTTAGCGTACCTGAGTCAAGAGATTGTGCTGCAAGGAAAAACACTGTTTCTGTAAATACACATAAAGGAGTTGAAACACTTGTTCCAAATGAGAGCAGGGAATGCCTTGTTATGCACATCATTCCATTTGACTTGAAATCTCTACCATGAACAAGTTAATCATATACCCTATATGGCTACCCCAGAATTTAATTAGCTTAAGTTATCTTAGCTTCAGTCAACTTAAACATCTTGGTTCCCTAATTGCAGCTTTCAGGCTCCTCAAGGTTAAAAAAAAACCTTCTTGTATGATTTTTTTCACGGTTTAGATATAAATATTTCCTCACAATTTCTTCAATCGTTCTAATACGGTTTCTGCTTAAACTTTTACAATAACTGTATTTCCAGTATTGTATTTTTTCTCTCCATGAAATAGCAACATTAAAGTAGGATACAATTTCAGTCTTGCTTTGACTCAAAAAACCACTTTTTTCTCAATTTATTTTCATCAAATATCACATTATGCAGACTGTTTTCAAGTAGACTAGTTGAGGACTTCCTGCAGCTGTGGGTTGTCTGTCCAACAGTTTCAGTTTTCTCAAAGTCACCTGCAATTATTTATTCAAGAAAAAATTTTCTTTCTACCAGACTCAAAAATGAATCCCATGCCATAGGGAGAAGATTATCTGTGGGGGGCTTCTGTTTTACTGCTGGCAACCCACAGAAGCTACCAAACTACACCAATTTGCTTATGAGATTTACCAGAGTCAGTTTCAAGCAGGTAATTAAAGGCATGCTAGTTTTGGAACAGATACAGCTGTTATTAAGCACATTCCTTTGTCTCCAGAAATTCAGATTTTCTTCCACTTTATTTGTGCAGCTTAGGCATTTACATTGCTATTTTATTTCTTTGTGATTTTGTGTGCTTTGGGGTTGGTTTGGTTGGTTTTTTGGGGGGGTTTTTGGTGTTTTTACTTTTCTCTGTTTAATATTAGATTATTTTACTAAAGGCTAGGCAAATTAAACACAAATAGATTTTACAAAGGAATCAGCATTCTGAAGGATGAAGGATTCCCATGATTTGTAACCTAATCTGTGAAAACAGTGTACGAAATTGACTGCTCCCAGGATTATTACAGGAAAACCATTAGGATTATTCAACAAAAGAAATTATTTACATAATGGCATACAAACTAAAGGGATACAGAAGTAAACACAGGGTGGTAGGAGGAACTGAAATTTGGAATTCAGTAAGCAGCACTGTGGGACTGTACAGGTCCTATTATAGCATTTTGAGGGGAAAGAATAAATTGGGGTAAATGGAGGGCTGAAGATGAATCAAGATAATAATACAGAAGAAAAGAGGGTTAAAGGCATACATAAGTATTGGTCATAGGTGAGCAAGTGCTAGTTGACACGATTGTCTGAGTCCTGCTTGACCATTTTAGTTTATCCTATATTCATATGAATTTGTAGCTATCTTTTCTGAACTCTAGATCATGGGACTCCATGTTAGAGAAGGTCACCTTAAGCTAAATTGCAACCGTAAGATGTCTGAGTGCCAGCTGCTGGAGGGATAAAGGTCTGTGTGTACTGGGTAAACTGCAGGCTTTAAATCAGCTACTGGACAGACAGTATTTTTCCAGGGAGATGTATGTACTCCACTATGGAATCATCCAGTGAGGGTGGAAGGGACTAAGCTGTGCTGTTTGTGTTCTCGTGGGTGCCCAGGCACAGCTGGGATGTGTGCCCAGCACTGCCAGTACCATGTGGGAAAACATCTCCAGCCTACAGAGCAGCTGAACATGGGGACAGGGAGCCACAGCAGTCCCCCTTTGATCCAGCTGGGATGGGAAGACTACCCTGGTGCTGAGAATGTGCACAGACTCTGCTGCAGTGGGCCAGGATGGAGATCCACCCAAGGTTCCAGGAATACTGTCGTGTCTCCCACATCCAACATACACAAAATTCTTAGGACATGCTATTTTATAATGCTGAACATTATTCAATCAAAAGGCATACACTCTTAAATGCTTAAGAAATCAAAATGCACAATGGCTACACAACTGTCTTGATCAATCAGAAACATCCTAATCAGTAAAAAAGACAACAGAGCTTTTAGGCTTTTGAAAAACACCTCTATTCTTGATCCCATGTGAAATAACATTCATTATGGCTTTAGCCTCTAATTCTTTGTTGATATAATCAGCACCAATTAATCCTCAGGCAGCTACATCAATCTGTAATTCTTGGTGTATTTAGAATATTAGAGAAATATTTTTCCAAAGCTTGATGAGTATTACAAAGGGACTGGAAAGTTTATGAGTTTAATTTTAGAAGACCCTTTCTTACTTGCCACTGTTAGAGATGTAAACTTTGTGTTGCAACATATAATTAAGGAATAAATACAGGCTCATGTTTGTTTAAAAAAACCAAATACTAAAAAAGAAATGTAGATAATTTCAACTTAATTAATGTTATTATGTGCAAATTTATTAATAGCATCTGGCAATGAACTTAGAACTTTTCAGAAACTTAATACTTTTTTCAAAGACTCCTTGGATTTTTTGGGTTATACTTTTACTTTTAATTTTAACTTTCCTCAGCAATAGCCTCTCCTTAGCAAGACCCTCATGCAGCTCCTTTGCATAAAGCCACAAGAAAAGGATCCTTAGACCCATCTAAGTAATTTAAAGTATAAAAATAGCAGCTCCTTTCCATACAGCCACAAGAAAAGGATCCTTAGACCCATCCAAGTAATTGACAGTAGAAAAATAGCGATTAATTATAGGATAAAATAAGATGTTAAATATTCCTAAGGCCATCGATACCAATGGCAGAACTCTCTTTTTTGCCCCAAAGCAGCTGATCCAGCCAAAGTATATAATCACTGTATGATTAAAAATCTGAAATATTTAGTATTTTGATAAATCAACACAAAGTTAATGGCTAGCAAATTCATTGCATGTCACTTTGTTATCTGAAGACCTGGAATCCAAAACCGAAAGTCCTGTGCCTGCAACTCTGTGATTGAGGGTAACATGGCGTGGGAGTGCTGGCCTAGAATTAGACAAGTTTACTGCTGCTTCTAACAGGGGATTGGCTTCAATGTGCTGCTGAGGATTTGGGAACTGCTGGTATTTCAGAAATATTGCAAAGACCCTTTTTGAAGATATCGGATTTTAGAGTGTTTGGTATATGAGTTCTTTGGATAATCTCAATTTTGCTTCAAACTAGTTAGTATATCAAGTGAACACTGTAAGATATTAAAATGAAGTACAACTCATATCCTACAGAAGTCCTTAGGTGAAAATTTTATCTAACAGAATATTCAAATAATTTAAATAACAAATTTGTAAACCTTTTAGTAATAGTCAGGGACAATAACTTCCTCTTGAATTGGCATAATTTTTCCAAATGCATTTTATACTATTAATTGTCCACCTCCTCAACTGAACTGCAACACTAAGCAGTAAGAAATGAAAAGGCATTACTCTAGTCCATGAAAAAGGTTAAATTTGGTGGCTAAATTTATCTCTTGTGCATTTAAAGAGCCAAACTCTTTAGGCAATCAAGATAATTTTCCAAATATTTTGAGAATCAGTCTTGTATGTCTCAGCTTTTAACCAATGTAAGAATAACACACAGAAATAGACATGCTCCAGCCAATCAGAACCCAGAGTAACTGAACAGCTATTGATGTGTACCTGTATGGGTTTTTCCTAAGCTATGCGTTTCTCTGCACACTCATTGGTTGAGTTTATCTGATTTGCATAATCACTATACAGTTATTTCTCAATAGTTCAGGCTGGTCAAGCTGTTTACCAGCAACAAAGATGCAGTCTCAGCTTTCTTTCTTTCCAAATGATGTAGAAAAACTCTAAAATTTACATGAAAGAATAGAATAAAATATTCCAAATATCAAATAAAATGGAGCTGTCAAGCAGTTCAAAGGAAAACTGTATGAAAGACTTGATTCACTGGATTATGTCTATTTCCATAAATACACCCATCCCCATCCTAATCTTTATCTTGTGCAAGCAGGTCAACAAGGTTCTTGTTCTCACATGAATTGTAAGATTTCTATCTACTTCTTCCTAGCCTAGTGGGAGAATCCCACTCCATCCCTTCTGTTTAGTAACATATGTAGTTATTTCTGAGGAAAGAAGTACTTGGCAGATGAATGGAAAATGTAAGAAAAAGGGGAATTAAAATGGAAAGAAATAGAAATAGGAATGCGGGCAGAATTTAGTAAAATGAAGGCTTGGACAAACATATGAGATGATATACAGCAAGGATTGGAAAGATGCCTCTGCATTTTAAAAGAAAGTTTAGAGTTGGTCGATTTCCATCATTTATCTTTGAATACATCTTTGCCCATATTTCACTCAGGAACTTTTCAACGTCACCAGCTTCATTACCATGTTCAAGTAGTAATATGTCAGTCTTACTGAAATTTACACAGAGATTAAACTCTGTTAATTTAATGAAGTTTAAGTCTAGAATGGATTACTTGTTTCTAGCCATCATTTCTTTCCCATAAAATGACCAAAATTAGGGTAATCTGCATTTTCAAAAGGTTTTCATTATTAGTGAAGATTTTTAGTCTGTAAAGACTAAAATATGACTTCTTTAGATGATTATATTTTTGTTTTGTTCTCCTAAAATTGCCTTTAAATACAAATATTTATTGGTCTTACATTGCGAAGGATAGGGAGAGAAAATAAGGGAGGGTAAAGCTGATAATTTCCTTGCTGCAAACACACAGAGGAACTGTCTAAAACTGTGATGTCAGTGTTCCTTGATCCGATGCAATTGACAGATGAGAAGACAGTTCTGGGTGAAAAATGAAATCCGTGTGAAGTTGTGATGAGACTTATTTATATCACTTATCACAAATGCTTGAAGTTCACCACAGAAGAGAATACAAATAAGTTCTTCCTATTTAGCTTCTCGTGGGCATTACAGAAAACTCAAATTAAATTGCTTAATCACTGCTGCTCTAAGCTCCTCAACTCTTGAGGACATATATTTGCCTCCTAAATTCAATGGGCTTCAGACATTGATTATCTGGGCTTCTGGTCTATAGCTCCTCATTTGTTCTTACAGTATTTATGGCAGAGAAGACTACATAAACATCTCGAGGTGACAATATACTACTTCCACAAGATATTATCTCTTGCAATTCAGGCATATATTTTGGAAATAGTTGCTATTATGAGATTTTAGAAATTATTGCTAACTTACAAATACTGTTCAGGTTTTGTCAGACTGTTTCATTCCATTTTTACTCTTTAACATTCTTCACAAATATAAAAGTACATTTCTTTAGAGAATACTTCCCTGGAGCATTCAGATATATAATTTAATCCATAAAGGTGATTGTCCATCTTGTACAGAAGCAGAATTTAATTTTTGAAAATGTTATTCTGGCTTTTTCCTAAAACAAAACAAAAAAAACAAAAAACAAAAATTAAAAAACTACAAAGTTCATAAGTCTGTAAAATTAGTATCCTAATTTGTAGAGGTCAAAATCCCCCATATCAAAGTGAAATGTTGCATCTTTTCTTCCTGTCCCACTGTGACAAGTACTTACCATCTGGCTGCTCACCTGGTAGCAATGGATTTCCCACTTCTTTATTCTTCATTATACCCACAGTATATTCTGAATATTGTATTTATGAATTAATTTATTCTTTTGATCTATAAAATAATAGTTTGTGGGTTAGTCTGAATGCAAGTTTCAAAAATATTTAGAAGTGAAATGGGGAATAACTCATACTTCTCTCATTATTCTTATCTTTCTCAATTACTCAATTAACAGCTCATTCCTGCAATATAGCCTTAACCCCCTTCATCTGCTGTGTATTCAAAAAACTAAGGACAATACATGACATACCTAAAATGTCCAGAGAATTACTCCATCCGTGACAAAATCTTGCATTAAAAATTATTACATATTATGGTTCAAAATCAGCTGCTTGCATATACCCTGCACAATCAGTACTTAATATTATAAGGTGATACTTGGCATAAGTAAGATAAGTTAGAAAAATGTGGGATAAAACCTTCTATCTCATGTGCAGGAAGAATTAAATACCTAAGTTGATGGCTAAATTTCCTTATTTTTATTCTTGGAGTTCCTACTTTACTTCACTGTGCACTACCTCTTTAACATCTAATGTTCCATGTATTATTACTTAATATTTCTATTGTAAGATCTCATAAAACTGTTCATCAGTATTATCTTCTATTACTCACAGTAGCCCAAATTAATTTCTCTTAATGTCTCACGTGAGGCTTGTTCAGTTTCCAAAGCAGAAGAGAAACCCTAGCTGCTAATCCTGAGATAAAAAACACCTCCCACTTTCCTCCCTCAGGTGCTAGCTCTGCTCTGTCTCCTGGAAATAGGATGGGTTTATCCTGATGCAGACAGTTACATCTGGTTAGTTGTCTGTCCCTTCAGTTTCCACTGATTCTACTGACTTGAGGCATGGCTCATTTGCTGACACAAGTATGCCTAGTGGCACTGAGATGTACTGGACTTTCTTGGGTAGTTTCAGTTACTGTGACAGAGGGATATAATTACTGCTTCTGTGTCATAAGTAACAGCCCTGCACAGACATTTTCAATAGCATCTGACATGTCAAATTCTATTACCCATTATGTTTAGACAAATTAATTCCTAGGTCTCCACTAACCAGCACAGTAATTTAGATGGATTTAGCTATTTTTATGTATGTACATTTAATTCAGGGCCTCAATTAAGTTGAGTACAGATGGTGCTCTGTGGCATTTGAGATTTCTTAGTAGATTTCACCTGGCTTCCAGAATTGTTTCAGAAGGGCAGAGGTGTTCTCTAGAGCCTATTATAGACATTATGGAGAAGTATTAGAAGCTCAAGGGTAGACTTTTAAATTAAGGGAAAAAAAATTAAATCCCACACTAAGTGCCTAAAACATGGAGTTGAACTGCACCATCACTATTTCTTGGAAAAGGGAAATAATAACTTTTCATTTTTAAATTATCAATAAGATTAGGTTATTTCAAAATATATTTCAAATGGAAAATCTGTTGAAACTGACAGCCATGAAAGAAACAATTTGATACTGGAGTCTCATGAAAGAATTGATGACTAGCTATTTGTTCTTTCATTAACTAATTTGTCTGATCCTCTATAATACTTGTATTTCTTCCTCTAAGATAAAATTAAATTATTTTACCTCACATTGTCATTTTCTTCTTTGTATAGTTTTTGTTTCAAATAATGAGTCTAATTTTAGTTTCCCACCATCATTGAAAATACTCCACAAAACAGAGACATGTTCATAAATATATTTGGGCTTCATTTAGGAAGATTTTATGAATTATAAACTTGCCCTTTTAAAATATTATTGTTTAGGAAAAAATCATTTTTACACTCATTTCAGGAAGTTTATTTATTGGTCTGTTCTGTAATTAATTCTCTCTCATATATAAAGTATGTGCTCTTATATTTCCTAATTTTAAAGACATTGGACAATTTTATTTAACCCATTATGGATTTCTATCAAAAGCGTTTCTTTCCTCATCAGCTGAGGTTTTTAGGTGAGGAATGACAATAGGGATTTTTGGCTATTTTTTTAATTCATGGAGTTAAATGAACTGATGTATTTTTCTACTTCATTTCTTCATACAAGTTTTCTTGTCAGACTTTGTTTTAGTAGTAAAAGGTTTGATCTAAGCTGTAGGACAGACACATTCCCTGGCATGTGTGGTATGCTCATTGATACCATTCAGAGCAGCTGATGTCTTGGCACAGCAGCCTGCCTGCTCCTATCCTGAGAACAGGTGAGCACTCTCCTTCCTTTCGTGGAATGTCACCCATGGAGCAGGAGGTAGGCACTGGGCACCTGCTCACGTGCTGCTGTGCTATCAGGGCACAGTCAAAAGAGGTGGTCTGTTTTGAGCAAGAAGATGAAAATTGTTCCTACAGACACTGTTAATCACCTTAACTAATTACCTTTTCTTCTATTGTCTTTAGAAGAAACACCCACCCAGCTATGACTTACGTTCTATTTTATTTTCCTTCATTCTGTAAGAGATAAGAATAGCTACAACAGTAACATCCATCTAGAGGCCACTTCAGGTAGTAACCAGTCACATTATCTAAAAATACCCTAAGTTTTGATATGGGTTATATGCTCTTTATTAAGTGAAAAAACTGATTTTACTTGGAATCTAAGAGCTGTAGAAACAATCATCACAAAAAGCTACAGTTTAAACTCCAGGAAACTTTTAACTCCTACAGAGTAATTTCAGAGGGTTGACACAATGTATTAATATTGTCACTCGGTTACATCATCTCATTATATAAGACCTGTGACTGAGTTATCTATACTTACAGGTCGAACCTAGTGAACCATATACTATTTTATTCCTCACTCTAATGCAACATCCACATAAAACATCAGAATTCTCCATGGGAGAGGAATGTAATTTTGGTTGTTATCTATATCCTTGTCCTGCTGGAAGAAAAGAGGGAGGAGTTTAGCTCAGTGTGAGACTGGCCAGGTTCCTATTCTGTACCATGCACACCATTGCTGAGGGACGTGGTTCTGGGAGGAAAAGCTGGGCGCCCAACCAGAAGAGCAGAATTTTGCCTCCTCTCTCTACAGCAGGAAGGGGTTGGCATCAGCCACTGCACATCCATCCCCAAACACTACCTCCTTCTGTTTTCCCTCGTATCAGCTACAGGACATAGTGCTGAGAGGACAGTGGTGGAGATGTGAATTGACAGTAGTGCTGAACCAACAGCACCGGCATGGAGGCTGCTGTGGGGAAGGGACCAGCAGGGGAGACCCCTAGCCCATGCAAGGTGACAACAGCCCAGGCGACAGCAGAGAGCCTGGTCCAGCCAAGCCGAGCTGAAAGGAGCACAGGGGAATCGTTTGGAGAGCGACAGGGACTGGTGGGACCTGTCTCCAAAACAAGAGGGCGGTGGAAAGGGCGGCATTGGCAGCTGCACAGAAATGAACCCCAGCAGACCAGCAGCACAACCCAACGCAGATGACCCAGATTTCAGGGAGGTCCTTTGTCATTGTTTGTCATTAGTTGAAGAGCTCCCCCACCATCTTGTCATTGCTCCCAGTGGCCATTTGGTGTACACAACCTATGGGGAGCATCACCCATTTTCTTTTTGTTCCTCATGGGTAGTGAACACCTTTTTGTGAATAAAATACCCGCTCTTTGATATTATTATTGCTGTTATTGTGCCTACTTTATTCCATTGCTTTGGGTTTTCAGAAAATTATTTTCTCAACCCATACTCTCTGCTGCTGTCACTCCTTTACCAGAAAGGGTATGAGGAAGGGGAGTGGCTTATTTGGAGTTTAATTTCTAGCTGATGTTCAAACCAACGCAATCTTCCACTCAGAAGACAAATCAAAAAGGCCTGTCTCCAAATAAGCCAGACTTTCAGACGTGAAAGCCATAATGTGGCTAAACAGACTAGTTTTCAGCTTCCTTGCAGTCTTTGATCTCCACATGTTATAAAGTATTTTAATAGCTATAAAGAAAATTCCCCCACCTCCACTACCAAGCCCAAAAGTTTGACTAGGCCGAGAAAATTAAGCAATACTTGACCTAAAAAAAAAATAAAAAAAAAATCCAAATTAAAATCAGAAATATTATTGAATTAGCATACTCAAACAGAGAAAGGAGGAAGGGGGAAAAAATACTTCAACACTTCTTCTCCTGTTATAGTTTTTCACTAAGCTACTCTAGACTCTCAAGAAAGACCATGGTAAAATGAACCTAAGCTGCAGGAACCATAAACCAAAGAGATATCCCTGTTAAAAAAAACAGTGAAATCAAAACATCCGCATTTGCACATGAAATATTTTTCTTCACACTGTTCAGGCTCTGCAAACGTATTGTTACAAAACTGGGTCATTTTTGTTAAAAAGTATAAAGATATTGCAACTAAGAAAAATGTCAAAAATTATACCCAGAAAGTACACCAGTTAAGATGAAAGAAAGTAGGACAATTATACTTAATTTATATTTTGCACTGAAATGCTTACAAACAATACTAGACAGAAGGGACTTATTAGTTGTCATATGACTCTTCAGGACTTATCTGTATTTCAGACAGCAATCGAATTTTGACTTTTAATGTGTCTAAAAATTATTATTTATTATACAGAATGTAAAAAACCCCCTTTTTACCACAAAGTCTCAGTGTCTGCTTTGCATATGGAAGCACTTATTTTCTAATCCTGCAGAAATAATACCTAAATGTTTCTTTGGAAGAAATTGTCTGCCAACTTTTCCATCAACATAATTCTTGTTGGGATTTTTTTGTTTTGGTGGGGGTTTTTTTGTTTGCTTGTTTTTGTTTTGGTTTTGTTTTGGTTTGGTTTTTTTTGTTTGTTTGTTTTTTTGTTTTTTTTGATGGCTGTCTTTTTGACCATTTTAGGGACTGTTCTTAAGAATGACAAATAATACTCTCCAACACAGTCAGGGTCTAGCAAACATTTGCTGTAACAAACATCTGGCCCAGCTGAACAGTGAGTTATTTCACTTTCTGTCCTCTTTTTGCTTAATAGCTTAGACATACCCTGAGCATCTTCTCTCAATAATTATCTTGTCATTTTTGTTCTCAGAGGACTGGAACATATAAAAACTCATTCACTAAAAATAAAATGTTATTCGATAAAAATAGGGAATGAAAAGAAGACTGACAGGGATGACAAAAATGGCACCAAAAAATTAATTATTGTGATATAGGCTACACTGAAATAGTAGCAATACATAACACTTTCTTTCAGAAAAAAGGAAGAGCATTCCCAAAATCAACAAATATAGAACAAATGTCTGAAAGCTCCTTTTAAATTTGTAAATCAACTACATTATCACCTAGGTGTCTAGCTCTGTGGTGCTCTAGTTATGTAACTGACGTTTCATTTAACATGGCTATTAGCTAAGTCAGACTTCCCCTACTACCATCTTAAATTGGTGTAGCTTCACAGCACACTTTCATTTATATTTTATAAACACAAAGTATAATTAAAAAAACTTATCTGTGTTTTGTTGTCATATCTTTCCCTGTATGTTTACTTACACCTCCAGTGGTTTATGATAATAACTGAACATAAGCATTCTTCACTTTAAAAATAATAGAAGAGGCTGTTGGAAGAATACTGTCCTAGACAATCCACAATCAAAACAGTCAAAAGGCAAGCAAACATCTGCATGTGAATTTAACTGTAAAAGACCTTAAAAATGCATTTTTTAACTCTTTAAAGTTACAATTTCATTAGAAGTGTATTAGAAGTATTCGGCAATACTACAAAATTTCTTAGAGAGGTGATTTAATTATGTGTTCCAAAAACACAGCTTCTTTTGGAAAAGTAATAACATTAATTTAAAAAAATTTATGTTTGTTTAGAGTAGATTATAATAAAGACAAACATACACAAATGTTCTTACTTCAGATACTGGAATGATGGGAGTAAATTATGTACTAAGATAGGTGCCTCTGCTGTTATATTATTAAAGCATGCCTTTGTATTTGCCCTGTTTCAATACATAATTTTCCTTTTATTAAATTAGATAGTGTTTCACAGAGAACAAATACCACACCCCTGGGAAGAAAATCAAAATAAGAAGTCTAAATGCTAAATTTTCTGATAAGCTTCTTCTAAAGGAAAGTTCAGGAAGACTTAGAGGACATGTATGTGGTAATTCTCAGTGACTTTAAGAGAAAAAATTGAAAATACATCTGATGTAACCTAGAAATTCCCCAATGTTTGCAATTCTCCTCCATCCTAACCTGAATCTTGTATGCCTACTGCAATATGCAAAGGTCTTTCTTTGCTAGTGGAATAAGGACAATTAAAGTTTGAGATGGCACATCATTATTTCCAGCACTATGCTTATAATGCAAAATTTTGCAAAACTAAGAGATTAGCTACCTGTTTAAATATGTTTGGAAAGCCATCCAGCTCTGCTCAGTGTCTACTCACAGAATTTCTGATTTGGCTGAATATCAATTGTTTGAATAGCAGGTCATGTGGGAGGAGGTTTATTTACATTCTTATAAAATATTAATATATACTTATAAACTTAGAAAGTATCACTTCTATGTCAGTAAAGAGAAATATTTTACATTAAGAATCCCCGTGCAATTAATCTGATTCCCACACATACAACTCCTTTTATGCAAATAGAACCAGTATATGTACTTTTATATCGATGAAAATTGAAGATTTTTCCTTCCTTCACTTCATGGGAGACTAAAAAAAACTAAATGTATTTTTTTCACAGTAAATAAAATAATTTCTTGATCATGAGATTTAGCTAATGTGGGCTAACTTCTGTTAAGAGAGAAAATTTATTGTTTCTCTTCATCTTTTTCAATCCGCACGTAAAAAGTAATTGGGAGGACTCTATGTTTGGTATATGTAAAGAACTCAAATTGCTGTTATAAACTGTACAACTTATACTGGAGTGTGAAAGAAAAAGAAGTAGTAGTTCTTTGGTGCACAATTTTCCTCATTCAGACTGGCAAACTTCTAGATAACTCAGAGAAGAGTGAAAAAATTTGAAATCCATAAAAATATAGACTGTCCCACCTTTGTGAAAACATGTTTGGTAATATGCAAGCAAATCTGCTCCTGAAATTTTATTCTGAAACCTTTATCCAAGCAAATGTGGGTGAAATGATAATTGTTAAGCACAGAAGTCCATCCAAAGTCAGTGAAAACTGAAGGAAAACTTAAAGTCCCTGGATAATTTGTATGTCAGTTGATTATATGTCATGTATTTATTAGAAGTACAGCTCATCCTGCTAAACTTCAGTGAACTAACATGTGCAATGTCTCAGTTCTCTTTACAGGAGCTTTCAGTAGGTGAGTCACCATTAATATCCCCTAAGATAGCATAGTTCCTTTCCTTTGTCATGTTTACATCTAACAGTATTTATACAAAAAAATCACTGAAGGAAGATCAAATAACTTTTGATATATAATGTGAAAATCTGAAAGAAATTAATTTTTCCTGTTTTATGTATTTATGTATCCTATATTTCATATATTTATACATGTATCTCTTACATACATGTATCATAAAACAGGAAATTAGAAGTTGAAGATATGGGAAATATGGTATCATAGATCTGAAAGAAACGTGCTTTAGAGCACATTGAGCCAAAAACACTGCGTTCTTAGAGAATAAATTAAAATGGAGTCTTTAATCTACAATATCACCGTGCCTTAGGAAAGCATCCTGATCAGGAAAAATAATTCAGATTATCTCAACTTGAAGAACTCTAGAGTTCCATAGCTCCTTATATTTAAATAGGTGACTATGTGTTTGGGGAGATCACAAAAATTACAAACTATAAATCTAGAATTTGTCTTCAGGTATTTCAGCCGTGGCTTCAATACAAACTCTTCCTCATCCTCACCTGATCTTCCATTTTGAGAGAAGCAAGAGATAAGGAAGTCCTGAAGAACGCTGAACTAAGTACACAATTTGGAATATTTCAATTTTGTCAGATATTTTCATTTTTTTATTTAAAAAAGCATATTCTAGTGCAAGTTTATCTATGCACTCATAGCAAAATATCAGATTATCATTTCTGTTGACAAATAAAAATAAAATTAATAATAAATGATATTAATGTTGGGCAGAGTGAAAAGCACCACTCAATCAGTACACTGGAAACTTTTAGAAGAAGGAGGAATCAATTGCTTCATTTAGTAGTTTAACCACAAAATTATTATAAAGGGCTGTTGTGGTTCTTTTTCTCTTTTCAATAACAGAAATATATTATTTATTGATGAATTTTGAGTGATTTAGAGCATGATGGACTTGTCATTTGACTCATTCACAGTTCGTGCCTGCAGCCACTATTCACTTAAAGAAGTCTTGATTTATGGGTGACTTTGGATTTAATGTATATATTTTGGGCTGTTATATGCTTGTAAAAAGCATAACCTTGGACAGTTTGAAAAGCCACTATCTCTTGCATGAAAACTATCTTCTTGTCTTTGTACTTTGATTCTAAAATTGCAGGTAAAGTATTAGTTTCCTTTCTTATTTCTCCATGAATTGAAAATTACTCTTTCTGCATCTATTTTCCATTCCTTAATTATTTATGAAAAAATAGAAGTCAATAGCTAAAACTAAGCCTCTAAAATGGCAATAAATAGATTCTTTAAAGTAGAAATATAGTTAAATTCTGGTTTTCTAGAATCAAAAGCTCATAGAGTTATTGTGGATATTAAAACAAGAGGGATCTATGAAATAACTTTTTCATCAGATGCATGGAAATCAATTCTTGTCCTCTATTAGTCTGAGCTTTACAACATCTGAATTTAAATCACAGATAGACCTGTGGAGGCATAAAGACACAGATTAAGTCAGCACATTTCATGCATTTAGTCTGGAATTCATTTGTTTCATCTTTAAATATTTACAAAAGAGATGTGTATATTTGTCTTCCTGTTTTGGTTTTTTTTTTTTTTAATGATGAAGAGAGAAAAATAGGCACTTGCACGGAACAATTAATCTGAAAATGTTAAGTGTCTGCTTTATGATGGAGTGAATCATTCCCCTAGATAAGCCTGTTTTTCTCCACTGATTATAAAGACAGTCTAAACATCTAACTCAGATGGAGAGATCTGCACCACAGATGCCTGTGTTTGATCAGATGATCTCATTTTCCAGGTGCTGCTTTCACAAAGTCTGTTCTCTACAGTCCTGATAGATTGTTAACTCTCAGAATATTTCTTGTCTCAGTCTGAATCTTGGCCAGCATTTTCTTGGTGCAGGTGGCTTGTAAATAAAAGTCAAAGGTCATTTCTACCGAGCAATTTAATATGGACTACTAACATTTCCAGAGAGTAAAACAGTTTAACACAGTGCATGTGTGACATTCTGTACTGATTCCAGTGTCAGAGAGCAGATATGAGCATGTTTAACTTACAGGATGCAGGCCATGTGGCAGTGATTTCCACACTTGCTACAAGCAACAATTCTGAACAAGTTATACACACCGAAATCGTATCTTACTCTCCATATTGTCCTCAGTCTACATATTTTCATTCCACATAGCCACAATCAGTGGTAGTAGGCCTGATAAATTGGGACTCGCATCCTGTGGTTGCCATTAACAATGTAAAAATTATATTCCAGAGCTCCATTTAAATCTCTGTTTAGATCACAATCAATTTGCATCCAGCAATGGTCATATAATGAGAAAATATAAAGTGTAGCAACAGTTTTCATTTGGTATATCTTTCCTCTCTCCTTCTCTGGTCATTTATGACTATGGCATTCTCAAAGCTTGCATTCAAATATCTTGCATACTCACAAGGACAGTCAGGAAGTTTCCACAACCCTGACTTTCTTGACTAATCTAGACGAGCTCTCCTTTGCTTTGGGCATATTGTAGTGTTGATTTAGAGATTCCTTCTGAAGAAACCTATAATTAGAGATTGTTTTCGTTGAAAGGGACTTTAAAATCATCTAGTTCCAGCTTCCGTGCCATGGGCAGGGACACCTGCCACTACATCAGGCTGCAAAACATCAACAGATTCTTGTTTTAATAGAAGTATAATAAGTGTACTAACACTACTCAACACTGATACAGGGAACAAGAGCAATTATTCCAACAAAGCGCACCTGAAAAACTGACACTAGTAACACTGGACACTGAAACAGCCTCCATGCTTTAGGGGATAAAAAATAATATGTGTGACACTTAAAAAAATGCAGGACACTGAAATATCACAGGATGAAGCATCTTCCCCATGGCCCAGACTGAATGCACCAAGGCACTATTTTCTATTTATAGGTATCCTGAATTTCAATCATATTATCAGCTACCTGCTGAGTCTGGCAACATATCTAATTTCATGTTGAGCCACCTGACTGCTTTTTCTCTAAAAAACATTTTCCAGTCTTATTGTCAGTGACCTAGCAAAGGTTAGCCATAAATCTTTTTCTCAGCAAGGGTGCTGATAGTTTAAGAGCTTCCCTAATACGAAATGCTATATTTCTGAGCTTATAACCTGAACAGCATGAACTATCAGGTCTTTCTTTTATTTAGGTAGGGCTGTGTAAATTCAACAGTTTAGCGAAAAAATTTGGAGACTTTTTTTTTTTCTGTATCTGTCCCTGATAGACTATTTGTTTTATTTGTGCTTATTCAGTCATATTTTGTTACTGATGAATAGTCATTCATAGTACCTAGTCATACCATCTGCTTCACTGGCTTTTCTGTAAGTAAACTAGAATTGAATATTTTTTATATATAGGGTCTTCTTATTTAAAATAATGAAAATCATACTTTTCAGTAATAAATGTGATACGATTTGTTTCATTTATTTAAGCATATGCAAGATAGCATTTGGGATAAAGCAATTATTTAAACAAAAAAAAAGAAACACAAAACAACCCTAGGGTCCATTTTCCTACACTTAACTTTCATCTGTTTCACCATGTCACTGTATTAGATGTTAGGACAATGTGTCAATGTTCTTCTCATTTAAGATAATTGTTCTTGCTAGGAATTGCTGCTTTTTAAAATTGACCAAATTATTTACAGCTCAAGAGTGGAGGTTTTTTTGTCTGTCAGGAAACTATTCTTACCATACTGAAATGGTGATCCTGATGAAGAGTCTGATGATAAAATAACAGTGAAGTTTTGAATCATTAAAGAAAAAGATGTTAATGTATTTCTTAAAATGTTGTGGGGTTTTGACCACTTGTAGACTTCTGTGGGCGGAAAAGGATTGGAAGTCCACCACATTTTGATGCATGTCCTTTTGTGGTCATTAAATACCTCAGACTTCAGTTGAAAACAAGAGTCTTTTATGTTCTCCCATTTGCCAAAAGATAACATAGAATCCCTTCAAGCTCGTAATCAAGAGAAAACAAATATTAGTCTATAGCTTTTTCAGAGCATAACGTGTTCACATAATATTTCAAAGACATGAGATGAAAATGCGACATAAAGAAGAAAGGAAATTATGACAAAAAATACAGAAATCTATTTCTTTCAGCTACAAAAAGTAAATTTGGAGTCCACTGAGCTTCCCATTTTTCTTATAAAAGATAGCCAGAAATTGATATAATTGCAAACAAGACAAGGACCTGATCTGATTTTGATTTTATTTCTGTCACAAAACTCAGGGTACTATATTAATTTGGAACACAAACCATTGTAAAGGCTGTTTTCAAAACACTGCTTCTGGAGAAAATTAAGCAGAAAGACACAAATGTTGACTCTACCAAGCCTGTTATGGATAGACGAAAACATATGATTTCAACATTCTGTTGGCTAAAGTTCCTAAAATTCACAGCTAGGTATGTAGACTGTGCTAAAGCACTCAATATATTTCTTCATGAGGATATTATTGAATGGTAGATAGTATGGCATGATGTGGAAAATCTACATAAGGTGTACATACCATATTGCTCAAAAAGTGTAAGCAGAAAATGATAAGCAGAAAATATGAAATAATAATCAATATCTTCTTTTAGATGCAGATCTAAAATTTAAGCTACTCCTGTAGTACAAAGATAGCATTTTTATTTAGGACTGTTACAGTAGTGTAACACACCACAAGAGTGGCCTTCTTGGCCATCAACTGTTACTATTAACATCATCCACTCAGAGAGAATGAACAAATAGTAATAGTCATAAGGATTCAAATAGTTTCCAATTAAAAAAAAAAAAGCGCAAGGATCAAATGGCTTGTCTTTTTTTTCTATTACTCCTATTATTTTTCAAATAATTTTTGAAACCAAAATATTTGAATTCACATGCAGATTCACTTGCACATATTTTCTGTGCTAGTTACATACAGAATGGATCAAAAAGCGGAGACAGTGATGCAGTTAATTTATGAATGTTCAAAAGGTCATCAAATCTGCTCACTACAACAACTGTGCCATAACACAATAGCAAGAGTTCTGAAACTTTAGGAAATTTTTGGATTTTATCTTTAAGAAAGCCTAGGGAGCCAAGTCTTACCTCATGAATTCAAATCACAAAATTTCAGGAGTTTGGCTGTCTAGCTGCTTGTTACTAGTCATATTTTCATTTTCATGGAAACCGCTGTTGTACTGACTGAAAAATGGGATAAGGTGCTTTAACATAATTGCTCCTTTACACCACCCTGTTTTGCTTTTATGCTCAAAATGGAGATTATTTCAAAGTACCATTTTCCATATTCATCTTGCTGACATGAGTTTCTATGGAAACGGGGAAAAAGTAATAGCTCTGTCCCAGGAACTCCTGCTCAACTCAGTGACTAAACCTAAAAGATTTCCACTCTGAGCGTAAAGAGAAAACCAATTCAAATTCTATTCTATAATGGCTAACAAGTTTTTGTTTATTAATTATTTAAAGAGAATAAAGAAATTTTTTCACTCTGGTACTCTGGAGAATTTATTATCATCTAATTTTCCCTTAATACTAAATAAAATACATTTATTTGGGGCATGTTTCTGTTTAGAATTTAAAAAACAAAACAAAACAAACAGAAAAAAAAACCAAATTAAAAAGGCATAGAAAGTGTCTACCCTGATCTGTAAAGAAATTTCTAATTTTCTTTCTTCAGGTAATTAAGTAGTTGCACAAGACTTACTCAAATCTAGCATGGTGTACCAAAAATTAGGCTGTAAAATTTTTTCATTTCCAGCTTTCATGAGAGAAAATAAAAATATGGTTTCAATTAAATCTATAAATATATATAAGTAGTAAAGGAGGTTGACTTCTGCTTTTTAGATTAATAGTAAAATTTTTTGAAGAGTTTTTTTAAAATTTTGTAAGTTTAGTTGTAGTACAGTACATGGAATGAGTTAAACATGCTTGAAACGAAACATGGTTGTAGTTTTGCTATAGTTAAATATTGCATTCAAGTTTTACTCCATTTCTGATCTCAGCTTCACTGAAATGAGTTGAAAATCTCTCATGGATAAACCTTAGCAACTCATTCCAGTGCTGAACCAGAAGGACCCACAAGGACTTTACAGGTTTCATTGCTGTCCACTTTTAAGTATGATTTAACGCAATATTATCATGGATGTATAGGAAGGTTTGGGTTGGAAAGCACCTTAAAGATTACCTAGTTCCAAGCCCCTTGCTGTGGAATGCAATGTGGCCCATTGGATCAGTCTGCTCAGAGCTTCATCCAACCTGGCCTTAAACACTTCCATGGATGGGGCATCCACAACTTCTCTGTGCAACCTCTTCCAGTGCTTCACCATGCTCACACTAAAGAATTTTCCCCTAATATCTGGTCTAAACCTACTCTCTATCAGTTTAAAGCCATTTGTCCTTGTCCTATCACTATCTGCCCTTGAAAAAAAAAAATTCCTCTATTTTCTTATAGTTTCCCTTCAGTTACTGGAAGACCACAATTAGGTCACCCCAAACACTTCTCCAGGCTCAAAAATTCCAATTCTTTTAACCTTTCCTGATAGGCGAGATGCTATAGCTCTCTGATGCACTTGATGGCCCTTCTCTTGACTTGCTCCAACAGGTTCATGTCCTTCCTATGCTGGGACCCCAGAGCTGGACACAGCTCCCCAGGTGAGGTCTCACCAGAGCAGAGCAGAGCAGAGGGGGAGAATCCTCTCGCTCGCCCTGCTGGCCATGCTGCTTTTGACACAGTCCAGGGTCCAATTGGCTCTCTGGGCTGCAAGTACACGTTTCCATCACATGTCCAGCCTCTCACCCACTGGAAATCTTCTCATCAAGATCAGCATGTCCATTATTTTTATTTTATTTTTAATTATTGCATAAAGAGTGGCTTTAAAATGCATGTCATTAAAATATTCAATACCCTTTTTCTTTCCAATCACATTGTCATTCAGTTTTTGGAAAACCTATAATTTTCAATCTTTGATTTTGTACAGAAGTCTGTTCTATTTGTCAACTGTCTCTGCAGTGATATAAAGCAAACACCAGTATATGTATTTATGTTACATATAAAGCTGTTCAAAGCATACTGATTTGCAGAAAAAACAGTAGATATGTGTGTCTGAGAGCCCATCTGTGTATCCCTATGAATGGATTAGACAGGGGTGAAATTTTTCCCCTTGTTTTTTTCGTAATTGGCTAATATTTTAACAGCAGGAAGAATTAATATTTGTCTAAGTTAAGTATATTAAATTTATATCTGTCATTTGTGTAAATTAGCAGAAAGACAGCACAGGAAACATTATATAAATGGCATAAATACTAATAAAAATTAAAGGTGAAGTTGTGGTTAATAATTTCACTGAAAAAAACTTACCTTGGCTTCTCTAAGGATTTTATTTTACTCAAGGAATATAAAGAAATGTTCTTATTCCAGAAATGTCTGTTACTATTTTTAAAAAACCAGCAGCTCCAAACCTCCTTTTTGAGAAACTAACCTACTCCATAGATTGGTGTTCTAGTATATATTATATAAATAAGATTAATGAATAATTCAAGAGAATTACTAATGCTTCTTGTGATATTTGAAAAGTGATTTTGAGTGTTTATTTCTCTATCTAAGAGAGTAGATATGTAAAACTTGCAGCAGGAGGACAGTGTTTACAAAAAAGGGGATGGTACCAACTCATTTGAGCTAAAATTTTCCTTTTGGGATTAATCTCACTGCAATGTCTGGAAGACATTTTGCCATAATGACATGCAAGTGAAAGTTAGCTGGCAGTCCTCATCATCTTTCACAAGCATTCTTTAATTAGCTGATTTGTTGTTATATAGCTAGTCTTATTACACCTATTTTATGAGCAGGGACCATTGAATCAATGGTATAGGAAGCTAATATGACTGTATTAACATCAAATTAAAAATATCCCCTTTCAAAAAAGTGAGTGCATAAATAAATAAAACCTAGAATACATTAAAACTCTTTGCTCCTGAGGCAGAAGTTTACTCTGTCACATTTTAAGGAAATACTGGCACTCTCAACACAGCTAAAGAAATATTTCTTACTGTGAGCCCACACTAACGATGAAATAATGCATGGGCTTGGTTTCAATATCTCTGTAAGTCAATGACTTCCCTGATTGCAATTTACTTCTGCTTTTGAAACTTAGAGCTGAGATCCAGAAACATCAAAGAGTTTTAAAAACACATGTGGCTACTTCTCCAGTGGTCTTTCTGACCTACATAGAACAAGAGGAAATGGAGGTTTTAAAACTGCATTCACAAGTTTAAGGGTAGCATGTCATCTGAACACGCTAAATGAAGCCACAGCATATTGTAAATACAATACAAAATTCAGTCTGAATTGCTGCATTTCTGCTTCCCCATACTTAAACTTTCATTTTTGCCAGGTGTTGGGACTGTGGCATTCCAGCTTGTTCATACTGTTGAGGCACATTGGGCATACTGGTTTATGCAGTCACAAAAGAAGCTGAAATTTTCAGCATAAATCACAACTGGAAACATTGTCATTCTCCCAGATGGAAGCAGGTAGAATTTGTCTGACTTACAGGTGTTTAGTGTATGCAGCTATTTTTATGGACACTTGTGTATACAGTTAATTGGCATAGAAATGGCTTATAGTCAATGGAAAGAAAGTAGCATAGGCAGATTTAGTCCAGAAAACGTGTGGATAGGATCTGCAGCTGTCAAGGGTTGCTTCTTGCCTTAGTAAGGTGAGTCTTCTTCTTGGACACTTGCAATTGTGTAAAGAAACCAGAAAGGACTAAAAGCAGAAAAAAGAAAAGGAGTGTCATGGATAGTTATAGATCCAATCAGTGTTGAATACATCCAAAAAATAGTTATAACCACGATGAAACTTCTTGGAGGTACTTCTAATTGTACTCTGAGCCTTCAAGAAAGCTTTGTTCAATTTTGGAGATTTTTACCATTCTTCTTTCTTGAGAAGAGCAGCATTGTCTTAGTAAATGTAAGTTCTTGCTTGTGAACTTTCCACAGCTGAACAAGGAACTCGTCCACATTTTGTGTTTTCTCTGCATCAAGTATAAAGATTAAATTTTACCAGTAAATGTTACCCTATGACTGAGTGCAAATTTAGAAACAGTGTGATTGATCAGTGACTTTGACCTTAAAAAGGATTCACAAATAAATTTAAAAGACAGAGTGGACATAACTTGCACTTCTGACCTTGCAGAAGTGAATTTTTTTAGGTTTGTAGCTCTCAGACTGCAGTAAATTCTGTCTCTATCACGCTGCTCCTGTGACAGACTCTCCAAGATTACATTGTGGTTCTTACAAAGAAAGTAGGTTCTTACTATGAGCAAATAAAAACAAACAAACAAAAATTTTATTTTGGTTATATGCAAACTAGAAAGATTTCTACTGCTATTGACTATTTCTCTGATGTTATATTTCTGCCTCTTTATCCACCAAGGTGTTTCTGTACCTTTTTTTCTCCTTATGTCTGCTTTGTGTTAGGAAAACTGTATCAATATAATCATTTGAAGAAAATCAAAACAGAATCTATTTATCCCAGAAGTGATATTCTAAAAAATATGCACACTGTTCTGACTAACTGAATCCGATGGTGTACTTTTACATTTTTTTTATTTTAAAACCTACAAGAATACCCCCAAACCCTGTATACCCTTTGAGAATAGCACTTATTCTGGTGTGATTTCATTTTGGTTTTGGGAACAACCTCTACTAAAAACTTAACATCATAGCTCATACCCTTTTATTTTAGTCCTACTTCTTGAAAAGGATGGCCAATAAAAAGTAATAATTAAAAAAAATTATATCTAGAATTAAAGTTCCTAATACTTTTAGAAACTTAGAAATCTTAGGAGCATAAGCTGCTTTAGCCTTTAAAAGCAGGAGGCTTAAACTCCAAATCAGTTTGAATTCTCTGAGCCAATCTTTGTCTGTTAGAAAAAAAAAATGAACAGAGGCACAAACTAGATAACAGACTTTCATGGGGTACAGAAATTAAAGTAACAGAATTACCTTTCAAAGAGATCTCCAGGGCTTTAATGTAAAAATAGCTATTATTTTATTAGACAAGGCTCTAATCCACAGTCTGTTCAGCTGTACTCCAGACTTCTATAAGATAATCAATGCCTTCACTGGAGAGTAGCATGATTAAAAAAAAAAAAATAAAGTGTATATATATATATATATATCTTTGGAGAAGCTGGGGAGCCATCTTGTGGTGATTTGATCTAACCCTCAAGAGAAAGGAGTCTAGTTTGCATGAAATTGTTTCATTTTCAGTTCAATTAAGGGTTCTGATTGCAGGTGCTGAAGGTTTTGGCTGAAAATGTATATTTCTTTTCCGTACTTCTGCTCTGTTTGGACATCAAAGTATATCTAGGAAAAAGGTGAAAGGAAAGGAAAAGAATGAAACAGGCTGTGTTTCCACCAAATCTGTTTTAAAAATCTAATATAACCCATTGTGCTGCCTATAACTGAATTATTTTTACCAGATGCCTTTCTTGTAAATATAGCAACATTAAGTAAGAGAATGTCGTAAGAGAGAAAAAAAGTTCTTCAGGCAGAGAAATTTACAGATCATGTTTTTATATCACACACTTCAATATTTTTTTTTTCTTGTCATGCAAACAGAGGAACTTTTCTGCATGGGAAGACCTCAAAAAAAGTTGAATGTGTATTTTATACATTTATGTTAAATTGCTGAAGACTACAAAAAGAGTTGCAGTTAGAAGACTCAGATTCTTCTATGGAACGTCCTTTGCAAGTACACAGAGAATCTTCTTTAGAAATTCTAAAAGCAACTGGGTAAAGAGGAAAAATGTACATAGCTACTTCATTTGAGGAACCAGCTCAGCCTCAGCTGAAATGAAATAATTCTATATCAGTTCCTTGGAATATGTTTGGCTTGCTCCCTACTTGAGAAGACTAATTTAGTAGTATCTAGGTTTGCATTTACTAGCCTAGATAAGCAGCAATTAACTTCATGACTTAACATGCATGTCAGCACTTTCAATGCAAGTATTGCAGTGAGAATTTTTGTTATATTTCTAAGTTATACAACAGTGATAGCTTTTCCTAGGTGTTATTTCCTTGTATCTTAAATCCAAGGAAAACATCTTGTACAATATTACAGATGAGACAAAGGCTGCCTTGTGGCAACTGCATTCCTATGAAAAAATAAGCTCAAGTATGTGGCCATCAAAATGTGCTTTGCATCCAAGGATAAGCATAGTACTTGTTTGTGTAGGTTTTCTGCTCTACTTGTGCCTTGTTTATGCTTACTTTGTGTTGTTTTTCTTTGTCCTTCCATTTCTTCTGCTTCTTACATTTACCTGTAGGCATCGCTGCCTGTGATAAGAAGTCTAATCAGACTGAAATGGTCTCAGAGAGTTTATCCAGGGTCCAGGATTATTAATATTGGCATTTTTATTCCCTTTCATTTTCTCCCCTCAGCACAATTTGTAGCATTTTCTGATTTCACATAATTTCAACTTTTGTCCTAAAGAAACGTTTCAAAATTTCTGCCTTCATAGTGGACTCAGTTTATTATTTAAATCTGTATTTAAATCTGCTAAGCTATTACAGCATTTACACAAGTATATATTCTGCTCACCTTTCCTGTGTGAGTTTCATCCACACAGTTTAAATTTGAATCATTCTAAACCTCACCTCACTGTCAGAATTGGTTTTGTATGAAGGCATCTACATTGATATTCTAGTTTTTCTTCCTAACATACTGACAGTGTGAAATACTGTTGCTTTGGTTAATACATACTGTGATGCATAAAGTAAACTACACATAAGGGCAAATTAATAGTTCTTTCCCCATTCTGACAAATTTTCTTGCCTCATTTATTTATTTATTCCAAACCTCTTGCAGAGACATTCTATCTATTCTTTAAAAATTACATGCCAGATGTAGACCATATTCAATTTTTCCAGTGCCCTGTCCAAATAACATATTGGAGGTGGTGAAGATGTAAAAGTTAGAATAAGTGAAGTACATATGATGGGAATCTGGAGTGACTCCAGATCTAGATAGCCTTCGTCTAAGATGAGCTATGGTAACCAAAGATGCCTCAGACACCTAATGCAAAGGATCAGAACCTTCAGCTATTCCATAGTGCACTTAGAAAAGGCAGTGTACACACATTTTATCCTTTACAGTCAGAAGATTCTGGTGAAAATCTTCGGCAAGTATGTCTGCTTTGCCTGAATTACTAAAGAATAGTCATTAGATGCACAGAACTTTTGAATAAGCAACCCTTAGGTATAACTGAGCTATCAGATTTTATTTCATTATCACATTAATGTTCAAGTACCACTGCCCCTGAAATAAAAATTACTTAATAGGATTATAGCAGTTCATCCCCTTTCTCACCCATCAAATGAATAGTATTTATAGTAGAGAATATTTTTTCCTGGCCTGATTAAGTTGAAATAGATCAGAAAATATTTTAACAAACCATATCTTTTTCTCAGTAAATAAAAATATGTTTCTGTGTAGTTTCCATGCACAATAAAAAAGAACAAATGCAATCTAGAATGAAAAAGAACATCATGTTCTGAAAGGCTTCATATTAATAGTAATAATTAAGAGAAGCAAAGAGGAAAAGGATAGATGCCGGGAAGAACTGATTAGAAGACAGCAGAAACAGAAGAAAGAAATATCTGTATATGTGGAGACACAAACATGGACTGATAATCAAGAGTTAAAGTGAAGAAATATAAAGACAAAGAGGTTATGAGAATACAAAAGAGAGAAAGAAGCATAAAGCTATGGAAAGAGAAAAAATAAAACCAGCAAGCAAATGATGTGAGAAAATACTAAGACAGCCTTTATTAATGAACACCAAAAAACAGTCAGTGAAAAATGTTTGGGAAAGACAAACACTACAGAAGTACATATAAACTCAGGCACCAAGGTGAACACCTAAAACACTGAGAATGATGCCTAAGCTTTTTATATATTTTTCATATATTTGTAGCTTTGTAGATTGATAATGCATGGCCATAGCTCCAGTACTTTTTTTACCCTTTTTCCCCTAAATTTTAGAACAATAAGCTGACCTTCTAAACATATTCTGGAAATATTGTTTAGTCTTACTCCAAGTAGAGGACCTACAATAAGATATAATAAGTGGGGCAGAGAGCCCCTTGATCAAGGGGTTGAACCAGGGCTGGGTTAATGGGGCAACTGAATCTCCTATTGGATGTACCTGTTATATATCTTAATTAATTAACCTTATAAAATTGTAGAAATCTGGTGCTGGGCGTGCCCATCACTACCAGAACAACAGGAAGCTTCCAATAAAGGTCTGCTTTTTTGCTTTACTATTCCAACACTGTTACAAGGGATTTTTCTCTGTTGATGATATGCAACAAGAAAATATAATTAGCATGGCATTTGTATGACATCAAAACTGTATTTGATTCCAAATAAACATTGTATAACATTATCTAAACTTCTGATCTCTGCAGGTACACTGAGAAGAGGATATCAGTCTTTAAAAACAATTTATGTTATTGATGTGTGGTTTTATTTCAGATATTGTTAAAATCTCTGTCTTTTTTTAAAGCTTCAGTTTCTGATCAATTTGTCTTATTTCTACTTTGCATACATAATTATACAGTCCCTTGGGAAAAAAATGTCAATATTATGTATCAAAAACACAATCTGTCACAATTTGGCACAGTTGTCAGTCTTTGCTTAAGGGAAGGCCAGGAATGGAATACCAGGAGGGTGCAGGTCAAGACAGAGATGGATCGACACAGGACTGTGGGGGCACTTACTCATTGTTTCTCCCAGTATGCCTAATTCTGACTAATACTACCACAGTGTATCACTTGAGGCTGTGATCCTGCAACAATTATTCATTTTATGAACATTGAACTCAGCCCAAAGGCAATTTAGAATTTACTTAACTAATGAAGCTACAAAGAAGCTATTATGTTTTTTGATTCTGATCATGACAGGTGGCTTCTCGCACAGGATCACAAACCTTCAAATTAAAAGTATATCACACAAAGGTTAGCTATTTATAAAATTTTAAAGATGCTGCTGGATGTAACCACTACTTAGATAAATATAATGTTGTTATATTTAAATATCTTTCATAGCCTCAGTATACACGTTAAAGCAAACTACTACACATGCTGAAGCCCTGCTTCCCAGGAACTGGATGGATATGACTTACTGATAGATAGTAGGGAATGAAATCTTTAACATCTCTCATTGTCACTTGAATGTGCAACCTTTCACTTTTGGTTATCTCAACCTATGTCACTTTTACATCTCATTTTCTTCAGCTATCTGCCTGAGGAGGGAGTGACAGAGTGGCTTGATGGGCACCTGGCAACCAGATAAGGTCAAACCACCAGAAGTCTAGAACACATGCCTTATGAAGAATGACTGAGGATCTTCTCCAGCCTAAATTATTTATCTCAGAAAATCCAGATATTCATAACTGTGCTATTTAAAAATGTAGAACTTAACCCTTTTTTCATCATAAGATCATCAAGATTGGAACAAAAATTAGAGATATGGTAAGTTTGATACATTTTTTCCTAACATTATTATTCATATTTGTTGCAGCAGACCTTTCATTAGGAGTAGAAATGAGCCAAGACACAGACTCTCATTCAGCAACATGAAAAGGGTCCCAGTTTATTCTTCTTTACAGCTTTGCCATCTAGACTCTGACTACAGCAAGCTCCTAGAGTAGGGTCTGACTGCAGATCTGACTGTGGCTGTTTCCTGCTGGACTGTGACTGCAAGTGTTGGTTTGCAGACTCTGAACACAGCTCTCACCCAGCTCAGCTGTGACTGCAGGCTCCAGCAGCAGCTCTGACTCCATCAGACCCAGAGTGACCTCACAGCAGATCTTTTACTGCAGCAACTCTCTTCCTTGTTTTGTTCTTCTTTGTGTCTGGATGGATGGATGGATGGATGGATGGATGGATGGATGGATGGATGGATGGATGGATGGATGGATGGATGGATGGATGGATGGATGGATCCAGCCATCCATCCTGCCTTCTTCCTCAGGGCTCCTCTACTTCCTCTTTCTCAGGGCCGTCTGCCACCAAGATCCTCCTAACCACCCAATCCACCCCTTTTATCACACTTATTTTTATTAGTTACCCTTAGCTGTGACCCATTAAGGGCAAGGCTATTCTTCTTCTTTGGTAATTAGTACAACTGTGACTTATCAGGGACAAGGTCACCTGTAATGTCTTCTTCTACACCCACACGTATTGAGTTAATTATTCATATTATTCATTCTTATGGAGTTTTTTCCATTAAAAGTGTTTTCTATTTTTCTTATTTATCTAATATCTGATATAAAACATTTCCAGTGACTTCTAGATGTGTTGAAAAATCAGTAATTTATCCCATGAATCAAAATGCCTATAATGAGAACTTTCCAAAATTAAGGTACTTTGAGTATTCTGGTATTTGAAGAAACATGGACACTATCTATAAATTTTTTTCAAAAATAAACTCTTATATCTACAGATTCAAAAAGAAATATGAGTTTTCGCCAAAATCTATAAAAATCAATCTTTTAAATTTTTGGTGGGTTACAATATTATCTGTGACTCTTACTGAACTGCTGTTCAGCAACTGCCATGACAGCACTGCCATGATCTTAAACATAATGAGGCAAAGCAATTATGACATAGCACTAAACTGAACAATATAATTATGATCTTATTAGGAATATGCATAGTTTATTACTTCAGAAACACAAAATATCCAGCAGGAAAGTGATAGGATCTAAGTACATTTAAAAGGAAATTGAAACTTTCCCATGCTTAACAGAAAAAGCAAAGGAGAGGATAAAAGCTTTTGCTAAAATCAAATTTAAGGTTGTGAGGAAATACATGGTACTGAGACAGGAATTTATAAAGATAGATCAGCATTAAATTTCATTGTTATGATTTCTCCTGAGAAACATGCATCATTTCTATATATATGAAAACAGGATTTTTTAATTTTTTTTTTTTGCTATTCAAAATTATATTTTTAGAAAGAGGTATCTCCTGAACTACTCTTGTGCTCTTGCTTGTTATGTCCATTCTCCATTTTTGTGTCATAATTACTGTACCAAAACCAGAAGATAAGATTACTGTACTTTAAAGAGAAGATTAAAAGTTATTATTTACGAGATATGAGGTTCAAAGTAGAATTTTTTTTTTCTTTTTATTCCTTTCCTGTATAATAAGGCAAGTTTCAAAGAATTTGAGCAGGGATGAAACATAAAAGCTGTGATTCAACTCTGAATTCAGGATGTATCTCAATTCAGTTTGAAAACTGGCAAGCTAAATAAATACATCAGCTCCATTGGCATTGAGAACTAATACATTGTTTTATTTAGTCGGTTCTGTGAGAATATGATAATTATATAGAATAAAAATATATATTCATCTATTATTAATCAGTTTTTAAAATTTGTATGAAAACTAAATTATTATAAACTTTGGATGTAGAGAATTCATTTTCATGTGTTTTATATTCGAACTAAGTGATTCTCTTCTCCAAGACAGTAGCCTTTGTGCCTGTGTAGAGGCTTGCCAGTTTCTGCATGCAGCTTTTCAGTAGTACTTAATCTACATTACACAAAAAAAATCACAAGGTAATATTTGATAATAGAGAAAACCTATTAAAAAATCCATAACTAAATATTTTTTTCCAAATGTTTCCCTTTAGTGCAAGCAACAAAAAGAGGCACCAGGTTTTTATTAAGGTCTTCCATAGGGGAAATTTCTCTAGAAACAGATGAATCAGTTTATTGGTTTACTTGTGAAATTGCAAGTGATATCAATAGTACTTACACAGCTTTCGGCAGGACAATCGAAACAGAAATTCAAACTCTTGGTTCTATGATTTCCACACTTGGTTGCTGGGTTCTGTGTGATCTTCATCAGCACATTCTTAAAAGGATTTTGCAAAACACGAAATACAGTGGGTCATGACCAAAACCAGTGTGAACACCGGTCCCTTCCGAAGCTTTCAGTAATTTTGTAAATATTGATTTTGCATGCTGAAATCAAAGCCAGCTTACAGAATAGACTGAAAACTCTAGAGTATTTATACAAATTAATTCATATTACTTTAAAGCTCTGGAAGCAGAATGATAAAGTTTGGAAGATTTTACATGTATTCTTTGCAAGAAAACTGTTTTGAGGCGGGCAATAGGGGAGAAGGAGTTTGCTTGTTTGTTATTATAATTTTTGTATGATTTACATGATTTTTTCACTCTAAGCCATATTCTCTGGACTTTGGTACCCTTACAAAAGTCAACAAGAACAAAGGCAAGGAACAGTTACCAAAAGTTCCCATCCACACTATATCAATATACATCTGAGCTAGACTGTGATATTATCAATGAAGAGCTCATGCCACCACAAAACCAACATGTAAAAGTATACTGTGAGTCATTTTGCGTAAAGGAAAATTGCCCTCTCTATTTGTGCAAACAACACCACCAAAGCTACAGAAAACGGATCAAGCTACCGAGCAAGGCTCTGAGTGGTCACTGATTCTTTCTGAGTTATCTTTTAGAACCTTAATTAAATTGCAGATTTGAAGAAGGAATAGGTTCAGAAACATTTACTTATACATACAGACCCACTGACTTCAACTCTTTTATATTTTAACTTCAACCATAGCTTAAAATGTTCCTTTAGATTGGGTCCTCATCATGGAATTAAGAATACAGAAGACGTCATTTGTCACTAAACTTCACATAGCAATAGTAGTTTTGTCCTTTCTGGTTGTGGAAAGGTTATGTTCTCTCTTTAAAAGCCTTGCTATGCAGGTTTTCTACCAGGGTTTGTTTGTTCACATAGCCTGAAATATTAGTAAGGTGATAATATGTTCAGTTTAGAAACACAATTGATTACTGTTGACTCTTGTTTTCTGCCCTGTGTTCTACTTTACCTGTTTCTACTTTACCTTTTACCTTATTTTGACTACTAAGCAACCTTCTAAAAACTACAGTATTATTAGAATATAATTTGTTCCTCAGTATAAATAATGAAGACTCAGTCTCTATGAGAATCATATCATATCAAGTCTTCACCTTCATCTCCCCTAGAGTATTATTATAGTCTGACCAAAATATAGAATAAAACAGCAATGACCAGAGGTATGTAATCATCCAGCTGGTATGAAATTGTTTTCATGGAATAATTTCAAAAGCTGTTATATGAAAATTGCCACTCTAATATTAACATGAGCAGCAGGGATAATTGACAGAGGTCACTGGCCCTGGTCCAAGATGACCTATTTCCTACCTTAATAGGCAGAATATTAATCCTTTTTTTTTTCCCCTTAATATTAATGTACATTTGTAGCAGTAAGCACTGAAAAAAAAAGTAACCTGTTTTTAAGATCAAGTCAGAACAAGTGTGAATGGTTTAATGCAATAAGTTTCTGCTTACAGAAAAACAATGTTAGCAGAACATTATTTCCTAAGTTTCATAGAGTAGTCCATTTTTGTTTGGAGAGACAAATTAACATATTTTAAAGAAAATATTTTTCTGGAGCTAGTCCTATATCTCAGAAAAAAAAGGAAAATATTAGACATCTTTGCCCTACCCTAGTCCTAATGCTAACACTGATCTTCTTAGCACATACTATTTTTAATTTTTTTTTGCAAACTTCAGTGACCTTTTTGGTGTACATTAACTGTGAGCTGCAAACACACAAGTTCATTTCCTTTCTCTGGTCACACACCTAACTCTCATAAGGGGATTGCTATAGAAAATATTTAGATATTTAGAGCACTAGGTAGCCACAATATTCTGCCTTGTTTTTCAGGTTTCAACATATAAGAAATTTTCATAAAGCATAAGGATATATTTATATTGCTAGGCTTATATGGAAATTCTTTTAAATCAAAGACTATTTATATAAAAGGTTTGTGAGGATACCTGAGAAGAACAGAAGATGTGCATTAGATAGTTATGTTTTTTTGAATTAAGGTGAATTAGAAGAAAACTTATAGTTGTAAAGAAAAGAATCTTGATATTTGAGCAGGGATTTTTTTGAAAACACAAAAGTAGAATGCATTTTTAATCTTTCATTTTACCAAGAATGTGAAATGGAAAAGTTTTTTTGTTTATGGAATCATCTCCTTTACAAATTATTTTAGCTGTAACACTGAAATCATCCTTATTTATATACATGAGAACATATCTTCAAGATTTGATGTGATATTCACTTTTCTTTGAAAATTAATGGATAGCTGAGGGACTGGGGAAGCTGGAGAATTTACAGGATACAGATAAGATTTACCTTCTTTCTGAGTCATCTATTGGAAACTTGGTGCACAGTCATCACTATGGGCTTTTTCCTGTGAACCAGCACCTACCTGCCTTTGCCTTTTTGTTTTATCAGTGCAGTGACTGCCATGTTAACTGTGTATTTCAGACTTATACATGAAATTTACATCAGTCTTGGTTATTGGTATCCTCAGGTGCTGGATAAGTAGGAAGCCAGCCGTAAATTTGCTTTGCAAGATTCTCTGCTTGGCAGGAAATATCTCACACTGTCTGCTAGTTCCTGGCCTTGTTTCACTTTTCTTGTAATCACTGGTACTGCCACACACTGCTTCCCCCCATGCTGAGAACTTCTGATGCTAGACAAGAGAAAAAAAAAAAAATCTAAAAAAATCCATAGAAATGGCACATTACCACTTACGATCTCTCCAGTGCAAGTGTTTTAGCTTTGTTTTTGCAGAGTAAATTTTCTGTGTGCTATCTTTGCTATTAGATGTAACACAGTCCACGTTAAAACTTTCTGTCAGCATACCCACACCAGTTGGGTCCATGAAACAAAAGTCTTACCAAAAGGCTAATTGATAAAACACTATTAATATTGTTTATTGGAGAAATTATTTTTCGAAGGACATAAATTGTATGTTTTGACCTTTTCCTAAGAAACCTTTATACCATGCTAACTACCACTCTATCACCCTCCTGAACAATTCTCATAAACACCCTGGTAGTCAAAAGCTAGGGACCAGTAGGTCTTTGCACACAGACATCATGGTGTGGGAGCAGCAAAGTATATTAGCTTAGATATGGACTGTTCTCTGCCAATTAGCCTCTGCCCAGGAGCATTCCCAAGCCTGCTTAATAGAATAATCATTTGGGGGGGGGGGAGGGAGTGTATTCTTGTTGATTTAACTTTCACACCTTATTTTGGGGTTTTTTGGGGTTTTTTTTGGTTTGTTTTGTTCTCTGTTGGCATAGATTATGCAATAATTTGGGTTCTAACAAAATGGACGAAATAGCTAATATAGCAACAAACCCTTTTTAGAACTATGAAAAATCCAAATAAGAAACTCTTTATAATATAGCAGCAACATTTACAGACATCCACTTTTATGTTTGAAGACAGCATCCTTTCCTTTTGTGACAGCAGGGAAGCACTTTTTGAACTGACAGTTAAAACCACAAGTAGCTATTGAGCAGGAATTAGAAAAAATAAGAGTTTGTGTTAATTGAGTTGTTTGTTTATAAGAGCATGCCTTAAGAGCACAAAATAAGCACCATACAACATCTGTCCTTTCTAGCAGATTTGTCAATACTTACACCTTAAGAGTGCTTAGACAAAATAATTTTTTTACTAGTAGTATTGTATTTCTATCTTATACCTGTTTATGTTTAGACTCAGAGAGACCAATTATTAATTCCTCCCTTTATTCCCTTTGGAATTTTTCTTTCCTCACTTGCAAAGTCTTTGTGAACATGTGGAAAATAATACATGCAAAAAATTTACTTATGATAAGGAGGCCAGGGCTTTAGCCTCTGTATTTAGATGTCATAAACCTGATTTCTTTGCTAAAATGTTTTCGGCATCTGCTGAAATTACTAAAAACGGACAAAATAACTTTTTTCCTCTAAATCAATTCTACTGTGAGAAATGAGATTTTCCATTTTTAATTTTAACCTTTGATTTTATGAAAAGAGAGAAACAGCAAAATTATTTTACAATGTGCAGTTACAGTGAGAATTCCATTTTAACAATAAGTTGAAGTCAAATGACTGTCAAATATCCATCGAATGCGAATGAAGAAACCACAGCAATCATCAATGGAGGATAATTTGACCCTGAATTCTATACTCAAAACCAAGAGTTTTCGTAAGTTTTTATAAGTGTGTGGTCATCCTCTAGCTCTTTTAAAAAGGCATCTTTATTCAAAGTGTGATACAGAGATTCTGCAGCTAAAATGCAGCCTAACTCCTTGTTACTTTTCTCACTTCTGCATCTTCCAGGTGCAAAATTTTTGTTTCCTGCTGTGAAACAATCTATCAAACTACATACAAAGTTCTTGTTCTAGCTAATCTAAATCCATCTTATTTATTCTGGATATGGCATAATTTAGAATTGAATATTTCCCTTATTCACAATAAATTTTAATACTACTTTCTTTCAGTCCAGTAGAGAGAAAAACATCTGTGATTAGAAGACACCTTTTCAGTTCTTGCTTCACTGCAAAGCTAATTGTGTGGGGAGAAAGAAAAGACATTACAAGTGTTATTCAACATTAAAATACATGAAAACAGTAGAACATGTGAAACAATGCATTAGGAACTGAAATGAATATATCTTTGGAAATAAATACAGTGGAACAAAATACATTATTGCAAGTACTCAGGGAGTCCAGTCTCAATCACAATCTTAGACAATAATAATGTATTAAAAAAAAGAAAGTCCTTTTTTCCTGAAGTGGGCACGCTTTCTAAACATTTAAATTTTATTTAACTTGTAAAGGTTTCTAATGTGCTTATAGATAAAAAAATAAGACACTAAAGAAGTTGGTTTAAATCTGAAGTTCATTAGTGAGAAAAATGAGACTTTCAATTTCTCACAAATACTAATACAATCAGCTAAAATACATACAGATACACAAATATTTTACCTATTTCTTTTGGGAGAAAGAAGGCA
Source organism: Luscinia megarhynchos (assembly GCA_034336665.1). NCBI lineage: Eukaryota > Metazoa > Chordata > Aves > Passeriformes > Muscicapidae > Luscinia > Luscinia megarhynchos. Next base: position 51,687,074 of record JAPFBE010000003.1, on the reverse strand, counting down.
GAGTAGTTTGAGAGTAGTCACACAAGTTTAGGCATTTTTTGTTATTTATGAGATGGAAGCTAATTTTGAAACAATCTTTTATCTCATTACAAGCAATTTTATAGCAACTCACCCCATAAGGCAAGATGGACTTCCTCCTGACTTGGAATTTTACACACTGACAAAAACAGACACATTTTTGATGTCCATTCTCAGCATTTTATAGCCATTTCTATGTACTTGAGTCTGTAAAGGAAAAAGGAAAACTACTTGCTTACTCAGTGCTAATCAAGACTATTAGCTGACACCTTATCACTATAAAACATTATCCAAAGTAATCATTTATATTGCTGAATGTTCAAATGAAATTTTATTTAGTCTAAAGAACTACTTTTCTCTTATTTGGGAGGAAGAAATATAGGACATGCTGACATTTAAAAAAAATCTTTTAACCCTTTTATCCCATAATTTTACAGCCATAGGCTGCAGCGTGGGAAGAAGCAGCGAGAGATTACTTTTGTAAAGTTCATTCTCTTCTTTGCCACGGAATGAGAATTGAAAGTTAGATTTATGTAAGTCTCTTGTGACCAGTTTTTCAGCTAGGGGTTCTCTTCCTTCCATAAAGAAAATCATGTACCTCAGCCAAAATACATTCAGGGTAAATTGTTTTCATGCAAACACTTTTGAGTCTTCTGGCCAACCCTTAGCAAAGCCCTCACAGAAGTCATACTGCCAAAATACTGAATGTGCAATATCTACAAACCTTACAGACCTTGGGAAGTTATGCAGTTTATAACTGACTAAATTAACAGTAATTGATAAGCTATGTGGATTTGTGATTCAGAAGAACAGATTGGATGGTAAGCAATGAAAAAAGATGGAGTAGATAATCTGGATGAACACATCTCAAAACTTTTTAAAGTCTTTTTCATCTTTATGTGGCTTTTTTTTCTCTCTGGTATTTTTACACCATGTGACAAATTATTTTGAGGTCTTTGTTTTGAAGTTCTCCTGTTTGTAAACTTTTATTTACAGATTCAAATATGCAAGCTAAAAAATTCTGCTGTTAAGACTTCCTGCACAAACACCACTCTCCTCTCTCTTATATATACAATTATCAATAATATGTGGCGAGTTTTTCTTCCCCTGCCAAATCTTGCCTTGTACTTTCTTTCCACAGAGAGCTGAAGAAAGCTGGAGAAATCTTGAAGAGTCAAGCAAGATGATTTCTACTTACAGATAGAGAACAAAAGGTGATCATCTGTCTTATATCATTTATACACATTATCTCATAACATCTTGAGGACTTAGCAGAATGCCTGGCATTCTTGTACAGATATAATAGCTGAATATTCAACGGGGGCCTATAAAATCTAATATTCTAAAATTAGCACAACAGCAATTATGTTGGAGAAAAATACATCTTAAGGTCCACTTCTCCCAGTCATCTTACTCTTTATTGGACATGGATTTCCAGAGAATCACATCCTTGATATTTATTTTGGAGTTTTATATGTAGGTCAACTGTCTCTCCATGTCTCATCTGGAAGCAGATGAGCAATAGTGACCTCTGTAGACTTCTTTTTATTTAGGACCTATTGGTAAGCCGTTGTTCATCTTTTTCAGAGATTGTTGCATAATTAAACGGGCTGAATTGGTCACCTCTTAAAGTCTTTGAGCTGCAAACAGACTGACACAGGAACAGACCATTAAACAAAAAGTGTTGGGGAAAATTGTCTTTAGACATTAATGTCCCAAGGATAAACAGTAGATTCAATGGTCTGACTTTTAGTATGGTTTGGCAAGAGTAGGAAGGACATCTATTTAAAACTCCTTATATATGTGAGTCTTAAGTGATAGTATTCACTGACCTATACCCTTCCCTCTTTTACCACATGTTGGAAAAAATATGGCATCATGGAGCTCTTTACACCACTTGTAGCAGCTCATAATTTCTCAGCTATAACAGTATTTCTGACTGCTGTGTATACAGCTGAATGAGAAAACTTATAGAAAAAAAATTTCGTAGTTATGGCAACTACTATCAGAAAGCAAGAGTTGGAGAATGTGCATGTGTTGTATCATAACTAATTTCAATTAATACCTAATCCTACACAAATTGGATTGCTGTTTAGGTAAATACCAATTTAATGTTTTGCTTCCATTTCTTTAAATTGAGTTGATATGTGATATAATTTTGTTTACTAAAAAGAAATCTCAAATTTAGTGCAGAGTCACAAGAAAATATTGCTGCCATAATAATACAGTTAGTTCACTGGAACAAAAGAATTGCCATTTTAAAACATTGGTGGAAAAAATCTTTCAGTTCTATAAATTGTCAACATTAATATTTAAGAAACATAGACATCAACTCATCAGAATCATAAAATCCTTGATTAAGAGGTCAGATCATCAAGTCAAACCACTCAGAAGGAAGGTTAAATATAACTGAATGTTATACTCAACTGTATTGAATCTGTCATTTAAAATAATCCAAGAAATAAATTCTTCTTAATAGTATTTTTATATCTATTAATAGGAGTAAGTTGAGCAGAAATTAAAAATCTTTATTAGTCACTGGATTCCACAGCACATGGAGAACCCTGATTAACCCAGAGAGTCTGATCTATGCAGTTTTCTGCTATTAGCATATTCTGTCAGAAGACATTAAAAGTTCTAATTTTCTGTATTTAATCAAAGGAGACTTGAAGAAAAATATTAGGAATATTTACATTTATTTCCAAATCTCTAATACTCTTACTGCTCTATTATAAAGTCACATTAGATAGGATTAATCTGAGCAGCTGTAGATTTATCCTAAAACTGATGTCTAACATAGGTCAGATGAATCATATCACTAAGTGATTAGCTGTCTGCTGTAAAAAGGAAGCTTAGGATAACTACCTCATATGTGGAAAGCTACATTGTAAATGTTGAAAGTTAAGTGAAAGTAATCCTGTCTTGTGGTTTCAAAACACAGGACTCAAGCACTCAATTACTGGTTTCATAATTAGATTAAAAAGATAAGTGATTGTGCAGCCGGTGGGAGTGAGTATGAGCAAAGGCAAAATTTACTGAGCTCATACGAACTAGAGGCTACTGGCATTACTTTTTCTTTTTTCAGTGATCATTGAGGACTTCAGTTACTGCTGGCAGCCTTTGCAGCAATCAGTGAATTGATAATTCCCATGAGGACACATAACTATGAGTAAGCCAATTTTCAGTCTACAGAGACTATGTACGGGTTGATTTTTTTTCTGCCTGAGTAGCCATTTGACAGGTGATGAGATGTTGAAACTGAGAATAGTTGTCCCTGAGAAAATGTGTAAGTGGCAGTAGCAAGATGAGAAAATTGAAAATAAACTTATTGTCATTGAGAAGTGAAAATACTCCAAATAAACTACTCAAATACTCAAAAATAATGTTGAAAATACTGTATCTTTTGTAATTGCCTGATCTTTTCCAGATGTATAATCTACTGAGTATTAGAAACCATTCAACATCTATATCTGAGCTAAGAATCTGTGGAGTTTTATGTCATTTCATGGGATATGGCTGTTTTCTGTTTATGTATCTTTATGAAGGCATAAATAGAGGCCTTTCTAATAATTAAAACAACAAACCCACTAAACATCTGTGTGGGGCAGCAGGAGAACAAAAAGCACAAAGTAAGCACTATGTTCTGTGGTTCTATGAAAACATGCCTTAAATGCATCCAACCATAAAAATTAGAGAGGCAGAGCATGAAAATTTTCATCACTGCTGTTTTCTTTGGATTTAGAAACGAGAGGCACAGAGCCTTATCTATCTTCAGTCATCATTCTCTTACATGTTTACTCCCAACTGAGATCTGCTTTACTGAAAGTAAATTACCAGTATCATTTTCACCTGGGCAGCTTTTGAAGAGGAAGAAACTTTGCACAAAATATTATTTATCAAATACTGGTAACACCTTCTCTTTCAGTTAAGTGTACAGTGCAGCTCCTAGCAAAATAAATGTGAATAGTCATATAACCAGCTACATATTTGCAGGAGACTTATTTATTCTTCCTGTATAGACAAAAACATCTTAATTTAACATGCTCTTGATGAGTTTTAAACTAAAGCTCTCTACTTTATTTTAGTTGATGTTGCTTGTGTTCAACTTGTACAAACAGACAGGTAGGGATATGTCTTTACTTCTGTCAGGGTAACATTCCATACCCTCAATCCACATTAGAATTACACTGAGCAGAACCCTACAAAGAATTTTTATGAACTCTCTATGCACATTTAATGTACATGTCAAAAAAGAAAAGTATATAGTTGAAAAATTATTCCAGATTTTGCCAAGAGTATGTCTACTGATACCTCTACTGTTATAGATGCATAAAAGAGATGATGCAGTTTTAGCTTTTTATATTTCAAACATTTAGAAAGCTAGCCTGGAATAAATTTACACTTTCAAACACGATTTCTGCATTTTGTGTATGCTCATCCCTCCCTGTGCATCCAATTGAAAATAGAAGGATTCAGTAGTTTGGTTTTGGACTTAATGTTTAGCCAGGCAAAAATGTCTTGCTCAAGATTATTCTGATTAAGATTATTTAATGATTGGAACTGGTTTCAGTACTGTCTGGGAAATAACAAGTATTTCTTTCATAAGAAGGCAGAAAATAATCTCTTGTTAATTTTTGAATATATTTGATTGGCTGTTCAGCACCGATGACCAGGAATAATAGCCTTCAACTGCTCATCTACATTTCTGATTATTAAATTTTAAACAGTCTGACAGTATGAGACATAAAGAATTAATATAATTCTCTATCACTGCTGCAAAATCTGAGATTTTTCTTCCTCTGTTGCATTCATCCAAATTAGAAATGCAAAGTTTTTTTTCTAGTGGGGAATGATGCCACTCACTTTCAGATTTTGCATTATGTGATATCAAGTACCTCTGAAAGTGAATAACTGCTGTTCACTTTTTGCCATCACACTGCTTTTCAAAACCAGAATAGTTTCCAGTCATGAATATCAAAGCAGTTATTAATTTGTGCCATTGGAGATTAATGATGTTATTATAATCTTATTATTAAATGAGGTAGTTCATGCTTCCCACACCCTTTCAAACATAACCTCATAGCATAACCTGCACCCAGAAGTCTCTATTTGGAAACCATTATTTATTGGCAGATAAGCCTGGCAGGTTACCAAAACCAATCAAGCTTCTCCTTTTGATACAAGGTCTTTGAAAAGAAGGTGCAGGAGCCAACTGCCCTAACACAAAACTATAAACTGTATAAATTATGGAAGTTTTTGATTGAATGTAAAATATCAAATTGTGATGTGTAGATGCACATCTTCCACCTTAATAGGAAACCTGTGCACAGTAATCAATCATACATATTTAAGATCGATAATTCACCTTGCAGATTTTGCTCTTCAACACACTCACACACTTCCTCTATAAGGAATAGTATTTGAGCATAAGGTATGCTAAATTATGTCAATACATTCAACACCATGCACTATTTGTGATAAATAATTACATATCCAAACAGAAGAGTGGCTAACATGTAAAGCAAGGGCAGAAGTCAGTTACTTTTTATACCAACCTGGAGGTGACCTGATTTTGGGTGAGGCAGACAGATTTGAGTACACTCCCTTTCTTTTCTCAGAATGAGCTTGAGAAATTGATTCTATGTTTTTCTAATTGAATTTGCAAAAGGGGACTTTAAAATGAACATAAAATAATATTACACTGGATTGATATTTCACACATATGCAGTGACATTCATGCCCAAATGAAAGAGTAGTAGGGGACAGTAGTGTCTGCCCCTGACTATTTGTGGCACCCTCCCAGCAACATCTGGGACCTTGGCTCCCTGATGGCAGCATAACTCCCTGTTCAGTTGGCAGGTGAATTCCACAGTATGTCTTAATAGAGACATCCACGGTGAGAACTCACTGTTTATTTTTATGGTATCCACTATGTGCTGTTGGTACAGTTTCTCCTTGCAAACCTTGCTTCTGGGTGTCTACAGCTGTGTATGGCAGTCTCCTTCCTCACCGTTCTGTCTGCATGGAAGCATTAGACACCTCATGGGCTTTCTCCATGGAAACACTGGTTTTAACTCTGAGGCAACTGTTTACCATTATAGAGGAGACTAGAGCACTTCCCTGGGATGTGGACCTACAAACAGGGTGCAAGGCCCTCCCCACACCCTCCTTTGCCAGCTGCTGAGCCATGCCCTGGCTGCAGCACCACACTCTATTTGCAAACCCAATCTGCTGACAGTGCTGGGTCTGGCACTCCCTTGGGTCATTTAAATATACTGCACTTGCTCACAGAGTTGCTGGCTCCTGGTGGGGTCTTTGTCCTTGTCCATGTTTCCCTGGCTTCAGAAACCCTCAATCTTGCACTGAGCCACAGAATTTACCACTGCCACTGCTGCATTCCTTGCTGTGAGAGCCTGGAAGGGTTGCTGGCTCCATGCATTCTGTTTGTGTGTGTGGTAGAAGGGACAGATCAGACCTTGCTCTGGTCAGGCAAAGCCCTGCTCTGCCCACCCCACTCCCTTTGGGCCCGTGTCCCACCCTGCAGGGGCTGCCAATCCCTGGCAGAGCAAAGGCAATGCTCCACACCTGCCTCTGGAGCCCCCAACCCAGCTCCAGAGTGGCCACCAGACAGGAAATCCCACCTGGGGGAAGGGCCCAAGAAGCCCAAGGGGTATTTAAAACAGAGCACTAGGCAAGCACCTCCTGTCTTGACCCTACCTCATATTGGGATTTCTATCAGTTGAACACTGGACCCTCCCTCCTCTTGGAATATCTTTCAGTGAGCAGTGCTGGTACCAGAAATGGTAGTTATGTTTCTTCTCTTTTGTATGTTTTCTGTCTTTCTTCTTATTCCCTTCTCTTGGAAATTTTGAGTACCTTAAAAACAAATGGGCTTAGAGTTTGATAAGTTGAATGGGGCAAAGCTAGTGCTTCAGGAAGCACTTTATGTTGACTGAGCTCTGCTTTAAACCTTTTGCCTAAGGTCTCTGATTTTCCAAAGTTTTCAGTAAAGTTCTTTTTGTTTTGACCTCTTGATACTATCTTGTTTCTCCTGTGTGTCTAATTCAGAGTATATGAACAACTGTAAGACTTTAAAAGTCTCATTGAAGGATTTGTTTGGGGCCTTACATTTGACAATTGAAGGATGTAATACCAAATTGGTAGAAAAGACTGCATGCAATTATGATCAGGTTATTTCTTGAGAAATAGCCATAAAAGAGCAATTACAGCATGGTTTAGTGGCCTCCTATGTTGCCATATATAAATATGTCTTGTTTTCCCACATGAAGATTTGATAATTTATTCATAATTGGCTTTGAGTGAGCTGGTTACCCAGCATACCCTGGCTGTACTAACTTTACCTATTAGCTATCTAATGTATCCAATAGATTGAGGGGATGATAGAGACTCATGGAAAACTAAGCTATGAGCATGTGACTCACATAATCATTGCCCAGCCAATTGCCTCCATAATTGTCAATCCTTTTGAATTGTGGTGGTTTTTTTGGTTTTCACGGGTTTTTTGTTTGGGTTTTTTTTGTTTTGTTTTGTTTTGATTGTTTGTTTTTGTTTGGTTTTTTTTTTTCTCTTGTGTGTTCTGACTCCTCTGATGTTTTAGGTCATGAGGGTTTAGAGAGCTAGCTGCAGCTAACTACATCAAACTTTTTGTAATGAATTACAGCTAGAATTTATCTCCATTGTTAGGCCCAACAGACGGTTGATAACCTCATGAGACAGTGTTCACATGAAGCAGAAGGAAAGTTCTAGCAGTCTGGAAAATAACATCTTCTATTCACTTTCAAAGTCAGGACACATAAATCTGCATTTTCAAGACAGTTAGTTTCAGAGGGTCATTGGTTAAATTTTGCAACCTGAAACAATTTAAGGTGGTGTCCACATCATGTGTCTTAAAACATTCAACTATCCAGCTTTGGTTATGGTAAGTTTAGATTGCAGTGAAGAGGAAAATGTTGGTAAGAAAGATAGATAACCTTCGAAAATCCTTCTAAATTCCTCTTGTCTGAAGGCATTTTGTTGGGCTGATTATTAAATTAGTATTTCCAGAGAAGTTTAAGACATGTAAATACTCAGGTAAATAAGGATAAAATGTGTTAAACCAGGCATCAAAATATCAGGGTCGAAAATTTTGAGACCTGTTTCTTAAAATCTAGGTTATAATACCCTGTGATTATCCAATGTTTATGAGCTAGAATGAACTTTTTTTGTCTCTGTCAAAATTCCCATGTTAATAGCATTATTTAAGTACAGAGTGTAATTGCAGTAGTAAGTGGAAGAGAGGGAAATAGAAAAACTAGCTAAAGGTTAAACAATAATACTGAGAAATATGTATACATTTCATTAAAAGGTGATTACATTTAAAGGAGAGAACTTTAGGATATTTAATTAGTTCTGCAATAGAAACAATTATAATGAAAAAAAACCATGTGTAGGAGCAACAAAAATGAATCTTTTTCCCAAATGTATTTAATGACACATAAAACAAATGGAATACAGAATATAATTAATACAAATGAGATAAAGCTGACTGCTTCTTTTTTTTTTAATAATGGTTCCCATTTAGAAAAGGTTGGCCATAATAACAGGAATAGAAGTATTGCTGCGATCTGAACAGGACCATAGCTGAGAAGCCCTTAAAGAGTATGTACTAAGATATTTTAAAGGCACAACATTATCCTTCACATTTTAAAATACAAATGTAAATAAATTCCTAAAGTGGACTGCCATAGTGATAAATGAATGTGGTTGAATAAAAACTTCTGGCTTTATGATTTTCAGAGCTTTGTGATCTTCATCTATTCTGTCTAGTACAGGAAGGGGAATAAGGATTGCAAAGCATTGAAACACTCTTCTTCCCTTTCCAAGAACTAGCCCTGAACAGTATTTTTACCTCCTCTGTGTTTTACACTTTTACTTGTGCAAGTAATTTGTGTATTTCTGTTGGCATGGAAATTCGGCTACAAGAGCAATATAAAGATGAAATTCAAGTTTGCCCTGTTGCTATAATTGCTGTTCGGCTGGGTATGAAGGACATTCTTGTATGCACTCTCAGTGGTCTTAGAAACTCTCTGGCTAGTCTCTGCATAGGAGAGACAATGAACTGATTTGAAACAGCAGGCTGACTGGAAACAATGTGATTGACTAAACTCCTAGCCCCTGTCAAACAAAGCATTAGATTAACTGCTGCAGAAAGTGGGAGTTTTGGACAGTCACGGACATTTCCCAGGCTATTCCCAGACTAGTTGGTAGGTGCTATTTGTGCACTTAATTGTGTTGGTCCTCTTGCATAGGTAACCTGGCAGTATCAGAGACTTGATGACCCAAAGTTGTATAAATAATATAACTGTTTCTGCTTAGGCAGGTTTGGTCACATAGCAGTCTGTTTCATATAGCAAAAACAGATGTTTTGTACACAGATAAAGATTCTACAAGGAGGGCAATGCATTTTCTGAAGCAGCCACATAAGGCCATCAAACATCTTGATTATATAAATTCATTGGAGCAGTTTGAAAATCTTGGATAATTCAGATGAAGATTCTGCTGAAAGGGCCCTTGCAACAGGCACCCATCACCATTGAAATAGCTACCAGATACCCACTTCAGTGGATTTGATTCCTCACAAGAATTTTTCCCTATTCAAAGATGCCAAAATATCAGATTTTTTTTTTTAAAACTAGTCCTGTCTGTGAATAGCTTTGCAGGACTTTACATGGAATGTGCTGTTCTTGCTGAATACTATTTCTAACATTGAGACAACGGAATAAAAATTACAAAAAATTAAAAAAAGAGCATTGTATATAACAGTACAGCAAACAAAACACTCGGGAAAGCAAACTACATTTTCAACCCTGATAGCCTCGAATTAAGAGTGGAAATCAGCACAACTACAAGAAAAAAATGATTTATGGCTCTGCTGAAAAGATCAAGTGACATCAAGAAAGGTTTATTCACACTTCATTGTTCTAGTTACAAACTTCTTTAATTCCCCAAGTCTTCTCTTTCTACAAAACTTAGAGAACAAGCTGAAGCATTGAGTTTAGTAGATTGATGATAGGTAGATAGACAGGTGGATTAATTATTTATGTTGCTGAATGGAGGTCAGATCTCTACTTTCATCTTTTGGATCTAGCTGCATATTTAATATTCTTATTAGAAAGATGGCTGGAATGCCTGATGTTAATGTTCCCAATTGTTGATAGATTATGGTCTCTAGAAGGCCCCCAATGTCTCTTCTACCTGAATTATTTATAGCTCACTAATTATTTAGACCCTGCTTATTTTAAAGAACCGGAATTATCTACACACTAATTAAAACTGTCAAAAAGTTTTAATACTATTTAAGGATACACAACAATGTCAGTGGTGAGATTGAATACACAGTAGAAATCTGTCTCTTCTTGGTACTAGCGTGTCCTAAGCTTCAAATGCAAGTATCCTTTTGGAAATCTGGGGTGGAATTGCTTTGGCCAAACATAAATATCTATTTGACAGATAGTTTGACCTACCAATCTTGACACCTTTTATAATAACCTGAGACAAATTAGTACTCATAGGACATAATAAATTCTGAATCAGAAGTCTAAAACTGACTAGAGAAAGGCACTGCCTAAACATGCTAATTTCTTCCTTTATGACAAAGGAAGTGTAGGATGGCAATTCACACGTGGCCACCTGCCTTCTGGGCAGCTGAAGTTAAGTTATGATGACTGCTGTCTACAGAGTCTTGCAGGGTCTATTTTTGTACACTCTCTGATTGTAGGATCAGATCCTTTATTTTCTTTATTTGAAATCAGCTTCTTTGGGGTTTTTTTGTGGTTTTGTTTCTTTTTAAAGAAAATATCAGACTACTAGAGCTTCTCTATTTGAAAATATTATTTTTCAAAAGGAATCATATTATTGATGGTCCATTTGACCACATGTAATACAGAATGCAATTTTGCATCATTTTATACTACTGTATCATTATCAATACTTAGAATATCTCTGCAAATGAGATAAAAGCAGGAATTTTGATAGGTGTATTGTAGGTTTGAAGCCGTTTCAATTGAAATTAATGGTGTATTTCTCACTGAATCTTGTAGGTACAAAAACCATGACAAATCCTGAGGGCCCTACAAATATTTCACTGAGTTAAAGACAGGTTAGATGTACAAGATCAAATTTGGCCCTCTAAGAATGAATATAGCAACATTTATCTTTCAGACAGTTTGCAGTTTGGAGCAATTTGTAACACCAGCCAAAACGGCTGATGTGTGTGCATGCATTTTCAAGAATGGTGCTCATCAGGCCTAGGCACTGGATGGAAATCCTGCTTGCTGTGCTCAAAGAGCAGGAGAGAGTGGAAGGCAGCTTTTCAGAAAGTAAGACAATCGAGACTTTGTAAGAATTTAGTTTTATCTGCTTGAAACTCAGAACAGTCAAGCATATTTGAAATTTGGCAGTTAGGACTTTTGGTTTTATGGTTAAATAAGATTGAGTGGGTTTGTTTTTTTTTTTTAATGCCAGTGGTTAGGAAAGACAAAGATAATGCTGAAAAATACCATGTCTTTTGTATTTTCCTGATTTTTTACCAGCAGATGTATAAAATACTAAGTTTAAGAAATGATTCAACATTTATATCTGAGCTAGGAATCTGCTGAGTTTTATGTCACCAAGTATATGGCTGTTCTGTTTATTTGTCTTTATGAGGGTACAAGCAGAAGTCTTTCCAATAATCAAAATAATGAAATTCACCCAACACATGTGTGGGGAGAACAAAAAGCACGGAGTAAGTACTGAGGTAGATAGACATAGTATCATTTGTAGCAGAGTACAGGAATGCCAAGGACTCCCTGGCTATGCTGATAAATTCAACATCACTCAGCAGCTCAATCATCCCTGCAGCTGAAGTGCTAGAAGGCTGCTTCACAAGCTTTTGGCTGCTATAACTATTCACAGGAATGCTCAGAATTTGAAAGATCCATGACTTATGTAGTAGGCAGCCTGCATGAAAACATATGTTTCTGAGGCCTTGTTAGCTAGCATGTGTAGGGGCTTTCCTATATTAGCTTCATGCCCAAAAATATCATTTGATTTGCTAGCACAGACAAATACTAATCAGAGCTTTCCCAATAATTATACTGCAACATATATTGCAATATCTTGATAAATAAATTGATATTTTTCTTATAAGCAGAAGTGAATCAATGTGCTGCCATTAAATATGTTCAGATAATACACCTTTACCTTGCACTGACCTCATTCATGATGCTACCATTTAGTTATAAGTGTTTACACTAAAGAAAAGGAAAAATGAAATAAGAAGGTACTTGGCAAAAAGGTGAGAAAAGGGTAACCATGGAAAAAAGTAGAGGCAAAACATTCAATTGCTCAAAAAAACCCTTATGGTTTATTTCTATGGCAAAAGTTATTTTTAAAAAATTAATAAAAAATATTGAAGCATTTTGAATCTACTTAGACATAGCTATCTCTAAAAAGGACAGTTGGTTCACAATTTTTTAAAAAAGATCTTTCCACTTCTTATTGCAGGACCTACATTGTCTCCTCTGGTATCTGTCTTTAAAATATTTTATGAAATCGTTCTAAACAGGATGCAACTATCCAAATCTACCCCTTTCCAAAGCTGAAGTAGAAGAAATAAGCACTGATGTATAGTGCTAATATTAGCCTTTAAGATATTGATATGGGCCAGATAGCTGGAGCAATAATCTGCTTGGCACCCATCTCTAGAAGAAATTCAGCAGAATTACTCTAACAGGACAAACTCTAACACTATACATTAGAGTGAATTTAAAACTGGAAGAATGACCAAAGTTTATCTGGACAAAGTAGGATAATACGTAATTAGGAACATATTGACCTTGCTCTGCCTAAGCTTAACAACCAGCTCAAACCTCCCTGACCACAATAATACAGTGCCAGGTCCAAGTTAGCAAACCCTGCTGAGAATTAACATTTATTTATTTGGTATTTATTTATTTGGCATCTATGTTATGGTAGGAGGGTCAGAGAACACAGATATGTTTTTAAAATATACTATGTAAAACTCACCCTATGCAATAAAACACTGAAAGACAATTGGGCATCTACAAATTTACACCAAAATTTGACTTAAATTTTTCTATGTATAACAGCCAAAGTTACATTGTTTACAAATATTGATCTTTTCTAACTGGTACTCATACTTTTGTACAAATTACTTCAATGTATCATTTAGCTGACACAATTCAAATGTGTTCCTTTGTTCTGTGCACATAAAAGTGTATTTTCCTCCCAGTAAGATGTGCAGGGAAGGAAATACAAAATTAGTATCTATCAATATGCCAGTGCAGTACTAAAGGCAGCTTTTTTTTTAGTAGAATATTACATAGGGCATCATTCCATCAGAATTTTGTCAGCAAGATGGCTGCTGCAAGCAGGAATCTCAGATATCCCAATTATAAAGTAAAATTTTATTTTCAAGTATACTTTATTCACACTGAGGAGCACTTTCTGAGTTTCAAACTGCTGGCTGAGCAAAACAGATACAAGTTTCTTTTAACTATTTATTTGTAAATCTCCTCTGAGTATTAAACATGCTCATAAAGATATGTCCATAAAGAGAATGAGTACAAATTTTATCCTGACATTTGATTTAAGCTGTGTTGGAAAACTTACTTGACAGATATAGTTTTTCCCCTGAGCATTGAAATAGAGCAGATTGGCACAAAGATTTGCACTTAAAGAGAAGACCTGATTTTAGAGTGAAATATGAATATGAATAACACTCTTAATCTCTGCAGATTTTCCTACTGTTCAGTAATATGCCACTATGTAATGTCATTAGCAAAACAAAAGAATGACTACCATCCTTCCTTTAAAGGATACTATTAAGTTATTTTAGCTCCAAGTTTGACCTGTATTAGTATAAGCTCTTTGCAAATGTCCTGTGGGGGGAATAAAGGAAGCCATTAATCTGTTACTTGCTTAAATTACTATTCCAGCTCAACAGAAAGAGTAAAATTTAAGCTAAAATATTCCACGTGATATGATGTCTTTACAAAAAACAGAAGGAAAATCTTCATAAAATAAAAAATTATCATCTTAATTAAGACATTAGAAGGTGTATACTGCTTTTCAATCATCATCTCTGGTCTGCAATAATTCAGAGGAAAAAAATCAGTACAGACGAGTGTCATGATTCCATTTAAATGTGATAGTTTGGAAAGTTATTTTTAGAGCTGTTTTTCATCTGCAGTGCACTCATGAATAATATTAGGTCAATACAAAATAGAACAATTTAAATACATTTTAACACAAAGTTTCAATACATGTATAATTATAAATTAATATAATTATTAATGATGTAACTATGAATTTAATAAATTTTTACAGATGAGTTTATTTTTCTACAAATAACTTATTGGTAGGAAAGATACAGAAATTCTTCACAACAGGAGTAAAAAAAAGGCATGCACATTTCCAGGTAGAAGTTGGCATGACATGCTTGCTTAATGACAAATTAATAAGCTTTGTTCATCTTAGACACTGCAGGTGTTTCTTAGCATGTTACTACAGTGAGCTGCATTTTTTCTGAGGCTACCACAGCTTGTTTTGTTGATGAAAAGGAACTCTATGAATACTACATAGAAAGAAAATCTGATTGCTCAGGTCTGTTTCAAAACCAAAAGAGGTATCTTCATCGGAATGCAGTCTGTATATGTGCATTTTTGCTTGACAAAACCTGTATTACAATTCATAGAATACAGCTGTATACTGTGTAGTGTTATTTTTGCTGGTATATGGTGCTCTTATTACTGAATAAAACTCACACCTCTAAGGAAAGAACTGGTTTTTATTCAATTAATGAAAAAAAGCCCTCATCATCATTTTTTCCAAGGATTATCACTGGAAGTAATCCTAAACCTGTTCTGAAATAAATGAAGAGAGGAAAGAAGAAAATGTACAAGCTATTTTAAAAGAGAGAGGCGGGGGGGGAAAAGAGCACCACATCTGTGCAGAAGATTGTGATTTCATACTTGCCACGAATAGCAAAGAGCTCAACAGTTCAGAAGTTGTTTGGGTCGGGATAAGCTTCACATCAACTGAGTTTAACTACCAAGGTCATAACTGCTTTTAGGAACATCATAGCTTGTAGGCTGAATCACATGCTGGCAGTACACGTTTCTCTCTCTAATTGTACTGAGAGCCAGAGGAGAGAAAGCCTTTAAAAGAGAGGGATGAATTCTGACCAGTGCAGAACACTGGACATCTCTTGTAGATCTTAAAAAATCGTTCACTGTTGACACATTAATTTCAGGGGAACAGTTTAACGGAGCAAAACAAACCCTTCCACAGCAGTTCAGTCAGAAAATGTTGTGCTAAGCTCTCCTGCTCAGCTGAAATTACTCATTCCAAGCTATCCAACCTTGGCTAATCAGATACAGGTTACGATCAGAAAAACATAACTAACAAAATTTCCCCTTATTTTTTATTACTAGTCTTAGGATATTCACAGAGAAAGTGCAGTCTTTTTAGAAAAAGCAGAACAAGTTAGGGTTGGGAACTTATTTTCAGAAAAATCACATCTGAAAGACCAAGTTTCTGTATTTGTGTTTTGGCAAGTTCAAAGCTATGAACAGTCTTTTGACATTTTTTTCTTGGTGCATAAATATGATATGTTAGTTGTTCTAATGATGACAATTTCAAGCCGTTGCATTTGAAAGGGTCAGTGTTTGAAAAACTGATATTTGTAGCAGCCCTGTGAGCTCACTTGTGATTACCATTTCTGAAATGTTGAGCATACCTTTTATCCTAACAGCCTTTTATTAATGCACTTTATGGCCTAAATAACTTTTAACTATCTTTTCTGTGGGTATATTTTCCTATCAGCTCACAATTTCATTTTCTTTTTAATTGATCAATTGCTCTTGCTGCTCTCTTACTGTAAAAAGTAGACTTTTGTTGTAAAATTTCCAGGGCATTTGCTAGAATATGTTCCACAGCAGATGTAGATTTCCTGTTTTAGGGAATTATATTGAACACTTTGGTGACACTATTACTAGTAGTTGATAAGTAAGGTCTTTCATATATTATTTTTTTCCCTGATAGTCAATCTTCACCTCTAAGAAATATTTAAGAATATAAATATAGCATGTATTTCACTTTAAAAAACCCCAAACCTCTTTCCTCTCATTATGCTATATTTTGCAATATTTAATCTGGTGAATTTTCTTTTGTTCATAGTTATTCTTTCAAATTCAGTAAGATTATTTAAATTACTAATTACCAGATAAATACAAGTAAATAGAATATGGTAAATTTAAAAGAATATTTTTTTTACTCTTGTATGATATTTAAGTTGTCTTTATCACAGTGAGTCTCTACTATTCATGGTATCATTGAGGCAGCAACAGGTCAGAGATTATGGTTTGTACTATGCTCCTATAAAAGCCTTGCAAAAGCACATATCTTCTAGAGAAGTTAGTAAAAAATGAGATTTTTTATGTATTTCTAGCAATTATCTATCAGCTTGAATGACATAGAAGGAATTACTTGTGTGATGATGAGTAGTAAATGATTTCTTCTAAAAATGAGACTTCATTTTCTGTTGGGGCTGAGGAGGAGAAGATGGAGATTACTAGACTGGGTGACTTCATAGTACAGATAAAATATGTGTTGAGAAAACAAGATAAGTGACCAGGCCAACATCTTCATCTGGAAAAACATGTCTGTTATTGCAACTACTGAGTCTTCCCAATCACAGAATCCCATGGCTGAAATTCGAAGGGATCTCTGATGGAAATCATCTGCTCCCACCCCTGCTCATGCAGGAATATGCGTAGAGCCAGTTTACCAGGACAGTGTCTGCACTGCTTCTCAATATCTCCAAGGAGGAAGATTCCACAACCTGTGCTAGTACTCAATCACCTTCAAAGTGAAAAAGTGTTTCCTGGTGCTCAGATGGCACCTACTGAAGTACTTTTTTCCACCCACTTTCCACCATCCCTTCAGATATTTAGATTCATTAATAAGTTCCACCCCTGACCATCTCCTATTCCTCCCCTGCCATCAACATCATGGTCCTCCATTGTACTCTCCCAAGTATGTCCAGGAGCCCAGAACAAGACAGTCTTCCAGGTATGACATCACTACAGCCGAGCTGAAGGAAAGGATTCACCTCCCTGGGCCTGCTGGCAATGATTCTCGTAATGCAGCCCATGCTGCCATCAGACTTTGGTCCCAGAACACGCTGCTGGCTCAGGTTCAGCTGGGAATACAGGTCATTTACTGCCTGCTTTCCAGCTGTGTGGCACTCAGCATGCACTGGTGCCAGGGATGGTTCCCTCCCATGTGGCAGGGCTTTGCTCTTCTCACTGTTGACCTTTGTGAGGTTCCTGCCAGTCTGTTTTTCCAGTCTGTGGAGTCCCCCTGGATGGCAGCATCACACTCTGGCACACTCAGCCACGACTCTCAGGTTTGTGTCATTTGCAAACTTGCTGTCCCAGTTTATTAGGACATATGTAGAAAAAGAACAGCAGAGTGGGGGAGGTCTGAATCTAACATACCCTTTTAAATTCTAATGATAAAGAGACTCAGCAAGTGCAAAATAGCACAGAAGAAAGAATATCCAACTATCAGCAGAAAGCCAGTTGAACTGTTGGTGGCAAAGCATCACTTAATCAAATAAGTTATTTCAAAAAATTAAGCAGACCAGAACAGAAGCTTAACAGCTAACACTGACAAAGTAGCAATCAACGTTATCAGCAAACATTAAATTGCTTTCCAAAACAAAATCCACTTAGAAGTTTGCTTCACAGGAAAGGGCTACCTCACCATAACATAGCAAGACAGATATATCCATCAGCAAAAATGCTGATCCCCAGGACAGTAATTTCAAGAGTAAGACATTTTATTTTGATAAAAACTCCTGTCATCACTTTTGTGCTAAAGATCGTATTCAAAGTCAAACCGTTTGGTACTAACAATGGCATTTTTTAATAATGTGAGGACAGTCTTAAGGAAGAAAACTTTCCTCAATATATGACATGCACAGGTGAAAAAGATAAATAGTTTATTTTTTAACTTTCAGTGTGCTGTTCATTTAGTAATTATTTAGATTATTATTTTCTTAGGTAGATTTTCCACAATTGGTTGCACAGAAATACAGGGAAAAGTACAGAACTGAATAGTTTAAATCTCAGTCTGAAGCAGACTCAACTATACTTATTCCATTTCTTATAGATTACTTTCTAACCTCCAAATAGGTTTCCCTAGACAAATCCTAATTTAATATATAAACTTGATATCAAATAATAAACCTTTAATTATTATTTACCTCTACTTACTTTTTTTTCCTTCTGATTTTCTTTTTACTTTTTCCAGCAGTGAAACTGGGAAAAGACTAGTTATATTTTTCCTCAAATATTGAAAGCTGAGGAAAAGTAGTCATCTGGGCAAGAGGAAAAAGAATAATTTTCTTTTGATTGCTACTGCAGCAAGCTGGAAACTGCCAAGGAACTAATAATGTGGTGACATAGCATAGCTAACAGGGTGTTGTGTTTCATCACAGTGGCTTCATTTGCAGTTAGGGAGCTTGATTCCTATTTTAGGATTATTTTTTCTTTCAAGTACTTTAAACTGATTATGTTCCTTAAAGCACTAAATCAGCTATGAAAGAAATATCTGCAATTAGAAGTTAGATTTTTGGTGAGGTTTTCCTTGCTTTTATGTATTTTTTGGTGTACGCGGCTGATTGATTGTTTTTTGTGTGATTGTTTTTTTTTTTTTTGTTTTGTTTTTTTTTTTTTTTTTTGTTATTTTCTGTTTGGTAGGTTGGTTGTTTTTTTAATGTTGTTATTTGCTTGAGTTTTTAAAAAATCTTTCACAAGAGTCTGAGTAACCATTTTCCAATTAAATAAACTTTATTCCTCCCTTGTATATTTTACTTTTATGCTGAGTAGTTTAAATCAAATAAGGGGAGCATTTTGATCTGATGCAAATCACAGCTAGGAGTGAGATTATGGCTTCATTCTGGTCACTGGCTTTTTTTGCACATAAAGTATTCAAGAGTCCATACAGAATGAATATGTCTTGAAGGTGTCAACACAAATTGTGAAAAAGGAGACAGTGTCCATGAACTTTATTTGAGGTAGCTTCTGAATATTATTTTCATGATTCTTCCATAAAATCTAAGAAAACATATTGAGAGTAAATGCTTAAGGTAGAAACCCAGTTAATATATAGAGAAAATTTATATAAAATTATGAATAAATATAAATTATGACAATATGTATATATGTAATGAACCTGAAATCATGCGTAGAAATTCAGTACAAAAAAGATTTTTGATGCATATTGTATGTTATAAATGAACTTTACATAAGCTACACTAGGGATTGCTATTCAGAAAGGATTTTAGACCTCAAAAACACCCTGTCAGAAAAACTAGCAAGAAAATGAGAAAAGCTGACCTTGTAACAGGAAAATATACTACTGCCATTTAACCCAACTCATAAAGAGGCAGTTTGAAGACACATAGAAGGGAATGCAAAGCAAAGGTCAGCATTTGTGGCAAATGTAATAAAGACTGGGACTGGATTGAAGAAATTCATTGCACACAACACTTAAAAGCCTATAAAGAGTGACTGATGGGTATAGCAGAGGAAGGAGTGGCATGACAAAAAGGTCTGACCTCATAACCCCAAGGAAGAGGACAAAGATCTGAGAAACAAGAACTTCGACCTTATCAAATCTTATTTAACTGTATTTTCACTTATTTTCATCTGAAGAGTACATTTGGTACGTTCTAAGAGGCAATATCCTTTACATGACTGGCTAATCTATTTTTTGTGCCTACAAGTGTAAGAGTGCATTGGAATAAATACTTACCTTCGCTGTGCCCACTGCCTTGTCTTATTCTTTCAGCTGGTGGACAAAAACTGGAAGTATTCCTTTTATCAGCCAGCCAGACTGGGATGTGACAGAAGCATCAGAAGTGGAAATCAAGCACGTGCACACACACAATGGAAGCTATGCAGATGAGGAGAAAATGAGATTACAATTTACCGATTTGACGCTTACTGACATTCTAAAGTATTTAGATACTAAAAAGGAAACTTTAATTGACTCTTCATCAGAGTGGAATTCAGTCTGCTGAAATTGTATACAGTCTTAACAAAATCATAATCATGTATCTTTGAGGACAATCCAGAGCACAGAAAAAAATATTACTTCCTTTTCCATTCAAACTCCTTATGTAACACATCTCTTAAGATTACAGAAAACCAGTGGATGTGGTGAGTGCTTCCATTTACTTTCCTTACCTCTTTGCTGATAATATGTCTACAATAAATTAAAATTATTTCAGAGCTATCAAGGGGGAAAAAAAGTATCTGTACACTCTAAATTCTAAGTAGAGGCAAACATAATCCATATTTTCTACACATCTGAAGGCTTTCCTATTAATGACAATAAGTGATCTGATCAGCATGGATTTATAGCACCTCTTCTGAGATACAAAAGCATTTTTTGTTAGAATATTGCTATCATGTCCCTTTGACATGGATAAAAATTAAACCTAAATGTCAAATTGCTGGCCCAGAGCTAGGAAGAAGAAATAACCATCAAAGTTAGGACCTCCTGACAAAATGCAGCAAGGTGCTTCATTATTCTTTGATGAGTCTATCTGAGCTCCAGCTCAGCTTTCACAGATAAGCATTGAACATATTCTGGCTTCTTTACAAGCTAATGATTTTCTCACTAGAGATACAATATTTATAAAATCACTTCATCTTGAACTAAATGAAACATAAGAGAGTTCCCAGTGTTCTCCTTTCTTGAATGACTGCTGTAGCTGTCAAACTATTAAGTAAAAATGAAAACAGATTTTTAATTTTAATCTACCATAGCTCACTTTAACAAGGACCTAGTACCATGGCAGAATATGTCCCTATCTATCCAAATAATCCATTTTTGTCCATGTAAAGAGAAACACTAGCAAGTTCCAAAGTTCACTAAGGTAATACCTTCTGAATTTAGAAATTTATGGATTGCCAGTCCTGGAAACCACATCTAAAAGCCTAGAAAATTCAGTACTAAGGGAAGATATGCTAACATTTTCACAGTTCAAAACAATTTATATAAGACAATAAACAATTTATTCAGTTTTTCTATTAGAAAAATAAGCAGGAAAAAAATCCACTTAATTTGCAGCAAAAACAACATGCGCAATTCTTGTTTGGGACTGGTGGGAAGCTAAGGAATTAGCAACAAGGAATTAGTGCTGCTGAAGGATTATCTCAGGGACGAGGAACAGCAGTTTGTGCTGTGGTAAGCCAACTGATCTTCCAACAGCAGCAGTAATAACTAACCTCAAAATCCCAACGGGAAGAATGAAATCCATTAGTCTAGACACAATTCACACTCCTCTCATTTGGCTCAAGAATACTCCAACACCTTCTGCCTTAGTTGCAGTAGCAGACAGCACCTTATCTTCATGACAGAAAAATTCAGGTTTGCCTGCTTGGTTGCAAGGCCTTGAATCAGCTCTGCTGAAAAACTAAAATACATACCAGAGATCTACTGACAGATTAAATAAAGCTTACAGCTTCAAAAGAAAAGGCATTTTATTTTAATTGCTTATTTCTTTTTAAGATTAGAACTCTAGAGATTCCTATCTCCAGGCCAGAAAAGAGAATCATATCTGTTCCTATTCAACGTACAATATAGAATGAAAGACACACTGAGGATGTTAGCTAATGCCAAACTGTTCTCTCCTACCCCAGACCCTGCCCAGCTGTAAAGAACTTAAGGAGTCACAGGTGCAGTCAGCAGGAGAGGCTATAGGCTGTGCTGCTCTACTAATGAGTGACCTGAGCAGAATTCTCAGACTCACTCCAGCAAAACTGTTAAAGTGGTAGGAACAGAAATAAGAACTGATAAGATGTGTGAAATTTGTAGGTATAGTGCCCATATGCAAATGTTTAATGATACTATTAGTTTAGCATTTATGTTTTACCATCTTACAGGTAATAACTATTTCTATGTGTTTGTTTTTTGGTTTTTTTGGGGTTTGTTTTTTTGTTGTTGTTGTGGTTTGGTTTTTTTTTGGTGTGTGTGGCTTTGGTTTTGGTTGGGTTTTTTTGGGGGAATGGGGTGTTTTTTGTTTTGACAGCTTGGTTGTTAGATATATGGGAATAATGCTTGGGAGATAAGGCACTACAACAGGATTTTGATAATTTTTTGTAATGCGTTAATGTATTTATCTTAATGTATTTTCTTTAATAGCAAGGTTTTTTACTTTTTAAATTGCATTCAACAATTATTTAGTATTAATGTTTTCAGTAGACAAAAATTATAATGTATTCATTATTTAAATGATATTGTGAAACATTAGTTTCAAGTATGTACAGTATAGGTTTATTATATGATAACTGCTGGGCTGTTCAGTTTTTTTAAATTTGAATATTAGTTTGTAGGAAGAGCAGCAGCAAACAAAAGGTATTTTCTTCTTTCCTCAGTACTAATCAGTATCTGAAGTAGTACAGCCATTTCATTAAACATTTGCAACGGATGATTAGTGTCTCACTGTTTGTGGCTGTTGTATGAGGAACAGTCCTTTATCAGGCAAGTCTCTCATGTTATGAAGCTCTCTTGGTATGTGTTTTATGCTTTTTATCTCTAGAAAGTCTGGTTCTGTGTAAACACTTCTGTTAAGAGTTACATTCAGTCTGTATGCTCCTTGCTTTCTGTCGAATTAGGGATAGGATAAAGAAGGTTCAGTGTGTGTGTCTGTTTATAGAATTATACACATTATATTTGTACTTTATAGGTTTTTTACAACTTCTTTCAAATGGAAAATGTGATAGATGCAAGATTCATGTATCTGAAGTAGCTGAGACTCTGAAGTCTTTGATTGTGTTTCTGAAAAACCAAAGTATCTGCTTCCATGGCTATTGGTCTGTGTTATGGGAACTTCCCAAGGATAATGCACAAATGGCCCATTTAAAGTGGAATTCAGGAATGGGGATAACTTTCTGATCTATAAGCACAGAAGTACAGTTAGTACCTATGTGAGACATTGTTCTCACCTAAATGGGGGGACATTCCAGGTTTGTCTCTCTTGCTCCTGGTTTTTCCAAACTGATGGGGACTCTAGATGCTTGTCACAGCATTCTGCATTTAAAAAGGGGGGGGGGGGCGAGAGGGGGGAGAACCTTTTGTTTATTTAGAAAATTAAATATTAATAACAAAAAAACTTGTGTCCCTGGTGTAATTATGACTATGTGCTAAGAAGGGATACTTGAATACACTCCATTTTTAGTGACAAAAGTCTTATTTTCTGGCATTGCACATGATCTATATTATAAGATCCTGATTTTAATTATTTCTATGGTTTTGTTTTAGTTGGTTTTTTGTGGAAGAAGTTAAAGAAATGGGCTAAAAAAAGGCCTAATGGCTCAGACAACATTCATTGACACAAATTTTTCAGTACAAATCACTAGAAAAGACATAATTTGCTCTCTAACAACATGAAACTCTTGCAGTACAGTGCAAGTTTGCTCACCTAGCTTAGGTAGATAGCTAAATTATACCTCTTTTTATGAAATATTTCTAAGACAATAAATTGATTCTGCCTCAGCATACTGGCACTTCAAACCCATACCTGCAATTACACTTGTACATATTAGCTAGTATTTTTGTGAGACCTTTCAGTGGAGTGGAACTTCCATTCATTTAAATATTTTGTATATTATAATTGCACATAGAGTAGTACTCTTTTGTATTAGTCAAAGGAAACTTATGAGAAACATCTTGAACAGTAAATTACAAGCAAGGACAAATTTAAAAGAGATGTCCTTGACTGCCTTATAGCTAGTGAGCGAAAATAAACGCTGTGATTTATGATAAGAGAAATAATGACTTTATTAAAGACTTGTTCAAGCTCATTTTTCAAAATATATACAAAATACATGTGATTATTTATTCCTTTTTTTAATACTTCAGCTGTACCATGCAACACACATCATTTGCTTATCTCATTAAAATTTTCTCTACAGAAAGAAAATATTAGGTCATCAACCTAATATTGCAGATTCTTTAAGCTAGATTAGAAGAGTGAGATTGAAATAACAGTATCTTTGATGAGAACTGCTTCTGAACTCTAATATATTTCTTAGCTTCTTCGTGTTTAACTGTTTAAAGCTCTTGTCAATGCTGTGTTGTTTGTGATAGTTTTGGAATTTATGTAATGATGAACAGTGAGTCAAGAGATGTAGCTTACTGGAAAATAACCTAAATCTTTTCCCCTAAATAGTTTTACTAATATCTCAGTTTTCATTGCAGCGAGGACAGAACTTAATATTAGGTAGACTCTGAAATTCTGATTTTACTAATAACCTTTCATTGTCTTAATATGTGATAAGTCTCCATAATTTTGAATAACTTGTCAATGTCTTTTGTTATTTGACATTAGTTTTCTGACATCTCCCTTAAAAGAAATTTCTGTTCTGTGATTGCAGTCTGCCACCCTTAGCACTTTTACCCTCTGGTGCATCCTTGACTTCACCTTTCCCAGAACATTTTGCCCAATTCTTTGCAGTGTTAAAAGCATTCACCTACATGGAGTCGGAAATGCTTCAGGATGTATATACAGACTTTGGTACCTGCATAAATATATTCTGTGTCCTCCTATGCAGCATCTCTGGTGTCAGTGAAATTTATCAAGTCCAGCTGTTACTGCAATATATGTCTAAGGCTCATCCAGTATAATCCCAAATATTTATCCATGGCACGTCATTTAAGAGACTAAGCATCCTAGACTTCCTCAAATAGTCCTGTGTTTAGGTAATCTGTGTCTACCTCAATTCATACTTGTTTTTACAAACAATATAAACAATGAAGGACACTCTTAGATGTGTGCTTGAGGTTAGCAGGATGAAGCTTTACGTCTGTTTTGTAGCATGGATTCTCCAGGTCGGTAAACTGAGTGAAAAAGGCAAGGGAAGTTCACCAATACCTGATTCTGTAGAGTTCATACGTGCAATAAAAGCTAAAGTAAGGATCTTATTATGAGTGGTTTTGGATGGCTCAAATATAAGCAACCTGGAGACAGTGGAGAAATTAGTTCTTTTTCAGAATTCTTCTGTTTTGTATAAACAAGATGTTAATGTATAGAACTACAGAAATAGTTTGCCTTTATCATGTCTTTCAACAGTAACCCTTTTATTTCTGACAATGAAATATTTTGAATGCAGTTTGAAGTAAACCATATTCCATTCCCCTTCCCTGTCAGAGTGTCAAAGATTAATGGATCTGGATGATGAATCTTGATTACAAAGAAAATATAAAAAAAACTTTTAGACTTCTTGTTTGTAAGGTGAATTTATCACAGCCAATCTTGCTTGGGACTGTGTGTCTTTACACGGAGAGAGATATAGTTTATATTCTAAATATCTCAACATAGAAAAATGGGTTTGCTACTCATGTCCAACTGAACAAAATGGCACATGAAACTAATTCGTTTTACAGAGATCTCTTTTATGCATTTTCAGAATTTCCAGTCCCATAAAGTTCAGCTTTGAACAAATCTTTTTCTTAATCCATGTGTTGCTCTAGAGCCACCAAAAAGCCACATGAAAAATCTCCAAAAAGGGAAAAAGTCAAGTGGAGAAGTTTGCCAGACAGATAACTCTCTAGATCCTGTGATTTGACTGAAATTGAATGAGTCAGTATAGGAGAGTTGCTTTCTCTTAATGGTAAAAATTAACCATCTATACAGAAAAAAAATGCTGTGCAGCCTGATTATGTACTCTATTCCAAAGTAATGAAGCAGCAAGCCTTATGGAAATAATGTCTTCATAGTACTCAGCAAGCTCCTTGCCAAAGCTATTTCTATTCAATTTTCAAGCCTAGAAACACAGATACAATGCTTTTGGTATCACAGTAGTTATGCAGCTACCGATGAAAAGGATAACGTACAGTAGTTATTTCTATTTATCCTGACAAAATAGAGTATTAGAGCTGCTGTAAATAGTACATCTCATTAGTTTTGCATTAAAAAAGGACATATTTTAAAGCTCTACATGAATAGGTTAGTCTGAAATACTTTGAAAAATCCTGCTACACAAATCTATGCTTAAATTTTTTCCAATAAATTATTTAGGTTTTAAATAAAAGGGAAAAATAACCTTTTAAAATGTGTGTTTAAGTGAAAGAACTCAGCACAGTTCCTTTCTGTAGAACTAGAACTAGAAGAGGAAGTACTCAGGTATGATCAGTTTGTCCAAGGAAATACAGATTTCGGGGTTTTTTAATAGTACCATAAGAAAGAATTCTGGTATGTGTGACAGTCCAGAAAGGGGATGAAGTGGACCAGTTAAGGTCAGATATGTAGATACTCTATTCTGAGAGGTTTAAGAAAGGTGTTATGTGCTGACACATTCAAAAAGTTTCAGTTCTTATCAGTCCCTGAAATGTCTCTGCCATTTGTTAACAGTTAAAGAAGTGAAAAAGAAATGGAATAGAAGGCATTCGGGGTGTTGCCTCATTGTTGAGAAGTATCCTATGGAAAGTTAAAATAACACTGAATGTGTATGTTTCTTGTATAACAAAAATGTAAATGCACCACTGTTTTCCGTCTCTAAGGTCTTTCTAATCTGCTTACCATCTGCAGTGATCATTCGTGGATGGAAAGGATGTATGAAGATTGGCAAAGGAATTGTCTAATTCATGTGAACATTAAATCAAGCAGCTTTCTTCCTCTGTTTTGGCAAATCCTCTCTTGACTAAGCTATCTGGAACATGATGTGCCGATAGTGTATAATTCTTCCTATTTCTTTTGCAGCGTTAGATATCTTAGTGACATGTTAGATATGTTGTTGTTGTGAGAGATATGTCAGATATGCTTTTATCTCTCTACAGATGTTTGTGACCACCGTGATTGTCACTTTAAAATGCAAACTTCAATTTGCATAATTTCTGAAATATAATAAATATTGCTGAAAAAAAATAGTTTAGAGAGCAGATACATAATGAACTTAAATGGGAGGGACAAGTTAAAGTTACAAGGTAGATATCTATTTCCCATTTCAAATGAAAAAATGGAAATGGATATTAAGTACCTGAAGCCAACATCTACATCAAAGATAGGTAAATATAATTTCTGAAACTTTTAAATATTTTTTTTTTAATTTTTGGCCTTTGTAACAGGAAGATTTCAAGTGATTATAATCACAGCAATACCATCATAAAAAGAATGGCCTACATGTTGTTATACTTGCTTACAGCCTTCTAATGTTCTATCACTAACTAGGATGGCTCTTTATCCATATCAGAACTTTATCTAGCTCTGTGGAATGTGAAACTTTTCAATACTGGATTTTAATTTGCCTTTCTTCATATGTCCTTGATAAACCTAGAGGTGTTTTTTTATAGATGTTATCATTGATTGAAACTGGTACATCTCTGCAAAGGCTGACAAACACTGAATAAAGCTAATACTTTTTCAGAGGAGGGTCGTATATATTGAACCTTCTTCCTCTTGATTGCTTTGAAATTGGATTGTTTTCATAGCTACATCTTGTGCTTATTTGTGTATATATCACTTTCTGCAGGAAGCACATTTTCAATCTTCAGAGCCAGTGTTTATCCATTAACAGAGATGTTTCAAATGCTTTTAGACTTAGTGAATATTGTGTGTTAAGAAAGACTTCACAGTGTCTGTGCTTTCACAGTAATGCTCTGTGGCTGCAAATATACATTTGAAAAGAATCTGTAGCTCCCCACTTGGATCAGAATGCAGATGTGAACGTTGGAAGTACATAAAAGTGTATTAGATTTTTCACAACATTCCCAGATTCCCTAGTATTCATTTAACTGTGTGAAAAATATTTTGGTCAAATACAAAGATAGCACCATGACAACCTGCTTTTGATTCCTTGTTGATGGAATATGCTTTTTTTGCATTAGAATTGGGACCAAAAAGTATATAAATCTATACTCTTAAAATATATTCTTTAAATGATAAATGTTTAATCAGGTACTAGAAATATAGAAATTAGTTAAAACCCCTACTCATTAAAAGTGGTTTGAAGTGAAATAGTAAATTCAGCTGAGAGAGAAGATATAAGATTTTCTTTCACACTGTTCCAACAAGCTTCAGTTTTTTCTTCCAAACACCTTCTCTCAAATAGCTGGATTCCTACATTCTTTTAATTTTAAGATCTTCTGCTAAGGCTGCCAATAACTGGAATAATTCAAGACAGTTGTGATGGTATCTTCATAGTAAAAATATCTGTCTTGTAGAAACTGATTCAAAATTGTAAGGTTATGATACATTCTCTTTTCTTCAAGCAAAATGCAATTCCACAAATTCTGTGGTGCTTAATGTTGGTGTGACTTAGCTACTGGGAAAATTACTTATAGATTTGCTTGAATAGGGGATGAAAAGACAAAAGAAAAAAAGGTTTAACCACAATGTCATGGATTAGACATTACTTACACAGGCTCGTACAAGCTCATGGCCAGATGGCTACAGGAACCATTCAGACAAAGATGAGTCTCCTGATTTTAGTGCAGTTATGCTTAGGTGTTTTAATTACTATAACTAGAAAAAATAGAGTGATGTCTACAACAAGAAGAAAGTGGAACAGAGCTAACCACTGTAGAGAATCAAAGTAAATCACACTATGTATTTGGAAAATTTAACATTCGTAGCTGTCTTTTGAAGAAATTAGTTAAGTTATTAATCATCATTTTGTTTACTCTGGTTACTTTGATCAACATCATGGTACAGATGACAAATCAAGAAACTTTATTCTTGCTGCTCAGAAAGAAGAAAAGCAAAGAAAAAGAGCTAAAGAATAAGCTGTCAGAAAAGACTGAGCTAAAGCTTTCAAAACTGCAGTTTTTTGGAAGAGTAGGTTTTGGGGGCTTTCATTGTGAGTTAAAATTTAGCATATACATGTGTGAAGACTACCTCATGCTTACAGAACTGAGGATTTTGGGGGGTGAAATTCTGTCATTATTAAATACCCTCAGTAAATTAATTCAGTAATTTATCTTATTTGATGTAAACAGTATTTGTGTCAGGCATATCAACTTCACAAAATTATCTTTACTGTTTTCTGTTTTACCCTTGAATCTTTCCCAAGGGAATAAGTAAATGAAAATGTCTTAACATTTTAGTTATTACATCACACTCATTTATAAAATGAGATTTACCTGGTAACTGCTCCCCTATTAATTGTAGTTGCTTGGAAGTAATTCCTCTGAAACTCATAATTAATTTATGCTGTTAGCATTATGTGAGTCAATATCAGTTGCATCATTAAGAAGCGGCACTTTATGCTAAATCTTAAGACCTTTATAAAATGTAGTCTTATAGACCAAAGTAAAAAAAAATAAAAATAAAAAAGAGAAATCTAGCCCATACTAATAACTTTGCTGGAACTAGATGCTAACAATTGCTGTATGTGCATTCAATTTCTTTCTGTTTTCAAATACTTGATGCCTTTAGAATAAGAATGTATGAGCAAACAGTCACAAGACTGTAGCATTTGTCCCCAGGAGTGCAGGATAATAGGAGCCTTGAAATTACAGTACCAAGGTACTACCAGAGAACACAGATGTAGATTGAGCAACAAATGATTGCTGCTTTGGTTGTGTAAAAATACAGATGAAGGTGCATTAACTGGCAGCTGCTGTTTCATAATCAAGTGTGCTGTACTGCTCTCTCTGATATTCTACACTGTACTGTCACATATCTCAGAGTTACTGTCATTAAAGGGAATTGTTTCTTTGCATTTGATCTAAAGTTTCATTGGTTGTACTTATCTGCCTTTGAGAAATGGTTATTAATTCTGCATGCAACTGTGGTGGCATCACTACACTCTCCATCACAAAAATGTACCCTTATTTCCTTTAGTGAAAGATGGATATTTGTGTCCTGTGAAGGAGAGAGAGGAGATAAGATAGCTGCTAATATGTCAATTATTACAGCCTGTCTTCAGATGGATCAACTCAGTTTCAGGAGAACTGTGCCTCAAGGCCCTGAGTGTTGGATGGCTTATATATTTCATTGAGTTCTAATGCATTCTTTAAATCTTTTAAACACCTGGAAATGACAGACAAGACTTCTATTTTCAAACACTCAAACATTTTTCTTGGGAAGAGCTATCCTAAATGAGAAGCTCCTCAGCTGCTCTGTTCTGAAGCTTTCTTCATTCCTAAAATAAGAGATTAGAAATTATATCATGCATGCATACATGCATGCAAAAAAAAAATTATGTCCCTATTGTGTTCATCCAGATATGACGCTTTGGTAATAGAGAAATTGATATAGAAATTGGGATCCATGTATTGTCAAATAGTGCATTCGCAAAAAACTGCTCTGCATTTAGGTTGCTAGTTTGTACCAAACCAAAAACATGGATGTAAGGTTTTGACTTCTTGTTGTTACCACGCAATTTTTTCCTAGAGGACGATACTGGAAAGAGCATTCCAAGTCTTTGAGCATGGATCAAAAACATGCTAATATTAAAAGATTAAGAAATGAAAATTCTCATTTGAGCAGGAACCATCTGTCTAGGAAAGGGTATGTTTTAAAAAGGTAGTGCATTTGCAGGTTTGCATAGCTGCAGTTATACAAATAATGCCAGAGGCAGCTGTTGCTGTTATTCTGGAAGTGAAGGTTGCCCCTGGCTGGAGGTCAGGCGCCTACCAAAGCTGCTTTATTAATTTCCTTCTCATCTGAGGGGAAAATATACTAAAAGCTCATGGACTGAGACAATGACAGGCTGAAATCACTCAACAATTACCATCACAGGAACAAAAACCTTGGGAAAGGAAATTTATTTATGAAACTTAAATCAGAGTAGGGCAATGAGAAATAAACTCAATCTTTACCCCTTGTCTTTCACCCCTCCCTCCATCTGGGGCTCAATTTCAATCCTGATTTTCTCTACACTCTCCCCCATACCACTGCAGTTAGTTCATCATACAATGCCTCTGCTGCTCCTTCCTTCTTGAGATGATGAATCCTTGCACTCTTCCCCTGCTCCAGTGTGGGATCCCTCCCACAGAAAACAGTCCTCCATGAGTTTCTAAAACTTGTCCTTCCCACAGGCTGCAGTTCATCAGTAACTGGTCCAGCGTGGATCCCTTCCATGGCATACAGTCCCTCTGGGAACAGACTGCTCAAGAGTGGGTCGTCCACAGGGTCACAGGTCCTGTCAAGAGCCTGAGAGGTCAGAACCTTCTTTGGGCATGACTAACTCCAGCATGGTCTTTACCATGGGCTGCAGGGAAATCTCTCTTCTGGCACCTGTAACACCTCCTCCCCTTCCTTCTTCACTGACCTTGATGTTTCTCTCACATACTCTCATTCCCCTCTCTGGATGCTGTCACACAGCAGGTTTTTCCTGTTAAGTATATTAGTTCAGATGCACTACTGTTGATAGTTTCAGCCTTGGCCAGCAGCAGGTCTCTCTCAGAGGCATCCAGCACTGGCTGTGCTGGGCACAGGTGAAGCTTTCTAGGGGCTTGTCGCAGAAGCCACTTCTGCAGTCCCCATACTGCCCAAACCTGTTCTCACCCAACATGGGGAAATAGGAAGGAAGAGCAACTGAATCTGGATGTTAGATAGTAATTTCTTTCAGTTTTCAGAGAGTTCTAGATAGATATTACTTGAAATAAATTATTACCATGAAAAAAAATGAAAACAAAAACAAAACAAAACAAAAAAAACCCCACCAATCCAGCAATGTAATTTTCATAGCACAAAATCCTTCTCTTCTTTTTACTCTTCTGAGATGCAGACACCAGGGGAAAAACTTTGATGAAATACTGTGCTTTACTGTATACTTTGTCTTAAAGAAGGGTTTCGGCTAGCTGTAAATTATTAAGAGATGTTAGTCTTGTATTAGGAAATTTTTACTTTGGGGAATTTCAGTAAACTGCGACATAATAATGCTGCCAACAGTCTGTAGAAACTTCTCCTTACTTTAGAAAAAATTGCTTTCAGAATTTTACCTTGACAACTGTGTAAACATATACCTGAACCAGATTGGTAATGATTGCAAAGGTTTAGAAGAGAAATGGAAATCAAAATTATAAACTAAGAAGACAGCTTTTACTTGATTAGGTAAAATTCACCACCATGAAATGCATAAATAAGAGTTAATTCAATGGATTTTTTTATGCTGCCTTAAGAGTTGCTGTAGTCCAGTGGTTAAGTAATACACAAATCCAAAAATTAGAAGTATTTTTTTCCTTAAGATCAGAAGAGATAAATTAGTTGTATGCATAACTACTGTTAGTGCTCAAGGGAATTATACAATTGAAAGCTGAGAGTTATATGATTTATTAGGCTTCATATTACATTACTTTACAACCATTAAAAATAATATTTATAGAAGATATTTTAACCTCTAAAAAAATTGATACCTGTCTATGGGAATCAGCCTAGCCTGTGTCCCAAGCCAGGCACCCATTATGGAGTAGGACCTGTACCCCAACCCTGGGCCTTGGCAGGCATGAATTGTGGCAATCCTAGTTGTTGTACCCAGGAGCTGTGGGATTGCCCATGCTAATGCCTTACAAATACTCCCAACCCTCATTTTCCAGTGTCGTCGACACTCCCAGCCCCTAGAATATTCTTCCTTCTTTGTATTCCCATTGGCCCTCGTTTGATGCAGTGTCCCACCCAGCCTACCCCATTGGACTCTGCCTCCCCTCACTCCACCTCTGCACTGGCCCTAACCTGGACTCCACCCCTTTCCTGCCCCACATTTATACCCCGGACCTCCCTCCCTGCCTCTTTGTCTTCGACCTTTGACTCCTACTCTCGTTAGTATTCGGTTTTTGGGCCTCGTCCCACATTTGTTTTCCCTATTATTAAAGTACTTTTATGTTGCAAGTCGAGGTCGTCGCACCGCTTCTTCTTTATTTTGCCACCATAGCCCTAACAGCATTGGAGCCCTAAAAAGTGTTGTTGGGGACCGCCCTCACCCCGACAAGGGGACCTGATATTCAGGGCTGCCGGTCTCGGTATTAGGACGGCGTCCCCTGCACTGTGGCTGTGCTGGGGCCGGCGGACACGTCGCCAGGGAGGGACCTCGGCCGGACACCCGGGAATTCGGCCCGGACACCTGTGGAGTGCAGGTGGGTTGGGGACGGCAGACATAGCGTAGCCCCCTTCGCTGCTGTGTTCCAAAATACGGGTCCTAGTTTAGGCTAGGGGCGTCCCGGCAGCTACTCCCCACTAAGGTGGGAGAAAAGAAGATGGGTGGTTACATGTCGAAAGCAGAGAAGAGCATTTATGGACAATTTAAGTTTGTTATTGTAAAAAACGGCAAAGATTTCTCCAAGAGAGAACTGAAACTGCTTGTAAAGTGGATCTGTCAGAACTTCCCCTGACACCTCAGCTGATCATACAGGGGAAATCAAGTTCTGGGACTCAGTGGCGGCCAAGATCTATCAACTGGCAGTAAAAAGGGACCCCAATGCAGCCCGCATGCTCCCGATTTACCACCTTATCCTTCAAAGCCTGCACCAATCGCAGCGTCGATTACCTGGCTCTTCGGTTTCTCCTAACCCTGCACCTAACTCCGCTTCAAAGCAGCCTGCTCGCTCCCTCTCTCCCGTGACTGACCCTGCAGCCGAGATCCCCGATGGCAGTGCTCCGGCCATCGTGGGTTCCCCCCTTCCATTCCCTCCGGTGCACTCGTGTGTTCGTCGTCCTGCTCCCCCTCCTAACAGCAGCTCTTTGCCCATCGCCTGCCCTGTTGCGAATGGCGGCCATTTTAAAATCACAAATGACGCCTTCGGTCGAAGCCCTGGTCCGTCGGGTGTTCCCGCCTCTAGCTCCCCCTACCAGCCTGCGCTCGCTCCCTGGCCGCCCGCCCCCGCCGGAGCTGCGCTGAGTGCGCCTCCCCCGGGAGGAGACCGGAACTGCCTTCGGGCACTTCCGAACAGCCCGCCTCCAAAATGGCGGCGCCCAGGTCGCCTTGGTCAGCACTGAGACCGGATAAGGAGGGAGGGCATAGGAATAAAGAAGTTCTCATTGCCGGAGGCTGTTCCTCTAGATTGTTCTTTTTCCCTCTTTCGAGGAAGATCTGTGCTGGTCAGAGAACAGGAAGGGTAATTGTGGAAAAATTAAAAGACCAGATCTAGAAGAGGGTGAATGGTAGTTAGCTTCGAAGCT
Organism: Luscinia megarhynchos; assembly: GCA_034336665.1. Taxonomy (NCBI): domain Eukaryota; kingdom Metazoa; phylum Chordata; class Aves; order Passeriformes; family Muscicapidae; genus Luscinia; species Luscinia megarhynchos. The sequence goes on along the minus strand of JAPFBE010000003.1, from coordinate 51,652,855 downwards.
GGAGCTAATGGCATCATTACTATTCCTACCAAATTCTCTTCGTGGGAGTCAGAATGGAAAAGAGTATTACTGGAATATGCCAGGGATCCATCAGAAAGTGGTATTACACTTAACCGGCTAGCAGGGGAGGGAATCCATGCAGATCAACACACCAAAGATTTCCCAAAGTCTGTGTTTTAACATCAAGAGCCTCTTTTGAATGCAGCTCTTGCCATTCAGACTTCTGTCAAAAAATCTTGAACTCAAGCAAGTTGTGCCTGTGTCGGTGACCACTGCACCCAGCTGCAACCCCAGGGATTTTCAGCAAAATTCTAACCGATGCTGTTCTTACCAAAAGCAAAGGCATGTTACAGCAAGCTCTGTTCTAGAGCACCTGAAAGCCAAGGCTCCCAAGCATCAGCAATGGAGAATGAAAAGAAAAACTGTTCTTAATATTACCAGTCCTGCTCTGAACAACAAATTAATGTAACTGTGCAACTTTTCTGTGCTAACCCAAATAGGTTTTCTGTCATATTTAGATAACGTTAAATTTAGGTGAATTTTTTATAGCTTAAAGATTTGTTTATTTAATTTTGTTGTCTCATATCTGAGTATACTAAATTAAGAAGCTAAATTATTTTACAGATGTTAAATTTAGTTTTATAGGCAATTAAGAGTATAAATTTCAAGTTCTTCTAAGATAATCTTCATAATGTCTTCTAAGTTGCAGTAATTCTAACTTCTGGTTTTTTCCATTGCCCTCTCAGTTATATTCAAGACTGAATTCTAAGTGAAGTGATTTTGAGCTCAGTATAAAATTTTCAGCCATAATGCTGCTTCTGCTAGCAGTCAATCAAGCAGCCCCACTGGGTGAAGTGATTCTGCTGGCAACATCTACCTCAGAAAGTACTTAGTGGCACCTCTATTCTCTCTGTAAAACAGTCACCTTAGCAAAAACTGCCAAGTGTACTAATGAACAATCTCTTACAGCTTCTAGTCTTCATTAAAAATGAGTAACTTAATTTGATAGTACTAAGTCTTACAAGTTATTAAATACTTTTTACCATGTTTCTGTTAAAAGATCAGTATTATTGTTTAGTTTGCTAATGCTAAGTTTTACAAATCATTAATATCTCTTCGTTTTCGCATATACATAAATGCAAACAAGTTCTTAAAACTATCCAAAAGAGTTCTATCCCCATAAAGTGTCTTTATTTTAATTAATTTAAAAAATGAATTTTGCAGAATACAATCTTTATACCGTGACTATTGCTCTTTCTGCAAGGGGCCCAGCAGAATGACAATATTTATGGTTCTTATGATAGAGAGTAATGTCTTTAAAAAAAAAAAAAAAGTATCACATAATTAACTACCCTACACACAAATAATAAGAGAAAAAGGGGGGAATATGAAGGCATAATAAGTCTAAATTAATGTTTAATTTTTTACTGTTTAAAAAGCGTTTTACTTTGGTATGTCCTACTTTTGGACTTCATCTGTTAAAATACAATTTTTGTTAGTAGAAAAGTACCAGAAGTTTCAATGAGGACAAAAAAGCAAGTGAAGAGAAGATGTGTGTAAGCTGGTTAATGGTAAGAAAAGGGGTGATAGAGTAAAATACTTAAAAGACTGTTAAGAGAAAAGGAAGAGAAGGAAAAAGCAAAGGGAAACAGTGAGCAAAAAGGAAAAGGAGTGGTTTAGTAAAAATTAAAGGCGTTAAATTGAGAGCAAAGAAGTGAAAACATTTCAGCTATGTGCTACATTGGTCATTACGTTAAACTCGCTTTTCTAAGTACACCTTTTACTCTTTATGCATGTCAAAATTAATTTCTTGTGTGTGTATCCCTTTCATTTACCCATACAGCATCTTTATGCGAGTTCCAAAACAGTCTAACCGGAGATGTGAGTGTTGTATTGCAGAGAAAAAGCAGCAAAGACAAGTGAGGCAACAACTCAAGCCAAATTAGAACAGAGCCACCATAGCCCTAACAGCATTGGAACCCTAAAAAGTGGTGTTGGGGACCGTCCTCACCCCTGACACCTGTCCAGTGAAAACTTAATTTCTCTAAGTATTGGGGTTTTTGTTTGGTTTTGTTTTGGTTTGTTTTGGTAGGTGTTTTTTGTCTGTCAGTCTTTGTCACTTTTCCTGTTTTTGTTTATACGTTCGGAATAAAATCATGCTGAAAGCATATTTTTTGAACCGTTACTGTACTTTCATCATTGTTTTTCACTGTCATAAATTAAAAACTTGAATATTAAATACATATTCTGTTCTTTTAAATCTCAATGTTTGAAAAATTTGTTTTTAAGTTAATTTTTTCCATCATGATTCAGAAACTACTGTCCTAAGGTTTATGCTCATAGATAATAGAGACAGAAGAGTTTAACACATTCTAGGTTTACTTATGTGCTGCCTAGAAGAAAAGCATATTACCTTCTTATCTTACTAAATGGGAGGAAAAGGAGGAACAAAAGAAAACAGTGTGAAGAGAATTAAAAAGTATTGAGTACAGGAAAGATGTTTTTTTTAGTCTCAGACAAGATAAGTCACTTGTCATGGATTATCACTGAACTGTAAGCTTTATGCTGACACAGTTGAGGTCATCAATTCAAAAAATTTGGATCATGATATATAGAGAACAGGAGACTTCTTTTTTTCGCCATTTGCAGTCACCAGCTCTTTCATTTAAAGTGCCAATTGACTCAAGAGTTAATTCCAGTTCAGTTACCTTTAAACTATAATCCTATAATTTTTGTGTAACTCTCCTTTTCCAGAAATTTCTGTGATTCCCTTGTAGTCTTAATGTTTTTTTTCCCTTTATTGTTACAAACAAGCTACAAAACAATTATATCAGCAGGGACAGGATTCTGTTAGTAAATGATTAATAGAGATATGACTTTAAATGGGAAGAGATTACTTTGTCTGCCCTGATAACTTTCTACTTTTCCTATTCTACAGTGAGATACCACAGGAGGATAAGCATGGAATATATATTTTGGACATGGCAGTAAAAGAATTAGGAAGATACAAATGCTTAGTTGCTTGCTTGAGTTAAACAATGGCACTATGCAGTATTTAAAGGAAGCTTTTAAGAAACATGAAGAAAGACTTGTTAACAAGGCCTGTAGGGACAGGACAATGGGGAATGGTTCCAAACAGATAAAGGTTAGATTTAAACATAAGGAGATATTGTGGATGTCCCATCACTGGAAAGTATGCAAGGTCAGATTGAAAGTGGCTTTGAGCAATCTGATATACTGCAATATTTCCCTTACCAAGGCTGAGGGGTTACACTAAATCTTTAAAATTTTTTTCCAACCCAAACTATTCTATTACTCTATCACTCTTTGATTCTATAGTTTATGATTCTATAACTATTGAGTAATATATATAAATATATATTGTTGACTTCAGTCAGATTTCCTTGACCAATTTTTTCACTTTGTACTAAATCTAAATTCAATTCAAGTTTGGGAGTCCAATCAAAAGATGCTCATGTATGTTTATTTTGGATTGCTTTTAATCAGTGAATCCTTTATCCAGAATTTTCTGCCGCTTTTTAAGACAATTTTTTGAAAACACTCTTTTGTCAGAGGAAGACATATATAAACTACTTTCCATAGTCCATGGAAAACAGGTAGTATGAATTATTTTTGTTTCAATATATTGAATAAAATCACAAAGAGTGTACTTTGAAGCTCTTGGTTTCTAAATGAGAGAGAAATGCTAATTTAATTCTGCGGATTGGAATAGTTTGATTATATAGAGTATCAAGGATATGATGAATATTGTTTTTAAAGCACCCTTTAACACTACAATTATTTTGGAGGGGTTTTGTGGGGTTTTTTTGTGGTTTTTTTTCTGTTTGTTTGGGTTTTTTTAAATTTCAGCAGAGTAGCTAATTCAAGTAAAAGAAGTCCACAATTATTACAGCTCTTTTGGTTTCCATGTAAAACCTGATCTGTTTCTGCATATTTGAGAAACGCAAATTAGTTTGACCTTGCAAAAAAAATATCTAAGTGCTCTGAGCCTAAAGGTAAACACCAAAATGACAGTTCTTCAGTATTGCTCAATATAATTTATACCTTAGCAGCAGCACCACATCAAATGTCAGAGAAATCACTGACCAGTTTTAGTTCAGTAGTTGGAAGGAAATTTTGCCTGTAATGCTCATATGGCTATATTAATCATTCATAACGAGATTTATCAATGGAAATTTACGTCTAGTACATTCAATATTTCAGAGAGAATGTCAGAGAACTCAAACTGAGCTACAATTCAAAAGTTTTTCTGAAATACTGTTGAGAATCATGGTAAATCCATTTGATACAGAGAAACGTTTTATATATGTGATACTATCTACAAACTGCCTTGTTTTCCACACCTATTCTTCCTTTATTTCTTGGTGAAAAACTCATAAATGAGACTGTCAAGTTGCTTCCTTGTCATTTAAAGTATTTCCAGATGGATTCAGTACAGCATGCACACAATTTAGACCCTGTTTTAAATAGCAAGGCTAGCAAGTGCTAAGAATACTTACAGAAAGAGGAAGAGCCTGTGAGATTTCATTTTCACATTGGAACAGATATTTATGTTTTTAAATCAAATTGGTTTTTTTGTCCTCTTCAAGATTTTAGTGTTTTGACTCTTCCCTATCCCAGCCCAGTTAATATAAAAAGTACATTTATAATAACAAGCATAAAAATCTGCTGGAGTTTCGTTATCTCAACTTTTTTTGAAAGCAACTCTTTTAAGAAGAGTGTAGGCAGAGGTAAAGTGCCTATAAAAGTGTTTCAGCTTTAGATTTTTTAAGGGAAATACTTACTTTTCAGAGCACATTTACAGGACTATTTTTGTAGTTTTTATTTAAATTATGCTTTTTAATTTGACAGTTGAAATAATACACAATGCATGGTAGTGATGTGACCCAGAAGGTCTTTATTTTCTGGATTATTATAATACCACAAAAGGTTAGACATACAAGGTGTAGAGTCCATTATTTGTGAGAAAAAGATTTTTTTATAAAAAATTGTTTTATAATAGTAGTTGTTATAAACGGGAGTTCTATAGTTGGACTTGTTTATATTTTCTTCTGGAATTAGTTAAGTCTGTTAAATTAATGTTCGATTATTGTTTCAGTAGTTGCTGTTTTCTTTCACATTACAGCAATTCTAGATTTGTCTACATGCAGTTATACATATTCAATAAAAAAAACCTCCCCCTACCTGACTTTTATTTCTGGTATTCTTCTTGTAAGATAAAGATGAAAGAATTCAGATGAGATTTTTTAACTGTCCATAAGAATTTCTGTTTACTTTGTAGAAAACTTCTAAGAGAAGTCTTTGAGTCATAAGCTGTAAAGCTAAATCAATGACAAGTTGCAAGGATAGAACCATGTGATCAAGAGTTATACACAGAACAGACACGTCTCCTCAAAGAACAAAACATGTTGTTCCTGACACTGACTTATTTTGGGGATATGAACTAGCAAAACACTTCCCTAACAAGAACGTATCTTTAAAAGACAAAGCTGATTTTATTATGGAAGTGAAATATCAAAATGCATATTTGATAGTAATATGAGGCAGGAAATAACAAATTACTAATCACCTACTTTTCAAAATCAAGTCCGTTCTCATAATTTCAAATTTTTAAGAGCTGTCCCCATCCAAAGGGAATTATTCCAAGAGAATATTTGTATATAGAACGGGATCTCTCAGCAGTGCCTACACACCATCACAGTTGTTTCTCTAACCAGCCTCTCCAGCACCCAGTGCCAGAGGGAGTGGGCTGGGAGCGGGCAAGGAGGAGTGAGGGGAGGAGGGCATTCATAAACTAGGGTGCTTACCTTCTGAAGTAACTGTGATGTGTACTGAGGCCCTACTTCTCTGGAAATCTCTGGACATCAACTGCTGTTGGGAAGTAAGGAATAAATATTTTTGTTCTGTTTTGCTTTACTTCCACAGAGTTTGCTTTTCATCATTATCTTGTCCCACAAGTTCTTAATCTTCCCTGTTGTGGTGAGCAAGGGAGTTATAGAGCAGCTTGGTCAGTGTCTGGTGGCCAGCTGAGGTCAACATACCACACTGTCTTTCCTTATTTCTTTCTGTTGCTTTCTTCTTGAGGAATGCTCTCATCTCACAGAATTTGTGCTCTTTCTATGTGGATTCCTTCTGACTTCAACATACGTTGATCTATCTTTCAGAATTACATCAAACTTTTTATACTGCCAATTATCAGGCACAGAATCTGACTCTGCTGTCATGATTAAAATTAAATGATTATGCCTTTGGTAAACTTCTCTCCTCCTCTTTTCTCCTATGCATTCTTTGTGTGTGTTTATTTGGATTCTTTTGTTCTCCCTTACATGTAAGAAATGGAGCAGAGATACTCTTATCAGAGCTACTCTATGCATCGTTTCTCATTAGAAGTGTAGCAAGGTAAAGCAAATATTTAAGATTAATGGTCTAAAAGAGGAAACAGTTTTGGGTTAAGTGAAGGAATGAGAGTAAAGAATTTACCATGGCTTGTTTTAGTTTTGTCTTTTATTTTTTATTTTTTAATATTACTTCACAATGTTGTTTTCTCTGTTTTTTGTTTTTTTCCTAATTCTCTTTAGATCTTCACAAGTTTTCTTTTTGAGCTTGGGAGGCTGAAGAATGAAGCTGGTATCTTTTTACTAATAAACGGCTTGGAAATTTTTAGCAGAAAATAACTGGAAAGAGAATGTGCAGTTACAGCTAATCAGAATATATACAGTACAATAATTTTTTTATATAACTAATGAGTGATTATTTTCATAGATCCTTAAAAATACACTTATTATTTTTCCTAATTGTTATGTAAATCCAAGAGTGGTTAGCAAAGACAGCCTTAGTAAATCAGTTGCACTCCTAGGACTAAATGTTTATAAATAAATAGAGTTCTGATTGTGCTGATCAGGCCCCATATTAAACTGAAGGAAAGAGAATACATTTGTTCTAGATTCTTTTTTCACCCTTGCCTTGTTTTTGACCAGACTGTGTGTTTGCATCTCGGTTGCTTGAAAAAATAACATCAGTATGAAATAAGATAATTTAATGAAAACAGAACTGCTAAATAATATACATGAATGTTTATATACAGTTATATATATATATATATATAACTACACATACATACACACACACACATATACACATAAAATTAGAGAAGTCTGGTACAATGGAGATGATCCTTGCAGCAGTTCTTTTCTAACAATCTCACTGCAATTGCAATATTAATTTCGGTAATACTGAATTAGTCTCATGAATTAATTTCAGTCCTTTAGTATCTGAATAATCAGTTTCTGTAATGCACCCTAACTTACAAAATCAGGTATATGTTTTTTTCCATGATCCCATGTAAATAAGTAAATTGCTAATTATTAGAATATTAATTAATAAATTTAAATCAAACTTGAGAAGATAAAGCCTTAGCCAAAGACTTGGACACAAATTCATGATTTGGCTGTTAGAAGAATGGCAACTTCTTGCAAGTCACAAAACACTAAAAGTAAAGATTCCTACTTAGCAGGAACTTAATTTTTTTTTCTTATTGTTTTTTGGTTTTGGGTTTTTTTTTGTGTTTTTTTTGTTGGGTACACGCTTATTCCAGGAGGGATTTGGAAACGCTCTTAGGATTGCTACACCATAGAGTTGGACATTCAGATGAAGATTCAATTTCACACTGAAAGTCAAGAATCAGGTCTATCCTTCTCAACACAAAGCAAATCACTACAAGTTGTAAATTAGAATTGAGCTAATGCATGGCTTAACTTCATATATTCAAAATTATATTTATAATGGAGATTTATCAAGCTGGAAAACTGTTGTTCCCACTGCTATTATATTTAGCATAGTTAGAATAGATTTCTATGTAATTTTGAGAATTTTGTAAACCCATCCTCAGCATTGATGATTGACTTGATTTATTTGTGTCAGATTTTAATGGGAATCCAGTGAAAACAAGAATAAGTAAGTAGGAAATGAAATTAAAATAATTCTACTTTTTAAGAAAGGTGACAAAAATATCCTGAGCACAAAAAATGTAAAATACAATAGCATACAGTAAGATAAATAAGGAAAAGTATGTAAAATGTTGAGATGCATTATTGTGTTGTTCATTAGTCAGAAAATTAAAGGTGGATGATGATGTAGCTATTCTTTACCAACAGAGAAAAGAGACAGGGTTTATCAGGAGAGCATGCCAAAGCCCAGTGAACAAATATTTTCATATTTTCATATTTTCACTGAAACCTTTAAACAATTTGACAAATTTGTGCATTTCAAATGTGCAAAATAAATAAAAAAATATTAGGTTTAAAAAAAGAAAAATAGGTAAATGTAAAAGACAAGGACTTTGTGAGAAAATAAGAGAATGATCTTTGCACTGGTAGTTGAGATGTTTTCCTCTCATTGAGTATAAAGTTTATAAGAAATCTGAATTTTTATATATATTCCCTTCATATCCAGTAAATTATTTCTCCCATACCCAATTGGTAATTTATCCTTTATAAAATGTTTGTGAATTATGTTAAAAATTATTTAAATTATGAAATTAAACTAATTCTATTATTACAGCTAACATATTGATTCATGGGATCCCACTTAATTAGAGGAGAAGGGGGTAAAAAGAATTTTGTTTTTTCATAGAAGCTGATAATAATTTTATTTTTTCAGTTCTTCCCATCATTCTGCCAGCATCCTTCCTTAGTGTCATCTAGTCTATTCTTTCAATTTTTTGAAAAATAAAGCATACCCCATCATTCCACAGGTCTTCCAACTTATTTCCAAACGTGTTGTATTTCTTTCTGCTAATGATATAGAGCCTGTAGGTTTACAGTTGTGAGGCATGCAGTGTGCATATGGGAGAAGTATATATAGTCACAGTGGGATTTTTTGGTATGTTTTAAATCGATCTTTCACATAGAAGAGTCTTATCAGAGATTCAAAGTCTTTTCCATTATTTTAATAAAGAACTCATGGGAAATGACAGCAATTTTACATGCTTCAGTGACCAATTTTTCTTTTTTTCAAACACATTACAAAATGTACTTTTTATTTAGAAAAAAAAGTAGCATTCTCTGCTTCTCAAAATTGTAAAAAGCTTTGACATTCACAGTTCCAGCAGGTAATATTCAAAGTATATGAAAAAGTATAAAACGATAGTTTTTGCTCTGATTTTTGCATATTTTAATTCACTTTTTTTGCAGGCAGTGCAATAATAGAAATTTCATTATAGGAAATAAAAATAAAATATCATATATACAACCGAAAGACCGTTTTTATTATTTAAAGAACCAAATAAAATAAGCTCATTTCCCTTTTATGTAGAAGAGAGATTCTAAGGTGTCTGGTATGAGTTTTCAATATAAATTTAATGTCATTTTTATATAACTTGCAAGATGTTGTCAGGTCAAAACAAAGTTTTTGTTTTTTTCTTGCTTCAATGCATATCATTTTAATACCTGAGAAACAGAGTAGAAAAAAAGGAAGATAAAACTCCGAGTCTGAGTATCTTATACAATATCTTCAGATACCGAGTGTTCCTGCTGTTCCTCCCTGGGGTAGGACCAGGAACAGCACTGGGGATGTCCCACCTGGGATGTGTGCTCTGATACAGGTGCTGCAGTGCTAACTAGAAGGGATGCAGGAAAATGCAAACATGGTTTGTTACAACCAGGGTGAGAACAGAAGATAAACAACATCTCCTGAAAGAGTTATTAGAGGCAACAGCCTGAGTCCAATAACAGCGGGTAGGAAGAAAGGCTAAGACAAGACAGAAGCAAGAAGATAAGAAAAGCTCTCAGGAGAGCTTTTGAGAGCAATAGAATCTTCTGCTCTTCATTGTAACTGATGAGAGAACATTCGTGATTCTTGAAACTGAGAAGGAGGAGCATTCAATTCTGCATGACTGAACAGTTTGATTTCATTTTGTTTCTTTCTTTCTTTTTTTTTAATGGTTTGTGTTAATTGGTTTGGGGTTTTTTTGCCACTGTAATGTCTTCTTCTCTATTCAAGGGAAAGAGTATGGTAGGAACATTCATATGCAGTAATAGAACACCTGCCTGCATATGTGTTTGGCCTCTTAGGCATATTTTGAAAAAGGAGGATACTTGGTGATAGATTAAAATACACTTAAAAAAGACTAGTAAACCCAAATATTTTACCTAGTAAGAAAAGATTTAACATGAGTCGACTGGATGATGGGCACAAAGATCCAGCATTATATAAGAGGAGGTTCTCATAGAAGAAGTAGGAGTTATTACTTCTCAGAAGAGAGGACATTCAGCAGCTCTTTTCAAGCACCTGTGCAGTAACACAAAGTACATAAAAAATACAGAAGAAGTAGAAATTCTTGTACTGAGATAAGTTTCGATAACAAGGGGAATCACAGAAACTTGTCACAATAGCACAACAGGTGCTATACAGGAATGAGTTTAGATTGTTGAAGAAGAATAAAGATAGAGAAGAGTGTCACATTCTGTGTGACATAGCTCCCTGCCTGCATAAGGGCTCCAGCATGTAGCCAGAGACATATTTTTATATCTCTAGATTAAAATCAGAAGATTTTCTGGTTGGAAAACTAGTTTTGTTCATGTGGAAAAGAGGATGGACTCAAGAAGCCTGGCAGTTTTGGAAGATAGCTATTTTACTAAGCAAGAAACTTTTTAAATTAACTGGGATGCAATAAGGAAGCTTACAGAAAATAAACAGACAACAGAGGTGGTAAAAGTCTGTAAATAATCACTAAGCATTTTAATTTTTTTTGAGTGTTTGATAATTTAATTTAGATGAGGGTATTGAAAGAACTGGCTGATGGAGCTGAACTATACATATATGAAAAATCATACTATTCAGGAGTTTTCACTAGCCACTCAGAAAACAAGCTTTATCTATTTTAAAGAAGAACTCAAGAACCTAGAAGCCATTTAATTTCACTTCAGTCCTTAGTAAGATCATGAAGCACGTCGTCTCACAGTGCATTCACAAATGCATGTTGGGCAGGAAGGTAACATAGTTTACAAATCCAAATTTTCTTGATTGAACTGAGTGGCTTCTACTGCTAAATGGTGGGGTAACAGGAGAAGGAGATAACAGATGTCTCATCTCAACTTCAAGAAAGGTTTTTCCTACAGCAGTTCAATGTGGAAGCTGAGGAAGTATGGGCTGCATAAACAGAGACCTAGGGGAGGCAAAAATTTGGCTTAACTGTGGTATCTTCATAGGATTATGAGTTACAACACAGAACACAGGTACGTCTGGGTTGACAGATGGGGAAGGAGCGAGATTCTTCAGGTACCTCAGTGACATGAGGTGCCTGTGTGTGCACAACTGAATCAAGTTGTAGTTAATCAGCTTAGACTTATACATGCCAAAAGTTAAGTGACATAAATTCCACTCTTCCTTTCTATTTCAAACACTCTTTAATGAGAAACAACAAAACCAAAATGAGATAGAAATTGAAAAAATATTGATGGCTAAAGCAAGGACTGAAATAACACCCCACATTCTGCACTATGGAAATATTTGCATTTGTTACAATTTTCTCTGGCAGGACTCAGAAGCGTCATTTTCAATTATATTCGAAAGACATAATACCCTATTATTTTATATTATAATAGAATTAAAAATAAAGCATAATACCGGAGGGATGTTAATAAACCAATTTCAATGGGCTGGAGTCAACTGAATCCTCTGAACAATTTCTGAAGTTCACATTTCTTTATTGGTATTATTTTTTGCGCTGCTGAAGCTCTTTTTGGCTTTTTATTCATAAAAGGTGTCAATTTATGATTCTACCCGGAACTTGTTATTTCTCATTTTTTAATATATTTATATGTTTTTAAATGGTGTAAAAATCACACCTATACGCTGTGAAAATCCTTAAAACCTCTATGAAGTCCAGGGAATTACCATTCTTCCAGCATTACAAGAATAATGGAACGAGTACACACTTCATGATTGTCAAATCTCTTGGCTATTGGAGCCAGAGGATTAAAAAAACAGATGTTCTCCAGAATATCTATACAAACCATGCTAAGTTTTAAAGGTTCCTGAAACTACTTACATGCCCTCTTATGATCCAATATTATGTTTAATATGATTTTATATTTTCTAGTTTGTTAACTGACAAAGTTAAATGATAGCTCAATGTCTCCCTTATATGTATTTCATGTACTTTTAACTAGAAATAAGTTTTCTATTCCGGAGCTCAAAAGGACATTAAGTTGCTGGTCCACCAGAGAATAAGATAATCAGCAGCTCTTAGTTGATGTTTGCTTATTGATTGTGCGTAACAGTTACAAGTCCCTCTGCACTAAGTCAAAAAAATATAAATATGTTTATCTAAAATTTAATGTTCCTCATGTGTCAGTATGAATATATAGCTAGAAAAAAATTTATCTGCTATCATCTTAGTTTTTAATTCTCACTGGAAAAAATCTCAAATGATTAAAATACAAACGAGGCTGAAAAAAACCCCAGCAATAGACCTTCTTTTATTTCTCTGTCTCAAGCTAGCATTATTTATTCTGAATATCTGTGTAGATCAGAAGAAAGCAACTTACTAGGTACTATAATATCACTCTACTGCATAGTTCTGCCTGCTAAAACAACCATCAGAAAATAAAGTCCTCAACTTAGGTGCTCTTAGCTCTTTTGTACTAAGAGCCACCATTACTCATACCTCCACATTAACAGCCAACAGGGTGCCATTTTTGTCACCACCAACAGCTAGTCTGATAGCATCCTGCCGCTCTATGTGCTGGGTTCTAAGCATGTTTTAATTATTCATTACTTCAGCAGAGAGAACTCTCCTGCTGTCAGTATCTACAGGCAAGCACAAACACCAGCCTTAGCATCGTTTGCTGCTACTGCGCCTCCTTCCCTCAAAAGAGATGCTGAATTTTCCACTTTTTGAATCAATTGATGCTCTGCTTCAGCTTTATCTTTCCTTGAAAAGCAAGTTCCCTGATTTCCTTGGTCTGAAAAGGGACAGGCTGCATTTTTGCTTGTTTTAGATGCTTGTGGTGGAGAAATTGCTATTCATTTCAAAGCTTAAAAGTTTTATTTGATGAAATCTCTCTAACGAAAGAAAAACATGTTAAATACAAATGGAAAATGTATCTTTTTTTTCTTTATAACTGTCTTTGAAATTTTCCCAGGGTAAATGGTCACCATTTTTAACAGCCATTTATATTTATTTGAATATGTTAAGTTGGCCTCTAATAAACTACCATGTTCATAATATATGAATATCGAGCACTTTTTATATGAAGAATCTTTTCATCTTCTTATGAGAGCCAGTTCTAAAGAAGAAGTACAAAATCAATATTACCTGAAGTTACAATAGTATGTGAAATCTTGCAGATCGATGGCTTATAGTATAAACTATAGTGAGAAGTCCTAAAATCTGCTGATCAGCTTCATTATAGCTTCTCTTTTTCTAAAACAGTGTTCTAAGCCTTGCTCTAGTTTGAATTTCTATTTCTTTAATACGGTTGATGAAAATTATATGCAATATTTTAATACCTTCTGTAATGACGTGTTCTCTCATTGCTATTGAAAATGTTGACTGATGCACATGAACTATGTATATCTTTCTAAGCCCAAATTACATTGACGATTTGTAGCTACTCCATAAAAAACAAGGAAACCCCATGATCTTTTGATGGTATGTGCAAAAAACCCACCGTGTGTCATTGTGGCCTACCAAGTACAAGCTAGCACTAAACAATAACAAAAAAACCCCACATTTCTATATACTTCCTGAGCTAATAATCCTTTCTGTGAGGGTAAACACATTATTCCATGCTGTTGTCTGGGCTGAGAGAGAAAACATTGCTGATTAGAAGTGGCTCGTATTACGAATTATTAGAGTCTGTACTTGGATGTGACTCAGATACATGTAAAATTTCCTCATGCCCACATGCAAACAAACAAACAAAGATTATGATAATTCATAATCTTGTCTTTCAAATATACTCTTATTCTTCTCAATAAACAGAAAAAAAGGCCTTGATTAATCCATTATCAAATGATTTTGATTAGTTTAGATCTTTCCTAGCTCCTATTTCTAAAGTGTAAGTTGCTATAAAGTCAAGCAATTATTTCTCCGTAATACACATGTTCTCTTTTGTATTTTAAATTGCTTTAATCTAGTGTCATCAAAAAGATTTGTTAATATATCCCTGCTTCTTTTTTCCAGGTTAATTAACAGAAATAATAGCATTTATTTGAAACTTATTTGAAACCACTCCTTGATGAATTTCATTGTTAGTATTTCTTTATCCCTGTATTCTTTCGTCTTACAGTAAAATTCATTGCTGCTCTTCTAACCAATAGTTTCTTATTGTATATAATTCATAGGGCAGGCATATATGATATGCTTAAGTTCAAATAGAATAAATCCACTGAATTTTATTCAGCCAGGGGGGAAAAAAACCAAGCTCCCTCCCTGCCAAAAAAATATAACAAACCCCTAAAATGAAGGTCAGTCTTTACTATGCAGATGCTGTTTTCTAAAATATCTAATTTGCTAAGATTTGCCTTTTTGATAAACTGCAGCTGCACCCCTACATTTGCTATGGCTGCCTTTTCACATGAATCAAGTCACAGATCTCTAGAACATTTTGTTTTCTGTGAACAATTTTGCAAGATCCTCTTTGTTTACTAAAAACAAGTGAAATACTTTATTTGGAATATTCCTGTTATGCTAGGATAAACAGATTGACAAAATTATTAATACTATTTAATAATCAATAATTTAAAAATTATGGTTTTAGTACTATTTCTGCTTACAGTAGTTAAAAAAATATAAATTTCAATACATCAATATCAAAATCTGAAAATTACTCTTTTTGTCGTGGTTCTTTGTCCAAAATTTTCATTCTAAAACTAACCTCATAAATCTTCTCCCTAATTTAAAAATCTTTTCATAATGTGTATTTTCACTCCTTTGCTTATGTTTCATCCATCCATGTGCATGTAGATCTACACTTTTCAATTTATTTCCATTTTTCTGAAAATTTGTCCTTCAATACCATTATTCCAACGGCAACTGCTAGATTAGTGTTTTCTTATCTTTTTTGTAACACTCAAGTACTGCTCAAGTAGTTTTAGGTTTTGTTAATGTCCTTCCAACAAAGTATATGTTTAGGGAGTTTCTTAAATGTACATGTACCTATTGCATTTTGGATTAAAAAAAAGTACCCAACCAAACCAGACCAAAGAAAATACCTAAAAAAATTCCCCCAAATCTTTAAGAGCAATACTATATCTTATTTATTGTAGGAAAAGAGCATGCTTCAATTTTACAATACCAAAAAGTTTGCTTCTGAGAGTACAAAAGCTGAAGATGTGTTACAGAAACTGTTCTCTTATATATTTTTATGAATAGGCATACCTAGGAATCTAAAGTCACCAGACAGTTCAGAAAGTATGGCAGGGAACTTATAGACACAGGGCACCAGCTGCAATCCTAAAGTTGTACTATGCTTGTGTTTTGCAAATGTAGAGGGCAGATTTATCATCGAACTCTTGATTAATCAACAGGCACTCCTGAAGGGAAGTTTTAGGAATTTGAAATGGAATGTGAATAGAAAGAAAAGGAACAGATGCTGAAGGTTTCTTGATGGGAAGATAAACAGAGTATAAAAACTGTGTGAAGGCTGGGTTGAGAGAGTGACAATCCCTGGAACAAAATCTAGTTGGACGACAGGGACGAGTGGTGAACCCAAGGGGTCAATACTGGCTCCAGTCTTGTACAATATCTTTGTTAAATATCTTTGTTAAAGATCTGGATAATGGGGCAGGCATCTGGCTGAACAGGATCCAGCATGTGCTCATGTAGCCAAGAAAGCCAATGGCATGCTGCTCTGTCTCAGCAATACTGTGGCCAGCAGGACCAGAACAGGGTTCATTCCCTGTTCTTAGCACCAATGAGGCACATCTCAAATCCTGGTTTAGTTCTGGGCCCCTCAGGGAGGACTGGATCACTCTAGAACTCCCTGGAAGGAGGTTGTAGCAAGGTGGTGGTCAGCCTCTTCTGCCAGGTAACAAGTTAAAGGACAAAAAGAAATTATTTCAAGCTGCACCAGGGGCTGTTCAAGCTGGACATATTTTAGAATTTCTTCACTGAAAGGGTTGTTAAGCATTGGAACAAACTGTTCAGAGACATGGTGGAGTAATCTTCCCTGTAAGTGTTCAAGAAGTCACTGAACAGGACGTGTGGAAACGTAAAGAGAATTTCATTTTTAGATTTGGAATTGTTGGCAATTTTGTGCACTAAAGAATGACCTTAACCAATTGTGCTTTCCTGTTGACTTTCAACCACTGTACATGGATATAAAAATTCCTTGTTTCCTTGCCTGAATAAATTTAATTACACACTCAGATTCACTCAGTCAATCTCAGTTGAGAATCTCCAAGTAAGAGATACTTACTGACATTCCATCCTTATTAAGCATTGCACATTGTTATTGCGAATTAACCAAATCCATATTCTAAGTGCTTCAGAGGGAAACTTCATCTCGCATGTTGTGAAAATCTTGTTTGTATTTGAGCTTCAGATAGCCCTCTTTAAATTGCTCTACTGAAACTTACGGAATGCCCTAAGGAAATTTTGTTCTGAATATTCAAACCAGGCATCAAATTACCACAAAAAGAACCTCCAAAAAAATCCAAAAATATTGCAAAATTTCCAACTAAAATCTACAACATTCTTGTTTCTTATAATGTAGAACAGAGGTCTATATAAAAATGAATTTCAAACTTAGCAAACATCATTAGTTTAACCAAGTCTACAAATTAGTATTTATCATGTTCCAGTTTTTCAGCTTATTATCTGGTTAAAAAAAAGATATGGCAAAACATTAGGTGGTAGTGGCTTTTGTGTGTATTTAACAGAATAAAAGACAAGAAAAAAATTGAAATTAAACAAATGATTACTTGAGCTGTGACACATGTAGTAATATTCACCTTGAAAATACTGTAATTTTTAATTAACTACAAATAATTGCTTAGTTAAAAATTAAGGAAAAATAAACTGATTGTAGAAAATCATTCAAAATTCTTTTGATTTCTTTAGGCTTAGAGAAGCATAAAATTTCTTCCATCATTTATTTTATATTCTGGTGTACTGCTCCTTAGCAAACAAAGCTCATTTTTACGTCAAGAGACATATCCTTAATGACAAAGCAACAAAATTGTTTTACTTTCTACCTCAGGCCACAAAGCAAGATTAAGTTGAAGATTTTTTTTTTTATTTACTTCTATTTTCCCCTAGTTTCCTACCAAAACAAGCCAGGGAAAAAAAAAGACAGTCCTAAATAGCAAGAGATAGAAAAAGTAGCAAGAAAAGAGTGTGTAAGTGCTTAATACAGAAAGAAACAGACGTCCTTCAAATTGGAAAAGGTATGAGGGTGTGGCAGTGCACTAGTAGATTAGGTGAGTATGGAAAGGTAATCTGTGATGAGGTGTGTAACTGTTAAGCTTCACAAGGAGATAAGGACTCAAACTGGAGTTCAGGCGGGGTGAAAGAAAGAAAATGCACATATAAAAATCACATTAAAGGATGACTTGGTATGGCATTTGTGTTCTGTTCCTCAGGGCCCAATGAAATAATTCACCAGAGCATGCCAAAGGACTTAGGGGAAGTCACTTAGAATCACTCCAGTATCTCTAGGAACTCAAGAGAGTAGATGGGGGTCACAGAGGACTAAGAAATTGAATATATTTGTCTGTGATGCTTGGTAGGGGATGGAGATTTATTTTTTTTCTTATGGACTGTAAGAGTAGATGTGACATATCAAAACCACAGAATGATTGACTCCGTCCCACAAAACATCTTAAAAATAAACTCAGCTCTCATTTGTAGTCGTTCAAGGTGGTGAAAAATGATTTTCCAATAATAGTTATTAATGTTTTGGAGTACTATTATGAAGCATCTTAAACTGAAAAAGGGTGTCTCTTTAAGTCAGTTTTTCATTAACAGTATGATAGAAAATGGAGTGTAACTTCAAAATTTGCTGATGACATCCAGTCAAAAGAAGGATCAGTTTGATGAAGAAGCTCAGACTTTAAAATTATCCTGACAAATTTGTGCAGGATCTGTAGTGAGGAAGATGAAATTCAACTAGTACAAAATTAAAATGCTTTATTTCTCAAGGGGGACAAATACCAATGGGGAATATCAGTGTAGGCATAGTGTAGCAGAGGGGAGTTTTAGCACTAGCCATGTATCATGCACAATATAAGTGCCAATAGTGTGACACAGCTGCAAAACAAGCAAATCTCATTTGGGAATCTTATAATAAGCTTTTTTTATTTTAGCAGCATCCTAAGACTGGAAAACAGACTGAGAATATACTTCTCTCCCAGTTAGCTGTGAAAATGATTTATCTCCCAGAATTCAGCTCTATTTAGATAGTGAAAGAGTGTGAGAAAGAGTTTAAGGACTAAGACATCTGACCTTGAACTTCTGCTTGATTTTGGTTGATGTCAAATAAAAGCCTAAAGAATAAATCTGAAGCAGATACAACAGTTTCTCTATCGAGGACACGCCAACTACTTTTTAGATGTCTATCTAGAGATAGATTTCACAGCTGAGTGCCAAATTGTCCAGGGAGTAAGCTTTCAATACTTGTCACAAATATGGACAACTAGCAACAGTTGTCTGAACTCCTCTTTGTAACTGTTTTGAAAGTGGAACTCAAATTCAAAGGAAAGAAAAAGAAAAAAAAAAAATCCCGTATAACCAGGGTGGAAAAAAAAAAACCTGGAAAGGGGTCTTCTGCTATTTTCTACAAGCATGTCACAGTGGGAAGGCACTTGTGATGAACTGCCAATTACTTTCAAGGTCCCAAAACTATAATGTCAGGGTCTAAATCGTGTGTTTCTGTTTCCTATGCTTTTCCAGAGGCTCAAACCCTGCTGTTAGTATTGTGAGCATCTAAGAAACTTGCTTCAGTGGAAAAACTGAACATTGAAGATAATGCAGTAAATTGACTGCTTGAAAAAAACAAAAAAGGTCTTTTTTATACGTGTCTGAGTGTTTTATCAATCTGATTTACCAGATTCACTGTGTCACTCGATACATGGCCATACTGCAGTGATTTCACTGTAGGTAGGCAGCATTTTCCTGATTAACCATATCATGCATTATAAATAGGGATGTACTTTGAAATTATACATAATTGGACTTATTTCTCAATAGACATGATTTATATGCTAAGACTAGGACACCACTGCAGAAAATACCATGGGAGCTGTTTAGACCCTTTCCCACAAAGAAGGTGGGATAATAGCAGAAATACGCAAAATATACAGAAAAGATCTGAGGAAAACCAGCTTTCTCCTGTTCTCAGAATCTGATTTGTAAGTATGGACAGAACAGAGATTACAAATCAGATGGGAGAACATATTTGCTGATAAGATCTTATTCATTATGACCACTGCTACTTTCTTTATGGAAAAAGCAAAGTCATATTCACTTTAATAAAAAAGTTATTCAGAATTATTTTTTGATCTCCTGAAAAAGTCATCTTGTTCCATAAATCTACTGTGTTATTTTTATACCAAGGGTATAAAATAGATTCATCACATTACACCCAAAGGCATATCATATCTGCTAAATGTGTAAATACGTACAGTAATTTAAGAAATCCACATTGTTAAAATTTCTTTATGCAGAAATCTGTGTATCACAGTTTATGGTGGAAAATAAAACTAATTTTTCTATAAAATGAAAGCAGGACCAACATTGTTAATATTTTCTTGAGCTGTAAATCATATTTTTCTTTTATTTTCTAGCTGAATTCGAAATGCATAGTCAAAACAGACACTGTTGGCATTCAAGGTCTTGCTCAAAACCACCAGTCCCGCACATTTTGTAACCTGTTTGCACAGAACTCTCATTTGACCTTGGCTAAGAACTAACATACAGAATATGCACTGTTAATTTGCAAAAGTCATTGAAGAACCATCAGAAAATTTGGCTTTTACACTTTGTGGATTTTAATAGGATTAAATAAAAATAATATAGAATAAATAATATTTGTTAGATTTTTTTATTAATTTTAGATCTCCTCTGTTCAGCTGATTTTGGAAAGAAATGTGAAATAAATTGGCTAGTGCTAAATGTGATGTGCTGCAAAAATAACACAATAAAAATACTACAAACTTGTATTTTTCTCCTGTTTTCAATATAACTGTAAGACAAGATTCCACCAAATGAAAGTAAATGATTTAGAAGTCCCAAGTTATCTAATTAAGCAACAAATACTTCATCAAAAGGTGAGATTCATCTAATTTTTTTTTTTTTTACATCCTCTACATGGATGTTGCAGGAGTCTGTACTTTAGACTCAGTACTCAGGAAAGAGACATTTCAAGGTCAAAGTCAAGTCCATGCTCAGAATGAGATGAATCATGCTTTGGACCCAAATGTCAATATTAACTTTGATCTTACTATAAACCTTGAGTTATTCTCTCAAATATGAACAGCTGATGTTAGTTGAATCACACAGTATTATTGAAGTAATGATTTATATTCCGGGTATACCTTGCAATCACCAGAGAAATGGAAGGGAATCCACTAGAGGGAAACATAAATTTAGGGTTACATCAAATATTCTATTTTGGTACGTCTAGAGAAATATAAGAGACAGTATATAAAGAAAGATGAGATTTCATGTAAAATTCTGTGCATTCACACCAGGAAATATGTAAAATATGCGCAGGGAAGAACAGTCAAAGTGGACAGGAATACAGGCATTTAAATTGACTAAGTTTGGTTTATAAGTTTTTTCATCTGTAATATTAAATTAGAAATTAAAGGAAGCA
Organism: Luscinia megarhynchos; assembly: GCA_034336665.1. Taxonomy (NCBI): domain Eukaryota; kingdom Metazoa; phylum Chordata; class Aves; order Passeriformes; family Muscicapidae; genus Luscinia; species Luscinia megarhynchos. Next base: position 51,632,012 of record JAPFBE010000003.1, on the reverse strand, counting down.
TCCTAATCTCTGAAATGTTGGTAAATTCTCAGCCCAGTAGTATCATTACTGACAAAAAGTAATTTTAAGCTTGGACTGACCACTTGATGAGAAAAATATTATCTGATGGCATGCTGATATTGATTTTCTTTAAATAGCTGCGATACTAATGTCCAAATGCATGTATTTAATGATCTATACTGAACATAAATTCTAATAGCAGTATTTTTATTGTGAAAAAGGGTAACTGTGCCTAAAAAAAAAAATCATGTTGTCTTTAGAGGAGCTTTTGTTTAAAATCTACCTCTTCTATTTTATCTAATCTTTTTCTTTCAAGTATAATTGTTTATATCGCATAAGAATATTTGCTTTAGTATGAATATTAATGTTTGCTGCCAATTGTTTAAAATTCAATTGTTTTAAAACCAATATATTAACTATAGAATTTTAACAGCATCCTGTAATATGATTTATTCAGGAATAAGCTTATTCCATAACCATTTGCAGTATAAGCATATCTGTCATTTGTCTTAGCTTTGGCATTCTAAACCCATTAAGAAGCAAAATAGCCAATAGTAAGCTGTAGATATGTTTTACAGATAAATCTTTTCAGTCCTTACGAAATACCTTGTAATCTTATTCACTTATATGTGACTTCTATTTATTACCTGAAATTACTTCCACTTCCGCAACTCCGTCTTAATACATTTTTTGTTTTCTCCTCTCTTGATTGATCATGGCTAGTAAGAATTTCTAACAATCTTTACTTCACTAATCTAACTCTTCCTTAAACTCATGTATTACTTAGATAGTTAATATTCCTTCAAACTCTTCCCTTACAATTTTAGGTATTCTCTCTCCTGTCTCTTCTGCAATTGTGATTGATTATGTTTTATCAAGGGAGTATTCTCATATTTTTCTCTGCCCCTTTGGGTTTCTAATGTAGTCCAAATTCCAAAAACTTTTCAAACTCATGGGTGTCATTAGCAGTTTAATAGCTATTTTGATTTTTCAAAAATTAAAATATAGCTCTAAACCTGAATATGACCTTGATTTCTTCAACAATTTCATATCTCATCCCGCCTTTTGTATTTTTTCTCTGTTATTAACTGAGTGTGACCCAAAACGTTTCCTCAGAGAAGAATAAATTAATGGGAGTCAGTGGAATTGAAAGAATATGATAATAAACTAGAGCATATATGAAGATAAAAATAAGTTCAGAAATAGTTTAAAATGCCTGTATTTATTGCATTAGTATACGTACAATATGAAAGATTGCAAATATTGTTGTGAATTATTTAATGTTCATTTCTGCTCTTCACTTTTTACACTGGCTAAATAAACTTCATATTATTGGACAGAAACTTGTGTTTAATTAGTCGCAGAACCATAGAATTCCCTGTCAGGGGAAGTGTTCAAGGTCAGGTTGGATGGGGTCTTAAGCAGCCTGATCTAGTCAAAGATGTCTGTGCTTATGGCAGGGAGGATGATCTGGTGTCTGACCTTTAAAATTCCCTCCAACCCAAACCATACCTTCCTTCTAAGATTCTAAAATGTTGCACAGTATTTCTCCTGGTTCAGACCCCTGAAGGAAATCACCTGTTACTGATTTTCCCTTGGACCTTGAGCTAGATAAAAGGACTATAATGAGCAAGATAAAAGGACTATAACTTTCTGACACAGCCCATGTTTGGTGATTGTAATCACTTCCCTGCCTTCCATATGTCTCAGTATACATTACTCAATAGTCTGTTCCATGATCTTTCTAGTCACAAGGTGAAGCTGAGTTTTGGTAGTTCCAAAGATCGTCCTTTTTGCTGTTTTTAAAAATTATCTTGATATTTTCCTTTTTCCAGTTGCTGGAAACTTTTCCTCATGGACATTACTTTTTAAATATGATGGATTTATTTAATGAAGATTATTACAAGATGGTTGAGTCCACTTTTGAACAAATGTCGAAAAAAGATTGTATCTCATAAGAAAAAAAATTTAAATAAACAAGATATGCAGGTTATTTGAACTATAATAAGCTCTTGATAGTTCTACTGATATAAAAGAGTTGAGAAAAAGAAGTGAGTTTAAACATAAAGCCAAGCTCAGATGCAATAGTGTTTAAGTGCAATTAACTAATACATACACTAATCTTCTGGAAATTAAGGTGTACCATTTGAGAGCTAATCTAGCATTAACCAAGAAATTACACTGTGTGAAAGGGATGGCTAGTTATGTGTCATAAAAATATTCAAAAATGTGACAAATACTATTCAACTTCAGTTTACTGCTAAAGTAATCAAACCTATATCCTAATATCTAGATTGTTTTCTTTTTACCTATGAAAGCTACAAACAAAAGTAACTCAGGCTGGATATAACTGTGGCCATAGTAGTTACAATATAAAATGTATTTTTACATAGGAGTCACTTTTTCTTTGGAAGAGTGGGATTGATTATGATTATTCATTTGAAGACTTTGGAGGTAACTACTGCTGTGCAACGGGGAGGATAGACACCTCTCCAAACAGATCCATCCAGTTTAGCATTCATGTTCAGACTTTATTGGTTTTGATTTCTGTATTCATACTGCTTTCCCTATTCTATCTAAAAAATCCATTGCAGTTTCCTGTAATGGTTTTGCTGTCTTTAAATAGTCAAATTATCATTCTAATCTCCAGTATATAATGTAAGTAGTTGAGCTTGGAAGCTGATTAATACATTTCCATATAAATCAGGAAATCTTTCAAGTAAGTAGGTATAAATTTACATTTCTGTAATCACAAGACTAGTAAAGCACAGAACCAGTACCTCATTTACAGTTTACATATTATCTTTATTTGATAATCCCCAAACCCAACAGCCCAAAAATTATGTGGTGGACATTCTAACTGTCTGGAAAAGGACAGGAAACATGTAGGAAATGAGACAGAGGAACCCTGTGAATTTAAAAGTTGTGTTATTCTGAAAGACACCTTCAATAAGCTGGCTTTCAAGTAATACTGAGTAAAATTTCTGTATTCATAATGCTCATTTCTCTTTTTTGTCAGTGGATTTGGATTATACTTTGGAAGAGCTTCTGTCTAACATTCAGCATATTACAATGATTTTTGAAAGTGAATGTAGGGTGAATTTTATTTATTTATTTCATTTTATTTGAATACATGTAAATGTGTTAAAATTTTCATGTTTTGTTGTCTTTTTCACTTTACACCATTAATTTACCATTTCTTTCTGTTGTTCTGGTCCCTTGAGTTTTGTGTTGGTCATTTTTAGACACTAATCCTTAATTAGTAATTATAAAATAATATAATCCAAATAGCAGTTTGAATTGCTTTAAAACACCAAATACTCATTGCCACAATGAGGATGTTAACACTTCTGCATTAACAGAAGATAGAATGGTTGTTTGCTAGGGCAACCTTTAGCTCCTGGTTTCTATTGTCACCACGAGAAAAAGAAATCTATGGGCTGGTACTACATGCCATGGAACAAAAAGGACACCATGCTGCAGTGGGGGAATAGATAACACATGTCAGCTGTGAGAAGTACAGTGATTTACTTTCATAGAAACATTTGAAGTTGCTCTGAGTCACTTATCAGTGCACAACAGCTTATTTCATTAGCATTTTCATATTTCTTTATGTTTTTTGAAATCAGTCTGAGCAAAGAGTATAAAGATCATGTGTAATTTACTCTTGTGCATTTTGTGAGATGTATTTCTAGGGAGAAAAAACCAGGATTAATACTCTAGTCTGTTGAACTATAAGTTGACTCACATGAAAACTATAACAAAAATCGAATGTCAATGTTTTAACTATATTATGGGATGTCTATTTGAAATTATAGTTTTCTACAAACTGCATTTTGGTGAAGGTGGCACAAAAATTGGAGGACACTGAAATATCAGAAATATGGCAGTATAACAAAATGCTTAAGGCTTTTATAAGAATAGTGGAGGTATTCTGATTGTTCATCACACAGCTGAAGTTCTCTTTGAAGGAATAGAAGATAGAGCTTATATTATGAAAAAACTCGAACCTAAAGCCTGTTAGTTTTTGCAGAGAAGAAAATAATTCAAAACAAAGCAACTTTTAAGCTAAAGAATCTTCACATATTTTTGCTGAGGAGAAATTTACATTTTTTTTATATAGTAAGTTACAGTTAAGAATTAAATTATGCCGAGTTGCTTCTGGTTCACTTTGCTTTTAGACAACAATATTATTACTATTATTATTAGTAGTAGTAGTAGTAGTAGTAGTAGTAGTAGTAGTATATACAGAATGCTGTGCTCAGATTATCATTGTTTATATCAAACATGTTTTAAGATAAGCAAACTTTTTCCTATGTTCTGGACTCTAAAATCTCCTGCTTCTTGTTTCATCCTGCTCTTTCAGTCTGCTTTCGCTATAATCTCTATTACTAATACTGATGTAATTAGATTTGTGTTTTAGTTTTATAGTAAACTGCACACAAAAAGATCTCCAAATATAACAGAGCCTGAAGTAATTAGTAAAGTTAATATTTTGGAGTCTTAAGCTCAGAAATCTTACTTTTATATCTTTTAAATCAAGCCTAATATCCACTGCCAAATGGATTTTACATAACCTAATTGTTAAGCACAATAAAATAAGATGTATCTTGCACTTGCTTTTTATTTCATTTAGGGGGCAGAGGATGCTCTTTAGAGGTACAACAACAGATAACAAAATTGAAATTGCATGTTAAAATCGACCCTTTCTGTTTCTTTAGTGTACTAGGTTTGGTTGGAATAGAGTTCATTTTCTTCACATTAGGTAGTTCTCTTTCCAATTTGTTCTGAAAAACAGCCTTGATAACATAAATATGTTTTTGTTATTGTTGAGAGGTGCTTACACAGGGTCAAGACCTGTTTTCCTTCTCAATCCACATAACCAGAGAAGAGGCTGCTCAAGGAGCTGGGAGAGGGCACAGCTGGGACAGCTGACCCCAACTGACCAAATTGATATCCCATGTCTTATGGTGGCACACTGAGCATATATATCTGGGGGAAGAAGATAGAACAGAAGACCTTCTGAGTTATGTTAATCCTCTTCCCAAACCACCATTATGTGTGGCAGAACCCTGCTCTGGAGATGGCAGAACACCTGCCTGCCCGTGGGAAGCAGTGAGTTAATTCCTTGGTTTGTTTGTCATTTTTGCTCTGTGTACTGCACTGTCTTTATTGCAACCCAGGAGTTGATTCTCATGGTTGCCCTTTTGACTGTTCCACTCATACCACTGGACTAGGGGGAAAGTGGCTGCACAGGGCTGTACTGTCTACTGGGATTAAACTACAACATCTAATCACGACATTTGGCCAACCCTTAATCCAGAGAGCCTGAAAATAAAAGGCATGTAAACCACTACATTTGCCCTGAAAAGTCAGGAGATCAATTTAGTTTTAATCCTGAAGAAATATCAACACAAATGAGTTCTTCACTACAATCTATTATTAAGGTTATAAGGTTTCAAAAAATAACATATTGAGAGAAAATAAACTGTTCTTCCCTGTGAATCAAATTTCTTAGTAAGAATAGTAGTGTAGCATACTGGTTTTGCCACATTGAGAACTTGTGTAACAATAGTATAACCTCTACTCAAGTCTGTATTCACAATTCTAGCTTTTGAAGTATTCTAACAGATGTATTGTGTAAGTTATTTTAAATTGCCACTGCCTGTAAAATTGTTTACTGTGACTGAGTGTCCATTTGCAATTTTGTTTTTATAAATGCTGGAATTGATTTTTGTCCCTTTAAAGATCTTACTGTGAAAATCCATAATGTATCCTTGACCCTAAAGTGCAGGTGCAGCAAGGGCAAACAACATAAGATACAAACTTGTTTGTGATCAAGCACATCAAGGTGAGCAAAATCTGATAAAATTATTCTCCGTCTGCCACGCATATACTGCTTTTCCTGAATAATATGCAGTGGAAAGGCAGAATTATGTTTACTGAAGAAAAGGAAACTCAATGTATTACCTACAGAATACATAGTGCACAATGCATCAGACTTTACTTGATTAAATAAAACATTGTCTTGTGTTACTTTTTAATAGCCCAACTATAATTACATTTAAGAAAATAATATTGTCTTTTTGTTAAATATGCATTTCAAGTACTTTCAATATTCATACCTTGTCCAAGTCTCCTAAAAGTAGTGTGCCATGTCCTGAAATAAACTGACAATACATTCACCCCTAGTGTCTGAATCAAATATTTATATGGTAATTACATTCATATTGCAAATAACAGTAGAGCATTAAAACCCTCCAATATATCTGAGGTACAGAATCTATGCCCTTTCTTTCAGGAAACATGTAAGTGAAATCCCTCTAATGAAGCAATAAACTAGATTGTGAAATTCATTTGTTATCTTGTTTGATTCATTTATTACTACCAGTTGGAATTTAATACTGTGCAAAATCTGTCCCACCAGTTTCTTTTAACACACTTCCTGGAGATGAAAAACATTTTTGTTCCTGCTGTTACTTTATAATGGGGAAGTATTATATTAATTTAAGAACAAATCCTTTCATTCTCTCTATTACATTGATCACATACAAATCCAAATCTGTGGAAGAAGCAATGTCCCCTACCTCAAAAAGCAATTCGCTCTTACAATAGGAAATTAAGGAAAGAGCAAGTAGAAAAGCTCCAGTTGTTCAAGCAGAATTCTGTGTTGCACCTCACAAGGCATGTCATCTGGTCATGCAGATCATGGCAATTAATTTTTTGTCGTTTTTCACACCTGACAAATCAATCAGACAATGTTATAATCAGTAACGGCAAAGGTTTAGTGGAACTCACAGTAAACAAGACTTAATTATTGCGCTTTCCCTATAGGGGGTGCACTCTAGGCAACTAGACTATAAGGCACATTCATTTTGCTTCTTTTTATTTTTTGTGTTCCTGTAGAGATTTCTATAGCAACTGAATTAAATTATAATAGCTACAGACTTTTATAAATTAATAATGCTGTAAAATTGGTTTGTCTGGAGATAGAACAGCTTTTCTCAATACCCAGAGAATGTTGAAATAGGCATGGTAGAGATATAAAGACAGCATAAATTTAAAGCACATGAAAAAGCAACTCCATTTGTTTTTCAAACTAGTTCAGAAGAAAAAGCTATGTAAGCAATTTTACTATTTACTATTTATAAATTTACAATTGTCCTGATATTCTCTGCAAAAGGGTTGTACCATTCTTTTAAAATATAACATTCTGAATTGTGTAAATATAGTAAAGCATGGGCTTGTTTCTAGTCATGCCCCTGCTGCTGTGAAACTTCTGTTGTATATATGTATGACTGAAAGGTGGGCTATGGGCAAAAAAGCTACCTATTACAGTCTGGTCCACATCCTGTGAGAGTTTAAGTGTAACATTCAAATCCCTGTAGATTGTTAAAATTCAAAGGTGCTATGCTTTCTTTTAAATAACTTTACTAACTTTTAAAGCTATGCCTCCCATTACACCTGTAGGTGTGGATATCATGATGTGTTTTTGATGTGACTGATGTAAGAGCCGGTGTTGAAAAGGTTCTTATGGGGGACTCAAATGAGTAAACTATATTAAGAGTAAATCTTCAAACCTAAATATTCTTACTGAAGTACCTCAAAATATAAGAAGGACAGCTAACGTACTTTCCCTTTCATCCTGAAGTTGCTTAGAGGCTTACAATTCTGATTATGAAAAAGCTAAAAACAGTTTGCTATTAATATTTCAGTGTAAGCAACTGCGATTCCTGCCTGTTCACAATCAGAACAAAATCAGTTTCCTATAGGGAAATTTTAGAGAGGACTTAAACAATAATTTAATATCTGAAATCAGGACGACTTCAGAAAATGACAGCTCAGTTTGGTGTCTCGAAAGCAGATTTATCTACTATCTTTTAAAATGGGATATGATGAGAATTTAATATAAATCGTAGTGAGGATGTAGTAGAAGTAGATACTGTAAGGCATGTATGTGTTTTGGAATGAAGAGACTAGAGGGCTATCAGTGCTGTAGATATCAAGTGAAGTGAAAACTGACTCACCACTGTTTTCAAAATCAGGGGTTATTCATAGATAATGACTGCATGTACATAACAGGAATTTATTCTAGTCCTGATTCTTGTCTTCTGCTAGTATGAGTTATATGCAAAAAACAAAACAAAAAACAAAAAACAAAAAACCCAAAAAACCCCAAAAACCAAACCAAAAACAAAACAAAAAAAAAAAAAAAACCAAACAAAAAACCCCAAAAAACAACCCTAAAATTTTTCATATTTAAAATGATAAAGAGCAAAGAAAGAGGGACAAATTAGAATGAGACCATTTACCGACATTGGGGTGACAAACTGTAAAACTAGTAATGAATACCAGTTATTGAGGCCAACTGTGAAGCTATATTTTCATATTAAGAATATAGTCTGATAAGTATTGTGGCAATTGGTCTAAAGTACTTCAAAACTTTTGGAACAGAGCATAGCATGTAAAAGTGAAGTTACAATGACAACTAATCACAATGTCATTTTTAAACATGAAACTCTGCTTAAGCTAAACTGATCTGAAACAAAGGATTCTGCACCAAGGATCCTGTAATTTCAGACTAACAGGCTGGGTTACAATGCCTTGTGCCTGGATGCTGTCAAAACATTAATTTACATTAGAAATGCGGAATTAAATTTTAATGGTGAAGATAGTAATATGCTGTAATTGCAAGCTGTGGTGGAGGATTCATCAGGAAAAACATATGCTCTACTGAATCAAACAATTCAAGGAATTAATCTATGACCCGTGTTATGAAGGTCAGGCTAGGGCCTCCTTAAAGTTTTGTAATCTGTGTATCTGTTTATTACAACAAATGGTCAAAACACAGACTGGAATAGTACTTCTGGATAATGACAATGATAGAATCCTGTCTGCAAAGAGTAAAGTTTGATTTCTTGCCAATCCCATAATTTTCAAACAAGAAGTAATTACTCAGGCTTTCTGTCATAGAGTAACCCCAACTTGCAGGCAGGCACCACCCAGCTGCTCACTATGCTTCCCCCATCACCCTGAGAAGAGCAGGGGAAGAGGAAAGAAATAATGAAACAAGAACACTTGTAGGTCAAGATTTAAAAAAATAAATAAATAATTAAGTGAAGGATAAATGGAAAAAGATAGAGGAATACAAAATTATACAAAGTGATGCAAAGGCAATAGGCAGTTAGATTGATACTTTGACAGATCCTGAGCAGAAGTTTGCAAAGTCCTCCTAAAACTGTCTCTCCCTAGTTTTGTTGAACATGACATTATGCACATGGAATATTTTTTGCCTGGTTCATGTCATCTGTCTGGTTGTGTCCCCTCCCACTTATTGTGCTCCTCCAGTTTTATTCACTAATGGATAAAGTGAGAACAGAGAAGGCCCTGATGTGTGCAGATGCCATTCAGTAAATGCTAGGACACCTGTGTCTTACCAATTTTGTTTTGGTCAAAATATAAATGGCACCAATGACATCATATGTAACTACAAAGAAAATTTTCTCTATTATAACCTGTACAAAACATAAGAGAACTGGGGAGTCTTATTTATTTCCATGAACAGTTTGCAGTCCCCGTCAATCAATTTGTGCACATAAATTTTGCAATTTCAAACTCAAATTATTTTTTTTTTTTTGTATTTCAGGTAGAATGTCCCTCAATGCCTGTATTACATTAACTCTCACGTACGTACTTCAGCAGTATTACTGTGATTTTTCTCTGACTTCATTTAGGTTTCAGGAGTCTATAAAGAGAGTTATTACACATTCAATATACCCACAGAAGGCATAAATAGAGAAGTTGAAATAATAATTTATATATCTATACTTGCTTAGCTCTATACATGTTTTTAGAGTTTTGACTATATTTCTTTTGACTATTAGGCAGCTGACATTCATTTAGATACTACATTCAAACAACTTAAAGCACTTGTCTCTCATTTGGAATTCAATTCACTTCCTCAATCATTACTTAAATATCTTCAGTGCTGACAACATCATCATTTATTCAATCTCTTGCCAAATTTCAATTTAGAATAAAAAACTTTGGACGAGATTAATTTTGTATAACCTCTCTGGTACAGTATTCAATTCATTATTAAGACAATTATTTGTTTTTCATGCTATTGTTTGATTTGTATTACTGTACTGTTAAAGTCTCATTTTACATGCTTTACCTTGCTGCTCCCCTCATCCAGATATTAAGACTATGGATTATCTTTCACCAGGTAACACTGTTAACCTAAATTCCAGCTCTCTATCAGATATGTGGTCGACAAGGACAAAAAATGAGGTGCTAAGATATTGATCAGCCTTACTGTCAATTGATTTTCCAGATTCCTCAAGAAGATTAGAATCTCTGTTTGAAATACTGAGTAAAAATTTAATGGGAAAAGCTGCTCTACCATTTGGATATCCTTATTTTTAAAGCAGTTTTGGATCTTAATAGTGAACTAAACTTGCTCATCAAAGTGGATGTAATCCATGTAATTTTCATGGGCGAATTTGGACATAAAGCTTCAGAATATATTGAGAAACCTGTTGCAACCTCATAAACACTTTCCTTAAGACCAAACCAGTGCCATTAAGATGATTAAATAGCAAAACCATCTAATATATATGGGAGAAAGAAATGCGATTATTCAGACTGGAGAAAAGAAGGCTCCAGAGGATCTTATCAGTGTGTGCAAAAAATTGATGATTGAAGAAGACCCAACCAGACCCCTCCCACTGGCAATCACTAACAGGACATGACACAACTTGTGTACACTGGAAAAAGCATAGGGAACTGGAGACTGACCCTGCTGTGGCATTGCTGGGAGCATAGTCTGATGGCCCTGGGCACTCAAATTGTGTCCTGAGACATGGGACAGGCTGGGAGAGGCCCCTAGACATCAAAGTCCATTAGTGCACTAGTAAATGTAATGGGATCCATGGGATCCTTGATACCTGGTTTAAAAAATGATAATTTATTTTTAGACACATTTTTCTTAATATCTATAATTTTTTAGCTGTCTCTCACCTAAATTTAACCTGGACATTCAGCACAATTTTTGACAACTTTTGTTATAATTCAAAACTATAGAGCAAAATACATTTTCTTTTAGTTGGACTGTCTCCATTTGTAAAAATATGGGTAAACCCTTCATTGGTATTAAAGGTTTGTCTGTACTTAGAATTCATTACTATAATGAGATTCCTTGACTAGCAAGTTTTAGATTATTTTTTCTGGCTTAATATTCTGTCTATACTCCTAGTTTGTCTTAGAGGCAGGTCTCAATAAGCAGAAAAATTTTCTTGGTTGTTGAAATACACTTCCATGTACTTCTGATACAAAAGATAGTTTGTTAAAAGCTAGTTTAGAAGTCTTTAACTGGTGCTCAATTATTACAATTAGACATATAGACAAGGCCACAATAACATGTATCTTAGAGTTCAATCCTAACTCCTGGAAAAAGGAAATGTGGGTTCAGGCCCTTGAGATTAGCTGCGCTGTCCCATGGACTGTGAAGTAGATAATGTCTATTCCTCCACTAGTAACTCATTTTGTAAAATACTGTTGTAAATAAGCAAATTGAAAACCCTAGCACTTCATTTCCACAAGAAGAGTAAAATCTGTCTTTCCCCACTTTTCCAAGTTCTCTTCTGAAGCTTAAGTGAGAAGTCAGAAAATTATCCCAAAATTTTCATAAATACATTAATTAAATTTTGTAAACCAAATCCATAGATGGTTATTTTTTTCAAGTTAGAATTTTAAAAAAATCACTCCATAAAAAGAATATTCTTTATATAGTTACTGTTAAAATGATATCACAATGCCACAAGTCAGTTTTCAAGTCATTGTGTCCTACTTGGTGCAGAGGCAAGGCTAGCACTGATCTGTAAATCAGTTAATATGTACTTGACACTTTAAAAACAGGAGGAAAACTCCACCTTTTCTGATTCAAATACCTACTTCTATTGTATTTTTTTCTATTATATAATTGTTATCAGTACTGTATATATTAAATTATAAATAATGCCATACATACATCTCATTCTAATTTATTTTAATATTAATATAAATAATATTGCAGAAGCCTCTTCCTTTGATACCTTCCAATAACAAAGTTTTAGAAAGTTTTAGAATTCTTTAGCTGAATGAGGAACATTCTCTGATATGGTTATTTAAGACTTGAAATTTAATAGCATAAAGAAATGCTCTCTTGAGGTATTTCAACTAGATGATTGCAGGTAGTCCTTCACTGAAAAATGTAAGTAATGCAACAGGGAGTATTTTTGTCATAATATAATCATATCCCTAAGGCTGTAAAAGATACGAGATTTTGCAGAATATCTATAATTCCCAAGGGGAGTGATTATCTCCTGACAACTACCCACTAGATTCGCCTTGCTGCTTTTATAAGAAGTCTGCATTCTGTGAGATAATGCAGCTTAATTTCCTAAAAGATAAAGTCAGTTTGACAGCAGTTTCAGCATGTTTCACATGAAATAATCTGTCATTATGAAATAATGTAACATTAAGAATGTTCTGTAGCTATTGGGAGTCCTCCCCCAATTCAGTGATCTAGTGTAATAATAAAGATGAGAATAGTGGTATGTTCAAATACAAAGATATTGGGAACTTACAACTGTAATTGGGAAATATTATGAAAATTTCACTGTCTATAGAAAAATATAATTTTTTTGTGGTGGTTTACATGGTTTTGGTTTTTTTTTTTTCCACCACAATGTTGTAATAAGCAGAGTTCAATACTGTGCTTGCAAGAGTACAGATGAAACTGGGCTACCTTTAATCTAGCCTTTTGAATAACTATAGTGAGTAATAGCCCTTAACTCAGCAATGCCAAATGCAATTTGTTTCCTCATCTGATTTTGAAGTCCTTTCTAAAAAGTCACTGCTAGAAAGCTGCTGATTTACAGCCTATCCATTAAGTGTCCAGTGTCCCAGTGACTGTGCATTATGGCAGATTCATTTGAAAACAAACTGGAGAACAAAAGATGACATATTAGCATAAGTGATGTATTAAAAGTCGGATATTAACTAAATATCTAAACTCATCCCTTCAACACTGTTAGGAAAAATGTCTCCAGATAGTAAATCTTATTATCCCTTATCTCAAATTTAGGAAATTTTTAATTGCTTTTTTCCCCTAAATATATAAATTCATCTTTTAAGAAAAGATATTTTTGTTATAATCATCTGTCTCTAGACTCTAAATATTGCAAATCTCCATTGAAGTTACTTTTTGCTGTTAGTATAAATATTCCAAAAAGTAACAAAGGGCAAAATATGTTATCATTAGCTCTTCCTACACATGGATGAAGCAAGAGATCATTCTAATGCCTAGTATCACAGTGGTATACTTAATTGAACAATATATATGTTAGAAAAATCCAAAGGAAAAAAAACAACCCCACCCACCTGCTTAATCACACCCAGAAGACAAGATAACAAAAATAGCAAAAAGAATGTCAAATTCACAAAATTCTATTTAATTAAATTTAATTAAGACCATTAAATTTAAATTACAAAGAATCTACTTCTTCTTTCCAAATTGGCACTTTCAAAAGAAATACTCATAAGAATAGTGGTTCCAAAAATAAGTAACAAAGGATTTGCTAACAGATGTAAGTTTGTGTCTTTTTGTGTTTTTATGCTGAATATTTTAGTCACAATCACTAAACAAGAAAATAGATTACTTCCTATTCATACTAGCACATTATTTTTATTGGCTCAACAGGCTGAACTGGGTTGGATATCAATATTAGAAATTACTTTGAACAATGTTAGTTGGAATCAGGAAGGACTAGTAGGATATTGGATTATTGGAAAGCTAGAGTGACAGAATAATGTTAAATAAATAAGAATACTTGTCAACTCTTTTAAAAATGCATTTCCTTGGCTAGCTTCATGCTTTTTGGCTCTTTTCCATAGATGTTAATAGCAACTGAGTTTTACATACAGAAATTATCAGAAAATCTAAATTCATATCATGTGAAAGTAATATTGGGAGAATTAGATTTTCTTTTTGTTCACTCAGAGAATACAAGCAATAGTGTATAACCTACTTAAAAATAAGCAGATCTGGAAAAGAAAAACGCAACATCTAGGAAAAAGGAGCATGAAACAATACAAAGAATGGCTGGTGGGAAAAGAAGCAATTATATTTTTAAGAGTAAATTTGAGCAAATGAGAGGAAGGGTACACCATGATGTCCTTGACTTAGTCTTAAAAAAGGAGAAAAACTGAAATATAGGAAACCAGCTACTAAAAAGTATTGATACAAATGGTTCTTTTAATTATGTACATTTAAATTTACCTTTGTGTTGGTTTCACATGCTAGGAGGAATGGGTGGTTTTGCCTTAGGAAAAGCACCAGGAGGCCGGGGAACGAAGGGGCTGTCCCATCTCTGAGGGCTTCCCCTGTGAGCTGCTGGAACTAATCAGAGAGCTGATTTAGTAGTGGACAGCTCGGGAAACCAATTAAAAGTTATTTCGCTTTCATAAATCACATTGCTAAGGCTAATTTGTGCTCTTTGGCCTTCTGGCTGCCAGGCCGATAGCAACCCCCGGGGACCCAGCTCCGGGCAGCACTGGCTCTGGCCTGGTGGCCACCGGCTCCACATGGCCCCGGCACCGGCCACATGGCCTAGGCTCGGCCCTCCTCTCCTCTCCACGTGGCAGAAAATGCCTCCACCTGCCTGTGTTATTTCTTCAAAATCTGGACACAATTTTAACTTCTTAATGCCTGGATAAGATTCTCGATCTCCTGAGCTCCCCTGGATGAGAAGAAATAAAGTATGGAGTCTACAGAAGTCAGTGGAATGAAGATAAAGTTCATGATGGGAAGAGATTGAAAAGATAAGTAGCTGAAAACCTTTTTTGTGGGCTTAAGGGGATTGTGACTTCACTAAAATTTCTTTAAACTATGAAATATACTTGGGGAGGATGGGTGCTTGAGAAGAAGACTCTTTTGCCTCGGGGAAATTGAGCTCTCTGTTCTGGGACTGGAATATGAACAGAGACATTTGATAGAGAAGGAGATGAAGAGAATTTTGTTTTTTCAGCAGCCTGCCTTTAAAAGTGGTACCCCAAGTGTGCATCATAACCCATAACACGGCTCTGGAAGGACTGTGAAAATGAGAGGAGAGTCATAATCTGCAATATTTTCCTGGGCGGATGTAGATTGTGAAGGTGAAGACACCCCCTAAGCCTAAATTAAAAAAGGAGTGAACTGAACTGATTGTTTGGGTGGATAACTGACTGAAGTGTTCTCTCTATGTTGTTGGTAAGAAATGTGGAATGAAGGGAGAAGGGAGCAATCTAGGTGTCTTATTCTGAATTCTTTTTGTGTTATTAATAAATTTCTTCTTGTACCTTTTTAAGTTCTGAGCCTGCCTTGTCTCTACTCCTAAATCCTATCACTAAAGGAAATTAAATATATTAAAATTGGCAAACCCAAGTCGCTACCGTGACAACCTTTCTCTTGGAGCCTATTAAGTTATTTTACCAGCCTTGAGAAACAATAGTTTGAAAAAAAAGGCCTAAATGGTTTCAATATCCAAGATGATACTGGAAACTTAATGCACTCATGGACTAGGCACTTTATATAGCATACAATGTTGAGTCTCATATATGTGCAGTAAATCCAACAAACCAGATGTGCTTCCAGACATGCAGATCAACCTTGTAAGACATACGCATTTGAACTAGTATAGAAACATTTTAAACACTGTAAATTCACTTTCAGGCTCTGTTTCAAACCAAATCTCACATATACACCTCAGCACAAGACTTCTACCTGGAAGACATAATGTAGAAATGCTAGGAAAAATTCAATGGACTCAAGATTTTGCTGTCTGAAACTGAAAATTTTGTGCTTCATGGAACTTTGTATCAAGAAACCACCAGTATTTCTGGGAATGCTAAAAGACCCTTAAGCAAACCAAAGTCTCATTTAGCTTGATTTCAGCAGAGTTGAAAACAGTGGCTCTCAAAGGAGCTGAATTCCTTCCATGCTTTCTGGAAAAACAAAACTATCTGGAAGATAGATAAGGAATATTTTTAAACACTTTTTCTTTTTTAAAATTTTATTCAAAGCTAAACGTTTCTCAAAGACATATCCCTAGCCATAAAAAAGTAAAGGGATTTTAAGCAATTTGTAATTCAGATGAAGTAGGAGCTACCTTCAATCCCTACAGTATCCTGGCTAATTAGTGAGGTATTTATTTTACATCTTTTTCTTCCAAGCCTTTGACATTGTGTGACAGTGCTCTTTATATGGACTTATTTCCCCAAACAATAGTCCTTCTCTGAAGGATAATTATGCCTTTGTTACGTAGCACTATACATGCCCAAACAGAAACAATAGCTCACAGTTTCAAATTTTTGTGCTTTACATCCTGTAGTCCTAAAACAAGGGCTTGCAGTTTGGCAATTTAATAATGTGAGGATATCACAAGTGAAAAAAAACAAAACAAAAAATTAAATAATTAAAATTAAATAGTAAATATTTTGGTAACATGAATGACATTGAAAGAGTAATTTTAGAGAAGTTTGGACTCGTGTACTGGAAGGGGAGATGTTCACCTCTCACTTCAACATAGGTCAGCTGTATTTTGAAGTCATAGATAGGATGAAGGATTTTACTCAATATATATAGAATATAAGTTATGAGAAAACTACTTATCTTAGCATTTTGGTCATACTTTCTTAATTAAAGGCACCACTAGTATTTTGAATAATTTCTAAGACATCTTTGAAGGCTTACTGTTTAGAAGTACGAAAGAAAGTTTAATATTAAGACAAGTAGAATCACCAGACAGAAATCAAATGTTGGAGAGCATAATATGACTCTGAAGCTCTTGTTTTGTAATAGTTTTGCAAGGACAAAATTTTGCCATGGAAACTTTTAATATTTTGATAAAGTTGAGAAATTGATGTATTCTATTTGCTAGAGAGATACTAACTTTGACACTTGTGAAGTGAAATAAATTTGAATATATATAATCATAAAATGCAATACAGAAAAGAAATATGTCTGATATCATGACTAATTACTTCAATAAATAAATTTAGAATCAGTGAAACTACAAGAAAGCAAAATGGATTTATTACAGAATTTAAATTATCCAGATGTAAGCTTTATCTGGGTCTCTAGATCGCTATACAAGAGACTTTTTCAAAAGAAGAGATTGACAATGTTGACAGGAAATAGAAAAAAAGAAGCTGTAGAACTATAAAGGAGTGATCAGGAAGAGATTTCCCTCTGAACAAATGAGAACTCACACATTATCTTCTGAAAACATGATTTACACATTCTGAAATATTTTTCAGATTTTCTGTCTATATAATATATACTTTTGAAATTTAAGGCTGGTTTTAATGCATTTTTATTTTTTTATCATTGAAAATAAAAGCAGCAAAAATAGCCTTTTACATCTTGTCTATCCTTGAATTTTGTCTGAATTAAAATTCTTAAGTGATATATTACCTCCACATTTTTAAAGGAAAGTGAGAAAAGTGAAACTTGTGCAATATTTTTGCCATGGGTGATTTATTAGGGCAATGTATTTCCAAAATTTAAAAATGGAAAAAAGCAGAAAATATTTGTTATGGTTTCTTGTGCTAAGTACTGATACTACATAAAAAAAAAAAAAAGACTGTTATGAAAATGTGGTCCTAGCCTGTTCTGACTTAATAATTTAGTCTGATTTTTTATTTTAAGAGTAATCTAATTTTACAATAAATACCAGTCTCCTTAATGGGACTGGAAATTCCCTGCAAGGAATCTAAAAAAGAATGTCATAAATGAAGTGGCTTGTAATGTCTCTAGAGTCAGGTCAAATACTCCTATAAATCCTTATACTTCTATTGCAGAAAACTCATATAGCTCTTAATTATTTAGAGAGACTGTAGTTATTGAAAATATAGGATTTTTTTGTGCATAAAATGAAAAAAAACCCCAAAAAAACCCCCCCAAAAAATCAACAACCAAACAAACAAAAACAAAAACAAAAAAACAAAAAAAAAAAAAAAAAAAAACTAAAAAAACCAACAACCAAAAAACCAAAAAAAAACCCCAAAAACCCAAAAAACCCAAACTACTGTACTAGCTATCATCCCACAAAGTTCACAAGTGCAATTTAGGTTTCTAAATCCAAACTGATATTCTGAAAAGTCTTATGCAGCTGCTATTAAACTTACTAGTTATTTTGGCTAGCCAAACTGAATTCCAGATATATTGGTATAAAAATTTACTTTTTCAGTTACCCTGACACCTGAAGTTTATGGTCCTATATATCCTAATTTTAATTCTTCTGGCACAGCTGGAGTTTAACTCACAGTCACCAAGCTAAGATCTTATAGTCAGGTGTTTTGGAATAATTGCTAAATCATCTGCAAACATATGCTATTAGCCATAGGAAGAACATGTGGTGATCTGAAAATATTGGTGATCAAAGCATTCTTTCAGGATACATGAAGGATGTCCCTTTTCCCATGTTTATGTCTCAGGTAATTTAAATTTCAGTATCAGAAGATTACAGAATGATTGACTTTGGAAGTTCTAGCAGTTTTAACTGAACCAAGGTGTTCAGGGCTATGATCTGTTGTGTTCTGAATATCTTCACAGATGGAGATTCCACACTGTCTCAGGATAACCTATTACAGTTGTTCAATTTCAAAGTAAAAAAGATTTTTTCCTGTGTTCAGATGGAATTTCATCCGTTTGAATTTGTCCTCATTTCCTCTGGTCCTGTCAGTGGGCACCACTGACAGGAGTCTGGTTCCCATTTCTTCATTTTCTCCCATCAAGTATTGATACACAATGATGAGATCCCCCTGGAGCCTTCTTTCCTCCAGGCTGAAGAGTTCCAGCTCTCTCAGCCTCTCCTCATATGTCCATCCCCCTAATGATCTTAGTGTCCTTGTGATGTACAAGCCTCACTAAGCCTGAGGAGCCCAGAACTGGACACATTGCTTCTGATGTGGCTTTACCAGTGCTGACTAGGGAGGAAAGATCACCACTCTTGACCTTCTGGGACACTTCTCTTACTGCAGCTCTGGGTGCCATTGCACTTCTGTGTGACAAGAGCCCATTGCTGGCTCTGGTTCAACGTGCTGGGCACTAGAAGCCCAGTTCCTGTACTGCAAAGCTCCTTTCTAGATATTTATGGGAGTTACACAGCTACAGAAAAATAGTTGATTTTAATATATACATATGCATATTTATATATAGATATATAAATTTCTTCAGTGCTGGATTCTGATTCCTGCTCATCTAGACATAAGTTACCTAATTCCTATTGTGTTCTAAAGATATCTAGTCCTCTTAAAAGAAAAGCATAATTTCACTATGCTGGCAGTGAAAAACAAAGAAGAGTATTTCTTCAAATGGAAGTGTTTTTTATTTTAGAAGGCGTGATACTTGACAAGGATTCTGTATTAAATTACTGCTTCAGCAGTAATAGTAAGGGCTTTATAAACACTCTAAAGTTTATAGATTAAGTACATTAATAGATCAAATATATTAGTCAAACTAAGGTCTGAGTATGCCAGACAGGGAAGTGGGCTCTCATTCTACTGTGAGTATGCTTTCTTAATTGACTGTTTGGCTCAAGAGCTATTGTGAACACAAATGTTTCTAACTTCTCCATTCAATCATACAGAAGACAGCATGTGTTAAGCAAGTCACTGAGGAGAAACATCATACTGCAGTTGAACTGTTAGTATGCAAAGTGCCAATCTGATGTCCAAGGCTCAGACTTCTCTAAAATATAGTCTCTGTAGATGTATAGGCATTTTTTGTAGACAATCATAATATTCTCTGGTCTAAGAATTCTGTCATTTGTTGACAAACCTGTTTTTAATGATTTTTTACAAGGGCTTTTTTTTTGGTGAGTTTTTTTCCTTTTTCAGTTTATATAGTAGATGCACAGACAAAAATGGAATCACAGAAATGTTTCTCACTCAAAGGTTTTTGAAGATCTAAATCTTCTCTGAGTTTTATATAAATATTTATTTCACTAGCACCTCGATTTCATTGGTTAATTTAGAATAATTGAACATAAAATGTTTGTTTGGCTTAAAGCTAGCCCAGAAGCATATTTCAGTTTTTTGTTTGTTTGTTTGTTTGTTTGTTTTATTTTGCCTTTTTTCTTTCCTTTAGTGCTTTCCTCTATCTGTTTCTTCGTCCTTTTTTTTCTAGTACTAGTATAATTTCTCTTCCTGGTTCTGTCATTCTCTTGTCACATCATTTGGTCATCTTGCTTTGACTTGTATGGCTTTCTTTAGGGCATTTATTATCTCTCTAATTAGAGAAATAGAGTATTTCAATACCAATATTGTAATACATTTGCATATTTTGTTCCTGTAATTTTTAGCTGTCAAAAGTATGTAAAAAATAAGGTGGCCATGACAGCAAAGTGGTAAGAGTAATAGTAAAGTTCTTGTTATTTTGAGCTGATTTCTTGTTGTAATCTAGATTTTTGAGTATGTTTCATAGCACCATATGAAGATTTAGGAAAGAACCATGCATTTGCTTTCTGAGGGCTATATTTTGTGCAATGATGCCACAAAATTAAGGATGACAGATTAGCAGATAAAACACTTAAGATCCATTCAGCCAATTCATATAATTAAACCTAATGCATCTAGGTTAAGAATGAATCTGTTCTTTATTGGTTCACAAAATCTGAGAATATCACATATAAAAACATAGATATTAGTCATAAAGATTGGGAAAAACTGTCTTTATATGTATTTGAGTAGCAGTGCACAACTAAAACTGTAGAAACTAAATGTGTGTGCTGTTACCAATGTATGTTAGAAAAAGGAAAGATGATGAGTGTGACTGCTCTGCAAGGACTTCAAACAGACCAAAGACAGCATGTACTTTTTAATGCACTAAGATGAACCACTTAAAATAAGTCCATATAGGGGGTTCAGGCCCAATTCTGCACCAGTCAAGGCGATAACAATTTAGCCACTAATTTCAAAGAGATTTGGATGGAGCCCAGAATCAGATTAAGAAAATAATTGTTGCAAAATTATTCTTGATTTTTTTTAGAAGTATCTGAGTACAGTTCACTCAGTGTGACCCCAAAAAACTTGGTGCAGAATCAAAAAAAATGAGCTGTGTAATTTGATTCTAAATTAATCCACCTGGACCAATTAACCCAGAAAAAGGCTTCCAGACTCAGCAATGTAATATCAACAGAAATAAAATCATAAAGGAGAAAAAGGTTGAGTGAAGAATACTTCCTACAAAAAAAAATCAGAAAAGTATTAGAGATTATTATAAAAAAGCCTGAGATCAAAGATCTTGCAGATAAAATTTTTAGCAGTGTTCAAGATAATACCAAATTATTTTATGATAATTAAAATTCACTGATGCACTGAAAAAAAAGTAGGCAAAATACTGTCACTCTATTGAAATATTTGCTTTTCTTTTTTTTTTTCATTTATTTTGGTTTTGGTGGGGGTGGAAGAATAATTTCTGGTATATTTTCTGGTATTTTAATTGGTGAAAATTAACTGGAACACTTGTATCCCTGAACAACTGCAATTCTACTAAAACCTCAGTTTAAAAACAAATTGATTACTGGAACAAGAACAGTACATTTATACAAGTGTAGAGTTCTGTTGCTTACTTAAATCCCATCTCCTTTCATTTTTTAGCTATTGAAATTATGACAAAATATAAACATGAAAAATTAGAACTCTTGTGTTTTCCTTGAAGAAACTTGAAGTTTCTAAAATTCTCGTATTTTTAAAAACAGCATCTGAAGTAGTTGATAAATTCTCCACTAGAGACCAAGTTGTGTGAAGAGAAGCAGAACAAATACAGGCCAAATTATCTTGACCAGTCATGAACCAGTACATGTTAGCATGTGTGAAAATTGAAGGGAACAGTTCTAGGTTCAAGCTGCATAACTGTCTATTCAGAAACCGAATGGTACCTACAAATCTCTTCTTTTTTTTTTTTTCTGTTACCCTTTTCCTTTTCACTTTTTTTTCCTCTTTTTTTTTCTCCCTTTCCAAAAAGTTCCCTAACATTAGTATACTCTAGATTTTTCATTTTTAGTATCAGCAACCTCACACTTAGTGTTCACACTGTTTCCTGGCAATGTCTATTCCTATTGCTTACAAGAGGATAATAATTAAAATACCTTAAAATACATTCCATATTAAAGGTAAACTATGTAAATATTCCAGATCCCTATGAGCTGGAATAGAAATTGAAACTCAGAATATAGAATCCCAATATACATATATCACAACAGCATTGCTAGTATAAGTAGTGCTTTCATGAATGCAGAGGGCAAATATGGGCTGTTAATGTCTTCAGAAATTCATACCTGTGCATTTTAAACTCAAATAATAGAATTGGTGATTTTATATGGACTAGTTTCAGAAGTGTTTTTAAAGGAAAATAACTGCAAAAATTAATTTTATTTTATATGTATTTAAGTGCACATTATATATAGTTGCATTGAATTTTTTTTAGCTTGAAATAGTATTTCATATGAAAGAAAGCAGAACTCATCACTGTCTTTTCCCAGGCTCATTATAATCCTAGTCATAATGGTATCATCCACACACAGAATTAATATAGCTAAATCTGCATTTCATCAAGATTTTCAAGTGCACTAATTTGCATGATGCAAGAATAGTAACTGTAATCTCCTTTCCTCAGGCAGATTCATCAATATTTGGGACTTTGTAAGTGAAACCAAAAAAGAACAAGATAGAGTAAAGGAGGCAAACAGTTTCACTGTAATTCAATCTTAATAAGAAATTGTCAATTCGTAATAAAGTCTTTTCCAGTCTATTTTCTATGTCTGTGAAGCATACTAGAAGTTAAAATTGTATTTTCAATGATTTGTTCTAGTATGTTTCCTTTAATAGAAATTAAATAATAATTTAGTATCTGATGTTCTTAGCACATATTCAGTGACAGGTAACTGATAGCTTCATGCTGAAGGGTGGAAGGATCTAGAACTAGATGGCTGAATGTGTAACTCATTATGGAAATCATTACAGTCTTTTGTAATACAGTGAGCTTGATAATATCTCATAGTTCATAGATGTAGTTATAAGCAAGGAAATTCAGATATAATAGCTTTTGAGAAGAGTTGAAGCTGTCCATTTCCCAGCATGTTTGTAATTGAGATTTAATTAGGTCTGGTTCTGCTGACGTTTCATTCAGGACAAGAGACACCAAAATGGAATTTAGTGTAATTCAGCAGTTTTGGTTTGGTTTGAAGTCTGCAGAATCTTTGGCATAGTTTTCAGAAATAAGCATTGTTTCATTGAGTATATTTATCTAGTATCATGGCTCTTGGGAGAGGTATAAAATATTTTAAAATCTTGTCTAAGTTCTTCACCCTAGGACATTTTATGGAACTTTTATGGAACAAGTAATTGTATTCCATTGCAGAGAACTCTACAGAGGAATTGAGGAGAATTTGTTCTCTGACACTAAAAGTTCTCATGAGTTTTAAGAGTGTGCTCCCTGGTCATTTGACCGGTATTTTATGCTTTTTAATCCCTGATGACTTGAATTAAATATTATAAGGAAAAGAAAGAGCAAATAAAGGAAATTAAAAATTCTTTTTTATTACTTTTATTCAAGACTTCTAGATGCTTATCTATAATTAATGGTGCCCCATTAATCAGAGGATGTACTTTTGTTACTGTTTTTATCTAAAAATACTTTCACATCAAATTAGGATTCAATTAATTCAAATTAATTCAAATTAATTGCATTCAATTAATTACAAAATAGACAGCTGTAGGTAAAACATAAATAATAATTATTTATTATTATTATTAATTATTATATTTGTAACAACCGCTTATTATTAGAAGTATTTAAAATTCCAATTGTATTTCATATATCTTGATTTTTTTTCTTGTAAAGCTATAAATGGGACATTTTTGATCTAAAAATAACCTTTTGATTTGTACACTTTTAAAGGAGCATGTTGACTTAGCTCTGAGACAAAACTCTCCTTTCTTTGACGTCTCTGTAGAACATTTTAATACAGAGGAATATTGTTTCGACCCAAACCAGTAAAATAATACTGTTCTGTTGATTCAAGAGGAGATACAGGGCTAGGCAAAGTTGGGAGAAAGTCTACCTAATGTTCTTGAGAAGGTTCAGTCACAGAACAGTGCTTGTGTGATCTACTCAGAATACATTTTTGCTGGCCACAGGTCTCTTCCTTGAAAAAAATACAATAAACAATCTGAATACAGCATACATTAAGCAAGCACAGAACAAATATTACTTCAATTTTAATTTAATAGAACTTGAAGATTATTTGAAGAATGTTCTGAGGGTTCACAGCTTTCTAAAAAGATGACGAAATTTACTTAACAGAGATATTTTCTTCATTCAAAATACGAGAGCAGCATTTTGAGTACATTTAGGTGAAAATTGGATTTTTAAATCTAAAAAATAATTAACTTGCAACTTCTTATAGGAAAGAAACCATCTCTATGACAACTTAAGTCCAACTTGATCCTCCTATCTATCTTTTGCACATACATAAGAATGTAGTCCATGGACTGTTCAATGTTCACAAAAAATAAATTACCAAACATAGCAGTCCTTCAACTACTTAGGTCCACAAATAGTTCACCTAATTTATACACAATGAATAAAAACTTCATTCAAAAGTGCCTTCTGAAAATGTTTTTTGAAAACTCTTACTTCCATCCAGAGGCAAAATGGAGAAAAATGGTATCTCAGGAGACAAGGAGTTACTGATCCTACTTTAGATGATAGCATAAATGAAACTTTGCCTCATGCCTAGGACAACCATCAACCAAGGATAAGTTTGGGCTGTGATCTTTCTCTAACAGCTGTTTAACAACTATACAATTATAATAGTTAAAAGTTACAGGAAGGTTCAGAAGAAGGATTGTCAACAGAGGAATAACCAGAAAAGCCAGAAGAGCTATTCAGTTCAGCCTAATATAGACATCAAAGGCAAGATTAAGTGGCCTAACTATTCGTGTTTATGACCATATTAGTCATTGTGAAACCTCTAACACCTACTCTGGAAGTACTTGGTTCTCATAGCTCCAAGTCCAGAGTCATGCATATTGGCTTTCCACACATCCTGCTTACACCATGGCACATGAAATTACACCACGTAACTCTTGGTATCTAACCACATCAGTGCCTAAAGCTGACTTGAATGTAAGGGAGGTTTAGAAATCTAGACCTCCTTGAATATATTCTCTCAAGATTCTGAATCTAAAAATGACACACTCTTTGTTGCTGAGTTAGTACAACAAGATTAATCTCTTATACATAGGAATCTTATGAAATTTTAGGCTCTGTGAAGTCACCTGGTTACATTCCAGTCAATTTACCAGAAAGAAACATACATCATGTATGATCTACAATATAGCCCACAAGAAGTATTCACAAACCTGTTCTGTTTAACTAATTTGGTATCCTTCTAAGATAAAGTCACACAGCCATTGGATGAAGATAATGGATGGAATCATTGAACATCCTGAATTGGAAGGGATCCACAAGGGTCACTGAAGCCCTGCTCCTGACTGCACATGACCACCCCAAGAGTCACACCATGTGACCAAGAGTGTTGTCCAAGCACTCTGTGAACTCTGAAGGAGTTGCTGCTGTCACCACTTTCTTGGTGATTCACTTTTAGTGTCCAACCAGCCTCTGGGTGAAGAGCCTTTTCAAAAACCTATCACAAACCTGCCCTGACACAGTCCCAGAGATTACCTTTCTACAAGAGATACTGCAGGAAAGAATATTCACACTAGATTGTTCATGCAATATTCATGAGACTGTCTCCCTCTTCTTACAATATTTTATATCTACTTTTTAAAATTGCATACAAAATATAGAGAAAGCTATTTTGGAGCATCTAGTAGCACAATCAGGGTAGTTTTCTTTGGGCAAAATTAAATGTCATTGTATCCCAAGCTGGAGAATAACTTATCCATGTATTTCTTCAAAGCAATAAGCTTTTAACGGCCGTTGCTGCAAAGACCTAATAAGATATTACAGACTTTCCACATTGTTGATTCTAAATACAGTAATTAGATTCAGTGACAATAAGCTTGTAATAAAACTAGAAAGACATAGAAGCATTTAGGAAAATATTGTAATTCAACTAAACAAAAAGCTGAAATAATCAACATATGTAAAATGTACAGAGAATATCCAGAGAAGGGACCCTCAAGCTTTCACTGAGTCACTAAGCCAGAATACATTAAACAGAAAAAGATTAAAACTTTTAAAAAATTGTTGCCAATATCATTTCACTTTATATACTGCAGAGTGTTTTTACTAGGAGTCTCCTCTATTAAAGGCTGAAGTGGTAGGACTTCCTTGCTTTTCCACTCTGCTTTTTACTTCCAGTACTATCACAATATCTTCTAAAGTGTGCATTCTATCTGTGACAGCAAGCTATCAGTGGTTGATGGAATATCACTCAGAACTCCAGATGGGGATTCATGAATCTGTCATTGATCTAAAATATCTGGATTGTTACATTATGACTAATAGAAATGATGATTTGTATGGATGAAGACCACATTCTTTAAAAAAAAAAAAAAAGAAAGAAAAGAAAAAAGTCCTTGTTAACTGGTGTGTGTTAAAACCCATGATGACTCAAGAAAGTTCTTCAAGGACACCTTAAGGGCATGCATGATTTAGTATAAATTGCCAATCTATTCTTTAGCTCTTAGGTGTAAACAGGAAACAGTGGAATGCCAAAATGATAAGAAGTCCTATGATCCTTTGAGGAGGAATAGAATGCCTTTACTGAAAAATATTAAAGATGATACACCAGCAACAGTAGCACCCGAAGAGATTACTTCCTGCATACGACCGCAGAAGTATTTTATTAAAAAAATTTCTGAATAAACTCAGATTTTACAGAGTTTCCCACACTTCCTTTACTTCATCACTGAGTGTCACTATGGCACAATCATTTTCTGTAATGAGGGGCTCATAATGGTGACAATAATTTCTGTCATATCTATAAAAATTTCAACTGCTTCTATAAAGAAGGAAACAAAGATTTCTCTTTAAAAGACCCTGAATCCTAACAGATTTATCTAATGTAAAATATTGACTATGTATAAATTAAAGTAATCTTAATGCTTTTTCCTACTTTCTTTCATTCGTGGTCTATTTCACCAGTTTATTTTTTTTCCTTTGCAACAGTCCGCTATGAATTAGTGGCTAAAGAAATATGACAAGTTCAATATCATACCTCAATATCAATGTCTGTCTGATAAATGCCTTGTACATGTTTCACTCTTCCAAGACCTACTTGTACAGAGTGTTCAGCTGCTGGTGTGAGTTGCTAATTTCTTTTTTCCAATAGCACTGTGACCAAGGCTTTGCTTCATCCGAAAATTTTTACCATGATTTTAAACAATGACATTATTAATACTGAAAAAAATCATAGTAAGAAGAATCCTGTTATCTTTGAATTAAGCAAGAGAAGGGAGAATACACTGACTCATTTTCTCACACTATAAAACCACTGCTCCTAGCCACAACTTTGTTAAATGATAAACCTCACCCCTTACCATTATTTTTTGCAAAGCAATGTTTATCTAATATTCTTCTTACCAATATGATTATTCCATATGTAATTTGCATAGATAATTCCAAAATGAAAAATGGTGCATCTGATGATAATTACACCTAACATTCAGAAAGTAGCTAAATAATTTGTATTTACTTTATAATAATTTTCACGACATTTTAAGTTGCACATTTATGTGTAAACACCTGAAAATATTAACACAATTATATCAATAGATAGAAGAATATTTCCTGAAGGTCAAGGTGAAACAATAACTGCTTTGAATGAAATTAATTCATTTCAAGCAGTCATAATCATTATTCTTCTTACTGTAAGTAGATGGAATGGTTGACTGATGTATCTGATAAAGTTTGACCTATTTCTGGAGAGAGAGCAGCAAGAAAAAACAGTAGAAATTTCATGATTCACTGCACACTGACATAGCCATCTGCTGAAAGATAAAATGGCTGAGTTATATTCTGGATGAGCACCTACATCCCACCTGGGACCCTTTTTGAATTACCTTTTTTCAGTGGTTAGGGAGAAGTTGCAATCTACTGGTAATGTTCTTTTGAAATAGATGTAGCAGAAGAAACCAGTAAGGGCGTAAGGTTGGAGAAAAAAATATTTTCCTTTCAACCTGAATATATTTTGGGTTTCAGTCTTCGTTAAATTTGTGATTATATTAGTAAAGTAAGTATTATGCACCCTACTTGTGCAAGATAAACCCAAAAGTTTTCAGGCCATATCTGTAGTGGACTAAATTAAGTAAATTTCAGTGTGAGTGTACTGATACTGTGACATTTTTAAATTATGCCCCATGTGAATATTAGTTTAAATAATGGTTTTATTTACATTATTATGTATGCTGTGGTCCTGATATCCTGTAGTGGCATAGGTCTTCATGTCTAGAATTGGTTTTGGTTTAGCTTCAAACATAACAGGGCAATGTCATGTCATAGTACTAAAAAGAGATAATACCACAGATTCAGATCCAGAATACCTTTCCTATAGGTGTAACTGTGTATGTAAAAGATTTTAATCTCATCTTTATCATATGAATCTGTTTGTTATTAATTTTATCTTAGGCAAATAACTTTAGGAAACTCCAATAGCAATGCTAGTTGAATTTAATACAGAAAAGACAGATAAATGAATTTTTTTTTTTTCATATCTGACAATATCAGGACTTTAGGTTCGCCAGTCAGCTAGATAATAAGGCAAATTTTCCTGCTTCATCTTTGAGATCTTCAGGATTTGACTAAGGAGTGGGAAAAATAGGCTCATGCCTAATGCTATACCTTCTGTAGTTGTAACAACAAGAATAGTCTTCCCTTTGCTAAAAATTTAAGGCCTTGTAATTGCAAAAATTTAAACTTTCAGTCAAGTATAATATTAAAACTACCTGTAAACTGTGATTTGAAGCTGCTTGATGAGAGTTATAGAGAGATCAAGATACTTGGATTCTGAACCTGTAGAGATAGAATACAGTTCTAAAGAGATCAGCAAATAACTATTTGGTCTTATTGAGTCTATTGGGTTTTCTACTCTTTTTGGTTGTTAGTGGTGAGTGAATTCCCCTTTACTAGGGCTGTAGGTTTCCCTTTGATTTATAGGTATGCAAACTTTAGGAGCATAGTCTACCAAGTGAGTCACACGCACATTAATTTGAGAAATTCTTCCTATCAATAATGAGGAGTTTTTTCTGATTTTTTTAAACTTATTCCATTTTAAGATGTAAAAATATTTAATAAATGTTGCTTTATTTTTATTATTGTTAATAAGCTTTAGAACTACTGCCTCCATCTGCCTTGAGTACACATTTAGTTGCCTGCCTCATTTGTAGTCATACCCCTTAATTTGGCCCTGCCTGCCTCCTAAGCTACCCTTAAAGCATGAGTCTTCTGGAGTTATTTTCATTCAGGAATTCTGAAAATAAAGTTTAGAATTTAAAATAATACTTCACTTGGAGTTGCAGAGTTATTAATTCTTCAACAGGAATATTGATTTAAAGCATTGAATAGATTGTTACAATAGGCTTCTTGTTTAACAAATAAAATTAGCAAAAGTTGACTGCATGCAAAATTATGTAATGAGAATTTGAGTGATATGTATGTTCTCAGTGGTTATTACTATGGAACAGTTTCTGCAGAGTATCACATGGATATGTTAATTTATTAATATATTGATTTCTATGCTTATAATTGAAGATTATTTTCCTTCTTAATAAAATAAGATGTGAAATATTTCAATTTCACTAAAGTAATGAATATGCAAAAACATAAAGGAATTTAGGTGGAATAAGATTTGGAATATCGTTTTTAGCATAGCAGTACTGGCAAGTTTACAACTGACTGAGATGCAAACATGCATCATTTTCTGCTATCAAATGCAAAACAAAAAAATCCTCATTCAATATTGCGAGTAGAGTGTTTCTGTAAGATATAAAAATATTCTTCTGATCTAGGATGATGCTACAGGGAAACATTAGAAGTCCTAAAAAAAAAAAAAAAGGACTTTAAAACTTAATGTTTTCAAAACACATCAATGCATTCAAGCCACTCAGATCTATAGTCACTTTTTGCTTATAATCATAAGGATCCTTACTATGTTCTGTTACCTTGGTCGTCATTAGTGCCACCAAAAACCTTAAAAGACTTTTGGATAGGATTATTACAGAAATTGAACTTTAATTGGAACTTAATCTCTATAATTATGCATAATTACCCATGTTTATTACTCCTACGATGAGCACACATTTTTCTTTAGCTGTAAGGCAAAATGAGTTAAAGCTTCTAGAAGCATTGGATAATATGATTTGTATGCACTTCACTGACTTTATTAGCCTGTATGGTTTTAAAATTCAATTAAAAGTGTATTTTCACTCTTTGGCCTTTGACTTTGGTAAGGAACATGCATGGAGAAAAGTACAAGTCTTGATGGCAAGTGACAGTGGTTCATTTATTTTATTTCTTGCTACATGGGCCAAAAATGATGTAGTACTGTCCTTTGTATGACTTCTTTCCACTCTGAAATCCACAGATGAACCAATGTACAAACACAAGGGAAAAGAAGGACACATTTAATCCAGTTGTATTATTTTTCAAAGATAAGTATGATTAAATCAGATTCTCTTAGCGTCAGTCTTTACTTGAGTCTATTTAAACTACAAGTCATGTTGGTTGTCACCCCAGGGAGTAGATTTGTGATAACGTGGCACAGTCATTTGTAAAACTACTCTTCAGAAGTAATGCAGCTTGCTTGGATGAGTTTCACCATTTGTAAAGAAGCAGCCACATGCCGCGGGTTCTGTTTGTACATATTAATTTTTATTAGCTCAATCTTTTAAATTTGATAACTGTGTCACCAATATTTATATTCAGTGGCCACCATCATCACTAATTTTGTGAGATCAGTTATGAGGTTATATCCATCTATTTTTATAGTCACAACAATCATTGTACCTGCCTTGACATTATTTACAGATATCATCCCCATTGATGTTCCAGGCATAAGGAAACACTATGGCTGCAAAAAGTCCTTAAAATACACTGTTATTCTGATTTGGTGGTAATAAATGTCTATGAGGAAAAAACAACATATGATCCCAGACTTTTCTACCCAATTCAGTTTTTCTTGTTTAATAAAAAATACAATGGTATTTCTTAAAATTAAATGAATTATAGCATTAATTGGGGATACAAAGTCAGTGTTGTTTTCTTTTACATGTTCCTACCAAATCAGATACGGATTACCATTAGAATTAGCATGATTTAGTGTATGCTATGTGTTATGATGAAAGATGACAGTAATAAAGCTGTATATATGTTGTTTAATTTTTTATCTTTTTTTTTTTTATATATTGTGGGAATGATCACCTGAATTTTCAGTATCATATATTATTATTGGACAAGGAATAAATACAGATGTGCAGCAAGTTCAGGTAAAGAATTTTGATATTAATATAAATTGTTCCACTTAGATAAATGGTAAGATCTTACATACCAGATTCTGGAGGGTAATTATATCTGTGTGTGACAACTTTTGATTTTGTTATCCAACTTGAATTTCTCAAATTTGGAAACAATGAAAGAAGAATGTATACATGATCAGAATTGTCACGAGAAAAACTGGAGAATCACACTTCATTACACAGAAAGAACCATATACTAAAACTGTTAATCTGTAGCTGAAGAAAAATAATCCCTGATTAATGTTTCATAGCTGACTAGATCATCTAAATAAATATACTTTGAAAAATATCAATGCCTAATTCTTCTCCTTCAATTCCAATTCATGAACCAAGCTCCTAAAATGAAGTATCACTTGAATTCAGTTATCTAAACGTATCTGTTTGTCTTAAGCTTAAAATATATTAGTCACCTTCAGCTTTTCACATCCCTAAAGTGAAAAAGACACAGACATCTCCAATATGAATGGCTTTCCAGTATTCCCTATATCCCTACATTTGATCCAAGCACAATGTCCATGCTTTTCTTTTACTGGCACATCTGTATCCACTGGCATTCACCTGGAAAGTATCAGGTATGGTTTTTGATGCAACCTTTTGTTACTCTGCTTCAACTTAGTACCAAGCTTAGTTTTGTATTGTACTGTAACTAAAAACAAGAAAATGGGAACAATATTAGAAACAAAGACCAGAATACTGGATGCTCTTTTTTTTCCTTGAAGACCTGATCAGGGTTCCTTGATTTGTGTCTTTAGTTCAGTGGTAGCTGAGTCCTTCTGGGGGTGTTTGTAAGGGAGTTGCTTAGTTCCTACATCCCTGCTGTACTCTGGAAGAAAGAAAGCAATGATGTGCAAAGACTCACAGAAGATCTGAGCATAGCTATATCTCTTTATATCTGTTTAATTCTGATGCTAAAGAAGATTTTGTGAATAATGCCCTAACAGATTCAGGCATCTGCTAAAAGTTTGAAAGTTTTGAATAACAATTTTGTTAACCTCAGCTTCACTTAAGTCCTTCTCTTGGGACCTTTTCATTACATTAGATATAGCATTAGATCTGTAACTAGGAGTGAGAAAAATATTTGACAGTCCCTCATTTATTAAGTAATTTTGTCATTTTCAGTGTGTGAAAGCATAATTAATGTTTTTTTAATTAATAAAATGAGATACTATAAATTATTCAGCAAGGACACTGTGCATATAAATAATCATCTTGGCAAAAGAATCACTTATTCAGTTAATTATCAATAGTACAGCCATTAGTAAAATTTGTAGCATACATGGTTACATGCTTCAGGCCAATTCATTAATAGGGAGGGTATGGTACTGGTTGAAAGGTCTAAAGAGCCTGCTGTGATACTTATTTGGAAAAATACTGGAAAATAAAAACAAACAAGCAAACAAAGACAAACCCCTGTTCCCCAGTAATTTTTTTAAACACTACCTTCACCTCTGTTAGCTCACCTAACAGATACTAACTGCACTAACAGAAACAGTCCAAATAAAGGAAGTATCATCAAGATAAACAACAAAAAGAAAAGGTTAGGCAAAACCAAATATCTTCAGCACTATATTTATATATATTAAAAATCTAAACCTTTTAAGATATCAGTCCTCAACTTCAAGTTTGGGGTTTTTTACATTTACAACATTCACTAACCTTGTATTCAAATTTTCAGTATGTAGTTAATGGTGAAAAATCTGATACTTATACTAGAAGTAATAATGATAATATGCAGCTTTGAACATATCCACGTAATTATGACTTTTCTGCTTAGGAATAAAAAATCTTCAAGTAACAAGGATCTTAGACATAGAGAAGGAATGAATTAGGGTTTAAGGACCAAATCCAAGTGAGTCAGGAAATCCAAATGAGATTTAAATAGATTTTCAATTAAATTATTTTTATTTCATTTTTTATAAAGCAGTCCACATTTTCCCTTACTCAGATTTATTAGGTTTGAAACTCAGTCAAGCTTTCAGTAGTTGTCAATTCCATCAACTGAGATTTCAAGTGATTTCATAATATCTTTCTTAAACATTTTTGGTGGGATGCATCTGAAAGATATTTCCTCCACATGGTTCTTTTTTTTGTTTTACAATGATGGATCTATTTTTAAAAGTAATTCTCTTTTAAATAGCAGTATAATATATTGGATACCTGCATAAATGAGAAACCTTAATTCATTATTTCTATATGTCTTAGGGAAATTACTCTCAGCATTACAATAAACCTAAAAGTAATCTAGAGTATTCATGCAGGATTGCTGAAAAATCTTTTAGATAAACTACACCCTATTCATATTTCAAAAATGTTTGATGTAAAAGGAGTGATGGAATATCTTTTAGTAATACCTTTGGAATAAAAAGGTAATAAATAATTTGCTTAAGGTACCTTAGGAATTAGGTCACAGCTTTTCTTAAAGCTATATGAGATCTGACATAAACAGGAAAGTTTTCATACCTCAGGACAGCACAAAATTATTTTTAATCACTGATATTACAGAGAAAAAGACAAATCAACCAGGTTTCACAATATCCAATTTTCCAGTCATCTTTTTTTTATGAGCTTTAAATAAGTTAACATACAGAAATTATTAAAATTATATAAATTTACATGCAAATCCATTTTAGCTATCTGACAGCAGTTCACAGGTGTAAGGAAAGATAAATAGTTTATCTAATTACATGATAATTAATGCAAATGTTTTCACAATGCTGATTGGTTAGGTTTGTGTCATTAGAATCAGAAGACATGAATGAAATATTTTTATTACCTTCATTAATGTTGTTAAACTC
Organism: Luscinia megarhynchos; assembly: GCA_034336665.1. Classification (NCBI taxonomy): domain Eukaryota; kingdom Metazoa; phylum Chordata; class Aves; order Passeriformes; family Muscicapidae; genus Luscinia; species Luscinia megarhynchos. Next base: position 51,597,648 of record JAPFBE010000003.1, on the reverse strand, counting down.
AAGAAGTACATATGTTTCATTGCTATCATGGGTTGCATATTAGGACTGGCAAAAACACATTTCTGTATGCTAACAGTAAAATTTTAGTGCATATTAGCAAAACAATAAAATCTATGTCTGGTTTTTCATGCCTTAAGTATTATAATGTGGATATAAATAGTGAAATGGGAGACAAAATGTATTTTCATCTCTTTAATTTTCATTTTACATATATATGATGCAATTATTGTACAAAATAGACTAAAAATTTTCAAGATTTTCAAGTTTAGATGGTGAAAGACTGCAAGACACCGTCAATGTACTCAAGCTTAGAAAGCAGGCAGGTTTTGTAAATTTGTGCTATTATTGACTTCCTCTTCCTTAGTTTTCCTGAGATAACAGTTCCATATTAGTAAAAGATGTCAAATATTTTCTCAAACATTCTAACTTTGTGAATTTCTCATCTTCAGAAAGTTGTTTTTATTTGTGTATTTTACTGAAACAGCTTGCAGAAAATCTATGATTGAGCAACAATAAGTGATTATTCTAGGTATTATTAGTATGCAATTAATTGTCACGTGCCACAAAAGGACAAACTGATCCAATGCCAATCAGAAAGGGACCTGAACATGACCCAGTGTGTGCTCAGGTGGCCAGGAAGGCCAATGACATCCCAGCCTGGATCAGCAATGGTGTGGCCAGCAGGGTCAGGGCAGGGATTTGCCTCCTGTACTCAGCACTGGTGAGGCCACACCTCAAGTGGCTGTGTCCAGTTCTGGGTCCTTCAATTTAGGAAGGACATTAAACTGCTGAAGCGTGTACAGAGAGGGACAACAAGGCTGGTAAAGCATCTGGAACACAAATCCTCTAAGGAGTGTCTGAGGCAGCTGGAGGTGTTTAGGGGGGAAGTTATCACTCTACAATCACCCCATAGGAGGCTGTAACCCCGTGGGGATTGGCCTTTTCTCCTGGTTTACCAGTGGCAGTACAAGAGGACATAAACTGCTCTGGGGAGATTTAGATTGGACATTAGGAAGAATTTCTTCACAGAAAAGATGACTGGAGGTTGCAATGGGCTGCCCAGGGAGGTGGTGGAGTCACCACCCTTGGAGGTGTTGAAGAAAAGGCTGGATGTGGCACTTGGTGCCATGGTGTAGTTGACAAGGTGGTGTTACATCAGGGGTTGGACTTGATCTTAAAGGTCTCTTTCAACCTAGTTGATTCTGGGATTCCTTTAAAGCATCATTTTACTGTATACTGCCATTAAGGGAAACAATTTTCCTTGCTTAGTTCTAACGTCAGGATTGCTGCAAATGGAACAAAAAATTCTCATGAGGAAAATTAGAAGACAATTTATGTCAGAGGGGATTCCTGAGTAAAGGTTATTTTTCAGTTTATCTTTTCAGATATGTCTACCTACACATATTTTTAGGTTTACTTGAACCACTCAATTCCTTTCTTCCCAAAGATGAGATCACAACAAAAGCTATGCCACCCTTTAATAGAAATAGGAACTCTGAAATGCATCCTAAAATCTTTCTTCATTTTGTCACTGAGTTTTGTGCTTTAGACTGTTACTAAGATTTCAAAAGCAGAAAACATTCATATTTATATTTTGATCATCTCAGCTAATTTTAGACAGCTGCAATATAAATCTTTGTAGCAAGATTACAACTACACATATTAGGCTGGTAATATTTAAGGTGAGTTACTTGAAATGTAGGTGCTAAGTAGTCATCTACTTAACACTGAAAAAAAGTTGAATCCTCAAATTCACTTCAATTTCCCCCAAAAGGATGACTCAGAACACAGCACAGAAATTAAAAGAAAAATAATGATATAAAGTCACACTTTGGGAATGTTATCACTTCATTGTTAGTTTGGCACGGTTTTGGACTATTACAAGTAAGAATATCAAACATCTCATCAAATATTGCAAAAAAACCCCTCAGATATTCCCAAAGGTCACCTATTTAGAAAGTAATTCAGTTGAAGAGGAATAATGATGTTCATTGTAATAATGTCTATTCAATAAAAACATGTAACAGCTTCTGTCTCTCAATAATATTTTTACAGTCTTTCTCAGGAGAGGTAGAAAATTACTAGTAATTATATACATATAAACATTTCCTTTGGATGCTATTAAAAGTCTCCAGAGAAGTGCTATTAAGAGCGGTGTCTAAACAAGAAAATAGAAATATTTCATAGGATAATAAGATAATTAGGATTGGGAGAGATCTAGCCCAACCTTCTGCTCAAAGTATGTTTACCTCTGAGGTCCAACTGACCAGTCCAGTCAGGTCTAGAAAATCTCCAAAGCTGGAGACTGCACAGCCTCTGAGAGCTATGTGATCCATTGTCTGACAGAGCTTTCAGAAAAAAAGTTTCTTCTCACTATCTGTCTCTTGTTTGAACTTGTGTCTGCTGCCTCTAATCCTCCCACCATACGGGGCTACCAAGAGCCTTTATTAATCTCCTCTATCACCTCACCTACCCACAGCCATTAGTGAGAAGCTGATATTAGGTCCCCTTGAAGTTATCTCTTTTCTAGGCTGAATGACTCCCCATTCATCAACTCTGGACAAGTGTTCCAGCCCAAACCATACTGGCAGCCCTCTGCTCTACTTGTTCCAGTTTATTTATGAAATTTTTTGTATTCAGCAGGCCTAAGATTGGAAGCTTTATTAGAATGTGGTCCAATGATTGCTAAGTAGAGGGCAACTATCACTTCCCTTGATTTATTGGCTGCTATCTAGTTGTCATAGTCCCAGATGCTTTTGACTATCTCTTCTGACAAGATGCACTATTTGTTGCCTTCCAGCTCTCTGCCCCAAGGACCAAACAGTTTTCCTCAGGCCCACAACCTGTAAGAAAGGTAGGATCTTCCTCCCCAGGCTAAGATGCAGCATTTGTCCTTTAGCGTTTCATTAGTTTAACATTAGCTCCTTTCTCCAGCCTGTCGTTACAGACACGTGTGCAGACTCATTACTCCTGTGGTTGAGAACAATCTATATACCCATCTCTGGTAAGGAGAACAATCCATTAACCACAGCCTTCTGAGCCAGATCATCGAACATTCTTCATCTGGCTGTTCACCCACCCAGTTCATAACATAGTAACTTTAAAAACCAGGAGATTGTGGAACACAGTGTCTAAAGCCTGGCTAAAATTGAAGAAAAGACAATGCCTACTCTTCCCTCACCTATGAACCTGAGGAAATGGCCTCAAATTGAGTCAGAGAAGGTTTAGACTCAATAGAAAGAAAAAATTATTCTCCAAAAGGGTTGTCAAACATTGGGATAGGCTGCCCAGATAAGTGGTTTTGTCACCACCCCTGGAGATATTTAAAATATATATGATGTGGTACTTAGGGGCATGGTCCAGTAGTAGACTTTACATGCTGGGTTAGTGCTTGGACTTGATAATCTTAAGGGTATTTTGCAGCTCGAATATTAAAAAATTCTATGTTTCTATGATCTGATAAGACAGACAGGATAATCAAAAATTTTTTAAATATATTTGCTGCAGCACAAGTATAACCAAAATCACAGCCACTTCAAGATACACCTGCTCTGGTGTGGACATGTTCATGGCCACAGACTTCACGGTGTCCTGTTCTCATGTGGAGTTATCCATAGGTCTCAGTTCCTTTGACTTGAGCTGACTCTGGACTTCCAGTGTGTCAGGTAGAGCAGCACAGAAACAGCAGCAAGGCCCTGTCCATTTGCCAGCCCAGGTGCATCCCCATTGCTGTTATCCAGATGTTCCCAGGCATGGCAAAGGATGATCAGCAGCACAGCCACACAGCAAGCAGCAAAAGCTAAAAGCAGCCACTAATGAGCACGAGGCTCTAATATACAGTAAGCCATGCAAGTCCTATGGCAAGCACAGGGGCCTGACAATCAATAGCTAGGCAGCAACAACAGCCAAGCCTGTTCCAATAAAATCTGCTGTTATCTTGAGCCCTTCAAGCCCTATGCTGGATACCAAAGAGGACTGTCATGGTTTAATCCCAGCAAGCAAGCACCACATAACCAGTTTTTCAACACTCTCAACATGTGGGAGAGAATCAGAAGAGTAAAATTGAAAAAACTTGTGGGTTGAGACAAAGACAGCTTAATAGATAAAGCAAAGGCCATGCATGCAAAGATAGTAAAATAATCAACTCATTCACCATTTCTCATAAGCAGCCAGGTGTTCAGCCAGCCCCAGAAAAGCTGAACTTCACCATGTAGAATGGTGGCTTGGGAAGAAAAAATGCCAACACTCCCCTCCCACTTCCTCTTTTTCTTCTCTCCTCAGCTTTGTATGATGTCATATGGTCTTGAATATCACTTTGATCAGTTGGGCTGTGTCTGTGTGTCTTGGCTGTGTCTCCTCTCAACTTCTTGTGCACCCTCAGCCCACTTGCTGGTGATGTGGGAGTGAGAAGCAGAAAATGCCTTGTCTTTGTGTAAGAGCAGCTCAGCAGTAACAAAAAAACAACAACAAAAAATACAATTCCTCTGTTAACCAAAACTGTTTCCAACAGAAATTAAAAAAATAGCCACATAACAGCTACTATGAAGAAAATTAACTCTATCCCAACCAAAACAAGAACACATAGCTAACTCTCTTTGTCCTAAGTAATACATGCTTATTATTTCCTCTTGTTTTAATTCATCATGAGTACTGGGTCTGGTTGGGATGTACTTAACATCCTTGAGAGCAACGTGTATGGTGTTGTGCTTTAGCTATTGCTGAACAGGCTTTCTCTTCATATCACTCTATTACCCCATCATGAAGACTGGGGATGAGCAGGAAGTTAGGAGGAGATGTGGCTGGGACAGCTGGCTCAAATTGGCCAAAAGGATATTTTGTACCATACAGTGACTGTACGGATATGGGATACTTTGACCTGATTTCTTTCAGAGATCACATAAAAGTTTTGGGAAATTTACTGCATAAATGATGACATAATTCCACACAAATGTAAAATTCCTGCAGTAATTTAATATGGCACTTTTCCTCTCTTGCCCCATATGCTGTATATTCTGCATAACAGTGAGATTTGATATTGTATCAAGATCTAAATATTAGTGAATAAATGAATTCCTGTAAATGCACTATATAAATACAAGTGTTTATTAACACCATATGAAGGCTGACACTAACACAATTAAAATGATAGTAGCATATATTATAAAGTTCTACTTCTATTTTTTTTCTCAGATGGAAGAGATTTATGGAAACAACTGTTAAATCTGATAGCATATATGTTAAATTAATGCTCCCCATGTTTCACATTTTCATAATCATATTTAAACCTCATTTTTGTAAGTCTAGAAGATTAAATTCAAGACATACTTTCTGAATTTAAGATAATTTCTGCATAAAATCTATTTAAGATGAAGCAAAAATGAATACTGTGAATAATTTTATGCAGATGAAAATTATGCTTCTCTTGAATTGTTAACATCTAAAAATAGAGATTTTAAAGGAAAGCCTGCAGAAACAGACTGTGAATTTTAGTAATACAGGAGGTGTGTGAAAATGTTTTGCAAAACATGAAATTAAGACAATCAATAGATCTTTCCCACTGCATATGGCTTCAGATGAGAAAGCTCATCAGAATCACATTACCTGACTATGAAGTGAATCTGGTCTATCCAGTAAAAAACCACAATGTGATGTTGTGCCTTTTTCACCTGAGGAATATTGCCTCCTATTTTTTTGCATTTTTATATTACTTGCACTTTGTTTCTCACTGGATTTTCAGTAGACATGAGATCATAAGTTCATGGCTTAGATATATGCATGTTATGGTGTGAGTTTAAAACAAGATACTGCTACTGGTAATTCATTGAAATTATCTCAGCTATATCAGCTTTCTTTAAAGCTGTATATAAAGTCTTTATATTATGCAACACAATACACTCCAGTATTATAAGGAAAAAGAGGGACATCTAATGGATATAAGTTACATTTCAAATTTGTATGTGTTGAACGTTAGGAAGCTGAAAAAGTCCTTTCATTTAGTCAGCAGAAGAGGTTTTCAATTAAGCTACTAGGCTTAATTCAGTTGCCTATGCTTAGACTGTTTTTTAGCACTGTTTGAAATATTAAAGTGTTGTTCAGTTGCGTGAACTTAGAAACCTAGTGATGTTTTAAAAGCACTACATTAATCCACCTGACTCCATCTGGTTCTTTTAAAAAGAACCTTGGCTCATGGCTCATGGCTCCCACAGGCCCTCTTCCAGCCTCATGGAGCATGGATCGCATATTTTAAGACTTCTTGGCAATCTCAGGTTCAGCACCTGAGCCATGACTTCTTCACTGTGTACTCTATTTATCTCTTGGTGTCTGAGACATCCTGATAGAAACGACAGTTATGTTATGGCTAAGCACTTCTGAAAGACCAGACCCTATATAGAACATTGTGGGGGGATTAAGGTCACCAAGGGCACCTGAGTGGACACATTTATTCCCTCCACATTTGTTAAAAATGGCTTTTCTGAACAGAATGGAACTAACTGAATTTTATCTTATTTCTTTATAAGAAAAAAATTCTTATAATTTCTTTATAGAAAGTTTATAAGAATTTATAAGAAATTTATAAGGAATTTCTCAGGAAACAGGAGGATTCTGATAGTGTGTAAAACCAGTAACTGAGAAAGCTAGCATGAGGTTTGATGACATTAACATTAATTTTCCTTATTGTTTTGAGTTTAAGACCAAGTGATGTCAGTAAGAGAGCTATGAGTATGTATAAGTAAATTAGGAAGGGGAATATAGTCATGTACTAACATTCAATTTTCATAATCAATGGGAAAAAAAAAGACAAGTAGGGTAATAAATGATATATTTCAGAAGTAAGTTATGATAGATTTCAGAAGTAAGTTATACTTCTTGTTGTATCATTTTTCTCAGTTTACCACAGGGAAACCATCATTGCAGATGCATAATGATGCATGTGACACACAGAAGTATCTGATTCAATGAGAGTCTTTAAAGATTTTTTTCTTTTTTCAGTGTGGATAGATACTTATGCTGTCAGCAAAAATTACAGAATAATGTGGCAATACTTCTGATAACATTATGTGAATCCAGTTTGCTGCAGGTAACACATGTCCTTTCTACTTCACTGTGACTTCCAGCATTTCACAGACAGGAAGTCTCTACCCTTAAAATTTGAGAGGTTTTCATGTGTCAAGAAATGGCATAAAAGTAGCTCCTATGGGAAAGTGCATAAATGAGTCTAGATCCACACTGCTAAATAACTCTGTCCAAGAAAAGATCCACAGTCTTCAGGCTGAAAGGTATAGATTACCTGGAATTCATCTTAAAATAGATTGACTATGTAGGTAATACATAACATTTACAGCTGGGACTCCCAAGCCCTAATACACCTATTACAAACAGTTCAAGAGTACTTAATTTGTTTCTATGAGAGTTTTGGAACTCCATTATGATTTGTCTGAAAACCTCAATAACAGAAATTTTAAGTAATGCCTTTGTCTCCTGATATGTGACACATGACTTTGGGAGGAGCTACAGGACAATTTTAAAGATTTTTGTAAGGCAGAGAAGTCAAAATCAAGGGTAGTTTCACTAATGTGTCCTTCAGAAAGTGATGCCTGCAGTTTTGTTGGACCAACTAGTTCAGATCAAACACAACAAAAGTGCTAACTCAGGTTTACATAACACTGTGCTTGTCCCAGTCCTGGCCACCCACTCTGCTTTATGAACTAACTATAGAATCACAGAATATTCTGGAACACACAAGAATCAACAAATCCAACTCCTGTCCCTTCACACTATGAATCAAAAAATCATACCATATGTCTGAGAATAATTTCCAAACATTTCTTGAACTCTGTGAGGTTCTGCTTCCCTGAGAAGCCTTTTCCAGAGCACAACAACCCTCTGGAAAAAAAGAATCTTTTACTAATATCCAACCTAAACCTTTTCTGACTCATCTTCATGCCATTGCCCCGAGTCCTGTCACTGGGCACAACAGAAAAGAGATCATTGCCTGCCTCTCCTCTTCCCTCTCATGGGAAAACTGGAGACAGCTGTAAGGTCTCCCCTCAGTCTCCTCCAGGCTGAGCAGTCCAAGTGAACTCAGCTGAAGAGGTCAGACCTAAGAAATTTTACAGCTTTCTGTACATGCACTCGAAATACAATTAAACACTGAGTCTTTGCTAAATTTTCTCTGAAGCTCCTGTCACAAAACCCAGGGAATCTGCTGTCATAACAGAGGGAGCATTTTTCTGTAGGAACATAGTAGCAAGTCTTTGAAGGGCAGGGAACAGACCTTCTAACTTAGTATTTTGAGATCCTAAGTCAAAGGGAAAAACTGTATGGGAGGAAGATTAAATTGGAGGAAGCAGACATCAGTATCAACAATACCAAACAAATTATTAAGATTCCTTATATAAAGCAACTTTATAAAGAAAACAACTACTACAAATAGAGATTAACTAGAACATCTTAATTAGATCATCATTATTACTTGCTAAGCATTTAATTAGAACAACTACAGCTACAAAAAGCAATAAGAAAATCAATTAAGATTAGAAGCAAATGCAAACCTGTAAAAAATTTGAAAAAATTGTCATGAAATCCATGAAAGGAACAGTTCAAACAAGACTCTGTATTTAATTCAAACAACAGTGAACTCTGAATTTTGTGCAGGATGCTGAGAACTATGCTTGTATTCCCCCACTGATTTTTACAGTCGTGTTGTTTCACATCACTTGTGAATGTGACCTTAAATATGTTCAGAAAGACATGTATTTGCAAATATTAAGTTTAAATATTTTATCTTAGGTACTAATTAGAAAATTTAGAACTGGTAAGAAATCACTAGTCTAATTTCTGTAGTACTGACCAAAATTTTTAACCTAGAAGAAAAAAAACCAACTTATCTTTAAGTTAACTGCATACCTTGGGCTCCTCTTTTTATTTTGAAAGATTTTAAAATTCAGCAAGTAATATTTAGAGGCAAATTGTTTTTTCATTAAATAGCTTCTCCAGATTGGTTCTTAGTCAAGATCTGGTTGTTTTATGGTTGTATAGTTGGTTACCTAAAATTAAATGCTCTGAACCAATTACCCAAAGCATATTACAGTGTTCTTTAGTGCATTGAGTATGATACAGTTCACCTTTCCTAAATAACAGGTCCTTAATTTTACAGTGCATTTATTTAGCTGGCCTATTAGAATCTGAGTTTGTTGACTTGCAAGATGCATCATCAAATCTTCAATGTAGCCAGATTGAGGGTGTTTGGCTTTAATTTTTTTATTGTTAAATTTTATTTTTTTTCCTTTGTATTATCTATTTTCATTTCATTTATTAGATGAGAAAATTGCGAACATGTAATTTAACAGGCACAGGTTTTCAGGTTTTGTCATTATGTTTTTAATGCTAGTAGTGTCTGTAAAAGCAGTTCTAGAAGTGAATTAAATGTTAATAAAATTATTTGAAGTACTACCCTAAATAATTACTGCACATTATTATTCTCACCATTCTGTATTTTCAAGCTATGAAAAGGCTCATTGCCATACCTAATTTCATAGAAGAGCAATCTCTTTTCAGATTTATTTGTGACTCCAAAATTTTAGCAAAGAAATATAACAATTTGAAAATGAACAAAAAAATCATCTTGATCTCTGGAGATTATAAAACACAGGATACTTCCCCGCTACTCTCTTGGAATAGCTTCAGGGTCTCAGGATCTGAAGATATTGGCCTTGTTCTGACCTTATGGAGGTGAGACACAGACATGAATCAAAATTCTTTCTTTCCTCTTCCCCCTTAAGTCACTAAATGAGCACAGCAAAACCTAAGCATTATGAACCTGACAAGATGTACTGACTCCAGCTTATCTCCCTATCTGGAGAGACCAGCCTTATCCCACAGCTCCTTAGAACTGTGTGTGTTCATTCCTTTTAAAAATATCTCCAACGTGTAGATATCTCTTGGAAACATTTGTCAGACCTTGAAACTTAGAATATCATTATACACCTCAATAAAGACTCTTTTCCTGGGATTAGATGTTTAAATGTGACTCCTATAAAAATTAGTGTAGATCTGAAACAGAAGAACTGGAAATAATTGTTTTAATCTTTTCTATTATCTTCAAAAATAAGTAAGTACAAAGATACTTAAGTCTCTATTGTCTTATTTTAATGATTATGTTTTATTTTGTTGTTTCATGACAGTAAGATATTTGAGTAACATCATTAATTACCACTCCCTAACATCTCTTGTTGTTTTTTTATTTTAAAGACTATCTGATGGAAACAAGGCATTCTTTTTTCATTTGGTTCTTCTTATTTTGAGTTGAATTTACTGCAATAATATAACCCTCCAATTACTTACTCTGTCAGTTTCTTCGTGAAAGTGTATTGCTGATCACCCCAGCCTACAATAACCTTCTAGCCAATAGAACTGATATATAGTTATTAATTTTTTCGCTGTTATCTTCTATGCCTGTTAGTAGAATTGCAACAACCCCTGCTGGCTGAAAAATTAGCAAAACGAACCCTTTCACATCTGTTTCTCAGTAGGCTAATGAGAAAATGGGTCTGACATCCTCACTTTTTTTTTTTCTTGCTGAGCAGTCCCAGCAGTGGGAGAACTAGAAAATACAAATTTCTGTAGCCATTTTGTACAATTTTCTTGAACTTTGTCAGAGTTATGGCAAAGTAGAGCTAATATTACATCCAAATTAACCAAAATATCTTATTCATTTGAATGGAAGTTCTTGCTTCTAGCAAAATTTATGAAAACAATTTGAAAATTGAAAATATATAAGAAACTCTAACAATAGCAGTGCACCTGTCCTTTGGCTTCTCTTTATCTAACATGTAAAATCAAAATTAATATAAAATTGTTATTCCCATTCTCTGCTTCATGAGTCAGGAAAAAGCCAACTGATTTTTCCTACACCAGTAATTCCAGCTTTCATTGTCACAGAGTTTTAAGCAGCATCCACAATTTTCTTTTTTATGCTATCTTTAGCAGTGAAGGAAGCACTTTGCAAACATCTATAATGACCTCAGTCCTTTAAAATCCAAGATATTTTAAAATTTTGTATAGTAAGTTAATAGCCTAACAATCAAGTATATACTGTATATACACATATATGTGTATATATATATATATATATATATACACAGTATCAACATTTCCTCCATGCTTTTCATGTAGTGATTTGCCTTCTTCTATCTTCTCATTCCAGTTCATTGAGTGCAGACCATCAAATATATACACTTATATATTACAAACATATACACTTCCACCATGCTAAATAACATAGGATTTAATTATTTTAAAAATTTTAATTAACATAGTAATTTTTTTTTCTGTAATGGAGAATTAGAAACAAAAATGAATTTAAGTTAAAGACATTTTGGGATGATAGCCCTGATTCAGTAATTTTTTTTTTAAATAGGCTGTAGCCTAGAAGGCATGCCCATAAGAAAAAGATAAAGCAAAAGTAGCAAGAAAAAATTAGAGTTCACTCATGCAATTCTGGACAGGCTTATCTTTTTATACTCAATTTTATTTTATGTTCCTAAGGAAAAGGTAAGATAATCTACAGATTACTCATGGCCTTAACATCTCTGTACTTGAAACCTAAAAGGTGATTTATGATTCAGAATAATATACATTTTGGAAAACATTTGGTTTCTTAGGGTAGATTCTTGTATGGTCTAATACAAGGGAAATGAATTGCATGTGGCTCATGAATATGACACAATTAGATACTAATGTCTTTTCAACAGTAATCCCTAAATAACCTAGACATGCACACTAAGATTTACTAGGAAAAATCAATAAATATTTATAGTATCTCTAGAATGAACATTTTAAAATAGATTTGTAGAAAAAAAAATAAAAAAAAAGCTTTAATTTCAAATCTATAACAAATTTTCTCCTTAAAAATATTGTAAAATAAAAACTTTTAGTTTTTTTCATCTTACAGTATTGCTACTGGAAAAATTCTACAGCATGGCAAACCCTACAAAACCCCTACATTATCTTCAGTTGCTATCAATCCTATGGAAAAAAAAAGTACAATTCAGACTACAAGCTATTCAAACTCTCCAATTATATTTCAGAAGAAAAAAGAATACTTCAATTACTGCTTTTGTGTGAAACCTTCTTCCTGAAAAAATGTGGGTGCACACAAAAATAACGAATAGAAAGTGCATGGCCATACCCTATATAATTATGTCATGCTAATTAATATAGTGAGCATAGACAATATAAGACAGGCACATAGTTTCCTGGTTTTGATATGAGTTAGGAGAGTTAGAGAAAGGGTTAACACAGAAAGTAAGATGGAGGGAAGGATTTAAATACCAAAATTCAATTTTGTTATTGTATTGATGAGCAAGACAATAATCTACTACTCATGTAAAATACACTGAATATGTATTTGTGTAGTAACAAATATTTTCATCACATTCCAGCAATTTGGGATGAATGCTATTCAACTTCTTCTAGCTGAAAATAATTCTGTGCTTTTGCTCTGAATACAAGACAGACATTAGCTGCCACAGGTTTAAGTGCTTCAATGTAACACCAGTTTCTTCTAGAAACTAGTTTCTTCCACTGAGATTGATATTCTTGCTTGTCTCCCACCCTATTTGTGACTCACCTCTGTCATAACTTCAGCTGCTGCTGCCAAATCTTAAAATTAAACACAGAATAAAGAAGATGAAAAAGGTTGTAATCTTTTCCTACAAATCATGGGATAAAAATTCTTGCCTGTCCTCTGGGACTGACTGTTCTGGGACAGTGAAATGGAAGCTGAAAAAGCTGATTTTTATTAGTTCCAGTGTGAGTTAGCTCTCTAGCACTCTAATCTTATGGCAATTCAGCAGTATTCTAAATATTATACAATCCTCCTATATTATGCAATCCTTCTCTTTATTTAATCTTTTGGTATAATAATTTTATTCCTTCTTCTCTCATATAATTTTTCTAGAAGTCATTATCCTCTCCCTTAATTCGTTAAATTGTTCTGCTTCTAACTCTGATTTGATCCACTTCTAAGCTGAAACTAAACTGGCATACTGAAAAGTTGGCCTTGTGCCTTATTTAGCTCATTTCCAATTCCATTTTTAACAAAGTGGAAAAGCAGATCCCTTCACTCTTTTCAGTAAGATAGCTGTGAGAAGAGACCTGTATTGGGTTTTATGCAGCAAGGTTTTGGTAGTGGAGGGACAACACGAGTGGCTTCTGTGAGAAGAAGCCAGAAGTTCCCCTCTGTCTGACAGAGGCAATGCCACCTGGCTCCAGGAGGGACCCTCTGCCAAACAGGGTGAGTCCATCAGAGATGCTGCTAGTGCCCCTGCATTAACCTGTTTAAGGAAGTGGAAAAATCTTCTGTGCAACAGCACATGCAGCTGGAAAGAGGAGTGAGAATATGTGAACGCATCTGCAGCAACTCTGCAGGCACCAAGGCGATCCTTGAAGCAACAGAGTTGAGATTCCCCTGCAGCCCGTGGCACAGACCATGATGAGACAGCTGTGCCACTCCAGCCCATGGAAGTCCATGGTGGAACAGAAATCCACCTGCAGCCTACTCTGAAGCAGGCTCCGGAGTAGAAGTTGCATTTATTCATGCTCAAGCTTACTTGAAAAAACCTAGACTCAGTCATAGAACTGGAGATTACATTGGACACTCCTTTTGTCAGAGCGATGGTAGTGATGGTACTGATGCCTCACTGTAGTTCTTTTTAAAGATTGGGTGCACACACACTGGTCAGCAGTTCTGCAGTTTTATATTTGATGGTTGCCAGATATCACAGGGAGATTACTTACTGTCACTTGTTTGATCCAGTGCTTTCTGTATATTTCAAACTGACCTAGCTTCTCTGAACTATCTTATAGAAAGGGCATGATAGCTATGGGAATGCACCTAACAAAAGACCCTACAGAGCCTTTCTTCTATGGACTTTTAATCTCCAATTTCCATTTCTACAGTACAGCAATTGGAACAATTATTGCTTGTAAGCCATTATGAAACACTGTTCAATTAAAATTTAAATTCCCTTTAAACTAGGAAAATCAAACATAGTTCAGCTCTTTTACTTCAGATTTTGTTTTGTTCTGTTTTTAATTTGGAAAAATAATAAAGGTATTCTTCAAACATGCTGAAGAGCTTCAGCTTTTGAAAACAGTACTCTATGCTACTGCTTTGCTCATTAGCCAGCCACATTCATCTCCTTTAGAATGACACTTTATAAAGATGCTTACACTAATCTTCAAAAAATGCCCAATGAAAAGGTTTGCAGAGCTGAAGATAAGACTGCATAAATGTTATTATAATTTAAAGAACAAATACTTCAATGACTATTATGGTTTCTTTACCTCTGTTAATTTAACTGCTATTTTTTTAAAATTATAATGTTGTGGTAGTAACTGAGAAAAAAAAAAAAAAGCTGGTTTTCTGTGAGAACTTTGATTCACCGTTACATATTATCAACAGAGTCCTTTCAAATCTGCTATATTTAAGAGGACTCCTAAATCTGATTTTTTTTTCCCTTGCTAAAAATTTTGCTATGGGACTACAGGAGGTTAAGCTGTTTTCTTAAGCGAGTGCTTCCATTATGATAAGGAGTACAACACTGCATTGGTTTCTGCCTGTACTGTCGAGGAGGTGAATAAGCTGAATTGCACAGGTCAAGCAATTCCTCTCTGTGTCTCACTTCTCCCATGTCTAAAAGACAGAAAAGTTACTGCCTTCCTATACAAAGCACAAAGATTCTAATGGAACAGTACTGTAAGTACTCCATAGAATATGATCAAAGTTATAAGCACAAAAAGAAGCAAAAGTAACACTTTCTTATAAGAAACTTTCACAACAGTTTTTATGTTTACTTTTCATTTTTCCGTAAGTGACTGACAGGAATATGTTATTTTCTTCTTTTGTTAGCAAGAAAAGAAACTGAGGTTGGTGGGAACTTTATTATGAGGAAAGACAAGTGTGGAATTGGATAGAAAGTAGCAAACCATAGCCTGATGAGCAGTGCACTTCTATTTGTCCAAGAAACTGGGAATCTCTCTTGGTTTGAACCATTCTATTGTTTCCAGTACTCAGATGAGGCTTCGTGCAAGTGTAGCTCAGACATGTAGGCCAATGTCTCTTGCTCTGGCCATACATCTGAAAGGTTTCACAAATTGTTGGAAGACTGACATCAAATGAAGAAAAAATAAAGAACTGAATTTCATCCAGGAACAGTTGGATTGAATGCATATTCTATTTAGGGCATGGTTCACCTCATTCTGACAGAACAACTCATTTCCTGCTGTCAAGTCCTCTGTTTCATAGAGAAGAGACAGGTGGGACTCTGGCATCATCCTGCAGTGCAGGGTACTGAGCAGAATGCCTTGTCTGAACTCCTAGATCACACCAGGATGTAATTCCATACTGGTATTCTTGCCAGAGCAAGTTCAGTGAGTTTGGGTGTTGCTAGTTTGCTGTCAATTAGGTTGTTTCACACGTTGGAAGGACTGTCAAAGCATCGCTATTTAGTAGAATGTTGGTGTTTGAAAATGGCTTATTTTAAACAGAGCTTGAAAGGTGAGCTGTGTTCCCAGGTGAAGCAGCTTGACTGCTGTGGCTCTGAGTTTGGCAGCTGTTGTACTGGGTAGGAAAATAAGAGCAAACAATGACCCAGTACACACATTGAACTGGCTGCATGTCAATGCTTGGGTTCATTTTGCCTTATTTTAAACACTTATTATGGGAATCCTTCTGGATTTCTGGATTTCAATCTGCTCACTATTTTCCAGCCTTCTAAAAGCTATTAATGAGTAATCTCCTTATTACATCTTTCTTTACACAAATATGACATTGGTATGTTTTTTGGGAGAGGTTTTGTATTGCATGTATATCTCATGCAGATAGCAGTGAGTCCAAATAAATATAGATACTGTCTGATTTCCAATGTTTGCATTAACTGTACCAAGATTTGTTGATCTCTTTGCAGAAATAGACAACTTGCCACAAAGAGGAGGCTCAACTTTTCCTAAGATAAGTCTGTGAGTAAATTAAAATTAGTGAAATAAATTTTGGGCAATTTAAGCATGTGGTTCCTAATATGAAATTAGTTTCCTTTTTCCCCCTCAAAAATTATGGACATATTTATTGCTTTCAGTTCATAGTTTCACCTTTTTTGAGAATAAAGAGATTGTATATTTAAAACTGTACTTTATTTCTTGGTACATAAATGCCTTTCCTGGTAACATCTTCTGTAGGAAAAAAGATGAAGACCCATTTATAAAATTCAGTCCTCTGATCTCATGCTTCTAGATTTGGTATTCTATTTTTCTATCCTAACTTTGTCCACAAAGACTTCACTGACTTTATGATATTTAGCACTTTAAACAAAAAGAAGAAAATGCTTAGTTTTTGTTTTTCTTTATTGCTTTTCTAATTTTTTATTATTTATTGCATAATTTATTTCTGATGCATATATTCAGAAAATTAATGTGTTTGGATATGAATAATATATTTTATGTGGTTCTATGTCAATTCATGGACAGTTTCTTTTGAATTCTATAAAAATCCCTGTGATATTAAGTACAATGTTATAGTACTATCCAAGAATATCTGAAATAGTGACCACCAGCGTAGCAAGATTAAAAAAAGTGAATAAGTGAGAAACTAGGTAGTCAGTGCTGATATCACTGAAGTATCTACACCTTAAAAGATAACATTTATTGATCAACTGACAGTAGAACCTAACTTTAATGTCATATTGAGGGATGTATCTTTTCCTCTGATGAATGAAGTCATGAATCCTGATTTCTGCTTTCATTGCTACTTCAATTCTGATCAAAGCCATTTACAGTGAACAAATAGAAGCTAAACTAGCAGCATTTGGTGAGCACTGGAAATACAGCTATATTTCTGATCAAACAGCAATCTTCTGTTGAAATGTTCTAGGTAAAATCTTCTCCAGAGTATAATTTTTTAGCAGAAATTTCAAAAAAAAATAGCTAGATTTTACTCAAGCATATGCATAAAAACATAAAATGCAATGGAATTCTTATAAATAATGTAAGATACTGTATTTCACACCACAAGTTACTTTTCCTTTAGGAATTCCCAAAGAGGAAATAGAACTGGAGCTAGGATGATAGATTAGGTAAGGTAGGTAGGTAGGTAGGTAGGTAGGTAGGTAGATATAGATAGATAGATAGATAGATAGATAGATAGATAGATAGATAGATAGATAGATAGATAGATAGATAGATAGATAGATAGATAGATAGAAGAATAATCATCTTGCCATGGTGTAGTGTGAGTCTCTGTTAACAATACTGGCCTGCACCTGTTATATACTCAGGGCCAGATTCACTTGCAATTTCCATTCTATCATATTAAAAAAAAAAAAAAAAGTGTGTGCTTCTTTTCTGAAACCTTGCAAAAACCATCTTTCAAATGACAGTAAGTATCTTATTGTGAGGGATTCTTTTGCAGTTTCCTGCTAAATCTCTTGTAAGTAGCAAGCTCACTAAATAGAAACTACCTGCAAGGATTTGACAATATAGTCCAAGAATTCATATGTAAAAGATATTATTGTTACATTAATGAACCTTAATCATATTTTGCTTTGATAAGTCTTTTTGAATACACCAGTTTTGTCTGCTCAAAGTTAAGTCTACTAAGTAAAGGAGGTTTGAAAGTGGAATGTATTCCTTGGTGCATGGAGCCTTATCCTCTTGAAAAAGGATAAAGCATGAGGGAGGGCTGAAAATATTGTAAGTATGCAATTAAAGGAATAGAAGTCGAATCAAGTTCAGTAAATTTCTTAAAGTTTCAGTCTTTCACCCAGCACTTTCATGGGTTGGTGTTCCAGTGCTGTGATTTTCTGGGCATTATGAAAAAATAGAATTTGTTAGTGTATTTCTGAAACTGACAAAGATTTTTTTTTCAGTAATATGAATGCTAAATTACAAAACTCTCTCTGAAGAGACAACTTTCTTTGTATTGCACAGTTAAAGCAGATGCGTTGGTAAAATCACCCCAGGAGTGTTTTCTTTATGTGATGTAATGGTCCATTTCCAGTACCAGTGATCTACAGTGTAGATATTAAGTAAATATTCTATTGGCTGAAATTAAACCACAAGCAAAAACTATTCAAAGGTGTTCCAAAATATTTTTTCTGAGGTTTTTAGGTTGTGATAGTGTCAAAAATACTTCTGAAAATCCAGAAATGATTACCATCTGGGCAATGCAAAACAAAACTTTCCAAAATCAAATTCTGTGAAGCAGAAGAAAAGGAAGTAAATGTAAAGTGATGACCTACTGATGTCTACCTGGACAGAAAAAAATTTTTTTTGAGTGTACTGCCCTCTGCATTTTATTATGTTTAATATACTCCGGATAAAGGAATCATATTTCAATCAAAAGTGTGTGCTTTTAACAAAGATTCGCTAAAAGAGCATTTGTATTTTCTATTCCTTTACATGTAACTACTGTTTTCAGATGGTGATACTAAATTTACTTTTTGTCTCTTTTTTCGTTGCTTTTACTTAGTACAAGTGTCTGCTGTGTCACTTTGCTCTCAGGCATTAAAAAAACCCAAAAACCAACCCACAAGATATTCAGTCTCAAGAATATTCAATCAACAAGAATAATTTCTTTTTTACTGTTAACAGAGGATAAGGGGTGGAGCAAAGGTCTGATGTAGTCTTTCAGGTCTTCCTCTGAAGGAGTGGAATCTTACAATTAGTGTCCAGAATTTTCTTGCACAGTGAGGATGGTGAAATGTTCAGTCAGAGATTGCTCATGGCTTTCTTAGAGCCATGTAGAAGGGCAGGGAATGCTGCCTCCCTGAGGCTGCAGAAGAACTTTCAAATTAGCTCTTCTCTTGTTCCGAGGATTTTTCACATAATTATTTCTGTTTGCTGATTACTCAGAAGGGCTAATGAATTTGAACACATGAATAACCTGAATTTTTCTGTACTTTACTATTGCTAAAGCCTTGTGATATGTAGCCATATATATGCCCATATATAGGAATTTTAGACTTTGTTTCGTACAGAATATATGCCTTGGAATAGGCACCTCCACCTGCAGAAATGTGTTGTTTTTCTATTAAATATGCCCTTTATTTCTAATCTAAATCTCTGACCAATATCTTCTGTAGTTCCTTTTCTTACCAATATATAGTACATTTTGCTTGAAATGGGCACACTGTGCTTTAAATTTCAGTTCCAAATTATCTATCTAGGCATTAAAGTTGCATTTAAGCACTTTGTAGTGCTGGATAATTGATGCTTTAACTTTCTACTGCCTTTTTACTAGTGGTTTCATGGAGTTCATTTGAAGGTAAAGCACCATCTATGACAGGTAATTGGGAGGTGTTGGCTGAGAGCTGAGCCTAATGTAACTCACAAAATGTATTGCTCTAAAATCCTGAATACATTTCCAGGGAGTTCTGCCAAGGTAACCAATACATGGTCTTATTATGAGTGCTCAGAAGTTCAGCTCTCATGTTTAAAATTTCCTTAGGTAAAAAGAACATTGATACAGAATTCAAGAAATAGTAACTTTTTCTCAATTAAAAAAAGTTATGAGTAACAATTTGCTCATACTGTGGCCACAGGAAACAAACAGGAAAATATTAATCTTTTTAAACAGTTAGTGACAGAAAATATCATGACATCCACTGTATAATGGTACTGAAAGACTGTTTAGGGTGCATACATAATGCATTTTATATTATATTGATATTGTATAACTATAACACAGTAAATATAATTATGATATAAGAATTACTATTGCACTGTGGATTGCAATAAAAATGTTTAACTTTTTCTTGGGGGATTACAATCTTTTCCTATTAATAACAGAAGTGTTACAGAGTGGTTTTTTTCTGCTATATTCTGCAGACAATAAGTACATCTCCTGACAATAATCAAAGGGAAAAAAGTGTCTCTCTGCAAGTGATACAATTCCTCAAACTTAGACATCTTGTTTCTTTACAGATGCTT
The DNA here is from genome assembly GCA_034336665.1 of Luscinia megarhynchos. Lineage (NCBI taxonomy): Eukaryota > Metazoa > Chordata > Aves > Passeriformes > Muscicapidae > Luscinia > Luscinia megarhynchos. Next base: position 51,577,662 of record JAPFBE010000003.1, on the reverse strand, counting down.
TAGACTATCTGAGACTTCTATATCAGGTTACTAAAAATAATTCAAGGCCCATTGCTTTCTGGAGTGGCAGATAAGGGCAAGACTAGATATCCTGGGACATCTAAAATAATAAAACTTTATCTGCTAGTGGAACTGAATCCAACTGAGACATCCACAGGTTTCCCTAAGCAGGCTTATGCACACTTTCCTTAGGCTTTGCTGTTGACTCCATTGTTCCAAAGACTCAGTTTAACCTGGAAGATTTAGGTTTTACCATTTTTCTAAATATTTCTTAGTTAAGAGATTCTGATGAACTATTGCAAGAATATCTGATATGAATAAGTGGATCTTAGTTTATTGATTTAGTAATCCCAGGTATATCTCATTGTCCATCTGTAAACACTTGTTGGGGTGAGATTGCTTACTTTTGATTTACCACTTTATAATTATACACTATACTTTTAGATTTTACTACTGTCCCTTCCAAAAATTCCACTCAGAGAAGAGCTGCATGACATAATGATAAAATGCCTGTTCATGTTATGTGCTCTTTGCAACACTGTCAGAGCAGCTGTATTTGAAACATCAGACCTCTTTCAGTACTTAGGGCAGTGGAAACCTAATTGTATAGTCAATATTTTAGCAGCCATTTTCAATAGCACATTCTGTAATTGACATTTATTTACAGTTTTATCTTGAAATATTCAGGTCCCCTATCTTGTCTTTTTCTTACTGAGACTACTATTAGCATTAAAATCACTTCACAAAAGCTCAGAAGAGGCAAAGTAACTGGTTAACAGCAAAGATGATAAAGATTAAGTCATGTCCTGGATTCTGCTCATCAATATTTTCCTTTGGATTTTCTATTAGTAAACACATACATGCAATAGGCATATAAAATCAAGTTTCCTCATCCCTTCCCCATTGTTTTGGCTGAGAAAACAGCAAGAGATACTTGGGAAATGAAGCAGATGCTTATTTCTGCAGCATCTGTCATGGATGTTTGCTAAGTCTGGCAAAATCAGAAGACAGGTGACTAGAGACAGTACCAATCCAGAAAAAAAAACCCATTATGAACACATGTGCCTAGGATTGTGTGGCAATTTTGTTATTAAGTCCTCATGTTATTTTCTTTACATTAATAAGTAATTTGATAAAAGGAAGAAAGGTGTAGACTGACTTATAAAACTTTTCATTCAGGCAAAGGAGTTTGACAATTTTGTCAAAGAGAAGCTAACTATGTAGGTCTTTTTCAATTCTGTTATTATAAAATAATTTTCCAGAATTTTTAAATAGTAAATAAGCTAAATTAAAATTCTCCATTTTTGATTACATGTATTTTTCTTTTTTGGATGCTGTATGCAAGTAATTTTGCTATATCTGTTCATTTTCCCTGAATTTTTCCCTATCTATCCTATTCCACTGTATTCTTATGAAATTTCCCTGGTTTTACTCTGCAGCAGATGAGTACAGAAAGATGTGTATTTTAGAATCATATTTTTCACAGTGTACTAACTTAGATAACACTTTTTTTTCCACTGTGCCATCACAACACATTCTTTTAATGAAAAATTGTGTTCCTTAACATTTCAGTCATAACCCAAACCCTTAAAAGCTGCGGGCAGCCTTCTGTGAGACCTTTGCCAAGATCAAAGTATAAAAGGGTCAGAGGAAAATCTCTGTAATGTTCACCTGGGGAAAATGAAATCTTTATTATGACTGAAAAAAAAGAGCTATGGGTAGTAACTGTATGAATGCAGTGAATCCATTGAATTTATAGTGGCAGTTACAGAACCATGGAGCTAATGCTGAAATGTGGTATTTTATACTGGTTTTGTTATGTTCCTTGAATGAAGAATTCTGGGATCAAAAAATGGCTTGTTTGGAAAGGACATAGAATCACAGAATCACAAAATGGTTTGGGATGGGAGGGAGCTCTGGAGACCATCCAATCCAACCCCCCTGCCCAGAAAAGATCACCTAAAGCAGGTGGCAGGGGAAGATATCCAAGTGGGTTTTGAATGTCTCCAGGGAGGGAGACTCCACAACAGCCTGTTACAGAGCATTGTCACTGTGAAAAAGTTCTTCCTCATGCTGAGGTAGAACTTCCTGTGCTTTAGTTTATGGTCATTACTTCTCCTCCTGTCACTTGGGAATGCTGGAAAGAGTCTGGCAGCACTCACCTTTGAGATATTTATATGTATTGATGAGATCCCCTCACAGCCTTCTCTCCTTCACACTAAACAGGTTCAGCACCCTCAGTCTCTCCTCATAAGGGATACTCCAGACTCCCTGATCATCTTTGTAACCCTTTGCCAGACCCTGTCCAGTAGCTCCTTGTCTTTCTTGCACTGATGAGCCAAGAGCTGAACACAGCACTCCAGGATCTGTTCCATGATCCTTGTGGGCACAAATGTGAGGCTTACTGGTTGTTCATAACTGGGGTCCACCTTTTTACCCTTTTAAAAATTATCATGATTTTTCTCTTTTCTCAGTCTCTGAAATCTTTTCCTGACTGCCACAACTTTTCAAATATGATAGAATATGGCTGGACAACTTCATCAGCCAATTACCTCAGGACCCTGAGATGCATCTTCTCATGTCTCTTGAGTTTGTGTATGTTCAGTTTCCTCATGTGGTCTCAAATCTGATTTTCACTTATGTTGTGGGACTTTATTCACACAATCCTTGTCCCTTAATACTTGAGGATTAGGGATTTGAGAGTAGGAAGAGAGATTACTATTGTAAAGTAAGGCAAGAAAATTGTCGAGTACCTCAGTATTTTCCATATTGTTTATCATTTGTTCTCCTTATTTAAGAATGGGAGGTACAAATTCTTTATTCTTACTTCTTTGGCCATGTACCTGGCCACATCCCTCACCAACTTCAACCTCAAATGTCTTATCCCATCTATACACACTCAGGCAGTGTCCATATATTTTTCCCAGGATACAAGTTCCTGTACATTTTTTTACACTTTAGTCCTTATTCAGCCATGCTGAATCTCCTGCCTTCCTTATCTGCTTTAAGAGATCTTGAACTCCAATAATAATCTCCTTATTGAGCTGTCAGCTCTGTTCAGTTCCTTTCTCCCAGTGGGCAGTTTCCTAGTGAGTCACATCCAAGAACTTCTTAAACTGAAAATTTGCTTTCCTAAAATTCAGGGCTCTGGCTCTACCCTTCATCTGGACATATTCCTCAAGACTGAATTCCACTGTAACCTAAGCAGCCCAGGTGGACACCAATCTTGTCCTTTCTAATTAATTAATTCCTACTGGTGAGCACCAGGTCTAGTAATGCTTCTTCTCTTGGTCTATAACTTGGGTTAAGAAATTATCCACACCACACTCCAAGAACCTCCTGGACACTTTATAACTTGCTGTGCAGCTTTTCCAGCAGATGCCATGGTAATTGAAAAAAGATTGAGAAAGTCAAGAGGTTAAATAGAAATACATATTATATAAACTGCTGGAAGGTTTGTCATTCATCAGATGACAGCAATGTAACTAAATATGATTTTTTTCCCCTTGACATTATTGATCAAAGCTTACTTTGATAAATCTTACTTACTCCACAAGTGGTTGTGTTAATAGATACTTTCACAGCTATCAAAGATGAGACAGATTGATTTTTAAATTGAAAAATAAAAAAAAAAAAAAGAAATTAAAACAAAAAGAGGTTAGTTAATCATAAGTACTATGAAATAAGGAGGGTATCAATTGACCACTGACATGATTAAGATATCTCTTCAAATGAAGATAGGGTGAGAGAACTGAGGTAATTCAGCCTGAAGAAGGTGATGGGGAGGTTTTATTGTGGTCTTTCAATATTTAAAGGGGATTCATATGAAATCTGGAGTGAAATCTTCTGCCAAGGCCTGTAGTGATATGGCAAGGGGTAATGGTTTTAAAATGAAAAGAGGATAGTTTTATAACAGATTTCCAAGAGGAAGCTGAGGATGGCCTTTCCCTGGCAGTGTCCAAGTTGTGGTTGAATGGGGCTTTGAGTAACCTCATCTGTTGGAACATGTTTGTGCCCATTGCAAGTGGTGTGGACAATATGGCCTTTAAAAGTCCCTTCCAAAACAAAATGTTTGATGATTTGATATTCTGAATTTGTTTGGTTGCACTAAATATTATACATATATATAAATATTTTATTTCATTCTACTTGAGTGAAGAAGTAGAGAATATTAAACAAAATATAAATGTTGTAGCATTATATGTATTTAATAGACTATTGATTATTATAGCAGTATTATAAAATACAGAAAAATATAGCTGAAATATGATTCATGAAGCCTCATATACTATGCTTTATTAAAAGTGCCATTCTTTGTCTAAAATGTAACTTTTGCCTAAGTATTGCTCTATTGGGGAAATTGTTTACTTTTATCAGGTTTAGTATTTTGTTTATTTTCTTTTCATTAAATAATAAGCAATGTGGTTGCACTTTTTTGAAAGCTTAAGGCATAAAATCATGAAATATTCTATCATGCACCTTAATAATGTTTATAGTAAATACTTTATGATAATTTTGTGGACAAATTTGCATACTGAGAAATGTAATTAATTTCACCAAATTAATAATTCATCTTGCAAATGTTTATATTTGAACTAGTTGTTCATATTATCTTTTCACTGTGGTTGAAACAATACAGGATGTTGTGGGAATACATTAAATGCCTAATAGAAATCAGTAACTTCCCAAAATTAAATTATAGTTATGCTTATAACACAATGTATAACTCACAATACTTCTCTATATGCATTGTTCAGACTACATCTCTAACTTAATCCTAAACAGTTATATGTTAACTTTATTTTTAATATTCAGTTCCATCTCATTTGTTAAGAATTTTCCATTGGCATTTATGTGATGGATGTTGTCTATGCTTCAAGTCCTTGATAAAATTTAGACTTTTAATTCCTCTAGCTCCTGAATCGTGAAGGTCAAATTCTACTATTCTGTTGAAAGTCGTACAAAATTTTGTCAAATATCACAAAGACAGAGAGGGGAAAAGCAGAGCCTGTGATTACATCAAGATATTTCAAAGTTTCTCTTAAAAAACAAACTTTAAAAGTCATAAATTAAAACGAAAAAAGATTCCTTTAACTAACTATAGATTCATTTATGTTGAACTATGTATCAAAGATAAAACTGCTGGACACTGATTTCAGTTAAATTTAAGTTTTTTTCAGTGTTTGAAGAGGATCAAGCTTAATTCAGATAAGAGGATGAGAATAATTTTTGAAAAAACAGAACAAAACAAAATAAAACACCCATAGCCACACAGAAAAAAGCAGTCTGCTTATAAAGTTCCTTCTCTGGAGGGAGAGCTTTAAGATACCATAGTAGAAGATTTAGATGCTTCTGATTATTTGAGATAAAATGACATAAAAATTAACAGTTCAGTGGCATGCTCATGCCACTTCTATTACTCTTTAGAGAGTCATAGAAGAGCTGGAAATGAGAAAATAGCTGGAGGGGGGAGAGGGAGGATTATCTGACCACAGAAAATCGTCAGTTTAACAGGAACACACAGCAAATTGTCTTACAATGTATCTGAAAATGTATTTGTACTCGAAACAGTGTGTTTAACAAAAAGTTAATGAGTTCTCATCTAGAGCACCAAGTCAATTCTGGTTTCACTGCTGTGTATTCTTAAGCAACTTTAGTTTCAGAAATGGGATATTAATAGTATAAGCACCATCCAGGTACTTTTTGAAGCCATGGAACTGGATAGCTCGGATCCATAAATCATAAAATTCTAATCATAAAAATAACCAGCTGTCCTAGTTTAGATACTACTAGTACTACATTGGCTAAAAGTATATGAGAGAAATCCTATAATAATAATTAACAATAAAAACTCCAAATATTAAAACTTATTTTTAAGACCCATAAAAATAAATACAAAGAAAAGATAATAATTTTTGTTATCAACACCTTACCTGGGAGTTGTTCTGTTCCTGGAATGGATAATCATAGCAAAAAAATAAAATCATAACTGAAAGGAAATGTATTGATAAAAAAACTCCAAATCAACTAATCAACCACTACCACCACCATTACCAAAATAATCCCAGGGCAATATTTTTATCAAACTGGGTATTTTGGCCAAGAGCAATAATCTGGTGAGTTTTATCCCTTTTACGATTTCCTTTCACTCCCACTAATGGTCAAATTTCTGTGTTTTTTGGATATAATGAAAGAATGAGTCTTAAAATGTGAAATTTTCTGGTGAAGAAAACACTTTCCTTGGAGAAAGTGTATTCTATATTCTCCCTAGAAAAATAAGCTAGGAATTGATGATTTCTTACCAAATGTTTAGGAAGGCTTCTATGGAATGTCTGATTTTAGCAAGTCAGTAGCTTGCAGTGGGATATGTCTCAAATTATGGTAAAGAATCCTCCAACAGTCTTTTCTAGGTGTCTGCACAGCTTGTGCATTTAAACAGGACATGTTGGGATTTTTAAAAATCATAACTTCAACTTAAAATTATAAAATCTAACTAAGTAGCAAGGGTTAGGGTTAGAGCTAGGGAGAAAGGCCTTCACATAAGAGAATGTTGTAAGGATCCTTGAAATTATCTGTGTTTGGCTCAGAGGAGAAAATAAGTGCTATATTTCCTGTGATTAAGGCACATTATGTTCTGGGTTTACTACCTGCATTTTTGGTAGACAAATGGCTGAATTGATATACTATTATATTAGTTCACTCTAGTAGTATAGTGAGCTAATTTCTATATTTTTTTTCTGCCTGAGTGAAGATTATAGTCACTAAGCAAGATAATTTTGAATTTTAACTAATGTTAGAAACTGACAAGCCTATTTTATATGAGCAATCAAAGAAAAGGAATCTAAGAAAAACCTGCTGAAATACTAACTTCTAAAAATGAACTTTACAGGAACTAGAAATTCTACAAATAATTTTAATTTAAATAATTAAACCAAGATTTTATTTGGAAAAAAATTAAAAATTTTTTTTTGAAGATGTTCATTGCAGTGATATATGTCAACTAAAGAAGTAAGAATATCTTCTTTTCTTATAAAAGTCTTTATGCCAACTATACTTACTTTATTTAGAGTTATGGAGGCAAACAAATAATCACATATACTTCCTCAATAATTAATTATTTTATTTCCTAGTTTGGTTCTAAGAAACAGCAGTTTTTATACTAAGAAGTTTTGTGTCAGGCTTTTACTATTTTGACACCAAAAATTTTAAATAAAATAATTTCATACACACCTTAAATTTTACACTACAATTGGCAGAAATACAGGTAATATTGATAATTCCATTTATAAAATGTAACTCTACTTATCACAGCTGTACTCTGGGCATCTGTGGCTCAAACAGATGTTTTCAAGTTACGTCCTGTATGATCAACAGATTTCTGACTGGTTTATGCTGGTATGTTGGGGATACTCACCGCCAGAATTTTTAAAATAAACATGCCTTTCTATGCCACATATTTTTTCTTGTTATACAAAAATTTGGAAATTCCATGTGGAATCAAAATTCAGAAAAGGAATAAAACCAACCCTTCTTTTCTTGGTTTGTCCTGACTTATTTTTCAAGGTTTTGCTATTCAAAACTTCTCTAGGTATCCAAATTCCCAACATTTTCAGGATTAAGTAAGACAATATTTTCCTAGCTTTATGCACTATCTGGCCTTCTTACATAAGAGAATATACCATAATATTTTTTAAAAACATTCTGTTATAAAGATTCTTGGAAAATAATCCATGCCAAATCCACATACATGTGAATTGACAGAAGTCTAGGTTAAGTTAAGACCAGAGATGCAGGCTCCTGATGTCTCACATTTTTTACATAATCACAAGATTAATGTAAAAAAAAAAAAAAAAAAAAGTTATAGCAGATAATGATTGTATTGAACACAGCAGAAAAGCGAAACAGGGAATATAGAAAAACACAGGGTCAGAGATGTGAAAGTCACCTTATTCAACCTAGAACATAAAATATGTTCTTGCTTAGAATCTAAGTGTAACAGTACAGACAAAAATATTTAGTTGCTTAGTTAGCTTTTAGTTGTGAAACTAAAATAAATTTGAAAAGCCTTCCAGATGATAAGAAAGAAAAAATACGATAAAGTACAGTGAATTGGATACAAAGAGCTGGCAATAAAGCAATGCCAACACAAATCTTGGAATTTTAAATTAACTGATCATCTAAATGGCACACTTTGCCCTAACATGTATCTGATGGGATTTAGCCATGGGTTTTGAAGGACTTTGCTAACATCATTGCAACACTGCTGTCTCGTGTCTTTGAAAAATAAAAGTATTTGGTGTCTTTGTAAATGAAAATGTCAACAGTCATCTACAGGAGTGGCAACAAGGAGGATCTAGGGAGGATGATCAGTTTCATCTCAGTACCTGGGTATCCTTTAGGTGTTAATATTGGGTCAGATTCTGCTTTTTTTCACTGTCAACAACCTGAGCATCAGAAGAGAGTACATTATCAGATCTGCAGAAAACATCAAACTGATAGGAGTTGAGAGGGAGAGAGAGAGATTACCAGATTACCATTACCATTTAAATGTTAAATTTGTCTTGAAGCATAAATACATGCAGGAATGCGGGTGACAATTTCATGGGGTAAAATGGAGATAATTCTTTAATGGATGGAGAGAAAGAAGCATATTTCTTGAAGAAGTCTAAAGAACAGTTAGACATTGGAAGAAACAGGAGCAAACACAGTAATGGAAAAAAAAAAAGGGCTATATTTCAATAAGAGCGAATTTAACATGGTTGAAGGCAGCCAGCTAGGAAAGAAAAAGATGAGGCATTTGAAATTAGAAAGCAATCCCTAAACAAAATTTACTTAAGATGGAGTAATTTTATTAAAACATAAATGTATAGATTTTACTTCTGGGAAGAAAGTGGATAGCATTGTCCAAGAGAAACTCAATGCAGACAGTATGACAAAGCATCCAGTAATGATAAAAAGAATTGAAAGAGAAAACGATGTAAAATAGTGTAGGCATTTAGGTTTGCAAAGCATATATGTTTTCAGTTTGACATAAAATATATTGGAGCAAAGAAGTGTTAAAGAGAGCCACCCCTGATTACAAAATATACCTAAACAAGAAGAAAATTCTATAGGGCAAATAGATGAGGTAAAGAAGAAAAGATAGTCATAATGTTAATTGTATATTCAGAAATATAAATATCTGTGGAAAACAGTAAAATATGAAAAAGTTACCCAATTTTATAAAATTAGATAAGTAGGAATACTGAGGAAAAGCACAAATATCCTTTTCAGCACATGATTTTATTTTTAAAAGATTGGCTTAAATGTTCAAACCTGAAAACACTGGCTAAGGATGTATTTAGCACAGATCTAAGAAGATTTCTCTTGTTCAAGAAACCATACAGTTAACCATTGAGTCATAGCCACATATAGACACAGTATTTTCAAAGCCCATCAAAAGAAGATTTCTAAGAATGATTTATGGACCTATTCCACCGACTTTTCTTCTGTTTATGGTTTCTTGTTTTTCTGCATTTCTTGATTATATAGATGTGCAATATTTCTGTTACCTCATTCTGGGTATTATCAAGAAATTGTGATATGTAATTAATGTTTCAGTATAATGTTGCAAGTCTCTTTCGTTTGACTAATCAAAGCATCTCCCAAAGAAATCTAAATAGCTATAAAACTTACTAGAAGTTTATCAATTTAATCTGTGGGTTGTTTGCTGGGGGGGAGGTTGTTTGTTCGTTTCTTTGCTTTGGGGTTTTTGTTGCTGTTGTTTTTGTTGTTTTTTGGTTTTTGGTTTTTTTTTTTTAGGGTTTGTTGGGGTTTTTTTTTCCCATAAAAGAAATTCAGTGTTTAAATGCATGTGGCAGAAGTCTGCTCCTCCTGCATGGTATAGAAGGTTTTCTACCTCAAAACAAATTCAGCCCAGCAAAATGATGGTGTAAGGACTCTTAGAAAGTAAATGTGACTTAAACCCCTAGTGTTCACACCATCTGCAAGAGCTGAATGCCTGTGAGTGTTATATGTGCTTTGTGACTTTGCCCAAAGACAACAACTCGTTTGAGTTACCACGAGCATAACTCTGGTCTCCCTCATTTTCAGAGTCTGGTATTCACCTAGACAAAAATTTCCCAAAGAAGATACGGAGCCACCTTCATTTTGTTCAAATGGTAATTTTTGTCAATTGATTTTGTTATAGTGTAGAGGCAAGACTGTACATCAAATAGCCCATGCACAGAATTAGAAATACATTGCTGTCAAGGAATCTCTGTATCTGTGTTGTACTGCATTAGGTCAACATATGGTGCATTTAAATGAAATGCAATATTATCATTATTACTATTTGCTGTTTCTTCTTGAGGACTTTGAATCCTACAATTAAGCTTGACAATACAGATAAAATATTAATAATTTTCAAGATTAATTGACTTGAAACGATCATAATTATATCAGTTGAGAACATGTTTTTTCTTCTCCTAAGTAATGCTGGTACTAGATGGCTGTTACAGTCTTCCACCCCTAATTTCTCTTTTCAGAAATAACATTTGTGTTATCACTGCTCACACCACATTTGGTATCTTTCAGTGCTTTCTGCTGAAAAGTCAGTGAGCAGGAAGGAGCTCAAGCAGGCAAAATAGAGTCCAAGGACAGGGATTATAAAAGAAAGGAAGACTAAGTGGTGTTTAGAAAGAAAGACTAAATATTTCTGTGGGAGGGGAAGAATCTTAGAATAGATTTGCAGTTGTAAAATTGAAAAGCCTTTTCCCAGTACCACCACAAGTTCTGCACAGATGCTGTTATGCAGCAAGGTGAATACAATAAAGTCAAGTTGCAATGTAAAGGCTGCATCACCATAATAAATTGCAAGACCTTCAGACTCATACTCAGATAATGATGTTACAGCTACGGTTATGGTTTATTTATTTAACCAAGGGCAAAGTTGTTGAGATACAGTTTCATTTTCAAGAAAGGCCTGACAAGGCAGATGGCAGTAATGGCACAGGACAAATGAACTTCTCTGCTAGCTAGCCAATACAATACAGCACAGCTAAGGAGGACAGAGTGTGTGCTCTTGAGAGAAAACATAAACCAATGAAATTAAATACCTACTGAGCATTAATAAACCCATTAGTGAACATTAATAAAATAGAAAGGCTCACTCTTTTACAGCCTTGGGAGTCAGCAGCTCCATTCTATATGAACTATTTAGTGGGGCTGGAAGAATGATTTGAAGGGGAGACCTGGGAAAAGAGTAAATCAGAAGGTACATTTTAAGTTAATGGGCAGGGACTGAATATAGCTAAGGGCTGAATCAGCTGAAGTGAAGGTTGGAATGAGTCTATGAGGAAATTAATAATTCTGTATACAAAGAGGAGTTTCAATAGCATGCAGTAAATAACACCTAGGGACACACACTGAACAATGAGGAAGAAACAAATCATGGAATAGCTGCAGTTGCCTGAGCCACTGTCCTTCAGCCTGAATGGGGTGGGGGTGTGGTAGGAAAAAAAAAGGTCTGTAATTAAATGCCATATCAGAATGAGACAGCATCAAGGTTGCATGGTTCCTTATTTAGGGTTCCCACCCCTGTCGACTTGTCTGCCCAGTACTGACTGGATTTCATTTTTTCTGTGATAGACTTGGCTATTTCTCTCTCCTTTATTTCTCCTTGCCTATCTTCAGCCTCTTTCATGAACATCTCCTTTCCAAATCCTGTTGTATGCGGTGCTGATGAACTGTATCCATAGTTCCAATATATTAAAAATATTAGAACAAAAAAATTCTAAATAAAACAAAACAAAACAAGAAAACTTAATCCAACCCAACCAAATACCACAAAAAAAACAAAGCAAATACAAAACAAAACAAAACAAACAAAAAAACCAAACAGACAAAAAAACCCCACAAAAAAAAAAAACCAAACAAAAACCAAACAGAAACAAGAAAACCAAAGAAGAAAACTGCACAGCTTAGTACTAATGCAGTAAGTTATTCACCAATCTCCAGTAACCCATCATTTTAAAATGCTTGTCTGTCTCTGTCCCTACTAGACAGTCAATACCTCTGTGCCAGCCACAGAGTTGCAGAAATACAGAAGGTCAAAGTCCAATAGAAATTGACACAACTATAACCATCCATATTTCGTGGATCTTTGATTTGTCCAAGGCTTTTTTTTTGGTATTTTAACACATCAGAGAGTTGTAACTTGCCTTGTAAAAATGTGTTGCCACCTATACTTAAAAGCAAGGTTACAAAAAAATTATGCATGTACTCTACTGAACTTTACATGCCTAACTGAAACACCAAAACTGGAAACATGGTCACTTTTTCCATAACCTGTGGTAAAGCTAAAAAGGACTGTTTGTTGAACTGAATCATCCTCTGGACTGTCTATCTTCTCTGTTTGTGAATGACATGGAGAATGTTTGGCCTCCCATTAAATGTATTCAAGTAGAAACATTAAGAAACTTCAGATGTCAAAACTCTTATGAGAAATCTAAATGCCATCATAATGGCTAAGCATTTTTACCTCTCTTTTTTTTTTTTTTTTGCAGACCCACTTCTATGGCAATAAATAAAAATATAGGAAATGTTTCTCATAACTGACAGACTAACACTAGAGCAAATGACATTTTGTGGTATTTGGATGAATTCCATGTTTGCAATTCTGCTTTATTTTAAATCTTTATACATTTTATAATTAAATTAATTTTTATTGAATCTTTCCTTTTTAGTTCTTAAATACATGAATTGCTCTCTAGTGTAAAGGCTTCCTGAAAACATTTTGTCCACAGGCACACAGATTTCATCATGCAGATGCGTTAAAAACTAAGCAAATAAAGAAGTACCTCAGAGACTCTTATTGTAACACTGAATTGTCATTCTTCATTTTGTATGGTTGCAAAGATTGTTTATCCATTCTTGCTCTATTTATCCAACACCAACTTCTTTAATGTTCAGGGTCGCAAAGAGAGAAGAACTACATTTCTAGAGTACTTCCTGGTTGGACAAAAACATCTGTCTGCAATGAAATTTTTTTAGAACACATTCCATTGTAATGCAGGAATTACATTGCAGGTAGAGGTTTAGAACAGGTATATCATCATTAATGAGATTGCTTTTATATTCTATGAATTGTAGACAGGGGTTTGGCAAAAATTAAATTTTATTTAGCATCAGATGTTTTAACTTAGTTGTTTAAAAATTTCTTTTTAGAGTTTTCTTTCTTGTTTTAATGTTATCAATGTAATATTTATTAATTTTTAATTTTCAGACATAATATTTCAAAGGTGTGTGAAATGTCTGCAGTTATGTTCTCTTGCTTTGCTGCAGAAAAATAATTCCGTTTAGTTTCCAGATTGTTTCAGAACTGAATATGTGAAGTGATTCAGATACAGAAGGTGCAGAACTAATATAAAAAGGGGCAAGACTGAAGGTCCATCTAGCCCAAAACTTTGCTTTTGACATGGCAGACAAAAACAAGTATCCAAGTAACAAAACAAGGTGAGAACAAGAATATATGACCCTTCAAAATATGTATCTTCTTAGATACCATCCGTTTTCAGGTGACATTTTCATGTAACTATCAATAAGCTTAATGTCTTGTTACTATTTAGTTACTTAAAGTTAATAATTTTTAAAATGTGATGTTTAAATATGAAACTGGGAATCCTTTTTATCACATCTTTCGCTTTGCATTATATGTTGAAACTTCTTATGGAATCTAACATACGCTTTTCCAACAACAGAAGTCTGAGTGTCAGCAGTGCATTTCAAGGAATGACTATCAAATGGTAACAAATCTGCACCAAAAAGTATTGTGTATTACAAGAATGAACATTAGATTTAACCATGCTTTTTTGTTGTTTTGCTTTTCGTATGGACTTCTATATAGTGAGCACAGAATTGAGATAGATTCGGTTTTTTTACATAAAATACCAAGCAACATTCTCCTGAGACTATGGACACATACATGCTAAGCATGATTTATTTCCACTGTAATGCACTATTAAAAATTAATTTATTAAGACCAAGAAAAGCTGTCCTTTTAAACAAGATTAATCATGGAAACCCATCCTTCTCTCAATACCTACACAATAAAACTGAAACAGTCAAAATACAAACCACTTTTTTCTACAGCTTACAAAAATTACTTGAAATATGATATTTGATAGTCTACACTTCTTGCCTTTTCTTTTTATTCTTTTTTTTTCCTTGTTTTCACTTGTTTGTTTGGTTTGGGGTTTTTTATGTTGATGCTGTTGTAGTGGCTTTTTCCTTTTTATTTTAATATTTTGATTTCAAGGCCTTCTGGAGAGGTAAGTCCCTCAGCATGTAATTCCTTTCTTCTGATGTGAGCCATCTAAAACTTAGGCATCTAGTGAGGTGTTCAACTCTAATGAGGAATAAGAGGGAGAGGGAGAGAGATGATGCTACTGAACAGAGTTAAATCTAGGTGACTAAACTTCAAATGGCTGAAATCAGATGTGATGAATTCCATCCTTAAGAGCTTAACGGAGCTCCTGACACGCTATAATATTTATAGATGACTCAAAGCTACTGAAATGCATTAATAAGAATGGAATAGTAAAATCTGGGCTGCTCAAGGTAAGAGCCATAAGATTCTCACACTCTTTGTCCTCTGCTTGACTTTGCATTTTGGTAGAAGTCACAAATTTGCCCTCAATCCTTTGAGGGTAAGTTGTTCAGTGTCACTTGATATGCCATTGTTTGTATGAGCTCAGAGAATCAGGCAACTGAGATCCCATCGTGCACTACATTAGACTAGCTCCTGTTGTCCTGGCTTCATTCTAGCTTGGGTCAATAGGCACTGTCTGCCTTCATTCCCTTGGTTTCAACTGCTTGCCTTATTCTTCTAGACTTTCTGCTTCAATTTGTTATGTAACTCTCATGTGTATTCTTCAGTACTTACTGTATTTCAGCGGTAGGTGAAGTGAACATTAATAACACCTACCACTCTCACAGGCTGAATGAACAAGTCTACACAGCACCTGGAGTTCCAAGGATGAGAGAGGCTACAAAAGTGGAGGGCAGATATCATGAAATCATCCTTAAGTCTCTGTCTCTGTTGGTGTTCACAACCCCAAATATGTGAGTCAATTAATGTTAAATGTTTTATTCGTAATTAGGTACTATGACATACTGTAGAGGACAAGTAAGCAAAAAAAAAATATATATATATATAAAACAGAATATAAATATCTCTTGATGCAATATACAAGAAATGCAATGCTATGTAATTCTTTAAAAGGTCATTTTTAAGCCAATGCCACCAGTGGGGTCTGTGATGGTTGCATCCAGCTTATTGTGACCTTTGGGGAACCTACTACAACATTTCCAGGGGCTGTCTGGAAACAATGACCCAGACCTCTTGTAAGTATGCATATATAAGTCAATCATTACTTTGTAAATAGTGGACAGCCTGGGGCTGTAGAGCTCTCCTGCACAGCCCTGGGCTGCACACCAGGATGTCCCCTTGAGTAAGGATGCTTCTCAAGGCTACTGCTCCATGCCACAACATATTCCCAGTAAGTGATTAATAGTATGCTAAGCTTTGAAATCTTAACTAAATTATACAAAGGATTGATTGTGCACATCTCATCCTTTAGATACAAACCATCGACCAGGTCTGGCCTGGATCCAGCTGCACCTAGATGCATCTCTGAGAAGGAGTTTAAAAAGCAAGGGCATCCTTCTGAACCATGACTCAATGGGTGGTATGCCCCGACAGCTTTATCTGACCCTGCTCTCTATGAAGTAAATAATCAAGTCTACCTTGTCATCAAGTCTTGTTAAACCTTTGTCTCATTAATATTAAATTTTGTTAACTGACTGCTTGGTGTTGATAAATTATATTGTCTTTTCCCTCTTGTGAGTGAAGTCCATTACTCTGTCTGCAACAGCTGGGTATGGAAAAAACCATATTATCTGATAATTTAATGAAATAAATTAACTCATTTTTTTGAACAAACAAAAAACACACTTTCCAACTGGATCTGAAAAAGGATTTTTTTTGTTCTTCCTGATAACCTTAATAATTTACAGTTCTTGAGATTTGGTATGGGTTAACTATTCCTCCTCCAAAAGTCATTAATTTGTCATTATTGGAAAGTTACTGGGACAGTAACTTAAGTAGGGTCTTAGAATCTAAGGCCAGAGGCACTGCTAAATGGTTTAGTCTGATCACAAGACAATGCATTTCACCCAGTGTCAAACGCTAACAATATTTGTTTAGATTCTAAATTCCTAACTTATGTGACAGTAAACCACAGAAAGCCAGAGGCTCTATTTGCTTCTAAGAGGTAAATAATTTGTTCCCAGGACTATTGTCATTTCCTGTTACACTTCTATTAGAATGTTAACATGAGAGCACCAGCATGTACACACTGGCCCACCTTTCCCCATGCTTGAATACTGCACATTGCCTACACTTAAGAAAGTGTTCTACAGTATCCTGTTATCTTTTATTTCCCTGCAAAAGCCTCAGGATCTTTTCTGTGCCAGTAGTTAAAGATTCAAGATGTCTGTAGCCTGGACCTTGTGCACCATATCTGAGCTTTCCATAGATCTAATATCTATGGAAAAGCTTTCAAGCTCATGCCATTCTCTTCAGCCATGTCCTGACCCCACAATCCCAAGCAAATGCATATTAGTGCTTTTATTATCAATTTCCTTTCCCTCTTGTATCGCACAGCTACATCTCTGTCTGATTCCTCAGGTAGACATATGTCAAGGTACCACGACACACTCCTCCCGATCTGGACAGTAGGGATGAGAATCTAGGGGTCCATATCAGCAACCTAATAGTATAAATTTTGTCTTTGGCATTAAATGTGTACTATAATCAGAGAGCATCATCTGCAGGGGAAATGGAAAACAGTAGTCCAAATGTTTAGTGTTCTGAAAGATGAATAATGAAAACTGACAGAATACAGGAACCTCAGAATAGGAAATTGGAGAAACAGTCACACTCTCACTGCAAAAATTAGAAAAAATTAGTTTCTTTCATGTGCGTGTGAGATATTTCTAGTGCCATAAGGAGTTACATTTTCGGAAAAGATACTGAATTCTCTGAAAAATTTCTGAGAACATTGTCATTGGATATAAAGGGTTGGTTAAAAAGAAAAAGAAATCCCAGCAGTGTAAGAACAACATTTATATTTATTTACTTTAATCTCATAATTTAATAAAAGAAAGAAAAAATATGAAACTGTATAATCTTATAACTGCATCATATACAGTATTTTGTCTATGTAAATTACTTTAAAAATCTATGTTTGAAAGAAGTTGCTAACCACATCATGTTTCTGAGTGTGCCTGAACCATTATATTAAAAGACCTTATTTCATATAAAGGTGATGTTATAGGATTTACAGCACAGGACTGGTGATTCTCTCATCTCCTTTTACTAAATACACTACAGGCAATGATGGCAGCTTTAATCTTTCACAGAAAACCTTAGAATTGGCCACACTTAGTAAATCTCTCTATGTGAGTCTTATCCTCTGGGCCCAAAGTCTTCAAGCTAGAGCATGACAGTAAAGTACTGCCTGTCTTGACTTTTTCCCTTCCTCCAGGCACACATGAATGGGATATGATTAAAATCAGTCATTTTAAGCTGGAAATACTTCTGTGAATGAGCTATGAGGGAACCCAGGTGACTGTGTCACAAACTTCTAAAAGTTATGTCAAATAAATCTCACACAGACTATCCATGAAGTTCAATCAACTATTTTAGATCCTTTTCACTATTTCCTCTACAGTGTTGCCCAAAAATCCTTTCCCAGAGTATGCTGTCACGATGAGATAGAATTTACAATGATAGGCAATAAGTGAAGAAAAGTTGATATTGTGTTTTGAGAAGTGGTTCCAAGATGCTTGTATCTTTTTTTTTTTAAAGTAGCCCCAAGCCTCTTCTAAAATTCTAAAATAGCTTGGGAAGATAGCAAAACAAGAAATTGCAAGTGTACACAACCCAGAGCCTCAGTTTTCCATGTATCACTGTACATATTTGAAGATGAGAGGAATTGCTCCACTTTTCTTCTCTCATCTATCCCTGGCTTCATTTCTTTGTTTTAAGATCTCTTCATTATTTCCTCTCCCTCCTCTTTACTTGTCTCTTTAGTTGTACAGGAGCCTCAAAGAATGATAGCTGGATTCTTACCTCCTCTCTCTTATGCTTCCTTTATCTAGCTAGTGCAAGAACACTGTGACACAAGATGAATTGGCTATCTCAAGTAATTTCCAGCATATTAATGCTAAATTTAAACTGAACATACTCCTTTGTAGAGTCCCTTAAGAAGAATTGCTCCTCTCATGATTTTAAAGTTGTGAGTACAGGAGAACCTGATGGGAACTCAGACTCCAGCTGGCTAAACAGTGATTTCCCTGAGCAAACAAAGAAATCTCTTTTACAGACTCTCTCTCTTGAGTCTGTGTCAACATTTGTTCTCTTCTTTTTCTTGGAATATTTAATTCTTTTTAATCATATTCCTACTTTCCATTTTGCATAATGATGTCAAAGTAACATGGTTTCTTTTAGGGTACAGTTAATATTTTAAAGTTCTGATGGTATTTTTCAAATAACACCATAATACATATGAATACTAATACTGTCTTTTGATTTTTGTGACATAAGTAACATAAAGAAATACATATAAATTGACAAAAATACAGAAATTTCACACACACCTCCTACAAATGAAACAAATAAAATATATAAATTTTGTATGTTTAACTATTGAAAATTATATGAATGGACACCTACCATCTCTTCCAGGTAAATTCCTGAAAAAAGTCTAAACAAATGTAAGGTTCAGACATTAAATCCCCCTCATATGTTTCACCACAGCCTCTGTCACCTGTAGACTACGCCAGAAACTAGGCCCTCAAAAATTTGTCATGTCCACTTTTACTATCTTTAGACTCTTTTTGAATTCTCTCATGAAAAATTGTAGAAAATTAGTTTCAATCCTTCTCATGTGATCATATGGATACTATGTTTACTGGGTTTTTTTTGTTGTTGTTTTTCTTACTGCTTGATGACAGTAAGGAACACATCAGGAACCTCTTTTCTTTGGAGTCAAGATGAATTAAAGACATTCAAAGTTTTCTTCAGAGTAAAGAGACTATATGCATAAACATTTTACTAATAAGAAGGATTGTATGTCTTTAGTCTCTTCATCACACCAAAGATAAGGAGTTCTTTATATTTTCCTTACTACATGTTTCTGCAATGTCTAAATGTACCACCAACTCTGGAAAATGCTTAGTAGTGAAGTTAAAAGAAAAATATGAAAATAATACAGTGCTGAGTCTATGAGTATGCTGAACTTCAGATTTTATTACACTACTGTCTAGAAATATTTCCAAAGACAAATATGAACTCCATACAATTAGCTTCCTGCTCTTTAATATGGGTCTTACATAATTTATCTGAGAAGAGGTAAGTCAAATTTCATCTAGTATTGAATTTGCTCTTGAAATATGAGCACAATTTTAGGTTACAGAATCACAGACCGAAATAACAAAAAATGAACAAATGAATGCATTAATAAAAATTGTATAAAAAACGTAATGATTAGTAAAGGCAGTGATAACAAAGGGAATGATAATCCTGCTAGGAGAAAAATGAATTGGAGTTTTTAATGAATTGCAGGAATGGGTTTCTTCATGATAAGAAAAATACACATAACAGCAGACCATGCAACTTCAGATAACAAGAATTATTCTTACTTTAAATAGCAGGTTCATTTTGGGACTTCCTTAAAACAAATAAGATTGACAAGCAAATACTAAATGGTCTAAGCAATTTTAAAAATGCCATAAGGAATTGTTTCCAAAAGCCCAGCCAAGAGAAATTGCCATTTTACTATACTCAAGTGCATGCCTTCTTGCTTTGAAATCAAGCACTTTAGGTGAAAATACAATTTTTTTTCTCATTTTGACTATACTAAAACACAGAACAATAATTACTTTGACTGTCTAGTTAACTTTTTGCTTATTTTTTAGGTAGCCGACTGTCTAGTTAACTTATGTTCATTTTTCAGGTAGCCATATATGAATAAAATCTCACAGTCAACAAGTTTATCCTCTTTACAATACAATGAGGCATATTTCAGGAATACATTATAGAAGGACCCAGGTGTTTAAGAATAATTTTAAAGTTGATAATTGAGAAATAAACTGATTTGCAATCTATTGAAATTACTTGCTTTCTACTTCTGTTGGCTCTGACACATTTGATACAGGCCCTTAGTATCTGTTTCTATTGTCTTCATTATCTCAGCCTGCTCAGAGTGCAGTGAGTAGCTTGCTGAGGCTTTAAATGGGAAGGTAAATTGGATATCCAGCTAGTCAAACAATTGAAAACTGAAAGGGTAGAAGTACAGTGTTATAGTTCATAGGAAGGGTGAGGCAACAAAATTATCTTTCCTGAGCTGTTAGACAACGATTAATTAAGAGAAAGCAGTACACTGTAGTTCTGCAAGGTTGCAATGAGAATGAGAAATAATATTAAGTTTAAACAATTCTGGATCCATGTAGATGCAGTATTCATTCTGATAAATGTAGTACTGGATATTCTATCTATTGTTCAGAAGAGGAAGAATCACCCTCTAGAATTTTAGCTTGCCAGTCCCACAGAAGGTGGTATGGTCAGTTGAATTTAACTGAATAATTGTCCTATGCCATCAATTAATAGGCAGGCTACCAGATGATATGCAGAGGTGAATAAATCAATCATACAATTTTGATGTTGCCTTTCCATTTTTTGTATCTGGTCTTGCAATTCCTTCAGACAATAGAGTTTGTGTTTGGTTTCTACCTCTTCCTGTTGGAGTACAGAGGATCATAGGAGTCACAGGATCACAGAATCTTATAATTACTTGGATTAGAAGTATATCTTAAAAATCATCTAGTTCCACTCCCCTTGCCATAGGCAGGGATACCACCTACTAGATCAGGTTGCTTAGGATCACATCCAAGCTGGCCTTGAACTCTTCCAGAAACCCACAGTTTCTCTGGGCAACCTGTTCTAGGGCTATGCCCTTCTCTGAGAAAATAACTTCTTCCTAACATTTAGCATAAATCCCCCATCATTTAGCTTAAAATTGTTCTCCCTAGTCTTATGAGTATCTGCCTGTGTAAAAAGTTGTTCTCTCATTTTTCTATAAGCTCCCTTTAAGTACTGGGAAGCTGCTATAAGGTGAATCCTGACTCTTTTTTATGTACACACATCCATTTGGGATCTTGGTCCTTCTAGGAAACAGGCATAGAAAGAAGAAGGTGACTCTGTTTTTAAATAATACTTGAAGAGTGAAGGCATGCCCTTGTGGATTAAGAGTCTGCCTTCTAATGTATGAGGAACAGAAAGACACAGTTTAGCTCTCCTATCCCACGTATGTTCTCCATTGGAACATGAATATCCTAAGTAGAAATGTTTCTAGTTCCTCCTGGGATGATAGTATCAGAGGTATTTAGGAAGAGAGAAAAAATAAAAAGAAAATTATGACTAAGGATTTACCTAGAAGAGAGGGAAACTTAAAATTTTGAATCCATGCCTGCAATTTTAGTTTTTATTATTCAGTCACGACCTTATAGGAAATACATACCTGGTTCAAAAGTTGCATGAGTCTCAACTGTCTGTTGTACTACATCAAGTGCATTTTACATGAATTAAAGAAAAATGCTTTATATATGGAAATGACAATTTAACATTCATCTAATAAAAATAAAATTTGAATGGTTTTCATAGTTGATTCTTTCTTGAAGTGAATGTAAAGTGTATCTCTAGTTTTCTTGCCTTAGTGTGAAACATGTTCACAATCAGAGTTTATGGGAAGTTTGATTTCCATATAGTGTCCACGCACAGCACTAATAAAGTTCTTAGTATCAGCCCACAGTTTATTTTCTAGTATCTTTTCATCTGAAAGTTCTAAGAGACTGAAATAAAAGGAGTAATTAGGTGTGCTTTATTATCCATGTACGAAGCAGAGGCCCTATTCTGTTATTTCTAGTGTTAATAATAAAAATAATTGGTGCAAGTATTTTTCCTCAATAAAGTTTTTATTTTAAAGCTCCATTCTTTACGTAAGTAATTTTGAAAAGCATAATGATTTTTAAAGTATCGATTTCTACTTGATATTTTAAAACTAAGAAGTTGAGTGAATAAACAGATTTGCAAAGCACTTGAAAAGATGAATTGACTTAAATAAAAAGCCAAGTATCATTGTTTTTTTTACAATACATTATACATATTCTGAACAGTTCTACTGGCCCTTTATAAAAAGCTAAACTAAATGTACGTTTCTTTTTATGTATTGTGGAGAAGTTTAATTAACTTTCTAGTAGGTGCCCAACATTCCTCTAATATGTACTTGAACAAGATCAGTTCATTTCTAATGAAGGATCTAATAGGTGATGCAAGATGTAGAGGTCAGTGTGTCTCAGGTACTGATTTCAACAGAAGTTTAGACAATGACTTGAGGGAAATTTGAGTAATATATAAGGAAATAATCCTGGAAAATCAATTACAGGACTAAAACCAATTTTAAAAAAAATCACAATAGGATTAGATTTTGGTTTAAAAACAAAAGATAAAACCAAGAAAAACAAGCCTCTGGGACTCAGTCACATGCATTAATTACAAAACTATGCTCATACATTGAAAACTTGTGGCAGAAAATAAGAAATATTTAGAAATCTAGAAAAAAATTATTACATTTTGTTCCTGAAAAATTTTGTATTTGACTTTAAAATTGACTCTATTGAGGTCCCAGTTAGGAAACAAGGACATGTTTTTCAATGTATTTTCCTTCCAAAAAAGTGACCATCTTTCTGGGAAGTTTTTAATTACTTGAAATAATAAAAATTAATTTATTTAATCTGTTCTGCAATGTTTTAAAAATTATTGATGTAACCATCTCATCTTGCTCCACATTGCTTCAACACAAAGTGGATTTTCATTGTATCATATTGACTTGCTTTTAAAAATAACATTTTGTCTTGAAAACAAAATAAGGATGTTTCAGATTTTGACTACCTTTTTCCACCTGGTTATGAAGATTCTTTGCTTTTAGGGTTATTTTCTTAATCAGCTGAATCCTTTGCTGATGTTTGTTTTTAGGGAGAAAATAATTTTATTCTCTCTTCAGATTTTTGTCCACTTAAATTATCATTTTATTGATCTTCTAGTGAATTCTTCCATTTTAATTTTAAGATTAATCTTGTAAGGCCATATTACTGAGAAGATAATCAAATCCATGTACCTTAATATTCATCCATGGAGATACTGAATCATAAAAAACAATCTGGGCTTCTTTCTAATGAATCACACATGCACAAGATATTGAGAATGAATGTCACTGACACTCCTGAAAGACAAAAAATGTGATCTGTAATGTGGGGAAACAAATAGGCAAAAGCTGTTTCTTTCATATATTCTTTTTGTTCTTATAATAACCTTGAGATGCCCTCAGATCTTTTTTAAATAGTTAGTTTAAAAATAATCATGTATAGCAGATTGAGTGTTCTAGGTAAAAAATAGCTATGGTTATATGCAATCACGGGGTTTTGAACACACTTTGAGTGTACTAAATTACATGATGAGATGATTCCTGTTTCTCCAAAGCCACAGAAAGCTTATCTGTGCAAAGGACATCAAAATACATTTAGAATGAAAGAAAAAGCAAATTGCTAGTCCTGTAATAGCGATTGCAGCAAACATCGGAAAGCATAAGGAGGATATCTGATCTATTATAATAGAGGGAAACAGTCCAACAGTAGAACTGCAGCAAAGGATAATAAACCAGCACTTTATTGATTAAATCAATGTTAATACTGTCTCTATAAGAGAGATTTTTTTTTTCTGCCTACACAGACTTTAACTTCTCATTTAGCTAAGAACTTTATATCCTGGATAAAAAATGGACAATCCTCCCCTCCTCCCCCTGCCAACTCCATTACTCCCTCCTAGGATAGCCCAATCTATTGTAAATTTTTTGCAGATAATGTGAATTTTGCATTTCCATCTGCCTATGACTAATAGCATTCTTTCTTTCTTTTTTTTTTTTTTTTTTTTTTTTTTTTTTGTGGACTGTATCAATCCTCAGAGAAAACACCTTTAAACTATTCAAAATAGCACATATTCTCTTTACATCAAAATACCAGCCGTTCCATATGAGCACTCCAGTCTGGATGTTAATATTATAGTCCTATACAGTCAAGAAGTGAATACATAGAAAATATGAGTTTCTCAAGTTTAATTAAATGCAATTTAAGACATTTTCATAATCACATTTGGATCTAGTCCACAGGTGTGCAATGTCTTATCACAGAATTCAACTCCTTCACTATCAGGTGACAATTTAAAAAATTTATTTATTTTTAATCAAGCTGCCAAAATAGAAACTTCTGTACTCGATCTTTTTTGGCTTAATGACACTTTTCCACCGTTAACCAAATTTAATACCTGATTATAATTTTCAATGGCCAGGAACAAAATATCAACTGAAAAATAGGATGTGACTTTTAGCTATGCATGATAATATACCCCCACAAGTACGATCTAAATAATCTACTTTCCAGGGAGAATAGCCTCTTATCCTGTGAAAATTTCTAAGATTTTTAAATTTTTTCAGCAAATATGCCATAACGATCACAATCTATTTTAACTTATGTCAAGACAGTTTTTATTTGCTTTAATATTGACTATTGAAAAAAATAGGACTTTAAAGAAACCCCATACAAACAAATAAACTATATACCACAATCATTCATAGTGACTGAAGTAGAAATCTAGTAGCAAGCTAATTATTTTTTTTTAAATCAAAGGCAGATTTTCTATTGAGAACCAAGAAGTTTGCACTAAATTAGGAAAGCTGCATGAACAAATAAATATAAACATAAAAATTAGATTCATGAAGGTACATCTGACTTTAGAGATAGCAAGTATTCAAAATAACAGAAATGATATGTCCATACATATTACTGTTTCTCCACCAAGCAATAGGTATTGAGGAGAAAACAGAAAAAATAATTCATAAAAGTAGATTAGAAGTTGTACTTAACTACTCAGGAAGGTGATTTTATATTTAAGTGGATTCACTTGATGTCTGAAAGAGACTTTGA
Source organism: Luscinia megarhynchos (assembly GCA_034336665.1). Taxonomy (NCBI): domain Eukaryota; kingdom Metazoa; phylum Chordata; class Aves; order Passeriformes; family Muscicapidae; genus Luscinia; species Luscinia megarhynchos. The sequence continues at coordinate 51,552,522 of JAPFBE010000003.1, read as the reverse complement.
CTTTAAGAGGAAAGAAGGGATCCTAATATAAGTTCCCTGCTGAGGAAGTTACCACTAGATAGGAATTCTTATAAAATTCTGCAGATGCCTCTTCAAGACCACCAGAAAAATCTTACTTACAGGGTATTTATATAATCATAAGAAGCCCCTTAAAATTCTGATTTTCTACTTTGGTCTAAAAAGACTGAGGAGAAGCTATGATCAGAGTCTATTTATTTCACCTCCTTTTTAGGATGTAAAGACTTTTTGTATTTTGGCCTTAGATAGACTCATCAGGCCAGATGTTCTGCTTAAACATGATTGTCTTAATTAAAACAAAAGTTATCTTACACCAACTTAAGAAGCTATGAAAGAATATAAAAAATGACCCTTCCCTTATTAAAAGAATAAAACATTAAAAGTCCATGCCCTCAACTTGTGTAACAAACTAATCAATATATTCAGAATTCTACTCTATAACTTAAAAAGAATATCACTCAGGAACCTTAGGGTGGTTATCTTATTTCCCTGAAGTGTAGAATCTCATGTTTCAGAGCAAGATTAATAAATAAAAGACAGTTGCTTAGCTGAAGTTAATGTCAGACCATTTTCATGAGAATCTTTTTGATTTGGTTCAGTTAGTCCGATGGAAGATGAAGTATAATAAAATCTTTCAAATATTTTGTATTGTAAAAAGTACTAAATGAAAACAGGAAAAGTGCAAGATTATTACATATTTTATTCAGAAATTTGTAGGAAAGAAGGAATTTAGATATGAGTTAAATAGTCGTGTGAGACAGTTCTCTCTGTAATGCACATGATGAGATAAATCATCTGGAGTAATTAAAAAGGAAAAACAACATCACTTCCATGGGACTGTATTATTTGCCTCATGGAAACAGAAGGGATGGTGGACTGCTAGTTAACATGTTAAATAAAAAACAGAATCTGAAAAAATCTATTAAGGACAATATATAGGTATCCAATAAAAGTTAGTGAGCATTGTCCCCTACTGATATATAAAATCAAATATAAATTGGTTATGACTGTTTTCAAGGTAATATCTGTAATTCTAAAGATTTTTTTAGTTTATTTTTCCTACTATATCATCTATAGAGATTTTGAGATGCAAATAATCCTTGCTGCTAGAAACATTAAAATGAAGTTGCCAACATCTATCAGCTGAGTGGTAAGGACTTATTAACATTTTTTCGTCTGCACATGTAAATATAAGTACAATATACCAGGTAACACATTTTAAATACTGACACGTTTTTCTTTTCCAGACTTGACTTTAACCAAGAAAGCAAAAGCAACATGCCTTTTGTGATTCTACTCAGTAAAGAGGGCATAGAAACAAAATACGTTCCTTTACCCAGTTACAAAGTAATGAAAATATGCAAACTCCACGAGCCTGACCATAGCATCCATTTCACAGAATTTAAAAACTGCCAATTTTTAGAATGTTCTGATTAAGAAGGGAGGCAGGAGGATCTTCAAGTCTAACTCCTGACTTAAGACAGGTCAAAATAAAAGTTAAACCATATTTCTAAAATGTTTCATGAATACAGTGTTGGGACCATGGCCACCTCACCACAGAGCTGGTACCAGTGGTTGACAGTCCCCTCATTGACAATCCCCTCATTCTAATATATAATCTGAATTTCCCCTGCTACAGCTGCAAATCAATCCTTTGTGTCTTAATGCAGTCACAAGAGAAAAGAGATCTTCACCTCTGTCTGCTCTGATCCATGAGGAAATTTTAGAGAGTAGTGATGTCACTCCTCCCAGCACCAACACTCATGAAAACTAAAGGGAGACCTTAAGTTTTATGGATTTTTAATTTTTTTCTACAATTTTTTTGTCAATTTTGTACGGTATTTAGGTCTGCTTATAAATGCCAGAATTCATTACGAGGTCATCATCTCAGAGGCAACAAAATTTCTGACTAAGGTGGGAAACAATGCATTTGTATGAAGTAAAAATTTCAAATATATCTGCACTAGGTGTCTTTCACTTTTCTTTATTTTCCCCTTGGCTTACAATTGGTACATTTGCAGTATTTTGACTTAAGTATTGGATTCAATTATTGTTCTGCGTCCTTTCAACTCAGTCTATTCTATGATTCTTTGATTTTTGCAGTACAAATAACGATATTAAACAGAAAGTGACAACACTAGACTGACTTTGACATTGGAGTCAGTGGTTTTAGAGTTCACTCAATTAGCACCTTGGAGAAAAAAAATGCACAAAAGGTGCATTTTGATGTAATTTATTATATATAAATTTTAAAGTTCATCTATGTCAAAACATAGATGAAAATGAAGAATAATTTGAAAATATTTAGTAAGGTAGACTTAAGTATTTGTCCTTAAAATAACTACTTATATTTTTATTGACCAAAATACAGCATTTTTAGTAACTGAAATTTAGCTGAACATCATTAGCATTAAAGCATTCAGCACATCTTCTTTCTATATTTCTTTAATTCTAAAAGAAAAAAAATTTGATAAAATCGAAAAGACAGGAAAAAAATCAAAGAAATGTAAACTCATGTATGTGTTATTACAGCACAGCATCTGTAGGCGTCCATTAGAGCCAAGTGAGATAAACTAGCATGGAGAGGTTTTCCTCTGCAAATTGCTGCAGCAATATGACTTTATTTTATCACTTATTTCAAACTGAAGGTGTATAAACACTGATTGCTCTGCCTTTGATCTCTTCAAACATGTTACAAAAGATTTTTCAAACCAAAATCAGCCTTCTGGGGGTGTCTCTGCAGTTACAGTTCAGGGAAATGTAAGTCATACAAGAGAAATGCTAATTAGACAGGGGACTACAAAAACATTTTGAGCTCTTTAGCTGTGTCATAAGCATCTATTATGGAAGCAACAAGTTGATCTCACTATTTGTTGAATTAAAAAATATTGCAGCAAGCTAAACTTGCACCATCATTTCCATAATTGGCTCTTTCTTGCCGTGTATTAATTTACACATCCATTTGATTACTTTTCTTAAAAAATATTCTAAAGAAACATTTAACATAAACTGAACAATGGCATTAATTTCTTATTGAGCCTTTCTTCAAGTTGTCAGGTTATGAGGGAAAAAGAACTCTTTTCATAACCAAGATTTCACTGAGCAATGTGAATCATAGAGTTATTTAAAGAGAGAGAAAAAAAAGAGACATCAAGTTTTAGGTATATTTAATTGTCCTTGAAAAAATAGGCATGACATTTCTATTATCTTTTAGTAAAAATTAATATTCAAGTGCTTACCTTAATGGTGTAGATCAAAAGTTATGATTTTTTGAAATCAATTATTTTCAAGAGAAAGAAAGTGTGATTATATCTTAGAAATGACTCTTCATGGAGCAGAGTTTCTATGCTTCTCCATTAGCAACTTAGTTCAGTCAGTAGATCCAAGTAAGTAGCTCTGTTTGCCCATAGCAATTCAAATTTAAAAATTGCAATGGCCAGCACTGCTTTAGGTTACCACATGACCATTTACATTCTGAAATATCCAGTTGACCTCTCAGGCAAAATGACACATTGCTTAAGTGATACTGGGTTGATAAATGTAAAGGGTTTGATTGTTTCCAGCATATAAGAAAGAAATGTGACTACATCTAGATGAGAATGATGTGATTAGAGTATTTTGGGATTTGGAATGGGATTGAATGAGGCTATACCCCATGCTGAAGAAGGGGTGGGGAAAATCAAGAAAAAATACTTGAAAAACTGTGGAAAAAACATGATTGTTAGGACTGAAAGACATCATATTTATCTTAATTTATACTGAGGTCTAGAACAGCATTAAGAAAAATGTAATAAATTATGTGAAGTTGAATTTGAAGACCATTCTGGTTACTCTGTTTAACAATCCTTCATAGATGTTTCAAATTTCATATAAACATTCATCCCCCTAATTTCGAATTTATTTGTGGAAGTTCTCAAAGAGCACAAAAGAATAGATAATGCTTTCTGAAGTGCAGACAACTGACATTGCTTTATGAATGAATGTCCCTTGCAGGTTGTGCCTCAATTGGGGTTTGAGCTAAAGGTAAAGAACTGAAGAATGATTCTTCAAACTGAAGCTCAATAGAGATTTTTGTATTTCTTCTACTGACTTTCATTAAAAAAACCAAACCAAACCAAACAACCAACCAACCAAACAAAAACAAAAACAACAAAAAACACTTATCATATGTGTATGTATTTGTCTCAGTCTGTTACAGATGCTCTTCTGATTTAGGTGCTCCCATACTGTAATTTTACATCTGAGATATCTGCACAGATCTGGCAGATAGGATATGACTTTTAGTAGTTAAGTTGGCACCCAATGGATTCTCAAAAGCATGAGATGATTAAATCAAGTCCTTTATGTAGACGTTTTCACTTTGTTTTCTAAAATATGAATATGAGTCCTCCACATCAAGGCAGATCACAGATTCACAGAATGGATGAGGTTGGTAGAGACCTCTGGAGGTCATCTGGTCCAAACCCCTTCTCAAGAAGGGCTTCATAGAGAGAGTTGCCCAGGACCATGAATATCTCAAAAGAGGGAAATCACAAACTCCCTGGGCAACTTGTATTAGGCCTCAGTCACCCTCATAATAAAAATCTGTTTCCTGATGTTCAGATTGAACCTTGTGTGTTTCAGTTTGTGCTGGTTGCCTCTGGTCCTGTCAGCAGTCTGGCTCTGTCCTCGCTGCACCATCTCTGTGGGTATTTGGTGAGATCCCCCTGGGGTGGTTTGGGCTGCACAGTCCCAGCTCTCTCAGCCTTCCCTCATAGGAGCACTGCTCCAGTCCCTTCATCACCCTTGTGGCCTCCCTGTGGACTCTCTCCAGTATGTCTCTGTCTCCCTTGAGCTGAGGAGACCAGAACAGGACACAGTATTTCAGGCACATACACCACCAGTGTTTGAATGAAGGTGAAGGATCACCTCCCTTCATCTGCTGTGACACATTGAACTGCAGAGTAAATTTACTCCTATTGGAGAGTGGAAAACGTAGCATTAGGAAAATTGTCATCTACTCAGCTACCTCCAGGTTAGTTTATTTCTTTATATTCAAGACAGCAGAGTTTTCATGTAGAATTACAGTATTCAGACAGTTATATAGGCTTCTAAAGAATGCTAGGTGAGACTAGATGTACCTTCAAATTGAGTGGCAAAAATCTGAAATACACACCTTGAATTTACAGAGAAAATAATCCTAAAATTGTAGGGTAATATTACAAATTTGCAAGAAATATCAAATCTTTAACTGTATGGTAGATTTTGCTCCATTTTTTTATTTACCCTCCTGGAATCACCTTTGGAGATTACTGCTGTAATTATTGTTTGTCAGTCACAGAAGCTTATAAGTTTCTGGGACAGGTGATTTGCAAGATAAAGCACTTACACATAGGCAGAAGGAATTTTAAACACATAATTTGTTTACTTATTTATTTTTATTTTAATCTTTGTCTTTTTTCCCCCCCTCTAATTTAAATCCTATCAGTCCTTGAGGACATTTGCTATTTTTCTTAATGAGGGGCATGTGCATTCTACCAGAAAACCTGAATCCTATGAGGAAGAGGGCACTGTTTAAGAAGTTCAGGAAAGCTTTATCTTTCTCAGGTGGTGTTTCTCTCTTCTTAAGACACACAGTATGTTCTGCAGTGTCTTGAGACTGTGCTTAGCATTCTTACACTGAAAGTGCCTGCACTAGAACAGGGAATCCTCTGTTTTGCATACTAATCACAATCTTTCTTTTGCTACTTACTTTTGATGCAGTTCTGACTACTTTTCTCTTTTATTCCCTAGTATTAAGTGTGTTTCTTCTTCACAGTGTAAAAATTGTCCCTCACAATAGCTAATAAATTTAATTAGTTGAAGATTAAGCCTGTTTAGGTTATTCCTTTACAATAGTATACAACAACATATCTCCTTATATATTGACATATATAAAGAAACATAGAGGCAAAAGAGTTCATAACAGGCCAGTTGAGGACCAGTAGTATCTTTCCTTTCTTGCAATAAAAGCATATTTGTAAACCCAAATTTTTTCAAGTGCCTGAATTGTCCAATTGTAAGATATGTCCCTGAATTATTGAAAGAAACATTGACGAGTGTGCAGTTAAATGTCATACTACAAGCAACAGTGCTATGAATTTTCCATTAGTTTCCAAGGAAAATTCATACATTACAATAAATCAGTAGGACATCTAATAAGCTGTAGAATCTATTTCAGACTACTACATTTATCCATTCAAATTTTTTAAAACAACTTGTTGTTTCTCCCATTGATAAACCAAAATTACTAGTGTAGTTTATTGGCACAATTTGCTCACCAATAATTGCTCTGTTCTACTGGAACTTTTAGGCTGATATTAAGCTCCTTTAGAGTAGAGATCTAAAACACAGTTGTCTAAGCAGTGTCTAAACCCTGCTCACAGTTTTATAAAGATCTAACACATGCAGTTGTCAGCATTTAGAAAAGTAGTTAACTGCATGTGAAGTGCAAAGACTTTTCCTGGCAACACAGCTCTCAAGACTTCAGTGACTGGGATTCAGTAGGCAAACATGAAATATAAAGCTGCTTAGGTCCACCAGAAGATATATATTTTCCAAAATAGGCTTGAATTGATATTTACATCTCCTGTGTATTTTCTTTTTTTTTTTGACTTATCTAGGATTTGAAAGTAGATGAAAAACTAATTTATATCCCCTTTCTTAATAATCTTAAGAAATTTCATCCATTGTTTGTCTGAAAAGCCATTTAGTAGGAAAACTGAGAAAAGTGAATTACTTATGAAAAAATGGTAATTCAAATGATGGGTAAGATTTTCAAAGATATTTAGCCATGGGTCTAGCTCCTTTCAAATTCTGTTTTACATATTTGCATGTTGCCTCAGAAAAAAAAATCTAAGAATCAGCACCCTGTGGAAAACTTGAAATGTGTTCTTTGGCATTTTTGCTAGTAATTTTTAAAAGTCTCAGTTCACTTCACGTGAGACAGCTGTTTTCAGCTCAAAGTATTAAAACAGTTTGAATTTGAATATTGAAAACTTAAACAGTTAAACCATATGCGCACCATGGAAATACTACTACAAGCAATGAATACTACTTACTCAATGAAAAATGAGCAATGGATAACATGGAAAAATCCTTTTAGACCTGTTTTTGACTAGCTAAAACCATAAAAATGTCTCTCAGATTGCATTGCCAGATTTACCTACACAATTATGATACAGAGCTGATAAAACTTCATTATTCGTAATTTTCTTTCAGAAGGAAATAAATTAAGATTAAATCTCTAATAATATGTAAACAAGTGTTTAGGATAATCTAATTATATTGTTTGATTGCATTAGTTCAGGAAACAATCACACTGGTTTAGGACTGAAAATAACCTACTACAAACATCCAGCCAGGGCCTCTATTACCTCCTGAGTAAATCATGTCCTTCTCCAGGAATTTGATGGATGAGTCTCTGTTGGAACCCTTTTCCATGCCTGCTTGAAATACACATTTTTTAAACACATTATAGCCTCTTTCCAGGCCATAAGTACCTGGCACTCTGTGAAAAGTGAATACATCTTTCCAACTGCTATTTGGCTCTGATATGAAGAAATTACTGTCAAGGTTAATTATCCCATTCAAAACCAGTTCTCACCTGAAGGCTTTCCAAAATGTTTTTGAAGTACCAGAGAGATTAATTTGCCAGACAAACCGTGTGAGATGCATGTAGATGTGTTAGTATAAAATACATCATCTACTTCAGATCCTAAATTTTCCTTTGAATGTAAAAACTGTCATATATTTTAAGGATTTGGAGTTATGTATGAAAGCCCAATAAGAACAGCAAACTGATATTAGAAGGAGCTAAAGAATTGCAATAAATATGTTTCTGAAAATATTTTACCAAACTCAAACTGGCAATCACTTTCAACCAGTTTGCTTTGCTGTACTTGAAGTTGTTATTGTCTTTCACATATCAGCTGAATAATACATTATTTGGTTCCACACTTTAACTTTCTCTAATTTTTTTATCTTCAGAATTATTTTTAAAGGCAGATAATAGTACAATTAATTTCTCATCTTATATAAAGCTAAAAATTATTTGCAGTATGATTTTACAAACAAAAAATATGTCTTTTGCTAAAATGTCCAGCATGTAATCCCCAATTATTGGAAGAAAACTCTTGCAGCGTAGTTTATGTTGCTCTTATAAACCAATTTCAATACCTTGAAATTTTCTCTTTTGTATTAGGAAGATCAAAAATTAAGCTTGGAATCATCCTAATAAATTATAAATGCATTCAAAATCCATGATGAAATTGACATTTTGAAGTAATCCCATAATTTTAGCTGCCATCAGTTTGGCTATAGTGATGCCTCAATCTTAAACCTGAGGATTCTTTTAAAATAAAATAATGTGTTGAAGTTCAGCTGACTGCAAAGGAAAATCTGATTTGAACATTGTGTAAGGAAGTGGGTTGCAATGAACACAATATTAATATGTGGGTGCTGACATGTACACAGATGCCTCAATAGTTCTGAATCACACTCACAGTTCAAGCAAATAGGATGCAAAACATTATAAGCTCAGCAGTGCAGCCAGTTGTATATTGTGAAATTCATTGTGTGGCAGCCTGTAAGTTATAATCAGGAGTTGTATTTTCTCAGATGCTAAATTCTCTAAAGGAATAAGGAGAAGAGACTGTGTAACTCGCCTTCAGTAATAAAAATTTCATCACTTCACCCGAGTTCTGCTGCCACACAAAGATTGTCATGATTCTGTGGAACTTACTAGGCATAGTGGTTATTGGAGTGAGCATACACAATCCTTCAATTCACAGTGATGGTGTTTTTTGTTTGGAGAGGAAATGACATTATGCTGCTTTGATTACACCCTGTCATCAGCTGTCACTGAGATCAGTGGATTCCATCTGAACACACAAATAGTGGAGAATGTGATAGGATTATGAAAATACTGTCTGGAGGGCTGTGCTTCGATTTAACACAAATTTGATCAAATTACTTTCAGTGCAGTCAGTACAGACCACTGAACAAAAGCAAATTCCTGGGGAAGGAGAAAGGGAAATGAGACAAAGAAGAAAGAGGGAGAAGAGACATCTGAAAGGACATTAGTTTTTCTGTACTTCATTGTTCACTGACCTCACAAGCCACAACTCTTCTGTCACAGTTGTCACAGCTCTCCACAACTTCCTCCCACACTTTTAATACTTAAATTTCTGTAGCCATTCCCTTCCAAAACCTACTTCCAGGATATTCTGAGAACAATTGCTCCAGCTAAACTTCCAAGTTTTATCTCTAAACAACAAGGATTCATTTGATCAGCTTATAATTTGGAGACTTTTCTATTGATGTTACAGCATGATTTAGGCTAAAATTGTGTTTATCACAAATCTCAAGTACTGAAATCCTTAATGAAAACTAGGTCAAATTAATCTGGCTATTTGCTATCCATGAAAACTATGCTACAGCCCTGAAAATAATTTTGTTTCATTTAAGTTTTCTTTGGAAGTCATCTTCTCACTGTAGTATCAGTAGCATGTATGAAAATGAAATAGCAACAATAATATTTATAGCTGAGGCTTAATTACAGCTAAGCTCCACACAGGCACATGTTCACTCCTTTCCAGTGGGAAGTGCAGAGATAAATGTGGGGCAACTAATGGACTGAGGTAAATACAATATCATGGGCAAACTAAAACCTGCACAGACAAGCAGTGCAAAAAGAAAAAGCAAAAAGAAATGCAAAAAAAATTCAGTCACTACTTCTCGACAGTTGGCAAGTGCACAGCCATTTCCAGGAAAGCAGGGATCCATCATGCTTAATGGTTACTTGGGAGGACAAATGCCATAACTCTGAATATCCCACCTTTTTTCTTTCCACGTGATTTCTGGGGGGGATTTGGGGTTTTCTCTTTTTTTACTGAGCTTGATGTTATATGGTACTGAATATTCATTTCACCAGCTGGGGTAATATTTTATTAGCATGTTTCAATTTCAATGTATGGAATTTATCTAAGTAACCTTCAAAACAGTTTTGCAGGTGGTATATTAGCTGAATTTTACAGATACAGGAACACTAAACTGTTAGGAATTATGTTTATGCCTGGAAGCAAAAACAAAACAAACCAAAACAAAACAGTATAGTTCTCATGAGTATTTCATTCAACAGTGGATGAACTTTGTAACAAAGATTTACTGAGGTTTTGTGACTTTACACATCTGTTTAGATGTCTGGTAGTGTGAATGATTATTCTGCAAATCATGTCCTGCTGAGAAAGTTTTGGTATAAGACCATTCCTCTCAGGTGATTTGTTTTACATATACCAAATCTAAGCTGGGTAACACAACCAGCTGCTGAACTAGTGGACTAGTCCTACCTCTTATTATATCTGTATAATATTGCATGTTGGATTATTTAAAAAAATCTGTAGTTTTCACATTTGCATAGAAATTTTGCATTTGCACAGTATTTACTGAATCTTGTGAAATGTCATGTAATTGCATTTATAATATGACTACTGCCTTATCAATTTGCCCATAATTTGCAATTATGTTTCTTAATATTTGCCTGAGTGGTTACCCATCTTACATGGACAATCATGCCAAAATTGTCAGTACTCAATATCCGTTTTTCTTCTCCTTTGAATATTTTCAGTCATTTAGTCATGAGGAATGGTAACATGCACATAACTTCAGCTAGTGATTTTAAAGCAAGCTTTTTCAACATAACTTGTATGGATAATCACTCAGGAATATTACTCAGTGAATATTTAATCATAAAGGAATCAGTTCATTTGCAAACAAAAATCAGAAAGTAAAAGGCATTCTAAGATTTTGTGATTCTTATTTGGAGTCACCTTGCTGTATTTCTCAGTGCTTCCTGCAAGATTACTTCAGTCCACAGCAAAGTCAGTTTTGAGGATTGGAGCCTAAGGGGATAATTTGAAGAAATGCAATTGTAGCCCTGTCTGTGGGAACATTATTTATGGGTCATGATGTACTAGGACTAAAGAACACACACTAATCATAAAATCTTAGGGGAAAAACTATTGCAGATTCTTTTTCTTCAACTAATAAAATTGATAATGTGTAGTTACTGAAAAGAGAATAAAATAGAGAACATTAAGATGGGAAACTAAAATATTTTTTTGACTCAACCAGAGGATATCTTAGCCCTAATGTTCCCATTCAATTAAATTTAGATTATACTAACTGCAAGCGTTGATGATATTCCAGAAACCAGAAAAACTAGCCAACCAATTAATCAACTGGCCAACCAACCAACAGATGTAGCATTTTAATAATGTCTACTTCAATACAAAATACCAGAAATATTTGTTGCAATTTATCAAACAACGAAGATACTATACTAAATGGTTAAAAGGTAAAAAAAACAACTACTACAACTTTTTTTCTTAGGAAATAAGTACATAAGGTATGATTCTAGAAAAATTTTATGTCATTAATTATTATTTTAGGATTAAATTATATAGCTTCTCATTAATTTATATGAAAATAAATTCCTTTATGTGGGAAAAATAATCTTAGGTAGAATAGTGTCTCAGTCTTCCATTTTTTATTTTAAAAGAAGAGTTTTTGCTAAATTGGGACAAGTTACAAAACTAAGCATTTGCAAAGGCAAAATTTCTATTGAAAGTCAACAGAGCATAAAAAAACCGTATAGAACATAAATAATAATATAAACCATTTTAAAACAGGAGTCTATTACAAGTACAGAAATGATGGCAAATACAATGAATATAGTGAAAATATAGTCATCAACTGAAGAAACAATATGAGAGAATAAACATATAGTGTATTTTGAAAGAAAAATACTGAAGTAGCAAGTGATTACAGTTGCAAAAGACTGGGAAAAATAAAAATGCTATTATTATATTTTTGATTAACACGTGCTTAAGAGCATGTAACAATTTCACTGGGCGGTTTTGGTTTTTTTTAAATTATCTTCAGGTGGTAAAGAAAAAAGCCTGTTATTTTTATTATCAATGTATGTTTTATCCTTGTTGTTCATATCCATTTTATCTCTGTACTCTCATGATTTAAACTCAGCAAATCAATCTAGGATCTCAGTTCTATCTTCATGAAGAGTCCATTATAATATGCACTTGCATTTCTGTGAGGAGGATATCAGCCTCTTCATTCCCAAGTGTATCCTAGATTCTGCCCAATGAAAAGAATGCTCTAGGGACCATCTTTAACTGTCAATACAACCAAGAACATATCTGTCTTCTGTGAAACATCCCCCAACAGTATTTCAGTGGTATTTCCACCTGAAAATATGCTTTAAGTCAGGTTTTATAACTTATTTCTTAGAAACAAATATCAACCAAAAATAATCACAAAGAAAGAAAGAAAGAAAGAAAAAAAGAACACCAAACCAAACCAAACAGGAAATATTTAGTTGAACTGCAGACCTTTTCAATAACTTTGAATTAGAAAATGAATAAGTCAAAAAAAATGTTTGCTGGTTATCATCTTGAACTTACAGGTGTTATTGTGTTGAAAATGAGCTAGAATTTACAAATGAACTGGTCTGGGACTAGATATCACTCCTTGGCATAAAACCTTAATCATTGATAATGTATATATTTAGAAAATAAGTTTTTTAATATAGAAAACCCTTCACATAATTGGACAACTCCCTTACCTGAAAAAATATTGACAATATAGCAATTTTCTTTAGAGAAAGTTTAGTCAGATGCTATTGTCCTGCCCACAAGCTGTTATTTCATCATTCTCTATGAGAGTAGTTGAAATTTGATGCACACATCAGAGGAGATAAATCATCAAATACTTCAAGTTTGAAGGGACTCTTAAGGATCACAGTTCCTTGTTCCTTGCAGGACTATTTAAAATTAAACTATGTGACCAAAAGCATCATCCTGATGTTCTCTGAAGACTAGAGGTGCTTTAAAATGTGATAAAGTTATAATGTTTTTAATAGAAAAAAATAACTCTGGTTTAATAATTGCTTAGTTTACTACCAGCAGAGATAATATTCAATCTTACAGTATCAAAGGATATCACATCAAAGGAAGTGTGACCAGCAGGTCAAGGGGGATGATGATTGTCCCCCTCTATTCTGCCCTCGTGAGACCTGCCTGAAGTAGTGAGTCCAGCTCTGGAGTCCCCAGCACAGGGAGGACATGGAGTGGGTCCAGTGCAGGCCATGCAGCTGGTCAGAGGGGTGGAGCACGTCTCCTATGAAGACAGGCTGAGGCAGTTGTGGTTGTCCATCCTGGACATGAAAACCTGGACATTGAAGCCTGTCAGTACAAAAAGGGGGATTGTGAAAAGCAGGGAGAGGGATATTTTATATGGAAAGATAGTGACAGGATAATGGGAAATGGTCTTAAATTCAACAAATATGTCAGGAGGAATTTCTTCACTGTGAGGGCAGTGAGGCACTGGAACTGCTTTCCCAGAGAGGTTGTGGATACCCAGTCCCAGGAAGGGTTCAAGGCTGAGCTCAAAGAGTCCTGAGCAACCCAATCTAGTGAGTGACATCCCTGTCCAAAGGAAGAAGGTCAGAACTGGGTGGTCTTTAAGATCCCTGTCCAATCCAAATCATTCTATGATTCTATTCAATTCAACTCTAAATTCAGTCAATTTATAATGAATATTTAAATGGGATTCTTCTGAGCAGATGCAAACAGATACTTTGTTCATACGAACACCTGAGTCAAAATCCAAAATATTCAGATTCATCTCACTGTAAAATGAAAGTTTCCCCTAGCTGATTTGATTTCTATAATGTGTTCACATTTAAATCAGATCTGGTTAAATCACCTCCTCAGACCACTTATATTTATTTACACTGAAAGATTTTGGAGCAATAGGCATCGCACCAATATTCTTCTGGTCTACAATGAAAGGAAACTAAATTTTCACCTCTAAATATCTTCATCCTACATCTTCCCTGGTATGTCTGATCTCTGATGCTCTTTCTTCATAACAACAGATGATTTTCATCTTCATAACAATCAACAATTTCAACAACTTCGTCTGTTGAAACTTTTTAAATTTCGTTTTGGGATGAATGAAAAAACTGATTCTTGGGAATTTTGTTATTTTAGGAAGTTCTGAAAAAAGTATTTATAAATTTGCTTTTCCTTTATAGTTATGTTTTTGGAGAATCTATATAAAAAGAGACAGCAACTAATTTAATCAGTTACAGGATAATTTGGTTGATCTACTTCCCTTTGCCAAGTGGCTAATCTGACTGAGACGTTTCCATTGCTGCACACTCCTTCTTAATAGCAATACAAAAGTCTTCTTGGTTCTGTACATTTGTCATGTGGCACACAGTAGCACATAATACTGGTTCTTGCTCCAATCAGAAAGCAAAACGAGCCTGCTCTTAGTTGGCTGTAACAGAAAAAGTATTGGACACAGATTGGACATCACTAATAAATTCTGAGTAAAAAAGTATGAGGGATGCATTTCACACATATATTCGTAGTTCATAAAAGGGTTTCAGGAAAAACAGAAACTCTGCCTCAAGCCAGGCTCACCTTGAAAAAGTACAGAAAGTAGGCATTTTCTGTCAGATTTATATTTTTCTATTATTTTCTGCTTGCTAATGTATAGAATATACGTATCTAAACAGACTCCTAACTAGACCTAGAAAAGAATTTGACTTACATCAAAGGATAATAAAACATTCAGGAAAGGAAAAAAAACTTCTGATGTATAAAGGTGAGTAGGTAACACACATTTCACAAGGATGAAGGTGATATTTCCATTGATGCAACTAATAGACAAAAGTTCAAGAAGAAACTGTCTATCAAGGTAGAATAATAGAAGTCTCCTGAAAATAAACACTTAAAAATATGTTAAAGAAAGAGGCAGATTGAACTTAAGATGTACCTAACATTTGCTATCACAATGTTGTGTGGGTGTTAACATGCAAGTGAAAAAGAATGAAAAGCAATTTTTTTCCTTCAGAACTGAATGCCAAGAGCAGTACTCACATTTTTCTGGGTATGTGAGTTTATACAATGCTTTCTAAAAGTCGTAGAAAGAAAGGAAATAAGAAATGCATAAAAATCAGGAAAAATATGATAGATGAAACAGTGTTATAAATAACTTAAACTGGCTTTAAGTAAAATTAAAATTAAGGATGCATGAAAATAAAGTAAGAAATTGCTCATAAAAATATATTATTCAAAATTATTTTCATTTTAAGTAGCGCAAAGGGAAACAAAAATAAAAGGGGAAAGAAAAAGTCAATGAAATTATGGAATGGATAATAAAGACACATATTTCTTGAAAGGTAGACTCAAAGTAGTACCTACACCTTAAAAATTGTGTCTGTCTTTAATACCCTTCCACTCAAAAGCAAGTCATATGAGAAGGAAAAAACTGTCAATGGCAAAAAATTATCAAAAAGAACTTTCTTACATGTGATGAACAATTGAGCAATTCAAGATGCTTGAAAGTTCAGAAAAAAGATAGCTTAGAAAGATACTACAAATTACAGAAGATCTTAATATGGGTTGTTTATTACCACAAAATATCTAGGGGCTTGAGATGAATGTCTTAAGTGAAAAGCTGAATGGAAATTAAGTGGTTCTTCATCATCTTCATCGTCTACTAAGTGATAGATCTGTACAATTTCTGGAAATAACCATAGATTCATAGATCACAGAATAGTTTACCTTGAAAGGTCCCCTAGAGATTCTTTACTCCAATTCCCCCATTTGAAGTAGTTCCCATCCTGACTAGATAACCCAACTGTTTGTAGGCAAGCTCACTTCTGCTGCTTAACCATCCTCGTGATTAAAAACACAGCCAAATAAAGGAAACCAAACAAAAAAACCTCAATAAAGCAGCAAGGCAACAAAGGAACCCTTTACTTTCTATCTGATTGGAATTCTCCATGCTCCAAATCTCACCCACTACTTTCTGTCCTGTTACTGTGTGCCTGACAGAAAAGTGCCCTTTGTACCATGCAGTGAAGAGATCAGTAAGCTCTCCCTTAGCCTTCTTGTTAAGGATGCACAAACTCTGTCTCTCAGCATCAAAGTATGCAAAGATGTCTGCAGACATCTGTGTATTGTCACCTTCAGGGATTAAATGCTGAATTAGATGGATTTGCCTCGAGCAAGGATGGACATTGTACACTTTACTACCCCTCTGAGCCTATTGGGAAGGAGATTTCCAAGGTGATGAAACTGTGAGAACAGCCAATATTGAAAGAAAATGTGATGAAATTTCAAAAGCAAATTATTAAATTGAAAGATAATTAAGATTTTTTTCATTTTTTTCTGCTTTGCCTTTCTGAATCTGTTTGATACTAATAAATTCAATACATTTATCTTTCTATAACATAGTTAATGATATCTATTCACACATACTTTGAATTTGTTTATATGTTTTAGGGGTTTTTTTCCCTGTTGGGAATGTTTCATGGAAAATATTTTAAATTTCACAGGATTTCATTAAAAACTAACATTGATTTTCCTTTGATGGTACTTTTTCCTCTAATTTTCCCCCTTCATTTACCACTGACTTTTCAAAACTCTTTAGTTTAATCCAAGAAGCAAATGAAAACAGCAATGGAACTGAATTTTTGCTACTTTAAAGTTCTGTAGAGTATGTAGAACAAGCTTAAGAAAATGTGTCTGTAATTACAACAAAATAAAAATAAATGCAAGACATTCTCATTTCTACTAATCTGAAGCGAGGAGAAGAAAAATGAAAGAATAAGACTAAAATGCAAGAAAAATAAAATAAATGGAAGTTAATTGCATTTCAAACATTTGAGAAAATAATCAGAAATATTTTTAGAATGAATTCCATAGATAATTTATAGAAAATCATTTTCTTTATCTTTGTATCTTTGAGAAGTAGCAATAAAACCCTTTTTCTTTTGAGATAGAGACCTATGTTTTAGAAAATTGATCAATTGTTTGAATGTGAGACTTGCTGAGAAATGAAACTGCCATTCAGCCAATGTTCAATATTTTTAGGCTCATAAAGCCTGGTGAAAACATAGGGAAACAAGGTGAGAATATTTTGTCTCTTCTGGACCAGTTCAAAAGAAAAGCCTTTAGATCAGTGGTAACAAAAATTTCTTGTGGGTTGTTGGGGTTTCAGCTTGTAATTTAAACTGGCGTGACACTGAGAGAGGGCTGATTCCATCAGAAGTTACAGAGCCTGAACAGGAAGACATAAGAAGGTAACAACACAATACTTGGTAGCATGATACTTAGTAACTCTCCTAGGCTTTGTCTTTCCCAAATTGTATTTGGATACCAAAATTCTAGTAATTTTATTGTTTACTGAGTCGAGAAAGGAGTCAAATTTCGGCTAAACTAGTCCTTCAGGAATTCTCTCATCCAGAATGGGCCTCCCACATGGATCACAAGTCCTGTCAGACAACCTGTAGCAGCAACAGGTCCTGCCAGGAGCCTGTTTCAGAGCACGTTCTCCATGGGGTCACAGCCTTTTTCAGGCACACCCATCTGCTCTAGACTGTAATCATCCATGAACTGCAGGGTAGATATTTGCTCCATCATGAGAATCCATGGGCTGCAGGGGCCAGCTTGTTTTGCCCTGGTCTTCAGTACAGTCTGCAGAGGAATCTCTGGTGCCTGGAGCACCTTCTCCCTGTCCTTTTTCCCTGACCTTCATGTCTGTAGGGCTGTTTCTTTCACATATTCTTGCTGTTTTCTCCAGCCACTGTTGAACAACATTTTTTACATTTTTCTCAAATATGTATTCACATGTGTGCTATTAAGGTCACTGATTGTCAAAGCTCTCACCACCAGCAGGTCTCTCCTGGTGGAGCTGGAACTGGCTTTGCCTGATGTTCAAGAAGTGTCTGATGTCTTCTCACAGGAGTCACCCCTGAACCCCTCTGACAGCAAAAATCTTGCCATGGAATCCCAGTTGTGTGTATGTGTGTGTATGTGTGTGTGCATCACAGTAGAATCGCTGAAACAGATGGGTTCAGGTGAAGTGCAGTAAAAAATCCTCCATCTATAGCCTCTGGAAGGCAACTGAGCTGTGAATTATGGCTGCTGTAGCTGATGTCACAATATGTTTGCTTCCTCCGAAGCTGACTGTCACCAGTTTTTAACAGAGACATATATATATGTGAATCTGCAAATATAGTCTGAATGCCGAGTTATGTACATGAGGAGAAGGAGTGATATATAACTAGAAGGTGTTTTTTTCCTTATATGAATAAATGATGAGGAGCAGTAAATCTGTAATAACACTTCAAGACACAATCCTGAGTCCTGAAGTGCTTTGTTATATTATATTCAAAACAGGTCACCTGGCTGGTAAAGCTCCACAGTTTCATTAGGGTGATACATCCAACTCTATCTGTAGCTGAAAAGGTAATTGGAGCCGTGATCAGCCGTACTTTGCTAATAATGTGGCTTTTGGGGCTGTAATCAATTAACTCAGAGTAGAGCTGTTCTGAAGTGGTGTCCAAATTTATAGAATTGTTACAGAGTTTAAATGATTGAAATCAGACTTAATTACAGAAGGAATAAAAATACATAGGAATAAATATGATATACGAAAAATCAACTCACCAGTTCTCTGTATTTCACTTCAAAACTTATTTTCCCTACAAACTAATAAAAACTTATTTCCCCTTAAAATATTTCTTTCATGATTGATTAGTCAAGATGGCAGTCTCAGATCAAGATTTGCTGAAGAAATGTTATTAATAATTCTTATTGTCACAGAAATATGAGAGTGAAGGCTGAATCCAGACAAAGCTTCTTGTTGGAAGGAGAAGCTCTTGGTGAGCTGCAATTACAAAAAACCTTAATATAATTTTGCTTAACCACAGTGATCATTGAGAGAGGTAAGAAGATAACACAGGGGGAAAAGAGAGAAAATGAGGAAAAAGGAAGAAAAAATCAGGTGCAAGAATGGTAGACCCCTGCACTTCTTTCCTAAGTGCTTCATAAGCTCACTGGACTGGAATATGCTTTCACACACACTTAGCAAATGCAGGAAAATTTCTGCTGAAGTCAACAGTTGCATACAAAAAAAAATTGTATAAGGCTCACTGTGTCTGCAGACACAATTCTGTATATTCAGTATCTGGCTGTTTTGCAAGTAGAGGTAGCCTACTGTGTTTCTATTCCAGTGAAAGAATCTGGAAGTACTTCAAAATAAAAAAAATCTCCCTAGTCCTTTGAAGCTGGCCTTTGAACCTACTGAGCCAGCTGGCAGCAACATGGTGCGGGCATGGTATTACCCTGGTGTTCTGTTGAAGAGCTGTGTATGGATGACAAAAGGAGAATGAGGTAAATGCACAGGGTAGGAATGAAAACATTTCAAATGCAGACAGAATAATATGAAAAAAGGAACATAATAATTTTGAAGTAGGATAGGAGGAAGCAAAAGAATATATTATATTGATGACCTTAAATAGAGGAGGTTTGGATGTTTCATTTTTCTATGGATGTTAATAGTACTTTGCTGGCAGACATTCTACATCAGACTCTTACTTCAATGGAAAATATTTTAGAATGCTTTACATTTTGCCTGTTAGAATTGGAAAAGAAAAAATCCCACATTTTAAATTAAGAAAATTCCTATATAAATACACATGTATTTGTACATGAATGAAAAAAACCAAACAATCACACTCTTTTCCTCCATGTTAGAATGCTCAATTTTATGTTCAAACAGAATGACTAGCTGTCAAGGCTGGTTTAACTAATTTCTTGATCACAAAGAAACAAAAATACTGTTACAATATAATCATTATGTACTGTCAAAGAGCTTTCAACTAAATTATGAGTGATGAAGTTCATAGTACAGTTTGTCTATGACAAAGAATATGCCAATACTCTGGTGTCTCTCTCCTATGTACCTGATCTCTCTCTCTTCCTCAGCACAATATACAGCACCACAGAGGCCCTGCTAACATCCTGGGGAAACAAACTTCTTGCTTTCCAAATTTGTCGTGTATATGATAAGGTGGAGAGAGTTGTTTCACAGACTGAATAATCGCACACTGTGCTCAGTTTCTTTTCCTGTCAAGAAACCTGTTCCACTTCATACAGAGAGATCTCTTCCCTGGTATTATCCTCTGCTGGAAAAAACAGCATCTTTTGTCGCACAGACTATTGGAAACCACAGTGTGATTCAGTCACCTAAGCTGAGGCATCTTATGAGCTGTACATTCTACAGGGTGTCCCCTAGCTGCCAATTTGCAGAATCTCAGATTTCCTCTAGTCCTGACTCATTACAGTTAGTCATACAGAAATCTTGTATGCTGTATGGTGTCTCAGCTGCCATGAGAGGCTTATGTCTGAAAACCAACCCAAGCCCTAGTCAACTGTGAGTGCATACAGTTTGTATACTTAAATGCCTTTTTCTAACAGTAGAACATTTTCTACAATAGAGAGAAGATGCTGAGTTCTGGCCATATCTGTTTACAAAATGACCTGTCTTGAACAGCTGTATATCACTTTTCTTTTCTCATTTCCTTCACAGTTGTAGTGATTTGCCACCTATAGGCTACAGTCTGTTTTGTCTGAATTTCATTTGTGTTAATTAACTTTTTTTTTTCAAATTAATTATTTTTGCATCCTAAGTCAGGGCATGGTGAGGGATATATCCATTATGGTGTCACAGGTGTACTTTGAGGAATAAATATGAAGGCCACAGACCATATTCATTCTTCCTGCCAAGATGTGTGACTAGATTGCACAGCCAGTCCTACATTTTGGAGGAAGCTTATGATAATTCCATAAATAGGTGCTTATGATTAAATAGACAGTTACATTTAAAATTATATGTGACAGAATTTTTTATATGGTAACCACGCACTTTTGTATGCTGTATTCATCCACTTACAAATGAACAGTAATTAATTAATTAATTAGACTTCATAGAGTCTATTGTGTCTAGACTCTGTTATGCAATGAGAGGTGCTTTATAGCAGACCTAATTTGTTTCTGACATTAATCTTTCAGAGAAACTACCTGAAAACACCTCAAATGAATCATGCATATCCACTGTTAGCATGCAGAGATGTTTTGCACTTAAGCAGTTTCAAGAGCCCATAGCTGCCTCTGCAGCTCGTTTATGCTCCAATGGTGTTTCTACTGTAAGATGAAAAAAGTAGTTCCCTAGGAAAACCCTGTCCTGTAGTTTTGACTGGTACAGAGTTAATTTTCTTCAGAGAGGCTGGTATGGGGCTAAGTTTTGATTTTTTTTCAGGAATTCTTTAACTATTGCTGAGAAGTGCTGGTGCAAACTCAAGCCCTTTTCTGCCTTTCATCCCACACCACCAGTAAAGAGACTGGTGGGGGTGGGAGAGACACAATTATTTGGGAGGGGAAATGGCAGGAACAGTTGTCCCTAACTGACCCAAGGGATATTTCATAGCATATGGCATCATGCTCAACATGAAAAGCTGGGTGAAGTAGGAAGAAATGAGAGTGTTTGTGTTCCCAAGTCAGTGTTATTTTTTTATAGAGCCTGGTTTTCCTGGAGTTCTCTAAACACCTGTCTGCCTGTGGGAAGGGGTGAATGAATTCCTTGTCTTGCTTTGCTTGTGTGGGTGGCTTTCGCTTTATTTCTTACACTGTTTTTAACTCAACCCACAATATTCTAACTTTTATCCTTCTGATTCTCTCCTCCATCCCACCAGAGAAGAATTAGGGTATAGCTGTGCAGTGCCTAATTTCTGTCTGGGAGTTAAACCATAACACTGCTTTCCTTGTGATAGAGACCTTCTGATACCTACTCCACATTCATTACTGCACTGTCACTCAAATTGTAAAGCTTTGTATGCTTTAGTTGGCTTCTGTACAGAGGTTTTTAAAAACATTATACTGTCCCTCATATGCTTCTGAATAATTTTCTAAACCCTTTTAACAATTCTAAAGCAAATTCAGTACCTTAAAACACACCAGAAAACCCCAAAACAAACAAACAAACAAAAAACCCCTAGTGTTGAATTGAAAGGAATCAATGCCTGAAGGGTAGTTATACTGAACTTACAATTATTTACAGAATGGCATATTTAAATTACCTAGAAATCTGCATGACTGAAGTTCCACATTTTGGGACAAAATATGACATAAACAGTATTCATAATAAGATATGTATTGGTATTTATATGTTTAAGGTCATCATATTTTTTTAGGGTATTTAATGCGAGGACATAATTAGTCTTGTATTACATCTATGCAGACAGAGAACATAAGAAACATGCTTGTATAAACAGAAGAAGATTAAAGAGAAAGTCAAATTAAGCACTGTCCTTTTCCTAAAAGTTTTACAATTTTCTGTGCTCTACCTTGACAGGAAAAGCCTTTCTTTTCCCTTATACAATGACTCTTCCTGTAATATACTGTCATATTTTCTTCCTATTCAAATTCAAGGCCCAAACATTCTTCAGCAAAGTCAATGAAAAAGCCTCTGTGATTTCAGCAATTATTACACAAGGCCATTTGAAGAGGGAAAACAAGTTATTATGGGGGGAAAAAAAGCAGTGCCTTTTCAGTTTGTGAGTTTTGAACTTTAGGTTCATGATCTCCAACTTTAACTTTAAAAATGAAGAAAATTAGTGAAAAACTATAGAAAATGTTCGTATAATTTTCAGACCCGCTTTATTATTGGAAACTTAAATTTATTTTATAATAGTCTTAAAAAGTCAAACGTCATTTAATAATGCCAATTATACAAAAAACTGTTGGGGCTTTTTATTCTCCTTTTCTTTTTGAAGTCAAGAAAAGGGCCCTTAAAAGTTAGGAATTCTCTCCTGCATGTCTTCTCAGAGATCTATGCCTTCCTTATGTCCTTAGGTAACTTTTGAGGGCTTTGATTTACAGTTTCATGTTGGTAGAGGAATTAGAAATACAAAAGTCCTTGAAATGATATGTGTTTCAAGGTCACCAGGAGAAATGAATGAACAAAGAAACTGAAAAAAAAATGTGATAAGACTTCTACTATCTCAAAAATAATTTGTTTTCATACATGATCAAGAAATTTTTCTTTGTCAAGAATAAAATTTCCATTGACTATAAACTTTCTCTGAAATAAACCTTAGTCCAATAATAAAATCTGCCTTAATGATGAATACTAGAAGATTTCTCTAAGATTTCCAAAACTGGATTAGATATTTCTAGGTTTTTCCTGTGTAATGTTCTCTCTTTTTGAAGTCATACAAAACAGAATGCTTTATGAAGTGGCAGTTTATGAAGTGTGACCTTTTAAGGATCTGCATCATCTTTTACTGTGTCTACAACTAACATTATATATATATATACACATATATATATATATAATATTTTTATCTTCTAGTGACTTAAATTTGCCTTTCCATTGGGAACTTTTTGGCACACAATAATAAAAAACAGATGAAATAATATCATTCTACGAAAAAATGTATACATAACATAACCTGTAGTGCTGTGTTCACCTGTGTAGATATTGTTATGGCTTCAGATACCTTCTTTCTTAGATATTCAGTCTCAGGTATTTGGTTCTGAAAAAGAAGATGGTTGCATCCTATATAATCTTCATATATCAAAACCAGACTTCTGTATCATATTTTATTCAGCTTTAGCTTATGTTTACTGTTGAGCTCTTCAAGTTTTCTGCAGTGCAATCTGCTAGCTGATAAGGTCTTTCTCCCATCATTGTTTTCTTCTTATTGTAAAGCTGTGATGCGTATCTGTAATTAGCTGATAATACAAAATAAATATATCTTCTGTTTCAGTCACAAGCATATGCAATAGGATCAGATCACTCACTTTTTCTATAGAGAGAAATAATATCTCAGAAAAGACATTTAACTACTTCAGTAAATTTCACTCTCACATTTTCATGGCTAATCAATCAATACCCTGAGCAATGCTGATATTTCACACGTAACTTATGTTCATATGCCATTACAAGGAAGGTACATACATCATGTTACAGTAGAATTTGTTGTCTTTCTTATCTTCTTACCAGGTGAATGTAAGTCTAGCCTTAATGTCTGGAAATCCAAAGCACTCACAGTCCTCACAGTACTGGTTCCTGATTAAAGCTTAACATTCTGCTGATATATTACCAGTATTGCCTCTGAGCTGGCCTTTCTAACTCTTCCTCAAGCTCAATTTTTTTAACTGATATTTGTGTTATCATCTCTGCTGTTAATCACTGAAACTGAGAAAACTGTTTCAGGCTTTTGCTTTCTGGTTGATTGGCTGTGCTATTTTAATATAATGAAAATAAATAATAAATTATGACTACTTCAAGACTCTGATTCTTTACAATATTGTCCCATGCTACTAAAATAAAATAAAATAAAATAAAATAAAATAAAATAAAATAAAATAAAATAAAAAAAGTAAAATGATAAATCTTTACTTCTGATCCTTGGGAAACATGGTTCAGCTAACCCAAGGGAAGTAAGAGATGATCTTGAAAACTTGGTATATAATTTCAAAAAGTGTAGTTATTAACAAAAAGGGAACTCAAATGTAGTTAACACTCAACTGCAGCTTAGGAAAAAAAAAGTATATTTTATATAAATCAGTATATTTTATGTAATCCCCGCTTTCATTTGCTTGAGAGCACTGAGACATCTTTTCTGCACATGCCTACACTTCTGGTAAGAAATGACTTTACACTCTTATTGGTCTTGATGCTTATTTCAGCGGCACTTGGTGCCTCCAGGATGAAGTCCCATTTCTCTGCACATCATCGTGGTAGTCTAACATCCTCTTTCTTAGATTATTTTTAAATTTGCCTCCAACTTTATTCATGGCTGTGAGATAAGCTCACTTTGTTAGAGCACTGTGCTAGTAATGCCAAAGTTGTGCCTTTGAAACCTTTATTGGCCACTCATTGAAGAGTTGGTTTCAATGAGTCTTGTAGGGCCCTTCCAATTCAGAATATTCTCTGATTCAAATACAGTTCTTTATTATTACCTGTTGTTTGATTTTTCTGCAGATGTGCTGACACCTGTGTTTCTAAATTATCAGGAGCTAGACTATCAATAATTTCAATGGCACTCCTGACAGATTATATTTCCTCATCATGGATTAAAAAAACAACTAAAATTCAGATGTGGATCTTACAAACATCCATGTTATAATATATGATTTGAAACTCTATTAGTATCAGTATATGAAAAGGCAGGGTTACATTTTCATGTTCCATGGGATTGTAAAAATAATTTACAGTGTACCCAGCATAGGTACACAGTATCTCACTTACAGTCATTCAACACCTCCCACTGGTATTACAGAACCAGGAAGATCATCAACTCTGCTAGTCTTTCTGCCATACCCATGAAATATTTTCAACTCATTCCAACTTTAGTCAGTAGTTAATTATACTACGAAGCATGATTGACTATATTGTTTCTATATTGAGAGAGCTCCATTAACTTTCAGCATGACAGATGATCAATTCTAGGAGCCTGCTGCTTATGCACAGAGTCCTTCCTGCTGTGCCCCAATTTATTTGCAGGACATTTTTGTTACTGTACTCACCAGGATGTGTTTTATGGCCTCATTTCTATCTCTCTCTCTTTTTTCTCTTTTTTTTTTTTTTTTTTTTTTTAAATAGAGTTAGTGTTAATATAAAACTAATTATTCAATACATGTATTTTCTTATGGGGTACTCTTACACATTTTATTAGAAAAATAGATTTTTTTTTCTCATATGGGATTAAGCAGAATGGCCCCTGTAACATAACTAGAATAGACCCTTATCAATTTCTGCATTTTGTTGAAATGATATACAACTAATTCAGTGAATGTCTCAGTATTTTGTGGTATCCAAAGTTTTTTATTGGAAAGAAATTAAGTATCTCATATCAGGGAAAGGTCCATAAGAACTAGGCTGAGGTATCTATGGAGTATTGAAATAGCTTAATTTTAGCTAGAAATTTATCTGCATTTTTGGTTGAAAGTTAGAAAATCTATTCAGGTTTGCATAAATTATTTGTCTCTGAAAGAAAACCCTAAAAAAATAACAGATAAAAGTATCAGTGACAAGTTTCATTGTGTATAGAGGCCAACCAACTTCTGGAAAATCAAACTAAATTTTAAGAAATGAGTACCTTTCAGGATACCCATACAGCACATACTTCCTTTTTACTTGTCAAGGGAAAGCTTAGTTGCCTTCAGTCCATCCTTGCCTTGGTACTCTAGCAGTAAGGAAACTAAAATACAGATGCAAAAGGCATAGAAAATTAAGCAAATTATGGTATATTCAGCTAGGTCCCACAGTCTCATAATCATGACAGCAGAACTGCTGACACCACTCAAGCCTTCTTACTCCACAATTAGAAATAGCTCAACTAAGTTTTTCTATTCCAGATCTTCCAAATAACTCAGTTCTAGTATTTTTCTGACTACTGTCTTGTCCTTTGAAATTTTCATTGCCTTGTCTATTACAGTATTTAGAGGATTATTTGCCATGCCTTTATCCTTTTTTTTTTTGCTGAAAGCCATATGTGTCACTTAATTTCTGCATCTGTTCATAAATACCACATAGACAGAAATGACTTCAAGAAAGACTCTTGCCTTTTGCAACAACACTTCACCATTATGCATAACTAATGATATTGTACTTAAAAATTTTAACTGTTTCAATAATCTGCAAAATCTTTTAAATGCTCTAGAGTATCTGCTGATATTTTAATTTAATTTTGTTCTTCAGAACTCACAAATTATTCTGCTTTGTTGTCATAATTTATTTTTTCTGAATCTAAAATTCTTGTTGATCAACTTATAGCAATTTAAATGGAACTAAGTGCAATATCCTGTAATTTTTTTAAGCTTTAAGTACTACTATTTTGTAGTATTAAATATTTTAATTGAGTTTGGAATTGGGCTCTTCAATGAACAGGTTTAGTATTTCCTATTATTTGATGTAAATAACAGCTGGACTTGAAGCAATGTTTTTAAAATCCCACTGTTTTGCAAAAAGTGTTTGAAGAGGGGATGGCACTCATATAAATTTCTAAAATGTGAGTTGTGACATCTGTCTTAAAGTACCTGTCTCCATTTACCAGAAGAATATCCAAGGCAGTTCATTTAGACTAGACAATCAATATTTTGACACTTAGGATAGTTGTGCTGAGATAAATCGGGCTATGAATTCCACAAGATCTCCCAAAATTATCTGCTCAGATTAAGACCTGTATTTGTTCTAATATTTCAGTCATTTTTCTCTTTCTTTCAAAACTGGAATTTTATAATATATGAAATTAATTTATTTCTTCAAGTGTAAGCTCTTCAAATTCTCCTTAATAAAACATCATAGCTCCTTGCTCTGTGTATATATACATACATATGTATGCATGTATGTTCTCACACACATATATAAGTATTTATGTACACGTGTTTAGAAATATCTATCAACCACCTTTCTGTTCAGCAACTTCTGTTGTCTTTGAATAAAAAAGGGATTATCATCTCTTAAATCTCTTGTCATATCTATTTCATTGCTAGAGACCTCCAGCTACAATGGCTGCTTTGGCAGCACCATTATTTACAGTTTTTACTTTTTCTTTACTTTTTCTGCTTGTTAATGAACTTCCTGTTCCTTCCTCTCTTCTCAGGCAGCAATTTCTGAGACATGTGCATCATAGATTAGTTTTATGATGGTTCTTCAGCATAACAATGAGGTATTACAACATTTACACGCATTTAATAGAAGAACATGGAAAGGAGAGAGAGAGGATCTAAGGGATCAAGGTAATTTGGACAGAATCTCCCTTGCACACACACATAGCTAGGAAGCAGCACTTTAAAAAGTCAGTTTAGAATATGAGAATTATACCCTTTGAATTGATCCTAGGGTGCTACTCATCTCTTTAATTTTGGTGATCAAATAAGAATCCTGTGGAGATCAGAAAGTATATAGATGTGAATAGTTTAGTTGGGTGAATAGTTTGATATGTTTCCACCAAGACAATCAAAGAGCTAGAGACTGCTCTATGGGTAAAGGCTGAAGAAGTTAGGTCTTTTCTTATGGAGGAGAGAATGTTCAAGGAGGACCTCATCACAGTGTTCCAGTACTTAAAAGGTGGCTACAAAGACAGTGAAGACTCTCATCTTCACAAAGAGCCACAGAGACTAAAAGGGACAACTGGTACAAATTGCACCAGGAGAGGTTTTATCTATAAATAAGACAAGATTTTTTTTCACTGAGAACAACCATTCACTGTGAAAAAAAGCTCCCTAGGTAGAGTCCCCATCACTGTATGTTTCCATGATGTCATTGGACAGGGTGATAGATAATCTAAAGTAAGATTCCTTTCTCACAAAAGTTTGTGCCTGATGACTTTTCGAGGTCCACTCCAACCCAAGTTGTTCTCTGATTCTAAGGTTCTGTGTCTAATTGATTGCATTACATTAGATTGAACAAGGGATTTCAGCTAATATACCAAGAGGTATTTTGTGCTCTGCCAAACAACTTGAAGGTTCAGCTACCCATATAAAATCTAGGCATCTTCTTCCTTTCCTATTTCTCAGGATTTCTTAAGTTTTTCTCTGTACTAGGATCTATGTCTAACAACAGAATCAGATCCACTGTCTCTTCCTATGTCCCCTGGACTTTTTCTGTGTAATACTGCCAAAGAAGAACAAAAGAAAGATGGTTCAGAAAGAACATGAGGCATGTGATATCTGAACTTCAAAGAAATACAGACCCATACATGCTGCAACCACACAAAAGATTTGTTTGGAGCTTTTTCAGCTTCAAAGATTTCTAGGAAAGGAGATGATAAAATGGTACAGAAGTGCAAAGCTATTTCCTACTATTATGAAAGATAAGGGCCTCAAAATATTGCGAAAACACTCATATCCACATTTTTCCAAGCAGCTTATTAACATGTTTAATATTTCAGCTCAGCTTTCAGCTAAGAAGGTCACATGATAATGAAAAATGTATAAGTGACATTTTATCTAGAGTATATATTCCTTTTTTAGTTTTTTTCTTATTTAAAATGAGTTATTGACACACATATTGCACATAATGCAATACTTTTCTAGATTAAAAATCATACATTTCAAAAAGTTTTTCTTGGCAAGGCAGACTTGCTATGTGGATAAACTTTTATAGCTAATGAGTTGTCTTCAAAAGATAACAATTCAGCACGGTAGAGAAGAAATGGAAAGTGTGAAAACTTATTATGGACTAGACTTGCTGTGCTGGTTTTGGCTGGGGTGGAGTTTCTTCACAGTGGCTGGTACAGGGCTGTGTTTTAGATTTGTGCTTAACACAGTTCCAATGGTATAGAAATGTTTCTGCTATTGCTGAACATGGCTCACGAAGAGTCTGCTTTTTGTACTGCCATGATGGTGGGGATGTTGTGAGTACTTGGGAGGCTGGGAGGAGAAAAAGCAGGACAGGTGACCCAAAGTGACCCAAGGGATATTCCAGACCATATGACTTCTTGCTCAGTATATAAAGTGGGGGGAAGAAGGAGGGAAGAGAGGGCATTTGGAGTGATGGTGCTTGTTTTCCCAAACAACTGTTATGTGCTGCTCTCCTGGAGATTGCTGAACACCTGCCTGCCCAAGGGAAGATTAACTAATTCCTTGTTGTTTTATCTTGTATGTGGGGTTCTTGTGTTTTTGCTTTCCCTATTAAGCTGCCTTTATCT
The DNA here is from genome assembly GCA_034336665.1 of Luscinia megarhynchos. Lineage (NCBI taxonomy): Eukaryota > Metazoa > Chordata > Aves > Passeriformes > Muscicapidae > Luscinia > Luscinia megarhynchos. The sequence goes on along the minus strand of JAPFBE010000003.1, from coordinate 51,522,887 downwards.
CAAACAATGAGTTTTCTCATTCTCACCCTTCTGATTCTTCCCCCAAACCCACTGGTGAGGGAGGGAGTGAGTGGCTGTGTAGGGATTTGTTGCTGTTTGGGGATAAGTCATAATGCTTGCATTCCTTGAAATAAAGATAGTTCTACAAAAAAAAGCTAAAAATTACCAACCAACCAACCGACCGACCAACCAACCAACCAACCAACCATCCAACCAACCAACCAAAACCCCTCAACCTCTAATATAAAACACTTTATAAGTATAAACCAAAAGCTGATAGCACTATGACCTGGGACTGTGTCATAAACAGAAACAGTAGAATAATAAGAAAATTATAAAATAAAGTAAGTAATAAAATAAGTAAATGATAAAAGAAGATATGAAAGTCAATGTCATTAGTTTATTAGAAACCTGAATACTTACAAGTATATTATAAGCATCAAGACAAAGAGGGGCTTAGGTTGAAATTTGAAGAAGGATCATGACATAGTTCTTCATGAGTTTAAATAAATAACTAGAGAAATTTAATAGATTCACATTTTATAATTTGAATAGGGGATGATGGACACTAGCCATGATGAGTCAATTGTGAAGAGGAGTGAAATCTCAATAATAGTATGTGATATAAGAATAAATTTGAACAGCTATGAAACTGAAAACATGTTTTCGTTACATATCACAAAAGCAGTAAGGGAAGATGGTACAAAGAAGGCTAACATACTTAAGAAAAAATGTTAGCAAAAAATATGAAAATTATCCATCTGTATTGAAAACATGACAAAATAAGAAAGTTTTAATTTCACAAAATCAGAAAGGGGATGTTACTTTAACTCCACAGGTCTATGATAGAACTGGATGGAAAAACCATGTTCTTGTGCCATGAAAACTAAGTTTCAAATCTGTTCCTGTTCTGTTTGTCATAAAAAAACTCATTAAAATTGTTTTTGCACTGGAGAAAAACATCTTGATACCTTAAAACAATACTGACAATAAATAAATAATGAGGTGAATCTGATAACTCAAATAATGCAAATGAAGCAGTTCTGTTGATTAACCAACAATACTAAAAACATTAGACAGCATTTTAACTCTTTAAGGACGTCTTTAATGAACAATATGAAGAAATATGACAAAACACAAATAACTGATGAGAAAATGTTTACTCTCCATTACTTCATAATAGGCTTTTTTCGTTAGCTCTGAAAACATACTGAGCGATTGCTAAACATCATGCCTGATTCAATCTTTTTTTACATGCAGAAGCTCTGAGGGCTGTTTTGCAATATTATTGCTTTATTAGATGCTCTTAGGATACTTTTTTACCGACAGCTAAATGAGATTCTGCTAACAAGTAGCTACTTATTTCTGGCCTTAAAGAAGTCATTTACAAATGCAGCGTGAAATGAGGTGTTGGCAGTTTTCTGTTCTATACTTAAACAAAATCCAGGTGCCTTGAAAGAAGGCAAAAAAAATTAACTAAATGGAAAAAGCTGTGCCTTTTAACTGTTTTAGCTTTCTTCTTACTTGAATCAATTAAGAATTCTCTGTGCCTTGCCACAGTATGTGGCTCTTACAGCATGAATACTTTACGCTTCACTTGTTCTTCTCTAATACCTCCCAGGAAGAAAAATGAAGAAAATTTCTTTACTTTTTGTTCTTCCCCCCTTACCATAGGCAGCACAAGTATGCATCCTGAAAAAAAGTTTAACATTTAATGTATAATAATTGGACTACCTATTCTCATTAATCTCTTATTTTAATTTTGTAATTTATGCTTAATTTCCGTCATTGCTCAACTCCAGCTGGAGAAAAAAGCCCCACACAGACATTCACTCACTTATTCTCTCACTCACTCTCTCATTCAGTGTCCTGATTGGACTGGAAAAATAGTCAAAAGAGTAAAAGAGGGATTAAGGCAGTTTAAGAGGTAAAGCAAAAGCTGTGTGTGCAAGCAAAGAAAACAAGAAATTAATTCACTACTTCCTATGGTCAGGCAGCAGTGCAGCCACCTCCAGGAAAGCAGGTTCCATCACGTGTCACGGTGACAGGAGACAAACACCATCACTCCAAACACTCCCTCCTTCTTTCTTCCCTCATCTTTTATGTGCTGACATGGCACCATGTGGTGTGGAATATCCCTTGGGTCAGTCACGGTCAGCTGTCCTGGATGCGTCCTCTCCCAACACCTTGCGCACTTCCTCTCTGATGAGGTGGCATGAGAAGCAGATCAGAAAAGATCTTTATTCTGTGTGAGCCCTTCTCAGCAATAGCTAAAAGATCCCTGAATTGTCAAAAGCATTTTCACAAAAACCTAAACCATAAGGCCTATACCAGCTGCTATGAAGAAAATTAATTCTTTCCCAACCAAAGCCACCAAAATTTGTCACTCATGTTTTTGAGACAATTGCCTCTGTGGCTGCCTAAATTTAAAAATAACTTTGGCCATACATGGATTACTGCAATTACAGACTTCTAAATAGTGGCCAAGAGTTTATGGTATCTATGGAAAGACACTGTTTTGTTGATCCTGCAAAGAGAGAGAAATTGTCCTAAAATAACCAGAATCACAGAATGGATCCGGTTGGAAGGGATTACCTTTCTTGGACCTCTCCAAGGTCCCTTCAAGGACTCTTCATATGGATTCTTCAGAGAAGATCCCTGAAGAGGCAAAAATTAGCTCTCCTGAAGTCCATGGCTGTAACCTCACTTGCAGAAATAACAAAGATTACAGTTGTTTTTACATATATATATTCTAGTAAACGCTGTGAAAATAATTATTTCAGTAAAAACATGTAACTATTATTAGAAATGGAAAAAAAAATCTAGATTTGGTTGTGATTCTTTAAAAAAAAAAAAAATCTGAAATAACCCACCTAAACCTCCTATTTTGCCTTGGATGAGCAGAGAAGCATTATACTTGATGTTTGCAGAGGTATTCACTTAAAAGTGGATTTTGGCTTTGGGATCTAAGTAAGGTTAAGATGATAATACCGAAATTGGCAGTTCTGTCCTTAGAAAGAACAAAAGTCAAAAAAATCCTTTATATTATATAATTAGATTTTCATTGTGTCCTCTTCAATTTAGTAGTCATTGACAGCAATAGACTCTCTACTGCCAGAGCCAAGATTATGGAACATGTTTACCTCATAAAATTTCTGTAGTGCAGGTCAAAGATAAAGTATGCTCATATTTGGCTGAGGTTTTTTTTTGTACTTTCAGTCCATTGATCTTGGGAGACTTTTTGGGAGTGATAAACGGATTCTAATGTTTAAATATTTATACTGATGATTTAAATGAAACTGCACTCCTAAGCTCTGCCAGTGCTGTTCATCAGATCTGCATGCCATGCACTCTCCTAATTTTGTAAAGGCACAGAATAATTTTTTAAGGATGTTTTAGTCATTTATCAAAATTCAATACAAAAGGGAAATATTTTTAATTATAATTGGCAGTGAATGTACATTATTTGCTCATGGGTATTCACAATAATATATTAATGGTCTGCTTTTAGTTAGGTAGAAAAAACGTAACTTTAATACCAAGGAACTTATTACTGAGGGAGTTAAAAAACCTTAAATTGAAATAAAACTATTTTTCATAACTTAGTTCTATGTCCAAGATTTTAAGAGTTTATTTAAATAAGAAATTGAAAAACTGTGCCATTAAGTAATATGTACTAAAACATACTATATAAATTCTATGGAGAGATTATCCAAACAGATTTTGGTTTCCTCATCATAGGTGTACTACAGAAAAATTCCATATGTAGTAACAGTTAAGCTCATATTCAGAATTTAAACATTTTATCTCCTGAGTTCACTAATCCAAACTATATAGGCCTCTCCTACTCTTAGAACTTGAGTAGATGTTTACACACTTTTCTGACTTTAAATGCACTCTACATATTACAGCATAGGAAAACCATCTATAGTATAGTGGAAGTACATGAAGCTAGATAATATTTTGAGAAACATTAAAAAATATTGTAGTTGACATTGAAAAAAAAAGTAAACCAACCCAAAAGTAATTTAAGGGGTTTTTTTTTTTTGTATTTATCAATGAAATCCTGGCTGCAATTTTTCATAATCAGGTGTCTTTTTAACACATGGTATTACCTACGTAAGTAAATCTTACATGCAAAAAACTACTGCAAAGCGTGACTACACTACTGTACTTTTATTTTCTTTTTAAGGAGTAAAAAATAAATTATGTAGTTTTCAACTTACTATTCTTATCATAGAGTCCTATAACAATATAATTGTTAGGATTAGAAGGGACTTTAAAGATTGTCTAGTTCCAACCCTCCTGTCATTGACAGGGACACCTCCAACTTGATCATGCTGCTTAAAGCCCCATCCAGACTTTGAGGGATGGGGCATCCACAACTTTTATATGCACCTGTTCCAGTGGTTTCATCATGCTCACAGTAATGAATTTCTTCTATAAATTTAACCTAAACCTACTCTCTTTCATTTTAAAGCCATTCCCCCGAACACTATGTGTCCTTATTAGAAGTTCCCCTCCAGCTTTCTTGTAACCCTCCTTTAGGTACTGGAAGGTACTGGAAGGTTTCCCTAGAGCCTTCTCCAGGCTGAATATACCCAACACTCTGAGCCTGTTTTCATGGAGGTGCTCCAGCCTCCCTGACATCTTCATGGTTCCCCTCTGGACTCACTTCAGGAGGTCCAGGTCCTTATGCTGGAAGCTCTAGAGCTGAATGCAGTAGTCTTAGGGGGATCTAAAGCAGAGTGGCTTATAGGGAGAGAATTCTCTCCCTCACCCTGCTGCTGATCATGCATCTTTTCATGCAGCCCAAGACAGCTGGATTTTGATGTGTTGCTTTGAGCTTCTGGTCCACACCCAAGACCTTCTCAGGGCTTCTTTCAACCCATTCTCTGCACACTGTGTATTTGTGCTTGGGATTGCCCAGGTGTCCTTGCACTTGGTCTCATTGAACTTGATGAGGCATGCATCATGCTACCTCTCAAGCCTGTCCAGGTCCCTCTGGATAGTATCCCCTTCCTCCAACATATCTTCCTGCAACATGGCTTGTTGTCATTGGCATACTTGATAAGGGTGGGATCAACTCCACTGTCCATGTTACTCACACAGATGTTAAAGAGTGCTGGTCACGGTCACAACACCATCTCCTGACATCATTCCTCTCCTTCTGAGAACCAAAGTGATTTTATCTTCCTTAAATTTATGTTACTTCTCAATACATATATAATATATTTTTTTTAAATGTAATCTTAAACAATTGAAACAATATTAGTCTCAGATTGAAAAGGATGAACAAGGAATACATTAATAGAAAACAAGGTAAGAGATTGATGCTCTTTATTTTAGAGAGGATGGGAAAGAGAACACAGTGTTATGAAACAAAATAAGTGAATATAAAATTTTAGTGTCACAATCCCTAGAGAACAAATTCGTAGATCAGGACTATGGTAAGTATAAATGACAAACTCTACTAAAAATATGTTAAGTATAAATGCCTTTTGCTTTCTTAATTCTGGATTTTTGGAAGCATTTAAAGTAAATTCAGGCTTTAGAACCATGGGAAGCATTCCTTAAAGATTAAGCAAAGACTTGAACGTGAATCTTACTACTCACGATGGGACCTTATTGTCAATGACATTCTCAATACCTTACATTTATTGTGTGTATTTTGACAAGGGTTTTCTACAACACAGAAGGTTTATTTTTATGTACTTGTGACTAGTCTCCCAAAAATGATAGCTTTAGATTTTAAAGGCATTCATATTTATTAAAAATTTGTTAGCATTCTGATTTTCTAGTATTCTGTTTAAACTTTAAAAAAAAATATTCAAATCAATTTAGAAATTAAGTCTTTACCTTTCAACAAAAGAATATATCTGAAGAAAATAACACCAACACTATGTCCTCTTCAAAATAAGACATCAATATTTAGTGATGCTAGAAGCTCCCCTAAACTCTGCTTGGAATAACAGTCCTTTTGCAGCAGATTCAGGGTCACTGAGTATCCCCTTAAATTAGTAGTAATTCATGCACAATATTTTTAATGACTCTTCTGCTTGCAGATGTATATATCTAGGTGTAAACATGGAGACAATCTCCTGCATATTTGGAACAAAACCATTTTTGGTTTATAGTTATTATCTAGAGATATACACTCATATATCAATACATGTATTAGGCTACTGTATATCAGTGCATAGATATCTGTAAATGAAAATATATGTATTTAAGCAGACATACAGATGTTATACACCTTTATACATATGTGTGTATAGATACAGATATATCCATTTATGGCAGGAAAACAGCAAGGAAATAAAGAGATAACTGAATTTCCTGATGTAATATAATAGCCAGCATGATTCAGTCTGCATTGCTATTATGGATCAATGTGTTAAATGAATCTTGCTGCCTGAATTTCTGTTGCTGCCACCTATCTTTAAGCAGTGATTCATTTAGTCAGCTTTGGCTTGACTTTGGAATAGCATGAGACTTGGAAATAGGATCCAGATGTCACATCAACCTCAATGCCTCAAAAAGCCCTAAACATTATGGAGATCCTTAGTAATTTAGCCATGAAATAAAAGAATTAGTTAGTTTTTCCATTTCAAATTACAGTTTAAACAAATTATATTTTACTGGATATTAAAAACTTGGAGTGAAATAATTTGCTGAAAATTTGAGTTTCACTTCAGAATGGTTCTGGTTAAGTTCCAAGCTGGAGACTATTGCAGCCTCTAGTGCTTCCAGGAGTTCTGCAGAAGCCAGGATCTCCCTCGGGTTCAGGAGCTGGGAAGGGTTGCACAGGGTCTGTCAGCATCATGTCTGACAGCCAGGAGCTGTCCCACTCACCATCCAGGAGCAGGGCAGCCCCAGGCACCTGCCTGGGAATGTGGGATGGGAGCAGCTGAGCCTGGGCTGGGCTGGGCTGTGGGGGGCTGGCATGGAGACCTCTGCCATGGAAGGGTAAGGGCAGCCCTGAAGGTATTGTGCAGGGTCAGTCAGGACTGGTGGTGCCCTGACAGTATTCAAGATTCTTGTTTCTTTTCTAACTGTACAGCGGAGAGACTATTAAATCTTGCCACCTGAATATCCCTGAGAGGCACCTACATAGAGAAGGATCTTACTCCATGTTCCTTCAGATGTTCAATTTTGCATGTTTCCATATCACATGGCCACAATCTTGTCATAGAATGGACCAAATTCCCTATCTAAAGATGACTGTCTTACTTAAATCCTTATAGCATCACACCACATCCACTGCCCTTTCAGTTTATATGTGAGTCTATTACTTCTCTGAAATTAATTATTAGAGACTTCTGGCTTTAACATCCTTATTACTTATTGTACTACTTGGTGACAATCCATCAAGAATCTTGAAAAACAAATGCAAAAAATTCATGCCAACATTATAATGGAACATTCTCCTATCTGCTACAGCCAAATATATTTTTAGTATAAGGATAAGAATCCCTATACATTGTGAAATTCTGCAGCATGTTCAGTCTGACAAGAAGAAAAGCTGCAATAGCCAGAATAATTTCAACACTTACATGCATTACCTTATTTATCACTGAAACTTTATCACTCATACCTAGAATCCTCCAAAATTTGTTACTCAGACCATGAACCATTCATGAATAAAATAAGAAAAGTGGTTACCATATATGAATGTAAACACAGCAGTTACCTCTGTCGAATGCCTACAGGTGAACAGGTGAGAAGATATAGTCCCATAAAGTTTCTTGAGAGAACTGGGCATTCCTTTCCTTCAGTATTCAGCGATGATGAAAGTGAGAATAAAACTAACAAAAAGATATTAGTTTGCAGACCGAGAGTGTTTTGCAAACAAGTGAGTAATCCAACATAGATCAGTCATTTTACATGAAGTTCAAAAGAATACACAAAATTTAGTACATATCCTTTCCAGTTGTCTGCAGAAACAGACAACTTGAACACAATCTCTTTGATTTTATCAATAAAAAGACATAACATATGACCAAGAACTGGTATCAACTATTAAGAAAAGCTGTCTGACAGAAAGTAAATCTGATGAAGACATTACAGATACTGCAAAAGAAGTACCTATGCTTTTCTTTGTCAGTTCACATAGGAATCCATAACCTCTTCACATTGCCATAATGAATTCTGATCACACAGCTATGGGTACGTGCTAATAACATCACTTTCTGTCATTTTAACTGTTATTGTTTGTATGATTATGACAATGACAGAACAATTGACATGGTGGCCACAATTCTATGAGTCAAACATTTGAAGGTTATGTAGAATGTCATTGCAATGTGTAATTCCTGGGATTTGATTTATTTATTTATTTTTTAATCTTTGACATTTCCAAGGGAAAATATGTTTCAATCCCACCCAAATTAACAATGTCTCCTCACTATTTTTTTAAATCATGCAACTTCTTGGAAGTAACTTCAAATTCTGTTTAATTTATTTTCTTTCACAGAGGTATTTAACTCAGTTCATTACAGGCAATTAGCCTACAACAAAGTAACTGTGTTGTTGCATCTATTGCCGCCCACTAGCAAAGACAGAAGTGGTACTATTGGCATGTTTCAAGTGTTCTGGCCTAATATAGACATTTCCTTGCCTTGAACTAATATTTTCTGTAGGCATTACTATTGTATCTCTGCAGGTATTTGGGTCTGACTGTTCCCTAAGTAGGGAAAAAAAAAGGGAATTTTGCTTCAGGTACACAGATATGCTTAAAAAACCTTCACAGCAAAACAACAGATAATTTTTCACGATTTAGTAGCCCGTATATTGAATTAAAAAGATGTAGTGGGACTACTTGAATGACTTGCCTCTAAATCTTGAGAGCAAATATTGCTAAAAAATTTTACAGCTGAATTCTGAGCTGTATCTTGAAGATTCAGAAAACTGGGGAAACTTTTTCTAAAATATATTTTAATATTATCTTTCAATTGAAATCTAATTAGTAGATTTGTCACACAAATTCTAAACTGCATTCTAAAGGATATTTTACAGACATCACCCCTGAAAGAAATAACAACTGCATTAAAATCTTCCCTTGAGTGCAAGTGCATCAAATATAAGTAAGTTATTTTCAGTAGAGTAGGAAAACATTGCTTGCTATGGCAGAAAAGTGTAATACTCAAGTGGAAGGCATTTATTATCAAATTTAGAAACTACTAGTACCACCTACTGGCAGAACTGCGAAACTGAAAAAATATTTTCTGTTTACAGTATTCTGTAATATCACAATAGCAAACAGATTATTGCAACTCTAATATCATCTTTGATTGCAAACAATATGCAGTTAGGTACAGGAGATTAATTTGAGTACATTTTTAATGAAATAAGCTAATACCCAAAAATAGTTAAAAAAAAGGAAAAGGGAAAAAAAAATGAAAAAAGAAGACTTAATTACAGTTTGATAAGGTACATATTGATATAATTTAGAAACTAGTAAAGAAAATCATCTCACATTTGTAATTATATAGACTTGTTTTCTTAGCTTTCTTAGCTGGGATGATAGGGGAACTCCACACTCCATTTTTTCAAGAAATTTTATTGCTATTTTGCTTTTGACAACCAGCACCATTTAACTGGCATTAGGTTTATTCTGCAGTGCTTTAAGAGCCACTGGAAAATGTCAAGATAAATGAGGATTAATTTGATCTGGATTTTCTCAAATATGTAGACTTCCTTCCTTCCTTCCTTCCTTCCTTCCTTCCTTCCTTCCTTCCTTCCTTCCTTCCTTCCTTCCTTCCTTCCTTCCTTCCTTCCTTCCTTCCTTCCTTCCTTCCTTCCTTCCTTCCTTCCTTCCTTCCTTCCTTCCTTCCTTCCTTCCTTCCTTCCTTCCTTCCTTCCTTCCTTCCTTCCTTCCTTCCTTCCTTCCTTCCCCTCCCCTCCTCTTCCTCTCCACCTGAAAGCCAGTTAAACAGGAACATCAAAAAAATTGCTGAGCAAACAATTATGTACTTTCCACTGTTAACTGTATTATAGTTAGGAGTCAGATGTACCCTATTTTAAATTATTTGAAATATTTAGATTTTATATGTATACACACGTACATACACACACAAATACATATGTATACACATACATATATATGGCTTAACTGTGTTCCACTTTTTCTCATTTCTTCTGTTTCCATTAAGACCATCACCTCAATTCTCAAATTTTGCTCCCAACCGCAGTACCTAACAGACCAATAGAAACTGTGAACAGAAGTACTAAAAAATGACCTACTGGTCTGCCCCAATCTAAGCTACTTGCAAGCTGAAAACCAGTTTGTACCAAGGGAAACATTTACATTACTCTTCCATTTTATCTTTTATTTTATGACTCTTTGGTTTTAGTCATTAATCTCTGATGTGGGATCTTGCTAAGTGCTTTTGAAAATCTAAATCTACTACCATCTACTGAATTGTCCTTATCTGTTTTGGCAGCAATATCTTCAAAGAACTCCAGCAGGTTAGTTAAGCATGACCTCTCCTGTCTGAATCCATGTTGACTATCCTTAATCAAGCAATGTGGATTTGCTTTACTTTGGACATTTCTTATGAGAGTCCCTGTATTTTCCCCCAGCAAATAATAAACTCACTGTTTTCCCTCATGGCCATTTAAAGGAAAATAATGAAGTTCTCTTTGATGCTTTTCAATCCTTAGGAATCTCTCCTGAATTGTATGAACTTTAAAAATGTCAGTGAAGAATTAAATTATTTTCCTACTTGGTTCCCTTAGCACTTTTTTTGCTGATCAGAAGAGATGGAAATATGTTACAAGGTTTATTAGATATGCCCACCCATTGTATTTACAGTTGTGTGTCAAATTGATGAAAAAAAGTCCACCTCATACAGCTACTACTTCATCTATCTGAGAAGAATAAGAATAGATATTTGTTAAAAGCAAAACCGAAATACAGAGAAACAAAAAAACCCTAGAAAAAAATCAACCACCAAATAAGAAATGTTCTAATTAAAGTTGAATGAACATTTTCTTCAAGCTAAGAAAACTAAAACCAAAACCAAACAAAACATAACCAAAAATACCCAAAATAAAAAAACCAAACAACCTGCCCAACTAATAATAACAACAACAAAAACCCCCAATAAACTAGCCAACCAAACAAATAGGTAACAAAATCCATGAAAAACAAAACCAAACATAAAAAGATACACCTGTGTCTCAGGTGCTGTGCAAACTTTATACTTGCACCTTTTAAAAAATTCTTATCCATCTTTTTTTAGTAGATTTTTTTTAGTAGATTTATTAAATACTTTTTATAAAATAAAATGTATTGGAAAATTAACAAGATTTTTCCTCATAGGTGACATAAATATTTAAGGATATTATCTTTTTATATTGTGAGATTTTTGTTGTTTTTAATTTCGGAATGTTTATATCTCACCCATGAATTTTCTTTACTACTGTGACTTGGAATGAGGATTCTTCAGGGAGACCAACTCAATAAGTGACTGCCATTTGTTAAATTTATTTTGTAAACATTACCATAAACAAATACTAAAAGTGTTTCTTTTACTGGACTAAACTCCACAGAGTAACATTTGTTTGCTTTCTGAACTTAAAATATTGGAAGCATGGAGGTTTCACTTTCTCATACAATGAAGTTATTAAAGTAGATCCTATTTTCTTGCCACCAGTATTTAAGCTAGGATTACACTAACATTGCACAATTTTTATGAAAATATTAGTAATAAAAGAGACTGCAAAATATTTTTTTTGCATAATATCAGCACTAAAAAGGTTGCTAAGTAGCACAGGAACTGGTGGGGCTAGCTGAAAGAGCTGGAAACTAACTTGGACAGAGGAAAGAGACAAAACCAGGCTCACCAGCAATGAACAGTGGGAGGACGTGCAAAATTTGAGGAAACTAGTGCTAATGGGGTCCCTCAACCTACTTCATCAGGTGTTGGCTATAATGAGATGTTTCTACATTTATGCAGGAAGCATGAGGAACAAAAAGCAGGAGCTCAAGGCATGAAACCTGGTGTGATGAGTGCTGTGACTGGAATGCCCTGTTGGATGGTTACAGGCACATCAGGGGCTGACAGGCAAGGCAGAAGAGGCAGAGGGGTGGCACTGTATGTAATAGAAGGGTTAGAGTGTATGGAGCTTACAGTTGGCAATGACACAGTTGAGAATCTCTGGATGAGAATCAAGGGGTAAACAAATAATGAGGATATCACTGTGGGAGTCTCCCAGCCATGATGACGACATCAATTATTCTTTGAAGAGCTAAGGAACTCCAAGTCAACTTCCAAGGAGTTTCCAAGTCAACTTTCCTGTCCTTATGGAGGATTTCAACTTGCCAGAAATTAACTGAAACCATCACAGAGCTGGTACAACCCAGGCCAGAAAATTCCCAAAAAACCAGGATGACAATTTTATGGAACACATCCTGAAGGACCTGAGTAGGAAAGATGCCCTCCTTGGTCTACTGCTTGTCAGCAGAGTGTATCTTGTAAGGAACTTAGAAACTGACGGCCTCCTTGGCCACAGCATCCACAAAGAGATTTGATTTAAATCTCTCTTGACAGGAGGAAAAACTACAGCAAAACCTCAACTCTGGACATGAGAAGAATTCAGACTCATCAGTGAATTAGTGAGTAAGGTCACCAAGTAAAATGTTTTTTTGCAGGTGATGAGGCCCATCAGTGTTGGTCACTTTTTAAAGTGATGGTAATGACCTGCTAAGGGTAGAGGAGCAAGCAACTGTCAAATGTTGGAAGCCAAGCAGGTGACGCAGGAGGCAATAGGAAAATTACAATAGACAGTGTATAAATAACATCATCCTGTTATAGAATGAGAGTGGTCACCTCACAGATTGCCCAGAGAGGTTGTGTCAACCCCACACTGGAAGTGTCCAAGGCCAGATGGGATGGGGTTCTGACAAATCTGGTCTAGTGAAAAATGTCCCTGCTTACAGCAGGTGGGTTGGGAACTTGATGATAATTAAGGTCCCTTCCCACCCAAGCTATTCTATGATTTTATGATTCTATGATTCTATGGTTTTATGAATGGTTAATTGTTGTCCTAAAGAGGACAAGCACATGACAGTCATTCAAAATCCATAGAAATACTGGACAATAGAAATGTAGAGAAGGAGCCCTTTTCTTCTTTTCATCTCTATTTTTTTTTTTTTTTTTTTTTTTTTAACAGAAGCTTCATGATTATTTTCCAAAGACAAGAAGTTATGTGGCTGGGGGAATCTTATGATCTCTGACAATCTGTGGTAAATGTCCCTGATCAGACCTTGGCTGTGCTGCTCTTCAGCTCTGAGATGGAGCCAGTTTTTAGCCAGGCAACACAAAGCATCTACATTTAAGTGTTTACATCATCCTGCATCCAGAGTTATAGACTGTCTTTTATTGACAGTGGAAACTGAAAATACTGAAACTGAAAAAATCTAGCCCTCAGCAATCTTCACTTTCATTTTCAGAAATGAGAAGAAACTTGCAAAAATATTGAAAAATTGCTGCTATTTTATCTATAGTCCAATGCTTTTAAACTCTATTTAAAGTACAGTACAATGAATGGGGGAACTCTAGCCTTTCATTTTAGATCTCTGGAGACAGGAAAGGCAAAAAGTGTTCCCATACCTTTCCCAGAGAAAGAATGTGTATGCCCTGCTTTGGTAACTCTAAGTGTGTAAGCCACTTCAGAAAGATAATTATGGAAGAGCAATATGACTGAGCACATAGAATAAATATACACAAGAAAGGAGTCACAGGTGTGTAATGAGAACATGATGGCAACTGAAGTTAATCAAAGTACTCTATCCAGCTCTGATTGAAATGGGAATAAATCTCACCTTCTCATTTATGGTGTTAAGTGATACTTGAAATCGTCCTCAGTGCTTTAGGCTGTTGAAAAGCAGAGAACTCCATTTCTCATCTGTCTTTAACAGTGAACAACCTTCTGATATGTCCTAAGAAATTTCTTTCTGTGATTTAGTTTTGATTCAAAGTTTATCGGCCTTTTGCTACAAGGACTTCTACAGTAACACATTAAGACTTTAATACTCTTGCAAAGACATTCACTAATATTTGGTGCAGGGGAAGAAAAGGAGAAGTCAGGACATAGCCTGTTAAAAGTGAAATTCTTCATATTAAGGATATTCTACCCATTTACAAACACGAATATAAAATTATGGTTGACATTATCAAGTACTATTTTCCTACATTTCACAGCAAGGTTTCTTTTTACTTCCTTTTACCTCTGGGGGCTTTCCAAAGTTTCCATCATAAGTTTTAACACTTTCTAAAGGATAATTATGTTACTTAATATGTTTTGTTTTGTTGATTGCTGGTTTTGTTTTCTTTTAATGCTTCCCCTCAAAACAGAAGTTAAGTATCTGATAAAGCTAAGTCGGAGCTGGAAAATGCAAAGATGCTCCCCTCACATATCACCAATCTCTTGTCTCTGTAGGAGCTCCACTTCAAGCTCCCATGTGCTTCTGGGTTCACAACACAGCACAAAATGGAAGCCACTGACTTGCATATACATGTTACCCCCAATGAACTTTTCTGTAGAGGAGTGAACACCCTTCTGTGTTCCAGGTGTCAGAAAATTCAGAAAATCCAGATCTTGACCTCTGTGTTTTTGTGTACTGGTTTGGGGTGGAATAGAGTTGCTTTTCTTCGTAGAAGATTGTGTGGGCCTGTGTTCAGATCTGTGATCAAAGTGTTGGTAACACACTAAGACTTCTGCTATTGCTGAGCAGCATTGTACAGTGTCAAGGCCTTTTCTGTTTCTCACCCTCTCTCAGCAGTGAGTGGACTGAGGCTGAACGAGAATCTGGAAGGGGACACCATCGAGACAGACCACCCTACGTGAACAAACAGATATCACACACCACATCACACTGTGCTCATCAATAAAAGATGAAGAAGGAAATGGGAAGGGTGGATGTCCAGAGTGATGACATTTGTTTTCCCAAGTAATCATTACATGTCATGAAGCCTTCTTATTGGGAATGGTTGAACCTACAGAAACCCCCTATTACTTAGTGTATTTGGTATAGGTTGGAGGATCTATGCCTGCTTCATGAGCAGTATTTCCTTTAATTTTTCTGTGGCAGTCAAATACATTATCATTTTCAAACCTTTCCAGTAACTCACATAAGGAAGAAGGTTGGTCTATAGACCAGCTTCAAAATTTCATGAGAAAGGTAAAAGGCTATTCAACCTAATCAATATAAGATTGTTTCTGGGTATATGCAGAAACAGAGTATAATATCTCATGGAAGATTAGTGTTAAAAAGAGACACAGCTAAAAAGATTAATACCTCTGGCTTTAGATAGCTACTAAGCAGTGGATTTTTATGACTATACTTTTGTACCTAAACATCCAAAGAGGAACTTAGAATTCAGATATCAATTGTCTATATATGTATATATATGTGTATATATATATATATGTATACATATATATATACTCGTATTGCATATATATATAAATTATGCTAGAATAAACATATAGATAGAATTAGAACAGATATAGATAGAATAAAGATATAAATATAGAATTATAGTATGGTTTGGGTCAGAAGGGACCTTGAAAGATCATGTTGCAACTCCCCTGCCACGAGTAGGAACACCTTCCTATAGAACCATTTGCTCAAAGTCCTCTCTAACCTGACACTGAACATTTTCAGTGATGGACTGTAGACATTTTTCTTTGGGCAACTTGGTCCAGTCACTCACCATTCTCATAATAAAAAGGTTTTTCCTTTTGCCTAACTTAAAGCTATCATCTTTCAGTTTAAAAGCATTCCCTCTGTACTATCACTATATACCCTTGATAAAAAGCCTTTCTCCACCTTTCCTATATGTTGCCTTTATAGACTGAAATTCTCCCAGTCTTTCTTTTCAGGAAAGGTGTTCCAGACCCCTGATCATTTCCATGACCCTTCTCTAACAGGTACACATCTTTCCTGAGTTCGGGACCCTGGAGATGGATGCTGTGCTCCAGGTGAGGTCGATTAAGAGTGGAATAGAGCAGGGAGAATCACTTCCTTCAATCTTTTAGCTGACCTACTTTTTATGCAGCTCAGGATATGAATGGCTTCCTGGGCTCCATGTTCAGATTGCTGGGTCATGTCCAGCATTTCATCCACCCCCAGATGCAGAGATGCTTTGTATAAATTAATGCCCTAATCTGTGCTCATGCTGGGGATTGCTATGACCCATGTGTAGGACCTTAAATTTGGCCTGTTGATCTTCATAAGCTTCATACAGTCCCACTCCTAAAAGAGTCCCTCTGGGTGGAATCCCTTTCTTCTAGCAAATCAATTGCATCAGCTTGGTGTCATCTGCAGACTTGCTGATGGTGAAGACTATCCCATTATCTATGTCATTAATGAAGATATAAAAAAATACTGATCCCAGAACTGAAAGGAGGGACAGCACACATTGGTAGCTTACATTTAGACATTGAGCCATTAACTGCAAATCTTTGGGTGTGGCCATCCATTCAAATCCCTATCAAACCAAGAGTCCATCCATCAGACCCATATCTCTGCAATGTACAAGAATGTTGTGGGAGACTCTATCAAAGTGCTTACATAAGTGCAAGTAGACAACATCTGTAGCTCTTCCCTTGTCCTCTGATGCAGTTACTCCACCACAGAATGCCATGAAATTAGGAAGGCAGAATCTGCCCTCAGTGGAGCCATGTGGGCTGTATCTAAGCATCTCCCTATCTTCCATCTTAACATATCTTCAAGGACAACCTGTTCTATGATCTTTCTGGGCATGGATGTGAAGCTGACTGCTCGTTAGTTCCCAGAGTCCTCCTGTTTTAAACAGAGTCCTACCCTGTTTTAAAATGGTCATTAAGTCAGCTGTAATATTCCAGTCTGACTTAAATATTTATATGAGCTTATATATACTATTATATTGTGAGAAATATTATAAATGATAATGTATTCATATTTTACTATATAGCATATATTATACACAATATATATAAATATATTTCCACTATAGCATCTCCAAGTTTCACATGCATTAAAAACATTATTTACTTCACTCACATGACAGTATTAAAGAAATCTAAAACTTAAAACTGCATAGATGATGAATTGATAACTGGTGGTCTTCAGTGCTGACAAATTAGAACTTAGTGTTTCAAAATCCCAGTCTTTTCCATCATTGCCTAGTATTATTAATTCAACTTGAGAATCTGCTGCTCCCACTTATGCTGAAAAAAATACTACCCTACCACACTATTCAGCATAATAAGGCTGCTTGAGGAATATGGTGCTGTTTAAGACAAGTACGATCTGCAAAATATCAGCATGAAAAGTATTTCAAAGTACTCATCTCAGAGCAAAAAGCAAACTTTGACAGATACAGAAATGAAAAACTTGAAGATAAAATTACAAGCCTATAAGTAAGACTTTAGTATAATGTGAATTTTCATTAAAGCTGAGGAAAAAGAAAGCAGATAGTTACAAGAAAATATAACTGCAAAGCAATCACACAGAAACCATTTCTGAGATGCCTGATAAACCAGAGCTGAAAAAGCAATGAACTTGAAAAAAAAAAGTAGTAAATCCTTGTGAATTAAAAGACATTTATCTAACTATTTGAAGTACATTCAGATTATTGGTATGCACAAAACATGTAAGATATGGTTAGCCTGGCAGGCTGACAAATAATCACTTAGCTGGATCACTCTTTGTTTCTCTCTTAAAAAAAGGTGCATTATCGTTTATATGAATTATCAGCAGATTTATGGGATTTAATAGTTAGGAGCTGCAGTTTATTCAGTATCAAAAGCAAGTAAAACTAAAGTGATGAAGAAAAACTGCATCATGAGTGTTATAAAATCTCAGAAGACAAAGACAAAATATCTGTAAAATTTTCTTTTGGAAAAAAGGGCAAACTTTTAATAATAGTTTTGTTCTTCTTGCCTCGTGTATGTTTTCACCCATGACAAGTTTAGAACTAGGATTACCACCTCAGAAATAAAGCTAGTAATATATCTAATTTTATACTGTGCAGAAACTCTCCTCTATCAAAGAAGTACTGAATCAAAATAAAATATGAGAGATATGAATTGTAATACTATGATAAAATACCACAGACACAAGCATTACTTTAATTTCATTTATTTAAAGAGTTAATTAATAGTCTATATCTTTGTATTTTAACAGGAATATCTGAGTAGGCAACATTTTCATTGGAAAAGTATCATTAATTGTTTTAAAAAAAATAATGTTATGAAGGAGAGGTTGCCTTTGCTGAAACTATCTTTTCCTGGCTATTTTACTAACAAGCTGACACAGTGGTAATACTATTGGACAGCCACTTCTCCCATTTCTTTTTTATCAGTTCTGAGAATGCATTACTTGGCAACCTTCAGCAAAACATCGTCTCCTCCTTAAGGTCTTTTTATATTTAAACTTAGAGCATCATCTGATTTCAATATTTCTTTCCATCCTACTCTTCTAATTCTGCCTATTCATCTATCCATCCTTTCTGGTTGTAATAATTTTTTTTCACTTTCAATTCTCCAGGCTGCCCATTGCTGTTCTTATAAAGCACCACCCTAGAAAAGTCCTTACACTCATTTCAAGCTACGCCTATATTGTCAATCTTCTCTTTCCTAGTAATTTGCTTCTCAACTCTACTTTGCGTTAACATTCTAATTTATTTTGTTCTCCCCACATGCAATTGCTATTACCTTCCATGGTCTTTCAGACATGTCACTTGTCTGTAGTCACCCTAAATCTCCTCTTCAGCTGAATTCTCAGACTGAAAGGTTCTGTCACAGCTAATATTTCTCCACAGATCTAGAGATAATGAATGGGAGTAAAAGTGGTGTTTATTGTTCAATACATATTTGACAGCAGAGTTCAGTTTTGCAGAACTGGAAGAGTAAGAGCCTACGATAGTGGAAAAACTTTTATTACTAAAATCAAGTTTCAAAAAGATAAAGAATGTTAGTGTAAGGAAGTTTAAAAAGAAACAGTACATTAGTGAGTGTATGCTGAAGAGTCAGATACTGCATTTTATGATCTGTAAATGTGAATTAACAGAAAGGGCAAGAATTAATAAAACAGGGCAATTTGGTTTTATACAAAAACAACTTTCTTGAACTTTGACCAGGTCAACTCTTAATGACTTCCTGTATTTGTTTTTGCTAGGTTTATTAAATAATTGCAGTGTGTATTCTTTCAAAAAAAGAAAAAAAATGGTGCAAGAATCAAAAAATAATTGCACATAAGGAAAATAAACTAAATTAATCAAATTTTGGACTAAATTTCTTCAAGAATGAACACTACTGGGACAACTAAGTTTAGAAAAATATTGAGCATCATCTGGAAAGCATTTATCAAGCAGTATAAAAAGCATGAATTGTGGCTTTCAAAATCTAGAAAAATACATCTTTTATTTTAAAAAATATTTTTAGAGTTTTAATGTGCTCCAAGCACAGTATCTGTGTTGTTTAAAATAGAAATAAATAAATCAAACTTAACAAATTTCTTTCTTCAGCTGTTTTTGCCTCCAAAGAGCGTTCATTACTGTTTTGGAGAAGAAAAGCAGATAATGAAATAAATCAGATGTATTTCCATTTATTATGTTAGTTTTCCAAAAAATAAGGTTATTTTTAACCTTAAAATATTTTTCTATAATATTGAGAGATGGAATTATTAAAACAAACTTCTCAAAAGTCAACCATATGGATATGCATCTATATATATATATATATAATATACATACAAATGCAGGTGTGCACATGCAAATACAAAACAAATTTCTTCCTTTTAAGTTATATCCTTATGTTTGAAGTCCCATAATTGATCTTTAAGGTAAAAAACCCTTACTACTAACTCATAAGAAATAGGATTCTTTTATCCTTTCAATCTGTTGACATTGCCTGTGCACATTGTAACACTGAAGTATTAAAGTAAATATACTTTTAAAGCCTTTAAATATGTTTCACCATTCAGCTGGAAATTTTGCAACATGGAATTAGTTATTAATTATTTATAATTTTCCAGAATTGCAGGTGAATTTATTAAAAAATTAGTTTATTCAAATGCACAATAGGCCCTGATTATGGTGAATTAAATCAAATTAGTTGGTCATAGAAAGGCTTGTAAAGTCTGGAGAAGAAATATATAACTCCTAATCTTAAAAATATTACTGATCTATATACCTTCTCTATGTGGACAATGCATAATTTCATTGTAAATAAGGGTTTCTTTCAAAATGTGCATAAAACTTTAAGGCAATTAGGGCTTATGTCTGCTGGGAGATTTTTACAATTGAGATATAAATCCCAGTTGTAGCAATATAAGCGCCAAATATGTTTATGAAAAGAAAAATTATCTAATCATTTTAATCAAATCTTATTAGCTGCATTGACTAACATAAAATATACAATGTAAGTTATTTTATATGTAGGATGGAAACCATCATTTGCTCAAGTAAAGGAGGAATCAATTTATTTTATTGAGCCCTTGTATGAATGTTTGTGTTAATAGTGGTAAGAGAGGGTGCCTTTACCTACAGTCCTGATTATTGGATCTTTATTTTCTCCTTTAATCTGAGTTAAAACTAGTTCCATATGTAACTTCTATTTTACACTTCTACAATTTATTTCTTTGAATCAGTCCACAGCAAAGGTACTTTTACCTTAAATATCCAATTTACCCTCAAATACACAACAGCTTTTTTATCACTGTGTTCTATTTTGTGTGTGAAAAGCTTAAAAAAAAGGCAAGTAACTGAAGAACAAGTGGTATGATCAGCTTTTGGACAAAACAACAAATACTCAACAAATGAAAGGAAGATGACAAACAAAATTATCATAGAAGATGCATCTTCACAGCTCTGAGGGATATGATAAATGCCTGATTTTCAGTTTCAAAAAAGAGACAAGCATGTCCTGGTTTCCCTTCCTAGCTGCTTTGTATTGTGCCAATAATGGGGGAAAATGCCCCATTAGACTGGAGAGTCTTGCAGACCTTGGTGCCCTATAATATACTACTTAGAGAAAAAGCCTGACAAGGAACTTAGGGAGTGCTAGGGCAACACTTGTTACTTCAGGCACTCAGTATCCTGCTGGGAGAAGGAACACGCAGTTGGAACCCGTAATGTTCTGTAACTTCTGTGTTTTGCTATGGTTTC
The DNA here is from genome assembly GCA_034336665.1 of Luscinia megarhynchos. Classification (NCBI taxonomy): domain Eukaryota; kingdom Metazoa; phylum Chordata; class Aves; order Passeriformes; family Muscicapidae; genus Luscinia; species Luscinia megarhynchos. The sequence goes on along the minus strand of JAPFBE010000003.1, from coordinate 51,501,723 downwards.
TTACAGTTGTAAACAACTATAAAAGTTGAGAATCTAGCCTAAATCGTGCCAAGAGTGGCTTGCCCCAAGATCACCAAGAAGGGAAAGTGTGGGGCAAGTTAACTCTGTTGGCTAAGCTGTATCTTTAGAGTAGGTGGCCCAGATCAAAACATGGAATCAAATATTCTGTGAGTTAATTAATTATTTATGAATCTCATAATCTTCCTTAACTCTGTACGTTTCAGGTATCAGATTTTTTTTTAGAATTTGGTTTTCACTCTTTTAGTTTTCCACTAAGAGTATTGTCCTCTGGTGATTTTCACCAGTAAAGCTTACAACTTACTTGTTCAGAATATGACTTTAAATAATTATAAACACACACAGAGAAATATAACTCAAAGATCTATAGCTGTTCTTTTGAATGGGGATGTTGCTACTTTAATATTTTGTTCTTTTACTATTCTGGATTTTCCAAATGTTTCATTGGTGGTTTTTTTATATGTTGGAAAAGTATTTTACTTCTCCTTATTAATTGAAATTAGCACAATAGGATAAGTTAAAGTAATTTGATGAAGATACTACTAAATCTAGAAAATAAAATTTGAAAAAATAATTAAAAACAGAAAGAAGAAACTCCACTTTTTTTTTTTAATACTACACAAAAATAAAAAGTTTTCCTTTACCCTAAACTAAAAATGTCTCTCCTAGAATTTTGAATATGTAAGTCATAAATCTTAAAATTGGAAGTTGCATCTTTTAATTACATTGTCTGTTCTATAGCATAATATGCTGGATGCAGGTGCCCAGTCAGGGGCAGGGGTGTCTGCAGGGGTCCCTGTGCAGACACAGCCAGTCCCACTGGCTCTGACAGATCCACCAGGGGTGTGTCTGAGCCCCACAGACAAAGCAGTCACACCTTGGGAAAGCCTGTTTCGGAAAGAGAACAATGCTGCACAGCAAGGAGGGGAATGAGGGCCAAATTAGTGACAAGTGGTGAGGCAGGCTGTTTCCCTGAAGCCCATGGGAGACATCATGGCAGAGCAAAGAAAAAGTGTCAGGAGGAAGAAAGCCAGACTCTTATCTATTGATTATGATTACAAAATCTACTTTTATGAGTATTAATTTTGCCATTCTGCATCACAGTATATACACTATGCATTTATTTATTTCATCATTCACAGCATAAGGTAATGATACCACAGTCCCCAACCCACAGTAGCACTGTCCATACATCCTCCCTCCCACAGCCTGAGAAGCGTGTCTGCAAACATGATTTCCCAAAACATATTTTAGGTAGGATAATGACATTAACAGGGGAAATGTTTTCTTTTTCTTTCTCTGTCCCTCTGTGACAGAAGCTGCACCAGTTGCTCAGACACTTGAACACGAGACTCCTGGCTGAACACTGGACCGTGTGCCTTACTGCAGGTATGACAGACAAGTATCAGAATGCATCTGTTTTATTCACCTGGAACCAAAGTGTACCTGTACTTCAAAACTGAACTCAAATCTTTTAGCAGAGGTTAATGAAGGAAATGGAAAGACCCATAGTGACATAAATATGGAGCAAGAACTAAGCACATAAATGATGCTGTACAGCCCGTTTATAACAAGTATCACAATACTGCAGGTGACAAGTCTAGCACTGGCTTGTACAGTTAGCTTACTTTAGCTTCCACCTTGTCCAAAACAATATAATAATATTAAAGCAAGACAAGCACACAATATGAAGTGTAGACAGGGCATTATATACTGGTGTAGGTGTTATCTGTACTCTATGAAGTGACGAGTTCAGTTTCTTTACAGTTTTTTTTTTTAGTGTTCAATTAAGTTGCAGGTTAATAGTAAACTATTGTATCTTCTATGAAAATAACACAGTTTCTTGATATTTCTTGCAAGCATACAAGATAAAATTTACCTTAGTTTATAAAATTTTACATAATGGAAATATTGAGAGAGTGGCTGAAATTTAATCTATGAAATCCAAACATCATAAATCATCTAAGGGTTTGTTTCAGGGTTTTTTTTCTGTGGTAGAGTGTAACTTCAGAAAATTCATGTAATGTGATTGTCAAAATTTAAGTATGTGTCAATATACATCTCTTTAAAATAATTATGTACACACAAATGCAATAAACTGGCTACTGACACAAAATTACATATAGCAGATAGCAATCATGTAATAGAAAAAACTTCACTCACAAATCTTTCTCAAATTTAATATTGTCTTGCTGGCTTTGGTCCCATGCTGTTCTTTACAAGGTGAAGAAATATTTAGGATTGTAACTGCAGTTATCTAGTAGTAGACTGAACAGACTAAAAACCTTTTTTTGTCTCGTTGAAGTTGTATAGAGTTTAATATTTAACAATAATTCTTGTCAAGATGCTGTGTTATGCTACTGAAGATACATAGTATGATATATGCTTTTTCAGTCACCACATTAAAACATATTAAGATTCTAATCTTTGATAACTCTACAGATGAGCATCATATTACAGCAAAAATTAAAGTCCAGGTCAAATTGAGGAAAGACAGAGTGATAAAACAGTAAGTATAACCAGCCAATTTCTTCTCAGCACAGAATCATAAGCAATGAATGGAGCACTAAAATTGCAGACAATTTGGAATTAGAAAGTCTGTATTCAATGCTTGTCTAATAAGAGAGATAAATAAAATTGTGTGACAGGAGGACAGTTTATCATTTTTACAAAAGAAATCCCATGTTGATTCCTGCATATTTCTTTGTTTAATTTCATATCTCAGTCACTAAGTAGGATGTACATAAGATTTGCAGAAAAAAATTCAACTTAATTGTTGCTAAATACCTTACACTATGCAAAATTAAACAAAACAACGCTGGGACTACAAATATGCATATTACCCTCATAGGTACAAGACATGGTTTTTAATTCCCTAAAGTAATTCAAAAAATGTGATCTATTTCACTGCCCTCTAAACAGTGTGACAAAACATTTTTCATTTGATATTGAGATGCAAATTAAAAATATTCTTTCTGGGCAGCCGTGAAAACAACATTGTAAAGGATTTATTCCAGGAGCATAAATTTAGTAGCCGCAACCATTTTATCACACTAATTTCCTTTTTTTTTCCCTCAGAACAAAGAGCTGAATGACTAATTGAGTGGGAAAACAGTTCAACAAACAAATTTTCTATCCCTCAAGCATTTCTTTAGATCTAAGCTCTAACTGTATTTTGAAATGACTTATGTCAAGGCCATTGAGATTTCTATTCTTAGAACAATAATTTGTTTTTGCATAGAATTACTATGAACTGTTTTGTAGTCTGCAAGCTAGAGAGGCAATAATAGAGAAACATTCACATGGCCCATTTACTGGATAAGGTTGCATAAATTCCATCTGATTATGTATAAGTGGTTATTAGGATAGTATCTCAAACAAGAGTCATGAGAGAGCAATAAATCCTCAAGCTGTCTATTACAGAGCCATTTCACAGGATCTGTGGGTTTATGAGTATTGGATACTTGGTTGACTACTATTTCTGGACAACAACAAATGGTATTTTTACTGGCAAGATTCAAACTGTAGAGTTCAAGTGCCAAAATAGCCTGTACTTTAAAATCAGAAATATTAAAAGCAAACGGGAGGGATTGGTATTGATAACAGCAAACTCCTTTGGGGCTTTAGAGAATGGAACTGCAAGGCCTCAGCAGATTTCATGTGGCATTATGAAGTTCTGAAGAGAGATATGTTTTCTTATGAGAACTGAATGCAATAATTTATCAGCATAAAACTTTGAGTTTGCATAGGTCCTTGGGCTGCAGCACAGAGAAATGACAGAAAAGCTACTAATATGCTTTTAGTAGGGGACAATTTTAAAACTAGTAGTTTGTGTTATTAAGATGCAAAGGCCTGAATTCTTTAAAGTTTGCTTGTTCATTAACTCATTCCTTTTCAAGATCTGTCATTCCTACTATGATCCAAGGCTATCCATGATCAGAGAGATCTTCTAGTTGGGCAGAAAGAAATCCTATGGTGCTAAAAAGGCTTTGAGGGAGATCCTATTACTGAGAATATCCCAGGGTGCAAAAAGACATAGAAGAGCACATTGAGAACATTGCATCCCTTAAAATACAGTTTAGACCTTGCTGATTAAGGGTGACACACTTTCCCAATACTTTCAAACCTTTTCTTTTATGTTACCCATGCAATGAAAATTGCAGTCAAATGCTTGTGTCTTTAATTTTCCTTTTTTTTTTTTGTGAAGTTTGGTCATCTTGTGTGGAAAGCTTCTGAGCAGTTATGCCACTAGAATCATTATTTATCTACATAGAATCAAATATTTATTTCAGTTTTGTATAAATGTTTCTGGTTTTTAGTATCTTTTATGAAAAATAAACTTTGGCTAATAAACACTTATCTTTCCTGTATAGAAATAAATCTTCAGATGCAAACCTGAGACTTGGTATAGAATGAGCTAAAGCAACTATTTTTGGCATAGAGAAAATAGAACCTGAAATAAATTTGAATTGAACCTACAGCAAAATAAATTAAGTTCAAAACAATAAAGGTATCTTGATGCATGAAAAGAGGAAGGTACCTTTTATTTTTTTTTTGTCTGGCTGATATTTTTATTTAAAATTTAAATTTAGGCTAAGGGTGCTGTGCTAAAGAATTTCTCTGTGTCTTGATGGCTATGGTATTTGGAATGGTTTACATCTGCTCACTCTTTTAATCTCCACTGAACTTCAGTAGCTGCCTTCATTAAGATTCAAAATGAGACAGGATAATTTGAGTTTGTATAAAAAAAATAAAACTTAAGAGCCCTGAAGATAACTGCTTACTGTACTGTTTCTTAAGGAAAGTTTAAAGTATGTCTTGAAAGGGAAAAACTAATGTTGATTTCATCATCAATATCATGAAGGTAATTCAAAAAACTACCTTTAAAAATATTTTCAGTAAAGAAATACCAAGCTACTTGAAGCACTTTGCAATCAAGCTTCAGCAAGTGTAGCGGAATTTCAGTGTTTCTTAGTAGAGCATTGTTATCTTGAAAAAGTGGATTGTCTGAGGAAGATTATGACTATTCATGTAAGTTCAGAGTGCTATCAGATCCCCAGTTTCCTGCCCCTTGCCTGGTACCAGCAGTGCAGACAGAAGCCTGCCCCGTTACTCCCCAAGGGGTGGCTCTGTACGGTAACTGTGCAGAGGTCTCATGGCTCTGCCCCTCATTCAGAAGGCTTTGGCACTCTCAGCTGGTGCTGCCAGACCACCCACAAGCTAAGTGTCACTTGTAGCCCACTGGAGACATGACATCACTTATTACTCTGTTTTTGCTGTCGGTGGTTGGGTGAGTGGCCTTATGGATGTGCTGTTCCTCATCTTTTCTACTGTGTCAATAAAGGTTTACGTTATGATATCTGTCAGACCCCATTTCTGTTCAGACCACAGAGCAGGAACGAACATCAGTCATTCATAAGGGGAGGGGTATTCACAACAGAGTCAACAGAGAGTTATGCCTAGACTGTCTACTTGGCTGTAGACCATCTACCTTTTTGGTATAGAAGCTGGAGAGACAAGCTCAGGGGGAAAAAAAATATTTATTAGATGGAAAGTGAAGGCAGACAAATTTAACTAGAAACAAGTTGGAAAAACAAGAAAACAAGAACAATAAATCCCTGTAACTATTTAGAATCACTTGGGAATTTCCAAGGAGAAAATACTCTGGGATTTTTTTGAAGCAAGATAGTGTTTTGTGTTTATGAAGCGTGTTTGCTTAAAAAAAAAAAAAAAAAGAAAAAGGAAAAGGAAAAAAAAATGCTTCCATTTGAGCAGTAGCAGATAATTACAGTGGGGTATTCTTGCTTTATAATATAACAGAATTACTACAGCTCAATGCTGTGTGTTTTTGTACTGAAAGACAAACAACAGGAAGCACAGAGAACAGCAGTAATGAGAACAGTAGTATCATAATAATGGAGCCAATCCAAATTAAAATAATGAGGGGAGACTGTGCTATTTGAGATCCCAATTGGGCCACAAAGGTTGGCACTATTTATTTAGGTGTATTTTGCTTACAGTACTAAGGAGGTCTATATTGAATTCCTGTAACTGATCTCCGGAAATGAGCTCTGCCCTAAGACTCCACAACTATAACATTGCTGTTCCTCCTCCAGGTTAGCCATTGTCTCAAGGTGCATTGCTCTACAATGCCAAAGAAATCTGTACAATAATACCAATTATTATAGCCATTTTGACTGTCTTTTTCTCCTTCTCTTCAGTCAGTTTTGGAAACCCCTGCTTGGGTACACAAAAGATAGTGATTGGTCAGGAGAACAACCTCTTGACTTTAATTGCATTCAGAATTTCAACTTTTTGGCTTTGGCTTTATTAAATGTTAATGAAAGCATTCAAGGGGTGCAAATCACGGTGTTCTTTTTAAAACAAATTCCTTTAGATCATCTGTGTGCCTGGTCAACTAGTCAAGATATTAATCTCATCTGAAATTCTAACTACTTCCACACAAGTTAGCCAAATATCAGAAAAAATAGTCATATTCATGCTTGTGGTCACTAAGGTCAGGACCAGGGCAGAAGAGATATTGTTCCTCTGACCATAGTGATTTAATATAGCTTGTAGTAACTTCTTCCTCTCAAATCACTTGGCATATTGAAATAAATTATACTGCAGACTTCCATCACAAACATGGTTTCATTAATTGAAAATGCTTGACTAGGATTACCTTCAGACAGTAAAGCAGAAAGGGACACAAAAGGAAAATCCTGATTTTCTGCAATATTCTTTCTAAAGATTTTGAATTTTAGCCATTAAGCTTAACATGTCCTTACAGACCACAATGTTTTATGTAGTTCTTTATATTCTAGAGGATTTTTGCCCCTAAATCTAAATTTTAAGGTACAGGTAATAATTTATCTTTCTCGAGCTTTTCAAAAGGAAGGAGGAGACATACCTTGTTTGTCTTTAATATCTTGTTTCTGTAACAATGTTTAATTGTCTTTTCGTTTGTCTAGGATCCATTGTGAAAATGTGATAATGCATCACATCTCATCAAAAAGACTGAAACAAAGCTATACCCTATTACATTTCCCTTTCAATTTGAGTATTTGCTTTAAACTACTGTTTTGCACTGCATATTATGGAAAGATGTGCTCTTGCTTTACTTTAGGATCAATAGTCTGAGATTGTATTCATCTCTGTAAAAAATTAAGCACGTGGATGTAGGGAGATATCTAGAAAGAAGCTATATAAATTTCTATTATATTTAAAAGATTATCAATACATTACAGTAGTTATAAAATCTCAGGTCTCTTAAAGGACGGATATAGAGGCCTAAGTGTCAAAATGAAAGAATTAACACACCATGATGATCCGGTCCTTTCCTCCAGTAACCACCAAAACTCAATAATATTAAGGCCACCCTAAAGGTGGAAAAGCAGCTCTGGATGCCAGTATGTGGTGTTACAACTTCCTGATGCTATAACCAAGACAACAGCTGCTGAAGGAAATCTTCAGTCTGTAACATATCTACTGGCTGAAAGAAGGGAAAAAGAGATTGGCGAGGAAGGGCATGGATATAAATTATCCTCAAAGCTGGATTAAAATTCACAGTGCTTTTAATGAGAGATACAATAGAAACTATGAGTGAACTCAGACTTTATTGTTCCTATGAAGCCAGATAACTGCCCATTCAATACTATTTCTAAGCCCACAAGAAGATCCATAAAATAAATAGGGAACTACCTGAACTTCCATCAAGAATTCAGAATAACTTGGATTTTCACAGCAAATACCGTAGTGTCCCTGTGACCTGAAAACATATCAATACAGATTAAATTGAGTTCATCTTTCTAAACTAAAGATATGCATGTTGTTTGCTAGGACCCTAAAATCTAATGCACATAGGACTTGTGAACCTGTTAAGAGTTCTCCATCACAAAAAATCACATGGGGAAAAAGAAGGTTAAATAAGGTGGTTAATAAATAAGTTAAAGTACACAGATGTACTGAAGTTTTGCTCATTGTATACTGTAACACCTCATTCTTAAAAAATTAGAAACAAAGATGAAAATGAAAGTTTGTGTGGAAAGGTATATCAATTTCATTATTCAAATCAATAACTCCTATTGTTGTTGACATGCTGCCATAAATTGAGAGAAATATCTGATACATGAACTATAAGACTGAAGCTGCAGAAGGAGTTAATTTGTGCCAAAATTTTCAAGAGTGCCTGGTCTCCTTCAGTGACAGGTATTGTTAGGGTAAGACAGAAGGATAACATTTGGATACTCGATGAACCAGAGAATAAAAAGTCTATCGCTGACATGAAGCAGTAGAATGTGGCATTATCTTTTACCAAGTCCACATCATCATATCAAAAACACCTGGTGAAAATGTCACTTGGTTCTCTTACTTCTTGTCACTCACAACAAGCATCAAATTTCAATAGCAAAACTCTGTACAGTTATTTCTGCCTTTTATGGAACTGTAGATTTTCTTATGTTTCTAACTCCTCTTTATCTGCAGTGCTGGGGTTCAGATGGCTGTGACCAAGAGTCAGAAAAAGAAATGTCAGACTACTAAATCTGCTCAAGAAAATATCTGACACTTTGATTGGATGTCAGCAGAGACATCTTGCATAGCAGAAGGATGCTATCAGTAGATCAGCCACACAGAAAGAATGTAATGAATCCAGTTACTGAGGATTCTAACTTTAGTGCTCTACTTAGAATAGACTGTCCTCGACGTCTTAGCTGGGCCTGCTACAGGCAGGATTTGTTTCAACTGAAATTTTAGTGCTAACTCCACATACATTTCTAAAATCATATAATCTGTTAAAGAGTATGTGGATTGTAAATGGCAACAAGAACTGGATAAAGCAAAAATCAACAACATTTTAGTTCATGTCTTATGCTACATATTCCGTAGAGCAATAACTCTCCATTTTTACTGGCAAATGCCTAATATTTTGTGTCCTTGGCTATTAGAAGGTCTCAACTTTTAGTAATTCCTAAAGTTTCTTCTCCTGTGATGCATTGTTCACAGCAATTTCACAGCACACTGTATGTGATGGCTGATGTTTCTGCATTTAAAAGAAATTATCCTATATAATGTCATTGAATCACAGAGTTTGTGCAATATGAGTTGGATACCAATACTTCTTCAAGTTGATATTATGACACTGCACCATATTAGTATAATTATAATCAACCCCTACATTTACTGTTGGATTGCATTTGTTGTATTTTCTGTATTTCAGAAAAAAATCAAAATAATGGTTTCTAAGTATGCTTCTAATCATGCATCTATCCAAGACAACCCCTAACATTTCACTGGTATTCTCAGACAGAAAGTACAGTTTCAGAGTATCTCAGTTTTATGATATTGTCTTACTCTAGCTTCTCTTCACGCTATTATTTGTTTTGCCTAGAGATTTCACCATTTTGTCAGTCGCTGCATAAAAAATTATTTCATTCTTCATGCTCTAATTTTACAAGATTTTTTTTTTTGCAAGAACATTTGCAATTGTGCTGATCTTCTAGAAAGCTAACAATGTTCCTAAGAGTTTAAGTATATGTCTGTTATTTATTTATGTTTTTTTAATGACAATTCTCAAACTCTCAGATTACTGAAGGACACATGGCCACAAGTATTTGCACCAAATGTTATGCTACTAGACAAATTTTAAAAAGCTATAGTTCATTTTCAGTTTGTGCATGTGAATACTAAATAGGTACTCCAGAAAAGCTACTCATCTAAATGTTCCCATAAATACTCTACTTTGGGTTGTCACTGGCTACCAAGCTGTCTCTGCTTGCAACTGTAGTCACTAATACTGTAATGATAATGCCAAGGTATTACTATTGCAGTGCAGATCTGTGATCCCAAAGCAGTAAAAACTGACAAAACAGTCATTTGCACCTCATTCGTCCATTTGCTGTAACCATGTAGACCTTCCTGCAGAATGTATTCCCCTGCCATTATAAAGCCTATGCCTGGAACACTATTATTTTCCAAGGCACAAACCCAAGATTGTGGGATGCAATTTGTTTTTTTTGTTCTTGTTGAACAGGAGGTCTAAAGCTGTGCAAAAGTCTGTAGCTGTAAAGCCACATCTTCAAAGATACTGGGTTCAGAAGTAATTTTGAACTACACATGCAAATTTCAATGCCTGCTTGTTTATGTATGTGAGTTTAACCACCACTGAGAGTCTTAGATTTTCTGTTAAGCTCTCAAGCAACTCACATCTACATTCAGTGCAACACTGGGTATTAGGCACATTAAAATGTAAGCTGAAACAGCCATAACACTTGGTGACCAACCTAATGGTGATCTGTTGCATGACTAAGAGATTTTAATATATTTTCATTTCAAGGCTGCTTAAAGAGTTATACTCATAACTTCCATTTATTCTCCTTGTGCATGGTCACTGTATATTAGGACTTCTCTCAGATTACTTATGCCTCCAGGAGAAAACAAAATACAATGCTCATTTAAAAACCTTTTAAGCTGTATTTACCTTCTGATCAGAATTTAGTGGAGAGTTGCACTTTCCAATTATTTAATGGCATAATGAAAGCAATGAGTCTATATTTTCATTTAACAGCCATACTCTGGAAGACTCTGATTATTCCAATTCAGCATTTTTTAAAAAAAGATACCTTTCCTCTTGAGAAAAAAAAAATCCCAATTTTTTCCTTCATTAAGTAAAGGTTCTTCCACAACTTCACAATTATTCATACAGAGTGTCAAGTAACAATTATAAATAATTGCTTTAACAAAGATGACTGAAAAATATACTGAACTCAAACCCACACTTATTTTAATCTTAACAAATTCTAATAAACTAAATTTAATTTATACAAAATAATTTTATGAGTACATATTTTCATAGGAAAATGAGCTGCTGATGCTCCATAGCATACATAGAATGGTTATTCAGGCGTCAAAGTAATCATGTGAATAACATTGTTCCTTTCTGATTTTATTTGCCTGACCTGGCATTTGAAAACCGGAGGCATTCCATAACTCAGCTTGGTGTGGCTTTGATTCTCACTAAAAGAGGATGGACTCAGCAGGGAAGTAGCACTTGAAGAAAGAACTGCCAGGAGATAAGCAAGACTCAAGGAACTGTCAGTCAGGACACGGTTCTATATTGCTGTGTGCAAGCAAAAACCTTCTTTAGTTGTATATTTTAAGTGAAATCTGTAACTCAAAGTCCTTTATGAATGGTAAAACCAGAAAAGAGAGAAAATTTTAGATTCATTATTGGATGAGAGCCTTCAAGTGCTTGATTATTAATTTAAAACAAAGCAAAGATATGTTATACAACGTGAATAGTAAACCCATCAGAAGTTGTTGGCTAGAATTTTTATAGACTAAGTCAAATTTCCTATTTCACAAAATATTACCAAGCAATAATATTACCAATATTATATAAATTTAAAAAGGAAAAATGTTGTAAGACCAATTAAGGAGCAGTTACTTTTATACCATCATACTGTAACAAAGAAATACTTTTATGCACTGGACCACAAGCCAGATTTTTATGAAATTATACACAATAGGAAATTAGACCCTTCCACTATTCCATGCAGTTGATTTCATTTCATTACATTGAGTTTTATGCTACGTTAAAGGTTAAAGCCAGCATTTCTGCTTTCATTCTCTGAGTTTATTGAAAGCTTTGGGATACATAATGTAGTAAAAACCACTTGTGAGGCAAGAGTAGATTCAACATTTTTTCAATGTGAGAAATGAAAAACACAAAATGAAAGGGAACTTTTCAATAACCAAATATTGAAGACACAGCAGCAGGAGACTACAAATTCTCCTACAATACTACCTTTCCACAAGTGGTCAATAGACCTAATGTAGAAAATCCTTATTTTGTGAAGTCTTGTGCTGATCAGTGTTAAAGCCTGTAGTTTAAGAATAAGAGATGAAAACAAGAAAAAGAATTAAAATCTTGTTTCAGTTTCTAAGTACACAGGTTGTTAACCTTATGACTGCAAAGAAATACATGAAAAATTAACCCAAAGATACCCAAGGGGCTGAAAAGACAGAAGTCAAACTGTCTTTTCTATAAAAATATTACGAGTTTTTGGCACCTAAGTCATGCATTATTGGCAATTTGATCTTGACAATCTGGCTGTCCAGACTCTGAACATGGAAAAGAATAAGGGTGAAAATGAAAATGAAGTGATAGAGTCCATGATTGTGAGGTATTTAAGGAGTGACAGAAGCAAAACCATAACAGTGGATTTCAAAAAACAGTTCATCACACTCTGGAAACAGGTTGATATGGTAGTAAGGGAAGGATTTTCAAACCAAAATAAAAGTAATAAATGGAACTGCAGGACAACTGGCAATTTCCAAGATGTAGAACATAAAGAATGACTTTGGAAGAAAGGCAACTATATATAAACAAATACATATATATGCATATAGCAGCATGAAAAATATTATTTGACTTGACATGAAAAAGAAATTTTATCATTTAAAATGGAAACAAAAGTTTATAAATCAGTATAAGACTAAAAAGAGAATAGGAATTTAGAGGGGAAAGATGTCAGATATGCAAAGGAAAAAGAACCCAAAATTTTAACACAGCAAGTATCAGATAAAAAAAAATTGATTTCTTAATACTTGTCAAGAAAGGATATTGTGATTAATGAGAAAAACAAGTAGAAGATGAAAAAGAAAATACTGTAAAGGTGAATTTCGTTTCAACAACATTCTTGAAAAAAGGGTTTGACTGTGATGAAATGTTTAACATGTGAAAAATGGGCCTGAATGAAGAAAGATTAAAGATTATGTAGATTAAGGTATTTGAGATAGCATGTTCTGATGAAATTTGCTATATTCAAAGAAGACACTCAAAACCATTTCTGAGTCATTGACAAGTATTATGGAAAATTTACAAAGGAAGAATGAAATCTCAAGAGACAGTAAAACAGCAAATACAGTATCTGTGTTTTAAAAAGATTAAGTGCAAATGGGGGATTTACTGCTGGGAATTACAGCCATTTTTGGTATCTGAAAAGATGCTGGGACAGATTATTAAACAATCCATTTGTAAACACCAGGAGGATAATAAGATTGTAAGAAACAGCTTAGAGATTTATCGAGATCAAATAATGTCAAATAAATCTAATTTCTTCTTTGCCCTAGATAACTGACCAAGGAAGCAGAAGAGAGGCTGAGGAAGATTTTTTCTTCTTCACTTTGCAAAGGCATATAGCCACATAAAATCTCATAAGCAAGTTACAGAGAAATATTGTAGAGTAAACAAATATAACTCTGGCACTTATGGGGATGAAAATCTTTTCCCAAAGGGTATGTATCACTTCCTAATTACTAGCCTTGGTGGACTACTCAGATGTGATCCACGTGAATAGTATTAATGAAATACATGTGTTCATAATTATGTTCAGAATAGATACTGGTAATTCACAGAGATGTTTAAAAGGGAATTCAGCAGAATTGTAAAGATTTTTATACATTCTAAAAAATAATCGAAATTAATTTAAAATATTTTAAATAGACATTATTTTTTCATCGTGTTGAATAAGGATGATACTGTTTATTAAGAAAACAGCCATCAGATATACGGGATAGGCATACATCAGAAAAGGTTATTAAAAGAATTACCAGAAACCTGTATTCTAGACTGTTTTAGTTCTTTCACTATTGTGTCAGAAGAGAGGGTGGGTTATATTCCTTCCTTGTGTTGGGATGACATTATAGCAAGCAAGTGAAACAGTTTTGCATTATGTTCAGGAGTCTCTTCCCCCAACAAAAAATATAGTTGGTTGTGTCTAAGAAGCTTTATGGTTTAAGTGTAGACGAATTCTCAGTGAATTTGATACCTCAGTTTTCTTGATAGTGTGTTTATTAACACTATGATTAGCTATTTTCTCTGGGACAAATATAGTATATCTAATGTTAGTAGATATTTGATTACTGAGACTAGCTCTCTTAATTAGAACACGGTGCTAAAATCACCCCAGATTGCAGGTTCAATCCCTGTACAGACCATTCACTTAGGTGTTGGACTTGTTTCTCTTCGTAGGCCCCTTCCACAGGACCTCTGCTTGGTCTGATGGATGTTTCTGCCATTTTCCCATTAAGGTTGACCTGTAGCAAAGCAACCCTTTGCTACAAGCAGATCCACACAGGACATGGACACGGATGCAGCACCATAATAATCAGCTTTATAATCAGCATCAGACAAGGCTCTGCCCCCAGAAACCCCCACGCTCAGGACTCACACCAGACACATAACACACACAGGCACATTCCCTAATCCTCTTGGGCTGGTGGAGGCAAAAATCACTAGTGCAGCACACATCACACTCCCCAGGGTCACAAACACAAACACACACACACATTCACGGATCTCCCAAACACCAGTGAGGCCCCTCTGCTCACCTGGCACCTCCACCCAGGCACGTTTACCTGCCCCACCGATCCCCAATAGCCAGCTGTTCCAGCTGAGTGCTCACTGGATAATCACAGCACTAATCCTACACACCACTCTCGTGAGTCCTCCTGAGACAAAGCCTCCATGCACCTGGTACCCCAGCCCAAACCCAGAACTTCCTACTTCTCACATGGGCCTTACATGGCTTACAGCTTGCCAGTGAATCCACACACAGACTCCACACACACCTAGCTGGGCATGTGTTACAGCCTGCCCCAGAAAGCAAGGGTAAACCATTTTCTTATTAATAGATCCTGTGAGGAGATTAGAGTGAATAGCACTGAATAATTTGTAAATATATATATGCAGGAATTTGCTTTGGGAAAAAATTGATTGCAATAGAAAGCAGGTATGTAGCCATTTTTGTTGTTATTATCTATTGCAATATAAAGGTATAAAAATAGTACTTAAGAAAATGAAAGAAAGAATAAAAGTAGAACAATATAGAATCCCAACCTGTTAGATCCAGAAATTATACTTGATTGCTGCAGTTTTGATGTCCCACGGTCAAAGTGAAGATCATATTCCTGTTAAAATGATGATATTGATCTGTCAAATATTTCACGAGCTATATTCACTCATGTGGGAATGACCAATCTCCCCTGGGGCAAGAAGTTTCACACTGGATGATGTAATACTGTCCGTCAAGAGTCCAAGTGGCTCCAGCTGCCATTAGGTCAGTGCAGTTGAGTTCGTTACTGCCCATCCTGGCCATCAGTAGAGGTGGATACCTTCAGGCTGCGTGTGAATGTCCCAGTACTTCCCAGGGAATTTATCACAGCTGAACTCACTTGGCTAAGGACAAAGAGACAGTATCCTACCTACCTGGAAGGGTTTGCCTTTGTCTTTATTTTGTTCAACAGCAGCTGTTAGCCTGAGGTGTCAGGTGCTCTCTCCACCTGCACCTGTGAGGCTACTTTGCACCTTGAGAGTTTTTCCTGATTGTTTGAACCTCAAGCATTCCACTTTCTCTTCCAGTATTACTTGTGGATACACTCTTCTCCCTAGGTCTGGGATGATTGGACTATAGTGCCCCCTTTGTCTCGTCTCAAATTCCCATCACAGTCTGTTCCAGTTAGTGGGCATATTTGGGGAGGTGTGGGCTTCGGTGGTCACAGATGAGCAACTGCTTCTTTGCAGTTTGCTTTAGTGGACAAAGGTCTTCCTATGACTTTAGCAATGTTTAAGCCCTCAACCATTTCAGTCTTTCTCAGGAAGTACAGACACAGCATCCAGCACTCAGCACCGGGCTGACTGGGGCTGTGTTCCATGGTCCTGATCCAGCCACAGGCAGGGAGCCCTTTCCTTTTGCCTTACTCACCCAGGCCTCACCTCAGTAGCTGGCATTGAGTCCTCACAGCACTGTCACTCACAGGACAGATAGTAGGCTTCTGCAGAGAGATCAATAAAACCAAGATTTAATGTCACGTAAGAAAGCAGAAGAGATTGTGATGATCAGAGAAGCGCACAGACTGCCTGTTTTTTGTGCCCCTTTCTGTCTATTCCTGCTTCCCTTCCTCTCAGGTTCCCTTTCTGGGGCATTTTGATCTATCTGTCTGTAGTTCAATTGACACATCTCTGAACTGCCCCAAATAAATACCCAGGATCCTCACATTTGCATCCTTATCATCTTCAAAGAACATGTTGGCCCTTTTTGAAGTGGTGTCTGCAATTTCTTGGTAGCCCATTGATCTGACCTGCAAGGTTGTTTTCTTGTAATTGTCTCCATTGTTTTTGTGAGGTCTGCTTCCTCCTTTTCTTTACCATTCTGCTTCACAAAGTCCATTCCCCTGGTTTTGGCTGGCATAGACTTAATTTTCTTCTTAGTAGCCAGTACAGTACTGTGATTTGGATTTAGAATAGTGCATTGGGTCTGGATGAGACAGAGCTCATTTTCCCACAGCAGCTCTCACAGTGCTGAGCTTTGCATTGGTAGCAGGAAAGGTGTTGATAGCACACCAGTGCTTTGGGCTCTGCTGAGTGGTACTGGAACAGCATCAGTGATGTCTCCCAACATTCACCCCACATCAAGGGGCCAAGAGTTGGGAAGGGAGGGGACTGGGAGTGGACACAACTAAGTCAGCTGACCTAAATTAATCCAAAGGGGTATTCCTTACCATATGACCCCAGATATAACCCTGACTGGTGTCTTCAGAAAGCGGAAATTTTGACTGCCTCAGAAAATTTGTTTGTTAGGGTGGAACACAGAAAAGCACATTAACAAAAATATGGTAACATATTAATTTTAATTTTAGTTGTTTTTTTCTGTCTTATTTATTTAATTTTTTTCCCTACTACAAGCCTACTTTTATACATCATGTGAATGACCAACACGAGAGACAATAACTTAGTCCATATCTTCTCTGATTGGTTGACCACATTTTACCACAGCTTGGTGAAAAGGAAACCTGGGCCTACTGTGAATTGATAAAGATATTAAGACATAAGATACACCTTTCTTTCATCTAAGACATTCTTTTCTTTAGGGATGTAAATATTGCTCAGCATTGAAGTTCTTTCCCTCACTTGGAGAAAGAGCCTTGCATAAAGAAGCTGGTAACTGGATTTAAGATTCATTTATGTTATGTAGAAATCTTTGTTCAACATCTAGTCCATTTTTAAGTGCATAAACTTACTGGAGAAGACATCATTAAGTATTAGCTACTTATTTCATCTAAAGGATGGATTTTCATTCACCTGCACCAGAATTTCAAAGTAGAAGCATGACATTCATCCCTCACATCCTCAGCTCTAATGGAGCTGATCAGCTCAAAATTGTACATATGTACATTACCAGACTTATGAAAATTATTGATATTTTAGAATTTCTACTCTAAAGATATTTCTCAGTTAATAAGACAATTTTAAAAAAATGACAGTACTTCTTAGCATAACTAAACTAATTCAGAGAAAAATTTTATTTCCTGATTAATCAAACTTCTATTTATTTGTTATGGAGTTTTTTTTCCAAAAATATCTTATACACAATTATTGTTTCCTTTTTTAGATAAGAATAATTTCCAATAAATTTTATACATTAAATTCTAATCACAAAAAATCTCAAGTCTTGTTATGGGTTGGGATATTTTTAGGCTTTTTTCCTCCTCGTTCATCACTGTTCACAATCTACTTCAAGCACAAAGGAAAAGGTCATTTTCTACCTATACCCATCCATTTGGCATTTTTGTTGGTATGAAAGAATAACTCTTAAGTTTAATGGCAACTCATGCAGAGTTATGTTCAAGTGCCTTCTTCAGATTAATTTTTCTTGGGCATATTAATACTTTAGTTTTGGCTTGGCTGGGTGAAAAATGACTTTTCATGCTTTGGAGTAAAACTGGGAAATATCAGTTAGTATCCACTGAGATAAGATGACATAAAAGAAGAGTTGCCATGATTTGACAAAGTAAGACATAATGATTTCCTTCACACTTTCTAGAGGTTGAATAAGTAAGGTACTTGTTCCATATAGAATATTTTTCTGGATCATTTGTTTATATTGAATATGTATTTTTAAATTATTAAGACTTCGTTGTCATTTGTACTTAGTCTAAGAATATATTTGCCTTGAAATCTTTAGAGTAACAGGGAATGAAAGAGAGTATGAAAGTCTGTTGGTATGTGGTGATCTCTTGTGAAAAGGGTTTACTATGACCATTCCCTACAAAATAATATCGAAAAGTCTACTTTGGTGCTGCTTCCTGCTAATGAAAAGTACTGTCTCAAAAGGTTATTTACTGAAATTCTGTAAAAGTCATCACATCAGCCAGAATTTAAAAAGGTATAAGGACGACCCAAAGCAAATGGAATCACAGCCAGAATTAAGCTGCAATTTAATCTTGAAACTAGTTTAGTAATATGATGTCCTAAACTTTGAATATTTGAACTAGAGTCAAAACTGAGGGTTGGCTTTATTTTTGCTAGATAAAATAAAATAAAATAAAATAAAATAAAATAAAATAAAATAAAATAAAATAAAATAAAATAAAATAAAATAAAATAAAAGCAGAAGAAACAACAGCAAGGATTTCAAAAGTTGAAAAGCAGAATTCACATTGGTCTTGCAACAAAACTGTGTAGATGAAGTCCTAGATGCAACTGACTTGCATACTACTATGCATTCCAGGTTGTTGAACCGACTGTCAAAAATCATTGAAAAGCAGTAAATGAGTAAAGACTGATAGAATTGAAAGTATTAAGAAAAGAGATGCTGAAGAAGTAGGAATATTGATAATAGGAAAGGAGTCAGGAGTCAGGAACATACAGCATAGGGAGAAGGATTAGGTGGGCTTATTGTGTGGGTTATCCACTAATATAAAAAGATGCCTGAATCGCTCTCCCTCTATTTCATCTGGAATTTCTATTCCCCTGTAGGCGAATATATAACAGTTTGAAAGCTAGGAGCACAAAATTAGGATTACTTATATTTACATAGCAACTAATCTGAATTCACAAGAGTAGCTGACTGTATGTGTGAAATATTAAAATTGGGAAGTGGAATTGGAAGTTTTAGAGAGACCATGTAAATAGAATGACATCTAGACCAAAATTCAAGGTATTTAATATGAGAAATATACAGCTTTGTGATAAGCAGCTTCCACAAAAGGTATCAGACAGAAAGCTACAGCTTCTCTATGAGGTAGTAGCTTCTAAAAATTAATGACATCTTTAGAAACAAAAAAGTGAGCTGAAAATCGTGGCAGAGAGATCTCTGTGTGATGTGGGATATTAGAAAGGGAACAGTAGATGAGTACTAAATTGCTATTTCATTCCATTGCTCCCAAGAGTTCTTAGAGTTACTATAATTACTATCTAATATGTCAATCATGAAGCCATATTCACCCTTGCTGCTACTAAATATGTTAACTCTATTGCCAACTAACATATATATTACATCTAATCACAATAGCCCCTAAGCTATATCAGAACAAGACCACAAAAGGAAAAGGAAACTCTTTAATAGCTTAGAAGGGGAAGGGTATGTATTTCTCTGTAAAGAGAAAAACAGCTGAAACAAGTGCTTAATTACAAAAGCAGATTCTTAAATCAGAGTAACCTGTCTTCTACTGGGAAAACTACAGATCCCAAAACCTAGGAAATCCCAGGTTTCTACACCACAAGCTATTTTATTTGTTTATTTCTCCTGAATGTAATCACAATCTCTAGGCATGCACTTCTTCAGTCTCTCTCTGTATTGGAGGTTTCATCTCTTTGAAAGCTGAACAGCTCTGGAGGGTTACCATTTTCCTACATTCTGCTTTATCATGCAGTGCTAACACTCTTAATCATGATTAAATAACCAGACTTCATTCATATAATATGTATTTCCAGCCAGTCCCCACATCAAGAAGATCTCTACACTCTCTTCACAAAAGCTGTGCAGCACAGAACTGGCTTGAAAGGTATGTGATAATAATATACATATGTACTTTCATCTATCTCCTTGCACACAGAGGGAAAAGGCACTTTCCTTCTAAAAGGTGTTGCTGACTTCTTAATCACTTTGCTACAGTCTCAGCTCTGGCAAACTGTGCTAAAGAATCCATCCACTATCCTGTATTTTTCACCCAGATTGTTAGGTAGTTGGTGTACTTGTATGCAAGTTCCTTTATCCATTGCAGGAACAGGAGATGGAAGGAAAAAGGAAAAATGCATCTCTCTACCTAAACTGCCATTTACCTTGGTATGTCTGTTTTTTGAAAATGTTAGTTCTGTGAACTTATGTCTTTTGGAGCAACCGATAAAATTGTTTGGCAGACATTATTTGTTCGTTTGTTTGGGTTGGAATTTTGCTGGTTTGGTTTATTTTGTTTGTTTGTTTTTTGCTTTTGAACTGTCCATTTGATCATTTCAGTGTAATGAATGGAACAGCTGACTATATTCTTGGCCCACTTGATCACATATGAAATGTATAGCATTCCAAATTATATCAATTGATAGTTGAATAATAATCTGAATTGACTAAAATTATATCATCTTTCTGCCTGAGGCATATAAATGATCCTGCAATGGTGTGCATATGTTATGATAAAATTAATTTTTATTCTAGGGAAGAATCAAATAGATAATGGGAATAGTGAACATATTAATCAATTTCAAGCAATAATTCACAGTTCAAGTATTGAAGAGGGAGAAAATTGTTTTATAGGTGCAAATACAAAGAAGTGGAATCCTCATTAACATTGTCTAATCTTTTTAGTTTGAACTATGTCATTTATCTGAGCTGCATAATTTAAAGGTCAGGTAAATCTTCCATTTTTCAAGTAAGAATACAGACCTTGACTTTCAGAATTTCAAGGAGCCAAAAATTCATTTTGGACAGTAACCAAAAGTCTTGTCAGAGGGAAGGCTTTGATTTACAGGTGGTGAAAACTTTTCTCAGTCTCAAATGACTAGGTTTTATTGCCTTTGTAAGCAGAGATCTCTTAAAGCAAACATTTCTTGACCCAAGAAATTATTTTGTTTTTTAGAGTTTCATCTGATAATTCCAATGGCTGAAATCTCAGGGCAGTTTGTGTGGTGTTCAGCAAGATGTCATGTTTATTGTAGCTATAGAAGACATTTATTGCTTCACACACTGGGATCTCTTTGGGGATTCTTATTGAAATACCTGCCATTAAATCACCTTCAGCCAGTTGCTGCATTGATGGCTGTGGGGCATCTGCCAAAAAGCAGAGGCTGAGGCTGAATGTAATACCAAATGATTTGCTTTGACTGTTTCCATCTAACTTACAAAAGAAAACAAAAAAATCCCCAACCAACCAACCAAACAAAAAACCCAACCAACAACAGCAACAACAAAAAAGAAACAAAAAAGCCAAACCAAAAAATAATTCTAAAATTTAACTTCCTTTGTCAAACTCTCCATAACAATAAAGTGTGTTTTAGATATGTGGAAAAACTCTGTTTCTAAAACATGAAATGTTTGTTTCATGTATAATATTTATCGGTCTTATAAATTGAAAAAGTCTGTTCATTGAAATAAATACTCTTTCCTGCTATGATTTAGAAGTTATTCAGTTTGTTTAAATTATTAAATTAACATTTTGAGATACTGAAGGTATAGCACATGATACTGGTCAGTGCAATATACTCACCACACATTTGGGAACACTGGAGATCTGGAACCCAAGTTTCTTATGCCTACTTCTTGATGAGTAATACCTTTCACGAGAGACAAGATCAACAAACCAAGGATACAACATTCTTTATGTCTCCCTTTTTAGTGCTATCTGAGCAGCTACAGTAAAATACCATTTGAATTTTTTTAGGTCCTCATGTGATTTGATTCTGGAGAGATTTTCCACTTACTCAAAAGAGTCTCTATATCTTTATATATAAATCTATGAAACAGACTTCTAGACATCCAGAAGTCCCTTTCAAACTAAGATATTTAATAATTATTATCTGAGAAATCATAGTAAAAATGCAATACATTATTTTTTAAAGATAATCTAATTATTGAAACCAGTAAAGTGATGACTAAAAAGATTACTTAAAATAGTTGTGTAACTCCTATATAAAATGAAATTGACATGAGTTTTAAAACATCTGATGAGAAAGTAAAGAATTAGTGGCATACAGGGAAAAAAAGTGTGTAGTGTTTAAAATGGTGTAAAAGTTGATTCTCTCTAAAAAGTGTCACCAACACAGATATAGTGGCTAGGTCTCTCTCAGCCTGACCTTAGTGAACTGAATGTTGATCCAAGTTGCAAGGAGGGAATCTAGAAATCTTCTCACTGACTGTCATACAGCATGTCATCTGAACCATAAAAGAACATCTGTCATGGATATTTAGAATTTAGACAACTAATTTAATCGAAATTTTTAGTTCCTAGATAAATGAAATGAGTGCTGAACTTGCTTCCCAATTCAGTCCATATAAATCATACATATCCCTTTGCTTTTCCTAAAGTTCAAGTGATACAGATGTTGTACCAGAAGAGAGCACAAATGAAATAAAACAACACCTGATATATCCCTGTTAATCCAATAAGGAAAAAGATCCAATACTTCCTTCTGATCTGATCAGCCTTGGAAGACTGAAACCCTCCAATGATTAGCCAGATTAACCAAAGTTTATAAGGACTTGCAAGTGAAATCCTTAATTATATTTTACTATTTTGGAAAAAAAATCTATAAAATAATTTGTTTCTTTCTGTTCTTCTCTTTACATCTCATCTTTAATATATATTTATATATATATTTAGATTTCTTTAGATTAGAACACCACTTGCTGTCCTTAGTTTCAAAACTATTTCCATTTACTGCAAGAAATAGAAAAGTAAATTAATGTTAGTAAAACACATTTTCCCATGACACTTCCGAATGGGACACAATGAAAGCACATTTTACAATCCCTAAAACATTGCAATCCATAAAAAAAGTATTTTGGGGAATATTTTTAATTGCTAATACCATTTCAATTGTTTCACTGTTAACTTAGAGTCTCTAACAGAATTAATCCATGGGAACTGGTAACTTTAAATATCTTCAGGAAACAAGGAGGTAAAGGATTAACTCATGTAATAACATGAAGTTAGAATTGGGAGATCCCTAATTTCCTCATGTGATATCTGGCATTATTTCATAACAAGAAGTAGCTTACTTCTAGATCTCTATACTTAATTAAGCTTAAATACATTTTTCCTTATTCTCTGCTTATGGTGTATGGCCTGAACTAAACATTGCAGGTTGATGGGTAGCTGAACAGGCAAGACCCACAGCACCTGTCTCTGTTCTCAGCATATATTGAACATATATTAATGTATCTTGCTGGCAGATACTCCTCCTGGAAGCTTTGAGCAGAAACTGCTTTTACTCTGTCTGTATTTTGGACTAGAATTAGAGCCAGAAAAACAATTAAAGGATTGAAGTATTTGACATGCAAGGAGATGCTGAGACAGCTCAGAAAGAGAAGGCTCAGGTGCATTTTATCACTGTGTATACATACTTGGTGGGAGGGGGATTCAGAAAGATGAAGTCAGAAAACCCTCAGGAGCACCCAGAGAAATACAGATCGCAACACAAGAAACTCCACTCAAACATAAAAACCCTTTTTTTTTACTGTGAAGGAGGTCTAACACTGGAGCAGGGTGCCCAGACAGGTTGTGGAATCTCCCTCCTTGGAAGCACTCAAAACCTCAACACCTACTACGACCAGCCCAATCCAGGTGACATAATGATCTCCAGGGCTCCTGCCAATCTCAATCATTCTGTGATTCTGTGAGGGTTTCTAGCAGAGTTCTTTGATCCCTAATGAGTGGTGTCAGTCAATTTCACTATATGTGTGTAGATAGACAAATAAATAGACTTAGTATAAAAGAAAATGCCTAAGTTACATATGCTCTGGATGAGATTCTTTTTGTATGCCTTTTTGTAATATGAGATTGCTTCCTTCTGGAGGTGCTTTTTTACCCCAGCTACTGCAGATGGTATGTCAAGAACTAGCCTGAACTAGTCTAGAAAAACATGTTTTGTATGACCAAAGTTAGGATATTAATTATTTCTAAACATTGGCCACAAAAACAAGTAAAAACAATAAAGATGGCAACAACAACAGCAAAAAAAACCAAACCAACCAAACAAACAAAATAATCACCCTCCCCCCAAAAATACACCAAACAAACAAACCAACAAAAAAGTCAATTTAATTACCATATAACTCAAAAGGAAGATTCATCAGTACTAACTTGAAAATGTAAGGAAATATTTTTGGAGGTGCATTCTGAGGCAACATATTTTTTTCAAAAAATCTGAAACAAAACCCTCATATGTAATTTTTACCACAATGTAGCACAGGAGGTACATTTCCTTGTAAATAAGAAATATCTCAAGACATTTTTCTTGTCAAAAAAAGAAATATAAATCCCTTCTGGAAGTAGGGGAAAAGAGAATTTTAATTACCCTAAGCCATGTGACAGTTTGCATTTGATAGCTTGACTTTTAATTTCAGTGGTTACTCACAGAGCACACTGCATTTGCTCAGCCATATGACATCTTATTTCTATTACAAAGATAAAGACACATTTTCTCTTACACGGCCAAATTTCTGAGGAGCTGTGCTGATAAAATTGGCTTGGCATTAACCACAAGAAACTATCATGCTGGGCTAGCCAGTATTATGAGAATTCATGTTTTGTAATGTAGCTGATAAACTATGTAGTGCAGTGACTGAAGTTGTTCACAGCCCACTTACAGATTTCCTATTTAGTACTTTTAAAGGAAGATGAGTATAAAAGAAAATGCCTTCAAATAATTATTCCACTTCTCACACAGGAGAGCTCTAAAAATTGCTCTTTTATATTTTCTGTTCTTTTCTTCTTAAAAAGAAATTAGATTCTTCTAGTTTGTAATTTGTAGTTGATTAACTCAAAACTTTTTTAGCTTGTGTTCTCTGTATTTCACACTTCTCATAATTACAAGGAATTTCTGGTCTCTATATGTATTTTAGAATTGTATCACTATTAAAAATGGTAACTTTTGCACAAATATATTTTTCCTTAATAAATATTAGTATTGGTTTTGCAGTTTATGAGTGACCACTGTCAAAACAGCACACGGGAAGCCAAAATGCCTTTTTTTTTCTTTCTCCATTTTCCTTCTGGCATACCAGCCACTTCTTGTCCAGCAAGACTCCCAGGCCATTTTCTGTCAAGCTGCTTTCCAGTCAGCAGGCCTCACAGTCTGTCTTGGGGGCTCATTTCACTTTTCATTCCACCTTCAGTCCTGATCACTTAAGTCCAAATCACCCTGCCATGCCAAAATAGCTTTTACTACCCTATCACTGAAAACTCATTCAATCATATATACAAAATCAGTTTTAGTACTTACAATTAACAGTAATACTAATAAAGTTGAACTTTCTGTAAAAGATTTTTTTTCCATAGCTGTAAACATATTTTTTTGCGCCAAATCACTGAAACTATGCTGTTTAAGGTAGATGATGTTATAGCTAGGGAATTATAAGATCCTCCGCATAGTGAAATAAAATCCATAGCCAGAACTCATACTAAAGATATGTGAAAATAGTAAAAAATGTGTAAAATCATACCTTTTTATATTATTGCTGAAATCTACTACTGTTGTTTGAGTAGTGGAAAAGGATACCGTATCCATTTCTTGAAAATATGACTGATATTCCTAGGTACTCAAGAATAAAGTCGCACAAAGGACCATTACAGAGCTTCAACATTGCAATAAAGATCTTCTTAATAAGTTGAAAAGGCCTCAAATACAAACTAATTTTTTTTTTATTCTGGGAAACAGTCCTTTACCTGTTTACCTAAATGCTCTTTCCTTGTTTAAGAATGCAATTTGTGGCCCACTGAGTTGTTTCAGAATGACATTTGAACCCTCATTAGGAAGCACTGAATACACTATGGCTACAAAAAAATAACACTTGAACATGAAATTTAAAAAAAAAAACAGAGTGATTTAAAATTTATGAATATGCATATAATGAACAGTTGTATACAAGTTTTATAAAGGCAAAATATCTTTCCGAAGGAAACGAGAAAGGTTTAATTTTTCCCACACCCACCCTTTTAGAAAGAACAGCAGAGAACAGAACTGTTTCAAAAATTCATAGCTGAAAGCTTCTTTGGCATAAAGAGTTAATTCATTCCAGATCCCTCATATAGGAGTAATGCTAAAAGGGGTTTCAGTAACATTTTATGGTCTGAAAATCACTGGTACAAGTCCATTTCCACCAGCAGAAAACAGAGAAACAGAAATTCACTGCTGTCGTGTACAGTGATCTGACCAGGAAATGCTGAAGTGTGAACCAGAAAGACCCAATTGTATGAGGCTGCAAACCAGTCAGCTCTGAAATATGACTTGATAACTCATAATTCAACTCCAAGAATAAATGAATGTCAGGAGTTAAAGTTCTACCTCGGCCACCTGTGAGAACACTGTTCATTTTACTCAGCTTACAGGATTACTATCATTCCATCAAAAAGCAGACACTACATATACATTTAGAACAGATAAAAGGGTTGATTCAAAGCTAGAAAGCCTTCTGTTGATGGCCCTTCTCTTACCCTGATGTTATTTTATATTTGCCAGCACAAAGAGACCAAGTACTAATGGTAGTGGTGCTCATGGTTATCTGGTGGGCAATAGCTCAGTTTTGTGATTAGCAAAAATGAAATACTACATTCTCTTTTCCATCATTATTTCAAATCTCTACAAAAGCATTTAAATTGTTAATTATGCTAAAAAGCTATTTCTGTATTTATAACTTTTTCTGCATTCATATTCCTGTACTTGATGATAAAGACTACTTGTATAACCCAATGATCTACACCCACTGTCTTCAGGAGCACAGATAAGCTTATTCATGTCAAAACATTTAATTATAAAGCAGATCATGTTGCTTTAGTACATCTTCTAAGAAGGGGAAAAAAAAAGAAAAAAGCTTAAATTTTATCTTGAAAAGAAAAGTCTTAAACATAAAATAGGAAATAGACATGTAATTTAGGAAGAAAGTAACTTGGCAGTTCAAGGTAATTAATGAGCTTCTTACACTCTCTAATGATGAAAATGACTACAGTACCCAGAAAAAAATAACTCTAATATGCAATAAAATTATGACAGATAATGAAAAGCTGCTTCTAAAACATATGCAATTAGTAATTGTGGTTTCACTTCTGTTCATGGCTTTGCTCTTCCCGAGAGTTAACAAAATAATAATGTAAAATAAATATGCATAGTAGAGTTGGCTAAAAAATAGTGTTCTTTTTGTTCAGTAAAATATTATTTCCCCCCACATTTTTGTATTTGCATGTAGATGGATTAACAGAAATCCAAATGAAATAAAATGGAGTTTTCACTAAGAATTTATTTACTTTATGTGAAAGGAAGATAAGGGTTTTCTTCCTCAAGGTAGTTGAACTGCATAAGTGGGGGATTAAATCTGGGATTTCCTTATTTAATGTGATGTGGTAGGTCCTCTAGGGAGAATAGGGGAAACTTGCAAAATTATCAAATGGTCTGAATTTCACAGAGATTTGTTGTGATTTTTGCACTTCTATGAGTTCTAGGTGGGGATGTAGAAGTGAATCAGAGTGAAATAAGCACTACCAGCAAATGTAAGGAAAAGGTACACTGCATATTTCAGCTATGCAATCGTGCTCTCTGCTGGGATTTGGGGGTAATTAAAAAAAAATGCTGGAGGATGGGGGTAAATGTGTGATGGCAAAAACTATTCGAATATTAATACACATAAACAAAAAGGGCTGCCAAAAAGGGATATTTTCAAGAGTTAGAGATAGTTAGAGATTCTACATGTGCTGAAAGAATAGCTGGAAAAACAGTTACTAAGGAAATTTTTGAACTGAAAGTCCAAGATGAGCACAAAATAATCTTCAGCATGAATTCAAAGCCATTATTGGTCAGCTCATACATATTGTGCATCATAATGTTTTCTTGTCCCCAGTGAAGAATTTTCTTTGCTGGCATCAGCCCTCTGATTCCATTTGCACACTGCCTGCGTTCCTGTAGTATGCATTTGGATTACATAAAGATCACAGTTATCTGCTAAGCTAAATGAGTGATGCAAATGAGACACCAGTTTCAGTTGAATGTGCCTCCCAGATACACTGTTGAAGAAATAGCTGCAAAATCATCATTATAAAAACTTCAGGTAATAAAAAAAACATACTTCAGGAGTGTTGGCAGTGAACACACTAAGTATAAAGTTCCAGTCATATGAGGTCTTCTAGGAAACCCTAATATAGCACTAAAGGAAAAGCTGTCTATTCTGAAAACCATTAGATCTCAAAACCAAGAATGAAGGTATACCTGCTTAACAGAGAATTCTCTGAACTTTACTTAGGGTAGGAGATCCATTGTTTTGTTAAGAAAAAATTAAGTTTGCTCAAATGCAACGAAAGGACATCTAGCCTAGACAAGGAAAACCATTAAAAATTAGTACTGATCTTGAGTTTTTACTTGAAGAAAAGCTGACACAATTGCAGATAATAGTGAAAAACCACTATCACTAGCTGACTTAAAAACTTATAATGGCATTTGGTAAAATACCGCTGCTCCGGCCCACACAAGGAAAACAAACAATCCTCATCTACCATTGTTTTAGGCATTAGAATCTGTAACAGCATCCTGCAGATAAAATTGAAGTTGGTTTGTTTGAATAGAGAAGTTGAGAGCAGTAAACATTTTAGAAATGAGTAAGAATTTGAAGATGGCAAATAAAAGGTAGCAATGATGAAAATAATTAAGAGGCATACAACTGTAAAGACAATAGTAATAAAGCTCAAGAGATAAACACAAACTAACCCCAGGGATATTTTTTATGTATCAATCACAGCTAAGTAATACAAAGGAATCTTTTGAATGCAATATTTAGAGGGTATCTTTGTCTTAGGTTTTCTACTTGGTCTGATACAATAGTTGCTTTCTAAATCACTGTAGCATGCTGTCATACATGTTGTATGGCTATGAACTCCACTGTAACTGTGCATTATGAGAACACAGCCACCCACTGGCATCATTTGCCAGATACAATATTTTTACTGAGAAAATAGAAAATAAGCATTCCCTATTCAGTCTTGTGTTCGTGGATCCCTTTCACTGTATGCCTTAGGATAAACTTGAAGTGAGTTACCCTTTAGGCAGTATATTTTGTTATATATTTTTGTAGGAATGAGGTCTAAAGCCATGAGGCATGTGTTGAGAGAATTTCCATTAGAAAGGAATTAATGTGGGTGAACTAGCCTGCTGGTGGAAGTGGCAGGTTATCGAGGCAGAGGTATCTTGTCAGCCTCAGGGGAGATCAAAGAGGGAGTGATACCAACACCTCACAGTTTATTTCCACCCTTGCTCAAGACCCACAGCTTTTGCAAACAAAGCTCCCAGTATCTCTCATTCACTATTATGACAGAAACCTGGCGTTTGAAGTCCTCCTTGGCAGAGGAGGAGAATGCAACACCATTTCACACACAAGTCAACAGACTGGCTCCTCTCTTCTCCTCCAAGCAGAGATGCCTCTGATAAGATCTGAGACTCTGACTAGGTCAAATGACACCCAGGTGAAATGAAGCTTAATTGATTGCAAAGTTAAGATTAATGAATTACCATGTATATTTAGCACTAATGCAGTATGCACACTTATCAATGGTAATTTGCAAATTTATATTTTCTATGCTTCAATAAATCCCACTATTGTTGCATTTGTGATTGTGAAAGTTTTTTTATTGAATGCAACCAGGCTGACAGTGTTGAACTGTTATAATTAGAAATTAAGTGCTACCAACCCCATGTTGAGATGAGACTTTACTGGAAATAGCAGCTGGAAAGAGCAATGAGATAAGAAAACAAAGAGTAACAACAACAATATTAATAACAAAAGTGTAAGACAAAGAAACTGTCTGCATGGAAAACCTGCAACAAGGGTTGATGAGGGCCCAAGCAGAACCCACACCCCTCCTCCCAGAAGCCAGAGTCCCTTTTACCCTGCCCCTGGCAATGAAAAGAAGTGGTACCCAGACATGTTAGGGTCTGGCCATCCTCCCTCTCAGCTCTTGCAAAAAAATAGCCCTGTCCTTGCCTGAAACCAGAACAATAATATGAAGAAAAGAAGTAATTTAAATTTGTCAATATAATAAATAGAAAAAAAATAATATAATAATTCCCTCTAGTCTATCTTGGTTGTGTGATATGGATGGTTAAAGGGTGATTTTGTAGGGATGAAATCCATCTTCACTTGGTGGACATGAATTATGAGCTGATTACAACAGAAATTTGAGGTAGCTGGTATGTCCTGTTTTAGTCTGCTTCTGTCATAGGAAGGACTTAGAGATGGATAATTTAATGTAAAGGATTTTAGGACATATTTTTCTTAGAGGACAAGATGAAAGGCTAATGGCTAAGATGTCAGTTCTTTGTTGTTTGAAGGCATATTAAAGGTAATATTGCCTTAAAAAGCTTAGTCTAGTTCCCATCAAGAGAACTGCATTGCCACCTAACTCATTTTGCAAATTTTTTAAAAGGTAAATAAAAACTTTTTTCACCTTTCTTCTTTATAGTCCAATGAAAAAGGTATCATAGTGAACAGCTACATTTAATAATGTAATGGGGATTTAGTTGCATAAAACTGGTATCTAACAGCATGTGAGATGACACCAGATTAGTGGAAATATGCACCTTTCTGAAGAAGTAGATGTCAGGTACCCCACAGCGTCTGCATTTTGAGAACTGCATACCAGCCCTAAAACTTAATTTTCCTCTACCTTGCAACTCGATGTGCACAATTTTTATATCCTTGATGGATTATATTATTTCAGGTGATGCAACCTTCTAGGTAACTTCACATATTGGTCTATTGCCCCCACTGCTGCCCAGTCTGACCTCAGCCCCTCTTGGATTTTGCTTACTTCTCTTCCTTTTGCCTTTTCTTTCTTCTGCCCTCCTGCCCTTCTTCTCTAGGACAAAAGCCTTTGAATATTTTCATATGGCCAGTAAGGCTAAATTTTACCCAAACATTCTGATTATGATGCCAGCCTTTATTTTCCATGTCCAAAAAGTGTTATCAAGACCTTAATTTGTTTCATCTGGAATATGTCTTTGATAAACTGACATATATTGGCATTTTGTCACCATTTGTGTCAGTACTGTGCTCTTGGTCAGAGCTGTATGATAGATTATCCTCTAGTACCTACTGTTGCTTTATTAACCATAACTTCAGGCCTTGTCTTTTTCTAGTTCATTGAAGATCTATCAGCTTCTTATCTGTGTTGCCTCTGAAATATCTGTCTGCAATGTATCAGTAGAGAATCTTAAGATCTTCCTGTTGATCTCTTTCAAGTTATTTCAATCAACCTCTGTTACTAGGTATTCTGTTTTATCTTTGCATTTTCCCAAGAAGGTGATCTTTCTAGATTAGTCATGAACAAGTAATTTTCCTTCTAGTGATTGCTGATATATTTTACTGCAATTGATATGATCACTTCCAAATTCACATACACATAAAACTGCTCTCCACTCTTCTACAAAAAATCCCATATTTTTCTGTGTTTTTTTCTTTCTGCAGCACATACATCTATATATCACACACATTTGTGTTGCATTTGATTAGATTTTTGTGTTTTATTCATGGCAATGAAGGGGTCCTACTGGTGCAATACCTGTTCACAACATTCCTGTTTCTTCACCCATTTTGTACATAGGAGAGTGTTTACTGTTTTCTTTTTTTCTTGCCCTCAATATCCCTGATGCCTCATTTTACTTTCCAGACCACATCCATCTTTGAGGAATTGTTTCTGTTACACGACATTAACAAACATTATTTTTTCTCCTTTGTTGCATCTAGTGTTGGTACAAAAGCCTGAATTAAGGTGAAGCTAAAGTCTAGAAGGGATTATTCTTTTTCTGTTATGCAGATTAGACTCCTGCTGCTATCTGGTAATTATTTCCTGATTTAGAGATTATGATAATCCATCTTTTTTTTTAATTTTCTGTATACCCTGTCTTCTATATTATCTCACCTACCATTTTCATCTTTAAAGGTTTGTTTTTTAACCCCAGAAGCAACTCAGTTTAACACAGCCAGTCCCTCACTGTCACTGTTGTGTGGGGGATGGAAATGGCAAGAGAAAAGTTGACTATTTGTACATTGAACGATAAAGATGATTTTCATAGCAGCAGCTGTGCATGAAAGGACAAAACATCAAGAAATTCATTCTCCACTTCCCATATGCAGGCAGGTGCTCGGTCATCTCCCCGAAAACAGGGCTCTGTCACCTGTACAAGTGACTTGGGAAGACAAACATCACTGATTTGAATTGCTCCTCTTCCTCCTTCTCCTCCCAAGTCTGCATGCTGAACACAGCACCGTATGGCCTGGGATATCCCTTTGGTCAGCTGGGTCAGCTGTCCCAGCTCTGTCCCCTCACAATTTCTTGTGCACCCCCAGCCTTCTCCCCGATGGGGTAGGTTGAGAGGTGGAAAAGGGACTTGGGCTCTGTGCAAACACTGCCCAGCAGTAGCTAAATCATCCCTGAATTACTGTCTTCAGCATGAATATAAACACAACCCTGTGTACCAGCCATTGTGAAGAATAACTGTGTCCCAGCCAAAACCAGAACACATATTGAGCAAAATTTCTCAAATATTTGAGGGCAGCTAGGAAAAGACATTACACCACAGAAATGAGTCGGTTTCTAAACCAACATTTCTGATGGAGGATAAAACTCTCATGCTGAATAATGCTTGAAGTGTATGTTCAGTTCTTGTTCTTATATGATTATTTTATGATTTTCGTGGGTAAATAAAAATGCCTCTGGATTTGTCTCCACTATTTTTTTTCCTTATTGAGATTTTTACACTTTTAAAGACAATATTTCAATATTAGTTCTGCATCAAAATATTTTTACAGTATTTGTCACAGTCAAATCACTTAGGAAAGCTGAGGATCTATGAGATTTAAATCAAACTAAATATAATGGAAATAGACTTATGTGAAAATCCAGACTGAGATAAAATATGGGTCTTTATGCTTCTTTTATGAACTTCAGAATTGAATCATGATATAAAGAACAAAAATGTTAGCAACAGAAATACGTTTTAAGATATGTTAGAGAGTCAAATACCAAAAACTTTATCCTATAAATTCAGATTTTTATCAAACTAAACCGAACAGCATAATGTGCATCTTGTTCTGTCAATCACACAAACTTTCCTTTTAGGCAAAATAAATATCTTTATTGGCGCTCTTTTTCTTCATTCCATGTACAATAAATATGGAAATATATGTGCATCTTTGCATATGTATGACCTTTACACCTCAAGGCTGTAGTATATATGTATTTCTAGATCCATTTGGCTACATGTAAAGCCATTAAATATATGTATATTGATATTAAATATATATATATATATACATATATATGTATAGCATTTATCTGACAAACCAGTTACAGGAAGTTGAAAGGTTTTAGGAGCTTTGTAATTCTCTTAACATGGTTCAGGTAGAAATATTTTATGTAGACAAAATGGATTTTGACAAATGTCCTTTAAAAGAAAAGAAAAAAAAAACAATGATGACCAGCTTTACATGTAGAGATATACACAGATATATATATATGATGAGAAGAATTCTGCTTTCAAGAACATAGAACACAATTACTACTAAGTAGGCTTTTTTCCCAAGATAAATCAGATCTCATACAAACACTTTCCTCTCTTTATTCATTAATCATTAATATTCATACTGGAAAAAATGGAGTACTGTATAAGAAAGAAATCTTCCTTATGAAATATATTGGTTTCAATTTCTATTTAAAATTTAGAAAGAAATAAAAGGAAAAATAATTTAACTCTTATACAGCAGTAACTGAGTTTTGAAGGAAATATAGTTTACAGATAATATATCAGGCCATTCAAAGTATCATTCTATTCCTTCTGAATAGAAAAGAATAAATATGTCATATTTTGAATTTCCTTATTCATTTACTACTTCTTTCTCTTACTGAAATGTTTCACTCACCTACTGGTCTTGGAATATGAGCTTCCTAAACATATTTAACCATGACTGCATTTTTATTCTTACTTCCAAATAAACACATCCAAAGTAGAAAAAAAAATTTAAAAAATAGAAAAAAAAATTAAAAAAAAAGAATAAGCCATATCTCAGTGTAGGTGATAACATAGTACAACATGCAAACTTAGGTAAAATTCATCCCCTTCTCTGACTCCAGAATTTTTCTACATCCACCATCTGCTGTGCCTGAGCAGATTCCATTTCCATCTCCTCTGAAGCATCATGCTTTGAGTTTTTTCTTTTGTGTTTGTGAGCATATTGGAAGGTGTCATAATGCACAAAGCTAAGTTTTAGGGATCGAGACTTTTTAGCACTAACAAAATTCTTCTCTGACTGAATTGACAGAGATACACAGAAGTCTTTTACATGTTTTTATGCTATTCTTATACAGAAAAAGAGATCCAAGGGTATTTGTCTCCCATAAACTGGACAAATAATATAGACTCAAAAGGTTTACCAACAGAGGAGAAAAAGTCACAGCTGCTCTGAGATATATGATGATTATGAAGATCTTATGACAGGGAAAAAATTGTTATTTATTTCTTACAATGATACTGGCTCATGATAGTAATAGTAGTATATGGAAGAATCATCAGCAAATGATTGGAACTGCAAATGAGATTAAAAGGAAGTGTTTTGTGGATACAAATACTGTGGTTTGGGAAGCTCAAAGGATGAAAACCTAAAGTGTGACTTTGTTCCCTTTTTTTCATGCAGTTAGCCTTCCTCCAGTTTTGTTTTCTGTGATCCAGTATTTGTCTAAAAATGGTCATGGAACAACATAAATATATCTTGAAGGATTTCTAAGGGATTTTATGGATAATTCCCTTTCATAAAGAGAATTAAAACACCTTTCAAGTATTTTGTTTATATCAAAAGGTATATTTTAAAACATAAATCTCCCATTCTTGCATTTCATATAGATTGATAAATGGTGAAGCCTGCAGAGACATATCCATGTGTAGGTACTATAACATTGAACATGTTATTTTATTAACCTACTCAACTACTCCTAATGCTGTGCTGTCAACATCAAATAGTGCTAATAAACATAAATGGCGTTGCATTGTGGGATTATTAGAAGAATGATGATTTTAAAACTTGCAAATATATATGAGCTCAATTTTAGTCAAAGGCATATGTGCCAGATCCAGGTATCAAAACAATTTTTTTCCCAGAAGATAATGAAAAATACATATCTAAATCAAAGGCTGGATATTTATTTTGTTGAATTTTAGCCTTGTCACTTATTTATTTGCTGTTTTCTTATGCTCTCAGATACTTCTCAGCAGTCTCTTGTCATCATCCAGCATGTGGCTCTTTCTTTTGAAAGTCTGTTGGGGTTGCATTTTTCCCCCATGGTAAGGCTTATCTTAGCTGTGCTGATGTTGTGTTTCTGAGTCTGTTGGAAGCCTTGTCGAGCTCCAAATCCAAGAATAAAACCACACATGATATTTTGCTGCTCGACCACCACACTGACACATAAGTATGCATATCCCATGGCATCAAGGGGAACCCAGAATGGAGTTGTTATTTTGAACAGTGAAGCAGATAATTTCATTTGAATGTGCTAGTAAAAGCTGAAGTATATTAGAAAAGTCAAGGGTTTTAACAGGGGTGTAATTCTGAACATTATGCAACATGTGGCAAGTGGCACTGCTTTGTGAGCTTGGTGCAGTGCTTGTTTCCTTCATTTGCATTACTGCCATGGGAATATAGTTATTTCCAAAGTCCTGCGCACACAGTGACTAAATTCAACATCTGTGTGAAAGGTTAAGCATAAGGCAAATGGATTTCTATGTTACTGTCTCAAGGACATATGATAGGGCAAAGTCTTCACAATCCAACCAGAGAATAATCAATACTGAGCATGCAGACGTTCCTACAGAGCTCGTAGAATATAAATAGAAGTCTAGTTTTAAAATTCCTCCTTACTGAAACATCTACCTCCTGCCCTGGGATTACAGCGCCTGACCTCTTTGGACACAGCAGATGTACCCACCTGCCTTAGCCATGATTTTTCAAGATACAGGAACATTAAAATATTAGCATTCTTTCAGTAAGATATATTGAGTACTTAACAACTATTCCTATGACTAAGAAAAACAAAACTAAGTAGAACTTGATTTCATAAGTCATATAAACAATTCTGGGAGAATAATTTAATGAGCACAATTATGAGTCCCAAGTATTTTTAGTCTGTGAAAATGGACAGCTATCTTATTTTAGGAATAGGTTTTTATTATAGTATAATGCAAATAAGATAAGTTTTATTATCTTATTATCAGTATTGCATAGCTATTGATAAAATTGTGTCATGCTTAGAGTAAAGGAAGTATCATTATAGTTAGGCTTGAATTTTAATAGGATAAGGGAAGAGAATCTGGCCTGAAATGTTGAAATATATTAGTCCCTATAATTTAGTTCAGCAAAAATATTGGGCATTCAAGGAGTTCCAATTTTCAGTATCTACAGTCAAAATTATTATTCTAGGAATTTCAGTTTTCTTGTTGAAGGCAGCTAAAACCTATTAACTCACATTTTCTGCACTCGAGGACGTTAGGGATCAAAGTATTTATTGGAATTTTCAGATGTCTTCTATTCATAATTACATAAAACAATTAACTTTTTGTGAATATCCACAATACCTACAGGGAGAGGAAGAAACAAAGTATTTCTTCATCTATGTGGGCCTAAAACTTGATCTGGTCCTCTTGAGTTTGATCACATCTTGAAAAATAGACCTTATAAAAAAGCATATGAAAAGAAAGGAGCAATCCAGGTTATTTGACTCACATGATGAGGGATAGTCTATCTACCCAGGACACAGAATTCCAGTTTTCTTTCATCACACACTTCCCATTCATGTCACAATTATTCTGTAAAGAACATTTTGCTTATCATGTTATTGTGTTTTGCACAAAAAATTAAAATATCCTAGAGGCAGAAGCATTCAAATTATTTCTTTGTTGGTAATTCTCTAATTTGAAATTAGATATTCAGAAAAACAAATGTTTAAAACAAGGTCTTTTCCTAAATATGTTACATAATACAATCAGATGAAAAGCTTAAATTCTTCATAAAGCCACACATGAATGAACAACAGCGAATAACTAAAAATCATACATAGTCATTTTGCATCAAAAGCTTCAAAATATGTCAATAATGTAAAAAATCACCTGAAGTAATAACCAGAGGGTTGTAGATTTTCTGTTTTTTCTTGGAACTTTGTTTACAAGTACTGCTTACAGGAAGAGTGACCAGCTGTCTTTGAAATAGCTCTGCATTGCAGCATGGAACAGATTTGGGACTTTCTCATTTGTTTTGCATTCTCTGAGGCTGTCAGCTTGTGTGAGCTTTTTTATTTTGTCTTCCTCAGACCATCTTTTTAAATGTGCATTACTTATTTAGAATTTCTTAAAAATGCATGTTACTGAGTTGAAAAATTCCTCCATGTTGCTGGAGGAATAGCTGTGAAAAGTCAAACCAGGCAGAAAGTCTAAGCCTAAAGTATCTTCAAAAATTTGGAGAATTCTAGGCAATTCAGGGACATAAATTGATTAATATTTAATTATGTAATAAACATGGGAGAAAAGGCTTTACTTCTGCAGTGACTACTATGTGTGTGATATAAGCAGGTTCTGTGACAGCACTAAGTACATAGAGGGGGAAGACAGAACTACAGTGAAAATACAGATTTCACTCTTTTTCATTCTTTTTCACCAAACTGAGAGCAGAGACCAGATTGTATCTACTTAAAAAGGAGTTAAAGGTGTCAATGCTGAACTAGATTATTTAAGCCACCTTTTGGAACTTCTACATCAAATCAATCTTAAACAGAGGATACATCTAAAACTGCAAATTGTTTTGCTTCCTTCTTGTTCTATACAACCCTGAGATAAATTAAATTTAGGCAAAGTTACAGTTATGACACTCTGCAAAACAATGAGGGGCATATGGATAAATTGGTAGATATTTCAAGAATGACAATGTAATCAAGAAAAGCACTTGGATTTTTGAAATTCTCCATGGATGCAGAAGTTCAAGAGTGCCATGTAGGAGTCTCCCTTAGCCTCCAAAGATAGCTCTGCCCCCCCATCATGCATCAAGCCTCAATCTGACCCTTTTTCTGGCATATGAAATTGTACTGGAATAAATGCTCACATCTATCTGTCTAGAACACAGATTAGAACAGCAGTTGCCTCCTGTGAAAAGGCATAAAACAATCTTCCCTTCATATAACTTGCTGGAAAAGTCCAAATATCTAGCCAGACATAAACCATGTTCCCTCAACCAGGCTACTGGCCAAGATAGTAGGGCAGTAACAAGATGATAATCAAACTACTTGTTAAGGAAGTGAGGAGATTTAGGACTTTACAACAGTAGTCTAAGGCTCAGCCTTTAGTCTGCTCTGCATAAAACTTGTTCTCACAATTCTTTTGGAAGTTAGACCTTTTACTGTCAGAAGTGCTTGTTCCTCTACAATGGTGAACAGCGTCTTGTTCCCTGAACTGTTGCTGGATTTTCTGCAGCAGCTCTCAAAAATTACAGGAAAAGTGCATGCACTTTGTCAAGGCTGATCTTACTTCTGTGCTGTCATTAAAAAGGCAGGCGTCAGCTTTGCCAGCTAGCACCCTGGTGTTAAGTGAAAGACTAATACCTACCTTAATGGAAAGACATTTCTAAGAACTGTAGGAATCTTATCCTCAAGCTAAATGGGGTATCACCGGCAGTGGTAGGCAGATTTATAAATCACATAAACTCAATTACTTTCTGGATCTTGGATTTTTAAGGATATATGTCTTTTTTATCTCTCTGTTGGCATTTTGGCTAATGTAGATATCTCAGTGAACAATAAGCAGTGTGTAATAGATCTCCAACTTGTTATTCCATCTTCCTGATATATTCTACATTTCTTGTCAAAATCTGTGTCAGTACTGGGAAAGGTTTGTTTCCAGAACCTGATAATTCCATTTTAGTTATTTGGCCTCAGATTCAACTCTTCTTTCTGCTGAAGCCTGCATGCCATTTACAATTTATTCCCACTGTTTTCAGTACAGCTCTTCACACATATGAAAGCTGAAGAACCTTCAGAATAGCAATGTTGTTCGTTAAGTTAAATCATTATAAACATAAATTGTTCTAACTCATTGTTGACTACATCTGTAGATGTTTAATTCAGAAAGCTTTTTGGTATGTTAACAGTTATCACACACTTAGTTTTGAAAGAAAAATGTAAGTTTAGTGTTGCTGTAAAAAATACCTCGGATGCTCATATAGCTCTCATTATTGTCAAAACTTCAATCACAGAAAAAAAACCCAAGAAAAACCTTTCAAAGAACATCAAACTACTTGCAGTGGGATCTTTTCTGCAAACAAGACTCTCTGGCTGAGACAAAAGTCAGTGTTTTCTCAGCTATACATGAATTATAAAAAAATACAAAACCATGTAACATAAATTGCTATTACAGAACTGAATGTTAGCTTTGGGAATGGCAAACTTTCATACCACTTCTGGTACCTTTTTAAAGAAAAAGGTATTCTGTTTTTCATGGCAGTTAGTTGGAGAATATCAGTCAGTCCAAACAGATGTTACTGTTTTGTTGGCTCCCTCTTTTGGATAGGCAGATCTCCTGCTGTAGTTAAATCCAGGAAGCAGAAGGCAAGAGAAAGGACAGACCATCTGGCTACTTCACACTGAAGTGCTACTGAAGACTACTGAAGTTTTATTCTAAAACCTCATAACTTGATAGTGAGGCGAAGAATAAGGATTATCAGGCCCCAATCCTTCAAAATTAGGGAAATTTAGTGTAGCAGTGGTATTAACCTCAAACTTTTGCAACTACACCTGGTATACCAGGGTGCAGAGTTGCTTCAGTTCAAAGGAAACGCTGAATAAGCTGTTGGAAAATGATTAAAGGACTTTAAGAATTCTAGTATTCCCATCTCTAGAATTATGCAAATAGCAATTTTAGCTTTTGTTGAGTGCATGAGATGTATTTAAGGATAAAAATATGTCTTAATCCACAGAGAATTCTGTTTGTAGAAATAAGCATCAAGAAGACATTTTTAGGATACTTCAATTTATGCAAAGTAAAGCATAGTGAAAGTATAAAATGCACCATGTATAGTGAAGAACCTTCGGTGAATTCTACTCAGCTTGAAGACTTTACTATTTTTCTTCAGGTTGGGTTTTTTTAAAGTAAGATATTTTAAATGTAGAATACACTTGCATAAGAAGAGAAATATGTACTTTCTCTGATTAAAGGATGTTTTTCCTCAATTGATCTCTCATATTTATTCATTGACAGGGCTGGATTTCAGTTGGTCAAAAATAATTGGTTAGCATGATGTCTGTTGGCTCAGATGTGATGACTGAAATTAAAGGCAGTAACAAATAACTTGTACTAAACTCCTTATTATAAAAGTATATGAATGTAAGGTTTTATATTTTGAGTGCAATGCACAGTTCAGCATTTGAAAAAGACAAAAATGAAATGTGAAGAATGCCCACTGAGGTAGAAGGTAATGTTTTAATATACAGTCAGTTAATGTCTTGTTGACCACTTTCTAAGCCCCAAAGGACCCTCATGGTGGAGCTGAGCCACAAGAAAAAAGACCACTTACCCAAACTTGGGCCTTTTGAGGTTTTGTCTGACACAAAAAGGCTTCTACTGACCATGAGTTTATTGTCTTTTGAGCTGCACACAAAGAGGAAGGAAGATCTAAAACATTTGCATTTAAGGGGTCTTGGTTAAAATCTTTCCCCTTGCATCTTCATCTGTTGCTCTTCAGTCTTATAAATGTCTGCAGACCTGGTAGTTTGGTGCATAAAATAACTATGCATGGGTAAAAGAGATCTTGGCACTTCAGAAAGGATTCCACAATTATCTGCATACAAAATAATGTATCAGTTAGAAACACTGAAGTAAAATTCCTGTCTGAAAGCCTTTCCTTCCAGGATTTAGGTGCCTAACTGAATTTTGGTAGTTTTCTTATATTGATTCAAGAGTCATAAGTCAAACTCAGGACTGCGAGCTGAAGAAGAAAAATATTTTTTTTATTTTAACAATAACATAAATTCAGAAATAATTTCTGGGGTGATATTTATTTTGTTAAAATTTATTCTTTACTTGTGATTGAAAAATCACCTCATCCTGTAAACATAAGAAAACCTATGTTTCTTTAGTTTGATTTGGTGGTATAAAAAAATGCAAAAGAAGAGAAAGCAAGAGCAAAAAAATTCAATTTTTTCTCTGGTAGAAAAATTTAATATAAATGTATAACTCTTTATCAATGTGTTTCTGTAATTATAGTAACAATATGACAATAAACTCAAAGAAACCCCAAGAAATCCTTCTTACATAAACTTAATCTCAATGACAATTATCTCATTCATTTTGCTTACTATTACTCTTGCAATTACCTTGCTCTTCCATCTCAAACACATTTTCAGAATGAACTGACTGAATTATGACAGCCTATTTCACCTGACAATTAGACTAAAGGTACAATAAACCTCATTCTGTGGCATTGCACTCTACACATTAACTTTTTTTTCAGGCCATACATACATATTCATTCATTCTAGTGAACTTGTCATAGTTCAGTTTAGTTCAAAATCTCCTTAGACACAAATTTATATTTCTATCCACACATAATGAATTTTTATTTATCGTGGCTACCTAGAAACAGGTAAACAATAACATTTTAAACCCATCAAAGACTTTGAGTCTGCTGAATCCACTTACTTCAGTTCTTGCCCTTTGACTGGGCACCTCAGTTTCTGCAATTTTAAAGTTTTTTTTTTGCAATACCAATTTGCTAGAAAACATCTAGGCTCAAAGATGTAGTTCCAATAGGTCTGAAATGGCAGGTTGCACTCAATAGACCAATTGAGAAGCCTGTCTGGTCTTTAGAAGTGATTATGAGGTCACATCAGAAGTTGCTGTCACGTGCACATACTTTTTGGGTTCAAAGGTGCAGCATACCTTGAGAAATGTGAATACATGTTCCTGTGTTTTCTGTAAGTAAAAGTAATGCTATTTTGATTTAGCTATGTGTTTGAACATTTTCTGGCCCTTTCATTAATCTAAAGGCAGAACAACAGACTGAAAATATGGACTTTTCAAGCATCAAATATGCAGAAGAGGTAAGGAGGACATGAACATTACAAAGATGACTGAAAACTAGGAGAATTAAGGAAAACAAATATAATAAAGGATATATAGGAAAAAAATGTTTATCAGACAAGAAATAGGAAAAATACTGCGTAACAGGATGATGCAAGATATAATCTGGAAATTATGTCATGAATGATGTCTTATAACTTGACTTCAGCAAGGAATTTGCACAATATTCCATATTATCCTTATACCAAAACTGACGAAGCATGTACTGGATAAGCATAAAATGAGCAGAAAACTGGCTAGACCATCATGATCAAAGTTGCTCATTACTGTACTCTGACACTGATAGAATACTCACTCATAAGTGGTGCTTCCCCTCAAGAATCAGTACTTGGGCCACCACTGCTGAATGTGTATACTAAAATCTTGAGTGATGGCATGGAGAGCACTCTGAGCAGCTTTGCAGACAGTAGCTCACACAGGGGAGCAGTTGCTATACTGGAGGGTAGAGCAGCTATTCAGATGGACTACAACAGGCTGGAAGAAAGACTGATGTAAATCTCATGAAGTTCAGCAATGGAAAATAATAAGTCATGCATCTGGACAGGAATAATCCCATACACCAGTACAGTTCAGACTGACTGACTGTAAACATTTTTGCAGAAGTGGACTTTGGGCCCTAGCAGCTGAGTAGACATTTGAGCCCCTATTGAATCCTTGCAACAAAGATGGTTACCAGCATCTTGGGCTGCATTAATGAGATGGCTGCCTGCAGGATGGATGAAGTTACTTTTTCCCTCTATTTACTACTTGTGAGGTTACATGTGGAGTGTGTCATCTAATTTTGAACTGCCTTGAACAACATAGAAAAACATTGATGTATTGGAGTCTTGCATTCAGCAAGAAGATACCCAATGCTCTTGGGACTGGAAAGCCTAAAGTACAAAGAAGGGTTAAGTGCATTGGACTTTGTTCAAACTTAGAAAGAGAAAAAAAAAGGTAGATATTAATGCTGATACCTAAAAGCAGAGCTTGTGGAGGCAGTCCCAGAATCTTCTTAGATGTGTGTAACAACACAGTAGGAAACAACAGACTATAGTTAACAAAGGAGGATAGTCTCAATTAATGTAGGAAGCAAGAGCTATCAAAGATAGTGGAATACGTGGTAGACTTCCTGAGATACATGTGGAATTTCCATCACTGGTGATACACAAACTTTGGACAGGGCAAGGCCCTTGGCAGATAGAACTGACCAAGTTTTAAGCAGGGGATTTGTGGTGGGTTAACTTTGTGCAGCATGAGATATCTACCCACAAGAAAAAATGTGACAAAAACACTTATGAGTTCTAAATAAAAATGGAGAGATCACTTAGCAGTTATCATTATGTGCAAAATGAATTTAGGAAAATTAATTTATTACTAGTTAAGGTAGATCTGAATGCTAAGAAAAAAAGATTAAAAATTAAAACACCTTCCCCTTTACCCTCATCCTTTCACTCCTTCTCAGCCTTGTTTCAGTGTATATCTGAAAACAACAGTAATCCTTATCATGTAAAACTACAGGATGTCATTTGTATCTATGACTGCACATAAAATGTGCAAAGAATATGGTTTAAATACAAAACACATGTTATGGAATACTGAGAATTGCAATGTCTTAATATTTTCAGATAGCAGTGTTGATAATTTGCAAACAAGTCTTCATTAACTTGACAGGATGATTTGTAGGACTGATTTATGCACTCAATAAGTAAAATAGATAGGGCTCTATGTTTCATGATGAATTTGATGCAGAAAAAGTATGTATGTACGTATGTATAGACATAAAGACATTATCTTTTAAGTTATCAGTGACTGTTTGATGCATTTATCACAATTTTAGTGCATCTATGCTACAGGAGGCTGTATCAGAACAATGCAAATCTTTTCATAGCCAAAGAAGAAAAGAAGTATTGGTAAAAAATAGTTTATTTTTTGAAGTACCGGTATTGTCTCCAATCTTTGTAAAAACTAAATGCAATCAATCCAAACTTTATCTCTTTCCAGATTTCACAGAAAGTATGGTTTTCATAAAATAGGTAATAGCAGTGCTCTTCTTTAGCTTAGCTCTAGTCACTACTGTGATTCTCAATTTGAAACTGCCCTCCAGGGAAATACTCACACACTTGTCATTTGGGCTAGGAGGGCAGTCATCACTACATAGAACCATTTCTCATGCTTGTCACTCAGATCTTGAAAGGATACACATCCACATATTGTATATCACAGACATTCCACACACCATAAACAATCTCCTCACACTTTCAATCTGCACAGAAAAAGATGACTATTTGCAGAGCTTTGTATTGGGATTTAAATTGAAACAATGTCCAGACACCTAGAAAGTGCTTAGCTCTTGAAACTAACTTAAATACATTCTGTGTAACACCAAAATTAATGTTTGCAATCTATTTATCACAAAATTGCATAAAATAAGTTTTCCTATGCAGCACTTTTTTTTTTATTGAGGCTTTGTGCTCACAGGAATATTTACATTCCACCATCCAAGGAATTCCATGTTTTTTT
This sequence comes from Luscinia megarhynchos, assembly GCA_034336665.1. NCBI lineage: Eukaryota > Metazoa > Chordata > Aves > Passeriformes > Muscicapidae > Luscinia > Luscinia megarhynchos. The sequence goes on along the minus strand of JAPFBE010000003.1, from coordinate 51,457,007 downwards.
GCTGAATGCATGGGCTTTTGTATAATTTGCTTAATAAGCTGGATATATTTATATGTTAATAAATTTGATTTATTGATGTTTCTTTGACACAGCAATTATTTACATACAGACTTCTACAGCTGCAAGATATTAATGTCTCATGAGATTAGTTTTTAAAAAAATAAATAACAATATTACAACTCCTTATGGAAAATGGACATCAAAGGTTACTCTTCAAGAATAGTTTTCAAAACTCCATTCACACTGGGGGAAACAATAGAAGTTTTATTGCAATCATTCAAAAATGCAGAACAATTTTGTCTTGACTCCTCACAGAGAGTAATTTATCTGCCTACAAATCTATTCAAAAGAGATATATTATAACTTCTTTTGCATTTACTTACTTCTACAATATGTTCACTATATTGGACTCTGACAGCTGTATTCTGTGATTTTTCTTTTATTATGAAAAGATATTTCTATCTTTTTTTCTTTCATTCCAAGAATATAGAACACAAAGCAGTATGGTGCTCCTTAAGAAGCTAAGGTGAAGCTAGAGTATTTGTTATAAAAATTTATTTTACAACTGAACCTAAATGTTTTCACAAATTCTCTTTTTCACTTCTATTTTCCACCCATTTTTCTCCTCCTCCCCAATATTTTCATTCTCTTCAAATTACGTAAATGAAGAGATATGCTATTCCACACCTTAGTTTCACTTCTAATCTTTTTGCACACCATGTTCTATTTTTTAGTGCAATCCCTGCAGATGCAAAGGTACGTTTCATAAACATTCAAAAATGCACAGAAGGCATTTTTTGAATATTGCGAGCTGTCTCCTTTTGTTCAACTTAAATTAACTCATCAGAAACTGAAAAACTCTAGGTCAGTTAGGACCACAAAGCATTAGGAGATGGTTGAAATATTTTGCCACCAATTTGGAATAATTATAGTTACCCTAAAAGAAGTAATTCAATAAGCAAAAATGGAGAGTAGAGTTCCATTCTTTCTTAATGTTCAGTCATAACACTAACCCAGGACAAGCCTGAAGAAACGTTCACTCCGGGGAGCCCTTGCTGCTCTCTACAGCTGCCTGAAACGAGGTTATTGCAATGCAGGGGTCAGTATCTTCTCCCAGAAAACAAAAGATAGGGCAAGAGGAAATTGCCTCAAGTTGGACCAGGTGAGGTTTAGGTTGGATATTAAGAGAAAAAATTCTTCTGGGATGATGGTCAGGCATTGATGATGATAAGTCCCCATCCCTGGAGGCATTTGGAAGACCTGTAGGTGTAGTGCTTAGGAACGAGATTTTCTGGTGGGCTTGGCAGTGCGGGGTTTACAGCTGGACTTGATGATGTTGGTGATCTTTTCAAACATAAATGATTCTATGATTTTAAACCACAAATGTCTTCTGTGGGGTTTTTACTTCCATTGAAATCTGTGATACCAGATCTCTGTCAGAAACAGAACAGACTGTATCTTGTATTGAATTTGTTAAATCAATTCTATTTTTCATATTTGGTAGAAGAGTGTGTGTTTATGCTTCCAGATAATTTTCCAATTAAATATCTCAAAATATTAATATGTTAATCATGATTTTCCAGAACAGTGAAGAGAGAGTTTTAAATAATGAAATAATTACCAAGAGAAAAAAAGATTTCATTATCCCACACTGAAAATGAAACAAGTTTCTTTTTAAGTCTAGTAATTATGTATGCCTTCAAATAAGGTTTCAGTCCTGAAACAAGAAATTGTTTTGGACAACAAGCCATTCATTCACACTTCATCATCACTGTCGTCACCATCTAAGCCGATTGTTTTCTCTTTCCCTTATTAATTTTAGCTATATTCTCATCCTCCTATGATGTGAGTGGTGTTGCAAATCATTCTTATTTTCTTCTAATTGTCATTTAGACATCATGTAAAGCAAAAGTGTCTTTTTCTGACTCAGACTTCGTTTCATTTCACATACACCACAGTCAGGCTTCAGTAAAACAAACACACACACACACACACACACACACACACACACACACACACACAGATTTCCTCAGTCCTCTTTCATCCTCTCCCTCTCTTCACACCAAAGAAAAAAAGGAGGGTCACTTTTCATGTCTCCTTGAATGAGTTAACTATGTTTTTTACCTGTGTCACTTTGAGCATTTAGCTGTCATAAGGGCAAAGCAAAGTCCTTTTCTTACATTTTGAAATAATACATTGTCTCTTTGGAGATAGCACTGTCATTTGTTTTCATTTCACCCGCACGTCGCTTTTCAGATTGAAATATATATTAAAGGGAAAGTCCACCCTCTGAGAAACACAATGAAAAGGATGAGTTTTCTTCAACTGCATTTCATCTGAAACACTATTCTCTTGCAACAAATAGTATGATGGATTATAAAATATATTTTGAAATTCAATCCTTTTTTTGCTTATATTATTGTAATTCTAGAGGATAACACAGGAGACAAGTTGTCTCCTTGTCAAAATTTCAGCTTCATTTTACAAGCTTGTCTATATTTATGTAATTTTCTCAGAAACAGTAATCTGAAATAGTGTATATAAATACATAAAAATATGATTTTTCTTATATCTAATCTTATGCCATATATTATTGAAAACTTTACTTCCCTGAAATAGCAGAGGGAATTAGAATCAAATAAGCTTTTAGATTTGTAGAACTCAACAGTCAAGAATATAGATAGGTTTGAATATGACTTACTATTTACCTGTCCATTTGAAAGCAATTGCTGAAATATAATTCATTTTATGGTCAATGGCTGCATGTGTGTTGGTGTGCTTTGATGTCTTTGCAAGTTCTCATTACCAAACTCCAGAGGCTACCACAAAGAAAAATTGGAGTCATGGATATTTCAACGTCAGGCAATCCATAGACCATCCAAAGATTTTCCTATTACATATTCTAAAGAGGTGCCATAAATCCTGCTTTTGATCTATCAACAACTGAATGATGACTCACAGAATGCTTCAATGAAGCAAAACATTTACAATGAGATTATGAAAAATTGTCAGATATGTCTTTGTTATTGCTCATGGATATTGTTACTGTAGTGGTTTGGTGGGTTTTGTTTGTTTGCTTCTTTGTTAGTTAGTTAGTTAGTTTATTTTTGAGGTCATTTTTTAAGATGATCATCCAGGAATGTATGTAAGTTTATAAAAAGCACATAGGCCTTGCATCTAGACAATATTAAGGGCAATAAATAAAATCTCAGGAGTTGGGGTTTTTTTTGTTAAAATAATTATTTGGAAAGGGACTGAAAACATCTGCTTTAGTTATTACTACTTATACTTTCTTGAGTTTGTAACTTCTTTCCTATTTTAGCTAACTGTATCAGTTTACAAGCATAATCTCATTTTTTCTATCCTTAGTAAATATTCTTCTCATTGAATTAATATTATATTAAGTTTTAAAATTCACTAGACGTTACATAAATTGTTAATAGATTAATGTAGACATCTCTGAAATTTTGCTGTTGTTATGTTGAAAATTCATAGAAGGTGGTAATAATAATTTCCTCAATGTTATATATATGTTAACATGTATCTATACAAATACAATAAATAAATAGAAAAGCCAAACCTACAGAGATTTGTACATTAATTTAATTCCTCATCATCACAGGCAGGAAAACCTGCAAAATTATTCTATAGGAAAAAGAAGATTTAGACAAATTTTATGCTAAGGACAAAAAATTATTTTGAAATTTAAACAGATTCTCTTTTCTGAGTCGATACACTCTTGGATTTCTTTGTTTTAGTCTATTGATGACAAGTCATATTCTACATTTGTAAAGTAAAAAGACTTCTCAAGACAGAAAAAAAATTGTTATCAGCAGAATCATGTAGGGTTTTCTTCCTCAGGAGAAATCTTAGCCAGCAGAATACATAATTTGGTGAAGTGTGAGAAAAGTTGAAGTGACCTTTCATTTTCATATGATTCTGTAATTCAAAATTATGAATATAGCTAATATAATTTATCATCACCATGGTTAAAAGTATAAAATAATTTTTCACAATATTTTGAGGCATATGAATTCTTAATGCAATTCCAAAAGGTACATAATATTAAAAATATATATTTTATTTTTGTAAAAATGCCATCATTAAACATGAAAAAAACCCCAATCCTATATTGTGTATTGGAATCTGACATTTCATACAAAGTTTTTTCTACATTTCTCTTACTTCAAATAGAGAGACTAAATTGTGTTTGAGGAAGATAGTAGAAAGAAAAGGCTTTTAAAAATAAGCTTGGCAACTTATTTTTAAACCATTCCAACACACTACCTCTGTCAGAATCTAGAATTACTCTAAAATATTGCAGTAATATTCACAATAGTGATGAATGATAAAAGATACATTAACTGAAATGAAAGGAGCAGCAAACATAAGCAACATAAAGAGTATATAATAACTGTGATTGGACTAAAGTCAAAAGAGGGTATGCAAAAATTGTTATATTCTTTGAAGTGCTTTGGGTGAATGGTCCTGGTCTATTCCTTTACTGTAAGTTTGCTTGTAAGAGCAGCATGTGGTTTTCCAGACTAGCACTTGTACAGTAAGAACCAAGTAACATTGGAATGCTAATCACATTGAACAATACAAGAATTTGATGGGAATTTCTCTTTTTGCATCTACTATATTCTTTGTGTGTGAAATGCATATGAATATGTAAACAGACAACTGCAGATCTTATTCTCTACACTTCTTAACTTATGACTTTTTAGAAAGTAATATACACCAGCTACTGCAAAGCAAGCCTCTCAAAAGTGTCTCAGCTAGAATAGTGTGTATAGATTATTTTGCAATTTAGAAGATGAATGGGGGGAAAGGATAATGGTTCTTTTCTTCTTCTTCTTCTTTTTTTTAAATTAAAAAGTAAAATAGTACTTTGTCACTTTAAGCAATGAGCAATTAGAGGAAAAGGATGTATGTAACCATAAGTACTTTTGTTAAAATGTAGCTCTCTATTTTTTCTCCCTAACCAGCAATATTCTGTATATTTAGATCAAATCATATGATGGAAACCACATTTTTATCAAGGCCGCCTTTCACCAAAAAAGAACAAAACAAAGGAGAATATTTAATCAAGCTATTTTTTTTGTAAGCTCCACAAAACTGGAAAAAAAACCCAAGCAGAACTAAACAATTTGTTTTTCCTAAATGCATCATGCTCAAGCTTTATTTATGAAATAATGCTTTTCCTTCCCTGAATGATTTTGACTGAGCAGTCCTAGGGAATACACTTTTGACAAACACACTAAATACCTCAGAAAACACATGTGGATTCAGCATACACTCAGCCTGTTGAGAAGCATACTAAGCTGGTGACTGTCATTTCTCCAAGAGGAAAAACAGGTAGGTGGATTGTTTTTCCTGTGTAAGTCATTTAAGTGTGTTAGGTAGGCTCTTACTACTGCAGGCTGGAGTGCAGTATTATCTCTGCTCTTTACAGTTAATTATGAAAGTGCTTATTCAGTGTTGGAGGAGCACATAGTGAAGAGGTCTTGTGCCTTTATCAGCTAGTTCTCATCCTTACTGTGGTGAACATTTCTTAGGGAACACTGAGCTATTCCAGATAGAATTCTTAGAAGGCATTAATCAGCTTAATAATCGACTGCTGAGAAATGTGTTCCTTCAGCTAAAATTTGGACATGAGTCAGTTTTATATGTAAAACACATAAAAGAGTTATTAACTCTGACCCTTCTCTTTGCTTTAGGGGCAGAATTCTGCCTCCAAAGCAAAGATAGATTTGTCTTCTTCTAATGGAAAACCTCATTTCAGCAAAACCAGACAAATTAGTTATAAAACTAGGGAAATCAAAGATGTAGAAGACATTAATTTCTCTTCTTTAGCTCTATTAGCCACCACAGGATAAGTAGATATCTTAACTGGATATAGCAAGAGCAGACATCTGGTGTGGGTACCAGCTGTAGTGAGAAAAATCTTGCATTTACTATTGAATCGCAAGGCAAACAAATTTCGTGGACATAAACTAAAAGAGAAGAGTCCTTTCTTATAAATAGTGTATAAGAAGTGTTTTTCTTCTGGAAATAAATAATCTAAGATACTTTTCTACCAATTTTACACATTTTTGAGGCCCCTATCTGCAAACCATAAACACAAACATTATTGCTTTTTTTTATTCCTCATGATTCTCTTTCCCTGTACTCTATATCTTTTCCTATGGTGACTGAAAGATAAATTCCAGTGTTGCACTCTTTCCTTCTTTTTCTGCATATCAGAATTCAACAAACACAGAAGTGGAAAATATTTTTGTGTTGCTACCATCATAAAGGTACCAAAAGACAATGATTCCATTTCTGAAGCACACTATCCTACCCAAAAACTATATTTTATTTACTTTTTTTTACTAGGAATCTTGGCCATCTATTTGTATGATATTTTAATAAGTATCATCTGTCTCAGTATGGCAGCTTCTCAGAAGTTAATGATGATAATACTTTTCTAGTTACTGCATTTCCAATTCTAAACAATATACCTGAAGAAGGTATCTAGATAGTATATATGAACTGAAGGAGTTGGTAAAAGATTACAAAATCATTTAAAATTACTTTCAATACATATCTACAGTATGCTTTACTTTCACCTGCAGCGCACAATGAATAATCAGAGTTAATTGTAAGAAAAAGATATTTGCCATTCACCAATGACAATAAACCAAATAAACCAAATTTATACCAAGAGCAAGGTAACTAAGCCATTCTTTCTTATGCTTGCTTGTTATGAAAATTTTGCCTTCAACTGCTACTTGGTGAAACCTACTGAAATGAAATATATTCTGTACTTCCACAAAATGTATTATTTGTGTCTTTCATGATTGGTCAAATTGAATACTATAATTTAAGTTTCCTGAAACTTGAAATGAAACTCTCAAAAGATGTATTTTCATGCAAAGATTTTAAATTAAGCTTTTGCATTTTTGACTATAGAAAATACTTGGGATAGACAGGAATATGAGGGATTTCTTAAAAAAAATGACAGTCAGATCCCACTACTAGCATAAGAGTTTGTCTACTAATGTCCCAGTCTGGTATGTGTGCATGTGTGTGCATGGGAACATTTCAGGTGGGGGAAATGTCAGCTAAAAAATGAAAAAAGATTAGTAAAAAGCTACTATGATTGGCTGGATTACATTGACATTTACTGTACCAGAAAATTATGGAAACGTTAGAGCTATTAGCTGTCAGACATTTCTGTGAATAGTTCTAAAATAGGGTTGTAGAAAAAGTATCTGTATAGCTTATTTTTTAAAGTGTATTTCACAGAAGTGTTTAAAAGGTGCTGTCATGGAAAGTCTTTTATTTCTTTTCCCCTCCAAACAGTATGAGGCACTGAGGACCACAGCATTAGTCTAAAGATCACTGTAGAAAAGTAAAAAAGAAAGAGGACTTGAGGGTCAGAAATATAGAGCAATTCAGTGTGGAACCATATAATTTTAAAAGGCAATTTTTTTCCCCAAAACCTGAAATTTGGAAAGGTCAAACTAATTTACACAACTTATTTTTTTAAAGAAATAAACAGTTTTACCATAATGCTAGGAAATGTTCCTTCTTTATTGCTTTCTTCCTTGAGAACACTCTGCCCTGGAGACAATTTCTGTAATTCACTGAATGAGAAACTGGAAAAACCAGAGAGAATGATGGAAATTCAAGCACCTGTAAAGTTTGAACGTGTGTGCTTGAAGCAAACTCCTTAAAGATAAGTTATTTAACCTACCCCATAAACCTTGCTCTACTGATTTCTGTTTCTCAAAGCAGTGACAGCATACACGGATGCGAACTTTCCACAGGTTAGAAAACTTTTTCACATTTGATTTATTTTATTTTTTTTAAATACACAACACAGTGATGCTAAAAAAATCACTCGTAACAAATATGTCTGTTGCAAGTAAAAAGACAAGCAAGATGTCTGAAAACTGATCCTCATTTAAACTTTGTTAGTAACTTCTACTGAAAGGCTGCAGAGTCGTTCAAGTAGTTGCAGGAGAAGGATAAATCTATAATCTCATGGCAAAAAATAATTTCTCAAGAAGTATGACTGCTAATGCATGATATTTAAACTTTGAAAAAAAATACACTATCTTTTTATACCTTTTAAAATTCTTATGTGCAAAAACCTTCGGATGCTTTCTTAAAATCCTGTACACAATTGTTATTAAGAGGTGTCTAGACACCATGGATCTCAGTGAAGCATTTAGGTGAACAAGCTCCTTTGTTTTGGAAGAGTTGCCTAATGTAATATTTGCCTCTTCAGATTGCTGAATGTTATTTTGGTGAAGTTTTGAGGCAACAATTGTTAGGTCCAGCTTCAGCTAGCTCTTACCTTGGAAATGCAAATACTGTAATTGCATGTTCATTCTTTCCACAACACAATTTTTATTATATTCTAGTTGCTCCTCAAGCACACAAATTATGATACAGCCTAATCATCCTCTTCAGCTTTTCCTCTGTCACATATTTTTTTTGTTGAAGAATTTGAATTGCTTACAGTCTTTGTCACAATCTGAAACCATCCATTAGTTCTAATTTTAAATTATTATTCCCAGAGTATATGTGTGTATATGTATGTGTGCATGTGTATGTGTATGTGTGTGTGTGTGTGTGTGTGTGTGTGTGTGTGTTTCTAAACACTCCTTAAAGCAAGACCTGCAAGCAAGGCTCATAGACCTATCAAACAAGTTGAGAGAACAAATTTTCAAATCCTTGGAATTCAAGGTGTTTTCATGGCCTACTCCATAGGATCTATTGCAAGAGAACACATCAGTTTTCTAGTTTTAAGTGTGAAGTGGGTAAATAAAACAAGGCAAACAAAAAGGAAGGGAAAATTATTTAAGATTTAGTAAATGTTTTGTTAGCTGAAGGTAATTGTGTCTTCAAACAGACTCAGATTGGGGATGCTCTGCTGGAAAGCTCACAAAATGTATGAGGAGAAAGATGACCTGTGGAGGCTATCTAAACCAGCATTTTTGCTCCAAGGGTGGTAACATAGAATAGGTTGCCCAGAATATTGTGAAATCAGGTGTCTAATCTTCTAAAATAGACATTCTCCTAAATTCCTATTTAATCTCCTAAAATAGGCATTCTATAACCTCTTTTAGCAAGCTAAACAACCTCACAGGAGGCACAGACAGACAGAAATGTAAAAAGGGCAGGAGAAATAAAGAAAAAGAAAGAAAAGTTTTATGTTCAAATGTCTCCCTGCTCCCCCTGCCCCCTCTGTTCACATAAAAGACAATTCCCTTCCTCCCCTGGTCTGCTCTTCCTGATGAAACAGTGACCCACCCACAGCAGCAGTCCAACCATGTGAGCTGTCTCTCCATGTCGCTGAAATCAATGAAATTGCAAGTCTTGGTCTGCACACAGATGTCTTCCTCCCTTCTTTTGCTCCCTGTTGTGTGTGTGTTAGCATACAGGTACTTCAGAGAAAATCTCAGTCATATTAATTTCATGGAAAGGGTATGAAACCTCTTTCTGTAATGGTGTCCTACAGGCACTTCCTGATTTGTGTGTAGAATTCAGATGACCCTACTTCAGCCCTGCAGAAATCATGTATGCCCGAATCTTCTTTATCTCAAGCAGAAAGGAGTCTGTAAATATAGAAAGTGAGAGAAAAAATAGAATTTTGAAAAATCTTTATAATATACGTAACCAAGACCAGAATGAAAGGAGGGATGCTCTCAGTGAAGCAAAACCACAGAGTTCATCAGATATTTACTTTTAGCTCCTTTTACTCTGATGGCTTGCTTCAGACAACTAAGAAAACACTTTGGAGAATAAGTTATGCAGACTAAATTATTCCATACTGCTTTTCCATCAGATCACACTGTTTAATTAACTATGAATAAGATTCATAGGAGGGAGCTCAGGAAGTCTGACAACAGGAGTCGTCTTCAGACACAATGTTCCTGGTAGGCAGGAAAGGTATATTTACCATAAATTTTGTCTCAATTCTCATTCTGAATTTCTTCTATTCTTCTAGTGTTCCTACAAAAGATTCTTCTACTAATCTTGGTACAATCAACCAAGGCTTTATTCTGCAGTAGCAATCAGCAATGCCACATGAATAGCTACTTGTAATTACCATCCTCTAACAGGGGGAATTACAGCACATGATTACACAAAGTTGAATTAAAGCTGAAACAAATTTAAGGGGGTAGTTACCTGCTATTAGACAGTCTTTATGACTGCAAAATATAAGCTAAAATTACTTCCATTCAGGGCAAGTATTAAAGATGTGAGGAAGACACTGAAGTCAGCAGCCTTCGGAGCCCAGGAGCTCCTTCCTGGCATCTGGAGCCCAGCCTGGCACAACCTGAGATGCAGAGGACTCAATCCCAGGCTGTTAGATGAGGCTGATGCTTTCTCCTTTGCTAATTCATCCAGTTTCAAGGCTGACCCCTAAGCACACAGGACACCAGTGCCAACAGGCTCTCAGACTGCTGCCAGCAGGGCACTGCATTCAGCAGCACTCACAGACAGCACTACCAGAGCTCATCAAGGCAAGCAAAAATGGCCAAGTCCTGCTCCTAACCTCTGGCTGATCAGGGCTGATGTTCCCAAGTGTAAACACACTTTCCACAAGCACACTCATGCTTAGGTAAGGCTCTTGAACTCCTGCATGGGCCCTAAACACACCTAATATCGACACCCAGAGCCTGGCCCACTAACCCAGGATAAAGGTCTGCTCCTACTCGCTGGGTAGTCCAGTCTGAAAGAGTGAATTCCACATACATACACACAATACAAAGTCTTTGGATTAATTTATATGTGTGTGTGTCCTAGGTTAAGAAGGTCAGAGTCATTAAATTTTGCTAGTTCCCTCAGGGCTTGGATACATACCATCTGAAGCCCTCCTAGGTCACTTATTTATAATGGATACCTGAAATATCTGATGGATCAGCATCTAAATTAATTTTTTTAAATCAGGTGAGAGAGTAATCCATCTTTACAAAATATAAGTAAACATTATTCACTTACTTAACTCTTCATGATGGCAAGAAACACTTATATTAGTGCACTAAGCCAAGAAAAATCAGTAAATAATTTTTATAATCATGCTTTGTGTGTTGTACAATAAATATCAAGTCCATAAATTTAAATAGTAGTGTAGTGAAAATGCAATGTACAGAACTCCAAATCCTATTAATAATGCAGTAGCTTTCTTACCAATACATCAAGAAAAATCACAAACCAAACCCTCTCGAAAATTTTATGAGCTAAGAAATTTTGGAATTAAAATAATGTACTCTATACTACACCGTTTATTCTCTTCCATCTTTTTGCACTCAGTTGTATCTCTGTCCTTAATGAAGCAGACTGGGAGGGGAAGATCTTTGCAATTGACAATCAAGAGTATAGGACATTTCTCAGATGAAATACATAATGAATAAGTGTATTATAGGTGGTTATGACCATCTGTAGCAATATTAATTCATGGGCAGATTACTATTAACATTTTTAAGTGAATGAAAAAAGTAATGAAAATTGTTTCTGTTCTGAAAAGAAGTATTTATGTAGTTGCTGTAGCTCCTCTGTAGCTTCTCCAATGGCTTTGCTGGAAGCTGAATGTGGCTGCAGTACATGTATATCTGCAAATAAAAGTGAGAAATGGCCTTTGCCTCCATTTTTAGTTCAATGTATGACTGACAAGATGAAAATCAGATTTTTGACTAGGAACAGATTTTCTGATAATCACTTGTTTTAAGTGCTACTGACCTACTGAAAGTAGAAGATATATTTCTATGCTGAATTCAACTTGAGCTGCAACATAAAATGAACTTATTTGTAGACAAAAGAATGACAAAGTGAAGCAAAGTTTAGGTAAAACTAAACCAAACCCTTACCCAAGCAGATATCATAAAAATATGACAAGTTTTCTAAACTGCTCTTATTTCCAAGGATCCTTATTTATTCATATACTTAATTAGTACATTGCTGCTCAAGCCCCATAAAGAGAATTTTGTAGGGAAAATTATAAAAGTATGATTAGTTACACTCATAAAAACATAAAATTTAAGACTTTGTGAGAATATATGTCACTGGGTTTTCTTCCTATAATGTTATTGAAAAATACTTCCATAAAAAGGAAGTTTAAGAGAACAATATTTTGTGGGGAAAAAAAGTAAACTACAATAAAACTTGTTTTTTGCGGGGGAGGGATTCTTTGTTTTGTGTTTGCTTGGTTGGTGGGTTAGTTTGTTTTGGGGTTAGGGTTGTCTTGATTTTATTATGGGTGTGTGGTTTACTTTGTTTCTTTGTTTTGGTTTTTTTGAGATTTTTAAACATTCATAAGAGCAGGATGAACTCAAAGCTACGTTCCAGGAATCAGATCTAGTATAATTTTTGCACCTGTATGACAGCATGAATAAACTAAAATACATAAAATTTTGAAATTTTTTTATTAATAAAAGATGATGCAATTTTTGAAAGATTAATTCAAATCTTTAACATTGACCAAATACTTTCTTGGATAAACCTGCAGTCTTCAGAACACAGATGATTTTAGAATCAATCTGTAGGTAAAAGACTTCTACCTCATTAAACTGATAATGACATTTATCAGGCACCACAGCAAAAATATGTAGAAAAAAATATTCTTATTCAGATGACAGTAATAAAACAGAAATTGTTCTGTCTATATCTCATGTCTGTTCTAATAAAGAACAAAAAACATGCTTCTCAAAAATTTCATCCAAAATTCCCGGGACTTTGGATGTTTCTGCAAGTTAATTTTTCTTTGTTTTTTTTTTTTTTTTTTTTTTTTAATTTTTTTTAGAATTTGAACATATTTTAGCTTTCTATTGTTCTGGGATAAGAAAAACAATTTTTTAAAGTAAATTAAAATCTAGATTTCTGATTTGGGGTTAAAACCCTCATGAAAATCAATAAATTGTGAATATTGTTGTTGCAATTTTTTTTAAATATTATGTTAAAATTAGAATGAAGTCTTCTCTAAAGGTTCCTCTTTTAAAAACAAAGTTAAAATTCAACCAGAAGTTATAGCAGAAAGTATCTTACTGCCAGTGCAAGATATTGAAATCACAGAGGTTATTTTAGTTTTTATTACAGTTCATTCATGCAAGATCTGTAGAAAATTCTCATGTTTAAAGTTCTTAGCTCTCTCTTCAAAAAATCATCTGACACTAAGTGAGTGAAACCTATAACATTGATTTGCTTTAATTCATTGCCCTTTTAGTGACAGCTTCTCAAAAGATGTGTCTAGTTTGGGTTTTAATAGGCTTGATCACTAATTCAAGCTCTTAACACCAAAAGATTTCTATATGCACATTTCATGTGTGTTTATTTCAGTTGCTTACAAAGGAAATATATATATATATATATATATATATATATATAGTGAATATATCTCTTCTTTCATACAACTCAGAGAATTCAATTAAATTTTTCAAGATAAATTTTGCACACAGAAAAAAAACCAAATTTAAATTTATTTGTAAATAAAATGCAAGATTATCCGAAAATATCAACAGATTGTCTGTTTTGCATATCTGTGGGTATCAGTTACTACACACAGTGTAATACACAGGCTTTCCATATTAATTAACTATCTAGTACAAATTTTAATTGACTAAATTATGTTGCTTTATGCTTTCAGTCATGGTGCATGGTTTCAATCACACTGTCATGGGAAAGCTGGAGCAAGGATTTATTGCCTTTAAATTAAGAAAGCTCTTATAAGTAAAATATTCTTCCTCTTTATCTTTGGAGATTCAATTTATCAGAGTGAAATTTCACTTTATGTAGGAAAATTCCAAATAATGTCAAAAAATTACAGACAGAGAGAAATCTAAGAGGAGATAAGTAAGCTTGAATATATTCTCAACTCTTAAAATAAAAAGGTGCTGTCATTTTTTTTTTTACTTAAATTTATGGAAGTTAATCCATAAAATATAATAGATTTAAGCAGCACAATATTTAGTGACAAGCTGGGAAAAGACACTCCCATGGGTCCTAAATAAACTGCTTGTTTTGAGCAATATGCTGAAAACATGATTCCAGTGTGCTGCTCTCATCATCTGCAGCTGCACCATTTGTAGCAGTTATCACTGCATCCAGACGACTTGCTGATGACTTGAAGGGGATAATAAATGAATAACAATTAAAGGAAAAATAGTTACTCCACTCACAGACATCATAATGCTACCTGTTCTGCTGCTGCTGGTTGTGGCAGAATTCTTTCCCTCTAAATACTTCCTCACTTCCTTCATTGCTGAGATTGTTCCTAAAGAAGGATAAATTAATTGTCTGAGTGGCTAAGTTTTCTTCAACACCCAGTCAGCAAAAGAAGTGATCAATGAATAATATTGAAACTCCTTGTCAGGTTATAGTGGTTTTGAATATGGACATAATCAGATTGTATTTGCCTGTGGATAGCCCATGTACTTCAAAAACAAAGAGAATTCTTTGGTTACAGAAACATTCTGAACATATATACAGAACATAGAGCACATGTAGGTACATAAAAATGTATATCTAATAAATTTATTTATTTGTTTATTTATTTATTTGTGCATATATAAAAAAAAAAAGGACAGAGATTTTGAAAGCAGAAATTCCAAAATAATAATCCGGGAGAAGAGTATTATTAGCAATGTTCAGTATATTTGAAAAACTCTGCATGCTTTTTAACTTAGTGTGAGCATTACCAGTCAATCAGATGACTGGTCCCTAAGCTGCAACAGAGCACAAAAATTCTTGCACATGCATGCATTCATGATCGGGGGAAAAGAGCTGATTTTGCTAAGAAATAAAGGTATACCATGCTATCTTCTTTTTTATTAAAAAGAGCCCTTTTGAAAAGGGTGGTTTATCATGTTTACGCTATTCATCTTAAAAATCTAGTCAAAGAAGCAAAAACAGATAAAAACTCCACAACCTGTTCTGTGGCTACTACTGCAAAAACTAAAATATTAATTATATAAGTCCTACAAAAAAAAAAAGGGGGGGTGGGAATTTGTAGTATAATCCTTTTTTTTTCCATTGCCTGTGCCATGTTCCATTTGTAACACATTGATATTAAAAAGGTGAATAAATCATGTGTAGATGGTTTAAATCTGTAATAATGGTACCCTTACATATTAGTAACTTATGGGGTGTATTAGTAAAATGCTAATGCAAGTCCTAGATTCTTAGGGACAGATTCATATGTATTTAGCAAGTGTAAGAAACTAGTCAGCATCTGACAGATTAGACAGGAATACATCTGCTGAGGGCTTGAATTTGCAGGAGCTGCAGGCAGAACTCTATAGCTGCAGTAATGTCACTGAAACATGTTTTACATGTTAGAATAAAGAGAACAGAAATAAAGGTACAGCTGGGCAATTTACTTTAAAATAGTGGAAACTTCACAGTATTTAACATACTGCAGATAACACTTTACATCTTTGAAAAGTGTATTGTGCCATTTCTATTACATCACTATTTTTACTGTTCAGCTTTTGTATGCTTACAGCACCATGATTTATTATCTGCTGCTAGGTGCTCTTCAAAGTAATTCTCAACCCATTTCATTTCCTTCATTAGCTCTCCCCTTGTTTCTCTCCTTCACCCTTAATCTCCCTTGCTAACCTTTCCTGTTTAATTTTCTTTTCCTCTTTAAACGTTGTATCCAAAATGCATCCTCCACAGTTTTAAGAGCAAAATCCCCAGGCGTTCACCTTTCCATTCTTCAATAAAACTCCACTTGCAAAGCGTGTAACTATCTCAGCATGTTATTAGTCAGTGTTGAGCAAAAGAAATGCTGCAGTGCTAAATGGAGTCATTAAAATGCCTAGTGACAACAATAAGTGCTTGAGGAAGCTGGCGTTTCCCATTTGCTAGTCTAATAGCTATATTAGGGCCATCTTTCTTCTGTGGAGAAGATAAAAAGAATATATTCAGCATTTGACTGTTTTCATTCTCCACCATTGCACTGCTTGTGCCCAGACTTTATTCTTCCTATGCAGCTTCATACTCATTTCTGGAAAACTGTTAAGTCTTTTTCTCATTCCTTTTAAATCAATACTAGTTTTAACATCAGCTTCAATGAGCTGTGTGTATCTGGAGGGGAAGGTGGGTCTCCACTAAATGCTTTTTGTCTCAATGAGTGTTAAGTGCACCAAGCCTATGACCGCCTGCCTGTTATAGATATCTTAGGTGCATCTTAATAGGCTAGTCAGGGTTCCAAGAGAAGCACAAATGTGTTAGCATAGCAGCCAACACAAGTTTAATTGACCCAGATGAGAAGCAAGATATTTTACCCAGAGGCACAGAGGGCTCTTGTTTGTGTGTCATGGAGGTACTTGGTAATCATGAAATTAACAGCACACTTTCTGGACTCCAAGTGGTATGCCCTTCTCAATATTTTACAGACTTCTAACAAAAATTGTGGGCTTGTTCTGGCTTTAGTTTCTAAGTGGAGAGTGGTTTATATATAAATGTATGCAGTGCATCAGCCTTTTGGGGCAGTTAAAAATATACAAAAATGACTCAGTGAGCACATGGACCTTGTGCTTATTTCTTCCCAGCCATATAAATTATAGAGAAATTCAAGGAATTTCTGATCAAAATTTATTTGTAAAGCAGAAGCATCAGTCAGGTAAATGAAGTAGGGAAGGTGTATGTAAAAGAAGATGTTGTAATTTAAAAAAAAAAAAAAGACCAAAAAAAGAAAAAAGAGTGCTAAGTATTTTTTTAAACATAAACCTCTCAGTTATGTACCAACATCATAATAGATAGAATGCTTTTGCAAGCCTAAGTGTTAAAAACATTTTTAAAAAGTCAAAATTCAGGTCACTGTAGGTTACAGTTGCTTGTTTTGCCCTCATATCTGCATCTCTCACTGGACATTCATTTAACAGTCCTGTCACAACATTTAGTCCAATTTAAACTGTAATAACTGACAGAATAAATTATGCAACATAACCTTAAGCAAGGAATAGTTGAGAGAGTCGGTATGTTCTGTCATTAAGCATCTGCTATTAGGAGTCATGCTGAATGTTGAGCTAGAATCCCCAGACTGAACAAAAAGAAGTGGCTGATAAAAGTTCCATCTGTCATGAAATTATGGGAAATTTGCCACATTAGAGTAAATTCCTCAATAGTATAAATATATCCATTTTTCTCTGAAACCTTAGAGAGCAAATGGGACGGTAGATGCAACTTCCTGCAACAAATTATGAACATCAAAATTAAATTGTTGATCTTGTGATTATTGGATTCTAACCTCAGATAATAGGTACAGATAATATGTACAGCACCATTTTAGTGCTTAAATGTCATCTGGTTTGACTTGTGTTCTGCAGCAGGTAACTGAATGTTTGAAGAATTTTGGTTTTGGGGTTGTTTTATTTTGTTTTGGCTTGTTTTTTGTGTTTTTTTTTGTTTGTTTGTTTGTTTGGTTTATTTTTGTTGTTGTTTGTTGTTGTTTCTTATTAGCATAAGATCATCATGGGCCCTTGAGCTTTTGAAATTTTTCTGCACTAGCTTTATATAGCTACTTAGATGTGCATAACCTAAAGTTACCCAGCTTAGTCTTCTTTTGTCAATTTTTGTCAATTTGTCAATTCAGATGTCCTCCCCTTGAAGGTTCTTATTCATTTGCATTGACTATGAAAATATAAATTCTACTACTGCTGTCAGTGATCAGTCCTGAGCTTGATTCATATAAAGCAGTTTTTGATAAATATATTTTCCTCATTAATATCTCCTTTCTATGGAGGTCACTTGATCCCTTTATGTTGCATACAGAAAGAGCAAGAGTAACATCTTCAAAAATGAGGTAAAGCTGATTCCTTTTGATTTTTTTAATTGCACATATAATTAGCAAAAAAAAAATTCAAAAAATTAAAATAATTAAAACTTTTGTTTGGATGTACTGGATTTTTTTCATCTGTACTTGGTCTTTTATCCACCTGTTTTCCTACTCAAAAGCTGAAATTGTATATAATTAAGCAGAATGTATTCTTGGAATTTTTTTAAACCTATCTTATTGTAAAGTATTTTTAACAGTAATCCGGTACTGAAATTTCTAGTTTTATTTTTACTTATTGCATTTATTTAGGAAAATCATAATAAAAAATTGACAAAAAATAATAATGTAGTTTGCCTACAACGATCAGTTATCACACACTGTAATTCCCTGACCTGATGCAAATATGTTGAAAGAGCTCTGAAGGATAGATGTAGCCTGAAGCAAAAGGAATCAGTTGTTATTTTCAAAAGTCCCAAACTGCCTCACTTTATTGGGAACAGTGAACTTAACATTTTCAAAAGCTATCTCTCTGTTTTGCAGAATATTAATATACATGTAAAGCAGTTTCAAATGTGGATCCTTAATGCATACAAAAAAGCCAATAGAAAAGGAAAAAAACCAACCACAAAATTCAACAAATATCTGTCATTACCAGTTTCATTTAAAATAAACTAATGCACCAAGACATGCACATAGTAAAATAAAAGACCTAGAAGAAAATGAGTAAGACATCGGAGAAATTTTTTAAGTCATTGCAAATCACAGAATCACAGATTGGCTGAAGTGATTTCTGGAGGTCATCTGGTTCAACAACTCCTTCACTCAAGAGGGACAGCCCATAGTTTGTTACTCAGGACTGTGTCCAGATAGGTTGTGCAGACTCATTAACCTCTCTGGGCATCCTGCTCCAGCATTTAGTCATGCTCATGGTGAAAAAGTGTTTCCTGAGGTTCAGACAGAGCCTCTTGCATCAACTACCCCCAGATCCTGTTACTGGGTCTCAAAGCAAAGAGCTTGTCTCCATCACTTTGCACACTTCCTTCGGGAATTTATACACACTGACTGATAATTTGCTCCTTGAGCCTTTTTTACACTGAACGGTCCCAGCTTTCTCAGCTTTTCCTCACGAGGGACAATCTGCTCCTTTAATCATCCTTGCAGTGCTTTGAGGAACCCATGTCTCTCTTGTACCGAGCAGTTCTGAACCGAACACAGTACTCCACATGTGGGTTCATCAGTTTTTGAGCAAAGAGGAAGGATATCCTCTCGTTCTGACACTGCTTGGTGAGCATGAGATTCTGCAGAACACCCCTTCCCATTGCTCCTCTACCACAGAGAAAAGGAAGTGGTGAATACACTCTGTGAGCCCCCTGTACTCCTAATGTCCTGCTGTGCTGCCTCTCCAGAAAATACCAGGGTGGTGGAAATGCCCCTCAAGGAGCAGGGCCTGTGAATATGAGGCTGCTCCTACCTGTCCTGATCCACTTGGTTCTATGGAAAATAGAAACACTGCCACAGGATTGAGCTAGTGTGGGTGAAATGCAATCAGAGTTTTCAAGAAAATGTGTATCATTTAAAGCCTGTGAATGAGTTTAACTGTCTCATGGATTACTGTGCAGGGATATTCCAGATAGTGACCAATTCAATTAAATTCTACACATCTGGAAAACACAAACTTTTGACATATTCTCTATTTTTTAAAGTCTGATAATGCAGCTTAGCTTTGTTCCCTTTTTTGTTGCTTAAGGAAATGTTCAATTTTGCTTTTAAAGGGGCAGCATAACCTTCCCAGAAGCAAATTCCAAATCATTACATTTCAACTATATTATCTGATATTCCTATTGGCCAATTTACTCCAAACAGGAATTTTGCAAAACTGTGTTTCTGCCTCTTATCCTAAATTAACTGCGTGAAAGTGCCACATGCTTTGGACTGGAAATAAATTCTCTTTTCCTATTCTTCAGCAAGATGCACTTGCCCTTTCATATGTCCTTTCAATTATGTCAAAAAAATAATTTTGCAAATTACAGGGTTACTTAACAAATGTTCAAATATCTGACATTTCACAGTAACAGAATTTAGTAGCAGACACTTAGTGACAAATTTCATAAACACGCTTTTTTGTTTTGTGGGGATTTTCAGTGTGCCACTTAATATTAGAAACTTTGGAGTGCATTCATGAGAAATATAGAGTTCACATTAATCAACATAGAGTTTAATTTGCTCAAATTTATGATCTAGTTCTAGATTAATTCTGGGCAGATCCTATTTAAAAAAAAATACAGAATTTTAATAAACTTATGCCAAATCAAGAGGAACTAAAGTATGTATCTACAGATTAAAAAGTAATCAAGCCCTAAGTGTAGGAATCCAGATCTAGTCTGAAAATATTTTTTTCTAAATTTTACAGTCTCCTAACAGATACATAGTAACAAATAGATTTTTTTTCTTGTCATAAGTCACACCTTAGGTTATAGATTGGTCATCACAACATAAGGAAGAAGATTAAACTACAACATCTCACCACAGAACTGGCAAACTTTCCACCAAGACGATGTTTGGACTATGAATCAGCCCCTCAAAATAATCATCTGTATTTCTGCTACAATATTTCCCTTGTGAAAGTAAAACATCTTCCAGCAGAAGAGACAATAGGAAAAGCACACTATGGTGAGTAAACTGTCTCACATGTGCTGCACAGTAAAAAACACCCACATACATTTGTCTCAGTTTCACTATTAACTTAAAGTTTACATTAAAGTCTTGAGTTAGAAAGAAGTGGGCATCAAATTTAACTTATTATCCTAGCACTTCATTATAGTGAATTTTTAATTTTCATTTAAATTCATGAGATAAAAATAATAGCTCAAATTCTATCCCTTATGTTTGGCTTAATTAATGAAGAAAATTAAAAACCAGTACAAATATTGTTTCATCTATATCACATTTCTTTTGTGATGCTGCTTCTTCTAGTATTCTTAGTAGCTTTTTGCTTACAAGTCATTTGTGTAGATCTGCAGTGTTTTAACAAGAGGCTACTGGTTTGCTAAAATATTTATTTGAAATAGTAAACTACTAAAAAATGTATTAATGCAGCTGCAATTCTAAATGAAGGAATAAATTTTTTTGACTTCTTTTTAACTAGAAGACATCTTTCCTCCAGAACAAGGGTAAATCTGGTGCTAAAATGAAAAGAGTCTCTTTTCTTTTTTTGGTTCATGATCAAAAGTTGTAGTTTAAAAGACAGTTCATTTATCCTGTCCATATTACTGCTATTACAAAACAAAATCATTTGGGGATAACACATAATTTCTACTTATAATAGCTAAACTGGCCAAAAATAGTAGGCTGTAGCCAACTTATTTCCAAGGAGATTATAAAATAATCACATATACAATTTGTAGCACATTTTTAATACTCACTCAATTTAAATGCTAGACTTAAACCTGCTGGAAGATTTTTTAAAAATTTTAATATTGACACATTAACCACAAAAAATTTAAACTCTATAGTTACTTTGCAGAATCATTTAAAAATTAATTGGCAGCTTTTTACCTTACACTTTGTGCATTTGTTGTATAATCTATTCCACTAACACTTTAGTTAGATGCAGATCCTTTGATGGGCTGGATATAAGACTGAGTTTTGAAGTGAAAACTGCCACAAGGTCTCTCAGAACCAACAGAAATGTTCTTTTTTAACTCTTTGGGCATTGTTTAATGTTATTATTTTACTGTGGCTACATGCCTTGATATCACGCTTCCAAATCCCATCAGAAGACATTTTATCTTTGCTCAAATATTCAACAAAAGAACAGAAGGAATTATTTAGAGCAGTGCAAACATTTCAGATGTTTAGCTTTGTATTAATCAGAAAGAGAAACTTTGCTTAAAAACCATACAGTTTCTGTGGTTTTTGTGTGGATTTTTTATAATAAAGGTAATCATTTTTGAAAACTTACAGAATAAGTACTAATGCATCTAAATTAGTACCTTCTCCTTTTATTGATTCTAAAAAAGCATTTAGATGTTTTGAAAGAATTGGTCCAGCCATTGAAGATTATGCCTGCCTCCCTTTCTTTCACTAAGATAAACATCAAACTGTAATGGGGGGTCGAGTTTAGACCTTTAGCATACAGGGAAATTTATCCATGAAATCAGGATTCCTAGGAATATATCAATAATAACATCACCTATATTTGTTTACCTTCTCATTCTCAAAAGTTCTTCTTCTATGAGTTATCATTCAGTTCAGAAAAATTCAATATACTTTTTAGGTTCTTTTATGAACAATGATACCTTTAGAATTGTTTTTCGTGTGTGTATTTTTCCTTTAAAAGAGAGTGGCTGCAACAGAAGAAAATCTCTAGAGAAATGGCATCATCTTTGCTGAACAAATAGGTATGCCCTAGGAGAGAAGCTCCAAAGCCTGTAGGGTGAAAACTACACAAAATACAATGATAGCAAGTGCGAAAAGGGCTCAGTAACACCAGGGATTTGGAGTACTCTCAGAGCAGAGAAGCTGAAAAAGAATAACAGGAAAAAGACAGTTCTGCTATAACGGGGAGGGAAGGAGAAGGTAGTGAAGGATCAGAGTTTTCTCTTAGCAGAATTTTTCACAATCCAGAAACTGCAGAATGTGCTAATGCCTTAAAGTATGACCCACCTGGTAATGATGCAATTGGAAAAGAAAATTATATTTAGTTGCATTTTTATGACCTAATCACCTCAAGCTTTCTCTTTTTAAAAATGTCTTGGAATTTTTAATGCATGTGTTCAATAAAACTGTCTTCCTATTTTTAGTGAGTTGGGATTGGGTTTAGGTTTATTTAAAATATTTTTCCTTTGGGTACTTGGAGAGAAGGGTGTTGTTTCTTTGCTTTTTAGGTTTTTTTTTAGAAATTTAGTATAAGAAAGCTAGTTAGATCCACACAAAAAATTGCTTATTCAGAGTCTTTTTACGTATTGGTTTATAGATTGGGGGAAAGTGGAGCTGGAAAGGAATTCAGGGTAGAGATCTGCTCTTCCCCCTACCCAAAGATATGATCAGCTGTATCCAGCCATTCCTGAAAAATGCTTTTCTAAATTGCTGTTAGAAAGTATAGTGAACACAATTTCTTGTAATGAACACAATTCAGTTTCTGAAATGGCTTTCAACTCTTTTGGTCTTTCAACTCTCTAAAACATCTTTTGGATTAATTTCTTTCCATGCATTCTAACCCTATCACTTGTCAGTCTATTTGCAGAAAGTTAAAGAGGTAGATCTTACCTTTTTTTTAATCTATTTTGTTTGTTTGTTTGTATGTTTGAAAGTAACTTTTGCTGATCATCAGCCTTCTCATTGTCTGAATGCCTTTTAAATGCTGATATGTTTAAGCAAGTCATGATGATAGATCCTTATGATCGTTCCTGATATTCTTTTTGAAAGCTTTTCAGTTGTTCTACATGTCAGAAATGAGCATAATATTTTAGCAAGAGTTTCCAAATTATATTCCTCTGTTTTCACATGCAGGCACACACACTCATATGTGTACGTGTATATCTAAATATATGTAACCTATGCTCACTTTAATTATTTGCCCTAGAATCTGTTGGCAGTTTGGAGTTTTTTAGGGTTTGGTTTTAGTTCTGGTCTTTTTAAGTTTATATTAAGGTAGTGTTGTTAATTGATCTAATTTTTTCAGAGGCTGGACTTTTAGGCAAACAATAGATTAATAAATTAATTGCAGAATTGAGAGAATTAACATTGTTCAATGTACAAAACCAGTTATTATGTACAAGTAAGATAAACACTACCTGAGATGCATTAGTGCAATACCAAATTTCAAGTAAGCAAGTCACAGTGTTTTATCATAGAATTACAGAACTCTTGGGGTTGGATGGGACTTCTGGAGATCACTTATTCCACCCACTTTCAAGGCAGGGTCATGTAATGCAAGCTGCACTCTGGTAGTTCCTTGGCTTTTTTGAACTGTGGAGACCACAATTGAAGACTAGACTCCAGATGTGGCCTCATATCACCCTTGATCTGCTGGCCACACTCTTCCCAATACACCCCAGGATACCTTTGGCCCTCCTGGCTGCAAGGGCACTGCTGGCTCAAGGACAACTTTTCCTCCACTAATACAGAACTTCCCAGTCCTTCTCAGCAGAGCTGGTCTCCATTAGGTCAGCCTCCAGCCTGTACTGGTACTTGGTACCCATATGCAGGACCCTACACTTACCTTTACTGGAGTTCAATAGGTTTCTCTTCACCCAGTTATCCGAGTTATCTCAGTTATCAAGGTCCTGCTGAATGGCAGCGCAGCCCTCAGCTGTGTCAGCCACTCCCCCCAGTCTCATACCATCAGAAAACTTGCTTAGCTACATTCTATGTCTTCAATCAGGTAGTTGACAAATTAACTGAATGAGGCTGGACCCAGTACTGATCCCTGGGGAATGTCACTGACTGCAGGCCTCCGACTGGATTCTGCTGCACTCATCAAAACCCTCTGATCTCTGCCATTCAGATGATGACCTGATGATAAAGCTATCATCATCATTTGATCATCAGCATCATAGGTAATCTCAGCAAGTCCACTTCACTTGTGGACCTCTATTTCACTTCTAGAAGTAATTTGTGACTTTTATTAGAACATATTTCTATATGCTTGAACACCAGTACACGGTTTCCAAAGGAAGATAATTCCAAGAGCTGATGCTGACATAATGCTGAAGTAAAGTTTACGGTACTAAAACAAACAAGAAACAAACTATTTTCTCAAACTAAAATTCCAATGGAATTTTAATTTCTTCAATCCTTTACAATCTATTTAAAGACCTAATAAAGAAAGTTAAACAAATGAGTCATGGAGTCCAATACTAAACTCAATACTGGTTTATGTTGATCAATATTACAATTTGTCTAATGCAATTCAACTTCTTTTGTGATTTTTGTCTACTACACAATGTTCCTTTAAGTTGACTTGCTATTCATTTAATTATTGCAGGGAGAGAGACATTCAAATTAAATTAAATCCAAATACTTTGACACATGGGAGGCATTTAGCAGCTGCTAATGTGAAACACTAAATTGAACTGAATCTAAACAAGAGTTTTAGAAACACTCCTCAAATGAAATTGCTTTCCTTAATGCTTCTGTTGCTGATTTTACTTTTCCCTCCCCAGAAGAATCTTTCAAGAGAAAAACTTTCAAGGTAGCTAGGATGTCAAGGCTGTGACAGTGGGCACAATTTTACCCACCAGCAGAATCTCTCAATAAGTATTTTTTTCCTCATCTTTATTACCCATACCTTTATTCTTCTTTAGGATTTGTTTTCATACAAATGCCATAATGTCAAAAAATTGCCATCATAATGAACTATAGAAAACACAAATTAAATCTAAAATTTGTATTTGAACTGTTAGAAACAGTTATATCTTTTCTACACAACAAATAATCAAACAAGTTTATTCAACAAGTTAACCACATGCAGGCCTAGTTTTTTGCATTTACTATTCATAAAATTTGGTAGTTATAACATCTCTGCATCACAATTTATCTATTAAGAACTAACATAGCATTATTTTAAGTTTGAAAAATTGATGGGTTTTTTTTCTGAATCCATACACCCAGGCTCAACAAAAAATGTGGCAATTTGTCTTTTAATAAAATATTTGTCTTGCATCATTGCAAAGCACAGCAAGACCTAGCTGAGTAATAACTCAGTAACTAAAAATCAAAAAGATAAAAAAAAATTAAGTAATTTTAAGACAATCTTTTTACTTTGTTGAAGGAATATAGTGATTTTGAATGCTTGAGATTCACTATCACATCTGCAAGATGGAATATATTTCTACAACAAAAAATTTTGTGAGCATGTAGATTCCTTTAACAACTGTGCTTCACCCACTTAAGAGGTGAATAATATTAAGAGGAAACATACAGTTTATGTAACTTTTTAAGATGACATATGATACAAAAGAAAAAGAAGTAAAACGGGGAAATAAATAGAAGTGATAATTCAGAGCCAACAGTGCCCTCAAAGAAGTATCAGTTTTGAATTACTTAAAGTAAAAATATTCAGCTGCAGGCTACTTATGTGATAGAAAGCTGAAGTACTGTACTACTTACTTCTCAATGTTACTTTTGCTCCAGCAAAGCAGATACACAGTCTTTGGCTGCTGTGTGCCTTGTCAATAGGGCTTTGACTGATGCAAACCCATAGGGAATTTGTAAAGTCTCAGAGCCACCTAGCAGTCAACCTGGAGTAAAATTTTTATACCCTTACTTCCATGACTCTGGGCCATAATCTCAAAACTAGTCCAGCTGCATATTTTCTATACATTTTACTTTGGATGTTTATTTTAAAAGTTTGTCTTGAACACTTACAACAAATAAAATGCCAGAGGTGTTCTAACTGTATAACTCTATCACTTCAGAAGACCACTGAAAATGCAAAATTAAGCTATTTGTTAGGTACTCAAGGCCAACTCTTAAATGTCTTTGTGAGAAGCATGTGTTTCCATCACTTGGTGACTTTAAATACTTATGTGAGTGCCTTTTTTCCCCCTTTAATTTAAATATGTGTTGCCAAAAGTCTGTCAAGACAAATATAAAGAGTATCCTGTAGTGCTTTGTAAAATTTTATTGCTGCTATTAAGAAACCATAAAGCTTTCACAAGGAGGTGACTATGTTCATGTAAAAGTGAACAGCAAATCATGAATTTCTACATTACCTACAATGGCAAGACCAGTGTGAAAGGTTTGCTTGTTCTTTTTCTTTTTTCTTTTTTTTTTGTTAGCAAGAACACATTAGAAGTACAAAATTTATCTTCACAGTTTAAAAGGAAGAAAAAAAATTCTCACAACAACCTAAGCCAGGCTAAACTTTTTGATATGTGAAAGCAAAGTCTAGGCATAGTATTTTTAATTCCAGTATCAATATTCATTATAGCTTTGCACAGCCTACCTCAAACCTAATCATAGCATAGTATAGGATAATTCTCCAACTATATTTTTGCCTCTCCTTTATATAAGCATGATGGAAAACATTTTAGCATTCTTTCAGTCAAGAAAACGTGAGTATCAGAGTACAGAGATACATAGTAAATCTTGACAGAATGATTAAATGTCCTAACCCAACAGGCAGCCAAGGTAGAACACAGGACCCATCATGATTGCACTCCCTCTCTTCACCTAGCCTTTGATTCCAGCTCTTTTGATTAAGGTGTCCTTGTCACAGAGGTCAGTTTAATTCTATCACATCCAGATATTCTAGGTAAAGTATGTTGCACATGTGCAGACTGCAGGCTCATTTGTTACATTATTGTTTGCTGCCACTTCTGAAGGTAGGTGTCTGTTTGAAGAATGTGCAGTGGTTGGAGGGTCAGGGGATTTGCATAAAGCTTGGAAAGAACCTCTTCAGGCACAAAGAGTGGGGTGCTACCACTGCCTGTGTGTGCAGAAAGCACGCAGCCTTCAGCTCATGGGAACTCGTGTACATATAGCTCTACTTTTTTAATCCCCAAATAATAGTGGCTTAGCAATACTGTCAGTGAATTCAACATGAAACTTTGATTTACTGTTCTGTTGCCCAGTTTTTCTTTCTCAGTGGTGTGTGTAATCATGATCTGCTGAATTGTCCTATTTCATTTGTGGATCACTGATGACTCTATTTTGAAGGTATTTAGGTGTCTTTCAGTAAGTTTAGTAATTTTAACTTTCAGGAATGTAAAAATATTGTGGAAAGTAATTAATTGGTTTAATCACAGATAGATACTTATGTAATTATTCCAAAGAAATATATGTGTTTACAAGAAGATAGGATACAGTGATTGCACATTGAAAATAAAAACCAGATTTTTTTTTTTTTTTTTTTTTTTTTTTTTTAATGTCATGGGGAGAGGTATGTTTGCCTTTGCTTCTTGAGTTGTTTTACATGTTTTGATTATTTGGGACAAAGGATGACTATCTTTACATTGGAAAAGTTCCTGTGATATGAACAGCCATATACTTCAAAACTTTCCCATCTTATTGAGCTTCTATGACTAGAACACAAAGATCTTCCATAACTTTTCTGGTTTTGTAATATTGTGTAAACACATCACCTGCTTTCTGCACCTGAAATGTAGGTAAACAAATATATATATATATATATATATATATATTCTGCATATATGTCCAAGTAAATACAATGCTGACTTCACATGGAATAACTTCCATTCATACCAAACGTATACAAAAAACTAAGGAGGGGTAAATACATCTCTGACTTGAACTCATCAGGAGCTGGATGCAGTATTCCAGTATTCTGTTCTCAGGTGTGTTCAGTAAAATCTTCAGCTCCCCTTGCTGCTCAAGGGTGTTGAAGCAGTTCAGTATACCTATTACTTACATGAGATATGCTGTCATCTGAAATTTCAATATCTGAAAAATACCTATGACTAATGTTGGCTAATCCCATCTTAAAGGGAAGGGCTCAGGCTGTTTATATGAAAAAAGTCTATACATATGAGTGTTTTCTCATTGTTATCCCCAGCTTAAGCACACAGGGGTCAAAACAAGCAATCAATTTGTTCAGTTTGCTGAGATCAGTCACTGCTCAGTCTTTCTGCCTCTCATTTTCTCATTCTATATGATCACTATAGCACATCTGCCTGCCTTAGTCTTTATTGTGACATTTCTCTTTTCAGATTTAAAGCATGAATAATTGGATTTTTTTCAAGTAACTATGAGTAGTGGAAGGACTGCACTTGCATGCCAATGGATTCTCCAGATTCTTACCCTTTCACCTAAAAATGAAATATTAAAATATTAGTCTATATAGTTTCTAACCTATTAGATCTGTTTAAGGATATACATAGTTGCTATTCTTCTTGGCATGTTTCACACATCAGGCTATCAAGTAGAATATCTTTCACAAGGCCAAATGAGTAAAGAATACATTTCATTAGTAGGAAAAAAAAATGAAACTGTATTTTGTGCAGTTTTGTTTCACTGAAGATGCTCAATAAATACTTAAGCAGTAGCTTCAGAGAACCACAAATTATTGCTTTCCCTGTTTCAATGGTCACATGCAGTAAATTGGAATAGTATTAACCAGGAAGAGAGCTAAATTCTGTTTTGCATAGTTCTGCTGCAGTTTATGGTTGGTTCTTTAAAAGTGCTATGAAGGTATTTGAGATTAAAAATGATTCATTTTGATCCAAAGGATAAACGATTTCAAAGCTATAAAATAAATGTTTTTATTCCACAAAGAGTAAGGGTATCAAAAGGAAGTTCTGTTGAACTAAGACTGAAAATTAATATTCTTTCAAGTGGAATATCAATTATACAGTATGTTGAATGTAGACATAAAGTTAAAATGCTAAGTTTATCAATAAACCCCCAAAGATTTATCTGTGAAATAATATTCTAGACAGCATATGCAAAATACTGAATGTAAAATTCCATACAGATAGAGGTAATTCAAAGCACTGTCAGAAACTCACATATGTTTTCATGTAGTGCAACTGGGGCTGTCTAGAATGGAGCAAGAAGTCACTGACAGATGAATCTCTGAGAGCTGCTTCTGGAAAAAAATTATTCAGTGTCAACCTATGAAAGTTCTAATTTTAGGTTGCTCTAGTGCAGTTATTTATGATGCAGGAAATCACAGCAATTCCATTGTCGGATGTGAGTTTGAGGATTGTCCCATATAACACCATTTAGAAAAACTACTCAGACTTACAAAAAACATTAAAGTATTTCTAATTTTGCTTACCTGGTAGTTTTAAAACTTGGGGCTAAAGCATTTTCATCAAATATTTTTTAACCAGCCAAAGAGGACTGCCTGTCTGTACATTTGCCTATAGCTATATTGGTTGCCAGTCTAATACTTTATTGATGCAATTATTCCATTTACATTTCCAGAGTGCTAACCAACACAGCAAATTTCTGTCACATTAAAGTGATACATAATTTTTTTACATAAAAAAGCCCTGATTAAAAATTAAGTCGTTTTCAATTACAGCCATAGATTGTAGCAGTAAAATGTAACATGAAGGAAAATGTAATTAAAACTGTAGCGAACATTTATGTAAATCAAAAGTCGGTAGTGAAGCAAATATAATGAGCTAGTCAAACTGTGACTAAATCAGATTTGTAAAAGTTTTGTAGACATGTATTTTCACAGAAAAGAGTGTTGATTCATTTAATCTCCTTTTTTTGGACCAAATACTGAGATCACTTCTGAATTATTGTGGTCAACCTGAATTACATGAACATATATCTTATTTTTCATATTTCAGTCTCTGAGAATTACAACCTGATGGTCTTTATAGTTCCATGACCCTAGCTGTACAGTTACTCAACTATCAAATCATCCCTAGCTTGGGACAAACAATCTATATTTAAAATCTAAAGAATTTACCACTAAACTATTTCTGAGATGTTAACACCTGCCTTAATTTGTACTTCTCACATGCTGAAATATGTTGAGAAAATACCAGAGTTGTCACAGGAAATTTAGTCTTCGAACAAATGCAAGAGTTCTTACAGCTTGAAACACTAAAGGCAATTTCTATAGCTATCTCCTGCAATATTATCCCTACATCTGCATGTGGACCAGGTTTTCATACACAGCCACTGTGTGCATATGCAGGTTTTTTTCATCCTTTTCAGAAACTGTAAGTATTCTGTATTGCATCCAAAATAGACTTCTGCTGCATGATTTTTTTTCTGTTTTGTGCCACTCAAGTCAATCTAAATTTATATTATTTCTCTTTTAACATTAAAAAACTGAATGAATGATGTGTCACTACAAACTCAGTGGTGCAAATGCTCCAAAGGAAAAATCAATCGTTATGGAGCAGTACCTGCTAAATGTGTTGCTCATGATAAGAGTTACTGTTGTAAAAGGAGCATTTGTTTTAAATGGTTGTAAAACCCAAAGATTTTGACAGACTAAATTTGGTACAGTTAACAATCTCCCTTCCATATCAGCTACTTCAAATATCAGCTCAGAACTTTGCAGAGACTGTTATCAAATTTGAAGTACTTATTTAAAATAGCTGATCAAAATTTCAATAATATCTTATTAGACATCTCTGAACTGTTTTTCTGTAATG
This sequence comes from Luscinia megarhynchos, assembly GCA_034336665.1. NCBI lineage: Eukaryota > Metazoa > Chordata > Aves > Passeriformes > Muscicapidae > Luscinia > Luscinia megarhynchos. Next base: position 51,426,143 of record JAPFBE010000003.1, on the reverse strand, counting down.
ACATCTCAGATATCTGTGTCTCTTTGATGTTATGTTATACACAAAGATAACAAAAAAATGAGGATAAATAGAAGCACTGGGAATTGGAAGACATCTAATTAAAATCTGGTTCTTGGACAGTACTAGAGCTGGAGTCATCAACTAAATAAATGAGAATTTAGAGAGTAAATGGTCATATAAATATTCAGCAATTCAAAAAATAGGAACTTATCCTTTAATCATGTATAATTTCTGTAATTTCTAAGATTCATACAAGTTTTTTAAAAATAAATCCATGAAAAATTCAAGTTAACATATAGTTAACATATAGTTAACATATAGAGGAAATTAGGAAAGAAATATGAATTTTCACTGTATTTCTTTACTTAAATGTTGCATTTCAATGGAGAATGGCTGCTCTTATGTCTGTTCTCATAATATCCATCTTCCTTTCTTAGTGACAAACACTCATGATGGTGTTCACCCACCAAAAATAGTTACTGACTCTTCAGCTAGTCATCCTACATTCCATTTAGAGCAAGTAGAAAAGATTAAGTACTTTCTAGAGAGTAATTTATTTTACTCTAAATCAGACATACAACAGGTCAGATTAATCACCCCCAAAAAGTGCTTATTTCTTCACATTAACTATCATACGAGTGCAGAATGGCTAGTTCAGATGTAGATAATTACAGTATTGATGTCTGTATCTAGATGAGAGTAGTCACCAGATTGCTTATTTTGGATTCTAATTATCTATTTAGCAAGTTAAATGCTTAAGAGTTTCTACTACCCCCAAAAACCACAATCTTTGGAATTATTAGAGTTTATAAAACACAAAATTATGCAAACTGAAGATAGTTATTTCACCAGCCTCCCAGCCCTGAGCTATAATTCTGTATTGGAACATTGACAGTGAAATATAAATCTGTAATCATGACTTTAGAAATACAGGACCCTAGTTTTGAGGAAACTTCCCTATGCAGTTGAAGAAGAGGCTATTAGAAATATTGGAATCAATACATGTATTTCAATTAATATAAGAACCAACCAAAAGGTACTCTACAAGAACATAAAAATTCATAAGTATTTAAACAAGCATTTAGCATTATTTTAACTGGGATAGCTTTCCACAAGATATTCAGCCTTACATATATATTTGATGAAGAGGGTTCAGTAATTCCAGAACACATGGCAGCTGTAACAACTATGCCAGTAAATGAATCAACAGCAAGATACAAGATCCAGTAGGTTAAAGGTAAACTGATTCTCAGAGGACCAAATCACCAATTTTTTTTTCTTTATTATATTTACAGTTAAACATGGTGACAGCAAGTCAGATTGTTTTTCTTGATTGGGAAATGCGAAATTTGCGAAGAAATAAAATGCACTCTTGAACCCATCTACCATGGGCCAGTCACTCAGAGATGTTAGCACAGACTAAAATCTGTCTCTGGGCTTGGGGGTTTTTTCAGTATTCTTAATTTCACACTTCATAAACTATGCTGAGATCTTCACTAAACTATTTCTTCAGTAGTCCAGAATACAATAATCAAATGATAGCAGAATAATAATAGATAACAAGGAAAGGATGGACCTCTCTGCACTGTGCCTACATGATGAAAATACTTGAGTACTCTGTTACCATATCCCCCCAATGATTATTTTTAATTTCTGGCTCCTGCAAACTGGACTCAGCTTGACTATTCCATGACATTCAACTGTCAGTAGAGAGTAATTCACTAAAAAAATATTTTTGACATTTTCATGAAGCAATTTCTTATGATAAAAGGACTTTGATTTGACTTCTTTGGCTATATGTCTTCAGGGCATTCATGTCAGTATCTTGTTATTACCTACCATCTTCAATCTTGTTAACAGTCAGCATAGCCATTTACTTACCATGCAAACAGAGTTAAGGTTATGTTTAAAACAATAGCTTCTAGCTGTTTCCAGCTTCAATCATTAAAAAATACAACATTCTGGTCAATTGAGAGAATAGCTGCCAGTTTTGTTCAAAAATATAATTTAGCAAGCATAGTAAATAAGAAATTAAGCTGTAATGTAATAAAAGGCTTTTAGATTGACTTCCACAGTGCTGGTGCTTGGCTGCTGCATATAAAAGATAAAAATAATGTATGCAAATTAGATTAAGTTGGAATTAAAGATGTCTAGCAGAGAATGGCTAAAGAAGCCAATTTTATTTTATTGTTTGTAAGTGGATAAATATTTCCCTAGTAGCCATGAAAACAGCAGAAATCGTGTTTCTGAGTTAACTTGAGTTTTTCATTCATTTCTCATCCTCCCTCAGAAATTACTGGTGAAAAGTTGTTAAATCACAAAAATACTTCAATCTACTGACAGTCCAAGGTGAATTTTTAATACTTGGAAAGGAGCACAAAACACACAGTTTATGAGTAGACATTCTTTTCAAAAAAATTTTGTCAGAAATAGCTATTTACAAGGTTATCATTCCTTGTTCTGCTCATATTTTCAACCTTTTCACTGACATATATTATTAAGATGTTGACAATTGCTGATATTGCTACAATTACACAGCTTTTAACTTTGATTTCACGCCTTCACACTTTCTGTGTCACTTCCTTTTCTTCCTTTAGAAACATAGAAGGGCAGCTACAATTTTTTTTCTTAACTTCCTTAATACTAAGTGGAAGGTGGCTTAAAAAACTTTATATGTATTTTATGTATTCACATGTATTCACAGCTGCTTTCAAGATGAAAGGCTCTGCAGTGACAGAACAGTGCCCTCTGCTTATTAGACAATTTGTTATTTCTTCACTTAGGTGTATGCACCAGTTCTATCCACTTTTAAATTCTAAGAGATCAAGATAAAGCAAATCTTTTTGTTTGAATATGCATAAAACCAAACAAAATATTCATCTGTCTTTGATGCAAATGCAAACTTAAAATACTGTCTGGAAGCTCCCCAATGTTTCTTTGAGGATTTTATTGTTCACAGCAGTATTACTGCTTACATTTTTCAAAGGAAATATGAGACTAAGTGAGATAAAGGAATGAAGTCCCAGGAGTAGCCACTTGCCTGAGAAGCACTATTAAAGATTATTAAAGAAGTTGGTTTTTAAGTTAATCTGCAAGTATTATCCTCTGTATGCTGCTCAGAGTTGTAAAGGAAATCTGTGACAGACTTGGGAAAGTACCTACAGCTCTATCTATTCAGGTTGTCTAATTCTAAAATAACTAAAGTAACTTAATCATAGTCATCACAGATTCCATAGTTTTAACATAAAAACATCGCATCGAATCAATTGCCCACCTACATCATATCAGTAAGAGTTAATGTCCTCATTAGTCTTAAGTATGCCTAATATATATAAAGAATAGCAATCTTCTGGTTTTAGTAACTCCTCATTTTGTTTTATTTTATTTCTCTAGTTCCTAAACATTTTTATCAGGTCTTCTAAAAGACGGATACTGGATTTGGCCAGACGCACATCATTCTGCTCCATGAATATCATTGTTGCTGTTATTATGCTTACATGATTATCTCAGTAATTTGTGAGTAGATGATTGTGAAATTGGTATCTTTATAGAGAATTTCTCAGTGGTGAAGCTGGACATGTTCGGGAAGACTTTAAGGTGGCTATATTTACAGGGCTTTCAGCACGACTTCATGATGCAGTGCCAAGCACAATTCCTTTGCTCCCTGCCAGTGGAGTAACTCTGACTGTTACTACCTGGATTTGCTTTCAGGAACTGATCCCCTCAAATTATAGAATCTTAGAGTTGTGTGGATTTGAAAGGAACTTAAAGTCATATTTTATTTTCATATTCCTATTTCCAACCCTTTGCTGTGCACAGTTGTTGCAGCAGACATCTTGTTAGGGGCAGAGATGAATAAAGACACAGACTCTCATTCAACAACATGAAAAAGGTCCCAGTTTATTTTTCTTTACAGCTTTGCCATCCTGAATCTGACTACAGCAAGCTCCTGCTGTAGGGTCTGACTGCAAGTATTGGTTTGCAGACTCTGAACACAGCTCTCACCCAGCTCAGCTGTGACTGCAGGCTCCAGCAGCAGCTCTGACTCCATCAGACCCAGAGTGACCTCACAGCAGATCTTTAATTGCAGCAACTCTCTTCCTTGTTTTGTTCTTCTTTGTGCCTCTATGGGTTGTTCCTCCCTCCTCAGGGCTCCTCCACCTCCTCAAGGTTGTCTTTCTCCAGGTATTCTTCCTCAAGGTTTCCCCTAGCTAGCCAACCCACCCCTTCTATCACACTTACCTTTATTAGTCACTGCTGTGACCCATTAAGAGGAGGGCTGTTCCTCTTCTTTGGAAATTAGTACAAATGTGACTTATCAGGGGCAAGGTTGACTGTAATCTCTTCTTCTACACCTACAGGCAGGAACATCTTCCACTGCCTTGAGCACTTCCAAGGATGGGGCATTTATTACTTGACAGGTTCCCTTAAAAATAAAACTTTTCTACTGCTTTCACAGGACTGTATCTAGCACACTTTCAATCAAACCAAACTTTAACATCTCCTGATGTAAACATCCTCCAACTCCTCAAAAATAGCTGTGTCAACATTGTCAAGTAGCATGTTTTCACATCATTACGAGATACGTTTTTTGCTTGACTACATTGAATGAATTCTACTTCAGTTAGAAATGTTGGGATCCACTGTCTCATTGATTTTAAAACAAAACCTGGATTCATTCAGGTGACACTTCACATCTAACAGGCCACAAAAGAAACATATATTCACAGATTCTTGTGGTAATGATGCAGCAATAATGTGGGCACAACACAACCTTTAGATTACTTATAAAGCAAAACAGTAAAACAAAAAATTGAAAAAGCACCCACATAAGTACAGAATGGCAACTACAACTTAACATTAAAAAAGTTGTGACACAAAGCCTAAAGGATGTTTTGATCAAGTACTGTGCAATGGAACACAGAACAGACTTTTCGGTTTGATTTTGAAACTACCGATTATTGTCAGAAGTTTGCGTGTTCAGCATTATCAGTGTAACTACTACTTCATGTGAAAACTTAAACACAGTTCCATGTCTCAAAACAAAGAAGTAAATTCTCATAAAGTAAGCCACCACAACAGAAATTGCGGTAAATGCACATGGTGACAACAGGAAGATAAATCCAGGCCTCGTGAAGCAGATCCAGACAAAAAAATGTGGCCCAAGGCAAACTGAGGGAAAGGGAGCAAGGGCTTGTAACATGCCACATCAAGTTTGGGAATGGCATCTATGCTCTATAGATACAGGATTTGGACTCTATAGAAGCGGAATCTTCAGAAGAATGAATCTGGGACCCCAATACTAAAACCAGGGTGAGGAACGACCAGAGGGATGCCGCAAGAACTCACATGGTGACACCTTTTGCATAACCTCTCTTTCCCTTTCTTTCTCTTCATTTTCCCTCTCTCTCCCCATATTTTTTTATCTCTCTATGTCACATTTATTATTAAATAAAATCTATAGAATTGACTTTGGCATACTGTAGGAGAGCACATTATGGGACATAGGGAATGGGGCTGTGGCCAAGCCTCATCCCTAATGGGGTGCAGCTGTGTGAGAGACAGGGGAGCAGCACTGAAGGAAAAGAAGTGTGGAATGCTGATGTGTATTGACCAATCACAAAAGAGTAAAAAGGCATGCAGGCATTATGCATGTGAGGGGAAAGAATATAAAAGGTTGTACTGGGGAATAATAAAGTGCTGATGCCTGAAACCATTCTTGGTATCAGTTGTGTGTCCATCATCAATTGGTGCTCCGTGGGATGAACCACCAAAAACAGTATATGGTCTTGTTTGCACTTTAATTTGGGCAGAGACATCTCTTATAATTGGATCATAACACCTGATAACCCATATTTGACTCAGTGAGATATGTCATGTGATGAGAAGATAAATTTTAGCTTTAAAAATATTTCGTAAGGCATAAGAGGAAATTTCCTAGGTTTGAAATGTGCTAATGTTCTTTAAGAATTGAATTTTTTGAAGTCTGACAATTCAGTATTTGGGGCAAATTTTGCTTCCTTTTCAAGCAGAAAGTATCATTCATTCTGTAACTAAAACTTGTAGAGTTTGCTCTCACGTAATTTATCTCACATACAGTTGAAAATATGCGACTTTAACTACAACTAAGTTCAAATAAGTAAGCAAAGGAAATATTCCAGTGTGAGAAATAAAGTTAAAATAGTCCACCAGTCACCTATGGCATTTGTCCAAGAATCCAAATGAAATCCAAGGAAAGATGAGCAGTGCTGGTAGGAAAATTATGCAATTAAAATTGTATTCTGCTCCCACTAAATTTAATGAGTCTTCAACTAGTGACAAAGGAATCAGGATTAGACCTTTCATCATTAAATAGCTATTAAACCAGAGACGGAGAGAGCTGACAACATTGTACTTCTTTTTAAAGAGGTGCTAAAGATAATCCAAGAAATTACTGCTTGACATGATTTATTCTGGTGTTGGGAAAAAATGTTCTCAAACAAAACAAAAAACCGCCATTAATGGAGGAATCATAAACCACCTAGACAAACATAATACATTAGAGAGAAACTAGTAATGACTTTTGAAAGGTGACTTATGCCTCCTAGAATTCTTTTAGGACGCTTGCAAAATAGAGAGTGGAGAAACATATGTACTTAGCTTGATGTAGCTCTGCATAACAGAGCTTGCTTCTTTGTAAAGTGCTATTATACAACCATTGGAAAGGCCTGGTATAAGTAAACATCTGAGGTAAAATAAAGAATATTTCTGTATAAACATATTACAAGAAGTCTTCATCACTACTGCTATGTAAATCCTACTCTGGCATTGCTAAACATTTGGCTTTAAAAGGATGAAAGCATAATTAAATGTGCACATTCAATCTAATCATTCTCAGATTTATTAAGAAAAGTGTAAATATCATTCAATCTTTGACACCCATGAACACAATACCAGTAGTGCCTCTTGAAATCTCATGCTACCACACCCTGAAAGCTATGTTTGAAAACTTGTCTCTTAGAATCAAATTCTGTAACTGGATTAATGTGGTTTTTGGGGGGGGGGTTTTGTTTGTTTTTTTTTTGTTGTTGTTGTTGTTGTTGTTTTTGTTTTGTTTTGGTTTGGTTTTTTGTTTTTTTCCCCAGAGATAGCATTATTTTTTATGAATTTAAGAAAAAATTCCAAATATCTTACATATATTTTTCTCTTTTGATTTCTTATTCAACCTTTCATTACATTGAATCCTGTTTATTTAAGTAATTATTAAATACAACCCTGCATAAAAGTTTTAATTTTTCAAGATTCCATACAGAGCACTTGAAAATAAATAAGAAAATTTTGATTAGATATTTAACATTGCATGGCTGTAGTACTTTGTTAACTAAAGTATGCTATTATTTATGGTACATTAGAAATGTAGATTGCCACATATATTGCATTTTTAAGAATAAAAAATATAGAGTACAAGTGGTCAATTTCAAAGTAATTACACTAATGTTCACAGTATATAAATTCCACTGGAGTGAATGATTTCTGATTTGTATGCATTCATGTGTTGTAGATATATTTAGTAATTCTACTGATGCACACAATTTGCTAACACCATATAATATTGGAGTGCTAAACTAGAGAGATTATTCAGAATCTACTTCTTCTAAAGGTGTGATAATTTACAGTGTGATATTTTTCTTGCCCTCTTAGTCTTCCCTTCTTTTTAGCTAAGTAAAATAATGCACATATCCATTCAATTGCTGAAACTTTTCCTTTGCATTGTCCCATCCATTACTGCATAGGCTGTATTAGATATAAGGTAGTGCTTAATTTAGGAAAGCGTTCAACATGATTTTCAGATGCTGCACTGACAAATGCTTGGTGACTTTCAGTAAAGTTAATCAATTGCATTTATCCAGTAATTGCTCAATCTATGCCTCAAAATTTGTCATTCCTTCTTCACAAAGCAACTATGTATATTATGATACACAATAAGAGGAAAGTAAATCTTGATGACAAAACAGGACCTGGCTTTTGAAGACATTCAGATTGGAAGTACTAGCCACATCCTTCATTAATTCAAAGTATTTCAGAATTACCGACTTTCAAAGCATACCACATGAAGCAGATTAAAAGTTATTATATCTTTCAAAAAATATTGTACATATATATGCAAACACCTGGTGAATTTCTTCATTCTGCTAAATATATAATTCTGTCAGAAAAGAAACTGTATATTTTTTGGTAAATATCCTGCTAAGTATTTTCATAGTTCTATTTAGTTGTTTTGAACTAAACAGTAAATATTTTCTGTAGAAAGAACCCGGAGAAATGGGGACAAGAGTGGTCCCCATTAGAAAGCAAGGAGGAAAACTCAATTTCCATTGCTGAATCCCCTGAGTGTAGACAGTATATTTAGGATTTTAGTGTACACAAAGACCAAATTCCCTCACTCTATGAGTTCAGTGCTCCTCTGTGATGTTCCATTGAAGTTGAGGTCTTCATAGCTTCAAGGTCTTAATAAGTTGTGTTTTTTTCCCCTCAGTGCAGTTGTGGTAAGATTGAGATCTCAGCAGAAACTATTTTTGGCTCAATCTATTCCTCTCTGTGACTGGTTATTCAGCAGTAATCTTCAGTTCTCTTAAATTTCACTTCCAAACAGAAAATTTTACATAGGGACCTTATCTTCTTATGTGGCGTCTTTACTAAGTAGAGAGATCCTTTATGATGTCCTGTCACTCTTCACAGGGCAAGACACAGGTGACCATGGTGCCTTTGCTGGCTCTACTTGGATCTGTGAACCAGAGAATGGTTTTGTTCTCCTGCTACCAATATTTTATCACTTCAGAAAAATTCTACTAATCACAACACGTGTGAAGAACAATTGCTGTAATGCTTACTGGATATCAAAAGAAACAATAAATTCAGTCTGGAAGGGACTTCTACATCTTCTCTAATACCACCTTCTGCCCAAAATGTTACTGTAGTCGTTGCTAGAGCAAGTTGCTCCTGGCCTTCTAAAGCAGAAAGGGCTTGGGTGGGGAATTAGGAAGCTTAGCAGTTCTAGTTGCCTCGCTGTGCAGCCGCCAATAGGAAGTTCTCAACAATGAAGAGGGAAAAAAAAAGGATCATAATTATATTTTTTTAAATGAGAACATCTGGAAAGGAAAAGTGCAGAAATATCTTTCCCAAAGCTGTCTGGGAATCATGGTCAACTTTTCAGATATTGTACAAATTATCTACCCTTCGAGCAAAACAATTTTTTAGACAGTTGAACCCTGTGACATAGAGCCTGGATTGTGATCTCTCTGAATTTACATATTATATATAATATACTCTGTCACAATAGAGTGGTGCATCAAGATTCAGTCATAGTAGCTAATTATCCACAACAAATCATGATAACTAGGCATGATTACATGATGCAGGTGGCACATGTATTTACCACACCGATAAGATGAGAAACTGTTAAGTAAGCAGGGAACAAGATAAATGAAGTAAAATTTCTTCACTTAAAAGGTCTCCATCAGTCTCATTTTTTTGCAAAATGATGATTTCAATTCTTTCATTTATTTTGAAAAGCCTGCGATGTTGATTTGATTTTTCTTTTTTTCTGAAAGACTAAATTCCTTTTCTTTTTCTCTTAAAACCTAGTTTCTCTGCCTCAGGAAGGTTAAGTATCTTAAGACAAGTTATACTATAATTAGAGGATATCAGATTATAAATGAGGTACCAGTTGTGGAATTTGAAAGTCTATAGCTTTCAGAAAAACTCTCAGTGAAATATAATTATTCCGATTTCTTTACACATCACACTGAGTCAAACTGGAGGGTTCATTTTGTAGCCAAATGGCAACATTTTTCTTATTAATGAGGAAAGCATTTTAACCTGTTGAAGAAAAGTATTTCTGGAAATCTCTAGACTTTTACTTGAAAGCACTAGGAATACACCTCACTTTATGTAACTCCTCCTTTGTTATTGTCTGCTCTTGTTTATTTTATTATATTTTGAAAAAGAAAACATACGATCTCTGTTTATTTTTATTCTAGAAACAGCAAAAGTAGATACAGATGCAGCAGCAAGATATAAAAGCATCAAATTAGTATATTGAATCAATAAATAACAATCTTTTGACTTGAAGGGAAAAAAACTGCCAATGAAGTTAAATAAGAAAAAAATTTCTATTTTTATTCGGAAATGACACTAGTGGCAATTTATTTGAAGATTAAAGATGATTTTTAAATTTCCTTGAACTTTTTAATATTTTAAAAGATGGGATTAAAGTTTTATTTTCTTTTTTCAAGCTGACCTCAGTCCCTCAATATTTAAAATTAGAAGATTGATTATATATTTCTAGCCTTCTGTACAAGATACATTTTTTTAAGGAATCAAAAAGGTTTCTTTAATATTTAGTTATAGAAATTATAAGTTTTGAACTTTGAAAATTTTCATTTGATGATGAAGAGATAAGAGGCAGAAAAGTGTAAGTTTCATTTTAAAAACAAAATGAAAGGAAACCTGGCAATGTGAAGTATTTTAAAAAATCAGTTTTCTGCCATGAGAGGTCACTTGGATCAGTCAGGTACATCCCTTTATAATGTAAGTTATCAGATAATATTAAGTTTTCAAGTGCTGTTTGAAAAATAATAGATTATTTGCCACAGGAACTTGAAAGAAGGCACATAGGCATAATTAGAAACTCCTCTTTGAGGAAGGAGATCCCCTTTAAGAACAAGAAGACTGCTGCAAGGTGTCCCCTGAACCTTCTTTTCTCCAGGCTGAACAACCCCTTGAACCACTCCCTTGGCCAGTCTTCATAGGAGAGGTGTTCCAGCTCTCTGATCATCTTCATGGCCTCCTCTGGACTTGCTTCACCACATCCATGTCTTCCTCATGCAGGAGCCTCCAGACCTGGAGGCAGGGTGCTCCAGGTAGGGTCTCACAAGGGTAGAGTAGGGGAGTAGAATGGTCTCTCTTAACCCTGCTGGTCACATTTATTCACACTGCCCAGGATATGTGTGCATGTCAACAGGTCCCATGAACCTGTGCACATTCAGGTCCCTTAAATAGTCTCAAATCTGATGTTCTACAGGTTCTTCATTTTCCCAGGCCTTGCCTTTGCCATGTGCAACTTGGGGTTTTGTGGCTAGAGCACTTGTGGGAGAAGACTGAGGAAAAAAATTCTTGAATATCTATCTCAGCCTTCTCCATGTCCCAAGTAGCCAGAGTTCCTATTTCTTTCTGGAGACAGCCCACATTTCCTCTAGTCTTTCTTTTATTACCAACAGAAAATTTTCTTGTGGCTCTTGACAACCTTAGCAAGATTTATTTCATTTGGGGCTATGGCCTTCCTAACCAGATTTTTGGATCCTCAGAAAATTACTTTGCATTCCTCCCAGACTACCAGTCCTTGCTTCCATCCTCTGTAGGTTTCCTTTTTGGTTTGAATTTGTCCAGTAGCACCTCGTTTCTCCATGCAGACCTCTTGGATTTTCCATGATCTACACTTTTTTGGAATGCATCACTCCTGAGCTTGAAGAAGGTGATCTTTGAATATTAATCAGCTCTCTCGGGCCCCTCTTTCCTCCAGGGCTCTATCCCTGAGGAGGCCAAAGTCTGCCCTCCTGAAGTGCAGGGTAGTGAGCTTGCTCTACACTCCCCTTGTTGGCCTAAGAATCCTAAAGGTGCATGTCTGTTACCTGTCTATAATATGTTGATTTTTTGTCTTTCCATGATTATTCATTTGTTAGTACTAAACATTTCTATCATAGTGCTTGTTTTTTGTAGTTGTGTAGAACTGAGGGTTCTACAAAAAGACAAAAGAATAATTTTGTCATAAAAGGTCTAGAATTTCAAACCTATTAAGCTACATCCACAGCCACAAGGAATTAATTTAGTTGTTTCTAATCTATGGGACAACAACAAAGTTAGAACTATTTAAAAGCAACATTCAATTTGTCTCCTTCTCACTTGATAAAGACTAAGTACCCCATATGTCAAATGTCAATTTATATTATTTTGAAAATCAGATTTTGCAATATCTGAAATAGGAGTTTTAATTAAACAAATTGTCACACTCTGATACTCAGTACAGATTAAGAGTTTGTTTTCCACTTGTACTCTTTGCTTGAGAGCCAATTGTCTTAGCTATTTCATTTTCAGCACCACATCACTTTCTCAGAACATCTAAGGATGCATCCATTACTGCTCTCTACCTTTCTTTGCTTTGCTTTCATGTAGGAAATATCTGTGTAAATTTTGTAAGAAACTGATAGTCTTGCTGCAGTAAATGAAAATTTGCAATTCCAAAAGTACTCTGCATAATTTTTTGTTTATATGAATCATGAGTAGGGAGAACTACACACTGGTAAATTGAAAGACAACAATTAGGTTGAAAAGAAAATAAGCATTTTATACATGTAAATCATAGAAGTCACATAATAAGATCAACCATGCAATTTATATACATATCTCAGATTTAAGCTGTGTGCTCTCAAAACAGCACTGATGTTCCCCTTTGCAAATGGAATTCAATATTCGGCCCTAGGTCTAGGCTGAGAAACATTGCCTAGAGGAACAGATTTAAAGGTCTGTTTTTAACTTTAATTGTACCAAAGCTAGCTGTCTGGTATCTTTCTAGGCTCTGACTGGTGTGACAGTCAGAGCTGGTGCTAATCTTATTGTTAATGTCAAAGACCAAGCGTGACGGCAGCAGACAAGATAGGCTCTAGTGAATGACAGAGTAATCAGACTGGAATAAAAGTAGTTCATCCATAAAGAATCAGGCTGTGGGAAATCAGTATCAGCATGTCCACATGTTTACTTCTTTTTTCATTCTGATGGCAGTTAGATTGTTTAACAGCATATTTCTTTGTCAAAGATTTATTTGAAATTCATGTTATTTTAAGACTGTAAACCTAAAAGGGAGACAAATCATTAAGTCTGCTTGTATTATCAGTACTGAACATTTTAAGATATAGTGAACATTCTGATGTGAAAATAATTCCAGATACAATTTAACAATAGGTTATAATGAATATCCCCAGTTCTGCAAAATGCCTTTTCAATCTTCATTCCCAGTCATAAGAGGTCATCCTATATCTTTGATAGTCAAATTCTTAAAAAAAAAAAAAAAAATTTGAGAATCATTTCTACAGCAGCAGAAGTCTGACACACTAGCCAACTTATAACCTTTTGTGAATTCAAAATTAAATGGAGTAATCACAGATATGGGCCCGTAGCTCTGAAGAAGTGCAGTAGAAAGGATTTGCACGTAAATGTGCAGTTAAACTTCTAACACTTTTTGTTGGATACACTTAGAAATTTCTAGCTTCTGTCCCTAGCTCTTGAAGAGATTCTCAAAGATTTTAAATATAAATAGCTTACAAAGATTATTGCAAGGCACTTCAAGTTTACAGGCAACATGGATATTTAAACTTTTGAAGAGACAGGATGACACAAAGCTGTTTCTTTGTGGATGATGCATCAAGTGAGCTGGTGATAATCAAAACAATAAAAAAATATCTGAGCATTCAATTTAATTCATCTGTTTATATATTGCCCTGTGGTGATTGATTTTGCTTTTTTTTTTTTATTTTTTAAATAACACATAAACTACTTTTCATGATATGTCACACATTATAAGAAAAGAAAGACAGAAAGAAAGAAGAGCTCATTCCTCCTTGAGAAAATTAAAAGACAAATGTGTTTGTTTTAATGGATGTTAAAATATTTTGTTTAACATGTGACTAGTTCAGAACTTTGAATGGATAGGTTTTTCTGTGGTTTTAAATATCCTGAAGCACTGTGTAACACAATTGAATATAGACATTATGCCAGGCAAGTTTATTAGCTAATTTTGGATTGGTTTTAGTTCATGAAGCTACCCTTCTTTAATTATAGTCAAGCTTCAATCCAAAGAAAGCTAGTTCATGCTGTGTTTTCAGTGTGGCCTTCAGCAGTGTCAACGAACACCTTTGGGCAGATGTGCTCCTTATGTAAGCCAGCCTGTCTGACAATGGAACAGAGGTTCTGTTCTCTGATTTCCATCCTGACCCTGTCTGTGATGGTGTCTCCGAGTGCACCAAGCTCTGTGACAACTGCACTGCAGCAATAGCACTGATACTCTCTGACTACAAAGGCCTTGCAAAGTTCCTTTTTTGATACACAAAGAGAGGATACTGGCTCCCTCTATTTTTTCTGCATGCCTGGCAATGACTAATGTGAGTCTAGCTCAATGGGACATCTTGTACTGAGGTCTTACTTTAAATGAGAAAGAGGAGGAGGATAAGGTCAAGGTAAGGCCATCAGAATTCTTGCTGAGGTACAAATTTCCTTGAATAAGATTCAAGAATGCCTTTGAAGTGCCACAGTATGATTTCTATTCAATTTTCAAACTGACCTGTTATAGAGCCTTAGAGGATCTCTGCCAGTTCTGGGTTCTTGGCAAGATCTAGTTTTGCTTTCTTTTAACTGCACAAAAGTACTCTCTTTCCACAAGACAGTCTTTTAAATCTTGCTGCTGTTGGCAACAACAATTAATTATAGGAGTTGTGCATTTCCAAGCAAACATAAATTTACAAATCAAACTAATTTTATATAATATTTTGGCTCAGGAAGGTCAATTTTTTGATTTTGAATACAGTGCAAATACAAAATTCTCACTCTGTGAAGTAGAGGTCCAACACTTTATACCACTCCTTAAATCTTATCTTCGCCAACTATATTTTTGCCTTTGTGTTAGGCATTTCAGTAGAGTAGATGTTTTCTCACAGCTATCTATACTATTCTTATTTTCAATTTCCAAAAAGCTTTGCTTGTATGTCAACAGCCAAAAATAAATATACTTCATAAAACTTGAAACATTCAAAGTGCTCCAGCCAATGAAATAATCTCCTCCTAAATTTTTTGTGAAAGGGCTGATTAGTAATAATAAATTTTGAGATCCCATAGTTGGACTTCAGATGAGATAAATATCCAGCTGCTGGCAAAACAGTGGCTGATCCAATGTTTATCCAAAGATATTTTAACTGTAACAGAGGAACAGGTGCTCATTTATAATAAATCAATTATCTCAGTATTTACAGGTGAATAAATACTAAATGCCTAAAAGCAAGATAGTAAAGGTTATATCTCAAACGTAGGCAATCAGACGAATGTAATCCAAGCAAAAGTAATAGCTGAAAACTCAAGTGGTTAATTACATGATTTACCCAAGTCACCCTTTTCCCATAGAAAGGTTGTGCATCATCTTATAGAGTTCAGTGTACATAATTTATTGACTATTTTCAGATGATGTTGCAAGTTCAGGAAATATTTTAGTTCTCAAAAATGTTATAATTTCCATCTACAGGCTCCCAAACTATCTTAAACTGAAAATGATGAATTTTATTTTATTTTTTGCATTGACAAGTAAAGCTCAGTATGGAATAGGATTGTAGAATAGAGGATAGAAGGACCTTCTTTCAAAAGACACTGAAAATTGGACTTTTAATTTCAGTCAAAATATACATAAAAAGAAGGAAAAAAAATTGGAAAAAAGAAGCAGGCTATAGAGCAGAACATAAAACATTTCAGGTTATCTGAATAAATTTTGAGATATCGTGATTAATATGGGGGATGAATTAGGGTTCAATTCAGCATAGCTACTTAAGCTTACATGTCATGCTTTAACATATACAATCTATGCAATAATTAGAATTACTGGACATTTTGTTTGCTCAATATTTAATGAGTATCCCTTTTGTACAATTACAAGGTTATAATCAACAGCTAAGGAACAGAAATATCAAATTCATATTACTGGACTAAGATAATACTGTCTGAGATGTATCCATCAAGGCAGTGAACAAATATATTTTAATTAGGAAGCTGATAATCAGTGGTAGTTTTTATGAGCATCTGCTTAGTCTTTCAAATACAATCATCCCACTACCTGGCTGAGTCAGGCTATTTGATTACTTTATTTAATTTCAGTATCAAATGGTCAATTTACAGAAGGATTTCTCTATTTGAATCTGTTTGAGATGGCTATTTTACATTAATTGACTTCAACTGCATGCAATCAACTTAGTTAAAAAAAAAAAAAAGTAGTTCAAAAGAACAGATTAAATGATAAATATTCAAAATCTAAAATAAATGGCATCTGTGAAGCAGATTTAATTTCTGTACTTCAAAATGTGCCATATTGCAATTACAAAGATTTAGGTAAATTTAACTACTTTATGTAAACTCAATAAGGCAAATCCAATTGTGTTTCATTTATTTTAAGTTAATTATACCGTGTAATATGTTTCCTTCAGTTTGGAGGCAGCACTGGAAGTACCCAAGCTGTTTATGAAACTTTAAATTAAATTTTTGGATGTACTCAAGATGCAAAGCAGGAAAAAAAAAAAAGCTAACAAAAGAATTGCTAAAATGAACTGAGTCTTACAGCTTATTTCTTCTTTTCTTTAAGGCAGATGCATTAAATATATATGTACATATATATATATATATATGTATATATATAGTGTGTTTATTTATTTATTTATTTGTAACTAATATTAACCTTTGTGCATTCAATTTTTCACTCAAGAATGAGAAAGCAGTGTTTAAATAACCAAAACATTTCAGGAACAATATTTGATAATATATATAATACTTGATATGTAATAACCTGATATATATGTTAACTAATAGTCTGGACAATTTTGTTTTCAGTTCCGTGTAACATATATACATTTCACTGTCAGAAACAAGAGAAGGAACACTTCTTGCTCTAAGATTTTGGGCTCACTGGATGACAGAACACATTTTAAACTTTTCTTTTGGAAAACATGAAGGTCATTTTCTATAATACAAGTGTTCAATACTGATAATTATAACCTTTCAAGTATAGACATACACCTGTTCCAGAAAAGCCTTGATAAGCTTCACAAAAATGTAACATTTATTAATTCTTTTAAAAAATGTTATGTCTATTTTTTAAAATATTAAAAATATTTCAAATAATCCTTAGGAATTCTTTCAAAATAGCACATTTGCTACTGGATAATACTCTGTCAACCAAGAATTACTTTATTCATAATAAAATTGTGTATTCAAGATATAATTTTTGTTATTTGTGTTCACAAATGTTAAATTACTTTAGAGTAAAGCCTTGACTTGGGCAGAAGTGTAGAAACATAAAAAGAATTCCCTTTCTAGTTCTCTGAATTAATTTACAGATCCAAGAAACCCTGAAGAAAAATGATTTTGTTAAAATGAAAAGTACACATCTCCAGGGCTTGAACTCAGTATGTACTCATTTGACTTCTACAAGAAAATACCTCAAATTTGCAATGTGTTGGAAAGGTGAGAAAATGAAAGCTTTTAGCTGAAGAAAGACATTAAAAAATAGGAGTCACAGGTTAATGTTAGGGTTTCAATTGTTTCCTTGACTATGAAGAAGCAAGAGAGATGGCTTTTAAAAACCCTTTACTTAGATACATTGTGAAAGTTTAGTAGTATCACAAATAATTGATAAACCTGGTGCTTCAAAAAGTTATATCAGCTTCTGATGTGTTTAAAATGTCTTAGAGTACCTTGGTCTGTACTTCAAATTGTTTTTCCTTAGCTTGTCACAACAAATAGTCACATTTTAATGTGATGGGTAACAAAGAGTTTAAGTTACATACTTACTAAATATGGTTGTAGAAAATCAAAAGACCAAAACAAAAGAATGATTTTTACTGCTGTTTCCTCATGACAGAAATCCATCCTTTCCCTTTGGAAGTCCTAACCTCTTGACTGGCTTACATGGGCAGAGGAATAACATTGTTCACTCAGACTTGCATCTTGCCTTAACTTATATCTGCATTTGAAACACACCAGCATCTTTAGGGATGTTTAGGATGTTCAGTCTTATGCATCTGAAACATGTTAAAGAGCGTGTGACAAAATTTAGGTGGCATTGTCACAAGAACAGCTCAAAGGACTCTATACAATTACTCATGTACAGCTGAATTAAAACCTAGAAAAAGGATTCAGCCTGAGATTCAAACACGTAAATCACAGTTATAAACAGAAATTGTAATTTTAGACCCTTCCTGATGTGTGAAATATTGCAAATAGCTGGCAAGGCTAGACAATAACACTAGAGAGCAACATTTGCATCATGCCTGCATCAGCCTTTTCCAATGAGGTGAGATATTCCAGGACATTTAAAAGCACACTAAATGTCTAATGTTTAGGCAACTGAAGTTTCTTCTAGTTGATACATTCACTCTGGAGAGCAATTCAGCCCACCAAATGTAGATGCCTGCTCTAGGACGTGATCAATATCTGGAAATCATTAACTGTACTGAATGGATGTTTTTTGACTAGGGTGAGTTTAGACACTCAGCTTTTATACAGATTCTTATAATGGTGAGTATACAGATTTAGCTATCTGAATGTCTGAGCTTCAGGCCTACCCTAAATACTTTTCTCAGATTCACATCCATTTGTCCTTTGCCAGGTTTAAAAGACATTTCTTTTACCACTGTCTGTCATTTACAATAATTTTTCTCCGTCATCACTATCTACTTTCTCCCTGAAAAGAAGACTGGGATCTAGCAGACTGCCTTTGTAATCAGTAGGAGAAGTTCAGAAAAGAAATATGGGGCACAGCCCATGCTGAATCACGTGTAATCAGAGGAGCCAGAAGCTTCTGTCCTTGTCTAACAGAAAAACTGGAAACATAATTTCTCCTTGCCTGATTGGCACTTTCATGGAAATCTTTTACCTGGTCAGGATCATCCACATATGGTAAATTTTATACATTTCCCATCACTCAAGAAATCAAAAACAAGTAGAAGAATTTTCCTCTGGGACTTCCAAATTTGAATACAGTGAAAATGTCTGTTTTAATTCCCCATTCACCTTAAAAGAAGGATTAGGCCCCCACTTATTCAAATTACTTGGAAATTTCCTTAGAAACCTGTCCCTTTCAACAGTGCAACACTGTGAATTGTGCTAAAAATCTAGAGACTCTTCATTCTGTTCTTGAAGTTTAAAGAATTTTTAGTCTGTGAGTTTCAGAGTGCATGATAATTTTCAACTATATTGGGCCATTAAAAAAAAAAGGAAAAAAACCCCAAAACTTCAGTTCATCAAGAAAATTATGAACACTGGAAAATACAAAGAATAAAACTTTAAGAGCAAAAATGGAGCAAGAGAGTTAACCTCTTCTACTATTTGGGGAGGTGGGTTACATTTCCTATACTTGTCTAGTTTTTGTCCAGTCCATCACAAATGCCTTCTTTTCATTATTGATTCTCTGAATGGTTTTATTCTTCCATAATATATAACTATCTCTATCTTCTTTAAACAAATAGTGGTCTAACATTTTCAGTGGGAGGTTGGGGAAATTCTTTCTCACAGATGGAGTTTAGTAAACTTATGCTGTTTTAGCTTAAAAATCTTACCATTACAAAAGAATATCAATTCACTTTTGTTTGAATTTTGAGGTTTGTGTGTAACATAAGTAAATATACTTCAGAGAACTGCAGTTCAGTCATGCTTGAAAAACTTGACCTTGACCATCACAGACAGAAGGAAACAAAACCTTTCAAAAAGGATTCCCAGGCTTATTCTTTCCTTTCTTGTTATCCTTAAAATACACATAATAGTTAGCATTGGATAGATATTAGACTAAAACAAACAAATAAACACGGCATGGGACTAGATATTGCATTTATACAGAGGCCCCCATGAGATCAGTGCTCACAAGTATTTGTACACATCCATAGGAATTCGTAGAAAAAGTCATGGTATTAAAAACAAGCACAAATCCAGTATTTTCAGGGAATTAACACTATTCTTTATGCTACTTATGCTCATTCTATACCTTTGTAATTCCTTGAACACTGAGTATTAGAAGAGAAACAGGAAACATTGTGAGGAGGGAGAACACAAACATTGAGATGGCAGTAGTTTGTCAAGCAAAGATGTTTTAAAGTTCCACTGTTCCCATCAACTCTTTCTTCATGACAAGAAAGAAAATTTTCTATAGATACAACAATATTCAAAGCAGTAAAGATGAAAGTGACTGAAGAGATAAATTAATTATAATATTCAATCATAATATAGAACACTGAAGAAAAACACCATAATACCATTTTGCAAATTCCTACCATAATAATATATTAAACAATTGTGCATTTTTATCCTCATATCTCAAAGAACATTTGAAAGGGCTATATAGGATTCTTGGAAAAGTAACAAAAACACAGAAGACTATGGAAAAAAATATTTTGTATAAAGAGCAACTGACATATGGAAACACCTAAATCTAGAAAATGCAAGAGTGAAATGGTAAGGGTTTTTTTAAAAATTATGTAACATCAAAAAGGTGAACTAGGAACTAATCACTTATTTTGAAATGTATGAGAACTACGGTTCCTGAAGTAGGGGAAAATATAAACTGGTTTAAAACAGCTTTAGTGAGGTTGTTCTTCCTGCATTGCTAGAACTATGGAGTATATTACCATGGGAAATTTTGAGACAATCTTACATAAAAGTTAAAGCAATTAGGTAAATTTGTGGACGAATAACTGATAAAAAGAATCTGAGTTTCTGTCTAATTCTATGAAATTCAAGTTCTATTTTTTTTTAGCCTTGGTTTCCTAAAAAAACTTAAGAAGAGACAGAAACATGAGCACACAAGTACTGACATTGTGTCTAAGATTTCATGTATGGTCACTGAATATTTTTTCACAGACTCTTTACCTTAGATTAAGATTCATTCTGATCTGAATCAAGGTTAAACATTGAAGGTAATTTTGTTCTTCTACAGAGTTTCTTGATGCTGAGACATTATCATTATTTATGACATGTGGTTTTAACATGTTTGTTCATTTTATGGGTGTCAGATTTGGGATCAGCTTTTCTGAAAAGATGAAAATTCCCTTATGCAATAAGTATAAATTAACTTTTCTATTTTTTACTATTAAAATGCTAAAGATTCCTAAAAAATAATGGTATCTTAGACTAGACACTCAAAATAAACAGAAAAAATTTTATCTTAATCTCTCTATATCTCAGTTTTTTGTTATAAAATTTGAACTTCCCAGGATTACTACAATTAGGAAATTATATTGTGATGTTTTCCCCCTGACCTTTTTATTTTGTATTCAGAACTACTTTAATAGTTTCTAATCTCTAAAATAGTCAGCTATGGATAAGGCAGGGGAAAAAACAAAACAGAAAAGACAGCAAATATCCTGAGTTGTGGTTCAGCACCTAAGTGCCTTCAATTTCTATTCTGCTGTCTGTGAATAAATGTAACAACACAGATGACACAAATAAAGACAAAATGTAACATGTTTGCACAAGGAAATTAAATGAAAACTACATAAACAACTTTCATAATGGTATTTTATAAATACCAGTGCTTAGGTTTCCAGTATTCTGTTCTGGCCTTTTTCTTCTCTATTGCAATGTGTTCATGTGTATGTGTGCATGTGCAAATAAAATGTATATAATTCTATGAGTATTTCTTAAAATTTGCTATTCTGACAGATGCATGAAAGGGCAAGACTTAGACCTTCTTTGCTCAGTGCAGTGTCACAGATTTTGCCATGTGTAAAAAGCAATTTTTATTTTCTAAAACAGCTGTTCACAGAGTGGAAATATATTGGAGATTACATAGTGAGGAGAGCAAAGGCTAAAGACAGCAAACAGTAATTTTGATTTGGCTCTTTAACCACACAGAGATGATTCATGTACTAAAGTTTAAGTTGGATAAGGAGGTAACAAGTGTCTCACAAATATAATCTGAAGAAAGGTCTCTAAATCTGCTCATTTTAAAACAAATATTCTTTAATTATGTTTGCTCCTCAGTTCTATATGAATAATGCTTTCTTTAAAATAGTTGCCTTTGTTTCTGGGCAACCAATAGGACTTAGAAGAAAGGTTATTTCGTTTTCTTTTTTATCCCTTTATTGTTTTATCTGTCTATATTTATCTATTCTTAGCTTTTTGATTTAATCTCTGCTCCTTTGTCAGTTTCACTTAAATTAATCCACAATTTGTCATTTTGGTGGGTTTTGTAAGCAGTTGGCTGTCTTTTCTGTTTATGTATATATAAAACACATCCAGATAAACTACTAATTCAATTTATTTCCTGTTCTTTCCCTTTTCTAGGGTGAACACTAAGATGGACAGCAGCCCTATACACCCTGGTTGCTGTTTACAGGAAAGAATCCCAATCCAGACAGGAACTGAGATTCCTTCTAGCAGTAGGGGTAGGAACTAGGTTGTATCACACACATAAAAGAGCAAGCTAAAAGCTAAATGTAATCAGAAAAAAAGCTGCACTCTCTGGTTGATGGAAATTTTATGTGTGTATCTCAATATTTGGCATGCATGCCGAAGAGCTGCGGAATAGAGCATTTATCAACAGCTGGTCTCAGGCAAGATGCATGGAACAAAAACCCCATTGCAGTGGGCCAAGCTTGCTGAACACATTTCATCTATGTTTCTGCCAGAGGAAAACATAGTGAATAACTCTTACACAGTTTCTTCATTTGCAGAAAACAGTTCTCTAATTCTACTTACGGCAGACACCTATGGAATTTTCTCATTTAAATCAGTAAAATACCAGCATTGAAAATCCGTAACTTTTCAAGGTTTTGTGTGGCATTAGAGTCTCAGGGAGAAACTAGATGTGAATTTGGGTTGTTAAAGATGCTGGTAACATGCTGAAAAAGTGTAGAAGAGAGAAAGGAGAGCACTCATACGATATAGAATTCTGTATTCTTCAAATTCGTCCTTGATAAACATTCATAAACATTTGTGAAAGGAATAAAAATAATTGGAAGAGAAACATGTATGCCTCATGCTGACAAAAAATATGTTTGTGCCTAATAGATTGGAGAAATTGTTTGAGAATTGTTTATTCTAATGGAAAGATTGCCCTGTACAGTGCTGCCAAGGACAGTTTCAGCTTGAATGACACCATCTATATAATGACATTCACTTAAGTTACAGTGACTTAACTTTTAAAGTAGACATCACTGCAAAGTAAGAGGTGTATAAGCTTCTTATGTTGGTTTCTTTTTTTTTTCCTTTCCAACTGAATGAAGAAATTAAAAGTGGTATTAAAAATGGAGTATGAAAGACACACATTGTTCCATGAAGGTATGTTCTGTAGGACCAAAATTTCTTATATTGAAAAAGAAGAGGTTTTCTCTTAGTGTATTTAATAGTTTTTACTTACTTGCAAAACCATTCAATTTGTTCCTCCCCACAGACAGACCATTATATAAGTGGAAATTACCCTGTGGAAATAAAAAATGGCTGTGATGCTACCTTTTAGATATAGTTTTTTTTGGATAGTAATATGCATTTTCAAAGTCTGTAAGCAATTGTTTGTACTGAGGGACACAAGGTTTTCTTCTGAATATACACTTTACTGAAGTATTGTACTTGATGAGGAAAACCCAAATTCCATAGTCCTCAGTGTGACCCTCAGAAAAACTAACAGAAAGTTTCTGGTAGATCAAGCAGGCATCAGAGAAATGCACCACCTCAGGAGCACTTTAACAACACTGCAGTTTAAGATGGAGCTGTGCCTTTTCTAGAGCTAAGGCTCACACATTCCCAAAGGAGTGGATCAAAAAGCTCTACTAAATATGCCTGTTCAGGAAAAAAAGCCAACACAAATAATTAAGGTATTGCAGTTATGAGGGACAATGGTTAACATGCAACATCATTCTCACCTATGTAAGCAGCAGAGTTGAGAAAGAAAATATATACCAACATATATGTTTTTGAGAGTGTATTCTTTTACAGCCTAAAACTTCAGTAATGTAAGAATGATGGAGTAAATACTATGTGTCAAGAATGATGTTAGAATATGAGGTTCTCCTTGGAGACTTCAAATTCCAAGAAAAAGTAAAGATTGCACACACAGTACAATCTTTCCTGAGTTTGTGGTTTGTTTGTTTGGTTGGTTGGATTTTGGCATTTTTGTCTTGTTTTGAGGTTTTTGTTGTTTGGTTTGGTTTTGTTTTTGTTAGTTTTTTTCTCATCACCACTCAAAGAAAGAATTCATTCCACACTTACCATGCTTATTACCAAGAATTCTGAAAAATAACAAGATAAACTGCTGATTTCTGAAAGGAATACAGAGCCACAGATTTATGTAATATTTCCATCCTCCTTATCAAAATAAAGCACAAAGTGAGTAACGCCTGAATTCCAAAAAATGTCCTTGATGTTCACCAGCATCCTTCCTGCCATCCCTTGTTGCATGGTCATGTCAAAGATGGAGAGAAAGGGAATTTTCATTAAATATAAGTGATGTTTTGTCTATATGGACAAAGTTGAAATAAACACGGGTAGCTACTTCCTAGCACACCAGTGTCAGCATTGGATAATTCTCTTGTAGAGCACCAATGAGCTCACTATTACTCTGAATGTAAGATGGAATAGATAAAATTACTTCAAATGAACTGATGAAAAATAAGGTGAAAAATTATATTTCTGAGATAGATTACTATATCAATGATACCATGATACCTTTTGTTTTATTTCTATTTCATGTTGATTTGTCCTCACGGATGATATCCATCCATATGTGGGTACGGATGTTATAAAATAAATATACATGTATATATATATAGGTGTTTACTAAGTTCATGGGAAAGATATTTTGTCTTCCACTGGGGCTTCATAATGAAACTTTATTTTGTTAATGAAACAACCATTTGTGATGTCAGTTTCCTAAGATTCAAATTTTAACAATACTTTTGAGGTAAGAACATAAGAATACATATGTTGCATAGCCTAATACTAACTAACAGGCTTTATAAGATATTTAGCTATTAGGTAAACTCCTATCCTCCTATTCTCGAGGAAGAGGATTCATGGTTGTGTTATAGGTATTGTTTTACACTTTTTAGTCAGCTAACTTCCAGGACTTTTTTCTCTCGTGACTGGAGAACTGTAAGAGTCCAATGCACTTAACTGGAGTAACATAGACATGAAGAATAGCTGGCAGCATACTTCAAAAAGTAGGTTCTATTAAAAAAAAAGGTGATAAAGTGTATTTAGATAGATGATAAATTAGATAGATAGATAGATAGATTAGATAGATAGATAGATGATAGATAGATGATAGATAGATAGATAAAATATTCTCAACATTTATATAATTTCTCATGTTAGCAGTAAAATGATGAGGGAAGCAAAATATCTTTGTTGAGAAGTCTTGTTCCTGCAATTAAAAAATTTTTACTTCTTTGCTAATGAAAACAATCCTGCTATATTTTCTCAGACTCTATTCCCCAGTCATGATCTGGCTGCATCACCAGAAGTTGATGTTAGGTTGTGACCAAAAGCAGGAAAAATCTATATATTATTTGTTTCCAAAATATGAGATAAACCAGAAGTGTTTTTAAAGGATAGATTGAATTTTTACAAGACAAGGAACAAATCTACTTTGTTGTTAAAGGCATTGGTAGGCTCTGTAAAAACTCAACAGGAGCTTAAAATAATGAAGAGTCATTATTTTACCCATTTGAAAGTCTGTTCAACAGAATATGTGTTTATTAGCAAAAAATAGTTATATTTTAAAAACACCTCTTTTATCCTAGCAACCAGGTCTAAGAACAAACAGTAAGGGGTCTGTGTTGAAGATCTGCGTAGATGAATAGTCATTTGTTCCAGTAATTGGAAGCAAAAAGTGCAAATGTTAAGAGTCCATGAATGCAACGTTTTTAATTTTGCATATCATAAGTGCTACATGAATAGTAACAAGTTTACTTTCATAAAGACAGCTACCTGTTTTTTCAGTGTATTTACTAAGAAGGAAAGGTACTAAATCATAAAAGTAATTAAACTAGAGGCTCCTCCATTTGTTCAGCAAAAAAATGCATTCAAAAATAGTAACCAGATAATGAAAGAATGTGAAAGGTTCTGTACTTTGCCATGTTCACCCTTTGTTTTGGATGCTTTCTGAGAGTGATTTATTCTTCTTCAAGGTCTCTGACTACAACGCTTATTGTAATATCTCACACAGATTTTTCAGCTCTCGGACTCTCTCTCCTTTCGCTTCTCCCTGTCATCCTTTCTTGTTTCATGCTATCAGTTAAAATTTAACTTGTTCAGAACTGATTGAATACTAATTTCGTCTTTCCCTTCTTTTCCTCCAGCTCTTGTTTCAATCATCTTTTCTTTATGGTCCTGTTCTCCATGTCACTTACTTTTCTCTGAGCTTGATGTCAGCCTCAGTGCTACAATCCCGTCTCAGAACAATAAAATACATCTTTCCAGTCTCATTTGACACAGATAATTTCTTTCTTTTTCTTTATTTATGAATCCTTTCTTTGCACTGGTTATTAATTCAGACTTCTTGACATTTTCAATATTTTTGAAAATGTTAATGTTTTTAAGACTAAGTATAATCTTGCTACGCTTGTTAATTGCCTAGGTTACTTCAGATTCTCCTTACTGATTTGGATGATGCCAATGACCTGCCAATTATATTTTATTGAATTAAGGCTAACTACAGAGACAGGGAATAAATCATATTTAATGTATATTTCAAATAGAAAATAATGTTCTCAAAATACAGACAAATGTACACAAAATTAGCATTAATGAACACATTTTCCAATTTTTAACGTAATAATGCAAGGAATAAGTTGTCTAGCTAGGCAGTGGAGATAATTTAGAAAAGTTTCACAAATATCTTTACAGAATATAGATAGCTGATGCAGGAGTATAGTTTCAGAAAAAGAAAGCAATACCTGAATTTTCAAGGTTGTTTTCAGACTCACTTTCTTTTTAGCCTGCTTTTCTACTCTTCTGGCACATGTCATAATTAATCCCCTTCATTCATTTGTTCCTCACCTCTCATTTCTCTCAGAACTAAGAGATTTCCCTTTTCCTTCCTACCAACACAAAACAAGAAGTAACCTCCAGTTATGAGATGCTCAGGCAGTACTCAATATGCTGTGTTCTTGTTTCACTCTCCCACATGTTGGGGCACAGGGAGAGGTCTCCCAGAGAAGCCATGGATGTCCTGCTCTGGGAGTGCTCAAGGCCAGGATGGATGGAGGTCTGAGTAACCTGGTCTAGCTAAAGATGTCCCATCCCACAGCAGGGCAGTTGGAACTAGATGATCTTTAAAGTCCCTTCCAACACAGGCAGTTTTATGACTATGCTTGAATGTCATAATGCTTTCTGGTTTTTATTTAGCTTTTCCCCCTTTCTGACCTGAAGAACTTCATGTTGCTTTCATTTTCCCAACCAAATAACAACATAGAATTGTAACATAAGTGTGACAGCAGTTAAGTTTTTCCTGTGGTCAGTTCACAAAGTATTGTTTTCAAGAAGAGTTAATATGCTTTCAATATACCTTTCCCTTGTTGCTTAAGAGTTTCTTGCTCTATTTAAACTTCTTTTTTTTTCATTAGAACAGAATAACAATTTTTGTGCAATCCCTCTGTAGCTAGTAGGACTACCTGTAAGCTACATTACTTTCTAGAAAGGGAGAAATATATAGGAGAAAATAAATATTCTAAATAAAAAAATGAAGAGAAAAATTAATATCTGAGAATGACCATTCAGCCCTTGTGTTATCTTGAAACTATTGTAAAGTAGTGGAGTATTGTAGAGTAGTAATATAGCATGAGAGTATTACAGATTTTAAAAAAAATCTTTTCCTCTCTGTACCCTTGAATGTTAGCAAATGCTGCCTGAAGAACAATGTCATAAAGCAGGCAGTAGAACTGAGCTAAGGTAGGCTGATGCAGAGAGAGAATAACAACCTTATTAAGATTTAGAGTGTTTGTTCTTTCTGTATATTTTAAATTAAATCAAACCTTGGACTTTATCATTTATCATCTATCATAACAGATTGTATTATTTATAACTAGAGTGATCTGGATATGTTTCTCACATAATTTGAAAAATCTACCTTGAAATGTTGCCTTCTACGCGATTTGCAAGTTTACAGATATTAACTACTCCTTGCTGAATTGTAAGTAGGGATGAACTGTGCTCAGTGACTTTGTTTTGAACACTGAAAACTTGCAAGATATCTTGTGGTTTACTCCTGAAGTGACTATGTGATATGTTCTTATTAAGCTTCTGTAAAAACTGATGGTGGCTTTGAGCCAGGATCCTCTGAGAACATTTTATAACCCATCTGCAAAGTGCACTAGTGTTTTTATCTAGCTGTAATACTTTGCTGCTTCTTTTATCTTTTATCCCATTAAATACCCCAGATGAAATAGGATTAATATGATGATACTAACGTATGTGTAAAAACAGACACTGCAATGAAATGGGTATGAATGTGCTGGCAAGGCTGTGAAAGTCTCAAAATGGCCCACATGATCAGGATTTAGAGTTTAGTTGCCTATATTACAACCTGCATCCACAGAAAGTCCTCAGCAAGACAATTGCATACACTGAGTCACCTAGAGAAAAAGTATTTGTGAAGGATAGTCTAGATTTCATTTATCTATCTATTTGTACAAAGCTGACTCAAGGTGCTGTTAAAATCCTTGACTGTTATACTCTCACTGTATGGAAGTGGTTTTACTGTTTTTTGGAGTTTTTTGTTTGGTTTTTTAAGACAGAGAAACAAATTAAAGAATTTCCTTGAAAAAGGGAGAATTAACAAGGGTACTGCAGGTTAAAACGATGAATATGATTTGGTGTGCTCACCAAGAATTTTAAAAATGAAATTCTGTGAGATTAAAAATACATTAGAAACACTTTAAAAGTACTTTGTGTTTTGAAAGTTATTTAAAAGGTATTTGAAGTTTAAATCAATAATCTTTTTTTCTTTCCCAGTATAATTTCAAACAAAGATCTTAAAGGCAGCCTGTTATTCTTTTTTTTGAGAGTGTCTGTTATACACAAAATATGAATCAAGCAATAATGTCTATGAAGCTAGGTGATTTAAAATGTTGTAAAATTTTAAAACCCTTCACCAAAACCCTAATATGGTTATTCTAAAGTGTTAATTTCCTATGGGTAAAATGTCTAAGTAAATGGAATAGGTTCTCTTCCTGAATCTAAATTTCCTGCCAAGAATTATGAAGAAACACATTTCTGAAAACACTACATTTTACACATGAGAAAACCTCAGACTTACGTAATAAATGTTACCAGCCCTTTCTCTTTTCTAAGAACTATGTAAAATTTAAAGATCTGGTGGTTTTGTGTTAGCTGAGAAGGTTTTTAAACATATAAACCTATTTTTTTTTGTATACAGAACAGAATTTCAGTATCAAACTTTGTCTTATAACTTTCTGCATTGTCTTGAAAACAAATAAGCACTGAAATCATTCACACCAAGCAAACTCTTTAAAAATTTTGAGAAGAAATCAAATGCAGTGTCAAGGTAAGTATTGCAAAGGAAATTAAATACTTACACAACCTTTTCTGATGTTGTATCTCACTTATTCATGCTGTTCAAGTATCAGGAGACTCAGGAAAGCAACAATCTTCAATTTTAAAATATGTTCCACCCCTGAGGTATTAAACATCAAGTTATGATTTTGTAGGAGTTTTATTTGTCCTTGGTGGGCTTTGTTTGGTGGCTTATGAGCTAAGCAGACTCATGTTTGTCAAATAAGTTGGTAGATCATAAATGGGTTTCTTCATTTTTGTTTCCCTGGGTGGTCCAAACTAATGGATGCTGTAGCTCTTGGTCCTTTTCTGTTGAAGAGAAAAGGTTTAAGTCCTTCTAAGTGCAATGCTAAAGTGAGTTAGCACACTAGCCACCAGGACAGACACCTACAATATCTTTCTTTATACTTCTTTTTTCAGGTTCTTTGATGCAAGTTACAGCGTGTATGGGGGACTTTTTGATTGGTTATTGGGCTTTTTGGTTTGTTTTTGTTTTTGCTTTTTTGTTTGTTTGTTTGTTTGTTTGTTTTTGTTTTGTTTTTGTTTTTTCCACTTGGTATCAAGACCAAAGTTTATTGATATGGATGGGCAAAAACATTTCTCCAAAGTTATTTCATAATCTGCAAATGTCTTAGCTGCAGTGTCTTATTGTTTGTAATTAGGCTTTAAGTAACCAGAAAAACTAAAAACTGAGATGATAACCGAATCCAGAAAATAAGAACATATTTATACAGAGAATTTGACCGGTGTAAGAAAAAGGAAAGGTTTTCGTGCAATAATGATTGTCCAGTATCTACTGTGAGTTTATTTTTGTGGACTTTTTAGTGGGGAAAAAAATCTCATGATTCTAAAAGTATTATTTTGCTTCAGAAATTGTAATAAAAATAAAAAAATCTGTAAGTCCAGATCATATATCTAATATATCTATGAGAAGTAAGATAATCAGGATCTGGAAGGTTAAATAGGATGAAAATCCCCCAGTCTTGCAATTTCATTTGACTATGATAGACATTAAAATGTTCACAAATAATCCATACACAGAAAGATCAAGTGTTGAAATAGGACTTTATCTAAATGACAACTGTGGAATTAGATCATGTTTGCTTTGCTTATAAAAAAGTATTAGCTGCAATATGGAAAGCAAATTGTTAGCCAGTACAACGTGGATTTTTTTTCTTTTAGAGAGAGAGGGTTTGTCAGTATTATGGAGCAAGCACAGCAAACATCTTAGTTTCACACAGTTTTATTTCCCTCCCACATGTTCAAATGCAATTTTTGTATGGTACATTAAGGCTGTCTACCATTTAGTTTGCATACAGGGTAGCTAAAACCAAAAAAAAAACCCATTTGGTGTAATAAGACAAAAGCAGTTTTATTTGTCTTAATTGCTAGTGTCATCCATTTTAGAACTGGAAGGTGGTTGTACTTTGCTGATACTCTGGTATCAGACAATTTTCGTACAGCTTTTTACAACCATTTGTAGATCAGTAAAGAATTTTTCATTTTGACCAGTAATGCAGTGGACATACAAAAAAAAATGATGCAGAAATAGCATACAGGGAAGATACATGGATTGGTTTTAGCCTGAATTTATGTTCAAAAAAACAGTCCCACCTGAGCAGGTACAGGTGGATTTCTTCCCCTGCCCATTCCATGCTGTTACTTGATAACTATAGTCTGCTCCCTTGATCTGTTTTTGCATATAGATCTGTGGGAAGTGTTTATTTCTCCTCGCCACGGTTTGAGATCAAATGACATTATGAAAGCTAAATGGACTTGGATACCAAAAGCATTTAAACCACAGATAAATTTAATTTTTCCAATATTACTTTTTTGTGCAGTGAAGCAGATGGTGCAGAGAGGGAAAGGAGTCAGGCACTTTAATGCAAGGTTTTCTTATGTATTTTTACTGTCCTTCAGGAGAGTAGCACAGTCCTGGAGAAAGTTTGGACAGGTCAGTGTTGCAGTACCCCAACACTCAGCATGATCATGGGGCAGGACTACATGGGCTCTATGACTTACAGAGATGTTCTTGGATTCTGATGCAGGATTGTGGGCTCTCCTTCCACAGAGAGTTTTTCATCAATTCTTGTCTATCTCAGTATTCTTACATGTCTTTATTTATAGGAAAGTCACTTCCAGATTTGTTGTCTCTGTTGTCGACACTCACAACCTGCTTCTCACAATCTCTGATGCTTTTGCACTTGGTTATCAATCAGCAGCTTGTTTCTACAGCTTGGCTGTCCTCTTGCTTGAGCTAGCTTGTCATTTGGGACGAGTGGTTGATCACCTTTAATCTTCTACTTACTTTCCTAGTAAAGTTCATGGGCTTATGCCAAGAGGTATTCTAACTAGGACCTAATTCATGCCAAGGGCTATTATCCTCAACACTAGACTTCTAGACTTACAACACAGAAAGAGTTGGGGTTTTTTTTTGTTTTTGTTTTTGTTTTTTTGTTTGTTTGTTTGTTTGTTTTGGTTTTTGTTTTTTTCTTAAATTACCATTGATTGTGAAAGACAGAAGGGTTAGGAAGGAGGACAAAACAACTAATGTGCAGTCATCCCAACCCCAGTCCTTTAAAAGATTATGAAGAAAGTCCTCATGGAAATTTTTTCTACACATCTTGTGGAAAATAAGGTGATTGGAAACAGTCAACATGAACTTTTAGCAATTGCAAATTGTCACTGACTACCCTGATTGCTATTCAGCATAAAATTATGTTTTGTACCAAGAGGATAACAATGGATGCTTGCCTAAATTTTAGAAAGGCTTTTGGTTGGATTTTTTACATCATCCTTGTATTTAAACTGGGGAGATATGAACAAGATGTGTACACTGTGAACAGAGGATGAAGCTGGCTGGACTGCCAAATGTGAAAGGTAATATTCAGCACTTTGAAGCCTAGCAGGCAGGTAGGTACCAGAGATATTCCTCTGGGCTTCATTCTTATCTTGTTCAATGTGTTCAGTAACCTATACAACAGGATAGAATATGCTGTCAACCAACAAGGTTTTGAAACTTGGGTTGATAGTTATTAGCTGGAGGTCAAGGTTGCCATGTAGAGGTTTCTCAATATACTAGAGGAATGGGGCAAGAATCTAAAAAATGTGAGTAAACAATGTACAATTTATTAGTTCATTCTCATTGTGGAAGACAATGCTATAAGAAACCAGTTCTGGTGCTGGGTAGGGAATTCATTTCTAAGTCTTGGCTACAGATGTCGTTGAGATATGAGACTAAATTACAACATCTCGAAAATTACCACCCCTCCTCCCAAGTTAAGGAAAGATCTTTGTACCCCTTCTTATGCTTAGTAAGTAGGGAGGGAAAGCATTACTACTGTCCTAGTTATGCTTAGGACAGTAACTACAATTACATCTACTGGTTTCAGTGGAGTTGGGTAATTTTAGAGAATGCCAGTTCAGGTTTATTTTATTGAACTAGTTCTGATTTTTCTTTTATTTGTACTTCAATCACAGATCAGAGCTCTATTGTACTGAGCACTGTTAAGACCAAAGTAATCAAAAAGTAAGCTTCTGTTCTAAATAGTTCCCAATCTAGACTGTAAAAGCATACCATGGAGATGAAGCACCAAATGGAGCAAAAAGAGTAAGGTAGTAATGGTCAGGTATCTTAGCTGTCAGCTTCCTGAATTGATTTCTGCACACTCAAGTCACACTCAAGAAAGGCGCTGGATATCTTCATGTGGATTATTTTGCCAGTGGTTTTCAAGATATGTCCCTGGGAGCAGTACAGGAATCCCTATAGAGATCTGATAGAAATCTGATAGAGGAAGTAATAACATTATTTAATCAATAGAATGTTTTATAGATTGTTTTATTAGATGCTTTTTCATTATGCATGTCGCCTTTGACATTTTGTGGTTTGTTCCATCTTCCTGTTTCCTCCACACTCTTTTTTTTTCTTCCAGGTGGGGTCCAAATTGCATACTTAATCTTTCTAAGTAGAATATTTTATGTCAAGAACTTCTTCAGAGTTTAGGCACTTTTGTCAGACATAACATATTCACCTGCAGTAAATGTATGTAGATCCCAGATATGTAACAGACTCCTTCCTTTCATTGCCAAGTTAAAAACTGAGGTGCGGAGTTTTATATATATTCTATTTTTTACATTTTTCATTTTCTAATTAACAATGGGGACATAAGATGGCATTTCGAACATGACTGTTTTATTTCTTAACTTTAAGGTATTCCAAAACTATTCCAGTTTCTGTTTAGAAGAATGCCTTATGAATCATTATGTTGTACTGCTAGTCCAACTAATGTAATCTGTTGTTTGATTCATTCTAAAGGTTTGATGCTTACACAGATGAAGAATTTGAAAGTAAAATTCTTCTCGAAATACCCCAAATATTTGACCAAGCAATCGAATAACAGAAGTGTATTTGAATCACAAGATGTGATGGACAACAGTGGTTTGCAAAAGAAAGATTGCCAAAACAAATTAATAACCCTCGTTTGACTCTGTATATGGTAAATATGAAACTAACACTGCCACTTAGTTTTTCAGGGAAAAAATGAACTATATGCACAAACATTAGATTCTGTTTTGGTTTTAATCAGAAATGAAATTTATAATTTCATATTGAAATTCCCATTCTCTGACAGAAGCACTAGTTTTCAGAATGCTCACTGCTGCATTGCCTGACTAACAGTGCAAAAAGAAAGTTAGTTGCATTATGACCTACTGTGTGATCAACAGGGAGCTCATTAATGCTAAACAACACAAATTTAGCATTATCTTCCATTTCCCTCTGATTCTTTCTCATCTGTGTTACTTAGGGAACTGTGATCCATATAGGATTCACAGATGGATGCCTTTCATCAAGATAGGAACTAAATGAGCTGCTATAAAAGGAGGAGCATGACCACTCCTTTCATTTAAAGGAAAGCTGATTTAGGATACCTTTCTGATTTCTGAGACTGGATCAGTAAAGACGAGTTTCACACACAATATACCATACCACATTCCACCTAAAAGAGTTTCAATCTGCAATAATCACAGTCTCAAAAGAAGCCATTCTCCTTACTATAATGTACTTGCAAAAAAAAGAAGTTAGCAGAAAAAATTTTTTTTCCCTTTCCACAGCCTTGCTACCTGTAACATGGGTTATCTAGGACTGAAGATTTGAGATGTAACTGGTGTGAACTTGGTTTTATCTGTGCATATCTGAAGCATAGAATTTTCTGGTAATGGAAATGATCAAAGTAAAAAAAATATTGCACAGATGTGGAAATACTATGTATTCTAATAAAAAACAGTAATACCTATTGCTACCACCATAGGAATCTGGAAATGTTTGTCATATTTCAAGGCTTAAATCAGCATAAAATAGGATGAAACAGCATGAGATTCAAATTGCATAGATAAAATTAAATTAAATCTAAACTGGCAAGAGAGAAGTTAAGATTATTCTTCTTGCTTCCAACAGAAGATACTAGATCCTTTCTTTTCCCTGTAGGCCTTGAAATTCTCTGTGATATTGCTAACCTTGAACTTATTGCATTTATGGTCTTTGGATAGGGAGATTTAAAAGAGATTCAGAGAAGTGACGTGAATTGTGCAGCCTCATAAAGCTATTTTCACTGAATAAGCAGAAATATGCACGCATCCCAGAATAAGTGCTGTCTGAACCAGTGAGTCATGTGAAATAGTACAGTCTCCTGTGCAATTATCTACGTGGTTCCAACAGCATTTATAATTGCATTTGTACTAACACAACAAAAATAACATGGCTACACAGTTTTCAAGCCTGAATCAGCCCACATTCACCTCTTGCATGGGAGGGGGGAATTTGCAATGTGCTCTCATTGTTCATTACCATGCAAAACATGGCAAGATAAATTCATGTTTCCTACAAAACAGTCCTGAGGGCTCCCAAAGTCTCAATGTGCTGCACTCTTCACTGGACACCATTACTACCAACAATAGCACAATTTGTAGAATTTCATGCTTATGTATTTGCTTAATTTTTTAAAGATTGCTCTCCTAGATGCTTTAGAAAATAAAAACGAGGAAATTGTAGCACAGGAACCTGTTCTACTTCAATTCTACTGCCCAAAAACCATGATCTTACAAATACTGATGAGATCTGTATTCCTCAGACAAATTACCAGCTCAGAAAGATTTACTTGAACAATCCTTCAAACATGGGCTCAATAGCAATGACAAAAAAACATCAGCAGGGATTCTGCACAAATTATTATATAAATAGCTCAAAAAACAGTTATACAGCTAAGTTAAAATGTTCAAAATTGTACAAATCTATCAGAGCTGCCTTTGCATAGCATTAATGAGTTCTTTTGCAATATCACATGACAAACTATCTAATGGATATAAAGTCTACTGTAGAGATGAATGTTACTTACCTAAACAGTTCTAATTCAGTTTGTATAGTTCTCTGTGTTTGTAGATTTTTGTTAAATATTTATTGCAAAATTACAAAGAAATGCATTGATTAACTGGATTAATAAGTATCTTTAGATGTATTACTTATTCTGTTGTAAATAATACATATCTGGAAAGTTGTATCTTTTTGCTGACTTTATATTAATTACTGTACTCAACATCTGACTCCTTATGCACAGGACTAAGAGTTTTATTTACGATCTTTTAAGCACCTTAGTTGTAACATCACGTGAGAGACAGGACTATGACTCAAAACAAATTTTCCATTTGTGGAAGCACCAGGATGTTTTGCTGAGGCCGGGTTTGCATTTTCTTGAGGAGAAGGAGGTGAGGTTTTGGGTGTGTGATGGCAAACTTCTGGTCTGCACAGAGGTGTGAATTGTCACTGACAGCTGTAGACTGGGCTTTGGGGCCCATAGGGGCAGACCCTGTGCAGCCAGGATGGTGTTTTTCATCATGCCAAATTGCCCTCCCTTACACACTAGCCTCACCCTCCTCTCCCCTCTACTGATTGGTAAGGCAGCTGTCACGTCTTAGAAGGTGTCATAAACCATCAAAACACCTGAAAAGTCCCCAGGCTAATTTCTGAGGCCTTCCACCAGAGGACTGTATGTGATCAAAAGACAGTGTAAAAATTCCCCCCTTTACCAGGTCAGGCACTTGGACATTTTCACCTGAACCTCAGTGTACATTAACCACTAGATTTTGTATTTGACAGGCTTTTTCCCCCACCCCAATAGATCCTTTGATAATCACTTTGACCTATGGCAACAATCAATGGTACCCATTGGAAATCCATGGGGGTGATTATGTGTCTTTCTACTCCTACCCTTCTTTCTCTTTCTTCCTTTCTTTTCCCTTGTACATATTCTTAAAGTGAGTGATAGTTTTATGCTTTCATATAGCCATATTACTATGGATAACTATAACCAGAATGGCTATGTATCTGCTCTTCATTGCAATCAAATTGTTCTAAAATAAACCCTACAGATATATATATTTGCAAATACTAATCACTCCATGTCACTTCACTATAATCCATTCCAAGAACATGGGTTACCTTCACCTTCAGTGGCAAGTCATAACACATCAGAGAATCAAAAACCAAAAAGAAAAAAAATAGCTTTAGAGCAAACACTATAAGAATTTTGCATTATGTGTTTTTGAAAATCTGCAGTAGTTTTTTCTGATACATGTAAAAGAACAGAGTTACACAATTCTTTTTATTCTGAAAATATGTATCCCATTGGAAAGTAAAATAGAAAATTTATCATAGCTGAAAAGCAATATGGTTGTTTAGGGATGTAAGCCTGAACTGAGTGATGAAATTTGTATTAGTGAAGAAGGAGTGAAACTTCTATTCATGGTTCATCACTCTCAGGAGTGTCATTTATTGCATAATTATAACCATCTTCCTTCTATGCTACTATATTTTTAACTATTCAAAGATTGCAACTGTTTCTTCATCATTCCAGCTGTCAATATTTTTCTCTACTTTTATGTGTTACCTTCAAGAGAGAAGTAATAAATTTATCAGTTTAGGAGTGGGAGTAAGAGCTGCTTTTTCTTTTTAAAATAAAACAACCTATTTAGATCCATGTATAGTTTTTAGTTAAAGACAATGATTTGTTTCAATTAGTGATGTTTCTTGCTGGTAAAATAAATACAGTTTCTTGAAGCAAATGCTGTATAAAGATTATTCTGTTTTACATGTTACCCTTCCTTTTGTGTACAGATAAATAATGAAATCGTTTAGACAAATAAAGGAATGCATATGCAGTGAATAGTGACTGAAGTTATACTCCAAAAATACAAAGTATAAGAGTGCCATCTTCTGGAAATAATATTTCTTAGACGTCTCATTTCAATTTAATCCTTGGCTTATATGAGGTATTAGTTAAAGATTAACGATGTTTACTTGCCTGTTTGCCCTGTGTTTCCCTTTTCATTTGTCTATACTGGTTTTAAAGTTAGTAGTTCTTCTACAAACTCTTTTCTATACAAAGGCCAGGAAAGTGGGAATTTAGTAATCAGAGTTTAGGTTTTCAGGTAAGTAGTTGTACAATCCCCAAGGGTTAAAACAATCTGAACAATAACCTCTAAAGAGAAAACAAAACAAAACAAAACACTTTATCTGATTCTAAAAAGTTTTAATCCTTTATCTTAATAAGCTTTGACAAACTATAAAATAAAATGAGACTTACTTCTCATTGTTCTCCAGAATTTTAAACTCAATGGCTTTCTCTCTTCATCCTGTTCTACACTGAGAGCAAATCACTGATTATTACAATATGAAACTATTTGTTTTTCTGAGTCAAACACATACTCATACTCCACACACAAGGTCTTCAGAGCCTTAGAAGAATTTTACAAGGAAAAATTTTTGGTCTATTATTTCCTCTTCCAAAAATACATCTAATTTCTACTAACTCTGATAAAAATATGTCAGTGAAGGTACCTTTCTTTCTGATAAAAATTATGGAATATAGTTAATTTTAGTCCCAGTATTAACAAAGAAACTCCTATGCTCCATAAACATAGACAAATCAGGGACCCTTTAATAGCACAATTATCCTTGACTTACAGAAGTCCTTGCATCCATAAAATGTGTGCTGAAAACACATGCTAAGGCTCTGCACTGTCTGGGAGTTAGACCTTGGGGAAATGATGTGTAAAACACTGTCCTACCTTCTTGCCTTGGAACCCAATAAAATCAAATCTCTCCTACTGTACTTCAAATGGGATTTTTCTGTCTGTGTTTATTTTATATATATTTTTTCAGTCCCTAGCCTTCATTTTTCATGTCATTTTTTGTATTGCTGCTACCAAAACCAATAATCGTTTGTCCTGCATCTCACTCATTCTTTGTGCTCTTAAAAGCCTCTGAAATGAAATTCCCTTTCTTCTCTGCTCTTACCTTCTTAGATTAAATATACCTATTTGTCATCCTTCCAAGCTTTCTGCTTTCTACTGTCAACAATCACTCCACCCTTTTAGACCTTCTGTCCCAGAGGGATTTCCACTTTGACCAGATCCTATTTTCTGTTCAGCTAATCAAAGCATGCTCCACATCTTCTTTCAAGGAGCTTTTAAAGCATGTTCTTGTAACTTTTGTAGATAATTCTTTCTTCTTAGCTAAGAATCAAGATAAGAAAAACCTAAATAAATTCAGACTTTCCAAAAAGGTTTTAATGAGATTAACATTTATGTACATACAACGGGTTTTCAAGATTCTCAAGTTATCACTGTATATATTACAACTATTCTTCACCTCTTATCAAATGTCAAGTCCTTTACATTGTTTGAATTGGTAATATGTATCCTTATATTGCTTTAGTTTCTATTTTTCAATTCCAAATTGCATTTCGTGGTGTTTCTGCCAACTGTTAATACCAATTTGGGAAATTTCAAGTCTCACTATTATATTCTTGTATACCAACAATGCAAAATTATTAGCAATTAAGATTATTACTGCTATTAGCATTCACAAAACACAAGTCTAGAAAACTGTCATTCTTAAAAAAAATTTTTCTTTTCTGTCTTGTCACTGTCCCTCTATGGATGATGAAAACAAATTAAAGGAGTTTTTTTTATGGCTCCGTGTAGCTTCTTTATAAGCTTTTTAATTTTTATGCTTTTTTTATTCCTGTCACCTTTTGAAAACCACACGAGTCAATATTTATTTTGTTTCCAACCAAACATGTTCTTCCTTAGACGCCCTCAGAACAGAATCCTTGAAGCCCATATTATGACCTAGCATGCAATTTCTCCAATTTTAAAGTTATTCCTATTGACATCAGAATCTTTTTCTGTCTTAAACAATACATTATCAAAATATGTATTCTTTGAAAATGTCAAGATATCAGTGTTTTCTATCTAGTTCCTTACTTGAAATATTAAGTATGGCCTCAGTACCCACACATGCAGAGTTTCACTGATAAATTCCCAACACACTAATTATTCACATTTTTGCATAACCTTTATGTTGAATTTTTTTTTCCTCAAGTTTATCCATTTCTTTCTTTTGACACTCTTCAGACATACCTAAGAAGTTCAGAGAGTTTTTCTAGACAAAACAATCAGCTGACATTGAAAAAAAAATAAAATAATCAGGCACAGTCTATTTTTGAAATAAGTCGATGTTGCAACTGCTAGTACTGCAACATTAAAAAACCCAAAGCATTATCATGAACCTTGTGTTAAAACTGTGAGTAGTAGTATCTTAAACTGAAAATAATCCCTGAATTTGCAAAAAAAAAAAAATTTAAAATCCTGCCCTTAATATATAACTTCTAGTTTGTTCTATATTTTTATAAGTACAAGATTAATAAAAAAGTAACAAAACAACATTTATAAACATATAACATATAACAACATATAACATATAGCAACAATTATAAAATTCTGCCAACTTATCACCTCTAAACATTCAGTGTGACAGAAACATGAGAAACAAATTTGGTAAGACAACATAGTATATTTAAAAGTCAATCTACAAAATGGTAATGGACAAGCAAGACCCTTTAGCTGTAACTAACGTACTGTCCACATGTCAGGTTAGATAATTGTTTTTCAACTTCACTTCCATAGCTTGACACTGACTTACCTGGATGTCAAATTAAATTATACCAAAGAGAGGAAATTTTCCTAAGTAATAGTGAATGGGTCTACCGTTCTTTTAAAAAAACACACAGCTAATTAGATAGTTATAATAGAAAAACGACTTTTTTTTCTTTATCATCCACAGGTAAAAGTTGACATTAAGATGAACTTTGAATCTTTATACACGTACAGAATGAAATAGCTATAAAGATTTTAAGTTTGTCACAGGAAGTGCCCTTTCATTACTTTATTATTTACTAATTTATTTATTTTACCCAAAACAATGCCTTTTTCTATCTAAGCAATGTCTAAGTGAGAAATCTCAACACAGGTACATATTGTCACAGTTGTATTTTAAATGAGTACCTATAAGAATTTTAAAAATCCATAAGTAATTTTATGCATCAAGGATGAAAACAGGAGTGGAATCTAAATTCACTTATGCTGAAATATTTTCACAAACATCTGCCAGTAACTCATCTTCAGTTCAAGGTATTCCTTTGAAAACAGGCCCCAATAAAGAAATCTGAAAGGTTCTATGAAAGATTGTTTTTCTGGTCCACAGCTCAAGAATACAGCCTTGAAAATGCACATAGAACTGCATGGTCCAAATTAAGAAAACCCTCAAAATATTCTAAACATTAAATTAGTAATTTCTGGATGTAGACACTCTACATGAAGAGATGCCAAAGCATAATTCCTCCTTTTCAGCTTGTTGTCAGACAACCAATAGAAGAAAATTAAATAAGTAAATTAATATACAAATAATAAATAAAGATGGTTTCTCTGAAGTCCTGTGCAATGAATCAGAATACAATGAAACTTCAGTAGGAAGTGAGTTATGGGCAGAAATATTGTTAACATTTTATCCAGTATTTTGACTTTGGCTTACAAAGACAAGATATCAGAGGCCTTCCCTATAGATAAGGACATTGGATTAAATGCTGATGTTAGGTTATTCAATTAAATAGTGTGAATTTCTGAACCTTCTAATGTCCTTTTGCAATAGGACAGGTAAACTGAATAAACAAGCTTTATTTATGGAGTTATTTGGAAGCTGAACTGTTAATCTGTCTAAAAAGAATGATACCTTGCAGAATTCAGTGTCTGATATATATATGTGAACTCAGCATATTTGTTTTACTATTTTAAAGTCTGTAATACCTCAGCTACACTAATGAAAAGGAAGAAAGGACAAATACATGGGCTTGCTTCATGGACTTCTCTTCCCCTAACTGCCAGAGATTTTCCCATGCTTTGTGACATCTTGTCATAACATTGTAATATAATTATCTTCATTTCTTAGAGAAATTGCTCTAAGATCCCCTTGACATACAGAAAATTCCTTGGCACACTACTATCATCTCAACAGAATTTACCTAATTTTAATGAAAATAAAAATCATTTGAAAAGCCACAAGTAATGTTTTGGGGTTTTTTCTTTCAGTTTATTTGTATGATTCCAAAATCTTCCAGCATTCATTTCCCAAGAAATAATAATCTTTTGCCAAGTAATATTTATTTTCTTCTTGACAATTTATTTGTTTATAATGTGCTGTATTTCTCTAATATATCAATAAGAAACACATACTAGGAGAGAGGGTGAAAAAAAGTTGATAGAACTACAAAAAAATGATCTCAGTCAAATTATTAACAAAAAAAGAAGGTTTGGAGATAAATTTATAAAAATTTATAAATATCCTAAAAGAGAGAAAATATGAACTATTAACAGATTCTTTGTTTTACTGATGAAGAACATAACAAAGCAGTGGAGTAACATGAAAAAAAGATTACTTTCAATTACAAAACGGACTGAAAAGGATATTGATAAGTTTTGAAATAATAGTAGCCATTAATAATAAAAATTGTGAAATATTAATATGGAAAGTACTGAATTGTTCACATCTTTAAATCAATATAAATGCCCTTCTGAAATATAGGTTTAATGAAATAAGTTATTGAGCTCAATGTAGGAATAAATTGATAGAATTCATTGGGTTACAGGAGATCAAACTAGATAATGTAGTGAAACTTCAGGCCTTAAAATATATGAAACTGTGAAGAGTTAACCAATAAACCATATGGTGATCATTTTTTCTGTCCAACTCAGCCATTTATAT
The DNA here is from genome assembly GCA_034336665.1 of Luscinia megarhynchos. Taxonomy (NCBI): domain Eukaryota; kingdom Metazoa; phylum Chordata; class Aves; order Passeriformes; family Muscicapidae; genus Luscinia; species Luscinia megarhynchos. Next base: position 51,383,647 of record JAPFBE010000003.1, on the reverse strand, counting down.
GCAATAAATTCTCCAAGAACAGAGAGAACACATTCCAGGGCCTTGTCTTTCCCTGTCTTTAGCATGGTTATATCTACTTCTGAAGTCTAAATTCTGTGGAGTTAGACAATTCTGCCTTGATAGAAGGAAAAAATCCCAAGTATTTGAAGCTCTATTCATGAAAGACCAAAAAAATACCTTATTAAACACAATCTCCCAGAACCTGCTGCTAAAACTCCAAAGTTAATTGCATTTATCAGCTTCTCAAATCTGATGAAATTTATTGATAAAGCTTATTTTTGCCAAACAAACAAATTACAGTTAACATACTGACAGTATTTGAACTAGTGAATTAAAGGTAACTTTCTACTCTCAAAAACTGCCATATTGATAATAGCAATTCAAATAACATTGGATTATTTTAAAATCAAATATCGTCTTCTCTGATTTGAGTCACAACTAATGCAAGAAAGTCCTGCAGTGTGCTGTGCATAATTTATTGCCAAGATGAACAGTTTACAGAAGGTTGATTGGGCACAGAACACTGATAACAGTAATTTTTCTTATTTTTTTTGACACACTACCATAAAAATACATATCCTTACAGTAGGTTTGAGGACAAGTAACTAATCTTCCCCTTTAGACACTATCTTATCTTAGTAGTTGGTGATATTACTCCTTTACTTCTCAGATTGAGATGATTGTCTGTGTTAAAATTAATTTAATAACATGTTTTGAGTATTTGCTTAAAAAATTGCAGGAAATGTTTTTGTTGTCCACCTTATGCACCATCATAGTCCTTGGCCTTGCAGAATCCTTGGTTCTACAATGTTATATATGACTTTTCCATTCCTTCTTGCTTTTTTCTGAATCAAAATAATAATGCTGAAATATATCAAAAAAGTTTCATAGCATTTAAGATTGTAATAGGAACAACCTAATAAAAAAAATTTTCATCTATTGGTCTGTCTACCTTTCTTTTGCTGATAAAGTCAGTATTGTTCAGGTTATTATTTAACTTTTGGTATTTTTTCATAAATCTACACTTCTGTGTGTTGGGGTTTTTATCTTTTCAGAAAACGGAATAATCTGTATGTTGAATCAATTTCCATGACTGCTATTTCATCAAGCTAATCTGCTAAACTCTGTTCCTCCTCAGTTCCTCTGTTCTGATATATATGCTTGGACTTTTCTAACCTTTGTGTGAACTGGACATAACCTTTGTTTAATTTAAATTGCAGCAGCGAAATAAAAAGCACTTTAAAATTTAGGACACTTAGTAATGGATATCCAACAGTTAGGCAGCAGTTATCCGGCACATTTAAAACAGATGAAGATAAAAATAAAGATATTTCTCTGTTTCTGCAGTGACAAAGCTTTTTGTTAAGTTTCTTTTTCAAATATACGGAACACCTTGAAGCTTGCAACAATGAAAACTGAAGGAGAGGATACAAATAATTTAACCTAACCAAAAGGAAGCAAAATCTTTAAACTTCTTTTAAAGTTCAGGTCTTAGGCTGAAAGATACCATGGGGAGATGACAGATTTGCTGCCACTGAATTAAATTAAGCACCTATAAATTATATCACCTTGACTACACTTCTCTCCCAAATCCTCACATTGAACGGAGATTCATTACAGAATGTCAGCTTGACATGAATTTTAAATGAGTGAATTCTCAACCAGTTCATTACAAGAAGAATCTAGTTCTTTGTATTTCTGGAGCAACAAAGAAATATGTTACCCAAGCCTCTCTGAAACATAAAAGCTGCATTATAAATTTATTCAAACTAGAAGCTCAGCCCAGCCCAACCAGACTTGCAGGATGACTGCTTAGAGGGAGAGGTGAGGTGAAAGTGAGGAAAACCCTATCTGAGAGACATCTTCATGGATTGCATTGTCCACTGATCAGAATCAAATATTGATCATAAGCAAATCAATGCAACCCTTGAATTCTGTAAATTGTAAAATTCCTATGATCGTGTCTACCTTGTTGAAACCATAGTAAGGGAAATTTTTCTGTCTCAGGATTTTTGCCAGAATAATTGTTAAGAAATAAAACTGAAGACATTTCTGTTGTATGTAGTTGGCCATATCAACCAGAGGACAAAGAATTGATCAGAAAAAGTCTATTTTTTGTAACTATGAACTAAAATTTTACAATGTAAAGAATTTATCTTAAAAAGATGAAAATTATAAATATTTATTTTGCATACAGATATGATGCAGTAGTTTTCTGGGGGGCTTTGCCCATCAATATAACCCTTACAAGTAGTTTAGAAATACTTTTGCAATATTTCTTATTTTGATTTATTAGTATTCAGAACAAGTTTCCTCTGATTAATCCTTGATGTAGGAAGTTAAGAAATGAAATATTAATACAATCTGGGGATGTACTATAACTGCAATTCGTTTTTCCTAATTAGAAACTTGAACATTTTGTATAACAAGCTGCATTTTTCCTTACATGAGCTGGATTTCAAAAATAGCTGCAGAGAGACCACCAATACGGCAAAACAAAAAAGTGGGGAAGAATTATGAATAATCACCTTTCAAAGTATTTAAAATCAAAATCAGGTGAAGACGTGATGCACCAACTTGTAATACTCTTTTTAAAATACAGGAAAACACACTTCACACAGTCATTCCTTCCCACTCAGTATCTTTATAAAAAGACTTTGTAGAACATGACATTTTGGGTATACATCAGAAATGTAGGCATCCAATTCTGTAGGTACTTAAATCTGTTGTGTAGAAGGTAAAGACATAAGTGGAGCTTTGTACTTCACGATATTAAAAAAAAAAAAAATTAAAATCAAATTAATGTCAAATATTAAAATAATTTTATTTAATGTGGAAATATAATTTATCTCAAGAAAGATTAGTCACTAAATATTGTTATGATTACATTTTTCATTACATTATTATAACACAAAATGGATGTTATGCAATTTTTTTAGAGTAATAATTAAAAGAAGGACTGTCCTACAAGGTACATTCTGGAATGCCCCCTGGGAAAGTATCCTGTGGAGATGGGAACCTTCTGATCACTGAATCCTTTCCACAGTTGCCTGACCATGCCTATTCCTTCATTGACACTGCCAGGCTTAGGGTCAAAACGAAGAAGGACAATAATTTATTTCTGATTCCATATGCTAAGCCAATAAACCATTCAAATCCCTGGAGTCCTCAAGAGGCTAAACTGCTCTGTGTCTTTGGAAAAGGGGAAACCAAACTGCCACAAGCACTTGCCGAGCCCTCAATGGCAAGGATTTTCTTTAGGTAACATATGGCCAAACAGTCTTCACAGTGCCCGCAGGCCCTAGTGAAGAAAAAATTATTGAACTGTTGAGCTATTGAATTATTGAACACAACACTGATTACGTGAAAATAGCAGGGTTTTGTTTTTACTGTGTTTATGAATTCTTTCCTACCTTTTTTTTTTTTTTTTTTTTTTTTTTTGGCATGTGTGTGTGCTTTTTTAAAAATTGAACGTAAATCAAAAGGGTTTTTTTAACTGAACCTTCCTGAAAATCTTGGAAGAGCTTTAACTCTTCTGTCTGTGTAATTAGTGTTCAAACTAGTTTATAAAGTTCCAGTGCAAGTGCAGAAATGTTATTGATTAATAGTTTAACTGTATGCTGGAGAACATTCCCTTGTTTCTTGGTCTATGCACTGAGAGAATTCAGAGTTCTTGAAGACACTGTCTTTGGACAGAATAAAATATTTTAGGCATGAAGACTCTTAAATAAATAACTAAAACCCCAAAAAAACAGCATTGTAAGTTTACTTATACAACATACTGCTTCAAGAAAAATCAAACCAAATTTTATATATGAATATGTTAAATGAAAGATTTATTCCTCAATATAAATATAAATTTATTTTGATAAAATAAATAGAATGAAGAACAAAAAAAGTTAAACCAAAACCAACAATGCCAAACCAAACTCATTCCCCTTCATTAAGGGCTGTGAACCTCCTTAATAATCAATTAGCAGAATGGTTTGATAAGAACAAAACATTGTTTTGAAGTATCATCATTTTCATGGTAATGTAAATAGTGGTTTAAGTGTATGGCACTTGGCAGAATTCCTTACTTCTGCAGCAGTTGTTTGAAAAGAGCATGGCCTGTATTCATATTCTTATTACACTTGAGGCAATCTGTGTTGTTATGCAAAGTAGCTCCTTTAATGAGGATGAAGACATCAGAGAGTGGAATACTGACAGTATCATTGCTACCTCTTTCCTCATTTCTCAGAATCTTCTCATTTTATCAACTCCCACTGTCTAGAATGCATGGAACTAATATTTCTTGCCATTAGATTTGGACATATGTTTTTCCCTTTATTTTAAATTTTTAATTTTTAACCAAGACTCTAAATCACCCCTTTTCTTTTTTTCTGTTTTTCTCAGAATTCTTTTGTCTATTTTCTGATTATTTAACCTAAGCTTACTATCAGTCACCTAAAGCCATCCATTTGTCTGATCTCTTGTTTCAGTCAATGAAGAGACACTAGTCCTTCCAAAGGGCTATTCTTTCCTTCTTAAAGTATTTTTGTAAATACCCTCTCTAAGTACTAAATTCTTTGTATTAAAAGGAACCTAACCAACTAGTCCAAACTTTAATCGTGTAATAAAGTTGGATGAGATGAACCTGACTTCAAGAAGTATTTGTCAATTATATTTATGATTGGAACAATACTAGTCTACCCCCTTTTCTCTAGTTCAATTCTGTCCTTTTTTCCTCTTTTCCTTTGAGCACCTACCACCTTTTTCAGTATAAAGTTTACCACATCAACAGGACGAAATCAAGCAGGCTACCCAAGATGAAACACCTCAGTCTGTGTTCTTGGCTCATTTGAGATAAATTTCGATATATAAGGGATATCCTTAAACATAAGAAAATAGTATTGAAAATTATACCTCAATTTTGAGGTCTAATTTGAATGGTACTCAAGCTACACATGAATTCAAAATGAGTTAGTTCATTCTCTAAGGTAGGTTAAAAATAAAGAAAGGAAAGGTCTTCTCGAAATTCAATGATCGACTTATTCTTACAGACAAAAGCAGAGGAGAGGTTTTTTGTAATGCAAAAATAACAAAGAATGATTATCAATCATCTAAATTATCTGTACACAAAGTGAGATATAGAATAATTCAAGGAGACATAGAAGTCACTAGATGTCAGATAGTTCTATCTCATTAGCACAATAAAAACTTAGTTTGATATTTCACATCACTTGATCATCAGAGAGCAAGATCCATACATAATTGATAAAAACAGAGAAAAGCTAGAGATTAGGGCAAACACTTATTTCCAAAGCTTTAAAATGCCAGTGGAATTGGAATTTGAGAAAACAGAGAGCTTACCTTGTTTATATGATAAAGCTTAAAAAAAAAGAAAGAATGGATGCTAAATTTGTTCAAACTTTTTGTACCCTAAGATGTGCCTGTAATATACAGAAATATGTTTATATACATTTCTGAAAAATCCTTAGGACATTTTTTTGAATTTTAGCTGGGAGTATGCTCTTAATTCTGACTCAGTCATAAATGCACTCTTTATGAAAGAGAGTGATACATTATTAGACAAGGTGTTGAAGAACTTAGCCAGAGGAAAAGGCACACTTGATCTTCTTGCTATCAAAGTTAGTACTGAGAACAGGAGAATGGAAGAATCTTGATGTTGAATATAATGTAGAAAGCTAGTGTATACTTGAAATTGCCTGAAAATTCAAAGCAATGGTTGTAATAAAGAAAATATTAAAAACAAAGTATTGAATCAAAGCTGTTCTCCCAAAAGTCTATCTGAAGGAATGAAACAGATTACTTCATCAAAACAAAAAAAGGAATATAAGTGACCTCGTACAATTTTATGAGAAACATATGCCATAATATTTGGGTTGAGGTTTTGGGGGGGGGGGGGGGTTTGGTCAAAATGCTAAAGCATAAGTTTTACATTTTAGTACAATTTTTATACCTAAAAATATCTCACATTATCAGTTTCTAGCTTTGAAATACGACTTTGTATTCCAAAGTCATAAAATAATCACTGATAGAAGGAACATTTTGCTTTGACCCTTGTATTTACAGAATGTTGTTGTCATGAGGTCTCAGTTGTATGAACATAGCAAAAGTTAAGCATGCTTTTTTAAAAAATTATTCTTTATTTATTTGAAATACTCAAGACATTTTCCTACTGTACTTTTCTAAATGTTGAAAAATGTTTGGAAAAAGTTTTGGAGAAATCGTGACCTAAGTTAAACCATCATATTTTTCAGACACTTGAAAGAATGCATGCACCATGTGGTTGAACATTATAAAAGCACTTTTAGGGGGAGTCCATATCCAGAGAACATGGAATTTTTTGAAACCATCATCATCATCATGCATTAGATTAAGGGAAGAATAGAGAAAAGTTTACAAAAATTCAAACTCAAACAAGAAAAGGTAGATATATTTTTACAGGAGATAAAAATAAAACAAAAATTAAGTAAAACAAAAAATACTTTTTATATCACACACAAGCTTTTAATGAGACTCTCGTTCTATAAATCTTAAAAGCCTATCATCCTCAGAGGTTTTTTTATGGTGGCCAGTTTTATGCCTCATCCTGTTCATATTACTTATCTTGTTTTGAAGTTAAAAAGCACAAAAACCACACTGACTCAAAATAAGAAACAGCTAGAATAAATTGACACTTGTGGTACCAACAATCTGAATCATGAGAAAACAACTTAATAAGGGAGGATTTTAGTAGCTTTTGGCATTCAATTTATCTCAGATGATAGTTCTGCATCAGTCGCTATGAACTGACCATCCAGTTGGAAAAAAATGAAGACATTTTTTCAAATAATAAACTGAATATACTCAAAAATATCTCTCTCACAGAATTCCTTTTCTCTGTCATTCTTTTACTTGATCTGTATGTATGTGTATACATATAATAATTTGGATTTATATGTTCTCTTTGCTGTTTTCCCCTCATTTTTGAATGAATGAATGAATGAATGAATGAATGAATGAATGAATGAATGAATGAATGAATGAATGAATGAATGAAATGTTCATTATTACTTTGAGTTACATACATGTTTTTTTAAAAAGTGAGGTGGGATTCTGCAGCTCAGTAGCACTGCATCCACATACTTGTAACAGAGCTGGACCCAGCTGCTCTCTGCTCTCCAAGATTCTACATCTCTTAAGTGTCTACTTTGCCACAAACATTTTTCCAGTTTGAAAAGCAGTGGTACCAATGGTCAATGTTTGACAAATATAGACAGAGAAAGAACATTTAGAAATAATTTCATGCATCTGTTTATTTTCAGGTGACTAAAGTTTTCAGAAACACATAGCCCTGGATCCAGTTCTACAGCATGAATAGTTGAGAATAGATGACAGAAATCTAGCTAAATGTGTCTTATGTTTCACTACTTTACAGTCAACTGGAATATGATCTATGTATATTTTCCAGACCTTTTTTACCTGATTTCCTTAAGCTATTTTCAATTAAAGTGATCACTGTAATACAAGGACATGCAATATATAGACTAAACACGAATGAGAAGACAGCTTTCTGTCACAGCAGCAGGTAAAATATTAAAACTTTGCCTGCTGTGAACTGTAAAATGTATCCTTGGGAAATTATCAGACTAACTTAAGGAACAAAGTACTCCCACTTAGTCTGAAACAATGGCCTTCTGTACAGAATAGCAAAAACTGCAATTTAGAGATAAGGAGGGCTTCATTTCATAATTAATATTAATTCTGAAAGTTAACCAAACACTTCCTTGAGCATATTGGATACTCACCATGCAATAAAGTAGATTTGCAAAGGAACAAAACTAAATGGATTCAATGATTTTAAGAGTACAGACATTTTAAAAAATCCTCTATTCAGTAATTTTAAAACATCATTTAAAGAGAGGTAATCTGGGACATATTTTGACTGAAATAGATACATTTGATATGTATGTATCTACCTACCTATCTTCCAAGATAATACTACTATGAAGGAATCTGTACATGACGTGTGTTATGTTGCTTAGCATAAGTTAACTTGTATTTCATCCTGGTAGCAAAACTTTAAAAGTTTAAATATAAGCCAGAACAAAACTAAAACACATGTTGAATGTAAGTCCAAGTTCTCTTCAAACACAACTTATATTGGTTTATGATTTTCTGTTTATTATTATGATATAAAAATATTTAGATGAGGTAATAATTATATCTGTAAGTGAATGTACATATTTATGATTGATTTTGAAAAGAGAAGCCCAAACAACACTGCTGTCTAGTTTAGAACTTCCAACTGTGAAAAAACAGTGACTTGAAAGCAAATTTAACTTTGCAGATCCTGGAAGAGGCCTGACTTTGAAAGTAGAAAGCATGATGCAAATAACAATCTTTATGGAATATTCAGTTATCGCAACCCATTGTTTCCATGAAAAACATCCTAGCACTAAGTACATCAAGGGGATACTGTACTTATTTAAATTTTTTTCTTAAAATGAAAGATTTTCCTTTTTACTTCTCTGATAAGTCTCCCTCATTTCATTATCTGATACACAGAAACTAAGAAAAAAGGAAGTAAAATTCTCTCTTTTCATGTAATGCAAAAAATGTTTAAAAACATTCAAGGACACTAGATTAATTCATAGCGGAAACTACTGTACTAAAGTATAATACATAAACTATAATATGTAGAAGTACAGTATTTGAACATGCTGTCTCTTTACAGAGTGAGAGGATAACAACAGCTGATTTTATAGGAACCTGTTTAACAGAAGGAAGTAAGAAACTGAAATTGATAGGTTCTATTTAGAAAAGAGAAAAAAGAGGCTTAACAAAGGAATAAATTGCTGACACATGAGCACAAAGGTAGAGGCATAAATGAGTGAGTTTCAAAGTCTGAACTATCCATGTTTCTAAGATTCAATTTCCTCAAATTTTTCATAAATGCATCTGAAGAAAATACCTATACCACAGGAGATAAATATGCAGGTTTCCTGGTTTTACTCTGACCAGGACTCAGGGATAAGAAATAAGTAACTCTATACATTTCATTAAATGTCTGGGAATAAAATAAATAAAAAAAAAAAAAGTACAAAAACTCTCTCTTTTTACTGAGTCACACCTTGAGAAATTAATTATCTTTTTGAAGGCAGAAAAAAAAAAATCTTTTCCATTAGAGTTAGTTTTTGCCAAATTATCTCAGTTTGCAGGGGGACCATACTTCAGCAGAAAAGAAAGATGATGCATGTATATATAATATATTTTTTTTTCTGAACCACTTGATCTTGTACAGTAATCAAATTATCTTCTAGCAGACACAAAGGAACAGATTTATCTGTTTAAAACTAATGTGACCAGACACCTAAGGCTATTCAAGACATTTCCCTGCTGTTAGTAGATATGACACGTGGGCTAAAAAAGATTCACTCTATCTTTCCAGCAGCAGTTAGAGGCAAAACTGGGTACTGAGAGAGTCTAAGATATAGATATTGCTATTCATCACTTTTAAAACTTGTAATTAGGGCGTCTTTCCAATGAGTTAATAAGTTTCATTACCAAGGTGTACATAGTGAGTTTCTGAATGAGGAGCAACTGACTCCAAGCAAAAGGGTTTCTGATAAAAAGAAGAAAGAAAAAAAATTTGAAAAAAAGTCGATAGGGTACTGAGTCAGTACTTTCTATTTACAGGGCATTATTTATATTTTATAGATTTGGATTTATATTTTATAGTGTGACAAGATAGTAAAAAGAATCATCCTGTATTATAGAAAGGCTAAATCTTGACCTTGAGATAGCACATCTGTAACCTTTAGAGTAAGATTTATGTGGTTATCTGTCTGGAAACCAAATATTTTTATTTATTTTCAAATCTAAATTTGTTCAGTGGACCATTTCATCTATTCTTCTTTAGGACAATACAAATTACAGAACGATCAGCTGAAGCTTTGAGATAAAAAAAATAAGCTTAGTCTGTAGGGAAGGAGATGCCAACAGAACCTTCCTGAAACAGTTTTTAATTACATCCTATTTGTATGGCTTGCATATTCTGATCCCTTTAGCAAATGTTAGTAATGTGATTGCTTTGCAAATTTATGGGAAATTAATTTTAGTCAGTATGACAGTAAATATCTGATATGCACAGATCCCATGAGGAAAAGTAATCACTAAAGAGAGAAAATGATGCTGAAGGACAGGTAGTTAGGTAAGCCAAGAAGGGGTAAGAGGGGTAGTAGTCTGTTTAATAATGTTTCTTCTACACAAAAGCTGTTTTTTATTTCAAGCATGACAAACACTAGGACACAAATATTTCCCCCACAGCAGTGAGAAATCCCTTTGTCAAGTAAAAAACTTTAGCATGCATTAAATTTATATGTGTGTTTACCTACAGGATACCACTTTATTTTCAAATGGAGAAGGCCAGAGACTCTGTTATATGAGCAAGAGATGTTCTTTCACTAGTAATTTATTAGAAGTCTTTATGTCCAATTATGGTCACAGAGAGTAAAGAAAACTCGGCAGTTGAAATCTGACTGTACAGCCAGGATATAACCCCTTTCCTCTTTATCTTTTCAGTGGCTTCCCAGGCAAAGTCCTGGCACTGTTCAGCGAATATTCCTGCCAGTTTTTGAATCACACATAGCCTGGCAGGTCTGTCCTAACACACATCTGCTGCTGTACTGATTCCCCTCAGTAGCCTGCTGCTCTATCAGATGCTGGCTGCAGTTCCTGCTCCTGCCAAGGCAGGACATGCTGAGACCGTGCCCGGCGGCTGGGCTGGCCCCAGCTGCTGGACTTTGCCATTGCTGCTTCTGCCTGGTTTCCATTCAGTGGCCTGAATTTCCTGCTGCAATACTTTTTTTGTCTCAAAAAGACCCAAACCCACTTCTAAATACACCTGTACAAGAAGTCTAAAGAGTGAGGTACCTTTGTTAACTATGTAGGATTAATTCTTATCTACCTTGCTATATGTCTTCCCTGACTCTGGTTCTTGTTTTGGCACTATCTCCTGATCTGAATATAAATAAAAAGATGCTTGGATTCATTAGAATTTAGCACTGCTAGGCTAATGTAGATGAAAAAGAATTGATTAAGCACTACTCTGGCTTGTGCATTAACCCCAAAACTTATATTTGCAACTAGTTCCTTGTTACAATTTTGAATTGAAGAAGCACCAATATCTTGGGTTTTTTTCCACATATTAAAACCACAAAAGTTTCCAGAAGCTGAGAGATCAAGCAGCTATCTATGATCAAAGAAATTCCACTGTGTGCCAACAGCCACCTCACTTTGATGAAGAGCTAAAATGTTGAGCTGACAAAGCTACACCTTGGCACACATTGCAGCGATGTTATTTCCCACCAATTTCTATATTTAGTAGGAAAAATTATCTTTTCCTGGACCTTATGCAACACCAAATCCATTTTTTTTCCTTTCAATGAGTTAGTTGTTCAGTTAGTGGTTGTTCAAGTCGTATTTGATAGCACGAGAGAGTGGAAGAAACAATTTGCTGAAAAATAATCTGTAGTGTAAGCATTTTGGAACAGTATTTGATCAAATAAATCTCGTGTGTAAATCAATTTTGAATAAAAAAGTGCAATTACATACACACACACACATACATATGCTCTAATTCTGTGTGTACACATATACATTTATTTATGTCTTTATTTATTTACATAAAGGGGTAATTTCCTCAGAGGTTAAGCATGTTTCTATACTGTAGAGGTTCATAGAGTGTGCAGTTTAAATAGGATATAACCCTGTGATAGATCATAGCATATATTACCATAATTGCTGTTGCTCAAGAAGTTAAAAAATTTAACTTTTCATTATAAAAATCTGCATGGCCATACTTTTCAGCACAAATTCAATTCAATCTAAAGAACACATCTGTTACTCTTACTGTCTGGTTTAGGTAAGTTTATTACTTCTGGAGTGCAAAGCAATATATTTTATAAGGAAAGATAGAAGAAGAATATGCCCTAAGATTCTATTGCAAATTAGAGTTAGTGCTGTCCTAAGGCCTTAGATGTTCTTTTTGTTCCCAAGAGGAGAATCTTTTTAATGGGATTCTGTGAAAAATCCCTGCTGGACATATGGGTCATATGACTACAGGAATTGGAATTGTCAACAACATGCATTTTAAAAATACATTTTCAATTCCCTCTGTTTGTGTAATGGTTTTGAGCCTTCAGGGTTTCCATTTTCAAATGTTTACTTCTTCTAGCCTAAGTACTAGAAACTATACTCTTTTATTCATGACAGCAGAAATGCTTCTATCACTAAATCATTCTAGAATCTAGGAATCAAGGAAAACGTGCCTGAGTTTATGTACATGTTTTTTATAAGTATTTATATAAATAATAAACATATCCATATATATATATATATTCTAAACATTGTACAGATATATACCTACAGGCCATATCTATTAATACTACTCCCTCTCTTTCTCAGTGATAAGTTCCTCAGCACCACCACTATCACTATCACCTTGGAAACACCTTTGGTTCATAATAAAAATCTGTTTTATGCAATAAATCAATATAAGTAATTGAAATGACAAACAGAGAAGAATATTGATTAGGGTTTGAAATTTTCCCTTTGTTTTCAGGCAGTTTTTGTAGTTTTCTAGGTTTACATTATTTCCAAATCATAAAAAATTCATGAAAAAAAATCCACCAAAAAAAAGATTATCATTGTCAGGAATTATCATGGTCATAATACTAATTATGACTGCTATTTAATTGTGCCCCTATCAGCTTTTTCTCTGTTATGGCAGAAAAGAGAAGCAGTTTTGGCAGTTTTCAGAGAAGCATCCATTATTATTTAGCAAAGAAAACCAGAGATGAAGTTCCATTAATTTTCTGAGCACACTATAAGTAATTTTTTTTCTTTTTAAATCTCTCTTCTGAGAAATAAATATTTCAGCCTTGGCCTTAATAGTTTGGAAGAGTAGACAAGATTCCAGGAGTTCAAGTATTTCACTCTGCCTATAGTATGTGAAAAAATTCAAGCTAATTTTCATAAACTTTTTTTCACTATATCCACTGGTCATTACAAATTCGTTCTGACATTGTTAGATCATGGAGACTAGAATAGTTCCAACTCCCTGTTTCTAAATTTTCACCTTTTTTACATTATATTGTTTTCCCAATATACAAATAAAAGGTTGGTTGTTTGTTTTTTCTGTGACACACATTTTGGCATATCACAGGTTATTCCTCTAGAGATTTGAAAACTTTTGATCTAAACTTGTGGTTCCTGAAAAGGGAATAGACTTCATGTCCTGAAATTATAATATTTTGACTAATGCTGTATATAGTATTCAGACTGTCAGATGGTGTCTTCCATAATTGATTGCCCTTCCAAAATTTCTTCCAAAGCAGGTTATAGTATCTGATAGGCAATAAATTATAATGAAGTGAGTTTTGTCACTGAATCCATAATGCGTCTGGCCTGTTGGTGTGTAATTTTGCAGCAAGATGTCAAAGATTCATTTACTTGAGATTGAACATTGTTGATAAAAAACTCCTTAGGAAAATGTATTGTTTTGACTGCTGGTTTAAAATTGCACATTATGTAGATATTAAATTAAACTGAACAGGGTAATTCTTGATTTTGAATTTATTTTAATGCAATTATAATTTTTTCTATGGATTGACTAAATTAACGTGTGATGTAAATGTTAAATTCATTTTGATGGAGAAAAAGGCATTCAAAAATGAAGATCTGAAGGTGTTTATTCACTAATATTTAGTTAGGATGGACTTATAAAACACTGTGTAGGGAGTAGTAGCATCCAGAGCATAAAAACCATATGCCAGTTATTTTTCTGGTGGTAAACTGTATTCTGAAGATATTGTGTATGTACACATAGCCTCCTGTTTTTGCCTGAAACATCCTTTATTTCATGAACCTCATAAAATAGCATGAAAAATTTCAGATTTGGTATTATTTCTGTTAGACACACTCTGCAATCAGTCTTTTAGAGACAAAAACTCTCATTGTCCCCAATTTGCATACTTTTTTCTCATTCTGCATTATAAAAAATAAAAATCAGTGGAAGCTGAGATGTAAAGTTTTCATCAGAAAAGATCATTCTACAACAAGTTTTATAGTTCTTAGGTCCTGTTTTCTCTTAATTCTTGATGTCTAACTCTTTTTAGCCAAAACTGCAGTATCATTGAGAAGGTATTAAGGTTCAAGACTCACCATCACCTTTTGTGGCCTTAGGAGTTTAGTCTGATGTGCCTCCTGTTCCTTCTGAGAGAGATCTATAAAGAGGAAGATATTGCAATATCTTTCTGAATCAAGGTGATGAAAGAAAAAGGACCAATGTTCACTCTTTTAAGTGAATTATAGGATGCTCTACGGTATGAAACTCTGAATGCTTGAGAAACCACAAGCTTACACAGCTGCCATGTCACAGTGATTCAAGACTGAAGGGCTGCCAGCATCCTCTAGTCTCTTTCCTCAGTAGGGCCAGGGGTCTGCAGGGCTTTCCCAAGAGCATATAACTCCAGATGATGGCAGTGCCCATTACAGAGGTAGAGGAACAGACACAGAAGAAAACATTTAATGAGGTCAAACATGTACTAACCACAATACAGATAGGGACATTTTCTGTGGCATTTTCAGCCAGTTATAAAATAGAACATGTGCTTTGCTATCCAACAGTACTTCAAACAACACATATTTTAGTCTGAGATAATTGAAGCTCCCCCTTATGATACTTATCAATCCCCTTTGTAAAATACTGTGAAATTTTCTTTAATGATATTTTGCCATTTCCACAGATCTCACCACATTTTTTGAGGAAAATATTAAAATTAGAAGAAATGCAGCCATTCACATCAGAAAAGTTAAGTTTCTGGGAGGCATGAGCTTTTACACATACATATAGAGCAAAGCAAGTGCATGCACATGCACACATTTTCACATCTTACTTTTCTGAAAGTTGAATTCCCCAGCAACGTGTTGCGAGCTTACCTGATAAATAGCAGATGAATTATGTGCAACTAGGCCTAATTTGATTATCATGGGGATAACCCATAACCATATCTGGCCTTGGGTGCCTGAAGCATAGAGAGAGGCAGGGATGACAACAATGAGATGTTTCCACTTCCTGATTGTGGCAGAATGTGAAACCCAAGCATACAGCCCTCTGAACCAAATTCATGGGGTAAGAGCAGCCCTGTTCTGAGAACTCACACATTCCTCATCTTGTAATGCAGCTTTGCATATTCAGGTTTCAGTTCTATGGACGGTACAGGTGTTTTAAAAATAATCCCTAATTTTACATTTCTTTATATATTATATGATGTGAAAGTATATCATACATTGCACATACATTTCATGCACTAGGTTATTAAGAAGGGTAATTGAGAATCTGAGAGAGGAATGAAACATTTTTCCTTTTATTTGTGTATTTAGGTTTCTTCTATTCAAAAAGTAGTTTTACATGACATTTTATACTATGCAGAACAAATACTGATCTTGAATGAATTAGAATTTAAAAGGAAATACTGGGGGATTTTAAGATTATTTTTGCTATTTAAACCTTGTCACCCTGACAGTGGGAATAAATCTATGGTGAGGGAAATTTAATAATTATGACATAGGCTGAAATATAGTATTTTGAGGGATTCTAGCCATTTGAGCTGAATTACAAATTTTGGATTTTAAAGGAAAATAGTTTTCAAACAAAATATCCTAATATCCATTATTACCCTAAAACTATTTGTTAAGAATTCCAGTCTATTTCTAAGTGGCAATGATTGTGGTAAGACCAAATGCCAGATTCAGTACAGCCTACACAATACAAACGATGCTTTGCTGTTTCCAAGGCTTAAAAAAACAGCCTCCAGTAAGTCCCACAAACAGTATCGCAGAGTTTAAGGTAGAGAACACTAAATCTTTAATTCAATCCATGACGAAATCTGCCCAACAAGGGATAGATTAGGAAGACTCCCCACATAGCTTGTTTGTTCCTTGACCCATGCAGGACATTAGCTGAACCTCAACAGACCACACACTTAAGGAAAGGAAAATTAAATGAGTAAAACATTAAAAAGTGGAATCCACAACTAGCACTAGCAATTTAATGTTCAAGACACTTTGACATGAGTACTCTATACGGGCAGACTACAAGACCTCAAAGCTGGGCTACAACACCAGAAGAAAAAGTAATTGTAAACTTGCTTCATACGTGATTATCTCAGTAGATTTCTCAATTTCAAGACCTCCAGAAAGGCTGAATTCCACACCTTTATATTGGCTCATAAATCTGTAGGCAGTGGGCATTTTGTTCCTCTACTTGAGCATCTATTAAGAAGCACTGAACATGATGTTGAAATTTTGAGAGCCACACTCTCTACTCCTCCCAAATGGGAGAATACCATCCTTTCTTAGGTTGATTCCAAATTTTCAGAGTTAAAGCAAATTAGTACATTTTACTGATACTTGATATTATTTTTGCATCATCTGTTTCAGTAAGGATTTTGATACTGTTCCTTTTTTCCTCATTCATTTACTCAGTTTTTCTTACTATCTCTCATCATTTTCCAGAAAAAAAACCCAGAAAAACATTCTTATCTGTTTACACAACCCATTCTTGCCATCCTACTACCTTTAAATACTAAGAAACACGACATGTAGATTATACTCCAACCATGTGGATTAAGTACCCATACACGTAGAACAAGGACCCTTTCATCCTAATTTTTTAAGGCTAAGGATAATTGGGATAGTTGCTTCTGGCCTTGCAAAAGCAAAATCTCTGTTAGAAAACTTCTGGATTCTGAAGTGCAGACCTGGGATACGCATAGAATTTCCTATGAATCAGATTAAAAAATTAGTACAAATGGGAAAATGGAACTGTACAAAAATTTTACAGGGTGTGGTACTGAACACCTAAATAAAACACAAAAGATTAATAAACATCAGCTGGATTACTTTTATGTTCAGAGGCATGAAATTTATCAAGGTTGCAATGGATAAAAATACATGTGGCCAAACTTGCACAAATGCTTGTAACAGTCATAAATTTTAGAAATATTATGTGCAACTTAAAAAATAGGATTTCTTAATTTCTCATTATTTTTAATGAATGCAACAAAGACTTCATAAATATTTTCAATATAACTTGTTTACTGTTTTCATCTAAAGCAATTAAAGAAAATAAAACACTTTAACTTCCCCAAATAAGCAAATTTTATATGTGAAGATACTGTTGGACCAATAACCGAAATATTTAGCTCTTCTTGTTACAAAAACTGGTTTAATACATAACTTTGTTAAGCATAGGCCGTTTAAAATGAAAATTTCCAAATAACATGAAAGGCACCAGCTGAACTTATTAGGAGGAAAACAAAGATGTGGGGGGATAAATTATCCACATTTATAAGATGAATTTCAGAAATTTTCACTAAAGGTTTTAATATTTTATATGTCAGGGGAGGAAGGTCCACTGAATTACTACTGACAATTTCTGTAGACTATAAATCCACATAGGTTTTGTCATATTAAAAATACTGGGATAAGCTTTTGAGTTTTTAGGTAGTATTTACTTCAGGGTTTGGAAACACCTGTATTATGTGGAAATGGCGCATCCTGAGACCTCCAATTAATAAAAAGACGACCAGTTAGGAGGCCAATCACACATTGTGCTTCTGAGTAGGCCTCTCAGGTGGAAAAGGAAAGGCCTAGGAGGAATGTAACCTGAAAATGGAGGCATATGGAGGGAAATGTGATGAAGTATTCAAGGACATCGTGATTCCTGAGACTGGTAACTTCAGCAGCTGAGCAGCACACACCAATGTGCCTTTCCTTCTGTCTTTCCCCGAGTAGCAATGATCTCTCTTGCAGAAGTGAGGAAGACCATGTAAGTGTGCCTTTGAGGGGAGAAGGGATTCCATTGGAAGCACCTCCACAAAACATATAGAAGTCTGACCTCTCATCTGAGTGCAAATCTATAAAGCCTTCTAGAATTCAGCAAATTTCTGCTCCAGAAAAACAAATCTCTATGCAACGACCCAGTGACTTTCTAGTCAAGGATCTCCAAGAGGACTGTGACAAATCCCATTAAGTTTTCAACCAGCATCTATACCTTATCTTATTTGAAACCCTTTGCTCCTATCTTGCTCAGTAATATAAACTGTAATCTTTCACCTGCTGATAGCACACTTGCTCGTCCCACTCTGACAAGGTAGAGACAGACAAAGTGCATTATTTGGAATGTGGCTGTTTTATTTTAAAATTGCATGTTTCTATTTGACATTGCATCATATCAGGGCCAAATTAGTGCCTTGACTGTGAAGTCTATAATATGTCTTTTCCTCTTGCAGGAAAGTAAACCTGGAATAAAGCAATTTCCTTCATTGGAGACAATCAGTTTTAAAACAGAATTTCAGTGGCAGCTCTGGAGTATTTAGGTTGGAGGGAACACTGCATGGTTTACTAGCAATTGAAAGAATATGATTTTTTTTTTCCTTTCCTGTAATACTATCTAATCAGAATTTATTGTTGTTTATGTTGCAGTAGGATTTTTCCTTCAAAATATATGATGTTATTTCCTCCTTCTCACTCATCATTTCAGAGCTTAAATGGTGACAAAATATCCTATCCAAACAATAAGAAGTTGGAGTGGGAATTTCTCTTTAATTTCAGAGAGGAAAAAAACTATTTGCAGTTAATATAGTACAAACCACACTGTCTCCTGATGAGTTTGTTGCTTTTCTATAAATACATTTCCCTATAAATGTTATTGCATGTAAACAACTTAAAACAAGACTTACCTATTAATCAAGCTGAAATTCTGCTAACATAGGCAGATATCTGATTCATAATGCAGAAGATGTAACTGTCCTCCCTTACTAGATATTACAACATTTCCACTTACTAATGAAATACCACAGATGCAATATCTCATACTGAATAGCCACAAGCTTATTTAAATCCCAGATTTTAATTTGTCAGCAATATTCCATGTTGAATTTAGACTAATTTCCAAGGGCACTATGAAACTTAAATTAGATCAAACCAACCTACACTACTTTTTCCCCCCTTGGAAACCTTCTGGTGGGAAATTATGTTCTTTGTATCTGACCCCAAGAATGACATGTTATATATTCCAACATACACCATGAAATTCATTAATATGGAGAGCATGTTAGGATTAATCTTCTTCTTGTATTTTTACCATTCCCATTGGTTACAATGCTATAATTTATATATCTTTGTTCATTCAAGGGAATAAAAAATATTGTAAGCATTATGTACATTTTGTAACAGAAAGCTTGAACATACAGACAAGTTGCACAGAAAGCTTGAAAATACTGACAGCTAGGGAATGTCTTATATTTAATTTTTCATTTATCTAATTGAAATGACATCTCAAACTTTTTACATATAGCTGATATTGCTGTAATAAAAAAGTTTTCTTGAAAATATGATTTTGCAGTCAGGGAAGGCATTTCCTTGATTTTAGTCCTGTCACATCATTTAAAAATAAAGATAACCTATTTCCATTTTCCCCTAAGATTGCATGAGGTTTAAATGAAGCTGTCATGACAGAAATGTAAAATGTGAAGAATAGTCTAAAAGATTACACAAAACTTTCACTTGTGCTGTGGCTCTGCCATCAAAGGCTATTTGTTCCAATTTTCATACTAACAAATGATGCAGTGTATGTCATCATGAGTACGAAAAAAAACAAAATAGATATGAGAGTGTATGGGACAGGGAGAATAATAATATAGTAGGACTGCTCTAAAATAAACCCCAGTACAAGAAACCAAAAAATAAAAGATTTAAATACAATAACCTCCCCAAAACTTTCCCTGCTAGCAGTCTCCAAATTAAAACAAATAAAATTGCAATAAAAGGAGTATTTCTGTCATCACTAGGTAACTGTCATCAGCACTTTGTATTCATTTCTCTCAAAACACATGATTACCTTTCTGACCTGTGTTTGAATTTGGGGAGTTGCGATGAAGGATGAATAATGCCGCTGTACCCATCTGGGAGATTTCATTTTCAAGATGGACTGTCTCACCAGACAGGATGATTCCTGGTTGCACCAAAATGAAACCACCTCTCTTTTGTCCCACGAACCAGATGCTGCTGCTCCACAGGTCATGGTGCCACTCTAAATTTGTGAGATGGCTTCAAGCAGCCTATAACAAATATTCTTCATCGTGTGTCTGTTAAAGACACGTATCAGATCATTCTCATGCAAAGCTATCCTCATCCTTATGGATCTAGCAACAACAGGCAGAGTTTTCCAGGACAAAATTCAGGATCGTGTGGTATCAGAGGTTTTAAGAGAGAGCAGTTGTTTCCTGCAGTCTTAAGGGACACTGCACATGGTACCATCTAGGACTTGCTGAAGCATCTTGGCCATTGGCATCAGAGTGGTGGATCTGGTACCTCAGCTAAAGGAGATTTTTGTCTTCCTGGAGCAATAGCTGTCCTGTCAAGTGAACTCCATCTTCAGTATCTGAAGGGTAACATAAATAATGTTTACAAATCAATATAAAACCAGATTCTATTTGTTTTTCTAATATGCACACGTAACTGATATTAATAGTTGACAGCATATTTGTTGTTACTATAAAAGTGAAATTATGAAGTGTCCCCTTAGGCCAGGTTTAGGAGGGCCTGTGTGTTAAGTCAGTCTTTTAAACTATGCCTATCTTGCCTGTGAATTGAACAGTTTTAAGTTACAGGAATACTTAACCTGAAATGTTACATTATTAATTTCAGGTACTATATCATAACTGATGTTTCCATGGATACAGGTTTTGGATATTCATTGCAAATTATACTGCTACTATTTGTGAACTCTGTGAAAATTATCAGTATTAATTCCATGGATTTTATTTTTGCGTTCCTTGATTAATGTGTTATGATGTTGACACTATTCAATTTCCAAGCCAGTATTAGTTACCTTCTTCCAGACTATGTTGCAATGACTCCTGCCAAGCAAGCATTTGAAATATTGTCTCTTTTCCTTGCTAAAACAGCATAAGCAAAGCTTTTCTAGTAGTAAACATTGAGCTTCAAAGAATAAGAATGACCTTTCTACAAGGTGCATGTCTAAACCTACTTCTACTGCAATGTTAAGTAGGTGTTTTGTTGAGGCCCAAAAATTCCATGAAGTAGAAGAATGCAAAATTCATCTCTGCTAAAACGGAATTCAGCCACCATATTTCAAAGGATGAAAATGGAAATATGTAACAATTAAGTCAGTGATGACTACTTTTGAGATGTTAAAAGAAAGGAAATACTGCACTGTTTCTCTTTCTTTTATGAATTTTCATTTTTTACTAAACTGTAAAATCAAGCTTACAAAGGAGTCTAATTGATATTTGTAATACAATATCAGAGCTAAACAGACTGTTCAATAAAATTAGGGGTCTACATTCTACAAAGATATCTCTTGGCATTCTTGCATATATTGAGTTCTCTATTTTGCCATACTTTTCAGCTCACTAAACGAATAATTGATAAAATTAGGTCTTTTTTTTTTAACTTGTTTTGATACCACCTAACAGGTTTCAGACATTATTGTAATGGAAATACTTTTAGAACTGGGATATAACTGACATTCTTAGCTAAGGGCTCATATGATAATAATATCAACTCTTTTCTTGAATTTGTAAAAAGGAAAAATAGTAAAATAAAACCTAAATTAATAATATGACGATCTCAGATATAATAATAATGTTTAATATTGCCCTTTTAAAGGGATGTCATGTCTATTTCCTGTGTTGTATGATTCTTGTCTAGCCAAAAAAATTCCTGAAATTATCATGGGAATACTGAATAGCACTGTTATCCATCAGTACTTTCATTTTATAAGCATTAGTAACCAGTAAAATCAGTTTAGAAATATGATTTATTCAGCAGGGACACTACTAAGGGGAGTAAAAACATTACTGTGAGTGAGAGGTTTTATAAAATGGTTTTTCATTGAACACCAATCTCATTACAACTTTTGAAATTCAGACAAAAAATGCCATATTCTCCAACAGAAAGATAAAAATTTCCTTCAGGATGCATCTCAAACTGAGAAAAAGAAAATATGTGTAGTTAAATTTCCCATGGGCTATTAAGAAAACCTAAAACCCAGAAAAACCCTCCTGATATTTTATTTTGTTTTAAAATGGAGCTAGGGAAAAAAAAACTTTCCCAGCACAAGAAGTGCAATGCAGTGGGTAGATTTAACTGAGATTAACTTGCACCAAATCTAAAAATAATCATAATTAGTGTGTTTAGTACTAACAATGAGAAGCACATTCTTTAAATAGGATCATATATAGTTAAGTATATTTATATTTTGATATCGAAACCAGGATTTACTGTTATAATTATCTCCCTGGCAAGAAAAACTTGCAAGAAATACTGAAAGCAAGAAGCCCTAAGAAACTTCTGCTGAAATTGCAGCTGAAACACACTCACAGGAGAAATAAACACCCCATCATCACACCACACACAGTGCCCAAACAAGTACAATTTTCTTGTTTTCCACAGGTAGACAGGTTGATTTTTCTCATTACAAGTCTTAAGTTTTGGGTGAGGTTTATATATCTGAACCAAGAAAAGTAGACATTAAGCAGAAGAGTGACTAGACATCAGAGCAGTGTCCTTTAATCCACAGTCTCTCTGTTTATTACATTACTTTTAGTAAAACTTTGTAGCATCTATAGTGTTTCTGGTATCCTCTTCTACTGGATAACGCAGTACAAAGTGTGACTGCTGCTTTTGTTAGACAGATTAAACAGAGGTTACTAAAAATAAAACTTTTGTGAAAGTTAATATCTATTTCAGACATTGTACTGAATAATTACAACTTAAATTAGTCTTGATTATCCTTCAGTGTATAAATTAAAAAATGGGCCTGTCAAAAGACTACTTGTAAAATTTAAGGTAACACTTCCAGTTCCTTTATTGAGCTCTATATCACCTAGTGAGAAGTGGCTGTGTGTCTATGTATAAACACTGTTTATATCACTGTATACGTATTGATATAACTGATAAAATACAGAAGGAAACATTTGCCTCTATCAAAAATACTTTTATAGATACAGTCTGGGAACCTATGTAAAAGAATATTACTCATTCAGTACCCACAAATGCTAGATATATTTACAGTTTGAGATGAGATTAACTACTGCAGCATTTATGCTTAATGGCAGTCATTAAATTTCTTTTAAATGCAGAAAATCACAGAACCAGTATCAGCTTTAACCAAACAAGAAATCTTTTTCATACAGACTGTCTTCACAGATGGAGAGTTTGCTTCTACTTTAATTTTTTTAGTACTGGCAGATAAGAAGTGCATAATAATTAGAAGTCAACTCAAATGAATTCTAAAATTTCAACACTAGGAGTTTTAAGCACTTTTCAGCTCCAAATCATGAACACATAAATTTGCTTCCCAAGTGCAGGAGTCTACATTAGAGAAAGACATCTTTTACTGTAGCCACTTGACGTCTTGGGAAGAATTCACAAAGTTAGATACTCTTTAGAAGTCTTCCTTCCTTCTTCTTACTATGTAACTGGTATTTTCTTAGTAGTTAATATAGGTCAACTATATGAATACTTAACTCCTAAGCTTGCTGTGACTTTAATCATACAGAATATACGAAAATAAGCAGTGTGAAATGATTGAGTTGATCATATGTTCACTCTTATTGATTTCTTCATTGCCATGAAATTAAATGGAAGTGATATTTTCAAAGTATAAAAATTATCTTCACTTAAATTTTTGATTTATTTTCCTTCAACTAGAATTCATTAGATTAAAATGATGCTACTAAAATGATGCTGTTTTAAATATATTTGATTTCATCAGATGAATTTCTGTAATGTGAAAAAAGAGACAAATTATGTCTTTCAAACATCTTTTTCAGGACATATTTCTGCCATTTAGGTTTTTTTTTAAAAGCTCAAATTCTTTTTGTTGATTGAATGCCTATATTTTCCATAAGTATTTTCCAAATTTCTTTTTTTGTTTTTGTGAATTTTGAAAACTAATGCAATAAGTGCTGAATTTCTTGTCTTTTCTACACTTTCCTTCGTGTGCCATATTCAGCACTCATGGTTCCTGTGATTCCTCATCATTACTTTTTGACCATTTTCCATTTGGAAATGGTGCAGGACATATTCTAATCAGCTCTCAAAACAAGTACAGAATGAGAACATAAAATATGTGAAGGAGCAGCATGTGAGACATCTTGATTTCATTTATTCCAGGATAAATATAATGACATTTCAATCAAAACTCCACAATAAAAAAAAATAATGTTAAAATCTCCTAAGTTTCCAATTGAAATAATTAAAAAAATCTCTCAGTGACTGTGACAGACATCTCCTGGATTAATTTTACACCTCTTTAAAAGCAAGCAAGCTGACTATTTTGTCCTGTTGGCTGAGTACTGTCTGGTGACTATGTCCATTTAAAGCATGCATTTTGAGCCACGCTAATGTGCAACTGCATGAATGTAAATACACAGAAATGCTACCTCAGGAGCAATTTCAACTATTAGTCCAAGTGTGAGTTAAACACAGGGTATTTGGATGAGCAGTACTGCAAGCCTAATTAAACAGACAATTGCCAATGAAGCTTTAGAACTAGTCCTACTGCACATACAAAATAATAGCATACCCAATTTGGCATTGTCTTGCATTGTGTTTCACAGATTTATTTTTAAATAACAGCTCACTTCTTATGGCACTGCTTTTCTCTGAGAAAATTGCTGAACTTTCAGGTTTCATTTGATTTTGTGTATTTGGATTTATGATTTTTTTCTTTTCAATTCTTTTATGGGAGTAATTTTCTTTACAGTTAAGAAAAAAAGTGTCAGGGAAAATTTTACTAAATCTCTTTTATGTGTGTCTTTTAATCAGTAATATTATGACAATCTTCAAAAATCCACGTATTTAGATAGATTTTAACAATTGGTCCATAGATTAAAAAAAAATAAAATAAAAGAAAATAAAAAAAAAAAAGAAAGAAAACAGCAACAAACTACAGCAAAACAACTAAAAAATGAATCCATATTTTTTCTGAATAGATATTTTGCTTCCATCAGAACACAAATGAAAAGCCATGGGAGCAAGGGAAAAAAGAAAACATTTCAGATCACTAGGAAAATACAGTATCATCATTGGAGCAGTGTGGGCTCCTCTTGACAACAAAGGCTTTACTTCAAAAGCACTGAGTAACCTGGAGAAAGCAGTTTCAAAGGTGTCTTTTTTGTGCCTGTACTGTCACAAACTAGTTTATCAAGAGGAATGCACCAAACATTCTATTTTGCCATGGTCAATGCCTAATCACCATGTAATATTCATAGAGCTGGTAGACTAGGCATCATCTCCCCAGAACTGATCTTCAGTGGAAATTCACCATTGCCCAAGATTGCATTTTATCCATACCAATAACAATCACTGCTTCAAATTCTGTTTTAATATTTTAATTTATTTTGAACACAGATCCTCAGATCCTGTAGGCAATGCAAAGGGAAAACAGCAACTGAGAATTCTTCACCCCTCCTTCTCTCCTCCATGGCACTTATGGCACTGATGCCGATGCCGAATCGCACAGATGGGGCTGCATGTCTCTTCAGCCTTTCCAGTTAGATCAGGACTGTGTCTATTCCAGGTTCTGTATTCTGAAAAACAAAGATGTTTTTTGGTTCTGCCTCTAGAGTTCTTGTTTAAACATGAACAAATTAATCAACTACCTGTTTAGGTAGGAAATGTTCCATTCAAAATTGCCACTGACAAATGTGTTTCAGGAAGCGTGATTGTAGTTTGGGTTGTTTTTCATTTCTTGCTACTTGCCGAAAAGGAAGACAGGGTGAATTAATTTGGGACAGAATAGATGGGAGAGATGAGATGGATCTAATTTAGAAGCTCTGTAAAATTGTTTCTCTCTTTTCCTTATGCCACTTATGACAGGAAAGCAAATGCACACGTATAATAATTCTGCTGGCATCAATGGAGTTATTCTATAGAATAATTTCACCTTCAAATTCTAATTTTGCATTTCTTTACATCCTTTTGAAGTCACAGATACATGCCCTGAATAAACACAAATATTTGATTTATACCTACTTCTCATGTCAGGTTGAATTAGCTTATTAAATGAGGAAGCTTAATGTGGGGTGACTGCACCACCTCAAATCACCACTTCCTCCACCCCCTCAAAGTTGCATCAAAATTAATTCTCTTTAAAATATTGTAACGGTTTCTTTTGCAAAGCTTCATCTGAGATTTAGAAAGTGCACTGTAAAGGTTTCTGTTTACATGTGATTGATGTAATTTTTATTAAAAACGCAGGTTTCAAATATAGATACAGATTTGTTGATTTATCTATCTATAAATGTAACATTTTATTTGGATTTTAGTTTTTAAAGACAATTTAAGTTGGAAAATATTCTGCAAGTCATGTAGGACACTTTTTCTTTTGAAACACTGCTAGACATCTGATCTTTACTTGAATCCTGTGGCACCACTGCTAGCATCCCCAAAGGAAGCCATCTAGCCTTTCATCTGAACAGCCAGTGGCCTCCCAGCTCAACTGCCACCCACTACACATCCTCCAGCAGTTGCAGCAGAAGGGCCAGGATCTCTGCAGGGTCCTGGTTGCCTCCCCCACTTCCATACCAGTGTATCTGGTTAGCTCCAGAGCATCCTGAATGGTAATGGATGTTAATGTTTAGGCAGTCTGAAGAAGTGTAAGTTACTAAAGAAAGGTTTGTGAAATTCTAATATTTTTGTGTAGGGAACACTGTTTGGCAACATCTGCCTGTTTAAGCCGCAACTTTCCTTATTATGTAGAAAACCTCTGCTTATATTTATTTAGACCACATTCAAAATACAGTGTTCTAAACTTGATGGAATTGCAAATATTTGGCATTTTTATTTTTCTGTATCCCATCAAAAGTGTTTCTCCATTTGATCATTTGAAGGTGATTCCATTTAGTATAATTAAATAACCTCAGGCATGTCCTGATACGGTGAACATCATTTGTTTGCCTATTTGTAGTTATTTAGCTCTATGTAAGATATTCTGAGATACCCTGGTATTCTGTTTGACTGTCAACTTCCTCTCTCTGGGTTATCTTAGGTCTTAGTCTTCTATATGTTTGGGACTGTATTGACCAAATTTTTGGTGACTTCCAAAATGTATATAAGAACATCCAGAACCATGTGCATTTGAAATTTACTCGTCTTCTGGATATTTTTTTCCTATTCTGCTGAGATTACATCATTATCTCCTAACTTACTGATCTTTTGTACATAATTACAACTCTATTATCAAGAAGCCAGATGTGCAGATTCCCAACAAAAGTTGATAGCTAGAAAAGAAATCCAATAGAACATCACATCAGTATTTTATTTTCGCTTTTCACACACCACTTTTCTTGACTTAAGTCTCCTATGTGATAATATTTACCTTACATTGTAAATAAGTGCTGCATTACTTGCTTGTGTACAAACTGTTCTGATATCCAGACACATAAGGATCTCTGTGGCACTCCTAAATAATGAAAATCTATCCAAACTCTTTAGAATTTGTATGGTAGGCTGGCATTTCAGAGACTGGATAGTTATGTTAGAGTTTATTATTGTGATCCACTTAATTTTAATATTAATTTTTGGACTGCAAGACGCAAAAACAAAACAAGAATTTAAGTTTGTTTAAGAGCTTTCGATTATTGGGATTTTCCATTTATAAGTAAAGAGTTCTCAATGTAGAATACTTTATAAATATCCTAGCTCTCAGAAAATTTTATTTCTTAATTTTTCTCAGTCCTCCAAAATAGTATGCTGAGGAATTAAAATTAGCACAGCAGAAAAATGAGTGCTTGTCAAAAATCCTGAGTACAGCTCATGTCTTATTCATTCAGAAAGAGCAAGAATAAATGCATTATGTAATCTGTAGCAATAGATATTTACACTTCTTGCTTATATTAAAATTATATTATCAGGCATTCTTACTTCTGAAAAAAGAGATTCTATATCTGTCCTAAACATTCATGTTGAATACTTTGAAATTCTGGATACATATGATTTCTTGTCAGTTAGTGACTCTACTTTTCAGTACAGTGGAATTCAAAGCTATTTTACAGGAGAATATAAAGATTTTCAAAACCTATAAATGTATGCTGTGTACGTAATTTGAAATTCCTGTCCTTTGTAAAATGAAGAAAAATGAAGCTGAATAAATATTTATTACTTGAGAAGAAAAATTTTGTTGTGCAGATCTATTTTTAAGTAATGAATTCACTGCATTCACAGAACTACACAATATTATATCTTTGTGCTACTATACAGCAATTATGAGTAGGAAAAACTATTTTTGCAAAATACTATTTTTATCAGAAACTGTCAGAAACTGCATCTCTTATACCTTGAAATTATATTCATAACCTGGCATCCTTCCAGATTTAATTTCTTCTTAATTTGATATCAAAATACAAAAAAAAGTCTTAATATTTCACCTTAACTCCTGTAATAATTGGATTTTACAATTTATGTAGCACACCCATGATTATCATGAAATAAAATTATCCCAAAGCCTTCATAAAAAATATTGTCAAACATTTAGGCTTGCATCAAGTGTGTTCAGATGTACATTAATTATCTAGATATCTGTCGGAATTCAGTCATAATTTCAGACACATGACTTGTTCTTGAGAGTGGGGGCACCAACAGACCAGGACCCCTGTGCAGTGCAGACAGAAAATGAAGAGAAGTCAGATCCTGATGGCCTTGCAGATTTTATCAAGTTATATTGCTTTTATTATCTTTAAGATCATTGTCCAGAGACAAATTGACCCTTATATATTTTTTACTATAGCAGAATTTTACTGCACGTGCATTGAAGTTTAATATATTTTCCTTCTTAAAAAGTCATTAGATGCTAGGTTGATGAAGTTGAGTATAGTAACAATTTGAAGTGGAAAGCAGATTCATATTATTCTACACTACTTCACTTACAGCTGTACAGGTTCAGAGTATGAGAGTCACTACTTTGTACATACATGTCTCTTCCATTGTAGTACCAATTTAAACTGCTGTCCCTTGTGCAGTGTGATTAACAGGCAAAATCCTTTGCTTACATCACACATTTTTATGGGATTGAGCAGGGGACAATTGACACAATGAGGACAGTACTACAAAACTAATTTTAGCTGCTTAAATGAGTGATAGCTGACAAGGACTACCAGTAAAGGATTCAATAGGTCAAAGAAAAAATCAGAAGCAAAAGAGAGAACATGATGTAAAGGAAATGGTTGATAAAAGACACATTCTGGCCTTATGGGGAGACTAAAGAAGAACAGAGGAAGATAAAGGCATTTGTTGTTTCTGCTGCTGATAACAGCAGAAAGAGGAAAGTGAGTCTGTCAGTACAGCATTTTCAGGAAAAAAAATAAAAAATACAACCGTGCTGGCAGCAGTCAGGCTAAGTTTGATATGTTAAGACATTTTAGAGGAGACTGCCACTGAGATTTTCAATATGCTCCTCTGCCTTACAGGGCTGAGATAACGTTTTTTAACATATTCAAACTTTGGCAGGTTTTACAAACCAAAAGGATCTTGTGGAACTTTAGAATATTACCTGTCTCTGCTTGAATACTCTTCTTTCCATAGGTTTTGTAACTCTATGTTGATTCCATGTCTGCAACTCAAGATTAATTCACATGGCAAATCAAGGGGACAATTTGGGTAGTGTCATGTAGTCATATGTCATGCAGCACCATTTAAATTACTAAAATATATGAAACACCTGCATTAGGCTAGAATATATGATACAGGACCTTCAGGAGAATTGGGAAATCTGTGGCTGGCAGGTATCAGCCATATGTTAATATGCAATCTCTAAGATGCCACCATGTTCAGGCAATAGAATTACACACCTTTCCTTCACTTTTAGTAAGCATCATGTAGGTAACAGATGTAAGCCTCAGTTGCTCCCTAAAATCTCCCACAAGATGAGATTTTCTATCCATGCAAATAGTGACTCTGCTAGGATAGCTCTCTGTTTGTGTATTGCATGCACAAGCAGAACCAGAAGATAATCATGCCTCAGTATAGTACTAAGACCAAAAGTTATCTGCCAGCAGGGTGTTTGTTTTCTGTCTGCAAGAACCTCATAGGAAAAAAAAAATATCTCTTTAGAAAGCTGTTTGGATTTCAGCTCTAAAGCATCTAAGGCAACCTTTCAGATAGGCACAATGTGCCATTGATGGCATGACTTATCTCTCATTGCACTGTAATTTAGAGGTGATATCGCTGAAGATATTAAGGTACACACATCCAAGCCACTGGGAGAAGAGAAAATAAAGAGATCTAATGAATTATGGAAAAACAGCATTTCTCCTGGAACTGCTGTTCCTGCTTTCCAGGTTACATATTTTGCAACAAATTGCACATGCTTCAAGATTTCAGCACATTCTGCTTATATTATAATGTACTCCCTTTGTTAACAGAGGTAAAGAATTTATTACTAAAAAATTATTTTGCATGTTCTGGACTACACTGAGCAGGTGATACTTTTTTTTTTGCTCCAAGCATTTTGTATCATCTAGATAATGTTGTCATTTGATCTTGATAATCACATGAAGTCTATTCTGCCTCAGTTACTAATGCTGCCATTTTGATATCTCCTTCTTAAAACACTATTTTTCTCAAGAAAGTTATAGTAACATCTTTGAAGACTGAATTTTACTGAAAAATTTAGAGTAACAAAAAGAACACAAATAAAATAATAGAAGCTTGCCAAGGTGTTTTCTATCTATCCTAGATGGCTTAATGATATTAATGGCCTTCTGGAGGTGCAGTATTTGCTCTAACTTAAACCAGGAACAATATAAAAAATATAAACACCTGGTCCTCAATTAATAAATCATGAGAGAAACTTCTTTAACAGCAGAATTTCTACGTGAAAGAGTAAAGGAAATAATTATTCACTAGACTACTACACTACTCCCTTTTATATGCTTTTGCTTTGCTATGACTCCTATTCACAAAGAAGCTTGGGCACAGAAGGGAATTTACAAACCTGGATCATTCACTTCGAATTCCTGTAAAATACAAGGAATGATTTTGATGCTATTATTGGGATACACAGAGTCTATCTTGATGAGTTTGAAACTAAAATAAGACACAAACCTGTCCTTAAATTAAGATCAGGGTAACTGTCTGGGTTGCACGTGTGCTAGCAAACTAAGCTACTACCTAGACAAACTGGAATAGAACAGCATATGCTGATGGTCCTAAACTCTGAATTTACAAAACAACCCATGAGGAAGTTGCTCTGTGTCTCATGCCTAGTTCTAAATTTCCCCATAGTCAAAACCCATGGTAACGACCCTTTTAAAAGCACAACTGGATAAATGGTTAACATTCAGCCTGAGAAGATTCCCTGCCACTGTTAAACTCATAAGCACCGAAATATCTTAGTTACTGAAATACTAAATTTCAGTGCTTTTCATTTCAATACCAGATAATTGTGAACAGAGTCTCAAGTCCTGTAACAGTGAAGCCCATTCTGAAAATAGATCCTCATCCCATTATTTCAGTTTGTCAAGATCTCTTAGTGACTTCCCCTCCTCCAGGAGATCAAAACTCCCACCTAAACTTGGTGTCATCTTTGAACTTACTGAGGATGCATTTAAATTCAGTTGTCTAAGATTTAGATGAAGTTGTCAGTACTGTCCCTAATGCTGAGCCCTGGGGAACACCACTAGTGACCCGCCACCAACCACTCTCTGGGAACAGCCATCCAGCCAGTATTGTGCCAAGGAAAGAGTGCACCCATCCAAGCAATGTGCAGCCAGCCTCTCCAGAACAATGCCGTGAGAGATACTGTCACATACTTCACAACAGAGAGACAACATGCACAGCCTTTCCCTCACCTACTGAGCATGTCGTTTTGTCATAGAAGCAGAATTTAATAATACTTTCCCCCATCATTTAACTGAGATATGCATGAATTGAAAGGACCAGTTTAAGGGCTAAATTTTCCTTACTTTAAACAGTTTGATAAGAGAAAAATATATGCATGAATTAGGCAGAATTTGCAGACAAAATAATTACATGTAGAAAGGCATGCATATTTCATAGGTTTTTCTGAGTCTAAATCATGCCCTTTTGTGTTTTCTCTTAATGTGAGAAATAAAAAACCTGACATAAAGAAATATGGACATAAAAACAATGCAGAAAGTAGCACAGATTGATTTGAACATAATTACCCTGGGTTTGGGTGCATGAGTATGTTTTTCTATTATCAATCTAGTATAAAACAGAAGAGTTCAAAGTATGGAATCACCTTTTCAAATCCAGCAAGTAAAGAGACCTTGAATCGCCTGATAGTAGTTTCTCTTATATTTAATGAAATTTAAATCTTCCTTCAAATATTTTTTTGTAAAAAACCTGCCTCTATACAGCATCCAAATTTGATCTTCTGTAGACAAGCAAGCCTATATTTTCTTGGTCCCACAACTGAGTGTCATCTAAGGATATATTTTATGAAATACTGACTTCAGCAAAAAGAGTTATAGTGATTTTTGTCACCAAGTAGAGTGTTAATAATTTTTTTATAGCAAGTAGAGGAGAATATTTAGAACAATTGGGGAAAGATTCTCAGCACATTCCTAAAACTGAGCAAGTTACTGTAGGTTTCTGTATTCAAGGATGAACAATAAACAAGTGTCACAGCACAGTCCACTCATTGGATTTAGGAAAATATACTTGGATTTATCTTGGGTAATGCACAGGAAAAACAACAAAATTCTCAGGAGGCTGAATAAGAGCTTTTTCTTGCAGCCTTCAGAACATTCCAACTGAATATGGCACACAGCAAATTTTAAATTAGCAATCTTTAACTTATCCAGACACAAGGCACTTAACAAGGCATTGACAGGAAAATTTTGGTCTTGATTACAGTATCTTTCAAGGAGAAGATAAGAGGAGAAGGGAAGGGAAAGGGAAAGGGAAAAGGAAAGAAAGGGAAAGAGAAAGAGAAAGGGAAAGGGAAAGGGAAAGAGAAAGAGAAAGAGAAAGAGAAAGAGAAAGAGAAAGAGAAAGAGAAAGAGAAAGAGAAAGAGAAAGAGAAAGAGAAAGAGAAAGAGAAAGAGAAAGAGAAAGAGAAAGAGAAAGAGAAAGAGAAAGAGAAAGAGAAAGAGAAAGAGAAAGAGAAAGAGAAAGAGAAAGAGAAAGAGAAAGAGAAAGAGAAAGAGAAAGAGAAAGAGTGACTGCTCTAGGATTCAGCATTGTCTCAGCTGCTCTCAAACCCAGGGGTAGTCAGTCAAGTGCGCCTCGCAGCACACCGCACTGTCCTGTTATCTGCTCTGGTCTGCTGGGGCCCTCCTCCAGGCAAGTTTATGCTGATTTCAGCTCCAAAGTCTCGTGCCTCGTTTTACACACATCCAGAATGTTCCTGTCTGGCCCTGGCAGCCGAACACCCCCATTGCAGTGAGCGCTCACGCACTTCGCGGCGCAGCGCCGGCAGGATCAGGGGTGCAGGGGGAGCGGAGCTCAGTCCCGCCTATACAGAGGCCACCCTGCTCCCCACCACTTCCAAACTGGTTGTTCTGAGCCAGTCAACCTCTCCTCCAGTCTCCCACAACGAGGAGCAATTGATATAGTCTATTTCAGATGCCAAATTTCAGACAAGATGGATTACATCCTTTCAGTATCCATTTTATTGTGAAGGGATTCTATGCAACTAATCCAAATGTAGGGTATTTATCTAACTTCAGGTTCTGTCGTGGTGTTTATTCAGAGATGAAGATGCAGATGAACAGCTCTGAGTATAGTAGACTGTTAATGATTCTTAGAAAGGTTATGGGGTTTTTTTAAAGCAAGTATAATTAAATGAGGACTTTGATTTCAGGTGTATCTTTGAGAAAAGGATTTTTTTCTGTTATTAAGAATGATGAGGAGACCTACAGCTTCAGCCTGTCTCTGATTGAACAGGTAGGAGTGGAGGCATGACATGCTTTGGGATGTTAATTCTTCCTTCATATTTATGTCAAATCAAGTTAGGAAGATACTGTAAAAATGTCTTTTCTCTGTCAGATACTGATTTGGTATGTTCCAGGAAATTAGGTCTTATTCTTTTAAATGACCTGCGTGCTCATGACTATGAATTTCACAAAGTCATTTTCTAAGGAAATAGAAAATGCTATCAACATTTAATTTCTGGATCATTTATTGCATTTTGCTATATGGAAAGAATGTAATAAAAGAAAATTTCACATTTGAGATGGATGTGGAGATGTTCTCTGACAGCTGCTTTCTACCTTTCTTACGTGATGCTGGATTCTAACTACTTTATTCACCTAATATACCAATATCTAAGCTTTGCTAGTCAGCTTGAATTAATTAACAAAAGTATCTAGATGATATTACTGATTCATTTACTTCTCTTAGATGCCTATATCAGTAGATATATATCACCCTGGAGATATGTATTTCTCTGATATGACTATGAAGAAGGTCTGTCATGACTTTCTTGAATTTAAAAGTTTAGCTCTTAGCCACCAGAATTTAGGGGTGAGATAAATTTCATGCTGTGTGAGATTAAAAAAAAAAAAAAGGACATGAAACCACCTAATTTGTCATTTTTAATCATACATATATAATATTGCATATCTATTATGCTGTATATATATATATATATATATGGTACATATTAGTTTATAAATATGTTTATATTATATATATATATAGTTTGCAGTTAACAACCAGAAATATTAATTTATTAACTGTTATTATTTAGGAAGAATAATAGATTTCTTTAGCATAATCATTCATGTTAAAGTGCAGTTAAATTCTTGCAATATTCCCTTGCTCTAAAACAATTCCATGGGTGATGGCACAGCAGTTGGCAAAGCAGTTCCACCAGCATCACACCTGTCTAATAGAAATTGTGGCTTTAAGATACATATTTTTTGCAGTTGTGATTAGTTGCAGTCACTCTCAGTTCACATTTTTCGGTGGAGGAAGCTGGTCTCTAGAAACAGACTGCTGAGCAGGCTGACTGTGTACTAGCAGATATACATGCTAATTAATGTGGAAAGAGGTTACCTCCACAACCACAACAGAGCACAGAAAGACAATAGGGGGACGGGGAGCCCCAATAATACTCTGCCTTTATTACTAAGGACCAGGAAAAAAAAGCCTTTGTTTGGCAAGAAGCTGGTTTTCAACCAACATAGTCTGATAAGAAGCAGATCCTCCAAGGTGGGATAGTGCTGTTTATCATGCCAGTGTGCTCTCTTACACAGCTTTCCTAGTCACAAAACTTCCCACTGGGAAGGTATTGGGACATTCATACATAGGCTTGAGGGACTTTATCCCTTCTGATGAAGCATAACTGTTTAACTATGCTGAGGTGAGAGATGGCTGTCATGTTTTAGAAGGGATCATAAATCATCAAAGATCCCTAAAGTGTCTCCAGACTCATTTCTGGGGCCTTTCACCAGAGGACTGCACATGACCCACAGTACTGCAGTAGACAGTGTAAAATTTCCTCCCCAGGGGAGGAACCCAGGCATTCCCATTTGAACATTAACCCATTGAATTTGGTGGTTTGGGAGCTTCCTCCATGCCTGATGGATCAAGAGTGTGACCCATGGATATAGAAACTGCAACAATCAAGCCTTGTTGCTGGATTCACAGGTAGTGATATCTTTGCTACCTGCTCTTACCTTTCTTTCTCTTTCTTTCTTTTCCTTATGTATTTTCTTAAGTGATGTCTTTATACCTATATATAGACAATAACCAAAACAGTTGCGTATCTCCTTTCCAATGCAATCAGTTTTTTCTGAAATAAACCTGCTATACATATACATATACATATACATATACATATACATATACATATACATATACATATACATATACATATACATATACATATACATATACATATACATATACATATACATATACATATACATGTACATGTACATGTACATGTACATGTACATATATAAACACAGGTAATTCAGTGACATTTCACTCCAATTCACCCCCAGTGATCGATTATTGACAAGAACCTGTTACCCCACCTTCAGTGACAGGTGGTAACAGGGCCATATAGTGCTTGAGAGGTGAATGTTTCAGCAATGCACATGACTTCATATGGGATGTTTTGAGAGGGGATGAAAGGAAGGAAAAATAGATTAAAGTGATTTGGGGAGGAGCAAGGTAAATTAATGAGTAAGAGGATAAAAAAGCCCAGTCAAGTGTCAATAGCTTGCTGTTCAGTGCATTCAGTATTTATGTATATATGTGTATATATAAATATATATTAAAAATGGATAAAAAAGAATATGGGTTTGACCTAATCACAGCCTTGCAGTACCTGAAGGGAGCCTACAACAGACAGAGATGGACTATTGAGAGGAGGCAAGGAAGAAGAGATTAAAACTAAAATAGAGTACGTTTAGATTAGATAGATATTAGATATTAGATATTAGATATTAGATATTAGATATTAGATATTAGATATTAGGTATTAGATATTAGAAGGAAATTTTTTGCTGTGAGAGGCCAGCTTAGATGGTGCTTCGAGCTTACCCTGGCCTAGTGAAAGTTATCCCTGCCCATGGCAGAGGGATTGGAACTAGGTGTTCTACAAGCTCCCTTCAAACCCAACCATTCAATGATTCCATGATATATGTGGTGAACATGTGTGACCTCTATGCATGAGCCTGTTGATTGTGTATGCTCAGCTTTGCCACAGGTTACGCCTGGGAGCACAGAGCTGCAGCAGCCTCACCTCTGTCAGGTTGCTGGATCTGGCCCAGTGTTTTTCTCTTACCATGCCCTCCTACTTACATAGGTGGCTTTGAAGGTGAGCTCTTCTCCACATCTGACTGCTCAGATATAACCGGGTGGATGCACGGATATGCCTGTAAAAGAAAATGTCCAGGTAAGTGCCACAGCTGTAGCCTTTCCCAAAGGGATCCACTGTTCTTTCTCAGTCCTCGGGGTATACAGTATTTCATCTCTTTTCTACATAAATAAAGTGAGGATGAAGCATAATGAGGGCATGACTCAGCCTTTCTGAAATGTTAACAACATTGCCCTATGTTGTATTTCCATTTGTTTTACAAAAATATCTTCTTAGATTTCTTATCACTTTTCATAATAGCAATACTGCATGTTCTGTCCTTGGGATAATCCTTTCCTCATGTCACTTCCATGGTCTTTTCATATTTTAAAATTCAACTATTGGTTCTGTAAAAAAATGTTCCAAAAATACAGAAAATATTTATTATTCACATTTTAAATCATCACATGAATCAATTAATTTAGATTTATTTCAAGTAGCATATGTCTCTTGAGCCATTGAAAATACTGGAATTTTCATCAATATATATTAATGTTTCTCAAAAGTCGAAGTAAAATAATGCATCAAATACAAAAAAAGTCCATAATTATTGCTGGTAGCTGTTAGTTACTGTAATTTATGATTAAAAATACTGGATGTCTCCTACATATTTATAGTAGTCAATATTATTTCAGCACTTATGAATAATAAAAATAAGCATGCTTCCCATATGGCTGATATGAATTAATTTCTATTCTTGTTAAATTTGAGTTAGGAACTCAGAAAGATAATTGTGATTCAGAGATATGGCAGTTACTGCTTTAAGTTTTTAAAGTTTACAGACATTAAGTAGCATAACAAATACTTGATATAAGTGCAATAATTTGTGAGCAGAATATATGTTTTATTCAATTTTCTTTCTACTGAAATAGCGTCCTCTCTCCCTTTCTTTCTTTCTTTCTTTCTTTCTTTCTTTCTTTCTTTCTTTCTTTCTTTCTTTCTTTCTTTCTTTCTTTCTTTCTTTCTTTCTTTCTTTCTTTCTTTCTTTCTTTCTTTCTTTCTTTCTTTCTTTCTTTCTTTCTTTCTTTCTTCCTTCCTTCCTTCCTTCCTTCCTTCCTTCCTTCCTTCCTTCCTTCCTTCCTTCCTTCCTTCCTTCCCTCCTTCCTTTTCTTTCTTTTCTTTCTTTTCTTTCTTTCACTACTCTCACACTGAGTGGTATATAGAGGTGAAAAGAGGAAGGAAGGAAGGATTCCAGGAAGGAAGGATTCTAGGAAGGAAGGAAGGAAGGAGACATAAATTAGGAAAATAAGAGCTTTCACCAATGCATAAACCAGGTAGTTATTTCTTATACTGCTGTTAATATTGTCCATTATTTGTTCCATTAAAATAATCTTATTAGGAAGCCATGACTGCCATTGTTCCTGGTTATTTCTTGAGCTATCCTAACTGTTTTTGGGATCTGACAAAAAATTCTCTATTTTGTTCTCCATCTAATACAGCTCAGAGGCATGGAATGCAAATTCCATGGTTACTGCCAATGGAGAAAATACACTCATGAATGAAACAGTTCACTGTTAGAAAGTGAATTAACATTCAGGAAATAGCCTCACTGTTATAAAGACAAATAACTGATATTCTTAAAAAATTTTTTTAAAAAATTAAAAATAAAATAGAGTGACAGAATGACAATGTTTTCTTGTGTTTCTATGACAAATCAAAGCAAAATAGATGATAAGAGACTTAAGTTTGAATTTACAAACTGTGGAATTCACAGTCACTAAATATTTCACATTTTTATGGTTTGCAGCTGTGTTTAAATAAATCTATCTAATTATATTGAAGAGTGCATTGTAATCACAGGCTAATCCCATTTGCCTGCCCAGAACATGATAACAACGAGCTTGACTGGGTTATTAAGATTTACAAATAGAGTGGATTTTTTATTTATTCTAAGGTTATTGTCTTCCTTCCTTCCTTCCTTCCTTCCTTCCTTCCTTCCTTCCTGGAATCCTTCCTTCCTTCCTGGAATCCTTCCTGGAATCCTTCCTGGAATCCTTCCTTCTTTCCTGGAATCCATCCTGGAATCCTTCCTGGAATTCTTCCTTCCTTCCATTTGGTTTTCTTTGTTTGTTTGTTTTGTATTGTTAGGATTTTTTTCCTAAATGTGATTGGCTTTCTGCATCAAAAGAATCATGGTTTTGACCTTAAACCAAAAGTAAGAAAGACTGATAAGTCAATTCTTGACACTTTCCCACAAAGACCAGACCATCTGGACACTCTGTGTTTGTAACAGGTGCTTCTGGGACTTAGAGCCTAATTCTGGCCCAGATTCTGTTCTGTATGGGTGACTCCATTACTGTGTGCAACTGCACATTGCATTAATTGAAGGGACTCAGAAAGGCCAAGTGAAGTAATTAGTCAGTTGGTCATGCAGAAAAGAGACTAGTGGCTTAGTGCCACTGAATGTTGAATGCACAGATGTACAGCACCATCGGCTTTTGCTCTCTGCGGTACTCCACTAATCTCCGGCAGGTAGAGCAAAGATCTGTCTTAGTCCAGGCCTTCAGTCTCCTGGAAGCAACAACATAAATTTCATATCCACTTGGGAGAGAAAACCATGAGTTTGAATGACCTAAAAAAGGAGCTACATCAGCATAAAATTGTCGAAATAGTCAAAGCGCCAGATGGGCCAAATACTGCAGTTAGGTTTTTAGGTTCCAGTCTGAGTTTTCAGGTTTATCCAGCAGCAACTGGCATATGCAATATAAAGCTGTAAAATGGCTGTGATTTTGATTTTATAAGCCTATTTTTTGAACTATGATGTTTTTTCTTTGGCATGTACTTGACATTTTTGGTAAGCCTAGCTATTTTGGGGTCAGAGTTTGATCAGAATTGTTAGCTAGTGTCACCTGGAAAGTTATAAAAAATATCTGCTCTGCTGCTCATTTCACACTGAGCAGTGGAGCTAAATGAGGGCAGTGAGGGTATTCAAAAAGGTTGTGAGAGTGGTTTATAAGTCAGTTTTTGCATAGTTTATAGCAGGACCTCAAATATTTTTTCCTGTATCTTTCACAGATGCTGTGTGTGTGCTGTTCTACTGTACATCCGTTCAGAGTGGGTGTCATAAAAAAGTTTGGATTGTTGCATTTCACTGTAGTGTAAAATTTCTAGACTAAAACTTTATTTTAAAAAGTGTATTTTTTGCTTTCCTTATCAGAACAACCAAAATTAAAAACTGGTAAACCGAAATCACAGTATGCCTAGGCCATTATTTTCACTATTATGTTAGGTTTTACACAGATTGTCACATTGCAGTAATTCTCAGCAGCATGCATTGCAATGATATACTCTCACTGCCTTCAATCATAGAGCTCACTATAAAAGTTACTTACAATAGTAAGATGGAGTATTTGAAATATTAAAATAACGCCTTTTAATCTCTACTTTAGTCATTTTAGAACTCTATTCACATTCTCTATATTTGCCATATATTTTGATAACCAAATAGCAGTGTGGTCACCTCCCTCAAGAGCAGAGAGGCCCTGCAGAGAAATCTCAACAAAATTAGAGATGGGCAAATATCAACTGTATGAAGTCCCAGAAGGGCAAGTGCTGGATTCCTCACCTTTGATGGGGCAACGCAGTTTGTGTGAATAGACTGGGGAATGAGAGGCTGGAGGGCAGCACTGCAGAAAGGGACTGAGGTGTCCTGGTCAGAGTCAGCAGTGCCCTGGAGCCAGGAAGGTCACCTGTGTGCTGGAGTGCATCAGGCACAGCATCACTACCCAGGCAGGGGAGGGGATTGTCCTGCTCTGCTCTGAGCTGGGACAGCCTCACCTTGAGTGTTGTGTGCAGTTTTGGGTGCCACAATAGAAGAAATTGTGTTATTAAAGAGCTTCGAGAGGAGGCCATGAGGATAGTGAAAAGTCTAGAGAGGAAGCCTTGAGAAGTGGATGAGGTCACTTGGTTTGTTCATCCTGGAGGAGGCTGAAGGGAGATCTCCACGAGTCGTTCAACACCTTCATGATGGGAAGCACAGGGGCAGATGCCAATCTCTTCACTGATGTGACCAGCAATAGACTCGAGAAAACATAATGAAGCTGAGTTAGGATAAGTTTACATTCATTTCTAGTGGAGTAAATAATTATTGGTATAATTTCAGCTGCATTGTTTTAATCCAGCTCTGGAGAACGTTCATAAAATTCCCTCTTTTACAAGCCCAAGATTATCCTTTCTTTTACTATGTAGATTGAGGAGGATATATGGCCTTAGTCTTTGTCAGTTGTTGAAACTGATAATTCTTTCCTACTATTTATATTTCTAAATTATAAAAGGAGGGAGCCTACCTATTAAAATAACCAGTGTTACTTTAAATTTTACATTTTTGCATGGAAACAAGAGCTACCAATTTACGTGAACTATCTCTTTTTAATCACTAT
Organism: Luscinia megarhynchos; assembly: GCA_034336665.1. Taxonomy (NCBI): domain Eukaryota; kingdom Metazoa; phylum Chordata; class Aves; order Passeriformes; family Muscicapidae; genus Luscinia; species Luscinia megarhynchos. The sequence goes on along the minus strand of JAPFBE010000003.1, from coordinate 51,342,346 downwards.
GACATTTTTAAAGAAGCTGAAAAGAATAAACAACTATAATATTCAGACATGCCTTGGTCATAAGCATGGAAGAAATAAGATTTTAATAGTCTTGAGGAGTTAAAGTTAGGTAAAAAGCCTGGGAAAGATATATGAACCCATGATACTGATCTTGTTTGATATTATAGGTTTCAGTATTACTCATCTGCATTGCCTATTTAATTTGTGTGAGCAAGCAGGGGAATCAAATATCCTGGAGAAAAGGATTCGGAGGGCTGATCATCCTGTAAAGTTTTCAGTGGGAATTGTATATATTCATCTCCCGGGATTACTGAGCATTTTACATGCCATATTTCAGTCCCCTACCTAATTAACATACAGAACTGAGCTGAGAGACAGTACAAAGAGATGATGTGATGTGTGTAGTGATTTAAACAGAATTGCCAAATCTCATTGTAAGCTCACTGGACTTTTTTTTAATATCCTGAGCACATAGTGCCTGATTAAAAAAACCCCACATATCAGTCGCTTTGATCGGATAACAAATATTGGAAACATGTTTATACTTCTGTTGAAATATAGTATTCCTCTGCCCCTCAAAATTCATAAGGAGTAGACAAGTTACCAGTGTAATCTAAGATGTTCATGGGTCTGAAGTAATTCATCCTCTTTTCAAACAAAGCAAAGCGATTGTCCTAGAATACATGGATCTTGTTTGAGTTGGAAAAGAAGAATGTTGCCTGGGAGGCAATGAAGATTGCAGACATGCTACCATCATGGTATTTTATTATTTAATTATAACTTTTTATGTGCATTTCTGAAATATACTAAAACATTTGGAATTATTCATACTAATCCTAGTCTGAATTTGAATAATATAGAGACCATACATGTTTTAATCCATGGAATTTCTTATAATTTAGAAATAACTCCAAGTTATTTCCATCAATACCAATTGAAAAAAATAAATTCAGCCAGGCAGAAAATGATGTTTTGAATTAACATAATGGATGGAGAAATATTTTAAAAATATTGATGAAAATAAAGACTGACTTGCTAGAGAGCCCTAGCCATACAAACCGCCATGATTTACTTCAGATGTACACAACTTATTTGATCACCACAGTTACTTGATTCTGTGTCACTGCTGCTGTGCCATTTGAAATTACATCATTGAGGATTGCCTCACTGACAGATCTGCCACGAGTTGCCAGATGGCAAACTGATTCAAGGAAAACACAACAGTAACTACTGTATGATTTCCTTAATTTATTACAATTTTTCTGCTGGATACTCCACAGATATAATTTCTCTGAACAGCTGGAATATGTGTTTGTATTTAGCTGTATGTATAAATTATATGACTGAGCAGTATACTAGCTGAGTGTTAAGTGTTTCTGAGCAAACACCAAGCATATATTCAAAACATGCTTGATTTTACAAATATTGTCCTTTATATTGAAATTAAACTTATAAAAATCCTACTTAGTCTGTACATTTACTCCAATCTACCAATACAATAATGTTGCAGCTGGATAGAATAAGGAATAAACAACAATAAAAAGTGTTACCTCAGTTATAATCAAATTATATAATGAGAAAGATTGACATAGTTTTTAAACTCTAAAGGGAATATAAACAGGAAATAGTGGAATTAAGTTAGCCTTTTACTTTTAATTTAGTACTATATTTATTTATTTACTTATTATTTGTTATTTGTGGACACTTAACAATTATTCTCTGTTCCATGACTACTGCTTATGGAAGGTGGAAGCACCTGGACCATAGCACAGCCCCTGAGTGAGAAAGTGTCTGACCCAGAGGATAAATATTCTTTGAGTAAAATCACTAATTTATCGCTGCTGCTCCTACTTCTATTTGCCACCTCCTGTCACGTGGCATGATTTAACCAAACTGGAAGGAGAATCTGGTCTCTCAAGAAGAGAATCAAAATCTTCAGCAAAAGAACAATGTTTTCATATTGAGAACAAACCCTACTATCAGGAGAATCAAAGTGTCCACAGACAGAACAAAGTCCTTTGGGAACAGAATAAAATCCCTCAAGTAAAGCATAGGGAGTCTTCAGGGGAAACAAAGAACCTTGAGAAGCAGCAAAAGGCTTGCCAACAAAATAAAGCCCTCAGAGAAGAGATTAAGGCTCTCAAAGGATAAGAATGAGCATTTGCATTGAAGGGAAAAGCTCTTCAGCATGAGATTTTAGCTTTATGAGGAAAACACAAAGCCTTCAAGGACCAGCTCAAAGCTCTTCAAGAGGACAACAAAGCCATTCAGGTAGAGGGAAAAACTCTTTGTGAAGAAAAAATTCCCTCAGTGAGGAGAAACTTGCTCTGCAATAAGGGAATATGCCCCTTCAAGTAAGAAAGAGTCCCTGGGAGGTTAGGAGAAGGCTCTCCAAGAAGAGCACAAAGACTTTCATGAATGAAATAAGATACTTTTAGAGAAGGAAAAAAGTAATATAAGTAAAGAACCAGGTGCTTAGGGAGATTTTGCACCAAGAGTGAACAGTTTAGAAAAACGGTAATTTTTGATGTTGGCCAGATATCAGGAGTGGATAAAAAACAGGCATCAAGCAGCCTGTGAATCTTAGTGCAGAGGTCTAGCAGAAGTGCTGAGGCATGGATGTTGGGATTTCGAATCCTTGAAGACCAGTAAATTAGTGCTGCAATACATAATGCATATCTGTAGATGTCTGCTTTATTGAGGTACTGAATATCACAGAAAACAAGTTTCTTATTTTAGTATTTCAAAGGTTAGATTAACACTTTACCACAGAATACTGGAGGATATTATTAAAGAATGAATTCTGATGTCATGAACATGAAAGTCATATGCAAGTGAGACTGTGACAGACTTTCATTTTTTACATCTAGATTAACCAGTAAAATAATATTTCTGAAAATAATTGGTATTAAATACTTCCAGGATATGCTAACAAATTCTTTATCTCAGAGATTTTCCTTCAAAGATCCAGTTTTAAGTTGAATTTGGAGGAAAACAATTCAGTATATCTCTGCTGCTGAAAAAATATTATGAAGCAAGCTTGAACACTGTCTTTCTGGACAATCCACCATTCTACTTTTTCTCTGTTTCTTCTTTGTGCAATTTGAAAGACGACAGGTATGCACAATTACTGCTGAAAAGAATACTTAGATGAGCAGGTGTTTGTGTCTAATTGTATACTTTCACCAAATGTCAGCCTTGTAAGCTTTCTACCCTTTGATACCTGTACATTAATTTATATCGCATTTCAGTACCCATAAAAAAAAGTTGCACTATGATAAAAACACTGCCATTGTGGTGTGCAAAAATATTTTTTCAAAATTTTGAAACCAAAAAAAAAACCACATCAGAATAAAATCAACACATTGAGACTATCTGGTGTGCATTTAGGAATCAGGGTCAAGAGCTCATTGTGTGGATGTGACCAGTCTGCTTTTGATAAGTCTAACCATAACCAGACTGACACACAAGTGAGTACTTGACACACAACCTTGAGTCCAGGTCCTTGGAAAATATTTCTCGTTCATCCAGAAACTGAGTTAGCAACAAAATGTATTAAAATACATAATACTTGTTTGTGTAGAAATGGTAGGGATACAAAAGAGAGTTTTCTAGTCATGGGTCTAAAATCTTAAAGAGAACGAGTATTTCAGACAGTAGAGCAAGGACATGTGTAGCTAGCACCTGAGACAGACAAATTTACATTTTCTTTCTTTTGCCAAATGTTAAACTCTTAATATTTATATCTCTGGCCTTAAAGACCAGATAGGCTTTGCAAAGTTGAGCACAGTGCTGTACTAGTGAACATCATGCATGAGAAAACTGATGCAATTTGGATATATTGTGCTGGAGAAGCATCAGGTTTTCTCGTACAGATGATTTCTCAGTGAGAACACTGACAAGACTACTTTAGCCCCCCCAGTTTAGAGATTTTTGATTCAGCCCCTTCCTTTGGATACAGGTAATTTGCATGTTAGAGGCATTGTCAGCAGATAGCTGTCTTGCTTGTAGAAATCTTGTTTTATGCTTTGAGTGATCACAGAAGAGAGAGCTAGGAGAGATTCACCATGGACTACAGATCAGTACTTGAACCTTTTTATGAATGTAGGCTAAATTACATGACTACTTACATAAATGCTGTATAATAATTGTTGAATATCATGTGAGCTAAAAAAAAATACTAAAAAACAACAACAAACTTCTATAACCATAGAATTACTTAGGTTGGATATGACATTTAGAGATCTCTCATTGAAAGCAACAACAGATTTCAGGTTAAGTTATATAAGAGGAACATCAAGCAAGGTTACCTTAGAACAGGGGAAGGAAAACACATCTGTCTCCAGTATTTGTCTGGCTCCTCTTCTTGGTTCATTAGTCTAGTACTGGACATGTTTGATGCATCGTAGTTGCAGAGAGAGGTGGCAGAACCTAGTGCCATGTGGGGATGACTAAGTTGCTATTTTATTCCTCTCTCAGCATCTGTAGGGAACGTGGTTTCAGGAGAAGAAAATGGTGAATGCAGTCTATAAGTGTCCCTCAATTTCTCCAGAGGCATTTTTTTCCCATTTTTTCCATGACTCCAGTAACAGGTGCTCTTTCCTAGGCAGGTGTAAATCAGGGAACTGGAGCCTCCCTTGCTTTGCTGCGTGTTTAGTTCAAGATGAGTTGCTTGTGGCAGGGTCAGATCTTGTCAGAGTGACTAGTTCAGAGTAGTTCAGGGCCTTCTCCACAGAATGCATCCTGCAGCCACCAGAAGCCCAACCAGTTACACTCAATACAGTATTCCTGTACTTGTTGTGTTACATCACCAGTATGAGAATGGCTCTGTCCCCGAGCCTGGACCTTGTATCAGATAACTTTTTCAACTAGGTATAAAATAGATGTGTGGGTGCATTTCACTCATGGGTTGTTTTCTTTATTAGATAAGCAATTGCAGTTTCTGTGCCTTGCAACTCACACCATTTTCCAGGTAATTTTTCTTCTATTCTGCACATTCAGAGTTGAATTGCAACAGGTTTCTTGGATAATCTAACCATGATTTGCAAAGCCCAAAAACTCACAGTTTTGTTTGCATGGCAGTAGAAAATCCTAAGGATTGATTCACACAGTAGATAGAGGAGTTTGTGACTGCAGTGAATTTTTAAAATTTTAATGCAGAGGCAGAAATTGCTGTCTGGAGGAATCAAGGGCAATAAGCTGGGATGGTTAAGACATGCATTCTGAGTCAAAAGTCAGACTCATGCAAGGTGGACAGTCCTGGTTTGTGCATAACTTAAGTGATAGCTTGTGCTTTATCTCTCAGACGAGATATTTATGTAAGGAGTAAATCTTTCCACAGATATAAGACAAAATTTACTGTTGCAGCAACAAGTCTCCACCTTTGTTCTTTACCACCTGTGCAGTTATCAGCTGAGGGAGAACTACCACTTCCCCATAGTAACTTGATATATATCCCTGTGTCCTGTGAGACACTCACCCAGAACTTGCATCTAAACTCCCATATCTGTGAAAAGAAAGACGTTCTTCCTGTTTTCTGATAGTCTCATATCCAAGTATGTTACAAGTTCTCTTGAAGTATATGAAGGTGCTCTTCTAGAGATGCTTTCTCTAATCTTTTTCTTACCTTGGTCCCCTTGGAATTTTATGATGTGTTTACTGAGAATTAGGGACTATGATAACGACGTGGCAAGATTATGTGCTAGTGATGATAATATGCCTTTTAGAAAATACTGCATTTATTTCTAATTACATTTGGAGGTATTTTAATTCTGGGATTGAATACTTATATAATGAAGAACTATGGTGCTTTAATTTGTCTTTATAACATTAATATGATTACATTTACTTGCATACAAATAAATTAATTATTCCATAAATACATTATGTTTAAAACATTACAAAATTATTGTGTGTAATTAAAAACTTCAAGTATGATTAACAGTGTTTCAAAGTATTCTAAATTAGCTGTTTATTTCCTGTGAAAAACTGAACACCACTGTGGCATTAGGAGCAATGATAAAGTTTCAACTAAATCAGTATAACAATAGATTAACTTTTGTGTGATGCTGAAGGTCTTGGGCTGTAGCAAGCAGAATGAAGTCTTGTTGAAGGCATGGTGGGTTTACTGTGATTGGATGCCAGGTATCTGTCAAATCTGCTCTACCACTCCCCTCCACAGCTGGACAGGGAGAGGACACATAAAAAAAGTTTCATGAATTGAAATTGGAACAGTGAGAAATCACTCATGGATTTCTGTCACAGGAAAAAGACACTCAGCTTGGGAACATTAAATTAATTTATTACCAATCAGAATCAGAGAAGGATAATGAGAAGTAAAACAAGTCTTAAAAACATATTTTCTCCTTCATGGGCTCTACCTCCTCCCTGCCAGCGGTTCAGGGAGATGGAGAATGGCAGTTATGGTCAGTTTATCACATGTTGTTTCTGTCACTGCTCAGGGAGAGGAGTCCTTCCTCTGCTCCAGCATAACATTCCTCCCACAGGAATGTGGGAAAGTTCTCAATGAACTTCTCCAATGGGAGTCTTTCCCACAGGCTACAGTTCTTCATTAACTGTTCCACTGTGGGTCCCTTTCCTGTGGCATGCAGTCCTTCAGGAACAGCCTTTTCAATCCTGGATTCCTTACAGGGTCACAGGTCCTGCCAGAAAAGCTCTTTCAGCATGGGCTCGTCCCTTCATGAGTGCACAGGTCCCTGCCAGAAGGCTGCCCAGCATGTGTTTCCCAGGGGTTCACAGCCTTTTTTCAGGCATTCATCTGCTCTGGCTTGGGTCTCCTCCATTGACCTCCATAGGATTCATGGGGACAGCTTTACTCACCATGGTCTTCACAGCAGGCTTTGTGGGAATCAGCTTCTGCGCCTGGACCACCTCCTCTCCCTCCTTCTTCACTGACCCTGCTGTTTCCAGAGTTGCTTCTCTCATAGATTCTCACTCCTCTCTTCTCTCAGCATGCTTAAATCTGGGCAATAACTTCTTCCTTCTTAAATGTCTTATCACAGATGTGATACTACCCATCTCTGATTGGCTCAGCCTTGACTGTCTGCAGATGTGTCTTGTAACTGGCATTGGCTCTGTTGGACATGGGGAAGCTTCTGGCAGCTTCTCAGAGAAAGCAATCTGTAGCCCAAACGCTCTACCAAAACCTGGCCAAGCAAATGCTTTACAAACAAAACCTCCAATCCCAAACCACAGTTACCAGCAGTGTGCATCAGGGATCAATAGTGAGACCCATGCTGCTTAACAGCTTCATTAATGACCCAGAGAATAGGATGGCATGAGCCCTCAGCAAGTTTGCAGATGACATGAAACCAGGAGCAGTGACTGATATTCCCAATGGTTGTGCTGCCATTCAGATGAACGGACTGGAGACTTGGACAGATAGGAACTTAATGAAGTTCAGCAAAATCAAACACATATTTCCGCAGGGAAATTCCTGGGGAGGAATAAGCTCATGTACCAGTAAATGCTTCCTGCCGACCATCTGGAAAGCAGCTCTGTAAAAAAAAACGACCTGAGGCACTGGCAGACACCAAACTGAAAAGGAGACATCAGTGTGACCTTGCAGCACAGAAAGCTAATGGTCCCCTGGGCTGCATTAGGAAAAGTGTTGCCAGCAGGGAGGTGATCCTCCCCCGTGCTGTGGATGAGGCCACAATTAGATAGTGCATCCAGCTCTGGGCACCTCAGTACAAGAGAGATATGGATTTATTGGACAGTCAAGCAAAGGGCCACTGCCTCTCAGTTTAAGTCCTTGAGCAGAGGCTGACAGACCTGGAACTGTTCAGTTTAGAGAAGAGAAGATTCAGGGGAATCTTATGCATATGTATGGATAACTGATTTGAGCAGGAGAGGAGGGCAGTTAAGGATTTGGAGCCAAACTCTTGTTTGTATTATCTAGTAAAAAAACAAGATGTCATGGACAGAAATAAAGGTATGGGAAATCCAGGGAAATTTTTTATATTATTAAAATATGTATACTTTTTATTGTGAGAATTATCAGACTTTGGAATAAGACATCCAGTGCGACTGTAGAGCCTTCATCTCTGGAGATATTAAAAACTTTAATATCTTGGACATTTCCTGGGCAACCTCCTCTAACTTGTTCTTTGAACAGAGGGCTGGACAGCACAATTTGCAGTGGCTTCTTCCTACCTCAACCATTCTGTGATTCTTTGGCTTAACAGTCCAGACATCAAGATCATTGATGTGTGCCAAGTACCTTCTACTTTTAGCCTAACTTGAAGGTTTTTTTCCAGCCACAGGTTTTCTTTAAATTTTCAAGTAAGAAGTCAAGAAGAAGAGTCTCAGAAACAAACTTTACACTGAGTTACAAACAATGTATTTAAAGATAGATGCTATTATCACCAGCATCATCAATTCAGACCAAGGTTAGGAAAAACAACTTTTTTGAGGATCATTTCCACTGGGCATTTAACAGCTATCTAATGAATGGGATTTGAATTTCAACTCTTACAACCAAAAAAGGTAAAAAGAGAGAAACGCTACTAGAAATCTTCGAATGCAATTATAACATGCAAGGTGTACAGTTTTAAGATCTTTTGAAAACATAAGCCCTTTAACATGACTATTTTTCATATTATTGTTTTATACTTTATCTCTTTTCCTTCTATCCCTCTTATAATCTTCTACCATGGTTAAAAATGTAAGATAGGGGGTTACTAACATAAATTGAATCTGCCTTGTAATAGATGCTTTCAAATATTGTGAAATTCCCAGATCTATAGGTAAATAATATTTATTGCATATTTCCATTGCCAAAGGGAGAGAAAGAGGAGTTAAAGGGAAAGTTACTGCAGGAAAATAGTATTGCAATTTCCCTTATCAGGGTGGTAAATTCAGTGTCCTGCTCAGTTTCTTTCGCCCCTCCTCCCTCTATGTTTTTAATGTGCATGTAAATGACTCGTGGACTTTCAGAGATAGCTGCACGGACACTTTTAACATACAGGAGAGGGGACTTTTTGGTCTAACACATTGCATGACTGTGCTGGTTTTGTCTGGGGTAGTTAATTTCCTTCACAGTGTCTGGTATGGAGCTGTGTTTTGGATTTGTGCCGAACACAGAGCTGGTAACACAGAGATGTTTCTGCTGTTGCTGAGCAGGGCTTACACAGAGCCAAGGCCTTTTCTGCTTTTCCTACTGCCATGCTGGCAAGGAATGTGAGGGTGCATGGGAGGATGGGAGGAGACAGAGCTGGAACAGGTGGCCCTAACTGGTGAAAGGGACATTCCAGACCATATGGCATCATGCTCTCTATGTAAAGCAAAGGGAAGAAAAAGGAGAGTGGGGGGGATGTTCGAAGTGATGATGTTTGTCTTCCCAAGTCACTGTTGCATGTGATGGGGCCTTGCTCTCCCAGAGATAGGTGAACCCCTGACTGCCCATGGGAAGCAGTGAATTAATTTCTTGTTTTGCATTTTTTTTTGTATGGCTTTGTAAGGCTTTTGTATGTTTTGCATGGCTTTTGCAGCCCCTATTAAACTGTCTTTATTTCAACCCGCAGGTTTTCCAGCTTTTGCCCTTCTGATTTTCTCCCTGATCCTACTGGTGGGGGAGTGAGAAAGGAACTGCATGGGGTTTGGTCTCTGGCTGGATTTAACCACAACACTTATGGACATATAAAGATACCTGCACAGACACTTTAAACATACAGGGGGGACCTTTTTTGGTTACATGAGCTACGTAAAAGATGATGCTAGCTGCAGGCACATAAAACCAAGATAAATATGCTGTGGATATAAGACACAAGATAAATAATATCAAATGCTAACTTGGAAGGGAAAGGTTAAGTAAGTGTAAGATGTAATCTTATTTATGATCATTTAAAAAAAAAAAAAGTTTGTACTTTGGATTCATTTTCCAATGTAACATATCTGCAGAGAGTACTTACACATGACGGACAATTCTGTAGCGCCAAAACCCTCAGATCTGAGGATTGTACAGTGATCAAAATTATTATAATGGGAGGAAAAACAGTCCAAATTTCAAATAACAGCAAAAGTCTAATACATCCTGAAGCAGTCTTGGGAGCTCAAAAATTATCTCATTATTCAGAACCCTTTGAGACATAAAAGGAAAGTTAGAGGGCTCTAAGGTCCCAGGAAGGGATAATGCTACTAGCAGAATCACAGCAAAGATGCAGAGAGATGAATGCACATCCCTGCAGCTTTACTGAAGGAGCAAGCCTGCCAAAGAAGATGAAAGTGCAGTGCTGTAGAGGACTTGTAGGTGTTTTGCAAGGAGTTTACAGAAAAAGTACATCATTAAAATTATGTAGGGAGGAAATCTTCAGTAGGGCATTACCTAAAAGCTGTATCTCTGCACGTTAGTGAGTTTCAGTCTCAAGCTACTCAACATCTTACACTTCACTCTGGGTTCCAGAAACAGAACAAACAAAACCCTCAGCATGGTGCCCACCATGAATGACCTTAGCTCTGTCAAGTGTTTGCCGTGCAGTAGCGAATCTAATAAAAGCCAGAATCTTCCAAAAATGAAAAGTAATTGCTAGAAGAGTCTGGAATATATTATCAGCTGATAAGCAGGAACAATTTCTTCTGGATAAAAATTGTATGTCTTTCCTTGCACTGTAGAAGAGATCCTATGTTCTTGTCAGATGTTAGGGAAAGTTGAAGTTACCACAGAAGAAATGTGTTCAGCTCTACATTTAGCTCCCACAAAGGAGTCTTTTAAGAAAGTTTGTGCCAGCTTAAGGCAAAGCTATGAAAATATGGTTTTGTGTTAATTGTGCAGAAAAAATATTTCTAACCTTTGAAAATTCTTCATTTTTGTTGCCCCAGGAGATTTTTTAAGCTAAGTAGATGTCTCATTCAACATCCTCACGGCATCAATTCAGAATACTATATATAAAATAAAATAAAATAAAATAAAATAAAATAAAATAAAATAAAATAAAATAAAATAAAATAAAATAAAATAAAATAAAATATCAACATTTTATATTTTATAAAATATAAGAATCTGGGGCTCCAGAAGGCAGAATTATCTGTTAGAGTAAGGGTTTGAGGCTTATTAAAAGGATCAGATAATTGGAAGTCAATAAAATGAAGACAATTGATGTATAAATTCAATATACAAACTCTTCATACATGGGAATACACATATCTTAGTTGGCAGAGTTGCAAAGCTTAAAAAATTCTCTGAGGCAGATGCACAGTTTTCTGTTTCTTCCCTACAGTTACAGAGATTGGATATGCTTCAGCTCAGTATACCCAGGAGTTAGTAGACCTAGGCCTTTTTAAAGGCATGCTTTTATAACTTGGGATGAATTTTAGGAAAATGTAAAATATATGGGTATAGCTTTCATTGAAGTTCCACTTGCTGGTTATTTTACCTGAAGCATAATATTAACAACATGTCTGGGTGAGGAAAGCTGCTTAGAAACAAGCTAAATAAGACTAAAAATAGATAATAAATAAAATAAAATAAAATAAAATAAAATAAAATAAAATAAAATAAAATAAAATAAAATAAAATAAAATAAATAAAATTTTAAAATAGGGTTAGTCTCATGCAGTTCATATGGCTTGAAAATTAAAGGCCATGGGAAAAAAAAGGAAGGTGCTTTAGTCTAAGGTTGCCTACAGGTGAAAAGGTTTTCTTATATCTCCTCTGGAAGAGCGTAGAATTTAATAACTGTAGTTCTCCTGCAAAATAAGAGGTAGACTGATGAGAAAGTTATCTAGTAGACTCAGGGCATCCAGTTTCTACACCTATAATAAATTGTTTCAGGATGGCTCACTTCCCTGGGCAGCCTGTTCCAATGCCCCATCACCTTTTCAGTGCAGAAATTTTCCCCTTATATCCAATCTAAACATCCCCTGGTTCACCTTGAGGCCGTTTTCTCCAGTCCTGAGAGGTTCACCTTACAAGGATCTTATCTAGGTATATAAATATTTGAAGGGAGGATGTGAAGAAAACAAGGCCAAGCTCTTCACAGTGGTCTCCACTGTCAGGACTTCTAAACATCTGGAAAATCTGTTTTACTGTCAGGGCAACTGAACACTGCTCCAGTTTGTCCAGAAAGGTTGTGAAGTCTCATCTCTGGAGATACTCAAAGGCTGCCTGGACACTGTCCTCAGCAACTGCTCAAGGTGTCCTTGAGCAGGGTGGTTCGACCAGGTGACCTCACAAGGTCAACCCAAACATTCTGTGATTCTGTGAGCGTGTGATCAGGACAGTTGTGTCTCAGAAGTTCAAAAAGTGAAATTCAAAGAAGAAATTAAAGAAAAAAAATGAAGGATGAAAAGATTCTCCCCAGACCTATATGGAAAGATAATGAAAAGATAAATTGGACCAGAGTCTATGGAGGGAAAGATAAAGATCAGGAATGATGTAGGTGTTGCTAACCTACTAAATACATGCTCTGTTCTTATTTCAATAAGGATGATGTTGCATGTAACACCAATGGAAATGTAATATAAAGACAATGGGAAAGAGGAATTGGAAAATCATATGTGAGCTGTAAATTTTTGTCTGCCTGTAATGATTTTATTGAATAACTTAAAAATCTATACCCTGGCTACCTAAAGAACTAACATATTAAATGAGACATTAGCAATATAGTAGGAGAAAAACACAGATTAAAAAAAAAAAGGAGAATGAGACAAGTATAGTCAGTTACCTTTTTCTAAGGGTCATGTTTTAGTTTTTTTAATAGAGTTTTTGTTAGGAACATCAGTATTATCAGAGACAGAAGGAAACAGACAATGATATCAAACATAAATGGACTCATTGAAGATATATCACATTAGAGTTATTAAACATCCCACCTAATAGAATAATTTCCAAGATAAGGTTAATTGAAAAGACTTGATATCTAAATGGCATGATACTATCATTAAAAAAATCAAGTTGTAAATCTTTCATTAGTTAATACAAAATTTATAAAATGGATAAAGAGAAAATTTTGGTGTTTATTAAATGAGGGTTACTGAAATGAAAGGGAGTTTGCAGTTTTTCTTGGGTTCAATCTTGCAATAAATATTTTTTACTTTCCTAATTATCTGTGTTTTCAAGCATAGGTCCTGACGTCCATGTAAAACAAGAAGTTGGAAATTCTGATCAGCCCTATGAAAAAAAAAATTGTGTTGAATATTGATATCACAGAAATTTTGTCGTAATTTGAAGTACATAAGATCTCACGAAAGTGGGATTTGATTTTTTATAGGCCATGACAGATGAAGAAAAACTGAGATCACAATAATCTGCTGATTTTTCAATGAAGCCTTAGAACTTCAAGAAAAAGAAATTAACAAATGTCTGAAAATCTTGGCAATATTTTTGCAGAAGATAATGCTATTCTATCTGTAGTTGCATTCCTTTCTGGTCACATGTGGTCAAAAAGCTCAAGATTGTACTTGAAGAAATGAAGATGAATGGAAAATGTATTTTATAATATGAGAATAAAAATCTATGGCTATCTTAGTCTAGTAAGATAAATGTAAAAAACATGATTCATCTGAATGGAAAATACAGTGGAGGAGATCTATTTAAGTATAGGATCTGTGAACATACATTGCCTCTAAACAAATTAGTAGCAATTATTACAAAAGTGCTTCTCACTGTAAAACAGCCCAATGACCTGTCAGCCATAATAGTTACATGAAATAAACTCATTGCTTCACATGTCCTTAGATACCTTTATGTAAATAGTCTTGTTATTATTACTGCTCTTAATAGTCAGTATTTGGGGTTTCTTCTGGCTGCTGAGCAGGATTAAGAGATGTTCTACTCCTTAGCTCTCATGGCATAGCTTTTCTTCTGTTTCATTGCACATACATCGCCAGCTTATACATTAACAAGAGGGAATAACCAATACTTGATTCCACATCACAAATTTTTGCCCTTGGACATGTGACAAGTAGTCTGTGTTGGTTGTATAGTTCCTAGGAATGACAAATGCATTCTAAAGAGCCAAGCTCTGGAGACCTTTCATCTCCAGTGCAGATGGTGTGCTGTAAATGTGTCCCAGAAATTATTTGATTATGATTCCATCAGGAAGGAAATCACCTGGGTGCACCACTGCTATGCTCAAACGTCTACTGAAAGACAGATAGCAAGTGTGAGGCATATTCACACCTGAAAACAACCTGCCACAGATGCAGCTCTTGGGGATGGAAACGTCAGAGCCTGGCCATAGCTAGAAATCAATGAAGACAGAACGCACTGATGTTATTTGGAATTACTACAAGCATGTTTGCACATATTTTGTAGGTAGGCAGGAGCTTGCTTGATTGGCACTCCGTGTTCTGAAAACAACTTCTGCTGTAGCTGAAAAAGTACCTTGAAAGCAGGCACAAAAGGAGTGACTGGAAAAATAAACCAGACATTCTGGAACTGAACATTTCAGCATAAATTTTAGCAGTTACCATGGTTTAGCCTGACTAGCTTGAAAGAATTTTAAGACTCAGTATTGGATCTATAAAAGGTTTAGGATCATGTCAAGAGACTTAAAGTAGATGTGCAATTGCATTTTTGAAAAAGAAAGATTGTTTCCTTAATTTCCTTAATATTTTTTTTTCATGTTGAGTATAAGGAAATATTAAAGTATTATAAAATTTTCTGGGAAGACAAATTGGATCTGTAATATAGCTATGTATGTTCTGTAGTTATGGAACATAGATGACATGTATAACAATGTGTGTTCTATAAATACTTCTGATTAAATGTGTGCTTTATTCATGTCTGTAGTTACTGGGTATCATAAGACACGCAGTCTTGTCTTGTCTGATGATTCCATCTGCTACTCAGTATTAGTTATGGATTGAAGGGTTTTATTTTCAGGCTTAGAATTTAGTGATCTGTATTTAGTGTGAAATCTCTATTAGGAAAATGAAGCCTGGTGATGTTTTATTTAAAAGAAAGAAAAATAATCTCTTTTCTTTCCATTCAAATAATAAAGCCCTGAAAGCCAATGTATTGAACACAAGGGTAAGTTTAGATATATTCACAATTACTGTGAAATTACATCATTAAAGAAAAAGCATCTGTTTAAGTGCTTGGTTGAATTGTGACCACCTTGGTTCTAAAGGGAATGTTGACATTATCTGATCTGCAGATTAAAGGTGCAAAAGTCTTTTCTGTCTTACATCAAATGACAACAGCTCTCCATCATTTCCATGCAAAAGGGCAAAACTACAAATTCATTCCTGTCTAGACAGAAGAAATAATGGTTTTTTATCTAAATTGTCTTGGGCCACTGCTGGGACATTCAAGGAAAAGCTCTACTACTAATGAATAAAAAGACAATTTTTTTACAATTAATGAGTCATAGATATTTTAAGCACTGCAATTTGAGCACAGAAAGCTATTAGATTTAGAGAAAGAATAGAAAAAAAAATAATGAGATCAGAGGGGTAAGTTATTTTGGTACCTGAGAAAGGTTGTTATTCTAATTCAATATTTATCATGCAGTAGCAACTTTAAATTGAAGAATCTAAAGCAAAGATGCTTGGATCTTGGATACCATCTGGAAAGTTCAGCTGAAGAGAATCAGGCATAAGGAAAGTAATAACATTAGTAACTGGAAATATGTCTGTAAAACACATTTTTTTAATTCAAAACAGAGGGAAAAAAAGCAGATGGTAGAATTTGGAAGGGATGATTAGAAATTAACATATTAATGGCCAGATCCTGCAGAGACTGGAATAAACAGAGCTTCGCCATTGATTTTAATGAGAGTAGAATAAAGTATGTCATGAGAAGTGATGAGAAAAGGTTGTAAACATAAAAGACCATATTCTCCAATTGAGGCAGTTTTCTGCTTTGTAAACACAAATTGAACTTCAAGGGGCTAAACATAACCACAGGCCAAGTCCTCTAGTCAGGGGAACAGTTCTCTGGGAAACAGTTAACAAAAGTAGCTTCATTCCTTTGGATTTAAATGATTTTTATGAGGGAAAGATGTGACACAAACAGATACCCAATTGTACATAAACTAGGGCAGCACTGTACTTAGATCTTCAACAAATCTAGGTAGCTCAAATCAAGAAGGAAGAACTAGCTCCCCTGTAATCCTGTGTTCTCTCTACAAAGTTCAGTTTGTTTTTGAACAAGGTAGGGTATCTGTCACCAAGGTATAATTACTGTTATATTGCAGAATTCCACTGGTTCACTACTATGTGTGTCACACTCTACTTTGCATTCACAAAGCAACCCTTTCTAGGACATGGAGAAATATGTCCTTCTAAAGGCCCCAAAGGCATAGGCTGTATTTAAGCACCTAAAAAGGTGAAGTTTAACCACAAAGGGCATGAGGAAGATTTTCTCAGATATAAACCTTATTCTGTAAAGCAAACACATTACTGGGAGTGGAGAAGAATTTTCATATTGAATTGATCTGTTTTGCCTCTAAGGGTCATTGCACTGTGTAAGCAAAGAGCAAGGGATCAAATGCTAAAGAAAATATGATTGCATAACATAGTTTGTTATTTTAAAAAAATGTAGCTATATCGCCTTATTTACTAGTTCTTAACTTTAATTAAAAACAAATAAAAAGGTGAATATAAATGGAATTGGGAATACTGTGCTAATTTTCATCATTGTTTAATTTCCTGAAATACAATAATTAAAGTAAACACTAATTACTAAAACTATTTTTCATTGTTAAAGTGCAAAATGTACTTATTTCTCAAGTAGTCTTATGATTTTACAAGAGCTCGCTCTTGTGGCTGTAACTGTTTCTGCACTGTAACAAGTTCAGGTATTTTGAGGACCATTTTAAAAGAATTTTTTTACTGCAATTTGAGGTAGTAGGAAAAACAATAACAGAACTCTTTCTGGCCATGCAGCAGATAGGGATAATATAACTGTAAATCTTGAGAAATAATTCTTATTCACCAAAGCATAGGTTATTGTCAATAGTTTCTTGCATTTTATTCTAATAGGAAGGCTTAAAATAATACCCAGCCTAGAAAAGATGGCAAAAATTACTGCTGCAAAAGCAAAGATAGAACAATCAAAATAAATGTAACATATGATCAGGAGTACTGGTCACATAAGACTGAAGAACTCTTTAAAAATAATGAAGGAAAATCATGAAACTGCAATTGCTTCTGCTTCTTTTGTGCAGTGATTTACCTCTAGTTATCCTCTGCATAACCAGGATATACTTGTAGCAAGTGAGAGGTATTCAGAAAGAGTTTTGAGGCAAGTTGTTCTGTGGTGTCGTGCTTGGTATTCGGTCATCTTATAGCAGGTATTCATTTAAGTGAACTATGCTGAGGACCTGGTCCACACCATCTACTGGCTGTATTCATGTCTGACCCCAAAACTTTTAGCTGCAACTGCTTCATCCTCATTAAAGGGGGCTTTATGGTAAACCTAGATGTCTGGGCAATCTCACTTTCCTGCCCAGAATGAAGGGATTTTCAATAGTACGTCTGCTGATTGGGAGGGAGAGTGCAGGGCAAAACAGCTTTCAGAAATGGTGCCATAAAGGTACTGTGATTGTTATCAAGGATTAGACACTTCGTGTTTGATGCAGAATTTGGACACTTGAATAATGGAAGTTAAAGAGAGAAAATAGAAGCCTGGAGTTTAGTACTAACGGGAGTTGTACTCACCAATGTTTGGCAAGCAGATTAATTACTCTTTACTAAGCTTTCTATCAAATGGTGTTGAATTGTCTTTAGGTAGGCGATGGGACTTTTGTTTGATGTGGCTTTTCTGCTTCTCAGAGGCATGTACTGACAGTATTACCAATAATAATGGTTTCAATAGTAATAAATGATAAATCCCGCTTTCAATTTTTCCCTAGCTCACTGCTATGCTGCAAGGTTTCGCTGACTCACTTTTTATTGCTTAGGAATACCTTAAGATCCTCAGATGGAAGATGCTATATCTAAAAAGGTTATTGTGTCCTGAAAAGCATCTGAAGAAATCAAGTTTAAAATATCTGCAAGTTCTTGCATGATTTTTGTATGCTTATAACTTTCCATATAGCTAAAAAACATTTCCTTAAAAAGGCAAAAATTTACCCTAGAAACCAAAAGAGCTGCTCTTTCAAATTACTCTTTTCAAAGTACACCAACCTCTCATAGAATATCACCAGAGGAACATGATGGATGAAAATCTTCACTCTCCGAAGCTAAAGCTATGTCAATAGCTATGTCAGATTAAACAGAAGTCAGAAACCTTTCTGGGCACGGGGTTAAATTGAATGACCCATATCTATTAATAAATGCTTTTAGCAACAAAATGAGAGTGGCTACGCGTAAAACGCCAGCTGACATTAAGACACTGTTGCTGGAATATTCAACTTTCTAAAACACATCCATGAATTAGTTAAGAGTTTGCTATTTGGCTCAGGTCAAGAGTGTTCCTGAGAATGGTCTAAGAGCTTAAAAATACAGACAATTGCATCGCCTGCCTTGTTCTGTTTAAGTTACCAACATATATGCAGTCTAGAAAGTGATTGTGAATGACATAGATGTAAAAGCTGAGGTCACTGAAGGGTGGAAAGAATTTATGGTGGGATTTAAATATTAAAGCTTTATCAAACTAGTTTGAAAAAAACATGTCATTACATTCCTGGCTTAAAATAATTCCTTTATCAAAGCTGGAGAGTAAAAGGCAAACAGAATTAAATCCAACTAATGTTGAGTTTCCCAATATTAAAAAAATAACATGTAAAACAAGCAAAATTAATGTCACAATTCTCAAAATACTCTCTGATTCAACAATAAATAATAACAAAATGTCAGTAGTTTTATGTGAATTAGTAGTTTAACTGACTTCAGAGGCTAAATTCTTAGAGATTTAGCATGTTAAGAAAGTAAGACTGAGAAGTCTTAGTCCCAAGGTTAAGTGAGCTCAGCATAAAGCTATGGCCTGATACTACCAGTGGCATGACTGTATTTACTGCACTACAGGACGAAGCTCTCAGACTCCACCCTCTGGCCCTGATCTATCATTCTACTGTACCTCTATGTGGCACCTGCTTGGTGCAGGGAGATCATTCATGGGATGCCCTGATCTCTACATGAACATTCTACAGGATGCCCTTCTCCAGGAACGCACAGCTTTTCACTATTATTCTTTATTCCCAAAAGTGTTTCTGATCCAGTTTAGAACTGGACCATAAAGCAGGGATGAAGAACTGGGAAAGGGCATTTCCTGTGAAGTGAAGAAGTTACAGAAATTTTGAAGCTTGTTTTGGTTGCTGCTAGTAGTGTTTACACTAAGTCAAGGACTTCCAGTTTCCCATATTCCATCAGTGACCAAATGCACAAGAAACTGGGAGGGAGCCCAGCTAGAACTTCTGACCTGAACTGGACAATGTGATAATTGATATACTAGGACATCATTCCCCACACATATAAACTGGAGAAAGTTGGCCAGAAGGGGCTGTTCACTGTTGGGGAATGGCCAGGGAATTAGAGGATCAGGGGAGTCAGAGACTGGTGAGCAATTGTATTGCTCATCTCCTGTCTTTCCTGGGTTTTATTCTTCTCTCTCCTTTTTCTTTTTCTTTTTCTTTTTCTTTTTCTTTTTCTTTTTCTTTTTCTTTTTCTTTTTCTTTTTCTTTTTCTTTTTCTTTTTCTTTTTCTTTTTCTTTTTCTTTTTCTTTTTCTTTTTCTTTTCTTTCTCTTTTTCTTTTTCTTTCTCTTTTTCTTTTTCTTTTTCTTTTTCTTTTTTCTTTTTCTTTTTCTTTTTCTTTTTCTTTTTCTTTTTTTCTTTTTCTTTTTTTCTTTTTTTCTTTTTTCTTTTTCTTTTTCTTTTTTCTTTTTTCTTTTCTTTTTTTCTTTTTTTTTCTTTTTTTTTCTTTTTCTTTTTCTAACCCAAGTTGGGGCATGAAGGGTTGATATAACACCAGATCTTTCAAGATCATGCTTAAAAAAATTTATAAACTTATACAAATTGAATAGTTGCTGGTTGTAATATTTATTTGCTCTCAGAGTTGTGCTTGTTCTTAGAGCTGCATTTAATTTTGCTTGCAGTGTGTGTTCCCAATTGTGCTATTTATCACCTCTGGGCACTGGGCTAAGGTTATCGTGTTGGTGAACTTTGTAACACTGCCTTATGATATGATGGAATTACTTGTCCTGAACCTTGCCTGGTGTTTGCACTCAGCATTGCCATCAGCTCTGTGCTTCGGGAGCCATCTATCGGAAATTATTAATAATTACACCTTTTATGGGCTCAGAGAGAGTCCGTAGAGGAGACATCCTCCTATATCTCCCTACTCTCCTACAGGACAATTGCAGTAGTGTTTAAGAATTTTGAAAATTTTGAACATCCTTGGGATATTGAAGCCAATGTGGTTCTATTGCTAGGAACCATGAATGTGGTTCAGATCTTGTTTATGATTAAGCAACTCTTTGTGACTACTCTAACCCTTGTGACAAGCCCTGCAGCTGCACAAAGCCTGGTGATGAGCACTGTGATTATTCAAACCCCAGTTAGGGGCATTGCAACTACTCAGACTCTGGTGATGAAAGATGCAGATGAGCCAGAGAACCAATCCATGCCAGTATCAGTCACCTCTCTCTAAGAGGAAGTGGACATGAAAGTCAGCTTGCTACTTACTACAGGAGAGCAAAACAGGGTCACTAGAAGAATAGGAGGAAGAAGCAGAACAAGAGGTAAATACCAAATTCCTATCTCTGAGTGTGTTACGGGATATGTGAAACAATTTCAGCATGTTATCACCTGGCTTGTCCCGTGCTGTGGTAACAGGGCTGACAGCCTGACATTAGAGGATAGAGAGGTCAAACAGATGGCATCACTTGCTAGGGAAAGAGGCTTTGATAAGGCAGTTGGAAAAGGGACACAAATCCTGGAGGCAACTCCTGTCAAGCATGGAGGAAAGGAATCTCTTTCAAGGAAAGTGTTATATGTCATGCGGATAAATAGGTCACAATGGAGAGAAGTGTCTAGCACCTGAGGAAATTAGCTGTGATAGAGATTATCTATTATGATTTAAATAACAAGCAGTCACCTGCAGGTCCAGAAGTCCAATGCAGATGAACCATGTGGTGGAAATTCAAAGAGAGCACACAGTTGTCATGTTCCAACCCAATGGCAGTAATGACCTGGAGAGACAGAGTCACCATCAATACATTAATTGTCTCACAAACTCGGGAAATACAAATAAAACCTCTCTTCTCCCTATAGACTGGCAACTTGACTGTGAAAAAAACTGTCCAAAAAGTGGGGAAAACGGTGCCAGGGGTTCCAGCAATTCAAACGAGGATATGTCCCACTTCCCAGATGCACTTGAATCTCGGCTGTGAACAGTGAGTATTATTTTTGCTCCAGAGAGAGAATATAGAAGGTATACATCATACAGTCTCCTGTATGTAGCCATAAAGACAACATAAAGAGGCAGGGTGGAAAAACTACCTTTACCCTAGAAGCATATGTGTGAGAATCACAGGGAAAAACAATCACAAGTGGGAGTTCCTCCAGGAAAGTTGCTGCTCCAGTCTCCAGTGTGCCGCAACCCAGAGTGTAGCTCTGCTGATCTTGCTCCTGATTCTATGGGAAAGAATTCTGATCTGTTTCTATAAGAGGTAAGTAGAGAATCCCATGATCAGTATTAGAGAGGCCTGGACTCTAGCCAGGTGGAGGAGATGGACAACCAGATTTGCTGGTTTTTGCTGGTTTTGATGGCCTGGCACATTAGACACACAGAGATAAAAAGGTCCAGTAAGATACTGGTGCACAATGTACCCTTATGCCTTGAAACTATACACAAACAGAACACATTTGTATTTCCAGAATGACAGGAGAATCTCAACAGCTCAGCATGTTGGAAACTGAAATGAGCCAAACTAGGAATGAGTGGCAAAAACATCCCATTGTGATGCCCCAGAGGTTCCTTGCATCTTTGGCGTAGATTAATAACCTCAGTGAAGGGTATTTCAAAGGCCCAAAAGTAAACCATTTTCAGTATAGTTGTCTTGGAGATGGAGGTAAATAAGAAGCTGTTCTACCTTGTAGGATCTCTTCCTTTTTGTTGTGGGGTTGCTGAAAGGACGACAGGTGCCTGTCACTACCAACGCAGGGCACCAGAGACAGGTTGCACCAATCAAGACTCAGCTGAAGAGCCAAGGGCCCATTCACCCTATGAGAGTCCCACATGGATGGTGAAAAACTCTTATGGCATATGGAGTCTAATTTGTCAGTTCAGCTTTTGAACCGTCAACCATCTCCCTTCAAACTTGGCTTAAGCTTGATAGTTCATCCAGTTTCCATTCATATCATGGTACATCTCTCCAGTCCTCTTCTGCCAGTTTTTCCCCAAAGGCTGTGTGGGATGTTGTCAAATAAGAAATCATTCACTAAATTTTTAGTTTCTTTCATCCTAGAAGTTATTCTGTTGTTTGCTTTTTCATTCTTTTTTTCACATGGATACTTGGGGACTGGATTCTTCCCCATGAGAACTGAGTCATAGAAGCCACAGGGTATCTCAGCCTTTTCTGTGTCATTTTGAACTATTTTGACAGCCCTGTTCAGCAGAGGACCTACATCTTTCAAGTACTTCCACTGAATTTCTGACCACAAAAAATACAAAATAAAAATGCAGAAATAAATGAAACATACAGATTGTTGGCAGTTCAGGTTTAAGAATTTGTGTGAAGGTTTTTTTCCCTCCATATGCAAAATAGAGTTTTCTCTTTGTCTATCTTCAAAACAACAGATGTTTATAATTTCATGCTTTAAATATTACACCTTGGGTATTATTATCAGCAGTAGTCATGTAATGTGATCATAGAAAAAGAAATAAAGACATGGCAAATCAAAGTGTTGTATTGTTAGACCAGAGCTTTTTTCTGCAATGTAATTATATGTATTGTTTCACTGAATCCTTCTGCTTTAGAAAACGTGACTACATTAAACTCCTTTCATATAATGAGCAATCAAACAAAATAGAATAACAACAAAAAACAACTCGAGCAATAACCCTCACTTAAATTCTTCAGAATATTGAACAAAATTTAAAAGTCATATGTCTGATTCAAGACAGTCAAAGGACATAACACCTTTTGTAGTAACATATATCTTTTCCTTGTAATTCTCATGACTGAATAAGAATCCTGGCTTATAAACCAGGAATGTCAGCTCTCTAAACTAACTTTAAAATTGTAATCGAATTTACACATAGAACTCTAAAAACAATCTCTTCCTATTGTGGAAGTGGGCCTTAGAAACTGCCAAAAAGAAAAAGCTTGTGAGTTGAAACTCTGTGAATGAAAATTCAGGATTTAAAAATTTATATTTATATAAGCTACCTCTTAGTCTGAGCAGTATATGTCTTCAAGGATAATTAATTTATTAGATTATAAAAATTTTGCAATCTTTATAAGATAAAATTGTCTTTCAAAAGATTATTTTTATTACTAAAAAAAATTAAAAATCATAACAAGTTAAGCAGTTAAAAGTGATGATATATTTTTTCCATGTAAACTGGCTTTTTTTATGTTAAATTAGTATCTTGAAAGATAAAACATCATCAAAAGTTAAATGAAAGGCACACTGCAATAAAAATATTGAGTTAGTAGCTCCTCTACTTCTTGTTTGTTTCCTATCAAATATCAGTAGCTTTTTAAAAATCCTTAATCATTGTTTTATTGATCCTACATAACTTTTTTAACACCCAGCCATCTTATATAGCTTATCTGTTCACAGAGCAGTTTGTGATGACATGTACCATCTGTCATCCTCTAATATGGAAACATTAATGGCCTTTAAAATACATAGGCAGCAAGTAAGGTTTCTGTGCTTCATCAGTGGTGGATGTTGCACTGATTTTATCAGTGTGAAACAGAGCATAAGAGGAAAAAAGATTGAAAATTAAGCCAGAGCTTTGAAGGAATGAAGGTAGAAAAAAGAAACTCAGCAGTGATAAATGGAAGACAAAAAACAAAAATTTCTTTGGAGTAAGAAATGGACACAACCCCCCACACATACAGAGCAGATATTCAAGAGCATGTGAAATAAAATTATAGTGGTAAGAGTGCATTTTAATATTATCTGATCTGTTGCAAACTGAGAGGAGGAGGAAGAGGAGGAGGAAGAGGAAGAGGAGGAGAAGGGAGGAGGAGAGGGAGAGGAGAGGAGAGGAGAGGAGAGGAGAGGAGAGGAGAGGAGAGGAGAGGAGAGGAGAGGAGAGGAGAGGGAGAGGAGAGGAGAGAGGAGAGGAGAGGAGAGGAGAGGAGAGGAGAGGAGAGGAGAGGAGAGGAGAGGAGAGGAGGAGAGGAGAGGAGAGGAGAGGAGAGGAGAGGAGAGGAGAGGAGAGGAGAGGAGAGGAGAGGAGAGGAGTTGAAGGGACATACAGCAATCCTGTAGTCCAGCTGCCTGAACTGCTCAGGGCTGACTAATGTTGAAGCATGTTCTTAAGAGAATTGTCCAAATGCCTTGTAAAGACTGACACTGTTGAGGCACCGAGCACTTCTCTAGGAAACTTTTTCCAGGGTTTGGCCACCTCTCAGCAAATAAATACTTCCTAATAACTACTCTGTTATTCCCCTGGGATATCTTTGAACTATTGTCATGCATTCTAACAATGGATACCAGGAAAAGGAGATCAGCATCTTGCTCTTCACCTCCTCAGGAAGAGGAGAGAGCTGTAGGAGCTGTGAGGTCACCTCTTAGCCTCCTCTTCTAGGCAAGCCCATAGGATATTCCTCAGCCACTTCTCACGGGACATTCCTTCCAGATCTCTCCCCAGCTTTGCTGCCCTGCCCTGGGTGCATGCAAGGACCTTTACATCCACCTTAAATTGTGGGGTTCAGCGCTGCACACAGCACTCTGTGTGAGGCTGCACCAATGTTGAATACCGCAGGATAAATCACCTCTTCTGGCCAGCTGGTTGTCATTTTTCTGATGCATCTCAGGGTGTGGTCTTCCTTCCTGGCTTCCAGGGCACACTGCTGTCTCCTGCTGGGCTGCTGTTGACCAGCACACTCATTTATTCTCTAATAATATCTGTTCCATAATCAGGTGGGTGCTCGTTAAGCACAGCCTCATGGACTTATAGCAGCCAGCAAATGCTATAATGTGGGGGTTTCTGAAGCTAAACTCTGTCAGATGGACAAATGTGAATATAGTCATATGTGTCTAAATGTTTTGATCTGCTGTTATATGCATTTTAAAAGGCACCTTTGTTTACAAATAAAAACAAAAAGTAATTAGACTTTCTTTAGAAATATTTTCTTCCCTAAATAGCACGGTAGAAACAGAAGTCTTGACATTGAAATCTGTGCTGAGGTTTTATTTTCTCCCATAAGTGTTGTTGGAAAGAGGACTCAGAACAAATGCAGTGAAACCCTCTCTAAGTAAGCACTTTGTTTGAATGAGCATTATGTAGTCGCTGTTTTATTGAAGTGTTTGGTCAAACGCCCACCAGATGTCAGTACACACTTGCACAATCACACAGGTTGAGGAACAGAGATGTTTAACACAAATCCGGTCCTGATACAAAGTGTAGAATTGCAGTGCTGGATATCACTTATGCTGTAAAAAAAAGTGCAAATCAGTGGACTTTTAGAAATCCCTATACTTTCTAAATAACAGATTAAAAATAGAATTTTCATTCTAAATTTTTCTATATCAAGCACTGCGGCTTCTAGCTAGTTACAACTACTCTGAGTTTTCATTTATGAAAACAGAAAGTATGTATCAGAGAACTGTCCTGTAGATTTTGTGGCTGTTCATATTCTTAAATATGAGGCTAGGAAAGAAAGAGAGAGCTAGACTTATTCCATCAGAATAAATGAAGATAAAGGAATAATTTTATGGTTGCCTTCAAATATCTCTACTGTCTTATAGTGTGGAACCTTAGACAAGTACAGCTATAAAGTATAGGAGAATAGATACCAGCCTCAACAAGCAAAAACATGATTTGTGAGGAAAAAAACCCACAACCTGCAATTGGGTCACACAATGCTTGTTGAATCTGTTTTCAGATATTCAAACTCAATCAAAGAGATAGTGAGCAATTTATCAAACTTTTAAGTTAGATCCAGCTTCAAAGTTGGTGTGAGAGGATTTGGACCAGGTGATCTCCAGAGGTCCTCCCCAGTCTAAATTATTTTCTGTTTTTATTTCAGTGGTATTTCAGAAGTAGGAAACCTAAAGATAGATAAAATCTCATTAAGTGCTGATCTGTTGTCTGTTTTTTGGTTAGTTTTTAAAGATAGTTTCTAGAAATCAGGAAATCAGCCTCCTGACTACAACAGTTAGATATATTTTTCCTATCAGGTGGTTGGCAGCTGCACTGAGATGCCTCAGTGATTTTCCGTATTTTTTGCATGAAGTATCTCCACTTACAAAATTCATTATCATGAAAACTCTTCTCAATGACAGTTTAGTTTTTGAATGCCATCATTTGGTTTCATATAATTATAAAACTGACAAGTTTGTTTTATTTTCTGACATAGTATTAAATACTCTACATAAGTCCAATGATTTTTGATGACAGCTTCTGTTAGGAAGTGCTTCAGGACCTAGTTTGCATTGTTTGAAGAGTTTAATAATATGCATTGATATATCAACAAAATAGAAAAAAAGAGGGCCTAAAATTAGTATCTGACTTAAAAACCAAGCATTTTCTGAGTGTAATAAGAACAATTTTTAAAAAATTTATTGAGAATTACTCTTATTAATCAAATAGAGTCTCAGTAATCAAATATATTTTCTTCTGAAAATTTATAAATGTATTTTAAAAAAATTGCATTCCCCTTCACTTTTTCTTCAAGGTTACTTCAAAATTAGTCTGATAAAAATTAAAATTTTCATTACATAATTGCTTTCTCATAATTTTCAAAATTCTTTGAATGATACATCCCATAATCTAATTACCTATTTAGGTAATGCTCAATAATCTTACAATACCTATCATACAAACTACTTAGCATGGCTTTAAAAACTGTGCTGCATGTCCCAAGAAGTTTGATAACAGCATTTACCTTCGTTACAGCATGGTGCAACAAGTGCCAAAGTTGGGCCTTTGAATCCCTGTGTGGGCTATTCACTTAAGAGATGGATGATCCTTGAGAGTCCCTTCCATCTCAGAATATTCTCTGGTTGCAACATTCCTTTTGCTTTCAGTTAGCCTTTTGTTTATTTTCCTGAATGAATGTTTCTTGCTGTATTTAAGATAATACTGCTATTTTACTCACAAGATTAATCAAACTCTTACACGACCTAAGACCTGATACACAAACCCTCAACTGAAACGTAGAAGAAACCTAAAGTATTTTCTTCTAGAAAGAAGTGGAAATTGTGTTTTGTATATTATTTCTGAATTATTAATGTGATTTGCTTGATTCCCAGATAGGATACCCTGTTTTTCTGATAATGATCCCGAGAGTCACAAAGCAATGTCCAGAGGCCTAAAAATGCTCAGCACAGTGGT
The DNA here is from genome assembly GCA_034336665.1 of Luscinia megarhynchos. Taxonomy (NCBI): domain Eukaryota; kingdom Metazoa; phylum Chordata; class Aves; order Passeriformes; family Muscicapidae; genus Luscinia; species Luscinia megarhynchos. The sequence goes on along the minus strand of JAPFBE010000003.1, from coordinate 51,314,921 downwards.
TAAAATGCTTAATACTAGTTGACAACAGAGTGTTGCACTCCAGGGATTACTGATATAGCATCTAAAGGCTTTTGTTGGCAAGCCTTAGGCAAAAATTAGAGGTGTGAGGATAGTGTCCTGACAAAAGCAGGATCTACTTCCCCACAGGGATGGGTTCCCACTGGTGCTGTATCAGATAAGAGCCAACTTTCCTCATTTATCATGGTATTCTCTTTCTCAGGAGTCCAGCTAGTGCCTGTCTGCTGAGTAGTCAGCGGTCAAAAGAAGTATGCTTGGGTATACATATTTTATGGTTTGGAGATAGAAAGTGTTTGGGACTTTTTTGGTTTGATTGTCTGCAGTTTTGGAGGGGTTGGTTTAAATTTTTGGATGTTGGTTTTTAGTTTGTTTTTTTTTAACTACTCCACAGTTTTCATTGTTTTCAGCATCAGGATAATTGAAAGCCCACATGATTGCAGTTTAGGGCATTCACCATCTTTGCTTATCTTTGTAAAGAATTCAGAGTCTACTTCTTTGTTTCACCCTGCAGATACAGCAGTTTGTGTTTGAAATGCTTGTACATTTTGCTTTGCCTTTTACTTCAGAGCAGTTTACTTTTACATTTTCCAAGATCATTCTGTCACATAATAAGACTCATTTTACTATTTTATAAATACCATCATATCTACAAGATATTTATTTTCTACTAAAAGGGAAGTTCCCTGAAAAATTTTACAGAGCAATTGCAAAGACAAATATCTAAACAGTAAAGTATAATTTAGGACACAGAAATATTTCTTGTATTTCAGGGATATCTTGTACTACACAGATACATTTCATGTGTCTTTACCAGTAATTAAAAATAAATATGTGCATTTCTTAGTGCTCAAGTGAGAGGACTTATACTCAATAAAACAGACATTGTAGTCAAAATATTAAATAATGATAACTTCATTATGAGAGGCAGCATAGATAGTCAAAGATAAATGAGCCTACCCAGTTAGTATAGTAGACTGTAATATGAAGACTTCCAGGGCCACATTATGCTAACTCAGTTTTCTTTCCTATAATGTAAGAAAGTGAAAATGTGTTTGCATGCTGAACTAAGAAAGAAGCATTTTTTATTGGCATGAGATTTAATGCCATTCAGTGTAAAAATGATACATATCAACCCTTTCTGACTGCTGAAACTGATGGCTATGTAATGGGAGGGACTGACAGCTAGAGTGAGGAAATATGTGTAAACTTTGGACAGTATGGGGAAAAAATTATATTGTTTCACAAACATTCTGTGCTCATTAGGATTCTAGCTATATAACAGCATGCTAACAGGAGTATGTGCTTGCAAACCAAAATATCATATTCCTGGTTCTCCAGGCAGAGAGACTGTAACTGCAACCTAAGTTAAGGCCTTCCCAAACACCAGTGTGCCCTCCAAAGCATCCTTGTGTGGTTTAATTTGTTTGTTCTGGTTTCCTTCAGACTCCACAATATCAAGAATTAATCAGAACCTCAAAATCATTAAACATAATGACAGATCACTTACCGACCACTAGTAACAACCTGTCAAAAGGACATTTTAACATCCACAGGTTTCATTTCCATTTCTAGATCTGTGGAAACAGCTACAAGACAGTGCTCGTTTACTGTTTCTCGTTGAAGTGATTTTATAGACATTGCTGTATTCCACATTTTGCATCATAAGAATTGAAGAGTGGAGAGGATTAAATAATAGAATTTGAACAATAGTTATTCTGTATGAAAAACGGAGAAAGAAAATCATGTGCAATTACTGGAAATAAAAATAAGATTTAAAAATACCAGACCGGATATAACCATAAATAGTTTTTAAAAAATTGATTAAAGAATGGAAAAAAAGGCTAAAAAAAATATATATATATATATATATATGGTAAAAGAATATCTTTCATTACAGATAAAAAGCAACACAGACTCTAGTTTCACAAGGCACATCTAAGTTCTCATGTGGAACTCTTAAGTCAATTGGCATACTACACAAAAGCAGGAGTACCTGTTCACAAGGATCTGGGACCCCTTTAACCTGGGGGAAAAAAAAGCAGAAATGTTATTGCAAAACCATAATCAAAAGTTATAATCATTGAATGGTTTTCATGGAATGCAAAAACTATATGTGATCCATAGTCCTTTACCATCACTCCTACAACTGTATTCCTTCTTGATGAGGCTCATGCTGCTCCTGGCTGTATCACTAATGCCTACATGAAACTTTTTCATGAATAATAGTCAAGAGGACTGCATGAGGCTTGGCACTGTCCCAATGAAATCCCCGAAACATGCCTCTGGTGAGCAGCACACATCAGGTTAGCAAGTAGGTGTCTGCACCTCAGAAGAGAGTTGCCTGCTACTACCACTCTAATGATAAAACTAAAATGGAGCTATTTATATGTTTCTATAACTCCACTGTTTAGTGGTTTCATTAATATGAAACCCAGTGACAGTTCCCACACCACCAGTTCTCACACACTCATCTGCTGAATAACTCACCTACTAACACTTTTCATTTTTTCTTTCCATGGAAACATCAGAAACGGTTTTCACTTACCAAATTTTCATTTAACAAATCCTCTGTTTTCTTGGTCTGTGAAAATATTTGATTTTGTGGAACAGCAAAAGCTAGTGAGAAATTAAAACCTCAAAGAAATACCAATCATTTTGCAATGAACAATAACAAAAAAAAACAAGCATGGTTTTTTGCAGGTATCATTCTTCCTCTGAACAATTGCATTGAGCTCTTAAGATACTGATAGTGCATGAAGTTGGAGAGATCACATATAGGGGCGTTATTTCAACATAATACATACATATGGGTTAAAAAAGAAGCAATATTTTAGAATATGGAGTTAGAAGAGAGTAAAACTTAAGATTATAATAACAGTAGCATCAACAGCAATAATAATAGTAATACTAACTCCCAGTTATTTATAGAAAGAGTGAATATTAAACTGAACTTGAAAAAATTTTTTGAAATGAGCTTTCACAGCCAATAGAGTCTCCTTTGGGAAATGAAGTGCATTATTTCTCTTGAACATTTAAAACTAAATCAGGCAAAACTCTGTTGAAAATTTGACAAGGGGTAATTATGAATCACCAGACTGATGAACCGTTTGACATAATACATCTTCTTCTCTAGTTAAATTATATTATTTTGTTACTTAAATTATGTTCTTCCTCATTTCTAAGCAGAATTTTTTCTTGTAATGAGTGTATTATTCACAATGAAGATGACAATCATTTCTGTTTGAAATGGCAGCTTTTCTTATGAGGTCAGATTCTTTCATTTATGTGTTTGGACTTGGCTGAAAATAGCTTTTATCAATCTATTCATTCTGCAAGGCTCAGCAGACATGAATTTACAATGCCATATCATGCATGTGTATAAGAGAAGTCACTGTTAAGTATACTATTTGACAGTCATACCTGCACTGGAAGCAAAGTATTAGATGTTTGTCAATTTAAAGGAGAATTGCAAAATAAACACTTCTTTTAATTTGCCCTTTTGTGCATTTTACTAAATCATTAAACAGGAATTAACTATTTGTACAATTTGGAGATAATACTAAGTCATAAAATCAAAATAGTTGCAATCTGGTTTTGTTCTCAAAAAATCTTTATTATATTCTAATAATATTATTTTTAAGAAAGATCTGGTAAAGCAGCAAAAGTTTCTCAGAACTTTCAATACATCAAGAACAATTAATTACGGTTAGTTCACTCCAGCCAAAGACTGAGTTCAAATTTTTGATTTTTCATTCAATAGATAACTTCTAAAACATGAAAGCAACTGGCAAGATTAAATATTTCTGGATGGGAATTAATCTTCCAAGAGTTAAAATATTTTCAGTGCATATTCTACATTTAAATCAATGGCTCTTTGCCATTTTACATTTGTCTAATCTACTTTAGGATCAGAGGACACTTACTCAATTTGACTATAAAAATCAAGTAAGGTAATAAGTTCAGGAATTAATATTGAAAGCAACTGGAATTTAATGAGAAAGCAAAAAACAACTGGTCAGATATAAAAATGTTTTCCCCATGTTTTTTCATAAACCTGGAACATGTATCAGAAGAGTAGTCTTAGGTTAACAGGCAGAAAGGGACTTAAAGAGTTTTCTGGTCCAACCTCCTGGTAACTGCAGGTCAACTGTGAGTTTACATCAGGTTTCTCAGGCCTTTATTCAGTCAGATCTAGGAATCCTTCAAGGTTGGATACTGCACAATATTTCTGGGCTATTCATTCTGTTGGGAATGGGGAAAAGGATGCTCCTTACACCCACAGTAAACCCGTCTCATTCAGATTTATGCCCTTTGTCTCAGATATTCTTCTCATGCGCTGCTGTCAATAGCCTGGCTCCATCCTCTCAGTAACTTCCTTGTAGGTAATTCCCGTCAGGAATTCTGTGATCTCACGCTGCAGAGTCTCTTCTCAGAGGTGAACCATCTTCTCTCTCTCAGAATCTTCTCATGGGTGTGTGCTCCCGCCCTGACCATCCTGCTCTCCGTCTGATAAACTTGCTTCACTTTGCCAAATGTCCTTCCTGAAGCTAGGGGTCCAAACCAAGTTGTAATTTTCTCAATATGGTCTGAGTGCTGAACATGGAAAATAAGCTCCTCCTGTTATCTGCTACCTAGGCTTCTGCTAATACAATCCTGAGACTGGGCTATCTCTGCATCCAGACCACATTGCTGGGTAACATTCAGGCACTGCCCACCAAGGATTCCCAAAAGCCTTTCCATAGGGTATGTCACTAGCCTTTCCCCAGCCTGTATTGATGTCAGGGAATCTTCTTTCCCAGGGGTGGGACTTTGCTTCTGTGCTTGTTGAATTTCATTAATTTCTCCCTCCTGTTTGTCCTGAAAGATAGCCCTGCCCTGAAGCACATATGTCCTTCAAGATTCATGTCACATGCAAACTTGCTGAAAGCACACTGTTATTCCCTCCAGGTCACTGATGGAGATGCTGAACAGGACAGACCTTAGTACAGGCTTCTGAAGCATTCTCTGATTACTGCATCCTAGGAAAGGGCAAACCCTTAGTGATATCTGCTCAGCCTAATCATCTAGCCAGGTCTTTGCAAGACTTCCCATCCATACTATAACATCCTAAACATTGTGGGAGACTGTGTTGAAAGGTTTGCTTTTCAAATTGCACTTTCTCTGCTCCCTTCATCCACAAACCCAGTCATTCTGTCTGATGAAGCAATCAGGTTATTCATACTTATCCTCTGCAAATCCATACAAATTGTTCCCAGTCATTTCCTTCTTCTTTGCCACAAAGTGTGTTTGAAGAGGTTTCACTCAAAGATTCTTCCAGAAAACTAAGTGAGGCTATAAAGAGCAGGATAAGAATGATCAAGAGAATGGTTTTACATCTCTCTAAGATATCCCATATCTACATCTGATCTAATAACCTTTACAGCCAAGACCTAGAAAAAGAAACTCCAGGTGCTTATTTACTCTCTGATGCCTTAGAAGGAGATAAGCTGCTCTCCAGACTTTTATTACTCTCTGCTGAATAGAAAAAGACCTTATTTTGTCTGTGTAAGGCAGCTGGTGTGGGATGCAGTTCACAGACTGTAAGACTGCACTTGGCTCCCTGATTATGCCAAATGAAAAATTAAGAAATCAGTATGGTTCTTCTCGTGTAGGGGTATCTTGACATTTAAGATATCTTAGGTTACATGGCTATTCATAACCATGTATAAGGCAGGACCTATTTTTGTATTTGCATCCCTCTCATGTGGCAATTGATGGCCAAGATACCCAAAGGCATCCCAAATATTACTAAGCAACAAAGTCTAGAAAACAAAAGGAGTCACTAATCAACATTAAAGGATTCAGAATGCCATTAGCTTTACATTACTGAAATGTAGAATTCTGTATGCAGACATTGACATTCAAATTTCTAAAATCTGAAGATGTTTTTCCACTCTAATTTTCTCATGTCAGATGAGCAGATATCTCAACTATAGAAACCTTAATGGCTATTAACGTCCCATATCAACCTTCAACACTTCTGACTATGACCTATCACTGAAAATAATAGATACCATGGAATGCTCATCTTGAGACAAAATTCTTCCCCTTAATTCTCCTTCATGTGAAGGATCACATTGGCACTTGCCTGGCTTCACTAGGTGGGGAAAACCATAATTTTCTGAAATTCAAAAAAGGAAGATGTCATATAAAATCACAGAGTAATAGAATGTCCTGAGTTGGAAGGAACCCAGAAGGATCATCAAGTCCAACCCCTGGCCCTGTACAGCACCATCCCCAAGAGTCACACCATGTGCCTGAGAGCATTGTCCAAATGTTTGAACTCTGTCAGGTTTGATGCTGTGGTCACTTCCCTGGGGAGCCTGTTCCAACCACCCTCTGGGTAAAGAACTTTTTCCCACCATCCAACCTAAACCTCCCCTGACCATTATCTGGAGTTCTGTTGCTGGTAACCAGAGAAAAGAAATCAATGCCTACCCCTCCTCTTCCTCTCCTTGAGGTAGTTGTAACTGCAGTGAGGTCTCCTCTTCTCCAGGCTGAACAGACCAAGTGACCTCAGCTGCTCCTCATACAGCTTCTCCTCAAAGACCTTCACCATCCTTGTTTCCCTGCCTTGGATGCTCTCAAATAGTTTAATGTCTTATTCTGGAAGCTAAAACTGCCCCCAGCACTAGAGGCAAACCCTCCCAGCTCAGAGCAGGGCAGGACAATCCCCTCCCTTGCCTGGCTGGTGATGCTGTGCCTGATGCCCCCAATGCACAGCTGCCCCTCCAGGCTTTGTAGCAGTTTATATTCGGCTGCTGGAGAACTGGACAAGGGCTTAAGACTGACAGACAGGTAGAGCAACTTTCAGATCATAATCTCAAGTATACAACCAAGTAATGCAGCCCTTAAACTAAGAAAATAATTTTCTCTTTAATTTTGATGTTTTACTGTAGCATTTGTTTTTTATTAAATAATGTTTTTATGTAGCTCTAAATTGTGGAGTCCTTAAAAATTATTTGTAACAAGCAAAAAAATATTTCAGAAGATAGTGTGATTTTAAGAAGTCATACAATGTAGGCATGGGTAGGTATGTTCCTGAGATGTTATTTCTCTCCTAGAGAAGGTGAATATGAGGGGGTTTTTTAGGTTTTTTTTTGTTTTGTTTTTTTTAAAGAATTTGGAAAAAAAGGTTTAACAGCATGTTTTCTAGCTTATAATAGACAATAAAATCAATTAATCATAGGACTTCTTGAACAGAGGAGATTTATGGATCAGCATTTTTTGGGCTATGGTGGCCTAGAAAATGAGCTGATATGACTGATGTAGAAGAAAACTTGTTATCAGAACAGTATCAATCTTTATGAATTTACCTCTACATCATCCAATATATCAGTTTATTCTGAATCTTAACTTGAGAAAGCCTAAGTTGCACTTCATATCTATGAAAGGAAGTATGGAAGGTTGCTCCTCTGTATTCCAGATTTGTCTGAAAGAGTTAGTAAGCATGCTGGGTAGTGCCCTTACTTGAAGATAATACTGTATGATAGGGTGAAATAAAAGATTCTTCTACAATGGCTGGTGAATAGACCGGAGAAAAATTTGTAGGAGTAGATAGGAACCTTCACATTGAAGGAAATTCACCAATGGAATCCCATTAAGATATTTGGGTGCTGAATATGAGCACATCAGCAAAATATTCATTTTGTAAGTAATGATCTGGAAAAGGATTACTAAAGACAAAATTAATATGTTTTGTCAAAGGCTAAAGAGTTACTGGATTTTTTTTACTACAGATTTATCAGAAAATAAAATGGAGACAAAATATTGTGAATATAATTTCCAAGAAATTCACATTAAAAATAAAATCCAGCTTTCTTGAGCATGCATTGAGAATCTCTGAATAGGGCTTTTCAACTGAAAATGATATTACTTCATCAAGGTAAAAAAAGAAAATAAAATATAATAATATAAGTTGGTACATAATATAGTGTAAGCAATTCTGATCTTCTACCTTGAATAGAATCCGGAAGGTATGAAAATACATGAAAAATACTATGAAGACTAGCAAAGATGAAAATAGATTTAGAAATGCTCCTGTGAAAATAGCAATTAGAGTGGAACTCTTAACCATGAACAGCGACAACAATCGTGAAATTCATAAAACCCTGAACAAAATATTGCCATCCATTTTTAAGTTAAAAAAAGAAATTAGTTTCCATTGAGCAGAACAAAACTCAAGGATACTGTGTACCCTGATATTTGTTTGGGATTTATTTTAGTAGCATGGGACAGCATAGTCACACTAAACATTCGTTGCTTTAATAACGCTGGTTTCTTAGGGGAAAAATAATTTACTGCTATACTGCTGCACTGTCTAATATGTACTTACATAATACTGATAAGAATTAATTTGGTAAGTGATAAAGACTGAGGGAAAGACTGAGGGAGATCCTTTATGCCTTCTTTGCCTCAGTCCGTACTAGCAAAGACCAGTTCTCTGGGGACCCAGACTTCTGAGCTAGAAGACAGGCTGGGGAGCAGAATGAAGCTCCCAACACAAATTTGGGTGGTAATGTTGATCTGGAGGGTAGGAATGCTCTGAAGAGGAATCTGGGCAGGTTGGATCTACAGGCTGAGGCAATGGTGTGAGGAGGTATTAGAAGATTTGTAGGTGTGGCACTTAAGGACACGGTTTGGTGTTGGTGTTGGACAATCGTTTCACTTTTAAAGATCTTTCCAACCTAAACAGTTCTTTGATTCTATGTGACAAGGTCAGCTGCAGATCTAGGAAACTCACAACAACATGGAAAAAACCAAATTAATTACAGAATGCCTCAAAATTTTCTTTGATACTGTATTAGGTATATATATCTTGCACACACTTCATTTCATATTTCTATCAGGTGACAAGTACCACTGACATAGATATATTACATTGCATTCAAGAGGGGCACAAGAGAGTTGCTTTCTGACCCAAAAGTAAGTGGAACACAAGTCTCTCCTATTAAAATGTCCTCCAAAGATGTTCTCATGCTGAAAACATAAAACAAAAGTCTGCTATATTTTTTGTCACTGAAAGTACATTTAGAAGTTATAATGAGTCACTATCCTTCACTTGGAAAAAAAATTTAAGTTCATATAGCTTCTATTTTATGGTTTTCTTTATGGTTTTCTTTCAGAGAACTCATGATACAAATGAAAGAATAATTTTAAAATGTAGTACATATTAATTTTACTCTTTAAAAATCTGTTCAAAATTGGAAAAGGGAGTTGGACTTGAACTTTTTTTTAAAAAGGTTATGTTTTTTTCCTTACAACAAACTGACTGTTTTAACATGGATTTTTTAAAAAAATTCTTTAAAAGACCTTTAACAGAAATATTACTACAAATCAGACCTCACAATTTTTCTAAGTAATGATAACAAAACCAAATTCTGATAGAATCAATTCATGTTTGACTTGTTTGACTGAGAAAAAATATGTAGGAGCTGATTTCTTAGAGAGAAAAATTACTAAGTATTCTACTAATTTGTGATAGGTCTGGATCTCCGTGTTTTCACTGTAATTATTTTTGACACCTTAATGTCTTTTTTATTTGCCTTTAAAAGTACAGTCTTGAAAAACTCTCTGAAGAAAGGATTAGACAATACTCCTAGTAGACAATACTCACTAGTAGACAATACTATCACAACAAGAAATATTACTGTGAAATTTGTTAAAATCTAAAATGCAAATTAAGACATCTAAAAACTTGTAATTTTCTGAATGTCTCTACTAAATAAAACAAGGAATTACAACATGATCTTTTTCTTCTTTTGTATTTAAAAATACACTTGCATATTTTTCAATAATTTGACATAACTATTTTCCTATCTCTGATCTTGAATTCTACTTCATATTCTTTCAAAACCATACAAAATCATACTGCAAGATGGTGAATTCCACCTCAGCTACATAATTCTGCAGTTTGCACCAGCCAACTTCTAGGTATCTCTCTCATTTTTTTGGTGGTGGTTTTAGGTTTTATTGTTTGTTTCCCCCCCCCACTTTCTAGTTATTTAAGATTACTGTTCTTTGGAATTAAAATTGGCTGTGCTGACACAGTGAAAAAACAAGCTTATCCTTTCTCAACCAATAACATAAATTGTTCAAGTAGTTATTAGTATTTCTGTGCTTCTGAGAAATCCAAGACACCCAAGGCTGTGAAAGCAATTGAACCATTTAATGGTAGCATTTAATGTACTGCTTTGGCATTCTGTAAAATTAATCTATTTCCCACACAATTGCAAATTCTGTTGGCTCTACAGGTTGTTAAAAGGTATCTGTAAAGAAAAAGCTGGATCTAAAGCAGCAGCAGCTATGTTGTAGTACTTTAAATAATTAATAGGAAATGCATGAACCTTTCTCAAATATGGTAGTACAGTTCACAAGATAATCCATGTCTTTGTAACTAAAGGCATGCTGGATAAATCCCTAGTCCTCCAGCTAGAAAGTAATAGAATTTCTTGTGTCTGCAGTCATCAGTTAAGGTCTATCAGAGTGGACTGGCCATATTCAACTACAAAGAACTTTCCCAGAGAATCTCTGTATCCCTCAGGAACAATCACCACTTCTTCAGTACTTTTTCAGTTAAGTGCTATATCACAACTCACTAGTACAATATACCAAAAAATGTACATTTTACACCCTGAAATTACATTTGAGAGCATGTAGTGGTTTTTAAGGACACATAGTTTGCTAATCTGCATGGTAAAGGTAATAATTTGAGGCTAATTTTTCCATTTTGTTTACAAGGAGGGTACCTGGGGAATTAACTTTTCTGAGAACAGCAGTTGTGCTGCCTCTTAAAGACTATGTGATTCTTCATTAAAAAGGACAGTTTAGGAGTGAATAAATATACACTGCACCTGACTCAAAATGAAAGCCCAAGAGGTCTCAGATACACATTATTTGATATAATATTCTGTGGGTATAGAAACCCACAGAATATTTTAAATTTCTTTTATGAAATATTAAAGTACTGAGAAATAAAGGAATTTTATTTGCTTTAAACACCATAAAATTATTTATAATTTGAATTAAATTACTTAGACTATTTTTATTTTGTTGTATCATCCTGTGCTTTTCCAATCTTTAAGATTCACCATACAAAAGTAGGGTATCAAAGTATCCTGAGATTAATTGATAGATTTCATAATTTATGTCTGAAAATATTTACCTTTCTGGGATTAATATTCATGATTGGAGAAAGCAACATTAAATTTCTGAACTGTGTTGAGAAAACACAGCAAAAAAGTCTCACAACCATATATTATGAAATTATATTTTATTTTTAAAAACACCATGTGAATTTCAGCAAACTCCTACGTTGCAAGATTAGACATTATTTAGTATTTTAATTATGTCATGATTTCTTCTGGCAATGCTGTATTAAAATTTTAAATAACCAAAGGGGTTTTTTCCTTCTTTGCTTAAGTAAACAGCCATTGGGAATTTCAACAAGACTCATCATTATCACTTTCATTTTGTGAAGCAAAATTATTATTCAGCACAGCAGGAGATGGAGAGCAGGAAAACTTCTGAAGGCTTCTCCTCAAAGAATGAAAAACATTCAGCATGCCTTGCAGTCACTTAATCAATTACAGTGCTAGCTACATTGCCAAATGCATTTTGAAAATAGAGAAATAGGCACCTCAGAAAGACATGACAGAAAACTTAGTGCTTAAACATGATCAGATTTCCTCTCCAACTGAAAAACCATACCTCAAACTGATAAACCGGAAAATTATAATGCTTATATTTTCAGATCAGTCTGATTATTATAGATAAAAACCTGCAAAACTAGCACAGCACATAACAAAAACCCAGGACAACCCTCAGAATGACTGGAAAAGTATGCATCAATATTTGCTTATCTGAAACTTTTGTGTACAGTTTTTGACATGAAAAGAACTCTTGATAAGGGTTGGAAGTTATTGTGTAAGTTACATAATATCAAAGTATTAGGTTGTAGTAGTAAGTTTATACAAATCAAATCAAAAAGGAGAGTGTCGAATACATGACAAATCTGAGTCATTCAAACTTTATGGTGCAACCATGAGATCTTTCTGGATTTTTTTATTATATGGTTAGGTCATACACAGATTCAAGGATATTTTACATGCAGGGTGTCACATGTGTGGGTTTTATTCTGAAGCACCATAGTGAAAAGGATGGCACGATTTGACTGCTACTCATGGAAGGAAAAACCAAGCTGAAACTTAAAATGCTCTGCAGCTCTTAACCATGTTGCTTGACACCCACAGCTGCTTGGGATTCACAGATCTGCAGGGAGCCTCTCAGAGATGTAAGGATCTTCTTCAGTGCTTTTCATTCTATCATGACAAAAGAATCCGGCTGAACAGTTATTGCCTGTGTAGATCTAACAGACTCGACAGATGCACAGCTCACTTTAAACTTGATGACAGAAGATTGTCTCACCAAGCTGGGGTATGTGCATCTGAAGGGCAGATAACTTATTCCCCTTGAAGACTGTCATTTCTGTCTTCACTGCTTTTATGGATAAAAGGTGGCAATCTATGCATCTCTAAGGTAAACCCTTCTTTATTTGTTGAAATACTCTCTTCAAAGGATTTTGGATATTAATTAGTACCCCTATGCAATATTCAGTATAGCTACATCTGTACTGATAAATGAAGTGAACCCAAGGGGTTTCCTCTCACAGTCTGGCACATCAGAATGGTTTCCAGACATATTTCTCAGGTAATCTCTAAAGCCAGATGATCAAGCTGCTGGAAATTTGTTCCTGAGTCCTCTCAGCCTCATGGCTTTCCCTTGACTCTAAGGCATAGCTTCTTCAGTTTAAGATGTCTAAAATAACGTAACACATTTCCTCCCTTCCTTGCTGCCTTTCTACCTCCTCTCTGTCTGCTTATCTGCCTTTCTGTCCATCTGTCTTTTCTTCCATCTTTTTTCTTTCAATCTTTCTTTCTTGTCTTTTTTTTCTTTCTCTCTCCATTTGACTGTCTGTTACCCTTTTTCTCCTCTTCATTTTCTCCAGTCACCTGCTTTTCCTTGCTTTCTTTCTGCACAGCACTCTTACTTGAGAGGTAAAGCATATATTTAATATCCTGAGGCAGTTTCTTAATGTAAGTCCATTTGTTTCTTTTCTCAATGATTTTTCTTACTGTATTTCTGGGTAATCGTGGGTAATATTGCAGAGATAAAAGAGCCTACAGCAGATTCAACTTCTTTTTACTGATTTTAGTGAATAATTTTTGGTGTGAGCTATGTCCTCAAAGTCATCTTTTTGTGATTTGTTTAGTCTTGAAGAAAACTACCATGCATGCAACATGGGTGATGGGTTGACATCACCAAGAAGGACAATTACAATGAAGAAATTTGACAGCTAGTATCTATTTAAGTTATCCCACCCTAGTTCCCTGTAAGCAGAGTGTGATGTTGTTAGCTGAGGCATGCTATTACTCTGCAATTTTAGTTTTCCTTTCATGGAATTTGGAAGAGGGGAAAGAGATATGGATAATGACAATGTGGAGTCAGGACTTTACCAGCCAGTGGAAACATTAATCCCGGACAGCTGGAAGTCCTGTGTTGGTTCGGTATTTTTGTACTTCAAAGTGAACTTAATGCACAAAACAGATTTACAAAAACTACAGTTTATTTTCCTTCCTTCCTACCAATAAAATCTTTGCTAGTGACTATCCAACTGCTGCCTGAGGTAGGTATCTGAGATTTTAGCAAACGTTAAAGGACCCAGAAGTAGGGGTAAACATCATTCCAACATTGCTGGCTAAGCTGTGAGGTTTTCTGAATTATTTGATTTGTCTTCTGACATATCCCACAAGTAAAGTAGGGTTCAGGCAGCTCAGCAGGAAAGATAGTGTAATATATTCACCCTGGATCATTAAAACTTTGAAACACCGTGTTCTTTTGCCCACTCTTGGTCCGGGATTAGAAAATGTATCACTTCTGCAGATTCCAAGTGCTGAAGCTACTGTTCTATTCATACCTTGAAGCTTTCTGTCCCTGAGGATACCTTCTTTACGGAAACTATTGATTTTTTCCTTCTGATGTACAGTCACTCACAAAGTATTCCAGTCTTCTGTTTGCCTGCATGACTTTCATTGAGGGAACCATTGATTTTATTTTTTTTTTTTTGTAATAGGTTTTTAAAATAGTTCTTTTAAAAGTTACCTTTCTTCCCTCTTCTGTGTCAGTAAAAAGAAGAAAAGTAAAGAATATAGAAAGAAACTGTGTTGTCATTGAATTTATGATGCATGTGGGATCCATATATACAGACTTTATAACACTGTTACACAAATTGCCTGCAGTTGTCCGGGAAACAGCCTATTTTTTGTGGAAAATATTCACTATAAATAAAATTGAAGTTAATAATTTGAAGGCATTCTTTTAATTTTTTTATCTCGTAGATTTTGAAATAGTATTAACAAAAATACTTACCTGTGTATAGTTAAGAATTTCTCACTATAAATTTCTATAAGTGAAGTTTTACATCAAGATGCTTGTAAGATGAAACTCAAAACTGTGAGATCATGTTCAATTTTAAGTCAGAAAAAACCACATTTTTTTTTCCTTGTGGGATTTTTTTCCCCAACTCTCTAGAATGTCTCTTTAGAACCCGTGACAGAACATTTGTTCTATTGATTTTATTCTCTCTTGACACAGATTAGCAACAACATGTTCTGAATAAAGCTCATGTGTACACACTATTTAGTGTACCAACATGAATATAAGCTTTTATGCAATGATTTATTGTTTACTTTCTTACTTACATGTGCATGTGTTTACATGAGTGATTTAATGTGTGCTAACTAGTTTTGTTGATATATACAGACCTGATAATTTAGCAATATTTTTGGTTATGGGTGAAGAGGAAGGATGAAAAGTCAGCTGTTTAATATTTCAGAATCAAACCCCAAAGATTAATTAAGTAGGCAGATCAAGCTCATTTTACACTTATCTCTAGGAGTTTTTTAAAATAAGAAATGGAGTCTTCATATATATATATTTACAGTATTAAAAATTGCTAATCTTTCCATAACCACTCCAAAATAATATAATAAACTTTAAAATAAGTAAAAAATGTCACCATGAAGTAATATTTTTTTAGAAGAGTGTAAATTTAGTCAGATTATTTAGATGAATTGTGATGCAAAAGCATAACTGTAGTTTCCATTACAAGACACTGACCCCTAATACAGCATTGTACCATAGCACAGATAATTCACATAAAGTTGTTATGAAGAATATTCTTATTTGGAATTGAATTACTTATTCTATTAATTCTGTTAACTTATATGTTAATGACAATGAGAGTTTTCACATGATTTGCAGAGACACAAGAGTTTTATTTGGAGGTTTGGAAACACTGCTTGTTTATCCATTAATTATGAACATGATCTGAAAAATCTGTTGGAGAGATGCATATGGCTCAGATAGTTTTCTAATTTGTTTACAGAAACTGGTAAATGCTAATATCTTCTGTCCATGTCACATTTTCAACTTTAATTATAAAAAGGGAATTTACCTATTCACAAAGAATTGAGGATTTTTCATACTTACCTGACAGTCTTATATAGGAATAGAAATACACAAATAGATTAGGAAATCCTGCAAAATTCCTCCAAAAAAATAGGCTGAAATATTAATGAATGGATAATTTAAGTACAGATCTTTAGTCTGTTTAAAAAAGTGCTTAACTTGCAAATGTAGTCAAAGGAAAGGGGCAGCTGTCTTTGGTGGCATTTAATAGAAAAACCTACCTTCCTATTTGATTCTTACTGGTTTTATTTTTGTATCCTAGGTTAGACACTTAGGGTCAAGTGAAATGAATTTTTATAACAGAAATTGAGTTAATTGAACTACAAATTTTTATCCACGTGAAACACTATTTCAAGCTTTAAATGTTCTAACTGAAAAGTTTATGAGATATCACAGTAAAAGCAGTACAGTAAATGATAGTTTTCTCCTGGGAGAAACAATTGGTTTGGTATGGGTATGCAGTATTTTCTTTTTATTGACTTTTTTGTACTAAAACTTCATCAAGAATAAAATAATTTGTCCTGTTTCTTCCAATTAAATTGTACACATTAAATAGATTTGAATCTACTGAAGACATTTCTGTGTTTTTGACAGTTTGTCACTGCATCTCAGAAGGCTTCAAAACAGGTTGATAATATCCTACAAAGATATGAGTGATTCAAAAGTGACTGAATTTACTTTAAAAGCCATGAACTGTAGAAATTCATCGGGAAAGACAGTTACCTGCACATTTTATAGAGGGAGGCTAAAGTTATTTACAAAAAGGCAATCAGAAACTCTTTAGTGAAATAAGCACTACAGAGAATTCTTCAAGCCATTAAGACAACTGCAATTTTATAGAATTCAGAGTATAAAGGCCCTCCTGTTCAAATTATTGTCTATCTAAAGTTATTTTAAATTGTAGACTGCATGGACAGTAGCCTTCTTAAAGACCCAGAATCTTATTGTAACAGATGCAGAAGTAGATATGCTTAACAAGGTTGACAAATTAGAAAAGCATGTCATCAAAGAAATTAAAGAAAATGGAAAGTCAGACCTCTGCTTCAACTTTATTTTATGCCTCAAAAGGCCACAACTTCTCCTTTATTATGTATCTTTTCATAAGTGCTGTATCTGTGCTATAGGATAGTTAATCTCTCTTTTCACTAATGAGAATTGTTGAAGTCATTTGGCCCAAAATCTTCACTGAACTGCAGAAAGGCTTACTTTTCACAGAATATGTTGAATGTTCATGAAAATAAGCAGGTTGGTATGTGCTGAACAATTTACCTGATGATTAAGGTTAGATTAAAGACCTGTATACCATTCATATGCCATGTAGATAGATGAAAAATAGGTAGATGGATAGAAGAGTATGTCTTCTTGCTTGCAGTGAACATTTCATAAAAGCAGAGTTCCACCCTGAAGTTTAGGACATGTTCATCCAAATTGCAGTGTGATCAGAGAATAATCACAAAAAAGGCTTAAATATTTGCTCAACTTTCAGTGTGAAAATATTTGCTACTGACTGGAAAAAGGAGAAATGTTGCACAATGGCAGGACCATAGTAAACCTAATGATTGAGTTTTTAAAATATTTTTTATCCTTAAAATAAAATTGTATTTTATTATAAAAATAGTACACATCCTTCACTATGAGAAAGATGTGTCATTTTCTTTTTCTTTAAACCTGATAGCTCCACCAAGTGTTTTCCAGTAAAAAGAAAGGGGCATGTCTCACAACAGTTTAACAGTTTTTGTCTCAGTGAATAACAGCCAAAAAATAAAGAATTAAATAGATTAGACATATTTTTTGCAGTTCACTCCTTGTATATTAATTTTATTTAACATGGGTTAAACCATGTCTCTGATTCTCTATAACTTCTCTGACTTCCTCTGTCTTGTGGGTTTAAACATAGTTTTTTCTCACTATGCTCTGCATACTTATTATTTTATTTTATTTTGCAGAAAAATTCCACTTCATACAATTTCCTCTTTGATTCCTACTTTTCTGACTGCAAAGGTGTGTGCACATGGAAGAGTTTCTTCCAGCAGACTTTCTTTGCAAAGGTGGAACTGAGGCATCCTGAATGGAAATGCAAAGGGAATTTTTCTAGTATGATTTGTCTCTGCCAAGGAGAAAAACTGAAAATTACTATGTTCTCATCTTAATGTTATCATTTACTTATGTTGCATCTTTCAAATCAAATATATTGGATTTTTTAGGGTGGATGTGTCCTTCCAAGACCTAGTAGATTTATCATTATATTTTTATAGAAGGAAGAAAAAGCTATTTACAAAAGGTAATCAGAAACTCTCCAATTAAATGAGCACTACAGAGAATTCTTCAAACCATTAAGATAAAAGTAATTTAACACAGTTCATGACAGAAAGACCCTGGTGAGGAAACTATTGTCTATAGAAAGTAATCTTAAACTCTAGTCTGTATGTACTGTAACCTTGGGAAAGACCTGGAGGCATAACGCATGGGGAGTTCAGTGCATTTTCTAGTTTTTCCACGACTGAGGATTCACTGATGCTCCTTCATGTCATGGTATGTTATTTAAGGCCTTATTGTACCCAAAGGACAGAAAAATCTGTTATTTAACTCCCAGAGAAATGTTCACTTGAGGCAGTTCAAGGAGGCAGAGGAGATGGTGAGATGAGTTCAGCATAAACTATGGAACCTACAAGTCTCCTCCATTCCCTAATCTCTGGTTGTTTTTTTCTCTGGAAAAATTGAATTTACTGTTTTTCACTAAATTTCTGTTTTTACAGTAATGCCAGAGTAGAACATGTTGTTTCCTCCCAAAGTTAGAGAAATTTTAACTGCAAAATATTCACAGAAAGGAAACAACGTGTAACACAACACACAGACATTAAGTAAATGCCCTATTCTTTATCTGAGCCTTGGATATAGATCAGATATCTATCATCTGGTCTCTAGGCTGCTGACAGATGAGAATCCTGTTTGTCCTTTTTCTAGACATGCAGATGAAGATATGAAAAGTGATGCTTTTAAACACCTTAGGTATATGGAAACCAGTTTGTACATGAGCGTTCCAAGTACTTTTTCTTAGTGACTATACCACTGGTGTTCTCATCAGTGGGGGCTGTACAAGAGGACTGAAGGGATCTGAAAAGGTCACCTTGGCCACCACTTTCTTCCCAAGAGAGGTTGCCATGTAGTTTCACTCTGACAAATTTCATGTTTAGTCTTTGTGACAGCAGCAAACGATGGCCAGGTCATTGTGTGCAGTTCCACACATACACACACAGGCACACACACAGACACACAGACACACAGACACACACACACACACACACAGACACACACACACACATACCCTGGCTCTTACTGCCACCTCTAATGGGCAATGTGGCTTGTCCTAAAATGAGAACACCCTGTGAGGATTGCACAAAAATCTCACTGGCCATGGTCTTGCAGTTCATTAGCTGCTTGTCTTTAAAGAAGTCTTGCTGTACCACCAAAACTTTAGATGTTTCTTGCATGTCCTCAAAAAGGGATTAGTTTAGATACTTTTTAAAGGTAAGTGATCTATTTCAAATTTGTAAATGCAAGGACTCTTTAATCAGGGACAGGCATATTTAGTAGTTCTTTTTTTTTCCCATTTGAGAAAGAACTTTTTTTTTTTCCCCCATTCATTTAAATGAGTGAAATCCCATCTTTATTTAAGTAATTTTTCCTCTTGACTGTTGAAAAAATTCAAAGCTAATATACTCTAAGTACTCTTCAGATATAATTGAATTTTCTATTATCTTCTAAAGGTGAAGAATCAAGTGTCCATGAAGTATAATATGTTTGATATAGCATTATTTCTATTTGAATTGATACTTAACATTATGAAGACCTTTCCCTTGTGTAGTAAAAAACAGTGTTTGATTATAATTGCCATCCTACTGTGAATAATCACTTCATCCACTCATAAATGCAATTGAAATATTCATATTTTATTAGATATTTGATAAGTAGCACTGGCTTAATTTCATATTCCCAAGGACAAAATCTGATAAATCAGACAAAAAGAGTAAATTAAGCAAGTTGTATGCATAATAGTTTAGTACAAATATAAAAGTTCAAACATTGAATAGTATATTCATAACCCACAATCTAGATACTATTTTTCATCAATTTTTACAGTGTCCTTATAAAAAAATTGTCCCAAAGAAATTTTTTTCCTGAGGAGTAGGTATAAATATAAATATAAATATAAATATAAATATAAATATAAATATAAATATAAATATAAATATAAATATAAATATAAATATAAATATATAAATATAAATATAAATATAAATATAAATATAAATATAAATATAAATATAAATATAAATATAAATATAAATATAAATATAGATATAAATATAAATGTAAATATAAATATAAAAAGACTAAATATTCAATACCTTTTTGTTATCATTGTGTAATCTGTTATTTAGGAACAAAAATAAAATATGGAGGCAATATATTGAGAACAAATGACCATATTGACAAATAGCAGTTCAAATATGACTATACTTTAGATTTCTCCAAAATTAGATTAATTAGTGTAAGGAATATTCCAAAGGATATTTTTAGACAAGGAAAAAATATGTTTTTCGGAGTTCAGGGATTTTTTTGGTTGGATTGTTTTTAAATTCCAGTTAAATCACTAATGGTTTTCACAAATATATTAGCTGCATTAGGGTTTTTTTGAGTAAAGTATTACTAAACAATGTTATTGTTGCTATTTAAAACCAATTGCTATAGAGAAACAGGAATATCCAGTAGCACACGCCTATGCCAATATGTTATGATATGCTAATCCCACCTTTAGATCCACAGTTTACCTCACTCAGAGCCATTATTTGAACATGAATCTAAATACCAAGTCTATTATTTCTGATATTTCAAATTTACAAAACAACTGACATAAACAGCTTCCATTTTCTGTTTAAAGGCATCTTGGGATGTCAACTGAGATAGCAATTCACATTACATTTCATATGCACAGCATTTCTCTTAAGAATGTTGCTCCTCTAAGAGGAAAGCAATGTCAACTTGTTCCTGTAAAATTACTTTTGTTTAGGGAAAGATGTGTTACATGGAATTTTGTAAGGGTTAAAATTAAACTTCAGAAGCTTGATATCATTATTAATTTCTCTTTTTTGATCGTAATTATTCCAGTCTAGAACAGCTGAGAACATTTCCTCTTCATCTTTTTCTTTAGATAAGGAAAAAAAATTATCCAAAGGATTGCAAGGATATATGTTTTGTGGTTTAACCCCACTGGGTAACTAAGTACTGATCAGCTTCCCATCCCCTCCCACGTGGGGGAAGAGAATCAGGAAAAAGGTAAAACTCTTGGGTTGAGATATGAACAGTTTAATAATCGAAACAAACAAACAATAACAACATTAATGATGATAACAACAGCAGTAATAATAATAATAATAATAAAATTAGTAATGGGAAAGGAATGAGAAAGGAATAAAACCCAAGAAGAGCAAGTGATCCACAAAAGAGTTGTTCACCACCTGCTGACCAACGCTCAGCCTGTCCCCAGGCATCTATTGGCAAATTTATGGAATATATGTTTGAGTCCTTAATCCAAGAGATTTGTGAAAATTTTGAAAGACCATTGGACCTAAAATGACTCATATATAGAACTTTTATTCACTAAAACGAAAAATATGAAAAATTACTGCCTAATGAAATTTCTGTGATTTAGTCTAGATATTACATAGTGCTTTATACTGTTTTTTGTCATTTGAAAGCTAGAAAAAATATACAGACCTCTATTTTAAGCATTTCTGTTAAGCTAGTCCTCTATAAATATCCCTCAAAGTTAACTAATGTTAAAGAGTTTAGTGTATAACTGGACTTTAGTAAAATATTTGATTCTTCTTCCAACAGCATTCTCCTGGGGAAACTGGTTTACCATGGTGTAGACAGAGGTACTCTTCAATGGGTAAAAAATTGGATGGATGGCTGGGCTCAGAGTGGTGGTGACAGGATATACATCCTGTGGCCAGTGGTGTTCCCCAGGGCTCAGTATCAGGGCCAGCCCTGTTTGGCATCTTTATCGAGAGCCTGAAGAGGGGATATCAAGAGCACTCTCAGTCATTTTGCAGACAGCACCAAGCTGGGTGGGAATGTTGATCTGCTGGAGGGTAGGAAGGCTCTGCAGAGGGGTCTGGACTGGCTGGATTGATGGGCCAAGGCTAGCTGGTAGAATCACTGTCCAGGGAAGTGTTCAAAAAATACATGGATGTGGAACCTGGTGAAATTACTTAGTGGTGAACATGGTAGTGTTGGTTAAGGTCTGTCTCAATGATCTTAGATGTTTCTTTCCAACCCTGAAGATTCAGACTATTAGTTATCTCAGAATTCCTCATTATGGGATTCCCGAGTGAGGCATGGCATTATACTCTCTGTGAGTATAATGTAACTGCAAGCTCCTATTATTTCTGCAGTTATAGGTTATCAATTTCTGATAAGTAACTTTATTTAATAGATGCAGGCTAGTCCCTTAACTAAATTTTTCAATTATAGGTGACATATATTAACCTTCTCACTATTTCTGGCTTCTTCATCTAACTTCTGCCAAAATTTTCTCTCCCTTTTATATAGACAATCCTTCTGCTTTTTACTGTTAAACTCTCTATTTGGTTTTATTATATTTGTGGAATCATAAGATACCATATTTTTCAGCTGTGTTCCACATATATATTTATAATGATGTTACAAGGGAGATAAATACTGTTGAAGACCTCTAAAGGATGATTTAATCCAAGTAAATTAGCACTTCATCTGTCAGTAAATTTAACATGCCCAGAATTTTTTCTGGCACTCGGGCCAACAGCCCATATCTGTTCTATTAATCCATCTTCACCTCAGAAAAAAATTGGCAACATCCAAACTGAATATGGAAGAGGCTCCTGGCTCATGTCAACTCCTGAGCTGTGCCCAGAAATTGTCAGGCAGAGTGTTCCTTGTTCCAATTCAAAACTCTGCTAGGGTTTGTTCCACTTTCACCTAAAATATACATGACTAAATTACATTTCCCTAAAATGTTTCCCTCTTCTGTCAGTGCACTAACAGGGCAGATATAAACCAGAAAGGACAGTATGTTTGCTTGATCAGAGTCCAGTTACTTGGATGGATAGCACATATAGCAACTTGCAAAAGCTTTCTCACTGACACATAGATGGAGGGCAAAATAGGAGAAAGATTTATTCTTCAAATAAAAGGATTGTCATCTGTTTGGGATTAGTCATTTAAAAGCAGAATCCATAACTAACTTCTGTTAGTTATCTGATTATGTTATCTATCCCACAGTGCCAGTATTATATCACACTGGTAATGTAATATAATACCCGAGGTGGGTTCACCTTGGATGGATGCCAAGGTTCTACCAGTCTGTCTCTCTTATCCCCCTCCTCAGCTGCATAGGGGGAGAAAAAATGTTACAAAAGGCTCAAGGTGTTGGAGAAGGACAGGGAGAGATCATTCACCAGCTAACATGGGCAAAATGAAGTTGACTTGGGGAAATCTTGGGGAAATGACTTGGGGAATTTTAATTTAACAATTAAATCAGAGTAGGATAATGAGAAATATAACAAAATATTCCCCTCGTCTCTCCCTTCTTCCCAGGCTTAACTTCACTCCTTATTTTCTCTACCCCCTCCCCTCCAGTGGTGTAGGGGGATGAGGATTGGGAGTTGTGGTCAGAGCATGACACGTCTCTACTGCTCCTTTCTCCACAGGTGGAGGTCTTCTCACTCCTTTTCCTTATTTTCCTCACTCCTTTTCCTTACTTTTCCTCACTCCTTTGCAAATGTGTGGTCCCTCACACAGAAGAGTGTCATCCATTAACTTCTCCAATGTGAGTCCTTCCTGTTGGCCACACTTTCTCAAAAACTGTTCCAGCATGGGTCCCTTCTGTGGGGTGCAGCCCTACAGGAATAAAGTGCTTGAGTGAGAGTCCCCCACAGGGTCACAAGTCCTGCCAGAAAACCTGATCCAGTGTGGGATTGTCTCTCCATGGGACTACAGATTCTGTCAGGAGCCTGCTCCAGTGCAGGCTTCCCACAGGGTCACAGCCCCCATCAGGCAAAGAGTCTCTCCAGCCTGGAGTCCACCACGGGCTGCAAATGGATCTCTGCTCTGCCAGGGACCTCCAGGGGACAACCTGCCTCACCATGATCTTCACCACGGGCTGCAGGGGCATCTCTGCTCTTGTGCTGGGGCACCTCCTCCCCCTCCTTCCCTCACCTTGGTGCCTGCAAGGCTGTTTCTCTCATATATTTTCACTCCTCTCTCTACTGCAATTGCACAGCTTTTTCCATGCCCTTAAACACTTTATCCCAGAGATGCTACCACCAGTGCTGATGGGCTTGGCCTTGCCCAGTGGCAGGTCCATCTTGGAGCCAGCTCTGTTGGACATCTCACAAAAGCCACTTCCGTAGCCCCTTTCTACCTAAGCTACAAAAAACAATACAACCATGAGGTACTGCCCCATAGGATTCCAGATTTTGAGAAGTCTGTTCTGAAATCACCAACTAAATAAATGGTTAGTAATTCCTCCCTGTCTCTGAGAAGCGAGTGTTATTCTTAATGCACAGAAGACAGGAAAATGCCAACTTAGGATAGCTCATGTTTTGAGTGGCAGCAGAAACAGATAAGGGGTTATTCACACTATCTGCTTTGGGTACTTTAAACATGTAACTGAGATGTGATTGAGACTTGGAAATTAGTTCTTAATTCCCTAAGTACCTAATAGAGTGAAAGAGAATTAGCAGCAGAGGTGTCAGGATATTACAACTGGATGATTAAAATTAGATGGTAGGAGCCTTATAATTTGTAACAAAAGTCAGTAGAAGTCACTAACTTCTAAAATTCAGTGTAAAGAAAAAAGATTTTCTACCAACTTTTCAAATACATGAGTCATGTTCTATTAGTTGTACTTCACTAAAAAGATACTTACATTGCATAAAACAGTTTTGGCAACAATTACCACTTATGCAAAAAGGGTGAGTAAAAGAGATATGAGTGAGAAATAGTATTAATTTTGGACTGAAAGTACTGATGTCTGTTGCATGGGCATATTTTATGGAGAGCCAGAAAATATTTTGGAGTGAGGGTAATGTAGGTGATTTATTTATTTAGTGATGCTGGCTAAAGCCCTACAGCTTTTGTAAATTAACTTTTGCTGAAGAAAGAGGTAATTGGGACAACCACTTCAGCAGGAAAAACATCTAAGAAAAATATAGTATTAAACTATAATTAAATGTATTTTTTTTGAATTGAAATATACAGGATTTCTGGATTTTTGTTTCCTGGAACAGAATTGTGGGATAAGAAAAGGCAACATTTTCCCTCTCATTATAGGTTCATCACTCAAATGTTTTAGGAATATATTAACTTTATCTTGGCAAAGACTTGAGTAAAGTATGATCACACCCCTTCCCAGCACTGGGAGGCAACCAACATATGTTTTCACCTTTTGAAAAGGTGGTTTAAATACATTTTTCAGGATTAGTCCTGTAACTCAGAAATAAATTGATGAATGTTCTTGGAGTTACCCAAAAGATTAAACTATCCTTTGTATAATACCATAAAAACTCATGAGCAGTAGAGGCAATTTCTAGGAGAGACAAAAAGCTGTGAATCATCTGAGATTTATGAAGAAGTGAAACAAGAAACTTTTATAATTTACTTTTTCAGGTATCAGGAATTGTCTCTAAGAAGTACAATTTCTACAGATGTTACTTTCTTTATTAAAGGTGCTTTTTATATTTTTCTGTGCGTATTCAACTTCCATTGAAAATGAGAGAATTGAAACCTTTGCTTATATTCTAGATTTAAATAATTTCTCAAGCTTACTTCTTACAAACATTACTGAAATATTGTTACTAAAAATTATAATTTCATACTAAGCCTATCCATGTCATGGTGATCTCATGGAAAAGACTTTCCAAAATGTCAAATGACCTTTTAACAAGTCCGAACAATATTTTTTAAGAAATCTTGCTGATATTGCTGCAGTATAGGGAAGCTCACACAGCCCATGATTGGCAAAGTTGTTGAGGTAGAAATGAGGGTAAAAGAATGGAAGGGTGAATGACACAGGCAAAACTCTCATGAGGGTGTCTGCCAAAAGACAGGCTTTTGCACATAAAAAAGAAAAATGACCAATCCACTGGTTTAAACAGTAAGCTGCAACTACCAAGTGACTTGTCAAACAGAAGAGGAAACTTGAAGAAAAACCAGAGTTCAGAGACATTGTAAAGGAGGTAGCAGCAGTCAAACCTGTCTTGACAGTGTTGGAAATCACCCCCGCAGCGCCCCAGCCCTCCCCTGCAGGACCAAGCACACATGGGGCAGGTTGAGCAGCTGTTCTCTGGCGAGTGGGGAGGCATGCAGGGCGCAGCGCTCAGAGTGACACTGCAGGAGTCACACCTCGAGTGTGCAACCTTGTGCATTGCATCGATATCTCAGCAATATATCCTTCACAAAGGTGATGATGATGCCAGCAGAGGTGGGTTTAAAAACAGAGCATCCTTTATCTCCCACAGGAAGGGTGTACACAGAGATGTAATATATTCATTTTAGCTAACTTCATTCTTTTAACTGCACTCTTTTGTCTGAGTAAGTTTGTCACAAGATGGTAAAGTTGCTGAAGTCTTAGGCAGGAAGCTGCCAGCTCCCACTAACATACCTTGAGCTGTTATATAAATGGAGGTCCTGAAGGTAATGTCAATGGGGAGATAAGGAAGCCATGCTTGTGATCAGAAGCATAACCTGTCCAGATAAAAAACAGATAATGATCTGCCAAAAGACAGAGATATAATTCACTAGGGCATAAAGAAGACCACAGGCCAAAACTCACCACTTGACCAAGAATCTTATGTAAAGTGCATGAAGACACTGTGGGATCAGTAGTACAGACTGTAAGATTATAAAGGTCCAGGAGTTTCTTTGTTCTCACTCCCTCTCTGGAGGCACCCAGTTCAAGCTGTTCCTATTTCTGTAACACTAAATTTTTTTTTTTTTTTTAATTTTTTTATTTCTGGAATCAAATGTATGAGAGTCTGCTTTGGGAAGACTGGGGCAAAGAAATTTCTTTAACGAAAAGGAATCCACCTTCTAGTGATTAAAAATATGATGCCAAAAAAAAAAAAAAAAAGAGCAAAACAAAACTGTTTCCATTTCTACATATCTATTGACACATTTTTTATGGATTTTTTTCCCCAATGAGTGAAGACAAAGCATCATTAATATGATAATTTGAGAGTCCATAGGTAATATTATTATTATTGTATTATTATACATAGAATAGTAAAATAATTTGGGTTGGAAAGGACCATAAAAATCATCCTGCCGTAGGCAGATACACCTTCAACTAGGTCAGGTTGCTCTAAACTCCACTCAGTCTGGCACTGGACAATTCAGAGAAGTCCAGATAGAAAATATCTATGGTTCTTCCTCATCCACTGATACAGTCACTCCATCATAGAAGGCCACTAGATGATTCAGGCACAAAATGCCCTTTGTGAAGCCATGTCACCTGTCCCTAAACACCTCCTTGTCTTCCATATGTTTTGACATATCCTCCAGCAAGATCTGTACCATGATCTTGCTGGGTACAGAGGGGAGGTTGACTTGTCAATAGTTTCCAGGGGCCTCCTTTTTACCCTTTTTGACATTGGGTATGCTGTTCATTTTTTTCCATTTACTGGTGGCTTGGTCTTACTGCCACAACTTTTCAAATAAGACAGAAAATTAATTAATAACTGCATCAGCCAATTCTCTCAGAACTCTGGGATGCATCTCATCAGCTCCCATGGACTTGTGTGTGTTTAGATTCCTCAAGTGGCCTCTAACATGATCCTCATTTATGGTGGGAGAACCTTCATTACCATTATCCTCGCCATGAGGTTCAGGGACTTCAGAGGTATGGGGGAAAAACTGACATTTAAAATTGAGGGCAAAAAAATGTTCCAATCTTCTCCATGTTGGTTGTCACTTGTTGTCCTGTCTTATTTACCAGAGGGAGTATATTTTCTTTAATTTTCTATTTCTGATCTATGTATCTTTAGAAGTCCTTATTATTCTTTGCATCCCTTGTCAAGCTACACTTTAGCTTTCCTAATCCCATCCCTACCTATCTGGGAAATGTCCCTGTATTCTTCCTAGAACAAATGTCCATGTGCAATTCATTCTAATGCCTTAGTTGGACTGAGGGGTTCTTAATCAGCAATGTTGGTCTCCTGCTGTCCTTGTCCAATTTTTTTACATGTAGGAATTTAGAGCTCTTTCACTCCAAGAATAATGTTCTTAAAGATCTGCCAGCTCTCTTAAGCTCATATTATGATGAACAGAAGAAACAAGATATACTGTTAAAATAATTAAGCATAAGATGACAATATTGTTCTATTTTCCTTCAAGGTTAAAATTTGCAACATAAAAGTCCTGTTCTTTGTTCAGAAATCTATGGTGGAGGGTTTTTTGGTTTGGTTTTGTTTTATTTTGCTTTGCTTTGCTTTTTTTAAACAGAGGTGGGATTTACATCAGGATTAAACCTTTGACTTCCCTTCAGATCCAGTAGTAATACCTATAAATCCCCTTGCACTGCTTTAGAAATTTAGCACCTAACCTTATGATATTAAAACTGAGCTGTGAAATAGCTAACATCTGTATTGAAATACTCATATTTTACAGGTTTATGGTATTACAAGATATATATCTCAAATCCTCAAATTACTCTAAGCTTGTCTTTTCCCCTCTTGAAGTACAAAGGAGTGAATTTGAAGGAAACAGAAGCGCCAGATTTTTTTATTTATATACTGAGCAAGTCTGATTTTATGGCATCTATCACTTCGAAACATGAAGTATGCTATTAAAGTGTGGTCTTAGAAGCAAGCAAGTGAGCAACCTAGCAAGCAAAATAAATTTTAGACAAAAGACTCTTTATATAAACTAGCTGATGCTGGTGAAGAAAAACATGTTCTTGCAGAGTTTTGGTAGGCATTACCTAGTAACTAAGGAATGTTTGATGCAGTTGCTCAGATTTCGAGCATCTGATTATAAAAAACATTTATTTTATTATTTTTCTGACATTTTATTTAATATCCATACTTATTAATGTTCTGTGCTTTAAAATGACAATGTTTTTATTACATTCCTTTATTTGGAAATAAGAAACATCTTTTAAAATAACTAAGATAAAACTTTGCACATATGCATTTGAAATTGGACCATATATACTTCATGTGGATTTGCCATTTTACCTCATAATCCAGGTGCCAGCATCAGCAACAGCTCTTTCCTAATTTAGGGGGAATATCATAATGCTAAAATACACTACTCCCAAATACATTTCAGCCCAGATGGATTTTGTCTGCTAAAATATTCTGCTATCTTCATTTGAGATACTTCTTGAAATATAAATAATGAATCAAAATTATCTGAGTGCAGAATGCACGTGACACCTCTACATATACAGAAACAACCAATTATTTGTGTGAGAGAATTAATCATGCTTGACAGAAACAACCAATAGCAATAAATTTTGTTTCCAAAATTAATCTATTAAATGAGGCTAATAACACCTACCTTAGTAACAAAGCAAAATAGTTTAACATGTTTGGCTTAGATTGATCACTAGGGAGCCTACTCTAAAACAACTTCTATGCTTGAAAACCTGAAGAATAATTGTAGAAAATATTGACACATGATCTTACTGAAACATTGAAAATATGAAAACTATGATGGCAAATAATCACACTATTTTCACAGGAAAATTTGATTTTCCATATTATATTTTTACATATTGCACTTCCATATTTTATCACTGTAAATGAGAAATAAACATGGCAACATTTATATTTACTGAATTGTTTATCAATCAAATAAAAGTGTTTTGTCACAAAATTTAATTTTCACTGCTACAGTTTGGGATTTAAACAGATGTTAATCTGTTGGAAGAAACACATTGCTAACCCCCATTTTTATCTTTAATTTATGGTTCTTTCACTCTACTTAAAAACTTTCCACATGGTGTCCCTATTCCCTACTTGTCTCTCTGGATTGCAGTAGCTGTGGATTGTTAACAAGTTTGGCATCACTTCTGACTCACTGGCCTAATCATGGAGAGGCAGAGAGCAATGTTTGTGTAAATTCTTAAGGTCTGACTGAATCTGAGGGACTGCAGGACCTGTATGTGTGCTAGCACACGCCTCAGCCCATGGACTGATCAACTGCAATGCCTTTACTGGTAGCACATTGCACTTGAACTTCACTGACATAGGGGTGAGCAACAGAAATGGTCTGATCCTGCATATTCTCTGAGCTGGACAGCTCCAGCCCAGCTTGTATGCAAAGTTACTAGAGGATCTAAGGCTGTAGAGTCCCAGTTTGTGGCAATATGCAATTTTATCACTTTTCAATCTTTCAAAATCACACTTACAGAGCATGTTTTCATTTAACAGCTATGCATCATGCCGCCTCTGACAATATTATCTTCACCTGTCACATCCTTTTCCCTCCCTCTTTCTGTTTCACTTGCTGCCTGTTATAATGATCTGTCTCACTGGCAGAATGGGTGGCAGAAGAGGTTAAATGCACACTGTGCACCTGAGCTCCTTCTCTGCCTGCTCTGCAAACATGATGGGGAAAATTGCAGTAAGGTTGACTACACAAATAATCCATGTCCATTTATTACATACTTGAGATCATGCAACTATTCATAATTTTGTGCCTTGATTTTGATTTGGCTTGTCAAAAATAGGTTTTTGGTGCAGGTGGTTTTCTTTCCCTTAACCGCTCCATATTTCAGTCAATGTAAGAGATATCTGCTTGGGGTTTAACAGGTTCTAACTTCTCTCAAGACTCAAGAAGATCACTTCTGGATACACATTGTTAATAAAAGCATGCTTTGCCCCCACTTCAGTAGCAGCTGAAGCATGTTAAAGCCAGCTACCTAAACAAAATGATAGTTAAACCCTAGCTGTGCCATAGAGGATTAGCATATCCAATGGATATGTGTCTTCAAAAGTGCAGTATAGGAAAATTTCCCTTCAGGGGGTTTGAACAGACTTGACACTTTCCAGAGATCACTCTTCCCATCACAAATAGTAGAGATCATACTACTTTAGATACAGTAAAGATCCAAGGAATAAAGTTTGATCAAAAACTTCTTTTTTCCTAGCTTTTATAGTCGCTTTCTGTGGCAAATAAGGAGTAAAAGTGAACTGAACATTTGGGTTGCCTGAGGCAAGCTTATGAACATAGCTGCACTCTTTTGCAGCTTATATTGTCTTCTGTTTGGATTTGATAACTTTTCAGCTAAGCCTTACTTCTCTAGTGCAGCTGTCAACTTCTGTGATTCTCCCTGAACTGATTCTTTCCAACAAAATAATGCAGCACAATTGCACAAAACTGAATGTTCTTGGAAGAAGAAAGAAAAATTGTCAATTCAAACATAGAAAAAAATGTATTTTGCATTCAGTCTGTTAAATTTTAGCCTCTAATAATCCCTAAATTGCAGGGAAAAAATCATAATCTCCCATATTAATTATCATATAATTGCACAGTCTAAAATAGACTAGAATAAGAGATTGCCAGTTTAGTTTCATATAGCAAATTTGAATTTCTGCAGAAATATTTAATTAGTCAGTTCCCACTCAGTTTGGATGATATTTGGTAGAAGATGAACATTATTTTTTTCAGCACATTTGTGAACCAACAGTTTTACCTGATATTGGTAAGAATTCAGACCTGAAACTCTTAGAAAAGAAAAATCATACTAGGGAGGTACAATATATATATATTGAGAGGCTTGATGCATATCTGGCTGAAGGAAAAGAGAATACAAACCAGTTAGGCAGCTAAATATTACCCATGAAAACTTGGGAACACACAGAGCTTCTCTGAGCTAACTGTTCCAATGTTTGACCATCCATCCATTGAATATTTTTTTAATGTTGGAATGGTATCTTTTATATTTCAGTGTATTCCCTTTGCTTCTTGTCCTGTTGCAGGGCACCACTGAGCTTGGCTCTGCCTTCTTTAAACTCTCCTTTAAACTCTCTCACTAATTGTTAATGCATACTGGTATCACCTCCTGAACCTTCTCTTCCCCAGGAGAAACAGTCTCAGAGCTCACTCAGGTGACAAATGCTCCAGTCCTGTAATGATCCCTTCATGGGGTCTGCTCCAGTGTGTCCATGTCCCCCCTGCCCAGGGGAGCCCAGACCTGGACCCAGTGCATCAGATGTGTCTCACTAACCCAGAGGGATCACCTCACTCATCCCTTGCTAATAATGCTCCTCCTTATGGATCCCAGGATTCTGTTGGCCTTCTGTATTTCTGGGGCACGGCTTACATCTTAAAATATCACCTTAAGAAATTATCTGATTTCTTTTCAATTCAGTTGCTCCCTTTGAAGCATGGGCAAAATGTGGGTGAATGGTTCTCAACCTCCTTCATCTTTGCTTCAAAAAACAGGTCTGGCATCTTACCGGACTCCCCATTTCCTCCAATCCCCACAGATGCTAAAATATGAATGATTAAAATATATTGAATTCTGCAGCAAATTTTTTTATCTTGTAAGTGGATTTTGAACATGTTAGAAATTGTCCTGGATTTTAGCAATAAATTATTTACTTTTAATATTACTTTCGATAGAGTGTCAGTCTATACATGGGACCACTACCATCATACTGCTCCTTAACAAGTAAAAATTTAATATTTTTACTTCCTTCTGTCAAAGTGGAGATGAATTTTCCCTGCCAAAAGGCATTTTCTGCCTTTTGGGACCTTAATATTTGCAAAGATCTGATTTATATTAGAGAAGCTTTGAAGTTGCACAGCTGAAATGTTTTTTTTCTTTCAGTGTATGACTCTCAAAGTATCTCCTTCAAACAGACCTGAAGCATGGGTGTGGGCACATTCCTCTGTGATGAGAGATTTCTTTTCCAGTTGCTATGTCTGAAGGCATTGATGCACTGTATATCGGGAAATCCTGAGACTAATCAAACTGCATCCTGGGATGATGATCTTTTGGTGTGTGTTTGATTAATAGGGATTTGAATAAATTTAATAATCACAGAGAAATTGCATTTCCAGAAATACAATTAAGAAATTCTTATTCAGGTAATCATTAAAATTTCAAAGATTATTTTAAAATGTTTTTTGATTCTTATAATTCTATGAAGAAGAAAACAAATAATATCTGAAAATCCATCAAAATATATTTTTCTTAATAAGTATCAGCCACAAAATTACAGGACTATAAAACGATAAAATTGCATGCAAATATTTATTTGTAATTCTGTTTGTAAATCAGTATGAATGATTCATTTATAGCATGAGTCAGAGACAGATGATCATGGAATATGGAATCATAGAATGACGTGGTTTGGAAGGAACCTTAAAGATCACTTAGTCCTAACCCCTCTGCCATGGTCAGGGACATAATTCACTAAATCAAGTTACTCAAAGCCTCATCCAACCTGATCTTAAATCTTGCCAGGGATGGGGCATTCACACCTTCTTTGAGTGAACTCTTCCAGTGACTCACTTCCGTTA
The DNA here is from genome assembly GCA_034336665.1 of Luscinia megarhynchos. Classification (NCBI taxonomy): domain Eukaryota; kingdom Metazoa; phylum Chordata; class Aves; order Passeriformes; family Muscicapidae; genus Luscinia; species Luscinia megarhynchos. The sequence goes on along the minus strand of JAPFBE010000003.1, from coordinate 51,281,759 downwards.
TAATAGATTCCTACTCCTGTCCCATATAAATCCTGTTTAATTTAAAACCATTGCCCCTTGTTCTGTCACTACTGGGCCTGGTAAAAAGTAAAACCAGAATTTTGTAGGCAGCTACATTGATACTCTGCAACTATTTTGAGATACCAACATAGCTGCAGTATCAATATGACAGATAATATCTTTATTTACTCTCTTTGTGTTGTGCTGTACCACCTAAAGGAAATAATGAGGTGGTGAGGTGGAACTCGCCTGGTTGCCCAGGGGAAACTTGATGAACTTCTATAGCTATTTTAGCATACTTTGGGAAAAGATGTTTCCTGGGCCAGTGAAAGGAGAAATGGTGATAGTTTAGCATAGAACAAAGAGTTTGCCCCTCATGCACAGACTGAGACAGGAAGAGAGCAGAAATTGGGACTTCGGAGAAGAACTCAAAACAAACAAAAGATGGTTTCAAAGGAAACAAGTGGAATTGTGTTGAGTTAGTTTTCATTGAGGGAACCACTCAGAGACTAACCTTAACCCTAAAGCTGGAAAGCTAGTCTGAAAACACTGATTTGCCTTTCCTTAATATCATTAAATGAGAATGGGTTTTAGATTTTCTGCTCTGCGTTTGTATTTTTTTTTTTGGTTTTTTTTTGTTTTTTTTTCATTTATGTTGGAGTTTTTTTGGGATGGGGGAGGGCTGTTGTTTGATTTTTGTTTTGTTGGGTTTTTTGTTTGGGTTTGGTCTTCTATTTTGTAGGGCTTTTTGCTTGTTTATTTTTTATTTGTTTTCTTGCTTGGTATTTCGTGGTGGATTTTTTGTTTGTTTGTTTTTTGCGTTTTTTGGTTTGAGGTTTTGGGGTTTTTTTAGTTGGTCGGTTTGGGTTTTGGGCAGGGAGTGTGTTGAAGTGTTTTTAATTTTTATTTTGTTTTCTCATTTCTTTGGGATTTGTTCATCTTGTATTAAAGCCTTTCTGATAATCTTGATACTCTGGTAATCTTCTCTATGAAAAAACCTAGGTAGTTCTGTTTCTAATGTTTGTGTAATAAGGATCCCTCTGAAATCACTCGAGACAGATCACTGAAGGCAGTGTTACTATTCTGGAGGTTATGAGATATTCTGACCATCTGCAAAGGTTCAGAAGATTATAATTATGACCAGCAAAAGCTCTGCTTTTATGTAGTTTGGCCAATCATTTAACCAGAGTCTATAATGGATTTCAGACTTATACAGCAGGAAAAAACCCCAACTTAAATTTCAGTTATCTGAGATTAATAGGCAGAAGAAGAGGTCACTCGGGTAAAAACTAAAAATCTCTAACCTGCTATAAGGTCAGATGAGATGACCAAATTCTGCTGGCAGTAGAGAGGTCAGGATAACCTTCCATAAATTTACAGTATATTTTGCTTGGAATAAAGATAAACGTTTCTTCAGAGCACTTCATGCGTCGTTTTACTGCAAAAGATAAAAAGGCATCCAGAACAAAAGTTCATGAGGCAGTATTGTCAGACATAGTAGTAAAATCCTCTGCAGGAGTATTAATCCATCCCAGAAGTCATATGTTCTTGTCAAAGTACAATTATAATGTTTAATCCTTCTTTTGTCTCCTCAGTGAATGTCACTCCTGTGGAAATATATGTCCAGCAATGTCAAAGTCATCACAGTGGTCTATGAAGGGAACATTTATCTTTTCGGAAGTTCAGTGAACTGCAGCAGTATTAAATCCACATTTATATGTAGGGCTATGCCCAGGGTGATCAGGAACTCACAGGGACTGTATTCAATTTTTACTCCTTATTAACGGAGAATGTGCTCCTCTACAGAGATAAAGGTTCTGAAGGACAAAGGTAATAAAATGTAAATTTAAGAAAATTTATGTGGCAGCAAATGAAGGCAGATGAGGACAGAACTGCAAGCAGTCCTTCGATTGAGGTTGTGCTGGTTTCACTATATATTTTAAAACTATGATCTATTTGTGAGCTATTCTCCTATGGATTTCCTTCTGAGCACTTACTAAGAATAATATTTTATTCACAAAATAATGTAGAAGAAAGAAAAACTCACAAAATTACCAAAATCATAACTGAAGATCAGGTATTAATGCTGAGAAGTATATTACTCTGGCAATTGCCTTATTTCAATACAACTTAGGAAAGACTTGTAGAAAGACTTTAGTGTAAGTGACACAATTTATTTTTCTCTGAGTCACAGAGAATTACAGTGCCCTTATCCAACATTAGCATATTTTTCAATTTTTTTTGTGTGCTGTTCCTGAGTTCATTAATCTTCAGACAATGTGTGTTACAGATAAAACCTCTTACCTCAGGATGTTGGAGAAGGAACAATCCCCCACTTCCTCCCCCCCCGCAAATCTTTACGTATTTTATTTTACCATTTTGCTCTTAGATGTTGTTTCAGCAATATTAGGAAACAAAAAAATAATCTCAGATAATTTTTGTTCATATTTGTTCTGACCTTTCAGGCTTTTCAAAGGGTGGTCATCTGACCAATATTTCAAGTTCCTATCAAGGAAATATCCAAGAGAGACTGCTGTATTATGTTGTATAGCATTTTCAGGGTTCTAGTCTTAAGTGCCTCCATGATATTACAGCAATGGGAAGAAGGCCTGAGACAAGACCATTATAGAAGTTTTTTCTTGGCTTTTCAAACAGCTTCACATAAAAACATTCTCATCTTGCTATTAAGGATGAGTAGCCATGCTTTAAATCCTCCCCTGCTGGTTGTCATCTTAATTCTCCAAGTGAAAACTCAAACTGTGGTAATCATAGTCTAATCCAAATTTCAAAGAGGGACAAAGCTTTCCAACTGAAAACTTGCAGTTTCCAATCAGAGCCTTCTTTCTTAAGTAAAACAGAGCATCATGATTCTTCAGAACCTATGTGGATTGAATGCATCTTCATCTGTTAGGTTTACACTTGAAAGCCCTGGACGTAATAATTTCCTTCCTCCTTCCTCCCAATGGGATTCAGTTTTATTCCTTGCATGACTGTCTCCATGAATTCAGATTTTCTCTGTAGTGGAATCTGACTTTTAATGTCTTTCTCACAACAAGGAAAAGGAACTTTTTTCCTCCCTTCTGTAACAAAGAGATACAAGAAAATGCTCTTATTTTGGAAATGTAATAATATTATATAGTTTTATTTTTAAGGTATATGTCTACTTTTTTAAGTACTCCATTGCCATATAATACACTTTGTTGCTATGGAAAATTTTACATCAGAAAGATTTGTTGTCCAAGTGGAGCAGGTGATCCATTCATTACTTGGAAGAGGAAGTAATATCAAGGAATACTGGGTGTAAGTCATGGAAGAATGAGTTCACAAATCACTGCACAGAAATTTCCAGTTGTCATTATCTTACTGTATGAACATTTCTAGAGACTAATTTTATGACTGTCAGTTTTCATTACTGTAAATGACTGAAATCAGAAGCCGCTCTGAGTCATGAGATCTGCTGTCAAATGTAACAAATTTAATTATTGAAGATTGCCCCTATATTTTTTTTGAATCTGAACCCTAGGATAAAAGTTGACTTTTATTCAATATCCCTCTTACTAATGTTTAGTTGTATGCATCACATCTCTGTTTCTGAGCTATTTAATTAGACTTCCCTTATGAACAGTAAAAGAGAAAGAATATTCTAGTATTATTTCTCTTTCCCTATCTATATAAATTAGTTCACCTTATGCAAAAAATCAAACAGCCTTGAGACATGGCTATATCCTATGAAATATTCTTATTACTTCTTCCTTTTCTGCCTAAGAAGTCATTTGCTTTGAAGAATAGTATCCCTCCATGCCTTAACATTAATGAACTAAAATATGGTTGAAGAGAGTCAAAGTGAAACACTACAGAATGGAATAGGAAGAGAAGAGAGGTTATTGTGGAATATAAAGTTTCAGAGGATATAAGTGCAAGGAGTTTGTATGCAGTAACTTTTCCTTCATTGGTAAGGAGGGACTTAAGAAATGGAAGACTGAAGAACTAGGAGAACAAAGGAAAAATCATGAAGACAAGACTGAGAAGGAGTGTGAAAAGGGGTGATTTGCTGAGTGATGTTTAAGGAGTGGAAAGAAAAACAGTTCATTGAATAAAATAATTTAATTTAATTATTTAGTATACTCATTTTTCTTTTTCAATAAGACTCTCATAATAGAATTTTAATATTCATTATTAATTTTGATAGCAAAGGCTGTCATACCACAATATTTGTCTTGTATTAGGGTTTAAAGGCCTTCAACCATTTATCTTACATTATTGGCATATTTTTAATAATTTCTGTTTAAATTAAACAAAATTCTGCTTTTTGATACAATGGTTTATGAAACCATTTTGACAATTACATTTGAGATCAAAATGCCTGCTACTGAAAATTCACTTTTTCCTATGAAATGGCAATTATATTGCAGGGATTAATGTCATTAAATTGACACATAAAATTTACTACATTTCTGAAAATAAAGCTTAAAAGTGGAAGATTACATACTTGAAGCTATACAATATTGTAAAATTATTATCATACCGGCTTGAAGCAATCAGTATCTTCCTAGTGCTACTAGGAATACTAGAAGAATTTCACACAATTGAAAAGAAAAGGCAAGAGTAACATGATCATGACATAAAAGAACATGCAAGAAGTGTGAAAAAACTCCACATTTGCAGAAAATTGAACTATTTCAATAGCTTACATTTCTTATGGAGGAATTCTGAAAATTTCCCACTTTGAATTTTTCCTTTTCTGAAATAGAACTTTTATTAAAGACAGACTAAGTGCTAATGAGTAAAGAACAACACTCAGATTTCCAGGATCAAATGGTATTCACCCCAGAGTGTTAAAGGAATCCAGATACAAAATTGTTAAATAATAAGACTGGCTTTAATTTACCTTTGGGAATGACATGTGAAAAGTAATGCATGAGTTAATAAGAAGATTTGGGAGCATACAAATATCTGCACACAATTAGGTCTGTGTTTTACATAATTGTGAATGTTAGAAATGACTATAAAGAATAAAATTCTTAGCTTAAAAAAATATCAGGAAAAGTCAATATCTTCTATTTTAAAGGAAGTCATACTGGAAAAATAAATTAGAAATCTTTGAAAGATGTTTTTTTAATAATGTGCACCTCGATTTCCAAAATATTTTCAGATGATATAAAATTATTAAAGAAACTAAGCCATCATGGGATGGAACCAAGATTGCAATAGAGATAAAAAAAGAAAATGGGTGAAAGATTATTACATTTTCAACTGATAAAAAATTATACTCGACTGTAAAACTGAGTCCTGAATTGAGTGTTCAAATGAATTGGTAAAAAGCTAGATAAAATTAAAGGTAAATATATATAATCCTGTGTGGGAAATGGTCTTAATTTTAAAAAATTATAAACATTTATAAATTATCTATTCTTAGGGATGAGTTCTTAGAAATAAATCTAATTATCTTTATAAATAAAAATTATATAATATTTATAAATAAATCTACAATATCATTACTATGTGCAGCCACATGAGAAGTAAATATCTTACAGCATTCTACTAAAATAAAGGGAAAAAAAATAGTTTAACATACTGATATCACTGAACCTCCAGGACATACTAACATTCAAAATATGGGATCCAGTTCAGGAACCATATCTAACATGATATAGTAAAATATCCTTTAAAAAAGTAGTAACAGGCTGACAAAGATAATGGAAGCTACAGAATAAGTATTATAAAATGAAAAGAAAATAAGTCTCTTCAGGTAGAAAAAAGTTGCCAGGGATGAAAGATAGTAAATTACGTAAAATAATGAGTAAAGTAAAATGAAAAGAGATTGAGAGGACAAGAAAAGAGCAGTCATTCTTCCTTTGTTACAACACAGGAATTTTTTCTTTTTGACAACACAAAAATTTGTGTTGCCTACCCAAGCTTCCAGGTTGTGACAGAAGTTAGGCAGGAGTAGGTGACAATATAATCCCATCCGATTTTTTGCTGAAGCTCCAGATGGTGGTTACTACTCAAAGATAAAATTAGAGTCAATGGATCTTTCACCATAAATAGTGCAGCCATTTCTATGTTCTTGCAGGAATGGTTTTCTTGCTCTTTTTGAAACACTCAAAATAACTGAAAGTCTCTGATGATGTGCTTCCAGCTAATTTCCACCAGGTAACCCGTGTTTTTCTTTCTGATACAATAGAAATCCCTTCATTTCATTCTTCCTTATACAGTGGAGACACCATAAAGGTATTTTTGTTGTTACTTTATTTTGCCAATAATATCCGGTGCTGAAGCCCTTCGATATTTAGCCTAAACCCTTTGTCCAACACAGGCCTGAGCTACTTAATGAAATTCTACATATCTTTATATGGTCATACTAGGGCAATCCTGAGATATTTTAGTAATCACTATTGTGTTTATGTTATACAGCCAAGGGAGTCATCAAACTCTTCAAAGGCACTTTCAGGCACGCTGAGATTTATACTTGAATTTGTAATTTATCCCCCCAAATGTATCTTGGTGTAATGGTACCAGGCATCAGATGAAGGCATCTGTCAGACTCCGAAGAGCTCAGCCTGTGGTCAGACAGCCTCTCTTTTATGTCTGACTGTTTGAAGATCTTTTATTTGCAATATAATACCATCAAAAAGAAAAAAAAAGAGAGAGAAGAAAAAAACATCAATTTTATATTCATTAACTTAATATTCATTTTATATTCATTAACTGAATTAACTTAATTGGCTATATTTTAAAACCAACACAAATAAAACCTGCACGAGTGCAGTAGGTTGTTATAGGTAGGTAGGTAACATAGGTAGTTAGGCCATATAAAACACAACAAAATTTTAAAAAAACCCTAGAGCTGCTTCATTATTTGAAGTACGATGGGCTGCAGGTGAGTGGCCACAGGTGGGCCACACTTAGGCTGCCATTATAGACAAGTGCCATCATAGATTGTGATACGAAGAAATTATTAATTTCCATTTTTATTATTTCTTTTTTTAACCTACTAGCCAGGTTTTACAGTTCAAACAATCTTTCTTTGCTTTAGAGATTTACCAGTTTCCTGATCCTAGTAGTGTAGGTTAGAAAACACAAGAAAGCATAATCAGCACAATACATTCTTATCTTCTAGTTTGGATAAAGCCAAGAAAATTTATTTCCATTGCTTCAAAGATAACATCTTTGTCTTCACAAATTTACCCACAGTTTTATTTCTCTGGACCTTTCAAATTCTGGAAATTCCTTTAGCTTAATTATAGGACTTCTTGTTGTTAAGCTGCTATTGTTTTCCTGCGCTTCTCCATTTAAGTTGTCAGGCTACCAAATACTATATGAATCTTAAACTTCACATCTACAGTGAAAATGGGGCAGTGCAATGTCATTTTTTTTAATAGATCCGTAAAATTTGTATTGGTCATACATGAATTTCCTCTGATAAAGTGCAGGTCTGTGGGACTGTGCTAAAATTACTTAGAACTTCTCTTAATAAATCTCCTGGAAGTTAAATATCTGGGTTTGTGTTCATCAATGTGCCCTAATTTAAAGAGGTAAAGCAAAAATATAACTGCACAGAGAGTGTAAATATAAGCTCATGCTCCTATAAGTGCCCAGGATCAGGAATGAGAGTATATAGCCAATCAGCATGTAAGTGATTAGAGTTACATAAATTAGATGAGAGAAAATTCTGAAAATGGGAAGATCCAGGACTACATTTCATTGATGATTATTTTGCCTAATATCTTTTTAATGTTAAAGGATCATAAACTACAAAATGTAATATATGAAACATTTTATGCAGAGCTAAACCCCAGAAATTTTGAATGATGAATGGCCAGATTAATAGATTAGAAAGTCATATTCCTTCTCACACTGGTGCTCATGCTCTCTCTGGCTCAATGAACCTTTCCTTCTTTGCTGCCAAATGACACATTTGCAGCAATGTGGAGATTGTGTTCTGTGAAATCCCCTCATCATAGTTTGGGCACCAGCTGCAAGGTTGCTGACTATAGTAAATTTGAAAGTTAAACATGAGGCCACAGAGAGAGTGCAGCACCATGAATTCACAAAGTAACACTTTTTTTGTCCTTGGGCCAAAGGAAATTGTGCATCAAGATACCAACATGATGCCTTCCTGCAATTTTTCTTAACAGAAATAATGTATTGTTGTTAAAAGAGGACAAGAGAGCTTTGTAAAGTTGTTAGAAAAGCTGCTATAATATTGAGAATCTTCATTTATGTTTACAAATTGCAAGGAATGGCATCAGCATTAGGTACCTCCAACTGTCAAACTTCCAAAACTTACTTTTTGAAGTTGCAGAGTCCTCTCAGGACAATTGGGGAACTAGCCAAAATGTGATAAAATTATCTGATATAGGAAAAATGTAGGGTTTATATTCTTTGGATTTTACAGTTAACTTCTAAGCACTTTTGTTAAATGGTAGTTCCATAAATTTAGTTTTCTCCTACTTAATTTTTTTTTTCTGTCTTCATTTTTTTCCTAACTCCTCTAAATGTATTTTTCCTGCCTAGTCTGACCCTGTAAATAATTATTATTTCTTTGTTGTCTGCCAATTTTTCCTGACTTTTCTTTCCACTCAGTGTTTGTAGTTCTTTAATTCATGTGCCTAACAAGAATCCCTTGTAGAGTCTGAATCCCCCTGTCCAACCCCTCACAGTTTTATTGAACAGAATCATTATCAGAAGAAAATGAACAAGTAATAACTGTTTTTTACATATATTAAATATTTCTGATAGAGAAATTATGCAAGGTGTTGTGCAGCATGATAGTACTTCGTACTCTGGATAGTATGAAGAAAAACAAAGCCTTTATGACTGCATATTAGCAATCATTTTCCTTTTTTTTAGTTCAATATTACTAATAATTCATCCTTATAAAAATAAATATAACTTCCAATGCTTACAATAAGACAAAAGGAAGTAATTTTAAAGGATGGATGGCTGCAATATAACAATTTTCAATACAATGCAAGCAGGACTCCCTGATCATCTATATGTGCCAAAAAAAGAGGAGTTTCAAGGAAAAGTACTAAGGAGAACAAACCTATGAGCTCCAGCTAAAAGTGACATGAAGGAGATATTGCAACCCATGAGAAAAAGAATCACTAGGAAAAATTACGTTTCCAGACATTAGATAGACTGCTAAAATAAGAACAAAATTGGGAGAAGAATGGAAACACAAAACTGTAGCATTTATTAAAAGGAAGAAAATGATCATAAGAATGAAACATAAAGCTGGAATTGACATGGGTCAAAAGAAAAAAGAAGGAAAGTATGCATAAAAAAATAAGTAGTAAGAAACCACAGATGTAATTTCTTCACAGGTCTCACATTTTCATATTAGGATTCAAACTTGAATCTTGCACGGTAAAGTGTTAAACAATTCAGTATCTCTGTTTAATAAATAAAACCTCTCATATTAGAGAATGGGTTTTCATTCTAAGAACCTTGTTATATTATCTTGTTTATGATTTGAAATACAGGGATCAGGGCTCAAGCCTCGCTGTATTTCTTTTGCAAAGTTACATTAACAGGTCAGACAGGTTTGGCCATGTACTGTACTGGCAGATCAAAGTTCCATGAATTAACAGAATGTAGAACGTATGGCTGCTTTTGACACCCTCCTTTTCATCAATTTCAGTCATAAGCAATTACCCATTGTTTGACTGTATATTACTCAAAAGAAATATTGAGACCAAAAGAAAAGTAAATTATGTGGCAAAGGTTCATTGTATCCAAAGTTAAATGCAGCTGAACACAAAAAGAATTTCTTGCATAAATATTTTATAGCATCTCTTAAAAAAAGAATTTTGACACTTCACTTCTCATCCAAAATAGGGTAATATGAATGTTAAAGAGAAGTACATTCTCAGCAAAGTTTCTCCATTTAAACTGTCCACTATAGAAAGCCTGATATCAGTTATTGAAAATTTCTGATTATTGATGCACTCATGTCTAAAGTATTTGTTTCTCAGAGGAGCTTGAAATTTTTTAATGAAAATTCTTTATGTTTCGGGAGTCTCTATTCAAATTTTAATTTGATAGAATTTTCATCCTCTCTGTCATGCATCCCTCTCATGTCTTCTTCAAAATATTTCAGCGTATCTTCTCATAAATCCTGTGTATTTTAAGTATGTAATATAATCCATTTTTCACAGAGTGAGGGAATGGATTTAAAAAACAGAATACATGATTCTCCCAAATTACACATGAAAACTCGGAAAACAAATTTATTAAATCTGTCAATCTGAAGTGTCTACCCAGACAGTAGAGTGCAGCTGGATCTCACTCTAAGATAAATTTAGAACAAATCTGAATCTGGAGGTAGACCCAAAAACTATTAATTACTCCAAGGTCTTATAACAGAGATTTATTTTGTATCCCAGGTTAACATTTTGGACACTAAACCATTCCAAATATGTGTGATTCAAGAAAACTCTTTAAATACATGTGACTCAAGACAGATATTTTGAACAAGTTTTCCTGTTCACTTGTTTTCTTTCCACTGAAAATTTATTTTCCTATTGATGATATTAAACAGAATATAAGACTCACTTGCAGTTCATGATCTTATTCTACTTAAATCACATAGCTTTGCCTGTAGATTTCTTAATTTTTTTGAGGGAAAGAAGTGCATTCATTATGTTTACAACAGAAGGTGATAAACTTGAAAGTCTGAATTTGTAATGATGTTGTCATCCCATTATATTCTTGATAGTCTGACATAAGAAAAGGATAAAAACAAATAATAATATTTATCAGAGTCTTAAGATTCTTGCCTTTTGGTTCTACACAAGTGAAACTGTACAGGCAGGTTTAAAATATGCCAGTAAAATCATGTTATCATATTCACTTGAAAGGATCACCTCTGCAACACATAAAAACAGGCATGTTTATTTTTGCACAGTGACATTTTCAAGATTCAAATTTCTTAGAAACAATTTGTGTCAAACAACGTCAGGTTAAGAGTTTAACATTGTGCTCTATTGTCATCACTTGCATTCTTTACATACATGTCCAAGATAAAACAGAACCATGGTAAAAGCATAACATTCAGTAAACTGCTCTGCAAATATTGCAAAACTTAGGACAGCTTAATTGAATGCATTTACAACCATATTTATACATTTTCTCAATGTATTTATTGTCTTACATTCCAAAACATTGTACACTTATTTTTCTGTATAGTCCCTTCCCATACTAAATAAACTCATACGTCAACATCCCAAGATATTTCTTCAGTACTGATTTTGTTTTTGACTAAAGAGTCAAAACTGACTGGATCCATTTGATGCAGAAATCCTATAATACATCAGCAAATAGTTGCATGTTCATATGACAGCACTGGAAAGTTAATATTTGTGACATGCTGTTAACCACATCATTCCTGCTTTAACAATGTCCCCCTTGCAATAAAGACTCAGACCTCATTTTCCAGTCTCTTCCTCAAAGCAAGCAGCCATAATCTGTTATAAGCTCTTTTTGTATGCAACGTGAAGGCAGAAGCATTTTAGTTAAAGAATGAGTCATCCATTAGCATAAGTCTGATGATGCTTGGTGTTTACTAGACCAATCTTGAAAAACGAGTTTTTATTTCCCCAATTGATGAAGACCTTCAATCTGTGCATAACAGTTACTTCTGTGTCAGTCTGGTTGCAGCTCTTCTTTTTTCTAACTCTAATTTTACAATTAATCATAATTTATGAAAATATAAATTACTGAATGTACAATGACGTTAAAAAGGACATAGAACTTATCTGGGGTTTTTTCGGTTTCTTTTTATTAGTCCTTGTTGCTTTTTAGGAGGGAAGAGGGAAAAGATAGAAGTCAAGCAAGTAAAGTTTATTCTTTAAATTCTTCAAACCAAAATCTTGGTTTCATTTTATTTATATATTTTTAATAACTCTGAGTCAGTTCCCTAAAGTCAACAAAACATAACCAAAGATATGTTAAGTAGGTGACATGGAAAATGCATTTATAAAAGCTTGTGTGTTTTGGAATCTTATTCCAGTAGAATCCTGACATGTATTTTTCTGCAAGGTTCCAGACACACAAACGTGTTGCATAAAAATGTCCTATGTAAAATACAGCCACAATTTTGAAAAATGGAGAAAGAAATAAGCATCTGATTTTAAAGAGCAAATAATATAGTCTGTGATTTTAGAAGATGCTAAACATTCAGTTTATAATGAAATGAACAATTAATCCACTGACTTTGCACTTTGTGCAGAACTGCACAAAACCATGAATTTCATAAGAAAAAGAAATTAACCTATAATAGCTGTACAATGGATGTTACTTCAAAAGTTGAATTTGATCACACAAAATATATCTCTTTAATTATCTATATATAGAGAGCTGTCAAAGAATATGTAGTATGGTGTAAACTACTTGTGAGATAAATGATAATGTGTATAAATCTATAAGCAAGTCAAGCAGATTTATAATTTCAGATAGATCATACAATTGGCATTTTTCTACACTTCATTGTTGGTATTTCTACTGATTTAGGTGCCTAAATGTGGTTATTATCACTAGCACCTTTATAAATCTAAGAGTAAAATGATGCATTTCAAGTAGATTATTTTTCCGTATGCCTACATTTGGATGAGATGACCCATCTGGTGGGAGGCGTCTGCTTTCCTACAGTTTTTCTCTTCCCACACAAAGACCTGGAATAATGATCCTATTGATTACAGCAATGCTAAGTTTTAAAGAAATCCTATTTCACATTCTGAAAGTTTCTAAAGTTTAATGATATAAATATGTTTGGCAGGTTGCTGTATTAAATTGCTCCCTTATCCCTCAAATCTAGGTTATCTAAAATTTAGGTAACCAGGAGCTGCAGCTGCAATTTTCTCAACACTTCTTCTCCTTCTAGGTTAACAAAGAAATATCTTTTGCTTCTTTTGCATGTCATTTGAAAGACCCAAATTATCCATGCTCTGAATACCATAAGAGTGTTTGATTTCAGAACAGGGAAATTGTTTTTTGCTCAATGCATATTTGAGTCTTGCAGTTATAGTCTAAATTAAATTCCTGTCATATTTACTTGAAATAAATGTTTGTGGGGCAAATTCCTTCTAGGCATTTATCAGAGGATAGAGATGCATTTTATCCAACTTAAGTAATTCTGTCTGAACTAGTCATTTTAGGCACTTTTGCATTCGTTGGAGAGAAGCACATTTCTAAAGTGTGATTTATTTCACCCTATTAATGAGTTGAATCATGTCCTGGAAATAGTGATTTTTTTTCTCTGGCTATAAGAAAATCCTTTGGATGTATAATTCTGATGAGGACATTTACACAGTAGAACCCTCTTTATTATGAAATGAGTATTTATTCATTCAGCCTGCTATAGCATGACTTCTTCCTCTTTCACCTTTCAAGTGGAACAAATGACCATTTAAAATTAATTGATATCCTGGAAAATATACAGATATAAAAACAAGAAAAAAACCCACCCCAAAACCTAAGCCAAATAGTCTGTTTTCACTCTATGTCTATATGTGAGATTTTCCACTCTGTGACTGAAATGTGCCACCCAAACCTTTGCAGAACTGCACTCAGAAACATTTTACTGTTATATAGAAGAGATGGCAACTAATGTAGGTGATTTTTTTCAATAACTGCTGAGTAACGGTGATTTACTTCTGACTTACAGAACAAATTTTTGACTGAAGTGATGCAAAAAAAAAAAAGATAATTTTCCTTATAAAGAGGATCTCAACATGTTAGCATTTTCCATACCCCCCAGCATTAATAATGTTCATTATTTGTATCATTCACTGGACAGTCAAGGTTAATATTTTCAAGCTGAAGCAACCTGAAGTAAAATATTTTAAATTCAGCCTGTCCCATCACACAGGTGGGTTGTAAGATAAAATCTTCAAATAACTAGTGGTGTATATGCATACATAAATTATATATATATACATATATATGAGGGATTATGGATTCTATTTGCCTACAAAAAGGTATCTAATATCATCTGGGGTACTTTACAGCCCATTCAAACTTCTGTTACCACATCATTCATCTGTGTCATATGTGCCAGCCCAGTGTGGATGACTTAGATAATTTTGGGCATCTCGCATGGTAAAGAACACTTCTGTTGAGGTGGCTAAACTGAATGTTTGTCTGTTTAATGGAAACATGTCACCTTTGGAAAATCATTTCTTCCTGGAGACCATCAAAGGCAGCCCTCTTCTGATGCTTTTGTTGGGGACATTAGAAAGAGTTCACTAAGGATGCCACCAGTCTTAACACACAACCCAGGCCACCTAAGCAAAGAAGACTGAACATGAACCTGGTCCACAGACCTAATTCTGAGGAGCACTAGACTTGGGCAACAGAGGACTTATTATCATCATTATTTTAATTTTTTGTGCACTTTTTGAGCATCATGTCATCATGGGAAATATGAAAAAATATGGGGTGATAGAAGAATAAGTTGCTTACACCTCAGTTTTGACTACTTTTTCAGCTCTTAGAGGGTGATGAATTTGGCCACTGTGTGGATTCCCCAAGGTGAAGCTGTGAATAGCCAGTGATTCGAAGCTATATTGTTCCCTGTCACTACAATTCTTACCTGTGCTAGTAATTTTCTTTAGGATTTAATGTCTGACAGCTGCAGTCGTACACATGGAAATCAAACTTTTGCTGATTTAACGATTTTCAGCAGTTTCTCTGTCCCAAAGTGTACCCAGTCCCCATGAACTATGAAGCAGAACTGTAATGAGGGAATTTGCAATGAATTGCAAAGTTATGCCAATTTGAGCAGCTTTACACTGGATTTAGAACAATGCTGAAGAATAATTATGCTGCTGAATATTTTATGCATTCTCATTTAACTTAGAACAGATACACTGCACTGTTTATAAAGAAATATATCTGGAGTTACTTTAACACATTGAGATTCTGAGCTGGCAGTGAACCTGCATTACCTCGTGTATGCACATTCCCTTGGTACAGTAAATGCAAAAAATCCAAGAATATGATATTTTCAGAATTTAAATGATGCAATCTATTACTGCTACTTGATAACAGTTACAAGAGCTTTTATGAAGCCTTTGTGGAAACGCCTTCCCTATTTATTCCTCATGAAATAACTAATGTAAATTCATAGATACCTTAGGTCATAGGTCACATTTTGTTTTCCCCAGCTCATTGTGGGCAAAATAATAAGGAAAGTTTTTCAGAATGTAAATTCTCTTGTGGAAAAATTTGATTTCATTCATAATCACAATGTATAGTGTTTCTGGTGTTTGCTCATGGACATCAAGGTCTGAGCCATTAAAACTTGCATAATCTCAAATTTATTTTGTGAGTTACTTTTATTGTAGTAAGACAAAGTGTCTATGATGTAAACATATTTGAGGGAATTTATACAGGCCTTCTAAACCTATTGAACGTATCTGAATAATATGTGGAGCTTTCTAGATATATTTTAAGTTCTTTTAAAATAATTGTCAATTGACAGCAGGTTGCTGTAGAAGAGAATGGTACCCAAGGAAATGATCCTTTGTCTATGCAAAAATGGTTCCCTTACATCAATTAATGTTTAACAGAGTAAAATTATGAGGCAGGAAACTCCCTGAAAGCAACCTAAAATTGTCTTAATAAGTGGGAAAGTTTCATATTAATAAAAAGCCTGTTCTGTATGTAATATGATTTTCAAAAATTTAATTTTGATTTTTAAACAATATCAGTATTTTGATTGTAAGAACATATATCAAAACATTTATTGAAAAATTTTAATTAAAGTCAATGCAACAATATTATACCCTTTTTTTGACTCTGATAACATTATAAAATTTTTCTATAAAATTGGATCATGTAATGTCAATATTAAAGAGCTCCACTAAAAATAGCTATTAACTGACATTTTTAATGTAGATATTTCCTAATATGGATTATATTTATGGAATCTATTATTGTCAATAATTAAAAACTGCAAATATAAAAAAATACATTAAAGAAATAGTCCAAACCTGTAGGGCAATCAACAGTTCCAGAAGGAGTTGAGGATCACAAGGTCAGTATTTATGTTGTAAAATGGATTTTTTAACACTTCACTAATTGTAGAAACACATCAAAAGCATAATAAAAAAATTAGATATTTTTCTTGATTTTTTTCTCTTGAGTTCAACTTGAATTATTCCATATTTATACAGTTTCAGAGTGTCTAGAAAAGCATACTCTTGAAATTTAGCCATTTAGCATTTTGAGAGAAATTAAATATGAAAGATTAATTAATTTGAAAAACAAGACATAATGTGCTGTGGTTTTTCTTTTCTTTTCTTTTTTTTTAAAACTTATATCACCAATTAAAGCCCTGTAAAAATGTAATTTTTTTATTTAGTACTTTTATTAATAAATATTAACTGCACTGCCACATCTATAACAATTTCCTCTTGTGGGAAACATGCTTATTTTGTCTTTTAGGTATGCTTCTATAAGCATCTCAAGAAGCAAATTTGGCCAGTTTGGATGGGGCCCTGGGAAATCTGGTCGAGTGGAAGGTGTCCTTGCTCACAGCAGTGGAGTCAGAACCAGATAATCTTGATTCTATGATTCATTCTATGATTTCTTTGCCACAGCCCAAGAGTGACCACTTTCTGACAATATTGCTTTTTCTAACTTGTTATAAAAAGTCTGTATGGACTCATCTATTTGAAAAGAACTATTTTAGCATTCACATCCTTAGCCTTCTTTCTATCTCAAAACCAATGGAAGCAAAAAGGAAATTAATAAAATTTCTATAAAATCAAGAATAAATTAAAAAAAGGACTTTTTGACATATAGAACAGAGAAATACAAGATGCCTCAGTAGTCCCAGAGGACCTTAATGTTTATTACTTAGGAGGACTGTAATTTTAATTACTTTTACTTGTGTTTGATTAGTTCAAAAGATGTTCATATATAAAGATAGATAACAATAAAAAAAAAAAATCTAACTTCTATGTAGTACAAGTCCAGGTTACGTGAAACACAGACATTCTAGTTCAACTGGTTGATGTTCTTGAAAAAGCATTGGAAAAACTGAGAAAAAGCTAACATTTTAGAATATAATTAGAATATTGAACCACAATATTAATAGAATATTAAAGTAGACTACTAAACTAGAACACTAAACTAGTAAACTTCAAAGCAGCTTTTGAGGAATTTGGTCATTGATTTCACTAAAATTAATGTTTGTCACAGCTCGGATTTCACTGTGATTTTTATGCTTTGAAATCAAAGAGATTATGTGAGACAAAAGGAAACCATGGTAGATCAACAGCAAGGTCACCTGTTTTTTAAAAGACAGCTGCTCTTCCTGTAAACTTAATATTGTTTAGTCCAATTTAGTGCATCAGAAGTGATTTTAACTCTTATACATTAAAAAAATGGGTTTTAATATACTGCAAAAATTAAGACTACAGTTATGGATTTATATATATTATCTTTGAAAACAAAGGTAAAATTATTATTTTTTTAGTAAAAGAAAACATAATGGTAAGAAAAAAATAAAAATTCTTCATACATTCTTTTCAGAAGAAACTTGTAGCAGTTGAATATAAAGAATATGAAAGCAAATTTTGGTTCTTATTGTGGCTAGATTTTACATAGTCAA
Organism: Luscinia megarhynchos; assembly: GCA_034336665.1. Taxonomy (NCBI): domain Eukaryota; kingdom Metazoa; phylum Chordata; class Aves; order Passeriformes; family Muscicapidae; genus Luscinia; species Luscinia megarhynchos. The sequence continues at coordinate 51,264,136 of JAPFBE010000003.1, read as the reverse complement.
AATAAAACAAATACTAATTTTATTCTTTTAGAATAAGAGAAGTGAAATAGACTGAAAAACTTCACATGAGAAACATTTTGGCAAAATAAAAGCAAATTGAAAAAGCGGAAAAGTAAATTGAGAATCAAAAATGAAACTGAGGATAAATGGATGAAAATAATGATCAAGGCACTTAAAACAAATTTCGCCACAGTATGAAATTAATAGGAATAATCCTATTTTGAAAATCAGTGTATAGAAGCAATAATATTTCTATTATGCATGAATATAATAAAATAAAAAGAAGTTCTGGGAAGAGAATTAAAATTCAATTTCTAAGTTCTTTAGCTAGCTCCACAGGAGGACTGAATGCCAATATCTATATTTAATTACAGTTATAACTCTAGAATCTTCTTCATTTGGACTCCAAAACGTGTGTTTATGTAAAGCAAAATCTTAAGAGAGGTGACATTTTTTCATTCAACAACTATTTGTAGCTGGAGCAAAATTCACATGCTTGTCTGTGAAAGACTAAATGCAATTCAAAGGGCAACTGGCTGTGGAAAATTAATATTTAAGTGTTTTCGGCTGATTCCAAATTAGGAAAGAGAAATATTTAAAATATTTAAATCCATATACTGTTAGAAGGAAAGACTCATCTTCAAATCAAATGTCCCAAGATGGAAGCTCTACATCTCTTCATCTCAAATTATTGCAGTTTTCCACTAAGAAAACTCTTTTTAGTGCAACCAGAATTCCTTAAAATTTCTAGTGACAGAGGATTGTGAGGTTTCTGCTTTTGGGCCATGAAATGTTTACTATAGGATCTGCAAGATGTTACAGAAGTATATTTGGTGCCCTGCTCCCAGAAGCTGTGCATCCCTGAATAGCAGAATTTCATATTCCAGTAGTGACCTTAGGTTCTAACTGATTCAGCTGAGCAGACAGAAAGCATCAGTATCAAATCTACTGCCAAAGCAAAAGCTCAAACTATCATTACTGGCAGAAATTATCAACCCTAAAGGGAAGCAGAGATGACACTAGTATATTTACCATATGAACTTTATTAGATCAAATGATCTAATTTTCCTTATTCCACTTGCATTTATTCTGATTGCATGGCTTTCAGTTTTTCTCAGTCATAAGTGGGAAATCATAATCTGGCATCTCTAAGTAGGTAAAATTGTGTATGTACAAGCATCAGAAAGAAATAAAATGTAGGGTTTTTCTCCTTGAAATGTTAGAAGAGGCTCTATGCACTGTTCCTGTCATGGTTCATTCATTAATATGATGCAGTGAAATAAGGGGATCAATTTTGCAGCTTGTCATGAGCTTCCAACATGCAGTAGATGCATTAAACAATGTGTTTAAACACATTAAAAATGTGTTAGAGCCCACATGCTTAAATTGAATATAGGATTAAGAAAGAATTAGGTAATGCTTCTTTGACTCCCATATTTGCAATAGAGCCCCAGGGCAGCACAGGACTGTGTTATATATTAGTTGATTAAACACACAGGCTTCCTCCTCAACAGACTAATTTATAAGATGCATTAACACTGGTGAGGAGGTACAATCTAAAATTACAAAAAAGTCTACTTTTAGTTTTGTGTTTCTTCCGACACTAGAGTCACAGCTCAGTCACAATGAATATCCAGACCATTTGACTCCTTCCTTTTAGTAAAGTCAAACTGCTCATTTAAATGAGAAAACCATAAACCATTTGAAGACAAGACCTGAACAGCAAAAAAATTGTATTATTATCCACTTTTCTCTTTTAAAAAACACAGTTTAAAACTGATTAAATATACTTTCGTGTTTCTGCAGTTCTCTTGCAGCCACAAAAACTGTTCTCATATTCCTTTCTGCTCTTTGTGTAATTTCCCGTGATTATCCAGTTCTCCAGGACACATTCATGAGAACAATATCTGAACTTACTATTCTACATTCACATATTTACGCCTACAACACTCTGGGGGCTATTTTCTTGTTCACTGACTGCGAACAGTTTTATGATTTTATAGGGCATAAATACTTAATCTTGGTCACTTCCAAACTTTTCCAAGTTTGTGATCAACAATGTATCCACTGTGTAAATCCTCGTTCTTGCGAAGTTACCATTCTCTTTGTCTCATAGAAAAATAATCATTTCACAGTCAGTAAAATCCTAAGCAGTGCTGACAAAGTCATGGTTGTTTGATGACTACAACACAGGCACCAGCTCTTCCAATATTTAAGGAAGCCATCTGCAGAAAAACAGACACAAATTAACTGGATAGCAAAAAACCATGCAAAAGATTGCCAAACAGGAACAAACCATGCAAAGATTGTCAAAGCACTGTGTCAACATTACTTTAAAATGGTCAAAACTAATGGGAGTAAAATTTGCTAAAAATAAATAAAACTCACATTATGCTACTATTGTACTTTAAAATTGCTTACTCACACCTGACATCTTTCATCTGAAAGTGTGAGAACAGAAATTTTAGAGTTGTCATCAATTTTGTGAACCACTAGATGCAAGGGGTTTCTATATTCTGTAGGCTGTGGCTGATGCTTACACTTTAGTCCTTGAGGCAAGGTGAAAGCTACCAATACAGAAATGTATGGTTCCAGTATTCCTAAGCAGGTTCAAGGGTCCTTTAGAATATGTTTGGCAATTTTAAACAGTATTCAAGAAAAGACAAGGATTAAAACCCTTAGGGGACTGAGTCTTGCTGAAACAACCACAGTAGTCAGCTTATATGTATGTAACACACTGTAATTAGTGGAACTGTATAAATCAGAATATTGTTTACATATCTCCTAACTACCTGTCCAAGCATGTTTGTTAATGGTTTTTAACATGAACTGGTGGTTCTGCAAAAAGAATCCTTCCAAATTAATTTCTTATCTCCTACACAGTGTCAAAAATGTTCTTCTCAGTAATTCATAGTAGATTAAAAAGATGGGCTTCTGCATGATTTAAAGCATTTGTGTCTACATTTAAGCTTGTCAACAGAAGCTCCTCCTTGAAATCATAAAAAGAAATAGACATTCTTGAGTATAATACATCTTACCTATTTTAAATGCTTATTTTAGGATAACATCAAGATTTCCAAGTATGCATCTTTCTTCACTAAGTTTAAAGAAAACTCAGAATGGCTAATTCATACACACATGTGTGTATATGTGTGTGTGTACACAAGTGTATACACAAAATAAACCTTGTAATTACCTGAGTCCACTCATTAGTTTGAGGGTCATATGCTTCCATAGTGTTCAGGTATGACTGACCATCATAGCCACCTACTGCATATAATTTGTCACCAAGGAGACAAACGCCAACAGCATCTCGAGGCATGCTCAGTGGAGCCACCATTGTCCATGTATCAGTTTTTGGGTCATACCTGAGCAAAGAAAAATGAAACTGAGTATGTGGAGGGATGCATCATTTCATGTTGATTTTCACTTGAATTTAGTTTTTTTCTCCCCGGGAAGAAAAAAACCCCTTTAGCATCCTATAAAAAAAACTCTTTCTAACAGCAAAAAGAAAAAGCCCTCTAGATGTTGATTAGAAAATTTTGCTCAGCTAATCTTCTAGAATAAACTAAGGTATTTGTAGGATAGTGTATCATAAGGAGATCTGAGAAAGATATATGAGTAATATCTGATTAGCCAGGAGACTAAATTATACTTATATGTTATGTATACGTTTAAAGTAAGGTATTTCCTGTAGCACATCAAAAATATTATAAATATTATTTCTAGAATTAAATTTCACTATATTAAAATTTCTGAAATTATACTACACAGCAGTAAAAACCTCCATATGTATTCCAATGCTTAACTGCATTAGAGTAAATGTCTCCTCCTGATATTTGCTCAATTAAAGAAAATAATACTGGTTTAAAGTAATACTGAATTTTTAAAACTGAGGGTAAAAATCTTTTTTATAATGATGGTAATTTTAAAATTAAATATTTAACCTAGGTTTTCATTTAGATATTACTTAATAAGGTAAAATTGTTTTATTTCTGAAGTCATTCCATTCTCTTTTGGACATGCATAAACCAGAAATTATTTATCTTTTGATAGTTTGTTACCAAAGATATCTGGAGTATTAGGTTACACTAGATACCTCATTTTTAGACCGCCAAATATTACTAAAATAGAGTAGTGTATCACAGTATAATAAAATTAATTTCATCTGCCCTTAAGCAAGTCTACTATGCAATAGAATTATGTCATCAGTGGAGAGAATTACCAGCTGTATTCTACAAATCCTTTGTCTGACTTTATTAATTTGCGCAGACATGTAAGTATTTCACTAAGTCATATTATCAATAAACAACTTGTAAGGATACTGTTTGAAGTCCTACATATTTGAACAATGAGGTATTGCATATATGTACATATATATATTTATATATGTTATTTATTTATTTATTTAATACAAGTACTGAAGCAGCCACGCTAGTGTTTTCCCTGTAATAGCCTTTGGTAGATAAATATGATTTTTAAACTGGGCAATCAAAGAATTGTCTGTAACCTTGTTTATATTGTCCTTGAGATGTAAAAACATTTTAAGAAAAAAAATCTACTTTTCTGCTAGCTGCTAATCCTGGCATCTGGGGGACTTCTTAGAAAATAAGATGTCAAATATCTAGATATATAATAAATCCTTTTTCCTAACTTTAGAGGAAAATACTGCAAAATATTGCTAGAATGTGTGGAAGAGAAATGAACATGTAACAAGCCAAAAAAAAAAAAAAAAGGATTTTTTCAAAGATTTTGTGAATTTTTTCAACAATAGCATCATATGCCTGTAGCTGAGACAGTTTCCCATCCAGTGAAATGCACCAGTGTGCATTGTAACTTCGCTTGCCTAAAGGTAATAAATGTTTAATAGACTCCCTCATACACTGCTCTCAAATTACAAGGGCCAAGGTGAGCAGGTTCAAAAGTAAAAGCTGGAAAACAATGATCATTGGACCTTTTTTTATCTTCTTCTTCCAATAAAGAGGCATGCAAGGCTAAAATGAATCCTTATAACTCAAGTCTGTCAACAAAATAGAACTGCACAAGAACTTATTATTTTTGTAATTGCCAGGAAAATACCTGAGATTTCTTATATCCTTTTTGCTGCTAAAAGTAACTGTATAGGTCATCTTTATAATAACTAGGTATGCCCCAGGCTGAACAGGGTTATGATAAAAGCTCCTGAATGTGGAAAAAAAATCAATTTTGAAATCAAAGTAAGATGAAGGGGGAAAAAACTATAGGTCAAATGACTGTGTTTTTAGCATCTGTCAAGTTTTGAGTAGCATTTGAAAAAGAAAGCTGCTTTATGAAATCTGCCAAAATATCTTGAAAAGTTTATGAAGAAAATAGTTGTTTTGCCTTTAAAAAGGAACAGAAGATTGCACTTTGACAGCTTGTGAAGATGAGTGATATGTAACTATTAATTTATTTCAGAATGCTTGAATCCAGAGGAAACCTTCAAAATTTCATCAACCTTTGAAGAGAGCAAACTGGAATACCTGATTACTATTGAGCAGGATTTTAGCAGTAGCATCAAAATAACATGTATCTGCTGATACTGTATTTCCATAATCTCAAAAATTAATGTTAAAATAATATGTCTGGTTTGACAGTCTTCCAGGAGCAAATTGGTACCGGAATGAAGCACATCCTACCAGGCTGCATCAGAATGACAAAATGACTGAAGCAGACTCATTCCTGAAGAAGAGCTTAGTTAAAAAGCAGGCCTTTGATATTTACAGAAAGAAAAACTTTCAGAGAGATATAAAATAACTCAAACTAATAGACCTCCTCATCACTTACTATCACTTACTATTCTTTATCTTTTCTAAGATATTAAGGGGTTTTTAATTTTTGACAATGGTGCATTATTTTGGAATAAAAAACCAGACACACTAAATCACATTCCAGCCATTTTATAAACTAATCAATCACTGTGAGGGCCATGAGAGTTTTTTCACATTTCAGTGGAGTCCACCAGTTAATTCACCTTCACTCAATGTAAACTAATGGTCTTACAAGTTCTTGTTTGTCAATCCCAACTTTTAGTGTCAAAGCTGACTATTCATGAAGTACATTATCCACACAGATATCTGCTATCTGTGGAAAAAATATCTAGATGAGGGACACTACATATTGTCATTCTAATACCAATACTTAAAACAGTATAAGGATATGATTAGCTCATTTTTAAAGCCTCCCATGAGAAATGGGAGGTTGTGGTTTGTCTTCAACACAACCATTTTTCTCAGGGAATGAAAAATGAAAGAAAAGATCCCTTCTGATTACCAATAAGCAGAAGTAGTAGTAAATAAGCAAAGATCTCATACTTATTAAGACTGTCACTAGTAGTCTTAATATAAATTTATTTCATTGAAAATTCTTGCTATTGTTCCTTATAAACAGAGGTCTACCAGCATAGACCCAGTAAATACAGGCATCATGGAATTTCTGATTAACTGTCCCTCTGTTGGAGATGAGAAGAATTTGGAAGTGCATGATCTTTGCTTACATATGGTAGAGATGGCAATGAGTCTAAGACTGAGCAAAATCATATGGATAACATAAGGATTTTTAACTTCTAATTTTTCAATCAAATATTGAATACCAAGCTGGCTTCAGCAGAAGAAATAACCGACATTTAATTGGCCCCTTCAGAAAAAAAATAACAGAATAAATCTTTCCTAGCTTGTATGTTAAGATAAACTAACTACTTAAACATATCTACTTTAACTTTCGCAATCTGTTCATATTTGCAGTGAATATTTTCCATATTCTATTTCATAGCATTCAGAAACAGAGAAAAAAAGTCAAACATTTATTAACCATTTTAAGAATATTTTTAAATAGAATGCTTTACACGCTTCATCTGTGCTGTACTGCCCTACAAGATAATATTGGATTTGTAGAAAATCTACTTGCAGAATTCAAGGTACTGTAAATACAGTGTATTAAGCTTATGTCACCAAATTAGAAAGTGGCAATTTTGCTAAAGGAAGCAATACGTTCTACTGTGAATATCCATCACATAAACAGTTTTTATTTCTTCTTTGCTTAGCTATGCTTTTAGAGTTAGAAAATATTCTAAACACAATTCAATTTTCTTATAAAATTATTTCAAGGAAAATTCCTTTTCTCTACAAATTTTAGGTTGTGACACTGCGATGCATAATGTAGTGTCCTAAAATTACTTAAATGGGATGTGAAAAGAGTGGAGTTTTTGTGTTTGTGGCAATATATAACAGTACTGTGAATAAAAAGGAATGGCGACAAGTTTCAAAGAGATTATTTCTCACAAACCTTTATAGAATTCTTCAAGTAAGTACTAATTAGACATTTCTTGGTTAAAAACATCTATTTAATTTTACCACCACTAAGCTAAGAAAATATTGCTCTCAGATATTATTTTGTATTTACAAAAAAGGCATGCATAATTTGATACCTCTCCACATAGTCCAGCAGTCGAGAACAGTGATTAGAAGCAGGAGCATCGTGACCTCCAACTGCATAAAGGAAGCCATCGCAGGTAGCAACTCCTACACCTCCTCTCCTCTTACACATAGGAGCACACATATTCCATTTATTTGTATGAGGATCATAATATTCCATTGAACTCAAACATGAACTTCCATCCCGACCTCCTACTGAATATAACCTAAGAAAGTCCACACAAATAAAAATGTTGATAAAACAAGAGCTCAGAATTGCAGAAATAAAAACACTGAGCATCTGTTTTTAATCTGACATCAGAAAAAAGAAAAAAGAAACTATATAATATTTTAAAATCATGTGAATTTCATATAGTGAACAAACACAGATGTTTTAAATATTATTACCAAACTCACGTGCTATTTAGTGCTTTGTCCACCTGAAGAGAAAGGAAGATATTTCTTTCTGATAATGAATATTTTCATTCTTGCATTACTGCATATACAGTCAAGAGCATCAGAAATGACATGCAGGTTTGTATCTTTAAGTTTAAAAATCATGTAAGCAGAGCTGTTGCCTAAGTTCATCATCTATGAGATAGAAGTGGAAGTTCAAACTTATAAGTGGTAATCCAGACAAACAAATTCTTTTATTATAGTTTCTCTGTGGTTTTGCTGTGCATCAAAGTATTAAGCACAAACAATATGAACAAAACTAAATCCGATATCCAACAAATTCCACATAAAGAACTGTCAATGGGAACACATGTTCAGCATGAATTTTACACTTAGAATATAGAAGAGATGAAATATTAAATGCATTGAAGTTAGGACTACCATGTTATGTTATAAACATGGATTTTTTTAAAGTACTATATCAATTTCAAGGCTCTTGCTTATGCTGAAGAAAATTCTTATCCACACTAACAGCAACATGTCTACTTTGCCAGAAAATTATAACCCCCAAGCACTGTGTGTTGTTTTTCTTCATCAGAATGTTTTATGAGGATTGAGTTACGTTGGAAAGTCATGGACAACTTCCGAAGAGCTTAATAAACTTGAAATTATAAAAATGTGGTTTAACAAAAAAGATGTTCTGTTTGTAAGTATCTGCAGGCAAGAAACTTGTTTCGTTCTAGTCTTTATAATGGGTCCCAGGAGGAAATAGTTCTGATTGTTCTTTCCCCCTAATGCCATGCTGTATTCATTCTGTAGGAATCTTTTTGCAGTCTGTTGCATTTTATGCAGTGCCTGGAGATTAACTAATAGAAACACAGGTTATTTTAAAGTCCAACCACCAAGCAATTTTAGATGTGAAAGCTGTCTCTGTAAAGCAATTACTCATTTGGAAGCTTTTACTGTCCTAAACACTCCATGAATTCAGAACCATTTAAATGTGCATTTGCCATTACATTTCATTGGTACAGATGCTGATGAATAAGGAAGTGCTGTACAACCACTAAATATGTCACTGAAGCCTGAGAACATTTTAGTAGTGTCTGACAGACATGCTTGTGCTGTGACTAAAGCAACCAGGAGAATCCATGCTCCTCTATGAGAGATACTAAAGCAAATACACTTTTTTTACAACTATTTCTTTGGATCCAGACTTAATACATTTAACTTAATTTAATGATTATCAGATATCTATGGATTTAATCAATATTAAAGCACCCAATTGTGTTAATCTGGGGATGTCTACAGTGTCTTACTTGCTGTTATGCTCAGAGTAGTCAGCTGAGCCTAAAGAACAGCGCTAAAAAATATTTGCACATGTGGCCAAAAACATTTACAATAATATAAATGTAAACATAAACATTCACAATAACATAAATGTAAACATAAACATTCACATACAGGTGTCTGCAAGGATGTTATCTTTATTTTCAAAGATGTGACTTGGTTCAGCTAGCCATAGACTAAAACATTTTTTGTGACATTTAAGGTATGTTGACATTCCTTCCAGGCTGAGAGATATGGAAAATAGTACAGTAGACAAAACCATGACTGCTGGCATCCTGAAGCAATTTAAATGTCAGTAAACAGCTACATGTCACTAAGTGAATTGATGCCCAAAAATATAAATCATGATTAAAACTTCTGAGATTTTCAAATATATTTCTAAGTAGAAATTTGGACACGTAAACACAGAACACCATTTAAAAAATGCAAAGAATCAACATTTCTGCAGACTTCAGTGCAAATAATCTTGTGTATCCCTAGTCAAAATCTCCACTGCTTTGATATTTCTTCTTGCGTGAAAAATTCTTATTTATTCCATTGCCTTTCAACTGAAATAAATCAATAAGCTGATATTTGCACACTGAAAGTGAAACATATTTTCTTATTCCTCTATTCCAATTAAGACTGCTAATAAAATATAGCTGAAGGCACTCGAGTTGCTGGTAAAAAGACAGAAAATGCTGTTCATAAGTAGCTGATAAAACTTTCAGACAGTGATTGGGACCACCTAGACTGCTGCTAAAATGCTCTCTGCTATTCAGAACAAAATTCATTTTCAAATCATATTTTGAAACTAACATCCTAGAGTTTGATAGTGCTTCTATCTCTTTTCTCTAAGGAATTGTTAATTTTTTTTTTTTTAATTTCACAAAGGTGAAATAAAAATAGTTCAGACAAGCAAAAGTTGGAAATTAAGTAATTGCCTTAAAGCTCTGGTCGTAGCTGAGTTTGAACAATTCTGTCAGAAATTGCTTCCAGTCTTCAGTCAAATTTCCAAATCCATGTTCACAAAGGCCCAAAATGACTGGGGAAGAAGTCAGCAACAAGCACTAAATATTCACATTACTGTACAGCTATCTGAAACTTTCAAAATACTTATAATTAGTCATTTAGTAGTCTTACTTCCTTTTCAGAGCTTAGGGTCCCCAATTTTATTAGATGACTTCAAATTAAATAATATTTTCAGCTTTGTTTAGATCGGCAAACACTTTTAATACAATTTTTATAGGGAAAAATATAATGTATTTATCTTAATTTGCTGAATTATTCTTCATGGTGTATCTCATCAAAATTAGAATTCTTATTAAAAAAAATCATCTATCTCTGCTTAGAGAGAAAGATCAGCAAGGGAAAGAAAGCATCCAGTACTGAGCACTTTTATCTCCACAGTGAAAGTTCTGCCAGTGGAGATATTATAGATTTCTATTCCTAAATGGTCTACATTTCAGCTGATTCAGACACTGTGTATAGATATGAAATTAGGCCAAGCTCAGCCTCTTCTGTCTTTTCAGGGTTTTGTAACGACTTTTACTAATATGGAGATAGATTCTTGAACATTCCTATATATATAACTATATATATAATTGGCCAGAAAAATGAAGTAGAGGTTTTAAAGTAGGAAACATTAGGAGAAATCATGACCAGCTGGATCAAAAGCATTTATCTCAGTTCTGTCATTACAAACCTTTGATTAACTCCTCAGAAAAGCCAGTTTTAAATTCAGTTTGACAAGCCAACCTCAAAAGACCAGACTGCCTTTGATGTGAGGTGGTATGGCTTGTGAAACCAGTTGAATCATGCCCTTGCAGCATTTCTTAATGAGGTTTTCCCTTTCAAAGTTCTTTCACTGTGAATATCAAAGACCTTATCCAGGTTTTGCTTAGGCCTTTTGTACCCTTTTCTGGCCTTTCAGTGTGTCTGAAAGAGCAGCAGAGAATTACTCAGGCACAAAAGATATCTGCTTGGTAGAACTGAGGGACAGTAATAATTTTAATTCGTGCTGGACTACTGTATTGCTGAACCAGTCCATACCTGGCCTAAGAATCAGACTATAGGAAAGCAGAGATATTTATCCATGCTGCATTGGTTAAGCCAATGGAGTTCACAGACAAAAGTTAAAAATACAATAATTTTGTGAATGGAAAGCATTAATGAAAATCTTATTTCTGTGGGTAAATTTGGAAGGTCATTTGATGTAATTGTAATGCAGTAGTGAAGTAAATTAAAAATAAAATTTGACCCCCTCAAGAAATGGAAAAAAATATAGAGTAAGTTCCTGGAATTAAAACTGCAGTAATTACTGATAAATTAGATGGGAGTCCTGAGAACTCGATCTAATGGCTGGTGTTCCTGCCCATGAAAGGGGGGTCTTTGAGGTCTCTTCCAACCCAAGCCATTCTCTGATTCTGTGACACAAAATATTGAGAGAAAAACACTCTTTGCATGGATGGTATTGTTAAGAAAAAGCTTGACTTCCTACACTGGAAATTTTAGTTTCTTAATAGAAAGAACTTGCTTCAAGCAATTTTAATTGTAATCAGAATTATGTGGGCTATATTGTCTCTTCAAGAACATTGATTCAATGCAGATTTCACCAGTTAAAAAACATTCTTGGCTTTATCAGGCTATAAAGTAGGTAAGGCAAAATAGTCTTTGTAAATTAATCATTTACTACAGCATGTGCATGAGGCCCTTTATTTGCTCTATTATTAAAAGACACACAGTGAACCTGTCATTCAATAAGAATTTTTAGTGAATCCATAGAATTACTTTGTGTTAGACTGAGATAATGTTTATGATACTAATTTTCTTTATAAGTTTAATTGTTTTCGACCATATGGCTGTTCCATTTTTTTGTCTCAGTATCCTTTTATAGAATGATTTTGACTAAAATATTTTGAAATATCTACACCTTTTTGTAGTTTTCACAGTTAAAGAAGAATAATTTCAATATGCAGCTCATCCTCCCCAAAGTGGGACACAGGATAATTTTTTTCTGAGAAAAAGACTTCGATTTAAACCAGAAGTTAATAAACATCATATTTAAAAAGCAGCAGCAACATAAAAACTGTCATAAAAGAATTTGAAATAACTTTTCAAGATTCAAATTAAGTTATAAAGCTATTTATAGGTCAAAGTACATTTAGAGCAAAACATACTAAGAACAGAGACAAAATTTTAACCAGAAAGAGCTCTAAGGCTGATAACTGGTAAGCTAGTCTTTGACGTATGTTTGTTATTCTTCCTATTGCAAAGAGTTTCACAAAATGTGTTAATAATAGCTAATATCTCCCTAAGACAAATTTGAGATACGGTTTGGCTAGGTAGATGATGTAGATGAAAGCAGACATGTGGCAGCATGAACTTTTTTTGACAAAAAAAGGACTGCTGTACTTTAGCATCATGCAAAATATCTACATCATACTTAATATACAGATTTTCTTTGTAATTAATGAGAATATTGTGGGCAGAAAACATGCAGTTTGAAACATTTTTTTCCCTCCTTACATGCCAATTAAAAGTATTTTCCTTAGTTCAAATGGATTGGGTAAAGGAATAAGTGAATCATCAATAAGGCATAAGAGCAAAGAAAATCTCAAGCAACAAAAGGTATGAGAAAAAAATGGCACTGATGGGAAATATAGTGATTTTGGTCATACTTTCATGTTTATTAGTTTGGCACCAAATTTTGAAGTGTTACTTTCAGCCTTAAAAAACAAAATTAAAGTGCATTAATACTTGCTTTACTTAATAATATTGAGCAGTTCCCTAGTCTTTGCTGAAGTATGAAAATCATCTGTGCATTGCAATTATATGGATGACTTGCAAAAAAGTTTTAGGTCATTTAGCTTGTGATTTTCACAATGAACAAACCCTTCTCAGTTGAACAAATTCAACCAATAATGAAAGATTTAGCTGAAGCTGGTCTACTGAGTCAAAAGAAATTTCATCTTACCCCAAGAAGTTAATCAAGTTTTAAATTGGAAAAATAGGAAGTTAAGAGTGGAGATGGCTTGCTGTTCTATTCTGCTGAGTACAGTAGATATTTGGTAGCTGCTGTAAGGGATGTTGCCCATAAAGATATTTATTTGAGTATTAAATTATTATTTAGCATGCTTTATTTTCAGTCAGATGTGTATATTTGAATATCCTTCCAGATTTACATATATGTGGAAATAATTATGTGAATACACATGATAAAACACAGGAATGTATATGCCCATGTGTGTAATCTAAGTTAATGACTACATTTGGTGTGGGAGGATCTCTAGACTGCTCCAACTGCACTGTGCAAGGGTTTCCTTCCTGTCCCAGCATATGGGCACCAAGTACATGTGGGACAGGTTCAGATTCTCATACTTTACCTCCCACTAAAGATAATAATGAAAAGCCAAACTTTAGTCATAACCAAGAATATAGGATATGAATACCTTTTGCAGTCTTGACCAGAAGGGAGAAAACAGTGATTGCTGAATTTTTTGGGTTTTTTAAAATCTATGCTTAATTGTGGAAGACGGGAAAAATAGGCAGTGAATTTTCCTAGGCATTATCCACACTGTTTCCCCCTGTCAAGATTGGTGCATATATTGCATCTAAAACTTAAAATATATGAAGTGATATTGCTGCCTTTTTCTTCCAGGTATTAGGACTGAGTAAGTAAACTCACTATGTCTGGCCTGAAGTACACATACATGTCCAAATTAATTCACAGCATACTAGATCATATGCATATCTACATAGAATTTATCATTCATTACAAAACTTGCAGAAAAAAAAATGTAGTACAGATAAATGGTTCCTTATTACAAAACTTGGACGACAGACTTTATCACAAATTACAGTCATGCCAGCTGTACAACAGCCAGGTAGTCTGAAAATTTAGTTGTATGGGTGATGGATGAAGAGAAGGGCAGAGGGGGGGCATACACACTAAAAGATGTAGGTGTGAAATAAACATTCAAAATCGAAACGTGGTCCAAGCATCTGGGCCCCTGGTCACAGTGTAGACAGAGAAAATAGGCTCATCAAGTTCCCACCCTGCAGATCAGCAATATTTTAAGCATCTGCTGTGTCTCTTACCAATCACTTAGCTTCTAAAGAGGAAGACATCCCAGCTGCATAGGCATCTGCCTTGGACCGTAGGAAAAGCAGTGGCTTTACAGTAAATTTTCATGAGTTTTCACTGTTTTCTTGTAAGAGTGGCATATATTTATCTAGCTTCTATCTTTTTTAGGCTAGCCTAGTCCCACAAGAAAAAAAGTAAATCTGTGCAGAGTCTCCTCTTTTACAGGCTGGATGTAAAATAACAAGTTAAATCTTGCTTGAGAGAGAATATGATGCACTTTGAATTAAATGGTACATTCACTGAGCTGCATGAGACCCCGTGTAGGAAATATGAATTAGTGTGCAAAAGTACAAAAGACCAGACCAGGGCACTGAATTAGTAATAAGCCTTAATGATTCTGCTAAGAGAAAATGCCACAGATAGTTTATTATATGATGCATGAAAGCCAAAGGAGCAGAACTTCGGAGGAGGTTGTAATCAGCCATACAATCAAGTTTTGTAGGTGGTTATATGAATGTAATACATTGCTAATTCTCGTGCCAAACACTGAACTACTATGAAGGACTTTGTGGAATTATTAACCTTTGTCTTTTCAAGGTCAGTCCAAAGCAATTATATTCCTGGTGAGTGACTAACTACAAGACGATTTTGAGAACCTTTCTTGTGCTCATGCTAATTTGGTTTGAATTTTTGCTATTTTTATTAAAAATTAAGGTTCAGGAGGCTAAACTTTCTGATAGTTACTTTGTAATAGTGCATGATAGCCATAAGGGACATACTAAAATAAAGCAACTGCTATTTACAGCAGGCATAATATTGATCTAAATAACACAAGTTTCTTTCAAGTCTTTCTCATTAAATGACCAGAAAACAAAACATTCCACTGTGCATATGCCAACGTCTCTATTGGCTAGCTTTCTGTATTTTCCATTCAAAATGAAACAGAGAATAGCTGGGAAAGCACTGCCAAAACAGTAACCCAATTTATGAAAATCCATTACTAAATGAATCCAGTTATTGCAAAAGTGGTGGAACTGAATGAATGTAACTGAATATAAATAGATAAATAACTATTTTAAAATCCTAAAGCCACATAGTTAATAGTCTCTCTATCTAACTAGTAAAATTGAAAATGTAGCAAATTAATTTGCATGGATGTGAAAGGAAAACTAATAAATACGTATATAGAAATGCATTTTTAAAGAATAAGAATTAGTATATTCTATCAGTACTTCAGCAGAATTGATAGAATGTGAAATCTGATCTAAATTCTATCTGTTACAGTTAAGTAAGAGACAAAATGTTTAATTACCAATCGATAATAAATAATTACTTAAAGGACACAACCAGAAAAGCACTGTTTTTTAATTGGACTGCCTTTTAACAAAAATATAAAAAAAATATTAGTGTCTAAGGCAAACAGGAAAAAGGACGAAAACATATTTGATGGAGAGAGATGAGGCTTGCCAAACAACTCCAATTTTAAACATGTTGGATTGGATTAAGAGGATCTATGCTTAGGGGTTTGTTGCTGTAAAAGAAAATATCTCTGGGTCAGCTTATGCATCTTGCCTGTAGTATTGGCATTGCATTTTCCTGCTTAAGATAATCACCAGTCACAGACACATGGAGGACACCACACTGGGGTAGGAGGTTATCTCCCAAAGTTCTGCAGCCCATGATGGAGCCTATGATGGAGCAAGGGAAATGTGTGAGGAAAGGGTGGCAGAGAGAAGCAATTATGGTCTGACCCCATTTCCTATCCCCCTGCATCAGTCAGGGGTGGGGCTGTAAGGTTATACAAGACATAAATTGAGCCTGGGAAAGCGGGAAAGAAAGGTGGCTTTTTAAAATTTGGGGTTGCTTCTCACTAGCCAGAATCTTTCTTTATTGCTAATAAATTGCATTCATTTTTCCCAAGTCAAGTCTATTTTGCCTGTGACAACAAGTGGTAAGTGGTCAGGTGGATATTGGTGGGGAATAATATTCTCTTGCAGCATTTCTCCTTGCTCTTTTACTTTCCTTCAAAGACATTAAATACTTATTAAACCTTTCTTTTTTCCTCGAATAAAAGTAAAATATTATTTAAAAGAATACGTACACATCTGTATTTCTAAAAGTTAAGATCAAACAATTCTTCACTTTCTGTCATCTATCATATACCAACAATAGTGTGTGGTGTCTAATAAAAACAACATCAGCAAAGTTCACTGCAGCACATATTTGAGGATGTGGCAATCAATAAAGAGCAAGACTCCTTCTCCATGACTCCACAAGATGTTAGCATGAAATTGAACTGCTTGCCACTGTGTGTCAAAGTCATGATTTTTGACACTTCAGGCACTGCTGTGATGTTCTACCATTTAAAGTCAGCCTGCAGATTGTATCAACAACTGAGTATTTTATCCTTTTGTAACACAGATTTACTGATACTCGCTTTCTGCCGTGAAAGCTACAGTTGCTTCAAAAAATATTGATAATTTCGAACATACTAGTAGAAACTAATGAATATTTTTTGTAATGCAGTCTTTGCGGACATGTAATAGAGCAATACAGAAAAACTTCAGTTATGGTAGTGACACAAAAATGTTTAGAAAAAACATAAATCTGTATGATACAGAAAATGTCTTTGAGGAGTATGTATTTCGGATGAAAGTGCATAAACTAAATTTCACTTTCACTTAGAGTTACATCATTAGCATAAAATACGTTCAAAAATTAAATTGAATTAATGTAAAGGTTTAGCGTTCTTAGGGAATGAGTGGTTCATATATTAGAGATTTTTTTAATAGAAGGCTAATAAATAGCTATAGTATTAGCTATAAATTTGGAGGCATTTATATTTTAACTTAATGAAAGGATTAGTATTTATTGGATTGAAGGTATCAGCTAGATTTTTTTTTCTTCTTGAGTTTAAAATTAAGAAATTAAGAAAAGCTTGAAATAGTTAAGTGATAATTTTAAATAGTTTCTGGAAAAGACTTTTTCCTTGGTGCTTCTAACTCATACTGCAGAATGATAATGCTATTACCTCAGCACTATCTGCTGACAACTGTAGAATGCTAGTCTTATTTAGTATAAATTGCACACTAGTTATACACCACTTATGTGAGCCCCAAAGAAGATTCAAATAAATCATCCCAAATTCTTACTCATTATCTGCATATAAAAGCACCACCCTCTACCAGTTTTTTCAAAGTGCAGATCTCCATCCCATATTTAGTATTTTAACACCCGTATCTATTGCTGATCTGAGGAAGTTCATGCACTCTTTCTCTTCCAGTCCGTGCTACACGGTTGTTAACAGTAACAAGGCAGAAAGGATTATGCTGTCTTCATATCAGAAGGAAGTACTGACCATATGTCATCCCAGAAAATTCAACAGTCATGACAAGTCCTACAACACCTACCAAGACATGCTAAAAATTGATAAAAACAAGCTAAAAAGAAAGAATTTTTATATATAATAAGGATAACACACTCCACTCTAGCATTGCTGTTTGACTCTGAGAAACACATGAAGATGAAGGAGATGGAATCTCCAAAGTCTTAGCACCCATTGTTAGTGGTACCCAGAACCTATTGTTGACTTGGGAAAATAGAAGTATTACTGAAAAGGAAAATTCTCAGGTTCCAGCCTTTGGTGTTGCATAAAAACACATAATATTACCCTTTATATGAGCCAATAAACAGGCATTTAGAACCTGATGACAGTTTTGTGGACACAATCTTATTGTCTCCATATTGCTTTTATTTAACCTCTATTTTCCCAGCTCTGTTTCTTTGCTAACTGTATCAGTTTTGTTGTTTTTCTTTGGTATGACATGCATTCTTGATAGTCCTGCTAAGAATAATATGGCCTTTGCAATTTCACATTAACTTCCTTTAGTATGGATGACCAGAATTCCACACAGTAACACAACATAATTATTTCCAATACTTTACATAAAACATACATAAAATATACATAAAATATATATAAAACTTCATGTGTTCTTCAGTGTAATTTCCTTTTTCCCCCCCAGATTTCTTCTGCTGTTCTTCTTCTGTGTTAATAACATACAGAGCTCTTTTCACCTCTTCTTTTACTTCTTAACATTAATTTTCTTCAAGCACGAGGCATGTTAATTCCCACATAAACTACTAAATTTTCTTAAGGTCATCCAAATACTTCTATATTCATGTGTCCAACGTGAACCATATGTTACTGTTCACTTTGGTGCCCCTTTGAATGGTCTGGTAATTTAACTAATGTGCTCTTGTTATCATACTCTTTTAACCCAGGACTGATCATTATAGAATTCCAGGGGTAACTGTGACATCCTAGTGATTGCATACAGTCCTTTTCTTCTTGAAATCCCTGTAATATTCACCTTTTTTTCATATTTAGTATTTGTTTCATATGTAGCACCAGATAAATTGTTATGCTAAAATTCTGGTAAAATAAATTTGTCATGTGTCTTTCTTTAATCTAGAAAACCACCTTTATCTTTTTTTAGTTGCTCTAGCTCTCCTGACAACTAAGAAGATATTTAAGCAAATGAATACTGCCCGTGTTCCTCATTGAAGGATAGTAACTATTGTATCCTATTACTCTGGGAAATCTGGAGGTAACAACCAGGTGACCTTTGTGTGGGGAGAGGGAGATATTCCATTAAGCCCTCCTGGGTAAAACAGTATCTCAACTTCAATATGTAATAAGGCAACATGATTATAGAAAGAATCCTTTCAAATGGACTTATTCTTTAATTTAACAAAAAAAAAAAAAAAAAAAAAAAGGAAAACAAACCAAAACAATTGCTTCAATGATTAAATACTTTTCTGATTATGATGCACAGGTTGACACAATCCTTTTCATTTTCATATTTTAGGAAAGAAGTTGCTATAAGAATTTCAGTTTAGGTTTAAAAATGTATTTCAGTGAAATAACATTCATTTCTGTGCACCCTGTTTTGCCAGATTCAGATAGTACGGTTTTCAATTTGTTTGAGCAGCAAAATAATTGTTAGTTTACTTGCATGGTCAATACAAGTGAGCTTCAGATACACTTCAATACATTGGGAAATAATAAGAGGTTACTTACAAATGAATCACCTCATTCAGAGCCGACGAGATCAGAATACAAAAGCTTTAGGTTTGTTTTTTTTTTTTCCATCATAAGCTGATAGAAAAATACAGTTTTCATTTTTCTACTTAAAATTATAAGTCAACCATAGGGCAATGGAAGATCACAAATGAATAGTTTCCCACTTAAAACACAAAGGAAGGTGCTATACTTTTTCAAGTCTTTTAAGAACTCACATTTTAAATATTTAGCATCCAGTATCCCTTTTATGTAAAGTGCCCAAAGCAGTGTAAGATACACACATAGAATAGTTTGTATCTCTCTCACTTCAAAGACCATCTAATGCATTTCATTTATTTACTTATTTAATTCACTACAGAAGAAAGAAATCATAATGAATAACCAAGAAAAAAATCCTCAAAACTTCCATACTAAAATATTTTTTCCTTTGCTGAAAGTTAAATCCAACATCATGTTTGTCAGTAAGATATCCATTTCCAATGTCCTGAGGAATGCAACACGTCAGTAGTGTGGAACAGCAATGTAGCAAGAAAGGCACCGGAAAGATGAAAGGTCCTTACAATTGTTTCCAAGTTGCAGTTCTTGGCATATTGGATATTTTTTAAAGATGGTTTCTTGGATAAAAATTTATGGTGTATTTCTACTTGTTGCAGTGCTTTTCTTTCAGTGCTGTCCATCCTACCTTTCTGAGACACAGATAACATCTCTTTCAATTTAAAAGTGTTTGATACAAGTCATGCAAAATTCATTTGAGTATCTATTAAATAGGAAACATTAAATATATGGTCAGCTGTGCAAAAGACACAAAGCTGGAATGTATATGCACAATCATTTGCAATTCTTCATTACTTTAGATCAATATTTCCAGGGTTATTTGTCTAGATGTTGCTTCTGCTAGGCTGCTGCATGGCTTATGCACCATTGAAACCAGTTCTTGTAAAATAGCAGGGCTATTAAAGCACCTTTGAACATTTGATCTACTCCGGAACATTTTCGTGCCACTGCAACTTAATAAGGAAAGCAATGACAATTAAGCTACATTAGTTTTTAAAAGAAGTGTATCAATTGTGTAAGCATACCCTACTCACTTGCCATTTAATGCTGCTACTCCAACAGTGCTTCTGGCAATTGACATACTTGCCACGAATGTCCACTGCTGACTTTGAGGGTCCCACCTCTCAACTGTGTTCAAATAACTCCAACCATCATGGCCTCCCACTGCATAAATAGGCCCTTCCAGCACTGTAACTCCTAAAATGGAGGAGAAAGTAAGAGAAGATAAAAGTATGTTTCCTCTATCAGTAGCAAAAATTAAAAAAACACAACCAACAAATTTTTGTGTTTTCCAAAACATAACCAACAAATGAACTTAGCTATTCAAAATTAAAACGGAAGTACCAATTTGAGATTTGATCAATTAAGAATTAACAAACAGGAATAAAATTAATGTTACTCCACATGGATCTTGGAAAAACAAGTCTTGTCAAACAAACTGAATTTCATTTCTTAAGAAGAGTGTTTGCTTCAGAGAATAACCTGTCAGTGATACGATGCTCTTAAATTTCTCTATTCTCTTTAGTATCTCATAACATTCTGATCATGAATTAGCTTTTTAGAATAGCAGTAAAGCACATAATAAAGTAAGGACTGGATACCTGGTAGATAGATCTCTGATTATTGTCAACCTAAGGGGGATGTCATTGAATGTAATTGCTTCTACAGAAGTTGAAGTCGGCTTTTTCACCATTTTTGTCAATCATGTAGAAGAAAATACACAATTTTTCAGTAGCAGGAAGATTGATGGACTGGTACAGAATCAAAAAACACATTTGAAGGCTGGAGCATGCAATTAGACTGGGAAATTTAAGCTGCTTCCTCAGTTTCCATCTATCAAAAAAACCACCAAAACTACACACCTTCACAAAAATTACTGTTGGATATATAAGGACTTTTTTATCTACTAAAGAAAAATAAAATGTAATGTGTGAAAACTGAAGTTGAAAATATTTCAATAAAAAACAAATTTTTAACTATGAAGGGTTTGAATCACCCAGTCAAAGGAATTGACGAATTCTCTATCTCACAGTCTCTTCAGTTAAGCTTACAAGGCTTTGGAAGATAAGTGACAGCTAAGCACCATTTGCTACAAGACAGTGAGCTCAGTAATTCCATTCTATGAATCCATGATCCCAAATGAGCATGCTCTGAAAATTCTCAGGCTAAATCCTGTCCTATTTCTAAGTCAATGTCTTTTTTTTTCTTCCTCACTCCATTTCACACGATTTGAACTGATCAAAAAGTCAGAAAACAAGAGATCATTAAAGTTTCAGAGAATGGCTCTGTTTTTTCTTGCAGAAAAGTCTATCTTTAATTTTAAACAATGTGAAGTTTCCACTTTCTGTGTAGGAATGTTCTACTCTATTTCAGAAAAGTAATACATTAAAACTTATTTTACTTTAAAACTATATTTATCAATGAGTTTGTATATGTTTTATCTCAGTGTTCACAGAAAGTGTTCCCACACTTTGGTTGTTGGTTTTCGTTTGTCAATACTTTTTAACTTAAAAAAGAAAATAATTCAAAACCCCCTATTAATCCTTAGACAAATTTTCCTCCAAATTAAGGTTGAACCTTTTCTTTTTCTATTCTCATTCTCCAATTTTTTTCCAATTGCATTGCCTAGAATTCTTTCCATTCAATCACATTTTCCCCGAATATTAAAATGGATATTAAATTGAAGTAATGATCCATATTGCTCAATATCTTATCTCAGAACACAACCAGTAACAATATGTGGGAAGATGTGTCAGTGGTCACATAAAAATTAGGGGATTATATGATAATCTAGGTAGTTTGGGGGTGATTTTTTATTTACTATAGTATGCAATATTTTTAACACAATTTCAAACAAAATTTGAGCAAAGAGGTTTACATTGTAAAAACATTATTTACTATGATTTTTTAATAAAAACATGGTTGTCCTTAGCTTTTCATCTATATGCCCTTCATTAAATGCAAAGTTAAATAGAAAATCAAGTTCTTTTGGGGATAAAAAATGAATCACAATCAAAGAAAGTTCAGGGGGATAAACGTTTCTATACACATACATGTACACATAATTGGTGTCTAGACAAACACACAAACCCTCTCACCTTCAAACATAAACAGCGTTGCATTGTTATGCAGTGAATTTCACAAGGAACCTATGATACACATAAAAACACATCTCATCTGTTTTAAAATTTCCAGATTTTATTTCCTCAGCTAATTCATTTGCACTTTCACTAGGATATAAAGAGTTTTCCTCAATTACACTTTTTATCTCATTCAGTTTTTTTTTTTCAAGTCCTTCGTAGTTGAGCTTTATTCTCATGTATTTCCTGCTGGAAATTAAGCCATTACAATTATTTAATTCACTTTTTGCAGGAAATTTGATTTCCCCTTAATCAAAGTACCATTCTTCCTGCATTTTCATGGATTTTTTTTTAATGACAATGAAAATTGGTAAGCTCATTGCATTAATATACTTTCTCTTTGCATTTCTTGCTACAAAGAGAGAAAAATAATATTAAGTAACTGAACTTTTTACTGAAAATAGTCTTCAATGCCTTCTCAGTTCTCATGAGAACTTTTCTGAGTTCATACAATGCATAAAGAATGCTGTGAGATGCATAGTTACTGCTGATTTTTCCCCATTGCAGAAACCAATATACTGCACTCAGTAGTTTCTGGTGCCCTTTTGTGGAAGCTACTGCACAAACTGCTGCATCTGCTGGGTTGCATCTCAGTTAGTTGTGCTTAGACCCACATATCTATGAAGCCCCATATTTGACTCATATGTTTTCTTAAAAGACAGGTTGGCAACGTTCTAAGCTACACAGAAGTATTTTCTTTGCCCATTAGGCAGTGCTTAGAACATATGTTTCAAAATATTCTAATGAATAGTAATGATCATGCAATCATCTCACTCAAGTATATAAATGCACATTTTATATTAGAGAGACTTATATGTGTCTTATATGAAGAATTCAATAATCAAGGATTGAATTCAAGCATGTGAATTCATTCCAAGCTTAGGTGCCAGGACTTCTATGTGATTTTTATATCACACATATGGACTGAAGGGTAATCCCAAAGGTGTTGCTTGTAGCCTCCTTATCACACAGGATGGATTGAAGTACACCTCTTCTCTGACTGAAATTACTGAACAGTCCATGATAACAGCAAATGGCAACACCACAGTCAAAATCTTAAGGGACACATTCTCCAAGATCACAAAGCAAAATATTTTCCAGTCAAATTGATGAAGCAAGACTATTCTCTTTTCTGAATGTTCCAGGTCATTTGTTTTAATAGAAGAAAAAAATTAAATTCACTGTAAGTAGTCTGTGTTAAAATGTCAGAGTTCCAATCCTATTAACACACTGTAGAATTCCTCCTCCTTAAAGAGCAAAGGTACTGAACTCTATATACCTTTCATTTTTTTTTAAATGATGCAGCCAATTTCTGCTTGGTCTCTTGAGATAAGATTTTTCATCTTTTTGTAGTCAAGATACTGAACAGTGTGTTAGAAGATCAGAGTTTATTTCAACTTCATGAGACAAGTTTTCATGTTCATTATGTACCCTAGAGTAAATTGATGTCAGAGCACGTATTTTGTTTTCTGTCGTCTATGTCCAGATAATAAACATCCACCTAGATTTACAGTCAGAAGGTAGATGTTATAAAATATCTACATGAATGGGCTTTTCCTGTTTCTAAATGTGAAAATAATTATTTCCAGCTGAAACTTGAGCCCTTACTTGTCATTAAACAAATTGCACAGAATTCCGAAAAATGCTCCTAGCTCTTTCAGGAGAGTTTGCTAAGAGAAGACAAAGGACAGAAGGCCCTCATACATTTTCCTCCTATATGTCATCTTCAACAATTTGGCAAAACTAGTTTAAAGCACAAAAAAAGAGAAAAAATTCTCTTGGAATTATTTTTTCATGTGCCACTAGTACTTTGCTCTTTTCTGACAAATGTAATAATACATTCAGAAAGGGAGTGTTTTAACCTAAGTTGTTATTTATCTGAACAAAAAACTAGAAATCGGCAGAATCGGAGCTTACTTTTTTAATTTGTAAAAAATAATAATTCTGACATTGAGGGAGTAATTTGTTCTACCCATCTTTTGATTAATTACTTTCATTTACCTGACACTGTGAACAGTTTGGCTTTCCTAGTTCTCTAGTTCAGCTCTCCAGCTGAACTAGCTATGAACATCCATTTTAGGAAAGGAAGCAACTTGTTTTCTTAAGAGGAGATGTATTTTCAGCAATATCTTGAGCAGTTAAGTGCAGTAAGTACAGTGCAGAGAAACCTTAATGTTTTCCTGAACAAAAGAAGTACCTGGAAAATAATTATTCTAAGCATTTTGATGTAGGAATTTATAAAAGCAAACAGTATTTCTTTCTAAACTAAATGAGATCTAAAAAATTAATAGTCCAGTTTGCAATGGCAGGCATTTTCCTTTTGATTGCCTTCACAAAGCTATGCAGCAAAAACTCTATTATGCCTAATTAGGTGCTTGATCTGTACAGTTCCAATTATTTATACTTGAAGACTGGAATGGGATTTTAAATTGCTTTTCTGTAATGTTACAAAAAAAAGGAGCACTGCCTATAATATTTTTAATTCTGCAGTTCCTTATCTGCCTGATGGACCTAATTTTACAGAGTGAAATAAAAAGTGCATTTTTAAGAAAAAATCTTTGTAAATATAGTTTCACACAGATATTTTGATACAAAATGTCAAAGAAAAAATTATCTGTGGTGCTAGCTTTACTGTAGTCTCTACATTTTGACATTTGAAGAGACATGAAATTTTAAATGGCAAGGATATACTTGTATCCAGCAACGTTTACTTTAAATAAGGACATTACCTTTCAAGAAGATATCAGACAACATGCCATGACATTGAAGGTAAGAAGACAAATCAGTGGTTTATTATCCAAGTACGAAACTTGATCAAACAACATTCAGATTTTATTCTATCCTTTTAAGCTCTGCATTTATTTAGCGTCCAGGTAGAAGAACATTTTTAACAATCTCCTTTCTCACTCACACCCACAGAATCATACTTACTAAATTTTGTATTAATTGCAATTATTATTGCTGCTTTTCCTTATTCTGTTATTTCCCTCTTTAATTCTTAAACCACTTTTCTTCTATAATAGTGGTATCAAAAAAGTAAAGTCATATTTACTTTAAATTATGCATCATGAATTAAATCACGTATTTAGTTCTGAAACCCATAATATTAGCTGAATGGGAAATACAAATAGTGCTCTTTGGATGCTTCATATAAGACTGCCATAGGCCAATCTTGGAATTTAGTATGTCATTAATTGGAGAATTGGACCTGACCTACCTTTCTTATTGAAAATTCAGTGACTCAGTGTTGAAAATATCTACTCCTATGTAAATTCACAAGTAAGTATCAAGATTTAAAGAATTATATCAATATCACTGCCCTCTTGGGCCAGAAGATATTACACTAACTTGCTAATATAATGCAAACTTATAAAAGCAAAGATCTGCCTGACCCTTTATTTACATTCAGTTTTGTAGCTAAGACACTAGGTTCTCAATTCTGCCACACCATTACCCTGAGATCGTGACTCAGAAATTATTGCAAGTGTTGCTGTTATGATTTGTAACTCTTTAGTGAATTGGGTCATGATCTACTACTTAGTAAAAGCTGCAAAGTACAAAGAAAAAGTACTTAATACTCAGGAAAAAAATCTCACTAATGTTCCCCAAGATTAGGAGAAAAATCCAAAGCAGTAATCTCATATACATGCAAATCAATATTGCAGAGAAAATACTTTAAAACCATCAGGCCTTATTGCAACCCACAGTGAAAGTAGTCAGAATGGCATATTTTTCCTGAGATTTCACATGGAAAAATAACAATAACCACATAGAAGAACATGGCACTAATCAATGTTGTCTAAAAGAAAGAATCTCAAACTAATCTCTTAACAGCTGCTTCTGGGGTAAAAAATGCATCTGTACCACAACATTGCTGTGCTATGGTAAGCCAGTCTGTTGCAGAACTCTTCCACTCAATGCTAATAGGTGGTGATAGGTTTGGGTGGTTTTGTTTGTTGGGCTTTTTGGGAGACGATGGGTTGTGGGGTTTTCTGGGCAGAGAAGTCACCACATAAAGATGGAGAACTTCCATCTTAACTATAACATTTCTTTTATGAGATGCTGATGTACCCAGAAAGATCTACCATTGCAGAAAAATATGATATTTACAATAGGATCTCAAGCTGAACTTTCATGGGACATGAATTTTTCTCAGCTGACCACAACTGATCACAATTATATCCCACACTGGCACCATGCTCTGTAAATCTGGAGTACCACTGCCCAGCTTGGTAGAATTTGGTCATATCATATATGTGATACCATGAAATGCTATGATATTTTCAGCTGTCTGCTTTCTCTAACAAACTATCATCTGGGAACATTTCCTTTATCTAGCTGCAACAAATATTATGCAAAAATATTATTATATAATTCAAGAATTTTTTATTTATAAATAGTTGCTCCATAATATTGGCAGATTAATTAGTAATAAATAATTACAGTTTTATCATGCTAATAGGGTATGACCTAATCTGTTGCTTTCAATGCTAATTAAATTATCTTTGTTTTACTGATCTTTCTTCCTGCCTTTTGTCTCTGGCCTCCAGGTTCATATATACCCTGATGTCCAGCATGGGATCTCAGATTCTCATGCATCTGTCTCTGCAGCTCTGTACTTTTTAATCTCCACAGAGTGGTTTCTTTTCATACAGACAACATACAAAAAATTTGGATTTATTACGTTGTAAAAAAAATTTTAAAAATCCAGACCTAGAAAAAAATTCCTACTTATTTTTTGTTGTATGTTAATGGAAGATGTACATTTGCCATTTTTGGCTCCTTAGTAGGCAGCAATGGTGATACACAATAAAGAAGAAGCTAGCATGCAAGATGCTGGAGAAAGAAGAACAAAGAGGCCTTTTATCTTCCAGATTTTTATAGTTTATTTTACAGTTTTATGAATGGGAGTGTTAAGGATATAGCAAGCTTTTATTTATACTTCTAGTCTATTTTAATGGTTTCTTCTCTTCCTGGAATGCTTTCTGACAGATTGTAACTCCACAGACAAACATGCATTTATTGGGTCTTAAGCACTATCTAAAATAACATCATTGCTTAACTGCCATAGCAAAAGTTTTCAAAAGGGAAGATAAAATTTCAGCTCTCACTGACTTCAAAATTATCTTTCAAACTAGGTCTAAAGAGAGGTATCATTCATCATTAAATGTTCAGTGTTGAGGAAGCAATAATCAATGTTATATTATGTTTCATGAAAGAGGTAAAACTCAGCCAACCTGTACAGTTCTGGTTCTTTGCTGTGCATCTGTTCTATTCTGCTCAGATACTACAGCCTATGTTTTCCTGGTGGAAGTGTTTTAAAAATCTGTTGGTAGCAGTCATCCTTCAAAGGCTTTGTTTCCTAACAAAATTTATTTGGCATAAAATAAAGTAGAGGTGATTGCTTTCCACATCCATTTCATAAAATGCATCTTTAATACACATAATTTGATTGCAATATTCAATATTCATTATAAATTTGTAGTATCAAATATGTGTTACACGTGTGATTCTCCTTCACTTGTTTCAGTGTAATCTATACTGGTTTTGCTATTATGGATCTATTAAGGTTTCTAGTATCTGATACTTTTTCTGATATTGTACTGTATTTATTTTAAAAAGCTATTTAAATTTTACAAATTTACTATCAGAAATTACTTTATTTACTTCACCAAGGGAGACCAATGTGATTAAAAGTATCTGCTTGATGTCATTATTTATATAGAGAAATATTATTATACAGAATTTTTTTCAACTTACTGCTTTATGAAGGAATAATTCTATCAATAATTACTAAACTGATAAACAGTTCCATTGATGCTACTATGTTACTGCTAGCTCTTTAAGATATTATGTACTTCATTACTATGATAGCTTTATTTAAATAGAAGTGTTCATAAAAATTTACTGGGTTTTTTTGTTTCATTTCATATCTTAAATAGTTTTTCAAGAATCTATGTTTTTGACATCTCTCAAATCATACACACATACAGGCATAAATACCCAATGCAACATCTTTGGCTTTTTTTTAAAGTGCCAGTGCAATTGGAATCTAAGTTATTTTTGCATTACCAGATTCTCAGTTTCCAGTCTACTCAGTCTACTGTTTGTTGTACCTTGAGAAGCAATAAGTGCTCCCAAACCACAAATCATTTAATCCTAAACATGCCACCCTTCCTTTTTTCCCACAGAAATCAGATTATGCCATCCCAGTTGCTCTAGTCCATTGTACATATACCTACTTAGGCAGCTGAACTCTACACAAATTCTTAGATCTCTAAAATTTTGGAGTTGTATTTTTTGCCCTAAGCTTTCACACAATGTAAAACTATTTTGATAAACAGTAATTCCTTTTGAAAATACAAACATTACTTGTAAAGCATTTCATTAATTTTGAATCAATTAATACTTTTAAAAGTATTAAATACTTATATATATATTAATACTTCTGAACTTGAATACTTTTAAAAGTAGATTAAATATTTTCTAAATTATCATTTACTGATGTAAAAATAATGTGGCTCATAAAAATTAATTTATATGTCTAGGTTTTTATATTTGTATATTATTTATATTACTCATATCTATATATTTATACCTTTGAAAGGTACAGAGGCATCCCTGTATTCTTCCCAAGTAAATTTTTTTCCCTTTTCTCTGGTGGATTCTAGAGCAGAAAGCATGAAAGTTGAAAATCAAGCTGGGTCTAAGAAGCACAGTGGATCATTCCCTTCCAGTGAAATACAGAAATAGGCCTTCATACAAATACATAGTGCCATTTGATATTTTGTCAGTAACATCTAAGATATTCTGGGATATTTTCTCTTATAACTCCCTAACTACATGTATTCTCTTTCCACTTCTGAGTGTTGAACTTAGTCTCTTAAATATTCATTCCTGCACATACCAGTTCCATTAGTACATTATAAGCAAGTATGCACTCTAATTTCAAGCATACCCCTCAGGTCCTTTAAAATTAATTTACATTACACATTTAGTTTCTTCAGAACAATAGGTTGAAGACTCACCCACTATATAAACCGGGAACTGGAAATTCTCTGGGTCTTCACTGTCAATAGAGTGAATTCTATCTACCCTAGGCCTATATCCTGTGTGACTTGTCTCCACTCTAAGCTGTGCAGGATTTTACAAGGTAAAAAGGTGACCATCTTGCAAATAGGTGTTTGACTATGGATAGTGAGATCAGTATATTTTCAAAGCCAAAGCCTAAAATAGAAGCTTATACACACTTTACATAGCTCATCGAAAGAACAAGACAATTTAGAATACCTACCTGAAATGACTGCTGTTCTCCCTTAATTATACTGGAAGCCTAATTTTCTCACTGTGGCACTTAATTTTTTAAAGACAAGCCAAGCACCAATTTTTTTAGCTTTTCCGTTTGTTTTTTAAAAAATCACAGTTCCACTGGATTTGATGTCTAAAATTATAATTAGTCTATCATTGGTTCTATATTTCCTTTTTCTCTCCTCTTCTACGTTGACTATTAAGTTCAGCACAGAAATTGAAAAAGTGGATACAGATTTGCCTCATAAAACTGCTGAATTAATAAACAGCAATCTGTTTTACATTTTCACATCTTTGTTCTTTCAGTCTCTTTCTTCCTTTCCTATATGGATTTTGATTTGGTCTTCCTGTTTGTCAGGTTCACCTTTGCCATATTTCATTTTTGCCTTTCACCAGTTTTCTGGTGTCTTATTGCTCTTTCATATTCCACTCTGTTTTATGGACTACTCAAAAGGGATATTAGAATCACCATTACTTTAAATAATAGTTTTGGATCCCAGAGTCTGCCATTTCTTTTTTGTACTTTAACACCATTTATTTCCAACACTGTCATTAAAAGACTTTTCACTCATCTTCAATTGGCAGCTCTGAAACTGCCTAACATATGACTTCCTACACTATGGACTTTCACTACGAGGCCTGCCAACCTTTATTTCCTCATTTCTACATTAATCACCTTCTATAAACATGGTTCTATTGGAGATTATATGAAGACAGGATAAAGTGAATTGCATTACCTGGTTGTGGACTTAGCTACAGTGGGTTACATCTGAAAATTTCTTTGCTATGTCAACAAAAAGACATCCATGCAAAGGATGGGTGCTTATTTCTATCCTGTATACAGAATCCAATTCAAACTGTTCTAGCATTATTACTACATGGATATAACATAACATAGATTAGAAAACAAATAATTTAAAAAAAAATGATGCATTACTTCAGATTAACTTTCATTACAAAAGAGTATTTACTAAAATAACTTCATGAGATACTAGAAAAAATTAAAATTAAAAAAATCAGTTAAATTCTATTAACTAAACTTCTCAGATAATAATGTGATTAGTACATAATTCCAAATAAAGAACACCTTTCTAATGCCTCCCAAAAAACTGAATTGTATCATCCCAAGTTAGACTTCTTTCCACATTTTACACGTTGTTTACAAAAACCTGAATCATTTCAATATAAAAATTTTAAAACTATTTTATAGTAAGCAAAAAACCCCCAAAACCCTCAAATGGTGAAGTTTGTTTCTTTTTTTCCTAGTATAGAAAAAATACCAGTTTTTGTCCAGTCATAATCTCAGTATTCCTCAACCTTAACTATAATTGTATTTTTTAAAATCTGTTGACCAAAAGCATCTGTAAAATTATAGCCCAGAATTATTTTTTAACAGATCACCAAGGAGTTTCAATCATAGATTCATGTATTTTGTCACTGAAACTAATATTTTCTTTACGAAGCATACCCTAATGTTGTATTACCACTGTCCTGTAGTTATAGCTAAAGTCAATGCATTTTTACCACCCTGGGGAACAGCACTGATTCCATAAAATTCTGGAACACTGGCAGAAGAGACATGATGTATTTTTGCATGTAATTAATATATTTTCTCACGTATTTTCTAATTTACAATTAAATTGAAACTTAGGAAAAAAAATTTAAATATGTGAGATATTCAGTGACATTATGCCATCTGATATAGACTCCCATTTTTATTTTCTATTGTATGACTTGTTTAACAGCTGAGGCACATATGCATATTACAAGTGTCCAATGACATGGGTGAAGGGCAGGAAAGCATGGTCATTTTGTGAGGTATTGATGCAATTGTACAATAAAGGACTTGCTGATTGAAGCTCAGGGGAATGGACAGGATAGTGCAGCAGGTTGCATGAGTCAAGACAGGCAGACAGCTGGAATAACCACAAAACCACTGCTGAAATGTAAAGAGTAAATTTATTTCCTATTTATTACCTTCTTAACCAGAGGATGCTAAAGCAACGCCCAGGCAGAGACACACAAGCAGGAACCCAGTAACTCAGTCCAATTCTAGCAGGTGGCTGGGCTGCTGTTTGCACCCATTATCAAGCATCAACACATGCACAGTTTACCAATGTGCTGGGATCTCCTCTGAGCCTTTTGTGACCTCTGAGCTTCGATCTCAAACATGGACATAAGCCCCTCCAAACACCTATGTTAACTCTACACAGAAATTTTACTTCTCAAAACAGAGATAAACAGCAGTAGGAATAATATATATATATGGGGTTCCCACACTGTTACTCTCCAGGCCTTGGCATTCCTTGGCTGCAAGGTCACTTGAGCAAATCTGCCATCCTCCTCACCTCCTCACCAAGCACTTTTAATGCTTTCATCTCTACACTGTCTGTGAGAGTCTGAGATGTTAATGATTAATGAGTCGAGCATTTGCCCATTTGTGGAGGTGATAGGGTGCTTTGCTGGGCCAGGGTTTGCATTCCCCGAGGGGTAGGAGGTGAATTTTTTGGGTGGGTGATGGTGAAGCCTCTGGTCTGCATAAATCAGAGTGGGTGACCACCCACTCCTGGAGGCCAGTAAGAAGCAGACCTCATGGAGGCAGGATAGATATTTTTTTCATGCCAGTGTCCTCCCTTACACAATCTGGTTCAGTTCTAAAAGTCCTCTTCCTGCTCTCCAGCCACCTTGCCCCTTTGGAAGGTCAGATTCACATGGAATATTGACATTTACACATAGCATGGGAGCATTCATTCCTTCTGATGTCTCAGCTATGCTGATGTGAGAGGCAGCTGTCATGTCATAAACCATTGAACACCTTGCCCTGAATGCACCCCCAGTCTCATTTCAGTGTGGATCAACACGATCTACAGTGCTGCAAGAGACAGTATAAAACCCTCCTCCATTGAATTCTGTGTTTCATGGGCTTCCCCTACTTCCAATGGATCAAGACTGTGATCACTTCAAACAATAGACACCTAAGCTGCAACAATCAAGTTTAATCATTGATCCACAGATGGCAATATCTTTCTACTATTCTCCTTTCTTTTTCTTTCTCTTCCATATACATTTTATTAAATGTTATTTTTATGCTTTTATATTGTTATATTACCGCAGATAATAACAACCAAAATGGCTACATATCTGCTTCCCATTGCAACCAAATAGTTCTAAAATAAACCCTACATGTATGTGTTTACAAACACTGATCCTTCAGTGTGGTCTAACTGCCCCAAGGGATCTATTAACAAGATCATGGGTTATCATTGCCTTCTGCACCAGGTCATAACAGTGTCTTCCATTCCTATTGTTGGTGACTTTTCAATAATTCTACCACAGGGTTTAAGCAGAACGGAAAATGCACATTCAGTTTTCTATATCTTGTAACAACAATATTGTAAAGCCCAGTTATTGTTACTGGTCAGAATGATACTGTAGCTTAAAAGTAGTGAGTTTTCCATTAAAAGTTACATAGACAAAAAAAATGTGGCAAGTTTTAAAAATGTTTTTTTCTTACCTAAGCCATGTCTATGTGTTGACATAGGTGGTAACACAGTCCAGGCCTTGGTCTTTGGATTGTAACATTCAACAGTGTTTAATGTCTTTAAACCATCCCGGCCTCCAATGACAAACAGCTTGTCATCGATGACAGCAACACCAAACTGAAGCCTCCTGCCATTCATTACTCCAGCCTGAATCCATATGTTTGTTCTGAGATCATATTTTTCAATAGTTGTAGCTCCTGATGAGACATAAAAGCAGAACTACAAATATCAAAATTATAGATGCATCTGAATTGATGCTTAAGAGAACAGTTTAATAATTTATCTGAAATGCAACCAGTGCTTTATTTTAACATACACATAACAGTGCTTTGCTTCCAACTATTAGGTATTGTACAGAAAAAGAAACCATAATTATGAAGCTTTACTCTTTGGAACTAACATAGTAAAATCTTATAATTCCATGGGAAATAATTCTCTTAGGATTCATTCATTCTTTGGAATTAACAAGCAATGAACCAAGTTCAAACAAACACCCTGAAAGCAGTAGTTTTGTTAACTGGACTAAAAAAACCCCATAATTTAAATTTAATATGTATGCAAGCATAGCAGAGGAGCAATAATGTACACTACAACTGGATGTATTAAACTCCCTCCCAGTTTTATTAAGCCACAAGATATGTGAAAGAAATCTTGCATTCAATTTAGAGAGATATACTTATCTTTTTAACCCTAGTTTAAAACAGACAGCTGTAAATTCATTAATAATTAGGTTGGAAAGAACTTAAAATACACAGTTTATTTGATGCAGTTTCTTAGAAGTACTGCAGGGCATATTATAATGATGCATATCCATAAAGTTGTAATGCTTTATATGTTGAATCTATGTTAAAAGCTAGAATTGTAGCACATGAGTTCTGTAAAACCGTTTACTTCAATGGTAAAAAATACAGCTTAAAAGTTTTTGTCATTCTGATTTCAAAAAATTGAACTTCCATAACAGAGTCTATGAATTATGCTCAGCAACATATTTTCTAATTTTGGCTAAATCTGAGTTGTCACAATATTTTACTATAACATTTTATTATTACATACTTAGAACCTAACCCAGGAGTTCCTGGACTGCTTAATCTGTTTAACCAATAAAATACCTTGAAATTTTTTAATTATGATGATGATGAGGAGGATGATAGGATGATATAATGCTAACAATAAAAATGGCAATGAGAATAATGACAAAAATCACCAGCACAAAGTGTAATAGGTGTCAGTCCTATAAAATCATTATAATCAGGAACACGAATATAATACATTCTAGAGTGCAATTCAGACAAGAAAAGAAAATATCTTAAAAAACAGTAATTATTTTGATTGCAATGATTCTACAATAGTAACATTCAAAACATCTTTAAACAAAAAGGTGGTGGAACAACTGAAAGGTATCACCAGCAGAGACTTTAGGATATCTTCAATTGCAGATTATTGAGAATTGATTTTTATAATATTTAGACTGTTCATCATTTCCATATGTAAAATATTCACACAGCTTTGACTTTAAAAGAAAATAAACTTCTACCTTTCCTAGAAGAAAACTGGGCACTTCTGACAAAATAATAGGTTATTTTCTTTACCTCAACTATTATGATCTTGAAAGCAAAAGGATTTTCTGCACCTAGGAGAGGAAGCAAAATCTTGACACCAATAGGATTCTATTAGACAAACTAGTATAGCTATTTAAGAGTCAGGTCCTCTGGGTATATAAAATCAATGCCATATTGGAATATTGATTTTTCATCTGTCATATATTTTATGGCTTGAATATATTTGCATATACCAAATGAAATTATTATTACACTGCCAAATGTTGACATCAAAATTTGCTCTGAAACAGAATAAAAGCAGATCTAAAATGTCCAAGGGTGCATCAAACACAGCACAAACAACAAGGCCATTGCTTTATCTTGATGTTAACACCTTTGAGCTACTTTTGCTAAAATCTCCTGCTACTGAGTGAAGTGTACAAAACATCTGTTTACCCATTTTTTTTGAATCTTAATTCAAAGAAGAGTAATATCAATCTTAAATTCTCACGCAGCCTTTTCTGCTAATTCTATGTTGACCTTAAAGATTTGACTTATGGTAAGGCTACTGGAGCTAAGAAATTCATAAACAATACGGTTTCGGGAAATTTCTTTGAAATCTGTTTTAGAATTTAAGCAACTGATTATATTATATGACTTGGGTAGCAGGTCTGTCTTTGCCAGAAGTCTAAATGAATCATAGAATAGCATAATTGCAGAATCATTTAGGTTGGAAAAGACATTTAAAATCAGCCACCTTTAACCCAGAACTGCCAAATCCTCCACTAAACCCCAAGTGTCACATCTACATATTCTTTAAATAACTCCAGGGATGGGGACTCCATCACTTCTCTGGGCATTTCCAATGCCTGTTAACAATTTCAGTGAAGCAATTTTTTGTCATATCCAATCTAAACCTCCTCTGGTGCAATTTGAGGCTATTTCACATTGTCCTACGCTTTTTACTTGGGATAAGAGACTGACACCCACCTTGCTACAACCTCCTTTCAAGAAGTTGTAGAGAGTGGTAAGATCTTTCCTGAGCCTTCTTTTTTTCCAGTCTAAAGAACCTCAGCTCCCTCAGCCACTCCTCACAAGATTTACACTCCATACCCTTTACCAGCTCCATTGCCCTTCTCTGGACACACTCCAGGAGTTCAATGTCCTTCTAGAAGTGAGGGGCCCCAGAACTGGACGTAGGATTTGAGGTGTGGCCTCAGCAGTGCTGAGCACAGTGCACCTAAAATCAACAGCTACACTGCAGGATGATGAGTCACTCTTTGCTGCCAGATCTGGAAGGAATATCGAGTACCCCACACAGAACTATCAGAGAGAGGGACAGAACCCTATCCCCACTTTCATCACTTCTACGTGAGAGCAGTTTCTAGGATTTTAAACCACCATGCTGTGGTGCAGTGGAGGAACAGTCGCTCACACAGATGCTGGTCCCAGCAACAAGCAAAAATTGGTAGCATCTCATGCCAGAAAGTCCTCTCCTCTCTGCCATAACCAGTGGATGGCAGTCAGCAGAGCCAGCTCCTAACTGAAGCAACTTCCAAACTGTGCAAACTCAAAGAAATGAACTGTGTTGGTTAATACTGTCTGCTCCAGCCTGTGCAGGCTGTGAAAGGATGTCTTAGCAACGTCAGAAATCTGTAGACAAGGACTTTTTTCTAATCCCCATGAACAAATCAAAGTAATTCTGATTATATGTTTCAGAAAACCAGAAAATTCAATTTCCCAAGAATATGAGGATGGAAGGGAAGCAATCGGGAAGTGACTGGCGTATATTTGTATGGAAATTGGAAATGCAGGCTTAATGTGAAGACATAAATAAAGTAAATAAAGGAAAAAATTATTATTCATTTTGAACTGAAGCATATCTATCTAATAGAGATAGACATCTTTTTCTACAAAACAAAACAGATGGAATACCACACAATGAGTAACACACACAAAGACCCCCCCCAAAAATTCTAACTATATTAAAAAGTATATAAAATATATATGAAATTATGTTTTAAAATTTATTCTACTATTGTTTCCTTCATTTGCATATAATTTCCTTCATTTGCTTCTTGGGTGGTCTAATGGTAAAGAGAAAATAAATTACTTAGTAGACTGTCTTTAAGACAGTGGGTATGAAACTGTAAAGATGAAAGAAAAAACAAATACACAGAATATAGAAGATTTTACAATAAAAGTACTACACATCCAGATAATTCCTCTATACACACACAAACAAATGCACAAACTCCTATTTTTCAGACGGACAGAGCTCTAGAACTGACTAATTTCATGATGTAGCACTGAAGAGAAAGTATATGAAAAAGACACAGTGAGGTAAAACAGAATTCATTTAATAGCTAGTTGCATGATAAAGAAAAGTGTGTAGCAAATTAAAAAACTATTCCATGAATGTAGCAGCCCAAATAATTTCTGGTAAGAACATGAGGATGTTTTTTGATGTTCTGGGTACATTTCTATTTTTTTTTTTATTTTCCCCGTAACTTAAATTCTACTTAGGATCCAGCTGGGCATTGGATGAAATTAGTTCTGTGTATTGTGCATATGGGCATTATAAACCCTGATTAATCAAGGTCTATGAAGTAATGAGAGACCTACAGAGAAAGAAAACTTCAGAAATGAAATGCCACAGATGATCAGGGTAATTTTGCACTAATGTCCAACTGCTGCTGACAATTCCTCTGTGTATGCAGCAGGGATGAAAACGATCCCACCACCCCATGTTTCTGATGAAACAGTAAAATTCACACAGTAAAATTCACACAGTAAAATTCTCACAATTTCACCTTTAGCTACTAAGCAGTATAGCATTGCAGTAAATAGAAATTTCAATTTCTTTGTTTTAGTTGTCATTTTTAAGCATGTGAATTTGTGAAATTGTTTTTGTGAAACCCTTCAAACGATCCTCTTATAATCTTCTCTTAAACTTTGTCTTTTTCTAAAATTAAGCATATTTAATTTCCTTGCTAATGACTTAAAAATAAATCAAGATTTTTGTAGAAAACTATTGTCATTCTCACTTTTTTTGCATAGTTGATGACTGAAGACTAATAATATAGCAAGGTCATTGAATGAAGAAGAATATTTGGATAGCAATATTATTTGCAACCCAGTATTTTAAGTAAAAGGCAGAAATACCTAGAAAACTGTCCTTCAAAGATATTTTAAAGCATTTTTGAACAAGTTGGCATAGGCTACAATAAGTAATGAAGATTGCCTGAGACTATGAATACAATGTATTTATTATAGCTAGGAATAAATGCAGGATTTTTCATATAAACAAAGTGAAAATTGCTTCAAAAGCAGATGAAAATCTCCCCCTTGCCAAGCTATCTTTGTATTTAGTATAAACATTTCCACATAAAAGAACCTTTTTTTTTTCCTTATTGGTAGAATGATTTCATATTTAAACCCACGAAGAAGGGTAGGAGTTCTACATTTATCATCAGAAAATTTCTATTTTTTTCCCTGTAAGACTTTCTGCTGATTTTGCTATTACTAAAGCTGTTGCTGACATGTACTCTGATAATTTTGTTCAAGATTTAGAGATGCTGCTGTGAGTAGGTGCAAAGTGATGACCTTGATCTAGTGATCTGCAACATTACATTTTGAACTGAAAAGATGGTGACTCAAGTGGAACGAATGTGACCTAAGGAGGTTACTGATGCAGATACCAAGGAGACTATTTTGGTAAAGAAACAGCTATACAGAAAATGGGAGCATAGGGTAGCAGTTCATTACTCCATAATAAGACTGCTGGAAATTCCTTTAAGCATTCCAAAATCTGTAACACATACACAAAAAGAATATTACAGGGCTTTTTTTGTGAAAACATGTTTTAAAATGTCACAAGGATTTTCCATATACTGATATGAAATAAAAATAAAAGAACTATTGGGAATGTTTAATCATTCTATATGAGCAGAATTCTCTAAAGCCAATACAAGCTTTTTCTACCAATCTTTATATTTTTGAGTGTATAAGAACTGACAGCTTTTCAACAGTGATTTTAGGCAATGTCTTTGATGTTATGCACTTTGTTTTATAGTATAGTGTTATGTGTTATTATATAAAATATTCATGGTTTATTTTGTATTTTTATGTAGTCTAAAAAAAAAAAGCTCTACACGTGGACAAATGCAAATTCTGGGGGAACTACATATTCTGCAGGAGGGGTGTG
Organism: Luscinia megarhynchos; assembly: GCA_034336665.1. Lineage (NCBI taxonomy): Eukaryota > Metazoa > Chordata > Aves > Passeriformes > Muscicapidae > Luscinia > Luscinia megarhynchos. Next base: position 51,225,023 of record JAPFBE010000003.1, on the reverse strand, counting down.
CACCCACTGGAGCTCCCACCAGGGGGGAGCAGGTGATGGGGACCTACACAAGCTGTGTATCTGTGTTTGTATGTCTATGTGTGTCTGTGACTAGAACACAGAGGGATTTGGCCAAGAAGAACGTTAAGATATTTAAAGATGTAAATTCATATTTTGCAAGTGTCTAGTATTGCAGTTTATATACTGCATGATTGATATTGATTCTAAACATATGGTTCATTGTTTGGGAGTTTGTTATGCACCATAATTAAATCAAAAAGCTTCTTTGATCATGGTTTGGTTAAATAATCTGAACTGAGCAGTCTGGTGCTGCAACAGTACCAGTTTCCCATAAACCCCAGCCTTCCTTCATTATTTTTCATTCTTGATATGGAGATGCTCATCCACACTGCTTAGCCCTTAACTCAGCTCCTGGGAGACTCTGTTTTGTTGCAATTACTTCCATCTAAGGTAAACCTCCTGCACAGGGTGCTATTCTTAACCTTTATGGGAAGGATGCAGATAATGCTGATTGGATTCTATATGGTGCCATCTGTAGTTCAAAAAGGTAATTGTGTTTATTTGGTTTTCCAGTTCAGAGTATTAAAAATAAGATGAAAGCTCTGCTGAAGATTACTTGGATGTTCTTGTGCTTGACAAATAGAGATTTTTGGATAATTTGGCATGGCGATTTGTGAGGTGGCTGAAGGTGCAAGATAAAGCTGGAAGACTACACTGGGAGATGCCACCATTTTTCAAGCTTTATCCACACCAGCTGTTGAGAGTGGTTCCATATCTGAACTATTTAGAGAACAAGATTTAGAACAAGATTCAGAATGTGTTGTAGTTTACTCTAATGCCAATATCAGTAGTGACAGTCATTAATGAAACTTCGGTGATCAAGAAAGAGAAAATAGAAAAAGATAAGGTTTCTGATAGCATAGAAGTTCTCTAAGTTATCCATCTGTCAGGCATGTGTCTTGTCCAGCTCACACACAAAGTTTTTGGTGGTTTTTTTTCTTTGTTTTTGTTTTATTTTTGGTTGGGGTTTTTTTTGGCCTTTTGTGTATTTTAATAAGTGATAAGATATCTGCACTGGAAATGTCAGACAACAGAATAAGTTGCAGAGAAGTAATTAGCAGGAACACAGGACTGTTCCTAGGTTAATAATCCCCCTAATACACCCATGATGCACAACCCTCTTGTGCTATCTGCATAATCCCATAGTTTATACCAACAGGTGTGAACTCCAGGGCAACAGATTGACAAGGTGAAAGTTTGTGGGATGATAAAATTTTTCCCGTGTGTGATAACTTTGGCTCTTCTCTCACATTTGAAGCCATGGAGGCTTCAGAATAGCTCACTTCAGGATCTCTTTTTTTTTTTTTTTTTTTTTTTTTGAGAACTATAACTGAATCAGCAGTTTCAGAAAATAATTATGCCGAAAAAAGCCAGAAATTTAGTGATATAAAATAAGTACTGAAAAAGTACCAGATGGTGTTAAAATATGTGTTGATTTTTTTTTTTCTATTCTGAAATGCACTGCTAAATCGAAGTACTTAAACTGCTAATTTGCCTATGAGGCTGAATGTTTTCGAACATATTGAAAATCATAGGAGTGAAAAGAAGGAAGTAATCATGTTAATACTTATAAGAACTGGACGAGAATTTTAGTGTGATTTATACATTTAATTATCTCATTAGTGATTAGCCAGTGTATTTAATATTCCTCTGGAGAAGTAATTAGCCAAGCTCTACTTTTACTCTACAATTACATTAACATGTTGCAGAATCACAGAACAGTTGAGGTTGGAAGGGATCTCTGGAGGTCATCTCTTCTCTGGGCTGAGCAGTCCCAACTCTCTCAGCCTTTCTTCACAGGAGAGAGTCCTTTCATCACCTGTCTGAGATGCTGTTAAAGGACTGACCAGTATTTCCAGTGAGATCTGACCAGAGTGAGGAAGATGGAAGCAATTTGATGACTGGAAAGAGAAGGGATAGAGGGGTATTTAAACCTCAAATGGTGGTATTTTGCCCATCTTTTTTTCCAATAATTATCCAGGAAAGGACTGTTTCCCTATTCTTGACGTAGCCCCAGTTCTCAAAGAGATGCACAGCATTAGCAGCAAGGTAAGTAAAGAGATCTCTCATGGTACCACCTGCCAGGAAGGAAATCCTCTGGGAACATCTCTCACCTCTGCAGTAAGTATTGAGGCAAAGCTTTCTCGGTGCCTTCAAGAGAAACCAAAAGCAAATGAAAACAGGGAAAATAATCCCCTCATATCTTCCTCTTTAATAGCAGCACATGCTTTAAAATTCCTATGCAAGGTCTGCCAGGGAGCAGACAGCTCCTCTGCTCCCTCAATCTGTTACCAGGGACCAAATCTGCATTTGTAATTTTGCTGTTTCCAAATATCTGAACAATTGTTAGGCAGATGTTTGGGGCAAAATGATCCTAGGCACTTTTCTGCTAAGCTTCTGTCCAATTGGGTGGCCCTCAGATAAGACTGGTTCCAGGGGCTGCTCCTATCAGGGACAGGCACAGGCACAGTATTCGTGTTTCCCCATGTTGAACTTCATGAGGTTACTTCCTGTTTTTTCATAAATCATGGTTTCTCTCTCCAGAATATTTTGTTGCTAGATAAAGATATATGTATATATATTTCTTGAAACAGTTCATTTTGTTTTCTGTTTATTATTGCCGAGTCAAACTAAAAATCAGACTCTCTTTTAGTTTATCAAATATATATTCAATAATGAACTCTTGGGCTATAGTTAAAAGTATGAATTTATGCAAAAGATAAACTAATTCTCCCAAAATCCATTGCCTGGTTTTCTGTTTTAAAAAGGGGTGGATTCCTTTTTTTCTTTTTCTTTTTTTTTTTTTCCACTGCTAAATTACATCTTTTTTGTTTAATAAACCTATAAGGAAAAGTAAGTTTCAATGCATACTTGCAATACAGCCACGGAAAATTTCACTTATTCATTCTGCATAGCCTGTCTGCCACTTACTCTGGTATTTAATTTTGTCATGAAAAAACAGCAGGATTATATTTCTATGCAATCTTGATTACATCCACAAGAGTAAACTTCTCAGTGTTGTTGTTTATATATTCCATTATTATTTTCCTGTTGAGTCTTCCAGAGAGCATGAGAACGAAAAAGAGAGTTGGTCATTGGTCCAATATTGACCAATTGCTAATGGAATATTAGTTGTTCATTAGTGCATTTTAGATTTAGGGTAAATTGTTTTCCATTTCCAATGTCTTCCATTGCTAGCTAGAGAATGTCTGGGAAAACACTAGATTGCGCCAACACACATTTTTACGTTTTTTAAAAAAAAAACCTTTAACGGGGTAATTTTTTTGCAAAAATTAATTTCAGAAAGTATAAGAAAGAATAGTGAAATATATTATATGGGACTGTGAAAACACAAACTGATAGACTCATTTTGGTTAGAAAAAATTTTCAACCCTTAACCCAGCACTGCTGAATCAACCATGTCCCTCTGTGCCACATCTACATAATCTTCAAATACCTCCAGATATGGAGACTCAATCACTTCCCTGGGCAGCCTGCTCCAATTCTTGACAACTCTTTCAGTGGAAAAATTTTTTCCTAATATCCAATCAAACCCCTGGTGAAATTTGGTGTCATTTTTCCCTCACTGTATTGCTTGTTACTTAGGAAAAGACACTGACTCCAACCATGCTACAAATTCCTTTCAGGTTGTGGTACAGAGTGATAACATCTCTCCAGAGCCTCCTTTTCTGCATCCTAAACAACCCCAGTACCTTTTGCTGCTCCTTCACATCTATCTCAGAAAAAATTACTCACTTCTGATACTTGAAAACACTGCAGGTGTTTGGCTGAGATAGAAGTGCTACTTAAATAGAGCAGATGAGGTTTCAGAGAAAAACTTTAGGTATCTAAATAAAAAGTGGTATACAGATAGCAACTTGGAAGGTCAGAGGCACAATTTATTTTGGCTTATTGTCCTCCTGAGGTGTTTTAAGGCTATGACTACATGATTCTTTAAGATAACAAATGTCTTCATGGAAAACATAGGTGAAAACAAATTAGCACCAAAGGCAGAAGAAACTCTCACAGAGGAGTAGTAATGACATATATGTGATATTATCAATAAAAAGAGTAGGATTGCAAATAGGATCATCAAGTCCTCACTTCTCAGCTCTTTTGTGAACATCTATTTATGTAATGGGCAACAACAGCATGTTTGTTTTTGTACTTGCTTGACAGGGCTGCTCCTGGAGTGCTGATAGATACACATACAAAAGCATACTTACAAAGTATGCTTATTTATATAAAACTTTTGAAAAAGCACATCAGGGAGAAATATTCAGTAATAAACACTTTGGACTTTTCTTTCTTTTAAAGGAAAATACTCTACCTTCTTAAGTAGATTTTGCTGTTTGTGTATTATACAAATACAGGACTTTAAGCACCCATGTTCTGAAAATTAAGAACAGTTACTGTACATTGTATATTTCAAATGAAAATGCAAGTAAAATGAAGATGTTTTATCACAATAGTTTTGTGCATCAAATGGATAGATAATGACTGCTGTCAAACGTTTTATGTATGTGAAAACAAAGCGGTTTTTACAACCACAACAATTTTTACAACTTGCAAAATGCCATATAGAAATCTTTATTGATTTCACTTTCTATTTTTTTAATTTTTTATTTTAATTTTTTTTAACAAATTCCCACTAAACTGAAAAGGAAGGAAGCAGATTCAAGTCACAGACAACTCAGACACATATCTCGAAAAGCTAAAGAGTTACCAAAGAGGAAAAACATGATCTTTCCCTATTTTTGCCCTTTTTTACACTATTTATAACAGGTTTTTGAAGATTTCTTTCAGCATTTAAAAAATATGCCTATATGAGAATGAAAAATATAAATAAAATAAATATTAAATATTTATTTAAAATAAATAAAGTTTAAATTTAATCTTCTCCAAGAAATGTCTTGCTAGAAACAAAATGAAACAAATCAAAAAACAAAATCAAAACTAAAAAAAGCCTGGAAAAAGGACATCTCCAGAATTCAACAGAACAAGAGCAACTTCATGTAGCTATGCTAGATGGCATTCCTTTGAAATAATTATATATATGTAATAAACCACACTTGATAAACCGTATTTGTGAAGCAAAAAGAATTAATGCAATGATTTAAAATACATTAAAGAAATGGAAAAATATGCAACATGGTTGCATAAGGAAGAATTAGTAGAAACCTCAATTTCATATTTCAAAAGGTTAATTTTTTAAATATTACTGGAGCAATAGCAAAGATCTTTCTGAAAGTATCTATACAACAAAAAAAGAATGTTTATTATTGTTTGATACAGCTTAATGATGAACCTTACCTGTTTACCACCAGGGCACTTTTTGCAGCAGGTTTTATAACTAGTCATAAGATCAATGAAAAACACACATTTAGTATCAGTGCTTCAGTAAGTTGATTATCCTATCACTTTTTTTAATGACCTGCCACATTTTTAGGGAAGAGTTTCTTGCTCACGCAATTTTTCATTTCTTTTCCCCTTGTATTTATTTACACTGAGACTCAGTAAACAAATAACTAATCTAGCACTTTGAGGAACTAGTCTAGGGCTATTCCAAAAGTAATATATACAAGTGGTTTTGGATCAGGGTTATTGTAACACCTCTGTTTTCTTTTTCTGCAGGTTCTCATTGTCCCTTATTAGTCTAACTGCTACCTAGTGGGACAGGCTGGAACACCTCAGGAGAAATTACTCAGCATTCTGACATCACTACAACACCACTTGACTATTGATACCAATCTCTGCTTGCTACATATTTTCCTGCCCATAATTATCCACAGAATATATGCATCATGTTCTACCACTTGGGTTCTGCTCTATATTTGGGATTCCAGAATGGCTGCAGGAAGTCAGTTAATCATTTCTAAATGCTTAATCATTTCTAAAAATTGTTGTATGCCCACTTCTTGCAATTACTCACTTATTTCAGTCTATCATCTTCCTCTATATGTGGACTTTTGCATACTATTAGATGATTAAATACTGCTAAATTACAGAAGTGAGTGTGATGATATTAATGGGTAGAGTGAATGGAACATTGTCAGCAGCACATACTCACAACCTGTTAATGCATCCTATTCCATTAATGCACACATACTGAAAAAATGTATTTCTTATGTGCACCATTAAAATTAAAGTAATAAATAAGTAAAGGTGTGTGGAAACAGAGACTTAAATTCTTTTAGTTTGTCTAGGAAATTCAAATAACAAATCTATCTAACTTTGATACTTTCCTCTCTATCCATTTAGTGCTATGCTGCATTAATTTCTCACATCAGGCAAAATTCCAGTTGCTGTTTTCTGGAGTTTAATTGTCACTTCATTTTTATGGAAAGGAAAATAATTATAGAAGAGATTTCAAAACAAACTTTGAATGCTAGGCTACTTTTTATGTGATGAGCCATATAACCTTCAAATGCTTTCATAATATTTGCACTTAGCCACTATTTTATATGCTAGTTAATATATTGCTGATTTGTCTAGCTCATCCAATTATTTGAAACGGTTTCACATTTGGTAGCAAACATCAGGAAGTATTAAAAATACATCATTGTGAATTGCAACCATCCATATCAGCCTCTCAGTGAAGAAAACTGTGGGTGAAAAAATAAATTACTAATTACTGAGGAGAGGTAATACAGTATCAGCATAATCTCCCAGCCCAGGTTGCTTTATGAACTCAGTGACTCTTCAAAGCAGGAAAACAGCACTCAGGTCTCCTGAATGGATGTGTGGAAACAAGACTCACTGGGCATAAAAGCTAGTCAAGAACACAGCAGGATCACAAGAGGGATGAGCTGAACAGATGCAAGCTGAGGCAGCACAGCTGCAGAGCCTGGGTTACTGGGAATACATATTGCATCAGCTGTAACACAGGCTCCTGCTATGCTAGATGCTCCTCTGCCATACCGAGACCATTCTCAAAGCAGTTTTTACCTGCTGTAAATGCATAAAAGTCCTGGCAGTTTTCAGCCAGAGATTGCATCAACTGAGGGCTGAACCTCTGTTGCTCCATGTTTTCTCCTGCTGCTACAGAAATTAACTCCTCTGCCTGATCTGAATCTGCAAAGAGGCTGTGTGTTGATGTAGTAATGGTGCTATGCCTCCTGCTGTCATCCTAAATATTTCTGTACTTTTATTGAGGAACAGATATTAATAGTAAATGAGAACAAATACAGCTGCACCCAAATTAGGTTTATTATTGGGTCATTTCCTACCTGAATATTTGTGGTAATTGTAATTTGTCCTGAGTAAGAGGAAATTTCTATTTCATCATTCAAAGACAATGTTCTGTGCACATCCATGCCTGACATTTAACTATACAATTTTTTATAAACATTAAAAGGACAAAAATACTCTGCAGCTACTTCAAGAATATATATATATATGTATTGGTTCTTTTCATCAAAATTCTTATTGCCATGGAATGGTTGAACAGTTTTGAAAAGAACATCTAGTCCCAACCCCTGAGCCATGACAATCAGCACCTTTCACCAGACCACACTGCTCAAAGCCTATCCAGCCTGGCCCTGAACACTTCCAGGCATGGGACAACTTCTCTGGGTAACACGTGTCAGTGTCTCACCATCACTGCCAGAAACAAATTACTTCCTAATATCTCATCTAAACCCATGACCTCAGTTTAAAGTCATTGCCTCTTGTCCTATGACTACACGCCCTTGCTAAAACTTTGCAGCTTTCTTGTTGGCCCCTTTAGGTATTGGAAGGTGGATTATTACAAGGTGTTCCCTGAAGCCTTTTTTTTCTCTGTGCTGAACAGTCCCAGCTCTCTCAGCCTGACTTTGTGCTGTGACCACTTCCATGAAATGCCTCTTCCAGTGCCCAATCACCCTCTGGGTGAAAAATCTTTTCCTGATATGTGATCTAAACCTCCCCTGACACAGCTTCATTCCATTAGCATGAAGCTGCTTCGACTTGCTTGTCATACTTCTCTTGATGCCACCCATTTATTTTTCACACAGGCACTGATGTCATACACTCTAATCACTGGTATAACTTGATGGGAAAAGCATGCCACGGCATTTTGCAAACAATATTGCCACAGCTTTTTAGTGAAACAACTGTAGGAACAGCACCAAAAGAGTTGTGAAATACTAAAAATCTAATTCTATACTATACTTCTTAAAAGTACAGTCTATTTTATATTAGAACAAGTAGGTACTTCTGAAGGTATATCCTTCAGTCTAAATATGGACATGAAAATTTAAATGCTATGGAATTGTTAGTGAATATAACAAAAAAAAGTCTTTTTGAGTATAGAAACTTGGAATATATCTAGCGTTTTTTTGTTTCATTCCATGCAAGAAATCAGTGGATTAAATTTACCAGAAATGAAAGCACAATCTATCACCATAACTCTTATTCCAAACAAATAACAACAAAACACTTTAATAAAATTTCCACTTCTTCCTACTTCACAGAAAAATGGGGGTAATTTTACCTTCCTTTTTCTCTGCTGGCAAACTAGCCAGCTAGTTGAAGCTAGTTATCTTTTTTCTGTAGAAGACTTAAAAATTTCTGCATTGGAAGACCCATGAATCATCCATAATATTTTAGACAATTACTTAAGGATCAAATACACTGCATATCAAACTACCTTTTATCATAAGTTTAAAAAAAACAACTAGGGAAGTATTTGATTTATAAAGGAAAAACAAATTCTAGAAATGAATAACTAAGGTATGTTACTATCATTCTAGGTAGTTTTTTGTTAAATTTCTTTGAAAATGATAATAATTTTGAACAAAGAATGAAGTCAAAAGTCAGTTTCTTTTCTCTAACTGTATCATACTTTTCCTTAAATATCAGTAGATTTCCATCGGACCAAAATCATGGCAATATTTCTTGACTCATTTAGACATACCCCCCATCAAACTGGGAATAGAAAGTTATTTCACCATTTTCTGACAAAGAAAATGTGAAGTATAACTCACGAAGCAACAAATGTCCTATAATACCTTTGTTGTTATCCATTCCTCCAACAGCATAAAGTGTTCCAACTGTAGATTTTCTGGGTTTAGTTCTTGGACTTTGCATGAGAGTTCTCCTTTCTGGTAAAAGATGATATTTCATGGCTTCCAGAATAAGCTTCTGGCATTCTAGGTCATCCTTAAAAAGTGCATGGTTTTCCAAGTCAGCCAATATCTGTGAATGACAGTAAGTGAATAAAAAATCATAGAAATTCCTAGAAAAGCAATACCATGCAATGAGAGACAAACACAAATGGATGCCACAAGTATATTTCTTCATTCTAGAACACAGTTTTGCAGGCCTATTTTTTCTTGGAACACAGAGAGAAAATTAAATAGTTAATTGATTGTTAAAGGATTTTAAGCCTGAGTGAAGCCTTCACTAAACCTTTCATTAAGTCTTTCACCAGCCCTTAAGACTACAAAGACTGAAGGCTTTGAAGAAAAAACGAAATATTCTCTTGTAGGCTGACTTATTTTTAATGGTTTCCAGCAAAACACTGAAAGAACCCAGAAGGCATCTATTTGCAGGAATATCCCTTATTTTTAAAAAAACTGATACAATATCCTACCCCAAAATTCAACAGTGCTCAGTGCATACAGGTTAAAGAATATTTTGTCTCCAAAAAAGAAGGCTGCAAGTTGTAAATGTTGTGTTTGATTCCCTTGCCTGTGTAGCTTTTGAGATGTTGCAAATTACCATGAAAGTTTTCAAGATCCCGTTGAATTACGCAATCTGGATTAACCTCACAATTGACCCAGCTCTGAGCAGGAGTTGGGACTGTAGAACTCCTGAGGTCTACTCCCACCTGAATGCTTCTATGATCTCACTGATGTCAGGCCAGATGAGTGCAATATCTGCCAGACCCATGCAGATATCTCAGATAACCTGAGGCATCCAAATTAGAGCAAGATTTAATTGCATATAACAGCATATCTGCACAGTGCAGTAAATTTATAGATATAGAACGTCTATCTGGGAGATCAAATAATATTCAGAGAAACAGCTAAAGGCCAGGAAGCAGGGGAATTTCATTCCTGGAGTCTGTCTTCCCACAGACATACATACACAAACATATGCAAATTGTTTTGCAGCTGCCTAAACACAGGAAGCTAGATCCCTTTAAAGAACTCTCAGCTATTTCATCTGTACGTCAATGGCTGCAGAAGATTGACTGTCCTTTGTCAATCTGTCAGCCTTTGGCAGATAACACGTTTTCTGTGACACCTAAAATATTAACAGATGGCACATGTAGACAATCATTGTCTGCTTCTGATTTTAGTCATCAGTCATGAAGGGAGTCTATGGTTGAAAGAAAGCCAATATGTGTTACAGCTCCCAGTATCAACAGGCTGGGGGACCAACAGATCAAGACCAGCCCTGCTGGGAAGGGCTTGGAGGTGCTGGTGGGTGAGAGGCTGGACATGACCCAGCCATGGGCATGAGGGTGGTGAGGCACTGTAACAGGTTGCCCAGAGAAATTGTGGATGCCCCATCCCTGGAGGTATTCAAAGCCAGGCTGAATGGGGTTATGAGCTACCTGATCTATGGAAGGTGCACCTGCCTTTGGTAGGGAGGGTGGAACAAGATGATCTTCAAGGTTCCTGAACAACCAAACCACTCTGTGATTCTATGGTTCTATGATTCCTTGATTCTGAAATTCTATCATAAAGATTTCTGTGTATTTGTGTGTGCCTGTTCTGGTTATTATTCAATTAATATTGCTTAATAAGAATATTAAAAGTATGCTTATAAACAGGGGTGCTAGGCATGTTTCATAGCATTAGGTCAATTTTTATCTCACAATCTTCAGATTTTTCATATATTCTTTTTGTGATTTTTTTTTTCCTTTACAGTGTTCAGCACACTGCTCAGTAGACTAGAAAAAATCAAAGAGCTGAAGATAAATCATGTCCAGATTTTAGGCAAGATGATTGCTTATGATTTAACACACATTTAGGACTACAGAATCAGGGTTACTCTGTCAACATTAACTAAACAGAATACAGGGACAAGAGAGCTAAGAAATCAAATTACCAGTTTTGTCTGCACAAATTTAACATAGAGTTTCTAATGCTTAATGAAATTAATGAAATTGATGACAAAGGTTTTTATGGCAAGCTTATTATATGAGTAAGGATAAAAGTCCAACAATAATATTCGTGGTTTCTTTTAGACCACTACTCCTTTACCCAGAAATGCTTAGGCTCTTAAAGTAAATATTTATCTGTGAAATATTTCAACTAAGTTGCCAGGTGTTCCAAATAAAAACGAAATAATCTGTGAATACTAAGAACACTGTTCTGTCCCAAAATTCTGAGACTTAATTCATCGACCATAGACAAAAGCTGAATCCCTTTTACTTTCAAGCTAGAAATTAATCTTAATAATTAATAGAAAATGGGACAAAAAACCCAGAAAAAAATAGAAATAAAAAATTTAAAGTGGACAGAAACATTTGTTCACGCTCTTTTGAAAAATAAATTATTCAGTCCTCCTATCAACTTGTTTAGAATGTGGGCTAACCTGTGATAAACACAGTATTTCTGAATCTCCTAAAGGCTAGAAGTGGTGAATAACAAAACAAAAAAATTTAAATTGAAGCTACTATTTAGAATCCAGAAGTTATATAAAGCTGTTTCCTGGTGTCTAAATTTCACTTATCTGCTTCAAATTTTTTCTACTCCATAGTTATCTTTCCTGATTACGTCAAAACAATCAATATATTTTTATTAAATCAGGATGCACTTGATCAGGAAATTCAGTTAATAAGGATGTTTCCCTGGAAACCATATTATGCTCAGCTTGTTCTTCCATGTCTATGACATACTTCATTAAGAAAGAATTGTATCTAATATTAAACGAATATTGCTGGGCTTTGTAACATGGAAATTCACAGAGCTGCAGCTTCTCAAGACTACAATATCAGTGCTACGCCAGCATAGTTAACTTCACCACTTCTAGAACTTCTCAGACTAGCAATCTCCTGAGAATTTTTTGTCACTTTGTGCCATCATGTTTCTCATTTTTCCCAGTTAAAACCCCCAAAAAGTCCTTTCTTATATGTATTTCCAAATGACTTTCAGCACCATGCTGCAGAGAGCAGGCATGTTTCAACTTGGTGAAGCACATTCAGTTTGAGATCTGGAGTGTAAAGCACTCAAGTACTGCCAATAGGAAAGTCAAGCCTAATGACAAAAAAGGAGTAGCTGGGTATGGATTCAGTGACCCACAGCAACAGCACAGGACTGCACTGACTGCTGCCTGCCTTGCTCTTACCCTCAGCTCCCTCCTTTCTTCCTTGGTGAGCAGATCTGCATTTGTTGCTTCCTGACAGATCCCTCCCAGCCTCTCTGTTATCCCAGTTATGATTGTGGGGATTTGAACACCTGATTTGGATGGCATTAAGCAAAGTTGCACATATTCTACATAAACAGCATCTGAGAGATGAACCGGTCCCTTTGTACCCTGTGTCGTCTAGGATGAACTTCAGCCACTCCTAGGGAAAAAGGGGATACCACCCACCTGGAAAGAAAAAGACCACTTTTTTCCTTTAATCCGCTCTTGGAAGAGACTACAAGGCAATGGAAGAAGGAAAGATCTGCCTCACCAAAGATTTCACAATGACCTTATACTTCTGAAGAGGCACAGAACACCTCCCTGGTTATTTAGATAGAGTTTTCTAACTTGTGAAAGTGTAATGCGTGACAATATTCACTCAGTCAGAATGAACTAGGCTCAGATTCCACCTTGATATGTGCCTCAGACACAGCAATTATCCAAAAGGGAAGGTGATGAAGCACCATTGGATTATTACCACTAAAAAGAAAAAACCTGGATATTTCCTCCAGGATAGATATCAGGGCCATAAAAGTGAACAAAGTGAGAAAGTACTCCCTGCATGCCAAAAGTAAATACTAAACACATGTAAAAGTTTTAATCTGTAATCCAAGAGATAGATGTTTCCAAAAGAGGGACAGCATCATTCCAAATTATGCATTATGTGGTCTGTGTCTGCTCGTGAGTGTTTATTACAATTTAGAATATTAAATAGTCCTTAACAACATAGAGTTATTCTGTACATCTTTAATTAGGATTAAATTTCTTACCCAGACACATTAATTTTTTTCACAGGCAGAAAGCAACTTCCAGTTCTCTAAAAATTATCCCAGTATCTAGATGCATTCTCCCTCTGAAAAGCCCTAAAGAGTTCTGTGCCCTTAGAAACACACATGCCAATGTCATACAGAGCAGAGGATTAAAATTATCTTAATAGTATTAATAATTATAATAGAAGAACAAAAAGTTAAAAGTCCTTTAAATGCATTATGAATAAATGAAATGTGGATTTTCATGGCACATTTCATTTTTCAAAGTCCACAAGTCTCTTCCTTGATCTAAAATATATCCCAAGTTTCTTGACAACCTTGAGTCAGAGAATCACATTACCATATGAAACAAAAATCTGAAGAATTAATGACCTGAAGTTTGCATTTTTAAAGTTTTTCAAGAGAGAAGTTTGATTAGCCATCATTGTCCTTTTGTGAGTCTTCTTCCATGTACAGATTTGTTACAGCTGGTTGTTGTTGATCACAGTAATGCTGCTACCAGGAAAGAATAGACTTCTGAAATGTAAGGTCATGATTGCTCTTTTGTACAGGTTAAAATGAAAAGCAAATAAAGGGTTTATATGAGATTCTGAAGAGAAAAAAGATACTGCTTTGAAACTTTCTACAAAAAGTTTTCAGTATACTTTGAAAGTCTTATCATACTCAAGCTACTGTAGTTAGAAAATGCTGTGTTTCTATGGACAAAGCTCCAATTTGAATAATTTTTTATCTTTTGTCTAAATTTTGTCTAAAGCTGGTAAGGGTCATGATTCCTACATCAAAATATTGCCATATGAATACAAGTATTTCTATTGATTGACGTGGTGAAAGGAATAAATCGCTTGATATTTTGTATTTTCTGACCAAAAGACAGTTGAAGGAAATGCCTGTAATACTATTGCAACTGTAAATTTCAACTTAATTAATTGCTATTCTGATTAAAAATTTATATAAATTTACCCATTTTAAGAAATATCAGTCAGACTATTTATGTTTCACCACAAATATGAAAGAAAAAAAGTCTCCCACGAAGTGCTACTTCTATTTTTTTATAAAAGGAATAAACTGCGCTACTTCTGTTGGATAGCACTTCTCTTGATATAAAGACTATTGTTTAATGTACTTAAACTTTTTGGTTAACGCTGTTGAACTTATGGGATAAGCATAATTGTGACCTAAGTAATTTTTTTTAGGTTTTTTTTTATTTGTTTGTTTGATTGTGAGACACTGGAACAGATTTCCTAGTTTCTGCTATTTCAGTTGAAAACTTACAGCACATTTTATTTTTTGCTGGTCTTGGCTGGGAGAGAGTTGTATTTCTTCACAACTGGTATGGGGCTGTGTTTTGGATTTGAGGCTGAAACCAGTGCTGATAACACAGATGTTTTTACTCAGGATGAAGGCCTTTTCTACCTCTCACCCCACACCATGCACAGGAAACTGGGAGGCAACACAGCTCGGATAGCTGACTCCGACTGACCAAAGGGATCTGCCAGATCATACGGTGTTTCAAAAATTCAGGGGAAGAAGGAAGAATGATGGGCACTCTGGGAGTGATGGTGTCTGTCTTTCCAAATCATTGTTGCATGTAATGGAGGCCTGCTTTCCTGGAGATGGCTGAACACCTGCTTGGTGTAAAATTCCTTGCACTGATCACGAACAGGCTTTTGCTTTACCTATTAAGCTGTCTTTACCTCACACCATGAGTTTACTCACTTTTACTCCTCTAATTTTCTTCCCCATGCCACCGAAGGTGGGAGGCAAGCAAACAGCTGTGTGAGGCTGACTTGCTGACTGGGGTTAAACCACAATACCAGCTTTTCCAATCTTAAACACCCGTGTACTGCATACTGCATCCAAACTACAGACTTGTTGTGTGAAGGTGCTTACATGCTTGTAAAAGTGTCTGAAATCATATCAAAATCCAATATTGTCCAACACTATGGATTAGTTCCAAATTAACTTTCTTCCTTTGCTCAAGGAAAAATGAAAGATAATGATGAAATTAATCACAGGTACCAGGCAATAGAATTAAAGTAGAGTTTGCTTCTTTCAATATAATTCTAATTTTTGCTATTACAATATTAAGCAAATATTCAGCTTAACATTTATACTTGAAAAGAACAGATTTTCGTAAGAGATCATTATGGCTTTCCTGACAATGCAAGGTATTAATTTACACACTTACATTAGAAAATTAAGTAGTGCCCACTAGTAATATTGTTAACTATTCAGAAAAATAAGGTAAAAAAATAAAGTAAAATCAGTAAGATATTTCAATCATCAGTAATACTTTCAAATAAGGAAAAAGTATGCAGCAAATCTTTTTTTTTATACAGACTAAATTAAGTATTCATGAAAAAATCTTAAGAGAATGGGAATGAGAAGAGCAGCATGTTTGCACTGTTTATGTGAGAAAATATTTGGGACTATTTATTAGGCATGCATTATTACAATGTTTAAGAATTATACTCAGAGAACAAGAAAAAATTTAAAAACTTTAAAAGTTCAGATTAAAATTTTGAGTAGTCATCATAGAAAGATAGCAGAAATTATGGATTAATTAAAAAATTGGAACAGTTTTGTAAACAAAAAAACCCCTTAGTTCTTCATAACAGAAGGTACAATATCAATAATTATATATTTGTGAGTTTACTACAAATACATTTATCACTCCTTCTTTCTTTTAAATTACTATATCTTGAAAGAAAATTGCACTGCAGTCATAAAATTATTTTCTGCCAATTTTTGCACACTGAGGTATTAACAATAGTACCATTTATTTTACAGGTCCTGATTTGCAAGTAGATTTTATATAAAGAAAATGAAAACACTTAAACATTCCCTCAGTCTCCTCTTTAGGCTTTAAACAATGAAAAAATTATAAGAGTGGTTAACTTTTTTGGGTCTTCTAAATATAGAAAACACAAGGTCTCAAGCTGATCCTGTACGTAGCTGAAGTTTCAACTTCATTTCTAAATCCCATTTTATCCATATGAACCTTTGCAATATTACTAAAAGAGTTTTTTGTTTAGCTAGGAATTAAATATATTGAGGTAAATCCAACATAACCATCTGCTTTACTCACTTGACTTGTAATCAGGAGCCTTAGATTGAATTTTTTTAAAAAAGCTTATTTCTAACATATTATTTGAGGTTTTGCTAGGTTTTAACACAATCATTTCAATATTTTGTCTTAGAAATAACATAACGAAAAATATCTGCAATTAATAATACCTCAAATTTAGCACATCTCATTTTGTTTTCTACCATCTTTTTTCAGCTTGTTGAACATTCTGGATCTGTTTTACATTCTTTTTTTCTAATTCATGTTTAATTAATGATTTCAGTAAAGTTTTTTTAGCTCAGAGATTTCCAGGCATTTTTCTGTAGTAAGACAAATATTCAGTATATGAAATTCAATATTTGTGTTGCTTACAGTCTAAATTATTCATGATGTGTTAGTCAAGCCAGCTGCTCAAGCAACTCAGGAAGAAAGACTATATTAAATTCCCTCAGATTTCTGTATTCTCAGACAAAGATTATTTTCTCCTCAGCAATAAGATGCAGCAGACTTAAGGATCTTTTAAGAAACTCTAGACCAGTTCTTCCTTGAAACATACAGCTAATCATTTCTGTTATAAATAATCTACATTAGGATTTACTGCTTAGACACTAGTCTGACTGAAAGTCTGTGATCTCTGTATGCATACAGGTGATAACATATTGCAATTAGATCAGTCACATAGTAGTAATAAGGATTAGTCTCAGACTGCAAGTTTGGCAAAAAAATCTAATTTTGACTTCCGTCTGAAATCTGAATTCTGATGTCTACTGATCTTGCATTTTTGATGACCATAGTCACTGGCAGAGGAAATGTGTTCAGGATTTAATTGATTTGTAACTCCTTCTCCCCAACACATTAAAATTATTTCATTTTTTATTTTCAGAAGAAATTTTAAACTGTCTTTCTACCCTTCAGTTATAAGCGAGTCCTTTCTATTCCTCCCCCATATCAGGTACAAAATCTAAACAAAAAAAAATGAATATAGCATAGTTGGAGTTTGTTTCCTTATCATTAGATTACCCTAAAGAATTTATTAGAGAACAATCAACCAGTACACACATATTCCCTGATGCTCTATATTTGATACAGAAATAAAGAAACTGACTTCCCCTCCACCTTCCTCTCAAATAAATAAAATAATGGAATTGAACATTCATTGGTAGCATCTGTGGCAAGTGAATAAACTGTGGCATTGAAATCACTTTCACAACATTAACCCTTTTCCAAAGCTTATGATTTAACAAACCTATTTAATATAAACTTCAGTATTCTTTTCTATAAGTAAACCCATGTTATTTTTATGACACTGTTAAAATTTTAACTTAATTTATAAATATGCCCACGCTTTTCTGGCACACATACTGACTTTTATTCAACACCTTGTACAACCAGGTCTATCTTTGAAATTGGTACTAATTTGACCAATTGACTTACCAACTGGATGTACTATTTTATCAATTTGTGTAATTTACAGAGAGGTTGAAATAAGAAGGGCAAAATGAAAGATGCAAGCTTACTAAACAATTCTACTGATACACAGATCTACATTTTACTTCACAATGGTGGGCTCATCCTCCAGAAAATGAAGTAAAATATCTTTATTTCATGATAAAACGCATCTTAAAGTAAATATTAAGTTTCTAGATAAAGTTAGGCAAGGTCAATGTCTTGCAGATTGCCAGGTACTTTTCTTCTCTACTCCTTGAGGAAAAAATTAGTTCATAATTCTGAAAGCTATGTATATTTTGCCATAGTTTTAAAATACTACATAAGAAATAAGAAAAGGTCAAATTGCATTCAAAAGAAAGTGAAACAGAAACTTAAAACCCAAATCGCATTTAAAGAAAGAGAAAATATAAAAACCACCCAACACTAGAAGCAATAAAAAGGTTGGCCTTTGACAAAATGTTGGCTGGTCTCCTTTTGTTTGAAGATAGATATCTTTATTTGAAGCTCTTCTGAATAAAATTCTTTATTCTTTTTTTTCTTCTGAAAGTGATGAATAGGAGATTAGGTAAAAGCATGACAGATGCTAACAAATGGAATATAAACATTATTCAGTCATTAACAAATAACAGTCCATATTTGAAAATTACTGACTTTTTATTTTTTTACTGTAGTTATCTCTTAACTGCAGTTAGCTGTAGTCTACCAAAATTGATGAAATTTTTATAAAACTCTTATGTGAGAAAAAGTACAAAGAAATGGAGCATAAAATAATATTTTTTCCTCATAAATCATGTTCTTCTAATTCAAATATGACCTTCTCTCTTAGAAGTAGGCAAGAGATGGATAAGAAAATATCACAGAAGGGGGACTGTATTTAAGCACCTTTTCCAGATAGTATATTTCATGTTTAAATGTTACAAATGTTGAATATGAAGAATTCTTTTAAGACATACACAATCTCTGAAACGTTGATGATTCAACTAAAACTAGAAAAGAAAATGTGTTTTATTTTGTGTTTTCTATTATGCTAAATCAATCCAAGGGACAAGGAAGAATGCATAAAACAGCACTACACTATAAAAAAATCGGGACTTAACATTATGGAGGGCAAGTCCAACCCATTTCTTACTCCTCCCTTCTTCCTTCCCTTTTCACTTAAGAGTGGTAGATTTCAATGACACCAACAGCAATAACGGTTTTTGCTTTTGAAACTACCTGTTGCTAACAATTGTTGAAAGGACCAACTCATCTTTGTCCTAACTATGTTCAGTAAGTTATGTTTGCATGACCTCTGGAGGCATGATTTGCAGAACATCAACACCTAGCAGCAAAACTTCAACTCATTAAAAACTTCTCAGTTCATGAGCCTTTCATAGTATTTTCTCTCCCCTGTCCAGTTGTGGAGAAGAGGGTAGAGTGGCATCCAGCCAGGGGCAACCCACAACAATATAATTGTCAATCTGACAGGCAGTAAGAGAAAAAAAGTAATAAACCTGCCAGAAAATGACTACAGATCATATGACCTTGTAAAAACATAAGCAACAGATAAAGTATTTATTCTCAAAACTGAAGAACTCATTTTATGTGAATGTAACTGTATTATGAATTTAAGTATGGTGCATTTCAAAGGTCAATGAAAGATATTCTCTTATTTATATGACCAGAGCTTCTAATATATTTAATAGTTAATATAATCTAATTTATCCATAAATATGTGTTTTCACATGGACACAGTCTATACAGTCTAGTGGGGACATGTATGAAATACACATTCTCCTAAGGGTTTCACATAAAATGCAGAGAATAAGTAATAGAAGTATAGTATTTTTAGAATTTTAGAACTATTGTCTAAATATTTCTCAACACAGAATAACTTAAAGTGAGGCAAAGTTTGTATTTTATGACCATGTGAAGAAGTGATTTAATGAGTGAACATCCAGTCTTCCATTAAAAAAATTCACCCCAAAATATTTAGTAGCGAACCACATCCTCAGCATATCATGAGAAACTGAATAAAAAATCAGGTAAGTTGCCTGTGTTTTGGATAAAAAAATAGTATTATAGAATTATATTGTCACACTCTTTTATCTGAGCAGCACCTGGTGACATCATCAAAGAATTTACTGAAACTTTACAGATATTTACTAAACTTTATTGATAATAAAATGTATTTGGAAATGAACGACAGACATAACTGTGTTGAACAGTCATCATTTTCACTATTTATAAATGTTCATATGCCATTTAACCACAAAAAAACAACAAAAAAAACCCCCGAAAACAAAACAACAACAACAAAAAAAATCCCAGCCATGTTGACAGGACTTTTGGATAATTTTAGACCTATAAGGCAAAAAAAATCCTTTGGACTGTATCTTGCACACTGCATTGAAGAAGCATATCTTTGTTCAGGTAAAGTATCAGCTAAGATGCATCCACTGCCAGAGAAGATGCTATAAAAAAGTTTAAAAGTTAGCTTTACTGTATGAGCTACATAAGAAAAGTAAAAAAAACAACAGCTTGTCTTGTTTCTACTGGTTATACTCAACTAATTATCATTACACAGGCAACTGAAATTTCAAGCCCAAATTTTTATTACATTGATAATTTAAGAGATACGGAGATTATCCTAGAAGCTTGCCAGAAACTCATTTTTTGGGGACTAGAAAGTTATTAATTCTTAAGTTAATTAATTTATCTTTGTTTACTTGAAATTAACATAAATATTTATTTTAAAATATTGTCAAATTTCTTCCTATTCCAAAATTCATATTATTCTCATAGAGGCTGGCATTTAAATTGAGTAATGCTTAAGCCACTTGCACAAAGCCAAGCATTCAGCACCATTTGAGATGCCACAGGGTGTCTAAGAAGCCACACAGAGCCAGGAAATACAGTACTGGATTTATAAGGGAATGTTTCTAGAAAAATTGCTTAGAACCAGGCAGCATGACAATCCATGGAACTTCTCAAATCAGCACACAGGTTTGTTCCTATGTGTTAGGAAGTGTTCCAGATCTTCATTGTCTATAGTGAGGGGTTAGAAATCTAGATGATGTGGAGAAGCCTGATTACACAGGTGAGTAAGAAAGCGAATCATAGGCTTCAGTTTTTTCAGATTCTATTTATAATCTCCTGGTATGCAATTATTTAGAAATGATTGAAAGAATTCACAAAATGTTGCAGAGGCTGACGAAGCTGAAACACAACCTCGGGATTTATCCCAGACCAGTAGGTAGGAACCAATCTCTTAAAAGCTTAGAAGTCTCCTCAGGTGTGAGTTTTTATCAGCTGCACTTGTTTAGTGACACTGGAGACAGAATTGAGAAAGCTTCTTATTTCATACTATCAATCACACTGCTCTCCAAGACAAATTTAAAGATTGACTGACATAGAATGATACCCTCCATTTTTGCTAAGCAAAGGAACCTTCAGTTGTTTTCTCTAACTCAATATATGTTGAAAAGGTCAAAACTTAATGAACCTCTCTGACAACTGCCTGGTTAATTGGGGTTTTTTAGTAGTACAAAGAAATACTTCCTTGCCAAGTGCCAGCTGAATTGTGGAAGGAATTTACAAGTTTACACAATCATGTCAGTTATCTAAGCCAAGATTTAGAGTGTTTCTACTCAATTATTACATGCAAATTCATACACATTTTTAAGATCATGTACAGTCAGATGTAATGTGCGAACTCTAAGGGGATTTAGAGGCTCAGTGGTTCCTACAGTTTACCTACAGCATCTCTGTATAAATAAGAGAACTCATATGGATCTGTTTACTTTCTCTCCGTGGCTCACACAGTATTTAAGTACTTCATTTTATAAGGACTGCATTGTTTCTGCTTCTGGGCAAGAAATCTAATTTAGATGCCTATAACAGATTCACTGGATCTGAGCCACAGTGTATTTAATACTCAAAGACTATGCATTATCCTACTGATGTAATTTGCAAGTCTCTGAAAGTAATATTATTAAAAGTGTTACTGAGGAAAAGACAATATCTCTGCTTTACTCTATGCTATTTTTTAACTTTCCTAGTTAAACCAGTGATCTACTGTTATAGGCAGATGCAAACAACAGCCTTTATAAACCCAGCACACTGGTGGAATACAAGTTAGTTTTAATTTAAGCATTTATATAAGGAAATATTTGTGCTCTTTTCGTCATGCACAGTTTTTCTTAAAAAGACTAAGCATCCTCATCTTCACTGTCATGCTATTCTAGGTACTCAGTATTGTGTTAACTTCTTTTGCTTGTAAATTCCTTCAGCAACCCAGGTATCATTCACACTCTTAAAAAACACCATAAAAATAATGTGTTGCCTAACAGAAACTGAACACATTCTTGGCTCATACTGTAGCATCAGCATTAACAGATACATTACACTGTGTTCTGACAAATAGCAGAAACCAGCTTTTCATCTCAGTAAACTTGATTGCATCATTAGTAATCAAAATAGGCAGAGGCTCAATTATGCTGCTGCACTGCATTGAATGTTACACAGTACAGTTTTAGTCTGGGAATAGGAGATTCAAACATAGAATAAATTACTGTGTTTTGGGAAAGGTGGAGAGAAAGATAAGGAGAGTTCAGTGACATAGATGTAATCTCTTCTACTCCATTTGCCTTCAGGGCCAGAAGTTATTGTTTCAGCTTCAGCTGCGGACAAGGTTAGACTTTTGTATATACACAATTAGTGAGGATTTAGATGAACAGTTTTGCTCCCTAAGAGGTGGGAATGGCAATCACTACATCACATGCCATAAAGGGAACTAGGTGAGAATACCTTCAATTGTTCTAACCATACTTTAATGGATATATCTTTCCACAGCTATAGGTTTTCACTTCTAAGAAAAGGATTCCTAACTACATTCTACTATAAAATAATTAAATAAATTCACATGTATATTTGTATGTCCATCCATATGTGTATGTATAATGTACATTCATGCACTAATAGGTGCTGTGGGCCACCCAGCTGGAAAGGAGCTTGGCAGAACAGGAGCCAGCACTGTGCCCTTGCCTCAAAGAAGGCAGGTGACGTGATATCTGAACCTGCATTAGACAAAGTATCGCCAGTAAGTCGAGGAGAGTGATTCTTCTCCTAGTCTTAGCACTGGTGAAGTGAAACCAGGAGAGCTGTGCTCAATTCTAGACTCCTCAGTACAGAGAGATATGGACATACTGTAGAGAATACAATGAAGGTTCAAAAGGATGATGAAGGAAGGGACTGGAACACCTCTCCTATGAGGGAAGACTCAGAGAGCTGGGTCAGCTCATCCCAGAAAAGAGGAGACTTCGGAAAATCTTACTAAGGTTCATAAATACCTAAAGAGAAGGTGCCTAAAGGAGAGATCCAGGCTCTTTTCAGTGGTGCCCAGAGGACCAGAGTCAATGGGCACAAACTGAAACACTGGAGGTTTCCCCTGAACAACAGGAAACACTTTTATACTGTTAGGGTGACTAAGTACTGGCAGAATCCTTGGAATTACTTAGAACTGTTTGGACACAGTCCAGTGCAAATGGCTCCAGGTTATCTCTGCTGAAGCAGAAGTGCTGGACCAGAGGTTATTAAGAGATCCCTTCCAACCCCAGGCATTCTGTCATTTTGATTCTGTGATTATGTATAAGTTTATCATAGCATGTAAAACAAAAACATACACAGACACACAGACCTGTATATAAACTGTAGTTTCTGTATTGTTTTACATGCACTAATTTTGTTGGAGTTTTTTAACATTAAAATAATTTTATTTAAAATGCATTCAAAAATTAGGAATTGAGGACAACAGTGGCACCATTTAGCCAATAAAGCAGTTTCTTATACTTTTTGAACAACTGACAAAAGTCCTCTTAAATGCAATTTTTGCTTGCTTCTTAACTTGCTTTTTAACTTTGTAAAAAATGCTGTTAAAAGTCACAGGGAAAATATTTGATAAACTCATAAATTAATAATTCAAATAAATAGTCTAAAATACTTCAGCATTAACAAGGTTTAAGGATGCCACCAAATTTTTAATCTCCCCAAATCTCCCATTCTGCCAGAATGAAAATGATCATAAATTATATTTTCTGTATGGATCAACATAAAATATCTGGAACATCTATTGAAAGGGCTCTTATTATTATATTATCTATTATTGAGTATTGCCTATTACCTATATTATTATCTGTTATAACGTGAAATAAGCTCTTCTGTTGGCTAAGCTACCAATCTTTCTTTTTTAACTTGAATGAAGAGATATGAACCATTTTAGTTTAGAAGATGGTTCCAAGCAAATCAAAGAAGCAAAAAAGTTTCTAGGGCAGTATTGCAGGTTCTATTACATTCTCAACTTCATGATAATTTCCTTTTAACATGTTAATACTGGCTTTCCTTCTCCTACATTTATCTACTGGATTATGAATTACATTCTTTGGTATTGTACTACTTAAGTCTGACTACATTGCCAATATAATTACTGCACCTTGAGAGTGAAATGAGAAATGGAAACTCAGACGATAAATTTAAACCTTCATTTTAAGTGGATCTCAGTACAGTCTTTCCAGTCTGCTAATAATTTCTGCATCTTTTAAAAGTGAATTTAAAAGTAAGGAAGGTAAATAGTTTTGGGGTTTTTTCCCCCAAAAGGTCCAATGACTAGCTGCTAATTTTGACCTAGCTTCTTTCCAGAGAGCTCTTCAGTTAATTTTCAGTGCAATGAAAATAGTAGAGGGTTTTATTTTATACATATTTAAGTATAAACCACAGTAGGGGAAAAAAACCACCCTTTTTTGGTATTTATTGCATATTGGTAATAAAAAGTAAATTTTCACTTTCAGTTCTCAATAATTTTTTTACTGAAATTCTGCTATATCTTAATTCTAATTTTGAAAAAGACTTTGCTTTTTTAGCATTATAGTTGCTACATTTATGATGCAGTTTTCAATTACAGATCAGCACCAGTGTATGAGACTCAATTTCCAGATTAAATAGAACAGAAAGTCCAAGCAAATTGCCAATATAACACTGTAAAACATTTCTTTTCTAAATTTCCTTATAAGTAGATTTTAAACCGGGTTTTTTTTTTTCGTGTACCCAAACTCCCTAGTCACCTACCTCCTTGCTGTATAATTGCAGCTCAGCAATAGCCTAAGCTCGTGTTACCAACACTATATAAGAGACTGAAATGGTTAATGGCTTAAACATCGCTAAAATCATTGGAGGACTTTTGCCCACTATAGAAAAGTGCAAAGATTCACCTGTTAATCTGTGACCATCAAAACTACATCTTCCCAAATATGCCTGCTGACTGGAATTTGGACTGTGAGGGGAACTTGGGGTAAGATACAGCGGGCACTCCAGAAGCGACACTGGAAGAGAGACTGGACTGTTGGTGGCTCAAACAGTCAGGGATGAGCTGCTGACATGCAAAGTAACCTCCCAGGTGCAGTGGGAGAGCACACCTGACACCTCAGGCTGCAGCTGGTGTTGAACCAGACAAGGACAGAGGCAATTCCTGCAGGCAGAGTCCTGTCTCTGTCCTTACTCAAGTGACACAGCTGGGATAACTCCCCTTGGGGAAGTACTGAGGGATTCACATGTAGCCTGAAGGTATCAATCTCTGCTGATGGGACATTGTGGATCTTAACGGACTCAAATTCATTGGTGTAAGAGGCAGCTGTATCTTAGAAGGTGTCAAAGACTCCTGAAGTGTCCCATGATCCACATTACATCATCCAGTTGAAATTCTCCACTCCAAGGGAGGAAGCTGGGCTTTCCTATCTGAGCAAAAAAACCAAACAGCTTTTGTGTGCTATGGATTTCACTGGGATTCATTCCATAATCTGTTGATCCAGTCTGAGACATTCACTTTGACCAAGATGGTGACCATCACTTCAACAGACATCAAAAACCCCAAACAAGTCTCATCTCAAGGCCTACAGGTAGTGAGGTCTTTCTGCTCTTATCCCTTCCTTCCCTTTCTTACACATTTTCTAAAGTGAAATTTTTATGGTTTTATATTGTGAATAGCTATATATCTATTTTTCTGTGCAACTAAACTTTCTACCATAAAGCCTACATGTGTATATTTAAAAACACCAGTCATTCAGTGCTGTTTCACTCTGATCTGCCCCAAGGCATCCATTAACAGAGTGGGTTACTTTCACCTTCTGTTTTATCAATAAGTTCAAAGCACAGAACATTATCAGCTGCCATAAAGAAAGTTAACTCCACTCCACACAGGCCCAGTACACTAAATGAAAGAAGAATGACTGATTGCATGCAATTACAGAAAACAATTGCTACTTAGTTCTCTGGGGGGAAAAAAAAAGAAAAAAAAGTAAATAAAGAAGAAGAAATAAATAAAATAATAAAAAATAAATAAACCCCAAAAACAAACACAAAAAGGACCTGAAGCCTGAATCACAGATTCATAGAAGCATTTATAGGAGTGGAGCTCCAAATGACCACAACTAGGTCAACTCACTCAAATCAGGGCTTCTGCCAACACTGAGTTTAGTGATCTGGTCTAGTTACTTCAGAAAAACCTTCAATGAAGAAGGACATTTAACCCTTGAAAAAACTGCTGCATTTGTTCACTGCATTCCAAGTGATTCCTCCCCAAGCCAATGTCCAATCTCAACTGTCCACTCTACAAGTTAGTGTTTGTCTCTTCTTAATTTTGTGGTGTGCTCAAGAATGTGGTTCCATGATCTCACCTTCAGGCCTTAAGTTGCTATTAGGTCATAGCCTAGCCTTCTTTTCCTTAGGCTGAACAACCCCACTTCTTCTGCTTCTGCTTTCCTAGACAAACCATCTTGGTAGCCCACCACTGGACCTTCTCCAATTTGTTCCTATGCCTTTCAAATCCTGGAGTACAAAACTGGAAACAATAGTGTAGGTGCAGCCTTAGCAACACCAGGTACTTTGGGAATAATAACTTCATATTGCCTGGTGACAGAATTTTTTGTGTTGTAGAACAACACAGAGTTTTTTTAATTCATACTGCTGACTTGTCCTCTGGCTGGTGTCTGTCATAAACCCCATGTGTTTGGGATGTTTTTGTTGGTTTGTTTGTTCTGTTTAGGTTTTGTTGGTTTTTCTGAGAATATTTATTATTCTGCCTGTTTTTTCTTAGTATATTATGAAATCTGCAGTTACTCCTCTTCAGTTTCACAACTCTGCCCTTCTTGTGAATGCTCTGGCCCAATCCTCAAGTTTATTGACATCATCCTGGGTGAAAGGTTACCATTCCTTTTTTCTGATTCTGAACAGGTTTGCTTTTAAGCACAGAGTATTTAGAAGTTGTAGATTATAAACTGATGAGAATTTTCACAAGGACACAATAACAATGACGTTTTTGTTGTTATGATGATGATGATTACATAATTTTAAAAATACCTGAGGTGGAAGGAGGGGTAATCTGATATAAGCAAGCAGCATACTTAGGTCATTGCATCGCCTCTGCATATCATATTTCACCCACATCATTAAGGCATGGAAAATGGTCTCTTCATCAGGAACATTCACATCATCACTGGCAAGAAGTTTGTGGAGTTCTTCGGCAGGTAGAAGTAAAAATTCTTGATTTCTTATAACTTCCATTATATTCTCCTGAGAATAAAAAAGTATTTCAGATTCAGTAATACTGCAAAAAATAAAATAACTGTTAAAGCTAATAAGCCATAGGATTAGTCAATATCTGCCATACCCAGATACGGGTATGCTCTGTCACATCCTTGCAGCTCATGAGAAAAACAAAACATAAATGAATAGAGTTCAACAGCTATAGTTACATTCATATATAAAAATATTTCAAAAACAATAAGAGGATTATATGGTAATATTATAATTTAAAATTGTCAGAATTAGTAAAGGCTATTGTTTGAAATTTTTATAAAGTCAGTTGTAACTCAGCACATTAAATATATTGTAAGTCTTTACATGCACATACTACATTTTTCTAGATATTTTCACTGTCTTTCTTTCACTATTTCTTAAATAACTTGTCAGTCATATAGAGTTGTATTATGAATATCTAGATTTCTGTCTATACATATGACAAGTATGGAGGGGAAGATCAACACCATGAATTAAGGATTTTTTTACATTGTTCAGAACAGATTTTTAATATCCAATTATCATGCAAGTAGTTCACAGCAATTATGATCTCACAGTATTGAGAACTATTATACTGTAATGGTTTAGGAACAGTGCTCTCCAGATCAGTGCCCCCACTGCAACTTTCCAAACTGCTGACACTGTCTTGCTCCCCTGCTTTTCCCCTCACCCTTACACACTCTGGTGGGCTGGAAAGGCACAAAAATTGGAGGCACAAAAGGTAAAGGTCACTGGTTGAAATAGGAACAATTTACTGGAAACAACAATGAGGTAAGGACACAAAGAGAAATACCAACAGTACTAATGACAGAGGGTACAAGAAAGGAAATTATTGACACAGAACCACAGCCCCCCCACCCCCTCCCCCATCCCCAACAGACAATACCAGATGGATCCCTCTGTCACATTTACTTGACCAGAAAGAACCCCTTCTCCTTGCAAAGGACCTTTCCCTCCCACTCCCAGCAATGACATAAAGTTTCACAGAATAACTTTTATGTCCTAATTATGCCTCACTCCTCACTACTGCAAAAACTGAACCTTATCCTGGACAGAACCAGGACAAATAAAAATAGGAATAACAAAAAAACCCCTAAAACACCCCTCCCTCCCTCCCATAAACTACATAAAATATTAACAAACAAAAAAATTTTTGCATTTAGTGGTCTGAATCCTAAGGACTGAATTAAGCACTCCCTGAACTACGTATTCTACATCAACAGGACACAGTAGAATCACAATTCTACAGATTTTTTTCTCCAAAAATTCTTCTTAGGGTGCTTTATCTCTGTGGAAAATTGAAATTGTGTTTTCATATTATTGATCCATAGACAATTATAAGAAAGTGAAGTAATTGAAGACTGGAGGCACAAGAAAAAAGAACTAAATCTTTATATAAACTGAAAATGTATAAAGCAATATTGGGAACAGTAAGTTGCAACATCTAATAGATGAAAAATAATAATAATAAATTTTGTTGTGCTGTTTTGGATAGAATTTTTAAATTGAGAAGTCGGGAAAGAATGACAAAACATCAGTCAAGGACTGAAATGTAAGAACGTCAAAACTGATGGAAGTGGGTAATTCCACTGCTATACCCACTAAATTCAGTTTTTAGCATATAAAATCCAGTCAATGCTGCCTATAATTGCTTGTTTGTGTGTGGACTTTTAACTCTACATATATAAGATGCTAACACAACAGAAAATCAAAGATTTATATGTGGTTATGGACCATATTAACCATGCTGTTAAGCTACCTTAACATAATTGAGAATTAGATCAAAACATGACTCAGTTCTTTTAAAAATTACTACATTAAATGCCAATAGGTCCCTAAAAATGTAGATTTTTCTGGAATGAGGTTTTAAGCCATTACCTCCTGATAAAGTTTAAATTGTGTGCCTAGAACATTTTAGAATAGCTTTGAAATGTGAGGGAACTAGTTTGTAGGCAGGCACTTAAACATAAGGTGGCTTAATTCATTTTAATTATAAAGTCATAAAATTTCATTGCACTTCTCAATAAAATGATTTATAAGACAAAGTTTAATTAAGCCTGGTTCAACTGACATTAAATCCCATTATGGAAAAAAATATAACTCTACCTCTTAATAGGAACCAACATCGAACTTTGCAATAGCATATTAATCCAAAGACCTAATATTATAGAGAAGCATTGTGATGGTGGAACACATTTCATGAATTTACAAAACTTAATTTATTAAGAATAACATTCCAAGCAGAAGCTTTAACTTTGGAAGAATAATTCTAGATTTGATTAAGGTTCTTTTTGGTCATCTTTAATTGTTTTTTATCTGCATGCATGCTTAAAGAGAACTTATTCCATCCTCTGTATTGATTGTAGAATCAAATAAAGTTTTTGGACAAAACATATAAACTCAAATGTCTTTTTCTAAACATCTGGATTTACATAAATTTCATGTTAATTGGGCATGAGCATTGCAGAAAGTAACAAATACAAATTATGTTTTATGTATATAAAATGACATACATATTATAAATATACCATATATACCCATATATATACTATAAATGTCATATATATAATTCTAATTTATATGTAAAATCTGTGGTTTTGATCTTCAGAGGTAAAAACTCTTTCCTTCAACTTATTAGCATTTCCTGAACTTAAAATCTTCCTAGATAACATTTAAATTCTTTGAGGGTAATTTCATTTGGAGCAGCCAAGCATATTTCAATGGCTAGCTGTTTTACCACAACAGAAATAATTTCTCATATGTTAATTGTAGAAAAATATCCACCTTTTTTTGTTTTTTGTTTTTTATAATGTGACTAATCTTTATTTTTGCACTTAAGGGAACAGGATACAACAGATGTCTGTAACATCTTTTCAGGATACATTAAATAAATTTTCAATACTCCTGAGATTAAGGTGCAAGATAGGAACTGAGGTACACAGTTATAGAATCACAGAACCATTATGGCTAGAAAAGACTTAAGATCATCCAGTTCAACCATTAACCTAGCACTGGCATCTT
Organism: Luscinia megarhynchos; assembly: GCA_034336665.1. Lineage (NCBI taxonomy): Eukaryota > Metazoa > Chordata > Aves > Passeriformes > Muscicapidae > Luscinia > Luscinia megarhynchos. The sequence goes on along the minus strand of JAPFBE010000003.1, from coordinate 51,194,708 downwards.
CACCACTAAACCATGTCCCAAGACCACATCCAGATGTTTTTTGAATACTTTCAGGGATGGTCATTCCACACTACGATTACCCTTTCATGAAGAAATTTTTCCTAATATCCAGTTGCATCTTCCCTAGGCACAAGTGGAGGCCATTTCCTCTCATCCTGTTCCAGTGAAGTGCTTTCAGGAATGCCTAGGTCCTCATGGGCAGATAAACCTTTATTATGAGAACAAGGGTACTGAATCTCTAAGCATGCTGAAGATTATGGGACACAGTTCTATGAGTCTCCAGGACCTGTAATTTTTGACTCTAACGCTTTAAGAGGCTTTGTAGATTGCTCTTCACTGTCTCATAATTCTCATAAGATGCACTGTGCCAATTCTGCATGCATCATTCACACAGCCTTTCCATGTTTTAATTAAGTGGAGTAGTAGATTTTTGCTTTTCATTCAGAAAATGTAACTTAGAGTGGAAAGTATGAACGTCTCTGAACTTGCTTGGACAAAGCTGTGTCACTTGATTGCTCTTACACTTTCTCAAAATGACCATGCAGCAACCGTTGCTGTGGGGTTATAGCATTTCACTTTTAAACCTTTTTAGCAGTACACAAGGTTAACATTAAATAAGCATGAAGTATTAGAACAGTAGAGCCATGTAAACGAAACAAATCTATATTTAAATGTAGATAAGTAATCACCCAAGTATCTATGAAATTGTGCATCAAAGGAACATAAAGGCTCTAGTAAAATTAAATTATTACCAAATGGATTTTAATACCATGTATCTTTATAATGATGTCACTAACACAATTGAATTAGTTTTTTTTTTAATCTTAACTTGTAATGATGATTATTCCACACAGAATCAAATTACCTTGCAAAAGCTAGTTTCCATTGATGTTTTTTTCATTGATTTCACTAATCAGCACGTATCAGTTACAATGAAGAACTAGAAAAATATTAAATAATTTCATATGTTGATAAAGAATGCCTTGCTTTGAAAGTGCTCTTCAGAACTTGCTACATCAGAGTTACCAAGGGAGTAAAATGATTAGCAGTGTTTTTGGTTTTTGATGTTTATGGTCTCATTTAAAATGTTTTATATTTTTGTGATTTCGATGCTTTGACCTCAACAATAAAAAAAATTAAAATCATATAAATGAGTGCCAAAAAATAGATATCCATATACTAGCCTTTCACTTAGTACATCACTAAGGTCATTTTAAACTCATACTACTTTTAGTTTTAGAACTTAAGTTGCCATAAGAACATTTAAATAAATGAATAAACAGTGCATCTGATTTTCATATTAAATAATATTGGTAGTACACTTTCTGAAGTGGTAAGACACGAAAGGAAATTTAGACTTTTGTCAATTCCCAAGCTATTTCAGTCTGGAATTATTGTTGCTGTGTTACATTGAATTCACACCTCTTGTTTTTATGCCCCATTTTCTTTATCAGCTGTACATCATATAAGACTACATCCCTTTTACAATACTATGTAACTTCTTCCCTAAGGAGAATGGACTTCTCAGCCCATTGTGAACTTCCATTACACAATGATATAACCCAGGCAAGAAGTCTCCTAAAAGGCCTGGATAAGAATTTTATAGAACAGGTCCTAAGGGAGCTGACTTGCAAAGATGTCATCTTTGACATCAGGCTGATGACATATGGGTCTAGTGGGGCTCCACAAGGCTCTGTCTTAGGCTTTGTACTCTTCATAAATGACTTGGACACAGGACTGGAAGGGACACTAAGGAAGTTCACAGATCACACAAAACTAGGAGGAGCTGTTGACTACCTCAGAGGCAGGGAGGCCCTGAAGAGAGACTTGACAAATCAGAGGACTGGGAATCACCAATTGCATGAAGCCTAACAAGGGGAAGTGATGCATCCTCCACCTGGGGTGAGGTAACTCGGGATGTACAGACAGACAGGGGAATTAGATGCTGGAGAGCAGTGCCATGGAAAGGAACCTGCAGGTCCTGGTCAGTGACAAGCTGACCATGAGCCAGCACTGCCCTGGCAGCCAGGAGAGCCAACACTGCCCTGGGGGCATCAGGCACAGAATCACCAGCCAGGCAAGAGAGGGGACTGTCCTGCTCTGCTCTGAGCTGGGACAGCCTCACCTGGATGCTGGGGACAGTTTTGGGCACCACAATATAAGAAAGATATTAAGCTGTTAGAAAGCATCCAGGCGAGGGTAATAAGGATGGTGATCAAGGGGAAAGGCTGTATGAGGAGTGTCTGAGGTCACTTTGTTCAGCCTGGAAGAGACTGAGAGAAGACATCACTGCAGTTACAACTTCCTCATGAGGGGAAGAGAAGAGGCTGGCCACTTATGTCTTCTCTGTGGTGACCAGCGAGAGAACCCAAAGGAATAGCCATAAATTGCACCAGGGGAGGTTTAGGTTGGATAGTAGGAAAAGGTTCTTCACCCAGAGGGTGTTTGGGCACTGGAACAGGCTCCTCAGGGTAGTGGTCAAAACACTAATCCTGAGTCCATGAAGCTCTTAAGTACATGGTATGACTCTTGGGGACTGTCCTGTGCAGTTGTTCTAGATGATCCCTGAGATCCCCTTTCAACTTTATATATTCCATGATTCTGTTCTCTTACTTGAATTGGCCCAGATTGATTTGTTTGTCATCAGAAAGGTTCACAGCACAATTTCAAGTACATCGCAGTAGGGATCAGTACTGTGAATCATCTAGAGGCACTTTAGATTTAAAAGGCTGCAAGCAGCAAAAATATAGAATCACAGTGAAAATTGTCACAATGGTGCAGTACTGTATAGAGTGGTTACATACTGGTACTGACTCTGGTGATTGTCTGGTTTTGCTGCTACTTGACTAAGATTTACCCCTAGTGTTTCCCAAGTATGGAAAATATGAGCTGCCCCAGCTGTTTAAATTGTGCTGTTTCCACAGCAGGAATGCAACCTTTCTCACGTAGATAACCGAATGACAATTTTCTGGGTTTAAATTATAACACTTCAGGAGAGTAGTCACCACGACAATCTCAGTTTCTTACTCTCCTAGCACAACTTTTCCTTCTTTCCTACTGTACTGATTTTGGCTGTGATAGAGCTTATTTTCATCTTAATAGGTGGTACAGTTCTGCTTTTTGGACTCAGTATGAGAATATTGTTGATAACATGTTGATTTATGAAAATGTTGATTAATGTAAAGGTGAGCATATTTATGTCCTAATAGAGTCTCTGTCTCGTTTATGCCAATTACAGGCACAGAAGAGGAAAACAAGGAAAATAAAAGGTAACAGGTCTAGCAGAAAGCTCACATAAATAAAATCTGATTAAAAGAAAACTGAAAATCCAAAAACAAGTATTCCTTGCTGTTAAAGCATTAAGCTCTGGAAGAGATTTCCAGGGGATAGGATGGGAACATGTTTGTTAGAACCAATGTAATAACATAGGATGCAGTTTACAAAAAGCAAGATTGGGAAGGTCACCTGGTCCAACCTCTCTGCTCAAGCAGGGTTACCCTAGACCACACTGCACAGGACTGTGTCCATATGGTTCTTAAATATCTCCAATGAGGGAGACTTTACAGGCTCTCTGGACAACCTGCTCCAACGTGTGGTCCCCTGCACAGTAAGGAAGTTCTTTCTCGCAACTGGGGAACTGTTTGCTAATCCGTTCCTGTCCATTGCCTCTTGTCCTATTGTTTGACACCATCACCTTGACACTCTCACTTATCATATTAATATATAAATTGATGAGGTCCTCTCTCAGCCATCTCTTCCCCAAAGCTGAACAGGCCCAACTCCCTCAGCCCTTCCACATAACAAAGACCTTCACCATCTTCAGAGACCTCTGCTGGACTTGCTCCTGGAGTTCCATGTCTCTCCTGTAATGACAAGCCCAGAACTGGAAAGAGCACTCCAGGTGCAGCTTCACCATGGGGGAGTAGAGGAGAAACATCACTGCCCTCAACCTGCTGGCAATGCTTTTCCCAATGCATCCCAGGATTCTGTTTGCCTTCTTGCCCACAAGAGCTCACTGCCACCTCATGGACAGCTTGCTGTCCATCAGGACCCCCAGATCCTTTCCATGGCCTGAGAGCTGCTTTCCAGCAGGTCAGTCCTGATCCTGTACTGGTGCACAGAGTTATTACTCTCCAGGTGCAGGACCCTGTTTTTGATGAATTTCAGAAAGTTCCTCTCTCCAACCTGTCCAGGTCTCTCTGAAGGGCTGCACAGCTGTCTAGAATATCAGCAATTCCTTTCAGCTTTGTGTTAAACAGTTTCTCAAAGCAGGAAACTGCTTTGGAATCCCTTTCAGTTTTTTGTTTCAACCCAGTTGCCCTTCTGTTGAGCCTAATAAAATCTGATTCACTGAAGATTGCTTCCTATAAAGACACCAACTCAAAGACATGCAGAGATGGATAATTTGATGCTTTCACACTAGCTTTCAGAAGCAATCATTCCAACATTAAAATGTATGTCTAATACTCCATTTGAACTTGTCTGTCTTCTACTCATACATACTGGTTATTATGAATTTCTCAGTCTGATTAATGACCCCATTAGCAGCAAAATTTAAAAGCCTCAAAATAAACTCTTGGGTCTTTAATAACTCAAAGGGACTGAGTGGCTATGGTCTTGCTTTTACAATTCATTCACAGTCCTGTAACTGTTGTAATGTTCAGGAGTGAAAACAAGTTACTTAATCATAAACACTCCTCTTTGTGGTAACACCTAAAAATTTATTTGCAATTTCATAATCATTCACTGACTTATTCTGACCCTACTTAGCCTTGAAATGTGATGGAATACAGCACAAAGCAAGGGCTGAAGGCATATGCAAGATCATGTTTATAATAAAAGTCTCTAGTCTCTACTTTAATAAATTAATAATAAATACTATAAATAAGATAGTATTTCAAAAGGTAATTGGAAGATCAGTCAGAGCACAAGAGTGAATCTTTTTTTCTGTTCCTGTTCTTCAAACTTGAATTAAAACCAGGTAGCCATTAAAATCAAAATGTATTCATGGGTAAAAGACCACAGAGGAAAAATGTGTTTCTCTATGACTCTTCACACCATAAAGATTTGAACCAATACTATTTCTTCTATCTTCACTATGCATCTCTAAAGCTTATGTGTTTTGTGTCATGTCATGTCATGTCACGTGTGCTGTTTCTGGAGAATGTTTCAGGTAAAGTTTTGTTTGAGGAGTGAAACATTTACAAATGGTAGTTTATGTTAGTATTTCTTATACAGTAGTCATTTTAACTTAAATCAAATATTTAAAATACCGTATCAAAGACATGAAAACATTAGCATTTCTAATAAATTTATAGCAAATCACTGTATTGAAAAATTATATACCACCTAAGAGCATTCTGGAAAGCAAAAAACCCATTGTAGGGAGAAGACAAAGTTCAGAAAGGCCTGAGTTATGTGCCTGAGTCATCCTCTGATATACTCTCTTTTCCATTGTTGAACTCTGATTCACCCTTCAACTAGCATTCAGCATAAACGGAAGTATTTCTGAGAATTTCAGTATGGAAAATGAGAATATATTTCAAATTAGACAAACATCAAAACAAAAACATGATTCTGGGAAAGAACCACCCCTCAACTGAAAGGGGACTTCCAAAGATTTCCACACTATAAGCAAATTTGAAGAAACTCATATGGTAATCACTTTCTGACAGCATTTACAACCTTCAAGCACAGACTAATGCTCAAGAATCAGTATCATGATGCAAATTAATTTAATATAGGCCTCTTCTAGATGACTGAAATTTCTGTACTCCACAATATTTCACAAAATAGAATGATTCACACAAAGATGTCTGACCATTAACAACAAAATTTCCACACTTATTCCAAAAAAATAATCATATATAACATAAATAAGCACTGTATTTAGGTTTTAAGTGATTGTCAAGATATAAGGCCGCTGAAAACTTGTCACATTGGGTTGCTTGATAAAACACTTCAAAAAACTATTAAGTGACTGCTGAAAATACATTCATCTACCATTTAAATCCCAAAAGACGAATTTCAGGCTGAAATTAAATTGTAAAACATTTGTCATCCTGCACATAATATTGATTATACTGACAGTTATTCTTGTTTTATTGCTGCTTTGAAAATTACAAATTTGGAAGGAACAGACATTATGTTTCACTCTTTCCAAGAGTGTAAGCTAACATCAAATAATCTCATGCTGTCAACTGTAATATGCATTAATTTCTTACTGCAAGTTCTTTATTTGGAAAGGGAAGGAGAAAAATAGAACTTTATAGCTCTGGCCTGCTGTTGATAAGTTTAGGTGCTTTTTTCATTAGCCTGTGTTCAAGTTCAGAATCACTAAGGTTGGAAAAGTTCTCCAAAATTATTGAATCATCATTAACCCAGCATCATCGTGTTCACCACTAAACCAAATCACCAAGTGCCATTTCCATGCACCTTTTGAACACTTCCAGGGATGATGATTCCACCACTTACCTGGCTAGCTTATTTCAATGCTTGAGCACTCTTCCAGTTTTCCTAATTTTTCTAAAACATTCCTAAAAATGTTTTCCTAATACTTGATCTAAACCTCCCCTGGTGCAATTTGAGGCCACTTCCTCTTGTCCTGTCACTTGTTACTGTGGAAAGAGACCAATCCCTTCCTCACAGCAACCTCCTTTCATGTGAGCTGTACAGTGTGATAAGGTATCCCCGAGCCTCTTTTTTTCCAGAAACCCCAGTTCTCTCAGACAGTACTCATAAGACTTGTGCTCCAGACCCTTTACCAGCTCCTTCTCTGGACATGCCTCAGGTCTTCAGTGTCCCTTGTAGTGAGAAGCCCAAAAGTGAACATGATATTTAAAGTAGCACCTCACCAGTGTCCAGTACAGTGGGGCAATCCCTGCCCTGGCCCTGCTGGCCACACTGCTGCTGATACAGGCCAGGATGCCACTGGCCCTCTTGGCCACCTGCTGGGAACCTGCTGGATCATGTTCAGCTGGCTGTTGACCAGCAGGCACAGGTTCTTTTCTCTGAGAAGCTTTCCAGCCACTCTTCCTCAAGGTGGTAGTGCTGAATGAGATTGTTGAGATCCAAGTGCAGGACCCGACACAAATAAACACATAAATTTTTTTTCTGAAAATAAACAGAAACTATTACACGATATTTACACCTGAAATTATGCTACCTAACCGAGCATGAAAATGAAGAATTTGAAATAACATGAGAATTTATTCATTTTTTAGTAGTGTATCTTCTGATTCTCTTACACTTTAGAAGCTAACCATTATATTTAAAATCATATTTATTCAGATAAACTTACTGATAGCTGATAAAATCTTGCATAGAATTTAGGTATCTAGGTGATAAACAGTGTTTAAGTGCTCATGGGACATAAAAAGGGCTGCATGGCCTTAGAGCAAGAGGTGACCAGATACAATTTTGAAAATTATTAGAGGGAGTTTAAATGGTGAATATTCTATCTTCTCCATGTATCACAGATTTTGAGAATTTGTGATTTTAGTGATTTCCTTTATGAGATGCTTAGAAGGTCTTTGGGGCATTCTCTTCACTTTATTTAACAGCAGTTTGAATCTATTTAGGTTTTGCCTTCATAGAATTTCTTGCAGCCAACTACTCAATTTAAGCACAAGCCCATAAAAGGCAAATACTGTTTGTTGTTGTTGTTTTACTTTTAAACTATGGCTGAAATAGATTTGATGAAATCTCTATTCTCAACTTGAGGGAAATAATATTCTGTTCTCTCTTTCAAGTCATTTGTCTTAAGTGCCTCTTAAAGCCTCCCCAGGACAATTTTTCTTCTTACTAAGAAAGATGCTGCTTAAGAACTACAATCTTACTTATAATAAGCAATTTTTCAGCCAACTGAAAATTTGGAAGTGTTGATAAACTCTGGAAGTTCTTGTCTCTTCTCAATTTTACTTAAGAACAGAGAGCAGTAGATACTATTCTGCACTTCTGCTACATTGTACAGCAACATTCTGAATGAAAATGAATCAAAGTATCTGTATTTTCATGTATATACACTTTCTCCAGCAGGTACTAGACAAAAATCTTTAGTAAGATGTACTGAATTAAGTAATACACTTCCAAAACATATTGTGGATTTCACTTCTTAAAAGGAAAATGTTTTTACCAAGCATACAATAAATAAGTCAGTTGCAATACATCTCAGCAGGTCCTGATGCATGTAACAGATTAAGAATGTTAAGATTTAAGGATATATGTTTAGAACATATGTTATTCAAATGCAATTTAGCTACAAAAATGTTAAAAAAAAAAGGATTTTAATTCAGGAATTTATCCTACATAATTCATTAATCTATTCTGATATATATAAAATTTGCAATGAGAAAAACACAAGTGTTTAAAAACCAGATTGCAAATTCCTTTCTGAGGATGCACATTGTGATAAGTTCCATGAGGAAGCCATAGCAATACATTTCTAAGATTCACTGCAAAATAGCTAAACTATCTGGCATACTTCTGAATTATTTCTTCAGATAATATATTTCTAAAATTGTTATCAAAATCTAATTAAGATAAAGTTTATTTACTCCCCTAGGAATTTCACAACTCTAGTTCATATTTTGTCTAAACCTATGCCAAGCTGTTTAACAACTATCATAATAAACTCTGTATTGGTTTTACAGCTGAATTAAACTGGTTTAAAGAAAAAGTTTGCATGTCTCTAAAACACAGATCCTCAAAAGAGTCACAGAGAAGTTTAGCAATACTTCTAGTTCTTGCTCTGTATGTCAGTACACGGCTCGTGTCTTCAGAATCAAGACTATCAGTGTGTTCAGTCTTATGAAAAGCACACGACTGATGGAAAATTGATTGGGTTTGGAAACGATCTTGTCACAGGTCCAATTCCAAGTAGAAGGAGATATTTCATAACAGCTAGTGATTTCCACAGTTTTGACAGTTTTGCCTTATGTGAAGAGATTGCATGTACAAGTTTTTGTTATTTTCTAAATATCTAGCATAATTTCCATGTGAAACACTAATTATTAGCTTCACAGTAAGCCCATTACAGGATGCAATAGAATTTACAGTTTCACTCCTAGGCTGATAGTTTTGGCTTTTTTAGCCACAGATACAGTTTTTATTGCTCTGATCACAAACTTTTCTGCAGAGTGTGCTTAGTTTATAAAGTCACTTGTCTAGAGGTTACTATTTAGTAATAATTTACAAGAATTGCCACATTTCTTTTAACTTATCTTAATTTCAATTACATGAGTAGCAAGCCCATATTTAGAGCCATTATCAATTAAATGGTGTTTTTCATAATTGGAACTGGGTCAGTAATACCCCAAATATATAAATGCATATACAAATGCATGTGTATATGGGCATGTACATGTATAAACATACACTTAAATAGGACATTCCACCACAAGATTTGAATCTGATCTGAATCATAGCTCTATTCTCAGGAAATTTCTACTGAAAATTGAAAATTGTATAATGCCACAAGTAAGTATATCTGAGTGTTATCTGAGTATTACATTTTCCCTTGATTGCACAGCAATGGAATGTAGGAAAATCAGACTCAGTTGCATCAAGTTGACTGATGAAACAGGATGCTCACAGCCTTGCTGAGTCTAGCTTGGAATATTTCCAAGCAGAGATTCCACAGCCTCTCAGAGAAAACGGCTGCAATGAGTACTACTCTCACTGTGAAGATGTGCTTTTCACTTGGAAACTGCAGCTTAGGACTGGTGCCCAATGTCCCCTCATTGTGCACCTTCAGGAAAAGAATGATTTTCTCTCTTGCATAAGCACTGATAGGCAGCTGAAAATTCCATCTCTCTTAGCTTTCTTTTCTTAGTGAATGCTCTCTCAGGTTCTCTTCATATATAGTGTGCTTCCTGTTTCAGCTTCATAGTGGGTTCAATTTGCTCATCAATTGAAATGCCATCAGCTAGAAAATGCATTCCATTACAGCATCATGAGTGGAGGGGAGAAATAATTTCTTTCAGTCCTCTGGCTAATGCAACTGAGATTATGGTTGGTCTTTATACACATGCAGCATGCACCTTCATCAGAAGAGAATATTTTAATAATTTCAGCAGAGTGCCAACATGTTAAAAATTGATAATGTTGACTTTAGCTGCATGTCATTCAGATGGTCAGTAGACTCTGTTTGGCTCTCCATTTGGCAATCTAAAGACTTGTATAATCCATTTTTAAAAATAAAATCTTAGAGAAAAACTGTTCATGTAAGTATAGACCAAGATAAATTTAAAACATTCTGATTAAAAACATTCACATGTGAAGCAGGAACACTGAATAACCTTTAGGAGCATTCCAGAAAAAACAAAGCACCCTAGATGAAAGCAAAAAAGAGCAAACAACCTCCCCCACTCCTACAAACAACAGCAAAGCCAACAATAAACAACATAAAGTATCTGAGATATAATAAAAGAAAACAGCTTTGACTCAGCTTGCATTTATTCATAGCAAACTATAATATTACTGTATGCCGACTAAGAGGCCTTCTGTATAAATTAAATATGTGGAGAGATGAGATATCAGCACCTTCTTGGCACATACTGGAAATTTAAGAAAATGAAAAGGATATAACTGTCTGTGAAACAGCTTTGAACTTTTAACTAGAAGTCTTAAAAACCTAGTTTCAATGTAGGATACAGAAGAAGGGAATTAGACTATACTACCTTTAGGAAAGTCTTTAATGAAGCACAAGTGAAACTATTAATTCTCATTAACCTTTGTATTTTGAGGAAAAGCAATTTCCCTACTTGCCTGGCAGTGATAGCAGTGTCCTCAGGCTTTACTGTTTGTTTAACCCTACTGCAAACAGCAGCTACACTGGCTAGATATAACTTTGTTGAAAGGGTTTGAAGGGAGGGATGTTTCTTTAGATAATGTTAGTAGTGCACAACATTTCATCTTCTGAAAAATTATATTATTGTTAAGCACAAAATATTGCCCTTACAACAATAAAAAAATTGGACAGGTCTAGACCTATTTAAGACTTTGCACTAGACTATACTGAACTACCAGTGCACTGGCAAAATTTGGTTTTGTGAAACCGCATTTTGCCAATTTACATTTTTATTTTTTTTTAAATTTAACTAGCATAAACAGAAATCATAATTCAACTCCTTAATTGCAATAATTGCAATAGGAAGTGATACTTTAAAAATCCAATGAACTAATGAACAGTGTTTTGTTTCTTGCATTCAGTAGCTAAATAAACCTGTAAGTCTCCTTAAAACTTTCCCAACCCAGGCACCTCTAATCTCAGCAGACTAGAAACCTGTAAGATAAAATTTGCATAATTATAAAGCATATAACATTTGTCATACTAAAAAAAAAGAAGACATAGGCTAAATAAATACAAATGTTAGCCAATGCCTAGAACAAAACAAATCTGAAAACTGTGCAATTATTTTATGTTTCTTTTCTTCCTATTAACGAGTGTGTTGCATAAAGATATATAAGGGATATATAATGGAAATTAAATGGAAATGAAAGGGATATTTTTTGTTCTAAGCATAATCAGTGAAGAAAATGTATTATACATGACAATGTTTATACCTCACTTTTCCCAAATCAATCCATGATAGTTTTTCTATTATGAAAGTGGATGAGTGAAATTACAACCAGCTCCCTAACAAAACAAATAAATGTGCTGAATAAATATTAAATCACTATAGCAAATAAGAAATCACTGCTTACTCAGCTAATGAAAATGGAGTAACTATCCTTGTTTATGTGGAACTGTACGCACCACTAGAATTTAATGTCTTTGTTTGAAACAATGACCTTTTCCACTGAAATCTGAAAACACTGAAAATAATTTAAATACTTTGACAACTTCTTAAGTATCTGGTCTCTGGAGCACAATCCAGGAGCCTGTTGTTGATGTTTAGGATTTCTACATTTACAAAATAATCTAAACAGTGAAATTCAAATAGTTGCAGCAATGGGGCTACATATGGCTAGTGAGTGGTCACATATCCCTGATCTAGATGCAGGAGTTGAACAAACCATGAACAAGAGAATTACTCTTTGAAAGGAACAAGTGGTGCTCACTCATCTCCATAAATGAGGATGTGGAAGCTATATTTTATATAATAATTAGAAAGAATTGTTTCATATTTAATCTCTAAGTAGCTATTGTTACTGTGAGACTGAAGACAGATGACATTTAAATATGCTTTGGAGAACTTTCTATTTCTCAACCGATGACAGACTAGGCCTGAAAACCAAGCTTAGACGAGGCAACCAACATTAACATGACCAAGTCATGCAAGCTAACTGACTTTTCGTTTATATTCTGAATTTTAAAAAGTGAGCAGAATAATAAGTGTGCAGTGGTGTAAGTATGAACTCGTGGATGAACTATTAATACTATTCATGGGATAAGGCTATTCATTATTAATAATTATGTTTTCAAGGAAAACTGAAAATTAGATGTGGGCTGTATGCATATTTTAATGCCATGTCATTTATTTAAACATATTAGAAGAACATTTTGGTTGTCTAATGCTGTTTCATTTTTTACAGGTGCTTTTCCACTTCAGACACAATATTTTAAGGACATTAAGCAAAACACACAAAAAATTAATCACTTTTTCTATTAGTTTAATAGTAAGCTAAATTTACCATCTGAACTTCGTGAAAGGATTGAAGTTCTGTTTAAATGATGCTGAATATTGTACACATTTTACCTGTCTATTTTCAGATGGAAAGATAAGTTCCCAAGTATGCAAGAAAAAAGGAAGTTTTAGGTATTCTTAGAGCAAACCACCTAAATACACTGATTTTATAAATTTTCCCGAGAAACATTTTACTGTAAACAAATCTTGCTAATCTTTTCTTAAATGAAAAGGAAACTGTTCTTTATTAATCACTGGGATATAATGGCAGCAGTGACAAGTGCTGCATCTCATGTAAACTATTAACTATCTGAATTTAGACTTCGATATTTTCTAATGTGCTACATGTAAGTAGCTCATTTCTCCAGAAATCAGAAATACTGACATTTTACTTATATAAATCAATTTTTCATTCCCTGGAAAACCAGCATCCCTATAGGAATTTACATGAATTCACACATTTCTGTTTTTAGTTTTTTTTTAATCCATACATTAAAGAATTTTTCAAACTAAGTAAGATAGTCTATTTAAGTTTATTTAAGACTACATGAGTCATGTGTGCATGTCATACTTTCACGACACTTGATCATGAAGGTTTCAAAAGAAAGGTTAGATACTAGGAAAGGCTCCAGAATTAGTGGAGCACCGAGGAAATTCCTTGCATTTTTCCCTTACTAGGCACACTGCTACCATCTATTATTACTCCTGTTGACTGAGCTACACGTTTCTGTGCTGCAACAAATTCTATGTACCTCCTGCAAGAAGTCTCTTCTGTGTGGTGACCAATGACACGACCTAAGGGAATGCCTGAAGCTGCATCAGGGGACATTTAGGTTGGATGTCAGGAAAAGATTCTTCACCCAGAGGGTGTTTGGGCACTGGAACAGGCTCCCCAGGGAAGTGGTCACAGCACCAGCCTGACAGAGCTCAAGCAGCATTTGGACAGTGCTCTCAGCACATGGTGTGACTCTTGGGAATGGTGCTGTGTAGGGATGGATGTTGGACTTGAAGATTCTTGTGGGTCCCTTCCAACTCAGAATATTCTGTGATGCCCTGAAAAGAAGCCCACTGCCTCTAAGCTTTAGCTTCTTCCTGAGCTAAGGAACTTCTTATCTTCTCTGTGGATTCCTCGTTTAGCAAAATTTCTCTAATGACATTATAAACTTTTAAAATGTTTCCCCTGCTGAGCAACCTGTTAAAGAGAACTTGGACTATGTCCCACACAATTCCCCTTCATTCAGTTTTCAGTATTCATGAGTTAAGGAAATGGCAGCCTGCTCCTCTGTGACACCTTTGTAACAGGATATATCAAGCAGTAACAAGTTAAAAAATAGATTAGCATGACACAGATATTTATAATAAAGGCAGGAAAACTAGTTAGGTCATTAATCTAGCGGTTTTTTGTATATCAAATATATTCTGCATATGCAATTCACCAATTACTCTGCGACTAAGCATAATTTCTGCTTTTCGTCAATTTTATTCAAACATATTCAACCTTGAGATGAAAATACTTAGATATGGAGAACTCAATGCTTTTCTCTGCAGTTATCCCAGTTCGTTCCAGTGTTTAAACAATCCTATTGATGGAAAAGTACTTTATTTCCAATCCATCTAAACTGAATTGGCTCTTGCTAAGATTTCTCTACTAGATTAAAGAGCTCTTTAGTTCACACTAGTTTCTCCCCGTGGAGATACACTGTCATCAAGAACCTCGTCTTCTTTTCTTTTTAATAAGCTGAAACAGCCTGAGTACTCTAAGATATTTATTGCAAGACATTTTCTCTTGTCCTGTAATCCTGTGTGTCTCCCCTATTCACACCTTCCAAATGTCAAGTGCTTTCTAAAAATGGTGACATGAGAATTACACAAAATTTTCTAAAATCCACCATTGCATCCAGAGATTCGCTCTTTTCTTTTTTTTTCTCACAGCACCAGACTGACATAGAAGGGAGTTCTTTATTCCACATATATATATACACACATATATATATTTTTCTATATTTATATATATTATATTTGGGTATATATCTATATCTATCTATCAAGACATAGATTTATATATGCATAAATATATGTATGTAAAAAGATACATACGTATACTAGTATCACTAGCACACGTTTTGAACTCCAAGTTTTACCTTCATATTAATTGTGGTAAATTTCCTTTCAAGAACTTCAGTTTTCATTGAAGCACATCCTGCTCTGGTCTACATGTTGGAAACTAGTGTAACTATTATAAGCAAATTCACGTTTCTGCTAAGTTTCATGACATTTATGCAATTAGTAGTAGATACACTCACCATCTCACTGTAATTGCATTTATTTTCTTGATTTAGCAAATAAAATCCCCTTTTTTACTTGTATCTGTTTAAAAGAAATAATTAAATCTGCTCTTGGCACTTTCCACTGTATGTCTGCATTTATTGATTTCTAAATTTTCTGCACTTTTCCATTACTTGTATTTTCTTAGCTCATTTTTCAGTCGTTTTTGTAGGTTTGTGTTTGAGAAAATTATTTATTTCCTTAGAATCCTCTGTGCAAGCACTTCCCCTCTTTCTGGGAATGCGAGATCTAAGTCTTTTATACCTAATTTTATGTCATACCTTTGATTTTAAAGATCTAGATCTCCTCAGTATCTTGGTTTTTAATAGCTATTTGGTCAAGTTGACTAATTTACTATAATAATTTTCACTTTTTGCTATCAAGACTGTTAAGTGTTACCCATTTTTTGTTTATCCTCCTTTTTATATAAAGCCATCACACAAACCAATTTAATCTTTGAGAACCAATGGTTCAACGATGCTTTTAAACCATGAGGTCATGGATTTGCTTTGGCTTATTAATTATTTGGTAAAGAAACCTGGCAACTACTATCTTCAGAAATGACTGACCCCTACTTTTATTAGCAATATTTGCTTACTACATTTTCTACATCTTCAAATCTTCTGTAAGGACAATCTCTTGTAAAAACTCTCAATTTACAACTTGAATGAAACAGTATTTATTTAAAAATCTAATTCTACAGGTCTTCAACAGACATTTTTCAATATTCTAATATTTTTCCATTTTCAATTTATCAGAATTTCTTTGATAAGTGTTAATTCTTACTATTTACCTGCCTGCCACTTCATTTACCAGTACTACTTTTCACTTTCTTCCTTTAAGGAATAAGCCATATGATCTCATACTTGTGGAAGATATTCACAATAATCAACTTGTTGCTATCTGTATAAAATCCAGTTTCACACATTAAATAAAAGCTTCTCGGTTAGCTGCTCTGTCTTAACCTAAGTATATAAGTAATTACATATAACTGTGATATTTCTTGTTCCTTACAGTTTCCTGCACTCTAGCATTCTTCTCTTGGTTCTTCTTACTTAAAGTATCATTTAAAATTCAGCCCCTTCATTCTTCATCTTTTTTTGTCCCTAGGGTATGTAAGTAACTCACTTGTGGGCACATTAAAAATAATGTTAGTGTTAAGTAACCAGCCCAGGCAATTCTCCACAGCTGGTATTTCTCATGAATGCTCTGACAGACCTTTTATCTTTGACAGACTTTAGACAGTTAAATTTATTAGAACTGGGGGTTTTTTTGGGTTTGAGTTTTTTTAATGAACTCTCCTTTTTCATGATAGAAGACATTCACATTATAGACAAGAAAAAATCTCCGACATTCTCTAAGAATTAATATCAAGTTAAGTAATATATATAGCCACTATCAAGATAAGTAATACATATAGTTATAAAATTCTAACTGAAATATTCTTAGTACTGAAAGTTGTAAAATTAGCCTCTAGAGACAAATTCTTTAGTTTGTCTGTTTATATTCTACATAATCCACCAGGGGAGTTCTAAGAATGAAACAGAAATATTGTCAACACAAGAACTCATGGGAAAAAAAGAATTTAAACACAACTGCCATGACTTACACTTTGTGTTGAGCACTAAAATTTTCACTCAAGGCTATGACAAGAAATGGAGAGTTTAGTAACTATGGATTCATGTTGAAGTTGAAAATTCTACTCTTCCAAGACAATGGCATAAGGGAGAATGAAACGAACAGTGGCTTGAGTATTTCTGAGTAATTATTAAATTAAATTAAATTTAACCTTGAGTCAACTGTCAGTCTTTTACAATGGGCACTTCAGTCATACAGAATATCCTTGCAAGTTCTGTTTTTTATAAGTGTCAAGTGATAGATTTTCCCTGCATAAAAGCCCCAAGAAATATCCACACAATTCTCTGCATCTTGCTCTCATCAATGTTTCCCTTACAGAGGACACTTAGATTATACCAAGATGTTCAACCCTGTAAAACACACTGGCTGAAGCTGTTAACATCAGGTATGATGTTAATATGGTACCATTTTGAACAAATAATTCCAGAGGTTGCAAATAAAGAAACAATATAAGGAGAGTAATGAAGGAATATTCAATAAAAAAGTTGAAACTATCTTAATAGGGTGGTTCTAGAAGTATATGTGTTTCCCAGCTGTTATAAAAACTGCATTAGCTTTAATGACTCTAATGAAATTATGTCCATTTAAATGCCATTCTTTTTTGCTACTCTAAATACTTTTTAAAGTACTAGATGTGATTATGATCTCAGAATCAAGAAAGGCTATTTCCTTCTAAAAAGCAACTAATTAATCTCCTTTTGAAGCATGTTTTAATTTTTGAAGAAATCCAGAAGCAGTCATCTTCAGACAGGCCTTTGCAAATCCAAAAGATTAGAAGTTATTTAAAGGAATCACTCAAACAAAGAGGTTTTTTTTTTCTTTTTCCCATCTTTCCTTCCTTCTTTCCTTTCCTTTAATTTTTGAGCCATTTGTCCAAGTCTATAGAGTGGTTGTCTTTTGCTGCTAGACTGCAAGTACATGGGCTGCACAAAAGTCTGGTTATACACAATCAGGATCATAAAGTAGTAAGACAAGCCCGATCACGAAAAAAGGAAAATTATCTCCAGAATCCAAATCCTCATGAGAATGAGGATCAACTATAATTATTAATTGAAAAATGTCTTCTCTACCTAGGGGAATGCTGAATTGATAGAAGTTTCCCATTCCCTAGAAAATTTTAACACTTGCAACCATAACTACCGCTTTAATTCCATGTCAGCAGTGGTCACATTTTCAGAAAATTTGGGAAACATTTTTATGAGAGTTTTAAGGGATGAGGCTAGCCAGTCTCATTTCCATTCAGAAACTAACCAACTGGTTGTACTGATTTTGGCAGGTATAAAGCTGTATTTCTTCATAGTAGCTAGTCTGGGACTATTTTTGCATTTATACTAAAAGCAACATTGATAACACAGAGATGTTTTTGCTATTGCTGAACAGTGCTTACACAGCATCAATGCCTTTATAATTATAATTACATTACATTGAACATGACAACCATAATTATATATAATACAGCTTATAGGTTATATATTTACATAATTACATATATATATATATATATGTGTGTGTATATATATATATATATATACTTATGAACGAAACGGCATACCTGAACAGTGAAGCTAAGATACATTGCAATTTCCAGTTATCCTTCTGGATTTCTCAATATTTACTGCCTTTCCAGCATAATTTCTAAGGTTTCCATTATGTATCCTCTGTGCAGAACAGAATTAGTACTGACAAGTATTTAGGGTGTGTCTGCTTTAAGTAACCAAGAGGTGAAACCCATCATTTATGGAAAGAGGATAAAGCATGGAAATCAAAGAGGAAGGAAGGAGGAAGGAAGAAGGAAGGAAAGCATCAACAGGGAGGACATGAGGCAGGAAAGCAGGAAGAGAGGGATGGAAAGGGACACAGGAAAGATGGAAATAGGAGGGAGACAGAGAGGAAGGAACAGAGTGAGGAAGGAGAGGGGAAATGAAAAATTAATGATATTGCGAAAGACAGGGAAAGGCAAAAAAGAAAATTATGTAATTCATTAAATACAGCTCTTATTTCCAGGCCTAGTAGCCTCCTGTATTTTACATGTTGCTCGTATAAAAATCACACCTTATTGGCGCTGTATAGTTTTATTGTTTCTTTTTCAGAACAGGTTGAAAGAAAAAAGCAGATCTAGTGTGGCTGATGAGCTTTTCTATAATGATTTAATTGCATTTTTTCTTATTTTTAGATAAAAGTAGACAGTTTTGAACAGTACATAGATATATATATAGCGTTCTTTTGTAGCTATCATGTATTACAATGTCTTTAAAACCTCTAAGTCTAAATGAGTCATAAAAATGTATCATTTTTTAAATTATATGTTTCCATTAAAAAAAAAAAGTACTTCTGATCTGAATGTTTTCTAGTCAATATGAGATGATCTGTTGTTTCTTGGTGCCAAGAAAATATCCACCATGAACAGCTGTCAAGGAGGAGGGGACAGGGAGAAAGAGCACCAGACAGTGTGATGCTGCAAAGTTCAATTTAATAACTGAACCAAAGCAGCGGGTAAGCTGTGTCAGGAAAAACTTCACACTCCCACACATACAGCCCACACACAATTCCAGCTACCAAAGCTGGCCCTAAATGCGAGTTGGCATAGTGGAGCCTGGGGAAATGCAGTAATTTTGGCAGCTCAGTGTCAGATGCCTGCATAACAATATGCCCCTTCCCCTGCCCTTCTGGTCCCAATCTCTGTTACTGAGGAGGTGTCACATAGGCCACAAATAAAATCTGTCCATGATGATATGATGTAACTTTCTGGCAGTTTCGGGTTTTGCCCTTCTCTTGCTTATTGACCCACAGCCTGTACCAAGGCTTATCATACTCTGTCTCTGTTAGTGAGTTGTATTGTCATTGTATTGTCAGCTGTAGCTCATTATAGCCAGTCAGCCAAGTCTTTATTAAGGCATGGCTGTGATGTTTCCATAACAGAAAAAACTTTCTGAAAGTTTGCAATACCACAATACATTTTCTGAATGTGAATAAAATGAAATATTTTATAAAACAACATATAAAAAGTCTCAGGATGGAGTATCATGAAAATGAAATGGAAAGACCAAAGTCTTGACTATTCATAATGATTTTTTTTTCTTTTTAAATATCGATGGTGTTGAGAACATACAGTCTTTTCTTCCCCTGGCTCCAGTTAGGAAGAAATACTTGCAGGTGATGTTTTTTCCTCAGTATCTCTGTATTAAGATTCTCTAACATCTGTCATTATTGTATTGAAGGGTTTCTGTACATTGACAGAACACTAAAGCCTGACTTTCTTATACTGTTTCAGGAAAGACCAGGGCTAACTTCTGACCTGAAATGTTATCTTTTTTTTTTTTTTCCCCAGTACTGCAAGTATTAAAAAACAAATAATTCCTTGAAATTTCATTGTCTTTGTTTTCGTATGACTGCAAATTCTTTCTTAGTCAACAGAGAAATGAGACGTCTGCCCTGCATTGTACTGAATACATTATTGCCAGATAAGATCAGACTGAATGTTTTCAAGCCATTTTAACAATATGAATTACTGATGATTTCAGATGTCAGAGCAATAAATAGGGAAAATATTATTGGTGATGGAGTTTCTACAGAGTGTAATTTCTATTGGTCATATACTCCTCTGTTTGCTTCAGCCATAGTCCAAAGACTCTCTTTTCTATCCTATCTCATTTCTGTATCTTTCCTTTTTCTGTTTTTCCTACCAGAGTTCCCCATAATAGTATCAGTTCAATCGCCCTGTCCAATGTTGGCTATTTTTCACCTCCCACGAGCTACATATTCTGGTCAGACGAAATTCTTTGTTATCTGAGATGCCCACAGAAAGCAATAGTGAGTCTTCTTTCTAAAAAACCTCTTCTCAACATTAAAGTGTTGGGAATAGTGGAGAGAAAATGCAATTAAAGCTTATGTCATGCTTTCTTGGTACCCTTGAACTGGAAATTCAATATATACTATATTTTCAGAGAATGTAGCCATCAATTAATTTTCTACACACACAGTCAAAGAACTCATGTGAGTATTTTATTTACTCATCCTTGAATAGTTTAGTGAAAACAAAGAAAGAATGTTTATCCCCAGTACTGGGAGACAACCTTTAACCTTATCAAAGACATGCAAAAATGTCAGGTATTTGATTTTACCCTTGTATACAGACTCAACGTTTAAATTTACAGCTACAAAATTTAGCTACCTTGTTTCTCATCTCCATTGTTTTCCATGAATGCCAAGAAAATCCTCCAAGATCCACTGTCTTTGGAGTGCTTTTTTAGTTTGCAGTTCTGTACATGCTGAAATAGATTCATGCTGATTTTAGGCACTCACCAATGCTTGTTAGGTTAAGTCTGCTTGTCCTGAGCCACCTCTAAGAGCAGTAGTTTATTGCTATACAGTTCAGTCAGATGAAATAGCATCTATAAACTGATATATTCTTCACTTGAGAGACTGAGACCTAGATCTGCTGACCTCAAAGGGAATTACCATATGAAGAAGAAGAGACCTATCAGAGTACCCTTAGTATGAAATTATATGTCCAAAGCACACAAGGTATTAGGTCAATGGGATATTAACATTGCTGCTAAATATTCAGTTTTCAGGAACTAGAACAAACCTGATAAACAAATTAAAGCTACAGGAACAGTTGAGACTTGTGTATAATGTAAAAATGTTATTCATCTGAGAACATTGCTTTTCAAAGCAGCCCTCTCTAGGAATAATATGGAATTCTGCCATACTAACCTTTTTAATATAGCATATAGGCAACCACATTGAAGTTACTGATTATTAAGAAGCCATCAAATTGTGATTAAAGCACTACAGACTATTTCCTTAACTATTTTCCTGTAGATTTCACAGCATTTTACTACCAGCAGTTGTCTTTTCTATTTTCTATTAATTATCTTGCTGTCCATATGCTAGTTCTTGAAACGCTCTTACCTTCCTCTTCTCCAACTGTGTCTTGATGGAGTGGTGCTGTAACGTCCTATGTCACAACTGTACTAAGGAGAACTTAAAATGAAAGCAGCAGACCGTGCTAAGTGCTGATTATTGCTTTCAAACAAGAATCTTTAAAATACTGAAACTGTGAAAGATGATCTATAAAGTACAATTTCTTCTCAAAAATAGAAAAGAAAAAAGAAAAAATAAATTGTGAGTAGGAGTCATAATAATAATAGCAATATAGTTTTAAAAAAAGCTACTGAAATATTGTAAGAAAGTCATCCTATCAAGAGAAATAAAAGATCAAATTTTGTGGTTCAATTTAAAGTGACAAGGATTTTGTGACTCTTGCTTGCGTTTGCAGTGCTGCAATTGTTCACTTTAGTATATCACTAGTATGGCCTTGAAGGGGTAAAATAGAGAAAATTCTAAACCTCAAAAAATATATTTCCCAGTCAGGCATAATTGGTACTGAATTGTAAGTTCCCAAATGTCATTAATTTTAATTTATCTGGTAATATTATTTATTTTAATTATTCTTGTGTCTTTGGAGTATTTTCAACTTAATTTTACTTGTCCAAGAGATGCTAGAGAGAGGAAGGATCTTATTAAAAAACCCAACCTTTAAACAGTATCAGAATAACAGCTTTAAAAATCAGAATTTAACTAGTCAAGTGAAGGGACCTGTTTTCGTTAAAAGTAGCATTCTATGTAGATCTAGGAAGCATTTTAAACAGAAATGTAATTAAACTTTTTACTCCAAGCTAGTACTACGAACATAAGAAACAGAAAATCGCAGAATGTTTTAAAATTTCAGTGTGTTACTGTTAACTTGTTGCTAACATGCTCCCAATAGCTTGCTGCTAATAAAAGTCAATTAAACGCTAGCTCTGGGAAACCAATCTGTTGCAGTAAAATTAAAAAATAAAAAAATCTGAACTTTTGCTTCATGTCATCCCTGGATACACAGCTCATATCTAAGACCACTGAAAACATACAGGAAATATCTTTAATAGCCTTACAGAATAATTTTGTTCTAAGTGACCTCATCTAGCCACAGTAGTCACAGTCCCTGCCCAGTGCACGCCTTAACTAGGTCAGGTTACTTAGCAACATTTTGTCATGTCTTGAATATCTCTAAGAACACATCTCCAAAATTACAGTGGTTGTTACTTTCCTAGTATTTAACCACTCCCAATGTTCTAAAAAAATAATCTTAATATCCAGTTGGGATTTTCTATATCCTAATTGGCATCTGTTGCCTATCAATCTGCACCCCCAACAGTCTGCACCTTGTCTGTATTCCCTAGTTGTGTAGATGCAGAGAGCAGTAAGGTCTCTCTCAGTACACCAGGTTCATCAGACCCAGCTTCCTCAGACTTCCCTCATGCACTGCTCCACCATCCAGTCAGCATGGTGACCTCCCCTGGACTAACTCCATCATATCCATGTCTCCCTTGTACTGAGGAACACAAAAGGAGACACAACACTTCGTATTTAGTCTCATGGGTGCCAAATAGGAAAGGATCACTTTCTTCAATTTTCTCACTCTCAGTAACACATCCCAGGATGTTGATGGCCTTCTTGCAGAAAGGGTACATTGCTGGTTTATGCTCAATTTAGTGATCTTTTCTGAAGAGCTGTTTCCTAGACAGTTGGTCCCCAGTCTGTAGCTGTGATGGGATTATTTGTCCCTAGATTGCAGGACTTTGCACTTCCCTTTGCTGTACTTCCTGATGTTCCTCATTTTGGGGGACAAAAATGGAAGGCCTTTTAAATACCTTTTAAATACCTTCATTGGTGATCCAGATGAGGGAATCTAGAGCATCCTGAGTAAGTTTGCAGAAAACAAAATATTAGGCAGAAGTGTCATCTGCTGAAGGGCAGAAAAGCTCTGCAGAGGGATCAGAAAGGCTGGATCCGTGGGCCAAGGCCAGTGGTGGGTTCAACAAAGCAAAGTGCAGGTCTGCACTTGGGTCATGACAACCCCACGCAATCCTGCAGGCTTGGGGATGAGTGCCCATAAAGCAAAAAAAACTAGTGAAGGGTCTGGAACGTGCATCCTCTTGGGGTAACTGGGGTTATTGGGATGGTTTAGTCTGGTGAAGAAAAGGTTCAGAAGAGACCTTATTGCTCTCTGCAACTACTTGAATGGAGCTTGTGTTGAGGTGGAGTTTGATGTCTTCTCCCAGGCAACTAGAGACAGGATAAGGGGAGGGAAACTGCCTCAAGTTGCACAAAAGGAGGTTCAGATTGGATATCAGAAAACATTTCTTTACTAAAAGAGTTTTGAAGCATTGGAACAGGCTCTCCAAAGAAAGGTGAAGTTGGAGGTATCTAAAAAACAAGTAGAAGTGGCACTTTGTGACATGGTTCAGTGGGTATGGTGGCAGTTATTCAAAGGTGGGACTTGATCTTGGGGGTCAGTTCCAACCTTAATGAGTCTGTGATTCTGTGCCTTCAGCCCATTGCTTCAGCATGCTCTCTAAACAGCAGCCTTGTGCTAAAACATATCACCTCCTGCCAGTTTGATGACATCTGCAAACTTGCTGAGAGAGAACTCCATCCTATCAGCTAAAAATTACTGAAGTTGCTAGACAGTGTTGGACCCCAAAATTATCCCTGAGGAACATCACTATTTAGTGGTCACCAGCTGGACTTTTTACTACACATCACAAGTCTCTGGGCCTCTCTGTCCAGTCAGCTTTCCATCCATCTTATTTTTTTTTTATCCACATGTCACCAACGTGGTGGTAAAGAGGTCAAAGTGGTTAAAAACAAAGTACATTTTGAAGTTAAAAAGCTGTTATCTGATCAGTATCTATTAGCAGCATGTGCTCAGCTATATTAAACAGTAGAAAGAAATCTTATGACCCTGTACATATATGATGTTAAACAGCCAGGACAGGGTTAATTGCTGCAGCAGCCAAGATGAAGGGTAGCTAGGACCTGGTGATTACTTTACACCACCTCCTTCCATTTTCCAGGGGTTTGGGAAAAGCTCCCTTCCAGGTCAGGTAGTGTGGTAGATGAAGAAGTTGAGTACTGTTGTGGGATTTCCCCATGGTGAACATGTGAATAATTTACTTTCTTCTTGTACACTCTGTCATTTGTATAGTATTGTTGATGCTACTGTTCCCTTTCTTATCTCATTGCTGTTTTCCTTAAATTGTTCTTATCTCAACCTATGATCTTCACCTTTTGTGCCTCCAGTTCTCCTCTCCAGTCCTACTGCAGGAAGAGGAGGAGAGGAAAGCAGGAGTGAGTGAGCAGTGAATGCTTTGGAGGGATTTAGTGGGAATACGAAATTGAGGAATACTACTCCTTACCACACTGAAGAACTGTTAAATTACAATACTAGCGAGTTTTCTTGACTCACTTGCTATCTGACTTTAGTTAAAGCTACATTAACACTGAAACAAACTTCTGATATCTGAATGTACAACTACAACTCATTAATGACTGTTATGAAAATCTATCAATAGATCAATAATATTTTTCCTAATATGAATATGGAGTAATGTTACAATATTTCAATATGCTTCAGGATAAACTGTGGTAAATGGAAAGGAAAGGTTTTACATATCACTCCTTCCCCACTCCAGCCCAACAGGTTTTAACTGTGAAATTTTGTAACCTAGATAATAAACACAAACTAATAAAATGATCACTGAAGCTCTTGGTCATAAAAGATCATTAAAAAATTTGCATAAGGCATACATTTCAGCTAAATGAAATGGTTTCTCCATCTGCAGCACAATCAGAAGTCTCACTAAATTAGAGTCCATATAGAGTCAGTACATGTCACTGAGATTACTTACGTGCTCATAATTAAGTTTGAATAATGTTTTGTTGTGCTGGGACTAATGACCCTTGCAATGCAAAGCACAGAACTGCATCTCTGAGAAGCTAAACACCTCTTACCACTTCATTCAAAGATGCAAACATTCTGCATCTCCCAGGCTTGGAACTGTAACGTATGTTAGGGTACTTTATATTGCTAACATTATGGCTGGGTTACAGACACATCAATCACTTTATTCATTTATGTTCTTCTGGTCAAGGAATTTTTACTTATAGCCATTCTTCTGCTCAGTGCATCAAAGCAATCTGAAGATTTTACAAGTTTATGTTTAGCAATTCATTTTGAAATATGGTCAAATAAAAAAAAGGAACAAGCCCTATCATTTCAACTCTCAAACTGCAGTTTCAAGATGCAAAATGATCACTGAGCTATAAGTGAAGTTTCCTGAGAGGTGAAGCACTGACAGATTAAATAACTATATCTATGAGGTATTTCAATTTTCTGTTTGAAGCAATCAGGTTTAAGTCAAATGGGACTATAATGAGATGAAGAATCTGCTACTGTATCTTGGAAGGTAGCACTCTCAATTTCTGAACATTATCTACACATTGTAACACAGGCAGAACTATGGCCTTTCCTGGGAGAGAGAAAGCAAATTACATTTGTATTCAAAACCATACCAAGTATGAGTATTTTTTTTAATAATTTGCCAGGCTTTAAAACCAAACTGCAATTTTCTTTTTAAGGAAAAATGTGACTTACTTTTCCTCTTTCAGTATTTACCAATGTAGCAAAGCAGTTGTTGCAAGAAGGGCTAATGGTATATTAAAGCCACAGACCCATTAATCTAATATGGTCTATTACAAACCTTCACCAATAAACACACAGTGGTTCAAATTACAGTATATTTGAAAACATCTTCTAGTCTAAAAATAATTGCATCCCAACGAGGTGGCCACCACAATTTCAAATTATACTGTATTTTCTAAAGAGACAGATAAGTCTTTACAGTATGAGTTAAATTTCTGACAAGTATGACAAGCTGATAAGTTGTAGACTTTAGAGGTTAGCTTCCTTACATATGAAGCCCCTTATAACTAGAAGAATAAAGAACTGTCACTAAAAATGCTTGCTAGAAGAAATAATTTGCTTCAGCTTATTAATATGTTCCATTTTGCTGGTTTTATGTTTCTTTTTAAAAAGACATCATACATGCATTTCACTCTACTATCGTCTAACTTGACTCTGGCAATAAATTAGGAATTTAAACTTATCAGACATATGGTTCTGCAGATTGAAAGCTTTCAGAAACTGACAAGCTAGGAACAACCCAGAAGAAAAGAAGTTTTAAATCAAGAGACATGCATATTTGTGATGCCATTTAAATTAGCAGATTCATTGAAAATAATTTAAAAAATAAAAATCACACCACAAAACACTGGCAGTACCTCATACCTCAGAAATAAAACAAACTTCATTAAATTGGATGTGCCTAAAAATGAAATCAATGACAATTTACATTTTTTCTCTTATTAATGTCTTCCTTGCAAAGCTTCCATTTAAAATGTTGCCATCCAAGTTTCATTTCTAAAAAGTACAGGGAACACAAACATAGAAATCTCCAACGTTCATTGTTCACCATTCTTTTTATTAAATCTATATTCCTCTTTTCTTCCAACAATCTCATATTTTGCTTATGGCAAATGTATTTTCTAAGATTTTTCAAATGTTATCTGGTTTTCCTTCACTGCTTTTCTTATCTTCATTTCCTCACTTTTTCCCCTCTTCTATGAACACATTTGCTCTTCCTCACTTAGATTTTGCATTTCAAAATAATAATTTGGTATTTGAAACTGAAGACTAAATATCCCAGTAAACACCAGGGATATTATATCTCTGCTCACGGAAAAGTGTATATATAACTTTATAGTTAACAAATTTTATTTACATTCAATAGGACCTGCAAACAAAAATTTGTATTCTTTTTTATCCATAGATTTCATGCTTAGGGAAATAGAAGTTATTCAGTGCAACAGAAAACATGCTTGAAATCATATATCTCCTATCAACAGTATTCTTAAATTAACTGGTCTCCTCTTTAGGAGCTTTTTCTTCTCCAATATAAAGAAATTTGCTACCTCAAATGTCTTGCCCTCATAACATGTTATGTGAAAGCATAAAGTTACATAACAACAGTGTAATTATAACTTATATCAAGTCTGAGACCAGGAAAGCAGATTTCTTTGAAAAACGAAGATTGAAAAATTTATGGAGGTTCAATGAAGCAAAAAATTTCATGAAAATATATTGATTTTCATTAAAATGCTATTGTGAAGACAATTGTGAATTACTTTCTACTTAAAACTAATTGGTGGAGAAAAGCTGTATAATATTTGCCAGGTATAATTCAGGTAGAGAGCTATTGTTTTATTTATTGTTTTTTTCAAATGTATGAATGAATATTTAATTTCAAACATGTAATTAGCTAAGAAGTAAAATTATTCAAAGACGAGATTTAACTTGAGCCATATCTCAAAATTATTACAAAATTTATCATATATAGCACACCTATAAACCTACTTTTGCAAGATTATTTGAAAAACTCTGTCTTGCTTGCAATTCCTATGCTAGTACAGAACTATCGTTTCTTTGAGTTTTTTTTTATCTCAAGCAAACAACAGCACAAGATTCCAGAGTTAAGGGAGAATTATAGTTCCTACTCACAACAAGCTTTTGCAATAACACTGTAGAAGAAGATTCACAGAGCTAGAATTTGAGATACACCACTTTGAACTCTTAAGAAAAGCACCCTGAAAAGCTTTGAAGAAAGGGCCTTGAAGTTCTCTGGAAAGCAAAATAACTATTTTTTTAAGGAAAGGAGTGAATTTTCCATCCTCTTTTTAGCCAGCACTTCCCCTCAACTCCTCTGCATAAAACTGGAGGAGTTTGTCAACAAACTCCTCTTGCCCTACTTTATGTTTGCCCTCCTCACAGTCCATACTACTGTCCTGGAGACTGAAGGAAAAAATAATGCTTTCTGTCACCTCAAGTGTATGCACCGGCCCTGCCTGTGCTCATCACTTTCCTCCCCTTTCCTCACACTCCCAGGTCTGTGTTCCTCTATCACATTCCTCAGGGTATCTTCCTTGGACTGTGCAAGCTTTTCCTGGTTATGTATCCATGCAGAAGAACTAATTACTTTTCTCCTATGTAGATTCTCTTTGACTGAAAGTGATGTACTGAACATAGGCAATAAAGTACTCCTTCCTCACTCACAACTGGTTTTCCCCACATGTTAACACAAAACAGTAAGTCAAATAGATGTGAGCTGACTCACACCTTAATGAAGTAACACAATGCCTATGAAAATATCATACACTATGAAACTTATCTTTTATGGCTATGTTTTTACTGGATCATGAAAGAATACTGTAATTCCATGATGGTTATCTGTCTTTCTTGCAAAGAGAAAAAAACTTGTGCAAATGCCCTTGAAGATAAATCAAAGCATGCTTATTAATTACAATTTACTTCCTTTATGATCTGCCATCTTTTGTTGGTGATTTTCCTATTACACAAAATTGCGATTTTAGATCTCAGGATTAAAAGAATAATAAATTATATACCTAATATCTGAGTCATGGCACAGATCTTCATGAACTTTGTGATACATTAGATATGTATTAGTCGCAAGTCTTCAATTGTACTATAATGACTAATTTCATTCACCCGAAAATATTTCAGTAAGTTCTTTTCAAGAACCATAATAAGTTTCAAAAATTTTTGAAATCTGTGTTCTTTTCTATTTTTATGTTCATATAACAAAACAAACTGAAAATATAAAAGCCTTACATAAATCTAAGATATACATTGATAAAAAGGTTGGATTTTTTCAAAAGATATCTTTGCAGTCCTAATACAATTTCATTTCAAAGAAGATCATATGAATGATGCTCTGACAGCTTATTTCTTTTTACTGACAGAAGATGGTTGAACTATCTTGGACCTGTAATACAGAGGAATCACAGAACTCACTCTAGAAGTTTACCATGGGTATAGCTACCTGAACTGTACTAATATACTTAACTGTATAGTTAAACCTGTGAAAATTGTAATGTGTTATTAGTTACAGAAAATAATAAATAAAATAAGGATGTAAATGCTGAACAAGAGAATGAGATTCACTGGCTCTACAACTCCAATAACAATTTCAGTAGAGACCTAAAGGGACCATTATTTCTCATAATGATACATAATCTACTTTTTATATAAATTTAATTTCATGAGCCAGATGTTTTTAATTTTGTCAAATCATGAAAAATCAAACGGCTACCAATATGATTTAATTTCTGAATAAGTAGCATACTTCTGCTTCATTGATTCTGGTTAAATTTTGACATTAATTCCATACCTGTTCTGTCAGATGAAACTAGAAAAATATTAAATATTACCTGATGAAATTCCTCATTTCTAGAACTTCCTATCTTAACATACTTCACAGATGACTAAAAGGATGACTAAAATTCTTGACAAAACAACCCAAAACCACTACCTAACAAAACTTCCCTTCATAATGTCCCCATGAAGACTAATGACAATTACAAAGCTTCCCTAAAGCTAAAGTGACTAAAAAGTGTTACAATGACTTACATTGTAACTTTGCACTTTACTATTACCACCTGTATGTGATCATTCATCTAAATAAGTTATATACAGTTCTGACCCAGCAAACAGTGCATCCATCATAGAAGGCCAATTGTCATAACTTCACTGAAGTTGACTTTGATGGTTTCAAAAGGACCACTTATGAAATAAAGTACCATAGAAGTACAGAATAGAATACAGAATAATTTCAATCCAAAAACTAACACAGTATTTTTATTTGTGGAGGATATATAGAATTCACAAGATTATAATTTAGCTATTCCAAAACTGCCTTACCATGGTGTAGTTGTGAGCCACCTTCATAAGCTCTGTGCACCCTTGTGCATCAGCAAATGCTCGAATTCCCAAGCAGTTGGATGGGTGCAAAAGCTTCATTAGAAAATGGCAGCAAACCTCTACTACCTGGGGGAGCTGGAGGAGGCAGGCAGCTGCTAGGAGGTTTTCAATGGTGTCTTCTTTTAATTCCAGGCAGCCTAAAAAAAAAAGTATTGATAACAAATGCAAACTTATTTACTTAGTATTTACAAAATATACAGTATCAAAAGATGCTTTTATAAATAATTGTAGCTCTATATAAATAACTCTACAGAAAAAGTGAAGAAAAGAAGGATGAGACTCCCTGACTGAATACATCAGTGACCTGGAAATTACAGTATTAGAAATATTTATTTTTAAACTACTATTAATTCAACTATATAACAGGCATAAAAAGAGAGACTGTACTGTCTGAAGTGGAAGAGGAGACTTGGAATATCTTGATATCAACCAGGCTGTGGATGGTTTTGTTGTTGAGTTTCTTTTCTTTTTTCATTGAAATTTGGGATAAAGCTTGTGTTATCTTCAGTGGCACAGAGCAAAACTTAACAGCCATTTACTGCCCTGAAAAGAATGAAATAACTGCCTAGTATACTATGAATAACCCATAAATACATCTTCAAAACAAGGCTTAACAGTCTTCAAATATTGGTAATGTGACTTTGGGATTAATGTTATCTGAGTAACATATGGCAGGCTTTGTGTAACACATAGCTCCTCTAAAATAATTTATATTAGGGAAAGAACCATTAATAATACTTATATCAAACTTAATTCCATAATTTCAAAAGTAATTATTTTTACCTTTCAGACTGACACACTTTTCTAGTAAATAAAAGGTAGAATAAATTAAAATAAACTTTAAAAAATTATTTATTTTAGGATGGAATATGCAATTCCTGTTATAATGTTCTATATAGCCATAATATAAAATTTTATTTTTTACATTAGAATCTTATAAATTTCTTACACTAATAGCTTAAAAATCTACAAACTAAAGATTACAAGGATGTTTTGGAGAACTCGAAAAAAAATAATAGGAAAAATAAAATGCGCAAACTTAATACAAATTGTCAAAAGATACTTCTGATTTTATTGTGCTGTGCTTGAAAAAATAATTTTGCCTGTAAGAGGATTAAGTGTATATTGACCTTTCTCTTAAAAGTAATACAGTTCAACAGCTAGATAAACTCTCTCTTTTCCTCACATAAACTTTGTTGTCACATTAAAAAAATAAATCTAAAAATCTTAATTCTATTGCACGGCACTAAGGAGTTCTAAAATCCTCAATTTCAAAACAGCATGCCATTGAAAAGAAAACACACTTCACATTGAATTATCAAACTCAAAATACAGTAACATTAACACTGCACATCTGATCTTTTCTCTTTTCACGATATCTGGAGCTTTTAATATGAAATGGAAACTATGAAGTAATACTTTCCTAGATTTAGTTTTAATACATCCTTTTGCAAAGGTCAGTGCATCAGATCCAGAGCATAGCCTAATTTCAGTGGGCTTCATCTCCTTATTTTTATTTTTTTATTAATGTCCCATGAGTTTCTCTTTATGTTATTTAACCTTTTCTCACAATTTCTGTACACCACCATGCAATGTGGTCAGAAGGCACACTCAGCAGTAGATTCTTGGCTGACCCATATATTCATCAATGACACTCCCACATTTGCTGCCTGCCTGCAGGTAATGGCTGGCTCAACACACCATCTATTCTCTGGAAGACAGCTCCACTGTGTAAAGTGGAAGCATTCAAAAGATAGTTGTTTTCAGGTTAAAACTCACCATCCTGGTACCAGAAGTAAAAAAATTAAAATGTGCAAAATATCTTTAAAAATGATATTAACTGAGAAATGGAACAAAAAACAAAAACAAAAAACAAACAAACAAACAGAAAAACCCAAAAACTAAATCTTCTTTTCTTACATACTATTGATTTCTCAACAGTGAACTCAAAAAAGTCTCTGTCTCTGGCCCTACAAAACTGCTGTAATTATAGAAAGAATCACTTTCAATATCCTGACTTTACGAGGAAAGGTAACAGTCTCATGGTTTGGCCTTTTTGTCACTAAAGGTAGCTACTCTTAGGAGAAGAAACCAAAGAAATCACTTGAAACCACATCAATCTTTTTGTTTTCAAACTGAGAGATCTTCTGCTCACTTTATAGTACACTAATCCTAGTACAGTATTAGTTGGAAAATAGTAGGATTAAACTAAGTTTAAATCAATAAAAATTATTATCTTTTTTTACGAAACATCTATTTCTTTATGTAAATAACATGGAGATTTTGAAGAAAATACTTCACATTTTATAGAAGAGTGTGAACACGTTTATGTTTTATATTTTAATAGAAGAAGTAAACATACAATGGCTTCTGGGGATATGAATATATTATAGTTTGACTTTAACTAAATTCAGAAATACTAATTTACGACTTAGTATATATATGATAAAAGCTAGAAAAGTACACTCAGTACAAGTTATAGAGTGCATTGTTCTTCATTCTTTTAGTTTCAATGATAGATAGGGTTTTAATCCATCTAAATGCTTTCCAAATCTTACTATTTTTTAAACATCAAGACACCATGATATATTTTCTCTCAAGGGCTGTATTCTCTTTTTCAGAAGAGTGCTATGACATTTTTATGATATTTCCTCTGGGATATCAAGTGTTTAGTATGGTCAGAGTTTGAAAAAAGAAAGCTGTTAAGGGGTTCTGTACATAAAATATGAAATCTTCAGACAGTTTCATATTGGCAATTAGAAGATCCAAGTATCTATTTAAAAATGTCTAATGGAATATTCAAGGGGCATTAATGCTTTTGCTTCTTCAATTCACCTCCCTCTCACATTTTTATGCAATAAGAAGCTTGCACAAGTGTTTTAGTCAGAGAAAAACAAATTAACCAGAGCTTAAAATCTCCTTTCATATTACATTAATTAAGATGAAAAAATATGAGGAAAAAATAATCAAACGAACTGTAATGTATTCTAATTGTATTCTAAATTATATCTGTATTTGTGAAAAATTTTATGTGCATTGCTTATTCAGAAATTAAAATGCCTATCTTTAGCATGCACTCTCAAAATGACTACATAAATTTTATTGCCTCATTACCAAATGTGAAGCAGAGATAATACAAGAATTCTCTGATATTCTTGTTCTGTTCCTAAACCCTTTCCCAAGTTAAGGGGCAGTTTTGACTTGGGGTTCGTTTGTAGTTTTGTGGGTTTTTAAAATTTGTTCTTGCTGTTGTTGTTTGTTTGCTTTTGTTTTGTTTGTTTGTTTGGTTTGGTTTTTTGGTTGCTTGGTTTTGCTTGGGTTTTTTTTTCTTTTTGCTTGGTTTTTTACATTTTTTTTCTTTCATTCTCTTTTCTTCACTTCTGACTATTCTTCAAAACTAGTTTTGTTTAACAGGGAATCACTGCACCTTTGCCCACCTTCGAATGATGTTAATAAGGTCAGAGTGTTTCACAGGAATAGCCTCCAACAGTTATTGATCAACAGATTGAACCTGTGGTGGGACAACTCAGTAGGTACATATCAATTGCTCTATGTGTAAGCAATGAATTTTAACCTAAATTTGTAACACATCATAATATCATCTGACAGCACATGCACAGTAGTTTTTTTTTTTTTCTCTTTTGTAATTACACACTTACCCATTCATTCATTGCAAGACTCCTCAACACTCCTAAGAGTGCTGTAAGTATGTACAAGGGAAATTATGGGACGTGTCAAGGAATTAAAAACAGGCTAAAAGTAATCCCTTGTAATCAGGTATTTATCTTTTTAACCTTTCTATTTTATGAGTCTTGATCCATTTTGTTGCATTTTTAAAATGCTGCTGAATGGAATTATTTCTATAGGCTAATCAGTTTTAGGAGGTCTAATTATTTTTTTCTAAAAAAGGCAGTAAATGCTATCAAGATAATATTGATTTATTTTATGCATAGGAGATAATTTGACTACTATAAGAAAGTGTTTTCTTGAAACAGAATCTAATTCCATTGAAGAACTGAAAAAGCTTATTAAAAAGGTGTTATGCCTCACACTGCTATAATAAATCATTTTGTCATTGTTTATCTTAATCATTCCAAATCTTAGGTACTTTGAGGTAGCCACCTGACCTAATCACCCAAGATCTCCTTTTACAGTCCACGGAAAGAAATAGGATTTCTGAGAGCAGCTTTTACTTCTCTGTTTCAGTCATGTACTGCAGAATGAGATTAATCACTCCCTGAATGGCTATTTCTTGATTTTAGGTACAAAAGGAGCACCTTCACTTGACTTACTGAGATGATATTGATATTTGTATTTGTTGATATAAAGTCCGTTCATCTGCTCCCAAACACAGCACTGGAATCATGACAGCCATCAGGTTTCAGGTGATGAAACACTCTGGGTTCAATTCTGATGATCAGTTCTTTTTGTTGTGGTCAATTCCTGGTAGTGACATAGTGTGTAAAATCACCCCTTTGTCTAGCCATGATCGCCAGTCAATGAACAATGCTATAAAAAGTATCTTCGGTGTAGCAGAACATCTTATAGTCTCCAGTTTGACCTATGCCTTAAAAAGATAAATTCTATGTTGTACTGTCTTCCATACTTATAAAGGTGAAGATGTTTTCAGAAAAGAAAACAGGAAACAATATATTCACTTAGCAGGCATTTTTTTCTGATCAAACTGTGTTTTATTCTCCATTAATTATTTGCTGCAGACCACATCAATCAGTTGTACTTGAGGAAGAAGGCATTCTGTGGCTAATTGTGTTTATTTAGAATCACAGAATGTTTAGGTTGGAAGGGACTGTAAAGATCATCTGCTTCCAACTCTCCTGCCATGGGCAGAGACACCTACCCCTAGATCAGGTTTCCTCCATGCAGACTGGCCTTCAACACTGCCAGGGTGAGGCATCTCCAGCTTCTCTGGGCAACCTGCTGCAGTACCAGACCACCCTCACAGCAAAATATTTCTTCCTATTGTCCAGTAGAAACCTACTGTACTTAAGTTTGAAGCCTTCATTCTGTCTCTGTGTGCTCTTGTACATATTCCCACTCCAATTTGCTTGTAGGCTCCCTTCATTTAAGTATTATTATATATAAAATGATTTCATAAATTATTCCAGAGACATAAATATGCAGCTTATAAAAAATGAAAAAATCCACCATCACAGTAATATGAGAATTCTTATAAATTAACTAGATTCACTCTTTTAAAATACTGTACAATTATTTACATGCTAATGATATATCTTTGAGTAAGTGGACTAAACTGGCCTAATCACATGATCCTTCATCAGTACTGCCAGTCTCCTTTATTTAAATAGCATGGAAAATTACAACATTGCAGAGTGATAAGGAAATGTTATTAACAAATTCAAATCCCCCTGAGCAGTAAACTTCTCACAAGTGTCTAGCTAAAGATCAGAAAACTGTATTAACCAAAATAATCCATGTATTACCTTTTCATCTTCTGTTCTGAAAAAAAACTCCTCAAAACTACACACCAAAACATCTCTGTTTTATAACTGAAATGTCAGGTTTTAAAGAAAATTTGCCCACTCATTCATATACTTCAGCTTTTCAGAGAGAGACATTCAAATGTTTTTTTCTCCTTATGCCATTCACATGTCTTAGCTCACTTCATATACTTGAACTTAGTCACCTGTAAGATATACATACAAATAACAGGAGTAAAAGCAGCAAATCATTTTAGCTGTGAGCCTCATCTCCATAAATTTTTTTTATCAGCTGTGAAGAAAGATATGTTGGCAATCTGAGATAGAAGATATGTTTTTTCACTAGTTATAAAAAAAAATTGTAAAAATATGAACATGATTCTTGGAACTATATGCTAAATATTACTGGTTTGTACATGCAGATGACCATTATGTTAGCAATTTTTGTCACCAATAATTCAGCTAATATACAGGCATTGAATTTGGAAGTTTTAAGTTTAGTTATGTAAATAAATAGAAGAATAAAAACTCACAGGTTAAAAGAGAAGAAAAAAAAAAAGCCAAGATAAAAGTTACCTCAAAAAATACATAAATATAAAGAGCACTTACTTGTTAAAATTCAAACAGTACAAATCTTGTACTTATTCACAAAATAGGCTGGGAGATAACAAGAATTATTCCAGAAAGCTCATTTCATCTATAAGGCCTTAGTCTCCCTTAACTGTTTTTAATTAATGGACTTCGGTACTTATGTTTGCTTCCAGACTGTCTGTTCTGCTCATCATGCTGCACACATCAAAAGCCACTCCAGGAATTTATGCTTGTAAACTTTACAAACTTTAGCTTGAGAAGGGGTTGTGGGGGGGAAGTTTCATTCCACAAGACTTGTACCAAATATTGACTACATGTTGGAGAGATACAACCTTTCTATTACGCAGAACCCAGTAGCGCTTTGGCCTCTGGGGGGGAAGAAAAACTGAAAAAAAACCAAAAAAACAAAGACTTAGGAAAAAAAATGAAAAAAAACGTCTCAAGGACAAAGGAGCTCAGGTTTCATGAAGGAGCAGTATTTTATTCTCCACATCTGAAGCTAGCTCAGAAGCAGGAGCACTCTCCTCTGCCAGAATAAGCTTCTTAACTTCTCAGGCAATGATTTGGCAGCTTGTTCTACCATAGCACAGAGCAGTTCAAATCCACGCTTAAAGAACAAAAAGTTACAGAAATGGAGGCATCAATTGCCAAGAAAAGATTTTTGCTTGTGAGTCCACCTTGCTGAATAAAGAAATCTACTTTGGGCTGAACATTTACATTGGGCTGTTCTGAGGGTACATTTCACCACAGCTGCTGTCAGATGGGTACAGATCAGAAAGGCAGTGAAGGCATTTTACATTGCAGGAACAGAAGTAAAGACCTGAAATGGAGGACCTCTTTCACAAATTACCATTGCAATTTTCATTATTCTTTTGCTTGTGTTTGGAACTGGAAATACACAGCTAGGCAGCTGAACTCAAGAGAGTGGACATGGGTTCACATCTCCAATGTAGGAGTTCCAGAAAGAAATACATTAAATAGGCAGATCATTCTACAGCAGCCTGTCTTGTCACTTTACTGATGCCATTTACATGCACATGCATGTGCCAGATGGCAACACAGAGGGATGATTCTCCAAAGGAACACTCACTTTCCAGCCATGCCCTGTATTAATGTTTAGTATTTGTTTAAATTTCTCTTTGGAGATGAAGAACTTTGAGCTTAGCGAGGGACAGTTTTAAAAATGCATCCTGTAGTGTCCTCAGTTTTCTGTTCTTCCCCTCCATACTCTGCTTCCTTGTGTCTGCCTGAATTTTTTTTTTTAATTCTCCAGAATACCAGATTGCATGACATTACAAGGACAAACAGTCACTATCTATCTCTCTATAATATTCTAGATCATTCTGAATACTCAAAATTTATGGATATCTAGTTCAGAGCTCTTTTCTGGGCAATTCTCATATGCTTTGCCAAAAGAATGAGACAACAGCTGGTTCCTAGCACATAATTGCCAATTCTGTCCCTTAATGAAGTACCCAGGGTAAAAGGAGGAATAACAATTCATCGGAGTGTAGAGCTCCAGAAATGAGCAAGGACTGTTTCAGTGACAGGAATGAAAAACATCTGCTCCAGATGGAAACAAGATCCTCAGAGTAGGGCTGGCTCAGGAAAAAAAAAAAATATTAAGGAGGCAGTCAGTCTCTGCAGTTCATTAAGATACAGGGGTCTCTGAGGTTCTTTCCTGATTTATGTGGAAGCCCACAGATGGTTTTAGGATCAGAAGAATATTCGTTGCAGAAAGGTATTTTTTTCCAAGCAGTGACATTCACAGAGGACAGAATACAAGAATCTGGTCCTACAGTTACACTGAGGAACTTTGAAAGTCAATGTGGAACATCGATGTACAGATAATCTGAATTATGGCTGCACAGATTGTGCCATCACTACCATTTCCCACTTCCTAAACTGAAGCAACCCTGATAAAGAAGGCCTCTTTGGATAACTCTCTTTGCAACACTCTCTTTATTGACTCCTGAAAAGTATGACATGTACCATGACATGCATCTGCTCCTAGAAGAGAGTTTCACAGAGGATCCTCCATATCCAGAAGTTAAGTTTATTCAAGGTCTCTGAGCACCTAGTGTGATATATGACCTTTTTCTGTACTCTCCATTACACAACAACTGACAGTCTTTTAGATCAATTCACTTACCTTAAACTGTCCTTTTACCACTCATCCCAGTGTTCCTGGAACAAATGGTAACCCATCTGAAACAATGGAAATTTAAGGGCCTATTCTCTGCAAGTGCAAAGTCAACCATCAAATACGTGGCAGAGAAAATGCAGTGGGACAGGAGCAGGGAACAGTCTCCTCCAAAAAGTGCTACTTAGACATGGTCCACGTTCACTGGGATCTCTAACATGATAGTACAGAACAAACAACTCTTGAACAAGCTCAACAAGTCACAGAGGCAGAGGCAAGGACCTTTACAATATCGGGGTAGCTCCACTTCTCAATGTGATCAATGTACACGAGAAGTCTGAGACACTGTAAAAAATGCCACCAGTACCTAAAATCTAGGTATTTGCCTGAGGACAAGCTTTTAATAAAACACCATACATTGTATCCATTGAGTTAAACTTGTCTGGGACTTCCCTCTAGCACTGAGGCTACGGGGAGTGAAATGGCCTCATTTTACTCCAAATACTGTCATCCCCCAAACAATGGCAGTCACATTCAAACAGCATGTTGTAGCATAGTCCAGGGGCTGTGATAACCTCTGGACTCTGACACTACTAATTGGCACAAGCCACAAGTATGCTAAGAGTTGTCCTCAATGTTTGTTCACATAGGCAACTGACTCAGCAATTAAAAATAAAAAAAAGTCCCCAAATCAAAACCAAGAAATAAACCTCCATGGGATATTTAATTAATATAGTTCCTGTTCTGCAAGAACCTAAGGGTCCTTGTGCTTAAGGCATGCTCCTACTAGCTACATCCCTGCTGTCTGCCCTGTGTGTTATTAGCTATAACACTGACAAAGACACTTCACAGTACTTTAATTAAAGAATCTCCCAAATAAAATCTAATTAAAAGCTATACAGCAGGGCTTGAACCTCCTCCATGTATGATCTACTCTCTATTTTTTTTTCAGATGTGTATAAATAAATCAAGGATTTTTAGTTTTCTTTTCCTTAAGTGGGTTTTGCTTTTTCAGTTTCATTAACAGTATGAAAGCACCAACCTACTCTTCTGATCACTGTCGGGAATGCATGCTAATTAGATATCCCAATGCTAATTAGATTTCCTGATATAGGAAATCTATAGTAACTTCACAGCTCTTTTGTATCTTCAAAGGAGGGCTCCCAGAGTCACCAATAGCAGAAAAACAACAGAATATCAATCTATAGTTTCAATCTTCTCTGAACTATTGAAGCACAATTGAAAATAATGAAAACTCAAGTTTTAAGATCAAGAAAGAAGTACTACCTAAGAAAATGAGGCGAAGAAACACTCTTCTGTATAACTGCTTATATTGAATTCATAAAAGATCAAAGATTACATATCCATCTATCCCCAGGGCACTAAGATCTCAATCATAGATTTTTTTGCTATCAGTCATCTTGCTGCTTAAAAAATGAAACATACTTTCTGCATAGCCATTGCACCTAAGTGTTTGCTTCATATTTCTTCAGTTGGCTCACAAAGAGAAGATACACAAAGAAGGAAGCTTTGTTTCCTATTAAGTTCCAGTTCTGCTATATAACAGACAAAATATAGTTTGTCTACTTGAATAAATCAACAAAATGCAGCAAAGTGTGCATAGATTAATGAAGTCACATATTCTTTTTTTGGTCAAATATATCCTTCACAAAAAACAGTGGTAAAGATGTTTTGATTTATCCTTGTGAGCCTATGTATAGAACAAGAAGCATATAATTTTGATAGAGTATTTTTCTAATAAATTTACATCATCTACATAATTTGAATTACACAAGTTGTAATTACATTATAATATAGTCGATGTCATTAAAAAATTTGTGCTTGTTTCCGATAAAAAAATATGTAGTCACTACATTATTAATTTGCTTACCAAAAAACAAACTAAATATATGCTAAAAAATCCCAAAACACTTTCAAAACAACCCCAAGACTGACCTAACACAGAGTTCATAGTACGTATTTTAACACATGCCATTTTTTTTTTCAGCTTTTATCAAATTCTGTTTTATAGGTACATCTATCACATAACTTTAAAATTACAAAGTTATTCATATTGAATCTTAACAGAAAGTTCAACACCCTTCATTATCTTTAAATCAGCACTTTTGGTTGTCTAATTTTCTGTTTTCCTGTTACTACTCTTAGATTGGCAGGCACCTTCACCCAGTAACTGCTCTAATCAAGGCTGTACCAAACTTGATGCTCTGCTGGTCACCATGTAATTCTAGCTCGCCAATTATTTAGAAATCTATTTCCATACAGAATCACAGAATAAGCTGAGTTGGAAGGGACTAAGCCCTGCACAAGACCACGCCCAAGAGTCACACTATGTGCCTGAGTGCACTGTCCAAATGCTTCTTAAAGTGCCAGTCTTGATGCCGTGACCACTTCCCTGGGGAGCCTCCTCCAGTGCCCAATCTCCTCTGAGTGAAGAATTTTTTCTATTTCAATTTCTAATATCCAGCCTAAACCTCTTCTGACAGAGCTTTAGGCCACAGGTTCTGTACTGGTCACCACAGAGAAGAGATGCCTGACCCTCCTTTCCCACTCATGAGGAAGTTGTAACTGCAGTGAGCTCTCCCCTCAGTCTCCTCCAGGCTGAACAGACCAAGTGACCTCAGCTGCTCCTTAACCCCCATCACAAATTTCATGGCCCTCCTTTGGACACTCTCTAAGAATTTAATGTCTTTCTTAATATTGTGGTGCCCCAAACCAGAGATAGGACTCGAGGTGAGGCTGCCCCAGTGCAGAGCAGAGCAGGAAAATCCCCTCCCATGCCTGGCTGGCAATGCTATACCTGATGCACCCCAGGACTATTTTTCCCTGTGTGTCTGGTATACAAAATCTTCCCCTCTGCTGAACTTTAATTCCGATATTTTGCAACCATATTAGATTATATTGGTGAAGGGTCTGGTATCAATTTATGATATCTCCATCTATAATAATATTTTTCATAGACACTTATATTTTATCCTTCTTAAACCTCTACTTAATATCTATGATGCACAGTAAAAATAAAATAACTTCACTAGATTATAAAAAAAATATAAAACTGACTGAATTGTAAATAATAAGACATGGAAATGGTTCCATCTTTTAAATCACATCTAAACATATTTGCACTGTAATACTCTTAACTTCTACATATTTGCAAATAAGTCCATGTTCAGCTGTATTTTTTCTGATATGTTCAGTTGTCCCCAGGGAAAACTTTCTCTGTAACAGCAGTAACTATAAGTGATTTTTTTTTAAAGCTCCCTGAGTTAAGAAGGTAATGACAGGAAAAATAAAATAGAAGTAAATAACTGCTCATTTGTCAAAATTGTTTTCTATTCCTGAGGTAAAACAATAAAGAGTTAAACTGGTCATAGATACGAGTTGCTGAAAACTTTTTCACTCATTGTGCAGTCAGTAATCAGAATTTGGCAGCCAGATTCTCCAGATATTCTGTCTGAGTCTAGACAGATGTGCACTCCAGATTAGAGACTGGAAGTCTGAAAGGGAATTTTTCTTGGTCTCTATGCTTCTGGGTATCTGAACAGTGGCCATTTTCTTAAATTTCCACTTGTCCACATCCATGCAGCACAATGAAAGTGAACTGACTCAAAGGGAAAGGGGACATGAGCTAGACTGGTGGCAAATAAGGAATCAGAATGCAAGAAAAGATAAGAAGATAAGAAACTATGAATCTAGATAAATCATGTGAGATGATGGAAAAACAATGGGAAAAAGAATTAGGGTTTTGCTCTGGCAAGATCAAGGGAAAACAGAATGATTAACTAAGAAGCCTAGATTGTATTTAATTTCAATAAACTGAGTAAGTTTGGGACTACTTCCTAGGAAATCACAAATCACATGAGTTATCACTGAATTCTCCACAGCACTTTCGAATGCTGTTACCCTCTGTGCAAGGTTGGCTACATTAATGACGAGCTGTGTATCCAAGGTATACCCATAATCTGTCAGAGAGGTTGTTATTTGGATTTGGCTAAAATTGCCAGGACCAATAGAGACAATTGTGTTCCAGAGCAAGCAAACTTTCTCCAGCATTGTTTAATTTATTAGCATAATTGTAGCTAGGAAATTTAGGTGTCTGCTAAGATATCTGATGCAGAGAAAAGAGAGAAAGAAATAATCCCAAACGAACGTCAGGAGATAAGGACACAAGCTAAGAATAAATAAGGATAAATCAGAATAAGTCAGGATAAAGAACCTGATGGAATAAAAAAGCTAGGCAAAGTAATTAAAACCAGAATGATCTGTGGCATCCAATATATTTACT
This sequence comes from Luscinia megarhynchos, assembly GCA_034336665.1. Classification (NCBI taxonomy): domain Eukaryota; kingdom Metazoa; phylum Chordata; class Aves; order Passeriformes; family Muscicapidae; genus Luscinia; species Luscinia megarhynchos. Next base: position 51,151,897 of record JAPFBE010000003.1, on the reverse strand, counting down.
CTTTTAGTACAATTTAGTAAAATTGTCTCATGCTTCCCGACTCTCATCACTCTTCTGTTGTCAGTAAATATTGGTGAAACTCGCAAGTGCAAACTAAAGACATTTTAAAGTCTTATTTGGTCTCCAAAATGAGTCAGGAAGAAAGAATAATGGCGTATTACCACTGCAAATGAAAGACATTAGAGATCTGGGTTATCATCTTAAGTTTCTAATTCTTCAAGGTGATGCTACAATAGTACATAATGTTGCCATTTCTGAGGCAGTTTGGACTGTGTGACTGTTTAAATGAAAAAATATTACAGATGCGAATTCATATGAGATGAATTAGAAAACATGGGAATGAGTCTAGCTGTGGAGTTCTTGTCATCCATTTGTGAAGTCTGACCCTTATTTACTTTACACAAAAAAGAGACTTTCAAGTTTAGGATCTCATATAATGAATAGAGTATATCACATAGCATAGAGAAATCAAGGAGCATAAAGAAGCTGAAAATCTTAAATGCTTTTGGTAAGCAGAGGTTTGCTTATTTTACTTTTTCATTGCCTCATCCAGTCTCGAAAGTTTTCAGACATAACCATGAAGTTTTTAGGTAGCTTCATTAATCTAGAAAATGTTTATTCCCCACTCCCTTTCCTTCTGAATCTCATTATTTCCTTAATCTACACATACATGCTACCTCTTGTATATAGAAACCCCTTCATATCTTTCCAGGTGATATTTTAGTGAAAACAGAGGCAAAAGAACTATACCATACGTACTTGAGTATTTCTACAGTTTTCTTTCCAGGATTAAAACACTGTCCCTTTTCTTATCTCCTCTTTCTTTAACCTTCCTCTTACAAAATGATTTAACACTACCCGAAGTCTTTTTTACTGTTCTGTGCCAAGGTATTCTTGATTTTGCCTCAGTAGTCCTGTGCCATTCTTTCACCAAGGAATCAGATTTTATTCTTCTTATGTGAACAATTTCATTTCATGGATCCCTTGAAACCTTCTGGATGATGCACATTCCTGAGCAGCAAAGCCACAGCTAACAAGAACAGGCATTACCCTTTAAACATGTAGAGTACCACATAAATCCCAGCCTTGCTTTCCCAGAACATTTATTGCTCAAACATTATTCTCAAAAAGTGTATTTTTAGCTTAAATTATGTTTATTTGTCATTTCTGTTTTCTATTAAGATGGTAAAGCTATTATGTCATAAAAAACCCAGCACATATCCTGATTAAATATATCAGAACAAACAGCAACTTGTGATTAAATTATTATATGTGTACTTAGATCAGATTAAAACTGCAGGGTTTGGAGTATCCATTTAAAATTGAATTTAAATCAAATATATGATAGAATCATCATGATAAAATAGGGTTAATTTAAACAATATAAGGATGTCTTTTATGAAACAAACAGAAAACTGTATATCTCTTATAATTACGTGATTCAGGGCAAATTTTATAGGCATTTCCACTCTTTTAATTACTTTGTTTTGGAACATTAACATTCTTTCTTTCAGATTAATGCACTTCAGTTACAATGTGCATAACAAGTTGCTTAAGAAGGATAAATCCCAAATCTATAATGCATTAAAATGTAAAAACTATTCAGAAGAGAGCTTTGAGTTACTGACTCTGAATTGTAAGTTATTCATAAGTTTACACTTCAAAACAGAGTACCAGCATATGAAAGAAAATGAAAGTGAAAACATCCGGCTCATAATAAAACCTTTTAAAATACTTTCTTATTTAAATTTCAAATTATTTCTTTTTCTTTCAAATTTTTAAAGATTTATGCAACTATTTAAACTGAGATTTGATTAAGACAGCAACATAAAATTATTCTTCAAAAAAAATATAATTGTTCATTCAGTGATCTTATGTACTATGAATTATGTGGGCATGAGGCACTCTTTTCAAGCATTTGAAAACCAAGAACAAAATATCATTTTTTTGACTGTCCTACTGAACTTGACAAGTCTGAAATATTGAACAGTTTGAAGATAAAAGATAATAATCTGAATTCATCCCTAGAAAAGGTAAATAAACCTTTTGTATGATTAAAATTTAAAAGAAAAATATTTAAACAAAAATACAATTAATTGGAATGTAACAAACAAAAATATCAACATCTGCCCCTAGAGGAAGTATATAATGCATGCACCACAATACCTGTATATGCAAACTGAACAAGGTCCCACAGTGCATTGGGGTCTATGCCTTCCATTTTGATCTCTTCTTGCTTGGCTTCACAAACATCACTTGTAAACATGGCAGCAAAGTAGTCAGAGACAGAACTGAGGACAAGTCTGCAAAAAAGTTAGAAACTAGTGTAATTTGCTTGGATGTATGTATTAGAAATTTCACATATTTATAAACTTATTTTAAATTATTTCCATAATCATTAAAAATTATTAGGAGGAATATGTTATTAATGCACATTGGCAGCAAAATACAGAATGACATTTAATTCTAATTTGGTTTTGCCTCCTGTGATATAAACCAAGTAGTACTTTAGCAGATGACTATAAAACAGACATAGAAATTAGCACACAATCTTTCTGATAATCTTCCAATCATGCAGATATCCCAACTGTTAACAAAATAATCTCTCAGTATTAAAGGCAACTTAATAATTACAGGCATTTCAGACTCCAGAGGCAGTCTTCTTTGTTCTTAAAGATATATTTGTTATAAACTTTAATAATATCATGTGACTTTAAGCAATCTATAAACCCTCCACTAAACTGTTAGTACCTTAGCATGCTACTCACTAAAAATATGTAATAGAATCACTGTGTAATGTAATGTTTTTGTAAATAAATATATCCAAGGAAAATAATTTGAAAATACCTACAAATGTGCATAACTCCTTGTTTAGGGATCTGATATAGATAAATCAATACCACGGCAAGTATCAGGTAAGACTAGCTACTGGGGATTTAAGTTAAGGCACTCTTCCAAATACCATCTACAGTGACATTTTGATCTTGTTAGAACTGAATATTCACAGATGATCTTGAGATAGAAATGTGGTACAGCTATAAATAGTGCACCATGTGTTTCCACAAAAACGGTCGTGTTTCTGGACTAATTTTAAAACATGATACACAAACATATTATAAAAGACCCAACAGTCACAACTGGAGAACTTGGAAACCAAAAGGAAAAAAAATTAGCCTTTTATATATTGTTAGCTAGCTTGAGCATGGCAAATTATTATTTAAAAAAAAAATAGGGAAGATAAACAAGTTAATTCTTATCAGCCACCATGGTATTCGATTGCCTTTGCTCTCTTAGCTCACCCCAATAACTAAGTAAAATATGACAGCTTGAATTGATTTCATAATTTTATGGCATTTTAAGCTGCTGTATTTTACCAGCATGTAGTGTAGCTTGAAGACATATATATGATCTTTGCCTCTAATAATGGGAAATTACTAAATAGGTATAGTAGCTTTATCACTTTTCATACTGTGCTTAACTCTAGCAATCATGAATTTTAGAAGTAAACATCCTAATCCATTAACAGTTCACATTTATATTTATGTAATGACTAAAAGACAATGGATGACTACAAAAAGATGAACTTAGAAACAGACTTTGATTCTGCCACCAGGAACTCCTAATTTACTATTTTTTTCATAATTGAGGAACATTTACTTCTACATTTGTTTATTTATTCTATTTTATCATATTTACATATTATTATCTTTGCTATCTGTGAGAATTTTTCTCATAGAAAATCATCATCATTTAATACTGTTTTTCTGTGTATTTTGTGATGCTTTTATTAAAGCATCTATGAACAATAAAATCAGTTATAAATAAGTGGTCAGAAAAAGTTTTAGAAGAAGATTTGCAGAGATGTTATTTAGGTGTGTGATTGAGAGTTTGAGACCATTTTTCATTAGCTGTTGCTTCAGATTTACTATCCATCATTTAAATTTAGCTGTGGGTATTCAACTTGGTCACTTGCCAAAAGGAAGGCCAAAACCTTCGGCTGCATAAAAAAAAAGGACAAATGAACAGAAATTTTAATACATCAGTTAATGAGCAGTGGAAATATTTTCAGACAGTAATATCTTGTATTTTAAATTCACATAATGTATGTTCAGCAGTTACTTATATAACCTTACTGTATATATATTGTCAAATATAAAACAAACAAACACAAAACAACAGACAGAGGGCAGAAAATAAATAACAGAAGGATTAAATCTCTTTCACAAACTTCTATAAAAATATGTGATTTTCTACAGTTTGGGTGAGGAAAGACAAATAAATTATCTAATGGATTTCAGCTGCAAAGGAGCACACAAGAGCCAGTCCAAAGTGGAAAGAAAAAAAAAAAAAAAATAAATGAGACACATGACCTCAGCATCACCCATTTTTCTTAAAGGTTTATTTTTACTGGTTTGTAGCACCTATCAAAGGAGATGGCTTAAATGAGCAGAAAGGTTCTGTGATGTAGCAGCTCACCTACAGAAGCAAGACATGCTTTTGAACAGAATGATAAAAAACAGGATTCTTTTTTTAAAGTATCTTATGTCAATCAATAGTTAACAGAAATACTGAATCAGATGTTTCACCAACTTATTATAACCAAAAAAAGTTAGATTTCAAGACACTAACTTCTACCTTGGGAAGTGCTCAGCAGGTTGAACTGAAGTGAGAGGAACTTGCTAATTACACTTAATTCTGAAAGGTGACACCTTTTGTAAATCTTTATTGTGTTCCAGGGTTGAGATGGAAGATCAAAAGTGAGAAATCAAAGAGATCAATTAATTTGTAATGATCTGGTGCTTTTTGTAGATCAGAAGGCTCCAAACAGCCCTAAATCTTGGCTTAAAGGCATGTTGACCTATTAATCAAGAAAGGTCAGGTGGCTCAGGATGTCACTTTTTTCAACTTCTGATTTGGCAGTGAGAACACATAATAAACTCTTTCATCCTTGAGACTCATAGCAGGTAACTCATGGCTTAAAATGAGTTTGTGAACCCAGAAGGATTTTCTCCAGATTAAGGGACTTCTTTCCCTTTATGACTAATTTCAACTTGATAAATTTCTGGTTTCTTTTATAAGTAACCATATGACTGATTAGGGTTGTGACCTTTTTTCTCAGGATATCATATCTTATTTTAGTTTATTATAGAACATTTATTTGCCACTTTCACAACTGTTTTCATATACATCGTTGACAGAGAATTGCCTCAACACTGACTGTGTATTTATCAATTAAAAGAAGCAAACAACGATCACTTTATCACTTAAAATCTTTAAGAAAACCCTTACAGTATTTTACTGACAACTGAGTAGGATATCAGATGTTACTTGATGTTACTAGATGTTACTATGAAAACTCATAGGCAAGACACGATTTTTTCCTCCAAGGATATTATGCTAGTACACATAGGAGTTGAATATTCTTGAAGGCTGGGTCCATGAGAATCTCATGAGGTTTAACAAGACCAAGTGCAAGGTGCTGCACCTGGATTAGGGCAACCTCTGGTATCAATCCAGGCTGAGGTCTGAATGGATATACAGCAGCCCTGGTGAGACCATCTTGGGGGTGAGAGGCTGGTCATGACCGAGCAGCAATGGCTTTACAAAGATTCTAGGGGGAAAATGGTAATATTTAGAATTTTTCCACATTACATTTTAATTTTCATTTATCTTTTGACAGATTGCATTGTGGAAGTATGTAGATATATATATGTATAAGGACTCATATATATGCATTCATAAGTACTAATTGTATAAAGAAGCTGCAATTTTAAACTCTGAGTTCTGAAAGGAAGGAAATCTGACATACAATGAATAGTGGTATAATTCACAGGAAGGACATCAACCTTAGAGTGAGTCCAGGGCCACCAAAATGATTAGAGGGGTGGAGCACCTCTCCCACAGGGAAAGATTGAGGGAATTCAGACTTAGGGATGTCTTAATTGCTGCCTTCCAGTACCTGAAGGAACCTACAAGAAAAGTGGAGAGGGACTCTTTATATGGTCATGTAGTGATAGGACAAGGAGGAATGGTTTCAAAGCAAAAGAGAGTAGGTTCTTTCACCCTTCAAAGTCCATTTCTATTACTGCACATTCTTCCAGTCCATAAAGTAACAGCACTAATATTCTGGTTTAATACAGTAATAAAATATATCTCTAGCTGAAAGAGGACCCCTAAGGCTCCTAAAACAAAAACAAACCATGTGATTAAGCAAATGATCAGATGCTCCTTGAACTGTTACCACATCCCTGGAAGCCTGTTGGAGTGACTTACCACCCTTCTGCTGAAGAACCTTTTTCTAATATCTAATCTGAACTTCCCCTGACTTCATTCCATTTCCTTGGATCCTGTCACTGGTCACCAGACAGATGAGATCACCACCTCCCCTTGTGCTGCTCCCCTCCAGGAAGCTGCAGACTGTGATGAGGTCATCCCTCAGCCTTCTTTTGTATTGGATGAACAAGCCCAGTGACCTCAGCCACTCTCCTTGAACATTTTTCCTTAAAAACCTTCCACCACCTTGGATGGCCTCCTCTGGCCACACTCCAACAGTGTGATGTCCTTATATTGTGGCTCCCAAAACTGCACACAATACTCAAGGTGAGGCTGTACCAGCACAGAGCAGAGGGACAGTCAATCACCCCTTGATGGGCTGGTGATGCTGTGCCTGGTGCACCCCAGGCCATGGTTGGCCCTTTGCTGCTGGTACTGATGACTCATGTTCAACCTGCCAGCAACCCAAGCCTCCATATCAAGATTGGCAATCTAGGGTAATATCAAAACCTTATCTAAATTGCCTTGCTGCTCTTCTGATAGCAGGAATTTTTGCTGTTATTGTTCTTTCCCAACCATACTACTTGAATGAATTGTTTTTAAACTCAAGGACAGTGGGTTGTGTTAAATAGCTCTGTTCAGATGCAATGTTTGATAGGGGAACTTCCTCAAACCTTACAGATATCTGAGAATAACATAGGGCTGCTGTACTGCTTTTACTGTGTGTTCTCCACATGCATCTGTTACTGACTTGTGGCAGAAAACAAGTCTTCAGACTATATAATGTTCATTTTTCTTCTTTCACTCCCTGCTTTTAGACTTTCCTTCCTTCTCTGCCTGGTTGTCCTTTCTTTTATGCTTGGTTCTTTGTTCTTTCATCTTGCCTTTCAGCTAAACTTTCTCCATTAATTTTTCCTCATTTTACTAACACTACTTGTTTTAACTTTGTATCTCTATAGTAGCACTCAATATGCATTGAAAAAGTTACCACTCAGAGCACTGAAACAGACAATGCTAACTGCATTTTGCTGAAGGAGTTTCATGAAATTTATCTTCACCTGTCATTCAAATACTTGTAGGAAGACTTGGGTAACCTCACTAAAGTATTTCTGTGTTATTGGTAATTTTCCAATAGTTCTGTATTATGTTTTCTGCCACAGTAAGAGTCTCATGTGATCCTCTTCTTGAGTATTGGAAAGAAAAAAAAACTTTATTTTTTAAATATTAAGAGAAAACAGAAAATAAGAGCTTTTTCTCATTATATACTCAACTATACTTGACTATATTATCACAACAACAAAAGCAGAATTCTTGGTTTCTCAACAAGTGCAATGAAAGTCAGAACTGTAAACTGAGGATGCAACTCACCTTCTACACCTTTGCATTTTCTGTTTTTATTGAATTTTCTATTTTATTGAATCCAGGCTCTGTTATATGGGAGTGTTTGTTTTAATTGGATAGGGGCAGCTGAATTTTAGCCTTATATCACATTTGTTCTGTTTTTTGTTTCCCTTTAGGATAGAGTTCCTATATTGCCTTGTGCAGCATTACTAATCAAAATGTCTTAAACTACAGTCTGAGTTCAGAGATGCTCTAACATTTGTGCAGTCCTGGATGGAAGTTTTAATGAACTCTCCAGTGGAAATACTAAAGGTCTATCTGTCATTTGCAGTGACTTCAGCTCTTTTCTTTGCAGCTTTTTTGATGTTTCTTCAGCAGCTGTAGAATACAGCATTTGAAGTACAGTATCTAAAACCAGTGCATTCATGCAAGATGGCCTCACTCAAAACAACCAAATCATTGATGGCTAACACATACTCTTAATTTTATGTTGACCCATGTGATTATTACTTGATTAACAATTTTCATTTACCTTGGTAACAACTGGTGCTCTGATCATGTTGCTACAGTTCTCAACAATACTTACTTCCCAAATGCACAACAGGAGTACATGGAAAATGAAAGCAGAGATGAATGATGTGGAAGAAATATAGAAACATTTTGTCAACATACAAAAATGGAATTAGAGAGGCCAAAACGTCAGGTAAAGACAAAGACAGCAAAGGATTTGATAGTAAAAAAGAGTTTCTGTAAATATCTTGGAAGGAAATGCAAAAGTTTTGAAAGATTTTGTGCACTGCTCAAAAATGTCCATTTCCATATCCATACCTAAAAAGAAAGGTGTACAGACTTATAGACCTATAGACTCATTTGCCTCATGGAGCAAATTTGACTGGAAGACATGTGCTGGATCACTAAAAAGTCAGGATAATAAAAACTGGAACAGGCTAACAAGAGAGGAATGTCCACAAGAGATGATATTTTAAAACTAACTGTGTATGGTTACTTGCAGTTTACCATGCAAGAGCAAGGAGAGTTGAATCTGTAATTTCTAGGATTGTAATGAATACAGTAAAATAAACAGCTCACTGTGCTTGTCCAGTCACACCTGTCTAAACCAACATAGAATAAACACTATTAAAACTTTTCCAGTTATTTGAGATTTAGACTTTAGACTGCATACCACAAAGAAGTAGAAAATTAACTGTTAAGGTGTCCAAAGGTTTATTAGAAAATCTAAATAAGATTAGGGGTATTATTTCATGGTTAGTCTTCTTATTAGTGCATGTTTCCAGCTCAGGAAGGATCTATATGTACTGTAGAATTGAAATGACAAATGTGAAATTAAATTTACTACTAAAAAGTGCGCATCTAAATATGAACAGCTGTATTAAAAACAGTAGGGGAACTGAAATAAACTAATTTAAAATTCCCCATGATTTAAATATTTTAATGAAGGCTCTGTCTGGTTTTACTTCTTAGCATTTGGACAACAACTTTGGTCTGCAGTCTTGTATATTACATCTTTTTTTCTTTTACTTACTGTTATAGGAGTTGGAATATAGACTATCCAGCTTCTTTGTGTAGCGGGAATAGTCTCTGTGTCCATATTCACTAAGGGAACTCTGTAAGGTCTAAGCTTCCAAGATACCCTTAAAATATTCCTCTGCACCAGGAAGTTAATTTATAAGTTCAGAAATGCACTGGCTGTTTTCCTGACTTCCTGCTGGGGAAACCATAATCCTGCTCTGAATTTAGCAACCCACCAGAGAAATCAGGACATAAGCAGGGAATAGATTACCCTTCGTTTGCAGCCTTATGCAGAGTTCAGATGCAAAAATACTTCCTCACCTGGAAATTCTGAATTATTCTCTGTACTTTAATCTAAACTCTAGGATCATACTTTTATTTTCATGCATAAATGAAAACCTATTTCTGAGACCAAAATCTCAATGAAGAATAACTATTTTAAGCTCTAACTGTTACCCAAAAACCAAGTAGAGTTTTATAAATAACCGGTTGCTTTAATATCAGACAATCTTACAGAATTTTAGAAATTATAATGTAATGATAATTTTTATCCCAATAATTATAATTAGAAGTAAATAAGAAATCATCTAGTTTATTGAAAGACACAGGCCATAGGAAGACAGTGTTCAGTACTCCACTCTAAGTGTGTGAACGACTCTGTAAAACAGACTTATCAGAGGATCAGGATCTTAAGTTAGAAATGATGCTGTGTTCAGTGTAGCTATACAGCATCCTATTTCAGAAATTTCCATTCTCTTCACATAATAATAGCATCACAGCAGGAGAATTGTTAGTGACACTCACCATCAGTTTGCTGGTTGAGTGCTACTTGAACTTTCGAAATCTGTACAAAAAACCCTTACCTTCAAAGCCCCAACCTTCAAATCCACCTTTTTCAGCCACTTACATTTGTGTTTAAAGCAAGAGGAAAGAATCATAACGGGGCAACAGGAAACACTGTTCTAAGAAACACAAATACTCAAAAGATTTACTTTTGTCATTTCAGTATTTTATGCCTATCTCCTACCTATGTGCAGGTATCTTGCGGTCCCCAGCAATCAGGATAACATCACAGAGCTGCTGCTGCTTCAGGTAGCTCTCCATTTTCCTGAAGGTTTGCTCTGCGTGGTGAACAGCCTGGTAGAACTCCTCGGAGCTGCACGAGTCCATGTCACAGTGGGGTGGCAAGGGGTGGCTGGCTCCTGACAGTCTGTAAACAACAAGAGAAATTCCATGTTGGTACGATGTGGCCAAGTGTTGACTCCATCACAGCTTCTAGAACCTGAAACAAGTAAATCAATGCATCCTTTCCCTGTTCTCATCCCTGTAAGTACAAGACAGAAAAATCTCACTGCACTGGGAGAGAAATGGAAAAAGCAATCCTGTCTTTCCACTGATTCTTAAGTTCACTTTCTCAAATTCAAATTCATTTTACACCCCTTGGGAAAGAAAAATAAAACTCTAATTGACTTAATTTGTAATGAATTCTGATTATTTTCACAATGAAAAATTAGATACATACTTTTTATCCAAAAGACTTCTTAATAAAGACTGAATTTAGCCTGCAAAGATAATTATGTCTACAATTAAAAGAAAAAAAAGGAGAATTTTTTTTCATTATATAGCCGTTTATTCCTAGTTTGAAGTTACTTAGTTCAGTGTTGCAGTGGAAAATCAAAGTATCAAAGTGTCAGGAAGAACTAGTCCTTGAGAAAACTAGGAAGCTATGCTAGAATTTCTAAATAGTTCTCAACACAGATGATACCCTCTTTTACAAATATGTAATGAGATGGATTCAATTGAAAGCCTTAAGATCACATATATGAGTTGTAATTCTGAAAATTAAGGATTTCAGATAAAGCTGCTTTTTTTTCTTCAACTAGATATATACAAAAGAGTTGACATAATCAATGGAAGAGCAATAGACAACCTATCTTAGCCCAGCATATGAAACAGTATTATAAATTAATTCAAACCAATCTCATTTTATATAGTCTATTGAAATACAAATACTAAGGGGCACATAAGAAATGTTTTTTATTTGACAGTAATTATACAACCGTTTCCTTACTTAAGGTTTGAATTCAGTAGGTATAACATTAAAAAAATGGTATTGAAAGATGTGTAAGAAAATGCACTTCTGGTGCTGGGAAAAAATTGAAAAATTCAATTTATGAAATGAAAATTGTATAAACATAATAATTGTTAAAAATCAGAATGAAATGCATTTAGAAGAAAAATAATAACCAAAAAACCCAAACCAAATTATTGAGATATGCTAGCGAATTGCTTTTGAATTATCTTTTGTCCAAAACTGTTCCACATAGTCTCCTACAGTTACTGTACAGGACTTAGCAGGTTTAAGGAGGAAGGACAAGTCCATCTTTCTGTCACAGGAACCACCAGGCTTCACAGAAATCCTTTAAAGTAGCTGGAATCCTGCATAATTGAAGGTGACATGCAGATAATTTCACAGGGAACTAAGGAAGCTACTTCTGTATCTCACTGCCCCAACACCTATTCTGTGCCATGTACACATACTAACTTAACAGAATGAGTTATCATTTAAAATTAAGTAACTTTGCTTTACTTAAACTTCACCTAAAATAAGTAAATTCACTTCTGTAGCATTAAGATGGATAGCAAAAAATTATCAGTTCATTTAAATTAATCGATGTTGTTAATTTTATGCTGCAAAGGTTACAATATACATGAGCCTGTCTATAGGAAACTGAACTGGCAAAATGTTATTAAATGTGATTCCTCAACAGAAACAGTTACAAATAAATGGTTATTTAGAAAGAAACATTTGTTTAATTCTGTTAAAGGCAATCTTGTTATACTGTCACGAACTTTATGCCAGATATTTCCTCCTGGATAAAACATTCTGTGAGTGACACAATTTGCTTATGTGTTTCTATCTAATCTGGACCGAAATCATGTCGATCAGAAATCCAAGTTTATTTTCCCATCCCTGGTTGATCAATTGATGGTTTCACATGAACTCATTAGAGCTAAGCTCATTAGAACGGGCAGTGGGCAGGTATTTCAGCTTTTCTTTTCTTTTCCATTTCATGTTTACAGACATACACAGATTTCTTCAGCTGTATTGCTGGAGAATTAGAATGTCAAGTAATTTACAAGAAATAAATTAATGCCTAATAAATGAGGTTGATAGGTTTAAACAGACACATTTCTTCCTCTCCTCTGGGGAATTTAGAAGTGACAACAACAGCAGTTCTAAGAAAGACAAGTAGCAGGAATGAACAAATCTAAATGGGTTCATACAGTTTGTTAGTTCAGAAGGTAAGTCTGATCAGCTTAAATTTGAACAGATAGGATACTAGTCCTGAATCTTTTTGGCTATTCAAAATGCAGTCTTTTCCAGGTCAGAAAGAGAAGTATCCTGATTGAATTTATGCTGGTCCTGTGAAGCAAGACTGCACTGTAATAAGCTTAGTCTATTTTGTTCTTGAATTGCTAGGCAGTGCTTGCCACAAATTTTGCTCTCTTTCCTGCTAGCCATTTATAAGCAACACTTTGTACCCACTAACTCAGTGTATCTGTCACTTAGCAAGTCAGTAAACGACTGCTCAAAAGCAAGCCACCAAAGACCAAAGCATATTTTAAATATTTATCATGAAAAATGGCAAGCAATAAGCTTTTTGGAAGAAAATAAGTTAATCTTCTATTTATTTCCTAAGAAATCCCAGATAAAAAGCCTGCTACTTATTCTATTCAGGAGCTATCTCTGTTTCTTTTATGCTCTGTCTCCATAATCAATGCTTTAATATCAGATAGCAACTTGTTAAAGTAGGAATTAGTTAAAGCAAATACCATTTATTACCAATTACCAGTTTGTGAAAGGCATATATAGTTACTCAGGGACAATCAGCATTATGAAAACCACATTTTCTCTTTGCACATATTGCTCTTGTTTAGGTGCAAGCAAATCGAACCACAAATGGAGTGAGAGGTTTTTTGATTGCATTCAGCAGCAACTCCAACACAAATTTGACTGAAAATTCCCTAAGTTTTTCAAAATCCTTTCTAGCATTTGTATACTTCAAAATCCTGTAATCAGTGAACTGGACAGACTCCAGGTGTACTTTTTCAATAATCTTCCTCAGCTGGCAAGCGCAAAGGCTGAACTCAATGTGGAAATTTCAAACATTTGGGAGCTGTCCAGAATAAAACACTTTAAACGACTTAGTTAATAGCACAGAAAAACAAGGAAATCAAACCTTTCTCAACATTACAGCAATGTTATGAAGGGTGACTAGAGCATGAAAATACTAAAAGCCTCACAAAAATTAACAACATTGCAAATAACCAATAATTCTGAAAGCTTTCTTTATGAAATGACAAACTAGAGTGCATATTGCATAAAATTTAAAATAAATGAATAAATAAAGGGAAAAAATCCTTAGCAACTCCATAGCAAATTTGTACAGACTATTTTTCAGTGCTAAGAACAGCATTCTGCTCTTAAAAGAGAAATTATTACAGAGCCTGAAGGTATGGAGAAGAACCCAGTCTTTGAGCCATCAAAATAGTGTAAACAGAAATAAAAAACTAGAGAATCTAAAGCATCTGACTCCTCTCCTACTAGAAAAAAGACACTGATTTGAAGAATAGAGAAATGAAAGCCTTTAGCATACAGTAATGTTGTCAAGGAGTTACAGAGAAAATGCCAGGGGAAAAGGGACTTCACACACAGACTCAGCTACCTATATCTTTCTTGTTAAGTAATTAATAAAACCAGTAGTTAAACCATATTCTGAACAAAAGAATAAAAAAGAAGTACTTTGAAATAGAGAATTGACATGACTTGAAACTATAATACATTACTCTGTGTAAAAAGGGGCTTAGATTAAGAAATGTTTCCATTCTGGAAATTATATTTATAGAGGTGCAGAAAAAAAGAGATTCATACCACTGTGTATAGCAGAAAACTTTACAGAGTACTTTGGTATTTTAAATACTTAATTTGAATACATTTATTCTTAATTCTACTGAAGGCCCTGGCCCCAAATAAAGAACTCTTTAACCAGAAAATGTAATATAATTTCATCATTACTGGTATATTAAATCCTATTTCATTCAATTGGGTTTTTTTCAGTTTTTTCTTATGCAGGATTGATCATGCAAAGTTATCCAAAATCTGTTCAATTTAATTTAGTGTATATTATTGAGTACATACCCAAAATACATAGTCAAGAAACAAAATATATCCACTTCTTCAGTGAAAGAAACATTGCTTTGCTATTTATAACTTGCAAAACCAGAAGTATTCCATATGTAAGAGTGAAAAAAATCTTCACACAATTCATTCTCTAAAAATTACTTATTGAATGCTTAGAAATCAATAGCCTGTGGAATTGCACCATCTAAGATGGAATTGTCAGAAGTCATGGCTCTCATTAGTGATCACCGGCAAAAAGGCAACAGAGAGTTTTATAAAGACTTAAAACGACTTTCTTACTGCAAGAGCACAGCTAAAGTTCTGTTTGTGAACGAAATCTGTGCTTCTCATTCTGCTACCAGCAATCATATCTGCACCTATGGGCTCTGCCCAGAGTTTCACCAGGTAGAAGTGCCAGATAAAAAAATAATCAGAATATCAAATAGGACTTTATAATTTTAGCAGCTTCACTTAGAGATGCATTGCTGCTGCCAAAAAAGTTGTTAGCAACTGTTTTGCTGAATTTATACAAAATTCCCCAAAGCTTACTTTTTGTAAAGAGCAAGTTTGTGGAACCGACTTCATTTAGTTTCACATATGATAAGTCATCCAATTTGGTCTTTTGAGATGAGTTTTGTATTTTGGAGGGGAGTTTTGTTTGCTTTGTGCGCATTTACTCTTTAATTCAGAATTTCAGATGGCATTTTAACAGCTTTTGAGACACCTAATGTATGACTCAGGAGATCACTCAAAAATCACCATCACAGGCAAAAAACAGTCAACATGGTGACATAAATTTAATTTACTAACAATCAGAAGAGGAGAATAATGAGAAATAAAACACATATAACACTTTAGCCAATAACTCTCTTTTTCTGGGCTCAAATTTACTCACAATTTCTCCCCCTCAGAAGCACAGGGGAGATGGGGAATGGGGGTTGTAGTAAGTTCATCACACTTTGCTGTGCCTTCCCCCTGAGGGGCAGGACTCCTTACACTCTTGCCCTGCTCCAGTGTGGGTCCCTTCCACAGGGTGCAGTACTTTGAGGACTTTCAGCACACTACCCCTGGGGTCACAAGTCCTACCACAAAACCTGCTCCAGTGTGGGTTCCTCTCTCCATGGGTCCGCAGGTCCTGCCAGGAGCCTGCTCCAGCAGGGGCTCCCCACAGTGTCACAGCCTCCTTCAGGCACCCACCTGCTCCAGCTGAGGTCCTGCAAGGGCAGCAGGTGGGTCTGTGCTGCACCACGAGCCTCCACGGGCTGCAGGGGCACAGCTGCCTCACCACGCTCTGCACCAGCACTGCAGGGGAACCTCAGCACCTCCTCCCACACCTGCACTGACCTTGGCATCTGCAGGTGTTTCTCTCACATGTTCTCACTTTTCATTTTTCCCTGAAAATCCAAAATCTCTAAATCATGACTAAAAAATGATAAATAAAAATAAAAACTAAAGTAAAATATTTTTTCCTGACTGATGGCTGAGTTACCTGATAGGATCTAAGACATTGAATTTTTTGTCTGTTTTCTTGCATTCCACTCAATATCCACCAATCAGAGCATTTTTTAAAATAGTTTTTCAAATCTACTCATTGCTTCTTACAGTGTCTTTGAAATGTAACTAAGATCTCAGAGTGTTTCTCTCATCATATAAAAATACAACTATTTACTGTAGTGTAGCACAGTAGAAAATTCATAGCTAAAATCATTCTCATCCTTTCTGAAACTCATTTCAACACAAAGATGATAATTTTAGAAACCCTATTTCAAGTTCCAAGCACTTCCTAAAATCCAGAGAAAACTGTTGAAGGAAAGCTGATTTTTTAAGGTTCATCACACTGGTTGTGCCAAGCACCTGACAGCTATAGTAATAATGGTACCACCACAAGCCTCCATCACAAGTCAGCAGCCATCACACTTCCTTGACAAATTAACTTTGTGCCTCCCACCCTGTATCTTCGACCTATTCTAGCTCTAAATAGTCTTGCTATGCAACAGAAAAGATATGCTGGTTGGACTGCCCTCTCCCACACAGGGCTAATGCTGCACCCACTGCTTTTTCAGCTTTGCATGCCCAAACAGAGGGAGCAGTTTGTTCCAGCTGTTCCTGGAAAACCAATGATTAACTCGAACAGAATTCTCCTGGCTACACATAGTTATATTTTAATGACTTGGACACATACTGATATATTTTACACATTCACATTGCTGAACATTTTATTATAATGGATCTTGCTGGATTGAACTTTTTTTTGTATCATGGAGAATACAGAAAACAAAGAATCTATAAGTATAAAAACCTGGCAAACAGATACTAGGTGCATATAAACCTACACTATTGAAAAGGTACAGGTCTGTACTACTATTGGGGACATTTACTTTCCAATATATGTATTCTGAGAGGGAAAATGAAAGACAGCCCAGATAGAAATGATGCCATTACTGAGAAAATATCCATTTTATATAACCCTTCCAGCTGAAAAAGTTTTTAGCATCTGTTTTGCTCATGCTATGCAAAATTCCCCAATGCATGCTTTTAGTAAAATACAAGTTTAATAAAAAGCAAGTTGCTTTCCTGAAAGGAGGCAACCTGTTCTTCCTGAAAACACAATACAGGATCACAGGAAACCTCAATTTTTAAATTCACTGTTGGAGAACAACCAAGAAGCATAGCCACTTTTTCTTAAGTTGATGACAGTAATATTTCTCTATTTCTAGCTCAAGACTCAAGTGAGCCGTCTTCATCAGAGTATAACCTAGCTGCTCTGCTTTCCTTCCCTCTTTCCTTTTACTATCATAGCAGTAGAACAAAATTCTTGCTGAAAAAAAACTTTGCTTTAGATCAGGAATAAGCTTCTTTTAGAAGTAAGGCTCCTTCTTTAGATAGGCATTCTTTCTCCATTCTTCTCCAATCCCATCAAAATCATTGCCCTCATTCACCATGTTCAGTTAATGAAGATTTTGACTCTGAATTGAAATAATAAAATAAACAAAACTGTGCCACTGTAAAAATGAAATCTCTTATATTTGTGAGGCCGTTTGCTTCTCATTGAAAAAAGAAAAAAAAAGCAAAACAAAACCCAAAAGTTGGTTTATTGTCTTCCAAGCCTCTTATGCCCCTATGGCAAATAAATACATAAAACAGGAAAGTGCCCTGCATTCATCACAGGCATCAAGTAGTCACCATGCATTCACAGTCCATTCATTTTTTAACTACCCAGTTGGTAATACAGTGGGATACACCTGCTCCATTATGAATACAGACTGACACCATAAAACTTTTTTAATACTCTAGTTAAATATTATCTAGCATTTCATGATTCCCTATTTCCACCAACTCAAAGTTGAATGAAAAGGACTATTAGGACTCAGAAATTCAAACCTTAATTTAACCTAACCTCAACTTGCCCACAGAAGTGAAAGTCCTTCCAGTGGGAATGATCATCTGGGAAGTCTGAGATGAAGAGGACAAACTGTTTTACAGTTTAACTGCACTGGCCAGAGCAGTTAAATGCAAGAGGCTGGAGATGTACTTCCCTGTCTTGCAGATGTGAAGTGCTCACCATGGCTGTTGATTCCTCTGCCTGACAATTGGAGTAAGAAAATCAAGCAGTAGATGCCATAGTGAAAATTCCTTTTCCCTTCTTAATAGCTGAAGAAATTCACGGAAATGCACTGCAAATCACTGTGCACTATCAGCCCAGCAGTGCTAGCAAAAACACAGGCTTCATGCTCTCACAAAGCACAGACTTCCAGTTTCCTCCATGGCCAGTTGTAATACATCTTATTCCAGATGATAAACTGCACTGAGACCTTGTGGTTTACTTAAGTGATCAAACATAACATAATGAAGTAATTCTCCTATATCATTTAAATTGCACCACCCAGCATTTATGCATATACTTCAAAGAGAATAAGATTTTTACAAACATACACACTAAAGATTGTACATTTAGAAACTGATTAAGACAACACTACACACAGGAGAGTTTTCTAATATACTATGGAGGAAAACTCCCCATATCTTTCAGGCAGCTCTAGCTATAACTCCATTAGCAGCTGCTATCAGTAGTATGTAATTCTCCAAGAATTTCTACTCTAAATCTTCATAAAATCAGTGCCAGCACCACTGACATAGAAGCTGTCTTCTATCCCTTGCTACTCAGAATAATACAACTTTAGATTATAAAAGAGCAGTGCTGGATTTACTAGTGAGACACCTGAAATAGAGCTTTTGCTTCCCTCTGTTAACAGTGCCCTATTTTCTGAATGGATGGCCTGCATTATGCCTAAGAGAGATGCTTGTGTCATGTGTTAACTATCTTGTCATGATGAATGGCCATATCTATATGGATAAACTAAGTAAATTAGCTGACACAGTTACTCATTCAGTGTGTGCACAAATACATACAAAGATGCAGATCTCTTTTTTATTAAGAGACATTTTCTTCCAGCATTTAATTTGTGGCATAGAGACTTTTATATATAAACATAAGTTATATAACTTGTGAGTGATGGCAATGGCATTCAAAAAAGGATAAGCAAGTATTTTATGAATATTGAGCTTAGTATACATTTCAATAAAATTTAATTGTGCTACTATATTATGCACTGATATTCCACAGCATAGGTAGCATGTCAGAGCTTAAAAAACATTACGACTGTGATGGAAATCATGTCAAAGACCACTGGAAGCTGAATCCTTAAAATTCCCAGATTAGAATTCTAGTTAAGTGCTGTTGCTTACCGCACTCAGTGAGATGGGAGATCACAAAACACACGCGATGCACACATTGCCCTTCAGTAAACTGTATGAATGATTCAGCCCATGTCCTGTTGCAAGACAAGCTTTTACGGAGCTTGCACAGCATTCAGTGGAAAGCAGCACGCACTGTCTTCCTGCTATTTGTTACAGATCTATCAAGTGTCATATATCTTTTGGTGACTCTCACAAATTTCACAGCACCTGTAAATCAGTGAGAAAGATATGTCTGAAATACAGAAATAAATTGTAGGTGATTTTGCCCTGCTGTTTTGAAATGTCAGTACATTTTTTTGCTAATCCTGAAAACAGCAATTAAAACTGACAGTTTGTGAATCCTGTCTAAGACAAATTTAATGGTTTCAGGTTCTACACTGCAGGATCACTACAGTACTGAATTTAACTCACAAGCAAATTAAAGTCTACATATTTCATTATAGCTACCACTCATTAACCCAGCACAAACCCAAGCTGTGTTCTTCATCCTATGATCAATATGAAAAAGGTCTAATGAATTTTTCATCTGCATGCATGGTAGCATGAACACCTAGCCATTAATATTGCTTTTGTCTACTGCAGTATTTGTAAAATTACTACCTAGAGAGGCTGAAATCAGGCAATAAGAGCAATATGCTAGACTGAATCAAATAAAAAAGTAAGTACACACACATCCACATTAAATACTGCCCTTAACTTGGAAACTTGCAGGTACAAAACGTCCAGTCAAAGCCTCAGTATTGTGTACAGCTACAAAGAGCTACAGAGCAGCCTGTGGCATAATTAATGCTTACCTCACAGAACTGAAAAAAGACTCCAATGTTATTTTTTCCACATTACTGATTGTGATTATTTTTAATCCAAAGTGTGGCACAAACATAAGAACAAAACCTGGAATTCAGATTTTATTTTTTTTTCCATTAAAGCAAAGGTATTTATTTGTACCCCTCTGCCTTTTGCTTAATTTTCCTTGAAAGATGAAGTAGCGAAATACTTTTACTCTCTCCTTCACAGATTAGTCTGTAAAACCCAAAGTAAGACCTTCCCCTGGAGAAGGAATCAAGAGCAGAGCATTAGTGCTCTGATCACAGAATTAACTGCACATAGCACAAAGAAGCCAAAGCTTTGTGATCAGGAATTTTGCAGATTTTTCTCACATCTTTAGAGTGATACAGATATGAGATAGTCCTTGCCTGCTAGTCTGACACAGGTGAAGATACTTCCATAAATACAAATGAAAAAACAAAAAAAGCAAGATATGCAGAAAGATATATCTTTTTTTTTCACCTGCCCTAAATTAGCTAGTTTATGGAGATTCTGAGTGTGATGGCTTTTATGCATCTCCATTTTGTGGTACTTAGCTTTTTGCATTAAACATTTAAGGAACTTGAGAATCTTTTTTCAGCATGGGTACTCATCCTTAGGCATTTCAGTACTTAACACTGCAGCAACAGTCTCCTTTGGAAGATGAGCTCCAGTTATGACAAAAGGAATGTCTAGATTTCCCAACAAATACGTTTCTACCTACATTCTATATAGTGCACACTGGCATATGTGAAGAGGAGTGTTCAGGAGTATTTTGTAACGACACTGATTATTGGTTATGCTTCCCATTTTTTTTCTTAGGCTATTACATAACAGCAATTGTTTCGAGGCAATTCTCTCTCTTTCCCACTTTAGATAAAGAACAAGAGAAAGAAACTGCAGGTCATATACATAGACACAAATCCTATTCACATCTTTTGCATTTCTTTGATGACTAGACATAAAAGAAATTGCAGAAATTCTCTTACTCTCACAGGACAGCTTTAAAGCATGGTAGCAACGATTATTTGGCTATATTTTACCTTTAATCCATATGGAATTTTCATGAATTTGTCAAGTGTTTTAAAAAAACCCATTTCTATTACAAAATATGCAATCCCTTACTTTCCCAGGTCTACAGAATTGCAAGCATTTACTTCCAACTAGCTTCAGTGAACCCCACACCATTTCAAAATTAAGAACTACTGACTAGAATAAGACTTACTTTAATCAGGCTCATTATAAACCAGACTAATTTATACTGTCACTGTTTGCATCTCAAAAAGTGCCTGCCTAGTCAAATCTCAAGTCTACTCGATTTTTTTTTCCTTGCATGTACTCGCTTTTGCTTTCTGAATATGTGCTTTCAAATGTCAGACTAATTTCAGTGCATATGGACTAATTTGCAGAGCCTTCCATTCCTTGACTATCTGAATCAAACTGTCTACATAGAATAGTGTAGCTGTAGCTGTGAATTATAGAACTATTCAAATAGTAGTTAAGACTTGTGACTGACAGGTTTTTTATACTTACTTCTTTAACCTTGGGATAAAAAATTCAAATTCTAGTTCAAGTATACTTGAAAAGACAAAAAACTAAAGTTCATATCATTCATTAAAAGAAGAATTAAAAATGTTACATCTTTAAGAACTTCTGCAACCAGTATAAAGCTATCAAACAGCATCAAGATATGAATGCCAAAGTCAAATTCGGAATAATTTCTCAAACTTCTTAGATCATTCATTAATCACTTAAATGGTTTTATTATGGGTTATTCATTCAACATATTTAATGTGATACATATCAGACCCAGTATCTCTGGAAACACACTTCAAAATGACCATTGATTGTAGAATAGAACTTCACTTAGCTCTATTTATGCAACTTAATAAAATAAAAAAATCTGAAATTGTGCAGTAATATCTTAGAATTATAACTCATGAATGTTATATTCATCACATTACTAGGTATTAAAATACATAGCATTAATAATATTCTATTATGAAAATAATATAATGTTATAAATGTTAAAATGTTATAAAATATAGCAGTGCATTTGAATATTGTAACTCATTAGTCTTTCTTGAGCAATCTAATATTCAGTAGAAATGGAAAGACTAATACAAAAACAGAGAACAGAAATGTACTCCTAATCAACCCACTTAAAAAACATCTGTAATACTGTCTATGTCTGCACCCAATATTAGAAAGAAAGAGAGAATTTCACTGATTTCTTTGTCCTTGTTTGGATGAAATGCGAATACAATAGAACTCATCTGAGTGCTTAATAAATAAATAAAGTACAAATTCAAAGACAACTTAAATAATTTTTTAAACCTGAAAGAATCTGTACATTATCCAAATAATCCTACTTAGACAAAGTTTTAGGTATATATTTAGTGCTGCTTCTTCACAACTCAGAAGGTATAGAAAGTCCTGCCTACTGCAAAGAGCATGTTTCTTATGCTTCAGACTTGAGCAAGCTCTTACCAATATCCCTCTGGGATTAAACAGCCAAAGATCAAGAACGTTAATCAAGTAGGTACCACAGTCTTCTGGATTAATATTTAGAATGGTTTTTTTTACTACATCAGCACAAATGGAAGTTATGTGTATGTATACATATATATAGTTTTCATTATAGTTTTCTAATACACTTTCAAAATTGTCAAATTAAATTAAATCAAAACAAATTTAAAAAATTAAAACAGATGAAATATCCAAAAAGTGAAAAGCTGCTGCTGCACAAAGATATATATATTTAGATTAAGTTTGCTTTTTTAACAAATCAAATTCAGTAATCTATACAACAGTAATATAGAAGCTCAACTAATATTTTTCTTCACTTTAAATCCAGTCAAACTACAGACATACTAGTATAATAATAAAGATTATGAATTTACTGCAATTAATTCACATTGGAGCAACAAAAACAGTCTTATTGCATGTCTGACATCACCATGCTTCATATGGAGCCCAAATGAGTATTCTAGCATAGGGTATCTCTGAGAAGCCTTTTAGTCTGTAAGGCTATTGGGACTGTTCACTTCTGTCCTCAAATTTGAATAGCTCTAGGGCAATCTCATGCCAGCAAAATGGACAGGGTGGGTTTATCTCCTCAGGGTTTGTCACAGTCTGACAAAATTTTTGCTACCAGAGTATTCCCCCTTATCAGAAGTCTGAGGGGGAATGAGGAAGTAAAGTAACAGAAAATCCTGTCCTTATTTTAAAAACTAAATAACATTTTAAAAAGAAAATTAAAGAACCAGAACAAAACCCCCAACTATAAGTAACTGATCACATCTGAAACATTTTAAATATGATTTGTACAGACTGCCTAGTCCTGTGCATTGCTCTGGTAGGTTCATTATTTATTCAATTCAACAGCTAATATTCATTAGCTATAGGAAGCATTATCCGCTGCCATATCCATTTATTTGCTTGAGATTATTTTGCTGAAAAGCCATTTCCAGTCATGAATGAATGTTGGCCATATTTTTGGCAGATGTAAGACAAAAGAGAAGGCATTAATGCTATAATTACTAGCCTACCTCTAAGAATGATTATAGATATGACAATTTTTCACTATTGAAACTGATGCCTGGGATGAGTAGTTTACAAAATGCATAGTTAAAGAGCCCTAATTGCGGAATTCATTTCATTTAGTTGTCACTTAAAAATCCAACTTGTAAGAAAAGGTTTTATAAGTGGAACACATCAAACTATCGTACACATGCCTAAGGGCAGAACATGACAAATTTGCAATACATAGCTTAGGTCTCTTGGCCAGAGATGTCTGTAGGCTATGGGAGCTTTGTTGGCAGCCTTCTTCCTCTACCTGAGCAACTTGCATTCACAGACTTAGCAGACAAATCAAGCTGTAAGCATGACCCATGTTTCATTAAGAGTGCTGTAACACAAAAACAAAGGTTTCTGCCAATCTTCTTATTCCAAAGCAAAGATAAATTGTCTACTACTTTACACCATGCAATATTTTCTTTCAACAAGAAGTAATGTTAACTGTAATTACGTTACAGAAATTGCTTCATTATGCATTTCTTTCGTGGCTTATCAAAAAAACATTGACACTTCCAATTAAAATTCAAGAAACTTTACTCCACAGCAGTAAAGTCCCAACTAGACATGGTTTTCTTTGTTTTGTTTTGTTTGTTTGTTTGGCTTTTTTTTTTAGCAGAGAGGATATTTAACTTCTCACTAATAAAAGATTAAGGCAGAACATCTATTTTTTTTTTAATGCACGTTAAGGTGAAGTACAATTTCTTTATTTCCAAATTATTTTGACAATCCTAATATTCATTATCATTACATTTTAATAGCCAGAAACTAAAACAAGAGTTACTATTAAACAGTATCTTCTCTCTGTAGACTGTGTGACCCTAATATAGCAGTTACTAATAAATCTTTTTTGGATAATTGTAATCATTGCATACTATATATCATGAAATTAGGTACAATTGTGTATGAGACTGATTTTTACTAATGAAATACACCCGCTAATTATTTTGATGTCTGCCAAGGTTTGCTGTGATGGAGAATTCAATTTAAAATATTGATGTGTGCATGCCTGCTAATTTTTGGGTTTCTCGGTTGTTGTATTTGGGCATCTGTCAAGGATGCATTACACTATTGGCAGGCACAGATTTCCAAGATTCATATTTCATTGAAGCTTTACCAGGATGCTTGACATGATCTTTTTTTCTCACTGTCAAAAAGAGTGATTCATTCATCCTATAATGATATGAAATCTCTCAATCATAACATGAAATTGAGACAGATTGTAAAATACTAGTCATTCTTTCTGGACAGACCTTTCTGATTTAAAACACCACCACTGACAAGGCATCAAGAGAATTTATTTCAAAGGTACGTATCATGCTGGGGAAAAAAAAAACACCACAAAACAACAAAAAACAATCTTGTGAGTTTTCTTCCAAAACCATGCTTATTCAAGATTATTCTACTTGTGCATGTCTGGAAGAATCTCATCCCTAAAATATCATCAGAACACCTAAACACTGAACGTTCCAACCATTGTGCTTGCCATTATATGTTGCCTCTGCAAAAAATTCCTTGAAATGACATTTCATTATCACTTTTCTTGCTTTCAGAACAGTATGCTTACTTTCCTTAAGCAATTAATGATGACTTTATCATTATGGGTTTAATTTAATGCAAATTTATTACTAAATTATGTATGTGCATGGCTAGCACAAATACATCATGAAAAATATTTCATGCACAATATCATTCTATTTACAATAAAAGACATTAAAAGTTTATTGGTTTGGGTTTTATCTGTTTATTTTTGTTTTCTTGAGAGTATCTTTTCTGGTGATTTAAAACCAGTTATCATAGAATTAAGAAAAAAAAATTAGTACATAATTTTGCAAGCAACTCAGGTTTTAAAAATATTTATGAAATCATTTAATACATTAGTTTATTTAGTAAGTTGATTACACATGACAGAACACCTAATTCTGTGGAAAATCTTCTGCAACTTTGCTGAAATGCAAAATAAGTTTAAACTAAACATTGAACTCAAAGGTCTATTTATTCCATGTTCTAGTGTTACAAATCACCCATCATAAATTTACCTTAATACTTAAAATCTTTCATTGAAGCTCTTGTCAATTCCAATGCTGTGTTGTTACATTTAGGATACAACTGCAATATCTGAAAACACTTTGGTTCTATTGGAAATTGGAAATGGTGGAATGCACACCGCTGTGTCACCTTGAGCTCACTCCCCACTCCACCCTGCTCTCCAGTAGGATGGGGAGAAGAATCAGAAAAAGGTAAAACATGTGAATTAAGAACAGTTTAATAATGGCAATTAGATTACTATTATCAATAATATAACCATTAACAGAAAAGAGAGTGCAACAGAATCCAAGAGAAACAAATCATGCACAATGTGGCTTCTGGGTGTCTCCAGCAGCCAATCTCAGAAATCCCAGTTGCCCAGCTCCTGGCACATGTATATTCCAAGGTCAAAGCCCATTCCACTTGCTGGTACAGATCCCCTTCATTCTTTCATTCACACCACAAAGAACTTTGCTTTTGTTCACCAATTCGAAGTGTTTTAATGTAAGACACATCAAAAGTTATTAAAAAATACATCAACAGCAATTAGTGGAAAACGACCACAAGAGTGCCTCTCCCCCAGGTAAAAATGCAGTAATCCTCTGGGTAAGCAAAATTTCCTTACATGAGCATCATAAAAGGCTCCTCAAGCAGTAGAGGAAAAGTTATACAAATATAGCATTAATATTTTTCTTACAGTGGTATCTTCAGACACAGAAACTCCAGGATACAGTTTCAAAATGAAAAAACTCAGCATTTTACCTTTCATTTTCCACACTCCAGTAAAACTATTGATGGATGAATGGAGAGAGGGAACAGACCATTCAGGCATCTGATGTCCCAGAATATTTTCTCATCTGGGTTTTCCTTTGACTATAATCTATTAGGCATTTATTTATTTATACATTTTTGTGCATAGTACATTTTGTACGTGTGAGTTTTCATATTTATATATATATATGTGCATGTATGTATATATGAACAAACATACATACACACAGACACATATATACAATTCACTCACAAAGAGTTTTGGCATATCACATTTAGTTTTCAGTTTAATGTAAAAAATAATTAGTGCAATTCTAAAGCACTGTTAGCCATATTAGTGAGCTACACACATAGGAGGAAGTCAATAAGATCCGTGATCATCTGTGAAGTTGCAAGTGGTTCACTACGAATTTCATCTATTTCACATGTGTTTTGCACAATAATTATGACCACAGATGTCAGATCAGAGCATGGTTTTCGACCTCCTCTAGCCTTTGATAGCCGTAGTTAGTTACTCTTAATGCTTTGAAAGCAAAAAACCCAAACTTTCAAGGATGCATTGTGCCCTGACTGAAATGTAGGCTGCATCACTTGCCTATTAAATTCCAGGTACAGTTCAAGATGGTAGTATGGGTCTCAAGGATTGTATGGTTAATACATTAGTTTTCAGAAGATATCAGTAATGCACTGTACATCAGTTCAGCCAAGTTCAGTAAATGAGCTCATAGTAGCATTACCTGAATTGGATTTTATGTCAAACTATTCTCAACCAGAGATTTCTGCTCATCTAATTTTGAAAAATAAAAAAAAATCAATTTTTTACAGTGCCTTTTCATATGTGATACTTTAAGGAAAGTGATAAATATGCAAACAACTGACTGCTCTAGTTTTCTTACATTCAAAATGAAAATGGATTAAAAGAGTAACACTAACGTAGCACACTATAACTTTATATGACCCTTCATACTAATTTACTCTTACCAACCCAATATTTCAATTAAATTCAAATATTATCTAGATAAAGTCTGCACATTCAACATCACTGTTCCTTTAAAAAATGCTATCATCATTAACTGCATTTTAGTATTGGAGAAGCTGTGTTATCAACACATGAAGTAGTATTTCAAAAAAATCTACCTGGCCAAGAAAAAACGAAGGAAAAAATGCCAGAATTAACAAGATCATGTTTGTAGTTTAGAAAAATGCTGTATTTTCTGCAAATAATGTAATTTAGGCAACCAAACGTAATAAAGTTCAATAGCTGCATCCATATTAGTAAACAAAACTATCAGAAACAGTGCCTTATAATGGTTGAAACACAGAGTCATAAAATTATTTAGGCTGGAAAAGACACAGGGTCATTGAGCAGATTTCTTCTTTGTGTTCCATCACAGCTTGAGGTGAGAAGAAACAAGGTTTAGTGGGATGGTTATATTTTGGAAGTTCATGGAGGAAAGAAAAAGGATTTGTCTCAATTGTCATGTTGTGTATTCTTGAAAGCCTGTGTGCTCAAACACACCGGCAGATTATTCTGAGCCACAGATAAACTAGCTTCAAAGCCCACAAATAACCAGCTTAAGAACATCAAAACAAGGAGCCAATTTAAAGAACAATAATATAAACAATGTATAGAAAATAACATTTAAAAATCAAAGCATTTAAATCACATTAAAAGACTTAGATTAATGAATTTAGGTAAAAATAGCCTAATAGTTCATATTTTTTTAAAAGCAAGCTGTCATTCTTAACCCAGAGAGACTCTCTAAGAAGGAAAGGGGGGAAAAAGAATGCTAGTTATTAGCAAAGCGAAAGGAAGGACTCCTAACTTCTCAGAGCTTGTAACATTAATCCACCTAATGAGGTTTTCCTTTACAGTTCAATATGCACTTTTCACTGCCAGCATTTACTCAATAGCACAGGTGTATTTTACATCTAGATTTGTGGAATAGTTTAAAATGGGCAGACTAAGAATAGATTTTTGCATAACTATAATATGAACACACAAGAAAAATTGCTATTAGTCAGAGCTGCAAGTCTAGTATGACAACTTCTGGGATACATAAAGTTTTATACTACTATGAAGTAAATTTTACTTTTAAAATTAATTTCTTTGTCTCTTTGGAAAAAAGATTTTACTTGATTTTAAAAGAATGATACAGTTATCTAAACTATTTAAAAGTTTTGGCATGAAAAAACAATTATACACCAAATATTTCTATCTCAGATAAAATGGATATGCATTTAAATGCTGGTAGCTTTTATAATACAAATTTAATTGGAAATATAAGCTGCTGTTGTTAAGAAAAAAAGAGAGGTAATTAAAAAAACTCAACTCAAATCTAATCTTTATCCTTCCCAATTAAAAATAAACCCCAAACCTGCCTATCATTAAAAGGTTCTTATTGTCCTAATGATGTTTTGATAATATACACATATTAATCAAGTTATAGTACGTATCCTTATATAGCTAACCATCAACTATTCTGCTCCTTGAACCAAAGGAAACATAAGACCACATTTAGATTATGTTTTAAAATGAACTTTGTACCTTAATTCAATTCTAGCTCTCATTGATAAATTACTAACTCCAAATTATTTTACTCTAGAATTGTAAACCCTTTAAACCTAAGAGATACAAAAACAGAGACAACACAGCCTTCCCATCAAGCTCAATAATGCTGCCTGAAAGGATACTAATTCACAGATGAAACGTGTTATATGAAATGACCCCTAATGAACTTAACAGCTGTTTGTTGCCATGCCCTGTCAATGGCTGAAACAAACATAAATTTACCCTTTCTCTTTACTCCTGGAAATACTGTCTCAGCAGTGACCTGCCCCTTATATAAATTTTGCAAATGTGTGCAACCAGGCTGGCTGATTGACCTGTAAAACCAGAGATCTGGCAGATTTTAAGAACCAAGACAGCAGATACTGTAACCTTGCATCAGTTCATCCTTGACTGACCAAAGAGGGCTAAAATGGTAAGAAAATAATGCCAGGTAAAAATCTGCTGCAGGGCGAATTAAATCCAAAGGATATAAGCCTAAACTAGAGTTCATTATGCTCATAGATATAATGACATGTCAACAGTATGTCTGCTGCTTCCAGAAATGAAACTACCAAGTGCACCTACAGGCAGAGTTGTAGAAGACCGAAAAACGTGTTTGTTTCATAATAATTAAGATAACCAAAGGCTGGAACACTTGAGCCAACAGGGATTACCAATGGAATAAATGAGATTGAATTTCCTTATGCTGTAGGATTGGAAAAGACAGCCAGAGCATAGGAGAGGCTCCCTCACAACTCCAGACTAGCAAAAATCTAAAACAGAGATGAAGAGACACCTACTCACCCTGGACTTATTAATCATAGAATCCTTAGGTTGGAAAAGACCTTTATCATCATTGAGTCCAACTGCTAAGGGCAGCAGTCTGTAATGGCTCAGGGGAAGAGGAATCTCCTCAGACCATGGCAGATCTGGGTTCCATGGCTGTCCAGCCCAGGAAAGCTTCTTGTTCATGTGATTAAACACTACTCTGAACTGGAAGCCCTCTCTAGACAAGACTGACCATGCTGCATCATGGAACTGAAACATGCTGCTTATGGCTCTAGGGAAGATCATGTAGAAGGAATTTCAGTAAGGAACTTGGTATGTTCTTATGCTTGAAATACACTATTACGCATAAGTGATATTGCATCTATCTGAACAAAAATGCAGCAGCATCTCTCCTGTGGAATGGTATTATACTGATATCCATTCACAGTTCTCCCACTTTATACATGGACAAAATACCATAAGCCTACTTCAGTGTACTTTACACTACTTTTGCTCACTATACATTTCCAAAACCACAGTTATTTGCAATTGAGTCACAACAAATTCTGCTTCTTAAACATGAAATTGTTACTATATTGTATTTTCAAAACTCTGCCTTTATAATTTGTCTTAAGATTTCAATGCATACAATGCCAAGTTTAATGTTGGCTGAGGAAAAAATTAATTACAATAACATGTCATTTTGAGACGCTTCATTTCAAGACCAAGGATCAGAAACAGTGTGCTTTCCCCAGCCTCTCCACATTACTTTTAAGCTTTGTAGAAACAAAGACAGCCATCAGTTGACTAAGTTACTCCCCCCAAGCTTTTAATGTGTTTAAAAAAGATTTGTCTTTAGAGCATACATTTTATGTATATTGATAAGATACATATTCTTAATTCTGGCATTCACAATTAATCTTTGAAAGCTCTTTAAGCTGTTCTGTACCATCTGGTCAATAGCAAACACATCTCTGACAGAAACAATTAATCCAACTTCTTTTATAAATGTTGGAAAGACACATTTATTGTGTAATATATTGCACATATTTAAATATACTTTAATCCTGCTAATCACAATCACTTTTTTACCAATTATTTTTCTTCAAACCTATCTGCCTTTCTGTAGATATGTCTTTAGTATTCACTTTTCAGCTCAACTGAATCACCTCACTATTTTTACCTTTTTATAAAACCATTTCACAATACTTGCCAACTACTTAGAGTTAACCATTTCAAAACCTTAAGATTGCCTGGCAGAATGCAACTAATTCAAAGATCTGTTTAAATAAATAAGTGGACACTCTAGACAATGCTTTGGCATAAATGTTGAATGACAGGCCTTAGAAGAGCTGTATATCTTTCTTCATGATCTTAATGCATGTTTGATTTTATGCCTTTATGAAGCACTCCTGTTCAGATCAAGAAACACTGCTCTTTGGAGAAAGTGAGGTTTGAGTGGTGTTCTCCATTGATTGAAATGCATCTTCTTAGCTTAAAAACCAGTTTTGCAAACCCAAACAATAAACCAAAAGCACCTTTTTTTTAAAGAAAATCTCTTAACAAAATAAATAAAAATTTAGATGATGAACAGAAGTTATAAATAGTCTACACTCACAAGCATTGATCTGAATCCAAGCACATTACTTTATTCCTCAAGAATCTGCGCCACTGCCGATATCTTTCCAGTATCTTTTGGTGGGTCTTTTATTGTTTTCTCTGGTTTCTCCAGTATGAGTAAAGAAGCAGTTTATGTGTAATCTGTTTATTCTTTTCTTTCTTTCTTTTGTTTAGGGCAAACATTATTTTGACAAATTCATGTAATACATAGCCAAAAAGCAGGTCAATGCACAGAAGTCAAAAATTATGACAATGTATCTTTCAATTGTTTTTAAACACACACTTCATTTTCACTTTTATTCTGCCACATTTGAAGATTTTCGTTTGCTGATTTGTTTATATGTTGAAAAAAAATCAAATATTTAAAAGATTGCCAATTGCAATTTAATCATGACTTTATGGTGAGAAAAAGCCTGTGGCTGCACAATTACTTAATATCCCCAGTCCTAGAGTCTTTTATCAGAATAATTAACATTTTCACTGGTAGTGCATATAAATTACAATGCTACAATTTACATTCACCCCTGGAAATGTCCCAGGCCAGGTTGGATGGGGCTCTGAGCAGCCCAGAAGGTGGAAGGTGCCCCTGCCTAAGGCAAGGGGATTGGAAGTAAAGGATCTTTAAGCTGCCTTCCATCCCAAACGATTCCATGAATCTATGATCCTATGGATTCAGATTCTCCCTGTCTTTAATAGATCAGCTGTAGAAGAAACAAGAATGCCTAAATGTGTCTACAAATTAGCATTCATAGCTGTATCCTAAGAAAATCCTCTGATATGAAAAGAAGGATCTATCTGATATCTTCTAATTCTTAAACAATTATTCTTTTACAGTAATTATTTTTTGCCTCTTTTTTTTTTTTTTCTTATCATAGGGCAGTTTACCAAAACGTAGAGTTTACAAAGGTGTAGAATTGTATCTTTTGCAATATTGGCAAAAAAAAAACCCCAACATTTTCAAGGGGCTTAATATCACATTATTAGAATAATACTACCTTTCAAGCATAATAAAAGAAAAATGGGAATATCTTTATATTACAGATCATGTAGAAGCTTTGAGATTAAGTCCACAAAATAACACTGAAGGCTTGAAGTAAAGCCAAAACCTAAACTTAAATCTTCTGTGTATTAACACGATATTTCAACAACGAATCATCCTTCCTTTTCATTTAAATCTTGTATTTCACAAAGTTAATGATAACCAGGTAAAAAAAAAAAAAAAGCCTAGCTGAATATTTTTCTAGAATCACTGAAGTAAAACCCTTTACAGTGGCTTGAGACCCATGTTTTTCATTAGAAAAATGGTCTCTCAGTAAAGGTATAACGAGAATCAGAGATAAGTATAAAATTGTGCTCTATTTTTTATTTCTGTGCCTTTCCACATTCCATTGTTTCTCTGGAGACAAGGCAGAACTGGATAATAAACCTCAAAGCCCATACCTCTACCAGTCAGTGTAATTATGTTATTTAAGGGATTCTACATAGAAAATTCCTGGCTTCCTCTAAAAAGACTGTAGCTCAACAGTGACAGGGCAAATAGGGGGTGGGGGGAGTTGGAGGAGAGAAAAAAAAAGCATGTGCTGTCTTCACACCTAATACATTTTATTGGATTAGAGATACTATTTCCTTTCAATAGACATGGAATTTGTTGGCATCAGAAACACAA
Source organism: Luscinia megarhynchos (assembly GCA_034336665.1). Classification (NCBI taxonomy): domain Eukaryota; kingdom Metazoa; phylum Chordata; class Aves; order Passeriformes; family Muscicapidae; genus Luscinia; species Luscinia megarhynchos. The sequence continues at coordinate 51,119,026 of JAPFBE010000003.1, read as the reverse complement.
AACCAAAACAACTGAATTGTTGCTCCAATACACAAAGAAAATAATAAATGCAAAAAATACTATTATTTCCAAATACATATTAATCCACAGCTTCTTTATTTATTGTGCACATTTGTCATGAGCTTCCAAGCTGATTCAGACCAGCCTCCTTGATTATGCCTCCTTGAACATTTTCTAGAATCCAAACTGTTACTAATATCCCTGGAAGAAACATTTTACTAAGTCAAAGGTACAGTAAGATGTCGTTAATTGGATATTTACCAACATGCCTGAGAGCAACAGACAGCAAGAGCACCAGCATACATGGAGATGAATGCAGCCACACACATGGGAGCACACTACATGATGCAGAGGGAATGATGCAGCAGCTGAGCACTGAATTCCCCACAGTCATCTGGAAAAACACACATGAGAACTCAATTGGGTTCAGTAGAAACACACACGCTTCAAGGGAGTCATATTCCTACTTATTTTGCTTGGTCAGAAAGGATTCAGGATTTACAAGACAATTCAAATACCAGTTCTGAAATCCAGAAAGCCAGAAATCATGGTGATATTTTGCTATATGAAGACTAGAGTACATAAGAAAATGCTTTCCTGCCTACAAATACTTGGGTCATGATCAAACTATTTGTAAATCCTCTCTTCCAGTCAAGAAAATAAATTACCTTGCTTATTAATTTTGCCTAATGCATAATTATCAGATCACTCTTTTTTTCTCTTAAAGTGTTTTTGCTTTGTTTTGTTTGGTTTTCAGACCCTTGCTCTCCTCACATCACATACCAGCACAGTATATGAAGCTCTTGTGATGGCATCATCGTTGCCATATATTTTCTTATTTAATCCTTTTCTTCTTTATGCATTCAGAATTTGTTGATCCTCTCTTTAATTTATTTTTATCTTCCAGGATGCTATTTCCTATCATAGGAATATATTTCATAATCTTAGCAGATATACATGGATACCTTGAAATAGCTTATGCTCAGAAGATTCCCTTTGCATTTTTCCATTACTAGCATGGATGCTGACCATATTATTTTTTGTAATTATTGCGTAAGATACTAAAATTTCAGAATCATCTGCAGATTGCATCAGTACATTTATATATTTTCTTTAAAACAGTTACATATTCATGCACGTTGACAGCATAAAGTCTAGAGCAGAGAAAATTAAATAACTCAATGCAATTCACACTTCATTTATGTGGTAAACCCCGTATCTAACTATTTTCTTTTATATTACAATCTTATTAAAGGCTAACATAAAACATTACAATTGTCAAAGATTGTATCTATTTCTCCCTTTGAAGAAAGATAATTAATTGAGTGATAAAACTTATCTTTCATGAAGCTGTTTTGTTTTGAATTGCTTACTTCATAATGCATACAATATCAACTTCAATAATATTTTCTTAGGATTAAAATTGGACTAGTTTGTGTGTAACATGTAGCTGGCCTTTCGAACTATTAGAAGAAACAAACTTTTCTTTAGACATCTACATGTTCCCCAACATTCTGTTTGGTTTCTAAAAAGATTAATTCAAGGATTTGATCAAGAATTTCACTTTTAATAAACATATTGTCACTACATCTGCCATCTACTACATACTTTTAATAGTTCAGTATTAACATCTCACAAATAGAAACCAGATCAGATAGCATTTCAATGAAAGAATACTCACAAATGCACCATATTAGGCATAGGATTGCTGTATTTTCAGTATGCCCTGCCCACCAGGTTTTGATGTCATCAAAGTATATTTCCTCCTAATATTTAAAATATTGTTTTGCGTCTTTGTCCTGCTCAGAATTTTTCATGGATATATTTAGCCTCCTTTAAATGCCTGTAGTCCTGACTTCATGTATCTAATATCTTGAACTAGATCTACACTGAAAGACCCACAAGCACCTTAAGACTGTTTCCATGGGGAAATTAAAACTGGAAGGCAGCACTCTTCCTTCTAATGTCTGGTGGTCATGTAGGCTTGATTAAACTTTTCTGAGTTATTGCTGATTTTGCAGACATGCAGGAATATAGTTCGTATTTTGAAATGAAAGAGGAAATGGAATTGTTTTAAAAGTAAAACTCCACTGCTGTCTCTATTGTAGCTTTGCCTCCAGATCTTTCTCTGGCCTTGTCTCTCTGTAGTCTTGATTCCCCTGAAGCACCCTGGCTGTGGTTCCTTGTTTGCTGTGGTGGGGTTAGCAACAGACTCAGTTACAAGCCCTGGTCTCTGTTATGTTCAGATCCTTTAGGGCTGTACCCCATGAGCATCCGTGTTGTGCTCACCCTTTGCTCACTGTTCCCCTTCCCTTAGGCAGCAGATCCCTGACCTCCCTTCTCCCAAAAAAATGGCATACCCTTTTGCAGCAAAACCATTTGTGAAGACCCAGCCTTTTAGTTAAGGAGGGTGAAAATTTAAAGCTAACCCACTGGTTGTTTTCTGTTTGAATTAAAAGACAGTTCTACAAAAATGTTCTGTAAAGTTTATTTTTTCTTCCCATTCTACTCTCCCCATTCTGTATTATTTTTTCACAGGAAACTCCATGCACTTAAATTATGCTTTGACCATGAGAAACTACTGCTTTGAATAAAATGGCAACTGAAAGCTAAAGCTTGTTTTCCAAAGCTTGTTTACTTCATGTCCTTTGAGCTTTTGTTCTCATTACTTTTCCATAGAAAAATTTCAGTTGTGGGGGTTGGAAAGGGAATAGATATGAAGAGGGCCTTTTGGGAGAATTTTTCATATTTCTGATTAGAGAGAGGGATGAAAGACTCTGCAGTAATGAGTTTGATGAAGACAAGCAGTAGCATAAATGACTTATTACTATCTACATTAATATGACCTAGCTCCAAAATTAGAATCTCTTTTAAAACAAAACTGCATTTATGCTACATGAAAAGTTTCTGTTTGGCATGTGTATTCTTAACTTGTGGCAATCATTCATCATAGATCTAACAACAGTAACAGCAAAAATATAGGATTGCTCAGCTGTAATTGATTTTCTTCAGAAAAAAAACAACCTTTAAGCTTCTGTGGAATTCATTGCTGACTACATAAAACTATATGGACTGTTATTTCCTTCTGATAGATTTGGCCACAGTTAAGCATTAGTTGCAATAGCCTATTTACCAGTGGCCAAAATAACAACAAATAGTAGGGCTTTGAAGTACTGGTTCATTAAGTACTGTTATGATAGGAATCGTGCTGATTCCTGGGAAAATATGCTGAACTGAGAAAACAGATGATCTGCAGATTGATTGTTTACTTTGTTATCTAGCTGTATCTTAAAAAGTAGAAATCTATATGCTTATTAAAGGATTGCTTCTTGCTAAGATTTCAGAAATCTGGATTAAAAAAAAAAACACAAATAAGAACACTCTAATAGAGCTGAAAAATATAAATAAATAAGAAAAGGCAAGTACTAAAAATGTTTTACTCCTGAAAAATAAGTTCTATCATTACTGTCTGTATGGAATGAGAGAGCAGATGAGTAGAGGAATAAATTTACTGTCACAATTGCAGCAGAGGTTTTTCACTGTGTGGTAAATAGTCAGAGTGCTCTGAATTCGTAAAGAAAAAAAAATCTAATTCCAGGTTTCCTTTTTTCCTTCTTCAGAAAAAAATCATAACAGTGCAGACCTCATCCAGATATAGACAGTGACTTTTGCCAAGACATTTTGCACTGCACTTGCACTGCACAAATATCTTTAGTGTGTACATATACACACATGCATATGTACAGAACTGCACTCTAATTGGAAGAGAGGATAGTCTTACTACTGCACAAATTTTGAGGGAGAATTAGTTTTCCTTTCTTGAGCTTCCATGTTGAAGTATCTTAGCTTGACAATAACAATACCACATATTTTTCTACCACTTCTTCCCTTTCCAGCTGGTTCCAGTGTCTGGGGTCGTGCTCAGGAAGGTGAGCTCTTGCTCCTTTTCCTGCAGTTAATGATGAGTGCATGTAGATACCCAGTGCTACTCAAGAGGACAACCGAGCGGCATTTGCAATCCTTAGAAGCAGACAGTCAGCCAGAGAGAAAGGTGAGCCTGCAGGACAGATGCTGACTTATCAGAAGGGAAGATAACTCATAAAAATAGTGACAGCTGTGAGTTTTACACCTGTGGATAAGTTCTTGTGAAATGTTCACAGCATCAAATAACTGAACTAGCACACAGGGCGACTTGGGATATAGAGATGAGAAAGACACACACCAGAGGAAGACTAGCATGGTCTCAAAAGAAGATACATTAAGATACTAATTTGTTTCGCCAATCTTGTTTCCTTATTTTCTCACATGCAGTATTGCTGCAGTGCATTTCTTTGTGCAACGATACTCTCAGTAAGCAGAACAATTCTAAATTGCCCAGAGAATACTCAGGAGATGCACATGCACATTAGCTGTGCACAGGAGGTGCCACTTCAGAGGTACACCACCCACGGTGACCTTGGACAGCAGGCTGTGAAGGCCAATGGAAGGCACAGGAAGAGTAAACAAGTCATAGCAGGTTGCTTACGAGACCTGGCATCAGCTTGCTGGGAAGGCTGAGGACTTTGTGCCTCTCAAATAGCACTGGTATCAAGACAGCATTTGTGCACACTCATACTTAGGAACACAAGACAGATTAGTTCAACTGCACACTAAATAGTCTGATAAATTCAGAACATGGGTGGCAGGGGTGATACTCTTGTTCCTGGTCTTCCTGGTGCACTCTGTAAATTACATGAGGGTGCATTCTTCAGGGTGAGTCAGAGGGGTTCTGCTGAACAGAGCAAGTGCTCATCATTTGGATGCACTTAGCCAAGCAACAGACGTGAGAAACACTCATTATATAAATTATACTGGGATGATGTATGATTCTGGTATAGCAGACAAACAGCTAAAATAAAGACAATTTAAATATTAAAATGAAATAAATTTTAAAAAAAATACCATCTGCCTAGTAAGAATTAAGCAAACCTAGAAAATTGCTGAAAGATGTCTGGATAATTGTCAAAACTCAAAACTGCTTAATGAATGAGATTTAGTGATCTGTAATCTTTTTTTTCAGTGTTTCTATCTCAGGCTAAACATGTTCCCAAAAGACAGTACACATCAGCTGACCAAAATTTCAATTCTTAGCCACAGACACTAGAAACATGGAATAGCTTATCATTGTTGCAAGAGAAATATGTTAATACAAATTACCTTGCATTTGTTGCGGGACGTACTAATCTGTGATTAGTAAAACAATACCCATGGGTAATTTGCTTGTGTGTGGGACTTGAGTTTCAAAATCTAGATTTCTCCTTTTTTTTCCTTTTTCCTTCCAAATGGTTCAAAAACAATGCAAGATCAGACATTCATATTTGAAATATTTTCTTAAATCTCTTTTGTCTTTCACCTGAAAACTGTACTAATTTTCATTTTATTTTATTTTCAAGCAATTAAAATAATGGATTAAATTGGATTCAGAATACAACTGTAATAAATGTCCTTTTAGCTAGCAACAAGTCTTTAGTAAATACCCTGTGATTGATTTTTAAGCTGTTGAACACTTACCAGAGGCAGATTGCGCCTACATCATATATCAATAGTTCATTTATCAGTTAGCTGAAGTGCCAAAATCTTTCCTGGGTTTTAATAAATTGAGAAAGTCAATCTACCAAAGATTTTTGGTTAGATATTGTTTATTCTTCAAATACAGATGATAGGAGGATAGGTTCTATCTCTTGATCACAATCTTATAAGATCAGTGTTTATTTATTGAGAATAAAGGTACCTCGGTGAAATTCTGTGTATGTGACCCATATGCCTTAGGCCTATGCAAGATCCCTTCTTGATTTGTAATAAATCACTTCTTCACTGCTTACAAACTCCTGAAGTAAGAGACAGTATTTCTTTCAAGCAACATAGTCAATGAGCATCCCATTAAATACACCTTTGTAACAAAGTGTCCCTTGAAAGTGAAATAATCTACAAAAATTGTTCCCTAGATTTGAAATTTCAAGGCATCTGAAGTAAATATATAGCATGAGTAACTTCAGGATGGAGGGATCAATTTAAGTGTTATAAGTTATAACACGTAAAGAAACAGCAAACATTAAATAGCGCGTCTGCTCTCTGTTTTAGAATATAGGCGAGAAAATAATAAATGGAAACAGCCGTGACAGATGAATCCTAAATATTTTCACAAAGGGTTTTTTTTTTTTTCATTATCACAATTAACAACTTTTATTCCTCAGTTGGAACATTATTTTTCCAATACTATATTTGTGCTATGTCATCAAAAATCACAGTATCATATGGCTCATAACTGTGGACATTTTTTTCCAGAAAAGAGATTACAATGGTCAAAATCAAATTATAGTAGTCTATCTCCTCTTTGATATGTTGAGAGTCGTTTGTTTTTTTAATATTAGAAACAAAGGCTGCTGTATGTGTGTATTAAGAAAGGAATGAGCATTTTGTAATATGTCAATCATCACCTTATTATGCTGTTTTAAAATAGAGAAATCAGTAAAATGTGTAATGCTACATGTGGGATTATAAAATTGCATTTTCTTGTTCATCAATAAACACAAGACAAATCTGTGTATTTAAAATTATTATTTCTTACTGACAAAAGTCTTTATGTCATGAACATAAACATGGCATTCTTTATGCTATAAGATATCAGTACAGCTGCCCACATTCCAGCATCTTGAAGCAATCTAAGATGCTCTCATGTGTCTTGGCTGGTCTTCAGATGGAATCACATAAAGAATGCTCTCCTCTAGATGCAGTACGGTACCTGTCAACATATCTCAGACATCTTAAGGCATGTCAAATGGCACTAGATACCTGCACAGGGGAACCTGAACTTAGCTGTTAGTGGAGCTTAGAGCAATATTCATCTGGACATTTATGGATGTTTCCTTTATCAAGGATATTATGAGCTCTCTGAATGAATTATTTGGCTTTTTCTTTAACAGTGCATGCTTAATTGCTCAACCACATTCAAATGTCTACATCACAGGAACTGAAGTAAAGTAAAATGACTGGTTTTCCAGCATTGTTTGGTTCAGTGGTCAGAAGTTACAAGAAAAATTTTACTGTTCCGGAAAAGCCAGTAAAAAGATTTAAAATTACATAAAGAAGGAACTGGAGCAGGCATTGTTTTGACTGTTAAATGCAAAAAAACCAAACCAAACCAAACCAAACAAACAAACAAACAAACAAAAAACCCCACAAAACAAAAAAGAATAAAAAACAAAAAAAAACTTTCTATTTCTTGAATTTCATAGTTACATTGCTACCACTCACTCTTAGTAATATATTTAACGAAATTAGCTAAATCCAACAGCATTTATGTGAATGAGTACCCGTATCCAGCTATGTAACAGGAATTATAAGTAACTAAAATAAGCTCTGAGTTTTGGATTTGCGTAAGCCTGCAAAAAGGAATTCCTCATTTCATTAACTATGGACACGGCTTAGGACTCAAAGAGCCATATATAGGGTAATCAATGGATAAATATTCTCCTAACTGCTCACGTGTCATGAATGTTTAAGACATTCTGTTGAAGCTGAGAGGGTCCCACCAAAGCTGCTCAGTGGGAGTACCACAACTGTCATCCTCAGCAGTTATTTGTATGTAGCTGGTAGACAGTGGCACACAAACCATCAGCTGTGTCATATAACAAGCACATGACAATATTATGATTTCCCATGCGTCACTTCATTGGAGTGATAAACAAATGAGTATTTCTAAAGTATAATCTCTGTATCAGAGGTAATAAATGCAAAGTGCATTCTCTGGTTCTAAAAAAATATTTAAAAAAATATTTTAATTGCAATAAAAATTTAAGTATTTTATTCTGCTGAATGAAATATTAGCAACGCTGTTTCAAAAGTCTCATAGTAGAGATGTTTGAAGAGACTTAGATGGATCAATGTCTGACTGACATGTTGACATTTAGCTGCCTAAGTACAACTGTGTGCAATTCTAGCTTAATGCTCAAGGATAACAAGCTTAGCTATAAATTTTATTCTACAGGGGTATCTGCAATACTTGTTGATAGACTGATCAATAATCCTTAAGGCAAACAAAACAGTAAAAGGGAAGCGAGACTTCATTTGCTTCAAACCATGCATAGAAAATTTTAAGACATTAATGGACAACCCTAATTCAAGGATTTCCAATATGTGGCAGTTTAGATTTAGTTTGGATTTATTAACTCAGTAACATTTAAGTGTTCACAGGCCTGCTGTTCAGTTTAGAAATACTTCTTTTATGCCAGTCCATTTTTAAAACAAGAAATAACCATTGCACCATTTCAGTACATCTCCAAATAGTGCCTTTTCAGAGTGCTCCTTGGAATGCTTTCTGTATGCTCATGCATGAGGACATCAATTATCTTTTATATTTTTATTCCTGTTTACGTTAGGCACACTGACTCAGTTTATCCTGGTATTATGCTAACAAAAACCATCTCAACTGATGACAGCTTTGCAGTATTGAACCCATATGCATTCAGAAAAGTCTCAATTAAATGTGGCTGACACACCAAATTTGTTCAGTTTAATTAGTAGAAAAATACATGATTGTTTCTGAGTTTCTAAAACCTCACACATTTTTTCAAAAAGGTATTTGAAATCGCAAGAATCAGTGACAGTAACAGTCTCATTAAAGGGCAGGAGATCTATGGTCTTAAATTAGAACCTAAAAATCTATACCTATTTGAATTTATTTTTTTTTAATAAAAACAAAGCTGTTTCTAAATGCCTCTTTATCTGTCTGATATTGAATTCTACTTGCACCTCTCTTTAATTTTCATGTCGTAGGCTCATGTGAAGGTAGAACAATGGAAATACGTGCAAGAGAAAACTACAAGAAATTTAATACCAAATTATGAATCTAATTTTCTGGAATAATCTTGGATTCATGGAAGTATGCAACTGTGTTTCCTTCAAGCAGGATTCCACATCTCATGGCCTAATACTAACCTGAGAGCAATTGCTTAGAGCGAATAGACTAGGAGGTGTCTGCTGGGAGCAGTCTACCCTGAGCTCCATCAAGAGAGACTGATTCTGTACCTTTTACAGCACTACCATATGTGCCCTTATTTTTCTCTTGCCTTCCTTTGAAGGAGTCACAAAGCTGAAGGTGCTCATGAGGAAAGGCTCCACTTTTCACACTGAGTTAGCTGCTGTAATGGACGGAAAATGTGCTAGATTACTGGGAAATACTTTTCTTCCTTCTAGTGCCATTATGGCAAGCTCTTGCTCTTGTCCTCACTTTTATGCCTCAATTAGACACCTAAAGCCAGGTGTGTGCTTAGGCAAGGCTAAGGGCCATTATGGGCTCTTTGGTGAACATGGTGGGGAGATACATAGGAGAGAAGCATCTTCTGCTCTCACTTCCCTATTTAACTGTATAAGTAAAACCAACAATGTGTTTTCAAACACCCACCCACTTTACTTATTGACAGCACTGATAGCTTCTAACAGCTCATCATACTTGATAAAATATGAACTTCAACTTGGACATTTATGAGACCTTTCTAGTGAATCCTTATCCTTGCTTTTTTTACAGAGCATTCTGAAAATCAGTAGCCATTTTAAAAATTAAATTCTTAATTATTTGTTCCTTTTTAACTCTACTGTTGTGTAAAGCTTCTATGGAGGAAGAGAACTGGCTTCTTCAGTTCTTTTTGGTTCAGTAGTCAGAAGTTGCAAATAAAACTTTCAAGAATGAAAACATTATTGCTGTTTTGTAAGAATCTTATTTTAGAAGATCTATCTATGATTCAGAAGGAATCATAGATACATGTTATTTTTTTCCTATGCATTGAAGAGCAACTGAAATGAAAACACTGTTAATGTAAGATCTCATTAAGGAAAGCAAATACATTATTAAAGTTTGTCAGTTCATAAAGAATAAATAACATAATTAAAAACAATTTTAAAACTTGAACTATTGTAGAGGTACCACAGTACTTCTTAGATTGAAGTCAAGATGGTACCTTTAAGAGCATTGCTGGGCTGGCATAGACTCATAAAATAGTATGTTTCTGAGAGTCAAAACAATGTTATTTCAAAATAATTTGATTTCTTATTTAATTTAAATCACAATTATTTAAAAAGTCATACATTCTTAATTATATAAATATTTTAAAGTATTTTCATATTTTCAGTAAGACATATCGATATTAAGTACTGCACAACAAAAAAGAAACATATTCTCTAATATTTCGTATACATCTTATTCTTAAAATAAAATTTTAACTTTGAATTTGTTTTGAAATAACAACACTCTATTTTGAAATAAGTAAGGCTTTCTAGAGATAAGTTCTTAATTCAAAACTTTACTAGAGTCATAGGAATTTTTGCATTGAATGTTATAGTCTTTTTATCAATTATAGATATAATTTACAGTATTATTGCACTGCATAGTTTTAAAAATATTTGTTACTGAAACAAATTCATTTTTTTCAAGTTATGCATCATGGGAGATGCTTGAAGTTTCTGGTATTCTTCACAGGACAGGATGAGTTTATTAATCTCCTCTTCCCCAGTTTTCAGCCCTCTGTGGTGGTGGAAGAATGATCATTATTGAGCAGAAGTGAATGGATACTGTAACAACATCCAAGCCTATTTCCCATACAGCGTTTCCACTAAACAAAAAGGTATATTTTGATCATATAGACATATACGTATGTGCATATACATGCATATATATCTGCATATAACTAACCCAAGAAAATATTTATGTTAATGAGATTTGCCTGTGCTTTACGTTAGCTGTCTGCTGTAAGTTCCTCTGAATTCTTCCTAATAGGTGCATTTAAAAGTGTGCAGGAAATGAGGTATGATTACATAATTCCCTAATTATGCTTTTAATCTAGCCTATTAAGTTCATGAAGACCTTTATAATCCTTTAGTCAGCACAAATAATATTAAAAAACCCTTTAAAGAACAAAGACAGTCTTTCACAAGTAACTCAGAGATCGTTTCAAACTTTCCTAAAAAAGAAAATAAAATTGCAATGTAGGTGACTACATTCTACTGAAGAATTATTTTTGACTTCTATTTGCCTAAAATTTTCACAGGAAAATTTTGGGGCACACACTTCATCAGCAGTGTAATTCACCATCATACTTCAAGTCCTTGTAATTCTGTAATTATTTACCAGTTACATTACTGTACATACATAGACATTGAAAGATTAACAAATAAACTTTAACAGAATTCTTCAAAAGAGAGAAACCCTTTCTCATACTATTTTCCCGCATTTTCAAGAAAAATGAGAAGCTTACAAAATACTCAAGAGGCAATATGGTTAAATAGTAGTATTTATCAGAATTCCAGCATTAAAGCAGATTACTTCCTGCTAAGTAACGTAGAAGTTAAATAAATAAAAACCAACCAACCAAAAGTCACAAAACCCAGAGAGTTCAGACACCCGACCTAGTCAGGAACAGGCATGCTTATGTTCTGATTTTTGTCCTGGGATTGGACTGTGTCCTGAGTTTTGGCCTTTACCTTAGTAAACCATGGTATACTTCAGCAGACCATTCATGTGGAGAATAACCAAATGCTGAAAACATTCAAATAACATATAAATGACTCCTGTTTTCCTTCCCTCTGCTCTTCCTTCCCAAAGATGCTTTGTTATATATGAGTAATGTAATGATGGAGCTAATCCTTTTCCCAAATAAATGGTAAAACTTAAGTAGCTCAAATGAGCTTCGCTGAGCATCAAATGATCTATGTGTGAGATGTCACATTATCTCCTTGTACTAACAAAGCCAGAAGGCTATTTGCTGAGCTTTAAACAGTCATTACTAAACATCTGATAACAGAAATTAAATATAATTAATTTCATAATTATTCATTTCTACAAAAAATTAATCTTTGGGTTAACTTTTACTATAAATTAAGTCTTTATCATATCTCTAGCTTTGCCTTGTGTACTGAAAAATTATAGAAAATGATAGAAAAAAGAGGAAATAAATTCTTCCTTCCTATCTTTTCTGTTGTTATGAACTCGTATTTTTTGATGCACTTTTCAAAAAGCTTGACAGAATGACAGGTCCAAAACTGAACAATCTTTTAGCTTCATATTCTTAGATGCCTGTTTCTTTTTTTTTTTTTTTTTTTTGAGACTCTCTTGAAATGAAGATGATAGTTCTAGCAAAGAACAAGAAATGGATAGCAGAAATATTGCAGTATCACACACTTAAAGTGTGAATCATACCTGGAAAGAAACTGCATAAAATTATGCACTTCTCAAGGCTTTAAAAATATGGAAATTCCTATGCTTCTTTCAGTTTTGTTTTATTTTTCTCATGTATCTTTTCTAATTTTCTATTTACAATAGAGTTCAGTCATGGAGGGACACATGTACATTCCAGACCAGATGTCTTGTTTTTACTGGAAACAAAATTTGACAAGTAGTAACAAAATGAAATTGCTAAATAAAAGGATTTGTGAAATAGAAAACAATAAATTGTCTGGATATTTTCTATTCATCCACAAATTTTCTATGAAATACATAGCAATACATAGCTGCTGTGGTTTAAGCTATTGCTTAAATTACCTTTGGTATCAAAATAACGGGCAGAACCTCAGTGTGACGTCAACTGTAAGAAGACTTCTAATAATTATCTTACCCCTATTTCAAGAAAATTAATATAAAAATACAATGAGAAACATGATTCATATACACTTGAATACGTAAGTTACAGTTTCAAACTGGGTTACAAGGAAGAAATCCTGAGCTTACAAGTCTTAGTATGCAGAGGGATCAGCAATTATATGAATATGATATGCACACTATATACTTTTTGTCAATAAAACTTTGGTTAAGTCCTCCCATCAATGTCTTTGAAAGAACCTATCCTGTTTTAAAGGAAGAAGAAGGTCTTTAATGAATTAATGATCAGCTAAAAGATTAGAATTGAGAAGAATTGAAAAAAAATGGTCATTTTTCATACTGAAGGGATCTCCACAGAAACATCCCTGAACAATCTGTGTGCTGGGTTTGTTGTTAATTATTTACTCAAGAAAAATGAGTATATAAAATGTTTTATTTAAATTATTAATGATAATCACATCTAACCTGATCATAGAGGCATAAGAAAGATCTCATGCTTCTAAATGACTGAGCAATACATTTGAATAACAAAAGTAGATTAAATTCAGTGATGGTAACTGCCAAATCAAGGAGACTGGGTAAGAATCACCACATATGGGAAACAATAGGCTCTAAATTGGCTAAAACTTGGTTATTACCACTTAGGAGATAACTCTGGATTCACTGTGGATAATTTTATTTTCTTAATAAATATAGTAGACCATTTGATACTCTTTCCATGTATGAATATCTGCTAGTAGCCACTTATTAAGTCAGATTTTGGAATCTTTGATTTGGCAGCTTGTTTTTGTCTTTAACATCTCAAAAAGGTGATATGACAGTAATTTAATTTTAATCCTCTTTATTTTAGCATTGTCTTAATAAAGACCATTCTTAATATTTTAAAATACAGGCACAGGTGCATTTTGAGAGATTTTCAGTATCTTTATTCTATGGGAATGGAAAATTCATCTGTTTGTGTATGGCTATACGTAATCTAGAATGTATAATGTATCACCACAGTCGTATTATTTACAAGAAATATTTCTTATATCATCTCCTGAATCAAATACCATACATTTAAGACGATGTGGCACACACACCTTGGTGAGCATCTTATCCCTGTCAGTCATTGGTAATGTCTCTTAAGTCCACACTTTCCAGATGTAAAATGAAGAGTTTTTGCATCATTTCTTGAATTTTTATCAATTTTATAACATTTTATTGAATCAAACCTTCTCAAAGTCCCCATGGAATTTTGTATGCAAGGAAATTAGAAACAAAACCTGACAAAAGGAAAACTAGTACATAGAAGCTGCACAAGGTTCCAGAAACCTGGGAAACTTTTGCCTCCACAGAAAATGCACAGTAGAGACTTTATGAATGCCCTTAAATAAGAAGACTGTTCATTGTTGTCTGATTTACTTCTGGTTAAAAATGGGTAGGTTAGTTCCTGCAGAGGCTATACTCATTCCTCTGTACAGCACAGCACATACTGCAGCCATTACATGGACTTAATAGGAAAGACTGACTTGAGTCATTTGTCACGACCAGCAATTTTATTACGTTTGCAGTTTACAAAGTAGTATTTTCACAGCACTATGACAGCAATACAGCTCAATGCTGTGGAAAGAGAAAAAAAAAGGAGAAAAAAGGGTGAGAAAAAAGGAAGAAAGATAATTTGAGAAGCTGATTCCTTTACTCTGAATAAGACTTCTTCATACTAATGCTTGTCACAACTTGTGTAGTCAGTGATAAGGTGACCCATATTTGACAGTGCTGTAAACTACAGAACAACTGGGGCATGGAAAGGAAGCAATGAAATGACAGCTCAAAACAAAATGTCCCTCGTATCAGTCCTTGAAGCTATTTCTGAGTTGAGGACAGGAAACACAAAAAACATTGGACAGCCATCAATCATACTAGCTAGCCAATAATTTATTAATATATTTCCACCAAATATAGCTTTGAACAACCTACTTGTAGCTGGAACAACTTTGAATAAATGGACTACCCCATCCAGCCGTGATCAAATACTCTTGATCTCAGGCATGATTCTTTGAACGGATTTTCTTAAATTTTGTTGTTGTCATTCATTACTTTGGTTTCTGATTTTAGAGGAACCAATGAAGCCAAGAAAATGGTACAGTCAGTCAGAACTTAAAACTCAAATGTTACTATTTAATTCCCACAATAAAATGGGGCTTGCAGACTCCAATCTGAAACACATACCCATCATTTCCCCTGTATTTGTTTTCGTTTAAAATACTTTCTGGAATTTTTTGCCAATGTTTATTTCAAAATGCACTTTTCCTTGAGTGCTGATATTTTTAATGGACATCACAAACATGCATACTAAAAACACAAAGGTTTGCAAATATTTCATATGCTTCCCTGCTTGGTATTACTTAAGTAACCTTTTCCAAAGGTTATAACTAACCTTTTGTTGGAATTTTTTCTCAAAAATATGAAAATTGACATTGAAGCTAGTCCTTACAACATGAAATATTCACAATTACTTCAGTGCTTTTTTCTTTGTGCTAAAGAACACCTTTCAAAACATTCTTATTCAGCATCTTCTGCTATCTATTAAAATTTTATATCAGAATTAAAGTTTTATAAGGCTTGAGGTTATGAAATATTAAGACAAGAGTTGAGCTTGTGATAATTTCTGTTTAAAAGACAGCAAGTGTATCTACCAGAAAGTACTAAAATACAGATTTTATTGCATTGCTGCTTCACGGATATGCTTTTCTCATACTCCTTACTCCTTTCTCATGCTGTATTTATTTTTGGTCAATGCATAACAGAAAAAAAACCAAAAAAAAGGAAAAAAAAAAAGAAAAATGGGCATTGAGATCCAATAAAACAATTTTTTACAAATGTTCTTTCAAAATTTTCAATTCGTTTGTCTTGGCCAACCTCAAAATTTGATCAGGAACTACTGGTCACCACACATCAAAAGCATTTTAGTTGATACCAGTCACAGAAATGTCAATAACTTAGGGGCTCTGTAAGGTTGGGCCTCAACCTGAATACATTCTGTTTGAATTCAGAAATGTTCATCCAGTATCTCTCAACAGCATCTCTGTATGGAATTCTTATATGCAGCTCTTAAGCACATTTAAAAATAATTCAAATAGATGGTTCAGAAGGTGGTTTAGTACTGTTAAAAAGTTTTCTTACCTCTCTATAGGGGAAAAATATGTGCCTTGGACTGAAAATAACACTTTCAATGGCAACAGTAACATCTGAAATTTTCCTTTTGCATTTGTTTTTCTAATTTGTAGAATTTTCATTATAAAGTAGTTCATATAATTTTCTTTAGCAGTACTGTGCAATTATTTTTTCTATCAGTTTTAGAACCTTCTAAGTTACATTTTTTGCTAATATCTTCTTTTATAGAGTATTAGATGTAATTTGAAGTAACTCCATCTATATATGAAAGAGAGCAGCTAAAATATCTTCTTTATTTCTACCTCTAAAGGAATATTTATTCTCTTTTAATTCATTCTTTTTATCATTTTAGGTTAAGATGATGAGGCTTGGGCTGCCTTCCCAGAAATTTAAGCTCATTAGAAGAGCAAAATTCAGATTCTGCCTTGCCCCAGTCTACTCTTCATTATTCTATTCATGGACAATCTTTATGGAAACACAGAATGGGTAGTACAGAAATCAAAGCACTTCTTAAGCACAATCCAATCCATACTACTGTAGACATCTGATATATGTCAGCTGAACCAAGACCTAAAGTATGCATTTTTCTCCATTTACTTCCAGAATATAGAAAGATACACCAAAATGGGTAATCTAAATGTAAATGGCTAAAATGCATTGAGATACTCTACCTCAGTAATGATCTCACTCAAGAACTGTGATCCTGATTCTCTCTCATCATACAGAGAGAGAGGACTCATCTTGTGTAGTACATGCACATTCTTTTTCAGACAAGCTATATTCAAATATTGAATATGTTACGTTGACTAGATGAATACCAAACTACGTTTCTTTCTTTTAGATGAGGAAAATCAAATTGAAGAAACTAATGTATCAGGCTGAAAAAGGATAATCAAAGCTTACTGCCTGCAGTTTTAGCAAAGAAAATTTGGAAAAGTGGTTAAACTGTTTTTGACCATTGGACCATTTTGAACCATTTGGATTACCATTTTGGTAATGAAAAACACAAAAGTGATAGTAAGAAAAGTTAAGGTAGTCAGAGGAGGTTTACTAAAAATCTAGCTCCTCTGGTTTGTATGCCTTTTCTCCTAAATTTTCCAATTATAAAACCTAAGCAATGTTTTAATCTCAGAAATTAGTTTCTAATACAATGTAGAGATTTAAAATGAAATGCCATTTGAAAAGGTCATAAAGCAGGGAAAATACACAGAATGTGACAAAAGGTTTAGCAGAAGAATAATACTGAGCTTTTTTGCACCATTATGATTTTAACAAAAATATTATTTCCTATCTATAAGATTGCTATGGCTCATTTCCTTTTGACACTACAGCTCACTGAGTAGTTATCAGCATTAATGAAAAATAAGACTGAAATATTATGCTGATGGTAAATTATAAACTTTAATATAAGACTAATTTAGCATATTTCTTCAAAGGGCATAGAATACCGTGAAGTTCATCCATCTAAAACTTATTACTGTTACTGAAATCTTTATCTATTCTCAATCATATAGCAAGTCTACATAAACATAGGAGATTCTAAAACCCAAAAGATTACTTGACAGCGATAATTATTCACAGGAAAGAACTTACGTACTCAGAAAAACTGCATAACTTAAAAACATTAATGTGGTGGCCAAATTTCCCAAAACAGGATCTGTGACCTGAGAATTAATAATAAAATATATTTTCCTTCTTCTTCTTCCATTAAATTTGAAAAAATCTCATAGACCATTTGATGGACTTTTAAGATAAATAATTTTCCATAATTTCAACAATGAGATCAGAACCTTCATGATTTAATGAACCACAATGCAAAAATTAAAAAAATATAAAGTCCTTATCAGCTCAATCCAACATATAATTTGAATCATTTAGTAGTAGTTCTTGTCATATTCCTTAGGATTTTTAACTATTTAATTATAATATGTGAAAAAAATATTTTTTTTTAATGAGACTGGGATTTTTTTTCATATGCTATATAGTAAGTTTCAATAATTCTGAAAATATTAATTACTAATTTTAATCAATAAATGGCTGCAGTGGAACAACTCCTTCCTACTAAGTTTATAAAACAGTATTTTATCACAAAAATATTTTCATGGAGAATTCATGTTCATTCCTGCTTTGTGTACAGAACAGAAAGATCAGATCTTTTTTGACTGACCCTTCCATTTGCAGTGAATTTAATTAAAATAGAATGATCACATTGTACACACAAGGATTATTTGTTCCTACTTTCAACACACTTTGGTTCCATTAATTTTAAAACAAGCCTAAAGAAATTTGCAACATAGGCTAATTTAATGTAATTATTTGCCAGGTGGACTCATCAGACATTCTTATATGAATTAGCATGAGATAAAGGAAATTAGGGATTGGAAGACAAAGGTTATGGCAAAAATATAGATAACCTTACAAGATTTTCTGAAATACTGCACAGCAAAGACAAGGCATATAAAATATTTATATGAATAGTCATTAGGAACACAGGTTTTTGATAGATAGTTTATCCTTAAATTTGATCAGCTTTTGATATTCGTTGAATTTTCTACTGTATATGACATAACGTTTGGGTTTGTTTGGTGCATTTTTAGACATTTTTAGACAAAACTCTGTTTCCAAAGAGAAAAATCTTTACAAAAAGGAAAGGGAGTAATTACAACTGCTGCTTGGCCAATATTTCTACCTGTACTTTCTCCAGGGAATTAAAAAAAATATTAAAAAACCAAACAAAAAAAAAAAAAAAAAAAAAAAAAAAACAAAACCCAAAAAAACACCAAAAACAAAAAAACCCAATACAAATCAGCAAGGAAAGTGAGAGGTATCTACTTGTTATTTCAATATGATCAAACATACAGAGGTAAAAGTTTCATTACAGTCTTTCAGCCCTGACAGCAAAGTTTGCAACAGATAGTCAAAACATGACATTTGCAAAGAGAGGCAGGAATACTTTCAGAAATTAGCATTTTTCTGGTTTGTCTTACTATATATAGATATCTAATATCTATATTCTGTATACCACAGAAACATAAACTGTACATATGTTGAAATATGTAGATTCATCACCGTTTAACATAAATTAAAAAAAAAGACATTGACATTTTTCTGCTCAATATAGGCCATAATCACACTCTCTTGAAAACTTTAAGCAGACAATTCATACACTAGAGAAAGAATCTATCATCTGCTTGTAGCAGAATGCACAAACCATCTGCTGGATTGGGTTGGTTTTTTTAACTTCTGTTTTCATATGCTAACATAAGAAGTCAAGCTAAGTAAAGATACTGAAGTATATTGAGCTTTTCCTACAGTACAATAACCATGGGTGGCTCTGTTTAGACTACACAAAAAGGCAAGAGAGAAAAATAAGGCCCTGAAGAGAGATGTTATTTGACTTCACCTTGCAAAATAACACAAGCCTAGACACATCTCTGTAAAAAACATTTAAATTGCAGGGGGAAAAAAAAGAGATCTGGGCGCTTTCCAAATTTTATTTGAGATTAATTACTCATATTTTTATTTTTTTTAGATTTTTATATCTTTTCTTTCTTTCACGGACCTTTTCAAAATGTTCTTGTGTGATGCACAAAGGAATTAATTTCAACAGCAGACCAAAGATTTAAGAATAAATCTGTATAATTTCATAATCACCAAAATTTGGAAAGAAACCTTCCAATGAATTTCTCCTTCTGAAATAAGCCTCTTATATTACAGTTCATAAGATAATTCACATTCCTTCCTTTCCTAATTACCCACTGCCTCTTTTTTGCTACATTTCCAGTCACCACTACAAAGGAAACAGGACACTTCTGACAGAAATCTGGTTGATTAGACAACTATGTTTCATTCTATGCAAGAGGATTAAGAGTCTTACATATAAAAAGATCTTATTTCAACTCTGTTTTAGTAATATTTGAAGCCTGTCATGAAAACCCAAAATCAACCTGTCAACTTTCATGGTGGTGAGAGAGATGGCACTAGCCATTACTTAGTGCAGTTAGGAAACCACACAAAATTGTTTTTAAGTTTTTATTTTGTATCTGATTCACTATCTGGAAGCAATAAACTTCATTGTATTTTCCACAATATTTTTATGACACTATAATGAGAAATTGTAGGTGTAGAAGAAGAGATTACAGGTGACCTCACCCTGATAAGTGATTAGTTGTACTAATTACCAAAGAAGAGGAATCGCCTTGCCCTTAATGGGTGGCAGATGCGACTAATAAAGATAAGTGTGATAAAATGGGTGGGTGGGGTGGTTAGGGGCATCCTTGAGGAAGAGAACATCGAGGTAGAGGAGCCCAGGGGAAGGGGGAACGATCCAGGGTCCACAAAGAACAAAACAAGGAAGAGAGTTTCTGCAATTAAAGATCTGCTGTGAGGTCACTCTGGGTCTGATGGAGTCAGAGCTGCTGCTGGAGCCTGCAGTCACAGCTGAGCTGGGTGAGAGCTGTGTTCAGAGTCTGCAAACCAACACTTGCAGTCACAGTCCAGCAGGGAACAGCCACAGTCAGAGTCTGCAGTCAGACCCTACTGTAGGAGCTTGCTGTAGTCAGAGTCTGGATGGCAAAGCTGTAAAGAAGAATAAACTGGGACCCTTTTCATGTTGCTGAATGAGAGTCTGTGTCTTGGCTCATCTCTGCCCTTAACAAGATGTCTGCTGCAACAAGAAATATGACATAGAGTGGGATAATTTGGGGGGAATAACAATGAAGCTTGTGCACAAAAACGAAGACAGATACTAGATAGTTTTCATTATGTACTTAAACTTCTTTTCTTATGAGTACTGCAGATAAGTTTATTCTACTATAACATTTACTTGATGGAGATTTAGGATCCTGCCTATAAGGACTCAGATGCAAAATAGCTAGCTTCAGTTTATAAATTTCCCTATGCAATTAAATTATTTTTGCTTCAGTGTTTATTTAAAAACAAACAAAAAGAAATCCCAGAAAACAAATAAACAAAACACCATCCCATAAATAATAGTACTGGCATTCGCTTTCAATTAGTAGCATTTCTTTAAACACTGAGCTTTTTAAGGTATGAGTCTGTCATGCTAAATATCTGAATGAGGGGACTGATTTTGGTTATGCGTAGTCATGAGATTTGGCACACTACAGTACTCCAGTGGAAGAGCAAATCAGATTAAGTATAAAACTTACGATATACTTAAATTCTAAAAGATATATTCAATGACTGTTGTAAAAAACAGATTGATAAAAAACCTTTAGTCCTCATACAAAAGGTTAGACTTTTTTTTTTAATCTTTGTCAGCATCTGCAGGCAACCTTTTCATAGAAAGATACTGACAGTTTGAGAGAAATTATTGAATGTGCTTCTTTCTTCAAGGCAAAAAGACTGTCATGTCTAAACATGTCATGATTGACAGAATTTTGTCTAGCTTATTATGATCTTATAATGCCAGATATTGCAGTCCACACCACTACCCAGAAATCTGTTTCATATTTAAAAAACACAGCAACATTTCTTTCCGGTGATAATCTTTCTTAGTACAATATATTTCCTAAAGTGCTAGTAACTTTTTTTACCTGGTATTTCTTCAAACAACTCATGCATTTCTTAATTGTTCTGGACAATAGAGTAGAATTGAGACTCTATCCAAACAGATCAGAGAAAAATAATTATTTTTTGCAGGCTATGTGTCTGTTCATCTACTCCTATGATTAAATTTTACTGGCACTACGGAATATTTCATTCATATTTTGCTTGCTTTATACTAAGCATAACACTTCTGCAGAATGCTATCTAGGCATTTGATCCTACTTCACATCTCTGCTGAATATTGTTGTAACAGAATAGCAAGTTGCGCTATTCCATATTCATTTTTTCAGAGGTCTATTACTTTTTTCAAGACTATTGTGCATTTTCATTCTCTCCTATAAACATATGGGTGAATCATTTAACACTTTTCAGTTTTGTTTTTAAGAAGCATATGCTTCACTTCATTATTTAGTCCTTATTGACTAAAATGAAAGTACAAGGTGCAAAAGAAACATGAAGAATTCCAACTCATACAACTACTGTTCCTAATTTTGCATGTCAAGGCTTTCCTCTTCAATCCCTTTTATAGCAGGTTTCATAAATTGCATTTACATCTCTGATGAACAGTGTACAGAAGCACTCACTTTCATCTGAATTTCTGTCCTCTCAAAGACTATTACTTTTCAAAAAGTCATTAATCTTCTAAATTAAAACACCACAGTCAAGATACACAAAAATTTAATTCAGGAGGATTAATTATCATCAAATATGTTGGTGAAGGTATTGTTGATTAACAAACAATTATTAATTGAAGATTTTGCTATTAAAAAACCATCTTCTGAGATGTGACAGTAGTTTGAAGTCCATGTGTCTATCAATAGAAGACTAAAAATAATTTTAAAAACTGTTCCCACTAACTGAAAATACTGAGTAGTTTATTCTATGCAATTTAATTTCTCTCTTCCTTTCTTTCTCTCTCTTCTCCCCTTCATTTTATCTCTCATTTTCTTTAGAGTTGCTCTTACTATTGCTACTTTGAAGGGGTATTTTTGTTTGGAATTTCAGATAATTGATATAAGAAGTGGTTATCTTTATGGATAGGTTAATAGTAAAAATTATGATGAAGCAACTGACAGAAAAGAACTCAATAAATGAATAGAGCCACCAGACACTACTCATAGAAGCCTTGCATTTAGCATAATGATTAGCATTATAAAACTCTATAATATAAATTATTTTATAAATTTAATCTTTTGGGCATTTGTAAACTATTATCATTTGACTGTGTGAATAAAAATATAGCAATGCATGAGGAAATTAGTAGTGGATGGAGGTACACTAATATTACATATTCCAATTTATAAATAGAGAAATAACAAGGAATATGAGAAAAAAGCAGTGAACCAGATTGGCCTGAAGGCTTGGACTGGTGATGCACATGACTGGTCTAGAACATGGAAAGAAGTGTCTCTGCAGACAATCAGAAGTCCATCTAAGAACTGCAAGTTGAGTATCTGAAGTGCCATCTATTCCTGCAAATACAGATGCAGTGTTTTTTATCATGTTTTCTCCTTACTTGCTGAAAATAAAACAACTTCTGTGCTCTGTAAGAACCTATTCCTATTCCCAGCTAGAATATAAAATAATCTGGAAAAGTATAGTTTCAATAAAATCACAAAGCACAACAGAATTTGGCATAAGGTATTTATCCTATTATATAATTCAACACTCTACTTTAGGTATGAATAACTCACACATGGAATAATCTCTAGAAAGAATTAAGAGGCCAAATAGGATTGAGCCCTAGGAATATATTTGGCAAAGATGCTGCCTGTGATAATACCCATTCAGATTCAAGGAATTTTTGTGATTTTTTTAATTTGATTTGGTTTTGTTTTTCTTCATGAGTTTTGTACAGAGCAAAGCTACCTAGCAGCAAAAAGATACCAAGGTCAAAGCAATGCTGCTTTTTCCATATGGTTAGAGTGGGAGGAAGGATGAAAACAGATGACAGGAAAATACAAATGCTACAAAAGGTTGAATATTATTAATGTTAATGAAACAGTCAAACAGAAAACTTGACTAATACAGTTAAAAAAATGAACTGTAAATGATGTGTTCCATGACTTGCATCCAGCTACTTATTCAAGAATAAGAAAATTATTTCCTTATTCAGAAAACCAATCGTGTGTGATAAAAATTGTTGATTTAGGTTCAATAAATAATTTTTAAGTTTTGAAAAAGACATTTCCACCTCTCAAACACATTTTGAGATAATGGCAAACACTAAAATATAAAACTTCTTATTTTCAGTTTTACATAATCTTACATGTTTTATTTCTGACATTGCATTTTAATATAATAAGTTGAAGTCCAAACTTTGGTATACACACCACATTGAACCAAGTCTTAATTCTCTGTGTATTTTTGTTGGCTCATTTCTGAGAATTAAATACTCATAGTTTATTTCCCATTTTAGCTAATTAATCAAAGGCAATACTTTTTCATGAATCAAGTAGAACAGATGAAATTCCACATAATGTAGTGAAAATGGAAAACAAGAGATAAGACGTGCCGAGTAAATGAAAGAATGGATTTGGGATCCTAATTGGTAGGAAAGGTTATGTGACAGCCAAAGTTCGGCAGGGAGATATGCAGTAAAGGACTGAAGAGTGAAGAAATAGGAGATATGATTAAAAATGTGCTTTGGAAAATCAGGCTACTCATGGCAATCACCTCTATGCCTTGAATATTTATCATTATGACTACAGTAACACTGGCCTAAACTAACAGTAATCCTCAGCAGAGCCAGTACAAACATTCAAGACTTCAGTTGGAAATAGAAGATATAGAAAGAAGAATGTGACATAAACTTGAAGCATGAAATCTGAAAACTTCCAGCTAAATTTTAACATGAATTTTGGAGAAGCTTATTTTTATTTTGCAGAAAAATGTTTTTACTTAAAAGACTGTTTTAAAGTGTAAATGATGATAATGTTTTAACCTGATATTACAGTTAAAAGGAACATTTTTCAAAAATTTTGAAATAAAATATTTAGAATACTAATGGAAAAACATCTAAATAAAATTATAACCTTTTCTAAAACTCTCACCAAAAAGTCATAATATTTTGGTAATTTTGATCTATGTTAATCTTAAATTATTAGTAAGCTATGACTTTTTGAAATAAGGATCAAAAATTTTAGATACTGCTGAAACTAAGTTTTTGGTAAGGTTAACGTTTGAGGATTTGGGGATTTTTTTTTCAGAATTACTTGGGAAGACTACACAGTTACTTGCCTTTCTGTGGAAGTTGCAGGAGTTTTAAACTTTTTACAGGATAATTTTTTTTTCTGAAACTTTTAATAACATCTAGTTCTTTCCCTAGTGCAAATACTTTAGGTCATCGATTCTGTATTCTAAAAAATTGTTCCAACAACACCAGGAGATTTGTATGCTAGGAAATTCTGCCAAAACATCATAGCATAGCATTTAAGGAACAGTTTTCACCTAAAAAAAGGTAAGCCTGAGATAGAAAAACAAAGAGAAAATGCTTAAACTGCTTCCAACAGGAAAAAATGTGCCACAAGGATAAGAAGTAGCTGCTAGAAGGCAATGATCATGTGCTAAGAGTATGTTTATCTATATGTATCTGCAGCATCCTTATGAATTTAACAGATTCCAACAATTCGCTCTAATTTTTTTCCATCTACAATATTTAGGTGAACTTCACTGCTCACAAAACTATTATACAGGAATCAACTCTAATTTATTCATTAAAAACTATATAAATTACATACATATATTCACTTTATGTAAATCTTATAATGTTTACATTAAGAGAGAAATTGCAGGTGATACATATTTATTTGTGCATATATAGACTTACACAGGTTCCAACTATTATTATTCCAGATATTGGTTTTTTGAGGAAAAAATATTATATTCAAGCCAACAGTGTTTCTTCAGACTTATCTATATTCACCATCAATTGGATTTTCAAGATGGCTATTCTCTGTTCTTGCTTTTTCTTTGACTATGAAAAGGTTGAAAAGCATTTCCCTTTTGTAACATTCTTTGATGTTACCCTTAAGAAGTCCATAGTTTCAGAGGCATTTCACTGATTCAGTCACTCACTGCACAACTGATATTTTCACTGCCAAATATTTTCTAAACCTTGATTTTTAAAAAAAATTCCTGCAAAACAGTGCAAGTTAGTCCAGAGGAAAAAAGAATGGCTGGTTTTGTTAATGTTGAAAGGACATGGGTAACAACAACCAAAAAAATGGTCAAGTCCTTTGCTTCCTAGTGTGTTTAATGGGCTCATGTTTCCTAGCAGCATTCATACTTTTATTGAGATGGGTGATATGCTTTTTACTAACACTGTGAAAATATAATAGATTCAATTAATTCTATCCTTTTATTCTATCTTTTTAGAATAGTTTGAATTTGCCATGTAGACTTCAAATTATATTCTTTATATCAAATATAATTGAACATTAAACATTTAAATTGAATATTTAAACCTGAACTAGCCAGTTTAGACTACTGTTACATTCAATGATGAGAAACAGGAACATCTGAAATATAATTCACCGTATTCAATAAAAATGTGCATCTAAGATAAAGATGAGATGAGAGAAGATAAATCCCCATCACAGACTGAATGAGTTACTCAAACTAAAGTGTCTTGCTGACCCATTAAACACAGCAAATGCTACCATCAACTTGGCAGCTGGTGATGAAACAGACAAGAGAACAAAGTAAAATGGGGAGCTGAGGTAAAAATAGAGGAATGGTAATTCTATTATGATTTTATTAAAAATTACAAAGGAGATAAGGGAAGGATTAAATGATACTGAAATTCAAAGTTTATTAAATAGTTAGGGAGAAACAGAAGAAAGAGAGGTCCAAAAAGCTGTTAATGAACTTCAGGAAATTTGACTTTATTTTTGGAAGTATCTTGGACAAGATACAGGCAATACTGGACAGAAAACAACTCAGTAAGTAAACCCACAAAGCAGAAGGTAAGAGAAGTTCGTAAAACCAAGTAATGATTTCTGGGTAAGGAACCTAGGATTTGAAGAAGGCAGTTGGGAATCCTTTGAGACCATGGAAGGAAGGGAAAAAAGCAATAATAAGGTCCAGGAGAACACATACCCAATAAAAAATTAAAAATTAAAAAATTTAAAAATAAAAACAAAAACAAAAACAAATAAAAATAGGATGTAACAAAAGACAGCAAGTTTGAGAGCACCAAGAAGAAAGTTATATGAATCTTTGCTTGTCACTAGAATCCCAAATGCACTGGACGACTAAAGACTTGCCATATCTTCAGCTATTGAATTCTTCAATCTTCCTGCAGAGAAAGTACACAATCACCATTGTAATTACTCACACAAAAATTAGCAACTTTCTTTTGATATCAGTTATTCTATCAGTTCAAGTGGCAATGGGATACACTGAATCCACAAGTTTCAGTTCTGCATTCAAGTACTGGACAGAAGAAATGACAGTATATGAAGTGTCTTGTGTGTTCTTCTGCTTCTTTTGTTAAAAAACAAACAAAAAAACAGCCAAGCTTTAGAAATGCTGTTCTACAAGTACCAAAGCCAGTTTTTAAAGTTAGGTAATTCTAGACCTAGATTCTCCTTGTAACTTAGCTAATTCCATACACACATATATACAGTCTTCAGCTATGTGATCTTGCACTATTTTTGTTACCTGATTCTTCTGCATCCCATGCACAAAGAATAGATCCTCTGAGAATGAATAAGAGCTTTGGAGGAGAGAGGTCTGTGGCCTGTGTTGTGTAGGAACATTGACTCTTTTGTTGTGAAAGTTAAAAGTATAAATATAAAAGCATATAAGTTATATAACCATTTTTAGAAGTTTCACAATCAAGTAGAAAAACTGGCTCATGACAAAAACAAATGGATTATTCTCTTCTGATTCCAAAACCTAGAAATGCAGAATTGTGTGATCTATACTCCATCCCAAGCATTAAATTAACTTCCTAACAAAGCACTCTATACGAGATAGTATAAAAACATATGCAGCTTCTAATTTGACTTCCTTAGTACCTAATTTTAGGATCTGGTTATCACAGCAAAAGCTATGGTTCAAATGTGGGTAGCACCTCAGAAAGGACACAGTCATGATCATAATGAAAATACTTGAAGTTGTGAGAGCCCACATGGCAGACTAAGACATAGGAAGGTATCTTGATTCTTCCTAGTAAGTTCAGGTACCACGATGAAAGCTGAAAACAGGAAACTCCATTTACTTAGAAACCAGAGACCTGAATCCTGTCATGAGACAAGATATACTTACAACAGTACATGAAGTAGCCAAGTAGCAAATCTTTATGACAATCCTATCTGCATTTTCTAAATGGTCAAAGTATTTTCTCATTAAATTAGAAAGCTTCATTGAGAATGTTGCTCATCCTAACAGGTTTCAAATTCATTACTTTCTACAGCAGCCTGCCAACCACAAGGTCGTAGGTTGCTAGGGGAAAAGGAAGACTTGGAAGTGGGAGAGATTAATGGGCAAAAGCATCAAAATGCAGGATTTGTGGGCTCAGAACAGAAAAATACAAAAGAAATGCTTATACAAAAGCTTTGATCATATAGTTTAACCATGCACATTTTTATGTTCCTGATTCCACACTGATCATAATGATTTAATTTAAATAGTTTTGATCACAGAGACTTGCAAACTCAGAACTTTTCAGTTAATGTTTGAATTATAAAATCATTCACTTATTAACCCTTTGGATTCCGAATAATACTGAATTTTTTACTTCCCATTGACAAAGTCAACAGAAACACAGTAAAATGCCTTCCTCATTACTTTTCTAGTGACTCAACATTTGAGCATGAAACTCTGTTGTGTGAGGAAGGCACAGTACTCAGTCCTTTTGCTTCTTGCTTTACAGTGCACTATTCGACAGTATCTAATGGTGGGAGGATTTGCCATCTTCCTTCAGAAGCTGTATTTTCAAATTCTTGTATGTTTTATGAAAGACTTCTGCATTGTCAGTGCTTGCTATACGTGGGTTAGGCATATCTGGCATATTCTTCTTGGAAGTGTCTCTTAAACAAAATGTTAATTGAATCCTGTGTTCTCCACTCCTCTTGCACACAACCAGAGGAGTCTGGAACTGTTTTGCAGATGGGCTCATCATTTATGGGTGCAACTGAGAACACAGAAAGTAGTGGGAGAAGAGTGCTATATGTGCTGAAACCAGTCAATTTAACGTTTTGGGTTTTCTTTTTTCTTTTATCTCTCTTTCTGGTTTACCCCTCCACCATAAAATCAGGCTGCAGTAAAAATAAACCTGTTACTAGTTTGTGAGGCACGTACATAGTGGTGAACAGTGCCAAGGGCTCAGGAGGAATTATATTTTCATAGAATCTGAACAGTGTAAGGCAAGCAAAACATGCTGCCACCCACTCAGGAAGGACAGATTAAAATACTAACTCTGCCTATTAAGTGAATCCCATTCATTTTTGGGGTCGATTAACATGTCACCTGAAAAGAGCCATCGTGATCATGGTCAAATCTCCATTATAAACTTTGAGGCTCTGATGGATGTATCACAAATCACTGCACTGGTATTTTCCAAGCATTTTGTGGCTGATTCATAAATCTTAATCATAAATTCACATTACAGATTTTTTTTTCCTAACAGTTTTATCTTAGGAAATGAAGATTTAAAAAAATAAAAATCTTTAAATATCCACTGCGTCTATTGACAATTTTGTCATGCCAGCTGTAAACTAATTTGATATGCATGTTTCCAAGCAATTTCAAGCAATCAGACAGTGTTCTAACATGGTCTAATTGTTAATCATAGAACATTTTTTTTAAAGATACAATATGGAAAATAGAACAATTAGGTAAATACTTTATAACAGGCTCTATCTAACCCTTCAGTCTTCTAAATGCCAGTAGGACAATCCACATAACCTTACTTACACATAGATGTACTCTACAATTGACACGACAGGATGTTCTTCATAAACATGCAAAAAACCCAAATTAGTAAAGTAGAATGCATTTATTGTTACAGAAACATAATCCCTCATTAAATGAATTCCACAATATCTACCAGAACATTAAAATTAAAACCAAGAATTCAGGATCTTAAAGCTTAGTGTTTAGCTTAGATGTAGAAACAGTAATTAAAACTCTACTGATAAACAAACCCAGATGAGCAGAAAAAGGTACAAAATACCAGTACAAAAATCATGTACCAAGCTGAGGAGACAAGGGAAAAAAAAAAGAAACTAACAAACAAAAACCCTAAACAAGAATCCAACCAAAACACTTTTGGAGATACAAGGATACCAAGCAGACACTAAAAATAAAAAACAAAAAGTAACTTTCACTTGTACATATACATCAACGGCAGAAAAAAAAATTTATAAAAAGCCTTGTGTCTACAGAATGAGTGAAACATAACCTTATAGGGCATTAGAAGATTGTCGGATCATCAGAACTTTCAAGCAGAGAACTGCTATTTTTGAAGCACTTGACCAACTTTTAACATAACATACTAAGTTTGTAAATGAAAGGTTCTTTGATGAGAAACAGAATGTCAAGCCTTAGACTCTAAAACTACCCTAAACATTTTCATACCTCAGAAGATGGCATTTTCATTATACTAATAAAATCATATCTCCTGGTACAGATATTTTAAATCTGAACAAATTTGAGCATATTTCTTTAACAGGACTAAGCTACTGATGACTAGATGCGTCGTTTCAGTAGCAATAAATGAAGAACATGGAATAAAAGGATTATGAAAATCAAAAGCAGTAAGATCAGTAATCAGATATTTAATGTTACAGAGTATATGCATTCTATCAAGTCGACTCTTACGTACAAATCACATGGTGCCATTAAAATTCAGTTTCTGTTAGTCTGAAGATCTCTACAGAATCTCAGATCAGTGACAGACCTAAACGAAAAGTCAATAAAATGAGACTATATTTGTAATAGTCTTTAACCTCTCCCATTCCCTCTTCAAAAACCTTGAAGATATAATTTTAGGATTCTTGTTTTACATGTCTTTGTAGTGGATCTGATAACAGTTTGAATTGAATCCTAGGATAAGCAACTTCTTGTGACTCAGAACAACTTCCAACGCTGATAAAAACTTCAGTATTGCTTTTGCTTTAAAATATATACCCTAAGTCACATAGCAGCTATTCCACGTGTTTAAATTGTGTAGCTCCTATGAAATCAACTATGCTAACTGACAAAACAATAAGGAGAGAATAGGGCTCTCTGACAAGGTGTAACATACTCAAAGTTACACACACATATGTTTATCTACAGCTGTACTAATTCAAACATACACACAGTGTGCCCCTTCATGTAATAAAATATTTAATACTAAATGAAAATATAAATATGAAAAAAAAATATAATTTCTTTCATTTCTTTTTCATGTTTAGAAACAGAACAGTCCATTTCTCTCCATAGGAAAAAAATACAAGGGAAATGAAAATGAAGTAATCTTAGCCATGGGGAGGCAGGGGCAAGCAGAGTTAAAGCAATGAATCATTTTACCCTTAGGACTATCTGTATCAGAGTTTTTTTCTGAAAGCTCTCTGTTAGCTCCATTTCCTTCTTCAAACGATTTTAATTTCTATTTGAGCTGGGGGCAAAGAGGGCAGGGAATGGGAAGGAAAAGAAACTCAACATTAACGCACTTGTATGAAACATAAGAATCTGGACGTGTCTTTCTTGTTCTTACATCCTCTCGGGTGCCACTCGGTTGATGACTCGTAAAATTCTTGTAAATCTAATTTCCCTCTGAGGTAGGCTGTCACACCGAGTTTCAGGAGAGCGGACGCTTTTACTTTCGAGCTTTCACCTGTCTTCCCGCTACCGAGCACAACACCACCTCCCGCTAGTTTTAATAAACTTCTGAGAAAGTTGGATAGCGACGGTGCCCAGCGCGGAGCGCGGCTTTGAGGAGCGCCCGATCTCGGGCAGGGGACAGCCCAGGAGCGGGGAGTGGGGACAGGGACAGGGCAGGGGGAGAACAGGGGCAGGGGGCAAGGGCAGGGGGAGAACGGGAGAACAGGGGCAGGGGCAGGGCAGAGGGAACCGCAGGCCAGGAGCAGGGGCAAGGTCAGGGGCAGGCCAAGGGCAGCATGCCCTGGTCCGCGGCACCTTGACCATGACGCTGGCCGGTCTCCCGGGACCCTCGGCAGCCCTTCAGCCGCCCTTCCCTCCGCCTCCAAACCCTGCCAGTTCAAACGGAGCAATCGTCCCGAGCCCAGACCCTCATCCTCCCGCAGCAGCGCCAGCACACGGGCCCGCTGTGCCCCGCGAAGCCCCGCGGACCGAGCCGAGCGCTCCCCTACCTGCGCCCGCCTCCGTCACCTGTTGCCCGGCCGCCTCCATCGGCGCAGCCCCCCGGCGCCTCCTCCCGCTCCGGCGGCGCCAGGGGCTTCTCGGGCTCGCGGGCCACCTCCATCCCGCCGGGCACCGCCTCCTCCTCCTCCTCCAGGGACTCCACGTAGAAGACGGTGCGGGGCGGCGGCGGTCCCGGGCCGTGCCCCGAGGCCGGCCGGCCGCCGGCGGGCAGCAGCGTCCCGTTGGGCGGGCTGGCCGTGGTGGCCGCCGAGGAGGAGGCGGAGGAGGCGGATTTCTTCCAGAAGACGCCGTTGCCTCTCTCCTGGCTCTTCAGCAGGCGGCTCTGGCTCGGTCCCCAGTGCTCGAAGCTGCTGTCGGGCGGCAGGCAGCCTCCCCCCGCCGGGCCGCCCGCCGGCGAGGGGTGGCTGAACAGTTTCCAGCGGAGGCGCAGGATGTGCTTCACGTCGAAGTCTTTCCTGCCGGAGCCGGACATGGTGCCGCGGCGGGCGGGGGCCGGGCCGGGCCGGGCAGGGCCGGGCGGCGGCGGCGGCAGCGCGGGGCGGCCCCGCTCCGGCAGCGGCGGCGGCGGCTCCTCCGGGCGGCGCTGGGCTCGTAGGGCGAGGGGTGGCAGCCGGGCGGGCGGAGAGAGATGCGCGCACACCAGTGAGAGGATGGATGGAGCGATGCACGGAGCCAAGAGGAGGTAGAGACACCCAGCAGGAAAGGGAGAAAGAGAGAGGGAGAGATGCCCAGAGCTGACGAGAACTGCTCGATGATCAGTGGAAAGGGGAGGAGAGAGAGGCAGAAATGAGAGACATCTCTCAGGGGAGACGGACACTTGCGAGGGAGGCTGCGACGCGCTGATGTGATTAACGGGGGAGCGAGCTGCAGCCCGGAGAGGAGCGGCGGCGGCGGGAGGCAGGTGGCACCTCCTCAGTCTCGCAGAGCTCCGTGACCGAGCGCAGACAGAGAGGAAAAGTCACCTGGAAGCCTCTCTCCACCTCCCGCCTTCCCATCCCGTTTCTCTGGGGAGTCCCATGCCTGCCGTTATCTGGGATGGCAAAGCCTGAGAGCTAGCACAGAAAAAAATCGGGGCTCCTTTATATGCACTGTACGTAGGAGGGAAAAAAAATCCCGCCCGTGAGGCTGTCAAGGTCCTCAGTATACAATTCTGTGTCTATCTCGGCGCCTCTCACCAAGCCGCCCCCTCCCTTGCATGTGACGCAGATGTGCTCTGGGGCCGTCAGTGTGAAGAGACAGGGAAAGAGATGCTTCAGGCTTCGTCGTGCAAGGAAGTCGGCAGGTCACTAACTGCCCCTCACAGCCTGCTCCTCCCTCCAGTGCAGGTGTCCTCACCTTGGTATTTTGGTTCTGAGACAGCTGTATATTACTGGGAGCAAAATAAAGTACAACGACATATGTATCAGCTGCAGTAAACACAAAAATGTGAATCATAGGAGTACAGACTTAATAGACTGCGTGCAGACTGCATGAGGTTACAGGTTAACGATGTATTCTGCAGGCTCCATTCATTAGCCTGTTGGCTCGGTGTTGCTGTACCAGTAGAAAACATTGGCTAGAGGGACAGTGTGTCAAACAAAAATAGCACAACACATCTGCTTCTTACCTTTCATACCTGCTCTTAATGTAGTCTGACAGTGCTAAACCCAAGGGAGGTTCCTTTCACAACATAAGTGATCTGCTTAGGAACATCTGCCCACTTGGGAGGGGTGTCACAGAGTATACTGCATCAGGGACATAATTACAGAATTAAAAGCTTTCTGGTGAAATATAGGAGAGGGATATGGCAGCAAAATTGCATATTGTCACCTGCTGGCTCATAGACCCCACACGTGAAAAGTTGGTGGAAATAAGATGATACAAAGAATACCTGCAATTACCTTACTAAGTAATATTTTAGAAGAAGATTTATCCCTAAGAAAATGATGAAATATATTGTATTTTCAACCAGGAATCTTTGCATTGGCCAGTTTTACCCATGCACTTATTAGCTCTCAAAAGTTTGTTATTCTAACTCTCTGAAATCAAGAAATAAGGTTGAAGGAATTATCTCCCACAAGCTGGAATGTTTTAACTCCACATTCATAAAGAATTATAGCTTGAAAATTCCTCCAGGGATGCACAAAAATCAAACATGAATTAAAAATTTTATTAGTGTTATATTTACTTCATGGCTCAAGTATATTACTGTTTTGTTTAGTTTATCAGTGAAGTAGTGCTTCTGGATACAGACCAATGTTAGGGTTTGTGTTTAACACTGATAAAGTCTTGAATTTAACAGTACAAGAATGCAGGGCACTAAGTCCTACTTTCAAAGGAAGAAAAATTGCCACTGTGCATTTTAAATATTGATTTATGCCACAACAGCTGGACTGAAAACTCCCTGGTGCCTCAACTTTTTTCTCAGTATTCCATGATCAAAAAGAGACAAAGACCATTCTAAACCAAACAGAAGAGACAGTTCATTTTTATCTAGGAACTGATCTGAGTATATGCTGCATGGGAAAGCAGCAGAAAAAAATGCCTAGAAATCTTCCTGTAGAGTAGGACAGAAGAAACTTCAATAATTTCTGAGAGTCTAGAAAATGCATCTCTTGTGATTAAATATATGACATCATCTCTAGTGAATACTGGCTACTTAGTGCCTAGTTACATGCTCTAAAAGATGGGGGTATCTACATATAAAATTGTTTTAATCAATGAATATATAGATAGACAGTGCTACCTCTTCTGTGTTTAATACCTCTTAATTGATTAGTCTTACTCAGATACTCTGATTTGAGACTTGCATCATTTCCTCGCCATGTTATAAATCTTAGTCATTTTAAAATCTGCATTAATATTTGAATTGATCATTTAATAATGATAATTGTGAACAATTATTCGGTTAGACATTTTATCTTTATTTCACCTAAATAGGTAAATATAAAGGACAGTGTATACTAATTGTAAATATGCTTCAGAGGTCACTCAATATATTTTATAGTATCACCCAAGAAAGTGATTTGTTTTTTTAATCACCCTTCCATCCAGTACAAGCTATCAAGCATTTATAAGGAAAAAAGGTAGAACCGACTTTAGGTTATTTGTTATTAATAAGTTATTATTTCAGTTATGTCAGTAACTGAAATAAAGTCTTAGATTTTTTTTTAATAACTAAAATCTCAGGTCTTCAATATACCTTGTAACAACATTGACATACTTCTTAACATTTGATTCTTTCATATCTTAGTGCATAAATAATTTTTTGCAGTAAGAGATGCATTAATTTGTCATGTATGCCTGCTTTTTTCTGCATTAAGTTGTGTGAACACTTGAGTATCATGAAATGAAATCTGGAATACTGTCCTGAGTTCATATCATGATCACAAATTATTTTGTCAATATATAGTAAACAAGAGCTACCCCCCAAAAAACAGCTACATGGAAGAAGCATTCATGGTCAGTATTTATAGCTAGTTAATAGATTGGTTTCCTGAGCATGAGGTAAAAGAATTAAGCAGGTTTGTTCAGTTAGGTTTTCATGAATCCTACCTTCATATTTCCCAGTGAATGCTTTTGATATATGCCTAGGAGGCAAAGAACATATTCTCGATTATCACATGAGAGAAACACAAAATACATTTTAGTTTTTGTTGAATCTTCTGTTACATAAAAATATTAACTTAACTGTAATTTGTCTAACTGTAATTTGCTTCTCCATCCAGAACATAAAAAAAATGGTTCTCCTACAGGAGTTCTAGGACCTTACTTACAGGAATTACGCTAAAATAATTAGCTTACTAGTTAAATGTATCTTAGTCTACTCATATGGGATTGACGTAGGAATATGAACAGAAGTACAAAATTGCACTTGTCTTTTAAGCTGTCAAAAGGAAATATTTTGATGTCTTATGGCCTTCCATCCACATCTTATGTGTTCCATAGCCAAAATAATAATGATCACAGGTAAATTTTTCTGTCTGTTGGCTGCACACTGTGTATCACATTGTATTTTTGTTTATTAAAGAGCAGTTCTCAGCTTCCACCCCCGATGCAGTTTCCCTGGATTATTCATTGCCACTCAAATCTTGGATAATTTTATAGACTTTGCTTGAAAGTATTCATGGCTCTTTTTTCTTTTTCTATTAGTCAGGCAAACAGATGAAAGTGGTTAATCTTTATGTTCCTGTTATGAGTCAGATTCCTGACACTTTGTCTTTGTGTTTTTGCCTTTCTAATGCTCTTCAAATGAAATAAATTCACATAGTCATGTCCCTAAGGAAGTCTCATGCTCGTGTTTTGTAGGAAAAATGGCCTAGGGATATATATCCTTTTAATAAATCTTTCAAGTAGTAAAAAGCACTTCCAAAGAAAAGAAGTTTGAAGTAGGTACCCAAATAAGTCAGATTTTATTAACCCTCTTTTTTCCTTCTTTCCATTGCAAAGGTTTGGAGTACTGTTTATTTTTAAGCACATGATTTATGTTGAGCTATTTGCATGTTGTACGTCAGGGAGAACTGGTGGATTAGGACTGAAGTTGAGTTTTGGTTGGTTATTGATTGATAAAACAAGCAACAGAGGAGCCATCGTGCAAAGAAACCCCTTAGGGTTAAGAGTAGTCTTAGTCTGTGTGAGTCTCTGCATTACATAAAGTCAAAAGATACAGCAAGTGAGTCTGAGAGTGTTGAGCTTATATGTGTACTGGGGAATCATAGTTACTAATAAAAGAAGGGATATACCTCTCAGCAAAATACCTCTCAGCAAATTAAAAGGATAGGGCATAGCTTTGTTCCTGAATTTTATCCTGTCCATATTTTAATTCAGAATACACAAAAAAAAAAAAAAAATAAAATTGTAGTGCTTTGGGTAAGCATGATACTAGAATGAATAGTTTTACAACAATTTTCACTTCAGTGTGGGAATTCTTATATGAATGAAGGAACATTCACTTCAGGTATAAAGCTATTTATTTTATGGGTGGCTAATTATACATTCAGAAGCTAGAGGGTGTTAAAAAGATGCTGTGAAACAGAACTATGGAATACTGAAGCTAAAGAAAGTGGAGAAAGAAATTGATGGGATGGGACATCCATTGAGAGATCAAAACTCAGTGCAGAAAATGTCAGTGTGCTAGTTAATTCAAGCAAATAAGTAATGCTTAAGAATTATTATTTAAATAATATTTTTGGTGTGTACAAAGCCTTTGAACAATTTTTATGATACGTAGATATATTCTGAGTCTCTTTTGATAAGTAAACTGAGAAACACTGGGAATAGATGGTAGTAGGGGGAAATCAAACTCCTACATTGTTTATAATGTATACACATATTGCTGTGGCATTCCTCTGAGTCAAATTGTTGAGTTGATTTTCCTCCCATAATAGTATGTAAAGTTATATTTAAAATTCTATAGATATGCCTACACCCGTTTACTATGATTGTTTTCTAATGGCAGGGAAAGAATAACAAAACCAGACAAAAATTAAACCAGAGGTGATTTACTTGGCGGTACTTGTATATGTTTTTTTGTAGTGACTTTTCAACTGAGATTGAACTTTTGAGAATGATTTTGCCTTCAACAAGTTAAAAGGTTAAATGGTGTCATTTCTCGAAATTAAAAGTGAGCTAGCACAGCACAGGCTAGGTTTCTGAAAGTGTGGTGACATGACCAACTGCATTTATTTCAGTTGTTAAAAAAATTACTTTTCCACAGTTGTTGATGGGTGTCTCCTTGGTAATGCCAGATAAAAAAACAATATATGAATTTCCCCTAGTGTGACTTGAGCAGATACATTTTATTCAGCATTGCAGGCACCTAGAAGAGCAGTTGCTTATTTTACATAAGCTTGAGAGACAGTAATTTCTTAATCTTTTTCATCATGATCACAAGCAGTTGTATAGACACACTCTAAAGCAATTTTTAAATGATCAGAGAATTTCACTTAAGGACTGTAAATGTTACAGGATTTGTTGTGGGTAGAGATTCACAAGCAAACTAAGGCTAGAGAAAATTAAATTATGACACCAATTATTTTCAAAAAATAGGGTAGTTAAAGAATATTAACGTTCTTAAATTCTTAAGTAATTTCCCTTAATTTCTCTGGTTGTAACAGTTGTCAGTTCTCTTGTGAAATAAAATACATAGTTTTTACCCACAGTTGCCAAGATGCCTATAAATGCCCCCTTATTTGAAGAAAATGCCAAGGCTTTTCCTTCTCCTAAAAATCTCCTAAGTGATGGTCAAGAGAGGCACCTGAACTCCATCTGCTACAGCTTTGGCAGAGTAGACACCTTTCTGCTCCTTTACCGTACTCCACCTAACATCTTAGACCTTTGCATTTGGAGGCCAGTCGTCCATACCACTTGCTGATTCACATAGACACTATTACTATGTATTTTAAGTGCTAGAATATCTTATAAAAATCACTGTCGTTTTGTTTTGCTATAAAGCTAACACCTCTAGTGGTGTTTCTGTGAATGACATCAATCTCAGTGGAAATACTGGTGATGCAAAGACAATAGGATGGCTTTTCTTCACTAGATTCAATAATAGTTGCTGTCATTTTTTGGTGACTCAGAATCTTCTTAGAAGCAGTTTGCTTTCATGTTCTGTTCAAAAAATATGCAGTTTCCCTGCTGATTTTTTATCCCATGTTTATTTTTTAATCTGAATTGAAAACTTTCAAATATATGTTGACAAATCACAGTAATAGAGGCACCAATGGTTTGCTAAATAGGTTCTATAAAAAGGGAACTGCTAGAATTTTACAACTACACATGTAGTAGTAAATTATATTAGAGTTAATTAAATTAAACAGAGCCAATGTAACTGGCATAAAATGGTCAACACTGATAAGGCATCGCAGTCTTCAAATGCTTTTGTTGTACAAATAGAGGCTTTCAACCTCGTTCAAAAGTTAGCATAATTC
Source organism: Luscinia megarhynchos (assembly GCA_034336665.1). NCBI lineage: Eukaryota > Metazoa > Chordata > Aves > Passeriformes > Muscicapidae > Luscinia > Luscinia megarhynchos. The sequence goes on along the minus strand of JAPFBE010000003.1, from coordinate 51,080,422 downwards.
AGAGAACATACTCAGTAGGCACTTTGAATACAGCCAGCATTTTGGAGGAAAAGAGCATTTAGGCATGTGGAGGTAAATGGTGCCATGCCATTTGGCCTGGGTCCAGAGGCTAAACAGAGCAGAGAAAGGCACAGGGAGATTTTGTTTACTGTTCCAGACATGACCTTACAATGCTTATGTTTCACTTTGCAGGTTCTTTTGAAGTTAAAAAAAGAAATTCAGGGGAATTTTACAATTGAAAACGTTTTATGAGATATTTTGTAATGACCCTCTGTGAACAAATTGTTTTAAAAGAAACTTTGGGGGGTTATTTAAAAAATATGACTTATTATTTTCTTTGCTGCTTTATTTTATAGGAAAATATAATGTACACACATTAACAGGAGAAGCATTTCCCTATTTTCTAGTCTCTCATGGTATACTCTCATATCCTCACTTGAATTATTATTTAGCATCAAACTTTTAGTACCTTATACTTCCTATATTTTCTAGTCTCAGTAGACAGATTCCCAGACTCTGAAAAACTGTATATTTCCAGATTAGAAAGTTCTCCATGATAATTGACTTTCTAGTTGCAGTCAAGATATTTGTTGCTTGTATCAAGTGCCTTGTCATCACATGAGTAAGAATAGTTTAAAATCTTATATTTCGTAGTTACAGATTTTTTTTTCAGTTTTCAAGAAATGGTGGATGTTTGGACAACTTCATACTCTTTATGGAAATCCTAACAAGAAAATACACATCTAGTTACGCTCTTGGAGATCTCTGACTGCCATTTTAATTTTAAAGTAGCTGTTGATGACAAGGAAGTCTTTATTTACAAAGTATTTCATTCTTTCACATCTCGTATCGCAGTCAGATAATGCATTAAAAATAAGTGAGCAAGAAGTTACAGTATTAGAAATATATTATTTCTTTAAAAGAATTCCTCAACACTGAATATAAGGCAATAAAATAAGCTCTTATCTGCTTCTCTGTCCTTCCTTTGGAAAAGGGAAGATGAGGCTTTGTCTATGATTATGTGTACAAATGGTCTTTTGGTTGTTTATATTCAGTGTCTGACCAAATAAAAAACTAAAAAATCAAATATTTGAGAATGTTTTTTTTAAATCTGCCTATTCACACTTTCATTTGAACTGAGTGCCCCAAAGTGTATACTATTGGGGTTTTTTCTCTTGAAAAAAATGCTTGTGATTCAGATAAGAGTATTGTAATTGTTTGAACAACTTGATAGTTTTCCATCCAAATATCGTGACACTTACAGTAATAACTGTTAACATAACAATTTGAGATCAAAAATTGCTTTAAATTTCCTTGCTTTAAGTACATAGTATAACAGCAGGAAGATTTGATTCTATGGTTATGGAAACTCTAAAAATTTTTTACAGTATATATCTGAAGGCTCACATAATTATTTCTGTTCGCAGAATTGTTTTCCTACTGCGTTTTCTCTGATTTTACCTGACAAACTTTATTTTTAATATGGTATAATATATTTTTAATCCCTTGCTCACAGGTTTTTTTAGAGGTAGAATGTTGTCAGGACTTAGAGAATGCAGTTGCTTTTCTCAAAACATGGTTAAAACAGAAAGTTCCCCTAAGATAAGCCACCACATCAGGAACTTGAGATAAGCACAGGTGGCAAAACAAGAAGGCCTTAATTCCACGTCTGTCAAAGGTGATGACTTGAAATTAGCAGACCATAGTGTGCAGACTATGGGTACTTGGGATAAGAGTTATCCAGACAAAAAAATTTTTGTGGTTACAAACTGTGGGAAAGGATACACATGCCAACCCAGGTTGTGGGAACAGCATCTCTACCCTGTGGATACATGGGACCTGGACTGTAAAAAGTGGTTTTGTACAGAAGAATGACCCTGGGACCCCACCACAGAAGACCGGGATGAAGAAGTTCCAGCAGGATGCCACAAAAATCTATGTGGCGGTGATACCTTTCTACTAAATCTCTCTCTCACTCTCATTCTCTTCTCCCCTTCTCTCCTCAAATTTCTCCTCAAAGTTGACTAAATTATAACTGACAGATATTTCTCTGTTTTTTAAAAAATGCTTTTATGGAAAGCCATTTTTTTTCCATTTTATTCCAGTAGGTTTTAGCAGTTCCGAAGGGTTGCATATAGATTAAATCTAAATGTAAAATAGACACACAACTTTATTTATAGCTGCAAGTGTATAAGTAAGGACTGAAATATTTTTCATTATTTTGTTATAACCTGAGTTTGGTGGTTTGATTGCTACAGCATATAAGAAATCATAATTAGCAAAGAAGATCAGTAATTAGGATACTGCGATGATCAGAACATGAGTTACCTGTCCAGTAGAAGTTATACGGACAGTACAAAGCACTGCTACCTAGAAAACCTAAAAAGAGAAGGCTTATTATTTCTGATTATCTAAAGCAGGGACGTGAAGAAAATACCAAGTAATAGAATCATTATGGTATACTTTTGGACGATTTTCTTATTTGCCCCAAAAATTCATATGTGCAGTTTGACTATCAGGATGTAGTTTTTAAGTGAAGACAACAGCAATCTTTTCTATTCTTTTAAGCTAAAAATGCATTACTGTCAGTAAACATTCCATTTGCAGTTGTTTAGGAAGATAAACAACTTCAGTTTCTCAAGTCTCTTTGAATTTTAATGCGGTCTCCAAAGCCTAGTCCAGTCAAAAGTGATCTGCAAATTGAGGAATGTACTCTATTTTCTGTTATAAAAATTAAACAGTAGTTAAGGAAAGAAAAATACGCATTCAAACATTCATATCATTTTTTTCTTGTACTACTGTGTGCAATGAATAGCAGCCGAGTACAGTTTTCCAACCATTTATATTCTTACCTTGCTGCAGATTTTTCTTCACTGTAATTTTCTGGGTCGTTTAAGAAAATAGTACGAGGCAGTATCTGAAATACCTAAATATTTCAAACAGACTAATGAGATTAGGTATCAGGTTGAATTAAATTTTTAAGGCATAATGTACTTTTCAGCAGTAAACATTTTTGGATATTCTGTATTTTTATAGTAGCTTATTCTTCCTCAATGGGACGCAGTTTCCCAGGGCAATTTTCCTCCCTTTAAAAAAAAAAAACAAAAACTGTTTTTGCCTTTTTCTAATATTTTGTAAGATCATTTATTCTCTTTTCTCACCACTTTGGTAAATCCCCTGCAGAAAATTTCATCAACTCAGTAAAATTACATCTGACCTATATCTAAGAAAACCTTTTATTCCTTATTTTGTCTTAGTGTGATGTCCGTTAACCATTAACCTCCCTAATGAGAGCTGAAGCAGATGTGTAAACACTTTACCCTTCCCAGCATCAATGTTTGGTGCCCTTAAGTAATGACTCAGCTCTTTCTTGCTTATCCTTTTGCTTCTGATAAACTGACAGTGTGTATTCCCTCCCTTGCCATGGCTACTTACTGAAGACAGGGAAATTATCACTAGCCCAGTGACCAAATGGAGAAAGGCTGCTGAAACTTAGTCCTTTTAATAACAAATTTGTCTTGAAGATGTCTAGTGACAGATTTGCAAACAGGAGGCAGAAGTAATTTAGCAGTTAAGCATTGCAGACAACCAGGAGTAAACATCATTCCCTTGCTGTGTAAATTGGAGAAGAAGGATTTGACTCTTTGACTGATGGAGGACTGTTAGGTGAATGAGGACTCAGTTGGAAAGTTGCATCCAGGCAGAAGTGACTCAGAGTCCCTATGGACGTCAGACATGAGTGGTGTCCCTCAAGGGTCCATACTGGGACCAGTGCTATTTAATACTTTAATCAATGGTGTAGGCAGTGAGATCAGGTTCACCCTCAGCAAATTTGCAGATGACATTAAGCTGAGTGGTGCTGTTGATGTACCTGAAGAAGGGGATGCCATCCAGAGGAGTCAGGACAAGCTTTAGAGGTGGGCCTATGAGAATGTCATAAGGTTCAATAAGATCAAGTGCAAGGTGCTGCAGCTGGGTCGGGTCAGTTCCCAGTATCAATGCAGGCTGGGGGTGAGCTGGTGGAGAGGAGCCTGCTGAGAAGGGCTTGGGAGTGGTGCTGACGGATGAGAGATGAGAAATGAAGCAACGTACACTTAGACCAGAAAACTGTAGATACCCGGGGGGGCATGAAAGGCGAGTCAAGAGAGGTGATTCTGCCTTCTACTCCTTTCTGGTGGAACCCCACCTGGAGTGCTGCATCCAGCTCTGCGGTCCCCAGTGCAGGAAGGACTTTGACCCATTGGAGTGAATGATGCAAGAGGAGAGCCAAGATGATTAGAGGGGTGAAACATCTCTCCTACAAGGAAGGACTGAGAGAACTTAGTTTGCTCAGCCTGGAAAAGAGAAGAATTTGGGATGACCTAATTGTGGTCTTCCAGTACCAGAACTGAGCCTACAAGAAAGATGGAGAGAGACTTTTTGCAAGAGCATGTAGTGACAAGACAAGGAGAGAATGTGTTCAAGCTGAAATAGAGGAGGTTTGATTATATATTCAACTTTTTTTTTTTTTTTTTTTGCTAAGAGGGTGGCAAAGCACAAAAACAGATTGGCCAGAGATGTTGTGAATGCTCTATTCTTGGATGTGTGGATGGAGCTCTAAGAAATCCAGTTTAATGAAATATTCCCTGACCATGGGCAGGGGTATTAGAAAAAGATCATCACCCATTCCAACCAAAACCATTCTATGCTTCTATATGGATTTCAGGCTCAATAGTTGTCTGAAATTTGTCTTCAGATTATTAATATCGGTATAATTTATAATTTTTAAAGGAATAACTCATCTTTAAAAAATTGAAATAAATTTCTCAATGTTAAATATGCTTTTTTTATTAGTGAATATTTATCTTTTTACCTTTAAAGATAGCTGACTGACTGACCTTTAACTGAGCGTCTGATTCACAAAGCACCTAATATATAGTCATAAATTAAATCTATTTGTTAAGTAGATTGTATGCTATTCTCAAATAAGCTAGCTTTTGTACCTCTTGATATGTATTTAGTAAAATGTGTATCAAGATCAAATTTGAATTTTAGATATATTTTCAACTTTGTTGAACACCACTTATCTCTTGGCAATAGAAAAATGCATTCCTTTTAATTGGAAATTTATGTGAAATACTGTCCTGATTAAATTTAAATTAGTATTCATTAACATTTGGCAGTAAACACTCCTTGGAAAATATCCCAATATGGCATCCATTTTTATTAACCTAAATTGTAAGGAAAGTAATAATGTGTTGTATTTGCCTCATGTTTTCCATCTCAATACAATTGATAAGCAAAGCAGTGAAGATGCAGAAAAGAAATTTTATAACCCTATAGTACTGCAGCTGCATCAGATGTTCAGATCCAGCAAGTTTTAAGGTAAATTACCATCTTAGTTCCATCTACAGTATATATAAAGGTATCATATGGTTGAAAATATGAAGAATCCTGATGACCAGGAAACCTGAAGACAATAGAAATAAAAAAAAAAAAAAAAGAGCTAAGAAAAGGATTTAAGTGAAAGTGTTGTCCACAGGGTTTGAGGTAGCTCTATATGAGTACAAGTTAGACATCTTCATGGAAGAGTTTCAGAGCTAAAAGCCCCACCATAAGTTTTTGACCAAATTACAGTAGAATTTATGGTGCAACTTTTTTTTTTTTTTAAACTGGGTCATAAACTCTCTAGGATATTTTTTTTGGTTAGAATACAAATGCAAAACACAAAATTTGGTGGAATATGCTGAAATAAATGAAAAGTCATTATTTACATTTAAATCCATGTCTTTTTTTTCTTTACAGAAATGCAAGTTAGAGTGTTGCACAAGGCACTTCTGCAAGGAGAAGAATTAATTTGTGAAGCGTTGCCTGCTTCTGAGTTCTGAAGTCACTGCCACCATCCCTGCATTCATCCATGTCTCCATCAGTTGACTGTAGAGTGTTCTTGAGGCTGCAGCTTCCATGGCATCTTGACAACAGAAGGGACTATTTCAAACATATATTTGAAAACTGTCTCTGAATGTCAGAGTTTCTGAAATATGACAATTTTAATGAAGCTGACTCATCCTAACTTGGTAAGAGAAACTAATAATGGACAGCTAACTGAGGGCTTTGCCTACATATTTTAAACTGAAACCATTCCATATTATACAGGGTTTTCTTTTCTTAAATCTGTCTGCATATAAAGTCTTCCTTCTTCATCTCTTAAAATAATTCAATAGCATCATATAATTTGGTCACATAATAACCCTTCTTTTCATCAGGCCTGTACTGTATGAAATTTGAAACACTCCATGGTTTAATAAGTTCTAAAGAATAAAAGAATAGAAGTTCTATAGAATAAAAATTTTTTAATTGGAATTCATAATGTTACAAATGAAGGATAAATCTGTAGAAGGTGAGATGGGAGCTTTCATTTGTCTAGCTCCATACTTAATTGCTTCTAATCAAGAAAATAAATTACCATTACTGGGGTAGATATCTGCTGCTTCCTTCTGAAAGTTTATATTTTTCCTGCTCAGAGTTCATCATGTGTTACTCTTTTATGTGGAGCAAGAGGTATAAATCTAAGATAAAGGAAGTGAAAATATTTTAGTTTGATAAAAATTATTAAAAAATCATTTTGCATAGAAAGTATAAGATTTAGAGTTTTATTCTGCATTTTGTTAGAAGTAGGCAGTCAATATTTAAAGTTCTCCATTTGATTTCCATAAAGGATCCATGAAGAAACCAAACTGAATAAAGAATTCAACAAGTACTTCTGAAAATAATTTTCTTTCTTCTCTCTAGTGCATGTTTCATGCACTTAAGTTTTATAGCTTTCCTGCTGACACCATTTAAGAGAGTTGCAGTCCAGCAATGTTGTCTATGTGTATGCATTGCCAAATATTAAGGGGACTAGATGCCATTTAATCACAATAAATTAAAGATGCTAGTAAAGATACTAATTCAAGTTCTTCCTCAGGTGCAGTAAACCAAGTATCTCAGATCTCAGGCAAGATTTTCCTAGCAGTTTAAGCTATCCCATGTGTGTGCACAGTCTTTTGTAGTCTACCTTTTGGTTTTTTTCCCATCTCCATCTTTTTGTAAATCAAGAAAAGCAGCATTCTGGTTCTATTGAAAGTAAAAGTTGTAAATTATGCTTGAACAAATCCTTGACCAAGAATTTAAAAAAAAACTGCAATTAAAAAAAAAAAAAAAAAAGTGCTGTGTTGTCCTCTCCAAATTAATAAATGTTGACATCATATTTCCAGTGGATCCATTTTTTCTTATTTCAAGTTACATCTGCAGCTGAAAGATCCAAAATATGAATTGCATTAATTGTGTGGAAATGTTTGTGACAAAATTTTGTTCTTCTTAGAAGTGATGAGCAGATGTGAATGCTGTCATGAGCAAGAAAGACCTCATGTGGAGACACTTGATTTGGTTTTCCAGGTGTGCTCCTCTAAGGTGTCTTTCCTGCAGGGCTGACTCCTGTGTTGCACTCAGAGGAACAGGTTCTGTCTACAGTCCTGATTTAGGCTACAGTGACAAAGTGCAGGACTTCCCAGAAGGTACACACAGGCAGCACCAATTTCAACATTAACATACCTTATTACTGCTTTTCCTTTATCTTGGCTCTCTTTTGCCACCTCCCATTCTATGCCCCAAACTCCTCCTAACTGACCTCAATTACTTCTTCCCTATTGATCCCTGTTTTGCTGCATCCTTATCCCAACTGTTTATTTCTGTGACCATTCCTTATGTAACCTCAGCCTCAGTGTGGGTCATTGCTGACGTGGTTACCTTGTCACTGGCCCCCTGTGAGAAACTGCCCTCCTGAAGGTCCCAAGTTATCCCTCCAATTAGCTGTGAAGTTTGGCCATTTCTTGGATAATTCTGTCTTAACCACTTCTGCACCCCACACCGTGCCTCATGGTGCTCTCTGTAATTTATTTCAGCTTCTCATGCTGTTTTATCTGTCACATCCAGCCATTTCCCATGCTGTGCCATGTCCAGCTCAGTCAACTTTATCTCAGGGCACGGTTATAGCCAGCAGCACAGTCATGGGTTTGCAGCCCTAACAGATTCCACCCTTTATGCAAGTTCACAGCTGTTTAAAGCCAATGTTCAGGTCTGTGGACACTTAAATACAGACTTTTTGTCATACTATTAGCACAGGCAACTAAGGGGACTAAAATGCCAGTGAAAGAAGCACAAATTGTTATAGCACAGATAGAGATAAGTGCCCATCACTTTTGTGCCCCTCTTCCTAACATACCTATTGTCACTCAACTTTTCCAGTAACACTAATAGTATTTGGCACTGACAGGTATCAGATAACTATTAGAACCTTCTGGCTTTAATTTCTTTTCTCAAACACTCCAGCCTTCCAAAAAATTTTTCTTCTGTGCTATTATCATATTTATGCATCATCATTATACATCATGTTTTACTTGTTGCTTCTTTATCAACTTTAACACCATCTTCTCACTGAAATTATCCATGTTGTAAAAACATCTCTTTTTTTTAAAAAAAAATGTATCTTCTAGACTTTTAGGTTTCATTTAAATGATCCTTACCAAATTTGAACAACGGAAAAAAGTTACATACAAAGCTGTGGCTGAGAATTTTACAGTCCATTGTATTTATGTTTTCTGTATGAAGATTTGTCATCGAGTACAAGAATAAAAGATATCAGCTAATTAAAAAAATAGTCTAAATTTGTGAACACTGCAAACACAATAAAATATTTCATTATGTTAAAATGTTATTAAGAGCAAACTGTGATTTAAGAAGTTAATTAAAAAATGCACTCAAAGTCAATTCTGCTTTCAGAGGTATTGATTATTCCTTCAGTGCTCTCCATTTTAGGCATAAAGGAAATTACCACCAATTGCTGGAGTTTTACATTGAAAACTTAAAATTATTATCTTTATTTTAGCTATGTATTGCATTTTATGATTATTTATGGGAGAAAATGTATCTGAAATATACCTATTAGTTAGTATAATTTTGTACACTAAACTCTGAAAGGTATTTGTTTATTTTCCAAGTGTGGAAATATCCCATCAGTGGATCTGGTTTTCTATACAAATATTGTCTGGAACTTGGCCTTTCTCTGAAGGTTTCTCACAATTAAAGTGTTTTTGGGTTTGCTGCTAACAAACAGACCAAATCCAATGTCTGTAATCTCTCATTCCCCTGTATTGTCTTCAGGTCCTTTTTAAAATGTAGTTTAGGTTCTAAGGCTGATTTTAAATGATAGTTCTGTGGCCAGAAGACAGAAATAGGTAAGAACATAGGATACAGTAAGAGTAAGGTCATGCAAGTTGCAAATGAGCTCCAGACTGCACACACTAAAAATCTATTGCGCTCAGATATTGCATGTGGTTTTGAAAGTTAAATCTGTGCTCTGTGTTATAGTCAATGGTAAGATTTGGCACCGTCAGCTGCCTTGCCATTCGAAATGGCATGACAGATATAACACAGTGACTCTGTCCTCCTCCTCTCCTTCAAATTACAGCTGTGAAAGGTACCTAAAGACACGTCTTCTACTGATGATTTTTTTTATTTTTATATTTGACATATTTCATTTACTAGTGCCTGTTTGTTAGGAATTTTTTCACGTACTGCTTTAGGTAATTTTTGCTATTCAAAACCCTTGTATTCAAACCCTGTAGAAGGGTGTATTCAGGGTGTATTCAAACCCTGCAGAAGTCTCTGATTTGCCTGTGCATTGTGTTCGTGTTTACACAACATAAATTCTTAAATCATGTGTTAGTTCTTAAACAACTGTATTATATGGACAGATAGAAATATGATGTCTGAGTCTCAGATGCACTTGGAAGTTGGATGGCACCACAGCCACTAAGTTCTCTTGTCAGTATTTCTTCACTTGTAACTTAATAACCTCTTTATTTGGATTTATATGGAAGCCAGAAGGAATAACTGGTCAAAAAATCAAATTCAATGAAGTTAATGTCCAACAGAAATTATTGAAGCACAGACTAACCTTGTCAGACCTTCATGTCATATTATTCCTCCTTGATAGAAAGCTACCTATGTGGACAGAAGTCTAGCTTGGTAATGTGCCCTGCAGAATATCATGTATGGAATAGTTTTGACAAAGTGAAATTAAGAAGTAAAAGTCCTCCATGACTGAAAAGTGATTCTAAAGAAATGTTCTAAAGAAATGACCATGTAAGTGATGAGATGAAAAATGGTTCAGAAGAGAAATTAAAAACAAAAAAAAACCAAAAAAAAACCACCCACAAAAAACAAAAACAAACCCCCCCCAAAAAACACCCCCCAAAAAAAAAACCAAAAAAAAACCAAACAAAAAAACCCCCAAAAACAAACAACAACAACAAAAGCAAATAAACCCTCCCTCCCCCTGCACTTGATTTGGCAGTTTCTATGTTCCTTCTGTTGTTCTAAAGGGTTTTTATTCCTCATGAACTTTTTGGAAGTATTCTGGCAATATGGTAGAAGAAACTGGAAGAAATGAAGGTGTCAGAAGATGTGACAGAAGAAACCTTTTAATGAAACGTGTCTTCTGTTAGAGTTTTGTATGTGTTCACTGATAAAGATTTATAGAACCTTTCTTCCTCTTATTTTAATTTAATTTGAAGTGTGTGGTTTAATCTACATTAAAAAAAATCTGTGCAGAAGGTTTTGGAAGTATTTTTCAGGATTTCATTTTCATTTAAAACAGAGGATCATGGTTTGCAATGTATTAGCCTGGCATTTAATAAGATAACTCAGAATCATAAAAAAACCACTGAATTATGTTTTTCTAAATTCTTGTTTGAGCTGCCCAAATATTTACTCTGCTTGTATAGAAATTTGAATTAATAACACAACATATAATAAAAAATAATATATTTTTCTGTCATACAAACATTTCTCATTATGATCCTCATATATAATTTATTGAGAGCTGTATAGTCCAGAAAACTCAGAACTGCCTTCTGAGTTCTCTAAGAGCTCAAATCTCTTTTCTTGGTCCCATGTAGATAAGTCATATTAGCTAGGTCTCTCTTCTTCACCAGACCGCTTCTAAGGAATATAAGGAATTAAGATAAGAAATTGTTTTTGCTTGATTGTTTGGTTTTATTTTTGTTTGTTTGATTACTTTTGCAGGAGTAATTATAGCTGTGTATTCCAAAATATGTCAATCCAATTTCATGACAAAAACTAGTTCAATTATGTTAAAAACAAAATGTCTTCTCTTGTAGCTCCAAAATTGTTTCATGTAATTACGCTTGATATACTTTGTTTGTGAATTGCTCATTTGGAAACAGTAAAAAATATTATTTACAAAATATTGCTATAACAAGCATGTTTCCAGTATGATTAACATACTCCATTAACAGAAAGAAGCAGTGTAAGTGTTGTGTGAAATTAATTTGAAATTAAGTCCAGAAAGAAATTTAGGCACTGCAGCATAATATTGTGGTTTCTAATTTTTAAGTCTGTTTTTCAGATATGTTCATCGTAGACTGAAATCCCAGTCATTTTTGGTGGACTATTAACTTCCTAAACGAATTGATATATTTGAGGCTGACTAGAGTGCTGAGTGATGAGCCAATAGTTTGCCAGTAGTGAGAAGTATCTGTTCAGTGCCATTTCTCTTCAGACAATACCAGTCCCCAGGGAGGCTGTTTTCTCCATGCGTGATTAACAGTCCTTCTCCTGAAGATACACTGCACAGCAAGAAGAGTTTTGTTTCCCTTTCAACTGAAGTTTATTAGGATATAGTAGATGTAAGTTCAGTTTTAAACATACTTTTTTCTGGTAGGTTTGTTTGTTTGGGTTTATTTGTTTGTTTGTCATATGCCTTGTCCTTCAGTCAATAGATTACTGTGGAATAAAGATGCAATTTGAAAAGAGGAATTTAAAATATTTCTTTGTCTTGATAAAAAGAGAAAAGCATGTACAATCTACTGAATGATCTTATCTATCCCACTTATCAATTAATTCTGTCCTTCATAGCATCTTAATTTTCTTGGTATAAGAGTTATAAAGATGTAGTTCTCTGCCTGCACATGAAAATGTATTTAATTAGACAGGTTTACTTTGCAATCCATGTATCAGTGCAATTTTAGACAAAATATCATGTGATTTTGCTAAAAATTCATGGGATTCTATTTGTGAGGTGTTTTGTTGTTTATTTATGCATGTGCCATAGCTTCTCCCACAATCCCTTCGATTTCAGATAAATCCTTTGCAAAGCCCTTTCCAGAAAGGATTCTGATGTGAGAACTGACCCCTTGTGTCAGTTTGAATAGATTTAGGTACACAAAATTAAGTTATTTGAAAATACTTGCAATTTAATAAGCTTTTGAATTGAGAGGCTTATAAAATATAATTGTGTCCCATATTTTTATAATAACTGAGAACAAGAAAAACATGTAGAACAGTCCTCAAAGCTTAAAAATTCTGCTTAATTTCTTCTTGGATGCAATATGTTCAGTATTTCACCTATAATTAGTCTCTTTTTTTACATCCAGATCTCCAAGAACTTACTAAAAATTGTTCTTGCAATAGTTAGTTTTCTATTTGAACCAGTTAACCCATTTTAAGTCAAATTATTTTTTTCTTAGTGAAGTAATTGTCATGTCTACTTGACCTGTTGTTGAGTTCTGAAATCAAAATAGGCTGGTAGTTTATTTAGCTATGTCTACATTAGTAATACCAAAGACATTCTGGGGCAGAATGTCTTTTATCTGGTCCCCTTAAATGCAAGAGGAGCACTTACAAGGTATGTACATGACCCTGACAGATTTAAGGTTCTTGAATTTTGTTGTTGCTGAGAAGAATCAGTAATATAGGATTAAATGTTCTTTTATTGATTATTTATCCAAAGAGTGGTCAGCACTGCAACAAAAAATTAATTTGAGACACTTCATCTGCTGTTGGATTATGTCTCCAGGTTCTATTTCTGTAAAGATTATAATTAGAGTTATCTTTTCACAATGTGTAAGCTTTTCATTTCCTTTCCAATGGTCTTTTAATTTTTAAAACATTCTTGGATACTGAAAAGAATATTTTTTTCAGATTTTGAATGCTACTGATACATTACCAAGACAAATTTATGTTCATTCCAACATATGAAACAAAATAATATTGATTACCTTTGTTAGATGGAAGTTATTAAATTGTGAAATTATTAACCTCTGACATGAATGAGAGCTAAATGTGAATGCTATATTTCAAAGGGCACTGTAAGTTCACTTGTTGAACTTGATAGCTCATTACCTAAGGAATATTGGGGTAGTTATTCTTGCCAAGAACTACATATAAATAGATACAATATGAAACATGACAAAACTAATATCTACCATAAATCATTGCTATATTGGAATAATATTACTGGAGAATAACTCAAGCCCACTATCCCTACAGTAATTCACATTCAATAAAACGATGTAATATTCCTAAATTGGATTTTTAAATTTCAAGATGTTCAAAGAAAACAGAAGCTCTGATAATGATGTTGGCTGACTGTCTTGCTCATTTAATTACAATGCAGCAATAATTTATCATAAGATTAATAAAATATGACAACTAGTTTGTTTTTTTTTCTGGTGGCAGTGCTGGTTCTGCAAATGCCATATGTTATTTGAATTTTATACTATATTGTCCTTAATTGTGTACTTACAACCATAAACAGCATTTGTGTTTTATAATTAATCCTGATAAACAAACATCCACATTAGATTATAGTTAGATAATTTTAATTACATAGATATATTTTCTCTGCATTTCAGTGGCAGAGATAAGTCTCTTGTTGTGTTCTTGTCCATTTACGTCTTCTAATAAAGAACACATTTTTATTATGCTTCTCAAACTCTACTGTGTAAATTAGCTATGGTGTGCAGCCTTAGAAGTCTTGCTGGCACACAGGTTTGACTACTACAAGCTGATACATAGATCCGTGTATCCAGCTGGAAAGCAGCTGTGTTTTATGGAGGCCTTTCTAAAGTACTAACTGCGTGAGTTACTGATAGATGCAACCTGAAAGAAATCTGAAATCTGATTACAGACATGACACAATGGGATACTTCACAGTCTTAATTTGGGGTTTACAAATTTGGCTTTGCCCCAACCCAAAATCTGGATTTGGCAAGTGGTGTCAAAAATATATATTTCTATCCATTTTTGACTTTAAAACACTATTATCACTGTGCTTTATTTATGTGCAGTTTTGCAGGGAGTCTCCTTTTGATCTGTTTCCATAACCAATCTCTTTTACCTTGAAGTTGTATACTGATTCCAATGTCTTCTAATGGCCATATAAAAATCTTAAGTCACAACAAAGTTTGTCACTGTGTTTGTCCCTCATAAACTGTAATAATAAACACTATCTCAAAACATATTACCAGTACAGTACTAGTAAAGTAATCCACAATAATAGTGCAGCAGTTGAAAAGATGAAATTTAAAATTTAGCATGCATTTATCCCACCCATGTCAGAATTTCAAAGTCATATCAACTTTGAGAGGATATGGGAGTTATTTTCACACTTCTGGTATGTTTTATAATACATTAAATATTCTTTTTCTTATTGCATAATATAAGCACCACTTGAAAAGAAGAAACCAAGAGAATTTATCTGCTTCAACACAACATCTTTTAATGTAATCTCTAAGGCTTTTTCCTGGGAAGTCCAGGATGTTACTTTTACTCTGTTGGTGTACAGTGTGGAGTAAACAAAGCTGTTTGATAGCCTGGACTACTCCTCTGGTTGCAAAGAAATCATGTAAAATAGAAATATGGTAACAGTTTGTCTCCCAGCAGTTATGTAAAATTCAAAAAGTCAAGAAGTCCTGCCAATGACTTGGAGATAGCACTGCAACCATATTATTTTTTTAAGATCTGTGGGATGCTCATGCTGGTTTACTTAATGTTTCCCAAGGTCACACAAAGTACTTCTGTGGAAATTCAGAGCAAGGAAAGCATATAGTGAGTGATCTATTCACAGCATTTGTGAATTATAAGGTTTGTAAATACTTTAAAATCAAGATTCACTACATAGTTATCCATATGCTAGTCTGTAGTGAATGGGAACAATATGCCTGCAATTAACAATTTGAGACATGTGACATAGACATAGTTCATAAAACATGATTCTGCTAGAAGTTGTAGCAGGATAAAAATCAGTAACTCAAAAGAACCAGTAATAGCCAGGTGGAGGACACATAGTGACAAATTTTACTGTACATTTCAAATTTTTGAAAGAGCTTCTGCTCAAGATATCTCTTTGATTATACCTCTTGAATTCCAGCTACTTGGAAATCTTTTTTTTTCACAGCTAAATATCTCTTTCTTGTTAGGGTAATAATTCTTTCGTGTATTTTTTTTTGAAGGGACATAAAATGCAACTTTCTGATAAAGCATAACAGAAAAAGACAAGAAAAAGTTTGAAATTAAGTGAAAAGGAAAGTCATTACTTCTAATCCCTTTATTCTGTAAAAAAACATATTGATTGGCCTATAAATCAGGCAGATTCTCTCATAATTGAAATTAATATTCTCAGGACATATATATATGTCTATGTGTGTGGCTATCACTTCTTTATTTATTCCAACATTATTCACTAAATTATTATTCAGGGAAGCTAATTGGCAAAGTAGTTGCCAAAATGGTTTCTTTTCTTAAGCTCTGACAAAAGCAGTAGAAGGTACTATGTTTTCAGTAAAATATGCAGAAAGTGTACATTTATTATGGGCCATCTAAATATTGACATTTTGGGCCTTATTTGCAAGTCAAATTTATCTGACAATTTGATAAAGAAACTGCTTTTATACTCAGTTTTCCAACAATAGGAAGAAATAATAGAAAGTCGCAGAAATTTAAATTCACAGATTCCAATGAGTTTGGTTTTGTGTATACATATATACTTACCTTCTTATAAATATTAAAATGATAACGATTTGCATCAGTATTCTGCAGCTGGAAATGACTGCATGATCAAGAGCACTATAGAATTGAATCCCTTTCTTTTTTATTAATATATTTTTGCAGATTGTACATAGTTACATTGATTTCTAAGCATTTTCAAGTAGTCTGCTTTTGTTTAACAGAAGTCTTTCAACTCTTAATGAGTTCTCATATCCTCCTTGTTAGTTCTTGGAAACAAATTTCCATTTTTAGGTATAGTGTTTTATATAATGACAAGTTTGATTTTAATCATTGAGAGCAGATGCAAGTATTACTGAAAATAATAATACATTTTCTTGATAGAATTGCCTCTTATTTTTCCCCTTTATTAATATTAATGGTGTTAATAATGTATTAGTAGTAGAAGACCAAAATCTATTACAACAAAATTTAGAATACTTCCCTAAATTTTTTAAGACTATATACAATAAAGCTGTCAAAGAAATGATGCAGTTTCTAACTGACTCTGTTTTTTGAAAAATGTAATCTTAAAATTACATTAAATAAAAATTATTTTCTTTTTTTGTATTTCATTATCATTACTTCAACCTCATCCCTCTTATACATTATTTTTAAAAATTATTAGCAACGAAGAAAGGAATGTATTTCTTAGGCTGTTAAAACTGGATGAACTTCTCCTTGGTGAAATTATCTGGTTTCCTATACTTCTGAAGACCACAAAGTTTCACGAAGAGTTCTTGTATTTCTTGTATCTTCATTTATGGTGATAAATGTAATATGTAAATTTTTCCCCTATGCTTTAATTTATCCTTTTAGAGTGCTTATATTTGAAATTAATCCTCTACATTATTGTGCTAGATTTGCATACCACTTATTTGATTTTAGAAGATGCAGTCCCCATAGAGTGGATTTGTGAGATAAAGACCTCTTTTTGCTAGTCTTTCTACAGTAATTTATGTTTTAAAATGTAAGAATGTATAATCATTTTAAGGAGATGTATATCATCTTTGGACTAAAAGATAGAAGGGAATTGGGAAATCTATACCGTTATATTATGCCTGAATGTATTTTCTTTTGTGATTTTATCAGATATTCTTGCTACAATTTGCTGGACTCGATCTTAAAGGTAATTCTAACCTAAAGGTTTCTATGAGCCTGTGATTGTGTATGGATCCATATGCATATGAGTGTGTATACATATATATATTAATACATTAAAAGAACGTGTCATTAGTACTGAATTTTTACATTACATTTTCAGTCCTTAATATTTGTCTGGAAATGCTTGATCCCTTCTAAGTCAGCCTTTTGCATTAGCAGTAAAATTCATGAAATAGTGACTGGGAAGCACAGGTGCTCAAAACTCTGCTTATCTCCAGGCATTTCTTGTCCTGAAGTAGTAAAAGGAAGAGTGATAAGAATGACAGTTCTGTAGGACTAGTCGGGCTAGTAAGGCTGGGGTTCTTATTCAAGAACTTTTGGAGGCCTGAGCTTTAAATATGTGACAGCTGTCTGTATGGCTCCAGGGTGCAGTCATTCAGAATTTACATAAGCATTTTAAATTTTGCAGTAAGTGAGCTTCCATACTGATACTCCAGAAATCATCTTCATTTGTAATCAAATCAAGGGTTGGAAATTTGCCATAGAAATACAGTTGAATTTGAATAATTAAATTATGCTGGAAAAACAAACGAATTAACAAAATCTCAATATATTTTTTTTTCTAAATTCTTTTAGAAGAATTTCATTTAATGAAATTTTAAAAAAATATTTCTGGATAACTTAACAAAATAAGTTAAAAAATACATATCAAGGTGGAAAAGAGCTAAGGCCTTTTTTATTCTTTGATATGTCCTGAAAGTTGTTCTTTGTGTTTGTCAGAAAGAACTAAAATTTGCCTGAAATTAATTTAAATTATTTATTATAATTAACAAAATGCAGGAGGGGAATAGAAATTGTCCTCTTTTCTGCATAAAAGAGACATATATGTCTAATTTCCATTGCCAGTGATCAAGAATGGAATCCAAATAATTATTTCAATTTAATGTTTTCCACCAAATTTCAGAGCTGCTCTCATTTAA
Organism: Luscinia megarhynchos; assembly: GCA_034336665.1. Taxonomy (NCBI): domain Eukaryota; kingdom Metazoa; phylum Chordata; class Aves; order Passeriformes; family Muscicapidae; genus Luscinia; species Luscinia megarhynchos. The sequence continues at coordinate 51,062,471 of JAPFBE010000003.1, read as the reverse complement.
AATCAGTAATAATGTTTCCAGGTTAACACTATACTCATTTAATATACTGAGTCCCTAGGGGTAGGGGACATTTACATGGCAGCTCTTGAGTGATTTCACTTGCTAATTCTGCCAGTAAAATCAGATGATCTCCCAAATGGGGAGAACTAATTAAAAATTAGTTGTCTTCCTGCCTTTTTCACTTAGAGTAAAACCCCAGAACTAGAATGTCACAGTCATTCTGTAGGGAGGATTTGTCAAATCTCTTTTCTTTAGGGCTGGTGAGCTTCTGGAAATGTAAAATTAACATCTTCAACTCATAGTTTAAATCCTCATGATATAAATAAGGATTTCACACAAAGATGAAGAAAACTCCATGTGCTCATGTCTCTTAAGACTCTCTAGGAAACAGGTAAGTCAGAAAGACAGGAAGCAGAGAGAAAAGCACTGTAAAACTGCTTCACATAGAACACTTCAGTTTTTCTTTAATAGACATCTTTATACACTGCATATGAAGCTGTATCTGACAGTAAGGGTTTCTTAACCTTTTTGGCAGGTGCTGAATATTTGTTGACTGTTTAATTGACGTTATACATAATCTCTGTAGAAGGTGGCCTCCAATGCTAAGAGAGCACTTTATATTTCATGGTTTTGTTCACTATCATGGCCTCAAGCTAATTCATACATGAAGTCCCAGCTGGAATCTAAATAAATGTAAAAATAACCTGTCAGCCATTCACAGCTTCTCTAAGAAAAAACATCAAAAAGTAAAGAAAGACAGGTATCATGATAGAAACAAAACAAAACCAACAAAGAAAAAAAACAACTAAGAAAGAACACTTTGAGAATTTCACATCCTGCTTGCTTAGTTTTCATTTTCTTTGAGTTTGATGTTCACAAAATTATAAGCAAGAAATGCAGAAACAAGGTGATTATGTATACTAAAACAGAAACATTATACTGGGAATCTATTTAGCAGTTATGCTCCAATCAAAACCTAACAAGAATTTTTCCCTTTTCATTTTTTTAATGTCTTACTTATAAAATACATATATAAAAACAATTTTATATACTTGAAAATTTAAAAATGTCATTTAGTGCTGCTTTTCTCCAGCTCAGTCTTATCCCTACATCTCTCTCAAGTATTTGCAAAATAGTGATACCAATAACCTTAACAACACACAACCTTCTGTCCTGACTTTAGCTCTGGCTGCTAATACTTTGCTCTAAAGCACCTTTTTGGACCGACTCAAAAGATGAAAAATTGTTGCTTTAAGGAAAGTTATGTGTTTGGAAGAAAAAGAAAAAAAAAACCCAACCAAACACAACCCAATCCTTCCTTTTCAGATCAGGAAGTAGCTAGTTTACGAGTGAATAAAAACAGTAAACCTGCCTACTACAAGGAGAAAGTCAGTATTTCACATATAGTAGAAACAATGAAAATCATCATCCACTATGTCTTAAATCTTAGCAGCAAAGTATGAGACTGAGTACTGAAAAAAGTGAGGGGGGAAGGAAAAAAGAGAGGAAGATCTGATGCTAAAGGTTCATGTGTTAGACCTAAGGGGCAGGTTTGGGTAGCTGGGAGCTGTCAGGTGCTCTGAGAGGAGGAAATCCTGAGGGTTCAGTTGATGCTGTTGTAAATATCCCATTGCACCCCAAAGTGCAGCCAGGCAGGGGAGCCCCATGTGCTCTGGCTCACATGAATTTTGGAAGGAAGGAGAGCCACGAGGCACAGGAGATACACTGAGGAGAAACACTTTGGGAGAGGTGTGTGAAGAGCTGTGTGGTGCTGGGGACAGCCTCTTGTGCAGACAGGTGGGACTGGGTGCTTGAGGAGACACGAGTGGAGGCTGTGCAAGGTAGAAACACGCAGAAACGCAGCCAGTGGTGAGGGAAGAGAGATTCCTGGGGTGCACAAGGAGAGGGTCCAACACAGGGCTGATGGCACTGCAGAAAAAGGCACGAAGGTGGCACCCACAGGGGACTACAGCCCAGCTCCCCTGATCACACCACCAGCTGTGACTGCTGCTGTGACCCATCGACATTCCTCCCGGTCTGCCCTGGGAGGCAGCAGCAACGTTATGTAACTTTTGAAAGTGCACGTGTGAGATTAAAGTGGTTTTTGTCTGCCAATGTCATCTCAAACAGTGGAGTTCAGGAGATTTGATTCTGTAACTCTGTTGACACTATGGTTTTATTACCAGATAGCAAGTAGTTATCAGCACCTCCGTCACTGTCACGTAAGTCCCAAAAGGAAGAAAAAAACCAACAAAAATTAAATAAAAACACAAAAGGGTGCTGATTCAATAATTAGTCATGATTTTCAAAGGGATTTTTTTGAGCAACCCTATCCTCAGTATGCAATTCTGTCCCTTCAGATTTAGAAATCAGAGAACATTCTGACTGGAAAGAAGAGTGCGAAGAAAAAAGTCTGATAAACCATATTAGCAAATTGCAAATTTCTTTCACTACAATACAGATATTGAACAAAATATATCTCAAAACAGCATTCAAAATTACTCTTAGAATAACAAAATGCAAAATAATTAACATACCCTGTCCAATTGTAGTATTTTAATATGAGTCATTACAGGAAAGTTGATAAATATTTCTTTTGACACCAGTCCATAGCTAAAGGCATGCCAGTGTAACCCAGAAAAAATGAAAAGTTACATGTCTTCTTTAATTTACTGGTGCCCTATGTATCTGAAATATTTGATTTTATGGGCTCTTTTATGCTACATCATCTTTTACAGAACTTTCATTTGGCTTCAGTGGTAACAGAATGGGATGGAAAACCACTGTAACCTAGCTAAAATATTTTCTTAGAAAATAGATTATTTTGATTTTTAAAATGTAATTTACATAAAAACCTGATAACAACTTAATTTATTATTATTTTTTAAATTATCATATATTATAGAAGAACTGTATATTTGGTTTTATGCATTAATATTTGAAACAATGTAAATCCATTTGCCAGCTTTACTCAAAAACAGCATAAAGCGTTTACCAACATTTCACTGAAAAACTATTTTGTTAAATTCATATGGTTTTTAAGTTCTTATGAGTATTTGGTGAAACATTTTATAGGATTTACAAAAATAAAATTGATATCTTCAAAAAATGTCATTTTACTCCAGTGAAAACTCCAGTTCTAGAGTTTTTTAACATTTTAAATTTATTTCAGCAAGTGCTAAGGATATGACAACCAACACTCATAAAATGCTCTTGAAAATTAGAAAAGTGATGATTAGCAACTAACGGATGCCCACTTATCTGTTTCTAAGCATTTAATATCTTGACTTTTCTGGAATAATTTTTTAACACAAGCCCCAGGCTGAATAACAGTACATGAGGATGTTTCTTCTTTATCAGCTATGTGTTAAAAAGTCTGCCTGCAAAACAGATTTTATTTGCCAGCTCTCAGCTATTCTATATCAGACACTATCATGGACTGCTGCTTTACCTCATAAAAAGTTTAGTGGAATGGATGTCAGGATACTGTGCTCTTTAAACACCCTGTAGTCTGTTTATCCTACAGGGTTTTTCTTGAAGGGACTCTCTGCTTGATCTTGTATTTATCAAATCCATTACAAGGATTACACTGAATTTATCCTGTGTAAACTTCCAAGTCTGCATGAATAAGAACAGAGATTAATTCAAATGTTACTTTTTAACTGATGCTCTCTAGCTCATAATTGTAAAATTTGTAGAGGAAGTGACTTAAGTCACAGTTCTGTATCCTCAGGCAGAGTAGGGAAATAAATGAGTGGAAGCCATATGCTTCTTAGAAGTGCTATATAAGAGATAACACTGGGAGAAACAGAGGCGGGGGATTGAAAAGAGAATAAGGCTAAATTTAGGGAAGATACTGTTTCTAATAATGTTGGACTTTTAGTTTTATATTTACTAACATTTATTATTTCTCTATTATTTCCCATTAATAAGATAGAAAAATATCAGACGATGCTTCTGTCTTTTTGGAACTCTTTCTACCCTTCTTTCTTTGGAGGCAACATTAATACATAACAAGACCTGAATATTATATAAGGGAAGAACGAGATGAACTTCCAAAATACAGTAATATGAACGAGCCACAATTTAGTAGGGTCATGTGTGTAGGAACTTAGAGAGTGAGCTTCTACGAGATTAACTGAAAGATAACCAGCAGAATATTACTTCCCTGATCGTGACTGTGCTCTGCCAAATTTATATAGATGTGATAAAAATGAAGAGAAAGTGTGTAAAGTACCCTGCTACTCCCAGTAGGTATCAGAATTATTATACAAAGGTTTAGAAAAGAGAATAGGACAGAATACCCTGTTTCAGTTGAAAGGTCTCTTCTGCAGTGCTCCAGCCCAACTCTCTGACTACTACTACTGAACAAAAGTTATAAAGGGCATTGATCAAATTCTTCTTAAACACTGACAATCTCGGGGCGTTTGACCACCACTCGAGGAAACCTGTCACAGTGTTTGACCACTCTCTTGGTAAAGAAATGCTTCCTATCACTGGCTATCAAGGAGAAGAGCTCAGCACCTCCCTCTCCTCAGGAAGCTGTAGGGACAGAGGTCACCCCTCACCCTCCTATTCTCTAAACTATACAAAGTCTTTAGCTGCTCCTCAGAGGAAATTCCTTCCAGCTCCTCTGGATGCACCGGACTACCTTAACCCTGTCTGGCCCAGTACCACACACAGCTCTCCAAGGGGAGGCTGCAGCAGTGCTGAACACAGGGTGATGGATAATCACCTCTTTTGACTGTCTGGTTATGCTTTGCCTGATGCACCCCAGGATGCATTTTATCATCTTGGCTGCCAAGGCACACTGCTGTCTCCTACTGATCCTGCTGTCAATTAGCCCCAACAGATCCCTTTATGCAGGGCTGCTTTCAAGCCAGTATTCTTTCTAATGTATACTTGTGCCTAGAGACAGATGACTTGACTGGAGACTATAAAAGTTATGCTGAGGACTAGCAGCTACAAGGGCTACTAGCACTTAAAATAGATAAAATGAAGCTTGAAAAGACAGTACTAAAATGAGAGTTATCAAAGGTAGGGATAAATGTTGGTGCAAGAATAAATGGGCATGAAATGACTATGGATAAAGCTAACATCTAAATTTGAACTTTCAGATAGCAGATTTGCTGAGACAAAAAATGGCCTATTTTATATTGGCACTTATTTCAGTGTAAAAAGATCATCTTGAGTGCCTTCACATGGCACATACAGTACAACCAGTTGATCACACTAAGCATCACAACTTTATGAAAGGCAGCCTGGAAACCTGATCTCCTTCTATGCCAAGGTGACCAATAGCAACATGGTAGTTAAGGGCTGTTTGGAGACAGTGACACAGACCTCTTGTTCGTATACAGATATGACATAATAATTATCAGTATTATGATAATTACTGTATAGATAGTGGAGAGCCCAGGACTCGCTGAGCTTTCCTGCACAACCATGGGCTGCACACACCAGGATCTCCCTTTTACTAGGGACGGCTCTCAAGGTTGCTCCATAAGGCTGAGAGATTCCTTTCACAACAGATCCTTGGTAAGAGATTAATAGCATGCTAAACTTTGAAATCTTAGCTGAGTTTCATAAATGAATGATTTTGCACATCTAATCCTTTCAACATAAGCCATTGAACAAATTAGGGACTAGGATTGAATCCATCACTCTCTGAGAAGGAATTTAATAAGTATAAAGTTTCTTCCAAAACCTCTTGACTTACTGAGAGGATCCTGCTAATAGTTTTATCTGACCCTATGTAGTATGTAATCAAGTATATCTTGCCATCACATTTTGTTAAACTTCTCACTTAAAGTTGTTCAACTCTCTGTTTTATATCAATAAAAATATATTGCTGCTTTGCTTTTATGAGTGTTTATCACTCTGTCTGTGAGAGCCCCTCACTACAAGAAAGTGCTAAAGCATGTCCAGAGGAGGACAACAGAGCTGGTGAAGTGGCTGGAGTGAAATGAGGAGCATCTAATGGAATTTCACTTGTTTCACCTGGAGAAAAGGAGATACAGGGGACACCTTATTGCCCTCTACAGCTATCTAAAAAGAGAATCTAATGAGATGAGGATTGGTCTTTTCTCCCATATAACAAGTGATAACAAGATGAAATGACCTCAAGTTGGACTAGGGGAAATTCAAGTTGAATATTAGGAAATATATATAATATATATATAATATTAGGAAGGGAGGGAGGGAGGGAGGGAGGGAAAGAAAGAAAGAAAGAAAGAAAGAAAGAAAGAAAGAAAGAAAGAAAGAAAGAAAGAAAGAAAAGAAAAGAAAGAAAGAAAAGAAAAGAAAGAAAGAAAAGAAAAGAAAGAAAGAAAAGAAGAAAGAAAGAAAGAAAGAAAAGAAAGAAAGAAAGAAAGAAAAGAAAAGAAAGAAAGAAGAAAGAAAAGAAAGAAAGAAAGAAAAGAAAGAAAGAAAAGAAAGAAAGAAAAGAGAGAGAGAGAAAGAGAGAGAAAGAAAGAAAGAAAGAAAAGAAAAAGAAAAGAAAAGAAAAGAAAGAAAAGAAAGAAAAGAAAAGAAAAGAAAAGAAAGAAAAGAAAAGAAAGAAAGAAAGAAAGAAAGAAAGAAAGAAAGAAAGAAAGAAAGAAAGAAAAGAAAAAGAAAAGAAAGAAAGACTTGAGTATTGAGTTACACTACACAGGGAATCTCAACAAGATGGTCAGTCACTGTGCATTAGTTACCCCAGCAGCCTCACCTGCATCCTCCAGCAATGCCTCCACCCCTGCTCTGCTTCCCTAGATCAGGTGCTGTGGGACTGGCCTGTCCATGACTGCCCATGGCCTATGCCAGGGTCACCCAGGGCTCCAGCCCAGCTCAGGGAGCAGCCCTGCTCTCTGCTGCTCCCTGACATACATGACTACACGACCGGGATGTGTACGATCCAATCCTTTAATCACATGTGAAACATCTCCTGCTTATCCTTGGTACCCACAAGAGATTGTCACATGTGACCATTTCTGTGTCTGCACAAACACTTTATAGTGACTGCTTACATGGGTCCTTCTTACTCGAGGGTTGGTCAGTTCTGGACAGGAGCCCTTTTGAGTTTCTGAAACGGTCAGGTTTTTTACCCAAGGTGTTAATCAATACTTTGCACATTCACACTGATACAGACAATGTATATCTCCTGGCAAAATCTTAGGCACAGTTTGAAATTATGACCTGGAGAGCTCCTCTGCAAATTAGTCAAAGGCTTTTTTGGGTAGATGATTAAGATTTCAGTAATAAACTTCTCTCCTGTCAGTCCATTATCTCAACTCTGCAGCTAGCTTCACAGGGAATTTCTGGACCACACCAAGAGCTAATGACTTAAGTGCATTGGGTGTGCACAAAACCTCAGAACTCATACCCTGATATACAGCATTTATAGCTGAGGAAGAAATTTGAATCTAACTTGAAAATTGTATTCCATACCTTTTCATAAATGAGAGAAACTGACAAATGAAGTCTTCTGCTAATGCCGTGGACATGAAAATATAAGAATGGTAAGAGCTTAACTGGTATCATATGAATATATGTAACTGAATATATCTCCTCACTGTAGCTGAAAACAAGACTGGGTATACTCAAAAATAACACAGGAGAACCACCTACCTGCCTTGAGGCTTCCAGGTCTGCAATGACAAGGCTTGCTTTGACCAAAATTCTATTGAGAACAGTCCCCTCAAATAAATCTCCTGGTTCCCTATTACAGGTCATCCTCAGTCATCCTCATTAACATAAAACTTGACATAAAATTACATTAATATAATATGTACTTGTCCATCTTAAAAAAAAATCCCTAAGCTCTGCAATCCATTGAGTTATTACCACCTCTCCAGATTTACAATGGCAATATGCTCAATAACGATTTTGTTTTAAGCAGAAATCACTTGAAGTACATTATTCAGCAACATGAATTCAATCATATAAATATTTAAAGATGAGCATTTATTATAGGTATGAGTTAATGAGCATAGTATAATTAAGGAGCCTTTGTTTAATTACATATTTAGATGCTAGACAATATCTTGCTTCCCAACTGAACTCTTGAAACATATACACACAATTTTAATTTTAGACTTAGAAGCACTTTTCCCAATAGATTAGTTTTAAATGTCAGTGTTCCGGACTCTAGCCAAATGCAGAAAATGAAAATGTGATAATAAGAGATGTGATGTCTGTACAGCATCTATAATGCATTAATTGGCATCACCTTATAACATTTCTTACATGCAATATCTAAGTAGGACCCAGAGACTTTGTAGTTCCTCTCAGGTGCTAATTGTTAAACTCATAATGATTGTTTCCTCTGTTTTTTTCCCCCATGATTATTTTCCTTCAAGTTTCCATAGTACATAAACCATATTTTTTTGATCCTGTAAAGTACTCTTCTCGTATTCATTGTAGGAAATTTGAGAGAGACTGCAGGATGATCCTTTGGCTCACAATAACCACTCCTACTTCCACATTAGTTTCTGTTGGGATGTGATTCAGTTGTCTAAAAATAGAGATCTCAGTTTAGGCTAGTGCTTTTCAAAACTGCATTTAATCATGAGATACCTGCCTAAAGGTAGACATCCTACTTCCCTATTTACACAATGGAAGACATTATGGATAGACAGCCTTCAGCTGGAGTGATTCAGGTGACTCAGCTTCATCAAGTTGACAGTACAACATGAAGGAAAAGAGCTGCAGGGCATCACACTAAAACCTCCTACTCATTCCCTCCACATTTCTGCTCAGTCTTGCTTCTTCTTCAAATCCATCATTACTCCGCTTTGCAAAAAACCACAAACCTTGGAGGTTTATTTTTTCTTTTCTGCTAGCAAGACCTCTTTCCCCTAACCCCAGATGAACTCTCTAGAAAGTAGAAGATTCAATTTTCATGGACAAAAAGCTGTTGCCTTTCTAAGACAATTCTGAGAGGAAAGTCACAGCTTCTGGTCTTACAGAAGCAGAAAGTTTGCAAAACCTGGCGCACCTGGACAGCACAGTTCCCATCTGTCACAGCCAAAACCAATTACGTAGATCATGTAGATATCACATATGTTCAGCCAATAAATATTGCAATTGCTGTATGTAGTACAGTGTGGTTAATTACTTACATGCTTAACTTCCTGTTCTGAGTCCACAGATGCTGCCAGCTGAAAATTGCTCTGTCACTGAGCAGCATGTAGGATGGTTGTGTATTCCCACTTTGCCCTGTAAGGTGGAGAAGACCAATAATATAAGACGCTGACTGGAGGAGAGGGGCTAACAAAGGAAAGATGGGATTGTCAAAGAAAAACATATAAAGGATGTTCTGAGTGGGCTTGGGAAGATATACAGACACAGTTTCCTTTTTCTTCACTGTTATCACATTGCACACAGAATAAGAATATAGGAGCCAGAAGTACTGCATGCAATAAATACCTTCACTGAGAATACATATTGCAAGAATTCAGTACTGACAGATTTCTACACGGACACAGTCTCTTTACAGACCTGAACAGCAATGCCCAACCTTCCCTGTAGTGCTGTCAGCATTCATCTGACCCAGTAAACTTCTCAAGTTCCACGAATAATTAGTAATACGGACCAAGGTCCCAGCAGCACATCACTGTGGATGGCTGCCCACAAGCCACAAGACTGTAGCCTAAGCAGGAAGTGTTTGCTTCAGGTGGTCGGCACCATAAATCCTTCATCATCAGCCTGAGTTTACATGGGTTCACTTTTTCTTGCGGCAAAAGCAGTCAAAATATATAGTAACACAAGTTACAGGTTTATTTAAATAGACAGATAAGTAGAAGTCAGAGGCTCAGACACAAGACTAAGAAATCAAAACTGTCACTGACGTAAATCCCATTTTATCCCTTTTCTTTCAGTAGCTATTAGTAATTGAGTCCATATCCTTCTAACATGTGGAATAATTAAGGAAAAAGAAAAAAAGACTTTATGAGAGATTTAATATTTGTATAGCTTTTATCCTCCTGCTTACAGTCCTTTCCACACCATTAGTCTAAATTTTTGGAGTCTGATAGTTGAAAATTATTGTGTCTTGTTCTGATCACTGCGTTCAGTTGCCAAATTCAATCTTGTACAATATAAAAAAGGAGAAATTTTCAAATTAATCTTCCCTACACTATTAGTGAGTACACCAAAAGGACATTTGAGATAAGAACCGTGGGAGTCACATACTGAGAGGGAAGTGTTTGAAGCTGGATGGGAGCTCTCTGTGCTTTATAACTGTTCATTCAAGGATCCATTCCCATGCCTGTAAAAAACTACTTCAAAGCATTAAGCCTGTAGTTGAATGCATAAGGGAGCTACACATGGGCTTTATCAAAAGGCAGTCAAAGAGAGGTACAACATTTTATATTCATTTGGAAACAGCTGATTTAACACTGTCTTGGGTAAGTTAATTCTGTTGGTTCTGTTGTTAGACTCCAGATGTACGTATACATCAGCATAAAGAGATAATTTTGATAATATTCTGTGGCACAATACAGTATCTATATCTTTGTATTTGTTTGAAGAAAATTGTGCAAGATTTTTCACAAATTCTGCCTTTGATAAAATTATTCAAATTAAGTTAAAAGTGTCTTTAATTTCAAGCCTATGGTAAATATCTGTATCTATGCTGTAGAGCAATTCCAGTTTCCAGAGCTCCATTTATGGAACTTGTACCAATGAAAAAAAACCTGGACAACATTAAAAATGGGTCCACTATTATCTCTCAAAATATTCCTTTCTAAAAAGCATGCAATAGTAACTAAATAGCTCACGAGGAAGTTTGAGGAAAGAGTGAGTGGAGTTTTGCATTTAGATCCTTCTGTCTACAGCTGTCATGACATACATCCTTTTGTCTCGCTCTCTTTCTTTTTTTTTAATTCATTCATTACTGGCATCATCATAAGCTGCAGAGATGCACAGACCTCAATGGCATCTTTGCTCTTCTATTAATAATCAGTGAACAAATGAAAAGGCATGAAAAAAGATCACAAAAATAAGTCTAATAAATGGATCCCTTTACATGCAGATTTTTCTTTCAGATATCTCTCCCGTTCCTTGATTATCTGTTTCTTCTTTGTAGAGCCTTTTGCCATACTGAACGCAGGGATGGATACCAGAGGAAGGTTGCTAAGCAACTTAAAATGAAAATCATATAGTGGACTATCAGGCATTTCTAATGAAGCCTTCTTGAGCCATACCTTAGTCTCCACACCTCGTGAGTAAGCCTGGGATTATGAACTGGTGTAACAGATAGGAAGTAGTTTCCAATTAGTGTACCCCAGTGCACAGAGAAGCAGCATGCCAGAAGGAAAGCTATTAATGAGAGCAAGATACACACTTAATATTCAAGGGCATTGGACTGAGAAATCATGGAATGACCAGCTAGAGAGGTTTATTGAATGCACAGTTGTGCAAGCTGCCTAAGGTCAAGTAAACAGTTAAAAAGTAAATGAAATGGTAAACAACATCAATAGTGAAGCTTTTGGTTGCATCTATATTAATAAATAAAGCTCCTGGAAATGCTCCTGGACACTATTTCATATTCTGTTAGTCTGCTGGAATGGTCCCTGAAAAGCTTGTGCCAGTTACAGTCTCCTAAAGTATTTCTTAGGACATTTAAGGGAGTTAACACTGACTATGAGATGACCCCCAAAAGGCACTGTGGATGTATTCATGATGCTCTGCAGCACAAGGCAGTTTAATAGTTTAATAGTGTGAATGCAGGTTTTTTCACAGAGTTGCCCTCAATAATAGACAAAACTCTGATTCGTATTAATCTGTTAGCATAGGCTGAGCTTGCAAGAATTCAGCTGTGCTTTTTCAACCTTGACAAATTTCTTGATCTCTGGATCCTGGTAGTTTACCCAAATGTTCTGATCTACATTTTTATACTTTCTTGTGTGACATTCAGAAACTTTTGATCAAAACTAGAATCTGAATTTTTTTGAGAATCATTCTCTGAGTACAAGTGATACATATATGCAGTTTACCAGACTGTATCTGCTGCTTTACAATATAAAAGTGGTTATTTGAATAATTCACCACCTGAATTTCAATTATTGAAAAAGTCTTATTACTCAGTTATATTGTTCTGTGTATTTCCTTCTCTTTGCCATGTTACTTTGGCAATTACAAGCATGCACAATGGCTATTGTGTTCCCGTGGTGAGACATCAAATGTGCAGGCTCTTATAATTTTGTCACTGATTAAATAATACATAATCCCCGCAGGAAACTTGGAGGATGTCTCTCATTGTCACTGCTTCCATTTAGTTTCCTTACTTTTTAAAATCTTTCCCTATGTTCCTGCTCACACTCTGAGTAACCAGTTTCTAATTTTCTTTCCTATCTGGCTTTACCAATCTTTCTCTGAATTAGATGATTTTTTAATAAGTTATGCAAAGTTAAATAATTGTAACAGGAAGAGTGCTAAATTCAAAAACCTAATATATTTTGAGAGGTTTTATTCACTGAAGAGTTAGAAGATAAGTCTTCAAATCTTCCTATGTGAAAGAATATCTTGTGAATATCTTGAAAAATATCTGTGTGCAGGTATTTTTCACGCAGTTAATGCTATAGTCATTGCTTTGGCAAATTTTGCAGAACTGCAGCATTGTGTGTTTTGCAGTTTATAGGGAGGAGTTTCTTGGTGTTGAGAGTGGGCTTCATCTCACCTAATTTTAAACATCTGGAATTCATCTCGGTTTCCTAAATAGTCAATAGAAACACAAATACCTGCACAGAACAGGCAGTGAGATTTATCTTAACATGTGTCTTTAAAAGGGGTATCTACATGTGGAACAGAATATTGTCAGAATTCTGTTCAGTACAGTCAATAAAGTTTAGAGAGTTGATAATTTTATTCTGTAATATATATCCCACAGATGCTGAAGGTCTCTCCATGCTCCAGTGCCTACCAGTCTTCTCAATTATTCCATTCCTTGAGTTGAATCCTAGCAGACAAAGTTTTCTCAAGGTGACCTTTGCCAAAAGAATCAATGTTAGGTGGAACAAATCAATTACTTTTCTGTCAATTTAATATAAAGGGACGCTAAAGATGAAATACATTTACTTAGGCGAGAAAAATCATACTTTTTGTAGATGGCATGAATTACACAGTATTGACAGCAGAAAGAAGCAAAGAAGCATTCAAATGAATGTGCAGTGCAGTCAGGAGAACTTAAAGAAAAGCAGTGAAAAAAATATTTGCTTTATATGTAAGATGAATCTGAGATATATATACAGAGTCCTTAATTATGTTTTTCATTCACATTTCAAATATGAAAGAGGATAAGATTATGATATAAAGAATTAATGGCTTTTAGTATTAGAGTATTTCTTTAGAGACAAATATCCTATGGATACAAGTGTAGCTACCTATTAGCTTCCCATCGGCAATTTTTACATTTTTAATAGCCTTTACAATCTATAATTTAATACTTTTTGAATAAACACTTTTTTGCGAACATTTGCATGAGCCTTTTTTTTTTAACACTGGCAAAAATTTCCAGAACTTGTCCAATTGACTGCCCTGTCATTTGTAAAGTATTATGAAGAATTTATGTTGTTGTCTATAGAAGACAAACCCACTAATTAAAGTGTATTCCCATTATACTTCACTATTTTTCCCACTGTTGATCAAAGACCATTTTGTATTATTTCCAGAATCCCAGAACACACCCATAATTTCTCAAACCAGAGCTTCTCATCAGGCTTTTGAGAGCAACATGCTCATATGTTTATTTTGCCATCCTGCTCGGGGGGCAGTTACCTCACAGTTAGAATCTAGACTTGAAAAAATAAGTGCATCTCTTCTTCTAGTACCTAGTTCTTTTTCCTGGTGAATCAATTTGTAATGCTCTGATACTCATTTTTTTTTATAGATTTTGGTTTCCAGTATTCTTCAGAAAGGTCAAAATATTTAGAAAAAAAATTGTCACCTTTACAAAGCAATGTAAAGCATTCTGTTGTAAATAAATGGTTATTCCCAAGCATCTAGAAATAAAGGTGTACAATGATTACTTGGTCACATCTGGAAAAGGTGAGAATTTTAATTTCCCTGAGTTTTTCCCTGGAATTCTAGGTTATAGTGCCCTATGGAAAATAAGCATTCTGAAACACCATTTTCTTTAATAGGGTTTCCACCAAATCAAGTCATATATAGAAATGAAAACAAAAATGCTAGTAATTTGTGCTTTTATTTCAAGCTCGAAACACACCCTTTTGTGAATGAGTTTATTTTTGAAAAACCTGACATTAGAAATATGTTTCCAGGTAGTTGTTTCATGTTGCATTCTAGACTCTAACTTCTATAAAAACTATTGTAAATTTTATATACTTCCCAAATCAAAGCCTAAATATCTCCTGATATGGTTAATTAGCATCATAAGTAATAAATATATCTCTGTTAGAAACAAAATGAAACAAAGGAAAAAACCAAAACCACCAAAAAAAAAAAAAAGTAAACAAAAAACCAAACAAATGTTAAACTCATAAACTACCAAATGAAATATTTTATTAAGTTGCCACTTTTTCACTTATCCTCTCCAATGTAAAGGTAGCTTTTGGCAGTTTAAGGAGTAGAAAGCACTCAAGTCTGTTTGAAACCGTATTGCTTCTGAAAATATTTTAGGCCTGAATATTGTTTCTAATGTGATTTTCTGTTCTAAGTAAGTAGCAGCACTTTCTTCAATGAGTTTAATTGAAAATATTACTTGTAGTTATTTCTGTGGTTTTAAGCAATTTAAATTTCAAGGTGGTTTGGTTACAGAGATAAAATACACATATTTATTTATGTATATATATTTATGTGTGTCTGTACATTATTGTACAAGTCAGGTCAGTTTCTTTCAATTTGTTTAATTTGTTCAATAGACTTTTCCTACACTCCAAATTCCACTGCTATGTTTTGGACAATAACTTTTAAAACATATTGCTGAAGAAGTAATCCTCACAATCAATTCCTAACAATTTACTTTTGAAAAATGGAAAACTTAATTTTCACTGAGTCTAAATATCCAAGATTAAATAACCAAATTTTCCCACTGAAAGTCAAGTTTTAAAAGGCAAAAATAAGGGACATTATGGAGAACAATACTCATTCTACCTAATTCATAGGATGTATTGGATATTGTGATAAACGATCTGACTCTTTCTGACGAAAACATTCTAGATTTTCCAAAGGAGAAGAGAAGAAGGATGATGGGAAAACCACTTATTTTAAAGCAATTGATAGACAAGTTCCTTTAGTCACTATTTAATGCCTCTGTGGTCTATAGCCTAAGTTCTCCATATTGTAAAAGAAAATAGAAGAAATGGAAAGATCTGGAGAGGTTATTTAAATGTATGTGCTCCTAGTCTCTGCTTAAATTAGGGTTAAAATGAGCTTCCAGCTGGCTCAGATGAGGACAAAGGATTGTAGTGACATGCTGCAGCCCAGCCTCTGCTTTGTTCTCTTCAGTTATCAGCCTTTTAATAGATGGTAATTTCTACCTGAATTTATGGTGCACACTTTCCATAGATGTTGCATATGCTGTAATATGCATATTTGTAATAATGACCATTTTCTTATTTTGCAAGCTACAAATTATGGACAGGGCACCATATATGCTCAACATATTTTTTCACACCAAATTACTTCAAATTATACTATGGTTCATACATTTCAGCAACTTGCAAGTAGGTCTGATAGGAACTTTGATGCACTGCTGGTTATTTAAGTGCTTCCTGTGAAAACAGCTGTAGTTAAACTAAGTGCAATGAAAGGTAGTTATTTTCAGCTTTTCTGGTAGTATTTATACTTGACAGAAGCACTGCAATATGATCTTGAAAAAATATACATGACATATTTCCACTGTTGCCTTTTAATTAAAACCAGCTTGCAATTTCATTTATTGCTCATATAATTTCTATTATGATTGATGTCCTGATTTTCAAGAGGGTAAATTTATTATTTGTCCATTCAAAAGTATGTCTGTAATTTAATTAAGTGTGTATTTATTGCATACCACTTACAAACAAAGAGCCTATTGGACATTTTTATGGAGTTGAGGAATCAATATATATTTATTTCACTGTATTTTTAGTGATTATGCTTCTAATATAAACCTCCAGAAATCCTACAAATGAACAAACAAAAGAATTCAAGTTCTTTCTTCAGTTTAAATCTGTTTGATCAAACCGTGTTTTTATTAATGACACTTAAGAATTTTCTAGTTTTCATCAAAACAAGTCATGGAAAGGCATTCAGTTGGTAATTTTGGAATGGGTTTCTCACCACGTTGGTGCCTACATTCCACTTCTCACATGCCTCTAGTAAAGGAAATGAGCTTAGATAAATTTCCATAGTAGATTTCTTATCTTATTAGGAGTCAAAATCTCTAGAAACAAATATTATAATATAAAATTTAACTATGTTTGTATAAGAATGACATTTTTTTTAAAATATAGACTGATAAAAGAAAATCTATTTTCAAGGTTATACCTACAATTTTAGCTATACTGATTGGTATTATCTAGACAGAACCCAAATATATTTGTGGTAGCTGATATTTGGAGAGCAAGGTATTGGTTTTAATGAAAGTTTTTTTGTACTTTAATGAATCCAGAGTTAAATAATTGGAAAAATTAAATGTAGAGAGATTTCTTGTAAAAGAAAAGGAGGGGAGGAAGGAAAGGAAGGAAAGGAAGGAAGGGAAGGAAGGGAAGGAAGGGAAGGAAGGGAAGGAAGGGAAGGAAGGGAAGGGAGGGAGGAGGGAGGGAGGGAAGGAAGGAAGGAAGGAAGGAAGGAAGGAAGGAAGGAAGGAAGGAAGGAAGGAAGGAAGGAAGGAAGGAAGGAAGGAAGGAAGGAAGGAAGGAAGGAAGGAAGGAAGGAAGGAAGGAAGGAAGGAAGGAAGGAAGGAAGGAAGGAAGGAAGGAAGGAAGGAAGGAAGGAAGGAAGGAAGGAAGGAAGGAAGGAAGGAAGGAAGGAAGGAAGGAAGGAAGGAAGGAAGGAAGGAAGGAAGGAAGGAAGGAAGGAAGGAAGGAAGGAAGGAAGGAAGGAAGGAAGGAAGGAAGGAAGGAAGGAAGGAAGGAAGGAAGGAAGGAAGGAAGGAATTATTACAGGCCCCCTGTGCTACACTGGGGGCTTAGACTATTATGCTTATTAGAATTGTTTATGATAGTCAGCTGCTGTTTATTGTTCTTCATTGTGGTACAGGTAATAAATAGTGGACTGCTTTAGCAAAGGCACGCGTGAAATTATAGGAGCTAAATTTCGAAGCAAAATTATTTTGAGAAAGAATCCTAAACCCGTGGCCAGTTACCCCACCCTCTACATTTACTGTAAATGAGATTCCTTGTGGATGTTATGATCCATGAACCAAAGCCAAGTGATGTATGCTACTTAAGAGAGATGTTATACTTGCTTACTGGAATATGTTTTTATGGTTATTAAACAATACCCTGAACTTTAAGAACAACAAGATTTTTATAATGAAGTAATATAGTGCTTTGTTTTAAAGAAAAATTCATTTTAAAAAAATTAGTTCGGCAGATAGCACAGCAAGATCTCAGAAATTCAGCACTAGCTTAGTTCTCTGGTTCATAGACAAGTGAAGCAATGCAGGAGTGTCCTCCTGTCCAAAAATAGTTTACAGATCCTTTTACACAACAGTTAGCAACCAGCGTCAGAATTGTGTGCTAATAAAATACTAGCCACTACAAGTTTGCCATCCATGAGTGGTAAGGCAACACAGACTCATAGCAGTGGTTTTGCTGCCGTGTCTGTTAGAATACACAGAAAAGAATGAAAAAAAATATTTTTTCCAACTAGTTTGTTTCAGTATTGGTTCAAAGACTATTTTCCTGTCCCTCAGGTGACAGCAAAAACTGTCAACAACTGGAACTTTTCAGAATTGTAAATGATCTGAATCACAAGTATTTATTTTCAAATAAATTTTAAAATGTAAGTCATAACTCTAGAACATATAGAACTGTTTTAAGATGGATGTACTACACATACTAAAATAATGCCAGAGATAACTATTGTGTCCTATGTCTGTTTAAAAGTCTAGAATTCTTGGCAAAGAACTTGTACACAACCGAGGTTCCTAAATTATTTTCTCATATATTTCAGATTAATTTTTCTCTTCATTCTCACCACCTCTTGTTTTCGATAAGTCTTTAGAAACAGTAATTTTAATTTTTTAGGTATTTGGAAAGAAAATAAAAAAAGTACAGTGATAGGAGTTATTTGCACTCCCCATTTTCTGTAAAGCCTGAACATCAAACCTTAAGAACTTTATATTGATTTTTTTTTTCATATAAAACTAAATTTTAAAGGGAAGGGAGAAAGAATGGGATGGTCAAGATAAAGTATTTAGGTTTCTAAGTCTTATATTGTCTTCTTACTTACCTATGACAAAAACTGGAAAGAAAATAGATCAGTGTTATCAGCTCTTACACATTTGCACATACTCTTCCAGTAAAGGGGAGGTCAAGAGTGACTTTCTGGTCCTCCCTCCACAAGCTGCAGCTTCCTTCAAGCTTCCTTCATAACATCCACGTGCTGTGGCAGGGATCCCTCCACGGGCTGCAGTGTAGGTATCTGTTCCTCCACGGTTCTCCAGGGGCTGCAGGGAGACAGCTTGCTTCACTATGATGTCCTCCAGAGACTGTGGGGGATTCTCTGATCTGTCAACTGCAACATCTCCTCCTCCTTCTTGTCTCACCTTAGTATCACAGAGCTGCTTCTCATACTTTTTTTCCTCACTTGTCACTGCCTATTCATATGCCTTGCGCTTTTTAAAATACATTTTCACAGAGACTGATGGGCTTGGTTGCAAAAATGTGTCTTGCTAGAAAATTACATGCTATACAAAACCATGATATTTTATAAAAGGATAGTGGAAGTACTGTTAAAGAACTGGAAAATTGACAATGCTTCATTGTAATATGTCCCTTCATTTTGCCTTCTTCCTCCTTAAGATCTGGGAGGAATTCTGGGCATAAGACAGTGTTGTTTCAAGGAAATTTTTTTTTAATATTATAGGCTATGCGTTCAAATTTCTGTTGTCTTTTGTGATAAATATCATATACCCAGTATATGCTACAGAATATCACTAGTGACAAATTCTGACCAAAAATAGCAGGTCAAAATCTGGTGAGACCAAGCAATGTACCTTTAGTGGCCAGGACAGAACCATAGAATCATAGAATCAGCTGAGTTGGAAGGGGCCCGTCAGGATCATTGAGCCCAATTCCTGGCCCTGCACAGGACCGTCCTATCCCACCATGTGCCTGAGACCACTGTTCAAAAGCTTCTTGAACTCAGAAGTAACGCTGTGACCACCCTCTGGGGAGACTTTCTGGTGCCCAGCCATCCTCTGGATAAAAAAACTTTCTCCTGATATCTAACCTAAATCTCCCATCCCTTAGCTGCATGCCATTTCCTCAAGTCCTGTCCTTATAGACCTCATTTGAATGCTTTCTAATAGTTTAATGTCTTTTTTTTTGTTGTGGCACTCAAAACTGCCCCGAGCACTCGAAGTGACACCGCCCCTGTGCAGAGCAGAGCAGGACAATCCCCTCCCTTGCCTGGCTGTGGTGCTGTGCCTGATGCCCCCAGGACAGGGTTGGCCCTCCTGGCTGCCAGGGCTCTGCTGACTCATTCAGCTTGCCATCGGCCAGGACCCGTGTGTCCTTTTCTGCAGTACTGCCCTCAGCCTCTCACTCCCTAGTTTATACACTCACCAGGATTGCTCTGTCCCAGGTGCTGAACCCAGCACTTGCCCTTGTTAAACTTCCCATGGTTGGTGATTGCTCATCTCTCTTTTTTGTCAAGATCTTTGCAGGACCTCTCTGCCCGCGAGGGAGTTAGTTCACAGTTCTTTCCAATTTTGTGCCTTTGACAAACTCAATATTCCTTCAGGTACTGTGTCCAGGTTTTTAAAGATGTTGAAGAGAACTGGCCCAAGGACGATACCATCTAGCCACTGAAATCAGTGCTTCATACTTATTCTTGTTCCTTAGTGTAGAAATCACAGCAAATGTCTTCTTATTAGTTTCTTTTATACCCATGCAGATATCTTTGGTTATGTTCACGCTTTTTATCCCAACAGCGACTGACTTGACATTTACACACACAGCAACAGCACACTGTTCCTACTGTTACTAGACTTGGCAATTTTGCAATCTGAATCAGTGACCTTTGCAACTAAATTCAGACCTTCAGCATTTCTCATAAAAATAGTAAAATCTCCTCAGAAGAAGAGAAAATTTTGCTGCATACTCTGTAAGACTACAGAATATATGATAATTGGTTAACATCACAATAATTTAAGCACAAACCCTATACCTTTTCAGGGAAAAAATTAAAATAAGAACTATTTTACACAGCAGTATATCTGAGAAACAAAAAGACTAGAATCTTCCAAACTACTCCCTGCAGTATAAATGTACTTGTAAGAATATAGGAGATTAAATATGTGGTTTTGAAAGGCTATATCCTTGGTAGGCTAAATTGGATCTCATTCTGTAGATGAAAGATCAAGGAGCTCAAAGTGGACATAGGGAGACATGTCCAGATAATGAGATATAGCAAAGCATTTTTTAAAGGTAATTAAAGATTCTGGAGGACTGAGTAGTTAGGTTACATCTGCCACACTCATTCAGTTTGGGGGAGCAAATTGTGAAGGAGTGCTAAACATATCTGATGCTGTATAAAATAAAAGAGAATAATCAAAACTGTATGGTAAGTGTGAACACTCACACTATCATAAAACATTTAATAGGATATTAAATACTCTTAGTAAAAAAATGAAATAAAGCCATTATACCATATTGGAATGGAAAAATATGTTCAAAATATTCTTTCCTTATGTTTTCTTTTTTTTCTTTTTTTTTCTCCCATAACAAGTGAATCATAATTTCCACCATTCTGGAATGTTTGCAACAGATAAGCCCAGCATACTATTTTTATTACGGGCTCTTTCCCCCTACATGCTTCATTACAGTTTTTTAATGTACTCCACAGTCATCAGAGATTTTTTATCTCTTTACTCAGACACACCTTTTAAAGGACTACTTAACCCCTATAAACCATATATTCTCTGGTTTCTCAAAGCTTTTTGAGAGAGTTTTTTTATTGTTTCTTTGTTTGTTTTTTTTTAAATTGCAACTGATGGCATCAGACCCACTATAAGCAGAAGTTAAAAATAAATCTTATCTCAAAGAGACTGTTGAAGCTAATGAACTGCCAGTCTTGGTACTTGTATCTTCCTAAATCCTTTTAATTTCAAGGTTGCCTTCCTGAATCCTTAATTTAATTAGAAAACATTGTATTTATAAAGCAGACCCAGTTCAACTGCTTCTGCAAATTCACCTTTATTTTATACAATTGTACTTAAAGAAACCTTGTTTAATTCAAAGTATAAATTAGGCATCTTATGTCACCCTTTCATCTGTCTGAACTGTATTTCATTGTGTTTCTCAGTTGCTTCAAATAATGACAGATTCTTTTAAATTCACATAGCATATTATCTGAAAATATTCTGCCTGCTTTCTTCACTTGCTTTAATGGGAAGTCAAGGGAAATACATTTGATTGCTATCTTTTACAGTCTACTTTTACCTATCAGTGTGTTTATATCTACTAGAACCAACTTCAGCTTGAAAGAACATATCAGAAAAAACCTATTAACTAAAATGGCCAATACGAATGCATAACATTTAGAATTAAAAAAAACCAAAACATTGGAGCAATATAATTCTAGACAATGCCATGTATCTATGAAAAGTAGAAAAAACTTTCAAATGCACTTACAAATCAGAATTTTTTTTTCCTTTTTTTTTATTTGAAAGCTCTGGCACTTATCTGATTTTTTTTTTTAGTTATTTCAGCTCACAAATCTGGTAGGAAAGCAGTTAAAAGTAAAGCAAAAAACCTCTGGGGAACAGAATGCCACTTCACCCATATGTAGTAAAGTATTAGGTCAGCCTTCTGTGCTGTATGAAAATTGATGCATAGCATTATCTTTTTTAAACTTTCTCACTGCTACTGAATACCTGAATCATCAAGATGGTTAAAAACCAAACAACACACAGCCTTCTAGGATACTCCCCAAACCATTGCAATGGAATAACTTTGCTATGCAAAACCTGAACACAACTTGAAGGAGGCTTTGTTGTGGATTACCATTGTTTGGAACCATTTATCCCTTACCCTGCCATGTAGGTATAGGAAAAAATTAAGTAGCCACAAGGTTTTTACATCTGTTATTGTATTTTGAGATAGTAAGGACTTAGGGTAGTAAACAAAACTCTGCTGAATTTTACTACTGACTTATTGCTTTTTCACTTTGAATTAACTGCTTTGCATTTCGGCTATATATATATATAATGAGAAGAATAACATCTTCCTTCCTGCCCAAAAGATATTTAATTAGTGCCTGTGATGTCATGGATTTAAAAACTAAAAACATTGTGATTAAAAGGAAGTATTGGCATGCCAAAAGGTAACTGAAGTGATCTGTGTTTCCTCCGCAGCTTCACTGTGGTTGTAGAATTTTAATTAGCAGTTCCTAAAATTTGTCTTAGCATAGTCTGATGACATATCTCAATAGAGCAGGATGTGTGACTTAGAGAATTATGGAATCATTTATGTTGGAAAAGACCTTTAAGAACATTAAGTCCAAACGTAATTATCAAATCCAACAATAAATAAATATTTTGCTGTTTTAAGAGAACACAGGGTTTATCTGGTAAGCTTTGCAAGTATTTGTGCCATCACAAGCATACCTGTCCAATGCAATAGATGGGAATATAATAAGAAACCTGTATAAATAAACTGAATGATACTCATGGTAGGATATTTGCATGATTAATCCTTCACTTCAGAAAGTTACAGTATGCTTAGACAGGATGAAATTTTCTAAAACAACAGCATTTCTAAATCTAAGAAATCTATAACCTGAACTTTGACTCAGTTTTCAGGACTTTGGGGAAATACTAGTGTGAAGTCCAAGGAATAGAGCAGAAGGTGTATTGGGCTGAGGTGAAGAAGATTGCTCTGAAGGTTGATGTAAGCAAGATTGCATTCTATAAAGATAGCAGCTGCTTCTGCTGGGGCAAATGGAGAAAGTTTGCACCACCAGCCTAGTTTCCTGGAGGCATTTGACCTGTGCATTCTTGAGGGCTTGCAGATGTGAATGGATCTGTCCTTTGATTTTTCCTTTTTCTTTTTAATGAGTATGACCTGATCTGGTATGTGTACTGTACTAAACAGTTTCATAAACAGACATGTTTCAACTGTTTGAAAGTAGTAGCTGAAAGTTCGGTTGCAATTATGAGTTGGCTGTCAAAATAATTAATTTTCTGGTTTAAGCAAAATATCAATAGAAATATTGAATCCACTCCTATGATACAGATTCATCTTGGGTAATTTGCATTAGTGGCTGAACTGCATGTGCAATAAATATAACTTGCTTGCTTTCCAATGATGATAATTGTCCTCTTTGTATTAGTATGAGAATCAAATCTACCATCATTATTTTCCTATTATTATTGTGCTGTAAAGAAAAGAATAGTTTTGCATTAACCAAGGAGTAAAATGCATGTATTTAACATCATTCTTGCAGGTAGTCCTCAATTCTGAAAATACCTCTCAGAAGTTGCATCAAAGGGGAAAGCTAGACAGATGGCAGAATACAGAACCTGCCATTTAGGACTGAGTACAAAATAAAACACAAGAAATTCTCCATGGATGCTGCATAAGTACAAAGGCACCATTAATTAAGGCTGAAAAATAGTCAGTGTGAAACTTGTTAGATGAATAAAAAGCTATGCTAAACAAGAGACTACAGTGCCAAGTGTACTACAAGGCATTTTTGCAATTAACATAATTTCCAAAATGAGAAAATACTATTTTTATTGTAGATTGTTTTAGAGTGCACAAAAGTTTGAAAAAATGCTTTTATTTCTCTATTTATAATAACAGTTTATCATTGTAAGAGATACTGTAAACATGTTTTTGAAAACAATGTTATTTTAAAGGTTAATTATATTCATAAATACTTCACATGAAAAATTTGATCTGCTGTTAACCCTGAAGACTCTTAAAGGAAAATTTCCTTGTTGCATTCTCTTCTCACTAGTACAGGGGCACTGCCTTACCTGCATTTTAATGCTTTTTTGTGTTCCTGATGCACGGCCCAGATATCCTTGTCTCTGTTACCATCATGATTTCCATATCAAGTGATGAGAATTTCTGTTCATGACTGGTGAAATTAAAAATCATAACATTAATGTAAAGTCAATTTGAAGGTTTTTTTTCAGGAGGAGTTTCTTCCTTCTTAATGAAAACCATTGGCCATGGCAAATCTACTAAGTTTTTCAGGAAGTGAAATAATATGCCTGCACTCTACAATTTCCTTCACTTTTTTTTCACCAGAAGAAGAAAATTGCTGTTTTCTTTCTTCTTCTATCACCTTACTTTATTCTAAATAGCTATAAACCTTTGAATTTCTATTTATAGCTAATTACTTTCACAGTGTGCTCTAGCATGTGTAGTTAAAAAGGCCACTTTTACAATTATACCATATTAAGAAAATATAAATGTGCAATAATATTTTTATCTTATACAAAGTTTAAAAAAAAACCATTTTAAAAACTGATACCAGCAGTCTGTAACATTGTTGCTGGAGTTTTTTCCAGAACAATATGCAGTTCTTCTCAGTTATATTCTGCCCTCTGATTACTTTGTATGCAAGTATTTTTACACAGTCTTCTAGTGATGTCATGTTACTACTGGGGTAGAGTATTGCCCTGCTAGCATTTGAATTGACTCTATTGTAATCATGTTCAAATTTGCTAATGGGATAAATTTTTTTGCTGAACAAACTTTAGCAAGCAAGTGATCCTCTTAGTCTTTAGATATCATGAGTCCCAGAAAAATATGCATGAAGTGATGATGTGCCTTGTGTTCTCAAGAGAGATAAAAAACTTATTTCTGGGTCACCCCCGCTCTTGGTACAGAAAGTGATCAGAGGGGTTTGAAGCAGCACTTTTACCCTCTTTGTATTCACTAGTAAAGTTGTGACAGGACTTGCCCCATTGTGCAAAATTACTCTTTTTGTGCAATTGTTAATCACAAAATATCTCTGGGAAAATTTGCAGTGGCAGAAAGCAAGCCCTTCCTTGGAAATCTACTGGAATTGTTCAGAAGTTATTCTCATTCACTGTTGCTAACCTCTGCTTTCTATCTGTCAGATACATTTGGGACCATGGTGAAATAATTATAAACAATGTACTGATGCTGCAATATTGAGTAAACATAGGTATTTTCCATAGCTGTCGCAGAAAAATATTTCTATTGATAAAAAATAAATATAACATAAAAAAATAACAGCATGGTAGGAAAAAATTACATCAGTAGAATGAAGATGCCTAGAATTCTTATTTTTAAGTCACACAGAGTGAATATTTTCTAAATTAGGTTGTGAAACTTGTTAAGAAGTAGGAGTATATTCCACATGACTGGTGCACAAGTTCATGTTTCCATCTTATTAAAAACATATTATTAAAAGAAAAATTTTGTGCCTCATGGAAAAGTATCCCATTTAGTAATTTTATCAAAGGTAGGATTATATCAAAAATTCCTACAAAAGAGTAGTAGTACTGTGAAAAGCCTTTTGGCATGTTTTTAACTACAGGAAACTTGAGAAAGCAGAAGAGTGTAGCTATTTTTTCACAAGGCTTTCCCTGCTGCAAGTTGTACTTACTATTTGCTCTTGCTGCTTAAAGATTGCCTAAACAAAATTTGTCAAAATATGAGTATTGTAATATAAGCAACTGTAAATACTGATTCAGTTCCAGTCAAATTTAACTAGAAACTATGAGACACATGCTCTAGTTGAATATTCTGATGCATAGATGGAGTGCATCACTTTATTGTCATCTTTAGTAAATGGGAACTCTGGATATAGGAGCAAATGAAGATGAACTTCAGGGAAGGAAGGTGTTGGAGAGCTCACTGCAGTCCCCTTGACCATACAAGAAATTATGTCCAGTAATCCCAACCAGAAGCATATATAACTCCATCTTGAAATGAGTAGCATTTATTGTCCTCTATTTCTTCCTCTCATATGAAGGAATTGTGTTTTGAATCCATCCTCAAAATTAGATGGCTAAAGACCTTAGATGCCTCCAATTTCCTTCCCCCCCCCCTCCCAGAAGCAGCCATCTCAAAACCTCTTTAAAGCTGAGTTTTTCCCTTAAGATGCCATATTTTAAAATAGCATCTTGTCATTTAACAGGGTATTCCGAATATCATTTACAAATTTAGACTAAAAGTAACACTCTTCCTAGTAATCTTTCTTTTTTTACAGCACAGTGTTAACATGGGCAGTGAAGAAGAGAACAGACTGCAGCTCTTTCTGGAACATCTTGAACAAATGCCATTGCTTATGCTCTAATCATTCACTTCACCAAAATAACTAATGATGGAGAAAAGGTTGTGAAGATTTTACTAGTAGTATCATATGGCAATGTGTGGGTGTGATTTATCAAGTAGAATTTGTATCACATAGATGATACTTGGCAAACAGCAAATTATTTTTTTTTCAGATCTTAGACTGATGTTACATATAAGTAATTTAATAAAAAGATAACAAGAATGATATTTTTTGACTCAGTGGGCATGAAACAATTGCATTCCTACCATGGACATCTGAATATTATGGTTAGACAAAAGCTGATTTAGAAAAAAAATAAAGAATTATCACAGTTTAAAGAAATATATGATCATGGAACATAGCCTATTCATTGACTGAAATGAAGCAGATAAACAAGACATATGAAGTATTTTTTATGGATCAAACATTTGTTTTCTAAAGTGATGCTGGCGTTGAACTCACCAGCTTAGATATTGCACAGTAGGTAAGGGTAGAAAACTTGCTACACTTTCCTGAGGAATCATCATCCAAAGGGATTTTCCCCTTCATCTGTAAAAATGTGCCTTCATAATACTTTTGCAACAGCATTGTGTCATGGTTTAGCATAACTTGGTTTTCAGTTGGGGAGGAAGTCTGCAAGCTACTGAAGTGGTTCCCTATGGGGACCTTGGCAGCTTCCTGGCTAATTTTGAATATTGACACCTTGTTAAATCACTTAAGAAAGCTGAACACGCCTCTGTGAGATCATGTTTAGAAATTAACCAAACCCAGGAAAACCTCTTGCTTCCAGCCTTTGAATAGGTAACTGGATGCTGGCCTGGCCAGGTCAGCCTATGGCCTGGTAATGAAATTCAGCCACCAGTGAGTTTTGCCAGCAGCCATCAGGCAGGGAGAGGGGAAGCCATCGGCCCACAGCATGCTGCTGCTGAGCCCTAGCCTGCTCCTGAGATCCTGCCACAGCCCCCCACCCAGCTCGGACACTGAAAAATCCTCCACAGTAAACAGCTCCAGCTGGTGCCCAGGAGAGTTCACATGATCAACAGTGAGAGTCAGAGGAGAGGAAAAGGTGAGGATATGTGAAGTATACATATATACATGAAGTGTATATATATATATATATATATATATATATATATATATTTAGTGTGTATATATATAGCATTATAGAGACACCAAATTCAGTGAAGAAGGAAAAGCCGAAGTCCAGAGAGAAGAGAAAGAGAGGATGCTTCAAACCTAGGAGCTGAAATGCTTTTGTAAGGTCGTGGTGATGGACTGTGATACACTGGAATATACCTGTAATTCATGAAACGCATGTAGGGGTAGAGCACTGAAACTATAGACATGAGCAAAGGCACACATGCTGAAGCAAGCAGATGTTGAACAGATGTGACCCAATGAGAAACTTGAACAGAGAGTGATAACAGTGATCAAGACCCTTTGTCCCCAGTGAAGAAGACTTTTGTTCCCAGAGATGAAGATCTCAGATTAAGAGAACTCTTGCTTCTGAACAGCTCCTCCTTAAAAGAGTGCCCCATTAGCCATAGATTGAGCCCTAGAAAACAGTTGTGGGGAAAGCTGAAAGTCGAGGGGAGGGACTTTACATAGCAAACATATTTCCACCTCCCATATTTCCAGACTGCTGGTTTGCTGTGATTTAGAAGCCATCAGAGAGTTGTTTCTTGTAGAGGAATCTTCATGCCATTGCAAGAGAAATTCCACTCCCTAAGTGAACTGAAGAGAGACTATTTTAGAAGTGATAAACTGATTGAAAGTCTCAGGATTTGTATCTTTATGCTGTCAGTGGGAAAGAAAAAAGAGGAAGTAGGGGGAGGAGAAGCATTCTGAAGGCTTATTCTGATTCTTATTACTCTATTTTTAGTTCTGTTAATAAAGTTTTCTTTATACCCTCTCAAGTTTTGAGCCTGCTTTGCTCTCCTCCTAATCCCTATCTCACAGCTGAAAATGAGTAAATAATTCTAGTGGGTGCACTGGTGTTTGGCCAGCACTAAACCCACTACATTTAATTGGTGCATTGGCAGGAAACTCAGTTTGGTGACCCAAAACCACCACACTTGCTTGGTGTTTCTGCCCGGTTTCACTGAAACCACTGCACATTGTTAGGCCTGATGAGCTGGCATGGAGAGTGAATTATCAGTAGCAAGGTGACTGGCCAGGCTAATTTCCTTAAAGGGATTTCCATCTACAAGATATTTGGAAGATTTGTTTCAGCCCTGTTTATCAAACACAGCCTTTAAATGGTGCTAAACAATTTTTCAGGCTGTATATCACATGAAAAAGTACTTTCTGGTGTCTGTACTGGGCCATGCTCTTTATTTTCTCCCTCAGCTTCTTCATCACCTCTCATCCGTTACACATGAGCTGTGTTCAAGGTCCAAAGGATACTTTTGACAAAACCTTGAGGCCTGGTTCAGTAAAAATGGTGAATCCAGTTTGGATAAAATGTATTGCACCCACAAATACAATGAGAAGGTATTCCCTCCATTCCCTGAAAAACCTTCACTAGTAGTAGTGTTCTATAAAAACTGTATTTTAGTCTGAAATAACAACTTTTTCTGAGAGTGTCTGAGAGATTTGTATGAAGCACAGATATTTGACATATGCAACTTTAAATATTAGATGAAATGGAAATTGTAAGAAGTTTGTAATTTTACAGGTTTTAATTTAAAGTTCCAGGCAGTTTTCAAATGGGCTCAAATGCCCATCAACATATTTTAGTCAGGTGTAAGTTATTATTAATATAAAATGCATTTCAAATCAAAATAATTTCAAATCTTTCCTCAAATTTTTTATGCCTGAATTTCTTATTTCTGGCATATATTAGATTCTTTGCTGTGGGGATGGTGGAACACTGGAACAGGCTGCCCAGAGAAATTGTTGATGTCCCATAAGTGAAAGTGTTTAAGGTCAGGTTGGACAGGGCTTTGAGCAGAAAAAAATGACACCCTTGGTGGTAGTGAAACAAAGTTTTAATATAGAAGAAGCTCATATTTTAGTATAGGAGCAAGTGTTCTCTCTGCTCTTGGTGTAAATTCAAAGTTGTACAAAATTTAATTTATCTGTGATTTTCACTACGGTAACAGAAAGATTAATGAAAACTATGCAGAAGATATTAAATTTTAAAATACATAAGAATGACAACATAAAATAAATGGGATGGGTTTCAACATAGGACACTATCAAAAGGGATATCTGTATTCCAGCACTTTATGATGTTAGGATTTCATGAAGTGACAAAGAAGGCAAAACATAATTATTTGCTGCAGTTCAACCTGACCATTAGTCATAACTGCTGTTTTAACTAATGTTAATGTGTGGATATACCACACATAATTTCCATTTCACTGAAAAATTACTGTTTACAATGAATAAGCAATGAGGATCAACATTTTTTGAAATTATCTTAAAAATCTAAAGTATTTAATTGTAAATGTTCTGTGATTCAAATATTTATTCCACTGTTTTACTCTGAAAATATATAAAATGGGTTTTTTTTCTATTTTTACAAGAAAATATTCATAGAAATACAGTATGTGAGAAATAAGTAATTTTAATTAAATTAATTAAATGAAAATATTCTGCAAATAAAATATTTAAAGCCCCTGTGTTTTAAATATGATGTAGATATTTAAAAGAATTTTCTCATGATTGTACCAGATATTTTGCACAGGAAGAGAGGTATTTAGCATTTCAGGCTTTTCCAAGGTGGTAACGATCTGTTATGCTGATCTCTGTTCATGCCTGGGTGTGTGTGGAAGGGATGCATGTGAAGGAGAGTGTGTATGTTTGCTTAACTGTTGACTTATTGAAAAGTTACTGTATTCAGGATAATAAATTACTGCTTTTTACTATTATTATTATTTATTATTATTGTTTTCCACAGAAAGTTTATTGCACTAAGGACTTCAGTTATGATTAAAACTTAAATAGAAGCTGGTTAGCTCAATATCCCCAAATCCATTTGTATAAGTGGGAAATTTGCAGAATCAGTGAGTGGAATCGTTCCTGTTCAGGTTAATAGGCATCTCTCCCCCTCATGAGTTATTTTGGACTAATTTGGTGTATTGATATATTTCATTAAGCAATTATCAACACCCTGTATTTTTGCTTCCAGAAATCCAAGACCCACTGAAGTGAGAGCGAGGTTTATCCAATAAAGGGAGAAGTCTGCATCATAGCTAGTTGTTCTCAGCTTTTGTTTATAGATTGGAACAAAACAGACAGTTGCAATGTGTGATTCTTCTGAATTAAGATATCTACTTAAGATGAAATAAATCACAGCTTTAAAATTTCTGCTACTCTGTATTGATTATAAATAAATCCTTGTGTCAATACATCAAAGAGACAAGCAGACTGCCTGTGTCTGAAGTTAGATGAGAAGTTGAAGGCTTTTCACTAATTACTATGCTTTGGAATAAGCTATTTGCTTTCTCTGAGCAGAAATTCCTTTTGATTCTTTATAATCTCTGTTTCTTTATTGTTTATATCCTACTTTGGATAAAAAAAAGAAACCCAACCAAACAACAAAAAACACCTCTTGCTCACTTATTCTAGAGGCAAAGTCAGTTTAGGTTAAGGAAGTCTGAATATTAAAAATTCCTTCTTTCCTTTTCCCTTCTTTGTCTACCAAATGCACAATTTTACCCTTTTTACTATAACTTCTTAAATTATCAGCTCTTTATAAGAAATTACATATATGTATTCAAAAATCCATTTCACTGTTATTACTGAGTACTTTGTATCATATGAAATGCTAGGGATCATGCAGATTGTTTACTGAAATACCTTAAGAACAATAAATCAAATATTTCATTTGTTTTTCCTTTTAAAATGAAGTTATATTTTAATAGTAATTCTGTGAACTCATTCAAATCTAAATATATGCAATACACCACACACGTATAAAAGCAATTATTTTGTCAACTAACATATGGTACATTTTTTTAATTGAGACCGTTAGTTTCAAATTAAATAAATCATAGCAATCATTTGGCTAATGTTGTATAAATTCCTTAATAACACTCCTTAATTTGATATTTTTAAATGATATTTTAAAGCTGTGACTCTTCACCCTGGAAAAGAGAGGGCTGGGGGGAAAAAGATTAGTGTATATAAATATCTGAAGAGGGGGGGTGTAAACAGGATGGAGCTGGGATCTCTTCGATGGTGCCCAGTGACAGGACAAGAGGCAGGAGCTGAAACACAGCAGGCTCCCTCTGAACATCAAGGAGCCCTTCTATACAGCAAAATTTTCATAATCTTGATTTCTATTCATATTCTGCAATAGTTCTATGAAAAGGGCATTTATTAATATCAGTGGGAGCCCTGTATGCAGGGCAGCTGGAGAATATACCATTAAGAACTGCAGCGCAGATTGCAGAAAAGGATTTTACCCTTTGTTAAGATCTATGCTGCAGCATTTTTCATTTCATTTTTCATCATTTTCATTTTTCATTTAAAAGAAACTTTCAAGTGAAATTATTTTGCTGTTGTCCTGATTTCCATCATTGTCTAATTTTTAGCCCTTTCTCTCCACAGTTTCATTTTTCTTCCCCTCTTCTAATGATGAACTTTTTTCTGTTCTCTATCACATTCAAAACTGCAGACCAATAAAAAGTGGTCAATCATCTTGATCACACTTGAAAAAACAATAACTTAAAGTTCTATTATTTCACTGATTCTCATAAATCTCATGTTAAAATTTTTTTTTTTACATTTATTACTGCACTTGCTTGCCATATTTTTGGATTTTGGTATAGCCTTAAATAGATATTATTTTAAAAATTCATGCTATTTATTCTGATGAAAAGTTTAAAAACTTTATAGAGAGAAAAATGTGAAGATAAAGTGCATAATAGAGTGTTTGAATTAGAAAAACAACCTCTGCAGAATCCTAGTCTATTTAAAGCTAAACTCGTATTGTTAAGTGAGGAAAAGAAAACAAATTCTTATTCCTTTGTTGTCTTAAGGATTTAATATAATTGTAATTTGTAAATGAGAACTAAACTTGGCACTACAAAGTGTCTGCAGCAGAGAGAGAATGAGAAGTGAACGTATAGGAAAAAGATAAAAGGTCCAAATAAGGGACTCAGGTAAAAACTCCAACATAAGCAATTTCATTACATTCATAGCTGTTGAGAACGAGTGCAAAACAAATTAAGATACTTACGGAAATTTAAGTCTTTAAAATAATTGGGGTATATATTTCATCATTCTAATGTAAGAAGCTCAAGAAAGAGAATTAAATGAAGTCTTTATACTGGTGAAAGCTCTTTGGAAAGTACTTTAAAATCTCAGTTACCAGTGTTATAATAGTAATTTGAGACTGAAAACTGAGGGAAAGGCTATTAAGGATCTGGTTTAAAGTTCGAGAAAATATTTTGTTTTTTTCTAAGATACAAAATTATATTCACTTTTCATCATACAACCAGAAGAAAAAGAAAATTAAACAGATAGATATCTGGCAGCAAAACCACACCTAAACAGCCACAAATAATATCTCTAAGAAAAAAATTTGTTCTGCAAGAACCCAAAAAGGAGTAGAACTATCAAAGAAGAAATAAAATATAAACATATCATTAATAATGAAGATGATCTTTCATGGGTAAATGCTGAAGCTGTAGCTTAATCTAATGAAATTGTTTTAGACATAAATGGAATTCTTAGCATTCATAAAATGGATCCTAGCAAAATGAATAAGAAAATGTCAAAAACTATGCTAAAGTTTTAGAAGAAAGAAAGAATTGAATATAAGTAGAGTTCAGATGATATAGTGATATATTTTGTCTGAAAATACTAAAAAATTGTAGAATAAATGTGGCAAAACACAGATAAGAAGTTTATGCTTTCCAGACCACTTCTCAGTAGAAATTAGTAAAGAAATGATTGATCATGGTGAAGTGCTCAGAATATATAGTTTTATGTCAGTACCTAAAATATATGTATATTTCTTACAAATATTTATTGGAGTTGCTGAAAAAAAACATTTTATATTCAAATGGAGTTTCTGAGGAGAATAAACCATTGCCTTTTCTCAATATTTTTTGTCTATTTGTATATTTGAAAGCAGAAGCAAAATTTAAGCACTTTGAATATAAAATCTTTTTTAAAAAGGACTTGGTCTTGATTTTGCTGTTGATTAGTCAATTAAATACAACTTTTCTTAATTACAGAAAAAAAAAAGTTCTTTTTCAAATATCAAACCAGATGAAGAATTCTGATTAGGTAAAATCTCTTCAAAAGCTTATATTGTCTGACATTAATTAAATTGCTTAATATGAAATATACTTTTAATGCAACAATAAAATTGTAAACCGAAGAATTGAAAAAAACTTTAAAAAATATTCCCTTCAATCTGGAAAACTATTGTATGATTAAGGTTTGGACAGTTGTGTATGGACGGTTCTGGATAGATGCATGTTTTTATATAATGTTTTTTAAGTCCTCTAAACCAAATTGGCATATATCAGCTTGATTCTAGTAGCCAAATAAACAATATTAGCATGAGTAGGTCAATATATTTGAGGTCACAGGCTTTAGCTGCTGCAGATGATCAGATGTTCGTCCTGCTGGCACAACAAAGCAGCCAAACATAGGAAGCCATGTCCAGAATATGATATTTTAACAGATCTAAGCCTAAGTTAACATTCCTTGCCTCTTAGCAGAGCCTGTCAGCCTGAATAAAATGACAGTGTCATTATTTTTAGTACATTCATACCACTACTTCTAGCAATTGCTGAAGACATTTTTGTCAAATACAGTTTATGTCACTCATTCTTGCTTATAGGCAACATTAACGGGCAGCAGGCTGATGCAAAGCATCTAAACATGGTAGCATGCATTCATGTAGTTGTTTTTTTTTTCATATCATAAACAACACTCATACTAAGTCTTCAGAAGAATAACACTGAATAAGATAATATCAATCCAAAGTAAACTGAGCCAATTAAATCACAGAAAAATCTGAGGTTATGGAGCCAATCAATGGCAGCTCTTAGAAACTTTGAATTTGAATAAATCATCCCTCTGTAACAGTGGAGGTGGTTCTGTTAGAATGATTTTTATGAAATTTCTTCACTGTGAAAGTTGTGAGACACTGTATCAGGTTGCCCAGAGAAGCTGTGGATGCCCCATTTCTAGGAGTGCTCCAGATCACATTGGATGGGGCACTGAGCAAACTGGTCTAGTGGAAAGTTTTCCAGTCATGGCAGAAGGGTTGGAACTAGGTGACCTTTAAAGTGTCTCTTCCAACCCAAACCTTTCTATGATTCTATGGATCATTTTGCAAGAGAGGATGATGTTTTACAAATATTGAAATAAAAGAAAGGTCTTATAGGTAGAATTACTTCACGTTAAAGGTCAAACACAAGGACAGCAGGCAATCTCCCAGCAGAAAAGAAAGGTTATTGAATAATAATGTTGTGAATACAAAGTACTAGCTCTGTTATAATGGCAACTATATCAGAGCAGTAGATGGGGTATGAAAAAGAATGCTATAGAGTATGAAGAGGAGAATATTTAGTAGTTTCCAACAATAAAGAAAAACATGCTTTTCCAAGGTGACCCTAGGATCCATGGCAACATGGGCAGTTCAGTTTCTATGTGATGCGTTTCTATATGGATAGACAATGACATGAGCATATTGCAAGGACAGATTTCAGAGTTGCAGCACAAATGGAGACAATAACTCAACACATAGAGATAGATCTGATGTGTATGGTGTTGGTTTGGTCTTCTGCACATCTATGCATTCAGAGACCCATTCAAAGACCTTGGGTCTCATTGTTGACACAGACTGAAAAGCAAAATAATCTCTTCTCTCAGTTTGGCATGCACTCTGCCCTCTTAAACATGCAGAAATATTCTTGTGTATTTACAAAATGTTTACTTCTCCATGGTTTTCCTGCTAGCAAAGATTCTGGCAACTAATTTTAATGAAGGCAACACATCCATTCTAAACCTATTATTATCAGTAAGTAGTAACAATAGCATCATACAATCAAAGACTAGTTTGGATTTTAAGGGACCTCTAAAAATCATCTAGTCCTATGCCCCTGCAGTGAATAGGGACATCTTCAACTAGATCAGGTTGCTCAAAAGCCCTGTCCACTCTGAATGATTCCAAGGAAGGGACATCTACTACCTCTCTGGGAAAACTGTTGCAGTGTTTTACTCTCATTTTAATTTTTTTTTTCCCTAACATCTAATCTGAATATATTTTCTTTTAGTTCAAACCGTTATCCCTTGGCTACAGGCCCTGCTAAAAAGGTCTGTCCCTGTTTCTTACAGGCACCATTTAAATATTGAAAGGCTGCAGTGAGATCTCCCTGAAACCTCTTCTCCAGGCTGAACAACCCCAGCTGTGTCAGCCTCTTCACATAGGAGAGCTGTTCCAATCCTCTGGTCATTCATGTGGTCCTCCTCTAGACACACTCCAAGAGTTCCAAGAGGCTTTTCCTGTGCTGAGGACTCATGGGCTGGATATGATGCTCAAGGTAGAGTCTCATAGGAGCAGAGTAGAGACCTGCTTACTTCCTTTGAACTGCTGGTCTCATTCCTTTTTATGCATCCCAGGCATGACAACGTTACAGTGTTGTTATGCCTTTGTTATAAAAATAGAAAAATCTTTTGCCTTAGTTATTGACAGGGTTCATATTGCTATCTCTATTTTCTTTAAAATTTTATTTTACATAATTAGTTAAAAATGAGTTACTGAGTTAGTATTTGAAATTCTTATTCAGCTGCATAGAACTGTTATTAGATTTTTTTTTAACTAAAGAAGAGCAGAAATCTGAATGGAGAGGATGAATTCACCCATCACAATGGTACAAGACAGAAAATAAATCCCCAATAGATGCTTCAGGACTCAAGTGTTCAAGCAAAATTAATTAAGGTTGAGTTGCATAAACTGTCCAAAATCACAAAACAGCTGGGAAATTATTTTCCAACACATATTATATTATCCATCAAATTATGTGTCTTATATTTAAATGGTAAATACCTTTAAAGTTATTGCTAAAGTAAGCCAGAAGGCAGATTTTAAAGTGATTGACAGACAAATACCTGTATATCTGGAAACAATATATATTCACTTGTTAATTATTTTGCATTTGCTACTGGTGTAAATTTGTTTGTTATTTTCTTTATCTGACTTTTTGATTACATTTAGAAAATTTTATGTATATATATTATATATATAAAAAATTTATTAAATGAAATGTTCTCCTTCACATAGCTTTTTTGCTACACCAAAGAAACTCAATTCTTCCTCAGCTCAGCCACAACCCAAATATATTTTAACTTGGATATAGGAAAAACAAGTAGTTGATTCTGAATATGTCAAAAAGGAGGGAGATTTTTCCCCGTTTGGATCACTTCTAAAATGTATTAATTCATTATGCATACTATAAATATAAAAGTGGAACCCAGCAGTAGTAGGGACAGAATTAAATTGCAGGGTGCCATGTGTGGTTCTGTTTATAGCTGCTTTCATATTGATTACATGTAATTTTTATAGTAGATCTCTTTTAACTGTATGGGTGAAGATGGCAATTAGATGTCTGCTGTTTTTCTTTATGTTGCTGTGAGATATCCAGGGTATTTAGGTTTCATAGAGTTTTTTCCACTCTCTTACCTTTTTATCCTTCAGATTAAATCCTACAGATTTTTTGATTCAATCCACAGCAGTTGAAAAGTGCATGTGAACTTTTGTGGGTTTTTACCTAGTAGTTTACAATACATCTAAAAATGTGCTCATATGAATGCTAATTAAAAAAATAATTTTCTTTTAATGCTTGCTAAAGGACTTTTTGCCCCTAAATTATGCAGATCCAGCAGTACAATAACACAGTTCTTAGACAAACTGATTAGTAAACTTAATACCTTACTCATGATGAGGACAGAGCCAGAGGAGCATCATGTCTTCTTGCACATGTTCTATTTGAAGTTGAGCCTGAAAGCTTTAAAGAGCCTCTATTGCTTGTCCCCTCATTGAAATTAATCAGTACACACATTTTTCATTGTCACTCATGTTCATCAAGTCCTCTTTTATTGTAGTTCAGATGTCAGCTCCATCTTAGAGATCTTCGTGATCTTGTGTGTGAAACCCACTCCTATAACCTACACTGCATGTTTGAAGCAGTAACTTATAAAATAAAGCCACACAAACATAACATCCAGAGGGAAAGATAGCTAAGATTTTTTTTAAGAGATTCAGATGATAGTGGCATTTCCAGTTTAGCTGGAAGATCTTGTGCGATATGTGTGTGTGATGTCTTCATGTGCATGCAAATATTTGATGACAAATGTTTATTTCTGCAGTATCTATACCAAAAAAATAAAAAATTAAAAGCAGTGCTGAATTCTTATTCCATGGGAATATAGATGGGAAGAAAAATGGCTTAGGTCTGTGAAGTCCACTAGGAGAATTTTTTATTTCTCTAATTTATCTAGGAAACACCCAAATATTGAATCATACGTATTATAAAGAATTTTAGAGCATGTGAAGGCATATTTTGTTTCATAATAGCACAGATCTCTTGGAAACATCTGCAGCTTTTATTAAGAAGATTAATTTGAATATGTTAAGGAATATTTTTTTCAGTGCCTCAGTCAAAACTGTGACTCTAAGTGTGCATATGTATTGCTCAAAGCACAGTTCCTCTGTGTGTTTTAATCATTTGTCTCAGCACATAAAACAGACACTGTTAGGGGTATTCTGACCCCTAAAACACTCCTTTTCCATAGGTTTATGTATTTTATGCATAGATTTTCTGTAGATATATTTTTGGGGGTTTTGGTTTTTTTTCACATTGCTGGCAATAAATTTTAAACTACTAGAATTGTTGTACTTTAAAGCCCAGCTTCTCTTTCTTCTTATATATTTTTATGTTTTGTCATTGACATCAAGACTGGATATCTAACATGCATATTTTCTCCAAGGAAAAGGTGAAAGTCCTGAATGTTTCTTTCCCTCAATCTTTATTCATGAGATCAAATCTTTGGGAATCACAGATCTCAGAAACCAAGGGGAAGTGTTGCAGCAAAGAAAGTATAGTCTTGCTGGAAGATGATTTTCCCTGATATCCAATCTAAATCTCCCTGGCACAATTTGAGGCTATTTCTCCCGAGTCTCTTTTTATCCAAGCTAAAGAGCACCAGCTCCCTCAGCTGCTCTTAAGGCTTGTGCTCCACACCCTTCATCACCCTTGTTACCCTTCTCTGGACACACTCCAGCACCTCAATATTCATCTTTTGGTGAGGGGCCTGGAACTGACCACAGCACTGAGGTGAAGCACTTACACCTCAAATGCGCTCTGCTAGGTCCTGCTGGCCACACTGCTGCCAGGATTCCATTGGCCTTCTTGGCCACCTGGGCACTTGTTGGCTTGTGTTCAGCAGCTCTCCACCAGCCCCTCCAGGGCCTTTTCCTGTGGGCAGCTTTCCAGCCAGTCTTTCCCAGGTGCTGCAGAGGGTTGCTGTGACTGATTTGCAGGACCCAGTGCTTTGCCTCACTGAATGCCATGCAATTGGCCCTGGCCAATTGATCCAGCCTGTCTAGATCCCTCTGTAGTGCCTTCCTACCCTCCAGCAAATCAACATTCCTGCCCAATTCTGTGTCATCTGCGAACTGTCAGAGAGTGCACATGATCCTCTCTTCCAGGTCGTTGATAAATTTATTAAACAGGACTGGCTGCAGTAATATCTGCTTTTCTCATTAAAATGGAAGTCAAGCAAGGAGGGTTCCCTGAATATGAAATCAAGGTCTAACATCCAGTGCTCTAAATGAGAGGTGTGCCTGTAGTTTTGTAAGAAGTTCCTCTGTAAAAAGCTGCTATTTTTTTATGCTCTGCCTTTGCACATTGTGTTTCACAGAGTCTGATGTAAAGTACTGAGAAGCTGTTTCTGGAATGGGCAAGAAGCTGGAAGCAGACATGGAAAACACTGGGCTACTTTCAGCACTGCAGAGCATTAATTCATCCTAGTTAGTCACACCTAAACAAGACAGCAAATAAACAGAAAAAGTATTCAAAGATACATAGAAACTGGTCAAATAAAACATTACCAAAGCACTATGAAGCATAACAGACGTGCTAATATCTTGCGTGTATTTTTTTCCAGCAGGTTAGTGCGAATGATGCATGTATTCTGAACTGTGTATTATTTTATATTCTACAGCACTTCAGTAGAAACTTGTGCATGGCTCATTATGAGAAATGGGCAGTAAACAAGCACAGCCAACAGGTTAACAGACAGAGAACAGAAAACAGGAACCAGTTCTTTATTGTGAACAGTAGGAGTTTTAAAAAATATCTAAATAAATATAAAAACTCAAAAGAGGAATGGAAAAGGTCTAAGCCAGTTACAAGACATGTATACCTACACACAACAAGAGATTACATAATTTAACAAATAGTGAACTTGACAGAGACAAAACTAATTGTAGACTAAGTACAACCCTCAAAAAGTCTGCATATAAATTTCACATATCATTTCTATGGGAATAAATTTAGGGCCAGGTTCTAAGACCATATTTAAAAGGTCAGAGGCAGCATAAATAGCTATCATCTCTTCCTCTGACTTAATCCTTACATTCTTGTTTTATTAGTTTGCTCTTGGCTCTTCTAGCCTTAAGGTGAACCATGATATAAGGCAAAATAAATGTTGTCTTTGTATCTCTTACTGTTGCTTCTTTCCCAATATAAGTGAACTTTTTCAGAAAGCATTGGGAAAGTAAAGACTTCTCACCATGTTTGCTGAGGTAGAATGTAAGGAGCATGCACAAAAGCTCTAAAATAGATGTAACTGCTGTTGGCAAGTCAGCTAAATCTGAATAAGGGCTTATAACTGTCCTCTGACTAGCCTTAGCAGGGGGATCAAAGAATGTGTAGGCTTATGTAAAAATCTACTAGTCCTGAAAATACCTATTTGGGATTCTGTGTTGCAAAATCTTATTCCATCTCATTAAAATCTTTTCCTTATAGAATTATGGTTAGCAGTCCTTGTACTGTAGAACCTCTTTTTTACTTTAAGTCCATTGTCACTTTTGTTGATGGTCTGACTTCTATTCCTCTACAACTTTTTTTATTCTTTACCCAGTCATGCAGCATTTAGGTTTCCAGATCAGATGCACATATATCTTGAAAGGGAAGGACATGAAATGAGTTCCCATTCCACCAAATTATTGCTGTAGTGCTAGGGCATTCTCAATTTCTCCTCATAATTTGGAATAACAGATCATGCTCAATTGGCTGTAAAAAGCAATAAATGAAGAATTAACTTTTTCCCAAAGGACGTACATTAGGTTAATTTGCTGCATTAAAACATTGCTTGTGAAATGCAAACTAATACAAACACCTGATGCTGAGAATGATGCAGTGGATCCTCTTCTGCTTTTAGGCCAAAAACAATTTTCAAAGACAAGAAAAAAATCTCTAATATAGCTTATTCACATCTGTTAGAACAGATGTCGAAATTGAAATTGTCCTGAATTCTCAGATTCTGGCCTTTCATGAAGTTTGTCTGATTATTTTTTGGAACAATAATAAATGTGCCCTTAGCACCTAAAATACCCTTAATTACAGGGCTATTCCTCAGTTTTGTAAATTTTCTTGGCCTGAACTTGATCTCCTCAGTTGGGTTTGGCAGGTCAAAAGAAATTGGTTAGAGGTTTTTTTGGCAAAAATCAGAACTCAATGAGGATGTATATTCAGATTGCTCTGCCTCCAATAATACTGATTCAGATATAGTTTCAGTATTAAAAAAGCCTGAAAAGGTTTTGGAAATTCTGTGCTTTGGAAAATATGTGCTGAACTCCCTTTGTATGCTCAAAGATGGTGATGACATCCACATCATTGTGATTAGGCCATCACATTGGTCTTCCTAGGGCAGCACTGAATGTTTCTTTCAATACCTGACTGCCACTCCAATATTTTCAGAATTATGTCCTTTATGCTGAGTTTGTTATGCTTAATACCATTCTGACATCTTGCAGTATCTCTGGATAGATGGGCTGTTAGTATACATGACTATTTTAAGGTAGTGTTGAAGTGGTGAAAATCTACATAATTTTTAATCTAAATGTTACTAAGTGTTTCCTAGACAGTGTAGGATCTCTCTGCTTGATGAATGAGGTAAACAATGGATGCTAGGTCACAGAATCATAGAATTATGTTTGAAAACACCTGTAAGACCATTGACTGCAACCATTGACACTGTCAAGTCCACCACTAAACGATACAACTGTCCTCATCCTATAGATCCAGCCTGTCTATATACCTCTGTGGAGCCTTCCTTTCCTAAAGTAGATTGACACTCTTGCCCAGATTTGTCATCTGCGAAGTAACTGACTGAGTGTGCACTGTGTTCCCTGTCCAGATCCCTGATAAAGTTATTAAACAGGGCTGGTTTCAGTACTGAGCCCTGGGGAACACTACCTGTGACCAGCTGGATGTATCTGCATTCTCCATCACTCTCTCAACCCAGCTGTCCATCCAGTTTTTTTTACCCAGCAATGAGCACACCCGACCAAGGTATCAGCAGCCAGTTTTTTCAGGAGAATGCCCTGAGAAATAGTGTTAAGATCTCTATTAATATCCAGGTAAAAAATCTGCAAATCCAGATGACAATCTCATGACAGTAAAAAACATAAGGGATCATAAAGAATATATTTTTTTTTCATATTAAATACATATATAGGTCTGTAGTTTCTTGACTACCAGGACAATTCCAGATATTGCAAAATACCAGAAAACTATGGCTTCTGAAACTTCATGGACTCTTAGTTATCTGACTAAGCTTTTCAGCTGGCACAAAATTACCTTGGGGTTTCTAGAACCCCCAATGCAACCAGTCTTCTTTATTTTTTGAGATGGCAATAGAAAAAAGGAAATCTTGTGTGCTGGGGGTCTCAGAACCTCAGAGATATCATATCTGTTTTGAAAGTAAAACTAGGATTTTCATTAGAACTGTTTTTATAGGGTAATTAGATTCTTGGCTCCTTACCATGAATGACTAGATTATCACACCTTTGCCTGTTTAGACTTCTGGCCCTGGGCTTAACTGCCTGAACCAGCTTGTGCTGTGGTTCCCCCAGTGTGACAAACCATGAAGTCTCTGTGAAATTGAACCTGCTTGCAGCAATATCCTGTGTGTAACAGAAAATATTTTAGTTAACATAAGAAAGCCGAAGGTGCTGCCCCTTACGCTGTAGAGAGGAAGAAAATAATTCTTCCAATCTCTAGTAGGTTGCTTGAATAAAATTAGCAATGTTTAATCATTTTCCATTGGAGTGGAAAGAGATTGTATCTAAAGAAATAATTCACATGTTAGTTTTATCATCATCATCTTGATTTTCTGAAGAAAGCCAAATGAGTCTTCACAAAGGGTTTTAAAGATTTTTCTTGTTAATTTTAATAATCATTGCTTTAACAAAAATTGCTGTTTTGGACAAAATTTATAAAACACAATTTCATATAATTTAGTAAAATGTCCACAGTAATGACAAGGTAGTATCAGGAAAATGTGATATCTCTGCACCAGGAGCACCTACAGAAAATTTAGTTCAGCATATAATTTCCTTATGCCTCAGGTAACACCTGTTTTACCTTGCAACTACCATTTAAAGAAAATTATGTTATGTTCTGGGAAGGCTTAATATTCCAGTCAGAAAATTGCTCTAAACGTTAGAACAGATTTGTGAAACCCTCAAGTGCTCTACAACATTAGATGGACTGTGATGACAGCCTTGGAGTTGGGATCATGTGCTCTTCTGTCCCATAGATGTCAATTTTTCATGGGGCTGCAAAAAGAAAGCAAATCCTGCCTTTAATCTTGCAAAAGAGGTTTCCTGTCAAATGAGCTCCCTTTATCGATACACCCTGAGGTAGAATGCTCTGTTAAAAAAAGGGATGGATCTGTAGGATGCCACATTAAAAGTAGGTTAAGAAGCACATACGCAAGCTGGAAAGAATTTCAGAAAAACAACTTAATGGTTGTCACATCTGACTTTTTTTTCTTACATTCCCAGTGAATGAAACAGACCACCACAGAAGTCAGCAGCTGGTTTGACACAAGCAATTCACCATAAGTTGTTCAAAGGACTTTTTCTATCTTCTCTTGCAAAAGTAACTTCAAAGCTATTCTTCTGCTTCTACTAGTTTAGCATCTTCTCAAACTTACTTTTCAACCACTCTGATACTGGATGCAAAGAGCACTCTATTGAGCACTCTATATGGTTTTTTTTTCTTTTGAATTAAAAACTTCCTATTAAAAACCAAAAAAAACCATTTAAGGGCAAGATTTCAGAAGACCAGGCTTGCCTGCTTGTCATTTGGAAGGCTATTTAAGTTTTTGCAAAGTAAAGGCAAAGCATGGAGTCTTGCTTCTGCTGTTACTTTAGTACATATTTTACAGCTTCTGCTTGTCATTCTTGAAAATTTTGCTGTCTGTTACTTCTGTAATTCCCTTTTTTCCGTAACTATTTTATGCAATTTCCATGTCTATATCTATTATATTTTCTTGATGTTTAGACTTTTCATTTCCTCTTTCTTGCTTTACTCAATATCATCTTCAGATTTTCTTTTTTCAATGTTGCTGTGGCTTTTTGTAGAATAATGATATTAATTTAAGGTTTTTCCCAAAAGTCACTGCAGTTGTTTCACACTGATGCATAGCAATTTTGACCTGGACTTTGACTTTTGCCACACTCCAGAACAGAAGTAAATAAATTATTTTCACCTGTTATCTCAAGATAGAATATATATTTTACATATTTTTTAAACGAGAAGTTAGTTTGTTGATCTCTGTATAGGTATGTTGCCCCTGCTAGGGATTTCTAATTTTTTTCAACAGTCCAGTGTGATCATTAGACCAAGCATATGTGTATTAAAATGGGCGAATTTCTAGACTTTTTACTCTTGTCGTAGTCTGACAAATTTTTACACGTCTTAATTTATAAACATTCTTGCTTACATTTTGTCTGCCAGTCTGATCCCTCATAGAGAACACCTGAGCAATATTTTCCTAGTATACTTAAGTTATTAATTTACCAATAGCATATTATTAGCTTTTATAAAAAAGGTGACACATTTTTTGCAGGAATATTTATGTATTTATGTATTTATGTACGTATGTATGTATGTATGTATGCATGTATGTATTTATTAAATAATATATTTTCTGCACTAAAACAGCATGTTATAGCAGGTTCATAACTATCCAGACATATTCCTGTTTATTATCAATTCCCTTCTGCAAGTGGAAATGAGCTGATATGGATTTCTTTTCTACTTCTTTTGGTTGGTTGGTTGTTTTGCATTTCTTTGTTTTTTTTTCTTTTTTTTGGTTACAAGACATATCCATCCATGCATCTTAAAAAGAAATAATTTTGTTGATATCTAGCAAGTGTTTCGTGGGCCCCAGAGATTTAAAT
This sequence comes from Luscinia megarhynchos, assembly GCA_034336665.1. NCBI lineage: Eukaryota > Metazoa > Chordata > Aves > Passeriformes > Muscicapidae > Luscinia > Luscinia megarhynchos. Next base: position 51,017,605 of record JAPFBE010000003.1, on the reverse strand, counting down.
AAACCGTTGTGGACTTAAGGGAAGAAAGATATGCTTGTGACTTTTTCTGTTCTACCTAATATCTGTCAGAGACACAGAAGAGTAGTGAATAGAGTTTTGGGATTGGGATTGGGAGACAAAAGAGTGAGATGAAATTAGAAGAATCACCTGGAAGAACATACTAGCAATAGTATTGTCAAAGTAACCCAGCAGGATGTCAACCTGCTTTGCCACAAGAGCTCCTTTAACTTCTCTGAAAACAATTCTTGGATGAAGATGAAAACTGGGAATTATATATTCAGTTCTGCCTCTCCTAGGTGTCTAGCCAATATTAATATTAATGAGACATGAATTGGAACGCATAAAATAATTTAAAATTCTCCTGATTTCAGAAAGCGTTGTGACTGTTCATCACTTTCAACTGAGCCCTTTGCACCTTCACTGTTTAATATGCTAATTTTATTAAAATATCTTTATTGTATTAGTCTTTATTCAACATTGCATTAACTCGTTAATTTAAATAATTTTGTGATTATATAGCATATTTCCTCCTTCAAATATTAATTCATAAACTTTGATATTTTCTTGACATTCACAAATAGCAACTCTGAATTGCTAATCTCACTCTAATAAAATGTGAATTTGACCAGAATTTTGAACTACTTTTGAGATAAGATTTAAGTTAGTTAAATTTCATCTATCTGCTTCTTTAGTTTATGATGAAACACACTGCTGCATATGAAGGTATTCTAATAAATGTTTTTTTCCCTAGTTGCCTTGGTTTAAGACAAGTTTTAAACTCCAAACTTTGGTTACTCAAAATGAGTTACCTCCCCTTTGATTTAACCAATCCCTTTTCACAAACAGTAAATTATGTCCAGCAACCTGCTCTTATGGCAAAGCAGGTAGACAGCCTACTGGGTTACTTTGGCAATATTATTGCTAGGAGGTTCAGGAGGGGATCTTTTCCTGGGGAGACACATCTTGGGTGCCAGTCCTAGTTCTGGACTCTCAAATACAACAGAAATACGAATATTCCTGTGATGGGCCACAAAGTTGAATAGGGGCTGAAGCATTAGTTGGCACAAAGAGATGCTGAAGGTGCTGGAACTATCCAAACTGGAGAAGGGAATGAAGACAGAAAAGAAACTTACCAGTATTTATAACTGATAAAGAAGATGGAGACATACTGCTCTCAGTTGTTTTCAGTAAATGTAGAAGAGACAAGGGCAGAAATTGAAATACAAGGAATTCCTTCTGAACATAAGAAAAAATACATTTTGTATCTGAGAGTGCCCAACAGGTTGCTCAGAAAGTCTGTGCAGTCTCCATCTGTGGAGGCATTCAAGACCCTACTGAATACAGTCATGGGCAACCTGCTCTAGCTCGTGCAATTTTAGCAGGGCATTTGGACTAGCAGTCTCAAGAGACCCTGTCAATCCCAGCTTTTCTGTGATTCTGATTTTATATCTATTTTATTCAGAATATTATGAGTTTCACACCACACAGTATCAAGATTTCTAGTGTTAATATCCACAACAGCAGCTTTTGGGAACCAGTTTCACCATGATTGTTGGTTTGTGGGGTTTTTCTCCTGTTTACTTCATGAAGAGTTCTTGTCCTTCTCCCTTCAACTAACAGTGGCTGTTCATTTTAAATTTCTGTGGAGCATGCCCTCATATTCATTTGCTACTTAACAGCCTCCACAATGAAATAGTTGTAAAAAAGTGCCCTCTCAAATAAATCTGTCTTATAGTGCAAAGATTATTTTAACTGATATCCTTTAAGGGAAAAGAAGTGAACAGTAAGCCAGGATAATATGTTTAATTCATTAAATTTTTGGAAACTAGCTAGTTTTCAAACATCTAACATGTCAAAATGCACTTTTTATTGTTTTTCAAAGGATTTGGTGGGTTTGTACACTGTCAAATGTTAAAGAGATTCTGCAGGCAGCAAGCCCTGTCTCACGTGGAATCTGTCAGCCACTGAATTGTAGTTATAAATAGCTTGCTATGCCTTTGTGTACTATAGATTGCCAAAGTTTTGAATTTTCTTAGTGACGTAGAGAAGGAGCACAGAGTACAGACTAAAAGCCATGAAGGGAGAGACAGTTTTTTGAGAGGAGGTGTATAGAGGAAACTGGTAAGGATACATAAAAAATGAACACAAAGTTTAAAGCTTACACAAGAGCAGCAAAATATTTGTAGTTTTCTTCCAGTGATGAAGCAAGAATTTTACTACCAAATCAACATTTTTCAGTTATCATCCAGTTTTCTTAATTTACAAATTACTTTGAAGAATTATTTGGCAAGAATATTTGAGCAGTAGCCTTCACACTGGCTATTTGTGTAGCTTCATGTTTTCCATAATGACATTCATTATTGATTTTTATTAATACTACTTAATTAATTTATGCCTGCTGTTAAAAGGCATGCCATGGTTTGTATTTTAACCATTTTCCCCCTTCTTTTCTTTTTACATATAAAAGATCTCATATTTCAAACACAGCTACTTCTTTGACTAATTTACATATCAACTTTTTAATGTCTACTTTCACTATTATACAGATGCAATATTCTTTATTAGGTATTAAAAGTCTATTACTGTTGCTATTACCATTACTAAGATAGTAAGTCCTTACCAGTCATTCGATCTCTATTATAACATAATACTTTTTGATCTTATGTGTGCTTACCTTTTCAATACATCCAGTACAGAGTGGGGTTTTGGCTGACTGGTTGGTTGTAGCAGTTAGGACCTGAAGTAGTGCTGAAGTGCTGTGCCTTGCTCCACGTCCATTGGCAGACTGTACAGTCTAGATGTAGCTGATGGTGTTACCTTGTGGAACACGCCAGCAATCCGCTAATGTTTTTCCTCTGTGGTTCATTACCTGGAAGTTTGAATCAATATCAAAATTTTGCTTTAAAACTGGAACACTTCAACATACTTTCATTTTTTTTTCAACAGGAATTACTATCATAGTTTGAGCTCACAGAGATTGCATTCTTACATGGGACTCATTGGAAGACAGTGGAATGGTTCAATTCATTTTAGCTGACCTATTGTGGAATAAGTACAGTATACTATTCAAAAACTCATTTTGATCTTATTCGTTCATGAAAATCACAGCTGAATGAAGTTAGTAAATAAGCATTACTCAAACTGGATATCTTTACACATGTACATATATAGAGAACACAAATAGACTAACACACACACACAAACACACACACATATGTGTAAATATTTCTATTCCCTAACCATGTTGTGTCTTCTGAGATTTAAGACTGACTGTGACAATTGTCTGATTCACTTGGATTTTTTTAAAATATTTTACTGAATTTTGTTACGAGTACAGTTTGAAAGTCTCTGCTATTACAAGGAAGTTCATATACACAGCTGTTAGGCTTTGAAACTTATATCCCAAATTAACTGTATACACAATTGATGCTTTATAAATAGCACTGAGGCCAGTGGTCTTTGGTTATTTTTAGTTACTAAGAGTGAGATTACCATTATTTAAGAACAAAGACAATCGCAATGAAGCAGTAGTATTTTTTTCACCTGGATTCCCTCATTCAAGACTGTGTTTTCATTCTACTTGTCCCTCTTAAAAGATGCACCCTCTGTTGATTATCTGGTTTTCATTTTCTTTTCATCCTTCTCACATATTTATCTGGATGTCTTGCTTATTTGCAGTCCCTTATGCTAATCTTATTTTTTTATGTTCTCCGTCTCCCAAATCCGCTAGCTGTGTCACTGTTTGCAAGTTTTACTATGCTTTCCAGAGAAAACTGCATGCTTCGTTGTCCCTTTGTTGGTCAAACCATTCACATCATGAAGTAAAATTTGTGTGTGTTTGTGTGTATATACATGTATTGTTCAGCAGTCTTAAAAATATTTGTTTATTATCATTGGTTGTCTCAAATATTTTCATTGGATGCCTCTCACAAATGACTGGTGGATGGCAAGGGCATCTTCTGCTATACTCAGGACATTAAGGAAAAGTTTAAACTTTCTGTTCAATGTCCTTCTGGAAGGTTCAGTCTTTCATCAGAACATTGGTTTTTAAGAGCAGTTCACTTAAGAACTTATTTTACGTTCAACTTGTGCTGATCAGTTTTGGATTATTTGGCTACCTAATGATATTTATTTTATTAAACAGAAAGAATTCCAAATCTGTCCCCCAAAGTGCAAATTCATCCATTTGCTACATTGTCTTATTTAAAAAGCTTTTTGTTTTGCGTATTTGTAAATATTTTTCATCAGTGCTTAAAAAATATTGTTACCATCAAGTAGCTACTAAGCACTTATTCTCACTGTACTCACGTTTTGGGCTCACTGATGCTTCATACACCTCATGCTACGTTAGTTTATTTCCTAAGTAACTTGTAAAAACTGAACTGAACTGAATAACCACTTCAGGGAAGGTAAAATGGTGTGGCAAACATATAGTCTAAATTGAAGCAGAAAAGAAACCAGACATGAGTTGCTATACTATGTGATGCTAAATATAACACACAGACAGGACACTTTGAAAGGACATGGAGAAACACAAAGTCAGAAGTTAGAATGTCACAGTATGACAGTGGTTACTTATACATTTGCGAATAAAATCAGTGCTGAAAGACAAAAGCTGTAACTTGCCTTTATTTCAGTGTGTCACTGGCCCAATTTAGTTCTGAATCACACGGTTACTGTGGGAGACCTAAGCACAGATATTTTTCACAGTTTCTAACAAAACAGATGAACTGTTTTTTTATTTTGTTTTGTTTTATTTTAATACCATTCCACTGTCAGTAAATAAAGCTGCTATAATCTCAGAGAAATTCAGTACTCTTCATAACGTCAAAAGAAATGAATCTGTGTAGATTTATATTCAGAACTGTAGCCAGAGGTTACACAAAGCATCTAAACTTATTCTGTTCGGTCTTCCATTTCTTTCTTAGGTGAGTAGTGCTCCCACACCACTGTACAGCTCTGCTCCCTTAGCATGAGACATTTCAAGGCTGAATGTGACGAAGTATATACTTGTTTTAAGCTTTTCACTTCAAGTTCATTCTTCTGTTGTTAGGTAATCTGGAAAAAGCAAATGCCCACTGAGGCTGATGAGTGATTTCTGTAGTCTTCATAAAACTCAGAAATTTAAATCATTATCTTATTTATTATATTATGTAAGTAATTGCAAATCAGGACTATATATTTTTATTCACTAATACTCTACAAAATTCTATGTAATGTAGGTTTCTCAATTGGATTTGCCTCCTTTTCATTTGTTTTTGTTATATTCTTTCCCAAACATCCATTGTTGACTATTGTCTGGCTTTTGTGCTAGATAATTCTTTGGTCTCTCCCCATACAGACATTTCTATATTCCTTAAATACTCAGAATTTTCTTGCATGGATTTATAATTTTAGTAATCTTAACATTCTACTATATGAGTATCAAACAATTGCAAAACTTCTATATGTGTCAAGAAACTTAAAATATAAATTACTTTTAATCATTAATAGCCAGAGATATTATTTTTTTCCTACAGAAACTGGTAGTTGGATAATTTTTTTTTTGACAAATCCTTTCTCTATTATTTTGTGCTAATTTACTCCATGAATTAAGCCCTTTGTCAATTAGTGGGGTAGTGATAAGAAGGGAAAACTGTAAATTCATGAAGAAAGAAGTTTTCTCCATCTTTACCCTATTAAGGTGTTTTTATCAACTCAATGTGGAATGCTTAATCCTTTTTCTTAAAAGTGCTGTGCAAGCATTGTGTAAATAGTTTTCTTTGAGGCTGCCATCTAAAAGTATTTATATGTGACTTTATTGTTAGTAGCCAAAATATATTGCTCCAATGCTATAACAAAAAGTAAGCTTTAAGTTTATTATTTCAATACATTAATTAATTTATTAAATATTAATGATGATGAAAAACATTCAAGGCACGTTATATACAGCTTCAGCATTGTTAATGTGTTATTGCCCCATTTATCAGCAGCTATGCATAAGATGTACAAAGCAATATAACTGGTTGATGAGATATGTTCATACCATGTGTTGTTAATCTAGTTAATAGAATAACAAATACATAGATAGGTCTATTAGATGTGTGACTTAACTAAATAAATATATGTTGAAATTTTTTATCTTACACAAACAGGATGATTACACTGTCTATTTGATCTCAGGTAAAGAATGGAGCATCAATAAAAATCTTTCTAGAGTTAAAATTATGCCAGTTTCTGTTTACTGTCCAAAATTTTGCACTGAGGAAAGATCTGAAATACTGAAAAAATACATAGATTCTTAAAAAAAAAAAAAAAAAAAAAAAAGTGCATGAAAAGTAGCTAAACGTTTAAAAAAATTTACATTCCTTTGCATAGTTAATTTTATTTAACTTCTTTAATTTGTTTTTCTTTATATTCCATTTACTGTGCAGTATCAATATGAATTGTCATCTTCCTTTTGTTTGCTGAAAAAGAAGCAATATAATATCTATCATCTGAGCTGAATGTTTACTTGAATGTCAATTTTAGAAGTTGAAATTGTTTTTCTAACTTCAGTATGTGATGGTTATTGACCTCGACCTTGGAGGCTGGAAATTTAAAGCCTGATCCATTTTTGTTCATCTTACTTCTTGTACAATTCCTAAACCCTGCTCATTTATTATCCTTTATCAATATTGTCTCAAGTTAGTTTTAAAAGTGACATATTTATGAAGCAATTATTTATAAATTAACATCTTCTATTTAACAAACCTTCAAATCATTTCCTTTGTTATTTTAATAATTTTAACTATTGGCAGTCAATTCTAATACATGGAAAATATGATGTTTAAGATTTCAGATTGCAACCATCCTTTTGAAAGCTCCTGTAAAACTTTAATTAATTTAAGGAAATAAACCATTCAAAGGGAATATCAAAACTAATGCTGTAAATATTTAAAGGATAATTCTTTGTTCTACATATTACAACTAATTACTTCTGCTTATCCTATTTTCTACTGGAATGTTGCATGAATTTGTAATGTGACAACTTTATTGCTCTTATTTGCATTCTGCAATGAAATAAAAGTAAAAAACAGAATGTGAGTACATAATTTTTGTGAGCACAGGGTTTTTTTCTTAAAATACATTGTCTATAATTATAGACTCTCTTACTTTAGTTTGGAATATTATTCATTCTTCAATATCATTCTGTATGATTGATAGAAATTTATGGTGTTAATAACACATTTTATGACATATTTCCAAATTGATAAGTTAAAGTCTCCCACTCTCTGACATCTGGGATAATATCAGTGCACATGAAGTGGAAAGTTAGTAAAAAAATGGGTTTGAGTGTTTAAGGAGGGGTGTTAATTCAAAAAGTAATTGAGGTAATTAATGTTGTGTGAGAACACCTATAGTGGCAGATTTATGCTTCAGCTCCATAATTTTTTATTAGAAACTTCAAAGAGTGGACAACAAGTTTATCAATTCCTAAATTAGCCATTTTATTCTACCTTATAAATAATTTGCTTTGTTACGTATTTCATCAAATAATGTGGAGAACGCCTGAAAGGCCTTGCAATGACTATGCAAATAGATTTTCAAGAAAACAATTATTTCTGTTTTAAATATGTCTGGGACAGGTGTGATGGTGGTGTCAGCCTGTTGGATTTTTTGTTGCTGGGAGAAGTTATACAAAATTATTGGGTTTTCCATTGACCTGTTACTGATAAAGTGCATAAATACCTTTGAAATGTCGCTTGGGTGTTCCTGTTCTAGAAGACTACTTAGAGCAACTAGCTTGCAGACTCAAATTCACTCTTTTTTCTGTTTGTTTCTTTCCTATTTTCTTGGCTTCTTTGCCACATTATACACATTTCTATAATTTTTTACCAACTAAAAGGAGGTTCTCTCCTCTTTGCATTATCCCTTCAGGTATGTATGTGTGCTGCTATGCACATAAATGTCAAAAACATTCCTGAAGCCCAGGTGGACAATATTCCCTTCATCTACCAGGAAAGCTGATTCCTCACAGGAGTTTAAAAAGTTGTCAAGCCTGAATTTCCCCTGGTGAATCCATGCTGACTACACTATTTTGTCCTCATTAATGTACCTGGCAATGTTTTCCAGGAATAGCTTCTCCATAGAGTTCCTATAGATAAAAATTAGTCTGTCTGGCCAATTTTCTGAGTCTTCCTAATTGCCTTTCTTGAAGATCAGGGTGACATTTGCTTCTACTCAGTCTTTGGGCACTTTTCTCAGTCACCATGATCCATGAAACATTAATAAGACCCTCAGAATAACTTCTGCTAGCTCCCTTGGGACCTGTGGCCCATCTCAGCAGGGCCCATGGACCTAATGGAATACTTCTGAATTCAGTGACTATGCCCATAAAAACTTGTATGGGATAATAGGACATATTAACAGGTACCTGCAGTGTGAGTAAAAAGCTATGGAAGCAATCCAACAGGACAGAGTTCCCTCTTAAGACAAGCATCCTATCATGGAGATATGCAGCTCTAGATTCAGGTAGCCTTCCCCTCTGAAATGTCCCAGAAGACATTTGTTTTACCTTATCCAGTAATAAAATGTACTGACCATTCACTTGCAATATAAATTATGAAATTATTTCAGAAATTACTGCCTCCTAACCAGATAATAATGTACTGACTGGGTATTCCCCTAACAGAGTAGAGCACCTGCTTGCTGTCTCTTATGCATACAGACTATTCTAATTAGGCCATTTGAATGGGGATTACTGGTCTTTGAACTTATTTTTCTGATGAATTTTGAATATGCACTGAAGCAAGGACCTGAACATGAAAATTTCATTTACCATCAGTGCACTCTAACCTGCATGGCTGTAATGCAGTTGTTTCTCACCAACTGAGTCAATAATTTATTACTACAAAATGATACAGCTCCAAGAGGAAAGGTAAAGGTACTCTTGGTAAAGCTATTTATCTCAAATGAAGTGACCAACTTCTAATCATTCACAGGCCTGAAGCTGCAAGGAGGGGAGGTGGACCAGGTTTCCTTGCACTGCTGTTTTCTTTTTCACTTCGATGTTTAGTATGCAGTATGAAGACATTCAAGAAGAGCTTTGCTGAATTAATAGAGTTCAGTCTAAAATATTTTTTTTATCAGCTGAAGCTAAAATAACAAATAAAATGTAATTATTTCCATGGAACATTGAAATTATTATTTATTCATTTTGCATTTTATGATGCATGTTATGTAAGTTTGATAAGCAGAGCACTAGGATATCTTTACTTGACTTTTTATTTTGACTGATGCTTCATCCTTTGAAAGTAATGTTTTTTTAAAATGAAATGTGTTAATATTGTTCCCACTGGTTAATCTCAGACTCTTCCTGTTAGAGCTGTCACTAGTCAGCTATTCTCCTATCTGCCTTTAACTAGTGGAATGTTCTGGTCTAAAAGCAGCACCTTCTGTGTAGACATGCTCTTAGTTTCCAGTGTCATCTTGAATCCAAACACTTTCCTCCAAAGTGCCATTGGTTCTGTGGTCCACTAAGAAAAAAAAAAAAGATCCATCCATGCTTACTATTTAAAAATATTAGGGTGTGGTGTCCCTAAACAATCCTCTGCAGTTTAACATTACTTTTATTTGCTGTGTTATTGTGAAAATTCTTGGTTTGAAGATGAATAAAGTGGATGTGGAGATGTTTTTGTGGCTCCAGTATGAGGATACTTTTCAAATCCATACAAACTTCCTCCAAATGCAATAATTCGCATCCTGTATACATGGTGAACTACATAAGAAATAATGGAACAAATTATTATTTAAATTTTCTAATGGCTAGAAGACATTAGAAAAGTCCATAGTAAGTCTGCAGGCCCTCTAACTTTGGAGGCTTTGCAGAACAATTATCTGCCAGGAATGCCACTGTGCATGTGTTGGAGTAGACAAATTAACATGTAAAGGAAGAATGAAGTTAAATATGTTCCAGAAGGGAATCAGTGAAGGCAAGTATAAATTCTTTTCATCAAAAGACATTTACAGAACCTGTTCTTCTTTTCTAGGTATATAAGTTAATTGTTTGAATATATTTTACACTTTGATAGTATGTTTTTCCCAGGCAGAAGACTTTGCTTCCATGCAAATGAGATAAAAAACATATTTATTTATTTATTCATTCATTCATTCATTCATTTATTTCCTACTGCAACAGCAATATTGTCAGTATGCTCATGTCCAGAGAAAAACTCTTTTAAATGTTTTTTGAATTTGCAATCGGAGGAAATGTGTGGTTTGACAGCACTAGATAGAGGTGAAGTGAAGGAGATGTGTCTTCATGGAGGGTATGCTTGGAAACTGTGATTCAGACAGCATTAATAAGATGGGATTTATGCACTTAGCCAGCAATTTATTTAACTTTTTCAGCACCTAATTTGTATAGAAGAATGGTTCTGCACTTTTATTACTTAAGTAGTCTATGTATTCTTCTTTATCAACTTCTAAGAAATCAGAAAGAAAATAATGTGAGTGATGAAGCAAATTAAACATTATAAGAGCTAGCTGAAGTCCTAAATATCAGAGGCTTGTCTCCCCCTTACTCACAGATTTTTTTTTTATAAACCATTATTTTACTGAACTGATGCTGCAATGCAGCACAACTGATTACCATTTGTGCAATGGATAATTAGAAAAGAATATCCAAGTGGATGCAAATTAATCAACATGTTTCTTCAAGAAATATAATTCGAAAAATGGAAATAATAACTCAATGTAACCTGTTGAACTGAGGAAGAGAATACAATTGCTAATTGCAAGATTTTTTAAAAACTTCTGAAAATACAATGTATTACATAAAATATAAAAATATTTTTTGCATCCTTTTGTAACCACATTAGTTTAATCTATTTCAACTCCTTCATAATTATCAGACTCCCCTGCTAAATTTAAGGCAGTTTCAGGACACATATATGTGAGGTGGATGAAGTGTCAAGGTGAGCTGTACCCACCCTGTCAAAGTCAGATATGTCACATTATGCAAGGTATTTATGACACCAAGATTTGATTAGCACAGCACAGAAACCTAAGCCATAAAGAGTGTCAGTTGACACTAAAGAAAGCTGTCTGCTGAAATTGAGCCATAGTGATATACACATATGGACCCCAGTTCATGTTCTTAATTTGCATTCTTTCCTAAAGCTGTCTTTTCTTTGTGGCTGCATCTTCTCTCAAACTCTTGTAACTTTTAGAGGTGTAAATGTCTGCTGAGCTGATTAGTCTTACGAGATCAACAGAAAATAGATGGATCTGTTATTTGCAATGTATTCCCCGTTGTTCTGCTACTACTGGCACTAGGAAAATGTTCCTTTCTAGCTTTCTTGTAGACCCCCTTTAAATACTTGAAGGGTGCTGTAAGTTCTCCTCACTGCCTTCACTTCTCCAGGCAGAATGGACCCAACTCTCTCAGCCTGTCTTCACAGGAGAGGTGTTCCAGACATCTGATCATCCTTGTGGTTTTCTCTGGTTTTGATCCAATGGGTCCACATTTTCATGTCTTGGGATTTCCAGACAATGACAGTTCACTTTAGCCAACCCACTTGAGTCTATCCCTTTCTTATTTTCTGTTTTCTGTGCAGAGTACTCCAGTATTCAAAGATGTTTATGGGAATCACAGTTTATGCAAACTTAATCATCTACATTGTAAATTCTACTGCTGGAACTGAGCAGCTACATGTCACAATTTTGAGCATGATATGACTGAAGTCCTTTGGCTGAATGCCTGCCTAGTTCCGTTTGTTTAAAGCAACTGCACCACAGAATACTAAGGCTGCAAAGAAGAAGTATGTTAAAAACAACAAGAAAGTCAATATGAATTCATAAAGCAAAATGACATTTCAACCCAATACATCATTTAATAAAAATAATTGTTTTAATTACCACACAGTATAGAAATGTAACTTAAATTAGAAAAGTGTATTAAAAGTGACAAGCTACAATTGATAAATCATAAATGATAGGGGAACTTATAAACTAATTGCCTAACTCAGAAATGTTATTGAATTAATATATACTTGAGATGTTTTAAATGCATAAATACAAACCTAGATACTTCCTGAAAAAGGTTATTTTTCCTGTGATGATACCTATTGGCTGGTTCTTTATAACCCTACTATTCATTATGTGTAGTAGTCCTATTATCTTCAAATTTTTCAGAGCACTACTGGCATACCAATAAAGTAGTCTGCTTCTTCCAAAGCAAAGTTTCATTGTATCTTGATTAAAAATCAAGATACCTTAAATCATTGTGATTAGTCTATGAATTTTTTTCTACTAATACTCTTTTGTTTAGCCTTCTGACTTCAGAATTCAAAGATTAAGGTATGAGATATGAAGGAATCCACTGGCAATTCAGGTACATGCTTATGGGACAAGATGACTTTTACATTTTCTTCTGGCATCCCCTACTGGTGTACAGCTGTGAAGACTCCTCCCTGACAATGAATATCTCAAAATGCTCCTGTGCTTCTTTGGCTGGGTCCTTCTGAATGTTAATAACAGCTAAAGTAATGGCAGGTTAATGCAAAAATATTTATATTCTCTTCAAGCAACATAATTTCATTGCTTCAGTGAATATGCCATCTCCTTAAAAAGTATATCTAATTACACTACTTTGCTTGTTTCACATCGGTTTATTTTATCGCCTTAATTTGATTTTGGTTTAGGTTTTGTACTTTTTTTAAAAATCTTAATAACAGAGAAATAAATGTCAAATTATTCATTCAAACTAAACCATAATAAATATGCTTTCTGACAATGCAGTGAGATAATGTATAATTTTCCACGAATTCATAAGTCATGTGAGGATGAAAAATCTTCATAAAAATTCCAGCTGCATTCCTTGGGGATCCGGGACAGAGTTTTTCTCGCTGCTGTTATTACTTATAAAAACTTACTTCTTCCAAAAAGAGTGGAAAAGCATTAGTGGTGTTAACATCTTTGTGTTTGTTGTAGGTGCAGTGTTTCCTAATGTAGAAACCTACAATCTCACTTTAGGCACCTAGCATATCTGGAAACATGATCAAACGAGGCTCCCTAGAAGAATCAAAGGAGACAAACTAGCATATCAGACTACAACAAAGAATTATCTATTGGCTACAGAAGTATTGGGCAGCTGCACTTCTAGATAAAATTTTCCTAGTACACCAAGCATACACTGTTTTCTCACCATTATTAATCATGCTCATATGATTTTTATCAATAAAGCACCTCAGAAATGGACAACTCCTGTCTGGTCTATGATCACAGGGTGTGCCCATAAATGGGAGCTGAAAGATCTTTCTGTAGATGCTTACTAAGAATAGAAATTAAATAATTTTAATAGAAATCAAATATACTGCTGAAAGCTGATGTTGATCAATGACACCTTCCAAATGACAAATGATTTCTAATTGCAGATTTTGCTCATTCTTTGAATGCTCATTAATCTCTAGTGAGTATAAGATTGGTGTATGTACTATTAAATATTAATACTTCCCATTAATCTTGAAATGCAATTATGATTTTCAGTTAGACTGAATAATATTATCATATGTGTCCTGTCAAGTTGCCTATTGGACAGAACTAGTTTCTTCCTATTGTGATAGACTACTTTGACCTACTTTGACTCTTTACCCACACATATCTCTATTTTTTTTAATCAAAATGTATGATTTCTTCAAAGATAAAGTTCATTGATATTTAAATAAACATAAAAAAATCACTATTATTTAACCTCTCCCCCACCCCATTGGTTTGAGGGGTTTTTATTGTAGGTTGTTAGTATTTTTCTAGAATTAATGACTAGAATATGCCTTTTTTTGTAGATGGGATTTATGAAGCATAAACAGCTCAGTGACTTACTAAATAGGTAATACCTGCCTGCAGCACGAGAATACAGGAGGCTTTGTTCCCAAGTGCATACTTTAATTTTATGCAATCTATTTTCTTCCAGGTTTCAACTATAAACTAAGAGGATTTAATTTCATATATAGTGAACGTGTTTGCCGTGCACCTTAACTTTCAAAACAAGAGTCTTGAAAGTGTGCCTTATTTTAAGTAAGGGATAATTTCACTGACACCAGCGACATTAATAAACACCCGCAAGATACTGAGGCTATTTCCGTGTGTATAAGCAGCACAGGGACAGGAAGAAGGTTTGCCATTATTCATGCTTAATTGCCAGCACCATCTACAACATTCTGTGTGCCAGCTCTTCCCCAGGAAGCATCTAGGCTTGGACAGCACATCCCCCCAGCAGTGCAGAACAAACCTTGTGTGGTGATGAGAGAGTTTAAGTAAGAGTACACAACAAGGCTTTGCCACCTAAGCCTGAGATCAAAGAAGTGTCCCTTGCAGAAAATAATATATAACTGCATCAAAATTGATTTCTTGAAAACTGCTGCATCTTTAACCATGAATCAATGTGTTTGTCTATAGAGTTATCTTACTTCCGCAGTTCTTAGAGTGCACTGAAATAAATTTCCTTGTATTTCAGAGGGTCAAACATTTCATCACATCTGTAGGGCAAACTGTACTGCCAGGTACAGACCAGTATCTACACTGGACCCAAACCTTGTTTCTTCTGAAATTTTTATTGAAATCAGATGCATCTCTTCTTGGGATTTTCAATGTTCTATAGGATTAATGAAATAATACAATGTGGCTTCAACTGTTACTTAATTACAGACAAAGTGAAGGAGAAAATGGAGTTTCTACTCTTCATCTTATAGGGTATCTGACTTGGCTGCCATCCTGTTTCAATAGTCCATGCCTTTTGGCTGAATATTTTTGTCCCTGTGAAATTACATCTTCTTTATGATCTTTAAAATCTCATTTTAGTCCATACCACACTATCTATATAATTTATGTTCAGAACATAGGCTGGTGTTTCACTGTGGCATAAAACAAATACAGTAGGAAATTATTTTTCTCCTCTTTATTATAGAAAAATAGATGTTCGGAGGCCCAGCCTCTCAAGATATGGAAAAGTATTTAACTGAGATCATCATATATTTCATTGAATAGTAGTTTCTGTGAATGCAAATACTACACAGCAAAAAAAACTTCTTATATTTTATCTCATCATAAAGGTAAAACTAGTTTAAATCTCTTCAGGGTAACAGTCATTCAGCTGAAGGGTAAGGTTTCTCAATAAGCATAGATTCATTCCAGCTGCCTTTTTTTAATTGCTCTTACTACTCCCTTATGGTAAATAAACAGCTGGTATCAGAAGTCAAAGTCAGATTTATTCTGGGAAAAAACCTTATACATACTTAATAAACAATAATAATACAAGTATTTCTTGCAATTCCATAACCTATGACTCATACAGTTAATCTGAAAAGTTCTTGAAGTTCGTAAAACAGCTATTTATAAAATTAATTAAATCGAATTAAATGGAACGGTGTTTGTTAACTCAATACAATATTCAAAGCTACTAAGTGAAACTCTAAGGTTTTGTGTGGGTTTCTATTCCTCTTCTCCCAGATTCAAGGAAAGACTGTATTCCACATGTGTATTCTGGACAACGAAAGAAAACCTTAGAAGTGGTGACTTAAATAATTCTATCATTTCTCAACAGCTTAATGCTAACTGCCTACCTGCCGTAGTCCTTTGATTTCTGGCTCTCCATTCCTTTTTCAGTCCTTTTATTCTGAACAGCACAAGGATACTGTGCCACCATTTATAATGCAATGTTTCCTCAGTAACAAGAACACCACATAGTTCATATTTACTGAGATAGAGTCAAGTAGCAAAATGCAGTTCAAGACTTTTGCCAGTAAAATAAGATCAAATTCAAAGATGCAGTTTTCAAAACTCCCAATGCCTAGTGTCAAGCAGGCATCATCATTTTAAGTATATTTTATTTCTGAAATGTCCTAGCTATCTGTCATGGGCCAGAGAAGTTACTAAATAACTAAAACTTCAAGTTTTGAATGTCCTTCAGTCCTAATAAACTCTGATTAAAATTACTCTCATAAAAGAGGTCAAAAAATGTAATGAAGATTTTACTCATGAAATATGCAGTATAGGGTGGGGAAAACGCACACAGGGTAAGTTCATGTTTTTAGTTTTAATATTTTCCTTACATGCACAGGTCAGCTTTGCAGCAAGGGTGTGGAGCCAGCAGTGTGTTTCTGGCCTCAGTATGCAAACATCTGCATATTAGACTGCACTATGCTAAATGTCAAAACCTAGCCTAGCTTTTTGACTCCTTTGATAAAATAAAGGATTTTTTAAATCTTCAGATTGTTTTCATTTGAATATAGTAATACTGAACTAGTAACTTTATTCTGGCTCCTGTTTAAGAAGAGGTGAGTTCATATATTTGTATATTACTACATATTGATTTCATAAATACAATAGAATATGAGATCTAGACAGAAAAGATCAGTCTCATACTTTTTAATTTTAAAATTTTAGTTGCACAGTGATTGGATCTTTTTATTTATCCACTAAAATTAACAAAAACATTAAAACTTGTTTTTATTTAAATGCAAAATCAACTTACTATATTATAAACAAATTTCACATGGTGAGGAGAACAACTTAAGTAGCTGAGAACTTTTCTCCCTGTTTCCAATAGGCTTTATATAAATCTAATTGTCAGCAGGAAATATCTGCAGTGCAGTTATAATTATCTTTCCTCACATTTGTGAAATTTCTAGAGCCTTGATTATACTCATGCCACTGTGACTCAACAGGAACTAACTCAGTACAACCCATATATCCTTCAAAGACTGAAAGCATTCTTCTTGTTAATTAAATGTGTATGCATGCATGTTTGCAATTACAATGTATGTCCTGATTTTTTCTGTGCCCTCACTTCTCATTCCACTTCTCCTCAGCTGTTAATTGAAGTGTTAGCCTCACTAACCAGTAGCCTCCTGTGATGGAGCAACTGCACCAGTGGAGAGAGGAAAAGCTACAGATGTCATCTACCCAGACTTTTAATGAGGCCCTGCACAACATTCTTACTTCTATATTGGACAGGTATGGATTTGATGGGTGAACTTGCAGATGGATGGATGGATGGATGGATGGATGGATGGATGGATGGATGGATGGATGGATGGATGGATGTTCAAAGAGTTGCAGTCAGTGGCTCAATATACAAGTGGAAACCAGTAACAAGAGGTCTGACCCCTCAGGTGTCTGCACTGGGATCAGTACTATTTAATATATTTATTGATGATGTAGACAGGGGGCTTGAGAGCACCCTCAGTAGACTTGCAGGTGACACCAAGCTGAGTACTGTGGTTGACATATCTGAGGGGTGGGATGCCATCCAGAGACTGGACAGGCTGGAGGAGTAAGCCCACATAAATATACAAAAGGTTCAACAAGGCAAAATGTCAGTACAGACTGGACGATGAAGGTATTAAAAGGAGCCAGGCAGAGAGAAGAAGCTGGGGATACTGCTGGATGAAAAATTGGACATGAACTGCCATTGTGCACTTGCAGACCTAAAAGCCAACTGCACCAAAAGTAGTGTGGCCAGCAGGCTGGGGAAGGTGATTTTCCCCTTCTAACCTGCTGTTGTGAGACTCACACAGCTCTGGGGTAAAGGAAATAAGGGGATAGGGATATGTTGGAGTGAGCCCAAAGGAGGTCTATGAAAATTATCAGAGAAATGGAACACCTCTCCTATGAGGAAAAGCTGAGAAAGTTGATGTTTTTAATCTGGAGAAGACTGTGAGGACATCATATTGTGGCCTTTCAGCACATGAAGGCAGCCTAAAGGAAGAATGGAGAAAGTCTTTTTACCAAAGGTCTGTAGTGGTAGGACCAGGAGCAATGGCTCTAAACTGAGAGAATAAAGGTTTAGATTGTATGCAAGGGAGAGTTTTGTTAGAATAAGAATGGTGACACACTGGAATAAGTTGTCTAGAGAGATTGTAGATTCTTCATTAGTGGAAATGTTCAAGGCCAGCAACCAGATGGAAAGTCAAGTGTCTCTGCCCAAGGCAAATGTTTAGAACTAGAAATTCTTTAATGGTTCCTTACAACCCAAAGGCATTCTATAATTCTGTGATTGCAGATACAGGTGACATCTCTTGTTTTAGTGATACAGGCATGAGAATAGTACAGAGACAATTTGAAATCTGTTTATTTTGAATTTATAGTCATTTGATTTTGATCCTTAATATATGTTCTACAACATGCATTTTTAAATTTTATATCTGCTACACTGAATAACATTTTCAATTCATTCTAACAAATAATAAAGTATAAAATAGAAATGAAAAATCTTTTTATTCTTTAGGCTTATCCCATTACTTATATAATGCATAGAATTTTTAAAAAGGCCAAACAGTTTTAAACACAACTATGTGCTATTATTTTAAGTGTGATATAGAAATTGATGCCACTGATTCCAGAGATCTGTGTTTTCTCTAAAAGAGGCAAATACATATAGGTAAATATAATACTAATGCAAATTTTAGACCTTTATAAGAACTTAAATTATGTTCTCCTCCAAAATTCAGTTTATTAACACTAAGATCTTGATCCTGCAGATCTTTCTGATGTGTATCCAGTACCCATTGTACACACAAGCTCCCCCCCTCAACTCTCCCCAGCAGACGTTAGTGCCAAACAAGTAAATTCCAGAGCACAGTGAAGAGGCAGGGACCAGATGTGTCTATGGAGAGAGAGGCTTAATTACAGACCTCAATTGTACTAGTAAGATCCTGCTTAATTGTGCATCCTCCTTTGATGATTTAGCCCAGCTGCTCTGCAGCTATAAGAGCCATACGGCGCAATGTGTCTCAGAATACTTTATGCTTTTAATAGAAAGATTGATTGCAATGTGCAAAATAATGCTTAGTCCAGCCCAATATATAGTTGCACGTGGTGACAGAAATCAGTTTGTATTTATTTATTTTGTCTTCTGATAAATGCAGATTAAGCAACTGAAATTATGGGCTCCTTTACATTACACCAGTCACTTGCTCCCCCAGCAAGGTTCTGGTTTATTAAAGGATGAGCCTCTCCAAAATTTACATTTTTAAAGGAACATCTCACTTAAACTAGACAAGAAAACAGGTTGTAGTGCTGAAATCTGCAATTAAAAGCTAACCTTGGTATTGCCAAGTTAAATGTCCTTAAAAACTTGTGGTATCCCTGAAGAAGAATTATGAAGTTCTTATCAGGTGAGAAATTGATGTTTTCCTCTAGTATGCACTACCTATAAATGATTAACAGAAGCAAGTTAATCAAGCAAAAACCTGAAGTCATGTAAAATTTGGACTTATTTGCTTCCTCTGTCTCTTCTTCCAACCCTTAGTATTAAAACTGTACCAGGACATTTAGTCCTTTCTGCTTGCTCCTGTGCTTCATAAGCTCTTGGCTGAACAAAATGTATATAAAGGATGCTGATAAAACAACCCCATGTCTGTTTTGTCTTTGAGTTCAGCTTCATGTCCCTGTAGGGAGGAGTCAGAAAATCCATTTGAAATAACTTTCTTTGCTCTCCCTCATTTTCTCTGCACTGGATTCAGATCATTCTACCCCTCAGTTACATATTTTTAAGTCTTTGATCTCACTTTCTCCAGCTTTTATATTGCACAGGGGAAACATATAGAAGGTGAAAATCATGAACAGAAGGCCCTTAAGGCTATGTCAATACCAATGAGGAAACTATAGCTGGTACTGCTCTGGGGACCATGTACACACATATTATCAACATTTTTTCCTACAGTCTGAGTGATTTTCCGAAGCTACCTCACCAGGGTTTGGGGATACAAAGTTGCAGGGATCATTATCAAAGGGGAGAACAGCAGAGTAAAGCATACTGAGTTTGAAATGCGTGAAATGAAGGGCTCCATGCCACTTGATCTCAGAACCAGAGAATGTTTCTTCATCAATTTTATTTATTAGAATGCAAAGTGAAACCCCATACAAGATGCTACCGCAGGAAAGAAGCCAGCATTGCAGCTTAATAGAAAGCACCCTAGGATTCCTCCCTATTCCTTAATTCCTGGGGCACCATGTGCTTAAAATGCAAAGAGTTTGCACATCTTTTAAGGGACAGAGGGAGAAATCTGTCCTCATGATTCTCCTATTCTACCGCCTTTTGTTGTCTCTATGCACTTCAGGATGTCCAGAGTCAGTCTTCTTTGGTCTGTTCAGCAATGTGACTGAAATTCACCTTTTCCATTTGTTTGTTTTGTTTGTTGGTTGTTAAGATTTTTTTGTCAAACTCAGAAACTGACAGTAGCAGAATGGGAGATCTACAATCTAATTTTCTATAAATGCATCTTCTATCCTCTTACATCTTTCCTCTGAGCTTTTTGCCTCTTAGGATATGGTATTTTTTATTTTGTCTTAAGAATAATTTCTGTTTAATTTTGTGACCTATGAGTAACTTTGTTTTGCTAATAATGTTGTTATCATTGCTTACTAATTCCCACTGGATCTCCACTTTCAACAGCAATAACAGTGAAGTAAAATGGGGAGGGAGGAGATGAGGTACAGTGTTTTATGAAGACACTACATTTGTTATGAATACACATTTTAGAAGGGATGCTGTAAATTCTTTTCTTGATGCAACTATGTGCACATTTTTTTGTAAAAGGAAAGCCTGTCAGGAGTATTTGAAAATATAAGTTGCAGCCTAGCAGTCATATTTCATATCCCTTGCTTTGATTCCTAACTTCACCTCACTCTTTTGCATGAAAACATGGAGGCATTTAAAATGATTCAGATACAAAATTTGTTATTGGAAGCCATACATTAGTGAAAAACCTCTCAATGCAACCTCAATGAAGATATTTCAGTTGGTAAAAATAAAATACTTAAAAATATAGAATGTTCTGAAATATGATATTTAGGTTGGATGGTTTATTCAAAGATGATCTCATTTGGCTTGTGGAAAATATTAATTGCAGTAATTATTTTATTAAGTATTAAGTAAAAAATGACAGAAAAACAATTTATCTGCAGTTTAATTATAAGCAACCTTACCATATCATGTTGTTTTATTCTGTTCTTCAACAGTAGAATATCTAAATCCCTTTTTAAAAAAATATATAACTCCCCTCTGCTGCCTGTACTTAATATGCGAAGTATATATTTCTGAAGGAATGAAGATTTAAAGGGAGACATGAGACACAGACAAAATAAAGTGGGCAATTTGGAGGAGGTTAAAAAGAATGGAAAAAGTAATGAAGCAGAATGTCTGTAGTGAATGGACATACAATTTGCAGACTGCAAAAATTCCTGACTCAGTGAAGGGGACATAGAAACAAGGAAAGACAGAAAAACAGGGTATCATCTTAAGGAATTAATCCATAGCCATCTGCTTATAATTCTGTCCTTTGAAATATAATTTGAAAGTATTTGATGAGAAGAGCTGGTGTTTTTATTCAAATTAAAATGCATTATTAAGGTTACACCAATAATGGATCAGGACTAAATTGATGCTTAGTGTCAATTTCTGGAGTTGCTGAATACTTGTAAACATTTTAGGTTTTATAAACCTTGCTTATAAGTTTTTTAATTTTCTTAAACTTATTATTTTAAGATTTTTAATATTTTTGCCTTTATTTGAATATCGATGTAGTTTTCAGGCTTTTCCTCTTCATATTTATACCATTTTGTATCATCTCACCTAATAAAAATATTACCTCTAATCTCCATCTTAACATTTCCAATGGACAAAATGTTAAAATAAATTTGAAACCAAATTACTTCCTCAAACTGCTTTTATTCAGGAATATATAAAATATCTAAAGCCAAAATTAATAAAAGTAGTGCTAATTTAATTTTTGTTTACTTTTACTAAATTATACTTAAACAATAAAAATCAGTACCATTTTATTGCATTAATATTATCTTCAATATTTTAAGCACCACGGAGGTTACTTTTTATGAAGTTAAATAAAGAAATTTAAATAAACATTTTTTTTGTTTTCCTGTCATATACCAATGGAAAGAAAGACAAAACCTCTTTCACTTAGATGACATAATTATTGACTTAAATTGGGCAAACCTCGGAATTTTTTTTCATAACCAGAAAATTTTGAACAAAATCAGTCTATCACACACTTGCCACAGCCAAAATAATTTAAACAGAAGTGTATAAAAGGAGAAAATTACCATATGCAGAAGGTCTGTTTAGGAATTATGAAGAAATTATATTCTGCTTTATTTTCAACGTGCCAATATTTTGAAGCTATGTCTTGAACATAGCACATTGTAAAATATTTTTAGCATAACGGGGTTATGATATCCTACATAAATCAGTATTTCACAACTGATCGTATAAATATCTAAGTTTAAGGCTGAGTTTTATTGCTACTCTTATTAAACTTCACTGTTGTTTTAATGTGTTTTCAGTCCTTATCAAGAGGCGAGGCGAGGCGAGGCGAGGAAAGGAAAGGAAAGGGAGAAAAATGCAGGGAGGGAGGGAGGGAGGGAGGGAAGGAAGGAAGGAAGGAAAGGAAGGAAGGAAGGAAGGAAGGAAGGAAGGAAGGAAGGAAGGAAGGAAGGAAGGAAGGAAGGAAGGAAGGAAGGAAGGAAGGGAAGGGAGGGAGGGAGGGAGGGAAGGAAAGAAAGAAAGAAAGAAAGAAAGAAAGAAAGAAAGAAAGAAAGAAAGAAAGAAAGAAAGAAAGAAAGAAAGAAAGAAAGAAAGAAAGAAAGAAAGAAAGAAAGAAAGAAAGAAAGAAAGAAAGAAAGAAAGAAAGAAAGAAAGAAAGAAAGAAAGAAAGAAAGAAAGAAAGAGAAAGAAAAAGAAAGACTATTTTATTTGGTATTTCAAATAGGATGGTAAACACGTGGACATGAATGGATATTGTATTGATGAAACAGTAAATTTATAAACTCTTTATCTTTAATTCTTATAACTGTATTCCTACACATAGGATTAGCAATTTATAGGAGTTCACTTATAGCTAGAGGGGAAGAAACTTTATGTTTTTTCTCACTATAGTTTCTCTTGCCCAGAATTGTATGGGAAGGCACATATCAGGGTGGAAGAAGTGTAAAGTGCTGTATTGTAAAGCAAGTCTGAAATGCAAAGCAGCTGGATGAAGAGTATAAAATCTGTCCTGAGGCAGCACTTCAGTGAGTCTGCAGAGCAGGAAAAATGGGCAAACCTTTGTCTCTTCTCCCTCTCTGTTGACTTTCTCTGCATCTTCTGCCTCTAAGAAGCAATACAAAATATATCCCCCTGTCAAATATATCATGGTATGAAGTTTATTTTAAATATTTCAGACTGGAGAAAACCTTTGCACTTATGAAACTATGTGATGTGAGTACAGAGTCTGATAAATGAATATTCAAATACCTTTAATAAAAACAAAGATACTGCCATGTAATTTAAACCCTTTTCTTCTACTCTCTACCCCAAATATATATATATATATATATATATATTTAGGTCTCTTATACTATATGAAACTTAATGAATTTTACCTCAAAGGCTGACTAAATACTTACATACAGATTTCACAATCTGACAAGCAAGCTATCTTTGATGGATTTAGGTCTGAGATAAAAAAATGTCTATTCCTGTTAAAAGAGCTTGTTGTGATTAAAAGGATTTTGCAAAACTTGCTGGTGTGATTATATCTTGCATGTCTTCTCATACTGAGTTATTAGGATCTTATTCAGGAGGGTCTTACATATTTCTGTGATTTTTAAAGCTATCAAATTTTATCACATATTAAAAAATGTTTTCTTTTTTGAAATTTAGTTTATGAAGTACATCACTGCAGGAAGAAAACCATTAAGTACACATACAATTCATTCACAGTCTTCCAATTTTATTGCTCTTTCCTTCTCAACATCAGTAGCAGATATTTTTACACACATTGGTTTGGTTGTGCTGATTTTGTTCCTAGTATTTCCACAACACAATTTGAATCAATTTTTCAGTAATTCTTTAGAAGAATCCATATCCAGCTGAGAGCTCTCATTCTGCAGGAATCTTTCTCATTGTGTGTAAATGGTCCTACTTTAAGTGTTGACAGAGAGCTTGGTGAGATGTCCAAATGGAGATGCATAATATTATTTAAAATGCCACAGTGTTTTCCAAGAGGTGCATATAGTGCTAAAATTTATGACACTTCTGGATTGTTTGGAGGCTGGGTAGCATGCCCATTGTGCAAGCTATAAAATAGGGTCTGTAATGAATAACATTCTTTTTTAACTATATTGAAGCATAGATCTGTGGAACTAGTGTTCTCAGAAATGTCTAGAATTGTACTTTAAAATATTGGGGTCTAACATGGCAGACAATATTCATGATTGTGTCCTATGAAATGAAAAATAATTTTTAGAGGCAAAATATTAAACAGGTTTCCCAGCTATCCAAAGCAAAAATCTGAACTTCAGAATATTTATCACAGGTAAAAATTTCTAAGTTTAGGTAATTTAAACAAAATCATTATCTAAGTGACTTATTGATTTATTGGTGACAAGTAATTAACAAGCGATTTGTGAATACACAGTCAAAATCAATAGCAACAATACAGAAGATAAACCACTGTACTAGACATTTTAAAAAGTCAATAAACACATATTTCTAAACACCCTTCTGTAGGCAATGACCTTCTCTCTGTGTCACACACTCATTCACACAAAGACACAGGTCATATGAAGGTTACCAGTATAGCATTGCCCAGGAGTGAGGGAGTCCCTCCGTGCCCAACCTTTTGTGGGAGATGAGGGTGCCCTGACCTTGAGTGCACCTTGCTGACAAATGCACTGCTGAGAGAGGACTTCATGGGCTCATGCTCGCACTGCCAAGGGGTGGTCCCTTCCTTGTCACCATGAGTATTGCACCCTGCAGCGCCACCTCACTCTACAGAACACAACTGCTCAGGTTTTAATTTCTTGTTCATGCTCATTTCAAACTGTCTCAGTCTTTGTTTCAGAAATCATTTTGGAATTGGGTTCAACTGAAGCAATGAGAAGTTACTTCAGAAAGAGCTATTTAGGAAGTGCAATTTACTTCTAAGAGGAAAACACAAGTCCCCATGTTTTCTGTCAATGCTTTCCAAGATGCCAGATTACTGGGAGAATTTACATTCATCTTGACTTTAAAAAGAATATTATTTGCACACAAAATAGAAAGTAGTTGGGAAATCAGATGGCTGGAACAGGACCATATTTCAGATTCCAGGCATTTGTCTTTGAAGTTGGGATTCACCCCTGAGGTGTACACAACTGTCTACAGACCTCATCTAAATCTGTTTCTTTAGGTGAGCTCCGTGACTAAAGTCTGAGTGTAGTCAAAGGAAAAGCAGCAATACAGTTAGTGGATTTGATTCAGTTGTGCACACACAAGGTACCAAATGCTACTTGAGGGCACCTTGGTTGCTTCACTTCTCTAGTAGCTGCCACTAAAAGTGAATACAGATAATATATATGCCCTCTAAGAAAACTGTCAGTTCACATAGCTGCTGTTGGCAACTTTAAGGCATATTGTGACTTGTAGGTTCCTAATCCAAACCAGTGGAATTTATAGAGCTATTAAGTAGGTATGATCTATAGAAGTAATACATGTGTATTATATACATGTCCAACAACAGACCCTGGAACATAAAACTCAGAGAGCTGTAGAAGTTTAGCAAAAAAAAAAAAAAACCCAAACCAAAACAAAACCCCCCAACAAACTAACAAACAAACAACACCAAAAACAACACCAAAAACAACACCAAAAAAACCCCCAAAACCAAAAACAAACAAAAAAAACACCAAAAAAACCCAAATCAAACCAGACCAACCAACCAAACAAACAAACAAAAAAAAAACCCCTGGAATTTGTTTCCCAAAGAGGCTACACATTTTTCAAGCTACTGGTGAATATGGCCTGAGGAATCTGACCAGACTTCAAAGGTTGTCCTAGGAGGTTGGACTAGTGTTGGTATCCTACCCTATAGTCTGTCTGTTTTGTGTATCCACTTGAGACATTGCAGGGAGAAACATGAACAGGCTACAGTGAAAACAAGATGGGTCTCAAAAGTGACAGCATAAGTAGGGCCAAGAGGTCCAGTTCTGAATCAAAACATCTCTCTATAATTTTCTTCGCAATATTATTTAAGAAGTTGTTCATGCACTTGTTATCAGAAAGCTGAATTTTTTAACAGAACCAGGCAAAATTCAAGAAAGGTGCTCTGAGATGCCAGCAGAAAATCCCTAAACATAGTTCTCCTTACAGCTATGTTATTAGTATCTTTGTGATAACTTTAATTTAAAAATATCTGCACACATTAAGTAGTCTTGAGTGAAATTATATCAATAAAAATTATACCCAACATTGCATTGGAAAAGAAGGACAGACCTTTATTGCTGTATAACCAATTTATCAGGACCTGTAAAGAAATTCTGCTGATAAATATGTGATCAATATTATAAAATCTATGAAGGTTTCTGAAAGGAATTTGACAAGGTTCATCTCCAAAAGATGCTCAATGTACTACGACGAGCAGTGTAATTCTCATTTTAGTTCCAAATAATCTCATCTAGGCTTTCTTTCTGATAATCTTATCTAGGTTCCCTTTTCTATGAAAGGCTGGACCAGATCGTCTTTTGACTCTACACCTTATTTATGTGATTTTAACCAAAATCAATCACAGTCTGTCCAATGCTCACTTTTTTTTTTTCTTTTTTTTTAAGAATAGGCTGATTCTGATAACAAGAATGGACCTCTTGGGCTATAATTTGTGATGGCTCCAACCTGAATGCAATTTTTAAGAATGACTGCGACATCTAAAACACAATGTCCTTCCTGAATAACCAGGAATCAAGTAGCTTAGAAAAACTTCACCTTCATGTTTCAAATATTCCATTTTGAAATTTTCTATATTTTTTTAATATTTTTCTATCGACTCTTTAATTATTTTATAGGAGTAGTTTCTGATATAATAGGTGAAATATAATGGCCACATAATTGGTATTTTAGGAAGAAATATAATTCAACTGAAAAGTTAAAACAGTCCTGAGATTATAGTAATTACTGTTAAATACTGTGTTTGACCTAAATTGTTCTATGCATTTTATCATTTGAACAACTTTGCTGGCTTTATAGTGGTTTTCTCTGCATTACATTTGACTTAAAGAAAGGTTTTCATAATGTCTAATGACAGGTCGCAATGAAAGCCAAAAAATTCCATCCCCAAACTTAGGATGCTCTCTTGAAGATTTTGAAAGACAATACAGTTCACACATTAAAGAGACAGGAAGGTTATTACATTAAGATTTGGGTAGTATCAGTAACCCATAGTTGCATGTTCGTGGTTTTGTAATACTTTAATAGTAAGAACTGCACACTAATATACTGTGAAAAGTACCTTTATAAATTACTTAATAACATGTGGGATAACTAGGATGTAAATCCAAGAAAAAGAATGGTAGTAGAAAAATCCCATCTACATCTTCTACTTTGCAGAAGTCTGCATTAAGTAATTTTGAAAGTTAAGTCATTAAGGCTTTGAAAATTTTTTCAGGCTTCTGCCTGATTTGCTTCAGTGGGAATATTTCCAGCCTTCTGTTTCTATGGACAGCTGGAAAAAGAAGATGGCAACCCCGAAAACAAGTGCTTTAAAATTTGTCTGTCTTACTAAGACTAGATGTCTCTTTCTCACATGCTGATCACAATGTCAACATCCACTGTGGAAAAGCATGGCTTTGTTTCCAAGCAAGGAGGTTATGTTATAATAATTTAAGAGATTTATACCACCATAATATATAATATATATTATTTAAAGGACTTATTGTCCTGTTTGAAATGAATTGATGGACTGACAAAGGGAGTAAGATAATGACAGGTGGGGTCCTAAGATGGTTACCAATACATAAGAAGTATACAATATATTGCCTATTCCCAATATGTAGACCATATAGAGGTAAATGTATTTACAGAGTGTTTGATTAGAGGCATATCTGCTTGCTCTCAAAAGACAACTATCTTCAACCTGTCAAAGCACAACTCACCTCCAGCTGTCACCTTGAATTTACAAAGAAGCCTTTTTCTTTTCACAAACAGATGGCCTCATATGAATGCTCATGAGAGCTGGTGTCAAAATTTGCAATGACTAATATTGCAGGGCCATGATTAATAATTCCAGGCAAATCTATACTTTAATTTTCATGTCTAGCTAAAATATATTAATTTTTATCTTATTTAGGAAGATAACCAGTGTGTAGTTGAGATATTTATGATGGAAATATAAAAAAATTACTGAATAATAATGTGGTTTTGTTTATTTGTTTTGACTTAGCCTGCAATGACTATCAGGATTCCATCCTACAAAAAAACCTGAATGCCTTTAGGAAATAGCTTTTACTGGAAAGATACCTGCAACTAGATACCAAGGCCAAAGGAGCTGGATGTGAGAACAGAGAGAATTAGTTTCCACTAATAAAGGATCCCATCCCAAAACTCCAAACAATATCTATGTCCACAAGGTACCATGTGGGGAAAAAAATAATCAGATTTCAGTAAGCAAGTAGTTTTTCTAATAGACCTGAAAATAGCACAAAAATATTGAGAGAAGTATAAGATTATATGTGATTGAATGTATTTTTAAGAAGTGGCAATAGAAAAAATTCATGGGTAATATAGACATGACAATTAAAAATGCTAAAAGCATATAAGCAAATACTAAATGAAAAGGCCATCTTGAATAATAGTAGGAAGTGAGGTTAACAGCCAATTAAGTATTTTCTAAGTTAGCTGCAGATAGATTTCTAACTTTCATTTTGACGAAAATCTTTTTAATAAATGGGCAAAAGCAAGGCATGTGATGAAATGCTAAGGAAAAAAATTGCAGCAACAAAGCAAATGATACCCAAGGGGAGGAAGAATCCAGTAACTGGGATGATAAGGATTTATTGGGATGAGGGTACTACATTATTTAATTTCTGACTCAAAAGATCTCAGATAAATTGATTATCTGTGCTTTAAATGACCTTTCTGACCAAAAAAAAAAAAAAAAAGAGAAACAATATTCTCTCATAATCCCTATCAGAGCTGGGGAATATTATTATTATTATCTAAGACAGGACACTTGTGAGGCTAAATAAAATTGGCCACAGAACATTCTTTGTCTTTCATTTCTCTGAAGACTGTAGATTCTGTAGAATTTCAGTTGAGGATCTGGCTGATTTATGTATTTTCTGGTTTCTCCATACTCAGAAAGGAAATTTAAAACATATTTTACCTGTGAAGAAATTAGAAAAGAGCAAAGTCTACTTTTCTGACAGGGATACTGAGGTGAAAAATTAGAATGAACTTAGAGAGCCAAAATAATGACCTTTCTGATATTCTATGTGTCTTTCTTTCTTTTTCTTTCTTTCTTTCTTTCTTTTCTTTCTTTCTTTCTTTCTTTCTTTCTTTCTTTCTTTCTTTCTTTCTTTCTTTCTTTCTTTCTTTCTTTCTTTCTTTCTTTCTTTCTTTCTTTCTTTCTTTCTTTCTTTCTTTCTTTCTTTCTTTCTTTCTTTCTTTCTTTCTTTCTTTCTTTCTTTCTTTCTTTCTTTCTTTCTTTCTTTCTTTCTTTCTTTCTTTCTCTCTCTCTTTCTCTTTCTTTCTTTCTCTTTCTTTCTTTCTTTGGCAATTTTTAATCACTAAACCACTCAGTAGCTTCTGATAGATTACTACTATGATAGAAGCTGGAGAATTGCATGCTCCATTGCCTCCAGAAGGATCACAATGGAAATTCAGTGAATGAAGCTGATTCCATGTAAAAACAAAAGCAAAACACCCTTATTTTCTTCCAACAAGCTGTTTTATTAGCTTCTTAATTCTTACAAATAATAATTTTAATGTCATCTTGACATAGACCAAATGATGATGCCTTATATCTGACCTAGAAAAACTAGTCAGCCTTCCTAGTTAGACAAAAGAAAAAAAATATAATTTATTTAATTCTAAAATATCTCATCTCTGCCAGGCCTGTACTTAGCACCATCCTGTCACTCCCTTCTGTGCTTATATCATGGCATTTTCCTTCAATGGCCTTAACAGTGCTTGAGACAGGCAACTGTGATCTTTAAGTCCTTATGCTTGGGAAAAGATTTTTTTTATTCTATATGTGTGCTGAAATGGTAAAAAGGAAATAATGATAATTTTTTTTTATTTTTAGATTGCAACTGTATCCAGCTGAAAAAACGTGTAAAAAGGAAAAGGCAAATTATTGAAGCACTTACTCACCATGGCATAGAGAGATACATGACTCTCTTTTCATGCAAACTTTGCTACAATACATGTGAATAATTTTCTCCATTGGGAATGAACTGTATTGTCTGATATCCCAATTAAATGTATATCAAGATTTTTGTCCTATTTTACATCTCTCTCTCATTTGATATTCTACCTCTTTTGTGACTTTTCACCACTAACAAAGCTGAAACAGTAGACCTTTCTACTATAAAGAATAAACTCATTTCCCATGAGCATTAAATTACACACTGAATGCATTGATCTTTTGCCATACCTACACCTAACAATCTTTCCTCTTTTCTGCGTGGTGATATACAGAACATTCCTGTTCTGTCTCAACTTAGAATGAAGATGAAAGGTCTGAACATATTTTCATTAATTTACAAGTGAATGAGCACAGACTTGTCAGTTTACTTCTCATTGAGATTCAAAAGCAAAAGACAAAAAGAAGAAAATAAAGATAAAAAATGTATTTTTGTCTAGAAAATAAATTGCTCCCTTCTTCCATTAATGTCTCTGATGTAAGTAAGAGTGCTGGAATTTCCTGGCCATGCATTTACCTGTGAATTTTATCCCTATATCTCCTTTGGACCACCATGTCTAGCCGTTTCCAGGAGAAAGACTGAGCATAACTTGTGGGGTTATTTTTACATTTTCATCCCAAAGTCAGTATGGATAAAAACTGTTTAAAGTTTAGTTTCCCTTTACCTACAAAGTAGGCCAAAGAACTCCATTCCAGGCTTTGGAACCCAAAGACATGCAACAAATTCATCAGAGAAACACTGACTGACCAGTCAGGTAACAGTGTAGCGCTGCCACTGTTTTGCACACTTTGAGTTGAAATATATGTATAATTATAGTTTCATAGAATCATAAAGGTTGGAAAAGACCTTTAAGATCACCAAATCCTACTGTCAACCTAGCAGCACCACCATCCTCAGGTACAATGGGTTTTTGACTC
Organism: Luscinia megarhynchos; assembly: GCA_034336665.1. Lineage (NCBI taxonomy): Eukaryota > Metazoa > Chordata > Aves > Passeriformes > Muscicapidae > Luscinia > Luscinia megarhynchos. The sequence goes on along the minus strand of JAPFBE010000003.1, from coordinate 50,986,493 downwards.
CACCACTTCCCTGGTCAGTCTGTTCCTGTACTTTACCATTCCATGAAAAAATACTTTTTGATTTCCAGTGCAATACTCCTATGGTCCAACTTGAAGCTATTTCCTCTCATTTTGTTAGGTGTTAACTGGCAGAAAGGACAAACACCCATCTCATGACAGCCTCCTTTGAGGTGGTGGTGGGGAGTGATGTCACCCCTGGGTCTCCTCCAGACCGAGCAACCTCAGCTCCCTCAGCTGCTCCTCATCGTGCTCCAGCTCTGTTGCCCTTCTGCAGACACACTCCAGCACCTCAAAGTCCTTCTTGCAGCAAGTGGCCCAAGAATTAGGTGTTGCTTCCCCTGTATTTAGCCCTGATGAGGTCACATCTGGAGTGCTGTGCCCAGTTCTGGACTCTTCAGTGCAGGACAGGCGTGGAGCTCCTGGAGCAGGCGTAGCAGAGGGCAACAAGGATGGTTAAAGAACTGGAACATCTGTATTATGAGGAAAGGCTGTGGGAGCTGGGCCTGTTCAGCCTTGAGAAGAAACTCATCAATGTCAGTAATTATCTGAAGGGAGGGTGTTAAGAGAGTTCTCTGATCATTTCCTTCTGCATTATGGGGCTTCATTCTCCTCCCTGTCTGTCTTCTATCTCAGGGAGCTGGGTACCTTAAAAACAACTGGTCTTGGTTTTGTTATTAAAAAGTGAGGTAAAGAAGACCTTAAGTTCCTCAGCCTTTTTCTCATCCTTTGTCATTATGTCCCCCTACACCCAAAAAAGGATGGAGATTCTCCTTGGCCTCCCTCGTGTTTCACAGGGTATCAGATATTACTCAAAGGAGACCAAGGGCCAAGGATAGCAAAGAGACTGCCTGAGAAAATCAGATTCTTCTATTTATAAACCTATAACTGCCAGGGAAAGAGATTAAAATCTCTGAAAAACTTCAGTGTAAAAAGTCTGACAGCAGAGAAACTGAAAAGCCTCAACTACAGGCTTATGTCCTTTGTGCTCATCTTCAGAGGCACACCTGATTCACTGACTGGAATAAGCTTCTGTCTCTTGGGAAGCCATGTTTGAGATAGTAGCTGAAAATAGCATGACAGTTGAAGTTTACTTGGCTTCCTGAGATACTTTTAAAAATTTTATTTTTATGAGGAATCCACTCTTGACATGGAAGCTGCTGTAACCCCAAAGGCTAATAATCCAAAGGAATGTCAATGATCACAATGTATTCACAATGTGTTTTCTACCTGTATTCATACTGTATTCTTCTCACTGCATATTACTGATAAATTAGATGATGCTTAAGGTCGAGATCCCAACAGTTACATATGTAACAGGAGTAAAAATGTAAACTATATTAATTAATCCAAGCCCAAAATTCAGCTTTTATTTCTAAGGCATTTAATTTTATACATCGTTTAACTTTACATAGATTTTTTTTACCTGGTCTGTGCCTCTCTACAGGTTCCAGTCACATATTGGGTAGAGATGCAGCCTCTGCAGGGCCATGTTGGAGCAGATAGCCACACTGCAGCCCATGGAGGACCCCAGTCTAGAGCAGGTGGATGTGCCCTGAAGGATGCTGGAGCCTGGGGAAAGTCCATGCAGAAGCAAGGTCCTGGCTGGAACTGTGGTCTGTGGAGGGGAGCCAATGCTAGAGATTTTGTGGCAAGAACTGTGGTCTGCAGGGGATCCAGGCTGCAGCAACCTGTTCCTAAAGGACTGTATCCTGTGGGAGGAAGCTGTGTGAGGAGGAAGGTGCAACAGAGAAAATGTGTTATGGATTGACTGCAACTGCCATTCCTCATCCCTTCTGCACTGCTCAGGGGGAGGAAATAAAAGAGTCAGGAGAGATACTGAGCCCTGGAAGAAGCAAGGTGGAAGGAAGTCTTGAGTTTATTTCTCATCATTTACACCATTTTTAATTGGAAATAAATTAAATTAATTTTCTTCAAGTTGCTTTTGTTTTACCCATGGCCATAACTGGTAAGTGATCTTTCTCTCCTTATCTCAACCCATGAGTCTGACATCCTATTTCCTCCATTTGTTCGGCTGATGGGAAAGGATAGAAAAAAAAAGGAAACTAAAAAGAATTCAAAGGAGCAATAGGTAAGAATGTATTGTCTGTTTTAAAGAGATAATTTAAAAATTTTCCTCAGGATTTCTTTCTAAAAGTCTTGCCAAAATGGATCACTTTTAGTTTTAAGTTGAAATTCAAGATTTCATTTAAGTCATTTAATAGAAGTCTTGAGTTCTTGTAAAAATATTTTAATAACAAAAAACTGCTGACTTTCATGCTACTGGTGATTATGTTTGTTGTTTCACAGGTGACCTATCTTTCATGTTATACCTCTGATTATAAGCTGCAAACACAGTCACAATTCAAAAGATCAATGTAGGAGTTGAACAGGTTGGCTGTATCATAGGAAAAAATGTACAGCACAGAGTCAGAAAAAATTTATAAAAGCCTCTGGTAACTAATTAGGCACTCAATAACACCTTTTATATCACAGAAGTTGCATTTCTGAAATTTTTTCCCCTGTCTCTTTCGTTGCTCTTGTTCTTTAATAAATCAGATGAAAAAGAAAGAGCTGAGTTGGATTTTCTCCAAAAAATCTATGACAGTATCTCTTCTTCAACTTTTTGCTTCTTTAATGAGCTGAAAATGTGCCTTTCAGCCACCTCAAGTATTTGAAGTATTTATGCTACATTATGTTCTTGGAAGGTAAGGAAAAAAATTCTGAAGGCAGTACCAGCTCTCTGTCGGGCAGTGCTACTGGAACTGGGGTTTCTTGACTGTTCTTAGCACTTTTTCACTAAGCCAGAAAGGGAAAAAAATGATAATAAAAAAAATGTGTGGGGAGATTGAGGGATTCAGGAGTATGCGCAAAGAAAAAAAAAAGCAAATGAAAGAGAAAAAAAATATGCTGGACAAAACCACAGAAAACACAAAGGAAAAATTTCCATTAACATAAATTATAACATGGGTATATAAAAGAAAGAAATAAATTACAGCAATATTTGTATTTAAGGAATGTGCAATTAGAAGTAGAACAAATGGAGTTGCGAAAGTTTATCATAATTCAAAGTTCACATGCTGAAGGGTGGTTCAGAGCAGAATAGAACTGGACTTCCAAGATTTGCATATTTAAATTTGAATATTCAAGTCAGATAATACTCTGTTCCCTTTGGCTTGTCACTTCTGTTTTATCAGCTTCTTATTTGGTGAGTGGCTTTTACAAACTGTATTACTATTCTCAGTATGGCTTCTCTCTTTGTTCTACTGCTACTCAGTATACACAAGAAAGGCTTGAGAAGAATAAAAATCTTAGCCTTTTTTTCCCACCTTCCACCTTATTCTATTGATCTGAGAGATAAAAAAAAGCTATCAGCTAATCAAAGATGAGTGTTTGACCCTTGGTATCAAGTAAAACCATAATAATTAATTTATGCTTCTTGTTTGAATGGATTTCTTGAATACACAAATATGCAGACTGAGTTGCTCAAATCTGAAATTATAATGCCTTTTCTATAATTATGAATTCCACTTCTGGGAATAGAAGAAAACTTCTGTTTCAAAAACAGTACATGTAGGGAGAGGGAAAAAATCCAAGTTTCCTGGGGGGAACAGTTCAAGAGAAAACAAATAGAGAACTAGTGTTCTTTCAGGCCAGCTGGCAAATCAGGACCCAGCTGCTGTTTTTGAGTCTGTGAAGTTCAGCACCTGCAGGAGCTAGCAAAGTAATTATTATTTATGTACAGGTGAGCTTTTGAGGGTCTAGGGAGCTCTCAGACCTACACATTTGTATGTTTTGCTCCTGGACTCACACATTCTACAGTACTTACAATATTGCTTGTTGACTTCAGGACCTCTTTGACAACTTCTGCTTCTTACTAACCAGTAGAAAATGGAATATATTGTATTCCCCTAAGCTTCACTTTCAATACATCCTCCGTCCATACTCACTGCTTCTTAGATCATGTAGACAATAACAGCAGTAACAAAATATTTCTTCCCTAGGACTGAGACAATTCTTATTTAGTTCCTCCTGAGCTCCATGCAGTGAATCACAGCCCTAGTTACCAACCTCCACACAGCTGTCTGTTCATACTAAGCACGTATCTGTTTCCAGCCTGATTGGGATTCACTGTTTAATCTACTGCCACCCAACAGAGCAGATAAGAGATATTTCCTTAGTCAGCTGTAGTCCTGCCCAGCTGGATTAGAAAACGAAGTGCAAGAGGCCATATAAGTACTCTTAGCCATTTTTTGACTGTCTGAGTTATTTTTTTTTACCAAATCATATTCCTGTTAAATCAGAATGATAATAGTGTCTACCTGCAAAAGACAGACACACTTGATGAGGAGGAGCAGTGTGCCAGCTGCAGCACACTACAAGCAGAATCTGAGGCTCCTGAGCTACAGAAATTGTAATTGGATACATGGAAATGTAGTAATGATAAGCCTACAGGTAGCAGAAGATAATATTGACAGTGTTCTGTCCAGGAAAACAATTTTTATGGCATTGCTCCCATTGATTTCTTCTGGTTTAGTTTGATAAAGAGTAAATGGAAAAAGGGAGAAGCTAAAGTATACCAGAAGATTCTGATAGGCAGCAAAAGAAAAACAATTGCCTAAATCATCCACATTAACATAATACACTGAAGAATAGGCAGCTGTAATGATTTTTTAAAATACTGACATGCTGAAGGGAATAACAGCTACCATCTCAGCTGACAGCAGCTGCCAACAGTGTGTGTAATAATTTTTTAGACTCTGCAGTGCTTACAATAGGCAACAATTTTGTGGGTGCTAGGAATGCACCAAAGAATTTCAAACAAGAAACCTTTTTATTTTTCTCCCATAGCATTCCATCTTATTATGACAGCCATAGCAACGGAGTCAAGAGCTTGATCACAGAAGTGATAGCTGCATATTTATAAGGTCCATAGCTCTTGTTTCCCAGTGGATTTTGTGTCATTTCAGTCAGAAAATTGCCTCCAGACAAATGCAATAATAAATTGGAGAAATCATTTTCTGCCTTTTCTTTCACTGTGGTGAGCCTGAACATGCAGGAGAGTGAAAAGATAATGGTCATCATGAAATGCTTGCTTTGGTAGCACTAAAATCATCTACCCAGTGCTTGTTTCATGACAAAGCTGAGTCTTCACAAGAAAAGCACCCCACTAACAATTAGTGCTTACCCTGATATAGTGAGAGAATTAATTTTTCCTTTGAAGTAAATTTAAAAGTACTAATGTCTTGTATGTGATGAGATTTGTAAACTGTAGACACAATTCTGAAAAAAATAATTGCATACATTAAAATTATCTGAAGTCACTCGTGCAAGATGGAATAAAGAATTGCATGTTTGTAACATGAGGTTTCTAAAACTTGGAGTAGGTGCCTAGATTTTTTTAACATTTTGTGAGTAATGATTGCTAATTATCTATCAATGCATGGATTAAGAATAATTTTAAATTATTGAGTTTAGAGTTGCATACAGCTGATCACAAAGTAGTGCCAGCCATCATTGTTTTGCCCCTTTCTCATGATTGGGAAGCTGAGTCAGAATTTCAAGTAAGCTTGTCTGGATTACTTGTGTTTACAGCAGAGGAAACTATTCTGGAGATAAAATTATATATGTGTTCTTAGAAGAAGGGATTAGAGTCATAACCTTGTCAGATATATACAGTTACTGCTATAAATAAAGAAGAAAGGAATGGAAGAGTTGAATCATTCTTTTTTTTCCTCAGGTACATATTGATTTAATAGCATTACTTTACCCTTTAGCAAATATTGTGTCTAAGCCTCTGATCTTCCAAAACACAACTGCCAAGGAGTGGTAGGTGGGAGTTTTCATGCAAAGAGTGCTTAACAATTGTTAAATACCTTAGTGAAGTCTCATTTCTCCAGCTACTGTCATAGGTTAAGAGTTTGTAGTATTTTTTTCCACAAAACATCACATTAATAAAAAAAGAAACAAACAAAAGAAGGATTCACCAAGGTAAGCTGTAGCCTGAACCATTTTATTAGGTTTTTTCATTTGTTCTTTGAGACATAAACTTCAATAAAATAATTACAGACTACATTTACTTCATAAAATCTATCTCTATGTAGAGTTACTTTGTGCATCATCAGAGGTGTGCAGGAGCTCTATCTTGAGAGCTTTTATTTGCCTTATGCAAAATGATCATGTGAAAATTATCTCAATGGGAAAAATCATTGTATTTAGAAATTTGTATTGTTTAGATTCAAAACTGTGATACTTTTTGGACTGTACTTATAAGTGAGTGGAATCTAGCCATATTCTTTCACTATTAGAAAAAACAAGGATAAAATGTTTCTTTGGTATATTTACAAGAACACAATAAATTACAGTTTCTGATAACACAGGAAAAATAAATTAGATGACACTCTTTTCTTCACATCTAAGCCTTGCTTTTTGGTATTTCACAGTATAAATTTTTCTCATACTTTTCATTCTGAGTCACACTAGAAATGCCTTTCTCACTGTGTCTTACTTTCTTTGGTAGTTGAGATTTTAGTGAAGCAACTTTCTCTGTCATTGAGATATCTCTTTCTGTGTCAGGAAGTGGCACACTTTTTATTTATTGCTTTTCGGTTCTATGAACCTTCTGTTCTTGTATAAATTAGAAAGAAAAAATCACTTCCTTGGGTTATCTTTAGTGCCAAACCAGCACACATACGCAAAATATAATTCTTTTTTTTTATTTTGGTAACTTTTTGAGTGGCTTTGAGAAGATTCATTGTTTAACTCAAGTGCATAGGTGTGATTATGTAACTAATAATTAATTGCCAACAAATCTGTGTAAAGGCTTTTCTTGAACCTATTGAAGTTAGTGGGAATTTTGTCATTCACTTTGGTAATACCAAAATTTTATTGGAAAGTTGTTTCCCGTATTTTTGTGATAATATTTCTTTCTGTCATGGAAGAGACAATCAAATAAATAATAGTGGGTCACTGTTGCTTAATGAAGAACTATTATTTTGAAGTAAGAATTTTTTGTACCAGAATATATTATTGCAACTAAGAAACTCTATTTGCTTTATTCAGAGCTTAGATTATTTGAAATATGTTGATAATATCTTATTTATTTCCAAAAGATTTTTTTTAATGACTAAGGCTTAGTTCAGGGAAAAGGCTCTCCAAAAACAGTCTGCTGATTCATAGCCAGTGCTGTATAGTCATACAAATGTATATTCAAGACATATATAATTGTCTTCAGTGGGCTAAGCTAATTATTATGCAGGTAAAAGTTTAGGATTACTTCAGTTAGTATTAAAGGATATTTAGATATTCAGAAATCAAACAAGCAGACAATTAAACCTTATCATCATTCCCATAGGAGTGATTGCTTAATCCATTGTTTGCCATATGAAAAGTATGAAAGAGGAAGCCATAAGGATTGGAGATATTTTCCCTTTTGGAAGGAGAAAACAAAAAGGATCATTGAAAGTACACAAGATGAACACTTTTTAAGTAAAGCAGTTGTCATTATTCTCTTAACTAGGGACACATGAAGCACTCTGTGTTGGTTACTGATAGGGAAACCACTTTCAAAACACTGAGGCAACAAATGCAAGAAAGTGAGAATTCAGGCACTGACTATTATTTTTTGAGTCAGCTGGTTGCTGCTGGCCGTAATTTTATGTCACCTTTTAAACCGTGCAGCAGGGAAATTTGGGAAAAGGCTGAATGTATCAGGTGGCACCATGGATGCCTGAAGGGGCGTGTATTCAAATGTGCCACATGTAGCTCATCACGGGGCTGAACCATTTATGAGTTACTCAAAGAATCCAGATTATATCTTTACCATACACGCATGGCAGGTATATTTGCCCAAGACCGGAGATTTTCCAAATATAGCCAGTAATTAAAAATTTTACTTCGCCTAGAATACCAGCGGCAATGGGTTAATTTAAAAAAAAATGTAAAGGAAATGGATTGCAAATCTTGTGTTAGGGCTTCAGCAAAAGAAATATACTGAAATGACACTTCACTGTAGTCAAATTTATGCACATTTTCTACTGGCACCAATCTTGTAGTAGAAGCTGGTTTTAACAACTTGGCCTCCCCAGGGAAAATGCAGGTATATGAGTCACCTGAATGACACAGAAACAGCAGATGTTCAGTGAATATCTAGTCTCTTTACTCTGTCCTATTCTATGTGTTAATTTTAAAAGATTATTTTTTTAAATCAAAGCAGCTTAATTTGATATTTGTACATCAGATCATGACATCTGCTCTCTCAGATGCTAAGATATGAAATTCTCTGCTGATTTCTATATACTAATCTGTTTCTAGGATTCATTACATATTCCCTTCTTTGACATTTTAGTTTCAAGGAACTACAGCATAGAGTTTGATTCATATCACTGAAACAATATTTTTATGCATTGGTGAATTTTTGACCCTTAAAATTCAGTGGAATATTCCATCATGTACTTTTTAACAAAAAAAATCTATTTAAAATACCTTCACTTAACACACGTTGGGAATTTGTACTTCACTTGGTTATTTTTGTTCTGTCCCCCTATAGTAGAACAGTCAAGGACAAGCCAAAAGAATCAAAGTCTCCAAATTATTTTTCCTCACAATTATATCCCATTTACTCTTTCAGTTTTCTAGGTGATGCAGTAGCTCATACTAGCTTAAAAAAAAACAAATCCCAAAAAGCCACATCCAACCCAGATCTCTCCACATTCTTCATTTTTTTTGCTTTGTGCTAGATAGCAGAACCCAGCTTCATATTGCAGCTTTAGTGAACATGGAGGATTGTTTCTCTATTTCTGTGTATGCAGTGTTCACAAGTCTTTTTCTATCCAACTTAAACAACAAAATACACTCGATTTAACCTGCATTATTGATTTTCAATTCAGAGGCACTTTTACAATGACAACGTGCCCGCCAAAAATTTCAAAATGTACATAGATGAATAAATAATTTTCAATTAGGAAAGGAAGATTAAGACTAGTGGTATATTATTTATATTTATCATTGAAACCTCTATAATATTAGCTTGCAATTTAAGTAAATATTACATATTGTTTAAGCAAGATATGTGATTGGAATAGGAATGTGAGTACATTCATGTGTTTTGTGCCGACTTTATGGTTCATATTTGTACTTCTTATCGGCATCATCTGGTTCCCTGAACCAAATGTCCTCGGCACATCCGTGTTTCAAAGATGTCCACAAGCACCTGTAAGGGCTCACTAGCTGTTCCAACATATAGTATGCACCTTACTAACAGTTTTTGTTTGCTCTCAAAAAAAACCTAGTCTCTAGAAATAAAAAGCTTCAAAAAAATAAGTAAGAAAACTAAGTAAATGGAGATGATCTGTAAATTCAATTTAAAAAGTCACACTCTGAATCAAAATGCTAAAGTAGACATAGCCATTAATAAGTCGTTCATATATAGGTTTATGAAGACAAAATTTTTATACAGTCTTACTTTATTATTGCAACCAAATGCAGACATAGTGAGAAATCAGGTTAAAAGACAGAAAAATCAGGCTGGCTTCAAGCCTTAAACCTATACTGCTGTATTTGTTTACAATATATTTTATCAAATAATATATTCATACATAATATTCATCATCATTATGGCATCTTTACCATGTAAACAACCATGCCACAATTTTGACGGTTAAAGTCCTTGGTTGTTTCTTTCTGCCTAAAAGTTATTAAACGTTTCTTCTTAAAAGATTATTCCATATCTTCCACTGGAGTGTCTGCCCACTCTCCCTCTTTTTTTTTTATTTTTAATTTGGATCCTACCACCTGAATGGGTTATACAAAAAAAAATCATGTTTCAAAAAGGTTAAAAATCAGGTATCTTAAACATCTATAAACATGTTTCTTGAAAAATAGAAAACCAATCATACTATACTCAAAATTAACCAGTTAAGATTAAAGGTAGTTGATGATCTCAATGAATTTAATTTAAGTTATGAAGACATATGTTTCTAAATAAGTACTTATTACTTAATTTGATTTAACTATTATGTGAATTCAAGTGTTTTATCTGTTTTGAAATTAATGCTGCTAAAAAAAACTATTTGAAGTAAGTACAAAGTCAGCTAGCTGCATGTTTTAATTTAATGATATGAGTTCTCTGGAATAAAGTAACTTTTTAGAAATTTTACTTCAGATTAATTAAAACTAAATGTTTTGTAAATTGAAATATTTTTCCTTGTTTAGAATTTTAAAAGTAGAAAAGGAAAATTCAAGTACTATTTTCTTATTCTTATGAAAGACTTCTCTAATCACCTTGGAACTATTATTTACATCTCTGTAGAAAACATTCTCATGCTTTTTTTCCAAGTGTATTTGGGACTAGCTGCCAGATGATCAGGAGCTCTCAGAAGTTTCTGTTCAAACTCAGTGTAAGAATCTCTCATCCTTTATTTAACAGCAGGAAGACATTATTATTCTGTAACTTTTGTTGCCTGTGGTGATGCCATGACCCATACTGAGAACAGGCAGTATACTTTAAAGTAAAAAAGAAACAAACGTACATATCCCTTTAATTACTAAAAGTATTAAATTGATCTGGAAGATAAATAAAAGGCAATAGACACCTTTAGGATTGTCTGTAACTTCACCAATTTTCTCTATTGTGCTATTTTTTAAATTGTGAAAAATAATTATAGGTATTTTCTATGAAGTATTGGAAACTCTCAGGTGTCCAGGAGAGTCTGGAAGAACAGTGGAAAAGCCCTGCTGGGCCAAACTAATGCTCCTTTTAGCCCAGACTGGAGCATCTGACAATGGCAGCAAGATGTGCTGTTCGGCTTGATCACTTTCTGAACTAGATTTACCTCATGCTCCGAGTACAACTTCTGTTTTGGACTCTGACTAATCTTTTTTATGATCTCTTCATGAACTGGTTTTCCAATGGATTGCCTGAACATTTTTTGTTTTTTAATTTAGGACACTGCCTGCTTACATAGTGTCCTGCAGCAGCAAATTGCTACTAATTCATTCCCACTGTGACAAGTACTCTGTCATATTAATTCAAATCAAATTCTTGGTACTTTAATAGAATGTTCCCAATGTTATTTATAAAAAATAGAGGAGATTTAAATAAACATTATCAAGTCATCCCATTTATTTAAAATAAAACAAAATACAAAGGAAACGGTTCACTTATTCTCACTTAATTTATCATTCTGTGGCACTTCTCAGTGTATTTCTCTGATATTTTTGAATAACCTGAAATATGTTTCCTTCAAGTAGCATAAATAAAATTGTCCAGTCAATCTGATTTTAATCTAAAATCAGAAAAATAAATAAATAAATAAATAAATAAATCATCAGTTTTGACAACTATTCTCATTTGCTGGATATTTACATAAAAAGTGGAATTTCAGATTACTTTCTGCATAAAATGATATAATAATTTTATGGTAGCTGCAGCTACCATGGAATTGTCTGTGGTTTCCAGAAGGCATTCTAACTGAGGTCATTTCAGGTCAGAAAATATGTCATTTTTTCAACAATATGAGAAATTATTTAATGCAAATGTACAGCAGGACTGGCCAGGTGACTTATTTTATTTCAAACTATAATAACTAAAGTGATATTTAAGAAGAAGGATTTTTGAAAACCATACTTTATTCATGATGTTGTTTTCAATAGATGAGTAAGCAAAATAATCACAGATTAGAATAACATGGAAGAGAATTCCAGGATACTTATTTATATTCTATAATATTATCTAAATACATATTGAAAAGATGATTTATTAAAGGAGCAAAGTCTATATTAAGATAACATTAAATCGTGATGCATGAATTACTATGGATTGATTTTTTATCAATTCTGAAATACAAGAAAAAAAATCTCATATGATATATATTTGTAATTACTCAATTGCTACAAATGACTGTGGATAGTTTTAGGGGACATATAGCCTTCCAGTCACTTTGAGAATTTACAGTATTTATATTACTGGGCAGCAGCCAGGCAAAAGATCCTCAGAGATGTGGTTATCATCCAAAGTCCGTCAGTGTTCAATAAGTATTTGTACAATTATTAGATATTTGGTATAATTTTTCGGTTGCCCTGTGTTGACTGGGCTTAATGATCCTTGTGAGTGCCTCTAACTCAGGATAATCTGATTCACTATTGGCACCTTTGGTCTCATCACACACTTAAAGTCCAATGTGCCTTTGAAGAGCTGAATCAAATATAAAGTATTTGTAGCTTGAATACAATACTATGTATTTTCCATTTCGACAGACAAGTTTTTGCTTAAAAAAAGCAAATTCATTTATCCTACTAGTGAAAACTAATGGGGCCCCAAAATTAGTTTCCAGGAGCATGAAATAAATCGTAGTCATTGACTAGAATATGAAAAGAAGGACAAGAGTATAAAATCTAAATCAGATCCTAAAGAAAAAACCCAGCAGCTGTGGTCTGAAGCCTTGACCTTCAAAGTTTCAGTATGGATGTCAGCAGTCTTACACTGCAGTGTTATAAAAAGAATAAAAGTTATTACAAGAAGAAAAAATATCTCATTTACTTTGGACACGGCGACATTGACCTTTTACAGGGAGCTGCAGTCAGTTTGACAAACTCTGCAAAGCGATGATCTCACTAGCTTAAAGAGTGAAAGAGGGCACACAACATACTCTCAAGGAAACCATTTTTCAAAGTGAGTCTGTACAGAATGAAAGAAACCTTAGAGCTTCTTGCAAAAATAGGAGAAGTATGCCAGGATGGTATTAAACTCATTTAACTTTTTCCCTGTCTTTGACTGTTGAGATGACATCACTTGAGTAATCAGCCTGATACTGGAGGTCTTAGGTATTCTGCTAAACAGTTTTTAGGGGCAAAGTTTCCACTGGTTAAAGCACAATTAGCTAGGTATTTTGTAAAAAAAAAACACCCACGTGTAAAAGGCAAGAACAGCAGAATGTTTGCACACTGACGGAGAATGTTTGCGCACTGACTCACTACACCCATCAACAACCAACATCTTGAAGCAGAGTGCTGACAAGTAAAGATCAAACAAACTTTCAGGATTTTGGTTTTATCTACTTACCTACTTGGCTCTTGCAGATCTTACCATTCTTAATTTAATATGAAGATTTGTTGATTTTGGGGTTGTTTTTGTTTTCGTTTTTTATCAATCACTTTGCCATCCCTATCCTGTAAACTAGTAGATGATGAGACAAAGGGAAGTAATACATCAGCACTTACAGCCAACCTCTGCTTTGATATTTCAGCTCTACTCTGTACACTAACAATGACCAAACACAAATTCCTACAAATATTTCAGTCCCCTGACAATTTAAACCTGAGTTAGCTGTAAATTAGATTATAATACTTCTTGTTGTTTGATATACTCTTTAACATCCTTACACTAAGCACACAGAAGGTTTACATTTCATTGCTTTTGGAAACCTATCAAAACAAGGTTTTAACTTAGAATTTTATTAAACTAATTTAACAAAAAGTGGAATTTCAGGAAAAGAATTTGGAGTTGGAGTTTAATATGATTAAAATACATATGTCTAGAAATTTGGCTTAGTTCTAAAACTGTATGCATCAGCCTAAAAACAATTATGGTTTTGCTTCAAGGGCACTGAAACTTATCTGATGTTCTGTGCCCCTGCAACTCTCCTGACTGCAGTAAATCTGTCTTACTGAACACAGATACTACAATATTTCCCCTATGGTGGTTTAAGTTTCCTTAGTTTTTCCTTTGACTTCATTTTATGGCCTAAAAATACCATTTGAAGAAGCAATATTACAGTTCTTCTGTCTTTAGGAATCAATGACATTCTTTGTGGTCAGCTGAGATGCACAAGGACCAACATTCAGCTTGAATTTTGAAATAAATATACATTTTTAAAAATAATCACACAGATTGCAGTGAAGTAGAGCTTTTATAACTACAAAATAATATAATTTCTCATAACTTCACAATTCTATGCAAGATACCATGCTGTGTTTTTTACAGTATGCATACAAGTTATGATCATATTTTATTTTTACATTGACATTTTTCTATCTATGCAAGCAAACGAGCATATAATATATTTTAAATAATTTGCAAAACCAAGGTATTTTAGCTGGTGACTCCTATTACAAAACAGTACGTTTGACACCTTTGTTAGCAGTATTATGCAACAAGACCCTCTTTTTAGCAGGTCTCTTTCACCTCTTTGAAGTAAACAAAGTTCAGAACAAGGGTTCAATACAAACTTCTGTTGATATTCTGAATTCACTGAAGTTGCTTCCATATTTCAATTTTGAATTCTCGTTTTCAACGCCATCATATTAAAAACAAACAAACAAAACCCCAACCAAACAAACGAACAAAAACCAAACTTATCATATGCAGCTGTGTAATGGAACAATGTAGTGCTTCTACTTCCTAATCCTCAGTGCATATTACCCACAGCACAGGAAAAGTACAACTGAGAAAAATATGTTTACAACCTCTACCAGCTTTGTTTCTCTTTTGTCACCACCTGAATGTAGTATGGCAATTCCTGGTAGTGTGCAGCACTAATGGGACTGTCCTTTCTGCTGGTTTTCTATGTTTTTAAAGTCGTTTGTTCTGGGGTTTTTAATTTTGATTTTTTTAGCACCATTTCCTCACATTTTTTCCTTCACAATAATCTATTTTCCTGTAGTTTTCTTATCTGGGAGATATCCAAAGAAGGTTGAAATGTCTTCCTTTCACTTATCAAACAGTCTATCTTTATTCAGAAGTTTCCATGTTTATATTCTTCCTGTTCTCTCCCCTATCCCAATGGGAGCAGGAAAAATGTGTGCCTTAGTAATTGGCCCATCAGCTCACCACAAGTTCTCAGAAAAAAATGGTGCCCTGGGACAAATTGCTAAAGCTCAGAAAGTCTTAGGAATGATAATTGCACACCCTTGTAGTAAAGCCTATCATTAGGTGATATGATCTTCAGCCAAAATATGGTCTTCAGACCCCAAAGCTGACTTCTTGTATTAATTGGTTCCTATTAAGATGTTTTATTAAAATAAGATTTGGGCTTTAAAAGAGCCAAACTGGTTTATTTTTTTGTGAAAATTTTGAAAACACATTTTGAAATTACATGAGTTTCACAATTTAGAACTGGTTAACTAAGTAGCTCTATAGCTATTTCAATTCATAGATGTCCTTTAGGCATTTTAAGCAACTTGACATTACTCATAATTTTAAGGCTTCTTTGTTTGCTTTCATTTAAATTTATTCTATTCAAATTATTCAGGTAGTTTAGCATTTCTTGGTATGCCGGCAGCATTTTCTTGATGACTGCTAGCAAAAGAGGTTTGATTAATATCATATGTCCACAAAGACTGCAGCTTTAGGTAAACTAACTATTTCCATCTCTCAGATGACATTTCTTGCTGTTAATATATTAAATATTGGAGGATTATCAGAACAAATCAGTTCTAAACTAGTTCTGAAAGTCCAGCTCTAATTCTGTGATGGTAAAATGACAACTTAAAAAAAAATAGATCAGTGCTGAATACTTTGAAAATTCCCATAATCAGTCTAAAAGTCTTGATTGTTGTTTGCATACTCTACTTTTGTGGAGAGGTATAGATCTAAAGAGGCTATTGAGTCAGCCTTGCCTGTATTTCTCCCTCCCAATTATATATGATAGCCTTTTTTTGTGGCACCCTGGAAAGGCAGACAGGTAACTGAACCTGGTGCAATCAAAACAAGCCAGGTTATCCTCAGGGGTTTAAACAGTTGAAACTTACCAACTCAACTCATTTAGAGAAAGGAAGGCCAGCAAATAATTGCAGGAGCAGAGGCATAGAAATTTCCAGGAGGACCAAAGTACCTGACACCTTTCCCCTTGACCAATATAATCATAGACACAGGCCCGTACCACCCAATGGCATGTAGGGCAAGCTCCTGCTGTGTAAGGTCTGATTTTCTCCATATGCAATCTTTGGTAGACCCAAGGCACTGGTTTTCACTGTTGGATCATCTACACATTAAGTGTCTGCCCATTCTGGTAGAGCCATGGCATCACCTCTCATTCTGTATTTGCTGTCTGTGTTCAGGTCGAATTACTGTGTGACTCCCTGAGAGGATGAGAGGCTGGACATGACCCACAGCCCAAAAACCAAACGTGTCCTGGGCTGCATCCAGAACAGCGTGGGCAGCAGGGCAGGGAGGGAATTCTGCCCCTCTGCTTTGCTCTGTGAGACCCACTGCAGTGCTGGTCCCAGCCCTGGGGTCCAGCACAGGAAGGACAGGGACCTGCTGGAGAGAGTCCAGGGAAGTGCCACAAAAATCATCAGAGGGCTGGAGCACCTCTCCTATGAGGAAAGGCTGAGAGAACTGGGTTTGTTCAGTCGGAAAAGGGAAGGTTTGGGGATACCCAAATTGCAGCCTTCCAGTACCTGAAGGGAACTTTCAGAAATGATGTGGCAAGACTGCTTGCAATAACATGCAGTGACAGGAAAAGGGTGAATGGGTGGGTTCAAACTGACAACAAGTAGATTTAGATTAGATATTAGAAAAAAGTCTTTACTGCAACAGTGGGAAGGTGTTGGAACAAGTTGTCCAAGGAAGCTGTGGATGCCCCATCCCTGGAGGTGTTCAAAGCTAGGTGAAATGGGACTCTGACCAGCTTGGTTGAAATAAAAGTGTCTCTGTCAATGGCAGGGATGTTGGAGCAAGATGAACTTTCAAGGTCTCCTTCCAACCAAAACCATTCTATGATCTATGATTCTGTTACTGCATGGGAATGTTATTGCTCATCTTTCTTGCTGCCTCAGAAAGCTTGGTTTATAATGTGTTACTCTTTGTAGCACACCAATAAAAACTGAGACACTCCCTCTCTAAGGACAGTGACAAGAAACAGGGATGTGACCACACCACCACACATACCTCAAACCTTCTAGGTCTCTTGATATCTCTCATCTGTGGACTACTAGATGGCGCATGAAAGCAAACAAGACAGGTTATTTTCTACTAGGAAAACATCTTCAAAGTGGATTGGGAATACTGTTATGGTAGGATGATCATTGAAATATACTTTCAGATATTTTCTCCTACCAAGCATTGGAGTTGAGCAATATTTACTGGTCATTTTTATGTGCTTTTTGTTAGAGTAACAATGAATTTTGCATTGAAGATATCACTAGACACATAGTCAAAATGTAGTTATGGCAGAGAACAGGATGAGACTTCAAGGCACCCAACTATACTTCCTGGATCAGGTATCCCATCAAATAACTGTATTACATCTACTGAAAATAAAATACTTTCTTTTGAATCATTAGTAATTCCCTCATGGGATGAACACCATCCCACTGGGATGAAGTGTTCCATATTTACCTATTTCTACTTCTCCATTCCCTTAAGAGTTTGTGTATAGAGAATGTAGTGTCTCTGAGCAGTGATAAATAGTTTATGTGTCATATTGAACTCAGGGAAATTATTAGAATTCCTCTACAACTGTTCTTGCTGAGGTTTTTTTTTTTAATATTTAATCTGTGATGCTGAATTAATAAATTTTGAAAAGCCATTAAAGATTTAATAAGGCAGCACCAAATACCACCTGGATCTTTACCATCAGTATAAACTGCATAGGATACATGTAGAGCATTAACAGATTTAAAGTTGACTTTATATTTATTTTTCAATTGAAGGCTTATATTATTTTGTCTGTCTTGGAAAGCTAGTTTAAGTAGAATGAGATCCATATTTTATGAAATAGGGTGCTTTTAACACTTTAGCATTCAGTGGTACATAGAGGAAAATATAATTTCTATTGTCTCTTCAGAAAACAATTGTAGTCTAGGAGAAAAATGTCATCGTTTGAAACTCCTGGATGGAAAATAAAATCCTGAACTCCAAGAACATGATATTCAAGCTCTTCTTCTTGAAATGTCACTGCTGGCCCTCTGTATCAAATGCCAGACTGATATAAACAGTTACTGAAATAGAACTAGGAAAATTATATGTAATACTGCAAACAATTACACTAATGCACTGTCTAGAGCCACTGCTGTCTTACTAGAAACAGAATATCCCAGAAATGGCGGTTCAAATTTTAATAACATTCTGGGCAGTTTCTGCCTTTCTGCTTATAATAAAATAATGGAATTATGTGCTAGAAGGAAGTAAAATATGACACACGCAGGTACTGATATAAAAATAGAAGAAGCTGAAATAATGCTCAGGCTGTGTAAATAGTCTATTAATTCAAGCCGCTATTTCAATAGGACCAGGTACCTAAGAAGACTATTTGTACCTTGGCCCCTACTCAGCCTTTTTTCCCCCTGCTGTATGATTTCTTTTTTTTTTTCTTTCTTCTTTTTTTCTTTTTTCTTCTTTTTTCATTTTTCTTTGTTCTTTGTTCTTTTTTCTTTTTTTTTTCCTTTTTTTTTTCTTTCTCTTCTCTTCTCTTCTCTTCTCTTCTCTTCTCTTCTCTTCTCTTCTCTTCTCTTCTCTTCTCTTCTCTTCTCTTCTCTTCTCTTCTCTTCTCTTCTCTTCTCTTCTCTTCTCTTCTCTTCTCTTCTCTTCTCTTCTCTTCTCTTCTCTTCTCTTCTCTTCTCTTCTCTTCTCTTCTCTTCTCTTCTCTTCTCTTCTCTTCTCTGTTCCCTTTTTCCTCTTCCCTTCTTTTAACATGTTTTAAGGACTGAGAATCAACAGATAAACCTGAACTTCTGGATATATCTGAAAATGGATACTTTGCCAAAATCAGAAATAACAACATATATGTAACACAAAATAAAATGTATCCATCCAGTTATGTCCAGTGTTTCTTTTAACATCACAAAGCAGAGATTTTTAATATAAATATACTTTTTTTTCCCCCAGAAAAGTGGTATGCAAGCCAACACAGACATAAGTTAAATGAATGAAAGGCATCTGAGAAGCATGATGATATGATCTATTGCACTGTAGTACATGTAACGAAAATATGCAAAGGATGGCAAACCTGATGCTGCTCTTACACTATCTGAATTCAAAATAATGACAATGTTTGTAGAAGTCTGTATGTCAAACATCACCCTCCGTTAGGCAATCATTCCCCCTATAACTTAGCTTAACTGATATAATACTTTGTCATTCACAAATAGTTACTATAAATAATGTGGAAGTGATTTTTTTTCACTTTAGACTCGGAGGTGCTCAGTAATAAAAATATCTAAACTTTAAAAACTGAATTGGTTTCCTAAGCTGTGAAAATGTCAATGAAAAAATAGAGTGTGTGTATGTGATATTTTTTCATAATTCACTAATCTAATGCTGAGTTGTAATCCTGTGACCATGGCTACAGTAATTTGTGATCTTTCTTATTTCATAAGATATTGCCTACTAATTTCTAACTTTTTGAATACAGAGCAAAAACAATCAACCCAACAAAAAAAACCCAATACAAATAAACAAAGACAACTCAAGGGAGAGGAATCATGTGAAGTAATGAAGTAATACTCAAGCTATCAGCTGTTCACTGTTTTTTTATAGGTTAAAAGTAATATCCATATCTGCAAAAGGCTTTTAGATTACATATGCTTATCCTGTTATATTTATATTCGTGCCTCAAAGTTAAATTTTGCAGACGAGAAAATGCATTTGCACTGCTGAAAACCTGATATTGTTAAATTTTACCTTATCAATTAGTCAGTTTAAACTATTTAAATGTGTTACATTCTACTGCATATAATTTTATACACATGCTCTTTTACCTCTATTGTAGGTAAAACAGTTTTATTAAAATTTATAAATTTCACGTAAATATGTGTGATTAAATTAAGATTGATATATTCAAATCAGAAATTACTAGCCTCATTAAAATGGATATATATCCCAAAACCAGTGTGACTGCCTTTTTATGGAGTCTACTAGTAAGCACAGACTCTTGGCCTGAGACAAGTCAGTGCTAGTGCTCTTTGAAACACAAATAAATTGCAGTACCAGGCAGCTCTTGTCCCTGATGATTTACTTGTTTGTAATACTGTTATTCTACAAAATTAAGGTTTGTCCACACAATGAGCCATTAAGCTGCAAGTACCTTCTGCAATTTCTTTCAGCTTTAATTCTGCATGTATTAAAGTCCACATGGGAGTATGAATGCATATTGTATTTTCAGTGTCAATTTCTAATGTAAATGTGCCTGATAATTTTAAATATTCTTTTCAAGGCTTTAGGTATATAGAGCAATGTTAGTATTGACCAGATTTTGGCAATTGCATGGTCTGTAAGGTACTGAGAATTATACAATTAAATTCTGCTGATAATTTCTCCTGCAAATTTAAAATGTGTGGAGACATCCTTTTAAGACCAATGTTATTTGCTATTTACTATTGACAGTGTAAATTCTCAACTATTGTGCTAAAAGACACAGTCCTCCACTCAGAGAATCTGTGGAAACAAATCTCCAAAACTTTTATTTCCCAGGGCAGATGTAGCAGCCTTGTCAAACACACATTGGAAGAAAATTACTAGTTTAAGGCATGAATAATAGAAATCAGTCATCAGTAATCAATGAGCATTTATGAGTAATACAGAAGTAGAATTTGACTTTTGAAAGAAAAGAAAGTGAAGTGAAGAAACACAGTATTTCCACATAATCCAGGCAATAAGAAAAGCTGGATGCAAACTATCCATGGAATTAGAGACATGTAAGTATTGAATAATTTGGTCAGTCTTGGAGAGTTTTACCTAGAATTTATCTGATTCTCTTGAATTATGCTAAGAATTTTCCTTATGTCTGGCTTTGATGTATGACACTGATGTATAATTAGGAATACATATACTTATCTTGACAGTATAACATGAAATTCCTTTTAAAATTATTCTGCCTTTTGAGACACAGTTATTTTAGGGTTTTTATCATACAGTGTGATTATTTTAATTTTCCTGCAGTAAAACATCTAGCTACACTAATTTGGCTTTAAGTATATATAATGCAAAACATTACATTTATTAGCCATGAGATTATTGCCTTTATCACTTAGATATAGGTAAAGAACTTAGATGAAAGCAGCATTTTGAAATTTCTTTAATATATTAACAAAGCTTCTACTCAGCTACAAGACTCTAAGTCATACTACAAAACTATTTTCTATTCTTTACAAAAGCTTATATATTTGAGAAGTGTTGAATGAGTTATTAATTAATTGTGACTTACTGTCTGTTATTAACTCATCTGGAAAGCTTTGTTGAACAAAGTATGATATATGGTGTGGAATTACATTGTTACTTGATATGTTCTGCAAAAGTTTCATGAGAGGTAACTCTAAGAGGTAAACTTTTTCATTTAATTCAGATGTTTCTGCTTGGACTATGGACAATTTAGAACAAGAGGAAGTTGAAGCAGCTTTTTTCCAATTCTCTCTAATTAGTAGTTAGAATAATTACCTTGAATATTATTTTTTCAGGGAGATATTTCATGTTGGTCCAGGGAGATATTTCATGTTGGTCCAAGATAGATATCCTATTTTTGTACCTATAAACCACAAATTGTCATTTTTGATGTTTTAATCTAAATAATTTGTTATACATGAATACTTAGTCCTCAAAGTTTGATTTTTAAAAATATTTCCACATGAGCTTCTGCTGAGAAGAAAATAAATTGATAAATAAAGCACTATGGGAGGTATTTAGGGTCAGGTTTTCTCCCTTGCCCTGATTTTGTAAACACCTAAAACAAAGCTGACTTTGGGAGTTGAAATACTTTAGAAACTAATCTGACTTTGGACTTATCATCTGGTTTAATGAAAGTCAGAATATTCTTTGTAGAACGTTCTTCTATCATATTTATCATAACATTTTTGTCCACCCAGTATCCAGGGCAGAAGCCTATTGCCCCTCCAAAGTAGAAGGAGACTGTGCAAGATACACTGAAGTTTTGTTTTCCTTAAATCAAATGTAACTAGACTGAAAAAGAGTATCAGATTACTGTGCGATATTGACTTTTGCTTTTTGCTTTTTTTGTTGTTTTTACATGGGAAATAGGTGTCCTTTTAATTTGAAATAATAATAGAGCAAGGTTATCTGCTTTTTGGTATAACTATCTCATTCTTCTCTTTTCTATACATCAGCTTTTGCTTTTCCCTGACAAAAAAAAAGAACCAAAAATACCCAAAAAAACAAAACCAAAAAAACAAAAAAAAAAACCCTAAAAAAACCCAACCCAACCCAAACCAAACAAAACAAAAACCCCCAGCTTTATTTCTGTATTTGAAGAAATATTAACAGTTTAATATCAGATCTTGATATATGTGTAAACTAGAAACAGACATTAGCAAACCTACCTTAAAGCATAAAATGCAGTTTTTTCTTGGTTTTCTTGACTCCTAGGAGAACATTTAGTGCATGATAAATGCTACAGAATGTCACAATTTTTTGGGAAAATAACACTAGCATAGTTGGTAAAACAAACAAAAAGCCAAATATACATACAAAAGATGTCTTATTTTGTAGTTTTGTTTCTATTCTTTCATTACTGTCATATAAAAAAAAAAAGTAGTTCAAAATTTGTACTATAGTTGCACTTATATAAGCAATACTGACTCCTAATATGTACTCAAAGCAGGTTTCTCTGCCTCTGAAGTGTCACTTCTATGTCATCTGGCCTCCTCAGCAGTTGATCCAAAAAGCAAAGTTCACTTCAATTATTCCAGCATCCTTCAGCATCCTGTCAGTAAACAAGCAGTTTGAAGCATTCTCTGCTACGAGCAAGACCCAGACTTCAGGATAAAGACTGAATGAATGGTCAGCAGTGGCTGGGGAAGACATAAACCTTCAAATCAAATTGGCATGGCTTATGGCTCCTGTATATAAAGTACTTGTTCCCTGCACTAGACTGCAACTCTTGCTTATAACACATTGCCATCACAAAATAATCAGAAAATAATCAAGAGAAATTTTTTTATTTTGAGATGAAATCTCACCTTCATGCTACTAGATAGTTTTATGTGCTTTACAATTTCTGGCTGCTAAGGTATCATAAAATTTATGTTCAGATACTATAAACCATTGTTCTAAGAGAAGAGTTTTCTGTTCAAACTCAAAACAGACTATGCCTTTCCAAAATGGTTCAAACCAGTCTTGAATTATTCATGCAGAACTAAGTGACCACTGAACTATGTGTGACTACTCTCTCCGGCTGTGATCCTGACCCTGATTTGCCATTCCCTACCCTGGGTGCTCCTTGGTGTGGTCACTTTTTGCATCTGCCTTTTTATCACACAATTCTGACTCAACTTCCCTCGCGGGGCAGCCAACCCTTGTTGCTCCCTAATACTTGCAAACTAATCTCTGAACTGGGAAAACTTTTCTCTTGAAGTGCAGAGTTCCTCTTGAAGTGCTCTTGCTTTCTGCTGTGATCCCTTGTCTCAGCATTCTGAGTTTTATCATCTTATGCTCACTGCAACAAATGCTGCTATCAACATATTATCCCAGAAATTTTGTTCAAGACTAGAACTGTGCAACACCTAAATGAAAGTACATGAGACAACAGTTTCCCTCCCTCCTTTAGCTGGAAAAGCATGTTCATATAATAATTAAAGATACTTAAAAGAGGATTGCATTCTTTGATTCTGATATCTCATGCTAAAGAATACTAATTCATAAGTAGTGCTTCAGGGGTAAAGAGAGGTGAATGAGATTCCAAGTTGCTTCAGTGAATAAATACCATGGATAAATGTGAGCAGTTATTTACTTTCATGGATTAGGTAGCATGACAGCATACAAAATGTGATGTACTTCTGCTATTGCTTTATAAAGGAAGAGAGCAGCATATTTACTAGTGACTATGCAGAATACATAAGCATTTACAAAATCAAATGGGATGCTTAGCTTTAAAAAATGTAAAATGGTATTAAAATAATATTCTCTATATTACCTTCCATTGCTTTTTTAAGATTCCCAAACAGTTTATTTGCTTTCTTAATCAATGGCTGCCCAAAGTATGCAATTAAAAAAGCCTATATGGATTCTGGATGGCTTAGAATGATAAAGCGTGCTACTAAAATATTTTAATGACTTTATACATTTGAATATTATTTGAGAACTACATCTGTGTTTTACCTTGAATTACAGATATTGCTGGGAATGAAAACTCAAGTTTAACTCAACCGTTAAAAATTCCATGACTATGGAGAGTTGGAATGTCTTCTGAAAGATGATAATTTCTGACAAGAAATAGTTGAAAACTTAGTCTCCTCAACAGAAAGTAAGCAATTAAACAAACCTCCCCCGCTATCTCTGTGACAGATAATGTCAATATTCAACTTTCTGTGTATCATAGTTCTCCTCTCATCATCCAGAAGATTTACTTACTGAAATATTTTATGGCAGGACTACGTTCAATTAAATTAGTGAGGTTTTACAAGTAATCCTCTTAAATAGGACCAATAATCATTCTTAAAAAATCTTAACATCTTTCTCAAAGTTAGTAAAACACAGATGTAAAATTGCTGTCAAATTTCTGTGAGATTAGAAGGAACACCTGTATCAGGAATTCATAATGGGGAGATGATTTACACTTTTTCTAACTAGAACATATTCACAGTATTAATTTACACAAACCCTTGGGATGCAAATGAAGGAGAGCAGGGGATGTATAATGCACGTGTGACCAAAGTCACTAAACCACACCTATAACATGTGATTGCTCAGTCACACTGGGATGGGCCAAAATTTACAGAATAAAACGGAGTACTTCAGGGTAGAAAGGACTGAAAGGGCAAAACATCCATGTCTGTTTAGGATCAGTCAATGGACTGTGTCTCTTCGTCTCCATGAAGGAATGCTTTTAGATGGGTTTTGCCCCTCCAACTACATAGGAGCACTTCTAAGAATATTCATTTAAACATACACCGTGTTATTAGAATCTCTCTTGCCATACTCTGTCACAACACATATTAACACTCTGTAGTTATTGCATTTATCATTAATAATCCTGAACCTGCTTTCCTGTGGCTTCAAGTGGGCTGGATTGGTAAATTGCATTATTTGTGCATCTGTTCTCATGCAAGTTGTTTTGAACTCCATCAGACTTCTAGTGTTAAATTTGCTACAATTAGATATTAAGCTCAGCTACACCCAGCCCCTCTGATGCTCTCAGGATCAACTGGATTGCTAGAGCATTTATTTTCTCCTGAATTCCCATGCCCTTAGAGTCAAGCAGTGAAACAGGTTCCTGGAAGAAGATATACAGTTTCAATCCCCAGAGGTTTTCAAAATCCAACTAAATGAAGTCCAAAGCTGTCTGTGTGACCTCAGAACTAATTATGTTAGGAGCAGAAGGTTAGATTTGAGGCCTCCTGAGGTCTTCACAGCTGGATTGTTCTATGGTTCTGGTTCTGTGATATTTCCTTATTTTAATGCCTGAAATCAACTAGAATACAACACAACTGAAATTAGTGAATGATGATTATCTCTGATGGGTATGCACAAAGCTTTTTACAGGTAATTAAAAAGAACAAAGTATTTTAATCTTATATTTGCTTTCTTGGCAGAAGCAGTTATTTCTTAATACTTTTTAGTAGACTTGATCAGAATTGATTGTGGAAAGTGATGCAGAGTTCTTGGTGATGGAAAGATTTAAGTGTTTTATGAAAATGTATTATTTTCAATGTTTGAGATCTTCTCTATACGATTTGAACTCAGCAGAGCAAAATGCAGATTTGATTGAAGGTTATGATCCTAAGAATGACTGCAAAATTTGTCAAGCATAGACTACCCAGAAGAAAATGTTGAATGGCAAGAAAAAAAAAAAACAGGAAAAATTAGTTTTCTCTCACAAAAAGAAGTTATTTCATTTCTGACAGAATGTGGCCTTTTAGAGGGATTAAAAGTGATGCTTAAAACAGTCCATAGATTGTTGTTGCTTTCTTGGGATTTTTTGGGGGTATTATTTATTTACTTGTTTATTTATTTATTTATTTATTTATTTATAGAGATTTTATTTCAAGAAAAACTCAAATTCATTTTACCTTTTTTGCAATACCACAGAATTGTGGCCATTATCACTAATATAATCAACTGCAAAATATCAGTAAGCACAAACACTGAAACCAATTCTAGTATTGCTAACTGAAGCAAAAAAAATGTCAGCCTTTTGCTATATATAGGAATTGGTGAACATATACTACAAGATGGAAGATCACTGTATTTCTCTAATTTCCAACACTGAAAACACATAGAATGTGGATTTCACTGTGTATAATGGGTAAAAAAACTATTTCAAATTAGTAGATGTTTCCCACTCTATTTAGCAGATTCCTTAAAAAAGAAATAAACAAAAAATGAAAAATATTATTGTGCTGTAAATACTTTAAGATGTCTAAGCATAAGTGTAGCAAAAGAAAGCAAAGTCATTTGGGTCAATGTCTTAATTTGCATTTATCATTGGCAAGACTGATATTATTCCCTTCCCACTTCAAGTCTAGTTTAAAGCTCTGTCAAAAGTCCTCTTTGCCGTTTCAGAAAGGTGAATCCAATCAAATGCCAGCAGGTCTGGTACTATCCCATTACTGAAAAACCCCAACACTGTGGTGGTGACCCCAGCCATGGAGTCACTAATAGACTGAGTTAATCTATTTCCTCGTATGTCATTGCATGCAACTGGAAGATAGAGGAAAAAAATTACTTGCTCTCCAGATTCCCTTTCCAGCCATCCCAAGGCACTGAAGTGTCTTTTGACTGCCCTTGGACTACACATCCTAATTTCATCACCACCCATGTGGAAGAGCTATAATGTGAAATAGTCTGAAGGCCAAACCATGCTAGGAAGTTTCCTACTGATATCCTAAATCTGGGCCACAGGGAGTCATTACCCTTAGTAATTTTTTTCTATAGGAGT
Source organism: Luscinia megarhynchos (assembly GCA_034336665.1). Lineage (NCBI taxonomy): Eukaryota > Metazoa > Chordata > Aves > Passeriformes > Muscicapidae > Luscinia > Luscinia megarhynchos. The sequence goes on along the minus strand of JAPFBE010000003.1, from coordinate 50,959,671 downwards.
CAATTTGCATTTGGGAATTTATTAGCAGGATTAATCCAAATGAGAAGGTAGGCAAGTATATCTGTATGGATATCTATGCATTCAGAGTCATAGACACATAGTTTGAAGTTTTATCTTGCCTAAAGTACACAGAAATGTCATCATCACTTTGTGCACTCTGGATTTACCTCATGTTGTTATTGTTATTGTTATTGTTATTGTTATTGTTATTGTTATTGTTATTCATCTGTTCTATCACCTTTCACCTTTAATAACTATCTAAAGCTAACAAAATTAGCAGCTTACCTATCCTAACATCTCCCCATGCTCAGTAAGCAATTTTGCCTGAGTTATCCTGGTTTTCCACAGTTTGTATACATAGACGACTTTCAAAATTCTCTCAAGCTTTTTAATCATATATATTCACTTATTTTCTATGTCTACATAGAGTATGTTTAAGATTTGGTCTTTTGTCTCTATTTAAGGATGAGTGGCCAATGCAATATTTGGAAAATGAAAAGGGTAACACTGACTTCAATCTAATACTGGATGATGAATGAGCACACACCACTGTCTATTCAGTAGAAAGATGTGTAGGTCAGTTTAGTAGCTACCTTATAATGGAAGGAGAAAATGGATCCCTTAGCTGTATGTAGCATAAAACCCCAATAATTGACAGGTTCAATTGCATGTTAGATTGAAAATTCTGGTATTTTACTGTTGTCTCTGACACTTTTGTCGGTAAATGAAGTGTGTACGAATATAATAAAGAATATAAATGAAATAAATTTTACAGAGAAAACTTTTTGCTTGCTTGAATGGCTGCTATGTGTTGACTATGAAACAAGAGCTTAACACTATTTTTGACAAAAATGACATTCACGGTAAGAAGCAAAAAATCTACAGTGAATAGAAGCTCTAAAAATGAAAACAGTTTACTTATGTGGAAGAAAAAATGACAGAGAGAGACAGGATAGGGATATAAGTACCCATATTTAGTCATATTTGAATTAATTAACTCTCACACTGTATCTGAGAAAATAAATGAAATTGGTATTTAAAAAAAAGAGCTAATATAAAGAAACAAGAGCTTTACTGTTATCACTGAGTAGAATAAATGTTGGTGTTGCTCAGGAGTAACTCTTATTAGTGCAGAATTTGGATTTTAATCTTGCTTATTTTTTTCCTATCTTTTACTGTTAATTACTAAATCTTGAACATGAGCATCAACAATGCAACCAAAAATATTTTTGAGAAGAAAAATTCCAGTGTCAAATTCTTATTTACACATCACAACAGGGCTTACAATGTTGTCAGTTTTATTGCATAACTTCAGAAAAGGACTTAGATTGTAGGTGAAAATCCTTAAAAATAGGTGCCTGCTTAGCGACCCAAATAAATCTTAGCTTCAAAAGTGCCTAGAAATTCCCACACCTTATATTCCACAACTTTTATTAGGAGCAATAGTGTATTTTACATTCCCTAATAAGTAATTTTATGTTAAGGAAATTTTATTTCTAAAAAGATGTATCTAGCACCTGATTAAACCCTGAAGCAAGAAGGTTTGTAGAGGTTTTTGTGCATTACAAAACTGGAGATTTTATTATGTGCCAGATATTATGTTATAAAAATTTAGTCCTCTGAGTTCTGATAGGATTTTGGCACCTTTAGTGTAATAAATCAGAAAATGCATTTGCCAAAAGAATGAAACTTGAAGAATCAAAAGACATCTGTATTAGAGCACCTTTACACAATTCTAGAAGAATGAGAGACAACCAAAGAAAAGCTTAAAAAAATAGATTTCTAAATGATGGTGGTTGTGATCTTGTAGGCATAACTGAAACCTGGTGAGAAGATTCTTATAACTGGGATGTCAATACAGATTAGTACAATTTGTATAAAAGAAGGGTGGAAAGGTATCATTATAAAGCACATAAAAAATATTTACAATCCCAGCAAACTACAGGTTTGTAATGGTTAGTGTCAGGGTAAATATGATCAACAGGGATACAAAGACTGGAAGGAAAAAGAAATGACAGTGTGTGATTGATAGAGATGATAAGATTGAGAAGAAAAAGAAATCAAGGTCAGTAGAAACTAACTTTTTGTGTGCTCAGAAACCTGACATATTTTTGTTACTTAAATGCATATTTGTTGGGCAACATAAACACCCATGAAATATAAAAGAAACTATAATATTGTGTTTGCATTAAATGAAAAGAAAACAAATCTTGTATCTGTTTCTTTTAGAAGGAAATGAAATCAAGTATGTGCCTGTCATTCCCTTATCTGAAACTTCCTAATGAAAATTAGAACTAATGATACCATTAATAATTCAGGTTTTAATTAAGGTGTATAAACCAGAAATTCTGTTAGGAAATAATATTTAAATCCACTGGAGTGGAATATGATACAATTAAAACATAAGAAACAGTACATTCTTTCAGGATAGAAAATAAGGAATAGAGGTTGGTAAATGGGATTTCAAAAATGGATTCTACTCAGTTAACTTCATTATCACATTTCTAGCTTTGGAAATGCATTCTGAGCAGGTTGCTACAAAATGAAAGGCAAATCCCTCAAAGAACTGAAAAGCCCTCAAAAATTTTGAAGAAAGGATATCTTGTTATCTTGAACATTTGACATGTAGTTTTGTATTCCTAAAATGCAATTGTTTTCATATTCAAAATGTAGTGCCTTGAATGATGCAGAGAATGAGAAAATTTACAGTACCTCCACTTAAATTTATTTCTTTGCATAGTCAGGCTAAAATTAATAGCAATAACTACAAAGAAAACAAACAAAAAATTGATCATCTACCCTTTTTTCTAGAAATGTGGGGGGTTTTTTTGTTTTATTTTTTTTTGTCTGCTGAGTTGTCTTTTTCAAGCTTTGTGGAAGACAATTGGCTTTTGGTAATTTTAAAGCTTTTAAAGCAGGACGATGGTATATCACATAACTCTCAGTAAAAAAACCCTGTAATTTGATGTATGGCTGAATATTTTTCCCCATGATCATCCAGCAGCAAAAACATGAATTTTGAACTCACGATTTGCTCTGTCTTTATGCAAGCTCATGTCTGCTGTCCTATTCTGAACAATTGCCATTATAGATTACATGGTCATAAACACTGCAATTTAGGTGGCATAATTTAGAAAACATGGACAAAATTGTGCCATAAAAATTTTTTAGGTGTTTCAGTAGATTTACCAAATAGTGATATTATAAATAAAAAGGTTTAAATGCAAAGTTATCAAAAAGTTAAAAATTCATGTGTGCTGATATTGTCTGGAAAACATTACAGGAAAGTAAATATGATTTTTTAAACAGAAAAGTTTTAAAAACTATGTTCCAAAACAAAGCAGAATATTATTATAACTTTGTTCATATGTGCAATTTTGCAATTTAAATAGCCTTTGTCCTGAAATCTATTTCAGAGCTCTGATGAACATTATTTCAATATGAAGTTTGAAAATATAGCTCAACGAAGGATGTTTTTGAAGCAAGAAATTAAGAATAATCTTAGAGCAATCTAAAGAAATTCAGCTATATTTAGCTGGTAATAATGTTTTTGTAAGAAGAACATAAAAACCACCCAGAAACAACTTTGTATTATCCTCACATTTTGAGAAAAATCGCTGAGAGACTGCTAACAGAAATGACACTGAAAGATTATAGTAGCATTTAGCAGCCAATCTATCTGAAAACACTCAAACATCTCACCTTATCTTTAAACAAAAGGTCAAAAACTACTGGCAATGGTTGAGTTTGACCAGTTAAAATCTTGTCCTACTGGTCATCTTTGAGTCCCTCGTTTTGTTGATAATCTGTGAGTCTCTTATGCATTTTTACTCAAAGTCAATATTATGTGGGTTTTTTTGATGTATTTATTAGTTGATTGCTATCTCCTATCCTACCTACAAACCTATCATAAATTAAATACAAAACATAACAAATGAACATTTAATTTTCTATATGCTAGCTGATTATATGATCTAAGTGTGCTTTTACTATCATACAACTTGTCTTTTTTTTTCTTATTTTCTATCAAATGATATGAATATACACTTCAAGACAGGAAAGATAATTAATTTAAGGACTAGTATATATGGAGCATTTTATTTTGTAATGGTTACTATGAAAATAATTTCTCTGAAAAGACAAGTGACTTTTGAAATGAACCCAGAATCAAAAGAGGAAGCTTGGAACAATTTACCTTACCTATTTCAAGTCAGTTTGCCTCTTGCTAACTGAAGAGACACAGACCCTCAGAAGATCCAGAGAAATATTTCTAAACAAACATTAGTAAATGTGAATTCTAATGGTAACAGTAAAAAAAATGTAATAAGTCAGGCAAATATGGGATGTGGTTGGTTATGTCCTGTAGTTAAATCTCACCTCCTACCTCAGCAAGACTCTTTTTGCATTATCAGGCTTTTTAAATTTTCACAATTATTTGACAGCATTTGGAAGATGTGATCTGTGTATAGATATAGAAAATTGCTGATGTCCACTGGTTTGAATTTGAAAAACACTATTTTCACTTGAATTTGTTTTCTATTTTGTCTGTTTTCTATTCAAGTCTACTGCTAAATAAAAAAAATAAATCAGATTTATTTTCCTCAGTTTATGAAAATGAGCCCTTCATTGTGCTAATATCTGTATATTTGAGCTTGACCATAGCATATCATTAAGCCTCTCCTAATATCTGTGAATGTTGATTGAGTTTAATTATTAATTGAAAATGTTGATTGCTAGTAGATGCTAAAAAACCCACAACAGCTTTAGAAAAGCTGCTATTCTATTGATATTCTTGCCTGTGGATTACTTGAGTGACGAGCAAAACTCTCCCACCTACTGAATGATAGAGCCCTTTCTACAGACAAAATATTTTCTTAAGTATATTGCAATCAGAGGAAAAGGTCAAACATTATTTTTCATCCACCCTATGAATTATTAAATGTTTTCTTCCTCCCTGCAAACAGATACCAGGCAGCCATTCTGCATGGCAGGAGTCTTTAAAATGGCAAGTGGAAAGGGCTGCAGCAGAGGAAAATAAAGCTTCATGAAAGTCAGTTTCTATTGGAAATTCTTGGCAGAAATATTAACAGGTAGCAGCTGAGTGATTAGATAAGTAAGAAAAATTAAACCATTTTGCCAGAATATTTGGGGAGAGCATGGAAAGGAAAAGATTAGAAGCATGGAACTGAGCCCTTATAGTCTGTGATTTTCAGATTACATGGCACCTTTAGCCTATCGTTGTGCCCACTGTAGACAAAGCCCAGAGTGCCAAGCAATTTGGCTCAGTAGAAACAGCCCAGAAGATTGAAATGATTGCTTCTGAGCTACTTACAGCTACATAGTTTTTACTTTAGTGGGTTTTTTTTTGTCACACTAGGCGTAGTCTAGTTTGTAGGACTGAACATCCCTCAAACATTTGGCCAAAGATGGTGAAAAATCCAGTCATTGATTAGAAGTTCACATTTCTCCATTAAGGTCAGCAGCATATTTTAGACAAAAGCTTGCAGTTCCCTTTCCTCTAAAGGGATTTAATTCATATGCATCAAAACTTTTTCTTGAATGTAACATAATTAGTGGGAACAATCAGTGGATTGAATACAAAAATGGGCCAAAATATTTAGACATATCCCTGGTCTTCTTCTAAAATCAATGACGTAGTGAAACAAATAATAGTATAAAATAATATTTAATTCTCCTTGGAAGTCCTTATTTCTTTCAACTCTCTACAGGAGGATTACATAGAGATATTTTACTCTTCCTCTCTTACCATTTCTAGCCCCTCCCTTCTATGAATGTCCTTCACTATTAAATTTCACCTGTACAGGATAGTGATTAAATAACCACGTACAATGTTTTGTCATGTTTTATGGCATCATTAGGATTACCCATTTGAATTGATCAATTACTTAAAATTGCTAAACATTTTTGAAGGTGATGTGATAGTTCTGAAAATAAATCAGATGGTTATTTACATTGCTTCTACATGATAGAGAATTATGTTCCATTTTTTAAACTTTAACACATACAATACCGTGCTTTTGCATGTATTATGTGAAATGTTTTAGTACATTTAGTACATTTTCTCTTAAAGAACACACTGTAATAATTTAACAAATCTGAGCTACAAATTATTCCTGAACTTGGTGAGATTTTAAAAACTGAAGTTTTTTTGTGCTGCTGATTAATAAATATGCATTAGTGAAGAAAAATATATTAAGTGGCATGGAGATCAATTACTTCATTTGCAGACTATAAGATGGTACTTGAGTCTCATACTATGTGAATGTAGTGAGGCACACTGAGATAAGCAGTTTGGAATAATCACACTGATCTTTTTTAAAGTGCTCCAAGTTTTCCATAAAGCAGTTCAAAAAAACCCACTGTATGCTAGGTAATTGGAGAAAATAAGCAGTGAAGCAGAGAGAGAAAAAATAATAGGAACGAGAAGGCTCTGGAGTCAAGATTAAGATAAGCAGATCACTTAACAGTTAGTGTGAGCACTTAACAGTAGTGAGCAAAACAGGCAACATGCAGGAATTAACACTTTTTATTGCAAATTAAAATATTTGGTTACTGATTTGAATAGTGGAAAGGAAAAAACAAATAACAAAAAACCCCCTAAAAACCAGAAGAAAAAGGCAAATGTATTTACAAATTTTATCCCCCTTTTGTACCTAAAGAATAGATTTAATTAATAACACAAAAGACTCAACTTCACTCCAAGCACCTGGCCTCTGCTCGCTCTGGTCATCATGGATTGCACCCAGTTGATTCAGTAACCTCAGTGAGGCAACAGGTGGCACTGGGGTGGTTGGTGGGGGTGCAGTCAGGATGTAGCAGCTTCTCTTGGCATCTCCTTCCTTTCCATTCTTTTCCTATGCTCCAACATGCATGCTCCACCCTTGGGGTAGCTCCAGTGTGGGCTCTCCCATGAGTTGCCATGCCTTTGGAAAGTTTGCCTACCTGTCATGCAGCCACCTCCTGCTCCATCTTGGTATTGCCCTTGTTTTTTTTACAAAGGCCCCACCATATCTTTTGGGGTAGGGTGCCTTGCAGTCCCTGCTGGAACTGTTAATGTCTTGGAAAGGGAAACCCCTGACCTCTTCCCCAGGATTTTACTCCTGCTGCAGCCAGATGCAGAGGCATTTTCTTATGATTTCAGTACACTTTTCAACCTGATAACTTTTGACCATGAAATTACTACCTTGATAGAGGAGATAACAACACTGATTATTATCCATCTTGAATTAAGAAAGGCTTTTGACACGGTCTTCATGGAGAAGCTCAGGAAATAGTGACTGGACAAGCAGAACCTCACAGTGGATGGAAAACTAGCTGAACAGCTGTGCCCAGAGAGTGTTGATCAGTAGCAAGAAGTCTGGTTGGAGACCACTAATCAAGTAGTGTACCCCAAGGGATAAATCCTGTTTTAAATCTTCATTAGGGAGTTGGATGGTGGGGCAAAGTGAGCCCTCAACTTGTTTGCTAATGACATAAAACTGGGGATGAGTGCCTCATACACAAGAGGGTCTTGTGACTGCTCCAGAAGAACTTCAGCAGGCTGAAGAAATGGGCTATCAGCAATCTTGCATTGCTCAACATGGGAAGCTGCAAAGTCCTGCATTCAGGAAGTACCAGCCCCATGCATTGTATATGTTGGAGACCAACTAGCTGGAAAGGAAATTTGTACTTTAAGTCCTGATGGGCAGTAGGCTGAACAAGACCAGTGCTTGTGCTGTGCCCTTGACAAAAAGGTCAACAGTATTCTGGGATGCATTAGACAAAATACCAGCATTAGTCAAGGGAGATGATCCTTCCACTCTACTCAGCTCTGGTAAGGTTACAGTGGACTGCTGTGTCCAGTTCAGGGCCCTCCTTAGGCAAGAGACGCATGGACATACTGCAGAGTCCCACAAGGGACAAAAAGATGATTAAGGGACAGGAGCATCTCTCCTATGAGGAAAGGCTGAGAGCTCTAGGACTGCTCAGCCAAGAGAAGAGAAGGCTTGTGAGGAGATCTTATCAATGTATATATAGGCCTGAAGGGAGGATGAAGTCAGCATCTTTTGAGTTGCTCTGACTAGCAGAAGAAAAGGCAATGGGCACGAACTGAAACACACAAGTTTCCTAAGGAATATCAGGAAACTTTTTTTCTGCTGTGATAATGTCTAAACACTGGCACAGACAGCCCAGAGAGGTTGTGAAGTCTCAATACTTGGAGATATTCCAAGACAATTTGAACATGGTCCTGGGTACTGGGCTTTAAGTTCTTGAGCAGACAGTGGGACCAGATGACCTCCCGTGGTCTTTTGTAATAACAACCATTTTGTGAATCTCAGAATCTATTTTCAAGTGAGAAAAATTAGGCAAAGATTTATATTCAGGTTCATGAGTTAAAATTGCTTTCTGGTGGCTGACATCTTATAGCACTGAACTATTTGGAATAGGAAGGGATTGTGTGTCAGGCATTTATTAAAACATAGCTTGGAGTGACATAAATGAAAATTGGCATGTGAGGCAGGTGATTTTTTGAGTCCTATATAGAAAGCTAAACAGTCACTTGCTGACCTTTAGATTTTCACAATCATGTGGCAGACAGAAAAGTCAAAAGTTTTACCAGTGGGAGCAAGAATTCAGGATTATCTGACTGTTTCCATATCATTCATTTATTGACATTTTCCTACTCATGTAAGAATCTCCAGACTATGTTTGAGAAAGAGGCCTTTTTTAATATAATAGCATACAACTGAAACAGAGCTAGACAATGTTTTGGTGGATTTTTATGGGGTTCATGATCCCTGGCCACAGCAAATGACCTTGGAATCTGAAAACACCACCCAGCCATGAAAGCAATATTGGATTTGTGTCACAAGCATAAAATATTTAAAGAAAAATAATAGAATATCACAGACAATTCCAGTGTAGTGTGCATGGACAGTTTGGCAGCTCCTAAATTTACAGCACCATGGTTCTGTCAGTGTGGGCATAAACCAATCAAGTTGTTCTACTGCATGTGTCATAATGGCTTTACAGGGTGTTTAAAAAGGAAAATGCAACAAGGACACATTTTCCCTGAGGAAAGCCATAAATAATAAGAGAAAACAGTTTTTTTGAAGAAAGAGTAAAATTCATTTAGCCTGTCAAAACACATTCACTTCTCTATATTTCATTTTTTGCATTGTGCTATATAGTCACTGTTTGTTGAATTATTTTGATGTTTTTCCCTTGAATATCCTTGCCTAATAGGCCATTGGATGTATTTATTACTCTTCAGAAGCCAAGTTGCTTCTGAAAGTCTGCATAATGTAAATTCATTTTGAGTTCTGTGTATGAGAACTTCTAGTGTTATCAGTCAGGTTCAAAATGATATGGTTTTTTTGGGGTTTTTTGTGCTGTTTAAGTTACACAGCCATTAAACTGAGATTTTCACAATCATATGTTCACAAAACAAACTAGCCAAGCAATAAAAAAGGTATGGTCATGGTATAAATTATAACTTTAAATAATGAAGAGGACAGTGCAAACCTAAGGATAAAGAGCTCAGGTCACATTAGGTTGAACCTAATTTCTGATAGGCCAACTGCATAATGGATGAAAAACCCCAAAATAGCCAAGTTCTGAAGTACCCATCTACCTCATTCCTGGGCATGTTCAAAGTCAGGTTGGACTGGTTCTGAACAATCTGTCTACAGAAAAGTGTCCCTGTCTAGATAGGGAATATTGGAGCTAGGTGGGTTTTAAGGTCCTTTCCAACACAGCCATTCTAAGATTCCATGATGATTCTATGATTACATTTGCAGAGAGGTAACACTGAGAGTAATAATTGTGAAGTCATAGTTTCCTGCGCTGGAGAGGACAAAGAAAGAACTTATTGGACATTAATATCTTTTCCTTTAATTGAGGTTCCACACTGTCAGAATAATGCAGAGAAAAAGGAAGTCCCTTTCAAATTTAGTTTAAATAGCCTAAAATATTATTTGTTCACTTCCAAACGCTTTAAATATTTTTAAAATCTCTCGTACATTTTTCTCACATCTAAATCTTCATCTTTTCGTTTAATAATATTTTTCTGTCATATTACTTATATTGCTTACATATTATGCATTTCAGCCTTATTGCTAGAAATTAGTCTCTTTCAGAATCCACTCAATCAGTCATCTTGGTAGCTAATTTGACTTATCCAATCCTTTTATGTAATGTCACTTTCTTAGATAAAAGTTTTGAGACTTACTGGACTAAGTTTCTATCCAGACCTGTAGGAAGCAAATGTTGCTATCGTCCTTGGAGAAAAATGAGAGACATCAACAAGTAAATAGATCCCAGTGGTTCCTTTTTTTTTTCTTTTTTAATTTGTCCTTCACCCTCACTACTTCCTTGGGGTTAACTTAGATAGGTTAAAATTAAATATATAAATCAACTATGAAATCATTATGGCAATCAATGAATGAGTTCCAGATTATTCATTGATATACTACTAAGGTACTCTTTCTAAAGATATTAATAGCCTAATAATCCTCAGAATAAAAGATTTCTCAGTTTTTTTTTCCAAAGACAGTTATTATCCATGTGATTTTTAACCAGCCTGCCTGAGTTTACTGCAGTTTCTGAATTAAAGTAGTGCAAGCATATAAGCAAATCTTGCCTGGGATATCTGTCATATGTCCAGAGTGGCTGTTTCTATTTTTCTTTCTTTTTTCCTCTCTGTTTTATTTTTCTTTTTGCTCTACCATCACTTATTTTTTTCAAATTAGTTGAAGCATATACCGTATACAATTTTTTTATGGTTGATGATAAAAGCCAGGTGTATCTCTTCCCTGCTAAATATCTCAGGGAATCAAGCTCTTTGATTTAATACTCCTTTTCTCACACCTGGAAGCTTGCAGTTTCATTCTCGATGGGAGGAAGGAAACAAACTGTAGCCTCACATGAGAACTGCTTGACTGGTGGAAGATGAAAGTTTTACTAGGGTTTGGCTATGAGGATCCTAGTTAGGAATAAGGTTTTCCACTTCCTGAATGGCTGCTGCAGTCTGGTTTTTTAGCTCTTACTGGAGATTTCTTCTGCCCAAACTGAACTTGAAAACTACATGTGCATTCTGCTATGGAGCTTTTATATTGCCAGCTAGTACTTAAGAGCACTTTCAAAATGCCAACCACAGTGGACTGGCAAATGCAAATAGAATTTAATCTAGTTTCTACATTATTACTGGGCTTGTCTACTAAAAATAGATTTGCTTATGCAGTGGCAGATTTGGAAATATTCATAAGAAGAGGTTTACAAGCATTCTCCCATCATATGAAGTGCTTAGATTCTAGATCATGACTTTTTCAAAACACTGATCAAATGTCTACCATCTACTTAATTTCTGCTTTATCTTCTGATCCAGGTATTTAGGGTAGTCTATATTTCCTTCTCCTTTGTGGTGTGTGTAAAGACACAAACATACCTGGATATTTCAAAGCAGTTTGAATTTAACAATTACAAGTCTCAAAGTCTCAATTAAAATTTCTTATGAGAACTGTTATTTAAAAAAAAGCCCACTAAACCACATAATCACTCGGAGATACTGGTGTTAGGCTTCTGTAGAGAATATAAAAGTCTAATGAATTATTATCTTCATTTCTTCACTTTCTCTTTTCTTTTTTTAATTTTTTTTCTTTTTTTCTGTTTTATGCAGAGAGAGAAAAGTATATACCTCAGTTTTTTGGTTGGAAAGGGTTTTTCTTTTTTTTAGCTTTATTTTTTCTTTAAACTCTCTTTTTTTTTTTTTTTTTTTTTGCATTACAAAGTAAGCGTAGTCCCATTTTTCTGCACGGAGTTGAAAAAGTGCAGGTATAGATAATTCTCTTATAATGTTTCAGGCTATGCTCTTGCATAGCATTAAATAAAGGTAAAGTTATGAGCAAATGAGCAAAAATTAGCCTGCACAGCATCACTGAGGTCCAACTGAGTATGCACCAGGCAATTTGTCTAAATATTACTCACACCTCATCTACAAATGTCAACACTCTTGATGATTCAGCAGTCTTTAATAAAAGCCCTATCTACTGTGCCACTCCAAAGGGAACTGCACAACCAATGGAAAAGGAAAATGGTGAAGGACTGGATTATTTGACAGTTGAACACAGACAAATCACCTTTTATTTTTCATATTTAGACCCTTGCTACAGAAAACGTATATTGTATGCCGTGGAAAAGAAGAGAGATTCACCATGAGACCAGATTGTGCTCTCTCCGTGTTGGGACATACATAGGAGCTAATTTCCTGTAATCTTTTCTCTCCAGTTTCAGAGAAGAAACGAAATTTTCTAGACTTTTATCAAGAAAATATACTAATTGTAGTTTTTCATCTCCATGTCAAAGAACTGAAGCGTGAATGCTGATGAGATTGTCAATTTCTTCTCAGATACTTAATGCAATTTGTTTAAATAGATTAAAGTCATAATGTCAGAAAGAAGTAATGGGAAGATGATTTTCTCAATCAATATCAGTTTGAAATATCAGTCCTCATAGTGATGAAAGTTCTCAACATTCTTCACTAGTCTCTTTAGAAAAGGCGGACAAATCTGTAAAAAATGAGTTCCAATGTCAAATGCATTAATTTATCCTTTAGCTTGTATATTTGATACTGAATTTAAAAAATGAAATCAATTTTATTGATTATTTTTACAGAGCTTTTAAAAATCTAAAGATTCATGATAATGAAATATCTGGTTACTGGTTTGGTTTTCGGACTGGTGCTAGTGGAGGTATTGGCATGACAAGTGTGCAACAGTATAATGTATATGCATTTATGCATATTGGAAATTATGTCTTTCAGAACCCGTATCAGAAGCAGATATTAAACAAATAAAATGTGATGGAATATAAGGTTGTCCTATAAATTAGCCAGCACCCCTTTCTGAAGCCAAAACTGAAGAAATATCACATTTCTATTTGCTTTTAGAAACAATCTTTGCAATGTTTCAGTTTCTTAGAAACCACATCAAGGAATGTAACAAAATTAAATTTATAGCGATATAAAAAAACCCCAAGCAGAACCTGATCTAACATAACATTAGTAATTTATTTTTGTATTTGATGACAGCAGGTCAGATACACAGTGTTTGCAAAGATGAAGCAAACTAAATGAGAAAGCATTTCTGTGACATTCTACATTTCACTGACTCGCCCAATTATCACTGAGCAGTTTGATATCCTACAGCTAAAGATTCAAATACTGTAACACATTTTGAGTTATGTTCATAGGAAAGTTTGTGCTTCACATGAAATCAAGATGAAAAGATGGCATTTGAATTTAAGTTAAATTTGTTTCAGCTGTCTATGTTTATCCTTCTACATTTTTACATATTGATACCATAGGATGTACGGTTTAAAATACTGTTCTGGAAGATATTCAGAAGCCATTGAGTCTTCAGATGAGAGAGGATCACTGAAACAACAATATTAAAATACTTAGATATTTGAAATTTTGCCCATATGACTTTAATTTATAATATTAAATAGATCATAATCCTGAAAACATAAAAATATAAACATTTGGATACATATATATATACAGAATAATAGCATGCTGAGGCTTCCTTTCCAGAGATTCTTCCTCTTTTATTCAAAAAACTTGTATTGTCTGTGACATTTAAATAAGGCTAAAGTTAATGCATTAAATAATAGGTAATATTGAAAAGTAACTAAGAATGCAAGATGATTATACTGAAAAAAATCCTAATTATCATTTTCAAAAAGGCTGAATATCTATCTTTCTATGAATAAAACTAGTCTCATAAGTTTCTGAACATTTCTTATTGATTTCGAATTTTATTCCTCATCAGAAAGAAATAAGCAACACTCAAATCCAAATTATTCAGCCAACTAAGATTTTCAATCCGTGCAGTACTACTATACTATTGCTAGCTTGTTAATATTTTTTTTAATTTGTAACATGATATATAATTTAGAACTGATGTTTGTAATCAGTGTCTCTAAAGTGTACATAAAGTGTCTTATTTCTTAGAGATACTCATAACCCTGAATATTTCACCTGATTCACCTTCTGAAGTTTGATTGTCTCTGCATTATATGTATAGGACAACCAAGTTCTCAGGCCCAGCTAGCATTGATTTGTGAAAGGCAGGTCCTGCTTGACCAACCTGTTCTCTTTGTATGACAGGTGGATAAGGGAAAGGCTGTGGATATTGTCTACCTGGACTTTAGTAAAGCCTTTGACACAGCACTCTTGTGGAGAAAGTGGCAGCTCATGGCCTAGACAGATGTGGGAAATAGAAAAGGTATAGAATTCTCAGAAAGCTGTGTGAAAACAAATCTCAAGATGGAGAAATGCAAAAATGCTGAAGATACAAAGACGAGAAGCAATATGGCTGTGAGCTGTGTAGAGATAGTCCTCAGGAAAATACGTTAAGCAAGATAATAGAAATATGTAAGCTTAATAATGAAGTTTTATCCATTGTTTTAAGCTATTGAAAGCAAGCACTGTTCAAAGCAAGATGTATATGAAGTTTTATTAATTGGCCTGAGCGAATGCTTGTCAGCTTTTAATATTATGCTACTGGCTAGAAAGTTGTTAAAAGACTGTAGCAAAAGGAACTTCATCTGCTGTGCCAGCAGCTGAAGCTGTTCCTTCTCCCTTGCCTGGTTCTGTAAAATGAAACTGATGCTTGTGATGGAAAAAAGGTTCAAGACAGCTGCTCCAGCAGTCCCATCCTGTTGCTTGTGTACATAGATATACGTAAATATAAGATAAGAGAAAGAATATTAAAAAGAAAAACCAACAGACAGGTTCACTCTTCACTGCATTGAAAAAAAAAAAAAACTTTCTGGACAGGAGAAGAGCAAAAGGTCTCAAATTGAGCCAGAGGCAGTTTACATTGGGTATTAGGAAACATTTCTTCACTGAAAGGGTGGCCAAGCTTTAGAACAGGCTTTTCAAGGAAGTGGTTGAGTCCCTTTACCTGGAAGAAATTAAAAATGTGTAGATGTAGGACTTAAATGCATAGTTTAATGGTGGACTTGTGAGCATCACGTTAATGGTTGGTCTTGAAGATTTCCAGGGTCTTTTACAACCTGAATTATCTGCGGTTCTGTGGGATTTTTTCCTCTACATTCATCTCACTGTATTCTATTAAATCAAGAAATTGAATTATGCTCGAACAAAGACATCTGACTTTATGGATGTCTTTTCTATTAATGACTCACTTTTTTCATGCAGAAGAAAAGATCTTCCTAATTATGAAATAAATTAATCTAGATAGTGATTAATTTAGGTGATATTCTCACACAAACTGCTATTTGAAATGATCATTTTTCATTTGTTCCTTGAGACAATAATTGTGTTAATAATTCTGTAAGTGAGATTTCCTCTTTGTATGCTTCTATGGAAGGAAAATGTGTTGAACAGCTGTTTCAATAAAAGCTCAAATCTTGTTTTGGTTGATTAAGACAGCATGATATTAATGGTTCAGAGAGTAAGAAATAAATAGTTATAGAAACATGCTGCAGTTACTGAATTTCTTATGACAGGTTTGTACACAATTTCTCATTTTAATAATGCTAATAGTTATCACTTATCTTCAGACACATGATTCATGGCCATGAGGACCACATCTACATCACTAAGTGGTGAAATACAATTTTATCAGGTAATAGAGCCAAAAGACGAAGATGAGAATATTGCAATCACTCTGTGTGTTTCAGGGGCATTTACTATGAAGATGAGAATAT
The DNA here is from genome assembly GCA_034336665.1 of Luscinia megarhynchos. NCBI lineage: Eukaryota > Metazoa > Chordata > Aves > Passeriformes > Muscicapidae > Luscinia > Luscinia megarhynchos. The sequence goes on along the minus strand of JAPFBE010000003.1, from coordinate 50,943,936 downwards.
TGCAATCACTCTGTGTGTTTCATTTACTATGGCCCAGCTTACTTTGGTCTTGGAGTTGAACTCAGAAACTGAAGTGCATCACACACGCCCCTGGAATGCATGTAGAGGTTTAGTTTTTGGCCAAAACGATTTTAATAATTTCCTGTTTGAAACCACTCCACTGTGGGAATCATAGAAGACAATTAGGAGGTACACTTGAAAACTATTGTCCTGATCTAAAACTCAAATACTAAAGGAGAATGATTGATTCAATGGCATTAAAACAGCTCATATTCACATTTTCTATTTTCTATTCACATTTTCACATTACCCCGTTTTCTAACAGCATCAAAAATCACAGAGTTAAGGACTGAACACACTAGCACAGCACTCACCCTCCTTTATCTCTTGTTCCAGGACTAACCTCCCAGTTTGTGTTTTCTAGTAAAGGAGACAACTTCACTAAACACAAGCCTCTTGAGACAGATCTGTAACACTGCTCTGTTTGGAATATATAATGCAAAACATAGCAAAGGTTTACTCTTTCTCTTTTGACTTCTGAGAAATGGTTTGTTGTTTATGTTCTCTGCACACATAGGTGTGTTGTGTGACTGTGGTAAGGTTTTGGTAGTGCAGGTGCAGCTGTGCTGGACAGACAATTCCAGTTGGCTCCAGTGGACCTATTGAGGGACATGTCTGAGCCTGTCCATGATGCTGTATTACCTCTGGGAAAACATTTTAAAAATTATAAGAAATATACCGTAAGAAAGAAGAGTGAGGAAAGTGTGAAACAAGTGCCCACAAACCCTGAGCAAAAAAAAGGAAGTGCCATGTTCAAATGCAGACATTCTGGTGTCATCACAAAGCTTTCATGGCTTTGTAGACCTTTTACAGACTTTGGCACGACTGTGAAGTCATTAGTATTCCTTGCCAAATCTTACAACATTTTAGCCAGCTTATCTTGCAAAGAAGACACAACATTGCCCTTAAAAGTCAGGCAGAAACATAAGCAGTCAATAAGCTATTGGGCATAGGCAGAGGCTTTTTCTTCATAATAGAATATGGAAGGATGAAGTAAATCTAAAAGAAATTAATCCCAACCTGTTTCTTCAAACAGAATCTTAGTCTTGTTACTGCAGAGTTTTAATATACCCAAAAGAACCAGAAGTTAAAAAATGGTGCAATGAATTCATAACCTCAACAAAAATTTATAACACATGACGTAGCTCTTGACTTGTACTATTTCTTTTTTTTAATTTTGAAAACAAAATTTTATAATGTTTTTTGAGTATGTTATAATCAACCCCTATGGGAGATGTAATGAAAAAAGTCTTTCTTTTAATTAGAATTTTGTCTCATCGGTCAGACAGTAACAGGTGAATGTGAAAGTTATAGTTGGAAATCCTCATGTATTCACTTCATCTACCACTTTTTACCACATGATAACACTCTGGATAATTTGATAAACAGTTTCAGTCACGCAGGATCATGAACACAGACCCAATATTTACTGCATGACTGTTTTTTTCACAGAATTATCCCTATCTTGCTAGGGTTTTGTAGGACGTCGTATAGGGAATTTGTCAGGTTGTCTGTTTTAAAGGGAATTTGTTACAAGTAGGACCAGAGGTAATTAGAAGTGGAAATGAAACCTTTATTGATTTTACATCAAGGTAAGCTATTTATATGTTTAAAAGTAGTGAATAAAAAGGGTTCTAATCTAAACAAATCTCCTGTAATACTCTCTATGATATTAAGACATTTTATCAATGCTGGAGAACAAAGTATACTCTGAAAGTGGTTTTGTGTTGCTTTTTTCTCCTTTAGAAATGTATCACCACTGAATTGGAAAACTTCAAAAATATATTTAAGAATGGTTTATAGTATAAGAACTAAATTTTAGTCAAATTCTCTTTTTTGTTGTAAGGCATCAGAAAACATATTGGATAGAAAAATGTGAAAAATCCTAAAAATAAAGTTGCAAATGAGGCAGTTTTAGTTGCTTCTATTAAACTGTAAAGGACTATTTAATTATTGCTTTCAAATAAACATTGAATTAATAAGGTAAATGTTGCAATTTACATTGTCACTTTCCTATTTTTGCAGAGGCATGTTTCTCCTAGATTTTAAATTATCTGAGTGTCATCTTTGTAAGAGTTGCGATAACTTTTATTCATGAAGAGTTAATAGTTTGGTGTTTAATGGTAGTAGATTAGCAGACAGCGCTAGAAGAACGTTTGAGTCAAGATTTTTTCAGATGTGTTTAATGCAAAGGAACATAAACCTGGAGGAAAATATTCATTCTAATGCCACTTCCGCTTTTTGTGGGGTAGGTTTTTTTATCATCTCAGGCTAGCTTTATCAGGCAATTCACACTGTGAGGCATATTGTGAGCTCCTAGCTATTTAATTGCCCTGAATATGAATTACTCTAAACTTGGCTTTGAGGAGCTCCTTGATGATATATGGATGACTGACATTTATTTAATGCTGTACTTTTCAAATGTCATGTGTGAGCTTGACTCCCACATGCTCTCATCTAGGTCAGTTCACTCTCAGTTAAACAAATTTTAAAGCAGCTTCAATGTCACTGACTTTTCAACTGAATCAGTGAAGGAAAAGAACAAATAAAAAAAAAAAAATGTGGAGAAGGAGCAGAAGGAAATAATCTACTTCCAGACTTTACCTTCAGCAGCTTTTCCATTTTCCCTTAACACATTCACTTCCACAGAGGTGACCCTATGTTTCTCTGGCGTATTCAAAATCTTTTCTTAAGTTCTTTGCCAAAATCTAAATATTCCTTTGTTTTCTTTATGGATTATACCTTAAAAGTATAATGTGATCTTCATTTCTGTAGTATTTTGATTCATATTCTTTGCTTGTTTCCATGGTCCAAGACAACGCCAAAGAAACTTGAAAGGATTATCAATAGGCTACATTCTGCTCTTTGAAGCCCTTATCTTTAGTAAATAAATTATTCTGGCCTTAATTGGGTAAGTGATATCCTCAAAGTTGATTGGTTTCAGGTTCACAAGTAATTGAAACAGGCATCTTTAAGTAATATACAATACTAACAGTATTACATAATTATAAAATACTGACCTCTTTTCTTGAAGGAAAGAAAATTACTTTCCTATCCAAACAGATTGTCATTTGGTTCTCAAGCAAGCTTTTGTTTGGATTCTGGCTGTGAAATCTCTTCAATTTATCCTTCACTCCCAAGTACCAGTCATAGCATTCAGCTTATGAAGTTTCCTGCTGCATATGTAGGTAGGCTACTACATATTGAAAATTATATATACATCTCTTAGAAACTCAGTGAAATTTCATGTAATTTACAGTAATATGGCAATGTGATAGTCACAGAATTCTTACAGGACACACAAATCTGAATGAACAGGTGCTATGAATAGAAACACAAAGAGATTTAGCATAGTTTATCATATCATTTGTATATAGACTAGAACTGTTATACACAAACAAATTTCTTCATACTGTTATGAAAAATCTACTATATGCTATAATCAGCAAAGCATTAACTTTGCCCTCAGGATTTTGTGGTATTTCGATGTATTATCAAGAAAGATTAACTACGCATTATTTAAAATTTGTAAATGATTATGCCAATTTTGTCTCTCATGCTTGTGTAAAAAAAAGTTAATGTATTGCAGGGAAAACAACTTCCACAATCTAAAACCTAATGAGGCTGAAATTTTATGTCTTTCTCTTACAGTGAAATAAATGGTACAATTACATTCTATGAGAATACAGGTACTCAGTAGATTTTTATGGATGCTTTCCATAAAATCAGTTCGTCTTTTATTATTACATTTACTTAAAATATAAAGATGAAATAATTCTTTAAAAAAAGAGCAGTTTTGCATTATCAAATATGGAGTCTGTTTCACTACAAATTCTTATATACTCTTTTATCTTGACTAGGAAACACATAATCTGTAAAAACTACCTATACTGAGCTGCAACTGTTAAATTCTTAGATCTCATGGAGTCACAAAATACACTGAGTTGGAAGGGACCCACAAGGATCATTGAGTCCAGCTCCTTGTCCTGCATAGCATCATCTCCAAGAGTCACACCATATGCCTGTCCAAACAATTCTTGAACAATGGTAGGCTGGTGCTATGACGATTTCACCTTAAATTTTTAAGCATTTAGCTTTAAAAAAAATCATATTGATATCTAGGAAGCCTTTATAAAATTCTTTCAGCAAGCATATACATGGTAGACAAGAAATATCTGTGCCCTTTAAATGCATCTATTTGTGGTGTCATTTTACCTTAAATGCATTTGATTATGTTAAATTGGAGATGTGCCAGAATCTGATAATCTCAATAGCAGATTTAATTTACTTTAAGTTCACTGAGGTTTGATGAATACTAGTCTGTCCTAATGATGCTGTCTGGAAAAGAATGACAGGCTGGAGGAGATGGGTTTTGGAGTGATTATCATATTCTGTATTAATAAGTCTACATAAATGATGTTATTAAGGATCTTTAAAATCTGAGTGGATTATGTTCTGTGCCAGAGGGTGATGGATGAAGAAATCCATCCAGTTTATATGTTGTAGAATCTATTGCTTTGAACATTTAAGGAACTTTACCAGTCAGATAAAAATCAAGAGTCATGACTAATTATAAAGTTTTGCAGAAATTGTCTGCATAAATACTACAGAAATATTAATACAATCTGTTCTCAGCTACAGTATCTGTAGTTGCTCAGATATGCTATTTATAGCTGAATACAACCTTGCAACTTTTTTTAACATCAGGAATATTTGACCCTGGTAAACAATAGGTTAGAATGGGATCATGGTGGTGTGTCAATAACCTTTCTGCTATTTAAGTGCTGTAGCTTAACCAATTTGTTATGTATTAGAATGGAAGAATGCTTGATACCTAAGGAAAATGGCTTGACATTTAGATTCTTCCACGTTTTCCATCAATGTTAATATGGCTATAAAACAGTCATGCCTGATCCCATTTAATAATGAGGTAATGCTTATTAATTGCAAATGTTGTTTGATATCTTCTAGTTACTAAAGGTTATGTGTTCTTTTATTATTTACTATGATTAATTCTAAATCTTCAGAGAAGCAAAACCTTTCAGAAATTTAATGAAATTTAAACAGGATTTTAACCCTCGTAGGCGTCTAGATCCCTGGAAATGCTGTTCAAAGAATGCAAAAAAACTATTCTACATTAAACATTCTGCATCTGTTGATCTGAAATCTCTAAAACTCTATTTTCAAATCATTTTAAGATGAAAATCTTCAGTTCAAGGGTATAAAAAGCAACATATGATTAATTAAATGTATCTTGGAAAGAGAATTCATGCTGGGCAAGAATATGGATCTTTTTCCAGCATGAATCTCTGTAAATTATTGCATGGTTTGGACACAGACTGAAAGCAGTTTTTGGTTGTAAAAATAATATTATTTGATAGTGAATATTTAGAATATTAAAAAATATTCTTGTGTAGCACAAGCAAAGCTTAAAAACTGAAAAAGAAGGAATTCCTAGAAAAGCAAATCATAGACTTTTTTTTCCCTATAAATGATATTTTCAATAATATGTGGAGTTTATGATATTAATATTTTGTTAAAATATAATATAATATAAAAATATATCTATAGCAACTTGGAATGCAATGTAATTTTTTAAAAAAGTGTTTCTAAAATACTTTAGTGTGAATTTTGACTTCAAAGCAGTATATGCCATGTACAGTCCATGTGAACCAATGATCAATTTTCCTTTTCCTCCAATATTTGTCTCTTAGTATTGGAATTTCAAAATGTCCAGAGAAAGATTTAGGACAATCAAGACTAAATGTAATTACATTGTTTTGACACTATTGCTTTAATTTACAACTTTATGAATGAAGAAATCTTACACTAGTAATTTCTAACACAGTAACTGAAAATTTAAATATATCTGCATATATTGATACAACAAAGTTCTTCCAAAATGGTTGTGACATACAATTAAAAACCAAGTCATGACTTAAATGAATACATTTATTTTCTATAGAGCTAGATAATATTTCATTTGGGGATATATTATTCTCGAAAGTTTCAGAAGCTCTCTTATAGAAAAGAAGTAAACTACTCAAAAATCTTTTTTTGTTGTCTCTTTGTTCATAAATCTGGAGGGAATATAATGAAAGTATGGGTATAGGTCATGTTTAGACATTGATCTTCTTATTATTTATATTTAATAGATACATTTCCTGAAATCACTTCTGATTTGTAGAGCCTGTGTAAGGGTGTGTTGGTCACATTCTGAAGTTACACATTTACAGGTTTGGCTTTCATCAAAGGCTAATGCCAGTGTGAAAATGAGGTCCCTTGGTAGCCTTTTCAGGGTGTCTGCAGCATTTTCAGGTGGTGGCTCCAAACAATGCTGTTTAACAGCTTGCTACTGCTGAAGAAAGCCTTTCAGGAGAATTGCAAGTTTAGAAAGCATCTGCTCATTTCATTTGCAGAATATTGGCACTGAAGCTGTATAGAAAATTTAAAGCAACTTCAGTAATGCTATGTATTGTGATCTTAGATTATATGTACAAAATAAGCCTACCTTCTCTTATCTTAATATGAGCCTTTACTAAATCTCTTATCTAGATTTATAGTAGCTTAATTTAAAACTTCTTTTTTTTTGTTTGTTTGTTTTTTACATTACTACTATATGATACCATCTAATCTCTCAGGCAACTGCCTAATTCCAGTTAACTTCCTAAAGCTAAACATTGCAAGGATAACATCTGACATTAAATTGGATTCATAAATGAACACAGAACATATGATGTAGTTCATGGTGTTCATGCAGTACTTCAGAGCTTCAGGAAACCAGGATTTAGTGGAAAGAAATGCTGTGTTTTTACTTCAGATCGAACATCCTACAGTTTGACCTTGAAGGAAAATTATAGGTACAAGGCTGGACTAAAGGCAAAGAAAGTCTGTATCTAATGAGATCTCTCTGAATGTATTTATTTCAGGGGATCACGCAAGTAAACCTATTATTGCTTTCTAGTTGAAGAGGTTATGTAGAGGACTACAACTCTTCATTTAACTTACATAAGATTTTTTTTTAAGAAGCATTGAACCAAAAGGGCAAATTTTTTCCCTCTAAGGTTTGAATGTTTTTGCAAATGATATAAGCTAAGGAGAGAATCCTTAGTACTTTTGTCCACTCACTGGATTTAAACTGACTATAGTGTAAATGACAATTTGTAAATGGGAAATAAGGAACGGAAATTAACCCTTCATGAGATGGTCTAATAAGGACTGGAATTGGGCATCCAAATTCTACAGCAGTACTTGAAAAACATCTTGTAAGAATGACACTTGATCTCTGTAATTTCTGGGCCCTTTTTAAAAACTCTTTGTTCGGTATGAATCTTTTAGTGAGAAGGAAGAGGAGTCAAACTGTGATCTTGCCTTATATAGCTTTTCTGTTTAAGTTTGCAGTCTAACTGCATGCAATAAACTACTCAAGGAAATCTTTTCTCAAGGGTGCTTTTGCATGACCTTTTTATTGCCAGAACTAGATAAAAAGATATATTTCTTCACTAAATATAGGAGAACACAGGTGTTCCATTTTCTGAAGGTAAAAATGCAAACCAAATGCTTGTTGAGTGTCCTCTTGATTTGTTAAGTCATCATTAGAATCATTCTCTGGAGATCCTTTTTTTAAAAAATATGGTTTCATTAAAGGTACAGATACATATGCAGTTTAGATGCAGAAGTAATTTTTAAGTAACCATTAATTAATAGGAAATTTGAAGGAATAGAACAAAGGCATGTAGACTTGGGACTGAACTCAATGCAAAGGTTGTGCTCAAGCCCATGTCAGAATTATATAAATTTTAGTATCTTCCAAAGATTTGTAGTTTTACATTGATAGGAGATGTGTAGAAGTTTGAGGGCTCAGGTTTAGTTAGTCTCTACCTCTGTTTCAATTAGTTTTGGGTAAGCAGAAGCTTTTACTTTTCGTTTTCAAAGCAAATCAAAGCAGTATCTGACTGGCCAATCTAATCTGTGTTGGTAGTCTAGCCAGAGTTCATCTTGATAAATATATAACTGAATTGTTTCCTGGAATGAATTGGGAATTTATCACTCAACACATTTCTCTCACTAGGTTTGGTAAACCATGCCATTTATCTCATCTCAGAAGGCAAGATACAAAATGTCTGGTTTTGGACTAAGAAGAATCCCTCACTGCTCAGAATTGCATTTTATTTGGATCTGTTACTATAGACATATTGAGAATTGGACTGTATCCTTTTCCTACCTGGTAGCTTAGATTCTGTAATTCTGTTTCTGCAATTTAGCACTAGCAAGTCTGTTCTGGGCCTTTTGTTTATTTACTTGTCTTCTATCTGAAGGTAATAGAATAATTCTCATTCAGTGGTACCTCTGTGGCTTTACAGTCTGCTTTCTTAATCAATACCTTTTAATTATGTATTCCAGCTGTCTGAAATAGTCTGTTGTTTTGTTGGGGGGGAGGGGGAGCACACTAAATTTTTAGCTGACAACATATACTCTCTCTTCCCTTATTTATAATTTGCAGTATTTTCCAGTTTAAAACTATTTGTGGATATTAATTTGGCATCCTATTGCCTCTTACAGACTTTAATAGTTATTAATTTTGCACAGCATATCCAGATTTTACATACTGCTGTGCTCTGTTCTCCTTCATTTACTGTTCCTCAAACAGCTTTCATTCTGTGAACCAGTCTTAATGTGTGAGGTAATTACAATTAATTTTCATCTAATCTTTCTAGTGATGCATGTATCATTCCTTTTAAAGAGTATATTTTATCTGCCTTCCTTAATTTCCACTTTTATCTAAACTCAGATCAAGCAAGTTTTGGAAGATTTGCTGCTTATTAATCTGTGTTGTGCATCAATCATGGAAATATATTAATTCTTAACAGGTTGTTGGCTTTTCTTTATATAAATGTCTCATTTTAGTGCAAATTAAAAGTCTTTAAGAGGATAATGAGTCTTGGGGTTGCAATTTTAACTTTAAAATTTTGATAGTGTAATTTTTTTTAAACTTTGAAAACTGATTGTAACAAAATTGAAACGAATAATTTTAACAGGCATAGTAAATACATTATCTCATTAATAATTTGTGTTGCTACTAGGTACATGTGGAATGCAGATTTTTGTTTATTCTTCTGGCTATTTTTCCAACCTGTGAGTGATATGTATCATTTGGTGTAGTCAAAATAATCACATTTAATCCAGAATTTACATATTTTCATTTTTGTGCATTTTAATTTTATCTCATGAAAATTATTTTTTGAAGCTATTTATTGCATATTAAATTTTGAATCTGTATGAGTAGCCAAAGAAAATATTAAGTACTTAGTTATTTTGATTGATGTTATTATAAAATTAGATATAGGGGCTTCTTGGTACAGGCATCTGAACTGTATATCTTTGCCTCTCTTTATAATCAGCGAAGAGAAAGGAGCACTTTCACTATACAGATCATCTCCTCATGCAAACACTTTCAAGAGATCAAAGAAATTGCTCTCTGAGATATGTTTGCTTCTCTCCACTGATTTTAATAAGCAAACTGAATCTAGAGTTGAGAGAGTATTGTTTAAAACTGACAGAGGTGAACCTAATTGTCGGATTCTAGAGAAGAGCAATGGAAGAATTCTTAGCTGGCAACAAATGAGTTATAGTTCTGTGAGTTTTCTCATAAGGAAAAAATCTAAACCAAACTCAAACAACATTATTTAAGCTCTTAGTGTTCAAAGACAAGCTAGCACCCTTGCATTAATGAAAATTTTGAACAGCATCAGACTCAGTATTGATCCCTGGAGTATGCTTCAAGTTATTGACCTTTAACTAAACTTTGTGCCACATTCTGGCTGTGGTCACTCAGACAGTTTTCATTCTACCTGGGGGTCTGCTCATCCACCCCATAGTTCATCAACTTTTCCGTGAGGACCTTACGAATGAAAGTGTCAAAAGATTTATTCATGTAATTAGACAATATTCACTGCTCTTCATGCATCTACTAGGCCAGGCATTTCATCACAGAAGTTTATTGTATTGTTCAAGCATGAATTCCTCTTGATGAATCCATGCTGACTGCTCCCAATGACCTTCCTGTCCTTTGTGAGTCTGGAAGCAGTTTCCAGGTTAGTTCTTTCATTACCTTTATGAGAATCAAAGTGTGGCTAACTGATCTGTAGGTTCTTGATTTTTCTTTCTTTCCCCCCTTAAAGATAAATGTGACATCTTTTCTCTCTATCTCTCGGGCACTTCTTCCACTCAGCATGACCATTCAAACATTACTGAAAGTAGCCTTGAAATTACATCAGTGCTTGTGAGTGTATCCCATGAGAAACCAAGGATTTCTCTATGTCCTGCTTGCCTAAGTCTGCTCTGACTTGATCGTTTTCCACCAAGGGTAGTGCAGGTCTGATAAATTAGAGACATGGAAACTATCCCACACAAATGGACACTTTCTTCAAAAAGATTTTATTCAGGGTGATTCTGAAACTGTCACTCTGTGATTTATATGTGCTGCTCTCTCTTTATGTATTCATTTTACCATGCCATTTATCAAATAGTGTAACCAGGAGTACATGTATTGTTAAAATTATATGTGCATCATGCAGTTTTACACGACTGTGTGTACTTTAATTAATTTTCTAATAATTACTAAGTTTATATGTTATATTGTTTTGATGCAAATTGAAGATGGAAGAGAAATTTTGACCAGATAACATTGCTTTTTTAAATGCAAGAGGATCTACTCATTAGAGCTTCGTCAACATTCACTCTTTTTTTAATTCTTCATTGAACAGATGAAATCATCCTTTCACATCACAGGGGACAGCAATATTGTATAATAATTTTATAAAAGAGTGAGCAAAACAGCTAAAAGTCTCTCTTTAATTTTCTAGCAAACAAAGTAAATTTTTGTAAAATAGAGGGATATATAAGAAAATTGATATTTTTGTATGATTTGACTCCAGATAAGTATCATATTTGTTCCCATCAATCTCTTCTGCACTTCATTTATAAATTTCTGTTAAAATTTTGGGGTTTTTTAATCACTTTCTTGGAGTAGTCCAAAGGTTTTATTTAAGCAGTAATGGAGTCTCTTGTTACACTCGCAATGTCATCTGGAGAGGAAGATTTCTGAAGTGTGAGCAGAGCAGCTGTTGCCTAGTAGGAAGGAAAATCAATGACCTGACACTTGGCAGCTGTAAATTTGTATATAGTTTAATAGTTGAATGACAGAGTACGAAAAAACAGAAGGTTGCTCACCTCCTGGGTCCAGCGTACCTAGGTTTTGTAAATTACTGTGGTTTAATGGAAAAGCAGTTCTTACTGTTCTTAATAATGCAATACATTTTAAAAGGGGTTTTTTTTCTCCTTAGTCTGGTCACAAATTCTAGGTTTTTTTTTAATACTAATGAGTTTTACTGAATGTCAGATATATAAACAGAATGCAAATATAGATATACATATATACTTTTGGAGTTGTTTTCATTGGGAAAACATAATAAATATTTAAATAATTAGTACCTTAAAAGAATGCATAAACTAATGTTTAGTAATTACAGGAAAAGAAATCTTGCAGGAAACTTTGATGAAACAATGATAGCTACTATGGTTTCAACAAAGCTGAAGAAAGGATTAATTGCTAGAATAAAAAAATGCTTAGGAAAAAAAATCACCAAACAAGCATTTTGATTTATACAAAGCATGCTTCTTCTAGTTGATAGCAAATTATGTATTGACACTTGGATCAACTTTATTTTGTTACCTGGGTAGATAAACAACAGAACAGAACCAGAATGTGAAGCAAAACTTTATTGCTCCATCCTGTAACTTTACCTGACATGACTAGGAAGTAAACTTTAATAACAATGCAAAAAATATGTTAACTACAGTCTCATACCATTGCAAGAAAATTCAGGGGATATAACCAAATAAAAGTATAATTGCATTTCTATTAAATAACAATAAAATTGGAAACATCGAGTTTTAAAAATATTAAAACTGCAAGGAGTGGTGCCTAAGGAGTGGTGCCTTTGTTATTGTCATAATTTTTCTCTTAATTACAGAATCATAGAATAGATGAGGTTGGAAGGGACCACAGTGAGTCATTTGGTCCAAAATCTCTGTTCCAGCAGCATCATCCTAGAGCACATGGCATGGGATTGAATCCAGAAGGTTCTTGAATATCTGCGGTGAAAGAGACTCCACAACCTCTCTGGGCAATCTGATCCAGTGTGTGGTCACCTGCCCAGTGAAGAAGTTTTTCTTTATGTTCAAAAGGAACAAGTTATAAAACTTCCTTGAAATCTATGGTCTTTCATGGGAGGGGATGAAATTGACATAGGATTTGAAAAAGGATCATCAAATATTGTGCCATATTAAACCCAGGGAATCCTAAATCATACTATATTGTAGTTATATTATTTTTTTCTTAAGACTGACTGTTATGGCATCTACGAATCACCTAAATTAGTTCAGGAACAGAAAATAGTTATGATTACTATTATTTTTCCCTTTTTAGCCATTGTATCAGTACCTTAGGATTGTGACGGAATGTGACTGACTTTTTAAAGTTCTTACGTGAAAAATTTTAGAATTTTAATGTTATCATTTTTATATTTACTGTGGAACAGTATAGATCTGTCAATGACAACAATTTTATGTTTTCTAACTATCCATTTAACAGTTTTCTGTTGATAAAAATTACAATTAATAGCTTCAGACGAGTGAATATTGGGCTAGTAAGAGCATCTTAGTATCCTAAAGGGAACGGGTTTTGGTAAAATGCAAGAGAGACTTAGATGACCTATAACTTTTGAAATTAACTTGACAGAACCTAATTGCAACCAAAGGTTGTCACAGAGGCTTCCTGCAAGTAGTTCTAAATGGTGCACATAAAGCAGATAAATGATGTGTTGTATAAATGAAGGAAGAGGAAACTACATTCATGTACTGAAGTGATGACAGCTATGTAACTACCTAGAGAGATGAGACATAGAAGGATCATTCTTCTCTGTCATGAAGTAATCACCTCCTAGGCAGCAGGCACAGTCAAAATAGCAACATCGCTTCCACTCAATGCAAATTCTCCCCTGAGTTCTGCCTATACTTCAGCATCTGCACATCCTTATTTGGGAACGTTTTGTCATTCTCATTTCTCATGCACTGAATTTTCAATACATCGCTCGTACTTTCTCATTTGCTGCAAACTTTTTGTCATGATGTTCAGACATTAAGAAGGTCAATATATTGCTGCTTTTATACATCTCAACCAGTCATATTCTGGGGATGTTTTAGTTGTTCATCATTTATAGTTAGCTGTGATATTGCTATCATATATCTGTCAAATTCATATGTCCTGAAAACTTTGACATTTTTCTGCTGAAATAGGAAGTCACTTAGATTTTTCTACAGTAAAATAGAAATGCCACACTTTTCAGTTGTTGATGGATACATGTTTATTCTCTTAAACGAAGCTTCAGCTCCAGTACAAAATGATTATACAGCACTCCCTTCTTCCATGAAAAAAAGCAAAAAAACATCAACAAGCCTTTAAAACATTTTAAAATGCTAGGATACTGTATTCAAACACAAAATTCAATTACTTAAGGTAAAAAATAATTTGGAGTCTGATACACGAACATACGATGTTAACGATTTTCTGCCTGATACTTTTATTCTTCACTTTTCAAATCCATGAATCCTCAGATGTGTTTCACAAGCTCCTGCTTTCATTACTTTTCAGACAAACCTAAACAGACAAAAACATACAGAGTGTATTTGAAAATATTGCACTGGGAAATCATGTGAGTAGGATACAAAAGTATTTCCACTCCAATGTCCACAACAATATAGTTTTAGGCTTATTAGGAATCATCTACTTTACAGGGATATTTTGACTTCTATAATGCCAAAAACAAGCTTTAGAGTGAGGCTTCCAAAATCACAGTTTTCTGAAAAAGTCTGAAATACTACTGGCTTTTCACCTTTAATGTACTGAGTTCAGATGCCCCAGTGCTGGCAGCAGGGGCTTCAGAAACCTCTGTGAGGACTGGTCAGGGCTGCCCCATGCTGAACGTATCTGGCAGTAAACATCTCATCTCAGGGCATGTCTGAGCCCCACAGCCAAGGTGGAGGGGGGACTCTGGGGAAAGTGTATTTAGGAAACCATATTTTAAAACATAAAGTTTTTTTAAACTTTTTTAAACTTTGTTTTTTTAAATTCTGCATGACCGCTTCAGAAGGTCAAGTGAGGAACGTGTGTATTTCAGATACATGTTATTTCACATAACACTGCAGACAGTAAGGTGAGAGAAATAGCAGGGAAGGAGATGCCCCTGCAGCCTGTTGAAAGGACCACACCAGAACAGGTACATGGCAGCCTGTGCTCAACAGGGAATGGGACAAGTATGAGGAGAAAGTAGTGGCAGAGAGGAGCTTTTACAGACTGTCCTCAGCTCCCATTCCATATTAACCAGTGCTGTTGGTCTGGTGGGAGGTAGAAGGGTCAGGAATGAAGGAGTGAAGTTGAGCCTGGGAAAAAAGAGGAGGAGAGGTTGGCAGGATATTGTGGTTTTATCTTTGCTTCTCACCTCAATCGGCAATAAATTACACAACTTTTCCCAAATTCCAGTCTGGTTAGGGGCAAGCAACCTCTCTGCCTTTATTTTGACTCAAATCTGTTGCATTCCTCTAGGTACCTATTGTCATCTGAGTTTTATTAGGATAACTAACGCATCTCACAGGGCTGAAGATATGACAAAAGAAATACAGAAGACCCACTTTCTCTTGGATCTGCTCCTAGAAAATAAGGACATATTTGGGCAACTAAAGCAGAAATCATTGATTCACTTAAATTCACTGAAGCTCCCAAGCAGACACATACATTAAGATGTTTACAATTGCAGTTCTGGGCAACACTGCAGTCACAGCAAATCCTCTTTCTCCTCAAACTTTCTCCTGGTATTAGAGGCAGAATGTTACAACTCCAGGTCTCATTTTAATCTTGGCACTAACAAAAATTGAAATGAAAAAAAAACCAGAAATAGAAACTGAATTATTTTAGTAGTGAATCAGTAGACAGTGAAGATGGAATATTACCAGTGATATTTTTCTGAAGCTATGCTAATTTCTTAAAATGTCTTACTGACATTTAGGATGCAACACATTTTTTTGAACTTAGGAAATATCACAGATGTATGAACCTCAAATAGATACCCAAGGCTCATTTTATAGTTAATGAAGAGAAAGAACCACTTATGAGGTATCATCTATTTTATTCTCACACAGACATTTAACATGGTGAATATATCATACCTAAATATGCCTATTTCTCTTCAGCAGCTCTGACAGAAGCCTGAAGATATCACCTAAGGTGTACACATTTACATAATAGATTACTGAAGTTAGATGGGAGGAATTTCCCTCCAAAATTACCATTACTGTGGATTGATGGTAGCTAGTGCATCAGCTCTTTCATTTTTCATTCCCATAATTCTAAAGAGAAAAGCTCTGAAATGTAACATTCATGTTAGGGGTTATTACTGCTCCAGCAGAAATGCAGCTCCCTGCACACATTGATACTGAGAGAAGAGAGAAGTAAACAAAATAATGACATACAGAGGTTAAATGAAAATTATGATTAAACTTCTACCAAATGGACAAAGATACACAATTGGCTGTTTCAATTTAAAAATTGCTGTCATTTATAGTGCATTCATAGGCAAAGACTGATGCCATGAATGAAATAATGAATATAAGAAGATGTTTTTTTCGGTGATCAATTTCATCAGTAATGCTGATCCATAGTTAAATGCATATAATTTCAGTTAGAATAAGAAATTCTAAGTTTTGACCTTTTAAAATTAGTATATGTCTTGATTGTGTGTTCTAAATTATTAGTTTGTTCAAATAAAATATCAATTTCTAGAAAGTGTCTTTTTACCAAATAAGATTGTTTCATTTTCAGTTAAAAATAATTTTTAAATAAATCCTCACTAAGGATGAAGTGGTCTTCCACAAATTTAAACCGGTGACTTAGAATTTATTTTGCCAACTAAAGTTAAAAGAATAAAAGCCTTTGTAAATAAAATCAGACTTCTATAGCAAAATTGGTCATTGTGATGGCTACAAATTTTCTCTTCATATAATGTAGTATCTACTAAACTGCACAAATTAGTTCAAGATATTTTAACATCTGGAGAAGAGATAAATTTATCTGCATAGTTTTTTTCTGGAGAAAAAAACAATCACAATGGTTAATTCCAAGAATTATGGGCAGATTTCAGTTGTCAACTGTTAATTAAATCATTACAGAAATGCAACCTAAAGAAGACTAGATAGCCAGAAATTACTTCAGAAAACTGAATTTCTTTCAACATGAATATGAGATAATTGGGGTTTTTTTGCCTTAGAAGACTAAGCATAGAGTGTTATAGCTTAAAGTTCAAGTTACTATAATTTTTGCATTAAACATTATAATTGGTGGTGCTTGTAGCAAAAAACTCTGACTAATACTTTTTCTTAGACTATTTTCACAAATATTAGTGATACTTGGAAGTGAGACTATGAATGGCTGCACTTCAAGCTCAGCAGTTAGTATTCATTCTGAAAAAGAAAAATATAGGAATGATCTTGTGACTTTAGAAGTTTCATAGAAAAGGGAGATACTGTTTTATACATGTAACATGATGTCCTTTTCTATATTGAGTATATTTTAGTCAATAAAAAAGTATTGTCAAATCACAAAACATATTATGAAACCATGCATCAGCAAAATGTCTCATTTATTTGATTTAATGAAGTCTTGAATTTTTGCATCTAATTTAGTGCTCCATCACTGTAAAATAGGAATGTGAAGAAGTTTTTCTTGCATAGCTTCTTTATTTTCTAAGTACATAGTGGAGGTATTCAGGTAGTCCTGACAGTTCTAGCTGACATGATATAGGTAGCCCTTGGAAAGTGTTTCCTTTTCCTTGCCTTGCTATTCCTTTGGGAACGGCACATTCTCAAAAACTAAGTGTCCAGCGAGGGAAAGGATGCCAGAGCTTATGGCAGTTGTTCATGCATACAAGGTTATGGGTTTTAGGTTCTCTTGAGCCTGATGGCAACAATTTGCATTTGGAAGGGAATTAAAGTATGCTATCAATACACTGCTGCATTCTGGGTGTTTGGGGGGGTTACAAGTGCAGCTTAACTCTGTGGAGAAATTTTCAGGATGGTCTGTGCAGACTGGAATGGTCTGCAGAATGTGCTAAAATAATAATGCACATGCTGTGTGCTTTGTTCCATAAAATTTTTAGTACTTTGCAAGCAGACTTATAGTTGGTCCTCTTTCCTTCAGATTCCTGCTACTCCAGATGAACTAAAACTGTTCAGAAATATTAATGTTTCCCTTGTTCAAAGACAAAAATTATGAAAATTATAATTTTAAAATAGATTGAGTGAAAAAATAAAAGAAACTGAAGAGTGTGATTACTTAATCTATTTATAGCAAGATTAAGTCTAAACTTTCTCTCTGTCCAACCATCTGGTTTATGAGAAGCAGTCTTCCTTTTGTGAGAGCAAATATCACTTCGTGAAACCAGATGTGATTATAATGTTGGTGAGTTGGCATATTCTTGATGCCACAAAGCATAAAATTCTACACTTCTCTTTAATGACTATACAGCTACTGTTTCTTTTATCAGGTAGGTTTCTGGAAAATGGAACTAATATATAGCCTAACAAGCATGAAAGGGGGATGGGGGATATCCGACCAAGAATCAGGTGTGAAAGAAGAAGATAAAGACTTTTTCATTTTGTCAGTAAGAAAACAAGCATATTCTGCTTTCTTATATGATGAAATCTTCATTCTGTATTTCCTGTTGGAAGTGTTTCCCACCAGTCAGTCTCACATTTTCTTTCTCCTATGCATTCACAAGTATGTGAGGCACAAGCATACAAAACTCAGTGGCAGTGGAACTTGCAAAGAGTTTGAATTAGTCTCATCAGCAAATATGCTCATGATTTTGGATAGATAACTCCTAAATCATCCATTGCATGTCATCATTCATTGTAAATCTAATGGACTAGTAACTTACAGCCCACTCTTGTTAGGATATTCATGATGAAATCCAATTTAAAATAAAAGAAGGATTAAGTACTATGATTTTCAAATTGCATGAATAATGACATTATTAGTATATTAATGGTTTTGAATCAATTGGTGTAAATGCGTGACAATAAATTGCCTGCCTCTGAAACCCAGCCTCCCTGTCTTCCTTGCCAACTGTCCCAGCCTTCACACTTTCTATCACCAGGCTGATGACAGGAGATATTTTACTCCTCGACTTGGAATTGTCTGGTTAATCTTTGCATGCTGGTGGCT
The DNA here is from genome assembly GCA_034336665.1 of Luscinia megarhynchos. Lineage (NCBI taxonomy): Eukaryota > Metazoa > Chordata > Aves > Passeriformes > Muscicapidae > Luscinia > Luscinia megarhynchos. The sequence goes on along the minus strand of JAPFBE010000003.1, from coordinate 50,925,539 downwards.
GCTGAGGCAGCTGCAGATTTTCAGACCCTCTGTTTAAAAATATACTGCAGAACATCATAACTCTATTGAAATAATAAAGCTACAAGAAAGTGTCCAAAGGAGGGATAGAAAGATAGTGAGGGGTTTATAAGTGAAGCCCTAAGAAAAGTCCCTGAGGTCACTTGGTTTACTCTGCCTGGAGAAGACTGAGGGAAGACCTCATTGCAGTCTGCAACTTCGACATGAGGGGAAGAGGAGGGGCAGACACTGATCTCTTCTCCCTGATTTTCAGTGACAGGACCCGAGGGAATGCCTGAAGTTTTGTCAGAGAAGGTTTAGGTTGGATATCCTGAAAAGACTCTTCATATAGAGGGTGGCTGGGCACTGGGATAGGCTCCCCAGGGAATGGTCACAGCACCAAGTCTTACAGAGTTCAGGAAGCATTTGTGCTCTCAGGCACACGATATGACTCTTGGGGATGGTCTTATGCAGCGACTCAAGTTGGACTCGATGATCCTTGTGGGTCTCTTCCAACTCAGCATATTCTATGATTCTATAATAACAAGGATTCTACTAATTTATATCTATATCTATCTATCTATCATCTATCTATCTCGATATATATCTATATATCTATATCTATATAGATATCTATATGCATATGTATGCATACATATGTATATATGTATATATATATATAAATACATATGCATATTTTCATTGTATATCCATATATATGTATGACTAATAAGTTTGGGAGAGAAAAATGCACACAGGTACACAAATACTGTGTTTATCTTATACATCTAAGACACCTCATTAACAGCATCAGGAGCCTTTTCTTTGGTGGCTAAATAAGAGAAAGGGTTTGAATATAAGGCTGATTCCTTAAAAGTAAGGGAAACAGAACTGTATCTTCCTGCTTTCCTATTAAATCCCCCCTCTACCCTTCCTTAGCTTTAATTTTAAATTCTTTTGGCAGGGGAGTGCAATTCTGGTTGAACACCAGTGTGCAGTCTTTATTCTTTTGTATTTTTCTCCTTTTTTTTCTGATACAAATTTTCCATTTATTCTCAGGAGAAAGGCAAATCAAATCCTCTCATATTGTATGAAGGGCAGCACAGGGTGATTATAAATGGGTAAAAAGCTAAGGAAAATCTAATGTTAACAGCCTACACCAGTGTCAATAAGTTTTAGAAGGTTTCAGAAAGACTAAATTGATATATTTCTATTACTTCTTTATAATTATTGTTTTCTTCTTTTTAAGTAGGGATGCATATGTAACATTCTTTTTATTGTTGTTACTGTTATTGTGATTACCACAAGTTTTGTTATTTTTTTAGGTATTATTGATCAGCCTTAATGATAATTTAATTCTAAGTCATGTCACATTGAGATAGATAGAAACAAATTAGAGAAGTAAACTTATTGGTACTGAGGACCTGATATTCACTCTATAAACTGGTCTTATTTTAATATCAGACTAATCTCATATATTCAATCAGACACTGTATGGTTTGAATTATAAATCATGATTATGGAGATCTTTTCCTACTTTAATCATTCTATCATTCTATTTTATGATTCTATGTCCTCATACAGCAGGAGCTCATTTTGAGTACTCCTGGATTGTCCTTTCCAGGATTGTCTCCTGGAATTGTCTTTTCATAACAAAAGGAATCTGAAACATACTCTAAAGACCATGCAAGCATATTATGTGGGGATGGCTGGGAGATTTATTTCAGAGCAGTAGTTCTCATCCAAACTGGAAGTATTAACATAAAGTTAATCATCCTAATCATCCCAAGGGAAAGCATCCTAGCTTTTACTCACTGAAAGATAGTTCATTTCTTTTTTCAGTGTATCTTTTTAACTAACTGATGCAGGTTTCAGTCCCTCATTTTACAACATGACAGTTTAGAAGTATCAAGAGTTTCATGCAATCAGTTCTTATCTGATGATTCACATTTTCCTAAGAGCTGTTTAGCAACAATCAGAAGAAAATATTTTTGGCTTGGAAACAAAACAGGTAACAAGTAGTGATTTGTTGGTGAAATAAGCACTGGTGACCTCATAAGCAATCTACAGATCTTACTAATTGTGTTTCATTTTGTGTTTCATTTTCTTCATAACAGTTTTCAAGAAACCAGGCTTATTAAATTAAAACTCAAGGGACGTAAAACTATTCCAAATTGAACTTGTTTTAAATGTCTATGGAGGCTTGAGGTTTTATTTTTTGTATGTGCAAGTAATCAAACAGGACTACATATTGTTTCTAACTCAGAATTAAAAGTATTATTGAAAAGATAAACACTCCATGAACTGGCGAAGTGCTAATAATTTAAACTCCATAGATATCCTTTTGCCTTCAGGCCATAAAAATCAGGATATCCTGTTATTATAACCATATTTTATAGAATGAACTTGCAGTTAAAAAAAAAGGACTTCGCATCTCAAAATTGCACAATGAAATTGAAAATAAAATGAGAGAAAACTCGTGGGATTTCCTGCCATTCTGGTCAAATGTACTCTTTGTTCCCAACCTCCTGCTAATATATTAAAACTTTGAAAAAAGATGCACAAAGGGAGAAAATATTTTCAGAGGTGCTAGAGATGTTTAATAGGTTTTCATAACCAACACCACATAAAGTTCCCAGATTGTGAAACACATCCACTACAAAAATATTGCAGCTTGGCTTCATATTTTTGAAAGAGAGCTCTGAACTGAAAAGAGAATATCTAAAGACATCACCTCTCAAGGAATAGCCTGATTTTTTAAATACAAAATATAAAAAATTGCATTTTTTCCTAAACTGAAAAAATAAAATATATCCTTCAAATACGCTTCTCAGCAATTTAAGATATGAAAAATCAGGACATCCCCCTGGCTCCATTTGAACTTAAAAATTATTCATGCTTTTATCTTTGATATCCTTCAATACTCAGGAAGTGGGTTTGGAGCTCTGTAGGCAAGTGTTCCTTGTCTTTCACTGATGGAGTTCTTGCAGTATTAACGTCAACGTGCAACTTCACAAATCCATGAAACTTGCAGTCTTCAGTTGAGACAGTTTGGCTTTTTATCCTCAAATTTCTTGAATATATGCCTGAATGCTTTATACTGAGGGATCTCTAGATATTTTTGGACTAGCTTGGTATCCTTCTGAAAATTTCACATTGAGTCACACTGACATAACTTTAGAGAAATATTTTGATCATTCAGTTGAGTATGTGGTATATATTTGGGGTTGCAATCCATTCATTATTTTCTCTGGTCCAAATCTTATTTTATTCAGTTTTTTTTCTTTTGTTTTGTTTTGATTTTGTTTTGTTTGATTTTGTTAGTTTATTTTTGGGGTTTGGTTTTGTTTGTTGTTGTTGTTGTTGTTGTTCTGAAACAGAAGCTCATATCTGCAATATCTGCATATCTGCATACCTGAAGCCTGCCAGGAGTTTGACATGAAATTTGAAACCCTAAATGAGGCAGCTTCAGCTAAGAATGACTACTCTACCTGGAGGCTTAGAGTTTGGTGTTTGACTACATATTGCCACACTGTGGAGGATTCAGAATCTTTGTTCAACTCCTGCTGGGTAAATAATGTCAAAAATAGACCACTGTATAAAAGTTAGCTGGTGGGGACAGCTCCAACAGGCGTGCCCTGTAAAGTGATTGTGACTGCTCTGTGTCTTGCTGAGCTCAGGGCTGTCACTGCACATTAGGAGTGCTCTGAACACAGGAGAGATACGCTCCCCTGTGCACCTCGGCAATACTTTGTGTTGTCTCCGCATGGCTCTGATATTTAAGCAAGAGCTGAGTTTCTAGCAATTGGGTTTGGAGCAGTAACACAAATACCTAAGTTCAGGTGCCTTGAGATATATACTCCTCAAAAAGCAGCTACCAGTCAATTTAAAATTCCCTTGAGGTTAACCTGAACTTGTGAGCAGGATGACTGAATCATTGTTTTGAATTCAAGGGCATTAATAATGTATAAATCCCATGTTATGGAAACTTTTGACGGCTTAAATCTACCAATTTATGCATTGTTTCCCATTGTGTGACACAGGTCACTGTAGGAATAGTGTACATTACTTTCTTACAGTTTTCTGAGATTTTTTGCTTAAATATATCTAAAATGGTTTTGATATAAATAGAAGGTCTTTACAAATTCTGACAGGTAAAAGCTACTACAGATACACCTAAAATTAAATTAAAGAGTGATGATAAGTTAAATACTTCTGATCCAAGAAAACCAGTTTTCTTCTAGTTATTCCATATACATATATATATATATATATATATATATATATGGAATTACAATATTCCATACTTCTTTCTTATTATAGCCTTCTTATTTTTAATAATAAACTGATTAATTTCTTATTATAGATATTCTTTATTATTATTGCGCATTGTCACCCCCTCTTGCAGACTAAAGGAAATTATCACCACAGATCCAGGCAGTTCTCTATTAGTTTGACCTCAGTGATGGGGAATGTTCTGGGATGTATTTGATTTGCTCATCCAGGAAGAATTTACATTTATCCACTGTCTTTCTATTTTGAGTCAACCCAGATGTTTAGTCCTTCTTCACAGTCCCTTTGATGGCAAGAAGGAAGTTCATTCTCTTTATTTTGCCATAGAATGCTCACATGCGTGTAACTAGAGTGGATAGTGACTAGAACAAATAATAACTGTTAAATTCTCTTAAATTATATTCCTTCTTAATATCAGAAGTTTACTTTTAAGCCATTTTACTATTTCTTTATTGACCTATTATGAATAGACCAGACTGCAGGAGGATTTGGAAGAACTTTGTCCTTCACATTAAAGTTATCCCATAAAACTTTTTGTATGACACAAAGTCCCTGTGTTCTGTGAAATTTCAATGGGAAGCTGGAAGACTAAGGTGCTGCTCAAGGGGTAATACAAAACTGGCTTCAAATACTAATGCAAATTGAGTTCAGAGCTTTCTGCTACTTGGACTTTGTGGTCCTAATATTTCTGAGCTGATGTAATATAAAAAATGTTGTAAATAATGGATGTACTTGAACACAGGTAGCACTTAAAATAGGGAGGAAGGGCAAAGAACAATAGGAATAACAATCTGTGGCACAGAAGTCTCATTTTTGAAATGGAAAAAAAATAGTGAGAAGAAAGACTTTTGTCTATTTCTTTTGTTAAACAAAATGAAAACAGAAGATTAAAACTTTTTACAGCAACATGTTTTACATGGATGTATGATGTAAAACTCAAAACTTCAAACAATAAATTTTCACACAATGTTAATAGATCAAGGATGCTAATGTTCAAGTGTGGAATTTTTCCCCAGATATTCTATGTGGCATACAACACATTTTAGATCTCTTTATTATACAAGTCTTTGTTGATATTCTATTTTTAGATAAAACTGACAGTAATTTGATGTATAAGGTACACACCTCACACATTTTCAAACGTTGACTAATTTCTTTTATTAACCTTTTATGGCATTCAGTTTTTGAGATATTTATAACCTTTTTCTCAATTAAATGTTCTCTTGATATACAATGAGATTTATATTTTAGTGGGATGCTCAAGGTCACATCCAGTGATGGAGAATACAGGTGCCAATTTCACAGCCCACTACTCAGATCACCAGACCACACTCCTAATATATTTGTTAGACAAATGGCAACAAAGTTTATTAGATGGTAGCAGAGTGCTACAATGTTCAATTTTTTTGGGTATGGATTTCCTGTTATAATGACAAGATTATCTGGCAAAGCCATATTCCAATTTTTAGAATTAAATAAATCTTACTGTAACTAAAGTGAATAGGTTTTCACTTTAATAAAAAAATTATGCTCGCATTTTATTGATAAAATGTGCATTCATATTCTTTCACATTGGAAAGAACATCATTTATCAGTGCTTAATGTTTTAATATTTTTCTCTGTATCTAGTTTGTTCTGCCCAAATTGTGGCTTAAAAAATAAGTTTTCTTTCACCCTGCACATTCTTTTTCATTAAGTCTAAATACTTTATTTCAATTCTGAATGACAAACAGCAGTTTTATTTTGTAGTTTGATCTAACTTTTTACATTAGAAGAAAAGACATTAATTGTTTATAATTTCTTTAAGTTATTAAGGCAAACATTTAAATAAAAACTTTAATGCTTAATGCTGAAAAATTAAGATATTTCACTTCGTTATTTTGTGGTCTGAAAAGCTCCAGACTGAAGGAGACTTCATTATATTGCTCCTGAAAATTTCACAGAAGAATTTAATCTGTTGGTGAACGGATTTATTAAATCTGGAGTTTAATTTAACTGTTGTTAAATAAAATAAAATTAGAAAGCATTATGTAACATATAATAGATTTTATGTCATCAAATGCAGATGTACTTTGAAAGCTTAATAAACAGCTGGAACATGTAACTCACAGTGAGTTTATAATTTGTGCTGGCAAATCACACAGTTCTCCTTTAATTTCAATGGGTATTTTTGAGATAATTTTGTTTATAAAGCAGTAAATATTTTATGGCTGTCTATAATAATTTCCACTGATTATGATAATCAACTACTAAGAGCTTAAGATATCAGTTAAACCAGAGTCAGCAAAGTCATAATGTCACACTGTCAGGACAGTGGCAGTGGAACAGCCTGCCAGGGAAGTGGTTGTGCCACCACCCCTGGAGGTATTGAGATGTGTAGATGTGGTGCTTAGGGGCAGGGTTTAGTGGTGGTCTCAGCAGTGTTAGGTTAACTGCTGGACTCGATGACATTAAGGATCTTTTCCAAGCTATGCGATTCTATGATTCTAGGACACACATTCCACAAGAAATGCCATCTTGTTGGGTCTGAAGCCAGCCAAAGTTTTCTCCTTCCATTGTTAATCTCTCCATGGAATACCTTTTCCTTTTTGCTGAATACAGCAATGCTTTTCTGTATGGTGACTATAGAATCATAGAATGCCTTGGGTTGAAATAGACCTTAAAAAATCATCTTGTCCAACCTCACTTGAATGGGACACTTTCTAGTTGATTAAGTTCTCAAAGTCCCACTCTATCTGGCCTTGAGCTCTGCTCAGGATGGGCCATCCACCACTTCTCTGAGCAACCAGTTCCTGTATGCCACCACCTGCTTAGCTCTGAACCTCCATTCTTTATGCTTAAAATCATTGCTCCATCCTGTCACTACAGACCTTGGTAAAAAATATGTCTCCTTCTCTCTTATAACTCCCCGTTATATATTGAAAAGCTGCAATAAGGTCTCCCTAAAGGTCTCCCTAACCTTGTCCAGGTGGAACAGCCCCATTTCTCTTAGCCTGTCTTCACAGGAGTGGTTTTCAACCCCTTCCACTAACAAGTCCATGTTTTGGGCTGGGGATCCTAGCTCTGGATGAAGTGCTCCCATTTGGCTTTCACCAGAGCAGAGTACAGGAGAAGATTCCCCTCTTCTTATGCAGCCCAGAACACAGTCTCTTGGGCTGAAAGAAAACATTGCTAGCTCCTGTGCAATTTTTTATCCACCAGCCTTTGGCCTGTATTGGTGCTGGGGATTGCCACAGCCCACATGCAGGACTTTTCACTTGTGCTTGCTGAACTTCATGAGATTCACATGTGCCCACTTCTGAAGCCTGCCAAGATCTCTCTTGTACTTGTTTTGGCTGCAGTAGCTTAATTTTCTTTTCACAGGCTAGTATGGGGCTGTATATTTGTTTTAGGCTGGCAAGAGTGCTGATAAGACAGAGATGCTTTAGTTATTGCTGAGCAGTGCATGCACAGTCAGGTCCTTTTCTGCCTCTCACCCCAATCCATCAGTGAGAAGGATAGGAGTGCACAAGAAGGTGTGAGGACACACAGCTGGGACAGCTGCCCCCAGCTGACCTAAGGAGACATTCCATAGCATATGGCACAGTGCTATAGAGCATATAAAGCTGTGGGAAGGAGAAGGAAAGGGTCAGTGACATTTGTCTTCCCAAATAACTGTTATGCAGGATGGAGCCTTGTTTTCCTAGAGATGGCTGAACACCTGATTGCCCATAGGAAGTGGTGAATTAATGTCTTGTTTTGCTTTTTTTGGGTGCACTGCTTTTGCTTTGCTTGTTAAGCTGTCTTCACCTCAACCCATGTGTGTTCTCAGTCATACTCTTCTGATTCTCCTCTCCAGTGTGTGAGTGGCTGTGTGGGGCTTTATTGCCTGCTGCTCTTAAAACAGCAACACTTCTGGATGGCATCCTGTCCATCACGTGTGTTCAACCATACCACACAGCTTGGTTATCTACAAATTTGCTGGGAGAATATGAAATACCAGTGTTTATGTAACTAATAAAGACATTGAACAGTGCAGGTCCTAGCATGGGGGTGACCTTGGTACACACCCATTACTGATGCTCTTACTGATGTCCAGTGGGATAGAGAGCTGTAGGCTTCAACTCGTTGGAGGTGGTCTTCCACACACAAAAAGAATTATCAAAAGAAGAATGAAAGTGAGTCTGTGGACTGTGGTGGAGGCTGCACATGTTTATTCCAGAAAGCAGTAACAAAAAGATTCATTTTCATATTAAATAATTCCATTCTTCTACTCTGACACATCTCTGAGGGAGCACAGAAAAATAATTTAGAGTTCAAATAAAGTATTGTCAAGAATGACCATAAAAATAAAAGAGATTATATTGCATAGTCCTCGAAGTATTTATAATATAACTGTATATTGCCTTCTTTCTCTCCTTTACCTTCTGTCCATCTATTTTTTCATGCTGTAATTTTTGCTTCAATAGTGGAATTGCATGTTTCTTTCATTAATTTCTGTGGACCAGTCATGGTAGAATTTCTGATTTAAAATATTTTTTCATTAGTTGTCTTTTTTTGTTTCAATGAAACAAATACCTGTTTGTATAAGCCAGTATTCAACTTGTTTGATTTTGAGCATTGGGGTGTTTTAACTTTTCTTATTACTGTGTGCTCATAAGGACTGAACTTATAATTAAGTCCTATTCAGACCTCAATTGAATAAAGACTAAAAATATAATAAACAATATCCCTGAACTTTCTTTAGTTGTTGTTTTCTTAAAAATAAAAATGCAGACAAACAAAAAACAGTTTATTTCTATTTAATTAACTAAATTAATCTAATCTCACCCTTTAATTTATTTTCCAGTCTTGCCATCTTTGCTGGAATATTTCAGAACAGATGATTTTTTTTTCCACTTTCTCTCTTTTGTCAATATCCTTGAAAATTCCTGCTGATTTTTTAATGTATCCAGGGTGTAGATGACACATTGCTGTATCGTGTGAGGAGAGCACAAGAAGTATTAATATCATCCTGAACTCAAGGTTAATATAGTCTTGCATCAAAAACTGGATAGAATGACATGTCAGCTTTTCAACAACCACTTATCATCAAATATAGACAACACAATATTTCCATAAATATTTGTAGTAAAATAATATCCACCTGGGTCTATGAATTTACTTTTTTTTTTTTCACTGTAATAACACGTATTCTTCAAGTAATGGATTTTTTCATTTATCATAAAATTTCCCTTTATAATCGTATTTCATATCTGACAAGGTAATCGTTTTGCTAAATCAACCAAATATTTGCCTTTGGTTAATATTTATATGTACATAAACTAATATAAATGTTTTAACTATTTCTTGCATTAGATTTGGGTTTTGGCCCTCCTACCAATCATGTAGAGAGGTAGCTTCTATTATTTAAACATCAATCATAAATAAATTGCTGCATTGCTTAGCACTTAGGGAGGAATACTTTTTAGGTTGTCCAAATTATTTCTTCATTTCAAGGTCTTTTCACCTTCATCTAGGTTTATACATAGGAAATAATGAGTTGTAGAAAAAAAAAACCAATATGATTCTTACCTGCACTCTTTGAATAGCACCAAGGAGGTTTCTGTACAATGAAATGAAAATTTGATTTTGGCACTTAATTTATTTATCTATGCCTGCTGGTTTGCCAAATTTCTTTTTATTCTTGCAAGCTGTGGTACATTCTCATAAAATTCACATTTTTACAGAACAGACATGTTCTTTCTCCCAAATGAGTGGCTATGTTCAGATTTGCTCAATTTAAAGCCACTGAACTAGCTGGATTTGAAAATTTTCAAAGATTTTCATAAGATCCAACTATCACCTAAAAATGAGCCTCAGCTGGTACTTAGCTACACACTCAGCATAAAGGAGATTTCTACCCATTATGGAACACTTCAACTATTATCTGGATATGGCAAGTACTTTTTTTCTTAAATTCTTTTGTTCAGTTCAGTTTTTTAGATGTCTATTTCACTTTAATCTTAATAATTGCTTGATTAGGATAACTAATTGTTTTTATCAGTATTTTTTTAATTATTTCTATATTCCATATCTAAAAAGCAAGATAACATGAAGAATATGTTACATGGTATAAAAAAACATCAGCGACATAAGCTTAAAATTTAATTGTGATGCCCTACTGCAATCAAGAAAATTGGTTTAAAAACCATTAATATACAATAGAAATGGCTAATGCACATTAACTACAAACAGTATTGCTGAGATTATGCAAGTTTAAAAAATGCTGGGATGATATATTAATCAGTGGAAGCACTGAAAAGAGGTGACTAAATTTGCTGATCTCTGCATTCTAACTTAAGCTGAGAAAGTTTTTTTTAATTTATTCATTGAATTTCACCTCTCTATGTTCTTGAATTCTCTGTGGGCAAATTAGAACACTGTCAAATATATTAATCATTCGACAGTGTCCAGAAAATATTGTTTGTGAACTATTTTTGTCCGTAAACAAATTAAACGTAGTGTCCAAAAAAAAAATTTCTAAATACAAATCACTTGTCACTTTAGTTGATATGTGAATTGAAAACCTAAATCAGAGACTCAAATGCTTATAAATGCTTTATTGTACCTGTCTAATTCCCTAGGCCAAATTTAAGTGCTTAATTTTGCATAAATAGTAATCTATTCAATTTATCATTAAGGACTTTAAGATAAGTGGATATATTAAACTATTTCCATATTATGTTTTCTACGTTTTAATAAATTGTAAGTGAATTTAAAATATTATAATGTTACATTCCTAAGGGCATGTGAAAGCAATTAACTGTACTGTATCTATCAAATGAAAACTAAATATCAAATTAGTCAAACTTTTTCCCTGTTATTGACCTCTTATTTGATTTAAATTAAACTCACAGAACTGTGAGATTTTATATCTGGTGAGTTCTAGGAAGTATAAATTTGGATATGACTTTCCTCTTGGGCATGGTTGACTATGTGAGCAAGATAGATTATCTAGCCGAAATTAAATGTTACTAAAATTTTTTCTGTTGTCTTTAGTTTCTTTTTTCACCTGCTATCAGTCTACAATTTACTGTATTTAAATATATTCTCATTCACCATTTGTGAGCAATAATAATTGAATTCAGCATTACAACCATTGAATTGTGCATAGATTTGTGTTAGAATTTCTCTCAGTACACTTGTCAAAACTTTTTGTTAGACTCTGTTTTTCTGTATACTTATTGCATGACAGTTTGCTATTCCTTGTGAGGAAAAAAAAGCTTTTTATAGTCTGAGCTGTGTAATGCATCTGCTGTTTCAAGTTCTATTAAGCGACTGGTGAAACTTCATTTTTAAAGAATGTTCTACACAAAACTTCTGCATATTTGTAATTCTTTTAAAAAAATCATTAGCAATGAAAAATAAAATCTAAAATATTTTGAAATTTGATTAAAGGGTACATATGGTGAGATTTGGCTGGTTATCTAAGAGACTTCCTTTCACCTGAGCACCAGTCTGTAAATATCAAACACATACACACAGAAATAAAATTTTGCAAAAGGCTGTTCCATATATCTATTTCTAAGTGGACCTTGAAATTTCAGAAAGGGTGGTGCTTTATATGTTTTTAATTGCTGCTCAAATCTGTTTTGCCCATGACAGCAATTAGTGAATAAATGCTCTACCTTCATCTTGACCTTCATCTTTCTCAGCCTATTTTCTTCCCCAAAGTGTTGAGAAGCAAGAGAGGTTGTGTGGGTGTCTGGGTGTTGTCCAAGAATTATCCATCACAAAAGCTATCAATCCTTTTCTGACAATTTCAAGCTATATTTAATTTTACTCATAGCAGTTCATATTATTGTTGTTATTGATACTTATATTAACAGGAGAAGACATCTGTATTTTTCATAATCTTGTTTTGCAACACACTTTTTGATTGGAGAGCTTTGTTGAGGCTGTAATATTCTGACATGTTCCTTTGATCTCAGGTCACATGAGTACAGATAGGGATCTGTGGTAACTCTTCACAGTCAAATTGGAGGCTTAGAAACTAAGAAACATGAATTGTCTCACTTCTAATGTTTACCAAAGCCCTGACACACTACATTGCCAAAGGCAAATAAACACTTTTTTCTGCAGGAAAGACTTTAAAGCTGAATTTCTAGTTAATTGAACTCATTTTAACTGGAGCAGAGGTGTCAGAATGGACCAACAAACTGCATTCAATGAATGAGATTCCATCTAATATGCCCCTCTGAGTAAAGGAGAGAAGACCAAACTCATTCCCTTTTGTCAGTCCCTGAAGAACTGTATTACCTTGTTTCATTTTCCACCACTATATGAGCTGTTTTTAGAGAACCTAGCCTGCCTGTCAAGATTTAGCCTCGACCCTACTCGAGTCAAAGCCTTTTGAGTGGAGGAAGTGTTGACACAGTTTTAACCTTATCAGGTTATTCTGCTATATACACATTGTAAAGTAAAATACTTGATAAGACAATGCAAAAACTAAGACAGTGCAAAGATAGTAAGTGTATCATATAGACTATACAAATACAACACTAATTCTTGCTTTATGTAGTTCATTATTACTCAGTCCTCCTTCTTTTTTTATTTGTTGTGGCAATATAAAAGGGTCCCAAATGAAAGGACCTCATTTCACCAGAAGCTGACATGCATGACACTAGAAATATATAACTTCTGATGAAATAATAATGGCTTCCTTTCTGCCACACTAGTCATACTCCAAGAAAAATATAAGTGGCACTTACCTTCAAAAAATGAAATGATGGTATGAAAAAGAACAAAAAATAGACATAAGTTACAGTGATATATATTTAAATAAATAGAATATTATTCCACTTAAATAGTTGTTATCTGGAATGTTAGTGTTCTTGCTATATGAGAGGCTGTTAATGCAGGCTTTTCTATGAAAAAAAAATCTAAATTTTTGATTATTTTCATCACACGTGATTTGCTACTTAATTGTTCTTTGTGAAATTTGATCTTTTGGTAATTTTCTCTTTACCCTGTAACCTTTAAGAAAGATGTCTGAATCTTTTGTAAATTACTTCAATTTAAGCCTGGGGAAATTACAGTAGTGTAAAGAAGGTGGTAGTTAAAATGATCCCATGATAGAATATTAAACACACAGACATGATTATGAAATGTTCAGAACACATTCTTTTCTTTATGATTTTCACTCATGACATCTACAGCAAGGAACAAAAAATTAATATAGACTTCCTGCACATGACCAAAAGGGTGATGTTTCTCTTCAACTACTTGCACAGAAATGCAAATCCTGATTAATTTCTGTTGTCTAGGCTTTCATTCTCTTATCAACTTCAAATCTCTGTCACCTGTTTTAAGTTTTGCATGAAAAACTTGACCTATGCACTTAAGCCAGTCTAGTCTAATTATTCCCTTGCCATCTCCAGGAAAAATAGACAACAGGAATAAACTTCATAAGAAGGCCATTTCCAATTGTGTGTATAGGGGGTTTTCATATGAAAAGTGGTCTCTGGAGAGAGAGAGTAAATGTCATTTTTGTTCTTCTTAATTTCCCACTTTAAACAGAATAGCAATCCAGAAAGCCAAGGTGAAAAAGAAAACAAAAAACAAAACAACATGCAAATTGTTTCATAAAAATGAATCAATATTTTTAGTACATCTGTAAAGCAAGTTAGACCATAAGATATAAAGCAAAAGTTGAATGGTAATATACGGGAGGTTTCTAGAAACAATTAAGAAAACAGCTGAAGCCATACACCTGCATTCAAAGGAAACTAGGAGGAATGATAAAATGTGAACACATAAAGAGTAAATAAGAAGAACAAGCTAGTGGCAAAAGGAAACAAGACTAACTTTTTTTTTTTTTTGCACCCATCAGGATCAAGAAGTCTATATGGCCATTTGATGATTAGAATACAAAAGGTATACTAAAAACAAAGAAGCAGAAAAAGGTCATTTTTGAGAGGCTTCAGTGGCAAACCTTGCAGAAGAAAAAGAGGAGAGTCCCATTAGGGAGCTGCTCTCAGTGGGAGACTTATCTGAAACTGAGTCATTGTGGGTGACGAGGGGGAATTTATTTAGTTTGCATAGATTTCAAAAAGCCTTTGGACAAAGTATCGCGTGCAAAGCTTTTAAGTAAATTAGATGGCATGAGCAAAGACATTTGTTGCATAGATAAATGACTGGTTAGGAGAAAGAAAACACAAATAGGAGTAAGTTGTCAGTTCTTGAAGTGGAGACAGGTTATCAATGCTGGTAAGCAGAGGCTTGTACTGTAAAACATATTCATCACTGGCCTGGAAAGCAGGAAATTACTGAAAAGAGAAAGGCTGCTGACAGTACTGTATTATTCAAGACAGCAAGTTTGAAAGTTAACTGTGAGGAATTAAAAGAAGACGGTAAGACTGAAGGGCAAAAAAGTGACAAATAAAATTCAGTGTAAATAATACAGTGCAATGTACATGGGAGGAAAACAATGCTAATTTCACATATAAAATTATAGAGTCTGAACTAACCATTACCTCTCAAGACTGATTTCTTGGGGTGTAAAAAACCATTTCCTGAAATACCAGTTTTGCAATACCAGTGTTCAGAAGAACAAATAAAATGCTAGGGACAATTAGGAGGAGGAGACTGAACATGACACAAGCCAAGATCATTCTGGTAGCTGACTTTGCCACACCTGGAATAATGCAAGTATCTCTGATTCTAAAAAGTATGCAATAGACTTGGAAACAGTCTAAAGAAGGCAGAAAAATGCAGAATAATTTCTATAGAAGAAAGGACTGAATAAACTAAGAACATTTAATCTAAAAAATGTTAGAGGAAATATGATAGAGGTCTGTAAAATCAAGAGTCAGAGGGATGGCAACACATTATTCTCTGTTCTTATCGGCCAAACCCTGGGCTAGAGACAGGTCAAGGTTACAATTTGGCTTCTCTAGGAAGGGATGTGGTGAATTATTGTCTGTGTTCTGGGACATGTCTCTGTCTGGGGTGGTTGCGGAACAGGGATTTTACTGAGTCTAGAGGATTCAGGTTAGGAACATTCTTCTCTGCGTAGCAGCAATAATGCAATGAAGCATGCTCTATATATATAGCTCTTAGAGGTGACAGAAGGAACACAGCAGCATTCTTCTTGCCATTGGAGTACCTGTATCACAGAGGAATCTCTGAAAAGCATTGAAGTGGAAGATTTTGTTCGATCTAGACTTTTTTCCTGTTCCTCCTTTTGCTCGAGTGGCAGGACAGATGTAGGTGCTCTGGAAGACACATCAGGACTCCAGAGCCTTAGAGCCTAGAGGCGAAGAGGCTGCAGCATCAGCCACCTGACAGGCCTCTGTGTATGCCAGGACTTCTCTGTCTCATGAGATGTGCATTACCACCAGCACCAAATCCTGTGAGTCCTTGTGAGCACCAAACCCAGCTATCCTATAGGAGGAGTCAGAGGGAAGGCTTTATGACAAAGGAGTGGAGCTGGCCTTATGTGAGGCTGCTTCTGGACCAAAATTGTCTGCATTAATCAGCTCCCATATGGGCTGGAAACACACATGCTGCAGCACTGTACAGCCTGCAGACAGCTGCTGCTGTCAAACGTCTGACTGCAAAACCTTTCCAAAGCTTTTCTGAGTCTTTTCTCATACTTAACATGATAAGCATTATGCACACAGCATTTAGCTCTACCTTTGCAAAAACTGCTAGAGAGGAAGTCTGAATGATTAGTTTCACATTGGTTTTAAATAAACAGTCTAAAAGTTAATATTAATTTAGTTTTAAAAAAATTTAAAAAAACATGGTCTCTCTCCCTGAACAAATTTGATCTTTGTTTACAACTTTTTCTTTTTTTTTTTTTTTTTCCCACTAAATGTTTTTTTTAGTTTTAGGCTGGTTTTCACCCTGTTTCAAAGGAGTGGAACTAGTATAGTATATTAAATGCTTGTTCAATATTTCAATTTTTTATTTTCCAATATTTCTGTAGAATAACAAAGTAATATTGCCATTCTACTCTCTGATGTTGCCTAACATGAAAATGCACTAAAAATGAGCAATTTAATGCTTCGTAGGATGTAGGGATTACAGTTTTACTTGCTTGTTTTATGATTGATGCTAGAGAAAAAGGGTTATTTGAGTCCTGTAGACCTTGAACAAGCTGGCAAAATAAATAGATGGGTATCGAACTTAACTAGTTGATTTAGATTATCATCAGTATTCCCAGATCATTTTTTTTTGCATATACAACTTTTCCTCTTGAGTGACAGTGAGAAGTTCTAAAAAACTGCATAATACCAGTTCTAATTTTTAAATGAACAGTCAGAGGTTTTGAAAACAGTTTTGGTTGTTTAAATATTTTAAGACAGAATTGTTGAAGGCACTTTAATTTGTGGGTTATATGCAGAAGAAACGTGATTGAAGAATATAAATATTCATGTTAGTTTTGGGGGGCTTTGTCTGTCGCTTTTTTAAAATTTCTATATTAGCTAAAGCTAAAGCTTTTTTTTTTCTGTTAAACTTTTATGTAATCACATAGCTGAGGCTGTGCCCTGTCCTACAGTGCAAATAGCAGCACATCAAAAGCAAATGTCCTGCCAATTAATCTAAGCAATGTTGAACACAGGGAATTTGCTAACCCACAGGCAGCTGAGGTATAGTTTACTTGCTGTGACATCTGGTACCTCTTATTTAAACAAAAGGACATTTTGTGACTTTTTCATGGTCAGAGAGTTTTGGTGGTGTAGCCATTTCAAGTTTGTAAATTGAAAAAATATATAAACAATACTGGAATGTCAGGATTTTTCACACACAAGATACTCCGAATGTGACTTTATTTTGGGTTCTAAAGTGAGAATAAATGGAAGTTTTCCATCATGAGCAACAGCAGAGTGGCACATCCTGTAACACTTTGCATCCAAATCAAATTTCTAAATGCAGGTTAGAATGCAATATGTATAACGTTGAAGCAGGTTGATGACCTCTTCTTCAGTACCAAAGAGATGTTGGATAACTGCTTCTTAGTAGATATGAAGCATTTTAATACTCTCACAACAAGAACAGAAAGGATGATAGGGAATATCAAGATATAAGCCATTTAGGTTTCATTTTGTGTCTTGAACAAAAATGTGGATATTGTATATTGGCAGTATATCTCAGAGGAGGAAATAGGGACAGCCTGTAGTTACCATCCATCCTGTGTGCCAAATGGGAAGGAAGGGCAGTGCAAGAAAATGGAATTCACGTAAAGGCATAAATCTAATACACTTACTGAACAGAAACATTCAAGGCAAAGGGAAACATTCATTCTGTTATTTACTAGCTTATGCATGCCTTGCTTTTAGTGTTGTTATTATTATTATTACCCTCTATTTTAAAACATCAACAGGCACTGACTCAAGTAGCACTTGCTGTGCTTTTCCTATATGGACCCCAGAGACTGATGAGTTAAAAATCATGCATTATCTTAAGAAACACACTTTTTATGATATAAGTCTGCTGACATGCATTGCCATTGTTTAAAAATATGCTACAAAGGTGACAGCATTTTCTAAAATATGTCCCTTTCAGTGGGCATTTCAGGAAACTCACAGCTGAGTTAAACTATGGAAAGATAGAGATTTCCTACAAGTAATTAGTGTGGGAAAAAACAATCCTTCTTTCACAGAAATAGAAATGAACAGCACCCATGAACAATTATTTACATACAGGGTGACACTGTTCATCCATGGGGAAATCCACATGTAAACAGAAAAAAAGAAGCTGAGCAGCATGTATTCATGCCAAATCTACATAGGTAAACTCTATAGTGATCATATTTGAAATATATGAACTCTCTTTAATGAGAAAATATAATGATGTTAACATCTAAAAAAAGATGTATATTCAGACCAGACTTTCCCATTACAGCATGAGTGTCAAAAATATAGAATGGAATCTTAGATTATTTCTATGATTTCATAAAGGGACTTGAAGAGTTCTAATTTTAAAATCTCATTCAAATTATATTGAAAAGAGAACTTTGACTTTAAGGTCTCTGTTCTGGTTTCTGCTACACCAGTATGAATTTTGAGTGCAATTTACACATTTCCCTCAGTTTAGTGAAATTATTTGCAATTCACAGAATTAAAATCAGATTAGAGTCTAACTTGTTTTCATTCTATTTTAGTAATTTTAGATTAAAAAATACGCCAGATATCTAATGTTGATGACATATGATGCAGTCACTGACTACCAGAAAAAATTATGTTGAGTGGAAAGTGACCTTTAAATGTCATTTAATGCAGCCCTTCCTGGTATGGACATGGTCATCTTCAGCTAGGTCATGATGCTCAGAGTGGCATCCAATCTGACCCTAAATTGGGTATCTACCACCTCTCTGGAAGCCTATTGCAGTGTTTCACCACTTTCACTGTAAAAAAATATCTTCCTGTGCCTTGTATATCTACTCTAGCTTGTCTAGTCTTGTAATTTAAAGCCATTACTTTTTATCCTATTACAACAGTCCCTTGTAAAAAGTCTTCACTCATGTTCCTTGCTTGTTCCTTTATGTATTGAGAGGCCTCAATAAGTTGTTCCCAGACCCTTCTCCAGGCTGAACAACCCCATTTCTCACAGCCTACACTCATATGAGAAATATTCTATCATCCTAATCATTTTTGTGGCCCTCTTCTGGACTCTCTCCCACATGTTCAAGTTTTTCCCTGCGCTGAGGACCCCACAGCTGGAGCAATGTCCCAGGTGGGGTCTCACTGGAGTGGACTAGAGGGTCAGAATACCACACATCTGGGACATATCTGGGCTGCACAAGCATATTGATGGCTCATGTCCAGCCTTTCATCCATCAGCACTCCCAAGTCCTCAGCAGGGCTGCTCTCTGTCTGTTCATCCCCAGCCTGTATTGATACCAGGGATTACCCCAATCCAGGAGCAACACTTTGCTCTTGGCCTTGTTAAACCTCATGAAATTCCCATGGGCCCACATCTCAAGCTTCTCCTGGTCCCTCTGGATAGCATCCTGTTCTTCAGATGTGTCAGGCACACTGCTTAACTTGTTGTCATCTGCAAATTTGCTGAGGATGCACTGGTTCCCTCTGTCTATGTCATCAGTGAAGATATGAAGCAGTACTGGTTCCAATACAGACAACTGAGGGGCACCACTTGTCACTGATGCTCTTTGGGACATTCAATTATTGACCTCTACCCTCTGGTTAGGACCATCCAACCAGTCCCCCATGCACTGAACAGACATGCCATCAAATCTCTCCCATTTAGAGAGAAGGATGTTGTGGGGGACCGTGTCAGGAGAGGCTGACAGGTCAGTAGCTCTCAATGGCCTCCACTCTACCTTTTTTAAAGATGAGGTGTGGTGTTTCCCTTTTTCCAGTCACCAGGGACTTCACCTTAGTGACTTCAAATATTGTGGAGAGTGACTTGGTAACTACATAGCCAACTCCCTCAGGATTCTTGGATGGATCTCATGAGGTCTCGTAGGATTATGTAGGTTCCTCAACTGGTCATAAACCTCTCAGAGTGGGAAGGACTTTGCTCCCCTAGTCTCCATCCTGTTGCCCATCTGCTCGGGAGGTGTTGGAAGAGAGGTTGACAGTAGAGACTGAGGTGAAGAAAAGTTGTTGAGCACTTCAGCCTTCTTCTCATCCGTGGTTACTAGTCTGCCAGTCATGTTTATCAGAGGGATACTCATTCTTTGGTCTTCCTTTTCAGGCTGAAATTCCTGTAGAAGCCCTTTCGGTTCTTCCTTGCATCCCTTGCCAAATTCACCTCCAGCTGCACCCTGATCCCATCCTTGTCAATCTGAACTTCATCTCTGTTTTGTCCCCGTGTCCGCTGACTGTTCATTTACTTCTCCCCTTAAGTTTGACCAGTAGATCTTGACTGAGCCATGCTGGTGTATTACTTTTGGTTGTTACATAAAAATTTACATTTACTTTTTGTATAACAGCTGGCAGTTTCTCAAGATCATTGAGAACTTGCTTTTTTGTAATGTGTCCCTGTGAGTTTCAGGAAGCGAAGGACAAATTACTCATTCAGCATATAGATTTTACTAGAATATATTTCTGATTTATTATATGTTTCTCTTTACTTTTTGCAGCTGTGGCAAATAATCTACATATTATTGGCATTTGCAGTGTGCTGTGACATAAGGTTTAAAATTTCCTTGGCTAGTTTTCTCTTCTTCTTAGAGTTTATTTTTTGGAAATCTTTTCATACATGTTTTCATTCTGTACATAAACCGTATCTTTTAAAAGAAGAAAGCCAACACACCTGAGTTCTGAAGCAAATTAGATTATTTTTGTAACAAATCTATATCTTGTTTTTATAAAGGTGGAGGATTTTTCTTTTGTAGAAGTTTAATTTTTGTACAAGTTTTATGGTTCAATCATCTGGTAAAAATTTAAAAGAATCCTTTTATAAATTTATTTGTTACAGGAACTAATGAATAAATAAATTTTTATTTCAATTTAAAAATAAAATATATTTATATGGAAGATTCCCAGAAGAGGGTTATTTGAACATTCATTATAGACTCAGTATTACTAGAGAAACTAAAATTTTCTTAAGATTTAATGAATAAAAAAAATGTAGAAAATAAACAAATTGTCATCAGCTCTACATTACTCAGTTATTGTCTCACTAAAAAAAAATTCCTCCTTCAGATATAAATCCATTAAAATTATATTAATTTCTTTTAAATTAGAAAAATATTTTTATATTATGAAACTTAAAGGTGTTTAATAAAATGTATGCTACACTACCTTTAAAAGAATATAAATTAGTAAATTCAACTCTTGTTACTGAAGAAATATTCTTACCTGGGAATTAACCTTTATTTTTTAAACCATGACTGAGGTTTTTTTTTCAAAGTATGTATTTTTAGGTATTGATCTAACATGCCTATTTGAATCAATCTGAGATGAGTACTACATTTACTCTTTATTTAAACTATATGTAATTTAAAAGCCTTTGGCAAGTGCAAATTTCTGGGTGTGTACGATACATATTTATATTCTGCACTTTGGAGGCAAAGATGCAGGTAAGGTGTGTGAGACCATGCACAAGACTAAATTTTATTCAATCTTCTGCTGCCATCTTGTGGCAAAGATGAAGATAAAGAATTGTCTGTTGTATGAAGGAATAAAGCATAAGTGCACAAAAATCATGTATTTTGTATAGTTGAGTTCTCACTGCAAAACAAGCTTCCATAAGGTTTTGGGGGTTTTTCGTCCTAACTCAATTTTCTAAACTATGTCCACTGACCTTAACTGGGCAGTAAACACTATTTTGAAGAAACATTTTTCCTGAGAACTGTTTTAATCAGTATTTCTTTCTGTTCTCTGAAGCAAATGTAGGTCTTCTAGTCATGGTATGTAGCAGAAATCTGTGAAAAGTAACCTTCAAGTTATATCCAGTACACTGATTTTTATGCTTTAAGGCTGTCTCATTTACAAGACCTTCAACTCCAGAGATTCAGCAAAATTCCATAACTAGCTATTGCCTATTTTTTCCCCTTATTCATCAGTAGGAAAAACTTAAGAATAAACAGCTGCCAAATCAAGTTTCTATCATATTTATAATCTCATACCTTGATTAGAACAGTTTCATTATCAGTGACCATCTTTCTTCAGTTATTTCCTGTTTAGCTCTCTTCCACATTCTTTAGAGGTGCCCAAATTCACAGCTGGAAGCCAAGGTGGCTGGAGGAGTGAAATGTGTAAACCTAGGTAATTTCCTCATGTTCAAACCCAACAAACCAAATAAAACCCATCCAATCAACCAAACAAAAAAAAGTCACCAGGAAAACAAACCAAACTAACAAAATCCAACTAAACAAAAACCTTGAACCCTAGAGTTCCTCCTTCAGTGCACTGGTATTTTTTAAAAAACTGGCCTGGAATTTTTCCTCTTCCCTTTCTTGCTGGAGCTGTGCCACTGTTGACAGCTATAGTAAGAACAATAAGATAAGGACAAAGAATAAAAAGGTCCCTACTTCCATAGCCTTGCTGGCAATGGGCTTGTATAACTGAAGGATCTTATGTTTTAATACCTGTTTGTGTGGTTTTCCATGCATTCATCTGCTTCATGTTAAATACTCATTTTGAAATATGTTTGTAGAGCTCTGAATGTTGTCCAGAAGTCTGAGTAATGTTTTTCACTGGGAATTTTCCAGATTACAACATTATAAAATCATATTCTGGGTTTCTTGTACTCTCAGTGACTTGATGGATCCTATATTTTTACCACCCTGCCCTAATGATACAATTTCAGTAGATGGGGATTAAAAGAGTTTGTTTAGAAGCCTTATGAAGAGCAATGGTTTGGATTTAGATTTTTCACTTTCTAGGAAAGTGTTCCAGAAATATTTGTCAACCCTTTCACATCTCATTAAAAAAAAAGGCTATCATTCTTTTCTGTGACTTTAAATAAAAATGCCTGTGACTGCTGGTCTGTGTGCTAAATACAGCTGTTTATGCATGTGCTAGTCCCATTTGGACTGAAGCCATAAAATTGCATATTTATGGTAAGGCGCTGAAGGTGAGTGTTGCATGAGGTCATACAGATTCATTTGGGGGTACTAAGCTGCTGTATTAGAGTATTAGAAGACTATAAAAGAAAGAAAATCCAACAGATACAGTCAAAGCTTGCCATAGCTCAGTTTCTGGAAACTGCACTGCAGAAGTTTCTCATTCCAGAAGAGATGCTAGAGCAAAACTACTATTGAAGCAATGTGGACAATAAAAGATTATGAATGGAAGTGAATTTCAGAGATTAAATATTTCATATGTGTGAAACACATCTTTCTTAGTCTCAGATCAATGTTTATTCCACTGAAATAGGCATGTGCATTACTGCCTGTGTTCTAATGACAGTTGTGATAAAACTGTACTTTTGTATTTCCTAGCAACCAGAAAATAGAACCTTGGTGACCTTACAGAGGCTATGTTGTCTTGTGAGAGTATTGTCCTGGAATTGTGTGTGAGCATTATTTTGGAAGGAGCTGGAGTAAGTGGTATTACACAGCTCTGAGTAAGATAGCTAAGCAATGTGGATAATCTATGTCCAAATTCTCCAGGTCATTCCATGCCTTCTTTCCTTTACACTCATACACATGTATCTACACTCTTTTATGAGCTGCCCAGACTCAGAAACACTAGCTTTATGTTCAGACATTACTGATCTCTGAGAAAAATTCAGTATTCAGTAGCTTTATATGTTTCTTGGAGTGAGTAACAAACATTTACACTGTGAACCGCAGAGTCACTGCCTTGAACAAAGCAACTTTGATAGTAAGACAAGAACTTGATTATTTTAGTCTATTAATCTGGGCTTCACAAAGACCTTTGAAAGAAAGTTTGAGAAAAGATATAATATAGCAGATACATGCCTCTATATGCATAGTTGTAATGAGTTGGATTTAATCTGCAATAATTTATGGCAAATATTTAAAATTTAAGAGCCTAAAATTGTACAAACATCCTGAAAGGCAACATGCTCCTCCTGTTGCACTACTATGGAAAAATTTGACAGGTGACAAAAAGTGTATCCCCTTATTTCCAGTAAGCAACATGTCATTCATATTTTCTTAAGGGGTGCCTGTGGCCATATTTCGAGAAGTCAGCTACCTAACTGCTTCTGCTCGGCACTGATGATCTGCTATTTATCTCTGTTGATCAGCAGTCTTTTGAGCACCTTTAGATGCAGAAGGACAGAATTTAATTGGTGGTTGTTTTGACATTTTCATGCCATGACTTTCCCAATCTTGAGGATAAATTACCTAGTTCTGCTCAATGTAGCATTAATGCATATAATAAAATTCATTAGGGTTTATTTTAGCACACATGGATCTATATAAGTAAATTAAACACTGCTGGGCCACATTCTCTGGATCTGGAACTCAGTCATTTAGGCTGTTGGATTGTTGAAACAGTGTTTGACACCTCTTCAACTAGTACAAGTGCTTTTGTCCCATATGGTTTATCTCTGTACATAGCACAGAATTCTTATTCTGCAAAGAATTTTCTTGTTCCTTGTAAATTGGTGGCTTTTTTGTCTGATTCCTCTGATGTGCTGCGAGCATTTTGCCTATGCTGCAACAATGAAACTTCGGGTACTACAGCCAAGTATAGAGCTTGATGATGGGAACATGGAAAGGGAGGCATCATTGTTACTGAATGTAACCACGCAAATTAAATAATAAAATCAAATATTAAATAAAGGTCTAAAATCCTAATCATTGGCATGGTCATCTTTCACAGTAACAGGTAGTGCCTTATGAGATGAAAATCAGCCAGTAAATGTGAGTGGTTCCAAAATAACTGTTATGTGAGATGAAGTCAGCCTTAATTTTACTTTATTGGATTATGAGTAGTAGTAGAGTTATATTTGGATTATGTGGCAAGGTTTGGTAGTAGGGATGCTACTGTAATGACTTCTCTGAGAACATGCCAGAAGTTTCCCCCATGTCCAACAGAGTTAATGCCAACCATCTCCAAGAGGGATCCACTGCTGGCCAAGGCCAAGCCCATCCGCGATGGTGATAACATTTCTGAGAAAACAGATTTGAGAAGGGCGAGAAAACTGCTACACAACGTCAGCCAAAGAGAGGACTGAAAACATCTGAGAAAAGCTATTCTACCAAGGTCAGTGAGGGCTGGAGGAGGAGGCCATGCTCCAGGCACCAGAGCTGAGATTCCCCTGCAGCCCATGGTGCAGACCATGGTGAGGCAGCTGTGCCCCTGAGCTCATGGAGGGGAGAGCAGAGATTCTTCCTCAGCCCACCAGGTACCCCATGATGAGGCAGGTGGATGCCAGGAAAAGGGCTGTGACCCCGTGGGAAGGCCACACTGGGAAAGCTCCTGGCAGGACCTGTTGCCCCATGGAGACAGTGGCCTATACTGGAACACGTGTGTGGGCAGGACTTGTGATCCTGTGGGGGGACCCCCACTGACGTATTTTGTTACTGAGGGTCTCCAGTCTGTGAACGGTGCCCACAGTTGGGCAGTTCATTATGAACTCACATTGAGGAGGTTTGTGGAGAGTTCTCCTATGGAGCAGATCCCATGCTGGATGAGTGGAAGCAGAATGAGGAGGGAGGAGTGGCAGAGTACAGCCCTATCCCCCTGTGCCATTCTGAATGAGGTAGTGAAAATACATCAGTGAGTGAATTTAAGCCCAGGAAGAAGGGAGGAGTATAGGGAAGATAGCATTAATACTTAGGTTTATTTCTCACTAACTTGTTCTGATCTGATGGCTAATATATTCATTTCCCCAAGGTGAGTCTGTTTTGTTCATGATAGTAATTGATGAGTGATCACTCTGTGTCCATAACTCATGAGTATTTTATCACATTTTTCTTTTCCAATTGAGGAGGGCAGGGATAGAGTGTCTTGGTGGGGCCTCACACTCAGGCAGAGTCAGCCCACTACAGTCAGTTTTGGTTTTCAGAGACTTAAATGCATAGCAAGCAAATTATGTTGACTAAAACCAATCTTTTTTGTATCCCTGAGAACTACTAGATTTACCAGCAGTTAGTTGCTCGTATTCATGTATATTCAGGCAAAAGATCTAACAAAGAGTCAGCAAGAATGCATAAAGCAAGGTTATAAGGTGATTGATTTTATTTGATTTCCTATGTTTTTGATGGTAGGATGGCTTTGTGATTTTTAATCTGTTTATTTCGTAATATTGATTGTGATAATGGAACACTTAAGATTTCAGCTTCTTATAAACAACATGAATTATCTCTGTTTATGTGTGGATTTCATTCTTAATAATCAAACTGTGACAAAATAACACTAATACAGAAAAATCTTTCTTTTTCTGTCCAGCATTACAGGTGTTTAAGTTAAATGTCCAATTTTGCCATGGCTTTATTGGAATTATGTATCCATATTCCTGTGCTGCACAACACAACAAAAGTATTTAGAAGACTGGGTTTAGTTTATTGTGGTCACACTTAGGTGGGGTTTAAGCAAACAGGTATATTTGAAGATGTGCCTGTTCACGACCAAGGAATTTGAACTAGATGATTTTTCAGACCCTTCCAATCTGCACTATTCTACAATTTGATGATGATGATGATGAAATTATTTTCCATTGGCTCTATTAGGGAGCTACTTTTCCACCTGTACTCATTAGGTTATATGTGTTATGGTAGTATCCACAGTCCAAATAGTGGAAGTTCCACAATAGTGTTCTTCCATATCTTCCAAAAGTTCTTATGATGTCATCCTAGTCATCGTGTTACCTGACAGTATGCTGGTTTCTGTATTTCTACAGATCTTACTGCTTGTGACTTTCCACACAATTCCTAACAAATTTTGCTGTCCTTTCAACAGAAATTTTATGCTTTCTGAGCTAATATAAGATAGAAGTTCCTGTGTAGTCAAAAGCCTCTCATGAACATTCTGAACTATCTTTCCACAGGGACAGTGGTTTGCACTACACTGAAACTGCAAATTTGACATAATAATACTTTCCCAACAAAAATACTTTCCCAATAATACTTTCTTTCATTAGCAAGAGTCAGGATAAAAAACAATCATGAAATAGGTCACAGATATTAATAGGAATCTGTTTTCTTTTGTCACACTAATTCTCAACTTTTTAGCCCTTTTGAGGATCTAGCAATTAGTTTTTGCCTTTCTTTGCTGATAGCTGTTTCAAGCATCTCTGTGCAATTCTGAGTAGAGATAAACCCAGACCGAATTGCTACTAAAGTGATTGTTTCTAGTTATCATCACTGTATTACTTTTCAGTAGATAAGTCCAGAACCCGCATTCCATGGTGAATAAACTATCAACTCACCTGCCCACTATTATATTTATATACTATTATCATATGGAGGACCTTCCACCGTCTATGCTGTAATTGTTGAATTGAAGTTTCCAACAAAAATATCAGCTTGACATGAACAATCCAACTAATGTAATCTTTCAGATATCCTCTTACAGAAGACAGATGAAAGGCAGGGCAGACCATACAGCCAAACTCTTCAGTGAAAGTTCATATACTCAGCACTTTGGAAAATTGGATAAATTTAAGATGTTATAAGTATTAGATTATATATACACACACACACATATATACTATATTAGAGTTACATTCCTGAAGCATGAAAAATGAAATACCTGTGAGCAAATGACAGACAATTTTATCAATTAAAACGTATCACTTCTGTTGCCACCTAAGAAATTTCATTTTGGTAGCAGAGCCAATCTATATATTCAAGTCACATGGCCAACTTTAAGCAGCATCCATAGATTAGAAATCCAGCTAGGGCGTGTTTCTCTTTTATTTATGCTTTCTGTTATACTTCTTTCCTACCTAAGTATAAAATCTGTCTCAGAATCTTTTTCTTCTGTTTTTCAACTGCTACCATATATACCACACAAAATGCATCTAATGGCTTTTGAAAATACGAATTCCTAAAATTACACACTTCTTCACTTATATATCTCTCATTTTTAAAGATGCTTTTCACAAAGTCAGAGAAAGTACTAAAGTACTATAATCTTTCACTTTTTCAAATATGATTGTGTATTTTTGAGATTTAGAAGAAAGAATCAACAAAAATAGCAGCAGGTGTTTTGCTAGGAAAATTTAAGTTGTATTAAGTTTCATTTATGAAAATTATTTAAAATGTGTACTACTTAGGATATACCGGTTATCCATTTTAGTAAAATGCCAAAATTAACAATATTATTCTCTATTTCATAGTCAAAGAGGTATAGGGAGTAACTGTCATGCTAAATAGTTGCTTTCTACAATATTTCTTTTGCAAGATTATTTGTCTTTTATATGGTTTAAAAAGATTTTCACAAGATCATATTGCCATAACATCTCAGAATATTTCAGAACTCAAAGAGCCGTTGTTTCATCACATAAAAATTAAAATAAACTGAAATAATAAGAGAAACTAAAAATCAAAGTTGTACATTATTAGTGTGCAGTGAAATTGTATTGCATCTAATGTATAAATTTTCTTCTAATATTGCTTGGAAACTGCAAACTTTATTGCATTTCAAAAGCTATGGTGAGGTACAGTGCTTGCACACTTTAAGTCCTGAGTAATTTTAGCATTTGTTCCTCAGTGGCAAATTACTTCTGAGTTTAAATACAATGGACAAGACAGAGCTCACAACTCCTTCTCTCAACGTTGCTTAATTCTGTGTATGCCTTCATCACTAGTTGTCAATATTTCTGCTGACTACAGGTAAATTATCAATTTTATCTTTACTGCTTGGTTTTTATATTTTTACAATTAAAATTGTCTCCATGTGTTTCTCTGTAGGGACTGGCTGGCAATTATCGGAATATGCCTGTGATGCAAAAACATCCCAAGTGTGTTCTGTGCACTCAGTCCTATTCAGGTCTCTGTTATTTTATAAAATAATCAAGCATGCATTGAAGCACAAATCCATGTTGAACCCTCCTCCTGTCTCTTTGACCCAATTACTATGAGGGGTGTATTACAATTTATAGAGGGGAATGGATGTGAGTAAGATTATGGGAACAGAACCTTAAAATAATAGACCAGTTTAGGAGATGTGCCTTTAAATCCTGTACCCAAAAGTAAAATAATTTTATTTTGGATCTTGCAGGTGCATTTTGTGAGAAGTGATTAACACAATTAAGAGCCTTTTCCACTGAGAGCCCATGGCTGACATTAAATAATACCTCTGACACTACCTTCTCTTATGCAACACCTTGCTCAGCCTGCTGATTCGTGTGAATCCTGTTCCTAATGGCTAACTCTTCACATGAAATGTGAACAAAGATGGAAATTATAACTGAGTTTTCAGATTCCAGTTGTGTCTTTACACACTCAACAGAAAGCAATGAGACTTTTCAGACTGCAACCTTAATCCCTAAGCAGACAAAATTACTGGTGATGTTTGAGTTTCTTAGTTGTGCCCTCAAATTGTGTTGGAAGAACTTAAGAGCTTGTGGTTCTCAACAAATACCAGAGACCACAACCTTCTCCAGCTTATATTAGCAAATACTTTTGGTAGCTGTATTTATCCATGCCTTAACAAAATGAACATGATGGAGAATCACTGAGTGAGACTCTGGAGTTTCAGATCACTTGAACAGGGAGACATCTTGTGGCATACTTGTAGGCCTAAAACATTAATATTATGTTCTCTGTATCTTGAATTTTGATGATATCTGATATCCAGATGAAAATATCTAGGAGATTCTGAAGAATCACATGGAGTTTCTGAAGAAGCTGTCATACCCTCCCACCAACGCATTTCAAACTATGTATTTTACACACCTTGTGATGACACAGAAGATTCAAAGATAGAAATCCCTTTAGGTAATGTAGAAAAACTTATACTGAAGATAACTAAACATGAAGTAAGATTTTTCATACAGTCCTTAGAAAACAAACTTTACAGTGAACTATTATTAAGTATTCACCCAATTTTTAGTTCCATGAGCAGCTGGTTACTTGACCGGAAAATGGAGTGAAAGAGACAATTCATGTCTACATAGCATGGACAATTGATTGTTATTTATTTAATCAAGGGGGTTCAACATTATACAAACTGATTTGGAAACTAAATCCTTTGACCATGTACAGTTACTGATTGAGTCAAGAAAATCCTTGAGGGTGACTGATGCTATGGTATTTTTCCACATTTGAATTCTAGCTGGATTATCACAAGTAACTTTTATCAGTCTATATGAAATCAGGCACATCAAATTGCCAATCATAGAGTTCATGCAAATAAATAACTTAGAAAGCACTCTGAGAAACACCATTCCTCCTCTGAGCCTTCTCCTCAACACCTGAAGGCGTTTCCTTGGAAGTAGCAAACTGGGATTTGTAACTCTAGAATTCTGCAGGGTAAAGGGATAAACATCTGTTAAATTTTGATTTTTTGGTGTCTGTCTTTTTGTTTATATTACGAAAATATTTTAATTGAAGTATTAACAACCCTTTAGGCTTTTAGACTGTCTTCCAGTGGGAAACTGCTGTCGTACATTCCATTTTGTTATCCCAGATGGTAATATGTTGTCCATGTTCAAATATTTTTCTTTTGGGATCTAAGCAATACTAGACTAATATGTATAATTAAATACATGTACACGTGCTCATAATGTCTGCACAACCAGCTATGATCAGTAATTGTGCTAGAAAGGATGACAAAGTTTATGTAAAATTGTTGTAGTCAAAAGGCTGTTAGCAGAGCCAGCTCCAGGCTCTGCAGTGATATAGGAAGTGGTGGCAGAACAGGTGGTGGATGAGGAAGGCTGAAAGGAATTTACTGAGTCTGAAATGTTGATGCTAGAGTGGAGAGAAACAAGAAAAACACTAGGGAGGAAAAGAAGAACGCGTTTACCATGAGAGAAGAATTCACCTGCCACTTTAGTGACAGGAGGTGATTAGAGTGAAGAAGGATTACAAGGAAAAGAAGCTTCAGGCAATTTGAGTGAATGGAGGTACTTTACACCTTTTCTGTTCTTTTTCACCCAACTCTGATTGCCCTTTTGTGTAACCTGTGTGTGCACAGACTATTAAAAAAAAGCAGGCAGAAAAAGGTATTACAAATTGCTCTCATAGTAAAAAATATTGTGTAGATAAAGACCAGAGTTTGCTTCAGGCTAAACACTGAATGAAAATGGATGGCTGGAAGGATCATCAGTAAAATGTATGTGCAGTCAAACAATTTTTATTTGAAACAGTCTACTTTACATCCAAAATGTGCATATCCAGGGACCTAGAATTATACCACATCAAGTGATCTCTATTGTTTTATTAATACAAAGAAGAAAAAAAAAGAGGCTTCCTAGGAGCTAAACCCTAAGAAGGCAGTATACTAAGGAGCAATTAAATATTAATACCTTGAATAGTACCCACAAACATACGTGGAGATAGTGGTACCTTGGAAGCCCTGCAGTAATGAGCTAATTTTGACTACATCTTCTAAACAAGAAAACAGTTTCTCTACTGGCTGTACCTTCTTCATCTTTTTCAAAGTAGCAAAACTTGTGTGGACATGCAGTGTAAAAGCCAGGAAAATATCAGTGTCTGTGTACAAGTTTATCTACTGAGTAGTTACTAGAATTTTTGTAAAAGTCACATAAATACAAATCTAAATAAAATCATCGGTTAGCCAGTAGAACTTTCAGGCTCCAAATTTATCTTAGCAGTAATGCTAGTGAGGGAAAATATAACCAAGAAAAAAATGTCTTTAAAAAAAAACAAAAACCACATTTGCATCAAAACAGCATCATTGCTACAGTGTGTCTTAAGCTGTTGAGACTAAAATAGCAATGATCTTTCTTTCTTTCTTTCTTTCTTTCTTTCTTTCTTTCTTTCTTTCTTTCTTTCTTTCTTTCTTTCTTTCTTTCTTTCTTTTTCTTTCTTTCTTTCTTTCTTTCTTTCTTTCTTTCTTTCTTTCTTTCTTTCTTTCTTTCTTTCTTTCTTTCTTTCTTTCTTTCTTTCTTTCTTTTCTTTTCTTTCTTTCTTTCTTTTTTTTTTCTTCTCTTTCTTTCTTTCTTTTTTTTTTCTTCTCTTTCTTTTTTTCTTTTCTTTCTTTCCTTCCTGGAATCCTTCCTTCCTGGAATCCTTCCTGGAATCCTTCCCTCCCTCTTTCTCTCTCTCTTTCTCTATTTCTTTTTCTTTCTCTCTTTCTTTCCTCTCTTTTTTTTCTGACTCAGAAGATAGCACTGCTAGAGTTTTTAAAAGGTAAGAGGTAAAGAAGGCCCTCTTTAACACAGCTTGCACTTTGGAAGTCTTATAAGGAAAAAAGAGGTAGGGTATTAATACTGCTCAGAAGCTAGGGCACTGCAGCCTGAAAAGATTTTCTTTCATGGTCTTGGAAAGAAGACTATCTCTCTACTGTATAACAAAGGGGCATAAACTATACAGGGCTGTCTGCTTTTGGAGAAAGATCTATTTTTTTACAGAACAGCATCTCGTCACAAAAGAGGAAAAAGGCCTCAGATTGAAAGGTGAAGATTTTTTGGCCCTCAATGTTTCTCCAGTGACTAACTCCAAGCAGACTAAGTCACTAGGAAACATTGTTCCTATTACCACCTGCTTTGGGACCCATATTGAAACCTGATGTTTTGTGTGTTATTGTACATACTCCTAACACCTATCTTAGGATGTGGGATTTCATTTCATGTATTTCATGGATATGTTTCACCACATGTGTCTTTTAGATCCTGAGTTAAAAGAGTTATCCTTTTTATCCTTGTTCATAAAAATTAGTTATCCTTGTTAGCTATCCTAACATTAAAAAAGTTATCCTTGCTCATAAAAATAGATAAACAATCAATCAACAACATATTTTTGATACTATAAGGTCTTTGAAATATAGTAATAAAAGAGATATCTTACTTTTCTTGACCCATCTTTCAAAAGGGTGGAAGAGAGGATAGTGGGAACTAACCTGTCAGTCCACTTCTGTGGGAAGATCTTCCTAGAAGCTCTTCTAAGGCACATGGAGAACAGAGAGGTGATTTGGGACAGCCAGCATGGCTTCACCAAGGGCAAGTCCTGCATGTCTGCCCTGACCAACCCAGTGGCCTTCTATGGACAAGCGACTGCATCAGCAGACAGGAGAAGGACTACAGATGCCATTAGTCTGGACTTCTGTAAAGCCTTTGACATGGTCCCCCACACCGTCTTTGTCTTTTATTGGAGAGAGATGGATTCAGTGTGTGGACTCTTAGATGAGACTGTTGCAATTAGACAGAAGTGGTCAATAGCTTAGAAATGGCAGATAGCACCAAGCTGAGCAGTGTGGTTGACACACCTGAAGAACAAGATGCCACCCACTGGGGCCTGGACAAGCTTGAGGAGTGGGCCCATGGGAATATTTTTGAAACCAAATGAGGACAGCATAGGAAAAGAATATAACTTCAGTCTCTGATGGTTTTTTTTTCCTTCCTTCTCTTCCTTCAAAACTAACAGAAAACCTAATATCATATAATCCTGAACACCCATTAATTACAAAAATTTTACAAGAATTCCTAATCATACTCTTAACAATGTGTTCCTAAATAACAGAATGCTGCTGGTTTGGGTGGCCTGAATCGTATATTTTTGAGGGAAAATAAATTACAGGCATATAGACATGCAGACATACAGACATATATATGACTGTATAAACCTACTCTGTATACAGGGGAGAGTTAATTTAGCATTTTGTTGTTTTCTGTTGTTATACCAACAGTAACTCAGAGACTTTTAGGCCTCAGCTGAAAGTGTTATGAAATAATATATCTGAAAAAGTTTGTAAAAAAACCAATTGCATGTGTAAAACTGGGTTATTTTCAAAGGGGCTGCTAGATTTGGAAACTTGAATACATATTCAGAGGAGAGAAATACTGAATAAATGGAATCAAGTTTCATTAACTTCTGTTGCTTGAGTGCCTTTTTTTTAAAAAAAAGGAAACTTTATCACAATCAACACACACAATGTAAATTAAATGGGGATGCAGGATACCTTCTTAGTTTCACTAAGCTTGAAATAAAACTTGCTGCCACTAGAGATCATTGTTGCTCTTTGCAGAAGAGGCTATCACTGTGTTTATTTCAGTACAATCAGTTTTGTTCTTCATGGAATGCACTTCATAATATCAAAACAGAAATACAAGCAGAAATTACTTCCAGCTCCAGCATTTCTTCTCTAAAATTTAATGGCACTATAACAGCAAATGGAGTGCTAGAACCTTCTGGTCCAACACCAACATATCACTCATGACTTGAATAACTATAGGTTGGATTGTCTAAACCTTAGCTCTTAAAATAAATATCAACTATTTCCCTTCAGTCGCACAATTTTTGATGTAATTTCTTCCTTTCAAAAAGTTCTTTCATCACTATTTATAAATGACAATGAAACAAAATTTGAGAATATTTCTCAAGTTTCATTTACAAAATTTTTATAAAAGTATCTTTCTCCTGCTACCATCTCTTTATTATAAAGTACATATCTGTACCATTTTAAAAATGCATTATTTTCCATGCTGTAGATATTTATTCTTCTGAATATCTAAATAATTTCAGTCTTGAATCTTCATACAGATTATATCAGATGGGAATAAAATGGAAAATGCTTCCCTCTTTTTGACTCAACCTCTGCTCAAGTGAAATAAAAGAAAGTCATAGAAACAGTGTCTGCAAAAGAGACACAGATTAAATCCTCAATCCACTAACTTTTTATTTTTTCTTAATAGGTAAAGCCAAGACTGAATGGCACTGGTATTTCTATATATTGGGACTCAAAGACCCTAGAAAAAGATGCTGGATCAAACTTGTTTTCTTCTGTAGAATGGCTAGTTGAAGTGTAGCCAACAGCAAGGATCTTTAGGTAAATGTCCTCAGACAGAAGTTGGACAATATGAAATATGGCAAACTGCCTCTTCTTTTTCCTAAAAATAAATGACAAAGTAACCCATTCTCTTTGTGAGAGATAAAACAATTTCATGCAGTAAATAACAACTGTTCCATCAAAACAGAGGGCTGATGATGATAAATCACCAGAAGTATTATCTGCAAAATAATAATAAAAAAAATCAAATGGAAATTACAAATGATAACTGATCAAAGAGGTAACTATGCGTATCAACCAAACAGATAGATCCTATAGTATATTAAAGTAATCCCAAGTGTACCATTGCCAACCCTAACTATACTGACTTCTGAAGTATGAAGGATTTTTAATTTAGGACTCCCTATGGTGATACATTGCTCATTTTAATGATTGTTGATTGCTTCGGTGCTGTATTTTGAAATATGTTCCTAATCTTTTGTGATTTTTTTTGTCCCCTTGGGATATATTTCCAATTGTTTTAATATGACACGTACCATTTAATTGTATCATGTTTTATTTTTGAGGTTTTGATGTACTCAAGATTTCTTAAGTGCTTTAAATATTTACATCAATTTTGAAAATCAAAGTCGGAATATGGAATGAGTAGAAAATAAGATGGTCACTTCATAGGGTCATGTACAACCTCACTGTACAACATTTAGATCTGACCTGAACTGAGTGACCTAATTAAGCTTGTGTAATACTTAAGTAGAATAAAGTCCCTTAAAAGTGTTTTGTATACCATGTCCATGTGTGTATGCATAAAGCACTGAGATTCAGGCCACTCTACACTTCTTGTTTTTCTCTCACTTGAGATTATTTCAATGAACTTCAGGATCTTTGTTGGACAAGGATTTTTGATTCTTCTTTGAGAGACGTAAAAGATTTATTACCTACCCAACTTACAGGTAAAATG
Organism: Luscinia megarhynchos; assembly: GCA_034336665.1. NCBI lineage: Eukaryota > Metazoa > Chordata > Aves > Passeriformes > Muscicapidae > Luscinia > Luscinia megarhynchos. Next base: position 50,890,013 of record JAPFBE010000003.1, on the reverse strand, counting down.
ACAGCATTCTTTCACCAAGTCATTTCAATAAATAATTCATTTTACCTTCTAAGGAAAAAGAATTAAAATTCCAGAGAGACAATATGGCTTTTGTACCAATTTACTGGGCTACTAAATATTTTTAAACATTTTACTTTAATTTGAATACTAACATTGAAGTACATGCAGGTCCCCTTTTATATTTATACAATGGATTTTCAACCCTAGATATCACTGGGTGTTTCTCAAACAGAAATGTGTCAAGTCAAATTGCTTTCTTCGTCAAGTCAAGGGACTGTGCAAACTCTGAAGATTTCCTGTAAGACTAAATTTTCCCTCACATCCCTCCCACCATTCAAGACAATATTCCTGATGTACAAAATACCGTCTGAAAATTTGTGTGCTTTCAGACTATGCTTCTCCAAAAAGAAACAGAAACTCAAAGGACTTTCACGACCTTAAGAGAAAATGAGAAGAAAAAAAACCCCAGAAAAGACCATTAAAAAAAAAAAAAAGTAGATTTTGCTTTCTTACCTTGTGATTTATTATCATGTCCCAGGGTTAAAAACAAATATGCACAGAATGATGCAGTGAACAAAGACATAAAAGACAATTTAAAAGGAGACTCAGAACTTCAAAACAGATTAGGCTGTTACTATTAAGCTAATATTTGTATTTTCATGCCTTTAGTGTGATTTTAAAAAGACAATGGTTACTGGATGCCAAAATGACAATTACTAGGCAGCAATACATATCTTTGACATTCTTTGATCCTTTCTTTCATCTCTTCGTGGTTTCCTGAGTTTTTTACGTACAGTTAAGATTCAACAGCTAGGTCCTCTTTACCTACACACTAACAAGCTGTGGTTTAATTTCTTACAAATCACACTGCAAATCGACTAAAGTTTGCATAATATATTCATGCTAATAACACTATTCATGATAGATTAATAAAGCCCACATGCTTGTTTTATTACTCTGTCTTTGCATGGCCCATAAAAACAGTTAAAGCACATTTATTTTTCTAAATTAACATTGCTGCACTTCTGATGTTAGCTAAAAACAAAAATATAGTGAAACACTTTTTTCCCACCATATAAACCAGCTATATATCTCCCTAATTGTTAAGGCACCTATTTTGGGGAGACAATAAATACAAAGGAAGTAAAGCGCAATATATATTTTTATATGAATTTTGGTGCAAGTGACTATGATTTTAACAGATGCTATATTGTTTGATGAAACATTTTAGATTCTGAGCAAAGAGTCCTGGAAGACCAAGAATGAAAATAATATCTTACATGTGCAAAATAAATCTGACTTCTCAAGTACAATAGTCATTTATTGCTATCCAGAGTGCCATGTAAAGCAGTCATCACAGAGTTCATCAACAGACCATAGATTATGATAATTCATCTTCCCTGAATTATATTCTCATATTTCATACAGATTGGGCCAAATCCTTCAGTCCTTAATCCAGGATTGATTTCTCAGACTTTTTTCATGGTAGCCATTCATGCCAATGAAATACTGTTAACTGCTTCATTAAGATGAATAAAGATACAAGTTCTCAGGCAAAGAAGTCTATTGGAGGTGAGTAATGAATGAGCACTTTGGTTGATAAGGAAAAAATTCTTTAATATATATTTACACTATTCACACAAGAACAAATAATATTTATTATATAATATATTATATTATAACTTTGCAGCATTTTTGAAGAGTCTGTAAAAATTCATATTAATAATCTGAAAAGAGAACCAGAGTCTGGACATTATTTATTGCTTAATTTAAAAATAATTATTTCCTGTGGAAGAAACATTGGTTTAGTTTTTTCCATCAAAATGAAAAATTCAGATTTTTCCTGTACATGTTCTCATTGAGTAGTTCAATTAACTTCAAAATGGCAACATCAAAATATGCAGTATATGTGTTTATGAAAGTATACAACAATTAACCCTTGCAATTTCTATTAGCACATAATTAAAGTTAGAGAGAATAAATAGCAACTAGTGTAATTTTTTGAGGGTGAAAAAAAGAGTCCAAAGGAGACATTTATGAACTATGGCAATATTTTATTTCACAGTTTACATTTTAGTATATAGAAATAGTCTGGAAAATACTTGCCCTATTAACTCTTTGGTGCAATTTGTTTCTACTCTGGGTCAGCATACTATTTCCTGTTTTTTACTGTAAGATAAGGCTGGAAACATTAGTCATGTAACTGTGAGAATCTGCTATGTCAAATCTGCTATTGGTGGTTTTGAACTATTTCTTCTTATATTTTACTACTAAGAATAAAAACAAAATAAATAAAACTTATTTCTCTGCAGGTAGAAATATTATTTGAAATAAAAATCACCAAATTAATATAATGAAGCTGTGAAAGACACGATGCACATCTATGAGTAATTTTAACCATGAAACTTACATTCTGACTGTGTTTGCAAATGAGACCTTCTTCAGCAAAAGGCATATTAAAATCTGTAGTATATGAAGTACCTCTTGTGTTAAATTACAATGACTGGTAGAAGGCAAGAGGAAGGTCATTGTAGCTGATAAACACAGTTATGCAAATGTGTTATTGTGAGAAGGCACTGAACAGGGTTAAAAATTGTGCTAAGCAGAAGGTCAATCAGAAATTTCATGGGACTTTCAGGCCTTGAAAATTATAAAAATGAGGAGGTGAGCAAGAAAGAAAATTGTGATGAGAGTAAGGGGTATTTTTTTAAAGGGGTATTTTTTAAATTTAGGTCTATTTGATGAATAAAATAATGTTAGTCTAACAGGAAAAGATGTCACCGCCAATTATTTTTCCATCAGGAAAAAAACTCCACTTTTAAAATATTTGTCAATTGGCTATTCTGTTTAGTTTCTCTGTACCCACCAGGCACAGATATCTAAGCCTAATATTCTTCAAGTCTAAATTCTTCAGAAGCTCCCTGATCCTGTGCCACAGTGACTAGTCCAATTTAATTTGTAGTGCTCAACATAAGCATTATGCTTATACATAAGGGATTTATTTCTTGGTTTGTGAATAATTTTTGTTTCAAAGAAAACAGAGAGCAGAACAAGCAAAGCTGGGATCTACTGAGCTTGTAGGGACATTACCAGGGATTCTGTGTATTTGTAACTTTTACTCCTGTGCATGAGATGGTCTGTCATGGAGACCAGAGAGAGTAAAAGCACAGTGGATATGCAAACTGATATTTATTTAAGAACTATCAAAAGTAGTGAACAATCAAAATTAGAGCTTCCACTCCACTCCACTCCACTCCACTCATTACGACACATACCTGCTCACTTTCCCCTGTATTACACTCTCTAGGTTCTGCTTCCCAGTGCCACACTGAGATTGCTGCTGGTCTGGGAAAATCAGGCAGGAAGTTGTGCCTCTTCACACCATGCTGCTGCTGACAGACACCTTGGGGGACATCAGACAAGGCCCCTGACAATTCCCATGTCACCTTCTCCATGTATCTGTCTGACATCTGGGATCTTCACCTGCTTCTCAGACCTTTCTTCCAGCCGTGATTTTCACCTTATTTTTACCAGGTTGCCTCCTCTTTCCTGAAGCCAGTTGCTCTTTTAATTTCTTTTCCCCTCTACTTTTCCTGAACTTCCATCTCCAGTTTTCCCAACCTAAGTTTAAATGCAGAAACATGCTTATTGTCTCAGCTGATGTTTCTGTCTCATGCCTCTTTAATAAACTGGAGGATTCAGGAAGTGACATTTTTTATAGTCAAATTCAAATAAGAAAATTACAGCTAGCCTTTACCAGTCTTAACTAGCATGTAGCAGGCTTCCTCTTGAATATCCAAAAGTTCAGATTTTGATGCATATCCTCCCCTTTCCCCAAAACACACATACAAAACTACCTGTTGCCTTTCAGTGTTCACAGTCTAAGCTGTGGTTTTTCTTCTGCATAGGAAAGAGTTGGCTCCAGCTGCATTGCAGATATATTGCTACAATATACTATGGTCTGGAACTTGTTTCTGCTGCTGGGACAAGACCCCAAAGATGGAACAGGTGAAGTTTCATTTTGATCTCAAGACTCCATGGATGGTAATCACCACATTTAAGTAAAGGGCAATATACTGAGGTTTTCTCATTTTTACGCCTTTTAAGCACTTCATTGTGTTATACAATTTTTTAGCAGAGGTTTCTTTCGACAATGCCCACAGAGGTTCAGCAGAAGGAGGCAAAGGTTGATATTCCTTCTGACACACATCTGTGCAGTGCCTGTTGTGAGATTTACAGCTCCAGGAGTACTGGACCCTGGCAGAATTGAATCTGTACTGTGTGTTACAAACAAGAGAAGAAAGCCACCAGTCTGAATTTTCCTCACAATCTGATCCAGCAAAAGAATTATGAGCATGAAGGACAAAGAAAAGGACATTTCACCAGCTTAGAGTGGGATGCAAGAAAACTTTATCACTAAGTGCTATCTTGAACACAAGGGGCACAACAAACAATGATCAAACACAGAACAGAACTGATGTACGTAGTTAAAAGATGGAACTCTTTTCATTTTTGGTGAAACAATAAATAGACTAGAATATGCTCATCCTACAGCAAAAAAGTTTTTGACTACAGGTCTATGAGAATGGTTTTGTCCAGTTCTGTGATTTCTCTTACAGTATCTCTACATGACTTTCTCCAAGGTATTTTATAAACAAAATTGTGCTGACACAGAAAACTGAGGGAATGTCTCTGAAACTGTGTAACATGCCCCTATGATTTTCGTTGTGCGAGGCACTCATGCAACAATACCTTATATTGGCTATAGGTGGCAGCAGAAGACCAAGTCTCATGAGGAACTGCTCTAGGTGGAAGTGTTTTAAAAAAGTTATTTGTACACTAAAGATGAATATTCTCTTAATAATACATGAACATTATTTAACAGGAACTATAGAGTCAATAGAATGTGAACAATGACTCCCCCTCTCCTAAAAAAAGGCCATTGCAGCCAGAACTGGTCCTTTTCTTCAATGAAGTGAAAAGCTTGTTCAATTTGCTCAGCGTGGGAGCCTTTGTCATTTTAACCATATGGCACAATAGATATTGATAAAAATAAAAGTCTTTTAACATTATAGTAATGTAAGACAATACCAACAAAGTCTCTTGTCTGTCAGCAACAGCCATTAAAAATGTATTAAAATGTGCATTCAGCTCTTTTATTTCCTAAAAATAAGAAAGATTGGTAAATGCTTACATGCAAAAATCTTTCTCATATGGGGAAAAAAAGAGAGGCACGGAGCTCAAGAAGGAGGCCACCACAACCAGGCATGGAAAGCGAAAGAAAACACAAAGTAAAGGAAAAGTGTTCATGACATGGAAAAGAAAAAAAGCATCTCTACTACATTTACTAGATCAAGCTAGTGAGAAATATAACTCTAAACAATGCTTCTGTAGACTCCATATATGTGTGAGCAATATACAGTTTAAAGTTTCTATCAATACAAACTCTTACCTTTTTTTTTTCCACTCTGCCTTTAATGTTTGTTACTATCTAGCATTCAGAGATGGTGATCACTAGGAGAACTTATCAGCATTTCAAGTAAATGATGCATTTGTGTAAATCTTGAGCCTTTTAACTGCATAGCAGTAAACAAAGGGGAAAAAATCCTCCATGAAAGCACGGCCTTGCTCTCACTTACTGACCCTACTAAACTCTTTTGTACGTAAGTAAAGTACACATGATGGATTGTCTAGTAAAATAAAAGAATAGATTTCACTGTGTGAGAATGGTGGGGAAAGAAGATGAGAGGATCCAATACAACCCGTGGTAGGATTTTCCAATTAAACTGCTGGTGAGGAGGGAATTTGTTTTACAGTTCCTCACAAGGTTCAAAGCATACGTATTTGTGCTGGTTTTGGCTGGGGTACACTTATTTTTCTGTAAATTGTATGGATTTATGTTTCAAATTTGTGCTGAAAACAGCTTGGATAATTCAGGAATCTTTTAGCTATTGCTGAGCAGGGCTTAAACAGAGTCAAGGATTTTGTGCCACTCACCCCACAACGCTAGCAGAAGTCTGGGAGTGTGCAAGAAGCTGGGAGGGGACACAGCCAGGACAGGGGAGCCCAGATGACCTAAGGGATATTCCTGACTTTACAGTGTAATGCTCGGCATATAAAGCTGGGGGAAGGAGGAGGTGGAGGGAAGGGGTTGTTCAAAGTGGTGGTGTTTGTCTTCCCAAGTCACAGTCACATGTGATGACGCCCTGCTCTCCTGGCTGAACACCTGCCTGCCTGAGAGAAGGGGTGAATTAATTCCTTGTCTTGCTTTGCTTCTGTGCACACAACTTTTGTTTTACCTCTTAAACCATCTTAATCTATGAGTTTTCTCACTTTTTTTCTTTCTGCTCTCTCCCACATCCCATTGGTGAGAAAGTGAACGAGCGGCTGTGTGGGGTTTGGTTGCCAGCTGGGGTTGAAAAACAATAACATTAAAACAATTTACAGATGTGGAGGTTGCAAAATGTTAGGGATAGTACTTGTTAAACTCATTTTGCTCAGCTATTTATTCTCTTTCAAAAATTCATAAGTCCTGTAAATCCTCAGAGCCCACTGTCTAATTATACTAGGCATCTTGTATACCTTCTCATTAAAAACTAACCTCCTATTTTAATGACTTGGTGGAAATCCTTTGAAGATCAGACTGCTAGTGACTGAATGCTGTATTCTGAGTACCCCTTCATGTTGCCCTCCTTCCTTTATTCCTTTCTGATCTTCGGTAATTTCTTCTCTTTTATTTTGGTTTCTTTTCTTTCTTTATATAATTTTTAGATGCCTGTTTGATTCCAAGTGAAAAATACAGAGATACTTTGTTTGAAGGCCACTTCTGCACTGGGATAGTCTGAGATAAGTGTTCAAGTTGCTTTTAGCTAAGAGGAAAGAGTCATTTATTTATCTGAGGCAGTTGTTGAACAGATGTACATCTGACAGTGCAGTATACAGTACCATATTTTTAACAAATTGGGCTATATTCATTCCTTGGATAATTCCAACTGACTTAATTCAAATTACACAAATGATTAATTTGAGCTCTGTATTTCAAATGGTAAACTCTCTCTCAGCTTCGTATATAGAGCGTTTATTTAATTTGTCATGAATTTCTGGCTAGCATCACTATGGTTTGAAAAATTCTTCCAAAACTTTACTTTTCAGATGCTTCACAAGCACTTTTGATTCCCTTTTACATGTTTTCCACAAGGATTTTAGTCAGAACTGATACTCACTTCAATCACAAGTGCTCTCTTTCCGTACTTTGTGGGTTTTACGTGTTTGGAGTTGTTGTTTGTTTTTTAATCACAGAACCAACCAGGTTGGAAGAGTCTTTTAAGATCATCTAGTTCAATGGCAATGTTAATGTCAGTAGGTATAGAAGAAAACATTCTTCATTTAACATAAAAACCCCCGGGGTTTCTTCCAAATAAGGAGTTGGAATTCTCGTCCTGATATAAAGAATGAAACTGTTGTTTCTGTTAGAAATGGAGGGAAACTTATCATTATTTTTTACTTTTTGTCATCCTAACTCAAAATATAGGCTTTACATGGATTTTTTCTTACCAAATCAAATATGTTGAAAATAGCATTTAAATAAGTGGGGAAGTATAATTAATATGTAAGTTATTTCATTTCCAAAATATGTACACATAATAATTTCTGAATTACTTAGTAGATGTTATATACCTTACTGTAAGCTTACTCATTTATTCGAGTCAAAATGGAGAAAAACATACATGAATCTTCTTTATTTCCACGTTGTAAAGATGAAAATGTAACTTGTCAAGAAAAAAATAAAGTTTAAAATTCATTACAAATTACCCTAGAAATTATATTTTGTTTATTTTGACAAGTGCAGAGAAAAATCATAAAATATTTCATCTCCATATTGAACATAATAGGGAAAAAGGGACATTATTTTGATACATAGTTTTACTAAAGAGTTTCAAGATGAAATATTGCCTATCATAGAAAATATACCTATTCACAACAAAAAAAAAGACCTAAAATTGCTAGCTTTAATAAAAGCTGGGACTTACTGATTAAATAACATTTTATATTCAAGTGATTCTCTAACATAAAGGCCTTTATTGAAAAGGTCTGATGGGCTGAGAAACAAGTTTTATTTATTTTATAGGTTCTTGCCTTAAGCACAATTCCCTCATGCCTAGAATAAACCTGAAGTTAAAAAACACGAATGGAGCTCTTACTGAAAAAACTGCATCAAAACACAAATAACTTTCTATTAGCCATGTCACTAGGTTAAAGAATACATAGGCAGAATTCAAGCAATTATCAGGGAAACATTGGAACATTGTTCAAAACAACCCTGACCCTGATAACTTGTTTAAAGATCTTCTTCTGCTGGTTTATGGAAGAAGCTCAACTTAAGAGACAAAAGTGTAGTCTTAAAGTGCATTGTTCTTCACTGTAGACCCTCAGTGGCACGAGCTACTTGATGACAATTACTTTTGTGATGACTGTGACCATGTAATTCAACCTCCAAATGTGTTTTATTTTATCATGCTGTTAGAAGAAACAGAAATATCCTCTCCTACCTAATGAAAAGTAACATGCACTACAAAGAATCTTTCAGTAGCTTGTCCAACCAAATGTCCTTGCCCTCCAGCTAGTGTGTGGATCAGACCACAAAAATTATGACAAAACAAATGTGTAAAGAATATACTTTTCATTAGTGGAAGTAATGAAGCTCCTCAGCAAGATGAATGCATTAAGAGAGATTCTAATCTGAGGTATTCAGCATATGAATCTTCTTAATTCAACAGCAAATGTGTGAGCTTCCAAAGACACTTAACATCTCTCAGGTGCAAGGACTCATCCTTGTCAAATGAAGAACTTTGTAATGGAGCAAAGAGGATCTTCAATCACAGTTTTTTGTGACTTTCTGCAGCAAAGACAGAATACAGATAATTTGTGTCATTCAAGGATTATTAATAAAGACTTATTCTTTCATACTTCAGATTTCTGTGGTGTAGTACATTGAGAAAGTTAAAAAAACCTGATATTTATCAGTGAAATTCACACAAAGGGCAGAAATATTTAGATAGTGTTCAGCCTGGATAAGAGAAGCCTCTGGGGACATCTTAGAACACCTTCCAGTGTCTAAAGGGGGTCTACAAGACAGCCAGAGAGGGACATTAAACAAGAGCATGTAGTGACAGGGCAGGGAAGAATGGCTTTAAACTGAAAGACAGCAGGCTTAGATTAGATACTAGGAAGAATTTTTTTGCAGTGAAGGTAGTGCAACACTGAAACAGGTTGCCCAGAGAAGCTGTGGATGCCTCATTCCTGCTGGTATTAAGTGTCAGGTTGGATAGGCAGCTTGGTCTAGTGGAAGATGTTCCTTCCCAGAGGGGTTGGAATTAAATGATCTAAAGGCCCATCCAACTCAAACAATTCTAAAAATTTTATGATAATTCTTCTAGCATAACACATTGTAGAGAAGGTTTAGAGACACAACTTGCATTTTCTGACAGTGCGGTTACTCCTTCTTCTAATCCTTTCTACATTTTTTTCTACTATAGAGAGAAATGCTCTGAATTCTAGGCTCCCAAAGTAAAGAGAATCTTCAGTATTTCTCTTGATATCTCATTTTTCTTGAGTATGAGAAACTTTTCTTTTCCCTGGACTGCTGTAAGATTCTAGCATTTCTGTCACTCACCTGGTGTATTGACAATGACCTAAATTTCAAAGCTGAGTATGGTTATAAATGGGAACATTCATATGAGACATATTAAACTGTCTTCAGCTCAGCAACAAAGGCATACTGTTTAGTTCTGAATATTTATCTCTAAATCTATAGTCACAAAATTTTAAGTTAGATTTAGATAGCGGATAACAGCACTTGAGATAAATAGTGACCCTTAAGGTTCTCTCACAATGTAGAGAAGGTAGAATATCACATCTGCTGTGAAAGTATAACCCATTAACCCATTGCTTTCTCTGTCCACCAATCTATTCACTTCATTGTAGAAGACTATTAGGTTCATTGAAAATGATGACTCTTTTCTAAACTCATGCTGACTACTCCCTGTTTTTCCTTCATGTGTTTGTATGCTTTCCAGAAAGATATTCCAAACCATTTTCCCAGGGACAGCAATGAGATGGACCTGCCTGTAATCCTGAGATTTTGCCACTGAAGTCAAGAGCTACATTTTCTCTCTTCTAGTCTCCAGGAATCTCCTGTTTATCGTAACTAGCCCAAGAAAATTGAGAAGAACCTTACAATGACATTAGCCTGTCACCTTGGGACTTGTGGGTGTAGCCAATCCAGGGCCATGGGATTATGTGTGTCTGGTTTGTTCAAGGGTTCCCTGTCTAGTTAAGGAGATTAAATCTACCCACAGAGGTTGTGTGCCTTCTGTAAACTCATGTTTGGCCTGAGGGGCCTCAGATGCATACAGATGGGGGTTTTTTGTTGTTGTTTGTTTGTTTGTTTTTTGTTTTTCCTTGTTGTTTGTTTTGTTGTTTTTTGTTTTCTTTTGTTTTGTTCTGTTTTGAGGGTTTTATTTGTTTTAATGTGTCCATGTGGGTTAGTAATCCTTTCTGCACACCCCCAGAGCTTTGCAATGGTTCTCTGTGCAGCCCAAATGCTTTGGGATGTTGAATTGTAGGGCTGAATTGTAGGGCCAAATAATCCCAGTGTGCCACACACATTCCTGTGATGCCTCTACCATATTTACTCTGTTGAGAAAGAAATATATGTTCTCATCTTAGAATGTATAAAATTAATAATTTCTTGTATAATCATTGTCATCAGGAATAAAGGTTTTGCAGCAGAATTTTGGCCACTTTCTCTTCACTAGAATTGTCGGAAATATTAAGAAAATCACAGCAGATTAATTATTTTATACTGTGATATATGAGAATATATATCTAAACTCACAAAAGAAGTTTGACTGATGAAAATAGAGATAGATATTAAGCTGTAAAATTGGGTGGAGCCTGGACTTTGATGAAGTTTAAATCTGGCACCCAGTTTTGCATCAACTAACTACTTTACTGGGTAATATTTAGAATTCATATCTTAACAGATGTAAAGTCAATAAATGTTCTGACTGATTGGCCACCAGAGTTCCTTTAAGAACTTCCTTCTTCTCAAATTACATAAAATATAAGAAGATTCTGGAGAGATCTTTCTTGCTCATGTGTTTGCTTGCTTTGAGAAAAAGAGATGAGATTTAGAAATTGTTTTGTATTGCTTTTTCCTATGAGTGCAGTGATGCTATAATACACATATACCCTGATAAACACAGATGTATTAGGGGGAAAAAAAATAAATTTTCTCTCTACTTGAGATAAAAATAGAAGCAATCAAATCACAAGGAATTGTTTTCTTCCTTTGCCTCAAAAGCTGCTAGCAGCAATCAGTTGACATATCTCTGTATCACCAGTTCTGCCTTGACACAAACCAGTCAGATTCCTGGTCTCCTTGCTGCCACAGCCCAGAAACCTGCAGAGAATGGTGAAGGGTGAGTGACAACCTTATGGATGTGACAATCTCAGAGGCAGTGTTGGTATGGGAGGTGGCCTACGTTCCATGATTTTCCATTTTATGCACTTATCAGGCCACATTGAGACTTGGAATAACCTTAGGATACATAACGCTCATATATCTTTCTCCAAAGTGGATTTTTAAGAAAAGTTGCATAAACAGTATGATTCCAGTGATAAAGTGGTTCTTACATCTCTCTCAATAAATAAATAAGACAACAGTCCCTTCCTCTGGCCAAGGAAACTTGAAACTCTGTCAGTGTTTCTTCTAAAGAGACCAGATGGCTTGTTGCTACCCTCCCTCAAGGTATGGACATGCTGACTCCATGGGATTTATAATTAAATTTCAAAAAAAAAAGGTAATCATAATTTATTCCTTTTGTTTCAAGTCACTTTCTGATTAAATGCATAGGAAAAGTACTAATTTAAACCAAAATGTTCAGATCTAACCAATAGATGACTTGGGAAGAAGAATGTGAGAGCATGTTCACTTAATTCTGCCACAGACCAAACTATATCATCAGCATATAAAAATAATTGAACTATGGATACCTGCATTTAAGGGAGATATTGCACAAACTTCCTAGAATTACTTTAATGTTTATTTTGTATGATTTGGCTGTGTTTTATAAATACACAGAAGGTGCATTTTACCTACACCTCAGAAGTAGTGTGATTAAGTTGCTGAAGCCTACATAGGGAGAACTATCTGAAATGACACATGACATCTGAGGTGTTGTGCATGCAGCTGGTATCTCAGGATACCAGGATACCAGGATACTCAGGATCTGCAGGAACTGCAAGTCAGGTTAGTACTCTCATTTCTCTCACACCTCACCAGATATCTCTGTTTCAGCAATTGATTTCTGGGCTGAACTTCAAGAAATATAAATCTCATCCCTGTTTACTTTTTTGGTGTCAGGATGTTATACCCAGTTTGTGGGAGTTCCTTCACGTTTATAACTGCATTGGAAGAATATTGTCTAAATATCGACAGCAGCAATTAGGAATGAACTATAAAATAAAAAATCAAGAAGTGATATCAGAAACTGAGTCCAGACTTCCGTCAGTATTGCCAAATAACCTGACCAAATGTAGATGCCAATTTGGAGCTGGTATTTGGGCTATGATTGTTATAAAACAGCCTAAACTATGTGTCAAGTATCATTGAAATAATGTTTGAATGACAGAAGACTGCAGAAGAGCTGTGTGAACAGCATAGGACTACACAGGGTCCTTTCCAGTGATTTCAAATATCAATTCATGCTGAAGTGTGAGCTATTGTATCAAGTCTTTTCTGTGCACAAAACAAAACAAAACAAAACAAACAAACAAAAAACAAAAACAAAAACAAAAAACACAAACAAAAAAAAAAAAAAACAAAAGAAGGAAGGTGGCCTCATGAAAAGAATATTTATCTCTCTCAAACATATTTTTTGAGAAGATGAGTTGTTCTTAGGAGGACCCACTGCCAGACCTGATACCTGGTTTTGAATAATTGTTGTCACACTTGAACTGGAGTACTTATGAACTAAGAAAATTACCATAAAGTGGGTGATCCTCTTACTTCATAAAGAGAACAACTGTAAGTCATTTAGAAAACACTTCATTCTTTATATAAAAATGAGTGCCAGCTAAGGAGAAGGTAAAAAACACATTTAGTTTTAAAAAGTCTTTCATTCTGAAGCTGTTGAGCATTTCAATATTTTTTTTTTTGTTAAATGAGACAAAGGAAAAGTAATGAAAACTGTATTCCTAAAATGGAAGAGGTGAGAAGTGCTTTACAAGGAAAAACATAACAAGAAATATGATTTTATTAGAAAGTAAAGAAACATGGAAACACGGAAATAGTATATCATGTTCAAGGCCAAAGAATGCTGTAATTTTGACAAGTTAATTGAGAAAATAATTGTAGGAATCTGAAATAAAGATGAGTAGATCAGATTAAGACTAAGATTGCCAATGAATATGCCTTGATAGTTAGTTCAAAACTAATTTGAAGCTGGCATTAGATACAGCATTAGAGACCCAGATAGTAATGCTGGAAATATAGGGTAAAATTTATTGGTTTTTATGACTGTGCTGTATTTATGAAAATTCTCAAAGATATGGTTGTTACCTGTTTCCTCATAGTCATGAGAATGTTACAAAACTCAGTGGAAAACAGGTAGTCCTCTGAAAATTGAAAAAAAAAAACCAAATAAACTTTATAATTATTGAAATAAGGCATTGGTAATGTACATTTTTTTCCTTTTTTTTTTTTTTCAAAACAAAATTTTATTTTAAATTTTAAATGCAATTCAAAAGAAATATAATAAACCTTAGAGTGTCAAAATCTTGAGGATGAAATAGATAAAAATTTATTTAAAGAAATTATTTCAGGTGTTGGGTTGCAAAAAACATATTTAAAAGTGTTCCTTTTGATTCGAGCTGAAAGAATATTTTTTCTCTTCTGAGTTCCCATTAATGAAATAAATAAAGTGAATAACCAAATAACTAAAATAAATGCTTATAATATGTTACTGTGTGAACAAAATTGATTTCTTGATGAATTAAAAATTTGATTTAGCTCAACTTACTGAAAAAGAATAGTGTATACATCAGGAAGAAAACACTCAGGAAAATTTTGAAGCACCAGTTCACAAAAGAGTTGAAAGTGCCCAGTTTGTTCCATTTGGAAATGCTCTCCTGAGTATGCACATGCATGGCACTGATTTTCACAAAGGATATGAGAAAGATCATTTCCCAATCCCACTGCAGGGACACCTTCCACTGGACAGGAGCTACTCAAAGCCCCATCCATTCTGACCTTGAATGACCAGGAATGAGGTGTCCACAAATTTTTGGGCAACCTGTTCCAGTGGCTCACAGTAAAGAATTTCTTCCTGGCAACTAATCTAAATCTATTCTCTTTCAGTTTTAAACTGTTCCCTTTGTCCTATCACTATATGCCCTTGAAAAAGTCATTTTCCAGCCTGTTCTTAGCTGCAGTAAGGTCTCCCTGGAGCCTTCTCTTCTTTAGGCTGAACAGCCCCAACTCTCTCAGTCTGTCAAAGATTGCAAAGGGCTAAATGAGAAAAATTAATTTTAGAGACAGCTTGCCAATTGTTAACATATCATTGATAAAAACACTGGTCAATGAGATAATCCAGAAAGCAATGAAGTTATTTTCTGGCAATCTACTTTTACCCCACTGATGTAACTTTTGAAACACAAAATTAAAACTCTACAATGTAAACAATTGTAGTAAGAGGATAGACAGGAGGAGTTTAATCTTACTGAACTGTATCCATCTGAATGTTAGCAGTTAGTGTAAGAGACTTGGCTACTTTTATTCTAAATCGAAGAAGAAAGACAGACCATTCCAGAAGGTGGCTCAGTTCATGCGTGAAATGAGTCTGCAACAGGATAAAAGACCTGGCAGAAGGTCCAGTCTGATTTAGCCTACCTTTTACCCAGGAGAAAAAGGAAACTATCCATTCTTTTGTACTAACTCAAAGTATTTTTTAAATCAATATGAATCTGCATATCCAAGTTCTCTGTGGTATATTTATTATAGACTAATGTGCATTCTTGTTTCCATCAATATTTTTTCATTTTTATACATTCTGTTATTAAGTTTAAGTTTTTATTGCTGCTTGGTTTCTCTTTCTTCCCAGAGTATTTGAGGTTTGAGGGTTGGGTTTTGCTTGTTTCTTTGTTTCGTTTGGGTTTTTTTTGTTTTGTTTGTTTGTTTGTTTAGTAGTTCAGTTAAATTAATCTCATATTTATTTTGAGCTCAAGCATAGATTCAAAAAAACAAAATTTAACATTTTGAGTCTATCAGTCTACATGTGGTCTACATGTCCAAGCTTCATTTTACTCAGGAAAGATATGACAAAGAATGCACTGGAAATAAATACCTTTCTGGAGCAAAATGTTGTGTGATAACCTAGCTGTTCTATTTTGGATGGTATTAGATATGTATGTTTAGGCAAATAGATTGAGTCTCCTCCTGATAAGTAGATACTCTGCAAACCACTAAATTTAGATGCTGAAATGTGATGCTTCATAAAATAAAAGGACTTTATATCAAGATGTCACACTGTTTGCTCTTCTCCAAAGTATTTTCAGAAGAAAATGCAACAGCTGGTGGATACTACTGCATTTATAGTGTAGCCTTATTCAAAATTCCTTGTAATAATAGAATTCCAAGCCCGCATCTGTTTGCAAACAAAAAGTAAATAAAACCTACGGGCCAAAATCCAGCCATATAAAAGATTGTAATAGTAAGGTGACAAGAAACAATTCATATATTTATCTTCAAACAACATATCATTTCTTTTTTTCGGAGAGAGAAGGCTTTGTGAGAATTAAAAGGCAGTGAATGTTGTAAATTTTGAGCTGTTGACATAATCCCATGTTGTATTTTCCAATACCAAAAATAACGTATTTGGAAAACTATTGACAAAGTGTTAAAGAGAGGATCACAATAATATTGGAAAAATGAAGGAAAGAGAAAAATGAGACGAGAATGACCTAAGCCTATCTCAATTATCTGTTAGTGATTTTGACTATTTAAGAGCATGTGCTCTTAGTGGGCCTTACCCTATAAATGACACCAAGATACAGAGGAAGGGCTTGGCATTTAGAGGTTTTGGCATTAGAATAAAAGAAATTCTATTAAAGAAAAGCATGCAATTCAGTAAAATGCAAAGTGCTCTTAGATAAAAAAATTACTGCACAAATACTAGGTGGGTGATGGTATTTCTAGGTAATACTTTGGTAGAAAAAAAACTGGAAAGTCTGTGAATAAAAAGCTAGATTAGTCAACCAAGGATTCCATGAATGCATGATTCCCAGCTCTGCTTGAGAATAAAACAGCTACTCATCCATGTTGACTGTCTGTGTATGTTTCTTACAAAACCTTTGTGAATAAATCTACAGATCCCTAAAAGTTTGCAGTCTTTCTAGCACGAGCTTGTAGCACGAGCTAGTTGAGGGAGAATCCTATGCCTCTTATCTCCTCTGCTCTTGTGAAAGCCAATAGTATCTAAAAGAAAAGAGAAGTTAATTCCCCACCACTGACACTCAAGAGTTTTTCGCAGAAAACTCAGATATGCTCTGCCACAGGTCAGACAGGTTGTGCAAACAGCTTGGTGGAATATTTGGGCAACACTGTGTATTGGAAGTAGATTCAGACTGCTCCCAGGTAAAGTATCTTAGCTATGATGAAAATTCAGCCAGTTAGATCAATTTCATAATTCAGAAAGGAGATTGTCTTTGTAGCTAACTTTGTGACTATGACAGCATTTTTACTTGTGGGGCTATTGTTTCAAGAGCAACCTATTTCACAAGTTCTCAATAAACAGTCTGGTTCAATTTCTAGAAATATAAAATAAATAAAAATAAAACACTAAGGTAAATAAAGAAATATAAAATACTAGTACCACAGAAGTAATTATAATTCTAAACTTATTCTCTTTCTGATTTATTGTTCCCTAGGACTTCATAAATTCTGAAAATTCAGTCTATTCAAACTTTTCTCACATTTAATTTTAGTATAGCTTAGCAGCTGTCATCCTGCATGGTTATTTTACAACCAGCACTTGCTGTCTACACCTATGTATGTTTAGCTGGTAAATATCTGTTATGTTTCAACTTCAGTTTTCTGCCTTTTTGTATACGAGGACATTTTCATTATCGAAGAAATACAAAACAACAAAAAAATACAAGAGTCTTGTTATGTACATCAGACGTGTGTAATTTTCCATAACCATAAATAAGAGCTTGAATAACCTTGATCTTCTATTCTGTCATATTGTTTTTAAGCTGATGTAACACCATTGACATCAATGGACTTACCCCAGTATGAAATTGGTGTAATGGAGTGGAAAATCATTGCCGAAATCTCTAAGGGGATATTCCCTTTACTGTAAGCTGTGTATTAGACTGGAAGATCCATAGTTCTTATTTTCATGTTTTGATGTGTATCTCAAATGATAAAGAACTGTAAAACAGTCCAAATGAGAAGTTATGAATAACCTTTTTTAATTAAGAATGAAATACTGCATTTTTAAATTGTCATTTTACTGTATGTTTAGCTATCTACTCAGTGTCACAATTAATTTTAACTTTGGAGAAAAATATGATGTGTAGCAATTAAATTTGATACTATACACTACCAAAGTCAACATAATTTGTTGAAATGTAAATGAAATTAGTTGTTTTTCCTTTTCAAACTACATGATACATGGTAAAAGAGCTCCATTTGGGACTACCTTTTACAAAGCTACTTAGCAGACAAGATCAAGGTTTCATAAGCCTGAGTGTTCATCTAAGTATTAGTCACAGTTACCTTCTAAATTAATGACTGTATACAGGTCTTTGTATTCTTCAAGTCATTTTCCTGAGAGAAGCCAGATTAAACTATCTTGATTTTCTTTCCTTAATTACAAGATCAACATGTGAATACCAAGTTGAAAATAAGGATATTATGTATCTATTCAGTTTCACACTTGATTTCCTATGAATTTCTGTTAGAAAAGGGTGGAAATATATGAACCACAAACCACTTTGTTGATCTTTTTTTTGAAAGCAGAGTGACACACATGGCTTCATTTTTCTTTCACATCTGCAAAAATGTGAATCTAGCATTCAAAGCAAAAATGATAATTGAGCAGAACTGTATTAGTGGAAATTGTAGATAACAATGCGGTTTTTGACCACCTTGTGAAATTTTACTACAGTTAGGAAAAGCTTTGTCAAATCACTTGTATATAATTTATTTTATTCTTCATTACTTTGCATTGTAAAGAGGCAAGATCCTGTTTTTTTGGCTATCAGTGAATAAAACATTTCCTGAATACTTTAACTTCCTAAAGAAGGCAATTTTTTTCTTACCTTTTTTTTTCTGTGAGCATTCTTTCTCACACAGAATGTACTCTTTAAAGTCTTGATCAGTATAATTAACATTTTTTTTACTTTGTTTTCTATGCATTGGATTTTGGAACTCTTGCTGAGAAAAATTTTCTCTTAAGCAAAAGAAGTATGTAGTCAAAAGATAGGAAACTTTTCCAAACCAAAAATCCTGCATGATTTTTTTTTATATAATGTCATACAGAAACATGAATCTGAAAGGGTTCCACAGACAACATTAGTGGGTTTGCTGATATTTTTTTCACTTGACATGGGGCACTTTGCATGTCCATGTCCTAAATATGGTAGGTTTAGTTCCCAGTCTCCTGAGCTTTGTCATGCCATCCTTCCCTGGGAAATGTGCTATCACATCAGAATTATCTATTCATTTTAGTCACACTTTTGTGATTGTTTCATAGAAAAGGGTGAGTATATAACAGGCAAGGCAGCAGAGAGTAGTGTTAACAAGGTCCTAATTTGTTTTCTCAGCATTGTAAATTACTCTGAGGAAAAGTTCCTGCTGCAGTCTGCAGAGAATTATGGCAAATTATTTACTCTTTGCCAACCATTTACACTGATGCATCTCTGTTGATTTTGGTTTCAGATAGTTTATGGCTGATATTCAAATTGCATGTTTTCTATTCTTCCAGCTTGCTTCCAGAGCAACCCAAAGTCAGATTTCAATAGAGATTGTGGTCCTATGTATAAACTGCACCGATCTGGGATCATCCTATTCCTAATCGTCTGTGCATCTGAAAACCTCAGTAATTTCAGCTGGCACTCTGGTTACCTAGAGATTTCAGTCTGGGTCCTAATTAACCATTTCAATTTAAGTTTTGTCTCTGATTTTGATTAGGAATATCTGGAAGAAAAAGGTTTGTTTTCTCCAGATACATTTTTTATTTTATCTTCACATTCTCTGAATTTAATTCACTTCCTCATTAATCTTTATTTAATGACCATTTTCTTTTGTCAATAACTACAGAATATCTTTATTAAATTAAAATTACATTTGTAGTTGTGTCTCAGTTCTTAATTTTCATCACTTGTGAGTGTATATATCGGTCATAAGAATATATCTATTCATAATGTCTTATATAAAGTTATCTTGATTTTTCAGCTATGTGCTTATAAAATGATAGGACTATTGTCAACTACTTGAAAATATAGGTGGGATGAAGATCTTGAAGTGATTTTTGAATATGTATGTCTAAATGTCATAACATTAGTATTTATATATTCTGCTAGCAAGATTCTTTATTTATCTGTTGGTTTAAATTTATTTTGATCAATACAACAAAACTGTCCTGAAAAATGATGTGTTGCTTGGTTAAGATAAACTAATGTTGTTCTAATGCTTCCAGAAGCAAAAAGCAGTAAAAGAATGCCTCATTTCTCAATGAATTGTAGTCTGCATGTACTAGCCCAATCCTGCATACCTTTGAGACTCAAATCCATAACTCCTTCTCATTTGGGCTGTGCTGAAGTGACAATTTCTATTCACCAAGCTTTTTCTCACTACCCACTAGCTGGCAGTCATCCTGCAGCTTTTCAGTAGCTTTGTTCATGTGAGTGTTCCCTAGCACAATGTGTGGGCAAAATCAACCACACTGGTACAAATTTCAGAATTAAGCTGTTTAATCCAGCCTGCAAAAGAACGGAGAAGGCTCTCACATGATGGTGGCAAAAGTGTGTGGAGCTACCTTGAGCCAGGGGACTGCTGATGGGCAACTGGGGATGCAATGACTCTTCCAGAAGTCTACCCAGTTTCACACTGGTCAAAGCTTGTTACGATATCAGTAATCTTTCTGAGTTAGTCTAATCTTAATTAGGAAAATTCTAGAATTCCCCATCAGCTGTATTGCACTGTACAAGGACTAATTGATTTCAGCTGGACTATTTATAATCACAGACATCTACTTATGCAGTTGAGCAAGAGCTGGCACAAGTGAGCTTTAACAGATGTCCAAGTTTAAAGATGATGAGCTTAGTTTTTACCTTGCCCTGGAATGGCACCAAAATAAAAACTTAGATTGGAAATAAATCTAACCTCAGAGGATATATAGCAAAATGTTCTTATTTTTACTTTGCTGTGATTCTTATCCTCATGTTTCTTTTCATAGAATGTTTGAGACTGTTTTAGAGATTATGAATATCAAGGAGTAAATAAATTGTTTATTAAAAAAAGAAATATTGTTAAATTTTGAAGCTGACATTAGCAAATTATAAATGAATAATTTCTAAAGGAGTTGATTCAATCATGTATTTTTAGAGGATTCTATGATATTAGAGAATGTATTATAAGGAGAAAAACCTAATAACTGGCAGAGGTCACGGTTACATAAAGAAGAATTGAAAAATGGAAGAATATAAGAATGAAAGAGCCACATGCAATCATGGAAGAGACAGATACATCAGTGCAAAGTTGTCACAGTTCAGCTCAGGATCAACCTGGCTGCAGGAATCTTCATAAATATCTGACATGTTGAGGTTAAAGGAAGTATCTGAGCGTTACAACGGCTTAATAATAGAACCAGGTTTGAGTAAACAGATTTGCTAAATACTTAAAACTCCTGCCTGTGTTTGGCTAATTGACAATTATTAGCAACTTACTTTTTTGTTGTTGTTTTCTAATTTACTCTAGAGAAGATAGGGCCTTAAAAGTATTTAATTCTTGATTTAATTTTATTAGTGGAATTTGGAAAGGGTGGCTGCTTATAAGAAGGAGTTTGATTCTATATTTGTGACTTATTTTTCATATTACATCATTGAACATTTAAAGATCAAAATTATCCCAGAAGATTTCAAGATACCAAATTTTGCTTACCGAAATTCTTAATCTATAAATCCAAACATGCTTTTGTAGTATGATGGTAAAATGAAAATACAGTAAAAATTAATAAAAAAATTAATAAAGCAATTGAAAATATTTCCTCTGCAAATGTAAGATAGTGTCATGTCAGCACAAGATACCAACTAATGTACATTACATTACTGAAATTTTAAGTTCTCACAATGGGAAGAAATGCATCAGCCTATATATTAAAAGGGACTTTCTTATTGTTTCTGCTGATTTGGGAACTCAAAAAAATATTGTTTAAGGTTATAAATGTCTTTATTAAAATTACGATTTCAATCTAATTTATTTTAACAAGAATTGTAATGTATTCTGCCCTTTGATCTCTTAGCTTGAAATGCTGCCTGTTATTCCATTATTCCACCATCCATTTGCAGATAACAATACATCAGAACCTTTTTCTTGCTGCAGAAACAATGCCCTTTATTTGAGAAAGGACATTGTTTTGACAGATAAAGTAGGCATTTGATAAATTGGAACAGGTTCTGAATTATTTTGAGGGGAATGTGTGCTACATCTGTCTGCTGATTTTCCACTGAAGCAGTGCTTAACTTTCTTGTCTGTTTGTGATTTATTGAGCTGGAGAAAAGGTTAGGAAAATTTCATGGCTCTTCTCTTATAATTTGTAAGTGAATCAAAAAACATTTGTTACTGTTTATGATGCTCAAAAGACAGAATTACCACAAAACATTTATACACAACAAAGTGACAACAACAACAGAGGTAAAGAAAATAATTATCTTCTAAATTATTAATAATACAAATACAACACTGAAAACAAATCCAGGCGTTGAAATGCATGGAATGTTAATAAAGATTTGGGTGTCTATTCAATCACATTTTTAGAGGAGATAATTACAGGGACTTCTATTACAGATATGTTTCCAAAATACTTCTATAGTTTATTAATATTTATCAGGAACTGCTTGCAAGCTAATGTGAAATGCTGGCCACAGGGAAGTCAAGACATCTGTATTACTCAGCATTCAGATCTGAATTTAATTGCTGGAAGAGAGACTATTTTTTGTTGTTTGAGACACCCTGTGCAATCTGTAAATGAAAAGGCTGTTACATAGCGTTGGATATCTGTAACAACATACAGCTTTAATAACTTACACAAACCAAGCCTATATTCAGGTAATCATATAAAGAGGAAATGCATCTTCAAACACTTGATCCTAAAATTCAGTTATTTCAATAAAGCTGTTTGCCTATGAGCCAAGTTTTTAAGCTCTCATTATAGTTAATGGAGAATTATTCATATGTCCAGAGTAATCTCATGACCACTGTAAGCCTAAAAGTTCCAACACTTCCAACAGTCATTTGAACATTGATGTCTACGGTTATTTGAAACTTTCTAGGATTTCAGATATATCTGTATTTAAAAAAAGGTGGGGGGAAAATACAAAATAAAAGGGAAATTCACTCTGTTCTGAACCAACAGTCAGCAGTCCCAGGCCAGGTGGAATTGTGTAGGGTATTTCAGACAGCACTGTACACTTGCCCTGTCAGCTCTGTGCGCACACTTTCGATAACTGCATAGCTTGAAGATGGCATGAGCTGCCTCTGTAGAGTGTGCAGCTGAATGAAATACCATTAATTGCTCTGAAAAAAAAATCCAAGTGAGTGCCAGTTGACCAAACATATGTTCAGTAACATTTCAGATACCTGTTAGCCTGTCTGACATCCAGCTTCTGCTTCAGAAGAACACGCATCTCCCATAGGTCCTTTTTAATCTCTATACTTCTTACATAAATTTCTTACTTTCTTAGGTAACTAGATGCCTAACTGTGCAGCCAAATTCAGTTCCTGTGGAGGATAAAGTGGCCCTCCTCAGGGGAAACTTATCCCACAAAGTTAAGTTGGTTTTTTTTTGTTTGTTTGTTTGGGATTGGTACATCTTTGGAGTACAGAAGATTACTGCTAATCTTCTGCTAATTATCTGCCTTACTGATTATTGAAGATGGAGGGAACCAGTAATTTTACAATTTAATTTATGGGAAAGTAATGTCGGTTTGTGTTTCTCTATTCTTTTTATTTTAGTCTTCTTTTATTAGATGATACACAACTACATCACAACGAATATTAGACACACTAAAACAGTAGATATCTCTGAAGAGGATCCTTTTCATTCGTTGAAACACAGCTGCTGCATATGGCCTTTCTTTTGACATTTAATAATCAAAAGTTCAACATACCTGGTTGGTTTCTTCTTCTATGCCCTTCCTGTTGTTGATGTAATTCTCATGCTGTATAAATTTAAGAATTCTTCATTCATATCTTATACAGGGAAAACATATGTGGAACTGTGTTTACTGGTGGAAGCAAATTCAGTAGTTATTATCCTTCTGGGGTTTAGTTTTGCTATGAGTTTGTTTTCCTGTTCGAGAACGATTGCAAACAACTGGCAAACTGACACCTTGCAGGTTTAAGATACACAGTTAGATCCCCTTTTCATTACCAATTATTTATTTATTGACATTAAAAAAGTGTGTGTTCAGTAGCTCCTAATCATGACAGCCGCGACAGATAAGATACATTGGCAAACTCTAATCCATAGAGACAAAAACATATTTCTAAAGTTTCATGACATCCAGCTGTCCCCAAGCGACCAAAATTGCATCATCAGTAATAAGAATGTGCAATTCCATTAAATCTCCTGCAATTAAAAAAAAATTACAATTCTGTAATTCAAAATTGTCCAGTTTATTTTTTGCATTTTTTCCCTGTTTCTGAGTGAGGCTACCCAATGACAATTGCTTTATAACATATTGGCCAATTCTTCTTGTATCAGAATGAGTTGTTTTGACACTGACAAAAAAGGAAATTAGGAATGGATGAGGCAGGAAAACATATAAATATTGTTACCAATGACAGAAATTTATAAAAAAGATTCTTCTTTTTTAAACTAGAGGACAGGAATACAATTCAATATTAACCAAGGTAAAGGAAGTAATAGAAGTGAATAGCAGCAAAGAGCTTGGTTTACAGGATGGTTTTGGTAGCAGGAGGGCTGCAAGTGTGCCTCCTGTGAGACCAGAAGTTGTACTTCAGAGCCCATTTCAGTTGGCTCTGGGATGATCCCACCACTGCACAAAGCTGAGCTGTTCATCAGTGCTTGCTGGTTCCTCTATGATATCATATTTATGAAAAGATAAAAAATACATAGCAGCTGTGAGTGAGAGGAGTAAGAAAATGTGAGACAAACAGCCCTGTAGGCACCAAAGTGAAAGGAGGAGGAGGGGAGAAGGTGCTTCAGGGCACTGGATGAGTTTCCCCTGCAGTTCATGGAAGACCACACCAAGACTAGTGTCCCCACTGCAGCCTGTAGAGGACTCCATTCTGGCTCTCTGGCAAGCCAGGAAATCCGGCAGCCAGGCAATTTTACCCACTACAGACGTTCAAAACAAAAGGAAAGTTCTCTGTCTTGGTTAATCATACAAACCAGTTATCAATGTCTTTCTATACGTGTGGATACAATTATCAAGAGAAGCATTTGCTGTGTGTTCTGAAACACGGAAAAGATAAACTAGAGGAAAAAACCCCAGCAAACTGTATTGCATTCCAGGAATATATTCGAATCAAATACTTACAATACATACAGTAATATGTTGGGTATTAATTTATTTGAAGTATATTTTGGGTGGTAGACTTACAATTGTTATTATATAGGTACATCAATAACAATTCCAACTTGTCAAAACTATTTGCAATATTTGTGTCCTTAGCTCTGTGTGAACAGGCATTGAGCAAGAGTGGTAGGAAAAAAATCCCTAACAACTGAGTAATTATCACAACACATTTAGAACAACAAAATATCACACACAAAAAAGAAACCCTGTTATATTTCTATTCCTCAGATATTCCAGTTCACAGCCTCTTACACCAATATAGGGAATGAAGCATAATAGTAAAATTCAGTTTGAAAATGTGCAGGCTGCTCTGCTAGAGCTGTGGATGACTCTGGCACAGGCAGCACCTTCTGCTGTTTGCAAGTTGTACTGATGCTTGCTCAAGCTGCCTGCTCCCATTGCTCTGCATTGCTCTGCTCAATGTGTACTGAAATAGCGAAGGTCAGATCTTGTTTTTACTTTCAGTGACCTCTGTGTTTAATCTACAGCCAAGTGGTATTGAGGTGACTTATTTATTGTTTAAAATCCTTATGCCTCCTTGTGTTTTAACAAACATCCTGGGAAGGCTGCTGAATGAATAATAAAGGGCTTATGTTCAAAGGCAGGGGGATATCCACAAGGAAGCAAGTGACTGTAGAGCTGGAAATGTGGCATTATGGCTAGGGCTGGAATGGCATTTCATTCAAAGCAGCATTTTTCAAATGCTTTTCATTTCACTACCTGTCAGGAGGATATTTCTCATACTTTTTTTCACCCTCAACACAGTGTTTTGGAAAGATTGGTAAAATTCCATTGTGCTATATTTGAGAATTTAATATTGAAAATGTACTTTCACTACCTAGGGAATTATTCAGAGCCCTCTCACATTCTCATGTAATTCAGTATGTTTTATTTAGAATACTCTAAGGACTAAACCAGTCAGCTTTTAATGAGGTTGATATTAAGAGAAATACACACAATAACCCAGACTGTTTTCAAGGGTTCAGGACAATTTTCCATGTCTTATTTTCTTACTTTTAATTTGGAAAATACATATTTTTATTTAAAAAAAAATTTTTCACCTGCTTAATGATCTCTTATCTGCTTGCATATCACTGTACAGTTTATATAGGATAATGAATGTCTAACATAGTATCAGAGTGATGAAAATTTGAAAATGGACAACATTTTAAAGATTCATCAGATATTAAAACATTTTATAGCTCAAGTCACTGTAGTGGGTATGTGCCCTACAATTTTCAACTACTTTCTTAACAGAGTGTTAATACTTTCTCAATTTTCACATTTTGCTCTCTTGGTTTTTTGACTGTGTTTTTGGGGATTATTTTGGTTGGTTGCTTGCTTGCTTGCTTGATTGGTTGGTTGGTTGGTTGGTTGGGTTTTTTGTTTGGGGGTTTTTTGGTTTTTGGCTTTTTTGGGAGGTTTTTTTTGGTTTGTTGTTGTTTTCTTTTCGGTTTTGTTTTTTTGTTTTTTATTTCTCAGTTTGCTTTCTAACCCAAAGAAGGGTTAGACATGTGAACAGTGCAGACCTGTGAGGAACAGTAGCCATCCATCCCTAGCAGCTGCAAGTAGATTTTCTCCCAAAGCAGACTTCATTTCAGAAAGAAAAAATTGTGTCATGTTGAGATTTGACATTTGAATCTGTCTCCACCAGACTTCGTGTCAGAAAGAAAAAATTGCAGCATGTTGAGATTTGACATTTGAATCTGTGTCCAGCCCCTAGCTGCCTATTCCACTTGTGGAAGATGCCACCACAGGAACAGGAAGAGCTAAATTGATCTTCAGCATTTTCTTGAACCTACAGCCAGTTGCATTCTGGTAAGCTAATGCTGAATTTAAGTTTCTTTAACAGGTTAGCTTTGATTAAGAAATAGGTTTTCATTCATCTGCCCTTGCCATAGGGACAGCAGCCTCTGATAACAGGCTGGGGCAGATGTATGAGATGAAAAATGCATTAGTTTAATCCACAGCCAAATATGTGTCAACACTGTTAATGCAAATTGGCACAACTCCATTCAGGTCACCAGCAGAGGGTTTAAATATGCAGATTTTAAAAAAATCAAAAAACCCACAACCAACCAAAACCACTCAGAAAACCCAAAAGCAAATACAAGAAAAAGACAAAAAATATGTCAAACCAAAAATTTTGTGCCACCCATAAGCTTAAAGATCTTTAAAAACAGATCACTTCACTATAGTCAGTGATCTGAAAGAGAAAAAATGTTTGTCACCTATCTGATTTATTGAATCTTTTTTGTTATTATTTTCACCACTGTGTAATCTGTCATATGACAAAAATCTATTGTCTATTTGTCTATTACAGGAAAAAATATTTCTCTTTGCAAACTTTTGCCATCAGACACTGTGGAAAACTCATGAGACATTAATAGCTCAAAAGAAAATAATTTAAAATAATTTCACTGAACTGATAGTGAAGCCGTGATTGTGATTATAAATTGCTGATAATGATTAGGTTTTCAGCACTTATCTCATAGTTATTTTAAGCCAGATAATCATTTTGTAAAGAAAAATTTGGATTCAGTTATGTCTCTGCAATATTATCTTTTTTTTTCCCTAGATTTTTATCTCTGTTCAAAACAACTTTCATATGCACACAAAAATAGAAGGTCATGCTGCGTGGCACAGAAAGCTCAAGGCTAACCAAAGGGATACTGAGAATACTCTTACCAAAGCTATATTGCTTAATATTAAATGCAATTTCAGGGAAAATGCAATGAGAGTAAAGAAACGCAATAGTAGTATAAGGATATAAGATCCCAGTTTTTCAAAGGAAAATATTCAGTCAGACCATTGGGGGAGAAGGACTTCCATTAAATAAATGTACACATATATACTAGTATATATATATACATACATACATATGAAAATTAGAACTTTATAATGATGTCATAGGATTGATAAAGTAGGACAGTTTGAATTTTAAACTTTACTAAGTTAATTGATCAGTATCACCCTTGTTCTTGATTACTTTTTGTACCTTATAAACCATCACCATTATGAACACAAACCTTTTAGTCTTTAAGACTTCTTAAATTAGATCTCAATATACAGTGCTGTAAAGCTGATAATGTTAAATTTATTTAGTATTATTGTCTGTGGTATTTGACATTTCACTGAGCTAAAGTTGATTAGAGTTCAGAGCTCTTTAAGTCAAGTTGCTGCAGAAGTTATTGCCTATTATTTCTTCTCCAGTTGCCTTCACAGGTGTATAGTGTTTTATTCAAACACTCCTGCTCCCCTCAAAAATGGGAGGGTCTTCTCCCATTGCTGATCATACTGGGTTTTGGTTTGTTCGGCAGGGTAGTCTGCCTATTTTTAGTCCTTTGGTATTATCTTGACCTTCATCTGCCAGAAATTTTTGCTTAGATCTTTACAACATCAAAATCAAATGTATTATATTCTGCTGTGAAATGCTTGTATTTTGTAAAAGCTCTAATGGTTATAAATTTTATTTATATTATTGACAATATTATATGGTTATGCATTATTATTAGTAGCATTATGCTTGATTTTTTATACAGCTTCAATGCAAAAAAGAAAAAAAATATATAATTTATGGTTGTCTCAGGGCTCTGTTAAGTTGTGCAAAGGATAATAAAAGGCTTCAAAGTCATAACAAGAACATTTTATTTTAGTCTTCAACAATGGAACATGAAAACATGGTCTCTTGATGTGACTGCTTGCTTGCTTGCTATTGCAAGTGGAGTCGCTCTGCATGTGTGACAGGAAAAACTCAATATGCATTCTGCAAATAAATCAATAAAAATGGATTCTAAATCTTTGTCTTTCTTCCTGCTCAGAAACAATCCAAACATTTTGAACTATGGATACATGCTTTTCCACTACTTAAGAGGCTGCAGTCAATGTACTTCAGAAATGTTTCCCGACTACATTTGTCTTAACAGTTGCCTCTAAGTCAGGGATTTTTTTCTCTTTTAAGCATTTGCCAACCTCTCTTAAAAATCTTGGGACTTGTTATTGATGAGGTTTTCTATTATAAGTGTGATCAAGATGTCACTTGTACAGACGTTTAGTTCAGATTTTAGGAATATTCTTGTAACCAGCTGTAGAAAAGGACCTCGAAACCCTGCAAAACTTCTCTGTCCATGCACCACACTGGTTTTAGGAGTTTAACATGTAAACTTCACCAGGCATAGTAAAAGCAAATATATTTTCTTTGGGAAGGAAAAAAAAAAAAAAAAGAAGCGGCTGCCTTCTCAATGTTAGAGGAAGCTGTGGATTTCCTGAGGATTGTGAAAAGAATATGATAACGGATACTCAGCAGTGGAGTAATCCAGCTATTAAGCTGATGCTACTGTTCAGCCAGAAACATAAGTGTAATGTATATCAAATATTGTCACAAAGATTAATAGTCCATGTAGCCATAACTTAAAGGTATAGAGGTAAAAGGTAAAGGTTAAAGGTATCCTGGCAATCAAATTATCTAAGGATGTTGATCTCACTTTCCAGAGCTATTACTTTATTTAATTTCAGGGAGGAGAAAGCTTAAGGGCTGAAAGCAATTCTTGGAGTGGTAAAGGGAGTTCTGGGTAAGCATTTGGAAAAAAAGTAAAAGGGTCATTACCTATAAACTCTAAACTCATCTCCTCCTTCAATGTTTGTCTTTATTCTAATTTTATTCCTGTTTGCTTTTAAAACTTTCTATAAAACTAATTTTTGTACTTGACCATAAAATAGAAATTAACTCTCTGTTAGAGCAGAAAGTACAATTGAGTTCTCACTACTTGGATACTGTTATAATAATTACAGACAATGATGCTTATTTCTTCAAATTTTAGATATTTTGGAATTAAATTACTCTCATAATTTAAGTCACTGTTAGTCACAATGTTATTGTAATCACAGTGGCAAAGTTAAGATGTTGTTTCTAGAGGAGGTTGATGTGCTTTATGTAAGTAGTACAGATGGAAGAAATAAAAAATATTTTACAATCTTATCTCATCCTTTAACAGAAGTAGCAAACTTCAAAGCTAAATGCAAATTGACAACAACTTGTCTGAGTTTAATTATATTTACACTGGCTACACCAAATGCAAGGAAAGGAACCCCTTTCCTGTGCAGTAGACATGATGGTAGCAGGGAGCAAGGCCTTAAAAGATAAGGTTCCAATCTTAGTTTTAGACTATAAAGAAGTTATTTTGCTTATAGTCACTAAGATAATGACAATCTTCATCCAATGCCACATATTTTTATAGCCATAGCAGTAGATTTTTGGGTTAGTGAAATAAAAACATGGGACTGTATCTTTCTGGTAGTGATATCAATTTTCTGCACTTGAAATGAACTATACTTTTAACACATCAATAAACATATAGCAGACACACTACCAAAAAAAAAAAACAAAAACAAACCAACCGCCCCAGAAAAAACAACCAAAACAAAATAAATCAAACCAACCAACCAACCAACCAACCAACCAACCAACCAAATAATAACCAATAAAAATAAAAATACTAAAAAGTGAGAAAGAAGGCAAGAGAGAGAAGAGACAAAAATAAGATGAGATAATACAAGATAAGAAAATTTAAAACTGCTCACACAATGACTATTATTATGCTTTAAATTGTCTTACTATTACTGTTTTTCAGTTATCTCTAGCTTATTTAAGGTCTGTTTTTAAATATACTAGCGTCCATTCCCAAGATCATATATCACGTTTTAAAGTTTTACATATTTTTCTAAACTTTTCTAGGTCACTTTGCTTTGTATCATTTCTCAATGGTGTTTGCAACACATTCTAATTTGGTATCATCTGCAAATTTAATTAATGTGCTGTTTACCTCATCTTCCAGATAAATTACAGATACATATTCTCAGTTCAACAGTCAAACACCATCTGCAGCTTCTCTCTATCTCTCAGGCACACCCTGCACTTGCCCTCCTACACATGTACATATTCCAGTCCATCTGGATATCTTTATAAAAAACTCGTACTCATGAATTGGGATAACCCTATCAGTTCCATTCTGTTCATGCAAAGATGATACCACTGCAGGTGTGCATTATTAAAGTTTTTCAAGAGATCTGCTGGTTAGAGATTCTTGTCCATGATACCTAGACAATGGATGAGATGACAGTCTGTGAACATCTAGGGGAATATTTTCCAAAGCAGTTTTTAAAGATTATATATTAATTGGAATTTAAATACCAGGTTTTGTTTAGTCAGGTCTTTTCATGTTCAAAACACTAAATATAATTGGGGGGGTCTCTTACTGTGGACACTGGAAAAACTGAAGAGCTGAGGTACACGTGGAGCCCTGAATATGCAACCTTGGAGTTTAGGGCGAAGGCAATTCTAAATATGCAGCCTATACACAACATTTAGTTCAGTAATATCACCGGGATATATATCCTGACAGATCCAGACTGTCTTTGCAATCTTTGGGCAGAACTGGCAGTATCAAGGCATTATTCATTTCTCTGCTTGTAAATGGCTGTTCTATAATGGGATGAATTGCCCTCAAAAATGTTACAGTCATTTATTTAGATACAGACATTACATATAGTCCACTCTACATTCCAGGCTTTTGAGATGACTATATGAAATGCTGTATATAGGAGGATTATTTTCATATGTATTATAATGGGAAATATTTCCTAACTTCTCTTCCTAAATTAATAAACCTTAAATAAAAGGGAAGAAAGATCATTAAAGTTATGGCTTTTTGTCACACTTCCTATGTAACTGGAGGGTCACAGTAGTAGCTTAAAGACTCATAAGGAAAAAGAAATTCTGAACATAAAAAACATGCTTTAACATAAATTAAAACATTAGATTAGCAGACCACTAGGTGGTCTATGGCTATCTGGAGAGCCAGCAAACTATTTTAGATTTTGATATATCTTTGATGCATACAGAAATATACTAAATATGCAGAAATTGAAAAAAAAACAAAAAGGGAATAGTTGCCATTAAGCATTTATTCTGTAAGACATGTTAAACTGTATGTGCAGGACACTGATCTAGCCTATTTCTAGTGAGTGCTTTGTATCTGACAAGTTCTCACTAATTTATCTCACAATGGTTGCATATTTTGTTATCATGCTATTAACTTCTTAGTCTTTTTCAATAGCAGTGTAATAAAAATTTCACCTGTCCCATGTTTACACTCTCATAGGAAAGCATAACAAATACTGGGAATAATTTGGGTAGAACATATTTTGATTTTCAGGGGTTCAAATGAAGAACAAACTTTTGTCTGGCAATATAAATTTTTTGTCTTAGAAATAAAAGATTGTAGTATGTAGTTCTTTGCTATTAAGTAAAAAATGCTTAACTTATATTGTCTATATTGACAAAGGGTAACAATATGTTATTAAACAGACAAACAGGGGCATCTGTGGAAAGGATGGTGATATAACACAGGTGACCTTAATGCCCCATATCTAGTAAGAGTTTCAAGCTATTATTTAGACAGGATGTGTGTTGGATGTGTTTGAAATAAAGTGTTGAAATACAGTTTTAATGATAGCAGCCACAAAAACACTTAGCATGTTCACTCAAACACAAATATTTAATCCTCTGAATTCTTTAAATCTCTGTTCTCCTTTGGGAATGAAATAACTGCAGGGCTCAATTTGTACTGGTAGCTTAATGATTAAAGATGAAAAATTCTTTGCCTATGCATCTGATTTTTATATGCCTTGTTTTACTACAAATCCTATTAAAATGAACTCTGGGTTTTGGTTTTTTTTTTTTTTTTTGTTGTTGTTGCTGGGAGTAATTGGATCCAATACTTCACAACTGCAAAAAAGCATTAGCTCTTGTTTTGAAGGCTGGTTGCTGTAAAGGAATTGACAGTAAGAAAGAAAAAAACAAAAATAAAAAAGGAAAAGTAGGACTCCGTTATATAAAGGCATGCAAGTAAAAAGGAACTTGCTGGGTTCAGCTTTCTGTTATCTGAGAATATACAATCTCTAAATGAATGAACTCGATTATAATAAAAATAAAGCTGTGACTTTGTCACTTAGTCTTGGCATTCCTTCCAGGATTGCCCACCTAGGATGATATACAAGTCCTCTAAAACATTTAATACTGCACTGAGTGGACACTTAGGAATTATGAAAATGGGTTGAAGACTAAAATTCTTAGATATGGTCTGTCAAGCCTGTAGTGAGAATAACACAGTTACTACAGTCATCTTCTGCAATAAACCTTGATAAACATTGTTACTATGCATGATTTTCTCAACAAAAAGTGCTATATTTTATTTATTCTATTAAAAACTATAAAATAACTTTAAAATAAGAATTCCAGAGTCCTGTATGGAATACTGGAGTGAGTACTGACAGACCTATATGTTTCTCTGACACAAAACAACCATATAAATCTTCCCAACACAGCTGCAATTTAGTGAAATATGCAGTTTTCTGTTTTCCATTACTATATACAGTATAAATTCTTTCTGCTGGAAGACAGATTGTGACAAATTTGCAAACAGCATCTGTATTCATACTTTTGAAGTACTAATTTATCTGGCAATAAAAACTTTGATTTCCCAAAAGGAGTGCCAGGCCTCAAAACTAATGCCTATTTTTGAGACTTAACTGAGTTTTCAGCGTTAGTCATTTTCTTATGAGTTACAGTGCTCCTATGGAAAAATATACAACTTAACAGCAAGTACAGAGAGTTAAAAGGGTCACACAAAACATAAATCTGTGTACTTAGCTTATGCATGTGCATAATTTATATATACAAAGTTCTGACTAGGTACAGTTTCTATCGGAGGAAAAGCCTTTTTTTAAAGCATTACCCAAAAGAGTAAAAATGTATATCTGCAGAATATTCCATACTGGAGAACAATTTTTATGTAATGGCCAGAAAGTTAAATCAGAAGAAACACCGCAGAATTCTGAAAACACATTTAAATCTTCTTCTTGGTATGTCTATTTTCTCACATTTCTTGCATGTCTATTTATCTTATAATTCCACAAAGCCGCATTTCACTTTCATAATAAGAGAAGTATTTTAGACAAAATCTTGTAAGGTACTTTGACTTTTTTTAGTGGAGGCATGTAACTTGAGAAGGTTGCGTGAATTTCTATCTGTTAGAAATAATTCTGTCAAAGCCATTCTTTAAAACAGCACAATTTCTCCAAGGAAAATTATTTATCAAGGTTTCACTTGAAAACATCACAAAGGAAATTACTGCTAAATATTTTTAAAAACTCAAAAAAGCTCCCTTCAAATACCCTAAAATACAACACTCTCACAAAACACACAAACTAGAGAAACTTAAACATCCATTTTTTAAAATATAGATTATTATATATAAGCCCATATATGTGAATTATCCATATTTTTTTTTAATGTAACAGCCATTCAATAGATGAAAATAACATTAGTAACACCTCCAATGTGCAAAACCCCCATATTCTGGGTGTAGGCGTTTATTTTGCTTGCATTATCAAATAGTTTCCCTAAACTAACAATATTTTCCCTATCTTGAGGTGAGGTGTTAAATATAAAATACTCTCACAGAATCGAGTAATTTTTTTTTTAATTGAAATATATTGTGTACAGGATATGTGACTTACAAGATAGCCATACAAAAGGGGTTGTGGTAGGCTTAGTAACTTCCACTATTTTTATGAAAACAAACCTTTCTATAGAAATTTTTTAATTTATGACAGTATTTACAGAAAGCAAAGAACTATGAACTGTTGCGGAGAATATTTAGACATAGATACTGAGAAGAATGGCAAAAATGCAAGAGGAAAGGTAATAGACAAAATTAGGGTGAGAAATAGTCCAAGAAATTGGTGAAGAATACAGAGGAATTATTTTCTTCAAGTCTGAATAACATATAAAAAAATTAGATCTTTCCTAATTGCCAGTTGTCTTCAGAAAAGGGGTGGTTGGAGCCAGAATGTAACAAACTAAACATATAAGAAGTCCTTGACTGGACACTCAAACTTGTCTACAAGATGAAATTTTAAGCTTTATGTTTTCCTGAAAACCCATAAATTGTAAGCACAAGGAAATACTACAGGTTTCAGAAGATGTGTATTTACGACCTGCTCTGCCACAGATACTGGTTCAGTTTTCTGTATGTCATACAAAGACTAGAAGCCCATGTTACTGAGTTAACCAACATACCTCTTACATGTACCAAATAGGTAACATAGCTTCATTATGAGAATGAAATAAATATTGAGAATGAAATAGATATTATTACTGTAACTCTGTCATAAAAATTATTTCACAGATAAGAGTTTGAAAAACATATTGGCTAAAATCTTTGGCTATACATACATCTATAAAAAATTAATTTATATCTTTGTATATACTTAAATATGTTACCTGTGTAGTGTATAATCTGCCATAACATATATCTATACCACACTCTTATTCAGCAGGAGGTATAACTGTGAAATGGGAGCCAACCATCCCAAACCAGACTAGTTATCTATATGGAGCAACAGATTTCTAGATTCCTAATCTTTTGATAGTAATGTGACCTTAGATATTTGTTTTTACATTTCCAGATGGCTTCCAACAGCTGTATGAGACTTTCAGAGGATAAAAGACATGTGGCGGTCAGGAAAGATATCTAGGGAATTTCAAGGGGTATTTGATCACCTCTTCTAGGTCTCTGAGTCTGAACTAGTCAGACTAAATTCACAGCTTATGAAGACTCTAGAGAAAAGTCACACAAGGAGAAGCAGAGGGACCTGAGGTTGTTCATCCTGTAGAAAAGGAGGCTGAGAGATCTTACTGCTTTTTACAGCTACCTGAAAGGAGGTTGTAGTGAGGTCAGGGTCATCTTCTTTTCCCAAGTAAGAAGTGATCAGCAGAAGAAGTGATCTTCATTTGTGCCGGGGGAAGTTTAGATTGGGTATTAGGAAAAATTTCTTCACTGAAACAATTCTCAAGCATTGGTATAGGCTGCCCAGGGAAGTGATTGCATCCTCGTACCTGGAGGTATTTAAAAGACAAGTAGCAGTGGCATTTCAGGTCATGTTTTTATGGAGGGTGCGTCAGTGCGTGGTTAATGCTTCAACTTGATGATCTAAGGGTCTTTTCCAGCACAAATTTCTATAATTCTATGAATTTGCAATCAATGGAGAAAGGTAGATACCTCCAGAAGTTTATTATGAGGTATGTCACACTGATATTTGTGATGTGCAGCTGATGCCAATAATGTGAGGATGTGACTTGATATGTTGATCCACTGAGTGTCCAGGTGAGAGCTCTGGTCCCCTCAGTAGCTACCTTCCAATTCATGCATTTGACACTTTTTTCTATAAAAATATAGGAACTGAAAGAGGAATAGTGAATCATAAGATTTAATTCTAACATGGAGCCAAGCCACGTCTGGGTCACAAACTCAAACAGGCACAAAGTTTCAGAGGCATTCCCTCTGTAGCTGAAATTGTATTATAGATTTAGACAGTGAAATAACTTTCCTGCTCACATGCTTCTAACTCTGGCTCGTATAAAGTTTTCATACATGACTGATTCAGAAATAGAAATCTAAGTTTAAATGTCAAAAATAAAGATAATGAATCCATCTTAAGTGGCATTCATGTCCAAAAAATATTTTGGAAGTTGAGAGTTGCAAATTTTGTCAAGTTAAACTTTTCTTTATACATACCGCATGGATATTTCTGATTTAGTTTTTATCATCTCTTAGAAGTAGGAAGTAAGATGTTTCTTTTTCCTTTTATTATCTCTTGTTATATTGACTTTTTAAAATGCTTCACCTTTACTGCTGCAGCTATTCTAGTTTTATATTTACATTTCTGTGGGTAATAAGCAGACATCACATCTTCATATATCCAAAGGTAAGCACAAACTGCTGTTTGGTTTGAAAATAAAGAAAAAAAAATCCTTTTAGCTTCTATACCTCCAGGCTTTAGAAATCAGAATTAACGAAGCTTTTACCCATTCCAGAAAAGCCTACTGCTTCACAAACTGAAAGGATGTCAATTAAGTGCTCATATGCCTCTAGTAACCATATTAAACTGAGAAAGGAAAAATAATCTTTACAGAAAATGTATACTTTTCTTTTTTTAACATTCACCCTTGGCTACAGCATATATTGATGGAACTCTATTTACACAAATATATTATATGAATACAAATTTGATCACCTCAGAATGCAGAGCAGAAGTGTGGTAAAAGGTCTTGCAGAATTGCTTACATAGAAATACAGCTAAAAAGTTGGACACAAGGCTCCTCGATGACCTTTCCTCCCTGTTTCCATTTCATGATCCAGCTGTATGGATATAGGAGTATCCAGTTGCATGCCTCCTTGATAAGATAGAAGTATGTCTCTCAAGGCTCAGGTGAATTGCAGGACCCTAGACATCCTTGGCCATTGTGAATTACAGCAGGCGTGTATGACACGAGTTACCTTTCCTCATGCCTCAGATATGAAAACAGTATTAATCTTGAATATTATCTGCAGTTTTAGTCAGCACCATAGAAGAAAGATATGATGTTATTAAAGTGTCCAGAGGAGGGCAGTGAGGATGGTGAAGGGGATGGAGGGGAGCGGTACAAAAAGC
This sequence comes from Luscinia megarhynchos, assembly GCA_034336665.1. Taxonomy (NCBI): domain Eukaryota; kingdom Metazoa; phylum Chordata; class Aves; order Passeriformes; family Muscicapidae; genus Luscinia; species Luscinia megarhynchos. Next base: position 50,852,567 of record JAPFBE010000003.1, on the reverse strand, counting down.
AGCTGAGGTCACTTGGTCTGTTCAGCCTGGAGGAGACTGATACATCAGTCTCCAGCTTCCTTGTGAGAGGAAGAGGAGAGGCAGACACTGATCTCTGCTCTGTCATGATCACTGAAAAGACACAAGGGAATGACTTGAAACTGTTTTAGGGAAGGTTTAGGCTGGATAATAGAAAAATTATTTTGACACTGGGGGATGATCCCCAGGGAAGTGATCACAGCACCAGCCTGACAGAGTTCAAGAAGTGTTTGGACAATGCTGTCAGGCACATAGTGTGACTCTTGGGGATGTCCTGTGCAGGGCCAAGTGTTGGACTTGCTGATCCTTATGGGTCCCTTACAACTGAGCATAAACTCTGAGGGGTTTTAAAGTCTGACCTAGGAAGACTAATTGCAAGTTTTTATTATCCCATCATAAGATTTCTCAGGATGTACTTCAGGCTTAACTTTACTCATAAATTCAGGCCTATCATATTATAAAGAGTTTTAAGGCTAAGATAACAGAAGCCTTTTTTAAAAAAATTAAATACTTTATAAGATTTTAAAATTCAAACAGCTATCTCAGCTATTTGAATAGTGAAGATCAAAAACCTGTATCCATGCTGCTTTTTTAATTAAAATTTTACCCAAAGGAAAACAGTATTCAACAGTATGCCAGTTTCCTCTCTCCAGAAATTGTATAGTGAATTGTTTGCACATACCATAAGGTGCCCCAGCGTCTTGGGTTTTCATATGGTAACTGACTGATCTCTTTTTCCTGCTGTTATGCTTTTGACCTGAATTAATTGATATTAGTAATAGCATTCAGACTGTACTGATTACCTAAACAGGTAGCAAAAACAAAAATGTGAAGGACAAGGTCGTAATGTGCATCCACTTGCAGACAAAGTGTCATTGGTTTAATGTCACTCAGGGAGAAAAAACTCATTGGATTCTAAAATAAGCAATTCTAAAAGAAAGTGATTTCTGGGAACACTAAAACTCTAATTTTTGTCTATGAATACCATATTAACCCAAATTTAGTTCACGACTGGAAATTGTGATGCAAACATAAAGCAGTTTTAGTTTGAAAAGACTGAGTAACTCTTTTTTTAATGTCTCTATATGATATAAAACATATCTTAAAATGTCCAGATAATCTTCATCTCGAAGCATAAAAAAGTTGTAGAAATTAAACTAACAGGAAATGGGAGATTTTGTTTAAAGATTGTCTCATTGTACACATATTTATTAAAATATTTGAATTTATGGCAAATGCAACAGTATCTGAAACTGTCCTTAGAGGTTTTGCAAAAAGCATGATCTTGGCTAAATCTCAGTCTGCCATTTTTATTATAATGTTAAATGTTGGTTTCTTCACATACTTTAAATGCATTATCTGTTTCTCTCAGCAGTCTCTTTTTCAAGATAAATAATAGAAAATTCTACTAAAGACACTTCTGCAATGATCACTGTGTTGGTAGCAAGAGGATGAATATGGGACTGAAATATAAGGCCAATAAACAGTGAGAAAGTAGCTCAGAGTAGAAATGAACAATTAAGGGAAAAAAAACCAAACAAATGAATGGGACCCCCTAAAAGTGGAAAACTAAAAAGAATTAGGAAAAATATTGAAGACCGTATAAATTAATAAAATAAGCACTAAGAACAATATTTTGTCATGAAATACAGAAATGACATAACTATTTAAATAGTACCTTGCTCCTCATTACTTTCTGTTGTCTCATATTTGTATGTTTTGGCTTTTATTTTTCCTTATGCTTCCACAGAAGACTTCCACCCTTTTCTGTCTATATTAATTCTTATATTATTTTCTTATATCTGCTGTTCTTCCCTCTTTGTTATTTCTCGATATTTCTCTAATTTTCTACTCTCTAAATTTCCTCATGTGACTTGCAATATAATTTACCTTTTCATAGCAACATAATTTACTTTTTCATATAATTTTAAATCTTAAGTGCTTGACATTATCAAGTTAGAACTCCAAAGAAATATAGGCATTATTACAAAAATCTTTAAAATAATAATCATAATAACATTATGTGATTTTCCCTCCAGATGTCTCATTTCTTAATTTGCCTCAAACGACTATGGTGGATGCTCTTTAAATCCTACATTTCTTAATGAATTATTCTACAATTAGAATCTCTAAACATTTACGTTAAAAACTGGATGCTGGAAAAACATGGGATTTAAGACTCACAGAAAGTCTTGGATGATTATCAAAGAAGCTGCAACACGAGTGTTTTAAATTTTATTGCAAATGGCTTTTTATTCCCAGGAAAAAATTACAAACCAGTTTAAAAAGAAGAGGTGATTTTCCTTTTCTTTCCTTTATACTTTAACAGGAACCTAGCTGGCTCAAATCCCACGGAAAACAAATCCAGACCAAATATCAGAAGAAATAGGAACAAATGTGCTGTGCAATGCCAGAAGTCTCTAATGATGTATTAATAGTTACAGAGTGGGTGAGTTTCTTACAGCTACTTATTCCACCACATATCAAAACACTAATAACTGTTCAGTTAGATTATTTTATTGCACGCAGGATCTTTCACTTATTGAAACCATAAATAAATAGACATGTCCAGGGCACACCAAAGTAAACTCTGACATCTTAGTAAAACTAGCAGAAGAAAAGCACACTTGACATTTAAATTGCCTTGAAAAGTCTAATGAAGCAAAAATACATATAAAAAGACCCCAAACCTTAAGAAAGGTAATTCAGTATTCACTGTTTTATCACTGGAAGACACAAATATTTATCATTCTTTTTTAAATGGTTACAGAAAGCTGAGGAATAAAAATCAGACTGGTTTCCTGGGAAAATTAAGTGATGACAGTATTTGAGACAAAGATCCATGCCTGCTGTCACCAGGGAAGGTGCGACTTGGAGATAAATACATTGAAGAAATATTTCATCACAATAGTCTTACTTTTTTTACAGAACTTTTTCTGGTGAACAGCTATTCCATTATAAGAAAAATCCTTTGGTTCTTTCATGGTGATCTAGAAAACTTAACAAAACTAGAATGTAAGGGAGTTCTGAAGAGAATTTTGAAGTTTCGCCATAGGTACAATGTCCTATGATAGTGCAATTGGGTTTCCAGTGGAAAGACTGACAGATACAAATTTATCAGTGCAACAATGAAAGGAGTTTGTACATCCCGATGAAGGCAGCTCCTGATCACTTTCATTGCTGATAACAACTGCTAAGATGAAATATATAGACGTACCGTTATCAAAGGGTACATTGCACACAAAGCTCAGCCAAAATTTAAAGATATGTAGGTCTAGTGAAAAGATAGGAATTGTTCTGATATAGTCAATAAATGGACATTGCAGCTAACACAACTAATCTACAAATGAGAATTCAATTCCTTGGATTCACACTGACTCACTGCTAACTGATTCACACTGCACTGCTAATGTTCTGGCCCTGGGTAGCAGATAAACAGCAGCAGTCCAGGTTAGAGTCAGTGTGCTCCTGGCTGAGTAAGCAGATGAGGAGGTCATATGTTAGAGCTTATTTTGCATGGCTTTTTATTAAAGTAGAAAAAAATCTCATGCTTTTTATTTGCAGAGAAATATGACTTTTTTATTTTGCAACAGTAAGCCTTAAAGAATGCATCCAGCAGATCAGTCTGTTTGCCTGCTTCTTGCTTGCTTGTCTTTTTTTTTTGAGGTATGGTGGGGAGAGGCAGGCAAGTGAGGATATTTCTGTGTTGCTGTTAAAGGAAGATTTCTGTCATGTAAAATATTTAGACAGAAGAAAAGTAATAGTAGCACTTTTACAACGCTGTATATACACCGGTGTTCCAAGACTGAGCAAAGTTATGTGGCATTACCTGTAGAGTTGAAAAGAGAAGCTTTTGTGTATGAAAAGATATTGTGTTTGCATATACACCATACAATTTAACAGCTGCCCACACAGAATTGTTTTTCTAAGTGATGTTTTACTATAATTTTTTGTTGAAAATAGATGCCAAATGGATTAAATACATGATTTATTGTATTAGGAGTCTACATATCAAAAATATGCATTCAAAATATTTTTTTTTTCTGTTCAAAGATATTTGTTTAAAAGACTGTTTTTTTTTCCAGGCAGAATTATCAGGTTGACCCATTTGCTCTTTTAAGGACACTCACTTTCTCTGAAATTACAAGACTTGTCAAAGGTAAAACTCGTATGACCCCCAGGACAGCGCAAACAGTGTAGCACTCTATACTCCAGGATATTTTAGGATGTAAACAGTATTTATGAAGTCTTGTATTTTAATTAATAGGGTGAATTTTGAACATAGTGTATGACGCTGGTCAGGCAAGTCCTGTCAACTTCAATGGGAGCAAAACATCTTAGCATAGCTTTGAAATTTTACCTCTTACTAATATCAAAAGAGCTTTTATTCCCGAGTGATCAGATACTGCGTAGCCTGTATAAGATCAGATTATTTGAAATATTCTTCCTTAATCAAAGTTTTAATCATGTATTGCTTGCACTAGAACAATTACAAGATTTTCCTTATAAATAACTTTGAGCCATTTAGTGTCTTTCCACGTATCTTCTCCTTTTCCAAGATAAGGAATGTAATAAGCCTTGCACAATGTTTAACTAACTATTATCTGGAAAAGCAGAAAGAGGGAAGTTTGTTGGACAGTGAGAAAAGAAGTTGTGCTGGATGTATATGTGAAAATGTTTATAATACATTTGAAAAAGGTTTAGAGTAGAATAAAATAATATATTACAACTTTTTTGAGACATTACACTATTTTAGGTAATTATTTTTTAATATTTAGCTAAGATGACCTCTCTACTGGGAGGTGCTAACTTCAGCCAGCTTTGAAAAAAACTTTTTAAGGAAATCTTGAATGTCCACTCTGAAAATTCAGTGTTTGTTAGGCATTTTGGCTTAGAAAAATTGATCCAGTAATTCAAAATTTTCAGTATCATATATAAATCAACTAATATGCTGTCTGCTAATGACAAGTCAATTTTGGTTTAATGATTGAAATCTAAGAGAAAATTTTTTTATGTGCATGTGGTAATGTATTCTTCCACTAGTATTTCAGTACCAAGGTTAAACATGAATGAAGAAATTCTAAGGGAGTCTTTATATGACAGTATTTCTGAAAATTATGTATTTAAAGATGGAGTTATCAATTTCTCCAAGTAAGGCTGCAAAAACGTAAGTAAATGTTCTGTGGGAAAATAATCAGGAAAAGGCACCTCTACTACTTTGAAGAAACTTGGAATATTTTTTCCAACTGGGTTGTAATAAAACATAAGTCTCAGTTGTCCTCTGTTAGCAGGAGACACTATTCATAGTTAATGGTTGCTGACAAGAGGCAACCTGCTGCGATCACGTGTAAGCGTTCTCCCAAATTTACGTGAAGATAATTAGATTCTTTCCTTTGATTTTGACAGGCGTTGAATCAAGACTAGATAGATAAAATAATACAATAATGCACAAATTTCATTTATTTATGCTTTGTCAATATTTTGTTTGCACAGGTAGCCTATACATATAGTATGTAGTTTTAGACACTTGTTACCTGAGGGAAAAGCTTGGCAAAAAATCAAACCACCCACAATGAACAGGTAAAACCAAAAATTCCCCGAAAAATTAGGTCACTCAGAACTTCTTAAATGTAAAAAATTACTTAACTTACCTAAAATTAACTCAAGAAGAAACTATTCTGGCTTCCTGACACTGATGGTATTATGGAGTCCAATTTTCAGAGGGATGAACTCTTTATGAAACTCTCGGATAAATCATTAAACATTAACTCAATCCCACTTAAATTACAGGACTATGTGTGATCTTCCTTTTGATGGATTTGGATTTAGATAACACTCTGAATATAACTTTTCTGTAAATTTTATAAAGGACAACTCTTTTCTATTTGTCTTTAATTCCTTTATATATATATATATATATATATAAAAAATCATATACTTTGTCCTACTTCTCAACATAATTTGCCTTACTCTTCAAGTTGCGAAATTGAAGTTGTGAAATTGAGGCAAATAAAATATGCACAAATTTGGAGCAGAACTTTTACTGGGAGTGATGCTCTTGGTTTTGTTTTGTTTTGTTTTATTTTTCCAATTAACATTAATTATACTTTTAAGTATAGAGTTTGATAATAGCAACATCCATTTATTCATCCATCCATCCATCCATCCATCCATCCATCCATCCATCCATCCATCCATCCATCCCTCCATCCATCCATCCATCCATCCATCCATCCATCCTGCCTTCCTCATGTGCACACACACTCACACACAAGCACAGACATAATTTTTATGCGTGCACAGAACCATATATTCTATGTATTTTGTACTCTTTACATATATAGACTTGTATTATCTGCATGGTGCCTCTGTGCAGAGCAATGGGGCTGCCCTGTGTAGGACCCACTGAAGGACATGTTTGGGCCCCAGACACAGAGGGGTAAACGGGCTTAAGGATGGGCAAAAGACCACACAAAGGAGAGAAGAGTGAGAAATGAAAAGTGTATGAGAAGATACAAAATTATTGTCCATTCAAATTTATTTGAATTGTGAGAAACTAAGCCAAAAACTGCAAGCATTTACATCAGCAAAAGTTTATTTGGGAAAGTTGCAAAAGTTAGATAGCTTGAAATATACATTTTGAAAGACAATTATTCCAGAAAACTTTATACTTAGAAGAGGAAATTAATCCTTCACTTCAGATTAGTTATCTACATCTTAAAGTAACTGCATTGATTTTTTACGAGAGAAAAGAAATATTGGGAAAAAATTTTACCATGTCTTCTGTATCATGTGCCTTTGCTACAGAGAATGAGAAAAATCAACTGCTCTGATGTACACTTCAGTCCAAAAAACTGAATATAGAACCCATGTGCTTTTTCATGTACTAATATGAAGCGACATGATCTGTTGAAATGACAGATGCCTTCTATCTTCATATTTCCACTTGCAGAAATTTTCAGAGTAACAAAATTCCTTAACTAGTTCCAACTTCTCTGTGCAGTAATTTAGTTGTTACAGTAGCTTGACTGTAAAGACAAATAACGGTTTTCTTGCACTGCTGTATATTTCCAAACAAATAAAAGGAAAAATCATTACATGTCAGCAGATCATTTTTAGACAAACAAAAATCTGCAAGTAACTATGGTCATGATATTTTCCCCCATCATCCATATAGTTAAATATGTGCAAAAAAAATCCAAACACCTAAAAATTAACTCCACTCGGTCTGGACTAGTTGTGATTTTAAGCAAATAAATATTATATAGCAAGGTGTCCTAATCATTCTACTATCATGAGGCTATTCCTATGAATAAGGAATGTCATCGTTATTCACCCCATCTCTCTTAATAAGTCTAGATTAATCAGAATAACTAATAGAATTAACTTTTTAAATTGTTAATTCAAAAATATTCCACTTAATTTGATATACTGAACATGATCTCTTAGCTTGTTCTAAGTGCCATACAAGTATTTTTTTTCAGAATGGGGTGTGTTTTTTTGTTTAATTGATTATTTTCACGGAGTACAACTCAACATGCCTGAAACCTGTTACATTTTTTTGTGGTGAATAAGTTTACACTGCTTTCAAGCAATTGTAAACCTTTGTGTTTTTGTCACCTCTTGAAGGAAATAAAGCTCTGAAGTAAGCATCACTTTCCCATAACACTGGCCACGCTATGCATAAGCAAATACCCAATTTGAATTAGTGGGGTGGGCGAAGAAAAGATAAGATGTTTTGAAACAACAGATAATCAATGCAGGAGTCTTCAATTCTCTCTGGGTTGTGTAACATTGCAATGTATTATCAGCCTCACTTTACTGTTTATTCTTCCCCAGAGTACCTAAACTACTGATTAATTTAGAAATACTGTTAAAGTTACTGTTACAAAAATAACTTGTGCTTAATATCTGACTTAAATGCTTTAAGGTTGTTCCAGGAGATGTGAATGTAAAAAAAATTAATCACATACAAAGATTTAAAATGAATTGGAGATTTTTTTAGCTTTCTCTGAAAACTGTGATGAAACAAAGATTAAAGATATGTATAGAGGGTCTTTTTGGTCCCTCTTCAATCCCTGGGCAATATTACAACTACGCCTGTTGTGGCTGGATTTAGAGGATGATTTAAATTATGGACTAGACTAGAAACAATAAAATAATGTAAAACAAAAATCTCTGATGTGAAGATTTTATTTTTCCAAGGAAATAAAGGTGGATGCATGTTACCAATGTTAGTATGAACATAGCCATCCAATACTTCTCTTTCTAACCAGTGGAAATTTAACATTAAGAGTCTAAGGATGTTAAAAGGCGAATCCTTAAAAGGAGAATTTTATCAACCTATTATGAGGAACAATTGGCATGTCTCTGCTCCTAGTTTGATGTTAATTCTTTGGATTTATGTAGAATTAAGCTCTTTAGAAGGTAAAAACTTCAGGTTGCTCTGCTTAAATTTTTCTCATAAAACTTTGTAAAAAAAATATTAAATGACCAATCCAATCCAGAACAATCAAAATTCATCAGAAAAAACAACTTAAAAAAAAATCTGTATTTGTAGAACAATACTTGGAAAGATAGCTTTAGTGGAATAGAAGGAATAATATAAGGATATGAGATAAATTAATTTAATAATTAATTATAGTGAGGATTATGGCTATAAATTATACCTGTACCTGAGTACAGGTCACTTCAGATATTCCTAAAATCTTATGTTGATGTTTCCTGTTGTGGAAGAAGAAGACCAATGCAAAGGTTACTAGCATCCTCCTGGGCTATAAGTGCAAAACAGTAGTCTACTTTTTCCATAAGTTTTTACTTACTTAATCAAGATGTAATAAAGCCTTTTTAGTTTATGTTTCAGATTGTACATGTATATTGCCTGAAATTACATGATTCTATGTGAAACTTCTCATGTAAAAAACCCCAAACAACAAATAATAAATATTAATCACATTACTAAAAAGAACACTTTCGAAATTCTTAGTTGATTTTAATAATGATACTTCTGAAAGTGTAGCAGAAAAATTACATTGATTTCTCCAGCGGTGTCCTGGTTTAGACAAACAAATATAAACATGTAATATCTATTCAAAGCACACATCTTCCTTTGAAGTCTTTTGCTACTAAATCAGATCAGAACAGAAAGGTCCTAACAGCCAATCTCAACAAATTTATTTGTGATTCATTAATATGAATCCCATGATTAGTGCCCTTAGTCTCCGTTCTGCTGCAACCCAAGCAAAAAAAGAGAGCAGAAAGTGTCTAATATTTGTAAAAGTCATAGTGCTAAGCCTCTTCATTCAGAGACAGATATTACATTTCACTAAATATTATGCCAGAACAAATGGTTGTTGTGAAAAAAACCCTAAACGAACAGAAGAGAGAAAAACATATGACTCGTTTACCACATTTTGTGTAGCCCTTATCTAGATGTCTATGCCTAATATAATAGTTCAATTTTTCTTTATAGTGAATGGATAGAAATAGGAGTTTCTAATGTGATTCCACTATGTATTGCTTGAATGACAACACACATCTGTAGTTTGTTTAGATAAATATAATTCAAGATATATGCAGGCTGGTGGATTAAAAATATGAAGTAATAATGACCAAAATGAGAAATCATTGCTTAGAAAATCTAGCTAAGATTTTGTCAAAGCACAAAGGATAATTATTCAAAAATATATCAAATGTACAACAAATGCTGACAATATGGGCTTGGTGAGCTTTAAGATGTATGTTATTATTTGCTTTGGTATGAAAGTCAAAAACTTGCTGTACATAAAATGTGAATCAATTCCACTGAGTACTGAAACCTTATAGAAAATAATTTTGGATTAGCTATTGCTTTTTCCAGTGTTAGTCCCTTTAGACTTTTCATGAGCAAACATACTCACCTGAAAGCCTGATTGAAGGAGGAGAGAAAAGGCAAAAAGAAGAGAAAGTTTTGGAGAAAGTTTTAGTTTTAATAGATGTCAGTTGGTGTTGCTGTGTGTCTTAGTGCACGGAAGGCTCAGGTGGGACATTTAGAAATAGCAGCAGACACAAATGCACAATTGTTTTGAGTTATTAACCATTAACATTTCAGTCTCTCACAATGGGATATATATTTTAGAAAAATCTTGAATCCCCCAAAACAGTCTCCTCTTTATAATATAATTTCCATTGCATATTTTAGAACTGTGATAATGTTCATAATTGTTTGGTATATCTCAGTCTTATGTGGTTCTCCATGTTGTTATAGGACTATCATTCCTGTTGGAGAAATCCCTTACATCTCAAACTCGTTGTTTAAAGAAAGTGTCGTGTAAAAGCATTTTATTTGAAAAGTTAAAGAAATATAGACTGAAGAAATATTTTCACACAAACTTTAAAAAAAGTGTATTTGAATGACTTACAGGGAAGAATAACAGGTTTTTTTACAAAACTGCAGAAATCACTGTTACATAGGGTCAATGTTCTGGAATATATTTTTCTAAATGGTAAATGATTTCCTTGATCCAATACACACCTATACCACACAGACTTGCATTTTTACTGGCTGAATTTATAAGAATCAGGTTCATATAAATAAATGATAGCTTTGTGGTAGATCTAGAAAGGAAGCTTTACATCTTCTCTCCTGTACCTAATGTGGCAGGGAACAGGTTTTTAGTAGGGAGCATGTCTATTTAGTTCATGGGAGGTATATCTGACATACTCAACTTTGTAATATTTTGAAAACTCTTCATAGGAAACCTAATTAAATATTGTAACTGTTTACCAGGGTGACACATAAGAACAGTTTACAGATTCTCATATAGATTAAAATAATTAAAAAATTCTTTAAAAACTCCAACTCCACACATTTTGCATATTATTGTGTTGGCCTACTAGACCTTCTAAAACATTCTAGTCGTGTGTGCTCCCTTCAACAGACCTGTGAAATACAAATATCTTGAAACTATTTTAATCTCAAAGCTTTATATAATGATAGATATTATAGTCACATCTCATCCATCAGGGATTTTTCTTGATATATTTTTCCCCCTCACAGAATATTATATTGATATATTCTCAGATTTAGGAATTATGCTGTCTGTCTTTGAACAACCAGATTTGGACAACAGCAAGACAAGAGCTGAATCAACGATAGGAGTAAGAATTTTTATTTATTTATTTTTTATTTTATTTTATTTTATTTTTAAATGTGACTTGTGTGCAGGTGTGGAAATCACATTTGAATTGAACAGATAGGCAGAGAACTTTACTCTTCCTAATACTGCAGTGATAGTTTCTTATTAGGAGGATCATTTAGGTTACTTGACCAACTTCACTGCAGCCAGGTGGCATGAAAGAGGTTGTGCAAACATTAGGAAAATAAATGTGCCTCTGATCAGCCTTCAATACACAGACTGGTCCAGATCTGCACTGATGAACTCTCTTCTTCACCAGGAAAGAGTGACCAAAGGCAAATTGCCTCCTGATGATGATCCTGGCCCATGGAAACTCCCAGCTAAAGTCTGGGAATTGTGTAAGAGATCACTAAATATCCTGGTGAAAAACCTGAGCTTCAAGCCACTCTAACAGTTTGACAAGTATAGGCAACAACACTTTTGTGCTGGTGCTCAGCGACAGTTCAATTTGTTAGCTTGGGTGCAGTTTCACTGTCTCCTGTTTCTTCCTGGAGTGATTTGTTTTCTGAAAAAGGAAATATTCTAAAACAAAGCAAAAAGTCCAACACGAACACAGCTGAGTAAAATGTAGTGTTTGCTGATAGATAAAACATCCATGTAGACCTAGTGATCCCTTTTTGGCATTAACCACTATGGAATAGGTTTTTCAAGAATTAATCATCACACTTTACTGCTTTCTGTCACATATTCAAAGATCATAGAGAAATGCATTAAAATGCTGTGTCTCAGTTTACCCTTTCTAAGACAATATTTCCTGACCTCACAAAAGCACTGTGATGTTCATGTTCTGGCTTTTCAGAATTGTAGGAGCAAGAGCTTCAAATTAGTGGTATAGCTGGTCATTTGAATGCAAATTCACGAGAGCTACATACTCAAAACCTGTCTACAACATTGCTTATCTCCCTTTATTGAGATGATTTTGACACCACTGGTCTTTATATCTGATGAGGCGTGCTTCTGTTTAGGAATTCTAAAATGATGAGAAAAAAAAATCCAAGATAAAAATTCAGGACAAATGCTTATAGCCTTTCATGGGTCAGTGCTACATATCAAATCGATGAAATGTTTGCTGAAAACCCATAGTAAATGGCAAATCAATTCACCAATCACTTCAGCAATGTTTTCATCTCAAGCTTATACAGCCAAGTGATTAGGTACATACTCATTATTTTATGCCTATCATTTCAAGGAGTCAATGAGTGATGTCTCTTAATAATTTGAGAATACAAAAATAAAACCTTAGCCCAAGTCATTTATCTCTGGCAAAAAATATGACTTAGCTGAAAAATCCAGAGAGCAGCTTAACAAGATACAGAGAGGCCATCATGAGTTAGATGATGTAGCTTTTTCTACAATGTTATGACTAATATTTAGATAACAGTTACTTCCTTTTCTTCACAGCATGCTTCGGGATAAAATTAATTTGAGAATTTCTGAAAAATCTCAATATTGCCTGAGCAAACACAATGCTTTTAAAATTTGCATGATAAGCTAGTTTAAGTCTTAAACTGTATATATAGGTGAACTGTCATTGCAATACATTTTGATAATGTCTAGTAAAAATTATTTGGAAATTAATTATGCCCAAAATATCTAGGACTGCAAAGGACCTCCTGGGTAATGTAGTTTATTATTACATGACAATCCATCCTTGGATCTTACAAGATATTTCTACTAAACATATCAAATTCTTAAAACTGACTTTTATCGTCAAAGCCTTTTCACTATTAAGCAGTTCCAAAATCCTCTTTTACTGAAGAATAAAGCCCTTTTTTTCCTTTTTTAACTCTAGTCTTAATGGATTTAAATGCATTCATTGCAACAGAATTTTCATTGCCTATTATTTTCTAGAGAAACTTGTCATCTACTGTTCAGAGTGGATTTTGGGCTGAGCTGTACTCCGTGTTTTCATCCCAGACTGCAGAACATAAAAGCAAAGGGAGGTGGTTGTTCATGTATTCTTCCATCTCCCTGAAGACTGCATTTTGCATCAAACTTTCTGCTGCAATGTCTGCATTCCTTTTGCCATCGAAACCTCACTGAAATATGCCCACTGTATGAAACATGTCTTTTGTATCCTTCAAGAACAGCTGTAAAGCCACAGATCTTTTCAGCTGACCTAGTGTATTGTCGCCTACTGAGCTGGAGTTGCGGATAAACCAGTCTCCACTCTGCTAGTCCTCTCTGAACCTGCTCTAGTTTGGCTTCCTTTTTCCCTAGCATGGAAACTCTATGGAATTCTCTAGAGAGATTTTCACCAATGTCTTGATAAATAAGTGATAAGATCTCACACAGTTCTATGTATCCTTTGATTGAAAAGATGAGGCCTATTTGTTTTGTAGTCAGTTCAATGATCTGGTTGAAAAAAACAGAGTTTTCACCAGAAGGACTTGTAATAGTGCCCACAGATATCAGGAAGGGTATAAATTTCTTCCAGAACTACCCTTGGACTGAAGGATACTAAAAGAATCAAAAAGTAAGCTAAGTAATAAATGGTCTAATTTTGAGTTAGTATATATGTAGGATCAAAATTTCTTTCTTTTTTTTTATGTTAAACATTACAGAACAGGTTGCTAAAGAGGTTGTGGAGTCTCCTTCTAAAACCGAACCAGGATTTTGTTTCTTGATGTTGTCTCTGTATTGCATCTCTCTAAGATTCATTCAGCCTCTCTTGGAACACAAGGGCTTGACCCTGGCTGGCAACTAAGCACCCATCAGCCATTTGCTTAGTCCCTGCTCTGTCACAAGATGGAGGAGAAAATAAAAACAAAAGGCAGAAAAACTCATTTGTTATGATTAAGATAATTTAATACATGAAGGAAAGGGGAAAAGATGCACAACAAACAAATAATGCAAAGGAAATGCTTGCCACCTACTACTAGTGAAACAGCACCCAAATAGCCTTCAGCAGTGACTACTTTTGAAACATTATGCCCCATATTTCGTTGCTGAATATCAAGTTATATGGTATGGAAGAATCCTTTAGTAATTTTTTCCCAGTTGTATTATCTCCCATCTCCCATCTCCTACCTGGACTACTACTGGGGGGACAGGGTGAGAAATAAAGTAGGTCTTGATGCTGTGCCAGCACTTTTCATCAGTAGCTAAACATCAGTGTGTTATCAACACTTTTAATCACAAATTGAAACCCAGCACCATACAGACTGCTATAAGAAAGTTAACTCTACCTCAGCCAGAACACACTACAGGATAAAATTTTGTTTTGTTATCCTATAGTGTTCCTTTACTCTTCGCAGTCTATAATTCCTCTCAAAATTTCACTATTAATAGCATCATTTTTTAATATAGTTCATAGAAAATTCTTCATTCTATCTCTAGTATATTTAATTTTAATTTATTTGATTCTATGTTGCTTGCTGAATGAAGTTATTTTTCCTATTGGCTATCTGTAACTATTCCTGAGAAAAACTATTCCTCTGCCTTGTAGATTTCACTAGAACTCTCAGTTCTTTCTGTTTTTCAGGACTTTTCTTATGAGAGTATTCCTTGCCAGTAGCATGAGCCCATTTTGCTTTCCGTTAGTTCCATCTTCCAACTAGGCTTCATCTATTAAAAACATTCTTCATTAAGTAATAAGCCTGAACACCTCATCACTTCAATGTTTTTCTAAAGAGTGAGATAACATGCTAGTGCACATGTCCACAAAACTTGCTCTCTTTTCTCTAAAAAAAGGGTGTTGAAATGATGCACTAGAAACGATAATAAATGTAAACCAGAGAGAATCAGATGAGACTGTTAGGAGAGTCTTGGAGTTCTTTTTCAAAAGTCTGAATTTTTTGAGTATTTGAAAAAAAACCTTTTTCCCTAGAGCACCTTAATTTAAAGACCATAAACAGCTAGAGAATATTTTATATAAATGAAGTCCCCACCTGAATTTTTAAGCCTTAGTAAATTTTTCTTTCTCTTTTTCCCTTTGAATTCTGGATTTCCATTCTCTCATGTTTTTTTAGCAGTCATGCACAACTCCTGTTATTTCATGTAATATTTTGGCTTATACAGGTTCCTTTTTGTGCTTATATTTTTATGCAGTTATCATCTTCCCCACTCCTAATGATAGGATCATTATTATCTCTATTACAGGGAACTCTTCTGTCTGCTATTCAGTTTTTTCATTTCAGATGTACTAGGTTGTCTTGCTCTCCACAGTTTTAATCCTTGTGACTAACATTGTACTAACTTAGTGTCTGCTCTCTTTGTGTATAAAATTTAATCCCTCTTTCAGCTTTGAAGCTCTGAACAGTCCTGATCTTGCTCACACCTCTGCACTCATTCACCTCTGGATCCTTTTGCTCCATGCAGACAGCTTTCTTAAATCTTTCTAGTCAATTCTCCACATAGTGTCTGCATGTCTTTTGTGTCCCCTCCCTTAGATGTGGGAGGGAAACTATCTTTTAATGAGCCAATTTGCTAGTTCTTTTCACTCACTTTCCTTTCCAGTTAGTAAAAAAGAGATTAAATATTTTGATAGAAAAAAAAATAGTTTTCATGTTTTAAAATATAATTTAGTATAAATTAATCACAAAAGCATTTTTGAATCCTCTACTGCAATGCAATTACAGAGATTAGCATCAAACATAGTAGAATAACCTAAACAAGAAGGGACTGTCTATAACATACAACGTTGATGGGAAGGTTTAAATGCACAAGACTACTTGAACCCCTAGCTACCACATAATACTTGGTATCCAAGGTTTTTACAAAATATAGCAGGAAAATATACTGCATAAAATTCTAGAATGTAGAAGTTAATCCAAGCTCTTGAATCTGAGTACCACCATTAAGTATTTTTCAATTCTCTGTCAGGATAAGATTTAAGAAAATGCAATCTCTCTTGCATAAAAAAAAAAAAAAAAAAAAAAAAAAAAAAAAAAAGGCACATTTTCCCAGTCTGTATGATTGAAAATTTGAACGTGTGACACTTAAAAAGCAAACCCTGATGTAAGAAAGGCATAGTCATAAATTTTTTCTGGAAATTTTCAATCAGTTGAATGCTTTCCTCATGCTTAGTCTCTAGCAGAATTGAGACTTACGTATATCTTAATTTGAGAATTAGGTATATCTTAAATTCTCTAAAGAATTAAAAAATTCCAGCAAAAAACCTTAAAGGTCCCTTTGCCTCGCTTTAACACAATAACTGTGCAGTAAAGCTGGGTTCGGAAAGCAATTTCTATGTTGGAATATTTGCTTCTATGTATGGAATGATTTTGCTCTATAACTGCAGGGGTTCTTTTCTTTATCAAATGAATGTAATGAAATGAAAGCTGGGACATCCCAGAGCCAAGGATTGAGTATTCTTGTCTCTTTGTCAAGAATGCCTCATTTCCATAAGCTTTTTTGAAAATTTTGGAGCCCCTTAAGGAGTTTTAACAAGGTTTCCAAGATTATATGAGATTAGTTTCAAGAGTAGGAAACATTCTGAAAGAATGAAATTATTAAATTTTTGGAATAGAGATTAAGTACAATAGAAGGAATATGAGGCTGTCAAATCCATAAAGAGTAAAATAGCTTCATATGATGCAGGCAATCAAGCCTGAAGAATGCATGTCTTCCTCAGCATTATTTCATAGATAATTTAGGCAGTTGTCCACTCTGTGTTTTGAAGGTTATAGATTAAGTTTTAATGCCACACTAGCATTTCTCCTACATTTCATAGCTATTGAACATGCTTTTGGTTTTTTCATCTAATATTTACCATCATCAGTGTAGGAATCTCTCAGCTGAAATCTTCAATGAAATCTGAACATTATCTCTAAAATTATCCTGGTCTGATACACGATTCTACGTTAAGCTGTGCCATTTGGAAGTTTTTTTGGATTTTTTTTTTTTTAAGTCACTCTCATATTTTCAAAATTTTCTCTAGATGCAATAATTCATACTTGCAGATGCTTTTTGCCATGTACAATAAGTTCAATATTAAAAACCTTACTGTATTAATGTTTGATACACGAAAGCATATGATCTTCTAATGCTGTAATTGAGAGAGAAAATGCAATCTCTATTTCAGAAATGGAAATATTTAGGGAAAAAAACTCGTAGGTAGTTGTCAGTCATGATTTTAACATGCATACAGGAAAAGGGAAGTGCAGAATGTTAATGTCCCTCAGGAAGGAGTGTGCAGAGAAGTTATTCAGCAAAAAGAATATTCTGGTGATTCCTCATTACATTTCAGTTGCAATTCTGTTTAAACTTGAATAAGGTTTTTTTTTTCCTTTGTCCTCCATATTGTTTTTGATATGGCTGAAAATTTAATGAAGCTGGCACACGGTCAGAAATATAATTTGCTATTTTTATTACTCTGTCAATATTGTACATTAAGGTCCTCAACAGCCTTCGATGAAAGTAAAAGAACTCTTTAAACAAGCAACGTAGCAATGCAAACAGGAAATGTCTAATGGATGTTTCTTAATACCATAGCCTAGATTAAAGCTTTTGAAGTTGTCTCACTAATTAATTTGAAACTGTGATGAAAACAGAAAGTGCCCATAGATGTAAGGTTTCCAAGGCATTCTGATGAGAACTTTTCAGAAGACCTTTTTAGGTTTTGACAAATGCTGTCTATAGTACTATGCATACCAGCCCAGAAAGAAGGCCTGACTTCTATTCTGCCCCAAAAGGGATGGATTAAATCTAAAGTTTTGTCTTTTGACCCTCAAACTGCAAAACAAAGCTTCTATGGAATAAGCAAAAGCATGTTTAAATCATACCTTTGTTTTCTCCTTGAAATCTTATTTTACACTTTATATATACAGGATTGAACGTTAACACTTTGGTCATCAAGACATCATTCCTCAACAGAAAAAAAACTAGATATCCAGTTATAGAATAAGTAGTTACCATTTATACCTTTTTTCCATTTTTTTTTGTTCACTGTACACTGTGTGAAATGTGTTTCATAACATCTCAACAGATCCTACAACAGCAGCAATGTAACCTTTTGTAACTACATATTTTTATACAGAAGTTAGATCAACAAATAAATATGTCAAACTAAATAGATGATGCAAAGTGTTACCTACTTTAAATATTGAAATATATTATCTCAATAAATCTGGCACAGGAAAGAGAGTAACTCTGCCGCAAATTGGTCCAAATACTGAGTTTCACTTGAGAATAAATTAGTCTTCATTCTCTGTCAGAGAAAAATGGATGCATAAACAGATGAATATTCCCTCCTCCCCCCACCCCAAAACAGTCTGGATCACAAATTGTCAAGTTTCTGTGTGTGATACTCTATGAAAAGAACTGGAACCAAGCCAATGGATTTGTTCATGTTTGTGTGTGTCTGTGGGCATGCATGCAGTGGTGGGGAGAAGGATATGTGGGTGGGTGAAGGAATGACTCTCTCTGGATTGTACTCAAAACCTGAAAAGTCTTTTCACTGCTGCTTTGAATCTGCATAAAAATGTAGCAGCCACAAACCTTCCAACTGGTATTCCATGAACAGAGAAAAAAAGGAAAAATATGACAAAATACTGAAACAAATCATGGAGAAGCTGGAGTAATGGAGTATGTAACATGAAGAGAGGCTGAGTTAGATGGGGTGTCTAGGCTGGAGAAGGGAAGGCAAAGATTAGTCTTAACTGGAGTTTTACACTTCCTAAAGCAGTACTATAGCACATGGACCCAGTGCCCTTACAGAGAGGCTCAGAGGAAGGACAAAAAGCTACAGTCACAGGTTCAAACATAAGGGAAAAGAAAGAAGCTTCTCAATGAGAGTGATTAAGTACTGCTGCAAGTTGCACACATGTGCAAACACTGACTTTAGAGACAGACACAATTCAGCTGGACAAACCACTTAGCAGGTCAATTTGACTTCAAAGCTTGCCATCCTCTGAGCAGGAGCAGGACTTGATGACTTCAGAGTTCCCCCGAAACTTTTTTTTTGTATGATTTTATTAAAAATGGTTTTCTATATTGACAAGAAACCGAGTCCTGGTAGGTGCCAATCCAGACTTCTCTGTTGATAGGTATGGCATGTAGGTGTGTATGTTGACAAGGATAGACAAAGAGGATCAACCTGCAAGCATATAATGGCCAATACCTACAGCTAGAGATCAGTCTGGGGGCAATTTATGAATGTACATTTGGTACAAACAGTGTTAAAAGCTGTTGGATGCAACCAGCTGATTTGTTCATGCTCTGTGGTCACGAAAATGCACTCTTGGACATGCCACTTATGTTAATCCAAGTACTGGGTGTTCTAAATATATGTCACTAGTCTTGAAAACTTCAGATGGGCTAAAAGATTTTTTATTTGTTGAAAATCTATAAGCTTGACTAGTTGACTTCCAGCTAAGAAGGTTTTTCTAAGATAATTTTCTTTATAATAGTTCTGCTGACCTCATTTCCTAAAGACTGAAGTTTTACAGGGTTTATGGGAGCATTTGAGCTCTTGAACTGCTGACAGGCTCTTTGCATAAAGTAACAGTAAAGGTCCTTTTGTGTATATAACATCCAAATTTATCTTTTAAATTGCTGGAACTTCACTGAACCACAACACTCTGATTTTATTTTGGTATATAATTTGCATAAGGGGTGAAATAGTTTTAACAGTTCAGATGCAGCTAAACCCCAAAAATTCTTCCTGTGAGGATCAAAAGCAGGACCTGAAACCTTATTTTTCAAGTCTTTCCAATTTTCTATTTTTATTTATATTTTTTAAGATAACATGCTTAAAATTATACACAGAAAGACACAGTGAGATCTCAAAGAAGTCTCTGAAGCTAAAATAATGAATAAAAACGTTGCTGAATTAAAGCAAAATACTAATTCTTAGATCTTAATTAAGATTCTGAATCTGCAAATCTCGGTCCTAAAAGTTGGAAATATCATTTCCACAGTTATGGTTTGTAAACCTAGGTAGGAGGCAAAATGATTCTGCACATTAGAAAAAAATCATGTTGTTAAGTTTAACTGGTGTAATTCCAATGTCTGTCTCTCTATCAAAATATATGATAATTACACCACAAAAATAGTGACATAGTTTGAGCCCAAACTATAAAATTTTTCTTTAGATCTTTACTACTGTTTTTACTGATTTATTTCTACCTGCAGATTCTAAATGTATTTTGTAAGAGGAGAAAGTTCTGATTTAATAAGGCGATTAAGAGAGTATGAATGAGATTTTTAAATATGGTACCTTTGTGACACTTTTTTCTTGCTCCAATAAGTATGGTCACATTTTGATCAGTGTGAACTTGGGCATAACTTGACTTCACTAAATAACACTAATTAATCTGGGTTATTCCAGCACAGTATTAGAAATGGTCTCAAACAAGAGTTGCCATAATTTGAGCATGTTACAGAAGGACCTGACATACTTTTATCTTTTTTAAAAGTAGACTAACCAAAAACTTGTGCAAAACTGAAGTTACAATAGTTCACTTGTTTGTTTTATTTGCACAGATAACTGTTTGCTATTTAAATACTCTGTGAGAATCTGTTATATTGATTTTGCATTTGGCTTCGACTTCCCTGTTATTTTGTGTTACTTTCAATCTCTTTGTACTGATATCGCTATTAAAAACACATCAGAGCTAGAAAAATATCATAAAATGACCATGTTGCTGGACTGAATCATGAATAACTCCAATTTTCTGCCATCAGACTAGAGTGAATAAAAGAAATTTAAGTTAGAATTCTCATAGTCGAAACAGTCAATTGAAAAAAGCAAATCCTTCTTAAGATACAAGAGGGAGGAGGAAAATTACTAGATACCTACTGTATGATGGGATATTCTCTTTTAAACCCACTCTATTATTACTCCTAAATGATAGCTGCAAGCAGCATTGAAAAGAAGTCAGATTGCAATGATGTGTAAAATAATCCCTTTTAAAGTAAGATTTGTAGCGTAAAGTAAAAATACCTTAAGCCAATGGAATGGAAATATTTCCTTCTGCAATATAGTAATTCATGAAATCATAAGTCAATTTAAATATTAGAATTTTTTTTTCTTTCAGGAACCATTAAATAAATATTTTATTTAAAACATCTACAGGCATTTTGAGTGACAGTCATCATTAATAATAGCAGTGTCTTCTTATGTTTTTTTATATTTATGCTCCTTGTTAAATGACATGATGGAATATTAACTAACTATATCCTAAACAAACTTGGTGAATAAGACATAGTGGAAGAGAAGCCACCACTCTATCCAATATCTAGTCAGAGAAAAGACCAACTAAAGGAAAAGAACAAGAATTAATGACCACCAAAAAACAGAATTCCCTTGCAAAAAAAATTATGAAAACAAGATAATGATAGAGATAATGAAAAGATAATGATACAACTTGCTTTAAGTTGAAACCTTATATAAGCTATTCGAAGATAAAGATCTGTAAAGATTATCTTTCTTGAGCAAAGTGTATGGCTATCTTCTTTAATGGTTATGTTTTTATCCTGATTTTCAGCCTCCTTAGTTTCAGGGTATGGTTTTACCTCAAGTCCAGTTGGAAAGGAAAAACATCTGTGTTTGATCTAAGAACAGAAGAAAGGAGAGGAATTTGTTGGAGTTTTTTCTTAAATTGTTGGACAATCAAAAATACTAAGAAAATAATTCTCACATTCCAGGATTCGCCAGTTACTCAAGGCTGTGAGGATGAGAAGGAATTTTCCTATGTGGGAAAACTGTGAATATTAATACTGGGGTTGTACACATGCTTTACAAAACTGTGATTTTTTTTGTTGTCTAATTCCATAAATTATAGGGGTAAAGTCGATATTGTCATGTGTCTTCAGTATCAAGTTTTAATGGGAAAAATACTAGGCAGGAAATTAAAGGTGCCTGCAAAGATTCAAGTTACTAATCACTGAAATACTTAGCAAAATTCACAGTGTGAGTTGGTGACAATTCTTTTTTTTTTCTACTTTAAGTGTACAATATGTTTAAGTGTAAACCAGATATTTTTCTGGAATAGAATATAATTTTTTTAGTATATTAGTGAAATAATTATGTTAACAAAGGAAAATTCTTACTGGAGACAAACAAAATAGCTATTAGCATAACACATAATAACATAATTGTGAAGAGGGAGAGGATGAAACACAATAATTATTGGCAGTGCTTGAGATGTTTCTGAGGTACTGTTAAAGATATTAATTTAAATCTTTAAAAAATCCCTAGTTCTATCAAGACCTATGGTCTATTCTGATGAACATATGGAGTGGTGTTCAGCATAGGCATTCTAATCTCATTGGTTTTTAGGCAAAAATACCATATGGAAGGACCATATTGTGCTTAATCTCCTGAGTGTGATAGTAGGTAAAACCTTCACCCTATTACACAGTCTAATGTAACCAGACAGAGTAGAATCAAAACATATGCCAAGATTCTGCAAGTGGTTCAGAAACGCCTTTCTCTGAAGTTGATGGTGATCTTGGAATTTTTTTAATTAAAAAACCCCAAACAAACAAACAAACAAAAAAGATTTTAAAAAAGGAACTATTTTCACAATTCATAATAGCTGTTAAGCAATTTAAGGAACAATATGAGTGGCCCTACACATGCTATATTGGCTAGTTGTTTGTCTAATCAGATAATATACATCTCACAGCACGGGAGGCTGTAAAGTTACAACATGCATGATTTAATTTAATCACAAATTTCAGACACAGATGGAGTTTTTCAATAAACTGTCAGGTGTTTTGGATAACTTCTGAATCAAATGAGTTTATTCATGTCAGTATTTGTGTTATAGCCTAATGTAATCTGTATACATATAAAAGTAGCTACCAAAAATGTTTGAGGTTATTAAAATAGTGTGCTGACACAGAGATCATTTGCATCACAAGCAAGCACAGAAAAAGCCACAGAAGTCTAACTTTTGGACAGTATGCATTCACTGGTGAGCAGTCATTCACAGACATGCTGGGTTTCTTTTTGTTTGCTTTCTATTTTTGTATTGTTTTGAGTTTTGTTTGTTTGTTTGTTTAAATTTGTAATCTCCTAAAATTTATCACATGGGTAAGTTTATCTAGTAAACATCAAGTGTATTTATGTAAGTTACCTGCATGCAAACCTAGCTTGAATAACCCAGCATAAATGTATAGTGTTGTTGGGTCAGGTGCATGTGACTTTTATATGTTATCTTTATTGGAAAGTTAATGACTTGGGGTGAAAATAAGAGAAAAAAATTCCTGTATTGTATGTGTCCTTACAGCAAATTCCAAATTCCTTAATCTATTTCTTTCAGCTATTAAAGCTTTATTGATAACATTCACAGTGGCATCACCAGTTATGAACTAAGAACTCTTTTATTGTCAACACATTGGCTCTTATCTCTGACATACTCCTATGTTTGGAATGGATAAATTAGGCTACTAAAATATGCTTTCCTCCTATGCCTTCTTTGCATTAAGAAAGTACCTTCCAGAGCCGTTACATTTCATATTTATCCTTAGATTTCTAAATATTCAGATAAATTACTGTAATGACAAGACTTTCAAAGTTTTATGTACGATCTCCAGAGGCCCCTTCCAACTCTAACTATTCTGTGATCTGCAAAATTAACTCCTGCTGGTTTTACTGTGGCGGGGATAGCTTTCTTCACAGTGGCTAGTATGGGACCGTGTTTTTGATTTATGGTGAAAATAATGTCAATAACCCAGCAATGGTTTAACTATTGCTGGGCAGAGCTTGCACAAAGACCTCTCACCTCTCCCCTTTAAAGAGGCTGGGGTGCACAAAAATTTGGGAGGGGTCACAGCTGGGGCAGCTGACCCCAACTGACCAAAGACATATTCCATAAAGTATGACTTCATGCTCAGCATACACAGCTGAGGAAAAATGGAGGAAGAGGGAGAGGTTTGGAGTGATGGTTTTTGTCTTCTCAAGCCACCCTTACATGTCATCCAGCTCTGCTTTCCTGGAGACTGCTGAACACCTGACTGCCCATGAGAAGTGGGGAATTAACTCCTTGAACTGCTGCATGAGTTTCACTTTATCTATTTAACTTTCTTTATCTCTATCCTATAATTTTCTCAGTTTTATCCTGATTGTCTCCCCCAGCCTGCAGGTGCTACTTGGTTACATCTGAGTATAAATCAGAAGGAAGTTGTAGACCTATAATACTGTAGTTTCTTATCAGAAATGAAAGAAAAAATTCACAAACTTACAGAAGAGGGAGAAAATCAAAGAGGCAACAAAAATGGACAAAATTAGACTTTTTTTCCCTCAATGTATTCAATATTATTTTGAATGTCAATATCTATACTGATGTCCAGGTTAAAAGAATAAATAACCAACAAACTAAATCAAATTTCAAATCTTACCTTTCTTTCCATAATTTATTAAAAAAGGTGTCTACAACTATATCTTTGAGCTGGCATATCTCTGTTTCTTCTTTTGCTGCTTCATCAACCTAGAATTAAATTGACTCCTGTTTCTCTTGAATAGGTTGAATTAGCATGAATGTAATGGGTTCCCTGATATGTTAAGCTTACTTTTCTCAGGAATTTCCAGTTTGAAGAGATTCATTTTCATTAGTATGTTCTATGTCATATGTTGTATCTGCTATCTAAAGATTGATGAAATGATGAATTTTGCAAAATTATCCAACTGCATGTCTTACTTTTATTTTTTCATAACTTTCTTTTTTTTTTTTTTCACTTTCCATCTGTAATTTCCCAGTTTGCCAAATTGAGCATGTGCCAAAAATAGAGGATTTGTCTCTTGTTTAACTTCTCTTCATGTCCTGTTTGCAAGATTTTACTATTCTGTTTCTACTTCTGGGCTGTCAGCCAGCTACTGCACTGCTTTGCTCTGGCTTGACAACACTTACTAATTATGTGAAATACTCAACCCTCCAAGCCCACAAAAGGGAAAGGAAAAGTTTCAGTAGCAAAGAATGCAAAAGCACTATAGGGCAAAGTATCTGGTCAATCATAAAGGAAAACATTTCATATAAACTCATCTCATGCAATCCAGGATTGTAAAGCATATGTCACTTCTTGTTGATTTTATTTTGATCATACCAGATGCTTCTGCTGCTTTTTTCCTGTTCTAGAATTAAAATAGTCCTGATTTTCTATTTCTTCCTCTTTGTTTGTTTCTGTACTATCCATTATTGATTCAATTTTATTTCAGAATCAATTTTCTGTTTTATATTGTCCCACTTTGCTGATCTTTTTATACTTTATGCAATATATTTTTCATTGTACACATTTCTTAAATGTTTCTCAAGAAAGTGAACAAAAATTTTTTTCTGATGTCTGTGGGATTATTTTGATAGCCACATTGTGACCTATACGCTACAGTTAACTAGAACTTTTGGGAGGCTAAATATATTAGATAATTGCATGATTTTTTTCCCTTTTCTGTAATGCTAACCCATCTGATACCTGGACAGTAATAGGTCCTGGCCACAACAATCCCATGCAGTGCTACAGGCTGGAGACAGAGTGGCTGGGAAGTTACACAGCAGAACAGGGTCTGGGGGTGCTGATGGACAGCCAGCTAAACATCAGTGTGCCCAGGTGGCCAAGAGGGCCAGTGGCATCCTGCCCTGTATCAGCAGCAGTGTGGCCAGCAGGGCCAGGGCAGGGATTGCCCCACTGTGTTTGGCACTGGAGAGGTCACACCTCAAATCCTGTGTCCAGTTCTGGGCTCCTCATCACAAGAAGGACATTGAGGTGCTGGAGTGTCCAGAGAAGGAGCAAGGGGCTGAAGAGCATGTCCTATGAGGAACTGCTCAGGGAGATGGTGTTGCTCAGCCTGGAGAAGAGGAGGTTCAGGGGTGATCTTACCACAGCTCCCTGAAAGGAGGTTTTACCCAGGTGGGGATTGATCTCCCTTCCCAGATCATCAGTGACAGGACAAGAGGACACAGTCTCAAACTGTGCCAGGGAACATGTAGGTTGGACATTAGGAAGAATTTCTTCACAGAAAGGGAAACTGGGCATTGGAATGGGCTGCCCAGGGGGCTTGTGAAGTCACAGTCCCTGGAGGTGTTTCAGGAAAGACTGGATGTGGCACCGAATGTGCCATGGACTATTTAATATGGTGGTGTGTGGTCACAGGTTGGACTTGACGACCTCAAGAGGTCTATTCCAACTTGATTAATTCTGTGATTCTGTGGACACTGTGGATGACCTGTTTTAACATGTGTGTGCATGCATGAGAGAGGGAAAAGGTATATATGCAGATCTTTGTGAAGTAGGCCCATCAGTGAAATAGCAGCAGTCCTAAAAAACATGTTGAACAGAAAGCTGAAGAAGAAATACTGAAGTTCACTATCTAATTCTGAAATCGGAAAATAATTACCAAATAATTCTCCTGTATGTAGTTCAAGAAATGTGTCACCTCCTTGAAGATTTAGTTTTCTGATATCAGGTCTTTCAAACCACTCTGAAGTTCTAAACATATCCCTCTTTTCCAAATTGTTAGCTTTTCTCAGTTTATATTAATATATATTAATCTTATTTGACTTGCAACTCCATTATGTAGCCCTTTGTTCTTGCCATGTTTTAAATTCAGTGCAAGGTTGAATTTTGTCAATATTCAAAATTAGAAACTTCCTACAATAAAACACACTGATTCTGGTGACAGTACTATTCCTTCTGAGTCAGAACTGATTCAGCACAGTGGGTCTGTTTAAATTGTGTATTGTTTAATTCGTCTTCCTGTCCTGCTGGATTTTAGCATGACAATTCTACACCTTGGCAGCCAGCCAATGTAAATCAATGGAAAAATAGGAAAAGAAAGTACAAAAAAAGCCTTTAATGGTTTTTGTTTCAGATCCATGGTTAGGGGAAATTGCTGGTAAAGGTGCTTCCTGTCAAAGAACATGTTAATTCAAGGTCCCATCTATTTATGAGCATTAAACATCTGAGAAGGCTTTTGGATCTTTTTTTTCTGTCTGTTATAAACAGTATTTATCTTTATGTTGAAGTAAAAATGAAACATACAACTTAATTGCGCCCCGAGCACTTTTTAATTCTATGCTATATCAGTGGTATATTAATCCTATATTATTAATTATTATGAGTTTCTAAATGGAAATTTCAACATATATACTGAAATATCCTGATCACACTTAATATTTCATTAAGTTTCATTTATACATACTTAATTATATATGCGTATCATTTTTATATAACAAGTTGGAAAGTTTGCCAACCGCTGGTAACCATCAGCTAGTAGGCTCCTGATCTCCTGCATGTGTAAAATGCAGTCAGTATTCCTTGTACCTATATGACAAAATCCGCAGTTCTACTTTTGATCAGAAGGCCTGCACCTTTTGAAAATGTGTAATAAAGCTAAAGGGTCTAGCATAATTTGTATGCATATATTCCAATGAATTTTAATACTTGCCTAAAAAGTGAAGTCTCATGTACAAGACACACATATGCAGAATAAATGAGTTTCCTTAACCACAGTAATCATGGGAAACTTACCATTAGAAGTTTCTCTTACAATTCAATTTTCTGTTTCTTGGGAGGTAGTTCATGTAATAAAAGATGCCCATGTTCTACCTGAAACAAGAATTAGATGTCTTCTAGTCAGACTGTAGATATATTAGGATATTGTCTAAGCAAAGGCCTTTAAAATATTTTTCCTATGGTTCAACCATTCTGTATAAAGAGACTGGCTCATGAAAAGCAGCCATGAAAATTAATTTAATTTAAGAATACTTCATTTTTTTCCTGTTTTGTTTACTCCCACAATACAGAAAGAAGAAAATTTGTTCACTTATAAAAATGCATGTGAACAATATCACCCAATAAACCCTAAACTATGAGCTAGCATTGCATAAAGTCTTGAATACACACCCAAAAGTGAGTATTTCAACAAACAGTTAAACAAAAAATTTAAAATGGCGTTGTAATTCAAATAACAAGCTGTGTCTTCTAGATTCTCCCCTTGGTTCTTTCTAAATACTCTGAAATTATTTCATGGAAGCAAGTATTTACACCCTCATATTAGTCTGTTTCTCTGTAATTTATATTTTTTTAGGATACTTCTATATGACTTCTTTGGGAGTGGATTTTCAATGAATATGGTTCCCCTCTAGTAAAAGAAAGCACACTCCTCTACCATTGTAGGAAGAGGAGACAACCACAACAAAATATTATTTCTGTCATTACAAAAAGTAAAATTTAACACTTTAGATGAAAATTGATTGTAGCCATATGTCTTATTCAAGCATTGCTTCGATTAGTTTTGAGCTCATAGAAAAGGAATGAAAGATCACATTATTAATGCACAGTGTCTCTCTCTCTCTATTCACATTGTTCTCACTTGTTATTGGCTCCAGTTGAATATAAAATTATTTTAAATTGAGGTATCGATGAGTTTTAAAATTAGATTTTGGAGAAAATATCCAGTTGCATTTGCAATACATATCCAAATAAATTCATCAATATACTGTGATAGATTTGATTTTTGCAGGTGAAAAAAATCAGGCTTTATGAACCTTTCTATCACACAGCTATGAATGAAGATTGATTTGAAGAATCTTTAGAAAAAAATATTAGAAGTTCAGTGAGCATTTCAGTGTCTTAAAAGTAGCACAAACATTTCTGACTGATATTTACTCATATTTGTCATGAAGATTGACGTGAAAATTCTGCCAATTATAAAAATATCAGATATTGAAGTGTAGTAGAGAATTAAATCATAAACCAAATTTAGCACTACCACTGCATAAAATTTTAAATTTTTCATTTTGCTCATTTTTTTTTCTTGCCAAATCGAGTGTATATATTATCTTCTTCCTCAGTGAGTTAATGAGGTCAATGAGACTTCAAAGTTTATGAATATATTCCAGTTACAGCATTTTTTTAAATCATTGACAATTCTGAAAATTATTCTTGGGTCTGTACATTTTATTTACTGAATTTATACAGAATTAGACTGACTTTACATATTAAAAGCTCACCAATCTGGCCCAAGTCTTTAAGATAACTCCAGAAGGGAGCTCTCATTACCTGGAGTTCATGAATGAAATCCTGTGAAGTCATATGAAGAGAAAACCAATTAATGTTTCTGAAGAATTTTAAGCTAATCCAAATTTATGATTTTTATTAGATCTACTTTTTGAAGTTTCATTTTGCATTTTTCCAGATCCAGGTGACAATATATTATTGTATCTCTATTATTAATGACTGATATATGGACTGAAACATTCGGTAAATATGAAAGAAATTTGAATTCAGTTTTCATTATATCAAGCACATCTTCAACATATAAATACATATAATCCATATAAAAGAAGATATTTTAATTTAAAAGATAAAGAAAATCTCCCTTGCTTAAGTTGTTTGCAGTTACAAAATTATTTTGCTAAGGAACAAATTGGAGGTTTCTCTTTCCCATTTCATTTATCAGGTATAAAAGGAGCATTGCAGTGTATCTTTAGATATTCTTTCATGCTCGGTCTCAAATTTTCCAAATAATATAGGCACAAATGCCTCATTGTAACTACCATCAAAAGTAGATCTAATCCATATATAATAAATATTCAAATTCTTCTGCTGATTTGTTGAGTTGAAGTATATAATTAGGCATTCCTACAGTTTGTTTTTTTTCTTTTTTAACAGGTTCAAGATGTTAAATTATGTGGAATGTTATGGAATATCTCTTTCTTGTAGCATTTAGATGGTCACACACAGGTCAGTTATAAATTCTTATGATTACTTTGTCAGAAAACACCCATAAAGCTGGAAGACAAGACTTTAAATGCTGCCAGTCTTGCAACTTTACTGTTACTTCAGCTGATTCATAATGTAACATCAGTGTTTCATTTCCTGATATCGTGTTCCTGGAGCAGAAAACAGAAGATTGGGAAAGAAAAAGGTATAGTGATAGATAAGTTTGATGTCCTGGAAAGACACCCTTCTGAGGATGAATGAAGAGTACGTGATGCAGATGCTGATGTACTTTCACTTCTGACATTCTTACTGATAAGCAGCACGTAATACCAACAGGAAAATATACAAACTAAGAAAAGTTTTTCTCTGAACATGTCTTCCAGTACCCTTGAGCAACAATTAGTTTCTTTCTGGGAAACATTTGACTGAAAAGCTAAATATGGTGTTATTTTACATTATTAACTAATAACAGCTGAGCATGCTTATGTGAATGTGCATGTATGTATTTTCAAAGTTTTATAGGGATTTTATGGGGGTTGGCTTTTTTTAAAGAAAACGTTCTTTCAAATTGATTTAGATATTGTCTTAAGCATAAGAAATGCAGACACAAATAAAATATTGGATAGAGCATCTTCTGGGTCACAGAAGCCCTCAAAATTAAAGACTGAAATTCACACTTAAGTGGAATAAAATTCAGAACTTCTTCTATTAGGTCTCATTTATCTATTACATTTCATTTCTTCTTCATTTCATATTTAATTCATTTCCAGATTACAGTATCTCTCATTTATCTTGCTGATATGCAGTATAGAAATGGTCAAGCCAAGCAATTAGATGTCACTATCCATTGGTCATCTGTCTTCTATGTGTAAGGTACAAGGTACCTATAGAAAAATTCACTTACACTCACCTTAGAAGATCACAGAACTTCAATAGCTCATTTTTAAGTGCTAGATGGGAGTACTTAAATCACAGATTCTAGTACTTTACATGCTATTCAGTCTATGAAAATACATTGAATACATGAAGACCATAAAAATATTTTCTTCTCATCTTGAAAAATGCAGGCCAAAAATGATCATAACACAAGGGTTAAGAAATTCCAAGGTCAAAACCTGTTCCTGATCATCTGATCTGATCTTTTATAGGGAAAGAAACTCTAGAAGAGAGCAATAAGTAAACTGTTAATTGCATTTTGAAAACCCATAGGGATGGTGGGTGTATTTACCATGTCCCTTGGAAGGCTGTTTCTGATTGGTGTTTTTCATTATTAAAAATTCCTTCTTGAATTGAGAGTGCAATTTTTACCTGTGTTTCTTGTCTTTTCCATGGGATTCTTCATGAAGAGAGAGCCTCCATATTCTTTGTAGCTAACATTTTTGTACTGGAATAGAGTGTCTTCTCTGGAGAGAAAAGAAAGTTAATGGCTTTAAAGCAAAAAACGGCAGGTTCAGATAAGATATTAGGAAGAAATTCTTCACTGTGATGGTGGTGAGGCACTTGAACAGATTGCCCAGAGAAGTTATGGACATGTTAATTTTGTCTAGTTCCACACCCCTACCTATGGCAGGGGAGTGGATCTAGATGATCTTTACTGTCCCTTCCAGCCCAAACTATTTTATGATACTATCTTGTTCCACATTTCATCATAGGGAAGATTCTCCAGCCCTTTGATCATCTTTTTGACTCCTCAAGGTCTTATTCTATTAAGGCCTGATCTAAAATAATGATGCTGCTATGGATGAAAGTACACTGCCTAAAGCAGAATTACATAAACAAGTACCTAAAAGCATAGTGCTTGAAATACGCCTCTTGCCGAGATCTCTAACCTATGGAATCTCAATCCAACTTTTCCTCATTCCTTGAGGATGACTGACTAGGATGTTGACTTCCTTCAAAGAAAATGGACCTCATATATAGAAACTGAATAACTGATTCCTTTAAGTACTCTTCAAAGAGCCCACTGCAAGCATTTGCAAAATCAAAGTCCTAGTCATTTATCAAAACAGGATCATATCCTTGTATAGCTGTTTCTGTTGCAAAGCCCTTAATGAATAAGACCTTGAATGTTTAAAAAAAAATTAATATGATTTATAGCAGTAATCCTCTTAAACACTCCAGTCTTTGCCAGCTTTCAACTAACAAGCTCAGTTATTAATGGCAGCAGTCTTACAACACTCAGGGATTACTGTCTAGGTCTGCTGACAATGCACTGCTAGTGACCAGTTTTCAAAGTGCAATCTGTTATTGTATTTCACAGTCAAATCAATGTTTAAAATGGCTTGAAGCATGATAACTTGCCTCTTCCAACAAGCCCACTTAAAAAAAAACAAAACAAAAAACCCACAGCCTTGTAGCATTCTTTTTAACTTTGATTAAAGGTTATGATTATTACCAGTGTAAGTTATCTGGCAACATTTTTTAGTTTGTGGTTTGATCAGGTAAACTTGAAAAGAATATCAAGCATAAAAAATAACTTTACCTTTAACTATTAAAAAAGGACGAACATGTCAGAAACCTGTCTACCTTCTCTTAATTCTTAATATGGCATTTCTGACAAGCATACAGATTTGCCTTAATTATTTATTTCATTGAAACTATTTTCATCTGTTTTAAATTTTAATAAGTCTATTTAAATAAAGACAATACTACTGGGATGTTGATTTTATGTTTGAAAATCCTGAAGGGCTCTCTATTCAGAAAATGTAGGTTTGTGGTGTTTGGTGCAACATCCCTTGTAAAAAACAGAGAATTCCACAGAACGATCTCTAAACATTGATATGTCTATGGCTAACAAAACAAAAGCTAATAAACATGACTAGTGGTCTATGAACTCTCTCTTTCACCCTAATCCTGGAGCCTCTGGAGTCTCCCAAACAGTTTCATTTCCTCTCTCCCCCAAAAAATAAAACAAAACGTGTGTCCATATCTTGTTCAAGTTTTGTTTACCCTCAATATCTGGCAGCATCAACCTACCTTGTACAGAGTAGTGAAAATTCAGAAAAAGAGGCACTATCTGTTGTAAAAGCCCTTGATGGTCAAATGGTTCTTGCCTATGTAGCCATCACTAAAATCTTCAGAATATGGTTATT
The DNA here is from genome assembly GCA_034336665.1 of Luscinia megarhynchos. Lineage (NCBI taxonomy): Eukaryota > Metazoa > Chordata > Aves > Passeriformes > Muscicapidae > Luscinia > Luscinia megarhynchos. Next base: position 50,819,671 of record JAPFBE010000003.1, on the reverse strand, counting down.
ATGTCATGCATTGTGTAAAGGAATTTCAGCAAAAAGAGTTTGTTATCCTTTGCCCAGTGACTTAGATAATGTTTTGGCCAGGATATAGTATTATAAGAGCAAGTCTAGAATTTTACAATCTCAAAGAATTTTTGCTGCATTGGTAAAACCTTTTTTTTTTTTCCCTTCATGTAAAGAATATGAGACATCTTTGTAAACTATATGATGGTATGGTTAAAGTATGTTCTTTTGGCCAGGAAGCTGTAAATGTTGCAATATCATAGAGTTGCATGGACCATTAGCACAACTAACAGTAGGATGTCTTGGTCCAGCGAGAATGGATGTTGTTAATTTTAAAATGGAATGACCTTTTCTGCTGAAAGAATTCAACTAGTAATCACTATTTTAAGAACTATCGGAATATTTTATCTTTAGCAATGTAATGTATAACATTGCATTGTAGAAACATGCATTATATGTTATTGTAGTCACATATCTGTGAAAGAATTGTGGAAATTCTGAAAAAAAAAGAAGATGTGTGACAGATTATAAAAATACATTATTAGATATTGGCTTGAAAACACACAGGAAAAAAACATTGTGATAGTCATTTTCTATGTTTCTGTGGAAGAAACAAGAATTCCTCCTGGACAACAGAAGTCCCAAATGGATGCCTGTGATTTTTTTCTATGCCAACACAGTTTATAGAGAAAGGGGCTTTGTTCTTTGTTACACAGATGGTAAGAGAAAGAGAACTGAAGGCTCGGCAAGACATTTCATAAAGACACGTCTGACAGGTGATCAAATCATTGAACACTTTTCCCTGAAAAACAATGTTCAGATGTAGTCTAAGCATACACCCTGTGACAGCAGGAACATACTTTCCTCTATGTTGACATTCATTTTAATAATAGAAAAAGCAAGCAGAATTTCTGGCAATGACAACAACCACAACAACAAAGTATATGTTTGCATGTTTACGATACAGAACTCATCAATTAATGTATTTCTTTACTAGGGGATGACTATTTTAATAAGAAACTTTTAACTTTTGATATCATATGAAAAACTAGTGACTCAGATGTTGAAACTCTGTACAGTCTGTTTTAGAAGCAAATGGTCTTACTCAGTATTGGATTATAAATGTCAGTGAAATGCTATTAATGGTGTTAACATGATGGCTTCCTACTAAATCATGTCCTTGATATTCAGAGCTAAACACATAAACAACATTTCAAGGCTCCTGTCACTCAGAAGCACATTTCTGCAGAATATAAGCATATCTGTCACCCTGAGATGTACACAGGAAATTTTTTTTAAAATGCAAAAAACATGTGCCTATTTTTAACTCTCCATTGTCCAAAAACAACTGAGCCACCAATATGAAAATTGTAATCTCAATCTCATACCTCAAACAAATAGATTAACAGAAATTATCTTCTTATAACTCTTGTGGCCTATATTTGTTGCTTCACTTCGTGTTCAATATTAAACATCACAAATGCCACATAACCTATCTTATATGTACTAAGTACATCTCCCATAAATTTACAGAAGCTATTAGTGACAAATATCTTAATGTGAACAGTTAACCCGTACTGATTTATACTGTATTGAAAAGCCTACAGGAAAAAAAAAATCTTGAGTATTTACTATCCTCATCTAGTAACACAAACCATTTTATTCTCTCTTTATAGTAGAATGGATTAGAAATTTTTTAGGAGAAGGGAATATTTGCAAGAACATAGGACTAGCATAAACGCTAACACAACAAAACTGTATTAGCCAACCTACCTACCTGCAAACCCTGTATTTTGTTACAAATTAAAAGTAATTGCAAAGAAACACTTAAGTGTATACCAGTTGAGCATTCTGTCTTTCATGGAAGTTCCAAATGTTTTCACATGTATGGTACTTCCTTAGAACTTTAATATAAATATTTGTTAGTATGTATTTTGTGAATAAATTCTATACAACCAGGATAAGACAAGAGCACAGTTGTCTAAATTACCTCTGATACAAATCAAGTGATTTGCATCAAAACTGCTAGATTTTTATGCTTTGTGCTGTCTTATACTAAACGGGATTCTGCAATATTTGGTGTGCTTCACATAAAAATCATTATTTATTAAAAATATTGAAGTAAAATCTAATATGCATCTCAATATTGTAATACACATGACAATATGGTTAAAATCTCCAACTCTTTCAATGAAAACTCAAGCTTTATCACTGCATCACTATATGTGTATGCATATATATATATATCTATATATTACTTTGATGTCTTTTTCCAACCTTTGGTCACTACATAATTGACAGTTTGTGGACTAAGGAGTCAGTATAAAAATACAAGGAATGATACTTCCTGGCTTTCCCTCCTGGTTTCCTTTTATTCCTTATTGTTTCTAAAAATATCAAAATAATATTTCGAGGGATAGTATGCATTGTTCATTCCACATAAATAATTAATTAGCAAACATGCTCTAAACAAATGCGTGCCTTCTCTTAGGCAGTGAAAGGAACACTTAGCTGCACTACTCTAGCAAACAGACAACAGATTAACTGCTCACTTTAAAGATGTCCAATTAATCAATCCTAAATAGAAATTATACTTACATTTTCAGCTCTCCTGAACATAAAGGTTTGAATAACAGATTCTAGGAGACTTTTTCCCCCTGTGTCTTCTTCAGTTATATGCTTCATTCTAATGTGCAAAGGAAAAATATCTTTTGGATTTTTCCAGATAGGCACAGGATGATCTTGTTGCACACAAACAAATAAACCAGCATAACCATGAAGTGGAAGGTGGAAAAGATTTGCAGTTTCAAGTCACAGAATCACAGAATGAGTAAAGTTGGAAGGCAACAACCTGGTCCAATCTCCCTGCTCAGACAGGCTCATCCTGGAGCCTGGTGCACATAATTGCACCCAGACAGTTCCATTTCCATTCAGTTCTCTGTTCTAAGTGGGCTATAGAAAAAAATCATGTTTTAAAGGGTACAACACAAACAATGCACCTGACTGCTTTTCTAATTCTCCATCCCTGTTATGAAAGTTTTATGAAATTTTGTAGCGTTTTGAGTTTGAAGAGTTGAATTGTTCCAGAATTTTGTTACTGGAGTCAAGATGATTGAAGGAAGCAGGTAATCACATCATTCCCTTTCTCTTCACATTTGGTCAGGTCAGTTCTTACAATATTCTACATAAAATTTGATTTTCTATTTTCCTAGAGTTGCTTTTCTTGTAATAGAGAAACACATTTGAATGTTCTGAAATTCTTATTATCTGGTATTATCTGCAGAAATTACCTGTGGGAACTTTCTGAAATAATTAAAATTCACACCATAGCAACTGAGAACGTGTAATCTGATATTTGACTAACTGCAAATTTAAGAAGAAACTCTTAATTCCTTTGCAGCATGGGTTTTCTAAAAGGTTTTCTGGATGAATCAATGAAAGGAGACAAGACAAAAATGTACCTTAGTAGTTGGAAGTGCTTGTGGACAGGCTATTTAGCAAACACACAGAGGAAATATATAGTACTTGTTCTCATTCCTCAAAGCTGTCACCTCAAAGTATCAGAAAAATATGCCAAATTTTGTATCAGCTTTTTGGGGGCCAAAGCTCTTTAGAAAAACACATGAAAACTTTGTGTGAACATTTCTGCACAAACTTTCTCTTGTACTCAGAAACCACAGAAAATTATCATCTCTCTTTTCTGTTGGGAGAAAAGTTAGCTCTTCTTGCTATTGTGGACTACAACAGTTTGAAAGTAGTTTCTGCCCTTGTAACTTTCCCAACTTATGTATTCTTCTCACTACTGTGGCTGACTGATTTCTTTAAATTTACTCAAGTTTGCTTTACCTAGACATAATCACTTTCAAGACTTCAGCAAATGGTGGGAATAAAAAGGTTCAGAGGAAGTCTAATTAACACATCCACAAATCATTGTGAATAATGGCTAAAGGTGATGTTTTCTCTCCTAGCATCTTTACTTCTCTTGTAAAATGCAGGAAATGCATCATTTTAAAGAATTGTAAATGTAACCGGCACTGTGGAAAAGACAGTGTACAACTACCACTCTAGTCAAATATATATAATAAATAATTACATTTAATTGAAAATTGATGAAATTAAGAATCTCTGCTAACAACTACTAGAAAATTATTTCATTTTGAGATATTGAGTATTGACATGGTTTTAAAGTCATGTAACCTGATCACCTGCAGTGGTAGAAGATTCACAAGATTAGCAGTTACCCAATAAATGCCTGATTACTTGCCAGTTAGAAAGGCTCTCAATGTTTTTTCATTCTACATAAGCGTATAAAGATATGACACATATTGCATTATTATGATATTTTGGAATAAGTTTAATTATATTATATAAACTTATATTAATTATATCAAGTTAGGAGAATATCCTGGTAAAAATAAAATATATACTGATACATGCATTCTAATTTTAACTATTTTCAAGGTCATTCCAGATACTGCTTTCCCACCTGATTATTGTAAAAAAAAGTGTAAACATCAAAATTGGGATATCTAGATGCCAAAAAAACTAAGCTGAGTAAAAACAGACATTGACTTTTGGAAGAGACACATAATTCGACTGGCACCCATGAATAGAGTGTTACTATGTAAGTTTTAAAGTTTTAAAATATAACACTGTTATACACGATTGTATATAATTGTTAATGGATATTAATTAAAATAACATAATTATATGGAATAATATACAATTGTGAATATTATATATATACATATATATATATGTACATGATGTGAATGTAACACATGCACATACACATACTTAAAAAATTATTTCAAGAACATATTTTATCCTAGCAGTATATTTTTCCCAATTCAAAGACATGACATAGCAGTATTTCTAAAAAATACATCCATAGAGTACCCAATATGATGATTTTCATTTATGTCATTAATTAAAAAAAAAAAAGTCAATAGCTTTGATCATCACACCCAAAGGCTTTGTTAATAGCATAGTATTGATATTGTGAGGCTGAGCACCTGAAAATTAAGGAATGCCACAGTAAGGGTCCGCCATTCCTTAAATCTTTTCCCTTTCTGTCATAAACATAACTTGCAACAGACCTTAATTTTGTAATCAACTACTACTTTTTAATTGAGCCTTTCCTCATTTAATGCAGATAAGAGATAGCTTTCATTTATTAGCACCTACTCAATATTTTCTTTCCCTACACCATTCAACATGTGGTCCTAAGCTCTAGAAATTTCTTGCTTCTCTGAAGACAGTATTATAAATTTTCATCAAAGCTTTACTGTGAGGTTGTAATGATGGCACTTCCAAAATATTAATGTTTGCTTTCACATCTTGTAAATGAAAAAGGAAGCATATGGAAAAAAAAAAATTTTTTCTGATTTTTTCACCTAAAATTCCAGTTTTTGAAAATCATGTGGTACATGATGTATTTAAAGTTCATTTTCTATAGACTCAGTCAAAATTCTAGGCCCTCTACATCTTTATAAACAACACGAACTCAGAAATCCACTACTATGAAGAGGTAAATAGTGGTAAAACAATAAGAGATTGATATAAGAGATTTGTTTTATCACTCAGAAGACATGAATGAGAGAGAGTGAAAGGCTCTACTTCTCTAGAGTAGTATTTATTTGCTTGGGCTGTGAGAACATCTTTGTGTTTCTTGGGTTAATCTACAATGAAAAAATTAAAATGTGTTCAAGTAAGAAAAACAAACTTTGTACATGTGCGTCCAATGTTTCATCTGGTTTTCCACCTATGTCATTGAATCTAATGAAAGTTTTCAAAAGTAATAACAATATCAGCTTTGAAACTGCGTCACATAGTTAGAAATACTGTTCATCATGTCTGTAGAAAGACAGCTGTGTTAAATTAGTACATGTTTTTTACAGCAATTCCTTTAATTTTACTGTTAAACTTTGCAAATATAACACTGTTACATATAATGTTCCTGTAAGACAGATGGGCATGTGTGTGCTATTTCCTTAGCTATAAAACATGCTCACTTTTATTTTGAAATTCTAACACTTGCATTTGTACTGAAGCAGAAACTTTTGAAAAGTTGACTGTCATCTCTTCAATACCCCTGCTCTTCTATTAGGTTTCCTAGGCAGTCCCAGTCTTTCCTATTCCACAACAGCTTCTTATCTTCTCTACACCTCCTGAAGTTTGTTTTCACCTCACTTTTCCACCCTCAAGTTTCTGTTTGGCTACTACTTGGAGTAATTTTTTGTTCAAATTAGGTGATAATACACTGCAGAAAAGTTTTTCCCATTTGACTCCTTGTTTTATTCTCAGTTTTTCAACTAGATAATTACTTGTACTTGCCTTTTCAACCTGTTTTTATATTTGTTCTCTTCCAACACTCATCTACAGTTGACAAGGGAAGAGTGACTGAAGTCATCTACCTAGGCATCTCTAAGGATTTGACATGGTGCCTAATGACATACTTATCTCCAAACTGGAGAGACATGGATTGGAAGCATAGAGTGGAGCTGGCTGACTGGATCCATATGGACTGTTGTGTTTAATGGCTCTATGTCTAGGTGGAGACCAGTGATGCACGGTGTCCCTCAAGATCTTTGTTTTGGGGCCAGAGCTCTCTAGTATCTTTATCAGTGCCACAGACAGTGAGACTGAGGACGGGTTGGCAGATGGCATGAAGCTGAGTGGTGCTGTTGATACAACAGAAGGTGGGGATGCCATCCAGAGGGACAGGAACAAGCTTGAGGAATGGACCCATGAGACTTTATAAGGCCAAGTGCAAGCATTACCTGGCTCGGCCCAATCCCAGACATGAATACTGGGAGAGGAATTCATTAAGAGCAGCCCTGTGGAATGGAGCTGGGGTTCTCATGGATGACATTATCCAACAGCATGTCATCACAGCCCAGGAGGCCAACTGCATCAAAACAGACGTGGACAGCAGGTAAAGGGAGATGATTCTCCCACCATACTCTGCGCACGTGAAACCATTCACATGTGGGGAATTGTGTGTCCAGCTCAATGATGGGCCATGAATGATGGCAGAAACATGAAGACAAGATGAGAGAGTTGGGGCTGTTCAGTCTGGAGAAGAGAAATCCTGGCACACCTGATAGCAGCCTTCCAGTACCTAAAGGGGTCTAGAAGAAGGCTGGAGAGGGAATTTTTACACAGGAAGGTACTGATAAGACAAGGGGGAATGGTTTTGAAATGAAAGAGGTGAGCTTTAGGTTAGACTTTAGAATATTCTTTTCTATGAGGTTGGTGAGACACTGGGACATGTTTCCCAAAGAAGTTGTGAGTGCCCCATCCTTGGAAATTGCAGAAATGTTCAAGGCCTGATTGGATGAGGCTATGAGCAATCTGGTCTAGTGAAAGTTGTACCTGCCCAAGGCAGGAGGGCTGGATCAAGATGATCTTTAAGGTCTTGTCCAATCCCAACTATTCTATATGATTGTTTAACAGGAAGAGGCCTAAAGTGACTCGTAAAGTAAGTGGCTTGAAATGTTTTCTGGGTTCCAAGGTAGTATCAGATGCACAGGTCTTAAATGAGAGGGGGAATAGATAATCGAAATGATTTTTCTATGTGAAATTTGAGAAAAATTTCTAATTAGTCTTGTTATAAATTCTCAACTGTCTTGAGATGATATATACAAACCCTCTTTTTTTGTAGATTAAAAGGCAGCTCCAGGAATTTTTGGGTTTGTAAAACATTGCTCCATTTTCCAGATGACAAAGATAATTTGTATGCTGTAATTTTCCTGGATTTCAGAATTGTTCCAGTTTTTGAATGGTTGTGTAAAATTCAATTTCCCTACACTCCCTATAGAGTATGAATCCATCTAGACATTTAAGTATATATTCAAGATTTTGGGGAGGAATTCAGTTACTTAAAGAGAGGTTACATAATGCCATTTTTTCAGGTCATCATATTTCATATCTAACAGCACTATGAGGTGCCTCAGTAAAAAAAAAAAGAAATCACACATGGCACTATGATGAGGCAGCTGAAAGCCATCCTTGGGAAGAAATTAATTTCATCTAAATGTAGACACCTGCAACACAGACTTTTACATTCCAGCTAGTCATTACAGGGTCATTTTCTAGTCAATGGAGAGCAATAAGTACTTCAAGAGCCTAATTTATCTGACTGAATGTCTATGTCTACTCTAGGAAGAGATGAACCATGCCCTAAAGGCATCTTTTGAATATAAAGGTATCTAAAATGATTAGCTGAGATTTGGACATCTATATTGTAGACATCAGCATGTACTCGACTAGGACTCATGTCAGCAGAGTGAAGGAATCTTCTGGCAAATGACTGTGCCAGATAACAACGATTCTCTAAAACTGAAATATCTAATTATTTTTTTCTGTGTCTGGCCCATGCGTTTCCAGTTGTGTGGTGTTTCAAATTCCACAGCTCAAAAGTAGCCTCTCTATCAACTACCTTGAAGTTTTAAACTCATGGGTGAGCTGAGAGCTCAAGTTCCTAAACTTTCCCAGACTAAATAATGAAGTTGTGCTGAAGTCAGGCACACTGATCACACACACTCAAGCATTTTTCCTCTCTGTATGGAAATATCATGGAAGGATTGCTTCTAAGCTCTGGATACTGAACTGGACTGCGAACAGAAATAAATGGTGTCCTCATTAGCAGGTGTTAAGTGAATTCAAGTATATATGACTCAATATAGAATGAAACAAAACATGAATTGAATGGCACATGGAAAGACAGCAGGGAGATAAATGAATCACTGAATCATAGAAATGCCAAGGTTGGAAAAGACCTTTAAGATTACCACTTCCAACAGTCAACCCAGTACCGCCACCATGTTCAACATTAAGCCATATCTCCAAGTGCCATATCCACACATTTTTTGGACAATTGCAGAGGTAGTGACTCCACCAGTTCCCAGAGCAGTCTGTTCCAATGTTTTACAACCTTTCCCATTAACAAAGTTTTCCTAATATCTAAGCTAAACCTCCCCTGGCAAATGAAACCCACAAATACACCAATATCTTCCATTGGGAAGATAATATTTACTCTCTTCTTATTGTCCAAAAAAATTCAAACTGATCAATTTAAGAGTGTTTTTAAAATAAATAAATTTATTTGACAGGTGAGTCTGGATTTTTTTGTTATTTGCCATTTTCTATTGGATATGCCTAAACTAAAATACAGGTTTTAAAACAGTATTTGGGAATTTGAATATCATCTCAACAGTACAATCAGGTTAGATATTATTTTTGTAGATAGAATGAAAAAAAATCTCAGAAGAAATGCATGCTTCAAAATATAATCTTATGTTTCATAGCCTATGAAAAGAGACTGATTAATTTCCTGTGGTATTAGTGAATACATGACAAAGCTACTCACCCAGGAAAACATCAGGTTGAAAGATTATTTTAAAGTTGACCTTCTAGGTGGTGCACTGTTGACATTCCTTACAGTGTTACACTTCAATACTGTAGCATAGTTACTAGAATATGCTAATAAAAGATTCTGGTTTTTTGTGTGTAGTCAAGTTGACTCTAAAGAAATGGCTGCCTTTTTTAATGGTCAATTAAACACTTATGATTGCATAGCCAAAGAATCACAGCTTTCCTTACACAAGATATTTGAGGTTAGTATGATCTATAAATCAGCAACCATATTTTAGAACAAGTAAATGACTAGACATTAGTAACAAGCAGACTGAAACTATCATGAAAGCAATTAAAAATATTTATAGACTATGTTTCATGAAACCAAAATAATACTCATTTTTTCAGGAGATGACTTTTTATTGTAAATAATACAGTTAATGGCATACATTCATCATATCTCACATTAATTAGATTTTTCTTTTCGTTAGGATCTATGAAACAGTTTTAAGTACCAATGTCAACAACAGTTAACATGATTAAAACTGCATTCCTAATAAGAATTTTATCCTAACTTGTATTAATGTTTATTTTAAAATGCTTCTGTGCTGTGGAACCATCTGTTTCTTGCTAGTTATGGTACCTGAGTTCTACAATCATAGGACCCAAGGGAGTTTTTCACCTATTTTTCTTCATAGTATAGCAGGCGTTCACTACTGCATTCAAAAGAAATATGTCAACTGAAGTTCAGAAGTTATAGTCAACAGGAAAATATTTACAAACTTTTAAAACTGAAACTTCTTGGAAACACCTCCTAATTTCGTTGGTGAATTTTCTAGCTGTGAATTTGAAATTCTGGATTTTCTTGCATTATACTAGGAAAAAGGGAAGAGAGACTAGCAGCCAAAATCAGTCATTCTTCTTCATGTACTTTCAAAAAAATAGCTTTCTATAAACATATGACTTTCAAATCACCTTTTGAAAAATATTAAAATCAATTAAGCAATGGGTAAATTTTCATCTAAAAGAAGAAATCAATCAGATGTCATTTTTGATTGATTATTCTGGAATAGAGTGGTGTTTAAGCTATTAATTTATTGCACGTTATTCTACATCTATAAAAACACAATATGACTTAGGTATGACATACATCATAGTAAATGGATAGAAAATTTAGTTTTCCTTTTGAAGTCTTGGTTTGTATCATGTGATCATCTGCTCCTCATTTGGTAGGTCATTCCTGTTAAGTAGAAAAGTAAATTGCTTTCTAATAAAGTTCAGATTTTGAAGTAATAAGACCTACAAAATCTCACAAGTTAAACTAGAATATATAGTACATAGAGGTAAGGTTGTGCTTTACAGGTTTTGGGAATTTTTCTTAAAAGGTAAACCAGGCTTGGGTTATATTACAACACAATGCAAACTGTATGCATATAATTTAATTAGATTGATACAAAAATGGGGGCACGTATATGTAACACTCAGATTTTTTTCTGAATTAGAGAAAATACACAGTCCTTTGCATTCAGCAGCTTACAGTAATGTGAACATGAATGAGGATTTTAATGAGAAGCAGATACCAGTCTCTTGGCCAAAATGCTTGCTAAAATCTAGAAAGGAAAGAAAAAACTAACCACATCAGTTGTTAAATATATCTGATTTCTCTACTAAAAATGCAGTCAAAATTCAGAGACAATAGAATCACTGCATCCCTAGTGTTTAAAATAAGGTTACACTAAGAGATATACTATCATCCACACATTATGTAAGTGACATCTATGTGATAAATTAAAGAGCTTGGAGACAAATTGCATTTATCATGCACTTAAGATCATCTCACCTGCAATTCCTCTACTAATTGATTGCCACTGGGAGTACTGTTACTACTTTTAGATGCAAATAGATAAAGCCAGACTGGCCATATTTAGCCTGACTTGCATAGGTGTACATTTGTCTCTTGCTGGGTAGCTGGCTTGGCATGGCTTATGGAGAGGAAAAAGAGGGTTTTCTGTTCACATCTAGCTTTTATATAGGCATGAGACATTTTCCAGCACCTTTATCTAGTCTGTTGGGATTTCCCTCACTGGAAAACTGGTGAGTTAAAACAGACTGAGCCTAATGTTTGCAATCATGAAGAATGCAGTGAAAACAGGCTGCATTAAGTCTGTAAAAAAAATAAATCTAGTATTAACTAGATTTAACATGCAGTCATGCAAAAACATGTGTACTATTCAAGCATTCACTATTATTAAAATACTAAACATTATATAACAAAGCAGCCAAGGCACAGGAAGAACCATAGGAAACTAAAATTCATCTCTCAGGTGAAGGGGACTATGGGAGTTCCCTTTCAAAATGAAAGTAGAATGAGAGTGGTATATTGGTGAAAAAAACCTTGAAAAACCTGATCTAAAATGGATTTGGTCTTGCTTTAAGACCTCCAGAAATCTCTCCCAACACAAACTAAAATAATGCTCTGGAAGTAACAATAGTCTTTTCCATAAATTCCAACAGGAATATATTTTCTTTGGAATCTCTACTATTTGCTATTCTTTCAGATTTAAGATCTCAGATTATTTTTTAAACATTTCAGGCATGACTTACAACTACTATCCTTTATGTGGTAAAATAATAATTAATAATAATAATAATAATAATAATAATAATAATAATAATAATAATAATAATAATAATAATAATAAATGATGGATAATATAGGAGGGAAATCTTGTGAATCTGTGAGGGGGAGTGATTGAGCAAAATGGAAACTGTGGTGCTTCTACTAACCTCAGCACTCCTTTTCCCTGGCAGGCCTCCAAATCCTTTCTCGTTTATGCAGTCTTCAGGGTAAAAGGGAGGCTGCTGGTTGCTGATTAAAGTCTCCCTTGGCTGTTGTCCTGCCTGGCAGACTCACTTTTTTTTTCCCCCCCTCCTACTGGTTATTTAATATACTTTACTCTACAATTAGTCTACAGGGGCTTGCTAAAGGCAGACACTCCTCTCCCTGCCTTTGGTTGCATGCAGTCATACAAATGGTGCAAGATTACAAACCGAGTTATCCAAAGTAGTTCACTGGAAAGTTATGCTTATGAGTTTCTATTGGAGTTTTTTGCCTAAAGATGTCTTTTCAGATACATGCACTTCTGCTACAACTAAAGAAAATCATTATAAGAAAAATGCATTGATCTAATTATTGTAAAAATACTCAGCATTTTACCTTAACATTCAAACTGAAATGAAAATGAAAAAAATTTGCTCCCAAAAAAGATGGTTGCATTTATGCACTTTGGTTGAGAGAGTTATGGTAGTGTATCCCTCTTCAGATGCTCTCATCTCTATTAGGAAGTCCATGACAGCAGCAAATTGCTCATCTGTATAATCTTTAGCATAGGTAGAAAGATACTCCCTTCATGCCTTAAGTTTTAATATTCTGTATTGAATTAATGTGTGACTCTGCACTTCATATAAAGTGTTAGCAAGTTCTCCTCACTGTTCAATTAGACAGAACAATCCTTTTCCAGCCTGAGAACCAAGGACACCATTGCAGCTCCAGGCCCAAAAAGTATAAACAAGAGTGAATTGAGGAGAGGAATCTGGGAGGATGGGACTTCATGACCTGAAGCTGTAATTTGACAATTGGCTCCAATATGTAAATGGACCAAATCTTATAAATGTGTGAAGACTCATGACCAGGAGTCCATCTTGCATCCATCTTGGGTAAAGCCATGGGCAAGCTCTTGTACTGCCCAAGGTGCATGTTTTGAAGGTATTTTAATAAACACCTACTTTATTCATTTAACATTGCCCAGCCTCTGTCCCAGGTAGCCTCTCACAGGCATCAGCCTGGTCTCACCTTTTGTCAGATCCCCAAATACTCCCTATTCCATCTGCAGAGTTCAAATTATTCCTGCTTAGGAAAGTCAGACACTTTGTAGAAATTTTTATTTTTGTATAGGCTAAGAGATTGTATTAATCGGAGCAGGACAGTTTATTTCCCGTAGTTTTACCAGCTGAGTGAAGCATTCAGATCAGAGTCCAGCTGGGCCAGACATGGTCCCAAAAAGAATTAGGCTACAAGAAAAATATCTCCTGTTAGTACCTCCTGTACACTCAGGTGCTGTGTGCTTTCTACGTCTGAAACTCACTTTGGCTTTGAGTCTTATCTATGTCCTGCCTATTAGAATATGTCAAGGGCATGAAAAAGTATGGTGCACAATTAAGAGAAATTATTTAATTAATTTTGTCACATTTTGTGATATCATGATGAGGGACTTTCATACCAAGTGAAAGAATAATTGATAAAAATAACTATAGTCCATAAAAGTTCTACAAACTATAATAAAAAGCCATGCTATAAATCCAAGATGACCTGCAAAACTCAGGGGAAAAGTGAATATGATCTCTTCCCAGTTATTCTAGCAGAGACAATATAATTTTTGAACTTTATGACAGCTCTATTGCTTTTTGTGCCATGATTTGGCAGTGTGTTATGGGTACCTTCATCCAGAAATGCTCTTTCATCCGAGACTGCAAAGTCAAGACTTTTCTTGTCATCCTTTTATGACATTGTAACTTGAAAAAGATCCAGCATTAAATACAACAGAGAAAATGAACCAGAAATCAGCACTATCTGAAGTGCATTTAATTCTGAGTGACTGAGTAACAAATTAGTCATTATGGCAAGGACAACACTTTTGTATACATCTGTTTTAATGAAAATTATTAAAATCAGACTTTTTTTAAACTTTTTAAAGAAAGATTTTATACTAAAGGATGAAACTAATTTATTTGAAAGATATTTATTTTATTACAGAAATAAACCAACTGTATGCAAAGAAAAGGGAGTGAAGATTTCTGTAATGTTATGTTTGAGATTACCACACCAGAAATATTAATAGATAGATATGAAATGGAATATCAAGGTCTAGTTACTATTGACTGCTTTTATAAGTACTGGAGAGAATTAATGGTTTCAGAAGGCAACTCATCTGTCTGATCTTTGTTAGATCCCTCTGCAAGGAGTAATCTGTTGCTTTCTGTTAAGCACACAGCATAACTGACATGTATGTACTTTGGGATATATAGATACCTCTATTACTAATTTACACATGTGTTCTTGAGGTGTTTATGACAGATTAATTCACATATATTACTTAAGAACATGCATATCACAAACATGAGGCAGGGAGACAATTTGTACTCCAAGAAAACTGCAACCCCCAAAATTAGACAGAAGATAACAGAAATATGAAAAACAAGGAAATCTCACCCCAAACTCTCCTTAAATAACCAACCAAACAAAAGAGCCTATCAAAGGGTGTTGTCATCATTGGTGTCTGTCATCACAAAGTAAGCACAGAACACCCTCACTGTTTAATTCCAATTGAAAACATTTCCAGGAAGATAGCAGTGTAGGTTTGTGGATGTTTTAAATTATCAAAGCAAGCATTAAGAAAGATTATTTGAACATTTAAAAAAATTAGACACATAGCTGCATAAACTTGCTGTTTTTTCAGGATTAATAAGCAGAAAGAATATAGATAGATCAAATATAAGTGTCTGTAAAGGAGTACAGATCAAAGGCAGCATTCAATTCCTTGACCTGAAACATTTTGATACCTCAAATACAGCAGAAGGGAGATCTGGAAGGAATGAACGAGACCTCTTTTTCCAAAACATTGAACCTGAGCTGCTGATGCGGCTGCCATGAGAAGACACCAGAATTTCAAAAGCAAAACTTACAGAATGATCCGATATCAATATTTCAGTGAAAATACTCATGAAGATCACAGTTCCACACACAGTTTAATCAGTAGATACTCAAAGAAATTATAATAGCAAAATTTAGTTATTGATGTTTTCATGCTTGGTTACAGTTAGAAATGTTAAGTACACAATTAAACTTTACATCAGATGGGAGATTATTTATTAAATCTGTCTTAAAACTTTTGGCTTTATTAAGCTAAGGAAATAAAAAGCCAGATAATAAACATGATGTATGTTTTAGTTATCAACAAGCTTGTATAAAAAAAAATAATTGAAGTTCTAAAGTATGACTATATTGACCTTATTCATTCACAGTAAATATTACTCTTTCAAAATGTGAATTGCTTTCATAGGACTCCTGGAAGAGTAAATGGAAGTGACAAAATTGGGCTCTGTGCGAAGATGCTGCCTTAATCAAATTCCAAGTAAAAATACAAGTTCCATTATACACATTTTATCAGAGAGGAAAGAAGTTGTAATCTATCCAACCAATGTGGAAGTGTACCCACAAAAAGTAAGCCTTGGCAAAATAAGTTAATGCACATTTATGGTAAGTGCTTTGTATGTTTTGTTTAGAAAGTGTACTATGCAGAACAATTAACTTAAAAGGATCAAGTATGTGTGGGAAGGGAGATTAGCAGAGGAGACTGCAACTAAGGAAATGTTTTGCAGATGTACTGCATTTAAATTAATAAAATCTCATTAGGTTTTATGTTTGCCAATAACGGCTGGAAAAGTTACCACACATTGTAGGAACAATTACCCAAATCTTCACTGTCTCATTAGGTTTGTCATACTGTTTTCATTATAATACATTAGAACTTGCAAGTGAGCCTTCAGTAATGACATATTGTTCCAATTCTCCTTTCAGCAGGCTCTAAGATATTTTAGTATTTGTGTTATAAGCCAGCAGGTGTCTTCACTTTGGTTTTTTTTTCAATTGGTTTTATACAGACCTCCAGACACAGAATGGAATGCAAAAGGGCTTTCAACAACCACATAAAAATGAGTCTGAGTAGAGTAGAGCAATACACACCATTTTTATGTTATGATAATTCAAGGTACTAAAAATGTGCATCTTTAGAGTATACATCTATTCCTTTAAGTCCTGTTAGTGAAAGCTGTATTAATGTAGATAAACCATGTGATATATAAAGTTTGCAAATCTGCATAACAAATGGAAGGCATAAAGCTGATTTGAATATCTAAAGCATTATAAACTTCAATGAGAACAACCAACACTCTTTGAGCTTGTAAGAAACTTGCATTCAAATTAGTTAGATTTTAAAAGGATACCGTTTTTATAACACTTTGAACCTTTCTGCTTCAGGTCTCAAGAAGCTCAAGGTTAAAATAAGTACTGGATTTAAGCAACAAGAGGAAAAGATTGAGGGACAAATTGAGAAAGAAATCCCATTTGTATAAATGTCACATGACCTTAAAAAATGAGGGCTTTTTTGTGCTGTCCATGAGAAAACAAAATTCTAGAAAATAAACTCTCTTAGATCTGCAATCTTAGTGTTGTTAATTTTAACTATATAATTAAGTAAAATTTTAAATAACACATCGAGAAAGATTCTTGGACGTCCTGAGAAGGATATTATATCTACATCATCGTAATAGCTGGTCTTTCAACTGCATTAGAACTGGCAAAAAGTGAAAGCAGAATCTGAAAAAATACTGAAAAATGTCTATAGATGGTATTGAGAGGCATTTGCTATCTTCTCCAGTACAGTCTTTACTATGAAAGAATGTGAGGAAAAGTAACATGTGACACGTGCTTATTATAATTTTTACGTAAGTCAGCTTAACAATTAATTTTAGCTATATACAGGGGTAATTGTTTAAAATTAAACAATTTATTAACAATACCACAGTTAAAAATTATTTTTGTCCTGATCTGATTAATATCCATTTCAAGTGATTTTTAAAAAGACTATACCTTTTATTAAATCATAGCCATGTATTTGCATAAGCAAAGCAGTTGTATTCAGGGCAAGAATTTAACAGGGAGTACAAAATAGTTTCTGATCCACTGCCTATTTTACATTTACCACAGTCTCACTACAGCTGCTGTCAGCACAGAACAGAATGACAACTACAGTGGTGATAAAAAATTGTTAATATTAATTGCTTGAAACAGTGAAGTTTCATCAGTTTTCCATTAGCATGAAACAGCATGAGACTCCTCTCAACGAGCATCAGGGACAGTGTAAACATCTCTAATGAACCACCTATTACAGACAGAAATCTGCATGCAGGAAAATTAAATTACCCAAATATGCAGTATATTTCTCCTCTAGAAAGAAATTCTGGTGAATATTTGTGGATTCTACAGTAATGGATCAATATAGTCAGGGCACTCATGACTAATGCCAGGTCCTGGACTTGGGTGCCCATGCAGCAGTACAGGCTTGGGGAGCAATGTCTGGAGAGCTGCCCAGGGGAAAAGCACCTCGAGGTGCTGGTCACCACCAGGAATGTGCTAATGGCATCCTGACGTGTATCAGAGATAGTGTGGCCAGAGGGACTAGAGAAGGGATTTCCGCTCGACACTTGGCACAGTTCTGGACCTTTCAGTACCAGAAGGACATGGAGATGCTGGAGCATGTCCAGAGAAGGGCAACAAAGTTGGTGGAAGGTCTGGAGGACAAGCACTAGGAGGAGCAGCTGAGGGAGCTGGAGTGGTTTATCCTGGAGAGACCTTATTGCTCTCTACAATTGCCTGAAAGGAGGTTATAGAGAGGTGAAGATCAGTTTCTTCTCCCAGTCTTGGATTTTTATAGAGCTAACAAACTGGATTCATCTTGCTGGATAAGACAAAGGAAAATAGTTTCAAGTTGTGTCAGGGAGAGTTTAGATTGTCTTTTAGGGAAAACCTCTTCACTGAAAGAGTTGTGAAACATTAGCATAGGCTGCGGTTTTGTCTCTGTCCCTAAAGATACGTAAGAAAAAAGTACATGTAGTACTTAAAGACATGGCTTAGTACTGGACTTAACAGTGCTAGGCCAATATTTGAACTTGATTATCTTAAAGGTCTTTTGCAATCTAAACAATTCTATGTTTCTATGAACCTGTCAGGGCTGGGGCGAACAGTGGGGAGGGTTGGAGGGAAAGCAGGAAAAAGCCTCACCAACTCCTAAGAAAATGGGATAACCTTCAAAAAGTTCTTAAGAAAATGTAGGGAACATAGAAGATACAAAATAGAGCAGTTTTTGTGAAGACTAAAGTATAAAATTATCCGGCAAAACATATTGTTTAATGAACTGTAAAGAAAAAATCTCACAGAGTTGCAGAAATGTATTTTCTTCCATGTAACAGCATACGGATTATTTGTTTCACATGAAATATAAACCTTGTTTTTTTATTTATTAAATGGATCTGAAAGTCTAAGAAAAGGTGTGCAAGAGTAGTGCTGTGAAAAAGATAAACAAAAATCGTTCTGAGTTCAAACAGATACTTTCATGAGACCTTTTCTTGGCACGGGTAAAGAATAGTTTTTCCCACACAACTGCAGTGCTCCAACTGAGTAATTCAGTGCTGTTCTTGAGCCATAGTCATGGACTTCATAACAACTTTACACCTGGACAGCTTGCTCTCTTACCCCATATTACTCTATTTTATCTGCTGTCTGATGGTCACCCCTGCTGTTACTTATTACTGTACTGATACCCTTGGGTCTGCTCTTTTTAAGATACAGGTTTTCTTAATTAATGCCTTTCTTGCTGTTCTATTTTTTTCTCTTTTAATTTGTCCATGAACTTTAATTAAGCTCCTTCATCACGGCTCACAGGTTTGGCAAGCTTCATATGAATATATATATCTGCTCACCCAGCAAGATGACCCAAGTTTGCTAACTCTATAAAAATTCTAATCCTTCCGTTGTTGTCTTGCATAAGAGAGTTAATAAAACTAAAAACTGGATAAATAGATTGATTTAGATTTATTATTTTTATCATGGAAAGTTAATTATTTATCTCTTTTTTAAACAGAGAAAATGTACTGTGTATAAACATAAAGTAGATTAAACTAAATTGTGCATATTCAAATATTTAACCCTTAGTCTGAATCAAAAAGCCCAATTTTTCTCTAAAACTGTTAGTTAACAGAAGAGTGCACCCCTTCACATATATTTACTTCACCCTTCTTTGATATTTCACATTTTCTTTTACTTATCCATAGTTAAATTTACTTACATTTAAACAAAAAGTCTATTAAATGTGACAGAAATGTATTTTGATTAAAAAACCAAGTGAATCTGGTCTTACAAATATCTACTTGGATTTTCCAGGTTCCTCGGGGTTTAAATTTTACCTGTTGAATTATTTACTGCTTTATAAGGACATTTATCTGTGAAAACACTTCATTTTCTCATCTCATTTGCCTTAGATTATACTGTAAAAAACTTCTTGAGGCTTCTTGGGAAATATTCTCATTGTTGCTAGTAATGTCAGTTAGTCTATACATTAAACTAGCCTATGTATTAACTTAAGACAGTCGCAAGCTAGATTCTCTTCAAGCTAGCAATATAAAAAAATTCTTTTTATCCTTTATATAATGTTTTCTGAAACCGCCTATGTCCCTAAGAATGTATAAATACTAAAAATGTAAGCTAAATCTTAATTAGAACAGACCAGACTTTTGGATGTTTTGTCCTTGGTTTCTCAGTAAAAGCTTGTAGAATCCTTGTTTTCTGAGGGATGGTACTTCACTTGTTTTTCAGTAGAAACAAGAACAACTTGAAGGATTATTCTGAGCCAAGAGCACACAACATCAGCTCAGATGGGTTCCCCCTTGTCTTCTGGAGAAAACATGGCAGGCTGGAGAGAAATGGCCCATGCTTGGTACACGATTTATTAAAATATATTTGTCCCATTGTAGATGGTCTGTGAATGATATCCACCCTTTTGGCCTGTTATGTGAACCTTTACTAGATTGCCAGTCTGCCTTTCCTCAGCAAGGCATGCTAAAAATTAAAAGCCCCACTTCTGAGCTGCACATTGTGTTGTCTGAGTCATGTATTCCTATTTCAGAGAAGGAGCTGAAATAAAACTTCTTTATTCCTTTGTCAATACATTTTCTTAAATCATGAAAATCCTTTGAAATGAACTTGATAATAGTGCAAGAAACCACTCATAAGCTCTTAGTCTTTGAAATGTAAGACAAAATGACTACAACCAGAAAAAAATGAGAAGGGAGAGAAATTCCAAGTAATACTAGAATTTTTTAAGTGCTAGGGAGGTTTTGTATTGATTAAGTCATATAATTTGTTATTTCTTGTTTTTTTAAATTATACTACTGAATTAACACAAACAAAAAACCTCATCTTGACAAAGGATAACTAGGAACTGGTAACTAGACTATCATATGTAAAATCACATCCTAATAGACTCTCTCCCTCAACAATAGAACAACAGTAACAATAACTACCTGTGTAATTCCATGTAAGCTTTAGATTTCCTTTCCACCATATTGAAATACTTATAATTGTTGTGAGGACACATTCTAGTTGTTTTCCTTAGAAAAGCTGAACTTACCATTCATCATTTTTTTTATTTACTTCTTTATAAATCATGAATTATTCCACTGAGGCTATTCTTTAGCAGTTAGCTGAAGAGACTAAATACATACAGCAATGTACAGTAAGTGCTAATGAGAATTGAGTCAACCTATCCTCCTTACAAGTACTTTAAAATCTGTTTTAAGTATATTTAAATATAAAGTGCTATCTCCATAAGAGAAATTTAATATACCAGTTTGATCGTCAATTGTAGTCTAAAAAATATTATAGACAGAATAAATAGAAAAGGACACCCAGAGGTAGGGTACACCGGAATCGAAGGTTTTTAGATTTCAGAGCATCTGGGTCATAAATTCATGCTGCTGAAAGAATTAAGACAATCTTTTAGCTGCAGAATATCCTGGTCTTATGAAAGCCACTGAGAAACAGTGGATATCTTGAAAAATCTACACTTTTAAGAATATATCTTTTAAACTTCTGGAGTTCAACTTAGTCCTTGGTTGAAATAAAATGAAGAGAAAGAGAAACATTTTCTTGGCTACTTAGAGAATTATGTAGGTCAGGGTATTTGCATCAGCCTTGCATTCTCATATTCATTACTAGTTTTCATGCATCATTGGTGCAATATAAGAAAAACTCTCAAAATCTGGATACGATCTTTAAGACTGAAAATGCCTTGAGTTAATGATATTACACATGGCTTAGAGGGACTTACAGTTTTTGAAGGCTATGTAAGAGTAGTGTGACATAACTCATGGCTTCTGGTACTAATAAGTTATGACTCATTCATCTGTATGAGATGAACCCCCTAAGTTACTGTAGTCTATATCATCTTTTCATTATGACTACAGACATGAAATAGCCCAAATGCAGCCCATACCCCAAAGTTCCATCATAAAACTGAGTAGCTTAGCATGTCTATTGATTCTGCATTTTTTTTAACTTTTTGTTTGTTATTCCTGCTTTCCTTTAACTTCTGTATTTTTTTATTTTAATTTATTGGTTTTTTTTTTATTTGCTTTATTTAATTCTTATTTTTTTAAAACAATCATTGAGACAAAATTTCACTACTGTTTATAGTAATCACATTAGTCAAACAGATTTCTGGAACCCTATTTCCATCAGAAAAATTTATTCATTCACTCCAAGGGCATAGCAGCTAAAAGAGATTAAAAACTCTACTCAAAGAGAGTCACCAAGCTTTTAAACTTAGCCCTGTGGTCATACAAAAGCAATTTTTTTTTTCGCTTTCCCTTTGCTATATGGTGAAGTCATTTTACTTCTGCCTTCTATAATACATGGTTTATCCTCTCCCTTGTGAATTGCCCTGTTTGGCATATTACAGACAGCAGAATTAAGGTTCCATATATGCCTCATGCATGTCTTTCCAATACCCCCTAGAATTACTCACTCCAAGTGAAAGTTTAACTTGCCACTACGTGTTCTTTCCTAGGTTTTAAGGTTCATTGTATTGGTACTGAAGGACAGTGTATATGGTTATTCATTTATTCCTTATTCTTGCATACAGTCAGTCACAGTTTCACATGTAACAGCAATTACAAGAGAGAGAACAAATAATTACAGTGTAATTCAGGGTGTTTTCAGAACACATTAAACAATAAGGAGCCTAAACTAAATTTGTAATAGAAGAACATTATTTGAAGGCAGAGACCAGAGGTATAAATTATGTTGAAATAAAATACTGTGAGGTAACCTCATGACAATTTTCTGTTACGGCACTTAAAGTATTTTATAAAATATACTTTGTCAAGATATAAGAACACATATACAGCAGTCTGGTTTATGAAAAAAAGTCTTTAAGAAAATATTTGGATGAAAAAACTGCATTTCTCTGAGCAGATAACATCAAGAAAGATGCATCAGAGTGGGCTGCTTAGGACTGCAGATATTCACACTTGCTGAGATTCTGTCCATGCAGTTCTAGGAAGAGAACCAGAAAGACACAGAAAATGGAAATACAGTGCCTCCCCTTTCTCTGCATCTGTGTAAGCCTTAAGCATAATGTGCCCAAACACTCAGTTGGAAACATTTTTAGAATAGAAATGTAGCCATCAAGTGGGAGGAGGGCAGACTCACTGAACGTTTCAGTCTCTCTATACAAGCTTTTTGTTCCAATGATTGCTTGTCATTCTGGGTCATTGCTGATAAAGATCCCACTAGAAGGGAGTAAAGGATTTACCCTAGATTAGGCAGTGTCCATGTCATTATAAATTCTGCTCTCAGCTTCATGCAGGTGGCATGAAACTTTATAGGTTGCACATGCTGTTGTCTAAACAAAGGATCACATTTGTTTAGAATTTTACCAGAAATTAAAGGTAATGTCATGTAATGCACAATATATAGAGCACATTTTGGGGAAAAGTTTACTATTTTCAAGAGATACTGAAATAGCTAATCTAATTGAATCTGTGGTGCCTGAAAAATGTCAGTTCAAATATCATAAAACATTGCTACTGACTTATCTAGAACAGGCTTGCACTGTTTTATACAGATTCATAATAAGCAGTAACATCAACTGTAATATAACATAATACATATTTTAATACATACACAAAACTCTCTTCCTTTTTTTTTTTTTTTTTTGTTCAAATGTCTTAAGAAGCAGCAGTCTTTCTACACAAGCATCCTGTTGGTGATTCATCGGTATCACATATTCTCAAAACTGAAAAAACCTTTTCAACAGCAACCAACATTTGGAGACTGCAAAAGCTTGGATACTCATCACTGTGTCTATTTCACCCTTGTATTGAGACTTGCCTGACACAATCTGTTCAGGTTTTAACTTTAAGGCCCAGATCCATAAAGGAACTGGCTCTGTATTTTGCATTTCGGGGTAAAAGAAGTAGACAATATTAGAACTATGATAAGTTTTACAGATCAAGTTTCAGGTTTCTGATCATTCTAGAAGGCTCCTCACTCAGCTAGAAAGCTTGCTTGTTCTAACTCCCTACATTTTGTAGAATGAATATTTACATCTTAGTCACATCATTGGTAAAAGAAAAGTGGAGAATTAAATCCACACTGATTAGGAAAAGATCTGCACTTTTTTTTTGTCACTTTAGTTGAGTGATTTTAACACTACAGTGAAGTTAAAGCTGGAGTTTATAGTTTCTATGGTATGAATTTCTCTAAAATAGCTTGAGATATCTACAGGAGACACATCCACCTCTGAGTTAGTCTGAACTGCTTTTATTGATAGGCAACGGAAGTAGGCACTTTTTGGGTCAATTCAGTTGACAGATTTTAGATGTTTACATCAGGTCAAGATAAATCACTCCTCAGTTGTAGGTCTTCACTAACTAAAGAACAAGACTTAGCATAAATGGTTAAGATGTTGGTGCCCAGAAGTTAAAACTCCCAGCTTTACTCAATAAAAACCACCTCAACAGATCATAGAATGGGTGAACTAGTGCCCGTTTTTTGAAGCATGACTTGGCTTTAAAGTTTTTGGTTTCAGTCCTGGTCTCAGATAGTCCTAGTCTCGGATAAATAAAAAAAAATAAAAAAAACCCACCCTAAAAACAAAAAGAACAGTTGCCTCTCTTTTATTTGGTCATATTTTTAATTAGCTCTCAGGCACTCAGGAAGGAGAATTTTCTCATTTATACCTACAGCATCCACTTTAAAAGCCTGGTTTTTAAAACTTGAAGTGTTTGGGCAGTCCTCAAACAGGAAATAGTAGTGATGAGCACTCATTGACTATAAAATCCCCTGTTTGTAATGCCAGTGTCTGCATTGCCAATGATCACATTTTGTCAGAAGAATTAAATTCCCAGGAGATTTTTAAAAAATATATAGTGGATCATTTATAATACTTGGTTACATAGTTAAACTGCCTAGAGGGAAAATGGCTCCATACTCTAGTAATTCTTCCACTTTTGCAGACTATACTTTGGTTTTGTTTTTCCCAGTGTATCAACCTGTGCTTCTTTCTTGTTTAGCCAGCTCTCTCCATTCTTTTTACTTTCCTCAGGAACACTTGAGTGTATGCTCAAACAGTTTAAAAATGTTGTTAAGTTTTAAAGAAATTTTGCCATTAGCTTACACACTTAAACACTATCAAGTGTCAGAAATAAGCACCAAGATCATATGTCGAAACTTCTTGGAACTGCATTGAATTGCACCCAAGAGTATAATGGTCTAATCTGATGTTTATACAAAGGCTGTGCTACCCACTACTGATCTATATCTGAAGCTTCACAAATGGGACAGTCTTTGCATATCTCTGTACTCTTATCATTCTCCCCATATATCTATGCTAAGGTCGACTAACAGAGACAAAAATAAAAGCTTCTTTGCTTAGATGTTGATAGATTCAAGCCAGTTTCAGAGGCAGCAGAAGTTCATAAACATCTCTGCACAGCTTTGGCAAAACATTACTGTCTGCTCTACTACCCTCAGATAACTTCAGGAAGTGACTGGCAGTCATGGCCACTAGTCCTAAAAGTGTGTATGATCAAAAATTAAAATAATCTCTATTGTTAATGTGCAAGATTTCCATCAGGATTTGTGAGGAAATCTTAATACCTTTTATTACTTCAAGAGAACCTATTTAAGTTTATGAGGGAGATCATTGAAGTATTTGAGGCTCATTCGTGCTCAGCTCTTGACGACTTACAGAGACTTTGTAATCTTGGTATTCTAAGATTACACTTCAGAGAAGATTATATTTTTTTTTTTACATTCCTTGATATCAAATATAATAGCTGCCAGCAGAAGTTAGGAAGTATGTGGGAGTAAAATACTTTATTAGTGACTTCTTGTCCATACAGAAGTGACAGGAAAAAAGAGAGCAAAAAATGGAGAAAAGGAGAGATGAAAACTTCAAAACCACAATTATGTAAAGTATGTGTTTTGATTTGAAAATTATTTCAAAAGAACTGGGGAAATCAATAGATATGATTTTTAATTTGACATAGGAATCTTTTTATAAGCTATTTTCTTCAGCATGAAATTCTCAGAAACAAGCTCAAAAATTAAATTTATCTTATAAAGTCCAAATTAATCTGGTGAAACACATTGCCCTATGAAAAATGGGCATTGTTTTAACAGTCTTACATGACTGTCTGAACAAAACAAAGACACAATGATACAAAGTCTTATAACCTAAGAGTAACACAATTTTTTTACTGCCAATTTCATTTGAAAAATCATGTACTTTCAGTTGCATTTCTGTTCTGTCAATATAAAATAAGGCCTAGTGATATTTGTCAGCATTTACATTTATTCATCATATGCATATAGCTTGCCAGTACATTTCAGTTTCATATTTGATGAACAGTAATTCCTTATAATTTCTCCAATAAGCGATATTCCTTAAAACTAAAATGGGTAATCCTAATAGAACTGTTGATATTCCTCTTGTTAAAAATTTTTATACTCTGGTAGATGTTGGTATTTTTTTACTGAAATGAAATTCCCGTGAAGCATGTAGCTGCATTCTGTGAATTTCAACCTTCAGGTGAACCTTCTAAGTATTACATAGACTTGGTATCATTGTGAAGTGGGTAAGGACATCAGCTCAGATAACACTGTGCTACCATTTTATTTCTCTTCTAGGGAAAAGAAACAGTCATTAACATTTCTGTTCATTTCATCATATATTTCCTCAAAATTTGGAACCTAGAATTAAAACCAAAACATGAGGGACATTAGCTTTCTGAAACTGGCAATTTTGCCCTCATGAATATGGCTTTCATAGTTTCTCTCCAGAGTTAGGGGGGAACGCAAATCCTGTAGATTCAGATCTGAAGGTCAGGCTGCACTATACAAAACACACAGTCTTTTCCTTTAGTCCATATTCATGCAATCACACTTTTTCTTCCACATTAAACTTCAAAACCGTATTCCTCCTATACAGAAACAACTTACTTTTAAGCTCCATCCACCCTCCACTAAAAGTGTTATATTTAGGCTCTTGTTATTTACTGGAGAGAATAGATAATAGGATTACAGATGAAGGGACTGAGCTTTAGAAACAGCAGAAGCCATGTAGCACTGCATCAGGTTGCAGTGGGTGGGGGAGAGCTGGTGTAACTGTTCAGCCTGTCTGCACTAAATGAAGAACATCTCCTTGCTGTCTTTAAAGAAAGAAAGTCAGCCACATGGGAGCTTAGTACAGGCTTTTCTTCAAACATTACAATTCTAACTTGTACTTGTCATATCCAAGTGATTGTGCCTTCCACCCTATGTACATCATTAATAAGTTTAACGTTTGGTTCTTGTTATCATGAGGTCCATATCTTGTATTTGAAAATACTTGGTAATTTACTCTGCTTTCCACCTTTTTAGTCATCCACTAGGAACCATGTGACATTTCCTCCCTACTAATTGTGTTTGTGATGCGTACTTCAAAAGCTTTTCCAATTTGCAGTATTTGTATTTCTCTTTATTGTATGCTCTGAGTAGATGTTTTTGGCATGAATAGCCTGTTTTTCCACATTTTCTCTATATCTAAGGAGATGTGTCACTCTTCTACTCTGTAGCTTCACGTTCTCCCTTGTTTTCCAGGTACTTAAACCCCTGTTATTTTCAGTACCCTCTCCCAAAGCAGCTGAGGTGATATCTTTCCATTGCTTGAGGAATTTTTCCTTAAAATATTGAGGAAGGAAATAAACTGAATTGCTTCAACTTTATGTATGAATATTGTTTCTCACTTCTTGCCTCTTCATATTTCAAAATTTATTGGATATCCCTGTTTATATTACCTTATAGTACACATGCCATTATGCAATAGGACACTGGATAGCAGTACACATTCAAAAATGCTATCAGAAAGCTGTTTTGATCTATCTAATCTCTTTAGACCTTTGAATCTTTTAACAAAAAATGGAATCCTTTTTCAAGATGGCTTCTCTTAATAGTTAGAAATAAAGCAGATTTGTCCTGCCTCATGCAGAGTTATACATAAGCATTAAACTTACTTTTTTTGCTATATTTTTAAGCCAAAATATTATGCTTACTCAGTCTTCAGAAGTGAAGAATTCATAAATTTAGTACATCTGAAAAAGGTTCCATTCTACTGAACTTGGCTAAAGCTCACAGACTGGCTGAATCTATGACATGTCTAAAGAAAAATTATTTCTGTGCTTCCTCAAGAAGTTCTGAAAACCTATAAATCCCTTACTGCAAGATAAAACCTTCTAAACCAAAGTCTAGATTAACTGAGCCCATTTTTGTCCCTAAGATTCATTTCTTCCACTTTTCTGTATTTATTTTAGTGTAGCATTATAAATAAAGCAAGCAGCAAGTCAGTGGGAACTGCAAGGCAGTCAGAAGAGAACTAGTCAGATGACTCCCAACAAACTGTAGATCATGCCTACTGAACCATAAAAGTTGAAAGCAAATGTAAACAAAAAATTGGGAGAGGCCACTAAACTATTTGGAGATGATAAAGTACCTGAACTTAATGGCAGATACAGCATGTGCCTGAGTACAGCCCAATTATATTAAGAATGGTTTTGAAATGCTGCTTTTCATCATATTTCTTCCATTCTTCAGCCTGTAGTGCTGACCAACATCAGCCACTATTAAAGAGTCTTCATGCATGTAAAATAATATGATTTCACAATGATTACATATTCACTCTACAGCTGGCTGAGTTTTTACATCTCCATTTGTCATTGACTATTGTGTCCAATTAAATGATTAGCTTTTAAAAACTGCTGCACATTATGAGAGTGAACTTGTGTTCCATTGCACTGAGTGATGCAGAAACAAACTCATTACAGCATGTAATTCACCCATATTAAATAACAAACAGATGGCTGCTGTAAATGAGAGCTGCTTTTTCTCTTCAAAAGTGCCAGGAAAAAGGTGTTTTTATTTATCTTTGTTTCCAGCTTCTTTCTGTTTTCTTGACAAGTGGGCAGCTGGTTGCTGAGGTTTTCAATTGGTGCAGAAGAATGAAAAGCCTGTTTCCATTAATTTCCCCATAAAATAAGTCTTTGAATCATTCCTGTTATAAATGCATGTGCAGTAGCAAGCTGCTGCTTGATTAATTCACTTATTATGAAGATTTCATCTTTTATAAGAGGGCCTGCAGGTAATTTATCTTGTTTAGTAAGATTAGAAAAATGTAATTATCTTGATACCTTTGGACCCCTCTCATTTTAATTGTGTTCCCATAAATTTCAAACATAAAGATGGGATTTTTTTGCACAAATGTTCCAACATGTGGTAGAAAAATGTGTTGTAAGATCTGCATAAAAACTTATCAAGTAAAATGCATAAGAGAACATATACCAATAAAACCAGTATACTTTTGTGGAAGCATATACAAATATCTGAATTACTGGTACCTTAGTCACAGGATTTTAACAATTGGAGCTGGATGAGGAATGTGAGAATTTAAGTTCTTTATTCTTCCTTTTTTTTTTTTTTTAATTGATGATGTATTTCACCAGGGAAATATGAAATCTGTTATATTTTCATTAATAAAATTAAAATTGTGCTAGTCTTCATGCATAATATCAATAGCAAAAAATAGAAAGGAACCTATAAGCTGACACATATATGCAACTTCAACTCCTCGCTCTCCAGTACTCTTCAGAAGTTTTCTCTCTCCTCTCTTCCTTACTTTTTTTTTTGAGTGAAAATGTGAAACAAATCAAGATCCAGAAATCTTTCTCTTCAACATATTTTTTGTCTTCCTGAGCCAGTAATTGTCATATTTTGTTTGGATTAGGTTTATTTATTTATGTATTTTGTATATTGCAATTTTCATTTATTTATTTAGTTTCAGTTTTTGTGGTTCCAGAAAAACTATTTTCTTTAGTTTTTTTTACTTGGGTTCTAGCAACCTCTTGATTCTTTTACCCATCCAAAAAAAAAGTTGATTAACAATTTGGCTTGTATTCCTTTTTAATATTAGTTTTAATTTAGAGTAGTTCTGATGGTCAATTTGCACAAAATAGATTTACAAGAATATGGGGCAACTGCACCATGGGTCACTCAGCTCAGTTATGTACCCTGGTTTGGGCTGGGATAGAATTAATTCTCTTCCTTCTAGTAGCCTGTACAGTGCTGAGTTTGGGATTCAGTAGGATGTCGATGACACACTGATGTTCCAGTGGTTGCTCAGTAGTGCTTACCCTGAGCCAAGGACTTTTCCTGTTCCCCACACTCTGCCACTGAGCAGGGGCACAATCTGTGAGGGACCATAGCCAGGACAGCTGACCTGAACTGGCCAAAGGAATATCCCATACCATAGGGCAACAAGCCCAGTATGTAAACTTGGAGGACTTGGTTCAGAGGCATCAGCTATGACTCAGGGACAATACTCAGGGGCTGAGTGTTGGTCAGCAGGTAGTGAGCAATTGTATTGTGCATCACTTTCTTTTCATGGATTTTATTCCTTTCTCTGCCCTGCTTTTCATTACAACTATTGCTATTACTATTATGTTTAACTTATCTTAGTTTTTTTTTCTATCTCAGCTCATGAGTTTTACTGGTTTTTTTTTCCAGTTCTCTTCCCCATCCAACCTGGGGAGTAGGCAGGGAGAGAAATGAGAGAGCAAGTGGCATTCAGCTACCAAAATATCTATTAAGGTTTGAGTGTCATAAGCCTTTTAGCATTAAAATGAGGTAAAAAATCTTCTCAATGTGTTCAGAGTTAAGTGTTTCCGGACTCTGGATGCCTATCTTCTCAGCTCTCAAGGGTCTCTAAAGCAGTGGTTAGAGTACCAGTGAACTGAACATTGTAAGGGACATAACTGTATACATCATATGCAGCAATGTGCAAGGAAAGAAATTTTACAGAGTGAGAGTTCAGGCAGTAAAGAGACTCATCAGAATATGCAAACTGTACAAGGTTGAAGCCATGAAACTGAGAAATGTGTACAGATGGCTGAAACATTTCAAGTCAGGTGAGACTAGCAATTGTGACAAACCATGATCTGGGAGACCTGTGTCAGCAGCAGCACACATGAATGCTGAAAAGGCTGAGCAGCTCATTAGGGAAGATTGACGAATAACCCTTAATGACCTTGCTACTGCTTTAAATTGCAGTTCTGCATCAGTACACTGAATCCTGCAGTGGTCTTTGGAATTTGTTCACACCAGGTCATATGAAAACATCCTAGGACATGCACAAGCTTGTGACATTACTCTTCAAATCTAAACTTAATTGAAGAGATAAAGAGATATGCCCAGTTATAACAGATTTTACTACTGCAGGAGTTTTTTAATCATGTATGTCAATATGTTTTATATTGCTTATATGAATAATATATAAGCATTGTGTTCTAATAGGGAGTCTAATTAAGGCAGAGATGCAATTTAAATATATATATTTCATGGTACAAAAGACATGGTATTCTGTGAAGAAGATGTAAGTTCACTGAGAGTGTAAAGAAGTTTTACCAGTATAATGGAAAAGATAGTTAAAACTTACATTTCTCCAAATATTTTCAGGTAAATTACCAACTACAAGTGTGTGCTCTACAAATTTTATCAAAACGTAATTTAAAATGCTGTAGATTCTAAAAGCTTAAAAACTATATTGTAGTCTGTCTGATGTATATTTAATTGGCTACTTGGTTTCTGGTAGTGTGTGGTTATAGTACTTTCTAATTGACAATTACAGAAAGGATGAAGGTTTGCTTACAATTGAAAGTGAATATGTTCTTTCTTATCTCTGGAGATAGGAGATAAAAGCCAGTATATGCAATTATTTAATAGAGGACAGATAAATAGTCTGCTGTGTAGGATATATAAGATACTATGACAAACAAGAATTTTGTACTAACAAAAACCTGGAATGCAGTTGGTCCTTAAAATAAAAAGCAGCCTCCTGGATCACAGCAAGTCTTGATCTTCCACAGTGTGTAGTATGTGCTTCGAGGTAAAATCTTGTCTTAACATTAAAAATTTATAGACCATTCTCTCTGGAGGCCAAAACATTAATGTATCAAATCAACTTTACATGAAGAGAACCAGAGAATTCCAAGCAATATCTACCTTTGTATTGCAATCATTGCAGCCCTGGGTGCAATCAGCCTTTAGAATAAGCTCATGGCATAGCTTCAGTTTTAATGATTTCTTTTGAAAGACCTAAACACAGATTCGATTCATAGTAATACTGACTAGCAAAGCTTGGATAGTTAAAGAAACACATTGTCAGAAGGAAAAAAGAAAGATAATGGAATGCAACATTATAAGAATGTGTGAACACAATAATCCTGTTCTATTCTGAATGATGAGAGCTGAGTATTATTTTCTCATTATTTATTTTTGACCCAGACCTGATCTCTATTTTCTAGTATTGTCTGGAGCTAAGCCTGAAAACTTGAGTATTAGGATTTAAACCTATATTTCATATGTTTAGAGCACAATCCAAACTCAACTTCACTTTCTGGAAATGTCACCATTTAGGTGACACTTCTATGACTTAGATATGAAATATTTCAATAGATTATGGAAGAAATGTGGAAAGTCAGCATTTCATAACTGACAAGCTACTTCAGATATTAGTCCGTAATCACTAATAGTATGAAAAAATTCTTTTCAAACTTCGCCCACAAAATGCTGCTTCAGTAATTCATTAACTTGTTTTAATGAAACAACATCTCATTGCTATTTGGGAAGAAACTAATCTCCTTTCCAGAGTTTGCATAATGTATTGAAAAAGAAGTGACTGCAGAATCTGCTGATCATACTTTTGAGGATTCCACATAGGCTGGGTAAACTTTTATCTAACACTATTGAGAAAACTATATACACACAAAATTGCCTGCTCAGGCATTTATTACAGACTAAGAACAAAATATGTTTAGGTTGCAACTTGCACTCCTGTGTAGCAGACACTGAAACCTTAAGTTTTACCAAAGAAAATTAACACTTTCCCTATGCTCTCAATTGTCACCTATCTTGTCCTGTACAGATGCTGTATCAAATGTGGGGATTACTCAAAGTATATCAAAATCATATTTCATAAAGTCTGTCAGTTACAAAGTGTTCAAACTGCCTACAGAGAGACCTTGACGAGTTAGAGGACTGGGAAATCACCAGGGAAAGTGCTAGATTCTGCACCTGGGATGTGGCAACATTGCATGTACTGTGTTGGGCAATGAGATGCTGGAAAGAAGTGTTGCAGGAAGGGACCTGGGGTTCCTGGTTAGTGGCAAGCAGAACATGAGCCAGCAGTGCCCTGGAGCCAGGAGAGCCAGCTCTCTCCTGGGGGGCATCAGGCACAGCATCACAGCCAGGCAAGGGAGGGGATTGTCCTGCTCTGCTCTGAGCTGGGACTGCCTCACCTCCAGTGCTGGAGACTGGTTTGGATGACACAATATAAAAAAAAAATTAGGCTGTTAGAGAACATCCAAAGGAGGGCCACGAGGACTGTGGAGGTTCTGGAAAAGAAGACTTATGAGGAGCAGCTGAGGTCTCTTGGTCTGTTCAGTCTGAAGAAGAGGAGACTGAGAGGAGACATCACTGCAGTTACAATTGGTCACACACACCAAGCTTGGTAGAATTCAAGAAGTTCTTGGACAACACTCTGAGGTACATGATGTGGTTTATGGGGATGTCCTAAGAAGGGCCAGGAGTTGGACTTAATGATCCCGATGGATCTCTTCTGACTCTAGATATTCTGTGATTCTGTGAACCAGTCCATTGTAACCTGTTATTACATGCCTCTCATACATAGATATATATTTATTTCACATGCTTATATATAGAACTCGCATATGTGTGCCTGTGTATGTATATAAACACTCCAAAGAGCAATTAAAATATCTCTTTAAGAATGACTCTCTACTTTATAATTAATGTGATTGAAAATAAAAATGGGGAAAAAAATCCCAAATATAAACCAACCACAAGATTAGAAATAACTCCAAGAAAAATTCAGTACTAATCAGCAGCTGTCTCCTCACCTTTCTCCCAGCTCAGAAAACTGTTCTTAATGAGTATAGGGAAATAATAGAACACCATATCTTGCTGTCTGGGGATTGCATATGACACTTTATATATACTGCAATGTTTGTCTCTGTTCACATTTGCCTCTCCTGTTTTATGTCTACAAGAACCTACCATTGACTCAGCAGTGGTGACTCAGAACACTGTGTTGGAGATTCATATGGATGCATAAGAGAGTAGTGGTCAGGGGTTTGAAGTCCCAAAGGACATTGGTGGACAGTGGTGTCCCTCAGGCATCTATGGAGAGCAGCAATGTTCAGTGCCTTCACCAAGGACAGTAACAGTGAGATCAAGTGCACCCGCAGCAGGTTTGTCGGTGATGTGAAGCTGAGGGGTGAGTTTGACATAGACAAAGAGCGGGATGCCATCCAGAAGAACCTGGACAAGCTCAAGAAATGGGCCCTTCATGAGGGTTAACAAGGCCAAGTGCAAGGTGCTGGGCCTGGTTCAGGGCAACCCCTGGTATCAGCCCAGGCTGGGGAAAGAGCAGATAAAAGACCAGCTCTGCCCAGAAGGGCTTGTGGGTGCTGGTGGGTGAGAGGCTGGACATGACCCAGCCATGGGCACTCCCAGCCCAGAAACCAAACGTGTCCTGGGCTGCATCCAGAGCAGCGTGGGCAGCAGGGCAGGGAGGGGATTCTGCCCCTCTACTCTGCTCTGAGAGACCCACTGCAGTGCTGCACCCAGCCCTGGGGTCCAGCACAGGAGGGACAGGGACCTGAAGGAGCAAAAAAGAAAATATACATGCATTTAAACCCTCAAGCCTTATTAAAATTTAGAATGAGCCCACCTCCCGTGCTGTGAAGAAATTTTTTTTCAGAAGTCTTAAGCCATCTGTATTGTAAAGTGGATCTTAGCACAATTTTTTGTTAAGAGAGTTAATTATATTTTACTATATATTGAAACTGTTCTCTGACAAAGTGAAATATTGTGAACTCACCTAGAATTTATTTTGGGTAAAGATCGTTTAACAAGACCATTAAAGCTGTCTTCAAAATTTTAGAAGCTCACTCAGGCATAAAGTTCAGTTCTGAAGGAATTAATTCTGTACCTTTTTTTTTCTTTTTTAAAGTGCATTATCTAAGTAATAAGAAAATCATAAGTTTATAATATCTAGGTATAAAGAGTATTATTATAATTTCTAAGGGAAAAGACTGGACTGCTTAAGATTACAGAGATATTGAATATTGAAGACCCTTTTATAATAAAATTTTAACAAATTTACCATTAGAATTATAACGCAAAATAGAAGGAAAATATGAAATATAAATATCTCATTCTATTAATAAAACATGAGATACTTTATTTTCTTACACTAAAGTGTTTTTAAGCTTACACTTATTTTACACTGTTAACTAGTTTAATTAAGCTGATGGTTTTATGTTTGAAAAGTATTATGTCAGGTTCTGTCAGATTCATATATTTCCTTTTTCTATGTCTTATCAATATAATTTTCTTCAGGCATGGTAGGGCTGTGCTGAATCACAGTAGGAATGAAGACAAACTCCCCAACAGAAAGACTCAATCTTGGCTGCATTCACATGTGCAGGTCCTCTGCTCCCTTGGAACTCTGCTAGGATGAATGGAACTCACTCAAAGCTGCAAGGTAACTGCCCAAGATTTCTCTCAAGATATTTTTAGATACCCTGTGTTTTCCTTCTCACCAAAACACTTCTAAGTTTCTGCTTAATGAATTTATTTATTTTTTAGAGGCTTAAAAACACACTAAGTTTTTTCAAGTGACCAGTAGCATATTGCAACTTTTGGCTGAATAAGGGTCCAGCCTTAAAACATGACAGAGGATCATTTTTCCATAAAAGGCCATAAAAGTTATAGAGTCAAGAATAAAAGCACTGGTTAGTATTTTTAAGACAATCAGTTTTCTCCAGTAGAGTCATTATCCACTCCTTTAAAACTCCATGAAAAATTCTTGTTCTTCTTCACTCAACCAAGACTTAGTGTGCAGAGTGATTTCTGGAATCATCTGGTCTGTGTTTTATAATTGCAAGAAGAAAAAACTCATCCTTCATAACAAGAGAAATGTAATCTTAATCTTAAATTATAAATTTGATTTTAAACTTTTCTTTGTTTTAGTGGAATATACACTCCTGAGATTCTCAGCCGCAGTGAGGGTGCAGGCATGAAAAGGAATTGATGCATTTGTTTTGCTCATCATATCAATTTCACATGACCTGTATGTAAAAGGGAATGATTTGAGCTATTTCATTATTCCAAGCAAAGCCAAAGAAGAAGATTCTAGTGTGTATGGTGTTCTATTTTGCTGCAGTTTGTCATACCAGAGTACTGCTCTTGTCCTGCTGAGCAGTGCAATACAGAAGGACATTAACTTTTAGCTTAACACTTCATTACTATCTGGGGATATGTTTAACATTTTATTAAATTTCATAGTGGCAATTTTATTCACTAACTATTTATTTTCCCCTAGGGCTGAACACAGCAACCAAATACCCTTAAAGGCACAAAACAATACACTGGTGTTTCAACGTGTTAGTTGAATGCATTATCTAATGAATTTCTCAACATTACTCCTGCAAATCCACTAATGACATAGTGATTTTTGAGATCTTAAAAACCTAGCTGATGTTTTTGGGGAGACAACTGTCTATCTCTAGGAATGGGACAAAGTTTCATAAATTGTGTAAAATAGTTAAAACAGTTGATCCAAGCAAACCTGAAATCCTCTTAAAAGTGCATTAAGTTCCAAAGGGGTCATTGCTTCATATTAGAGATTTTTCTTTTCTCCAGGAGTGAACTAAAGAGATTCACTGCTGCCTAAGATACCTACAAAAGAGTGGACTCAAAAATTATTTTCTGTTACACCTAATTTTTTTCTATAATTGCTTCTAATAAATACTAGTTTTGTGCCTAAATTAGCCTTTACAATGGACTAACCTTCTCAGATTAACTGGTAGTGAACAATAAGAGAGACAATTTAAAAAAAAAATCAAAGCAGAAGTAGGTGAAAGCAGTCAGAAGAAATCTAAAGAAAGAGAAGTCATAATGTTCTTAAACTGTGGACAGGCATACAGGAAGCCTGCAAGTACTAATATATTGAATTATTAATTCACACTACTATATTTAACTTTTAATTCATGTGGAGTTAGAGTTATATTGGTGTGACTTGATTTGGGGTTTATTTTTATTTGCAATCTTTATTTTTTATTTGGCAACTTTTTAGTTAAGAATTACCTTTTTTTTCCATTTCTAATCCCATAACTAAACATGGGAAATATCTTTAGATATACCTAGCAGGCTCATATTTCATGACATAAGCTACATGAGCTACTGGGGTTTGTGTTTGTTGTTTTTTTTCTTTTTTGGGTGTGAGAGATAAGTTATTATAAAGGTATTATTAACTTAATATTATACTACAGAACTGCATAAGATATCTTTAAAAATGGAGGCCTGTCATGAATGATATGCATGATATTTATCTACAGCTCAGTTTATGAATCACATGCAAGGCACTACAGAATGATTACTAAACATTCATTGTTCACCACTTCCTTTGCTTCATCACTGCACCACAATGATGCAAAACTACTACAATTTTCCTATCCTGATTTTCAAAATGAAATGGATGAAGATTAGTAACATATCGTCAACTAGCACTTCACTGACACTACAGACCAGACACATTATGGTATTTCAGGTCAATAATTCCCGAAATAAGTAGGATTAATAGGATTTATGACCCTCTTTTCAGCTGCATGTAGCACAACCAGTACTAATTATATTTTCATTAACCTCTGTGGCTAGCTCATGTTCTAATAATTTAGCCCTGTTATGGCTTAATCCAATGTTTTACATGTTCAATAAGGTGAATACACAAACAAAAGCTATATAAATAAATCCTCATGACCAAATCATAACTGCTCCATTGAAGGAATCCTTGTGAAATAGCTACTGTTTCTAGAGTCCCCAAGGTCTGGCCCATGCACTGATCAGCTTTATTTTGGGTCTCTGATTGAATTATTCCCCAGTCAGAGAGGAATTCCCGCATCAGAGGGCTCTAACTATTGGTTAAATACAATTTAATTTCAAAAATTGTAATGTTAAATGAGTCCTGTGCAAGCTGCCTTATAATGGTGAAGTCCGTACTTGCACTTCAGGAGATGTTGGACAGTTTCAAGAACTTTTGCAAGCATATCTCCTAAATATTTGTGGATGGCTGTATTTCTGGGACATATATCTGCACTGCATTATGACCTGCACTCTTCACTCCCATATCCACTGAGTTACTCCCAGGTATCTATTTTGCCAGAGGGAATAAGGAGTACACAGGGGATGTGGTTCAGCTGCCAGTAATAACAGGATTATTCAGCATGATTTCCATCTCCTGCTGCTCCCCATTCCTAAGCAGAGTCAGAGCCTACTGGAAAATCAAGGCTGAATGCTGTTTCTGCAGACAAAAAGGAGTGGAGGCTGAATTCAGCCCAGATTACATAAAATTCCAAGAAAGAAATGCTGTCCCACTGCCCTTCTTCTCTTATTCTGTGCTTTCACTCTTTCTCTGCAGCAGTTGAACGTCAGCTCCTTAAGAGTTGTGTGGCTTTTCCTTATTTGACTAAAATCCATTTTATCTAAAAAGGGCTCAGATCCATCCCCCAGCCCTGATTAACCCAGAATAATAACCCAAAAAATAAATTGACATGGGAACCATAATAGCTAAATTTATATGGAATTTAGAGTTAATGCTATGTGAGAAGTACTGAATGCTTTATGGTATTTGTATTTTTAATTCAGTACTAATATCCAACACTCTCAAACATTAAATTTTTTATATATTCACTGAAAATATACTAAAATATGCAAATAGAATACCAAGAGGTATTTGGAATAAATTTTCTAAAGTATTTTGCCATCTGATGAGACATAGGGGAAGAAATCTCTCTCTTGAATTTTGGTTTGGTAAGACAGCAGCTTCTCTTACACTCAAAGTACATGAAGTAAGTTTTTCATGGAGATAAATCTAGATTTAAGTTGAAATCTGAGATATACCTTTAACCTAAGGATGGAAGAAATGTTACAGAGAAGCTTCACGAGAGCGAAGTCATACATATTCCTGTTCATCCTCCCTAAGTTATACAAGTTTAACATAACAAATTTTATCATCGCTAAAATTTACAGGATAAGTCATCTGCCATAAGTCAACTGCTTTTCTAGGCTGCTACTTCTTTTTGATACAAAATTAGTGTTCAATCTAGGTTGTTGGTAGTTCAGCTCAGGTACCACAGGCAAGTTCATACATTTCCTGGAGGCAAAAAAGTGTAGAAGTTGGTAGAACATGATAAAATAAACATTGCATTTCGTCAAATGAAAGGGACATTTCATCTGCCATAAACTGTTTGATCAGACCAACATTTGGAGTCTTTTCTGCTTCTGACATGCCAATGGCATGCACAGTGAAAAATGGTAAATGTAAGCACAATCTGTATATCACCTTGATTATAGCCTCCAAGTTATCCATTATTTTTGGAGGATCCATTGCTTTTTGAATAGCTGCCCCAATTTCTTCCTTTCTTCACTTTTCTTGGATGGGTTTTTTCTGTGTCTGGTCATTGCCTAGATATTTTATTGCCTGGGCTTTCTTACCCTTTGATTTCCTTCTCTTTTGAACACTAGCTACTGGCACAGTATCTACAGTTTTAGCATTCCCAACTTAACTAGAATAGACACTTTACTGGAGACTGAACCAAAAGGCTGCTGACATACAAAAAAAAAAAACACTTAAAAACCACAAAAGAACCAACAACCAATCAAACAAAAAGAAACCCCAACAAGAAAAATATTCAATGGAATAAAATAATTATAAATCCACAGATAACTCCAGTGCAGTAGTCCTTTATTCACAGAGATATTGCAACAAAATTATCTTCTGGTTACAGAAGCTGATTAGCCAAAACAGGAACTACTTTATTTTTGTCACCTATTGGTATTAGAGAAATGCCGTATGAATGTGAGTGAATAACATTCCTTGGCAGTCACATACAAGTTGGCATGAACATATATACTTTTAACAACCTAGAATTTTTTTCTGATATCCTCAAATGAAATAAATTTACTCTTAGAGTACTGTGCTAAAAATCATCTTCCATCAGACAAAATAGTGCATTGAGCCAACATATTTGGATAAATTTGGAATTCATCAGCTTCTGCAGTTGAAAATGGTTAACAGTCAACAATGAAGGAACTGGAACATAAGTGATCTTCCATGGGATTTTTTCTATTATTTTAGATTTTAAATCCCAAGATGGTAATTTTGGTCTTCAGAATTTTATTCTCTATTCCAGTGTTCCAAAGCACTATGGAGGCATAGAATGAGTGACTAAATCATCTTATATATTGAAATAGTTCTGATGATATCTGTACTTCATAAAGAAACCTCTTAATTTCCTTTAACATGCTTTTCTCCCTGTAATTCCTCAATTTCCAGCTGATACTATTTTTTGCAGGTAGACTAAAGAAATACTTCATTTCACCTGATTCCTCCTATCAATTTTATAATATATATGCCTCAATGTTTTAATGCCATCTGCCTAGTCTAAACAAAAAAAAAACCTGAAGAAAAACTTAAGTATACTACTCTCAATAGTATGTGAATATACTCAATATCCTGAACATCTTGTGATTGGAAGCTTATTTTTACCTTAGTGAATTTAAGAACCTAGTTCTTTACTTTCTATCATGGGAACTTAGGCACTGGTCTCAAATGTCGCAATCTAAATTTAGGTGTTTATACTTTGGAGCTACATAATGGCCTGAATTTATTCTCTAAAATTTGAGTCTAGTTACTCAGATAGACTTGCATTTTTATTTTCACTTGAAGCCAGCAGTTTTTGAATACACTTGAAACAGTTTCTTTTTTTATTTTTTTAATAATATTTAAATCTGATTATTTCTCCTTTACCAGAGTCCTATTGCTAAAGTGATTTCCTATTGAGGTAATCACAAATTGCAGTGTGAAATCATACAGATCTTAAACACTTAGATAGCATAAGACAGTACCCTATTTCCATGATTATTTAAATGATTGGTATGGACTAGGGTTTTTTTAATTTGGTTTAGGGTTTTTTCTTAAAGTTGAAATTTTTCAAAAAAATTGTTAATTTCATAGTAGAAGCCTTCATTTTGGCTGCTATACATTAAAGCAAGCATATTGCCAAATTCCCCCTTCTTTTTTTTCCTTATGGAAAAACTGAAAAATATTTTACTTTCTCATTATATGTAGTGTGTTCTTACTTCAGATTATTTATGCACATGTTAATCTTTCTGCTTCTGCTGTTGAATTATAATAGATGCTAGTGGCTTCACAGTTTATCAGGCTTTTCTATCTTGTACACAAACACAGCAATAACTGTGAAAGATTCTAAATATATGTGAAAATGGCAAGTATATTTCCATTCAATGGAAATTGTGCAAACATTTCTAAATTCTAGAGGTTTGTCCCACTTCCTTAACACTTATCTTTCAAAATTACTCCATAAAAGGCCTTTTATATATCTATTTATAAGATCTTCCTCAATTACTGTTTTGCCTTCAAATGAAACTATTCCATGTGTGAATACATTTAGAAACTTTACAACTAAAACACATGGCAGTGACACACTTTTTTGGGATAGACAGATAAGTATACTCTAGATAAGAATGTCTAAGTATTAGCTTTGAGTGCTTAAGCTTCCAAAAAATCTCCAGATAAGAAATACTGATTTTTCTGCAGATTACTACTTTTCATAAGGAGACTCTCAGACTCATAAGCTAGGAAATTACTTAAAATCTTTAGGAAAAATAAAGCACATATATGTCTTAGTGAATTCCTGAACTGACCACTGTTTAGTAGAGAAACTAAACTGATCTCTTTATTTACTTCTCTCTACTGAAATTACCAGAACAAGTGAAATCTGACATAAATTGTTCAAATGTTTTTGTTTTGGGAGACTAGTGTAAGAATAGCAATTAAATGGCAATGACAATACTGGAAGGGAAAAATTCGTATAAATAATCAAAGTATTTTAAACCTATTATTTCTTGAAATTAGCAAGTTTGTTATTTAACTACTGTGTTTAATACAACAAAACAGACAATAAGTGTGAACAAATTTCATTTTCCAGGCTATATGTTAATATATATTTCCCTTAGAAGAACATCTTAGAAAACCTAGGAATTAAATTCAGACCAACAAAACTGCAGATCTGGGATGCTTCAGTTGAATCCCCATGTTTCCAATAAATAGAGAAAATCAGAAGAAAGCTCCAGAACAAAGCTCTCTATTTTTAATATAAAAATATTTTTCTCAGAAACCACTCAAACACTGGACAGAAACAGAGGAGAAACCTTAGAACAGTTCATCATCCCTTTTATGGTCTTTTATTTTCCAAGATTTTCTGTTTTGGAAAAAGCTGAGAAAACCTCCAAAGATTCCTTGAAAATACCAGCATTTCCTAAACAATCTTAAAGATTGTCTTTACTTTTAATTTTTCATCCTCAAAGGGCAAAAAAAGTTACTTCCTGAGAGGATGATGTGAGGTAGTGAGTTTTATGCCAAGTTTAAACTCTATAAGAAAGCAATTGCTGACAACTGACTTACTTTTCATTGTGATGCTAGTGATGGCACTATAGAAGAAAAAAAAACAAAACCAGACAACAGTGCCAAAAACACAGCAAGCATGAAATTTTACCAGAGAGAAAATCTTAATTTATTAAGTTCCACTAGAAAACTTAAGGTATGGACTTTCAATATGTATAAATTTTAACATTACATAACTCCTGGGTATTTAGATCTTACACCTAAACCTTACCAATACCTACAGTTTATGTCTGTGCTGGAAAAAGGATTTTTGTTCCTGTTTGCAAACTGCTTGTAAGTGAATGCAAACTTCTCTTGAGAGGAATATCGCAGAATGTGCAAGATCTGATGGAGGGGATTATTTCTTATTACTTTCCTTTAAAGAGATTTTAGTTTTGAATTGAGGTAATACTTCCTTTTCTAAATTGCAGCTGATTGCCAGCTAGTATAAATTTTTGCATCTGTCCCCCATGTTCACCATATTATCAGAAAGTAGATATTTGGAATATTTTCATCTCCATTTCTGAATCCTTCAACCCATATACTGCTCCTTGAATTTCACCAGCTTCCTTATATTCTTGAGAAAAAGGGAGCTTACAAAAGGAGCTGTGAGTAGTCTTTGAGGGCCAATGACTGCTGGGTTCTGATACAAACCCTGCTGAAGCTGGAAACCACCACGACTTCAGAGGTTTCCAGTGAGGACACCAAATGGAACTATTGTTTGCTTAAGCTTTGTTGAAACCTGTGTCTTTTTATGTTAACCAGTTTAACTTACTTTGCCATCGCTCACTCATATGAAGCTTTTTAGGTAACTTTTAATCCTTATGACGTTGTGGATATCTTGTACAATTTTCAATCTGTACAACTGTTTTTATATTTTACCCAGTATCAATAATTTTCTTTCTTTCTTTTTTCTTTATTTTTGTTGTTGTTGTTGTTGTTTATTTGTTTTTTTGTTTTTTGCTTTGGGTTTTTAAATAAGAATTCTACCTAATCTCCTGTTTTATCAAATTCAGTATCAGGATTAAGAGAGTTATTATAATGAGTTTCCTTAAAAGTGAACAGATTGCCCCTGAATTTGATGATGCGTTTAGCTCCTCAGAAAGGGTGAGTGATAGAGTGAGAGAGACAAATTTCTGTGTAATTTATTCTCACTGGCATTAAATGTAAGTTTATATATTAAATTGATGTTTATAACTAAATGTATCTATATTCACAATTTGAGAAAATTATTAGAATTATTTTTTGATTTTATATAATTTCTCTTTATACGTATTACTTAAAACAAGATTGCAAATCAATATCTGAAATTATACAAAATCTATTATA
Source organism: Luscinia megarhynchos (assembly GCA_034336665.1). NCBI lineage: Eukaryota > Metazoa > Chordata > Aves > Passeriformes > Muscicapidae > Luscinia > Luscinia megarhynchos. The sequence goes on along the minus strand of JAPFBE010000003.1, from coordinate 50,776,169 downwards.
GTCTAACAAACGTGCTTTTTCTCTTACATATTTCCTGTTCAATACTTTAATATGGACAAGAGCATATCTTTTTTTTGACCTAATGTCAAAGAGACAAAAAAAGCCTAAGGAAGTTAAAATGTTTTCTGGTACTAAAACTCCAAAGCTTCAGGAAGTTTCTTTATTACTTAGTACTGTATGTTCTAATCAAGCATAAAACAGGAAAGTGACTACTATCAAAGGACCCATAAAAAGAGTTTATGATGTTTCAGATTCAGACAACATAAAAAAGGACATATTCAAATTAGAAACACTATTATAAAGTGTGATTCTATAAGGAATCTCCATAACAGACTTAATAACCTGATTAAAGAGACAAAGTAATAGCAATATACACAAGTACTAATTAGAACATTGAAACTATTACGCCTCATGTGGGAGACAAGTAATAAAATTCAAAGAATATTTGTAAGAAACACTATCAAACTAGCTTTTAAGTTTCCTACTGCCTGAGGCTGATTATGTGAACTTGTGGCATGTGTCGAAAATATTTAAGCCAATCCATTTGGCCTGGTAATCTCCCTTCTCTCAGTGCATTTTGCATCATTATACTAAGATGTGGTTTGACTAAACTACTTTTCACAATGGGCCTGTTTGTTGGTGTTGAAAGATTCAAAACATGTTGCTCTTATAATCAAGAAAGAAATGTTGTTTTAGCAGTATCACAGTTCTTTAAAGTTACTTGCTTTGATTTTACTCTTGAACATACAGCAGCTTTGGATACCTGAGATAAAAAACTATGAATGGAAATATCTAAATGAATATTTAAAGTTAGAAATGGTAGGTGAAATATCTATTAATCATAAAGTCTCATTGAGAATAAAGTGTACTGAAGACTTCCTAGAATATTAGGAACAGTAAGCATCACAACCTGACTATAGTATGTTTCAGAACGCTGAGTGACCAATATTTGACTTCACAAGTGTGAAGTATATTAATCTGAGTTTATTTATTCTGTAGTTATAATGTATCAGACCAAATTTACTAAAGTAGAATTTTGTAAATATATCACACATCGGAAAACACAGGTACTTTCTCCATTCTAATATCCTGAAAGGAAATCAAGTGGCCATGGGTATTACCAGGATAAATTTCTATTAAATTAAGTATTAAATTTCTAGGGTATTACTATGCACTTTTTAATTGAGCTCAGTCTTCGCTTATCTTTCTTAATATATAATGAAATTTTATATTAGTGTCTATAGCATTTATGTCAATACTAAATTACTTGAATTTACATAAAACTTCCCCACAAATGTTTCCTTTCCTTTACAAATTTTTAGATAAACAGCTTGAATTCTCAATCCATAGTCCCATCTCTTATGGAATACAGTATTTCAAAAAGCTTTAAAGCCCTTTCAACTAGAGACAAAATTAAATCACAACATATTTGGGACTAATATTAATTTTCCTATTTGATTTAAAATTTTTCCTTAATGAACTGGTTCTTAGACTTTATTATCAGCCTGAAGTTATGACCAAACACAGAAAGTTCCCTTCCACAAAAGGTTTTTTCATTTTTAAGATAAAATAAAAGAAAAAAATTAAAAAGACACTATAATATTTATTAGATAAAAAATGGCTGCTCAACTGTGTTATTTGTAAAAAAGGTTCAAGCTACATTAAATCAAAGTTCATTAGAAATTTAGGGTAATCCATGGAAACCTGTTCCTTCTAGTTCACCCCCAGGTAAAAACAGGTCTTACTGGTCACAACTGAATGAAACATGAGCCCCCAGATATTCAAAACACAATTTATCACAAATCATTTTTATAAGCGGTGGGAACTGGAAATATTGCCCTTACTACAGCCCCATAGCCTCAAGTCAAGTGAACTATATTCACTCTAGAATTTTCACACTCACACAATATCATATTTATGCCAATTAGCTTGTTTTTCCTGTATTAAATAGTGTTCTATGGATCAACTGACATTTACTGCAGAAACTGACACTCCTCACATCACCACTAAATTTGACTCAGTTCTAAGGAAGACGATCTCTTTTACTCTAAGATGTATTTGCCTAATTCTTTTTAAACCCCTTCTATGGCACGAATATGAACAGGTTTAATAAATCTCAGTCCACTATCAGAAACATTAGCACTAACCATTGTACATGTTTATTTTAACCCTCTGAGGGTTTCTCACACAGTATTTCTGCTCATTTCTTCCTTTGCCATTCATTATTAAAATAAATTACTGTTGTACTCAGCTCAGCTGCAGGCAAAATGCTTCCATTCCAGGCGCCCATCAACTTTTTAAATCAATTAAGTTAATTGACGGCAGGTTTAGCCATTTTCTTAATTATGACTGCAAACAGATTTTTAAAACACCTCTCATCCCAAAAAAACCAAACTCCAAACCTTTATTAACAAAACAAATGAACAAAATAATAATAGAAATTCACAGAACAGAAATCTTCCTTTGTAACTGTCACTATTAAAAAGTCTCTAAGGAAGGAATATATAAAGAAGGAAATCCAGGGACAGAACAAATCTCTGCTTTTCTTTCTAAGTCACTTTGGAGCATTTCATCAGTTCATTTCAAAGCCGAAAACCACTTTTGAATTTGAATCAGCTCTAAACTACATTAGTGATGATTCAGTAAATGACATTCTTCCTCCTGGGTAAATTCAGAGCTGGAATAATGTTAAAGAGTAGTGTTGGCTATCCTAGGCACAGAGAAAATGATGCTTTGCAAGTAGTGAAACAATTCTTCTCAGAATATTTCTGCTCTTAACATCAGCATTTCTCTTTGCCTTTCTTCAGATTTTTGAGCATTCCCTATTCCTACATAGTGCAAGGTTCTCTATAACATAGTCCTCTCTTCTTCTGGGTGACAGGACCAGAATATGTAACAGCAGTAGAATTTATGTTAAAAGCTTCTTGATTAGGGCAGAATGTGTTTGGGTGAATTTGAGCATTTGAGAATTCTGGTATAATCAAGAACAGTAGAATTCAAAAACTATAAATTTCCATACTATACAAAGTTTTAATATCAGAAAACCATTTTCCTTCAAATTTTCTTCTCATTTAGATGATGAATACACTTTACTGAAGTGAAACTCAACATTTTTGCTTTAGTTTGAGTTATTTAAACCTTTCTTTTAAATATTATAATTTTAATTCATAGAGTTTTATATCTGAAATGAAGTTCTAATATTATAGTAGCATAACCAATATTGTATCTTAGGAACATAATATCAAATATAATCTACACATACATCATCATTATGAAATAAACAAAAATAGAACTGTCAAAATGTAGCATGTTGGTTTGATCAAAGCATCATATTTTGACTTTGTGTTGAAAAAATTCCTCTAAATTAACAGCCCCCTGCAGTTTATTCAGATCCCATTGAAAATGAATTTCCTGACTGAAGATTTCCATCAAAAATGTTATCAAGCAGGCATAGTTATTAAGTTAGTAATGAGGCAGCACTATGAGGTCAATCAAGTTCTTAACAGAACTTTTTAGCGTTGGGTTGAACGTGCCATATACAGCATGGTTGAGAAGTGACAAAGAGCGATGGGCTGTTCTTACTTTTATTTTTCTCCTCTTAGCTGGCTTAGGCAGAACAATAACGAGTGGACAACAGGGTGATTGAGACATATTTCTGTAGAACACACTCCTCTGGGCAAATTTAATGCTTATGCAATCTAACTCAGCAAGATCAGAATTTTGATATTCCATTTCTCTTGTGAATCACAACAGGAAAGACTTCCATTAAGTAAGGTATTTTTTTAATTGGATCATTAAGAATCCTTAGTATGGTCAGCTACATGGTGAAATACTGTAATTTGAAAAGAGTGAGATTATCACAAATTCACAGAATGACTAAGTTGGAAGAGACCTTCAAGATCATCAAGTCCAGCCCATGCCCTAACACCTCAATTAAACCATGGTTCTGAGTGCCACATCCAATCTTTTTTTAAACACATCCAGGGATGGTGAATCCACCACCACCCCAGGCAGACAATTCCAGTACTTTAACACTCTTACTATAAAAAATGTTTTCCTAGTTTCCAACCTATAATCTCACCTGGCGCAGCTTGAGACTGTGTCCTCTGGTTCTGTTGCTGCGTGGAGAAAGATACCAACCCCCACCTGACTGCAACCACCTTTCAGGGAATTGCAGAGAGTGATAAGGTCACCCCTGAGTCTTCCTTTCTCCAGGCTGAACAACCCCAGCTCTCTCAGCCATTCCTCACAGGGTTTGTGTTCCAAGCCCCTCACCAGCCTTGTTGCCTCCTCTGGACCCTCTCAAGCATCTCAAGGTCCTTCCTAAACTGAGGGGCCAGAACTGGACACAGCACTCACTCAAGGTGCAGCCTCACCAATGTTCATGTCTATAAATATTTATCAGGATAGCACTTATAAGAGTAAGGAAGTACTTATAAGAGTAAGGAATGCATGGCAAACTCGTGAATATGTGCTCATATGTTTTCCAGAGAAAAACACTCTTAACCATCACCCAGCAGTAATACAGAGCTATCATTGCAGTGAAGGAGGACACACAAGAGTTAACCCATATATATCGGTTATCACTAAAAGTTGATGAAATAGTTTTGCAGAACATAATTCATTGATCAGAACTATGTCTAAATTGACTATCCATCCCTATAATTTTATGAGAGGAATTGAGATGATTTATTTTACAGACGTCTACAGGACTCTTTTCAACAATTTCACTAAAGTATGTTTAAGGAAAGGTTTATGAGGAAAATTTGTACTATGACACATTATCAGTGCAACTCAAGTATTGCCTCTTCATTTTGCAAAGAGAACTAAAGGTAACAAAAAAAAAGATTAGGGTTTTGTTCATCTGTTCTTCAAAACTTATTCTATTGTTTACAAACTTTGGCTAAGTACACTTTATAATATATTACAAGTTCATTATAATTTAAACTGTCAGCATATGTTTTTAAAGGTGCCCTAAAGATGAAATTCCAACATTTTTTACAGAATTTGTATCAGTAGGTGGCTTTTTAATGACTATAATTTTCCAACTTTTAATGGCAGAAACTTCATTTATCAACATATTTTCTAGTGTTAAATACTTAGTCTTTTTCTTGCTTTTTGGTTTGAGTATTTGGAGGTGAGAACAACTAAACAATGTAGATTTACACATCAGCTTGTAAAGAATTAATTATTTTGCTTTAGTCAAAAATGGGGTGAGGAAGGTCTCTGTTTTTTGGTTTTTTTTTCAAATAAAATGTTATTATAAGCATCATAGCCATTTTAAATAAGCTTCATGTTAGGAAAAAAACAGCACTCTTGTTGGACTGATAGTATAGTGTCTTACTCCCTATTCAGTCATGTCTTTTTTCATTTCCACAGAAGAGAGTATTTGATCTGACAGACTCCACAATCTGAGTTCCCACTGAGTTTAAAAGGAATTCTACAAGCAAAGAGTCTACAACTGAAGTCATATGTTCCTGAAGCTTGAGGTATACATGAAAGGGAGGGGAAACAACAGCAGCCAATATTTTAAAGAAAACATGGCATATGTTAGATTCTGAATATTGCAAAATTCATGGATTAGTCATGCATCATTTGTGTCTCTAAGTGTCCAAAAGTTAGCCACCTGATTTAAGTGTCTCATTTAAGTTTGTTCTGTTTGTGGAAAGAGACTGACCCCTTCTAAAATGCCTTAGAAAAGCTAGCATAATAGTAATGTCTGAGAGAACAGTTCCATGCTATTTTATTTTACTAGTTGCAAAGCTAGCCCTCCCTCATATATGCTTGCTCCTGGTTCCACGCAGTCGTTTCTAATCCCCAGAATTGTGTTCAATGAAGTAGCTGGGAAGGACTCACAAGGATATTGGATTTTATTTATAACTTTCATCACTCTCAGTCCATATTACATCATTCTTGGACATACATTTAATTCAGCTGAGGATGTGAGTCATGGTAGAAATGCCAGGACAGTCCAAGAAGTCTGGAAACCTCTCAGGCTGCCTTTGTCATTAGAGGAATGTAGAGCTGAACCATGACTTGAGAACCATGAGAAGCACACAGTGCTACATCTGTTCAGGCCATAGAAATTTGCTTTAAAAAATTTTCTTTTCAAATATTATGAAGAAACCACCTACTGTATTTTTGTCACTATGACTAGTGCTATTGTCAATAGGGTTAATAAAGAAAGTACAGAACAAATTCAGTATACTCTAAGCAGAATATTTTTGTTTATAAACTTTATTTTTCCTACTAGGTTAGTCATATACAATAACAAAATTGGTTACTAAATATGAAAATAATAAAAAATCCATTGTTAATTATACTGTGAATTGAGCGTGACAGAACTATCTTATTGTTTCTGAAAAGATCTAAAATTGGCCACTGTTTAACTAGAAAATCATTTCCCCCAAACTGAGACCTGCTTTTCACTTCTGCTCACCACTACCACAAAATCCATCACTGACAAGGACTGCCATTCTCCTTCAGTTCCAGTGAGTGACAGTAGAACCCATTATTTTTATTACCCATCTACAGTAAAGCCCTCTGCTTTTTTACAGACATTTCCACCAATGTAGATTTTCAAATGATTTTTTTATGCTTGCACCATACAGGCATGACAAACCCTAAATAACGTGTAAATGTATCAATTTATATTTCACAAATGTTGACATTGAATGATCTAGAAGATTTTCTGTTTTCAGGTGCATTACAAATTGTTCTAAGAAACTTGGTCATCTGTGGCATTTAGCACTTCCTTAAGCAGACACGGAGTTTCTTCATGTTGAAAATTCTTATCTTTCTCACAGCATCTGGTCTATAGTAGAATCACTCAACAATTTCTTACAGGTACTTTTTTTTTTTAATTTATCAGGTTTATTTGTATAATATGAGTCAATTAAATTTGTGTAGAGCAGATCTCCACTATTGGGATTCTCTTCTCTGAGTCTTTCAATTTCCCTGTAGAGTTTTAATACCTGATGATGATTGTTTTTTGTAATTAAGATTTAAGTACCCAATCCCCCAAGACTTGTCATACAGAGAGCTGCCACTCAAGCATTCAGCAGCCCCTTTCAGGCGCACCCTCTCTTTGTCACAGCCTTTTCCTAGCATTCTATGGCTCAGAAGAAAGCCTTTGGTTGAACAGTGCTGCATTTCATCCCCCATATTTTGCTAATCCACCCCATCCTCTTGCTGCAGCTTACCTAAAGCTACTAAAAGGGTAATGTCTCTTTTAGCAGCTGCCAACAGTATATCATGGGAATGAATAAGGCTTCCATTTGATTGAGTAAAATGAGAGACTGCTCTGTCAATCCCACATTTTATTCACACTGTAAAAACTAAAAAAATCTAGTCACCTAAAAACCAGAGTTATGGATATAGATTTCCTTCTTGCATAGGTTCATAATTCATAAATCAAGAAACATGGGTTCAAAGTCAGAATGTTTGTGTTTGGGAGATTTCTTTTCCCTATTGTTTTAGTCAAGACATGACAAGAGGCAGGGCAGACTCACTCAAGAGCAGCAATATGCAAAGGGAACTAGAGGTCAGTGAATCTGTATGAAATCCTGATCAGTAATGCCAATCATGTTTTTGTACCACATAATTTTGCTTCTGTTATGTCAAATAACAGTTAAATGCTAACATAAGATGCACATAAATGCACCTCAGCTGAAGCACTTTTTTAGCCACAAGGATAACAGAGGTCATAAGCATCCAGGAATAGGTTTCATCCTTCCTTCCCTGAGGTCCCCAGTTGTGCCAGGCTATCAGTGTGGCACATCAAGGGTTTATCATTAAGCAAAACAGAGGATGCTGAGGATCTGGTATGCATTCTGTGTACATCTTGGGAGGTTTTATTTCCAATTAGCTACAGCAAAGCCCTACAGACTAAATATCCACTGGTGCTTGGATTAAGTTAATCAGGCTAATCTTTAGTGTGCAATTCTTGGTTTGCTTTCATCCTAAAGGAGGGCAAGCAAGGTGTTACTATATTGTGGATTGAACCAAAACCATAAGTGCAATATTCTTTTCAGAAATGAACCTTCATTAAAAGTGAAAAGCTGATGAGGGCACATTCATAGTATTCAAAAGAGCACAAATAACAAGGGGGGGAAAAAGTCTTCTTTTCAAATCTCTTAAACTTGGATCCCCATAGACACTGTGACTGTGCCTTCAGTATCAGTCTCTTAAAATTCCCAAATAGAATATTAATAAATAATTTAAGAGTAACTAGATTGATTTAATATATCCCTTACTGTTTTATTTTTAATTTACCATGCCACTAATCTATCAATCTAATCCTGCACTCATAATTATTTGTTGACTTTAGTAGAGAGAATTAATTCTTTACATCTTTCAGGCTCTTTAAATGATAATATATTTCAAATTTAATATTATCATCAGGGTAGCAGGGCTCTAGGGGAATGCTTGAAAACACCTCCTTTTGTTTGATAGAACCTTTAGACATATCACATGCTACTCATAATGAGTTGTCTTTATCCAGATTAGATTTAGAAAAACACTTTTTTTTTGTCACAGATTTTGCAAACAGAGGGTATCTAATTAGAAACAAGTTATATATTCAGCACTTAGTGTCAGTGCTTTAGTAGCAATGTGATAAAAAAAACTAAGAATAACCCAGGGGAGATCCAGAGAATCTGTGCCAACAGTGCTCATGGCTTCATAAAGCACTCAGTCACAAACTGTCAAAAAGAAAAAAAATGTATGTAAGTTTGTGTATAATGTACTTTGTTGAAAATATGCTAAATAGCATAGCATATGATTTATCTTAATTATCATTCCCTTCAATGGAGTGTGTCATTGATCTTTCTTTTCCTCTCAATGTGTGCAACTTGTCTTTTTGTTAATTCACTGTATATTAGTTGTTAACTTAGTCCTAAATTCAGACCTGAGCAATTGTGAATGCTGTTTACACATTCATTTAACATGATGTAGAAAACAGACAAATCAGAATTGCAGATCCTTATCTTTAAATTGATGTGGTGCTCCTTCAGCTATCTGGACCATGTCCTTCAGGAAACTATCCATACCAAAATTATTTGTTTCAGGCACACTTTATTTTATATAGGCCTGTCCACTGAAGCAGCAAGAATGGGATTTTTCTCACCTAACTTTCAATGACCAAACTGTCTTCTTCTCATAAAGAGTCTATAGAGATTTGGAGTGTCTTTTTTCATTGTTCCTATTATGAATGCCTATTCTAGCAAATACATGAACTGCACCTAGTACTCTACATGCAGTTATATAGAAAGCATTTAAGAAGCATTCTTGTAAGACAAGATCTCTCATTCTCATGCCAAGCTGGAGATTTCTAAATTTAGGACAAATGAAAACTAGCCAAAAATCTATCTCTGAAGTACAGCTGCTGCAGGAGTAAGGCTTTGAGTCACAAGCAAGATCACAGCAAACTCTTTGGCATTCTAGATGTAAATCAATGTCAATATAATTAAAAATAATTTGCCAATTTATTAAAAAAAAAGGGAAACAGGAGAATAATTATATTATTTACCATTAAATGTATATTTTGTTAAGGTTTTATTCTTTTGTTTTAGATTTATTCTTCTTGAAAAAGTAAATTCATATAGATGATGATTTGAAAAGATCACCTATAATCAGAAAATTTGAAAGCAGTCACGGATATGTAAAAATATGAAGAAATTTAAGGAAAAAATTTTTGTTAATAAATTTATGGCAGTGTCTTCTGTATTCAATAAATTAAAACTTAATGACTCAATGTGACAACAATTTTTATTCATAATTTTTAAAATCAAAACCCAACATACATATTTAGCATATGTGACCCAAATTATATATGCTTTTTATTTCTGCATAGGTAATGTATAAATACAGTACATATGGAAGTATTATATTCAAGATATCTACCTGAAGGAAACAGGGAAAAAAAAATCTTCTTTTGTAATACATCACCTAAGATAAATTGTTCTTAGTTCACTGTTCAAATTAATGATAATTGCATATTTCTAAAAAAATAAAAAATTTAAAAAAAAAAGCCAACTGAAAATAAATATTTATTAGCTTTTTTTAATCGAAAGTTTCAAATAATTTAGCAGTTCATGCTATACATTAGAAGTATCAAGTGCTTGATCCATTATAAAAATGTTATTTTCCCTGTTACACATTAGAAAATGCATGTAGCACTAAACCTACTTCACATCATCTGGCTGGGCATTTCAGGTGATAGGATGGCAAAAAGTGAATACAAAACACCTTCATATACTTCCAAAGGGTCCAAATAAGTCTCTAGCACAAAATGAAAATTCTTTTTGTGAAAATCACTCTTTAGTGTGGAATATAGGTCTTTTATTGGGCAGATTGTATGGTTCTGGTTTGTTGGGTTTTTTTTTCCCCTACAGATGGTCTTTATGAAAATATGGTAAGACTCTAAATATACGATGCATAAAGTTAACACTCAGTTCCTACAGCTTCATTTCCAATCTTCTGTAGCTCCATTGAAGAGTAAAAAAGTAATGAAACAGGAAAGCCTCTTAAATTAAAAGCATTGCTGTTTTGTAGCTTAACATATCTTTTCACCTCAGTGTAATTCCACCATGTGAAACATAACAAAGAGCTATAGCTAAAAATTCCAATGTCATATAACTTAGTGTTATGAGAAAATATTTGAGTTTTCTCTTAGGCAATACAGAACTAATTTGCACAATGAAAGTCTTGCTAAATTGGTACTGAAGTATGTGAAAGACTAAAACTGCGCAATAGATAAAAGCATGCCAAGAAATTTAATTTACAAAACACTTACTATAAATTAAAATAAATGTTAGAAGTGCTTAGGCACTACAACTATCTGCAGGTGAAGCATTCTGACAGAGCTACTCATCTAAGAAGCAGAGTTAATCTTACCAGGATATTTTAAAGATTAAGGAAGGTTCAATAAGCTGTTCTAGTGCTTTAACAGGGAAAAAAGGGTTATAAATTTTTAATGTTTTTTAACTTATATTTTCCAGGAAAGTCTTAAGGCTGTTGATGATTGAATCTATATATTTCTTAAACTTTATGATACCTCAAATCTAAATTTTGCACAGCTAGTACAAAAGAAAAAAAAAAAAACAAAAACCCAAAGCAACAATAAAAAAAAACCAAGCAAAACCCAAAGAAATAAACAAAAAGGCATAGTGAAATGAATTGTGATTAAGAAAAGATTTTAATTAACTCTTAAAATAGTCAGGCTTCATTTTCTGACAAAAGCTGAGGAAGGAGAAATGGGAGATTGGTTTATTCCCCAGGAGGAGGAGCACTAGAAGTTTTAGTGTTTGTTCTCTTTAGCCTTGGTTTTTCTTTTGGGTAATCTCAAAGTGAGACACTAGACTAAATAAATTTTTAGCTTCAATTAGAATGTCCATCCGTGTTTCTTTACATTCCTACCACATTTTGGATTTTATCAAGTGAAGCAAGGTAGTTGCATCACCAGACAATATTTTCAGAGTAGAAGATGTAGAATTTTGAAAAATTGGGTACACAAGACCTTTGTGAAAGCTTTGGACAAGCTAAGAGTACTCAAAATCTTCTTTAGCAGCAGATAATATCAAAGTAAATCTAATTTAAGAACAATGATTCTAAGTTGAAATCAGACAAAGCAGTGAAAGCAGTTGGAGTTCAGGGATAAATTAGAAAGGGGAGAGAGAGAGAAACTAGATTAAACCTTAGTGACCTAGATTGAATTTATTTAAAATTCCTTTCCATCATAAACCATAGGGGCATCTGCTCCAGGTTAGGCATTTAGTTATTTTTATCTCTCCTTATAAGGACTTGTGAATGAATACAATGACCTATGTTAGGAAGAGGGAAAAATACGTCTGAATATATATAACTAATTTTAAGGTCAGAAATTGAAATATCTCTTGTAAATATGCATCTTATTTGCTAATCTCAATTCTTTCCTTGTCACAACAAACATAAAAAGCCACTGAGCAGCAAAGAAACAGCTTCCCTACCTTCCTCTTTAGGCGTTAATAGAAATGTTAAAAGTTCTGTATTCAGAAAGAGAAGAATTCTCCAAATCAAGTAAAAATAATGCTTTTCTTCCATTAGGATAGTCTTTGCTCCCACCATAAAATAACCAATGAAGAAAAAAACTTAGGAAAACAAGATAAAAGTTTTTACTTTACATAAATCGACCAGAAAACTTGAAGAGTTTTGGGCTAGTGGTTCCTGAAGAATGAATACAGCTCTTTTTTTGTAATTAAGTTCTCTGAAAGAGTTTTTTACAGACACATGTATTTTGTACTCTGTAGTCTAAGGCACTATTAAAACAGTAGGGACTTTCAGATTTGCTAGGGTTTTACGAAAGAGGCAGTATGTCCTCATAAGTGCAGATCGCTGGCCAAGATCAGAATACAGAGATTCCAATGCTGAGGTTTCATCCACTAACCCTTATAAATCATTACAAATCAGATATAAATTTTGCCATCTGTAAACAGATGCTAGAGATTCTGACCTCATCTAAGTACATGTAAGTCTGTAGTAGCAATAATTATTCTTTCTTGTAATACTAGTGAAAAAACTATAGGCCATATTTTCATTCTAGAAAATCCATCTTGTTTTGAGTCCCTGACAACAGAGGTGTGTAAGATAATTTACTTCCTACAATAATAGAAACACAAAACATTTCCTTTCCTAGGCAGCACATTGAATGTCCAAGCTCTCAAAGAACTGACCTAGCTGATTGGCAAGTTTGAGAAAATAAACACTGTGCTCAAAAACTCAGTTCTGGGTAAGAATAAATATTCTGTTTTCAAACAATCTCTCTGGTATAACATATTACTAGTTTTTACTAATTGGAAGCAGACAAACAAATAAATACATACATAAGGAGTGAGGCAGGAAAAAACATCTGGACTCTTCAGTTCTCCCCCACACACACTGAAAACTGCTTTGAAGCAAATAAGTAAATTCATTTTCGGGACATTTCAGATTCAATCTTAAAATTTCAAAAGCCTTAAAATTCTTAGGAATAATGTAGCTGGTAGGATCTCATGGAAATGTTGGTGAGAAAAACATTAAAAAAATACTCCTCAGAGAAGTATTCCCCAGTCTTTCTCCCCTTAAGACATGTATAGAAATAACTTCAGCAGCACTCACAGGACATGGCAGAAAATGTTGCCTTTGAGACATGTGATGTAAGTACTTCTAAGTCACCAAAGCAGAAGCTAAAAGATATAAACAAGTAATTTCCCTCCTTCCCTTACCTGCAAGTCAGTTTAGTTAATACTTTGAGGAGAAAAGGTACTCAAGCATGATGGCAAATGATTCAGACATTCTTAAACACTGGAGACTTACATCTAATTTCCAAAGTTTGTCACTCAGAAACTTTAATTACAATGTTAGGAAATTAGCACTTTGCATACTGTAACATAAATCCCCATAGTACTGTGAAACTATATCCTGACATTGATCTGGTCTCCACATGTAATGATGGCAGAATATGTTATTAAATAAGAAGTGCATATTTAATTGTTTACACAGTGAATAGCACATTTGAGATGCCATACAATATAAATATTTACCATAAAATGGTATTTAGAGAAGCAGAAGCTTAAAAAAATCAATATTTTTAAAAACAGGATGGGCATAATATTTTAGTAGTTTAGTAGATCTATATAGTTGTAATGTGCTATAATACATTTTGTTAGTCAAGAGAACATTACATGGATTTTTAAAATGAAATTTTTTTCTAAAATTAATACACATGTGGTCAAATCTAGCACTCAATACAATTTATGTAAATGGAGTATTCTGTCATTAATGCATGAAGCTAAGTTATTTTTCCCCCAATTCTGCAGATCTTCCTGATATATCCCTAGCTTTGTGCAAACAGGTTGAACTTAAAGCTATTTTAAGATGTGAGGTAGACACAATCCTCTAAGAACCTCCAAAGAAAATAACAAAATGAAAGCATGCATTGCTAATACTACTCCTACAATTCAAAGCACATCTGCAAAACAGTGTTATTATTTAACACTTCATACAATCTAAAATCATGTGCCTTTTTTCTTTTGGTCTGTTCTCCACTTTCCTGGAAAACATAATAAAAAGGCAACAGAGGCAAGACTACAGAAAAAATATAATGAACTTGCTCACTGCAGTAATTAATGGGGAAGTGACCAAATAAATGTACACAGAGTAATGAAACCAAAAGCTATGGGGAAATTGATGAAAGACCTTAAAAGCTTTGACATAGTGCAACAAGGCTGGGGAGTCAAAGATCTTAATACTGGAAACACACACTTCTAAACTACAGCAACACTTTCATACTGCTGCAATTCATTTCCCTCATATTGTTTCACTCTTCATAGGAGGAATTACTTAAAGCCTTTTTTCATGTTGTGTAAGGCATCACATCAAATTACATGTTTGTGGGTTCAATTCTAAAAAAGACCTAAGGTTTAATTCTGCCTGGAAAAGACTGACAGACATGTAGGTGGAGAACATGTGGGAGGAAAAAGAAACACTACACACATGCACACAAAAGTATATTTTAAGTATATACAACATTATTTTTGATTCAAAACAGTTCTGTTAAGATCCAGGTGACTAAAAAGGATTGTATGGTGCGGCAAACACTTCATTATGAATTTTATTTGCTATGTTTTGTAGTCTTGACTTGAAATAAGAATGGAGTTCTCAAAAAAATAAAGAAGGTAGAAAAAGGGATGAAGGTTTCAAGAATCTTAAATTTTCATATAGCCATCTTTTGCCTTATACACACTATCTGAGAATAAATATCTTTTCTACTTCTTCAATATTATTATTATTACTAGCATTATTTTATATTACAATAATGCAAATAATAGTAAGAATTATAATATGTTTTAGAGAAAGTTTACTGGAATTGTTTTTTATACTTTTTAAAATACAGAAAACAAATCTTTCCTTAGAAATATCTTTCAGAAAACATCAATATTGAAAAATTCCAGATTAATTCATAAAGAATTCCAGGTCCTTTCCATAATATATTTCTTGTTCCAGCTTTACTGATGAGGGAAAAAAATCCATTTCTTCCTTCACTTCTTCAAAAGTGACCATCTAGGTGTAGTCAGAGATAAGTTACAATGTGTCATATATATGTTCATTAAATAAGTAATAAACAGGCATGTGTTGACATTAAATGAGAACAAATTCTGGATTCTGCCCCTGTGATGGTGTAATCCTGGATCTACATGTGGACTGTGAGGCAAGGGGCTGGAGTCCTTCTCTGTGGAAAATGGATCTGGGGTTTTGGTTGATATGAGTCATCACAGTGTTCTGGAGGTGAAAAGGGTCATCTGTATCCTGTGGTGCACCAAGAACAGCACAGGTAACTGGCAAATGAAGTAATTGTCCCACAATACTGGTTGGCCTCCCCTTGAGTTTTGTGTGCAGGATTGGGATTAACAATATAAGAAATACATAAAATATTATAATGAGTCCAGAAGAGGGCAAAAAGGACTAGAAGATATGACCTAGGAGAAGCTGCTTAGAAGACTGGGCTTGTTCAACTTAGAGAAGAAGAGACTGAGGAATGATCTCATTGCTGTCAACAACTTCCTCATGAGGGAGAGAGGGCAGGGACGTGATGATCTCTTCTCTCTGGTGTCTGGTGATAAGACACGAGTGACTGTTTAAAATTATGTCAGAGAAAGTTCAGTAGGGAAAAATCAGCACTGAGATGATGGCCAAACGCTGGAACAAGTTCCCTGGGGAGCTGGTCATGGCCCCAAGTCTGTTGCTGCTCAAAAGACGTTTGGACAACTCGCATATGATTGAACTTTTAGGTTGCCATGTGTGAAGTCAGGAGTTGGACTCAATCCTTGTAGGCAGCTTCTAATTCAGGATATTATAAGATTTCATGAATTATTAGTAGAAAGAAATTTTAGAGGAAATTTACCTATATTAATTTCTGAAGTTCTTTTTTTTTTGTTGACAGGCAAGGAAGGGAAAAGTTGGTTAATAACTATTAATTAATGATGACACCAAAAAAAAGAATTTTGACATTGAAAAAAAGTCATAGTGAAAAAGCTTTACTGGGAAGAGGCAAAGAATATTTTTCTTTTCATAACAGAAACAGGTATTCTGTAGTGAAACTAACTCAAATATTTTACTTTACAACCCAGAGATTAGTGTTTTGATAAGCTGACCATCTAAATAGCAAGAAACTTTCAAACTGAGACATCAGCAAAAAGCAGATATTAATTGTCCTGATTTCACATAAGGCTCTAGAAAAGCCATAAAACTTTAATCAGAATTTTAAGAAAAATTTTATTTTACCAATTCTTTTAACCTTTTTTTCTTTTCCCTGCCAGGATCCAACATCCTGCCAAGAACTTGCATGGGGTTCAAAGAATTATTGGAAAGCTATAAAGAAAGGAAATTCAATTTCATAAATGATATTTCTACTTTTCTGCTTTACAGATGTAAATCAAAAAACAGTGAATACTTCCCTATTTGTGCAATCCCTGCATCACTCCTTTCTCTACTTAAAGTAACAATGCACAAGAGATAGGGATTTATTTCTTATACTGCCATTATATCAATGAAGTGAAAGCAAATAAAATTATCTTCCTTACTTTAAGATTGAATTTGATTGTAACTATTTAGTTCTGCTGAATATAAGCAATCCATTTTTCGTTCCTCATACATGTAAAAATAGTTTGGATGAAGCAAACGGAACCAACATTGTCCTCCTGGGCTTATGCAAAGCATTTGACACTGTCCTGCAGCACATCCTTGTGTTTGAACTAGAGGGATAGTAATTTGATGGATGGACCACTCAGCAAATAAGGAACTGGCTGGATGGTTGCACTCAAAAAGTTATGGTCAGTAACTCAATGTGCAAGTGGAGAGCAGTGAGAAGTGGAGTACATCAAGGGTTGGTATTGGGACTGGTGTTGTTTAACATTTCCATTGGTTACATGGACAGAGGGATTGAGTGAGGACAAGGAGTTCAGGTAAGGACACAGAGAGATCACTCACCAAATACTGTCATGGGCAAAGCAAATTATAGACATGAATTAAATCTATTGCTAACAGAACCAGAACAGGATAATGAGAAGTAAAATAAGACCTTAAAAACACCTTTCCCCACACTCTTCCCTCCTCTCCAGCTCTACCTCCTACCCCAGTGGTACAAGGAGCCAGGGAATGGGGGCTACAGTCAGTGCATCACACATTGCTCCTGACACTACTCAGGGAGAAGAACCTTTACCTGCTACAGCTCTCACAGGAGACAGTTCTCCATGAACTTCTCCAGACGTTCCATTCCACAGGCAGCAGTCCTTCCACTCTTCCTGGTCACTCTCCTCAGGATGCAGCCTTTCAAGGACAGGCTGTTCCAGCATGGGTCCCCCATGGGGTGGCAAGACCTACCAGGAAGCCTGCTCCAGTGTGGGCTCCTCTTTCCACAGCTCTACACGTCCCTTTTGGGAGCCTGCTCCAGCGTGGGCCACCCATGGGCTCACAGCCTCCTCTCAGGCATCCTCCTGTGGTGAATCTCTACATCCCGGTGGTCCTCCATATATTGCAGGAGCTCGTATGCTTCAACATGGTCTTCACCACAAGCTGCAGGGAAATCTCAGCTCCAGTGCCTGGAGCACCCCCTTCCCTTCCTTCTGCACTGACCTTGGTGTCTGCAGGGCTGTCTCTCTCCTTCTCACCCTTCTCTTCTCTGGACACAATTACAGCTAAGCAACCACTGTTTTCTTTCCCTTCTTAAATATCACAGATGCTTTTCCATCATTTCTAAGTGGTCTCAGCCTTGGCCAGACATACATTTATCCTGCAGCCACCTGGCATTGGCTCTGCCAGACTTGGAGGAAGTTTCTAGCACATTCTCACAGAAACCTGGAGCCCTCCCATACCAAAACCTGGCCATCCAAACCCAACGCAGACCCAACATCAAGAGCACTTGTTATACTACAAAGATTAATGTTTTTAAACTGAAATGAGGCAGATTTGGTTTAGATAATAGGAAGAAGTCCTTTACTGTGAGGGTCATGAGGCACTTTAACAGCTTGCCCAGAGATGCTGTGGATACCCAGTCACTGGAAGTCTTCAAGGCCAGATGGGGCTCTGAGCTACCTCATCCAGTGAAATGTATCTCTGCCAATGGCAGTGGGGTTGGAAGGATATGATCTTAAAGGTCCACTTTAACCTACACCATTTTATGATTATATGAAATTACCAGTAGCATCAATTTTGGGAAGGTTTATTGTTTTAATATTGCAATTATTCCACCTACAATTATTACAGTACAAGCACATGAAAAATTGTGAAATAACATTGAATAAAAATGGGGTGGTGTATTGAACAATTTTTCCTCTTTTTTTTTTTTTTGTAATTCAAAATAAACCATTTCTCCAATACACTTGTATATACACATGCCAATTGTTTATTGTATAAACTCAATTATTTTTCTATAGGTAAGAGTATGCATTTCAATCTAAAGTAACCCCTAGCTGTGGAGTTATGCTTGGATTATTTCTGCATATTGTTGAGCTGCGCTGTGAATATTGGGATATTTGAATTAAATAATAAAGTATCAAGGTGTGCTATTGTTGCCTCTTGATATAAACTTTTATTCAATGTCCGGGATATTCTAGATAGCAGCCAAACAATGCTCTATACTTTCTAATTTGAGCACTGCATACCACCTGCCTTTGATATAATTATTCCACATAATTCTACATAATTGTTTCTGTCAAGAATAAATGAAGCCTTAAAAGAAGAACACAATCATTACAAGCAGCAGAGCCTGAGTTATACACAACAGTGTTCCTTTCGCTCTCCTTATATCCAAAGTTGCTAATAGTAGATTGGGAAGGTGACAGAAGTTGTAAATTATTACACAGGAAAATACCTACATGGGTAAACTACTCAGTGTAATTTGAATTTTTTTTTCTGTTACTATTCACTGAATGGTGTTTCTTTCCATTTAATTTGTTCAGCATGAGTGGAAACACACCACAAAGGCTAAGCAGAGGCTAAGCCAGGAAGGGATCCAGAAGTCAAGTAACATGATTTTTAAGCAAATGCTACTGTTCATTTAAAGAAAAAATCTAGGGTTTTTTTTTGTTTGTTTGTTTGTTCTTTGGTTCTTTTTTTTAGACATGCTTATCTGACATAGACATATCTGTACTCTTTTTCCACTTTCAGGAAATAAAGGAGCATTTTCTTCATTAAAATTAAGAAAATAAGATCGTTCAAAGACCGAAAGGTATAATCTCAGATCTTCACGTTTTCTATGTCATATAACATATAAAATTGGTATTCCAAAATAGAAGTAATACTTCACAGTGGTTACTATGCACCCACCAGATGGAGATCATCTTTTCATATAAGAATGGATGATGACATATGTCAATACATCCTCATCTCCCTGGAGTCTTCCTGGGTTTTTATTGAGGAGATTGTTGCTTTAATAAGGGTTGTTGTTTTAATAAGCCCCTTCTTCTGGGCAGCAGCCCCATTATAGTCATCGTTCACTGCTGGCAAGGATTAATGATGCTTTTTTTTAAACTTTTTCTTTTAAATTTGTGTGTCTTATTCCTATTTTGTTTGGAGTTTTTGTGAATAGTTTTGATAAGGCCTACAGTTGCATATAATTTTCACTATGTTGAAGAGAACACTCCATGAAAAACAATCTTCCTTTAACATTTAAGTACTATTTTTTTCTGTTCTGTATCTAATGTCTGAAATGGTAAATATCTGAAATGGT
Source organism: Luscinia megarhynchos (assembly GCA_034336665.1). NCBI lineage: Eukaryota > Metazoa > Chordata > Aves > Passeriformes > Muscicapidae > Luscinia > Luscinia megarhynchos. The sequence continues at coordinate 50,756,425 of JAPFBE010000003.1, read as the reverse complement.
AAATCAGAGCTTTTAATTGTTATTGTCAGCTTTATTGTCAATGTATGAGCAGTAAATTTTCCAAATTTTATGGTGCAGTTTTAAAGTTGTGGAATATTTAAGGGGAAAAAATACCAGAAGAACTATAAAATTCCCACGTGTTGGTGCTCATCTAGTTCTAAAATACTGCTATGTTAGAGAAACCTGAAGTTTGGTGGGTTTTTTCGTGATGGAGAGAAGGTTGAATGACAATTGTGAGTGGAAATCAACTATGATAAAAAAAATTATCAGCTTTGTTTGCACCATCTTTCCTTTGCATGAAAATATTTGCATGTAAATTTAATTTAAATGGTTGAAAAGTATTACCCATGCATTCAGGTGGAATATCTCCTAAATGTTCTGTCCCGTTCATTCACTGGACAGTTGCAGTTTTATACCATAATTTCATATATGTCTTCAAAATGCAATTTCATCTTCCTGTGAGAAGTGATCATGATTTTTCATTGTAGGTATTACCTACACAATCTGTAAACTTTTGTATTAACAAAGCAAAATTAATTGAGTAAGATGATATGAATATTTTTAAGGAAATTAATTACCAATTTTGTGTTTTCTTGTTAATAGTGACCTCAAGATTTTTCTTACCACTTAAAATGAGAATCAGCAGGACTTAATGGTTTTCATTTTTAAACACAAATAATATAATCTTTTTCTTAAATATATATACCAGACGAAAAAAATCTGAATTTAACACTGCAATGGTTATGTTTTTACAAGAAGAAATCCTGTGTTTTCTCATGTTTGCTCAACATAATCCCATAGTAGTTGTGATTTTCTCAGAAACATGAAACTTAGTTGTATTAAGACAAAATAGAATTGGGGAAAGGTTTGGGTGGGAAGGGAGCTTAAAGATGGTCTTGTCCCATCCCCTCAGCTGTGGGCAGGGATACCTTCCACTAGATCAGGCTCCTCAGAGTCCAACCAGCCTGGCCTTGATCACTTCCAGTGATGGGGCATCCACGGCTTCTCCAGGCAACCTGTTAAGGTGCCTCATGACCTTCACACTTAAGAATTTCTTCCTGATATCTATTCTAAACCTGTGCTCTTTCAGTTTGGAGCCATTAACCTTTGTCTTATCACTACATGAGACTACTTAATAGTCCCTCTCCAGCTTTCTTGTAGGCTCCTTTTAGCTACTGGAAGGCTTCCACGAGGTACCTCAGAGCCTTTTCTTCTCCAAGTTGAACAACTCCAGCTCTCACAGTCTGTCTTCATTGGAGAGGTATTCCATCTGTCTGATCACATTTTTGGCTGTCTTCTGAATTAACTCCAACACCATCTTCTCATAGGAGATGTAAAAGTACCACAGTTTCCTTGTTTGTACTAATATTAAGAATGGAATCTCATTGCTACTAAAAATGGAAATTATTTTGAAGCATTTAAAAAAAAAATCTAGATTCTAATTCACAATGTTTTCTACTAAGCTGTTTTATGGTATAGCATACCATTGGAAATGTGATGAGTCTTCATGTAAAAATGCTGATTTGAATTAGATTTAGAATATATGTCATCCTCAATTAGCCTTCCCTTCATCAAAATGATCTCACAAACATGGAGAATGAATCTTTATTTCCTCCTTTGCACATGGGAGGTCATTTGTCAGATTTAATATACTTCCACCTACGTCTTCCTACATGCTTGGGTACAATATAGATGACTATGGACTTCACAGAAAAAAAAAACCATATTACATCTGTAAGAACATGGAATATATTTTATTAAATATTTATATATATTAATATAATACTACATATAACTATTCTGTAAATTATGGCAAAACTGATAAATCAGTAATGTGTTGGAACTAAAAATGCAAAAAGTTTTGCACATTTTCAAGACCTATTTTTGCATCATAAGATGCTGCTAGTACTTAGAATCCAGCAAGATATAAATTTTTTTCAAATTATCTATCTTTATTTTCTCTAAGCATTAGAATGATGGTTTTTATTCTGTTGTTGATGTTTAACATCCCAACAATTACCTTTTACTTAAATCGACTGTGCATGTTAAAAATCATTTGACATCATGCCAAATGATGCCCACAGTATATTAAGGCATGAGTAAAAAAATAACTATGAAATAAAAATACTTTTAAAAGTGTTTGGATAGGTGCTGGAAAAACAGCTAGTTTTAACTTTGAGTAGGTTATCTCCTTTAAAGACTGTGGTTAAAACAAGAACTTTTAAAAGAAAAGTTGCCTAAAGGAAGAATTAGAAGAAGAAATAAGCAATAACAGAGAAAAGAAAAATAAATGAACACACATGCATCCCAAACTAAACCAAAAAGTGAGATCCAAACTCAAAACACATGGAAGAATACCCTGTGGATATGTAAAAATAGAGAAATGACATATCTAGTTTGTGCAGCAGGCTTATACTTTGGCTGATCTGGAAGGAGTGGAGAAACATTGAATGGCACATGCTAAAGATATGAAAATAGTAGATGCAAAGGAATATCAAGGATGGAAAAAAATAGTTTCTACATATGAAGAATTTTCATACTTCTAGTTTTTAACTGGAATCCTCTAAATAAAAAAAGTATTCTTATTAGTATTTGCTAGTACTTTCTCTCCATTCTCTTCATGCCTGATTGAAGAAACATCAGACCATTGGGATTTCCTGTTTTATGAATGTGTTTGCATACAATAACTGCATCTCAGGGAAACCAAAATGCATGAGCAATGTGAATTAAATGCTAAAGTGTATCTGGCCCAAATATTTGAATTCACTTTCTGCTATTCCTCTCTATATTAAATAAATATTAGACAACTGATATTAAGAAAGAAAATAAGGATATAAAATCTCATCTAAATTTTGTACTAAAAAAAAAAAAAAAAAGGAAACAAAAAACCAATATATAAAACTGGTTATTTTAAGCCTTCTGCCTGATACAGTTAACAGTCACAGGTATAAGTTTTAGACCATAGTTAAGAAATTCTATTTCCCATTAATGGGGATTTTTAAAGATTTTACATTTATCCACACATTTATAGCCTGCAGTATCAGAAAAGCAGTACTATTCCTTCAAATAGTTGTAGAATTCATTTTTAATGTATAGGGGAACATTTTGCTAAATAATTGTGTGATTTAACAATTTAGATAGATATTATTTAATCAGATACACAAATATTATCATTTGTAGTGATAGTTCCTTGTGAATGTAATTATTTTTAGGTATAATAATGGTGGTCTCTTATATTGATGAGCAGATGATGGAAAGCATAGAGTACAAAAAAAAAGAAAATTTCATTTAATTTCAAAAATTCTTCCCAAAATTATTTTAAACTCTGAACTTTTGATATTTAATCCAAAATCTAAACTGAATATTACTTCACTGTGTTTTCATCTTTTTAGCTAGGGTTTTGTAGCAGCATGGGAAATAAAGAAGAAATAATAGAAATATGAGCAACAGTAAGATTAATACTAAATCCATTTGCTTGTAAATTTACTTATAATGATAATAATGTTATAATGTAATATGTTGTTAATGTATATATTTTTTTAAAACCCAAAAATTATGAACATTCCTCTTTTAAAGCTTTTTATTACAATATTTTGACTGGTGGAAAATTAAATTTTGAAATTCTAGAAACACAGCAATAGTATAAAAATAAATTTGAAAGGAATATTTCAGCTTTGAGCAAGTATGAATTCCGGGTTATGAACATGTAACCACCTACTTTTACCAATTGCACAGTTAGTCTACTGAGGGAGTTACAATTGCTTCACCTCTGCTTAAATAGCAGCTGGAATACTCTATTGTGAGCTCACATCTTTATTATCACTACGAGATGTACTAAAAAGGGCCTTGGATTCCAGCAACTGTGATTAAGTATGATAAAAAGCACATTTCATTTAATATATAACTTTTATTAGATAAGATCAAATCTCTGCTCCTAAAATTACATCATTGAATTAACCTTCTAAACATAATCACAAAACAGTGATTAAAAATCTGTTGTCCAGTCCTCAGCTTGTGGAAATCAGCTAAGTTCTCTTGAAATGTTGGTTTTGTAGGTCATCTTGTCTGATGTATATAAACTGGACATGACAAAATGAACTTATGCCTCAAGTGACTTCTATATTACTATGACCTGTCAAAAACAATTGCTTAAATTTTAAGGCTGTGTTCAACAATAATGTTTCTGTAGGCACAGCAACTTTCTTTGCACTCTTGCTAGCGTTGCAGGAAAGTTGTCTTCAGGAGTGCCTCCAAAGGCATAAATGCCTGAGTGCTCTGCATTATTTTGTTCTGAGTCTTTTAATGCATATTTAGGAACTTTTATTTAAGTTTGTGAATAATTCCATTTTAACTGCCAAATATTAATAAATCCAACAATTAAACTGCTGATTTGCAAGCTCAGTACTCTATAGAATCACAGAATCATGGAATGGTTGGGGTTGCAAGGAACATCTGGAGATCTAGTCCAATCCTCTGATAAAAGAGAGGTACCCAGATCAGGTTACACTGAATTGTGTCCAGGCAGTTAATGAATATCTCCAGAGAAGGAGATTCTACAAACTCTTTGGGCATCTCGTTCCCGTGTTTATTATTATTCAGATGGAGCTTCCTGAGTTTTAGTTTGTGACCATTGCTCTCTATCCCGTCAGTGAAAACCACTGCAAAAAGTCTAACCCCATCCTCTTGATGTATCCCCTTAAGATATTTGTATACATTTATATGACCCCCTCTCAATGTTCTCCAGGCTAAATTGGCCCAACTGCCTCAGTCTTTCCTCATGAGAGAGATGGTTCAGTCCCCTAATTGTGCCTGTAGCCCTCCACTGGACCCTTTCAAGTAGTTGAGTGTCCTTCCTGAACTCAGGAGACCAGAACTGGATAAAGTACTCCTGACGTGGCCTGACCAGAGCAGAGCAGAGGGGGAATTCAGCCACCTTACTAAGATAATTAATCTCAATCAAATTAATTAAAATAATCATGTGGACAAAGATAAGCAAGATTTAGCAACCATTCTTGACACTGTCTCTCTTAGTTAAGCAAAATTCCTGAAGATTATTGATGATACTTAAGCTCCTCAGGGCTAACACAATCACTGTTGTGTAAGAAAATTGTGTACTCTAAATTTGGACAGCATGATCTTATGTAGTGAATCTCCAGGCCTCTTCCAGAACACAGAGCATTTCATCAGAGAACACATGGAATCCTCATAATACCATGTGGAGCTCATCTCTACCTCTGCACTGGATAATTTTCCCCATCCCCATTTTAGATTATGTACATCTGTTTGAGGTTTCTACACAGACAACTGAGAAAAGTGAGAAGGGCATAGATTTGAGTACTTTTCTTGGACAAAAGTCTGAATATATCTCATGAAGGAATTACAATATTCATGTTGTATATTTGAATATACATATTATATATGCATATATGCATATATATACATATTCATATCATGAATATTTGAGTAAGTAAATGTGGATTAAGGCTTTAAAATTTTATTACACTTACCACTTTCCCCCACATCCCAGTCTTCAGTCTGAAACTGTTAGAGGTTTCCTTTCTCTCTCTCTCCTTGGTTCCTCCACTGGTTTAGGAAAAACAGCAGAGAAGACAGCAGGAGAGCAGAAGGTGATGGTGTCCCATGGGTGCTGTGTCTCATGGCCAATGAGAGCTCAGAACTCATTCTTTCATTTCCCATATGCTTTCTTTTGACTCCATTTTTTACTGTATTTTTTTTCAATTTGCCAGCTGACCCTAATCTCTATAACAAATTTCTATTACTGTTGCACTTTGCACTGCAGGCACAGTTGGCTGAACTGTGTATCCTACGATCATATTTCCAGAATCAGTTATCTTTAGTTTAGAAATAACTACTAAAGGACAGAACTTTTAATTAGAATTTTCATTATAAAAACTAGTACTGGGAAAGATTTTCTCATTCGCCAAATTCACAGGACTTTTAATCAGTAGAAGATCTGCAGGGGGTGTTTCCAACCTTGTAGATGTAATTTGTGTAATGTGATGGTGACTAATCTTCTATGACCACTGCACTGTCTGGTATTGCATTATGCTTTGTTAGATGGCGTACACATCAGGAAAGAAGTTGGGAATAATTCATACTGGAGAATAACTTGACTGCATCAGATTCTCCAATTATTTTAGTCAAAATTTTCCTCTTGTCCCCATAGCAGAACGAGGATGGCATTAGCTCCCGGACAGCCCATACTGTGAGGAAATAAAGTGAATGTACTGTCAAATATTAATTATTCTTTAAAGAAAAAAAAATGAATTTTAGAAATGCATTAATCCATATTAAGGTAACAAACAGTTTCCCAAAGCTTTTGACTGAATAAATATTTTTCTATTTGCTTAAAATTTAAGAACTATGCATTTATAAGCTATGTTACGTTTTCCCTGCTTTCTGAAATGGATTACATACTGCAAATTTTCAGCTTTTACAACATCTATTAAATAAAAACCTCCACCCAGACATTTTACTGTAGTTTTATCTCCTTACATTTTTACCTGTTACTCAATATAATTTCATCAGGTCTGTAATTATAAGGTTGGAAAAAATAACCTTTATGATACCAGATGGATTCTAATTCTCAAACATCTCTGGTGATGGCACATTCCTATTGACATTTAAACTGACTCCATTTATGACAGACTGAAGGTGATGAACAGGCCCATGCAAGAGGTCACCTTGTGTCAAAGCTGGTATACAGTCTGTCAAACACGGTGAATGTAAAGCTGCTAATGAGGAATTAACTAGATAGAATGTGGCCATTTTACTGTTTTCATGCAATCCAAACCTGTTAAACAATGCTAATCAGGTGTTTATTAAGTGAAACCATTATGCCAAACTTGCTGCAGACCCTACCACATGTCAAAGAGGTTGTAAAGTATTATTCATCAGATTTAAAGCTGATTAATGAGTCATTTAATAGTGAACCTTTCTTTTCTTAGCCTCTAGCTAAGCATATGTACCAAGGTTAAACTAACAAGTACATGGTTGTGAAAGTAAAGTTTCTGCTAAGGAGAAAGAAAATCCTCAACTGCTCCATCAAAGTTCTTATAGTTGTAAAGTTTTCTGGAGGAGGAAGCCTATATTCTTTTATTTTTAGATAAAAATGTAGCAAAAGAGTGGCATAGTAATAAAAATTGAACAAGACAACTAGAAGACTACATACATTTTCAGATAGAAAAATAAAATTTAGAAACACTGAACATAATAAATTTCAATCTTCAAGCTCACTTCCATTTTATTATCTTTCCTAAACCTGTTATTTACACAGTATTGCAAAAAAATTGATGCTGCAGAACCACCTTGACTATAGTGAAGCCAAAAAATTGATGAAATATTTGGCAGAACTGAAACAGCTGTCAAAAATCTGCTGTGTCCACATCAGGGAGCAATAAAGGTATCAGTTTTGAGATAGTAGTAAATGTTAATGGCATAATGAACAGTGAAAGCCTGAAGAGAGAACTATAATACATGCTAAGAGAATGACAGGTTCAGATAATCTGGAGATGATAACCAACACTTCTTCAGTAAATAATCACTAAGCAACAGAAACAGATACTATTTTAAACTTTTTTTAACAGTAAGAAAGGACACCACAGAGAATCTAGCCATAGCATCTTGTATTCATATATAGTCAGATATTAGTTTTGCATAAATTAAAAGGCTGAATAAATGTAGAACTTTAACTAATTGACTCACTTCTAAAAATGAAAAATAGAGATCCTTGTAGGACTATTGTCAGCCTAGCAAAACAGCAAAACACTTAACGCTGAACATGGCTTCAAACCATAAGAAAAATATTGTAATGAAGTTTTTTAGATAGAAACAGATAATAAGCCATCTGTAAAAGTAAATTTAATGGCTCCTTATGCAGAACAGAAAACAGAACTGATTGCTAAGAATGAAACATTTCAGAGAATAAGACATAAAAGAATAAAAAATAATTTTGAAAAGACAAACTGAATTAAACCATTGAAAAACAAAACAGCATTGCATGATAAAACACAAGAAATGAGAAAATGTGGTCACTTTGCAGAGAGCATGAGTTAGAACTAAAAGTTAGTTATGCTGCAAAGACAAGTGCATTACCTCAGCTCAGAGAAGTGGCAGTGATGTGCAGTGTGGAGGGAAAGGATTAACTGATAATGTCGATGGTGGGTATGTAACTATGCCAAATCTACCTGGACAAAATCCAGCACACTAAATTTCCCCATGAGTCTTTGTTACACTTTCAAGCCAGAAATACTACAGGAGTCAGCAAGGCGTTTGAAATGACAGTGAAACAGAACATCCTTCCTGTGATGAGATAGAGTGAGCTTTTAAAGTACCAGGCTGCAGACAGGCTGACATACAATTTGATACACATTTCATTGCAATATAAACTAAGAGCTTCCTAATGAAATGTGCCAACAGTATAAAGCTGGGAAATATTGTCAATATAGGATCAGATTATCATATGGCAGGAAATAATAACAGATCAGATTGGAGTAATAGAAATGCAATGGAAGAGTTCAAAGTACTTAGAGAATAACAGCAAGAATGACTTCCATAAGCAGTAAGTTCATCAGCTGATAATGCTCACCTACATCACAAAACACATAGCTTGGCATAAAATAGTTAGATTTTCTCAACATGAGATGAGAGTCTGGACAACGAAGAGCTAAAACGTTTTCATCTCACTCCAGAGCTTGTTCTCTGGAGCTGTTACAGAATAAGACCACTGAGTTTTTTTATCTTATTTTATACATTCTTCTCCTTTCTGTCATACCAACACTATCAAGCACTCCAAGTGCCTTCATATCCATTCTTGAAGAATGTGGCATGTCTTCAATATTCCCTCTTGAAAGCATTAATCTTGTTGACAATCTAGTAATACCCAGGTGTCTTGGGATGAAAAAATGCACACCACCACCCCACCCTTAAACAAGGACAATAAAGACACACAGAGTTAAAGAGATTTCAGTGTGGGCATGCAAAATTCGGTAAAGAACAGATTAGCCCTGAACCCTTAGTCTGGACATTAGGGCTTATTTCTTGAAGGTGGTATTTTTAATGCTGGACATACAGCCCTTGAGATCTAGGTGTATTATCTAAGCTCAGAATGCACCAAGGAAAAGTTTCCAATGAAGAATAGACAAAAACATATTCATATATCATACAAGGGAGCATTCTTCTGAAATACTTGTTTAGCTCACTTTCTTTAGGAACAGTGCAATTGAATTATTATTCTGACTAAACCTACTGCAAGAAAAAACTGCAGAAAAATATATATGCTAATTTCACATATGAAAGAAAATGGAAATGGACACAAAAATTGGGGGAAGGGAATTGTTTAAGACAAAGCCTGTTGTTGCCTCAAGAATGACAGGTTATATACATGATTTTAAACAGGATGTATTGGGTTAGCATGGCAAGGTTTTGGTACCACCCATGAGCCATTAACTACATTTTTCTTTCCCCTGTCCAGCTGAGGAGGGGGAGTGATAGAGTGACTTGGTGGTTACCTGGTGTGCAACCAGGATCAACTCACCACACAAAACTGCTCTAAAAGTTAGGCAAAGTCTTCTAACTGACAGAAGTGCTACAGTCTTCCACGAGTGGCAGATAGCACCAAATGATTTTCAGAAAAAGTTGCATCAATTCATAAATAGGCTTCATAAAATAATAGAAGGATTTGGGCTGAAAGGGATCTGACTTGTCAGTTCAGAAAAGATAAAAACCACAAGCACCCCACACAATTTCTCCATCTGCAGTTTCACAGTTGTCAATTAAAATTTTTGCTGTAATAATTTCTTCTGGAAGGGAGCTGTAAGGATCAAGTGCAATGCCCTGCTCCTCACATTACTATGTGAAATTAAACCATATGACTAAAAGCATCATCCAAACATTCAACTCTGGCAGACTTGGTGCCATGACATCTTCCTTGTGAAGCCTATTCTGGTGGCTGACCATCCTGTCAGTGAAGAACCTTTTCCTGACGTACAACCTGAATTTCCTCTTTTTCAACTAATCTCAGCAAGATCAGGATGCAAATTTCTCTGCTCTCTCCCTCTCTCTCTCTCTTGCACTCTCTCTCTCTTAAACAAACCTAAAAAATATGGACAGTAAAAAAAAAAAGTAATTGCTTAGTCTTTGTATTAATATGCAACTTCAACACCATTGCAGAATTTTAAAACTGGATCATAACACAAACTCTAACCTTCCTGCTCCTTAGATTGCCTTACCTCTTACATTTTGTTAAAAATTAATTTTTCACTTGATTTCCACAGCAAATGTCCAAGTAGCCATAAGATAAGGGTCTGAACTCTCCAAACTTCAGGGAAGAGAATGGGTTCTATAATTCCCCAGATCCATGTGAATATTCCTATACAAAATTACTGACAAAAAATGGAGTTGTCTCTGTTATTCTATATCATAAAGAGAGTAGAAATTGCTGCTCCACTTTGCAGAAGCCAAACTCCTCTGCAGAGTCTATGACATAGCAAGAAGAAATGTGGGCTGAGCTCAAAATATTGAGCTCTCAAACTCAAGAGGGTATAAACTGAAGCAAAAGAGGAAACCCAGAAGGCTTTTTAAGTGTTTCTCAAAGTGTTGTGGTTTTTCAGGTGAAAAAAAGGAAAATAAAGGTTAGTTAAGGCCTTAGGACTGCAATTCTTGCTCATTCCATTTTTACATTTGGAGCTTCATACCACAATTTTTGCTGACCCTTGTATAAATCACCAGCTAGGAATCTGAATTATTTTTCTAACATATCAGTCCAGACAATCTAAACACTTATTGAGGGGGTAGCTAAACAGCTATGGGAGGAGCGGTATGACTTAACAAACAAGTTTGGGGTACATATCACTGATGTGATATCTCTTCTCCTCTGACAGTGCAATAAGCACTTCTCTTGACACAACACAAGTTTTTAACAGGTACTGAATGAAGAAGAGTATTTGGATTTCACAAGCAGATGAAGACAGCTATTTTTTACAATTTTCATACAACATTTTGTAGTGGTTTTGTCTGAGACAGAGTTTACATTCCTTGTAGCTGATGAAGTGCTGTGGTTATTGGGAATTAGTGAGACCAAATCTGATATCATTACGATGTTTTGGCTGTTGCTCAGCAGTGCTTCCTTTAACTCAAGGACTTTTCAGTGTCTCATGCTCTGCAAATGAGGAGGTACACAAGAACACCTGACAAAGCACAGCCAAGACAGCTGACCTGAACTGGCCAAAGACATGTTCCATACCGAAGGACATTCCCAGTATATAAACTGGGGAGAATTGACCAGGAGGTGCTGTTTGCTGCCTAGGGATGGGCTGGGTTTTGGTCAGTGAGTGGTGTACAATTTTATCATGTATTGCTTGTTTATCTTGGGGTTTCCTGCTCTGTCTCCCTCTCCTTATCATTACTATTATTATTTTTGTTGCTATTATAGTTGTTGCTATAATTGCTGTTATTATTACTATTATTATTATATATTATATATTATTATATATATTATTATATATGATAATTATATATTATTATTATTATATATTATATAATTTTCTTGTTTCTATGGCTGAATTAAACCCTTGTTTCAGTCCACCAGTTTACCACTTCTTTCTGATTATCCTTCTCACCAGGGTGGGAGGGAGCAAGTCTTTGCATGGTGCTCACTTGCCAGCTGGGGTTGTCACCCACCTATTTTTATACTTAGTGTGATTCCAATCTGAGGAAAGAATTTGTGAGAAGGCATGGAATAAAATTTTCTTTTATAAGCATATATAGTTAAAATTCATTGCAGCATAAAAATAATATGCTTATTTACTATTCGATTCATTATAAATTTCAAATATATTTTTATTTTAGAAGTCTGACGTGTTGTGTATTTATTGACTCTGACATAATGAAAAGAGAGATTAATGAGGAAAGGGTTAAAAAGAGTAAAAGCTGAAAATTCTCTACCATTTTTCCTGAAGAGACTGTCAACACAGCTATTTTAGAAGCACAGGACCAGTCACTTGTGCTGAGTAAGCAAACCCATGACCCACTGAAGTCATGCTGTACTGGGAAGAACAGAGGCAGGCTAACAGCTGCCTACAAGCTGAACCATTTTGTCACTTATTGTGCTTATTATGTTTGAAGCACTTCTCATCTAACACAAAACCAGGAACATGAAATTGTACTGTACAACAACAGATAGAAGTTCATAAACAATTTTTCTCGCAGAAGCTTTTATATCTGTCTGAATTGTTAATCTTAATGGCCATAATTCTTCATCTCAGAAAAAATTAGGGAGTATTTATTTAAAAATAAAAAAAATAGAATATGTTAAGACAATTGCAGATGTATTTTTATGATTATATCAGCCATGCAAATGATATGACCCTTAAGTCACATCTTTGTAAACAAAGAACTCTTTGTTGCTAAAATGAGTTTGCTAATCTACAGGGAAGGGTAAATGACAAATTATGTGACATTTAGGGATATGAGTGCCTCAGGACTGTAGTATGCCTCAATTCCAAAGAGCTGTCTGAAGAAATCCAGAAGTGACAGACAGTGAATCCATAAATTAATACCATTTATAATGAACCTGCATACTTTCAACGTTCTGTACTAATATTGGCAAAGTAGTCAGAATTTATAACTGATGTATATTTTTTTTCTTAATAAAAGTGGAATTATTTAAGTGGAATACAATTATGAATACTATCATCCTATATGATTTCACATTCCATGCAGTCTTAAATTCTGTTAAGGCTAATAGAACCTGGCAATTTCTAATGAAGTAAATATTATAGTTACTAACAAGTGATCTATAATCACTACAAACACATAATGACTTGCATTGTTTACCTTTAATACTTTAACACTTCTACCATGCTATCATTGCCAGAAATTACTGAATAATATAACCAATATGCCTTAGCAAAGTGAACTAATCTGCAGTTTTCCATGTATTAAAGGAAAAAACCTTTCTTCACAACTCTGTTTTAATTTACATTTTCTAAAAAGCAGATAACAAATGTTAAAAAAAAAACTTGGATTGTGGCCAAATCCATCAGGTTCATCTTCCAAAAGATAAATTCCAATAGTCCATCCCCAATGACAGTGCCTTGAATATCTTTAACTTTTCCATCAGAACCGTTTAGTGTAACTATTTCTTCTCCACAGCTTGAACATCACTACCATTGTCAGAACCAGGCAAACAAATTTATGATGATGTTCTTGGGAATAAGGAACTAATGCAAAGGGGATTTCTCTGTAGTTCTTCATTAACATTTTATTCATTACAACAAGGGAGTTATAAGAGTTTCCTTTTACGCAAATTAGGTCACAGGATAAAAAATACACAGCATGGAAACACAGTGTATTACTACGTAGAACAAAAGATCTGGTTAATAAATTATGATAATGGAATTAGTCTACTGCTAATGCTGAGAGGCACATTTAAATATTACGAAATTTTCTTGGAGAAGGAAAATCTGTTGCATGTATTCATAAATTGTTTTTCTCCTATGTGCCTCAGTTTCTGCAATTCTTTTTTGTGTTATTTCCCTCTGAGGGAATGTACATATCTTATATTAAACATTTGTTTTGGTTTGTTAAAAGGAACATTTTGAGTGAGTAAAAGACAAATTTTTACCCTCCTTTTTTTCAAATAAATGTTTTAACTAAGTTCAGAGATGTCCTGGATCAATTCAAGTAGATTCATTCTGGAAATGATAGTGTGTAGAGTACAGAGCCTGGGAATAAATTAAGTTAATTAAAACAACCCAAACCTTTAAACATTAATGTCAAGAAGATAATCATTAAGGAAACATGTGGTCCTTGCCATAGATATCTAGTATCATCAAAGTTCCTTGGTTAGTTTATTTACTAGAGTTATTTGGTTTGTTTCTTTCATTTGAATTCAATTTATTTCTACGATTTATTTAAACAAAATAGGCTAAATTCAGACCTGGTTTAAGTGGTCTAAATCTAGTGAGCTAATTAATTTGCAACTACCTCATTAATTCAGTGATTACCTTCAGTTTATTCATTACATTAACTTAACTCCTATTTTTCCATTTATGCAAGGTCTGAATAGACTCAAAGGATGGCAAAATAAAGACTCTTGCAAACTATTCTTTTGGCAGGAAACTAAGGAAAGATTCTCCACTTCCTACAAAGCAAAGCAATCAATTTTAACCATTTTTCCAGGAATGTCAGCTCTCCTGCCAGCTGAGGGCATTAATTTTGCCAAAAGAGAAGGAATTTAACTGGGCAATATTTTGCACAGAGTAATTTCTGCTCTAAAAATCACGGTGTCTAAAGGTGTGATTAACAAAACATGAAAAGGAAAACATTATATGACTTGACCTTACATAGGCTGTACTAGTTATAGCACATGTTTCCAGAGAACTAAAACAGTACTTCTGTAAACTAATACTTAAACACAAACTTAGGAAAAGGTCCCCTGTGTTACTCTGCTTCTTCCAACCCCTTTGGATTTGAATGTGAACAGGAAAACCCTAGTGGAAAACAAACTCTTTTTCTACTACTGGAAATCATTCATATAAAGTTCTTGATCCTGAATGTGAAGAATGAAAAAAGGCTTTCTGTATTTCCTCCTCCCCAAATCTTCCTATTTGCTCATGATTTTCCAGATACCTATCCAGACAGTGCATTTTAAATATTTTTTTTCTACATAATAATCATCATTATTCAATACTTACTGGAAAATTCAACAAATAGTAATTCTCAATCACAATATGTATCCTGTTAGAAGCACGTGCTGAGAACAAAGACCACTGATTAAAAAGAAATCATCCTTCTCTGAGCAACCTATTGCGCATGTAACAGCAACTCCTGCACAAGTCTATGATGAATTACAGGCCATGTACAGAAGGTAATCCAAACTGGAACTGACCTTGGCAACAGTCCAAGGATGATATTTTCCCTGGGAGGAGCAACACTTGAATTGTTTTTACTAAAGATTTAGGTACTGACATCATATTAATAGACATTTTTTCACTTATTTAAATTATAACACTTTAAAAAACTACAAATCTGATGTATTTCTTAGATTTATGCTTTAATCTGCAAAATCATCACTAAACTGAATTCTGAAAACCATGACCTTTCCCATTTTACAAAATGTTATGGCATCAATGAAAACAGTACCTATTTTTATATAGATTTGGTTTTCTAGAAATTCAGTTTAGCTGAAAATACTTTTCTTGTCTAAGAGCCAATTTAATTCTTTAGAGATAGTATATGCATCAATGCTTCATTAGACAGCATTTCAGGAGAGAAAGAAAATTTAGAAATTTTTAAACTTTTGAATGGCATTACTTTTGTTGTAAAATCATCATTATTTGCTCTAAAACCACAATAGCTTAGTAATCTGTTCAAATAAATAACTGCCCAAAAGCATTAACTTTTTGGCTATGTTTGAAATAATTGACATCCTCACTGTGAAACTCTCTTTATGTTCTAAACCACACCAGCAAAATGTCTAAATCAGCTGTTCTGAACCGTGTCTGACCTGTGCCAGTTCTCAGAGAGCAGTGTACACTTGTTTCCTGAAAATCACAATGCCACAAATGGGTGAGAGTTGCCCAAACATCTCAATTACCGGAGTGTGCTAGGTTGCAATATAGGATGTGGTCAGAAATGTGTATTCTATCACCATCTATTGAAGCTGGGTGGGGCAGTGACCCTTATCTCCGTTGCACATATTATCTGCTAATGGGCCATCTTTAAAATCAGGTGGAGCAATCATCTTTATCTTTTCCACAACCCATCCTCCCTCCAGGAAGATATCTGCTAATGGGCCATTCAGTCCCAGTGTATGACTGATAAAATTACATCATCCCACTGGGAGATGCTCCAGCCAGGGGAAGGAGCCAAGCCTTTCCTGCCTAGATAAAAAACTGAGATTTGGAACAACAAGGTACCTTCTTTCTACTGGATTCCAGAGGAAAACTGCAGCCTTCTACAGGAGTACTGCTTCAACTGAACCACATCTGTCACTACAGCAGCCACCATTTAATGGGACTGCTACCAACACCCTGACTGACTGACGGGGTGTCAGGCTGTATTCTGACTCTGTCAGTGTTTTTGGGATTGTTCTTTGTAATACCTTTTCTAATACTAATAGAAATACTATTTCTATAGAAATATTAGAAATAATAGAAATACTAATTTCTATTTTAATTTCCTAGTAAAGAACTGCTATTCATAATTCCGATATCTTTGCCTGAGAGGCCCTTAATTTCACAATTATAATAATTTGGAGGGAAGAGAGAAGCTTCTGCCTTTATTGGCAGACACCTGTCCTTCAAACCAGGACACAGAGGAACAAACCAGGGATATTCTTCTTGGCCTACAGAGAAGATGAGATAACTCTCAGAGACAGCAGCTAGGGCTGGGCTGGCTATTAGCTGATCTGTGTTCTTTAAAGGAAAGGTGGGAGGATAAGCACAGGGCTGCATCTCTGGACTTAAGGAGAACAGAGAGGAGAAAGACAATAAGGGCGGTTAATAGATTTCAAAGGAAAATTTGTTGGGATACCAGGGACAAACTAGCCCCATTATGCAGTCAGAGCAGGGATCTTGGCCAAAGGCCAAACCAGCTGGGAAAAGAGTTTCCTAGTGAAGCCAGTGTAGATGTTATCCACAGCTGTTCTGGTGTCCCCACCCTCAGAGCCAGCCAGTTGGCTGATGGGTGTGGGTGATAGTCCTGATGTAAGTTGGAGGCTGGTCTAGGTTGTGGCACCTCAGGGAAAATTTATTTAAGAAGGTGAAATATGCTGTCAGATGAAGAACACATTAGTTCTTCTGAAATACAAATCAATGTAAGTAATATCAGAACAATTCAGTTTCTGTGAGGTTTTTTATCTAGATCTGGTAAGAACTTATCACTTCTAGATTGTCATAGGTATTTAAACCCCTTATAGTAGCTGACAATAATGACTTAAGTGCCTATTTGTTTCTAACAAATTTTTCATTATTTCTATAGTAGTCTTCCATCCTCAGATGGAGGCTCAGTAGGTGAAAATCATCATAATTATATGTATTAATTTGTCCATAAAATGATACATTGCAGATTTACTTACCTTCCCTTCTACCTTACAGGATGTTTAACCTTCTTACATTCAGTGGGATTTGCCTTAAAATACTGTAATTTGTAAGTGGAAAAAGAGTATAAAATACTTCAATATTTCAACCGATTTTTTAGCAAGAATACTCTCTTCAAAACGGTCCAATTTTATAGACTTTTTTGTGTGATTTTATTACCTCTTTTTGCAGACTATCTGTATTTTTAGTTTATGGTCATTGATTTTATGAGCTTCCTAATTTCGAGCTAGATGAAGCTGTTGAGAAGTTCTGTGTGCTTGTCAGTGTAATCTACACTGCAGTCATCTTTAGGAAAGCATTAATTGCAATCACTTACTGCACATGAAACAATAAAATATTACATCTATATTTTCAAGGACAGTGATCAAGTGAAGTATCTTTTCCTATATGTCCTGTTTTCCTATTTTCCTGCTCTTTAAAGAGATCTTCATGTCATTTGTAAAGAAGGAAGAACAATATATTCAGTATCTGCATGTATTCTTAGGCACTTGTTTTTTTTCTAGATGCCATTAAGTTTATTAAAGCTACCAAACTACTACAAACTTGATAATTCTGAATAACAGTGTTTTGCATACCACAGTATATTCTCAAATATTGAGGTGTTGCAGCATCCATCTTTGCTCAGGAAGAAGAGCTAATCTTTTTTTTTTTTTTTATCTCTAGTAGATATCCTCTTAATATTAGTGATGCTTTTGCTTTTATTTAAGAGTAAGTGTATAAGACTTCCGAGCTAAAAAAATTTGAAACTCCTTTCCTTCTATTCTTATTGTCTTTGAAGCCAATCTGAAGCAATTCTGAAGATCCTCTCTGGACATAAGGCTTTAATGTCAGTGAGAATATTGTTCAGAGGACTTGTGTATTTACAGTAACTTCAAGACCTTTCTATGCTTACTTGAAATAAAGTATTTCTTACACTATAAATTTAAAACATGTAATCCCTGCATATATTACTGTGAGATTCCAATTATCATTTAGTCTGTGGTTTTCATCTGCAGCTCAGAAAATAGTATTTCTAGAGAGTTGTTCCTAATAAATAGATTGATGTATTAGTTCCAGATATAGAGTACTGTTCAGGAACAATTTTAAATTCATTTTGAATATGTTATTTTCTAGACTTAAAGTAAGAAGTGGGTAATTTCTAAATGAAGACAGAGAAGTGGATTAAAGGTTTCATTAGCACTACTGAATTAATGATGGCTTAGAAACTGATTTCTCTAAAATATGTCACCTAGTGATGTAGGATTGGAATACTCCTCAAGATTTATAAAGTCATCAAATTCATTTTTCTTAACTGAAGCAAGGATACATGTACACTGGTATTTTTCTAACCTATTCCCAGTGTATCCAGTTGGCCAAGAGGGCCAGTGGCATCCTGGCCTGTATCAGCAATGGTGTGGCCAGCAGGGCCAGGCAGGGATTGTCTCCCTGTGCTCGGCACTGGTGAAGCCACACCTCAAACCCTGTGTCCAGTTCTGGGCCCCTCACTACAAGAAGGACACTGAGGTCCTTTACAATGTCCAGAGAAGGAATAAACTTGGTGAAGGGTCTGGAGAGCAAGTCATTTGAGAAACAGCTGAGGTGGCTGGCGTTGTTTAGTCTGGAGAAAATGATGCTCAGGGGTAACCTTACTGCTCCCTATAACAACCTGAAAGGAGGCTGCAGCCTTGTGGGGGTTGTTCTCCTCTCCCAGGCAAGCAGTGACAGGATGAGAGAACATAATCTTAAGATGCACCAGGATCTTAAGATTCTGAAGAAATCCAGATCAACCAGAATCTGAAAAGATTCATGTTGGACATCAGGAATAATTTATTCATGGAAAGGGTGACTAAGCATTGAAATGGGCTGCCCAGAGAAGTGGTGAAGTCACAGTCCCTGGGAGTGTTCAAGAAATGACTGGACATGGCACTGAGTGCTACGGTTTAATTGGTGTGGTAGTTTTGGTCAAAGGATGGACTCCAAAGGCCTTGGAGGTCTTTTCCAACTTTAATGAATCTGCAATTCTGTGATAAGTTATGAAGGTTGTAATATCATAGTGTTTCCACATGCATGTTTTATAACAACAAACTTGTATTTTGTGAATAAACATCTATCACTATATCCTATGCAACCATCAATAATTATACTGCTGAGGTTAATGGAGATTTTAATGTTAATTTTTGCTGACTATATGGCATGAATAAAGCTAGCTGGAAATCAACATCTACATTTTGCTTTTCATATAATCATCAATAATAATAATGTATTTAAATGAAAAGAAGAATAAAAATCCACTTCAAGAATCAATAATGTTGGTAATGATATTGTAACAGAACATGGCTATCTATGACTCTCAGAGCTCCTCACAAGCAACTCATAGTGATTAGTAAGCCAAGCAAAACACACTGTGGAAAATACATAGGCAATTGTGTAACCCTAATGGTAACCTGTCTAAATATATGGAATTTGATTACATCAGAAGGTTCTGCTGATACCATGCACTTTCTTCAGGACAGAATTACTGTCTTAGTACTTAGGAAAAATAATTTATTACAGCAGTGTCCCTTGTTGCTGCTATGTTTCTGATTCAAGACTGAATTTTAGATTCATTATTCTCACTTATAAAAAGCTACTTTTTACTGCGTTTCAAATACAATTATTCAACTAAATAGAGATGTATTGTTCTATATTAAATATTGCTTACACCTGTATGTCCTTTGTCCTATACATGCTGAAATTTTATTCAAGGAAAACTGCAAAAAGATATTGTATCTTTGGTGGAAAAAGTTGAATTGCTGAAACTGAAATTATTTATTCATGTTGTTATTATTAGAATTCACATTGTAAATAGGCCTCACTAAAGACTTTTCATGTTAATAGTTAAAGAATTTGCACCCTCCCAAAAAAAAAAAAAAAGAGAGAGGTTTATAATTAGTAATAAATCCTTGGATATTTAGATTTTTTATCTTATTCAAAATATTTTAATTCCTCCTTTTCAAATTATTTTTCTTTCCATACATGAAATTACAAACACAAAGCCTGACCAATGAGTAGATTTTTGTGCTCTATTCTTAAATCCAGAAATAATTTATTTGTTTTAATTGTTGTAGATTGATAATCTGAGCACATTCTGATTCTGTCTTGTTACACAAAATCACCTTAAATTAACAGGGCCCTACAAATGAGCAATTAAACATTAATACAAATGTTATTCACTCTTCTTAAATGTGTTATTAGCCATGCACTCTTCAGGAAAAAATATCATTGTATATTCTTTTAAATATTTCATCTATTCTCATTCACCCACTAACCAGTGTATCATGCACTGGGATGCCAGGATTCCCCATCCAAAGCTGAAATACAGGTCTTAGATGAAATAACTCTTTATTTAATTAAAGAAAAAAAGAAGAAGAAGAATAGGAGGAATCAAATTCATGGAAAAAGACCAATGGAAAAAAAAATCTACTGATTTTTCCTCTCTTCTTCCTAAGCCCTGTATAATTCTGATTAGTAAGACTTTAAAAAAAAAAGCTGTTTTCCTTCTATGTACCTGGGTATGCCTTCTGCAGGGACAACTGGAATGCTGAGCTGTGACAAGGAGATCATAAGTGTTTGTTTCTTCCTCTTCTTCTTTTTTTTTCTTCTTTTCTATTTTTATTTTTTTAATATACTTGTGATTTTATAATTCCAGTCCCTCCAATTAATTTCCTCTCAGAATAAAGTACTCATCATAAGCATAAAATGCAGGAGACTTGTGCAGCTTCTGCAGGTCAATAGCCAGAACGGACAATTTCTATACCTCAGAACTGTATCTGACATAATTCTGTAACGTTTCTTTCAAGATGACAAGAAAAAACAAACGGAATAGGGAATGAAATACTGCATGCTAGTTCATCAAGGCAGAATACAATTAGGAGATCTCATATAGCTATGAATGTGCTAGGTAGAGAACTTAAAAGGAATATTTTTCACAAATTAATCCTTATTTTCCTTACTAATTAATAAACACCATGCTGTGAATAACTGGTGATAATGTTCTAATAAGAAAAATCAATAAATTTACACCCAGGGTCACTGTAATTGATGCTGCAGAATAGAAAAATGTATTCTCCATTGATCCTTTCAGCAATCTTCTAACTAAAAAGGAGAGGAAAGAAAGCCAATTACTGTAGTATGCCTCTGAAAATGATAAGATTAAAACAAGCTAATTATGTGTTCTTGAATAACTACAATTTTTGATGAAAGCAAGAAGAATAAGGGCATCCTGCATCTCTAGTACAGCAATATTACTTTTTACTAATTAAAAGATAGTAATTTTACATTTAACTTCTCTTAACCAATAGGCAAACAAATGGTTAGAAAAATAAAACTTTAAAATCTCCCAGGATTAAACCTTTTGATGTTGCTGTGAGTGCAGAAATAAACTGAAGAATGAAACAAACTCCTGTAGCATTGAAGCTAAGGAAATTTTCAACAACTTTTAAGAAGAAAGACAGTGACCACAACATAACATCCTATGAATATATGCCCACTACTTTGTGTTTTGCATAAAAGTATCAATGATTTCACATAAAGCCAAATACACACAACCGTGGTGCCTTCCATGGCAGGCTTATCCATATTGGAGCATGGCTGTAACAATTAATAAATGATCAATACAGAATGATGCAGAAAGTCAGCAACATCCACTGCTCATTTCAATCTCATGGTTCACTAGACTAATTAGAAAAATCAGATTTCTCTTTCAGTGATTAATAAGTAAATAACCTTTCCTTAAATCTCTTAGTAAAATTCATTAAAATACTTGGAAACAGCTAGATTTTCCTACTTCCTTTTGTTTGCTACTGTAGATAAAATGAAGCCCACCAGTAATATAATGTAAAGGCATTATTCAAAATGACTTGAATGCACATGCAAAAACATGTGTCATTATTCTGACTTCAAATACTTGATGTCAGTTTGGGCTATAACATGCCATTTTGTAGACCAGATATAATCAGATTCCTCACTTTCAGATGTTCATGGAGGTGCATGGTTTAAACCTGCTACTTTGCCACAAAGGCATCTCCTATTGAACCTACACAGAAAACTAGACTATTTTCCTTGACCCATTCAATTCCCTCTAATATTGCTGGATTCATTTATTTCGACCATACTCAGCAGTCTACTCAGTGTCTCCCAAGCACAGCTTGTAAACCACAGGAACGGGTTGTCCAGAAGGGTGGCAGATGCCCCATCACTGGAAATACCCAAGGTCAGATTGGACGGGGCTCTGAGCAATCTGATCATGTTCCTGCTCATCTCAGGACTAGATGACCTTTAAAGGTTCATTCCAACCCATACTATTTTGTAACCCTATGTCTCAAACCCACAATATTTTAGTGAACGTCAGTTTTCTAGGCGTTCCTGGACTTATTCTGGATGGGAACTCTGAGATCAAAAGCCACCACTACCACTGCACTAGAAAGTCACTAGATAAAACTAAAACTTATGAAGCAGGAACTAACCTAGGTTAGTCGTTGGACTTCAGTTTCCTTGACGTGCTAATCTTCATACAATGGATGCTGGAAACCAGTGAATTTTGGTCCTTTCCTAGGCATTGCTTTAGGTCCAACTAAATGGAAAACCATTTTCCCTTTAGCTTATTTGATATAACTTTTTTTTTTTAATATATTTTTCCATTTTTCCCCCTCATCATCAGCTAGCTATATTAACTCCTAAGGCACAGACATGAAATCAGTGTATTTGAAGCTGCAGTTGATAGTAACTACTTGATGATCTAATTGCCTGATAATTATGTACGACAAATGCTTTTTTCTGGTTTTCTTAACCTATGTATATAATAAGTTATTGCCACAACTATTCCCTTACTGGGTGTAGGTGTGTACATTTTAAAGTGGGGGATTTTCTATATTCACAGAGCAATACAGCTATAGATTCGCAGACAATTCCTCATTTATCAGTCAGCAATAAATGTCAGAAGGGGGTGTTGAAAAAGAATAACGTCACTGTGGAAAACCAGTCTCATAAGTCTGCCTTTTACATAGTCTTGTAAATGTGATTTTTTAGGACTGCTTTTGTCTCATACTTTTCAGAGAAAAAGATAAACTGAAAGTTAAAAGTAATGTAAGAAGCTACACTTTGCCCTAGGCATGCTTTCACTAATTTTAGTTTGTTATTATTCAGTTCAGTGAGCTTGCTCCATTTTAACATTTCAATTGGTTGTGTAACTACCTAAAAAGGACTATCATCTAAAGTAGTTTCTGTTTTAGGGGATCCTGATGCTGGTTCGTAACATTCAAACTACTTGCACATGCTGCTCAAACAAGTTTGATCAAACCTACAGGACTATTCCCTGGTGGCATGTTCTAGAAAGAATGCAAGAGCTTCTCTTCTCTGACTTTCCATAGGCATGGGCAACAGTGAACAAGAACAGTGAAAACAGTCACTGAACACAAAGGTCAAGCTCTGTTAATTATCACCACTTGAGCAGGTCAGGAAGGTTCCTCTTTCAGGGTCCCCTTTTGATTCATTTTTCTACATCGAAATAATTTAAGGAAATATTAAATTAAAATAATATTTAAAATAATTGTATTTCTGAAAGAGAAAATAAATGTAAATATTTTCAATGATTAGCCACAGGTATCAAATAACGGCTCTGAAATAAAATAAAATTTAAAAAAATTCACCAGTTTTTAATTCTAGTGCCATTCTTCCTTTAATATTAGGTTGAATTTTTCATTTTAAAACCTAATAGAACACTGAGCACCCAGCACTATTTCAGATTTCAGCAGCTAAAACATTTTGAGTACAAAAAAAAAATTAAAGGTAAATGTTCAGTACATTCATTATACACACTGTCCTTTATTCACATACGTAAAATCAAAGTATATTACAAAAATATGTTAAATATTTTTGGTTTCACTAGCGTTATATTCCATTATTAGTGTCACTAAGATGATTATTTGCATTCACACATGCTTCACTAGGCTTTTTTACAGCTGCAATTGTCATACGCCACTGAAGTCATAGCATGTAACAGCAAGTAAGAAGATCAGAGAAAATGGAAAAGACTGTTTGGAAAGAATAGAGAAAAAATGTTAAGGTTAACCTAAAACCGAATTATAATTCCTTCAGCTTTGTATTGGGCCTGCTTATATGCTTCCTTGCTTATCTGATCCCTTTATCTGTGCAAAGTGAATTTAAATTATTTGAGCAATAATTGTAGATACAGAATTATGAATGTGATTCATTTCTAAAAATTAAGTCCCAAGTATAAGTTTCAAACTCTTGTAGTCTAAATTTGACTCTTAATCAACAATGGAAAAGAACGGAGTGTCACCAGAGGTGTAAATCCAAGTATTTCAGATACTTCTTTCAGGATGTTTCGAATTGCCAGCTGTAGATTCCACTGAGTATCTAGACATACTAGTTTATGCTTATGATTTACTTTCAGGCCGATGAAGTTGGGTGATGTGAATTGTATTCTTCTAATTTTTAGGTGGTTTAAGGTGATCCTAGAGAAAAAGGGAGTAAAAATATCTCTTAAAACATCTGTTGGCTTCAGAATACCAATTCATTGCATTGGTGTTCCACCAAATATATTTTAGCAGAATGAGGTAGAGTACAAAATTCACAAACAAAGTCCATTTCTGAGGAATTTGATACTAGAGATTTTGAAGTGCTCAAAACTGGTATTGATAGAAAACTCCAAAGAGGATTTGATTCTGTGAAAAACTCTCAAGCATAGCCTCATGTCCAAAGCCAGGAATTTTTGGTATATTGTTTATGGTAAAATAAGTGTAGCAGAGTGGGAAGGAGTTAGTTTGAACTAAAAAATGGTGTTGACTTGTTATTGGCCTTCTGAAAAGGCTGTGTCTTTAGATGGGTATTGCACATTCATGACTCTTAGTACAGGACTACTCAATGAAGGCCCTAAATGAAAGCATTAAATGTGTGAACTTATTTTTATGCAGATTTAGAGAAAAACATATGTGAAGAGTATTTTGAAACCCTTTGTCCAGGTCTCCAATGAACTATTTAACAAGTCTGAGTTAAAATGTTGCTTATGTGAAAAGTTGAAAAATCTCTGGCTTTCAGAATAGTTGTGGGTTCAGAAGGACAGCTGAAATGGCTACAAGTACATCCTTTCATATGGGTTTTCAAGAACCTAATTTGACATAGATCAGACGAATCACACATAAATGTGCCTAATTCACTACATGGTCTAAAGCACAGGTAGAGAAATATTTGCTTCAGAGTATTTGAACATTTTGTCCGGTTTTTCTACCCCTTTTGTTAAGCTCTTTGCAAAATCTTTTCCCGCTCTCTTTTTAATTTGTTCATCTTTCTCCTTACTTGGCCCACACACCTTCTTCTCCCTGAATTTTACCACCACTGTTCTATGGTCCTTTTTTTGTTCCTCTGTCTTCACCCTCACCTTCACCTTCACCTTCACCTTCACCTTCACCTTCACCTTCACCTTCACCTTCACCTTCACTTTTAGTTTTGCCGTTGTTTTTCCTTTCTCATCCTTTCCTTCCCCTCCTCCTCCAATTCCCTCTTTTTTTGTTCAGAGTTACCTGAGGTGCAGTGTTTGCTCCTCAGAGTGGAACCAACGATGTATTTGTATGTCTACATTATTTTGGAAGTGTGTTGGATTGATGTGGCCAGAAATGTGTATTCTATCACCATCTATTGAAGCTGGGTGGGGCATGACCCTTATCTCCGTGGCACATATTATCTGCTAATGGGCCATCTTTAAAATCAGGTGGAGCAATCATCTTTATCTTTTCCACAACCCATCCTCCCTCCAGGAAGATATCATCTGCTGCTGGCCCATTCAGTCCCACTGTATGACTGATAAAATTACATCATCCCACTGGGAGATGCTCCAGCCAGGGGAAGGAGCCAAGCCTTTCTTGCCTAGATAAACACTGAGATTTTTGACACCAAGATACCTTTTTTCCACTGGATTCCAGAGGAAAATCTGACCTTTCTAAATTATCTCTAGATCTTCAGAGGAAGGCTGCACCTTTCTACAGGAGCACTGCTTCAGCTGAACCACATCTGCCACTGCAGGGGGACTGTAGCCACCATTTAATGGAACTGCTACCAACACCCTGATTGACTGACAGGGTGTCAGGTTGTATTCTGACTCTGTTAGGGTTGGGATTGTTCTTTGTAATACTGCATTTCTATTTTAATTTTCCTAGTAAAGAACTCTTGTTCCTAATTCCCATATCT
This sequence comes from Luscinia megarhynchos, assembly GCA_034336665.1. Classification (NCBI taxonomy): domain Eukaryota; kingdom Metazoa; phylum Chordata; class Aves; order Passeriformes; family Muscicapidae; genus Luscinia; species Luscinia megarhynchos. Next base: position 50,730,080 of record JAPFBE010000003.1, on the reverse strand, counting down.
TTGCCTGAGAGGCCCTTAATTTCAAAATTATAATAATTTGGAGGGAGGGGGTTTACATTCTCCATTTCAAAGAGAAGTTTCTGCCTTTATTGGCAGACACCTGCCCTTCAAACCAGGACAGCAAGTTCGGGCCATTTTTGAGAAGTCTTTCATTACTTATAAATACAAAGGAAAAACAATGATCATTTGGAGTTGGAATGCAAGGAAAAATACTGGCTGCCCAGATTTCTAGAGGATCCAGCTAGCTATTCTGTATGTTAACAGTTGCTGAAGATGCTGTCATTCAGTGCCTAAGAATACGTTCTTACCACTTCAGCCCCAAGAAGAGCAGAATCAAAATATTTTATCCTCACTACAGTTAGGTAGTGAGTTTATAATGATTTATAAATGAAAGCTGCCCTTTTTTGAAAGTGTTCTGCTTAATAAATGTCTGAATAGTTTCAGTTCTTTATCATCCACACCAGACTATATTCACAGAATAGTTAACCAGTTATGTTGTTCAAAATATAAAATTGCCATGTGTTTTATGTCTTGTATCCTTACCATATTCAACATTTTCACAAAAGCTGCACATTTTAAAATAATCATATCCATATTCTGAAAGCTTTCTACCTAAAAGGTGTACATGCATATATTTAAAACAGGTGTATATGTAAACTTATTGTCGTTTGTGTTTGTATATAAACATATATATTTGATTACTGTTTTTGATTCCTTTCCACATTCTTGTTCTTTATGATCTATTATTTCTTGCTGGCTATAAAGCAGCAAGTGCTAACACCTCTACAACTAATGAAGCATATATTTCTTCTTTGAATAAATTATAGTCATAGCACTAAAGAAAGAGCAGTTGGGGAACGTTTAATAGCAATGCAGCATGTGTTGCTCTTCTAATATGTTTTAACTTTGCTGCCTCTGTAATAACGATCAAGTTTGCTACATTCATGCTACAGGTGGAAACATTTTCCTGGTGGTACATAATTCTGTAGTATTGTACCTAATTGAAATACAAGGGAGAAAAATCTCTTTTAGATTAATAGATTTCTCTCTCTAATAGCATAAATTTTCCGTATCCCAGAGTTTATAGCTTATTTCAAATAATGAAAATATATTCAACACCCTGCCAACCCCACACATCCCATTATGGACAAAACCCTATTTTATTTTCTCTCCAATTAAATGAAAGATTTCACTTTATTTTATTCCATCTAGCAATATATGCAAGATACATTTTTCACTACAGACAGAGAAAAATTATCAAAGCTAAAATTAATTGTTCATATTTTGTTCAGCAGTAGTAAAAAATGCAAAGAAAAAAATCAAACACATCTAATAAAGTACTTGTAAGAGCTGACTCCTTTCTTAAAGTGTATAAAAATATTCCGGGGAAAATAGAGAATTCATATGAGTTTGGATTGTCAGGAAAAAACCTACACACTCTCTCATAAATATAAAAAGGAAGGAGTAGGGAAAATGAAACAATAATTTCATATGCTGCAAACAAGTTATGTCTTATATTACTATAGTTAGGTAGAATGGAGTAGAGAAAAATCGCTTTCATTGTGAGATGAGCCTTGAACCTGCATCACTTAATCTGCTACGTGAAGTTTGATGATAAAGAAACAAAACTGCAATGTGTTGCCAATTTTCTCCCAAAATTTTTTGGGTGAATTTTTTGGGAAATCTCACATTATTATATTTTGCATTGTCCCTCCTAGTCTCCCAACTTGAAAATCACCTCAACCATTTTAAATTTCATTTTAAAATATATCACTTTATCTGACAGAAATTACTACTGGACATCAATATATGGCAACTGGAACGTATTTCTAGTATTTGAATATTAATTTCCCTTCTTGAACCTCAATGCATTTTATTCACAGACGTTATTCTGGATGGAATTTTGTTCATAACCCAAAACAACTTAATCAGAAAATACCTTCTTTTGAAATTTCTTTGAAACATGTTAACAAGCATTCAAGTTAATCCTAATTCTTACACTTTGTCAAACCCACTATTATTTCCAGCAATGCCCTCCAGTATTTTCTGCCATTCATCAGTTCCAGGAGTATTCATCTCACAAGAGATATCTGTGTAACTGGCATTAATTGGCACACTGATTGGCAGAGCATAACCTACCATGTCATGCCTAGAAGTGGTCCATCTATGTCAATACCAAAGGAGAAGAGGTGGAATGCACGCACAACTCAATGTCACTACCCAGCATGGATGACAAGACTTTGGTCTCCAGGGCATATTTTCCCCCTTGATGCTAAACCATTGAAATTTGAAAGTGGAAAAATATAATTTTCATCTATAGGCCAGTTGTGAGTTAACACAGATGTCAGGAAAATGACCACTTTATCTTTCCTCCTAAGCCTTCTGTACTAATGCCACCACCCCCACTCTTCTTCTGTCACTCCTGATTGCATCCTGAGTCCAGCTTTTTTATTCTGTTGCCTGAAGCAATTCTGCCAGCCATGTTAGACTCAATCTCTCTTTTGCCCATTTCTCCCACAATTATTTCTGTACCTTTTTACTACAGTGTTTTGAAGTGGTGGTTATCAACCACCCTCCTGCAGGTCTGCTGTAGGGCCATAGCTATGTTTAAAAAATGTCCTCAGTACTTGCTTCCGTCACTATACCTAAAAGAATCTAACAAAAAAATCCAAAAAACAAAACAACCAAAACCAACACAACCAAAGGAAAACAAAAACCCAAAAAAACAAACAAGCAAACAAAAGCAAAATAAACATCAGGTTTTGAGAGACATAATAAAGGAGATATATTGATATATTATAAAGAAGATAAATGCTCCATTATCTTTTATACATCTTTTTTTCTGATATTTTAAACACTTTGTGGAAGTTTAGCAACAACAGAATCAGGCAAAACAGGAACACATTTCATGGGTGCCCTTTATTCTGACTGTGAGAAGAATCTGCTTGAGGATGAATTTATTTATGCAAAGGAGAAGGCTGATGCTCTCTCACCAGTACAGAGGAAATTCAGACTAAGGAGAGCAGATGCACCAAGGAAATTTCATGTGGAACAGCCTGAGTGTTGCGTCTGCTTGTTGAAGAATTGTTCTCTTAACAGAGATCACCAAATTTCAGTACATTTCTACATATTAGGGTCATTAGTGTATAAGACTTTGAAATAAATCTTCAGAAATTAAATATAATATTAATATGGGAAACTGATACAAAATTTTACACTGTGGATTTTTTCCATTATATTAAACATGAAAAATCTAAGTATTTTATAAGAGAACTGTTAATTGCTATGGGACTGGACATGAATTATACTTCTTTATCTTAATTCCTGACATTTCTGTCATGGATCATCATGTCATGTTCAGCTCAGTCACGTTCAGCTCAGTCACTTTAGTTTATAACTTGAGACAACAAACACGACATAATATGTCACAACAACCCAGATAATATGTCAGGAATTTTTAGGGAAAAAAATGCTTTCTCTTTCAGCTTGGACATTATCCTTCCTCACCACCACATCCCCCCCCAAAAAAGAAAAAAAATTTAAAATGTGTCCTTCACATCTGCAACTGAAATACAGATAAAAATTTAAAATTTTTATTTATCTCTTTTTTTCTAGTCTGTAATTTTTATCTATACCACTAAATAGACAGCTAAAGAAATATTTATAAGCTAACAGCAAAAATAAATGGAAACAATCAAACTTTACTTGCATTATAGAGAAATTTTGTTAGTATTCAAATCTATTCAAGATAAGAAGCTGATATCCAGGCATAGCATTAATTCTTCAATGAGCTCTTGATTATATCCAGCTTTAAAGAGAATGCTTAAAGTTCAAGCATGTTAGGGATCTGGTCAAGGTAATAGTCTAAAAAAACTATGTATTGAATTTGTATTGAATTTATCTTGGAGCATGGCACACTTCAATTTTCCTGCATCCCATACTGTTTCTCTATTTCTGTTTTAAATCAGGAATAAACCCAGCATGCTATAAAGTATACCAGAACACTATGTACTGAAAAATTAAAACACCAGATGCTTGATACAAAATGCAAAACCTGTCAAAAAGAGTCATAGAAAAGTTATTATTTAAGAATACTTTACTATATAATCTGCTTATTCCAAGGCTTGTTCAGATTTTTTTAAAGATTATAAAAGGGGATGGTGTTGACTAAAGCTGTTTGCAATTTGTAGGGAGCATTTTGTTGTCAAGTGGTATATTTTCCAATGTCCTTCATTATTAGGGGAATCAAAATATATTTTATCTTTGCCATGTATGCTAAGTGTATCATTTGTAGAGGATACTTACCTGCCCAATACCCTTATTCTATCTCATTCTCCCTCTTCCCACCCACATTCCCCCATCTTGGGTTAGTGGGTTCACTTTTTTCCCTTTTTAATAAGAGTTTTGTGTTAAAACTGGCAGGTTGAAATGCTTGACGTGAGAATTCTCAAACTGTCTTAACTAGATTTTGGCATTTAATAAGCTGTAAACTGCTGAAGCTATTTGCAGATGAAGCCTCATTTTTGTCCATCAGCAGGGGGCTGGGAGCATAATTAATTGAGTGAAAGTTAAAAGACAGACAGCGTGGTTACATTTATGCAAATAGTACAGAAGAACATCTAACAGAAAAGAAAAATACCTTGTAACTGATTGGTTTGGTTTTGGACCAAAATCCACAGGGTCCACTTAAACATTGCTGATTGTGCATATGACAATTAAGGCCTATAGTGGGGGGGGTTTAATATACTTTCTGCAATGTAAAAAATAATGGAAAAGAGAACCTTCACTAAAGCCAAAGTTTCAAATCCATTGAGATTATTCAATTTCTGTTTTAAGGTTTTCACTGTTCTTGAATGTTAAAATACATTTGTTTAAAAACGGTATTAAAAAAATAACACAATGCATGTGCCATCAACCATGTGCCAATCTCTGTTTTTAATTTCTTTTATTCATATCCCAATCATATGTATTCTGGTACACTAAAGAGTCTAGTTAAAAGCTTAAACCACAGACATCAGGAAAACTGCTACAGGTAGTAACCTGGGTGCTGCTTGGGGTGATCAGAAGCTTTTTCACTTATTCTATGTTATACTGTATTTTATTCCAAGAAATTTTGCTGATTTTTTTTCCTACAGGTGCTACTGTGTTTTGGAATGATTCTTGAATTAAACTAAAACTAGAAGGCATGAGCATTTGGATTAAAACCCTTTTCCTTTTATAACTCTGGAGTTTGTATTCTGTATTTACAAGAAAATAATTGCAATCATGTTCATTGATTTTTGACAATCCATGAAGAGCGTCATGTACAGCAAATAAAAATTGCAAGGAGGTTTTTTTAGGGAATTTAGTCTAATTCCTTTTTTGTCCGGCATGTGTTTTAACATGAGCATCTAATTCCAGCAGAGAAACAGCTGGCAAATAGTTTAGTTTTATTAGGCACTGTATTATTCACTTATGTTTAATATAATGTGCATAAATTTGTGCCGATCTCAGCATGCCAGAATTTGATAGCTTCTTCCTATACCCTACAGTGTTGCCAATATTCTAGAATCAGCTCAAACTAAAGCTTGAAAAGCACAGGAAGTAGCTTTAGGAAATAAAATGCTCCCTACTTTTTGTATGTGCTTGGAAAGGAATGTAAACACTTGATTGTCAGGCATGCTAAGGTTTCTCTACAAAGCTTGGTGCAGCAGTGCCAGGCAACAAGGCAACAGCAGGTTCCGTGTGTGGGGAGCTGCTTTAAGCACCTGTGCAACACAGGCAGTGGGACCTGGGCAGATGCCACTGACCCTACTCACACACATCACCATTTAAGTCCTAGGTAAGCTTGCCCCAAAGAACATTCCAATGGAAGGAATTGTTTACTAGTTCATGACGTCTAAGCACTTCCTTCTGAAGTCTGCAGTTCTTTTTTTTTCCCAATCAAAATTTATAAAAGAATTAAACTTCTTAAACTTCTCAATGCAAAGAGACATATAAATCACTCTCTTGCTATTTGTTCAAACAAGGCAAGGTTAGCACCAGAGCAATTGTGAAAAATGGATAAAAATCTATGTAAAGAACATAAAGATGAAAAGAGCCAATAGATCACAATAATTTTATCTGGTTTATCAGTGCAGTTCTCTTCAGATTTCCCAATGTGCAGAAATTTACAGTTGAATATTAAACATCATAGAGTTTAAAATTATTAACTATTAACAACTAGTTAATTAGGTAATACCCATTACATATCTAATATTTTGTAAATGTATCAAGCTGATAAATATTTTCAATTATATATGCTCTGCCTGGAATTAATTGGCAGTCTTAAACATATACCTACAGAAAATAACCAGCCAAAACTAAATTAATTAATTTTCCAGTGAACAGCCCATTAAAAAAAAAAAAAAAAAAAATCTATAATTATGGTTTAAAAATACCCATACCCCCCTTCCCCTTTATATGTTTGTGGGTGATTTTGGTTTTGGTTTTGGTTTTGGATTTGGATTTGGGTTTGGGTTTGGGTTTTTTTATGCTTGCCTAGGAGCAGAAAAATGGGATGTCTCATGAATTATATATTCTTTGTAAAACTGAGAATTCTGTACAGGACTTAGAAGGACAGTACCAAAATATACTTATTGCTATCCTCCTTATTAAATTAACAGTGAATTTTGGAGTCAAATAACCCATTTATATAATTCAAAAGACAAAATTCAGTGAGGGAATGAAGAGAGGAAAGAGAAAAAAGGATTTCAAAATGGCTTTTGTAATATAATTTTTTATTAATTGCTTTTCCACCACAATCTTTAAAAGCTGTCAGCCTAGGAAAACTGAGAAAGCAGAATGAACAAGAGTCTGCCTTTTACTGCCCATCCCTGTGGGATAAGTATTAGTCAAAAGTACAGAAAAGAATGGGAATAAATTTCCAGTGGTTATAATTCAGACAAGCTTATAATTCTTTCTTGGAAGCCTCATGGAACAGCAATGTAGTAAACACATGATGACTTCTAACAAAGTTGCCTGCCAAAATAGCTCTATCAAGATGGATTATGTAAAGCTACATACAGAATGTTGTAAGCAGCATCAAATACTACATTTATGAGAATTACTAGGCCTTTTACATAGAAGTCAGAGTGTTTTGGAAAAAAAATGAAGTTGACTACAAGTTGCAATATTTAGCCAAAATAATTAAAAACCAGCTAACACAGATGACCCAGTAGATATGTTAACCTTAGAATGTAATCTTTCTAATGATATAATCAAGTCATTTAAATGTATTCCCCCCTTCATAGAATTATCAATTAACAATCTGTAGCAGACAACTTTTTGCACCAGTAGCTTCTTCCTCGTTATAAACTTGGTAAAAATAATGATTTTTTTTTCTATAGAAACATATTTTTATTCTTAGATTCTCCTAAGTCAACAGAAAAAAACCACATGGCAATAAAATAAAGATTACAGATGTGAAAACTGCAATCCAGGTAAAGGTTTTCACTAATCTGCCATTGAAGCAAGGTTCAGTAGGTCCAGACCTAGGCCTAGACTCCATGTTTTATGATAATTAAAAGAAATCTATTTGAAAAAGAAGTCAAACATAAACTTTTCTGCTGGTAAAAGTAACGAAATTTTGGATTATGTTAAATGACTAAAATCTCATGTACACTCTTCTGAAAAATCATTTGTGAAAAAATGCACAAATATCAAAGATTATCTGTCTATCTTTTTTGAGTTTTTGAATTCATACTGTTTAATATGAAGTTAAACAACAAAATAAAAAAGCTTAAACTGACACTTTGTGCATCCAGAGAAAAATTGTTCCTTCTTTCAAAGATAAAAAACAAAAAGAAAAATTCTACCAAAAGCCCCTGTTTACTCACCCTAAATTTGTCTGTGTATTTACCCCTTCTAACTTCCAGTATTAGCCTTTCCTTTCCTTTCCTTTCCTTTCCTTTCCTTTCCTTTCCTTTCCTTTCCTTTCCTTTCCTTTCCTTTCCTTTCCTTTCCTTTCCTTTCCTTTCCTTTCCTTTCCTTTCCTTTCCTTTCCTTTCCTTTCCTTTCCTTTCCTTTCCTTTCCTTTCCTTTCCTTTCCTTTCCTTTCCTTTCCTTTCCTTTCCTTTCCTTTCCTTTCCTTTCCTTTCCTTTCCTTCCCTGAAACTTCCCATCCCTGAAACTTCCCTTCCCTTCCCTGAAACTTCCCCTTTCCCCATTCCCCTTTCCCCTTTTCCTTTTCCTTTTCCTTTCCCCAGCTGCTTTTGATTAAGATCAACTTATTCACTGAAAGTTAGAGTGCAGAATAAGATGTATAAAAGCTCATACTTCTTTTTGGGAGTTGTTAGGATGTCTTGGCCTTCGAATTTGGCTGAAGATCTTACATTGAAAAACATTACAGTTAATTATTAATGACTCCCCGTTTTTTAGAAAGTTGTAACAGATTAAATGAGAAGCACATCCAAGAAAAAGTTCCAGGTATTGATAAATCTCCAAAGGATTCTTACAAGAGAGGGAGATACTGTTTGTCCATATTCAAACTCATTACTACTTTAAATAGCTGTAAATTCTGTTTAGAAATTTTGTTATGAGTTTTTACTGTCATAGCAGCATTCCTGGTTCATGAATGGTGCTGTACCATTAGTACAGTCTTTTAATTCTTTCTGTGAACATTGATGTTCAGCAGCATACAGAGAGGAATTCACAAGGACTGCTATACCCTCTCAGTATTTATTCAGACAACAATATCAGCACAGAAAACCAAGCTTATCTCCTGAAGAAATTTCTGACCGCAGCTATTTTTACTGGGCACAATTCCACGTGTTTTACGAAACAGATGATAAATTATTTTGTTCAATAATACTAGATGCAAATACGTCTAGGGATTCAGATTTTAGACCTTCTTTTTATTCTGATCAATAAGAATTTTGTTCCTCTGCTTCAGAAGTATGATGTCTTACAAATAAGAAATTGGCTCAGAGTGATGTGTTTGGATACAGTCCATAATTTGAAAATGTTAGTGCAACACTGCTAGTGTTTGTTATATAGAAGAGTAGAATATTTATGCACTGGCTGAACCCTCATTTTCATAGGTCAGAATCAGCTCTGGCATCAATTTAGGAATAAAACTCTGGCATAATGTCCAGAAATGCCCATTTATCATGGTACTTCACCTGAACTGATAACTTTCAAGCAACATCCTGACTCACACTTGATTTTTTGTGACCTCAGATATGATTACACAAACCAAATGCACTGACACTTTAAATCCTGATAAACTAAGATATTAAAACGCATGAAAACCCTTTTCCAGGTGTAATTTTATGACAAAGCAATTCCAGTCTGAAATAGGAAAGTAATACCAGAAATGGTTGCTTACAATTCCCTGCTTGCTTCTCTCCCGTCATACCTGAAAAAGAAAAAAGACTGGAGATAAATGTGTTGAAACGCATCATATAAACATGTTAAAATAAATCTGTTCAAATAACTTATATTTTCAAAGCATATTGTGCATGAATTTACATATAATTTCTAATTTATTTTTGCTCACTAGTTTTGGATATTTTACAGGTACATTTGGATTCTTTACGAAAAAGTAAAAATGCTTTTCATGTATTGAGTAAAATGAAATTCAGAAGAAATTATAGCTCGATTATATTGAATCTGAATCTGTACAGACATCTTAGGATGTCTGGAAACTTCAAGCTATGTTTAATCTTCATTGATGTTAGAAACCTGACTAAAGTCACTCAAAAACATAGCCAGTATAGGCACCTTCTTTTAGTTGAAGGTTGAATAATTAGAGAAATTTTCTTCCAAAGGGACTTCACCTTGAGGAGGTGCCTGCTACTTTTCACCACTTTACTTAAAGTCTCTGATGAGGACACTCCTACATTAATGCATCATGTTGGAGGTCACATTTCTCTTGAACAGCCTGGAGGAAAGGGGGATGAGGGGACACCTTAGTGCTCTGTACAAGTACCTAAAAAGAGATTGTAGTGAGGCAGGGGTAACAAGTGACAGGACTAGAGGAGAGAACCCCACGTTGTGATAGAGGAGGTTTAGATTAGTGTGAAAAATTTCTTCATGGAAAAAGGTTTTCAAGTACTGGAACAGACCGCTCAGGGAAGTGACGGGTTCCCTGCTCAAAAAGTTTGTGGATATGGCACCTGAGGATATGGTTTAGGGGTGAACATGGTGCTGGTGCCAGGTTGACAGCTTGATTTAGTGATCTTAGAGGTCTTTTCCAGCCTTTATGATTCTAGGACTCCAACACGAAGAATCGTCACTATTCCAGAATTCAGGAGAGGAAACATAGCATTTTTCAGACAACACAGATTAAACTTCACGATTTCACGAAAGTGATAATGTAAAGTTATGCTGCCTAAGACGCTAGTCTATAAAGAAAAGAGGATTTATTGAAGAATATTTGGTTTCCAACAACCAATGCTTTCATGACACTTAAGTCAATAAAGCTTTGAAATTTGTGCAGAGGAAAGGGGCTCTTTGTGAATAAGGGCTGTACAGTATTAACTACTGTATGTGTATATAGCAAAAAATTTGAACTGAAATACAAGCAAAAGTCATACAGGAGAAATCACCATGTTTTAAAGGTGCAAGTCAGATGAAGTTTAAAAACTGCTCTGGAGTTTGGAATTCCCTTGGGTTTGGCTGTTTTATTTTCCCAAGCTTAAAAATTGCACTAATGTCTTTTTTTTTTCCTCTTCATTGTATCTAAAGACTGTATACAGAAAACATTTGGGGTACAACTAAAAGAAACACCCACACAAGGGAGAAAGAACCCACAGCTTGTATTGATCTTGGCGTTTTCCCATGTTGCAACCAAATGAACAAGCCACAGGTGCAAGCAGAAAGAGCAGGTGATTCAAACAAACTGTTATTGTGATGGGAATAAATATGATTTTTTTTGTCCATAATGTATTCATCTCAAGGCACATTGGTGCATCTGTTACATATTTACCAGCAGTGTTGATTTCTGCCAGAAATATTTAAAGAATGCAAATCTCTGAATTTACACATCTTAAAGATATATTCAACAGCTTTCTTCTTTCTATGTTCTACATCTGTATTCTTTAACTAATTTACCTAATACTACAAATAACATTCAATAATATAAGCAATTTGTGCTTATAGTCCTGTTCTTCTGCATCAGAAACATAGGAGAACAGAGTTAGGAAGACATGCCCAGATTTCAGTACAAAAAGCATCACATTATAATCAGGCACATCTCCGCAGTTCCTTTACTTTCTGTGTAGATGTTCCCAGCTTTGTCCTATCTTACCAGCTTTCCAACCTGCTTCTGAACCAACAGACAGGCTTACCCAAGCTAGTGAATAGTGATCATTTTATGAAGAACTATGTTATTGCTCTTGCCTTGAAAAGGCAAGTATTTAGAAGTGGGCAAAAGCTGAGCCATTATATTGATCCAAGAAGGGATGTAGTTCCAAAACCCTTAAGATAAAAAATGTGGAAGCCCTGGAAGCAGACTTCACAGCTAAAAGGGCTGAGACTAGTGTGTTGTTCCTAAAGAGCATCTTTGACCACACACACTTCAGTGTGCTAGATGGACTAGTCTGGACAAGTTACAAAGCTGGATTAGGATAGCTAGATCTGAACTAGATCTGGACAAGGGCAGATCCTGTAAGGCAATTCTTATGTTCTCAACTTTACTCTTATTAATTCTTGCATCTACAAGATTAAACCAGGATTTCCTAAAGAAAATATCTGTTTTCTGATTCTAGGAGTCACACCATATCTAAAATTAACCACGTGTTCTGCCTTCACTGTTCCTTCTGTCACATAATCCTCAACATTTCCAGAGTCAGCAAAACTCGGTTTTGTTCCTCATTTTCACCTTCTGACTCTGGCTCTTGCAGTTCTGGTTGTTCATTTACTTCAGCAGGACAATTTGGGAAAGCCAGTAGTTCACCCAATATCCTAGTGATTGGTACACAGTTGCAGGGAATAAGAAAGGTTTAAATTACATACTATAGTCCTCAAATAATTTGCAATCATTCTCACCATGAAATCATTAAGTGGGAAGTCATAACTACTCTGACTTTAGTAACCTCTTTCTTTGGTGATAGACTCAATATCAAATATGCTATACCAAATGTGCAAACTCCAGTGTAGAAAATCCTTTCAAGTTCATATAATTTCATATGTATATAAGGAAATTTTTAAAACTACATGCAGCTACTATAACCCTGAATACATTTCAGGAAGAAACTTGGGACAGGAGCTATTCCCATCAGGTGGTTGTGACTACCCTGCTTAGAGACAACAGTAATTATGGGTGGAAGTTATTTGATGCTAGCTGATCTCATTTCCAAAAAATAGTTATAGTCACCTTTTCTAAACTACTGTGAACATATCCATGTAGATGGAACCCAGTATCTGTGAGCCAAATCCACTTTCTATACATTGTTCTATTTAAAGAATTTTATTTGTTGGCCCCTGAAAAAATTTAAAATCATTCAGAACACGTAACGGGTAGTTTTCATGAGAAGTTTAGATCTTATCTGCTTAAATTCACTGCCAAATTATAGTAGCAGCCAGATTATGAAAAAGGATAAATAGCTGATCTTTGGCACTGTGGCTCAATAGCTAGAAAGAAATTTTTGCTAAGAAACTGCTTAAAGTGGTTTATTTTGGGTTGAGATTTTCTGCCTAGATTTTGCTGTGAACAACTTTTAAAAGAATAGTCTTAGAAAACATTCTATGTGGTTGTTAGTCCTCCCCTAAGTGACTTTAATGATAGTACCTAGTCCAGAACTCTAAGCATCTTTGTATTCTTCCTTATGATATTTAGAATCATATCATTTAGTGCTCATTAGAGTGGCACTCAGGACTACACCTACATTACTAAACAAAAGCGATGAGAACATTGTCTATCAGGCATTAGTTGGTGCAGATCTAATAAGATGCCAGGGATCATAATCACAACTAACCCCTAGAAAATCCTGGTACACTGTTTAAACCTTTGCACAGGACACTTTATTTACTAGTAAACCAGCACAACTGAGTCACATGATTTTCTCAGAAACAAAATCTAGGTTTTTTAATTCTGCAACAAACCATAGAAAATCAAGATTTGTGTCAGAATTTTCTAGCACAAAATTGAGAATATTCTATGGAGTAACACTGAATGAGCACGCTTTTATTTCCTTTTAGTATGCATTTAAGGGGTCCACTTCTCAACACATGCAAACTGGCCACTGAAATCAGGAAAATATAGACAAATTTAAAGCACTGCTGACAGGCATATATCTGTATAAGGCCAGACAGGTACCTAAGAAATGACTTCTACTTAAACTCCTTGCAAGGCTGTTGAACTACTTCAGATTTTCAGTGCCACAGCTCAGAATATAGATTGCAAACTAAATTATATAAAAGCCTAAATAGAGAGATGATTTAATTTTTGTCTCTCAAGAGTGACCTTTGAACTTAATCTTTTACAGGAAGCATGACCTGTTTTTATGCTATTTGAGTATTTCGTGGGAGTTATACACTTTTCCCACTACTCATTGTGATTGTAATTGTCTGTTTCAGAAATCTATCTCAACAATATTTTCTCCACTGGCTCAGACAGATAGACCTGGAACTGTATCAAAACCAGACCACTTAAATAAATCGTTATAGTGTGAGGCATTCCATCAAAATGCAGATATCAAAAACGGATCAGATGAATCATGTTTATTTTTCCCCACTGATTGCAGGTATTGTAAATTGATTAAATTTACGTCTATATATCTCCATCAGGAGTCTTAGGTGAGATGAATTCCACTATAGGCTTCAGAGTTGATAGTCAAGGAGCAGCTAGATTTCACACAGCTTTGAAACAAAGGCACAGTGCCTTAGCCTGGCATAAGGCTGCAATAAAAGCTAAGGAACAAAAATCTAAGAACTGGGAAACAATGAGAGATTAGATAAAGCTACCAAATATTTATCTGACATGAGTGCTCTCTAGGGTGTTTTTTTGTTTTGCCTTTCCTCTCCCTTCCCTCAAACAAATGACATCAGAGTTTTAAGGGAGAAAAGTGAAGACTGCAGGCAGGCTTACACGTTTCTACATGTGCATACAATGTGTGCCTTGCAATGATTTATGATTCCAAAAAATGACAAATGGACAGTGATGGCACATGTCACACACTGCTCAAAGGTTAGTGTATAAAACCGTGTTTAATGAGAAGTGAATATAGGTCAGGGGTAGCTTAAGAATGGTCTTGAAAAGGAAAGTTAAGAGATGGTATTTAATGTGATAGAAAGGGCAAGACTCACAAAGATCTAAAAATTTCTGGTGACACAAAGTTATGGGAGTCTTAAAAGTGTTCTAGTTTTGTGGAGACATACCACAGACCATGAATCAAAGCTGATGTGCAAGGAGACCCTTAAAATTTAAATGCATCCTGGAAGGAAGTTAGTGATATTATCCAATGCACAAGCAGGACAGTGAGGCTACCATCACAGCAGAGGTAAAAGAAAACTCTGATGGGGAAAAAACAAGGTTTTAAAGAGATAGGTTAATCTGTACAGGGAAAAAAAAATCATTGTCAATGTTACCAAATATTCTCCATAGTCGTAGAGTTCGTCTTGTATAAAAATGAAGACTTAGAGGCAGTTCTCCATTATGGGAGCCAGTGAGGAGGGAAAAAAAATACCCATAAATCATTAAAAGTAGATGAATCACACATTATAAATGCCAATGAAAGTAGCCTAGACAATAAGCTCAGGTGAAATACTTCATGATGTAGAGGTGTAAGATAAAACTTCATCAAGTAATAAAAGTAGAAAAAGGAACAGATCTGAAAGATGACTCTGTAGAAATCCCACGAACAGTTGTAATGCTGATATTTGTACTTGTCCAAAGAAAGTTTTACAGTAATGAGTGGGTAGTCAGGAGGAAAGCTGGTGGAGGACAGGATATGCAAACTGAGAGAAACTAAGATTTCTTCCTGGAGTTTCTTTCTTGAATTCTTTGAAGTCCTGGAAGAAGAGCAGTAAATGGAGGAGCTTGCTGATGAATCCAATACAATTGGCTTGCAGCACCAATTCTGCAGTTGGCAGAATAAGCCAAGAGAAGAGGCTGAGAGATGGATTTGTCCATCCATAACAAAACAGTGCTTGTATCTTACAGTAATCAACAATTGGCTAATGACAAACCATAAAGAAGACACAGCCCAGTACTATAAATGCCCTGAACATAATTAAGACCTGGTTTGAGCACGGGATATTCTGTCTCAAAAAGAAAAATAAACACTGAGTGTGGGCACACTCTGAAAAAGGCTTCTCAGAGATACTGTTTTATGTCTATCCTTGCAGAGATTCAGAACTCAGCTGGACTGCAGGCCAGAGGAAACTATTGCTCCTGGATATGCTTTGAGTGAGGCATTTGACCAAAAAACTTCAAGAAGTCCTTAAAATATACATAATACTGTGTGATTCTAAGAAAGAACAAGATTTTTTTTTCTTTTAGACCAAAAAGTTTGAAGACAGCTTATATTACAAGGCAGAGGCAGGACAGGCAGGAGTGTGAAATCAACTGATTAGTATAGGGGGGAATAAAATATCATGGCCATGAAGAATATGAGATTTTCTTCAGGTTTCAACAGGATGAAGACTGAATAAGTTTGTTAAACTAGGCTTGCAAAGAGTAAATAGAAGCATTCTAGCACTAAACAAAAAAAACTTTGGATTTACAATTTGTCAAGTTATATCTCAAGTTATTGCTCATATTATCCTGATTTGGTTTTGATTTCTTTCTGAATTAAATAAATTTTAATTAATTTCTAGCTAAAATACATTACTTACAAGTAACCATTAGGTTTGGTGACAAGACTACACCTCAGACTTTAGGTCTATTACTTTAGGAAAACTTCACCTGTGTATAACCTCAATTTTCCTAACTGTAGAAGGGAAACAAAGACAAAAATCTTGCTTTTTAGTCACTGAGCTCTTCAGATGGTGAGAATTGTTGCTGTTCATACTGTGGATTCTGAAAAGGAATGAAGACAATTTTTTTTTTCCCTTCTCAAATACCTGAAAGTCCTTTGTCTGTCTCCCACAAGAACCTGTGTATGTTGACTCCAAAGGAGATATTCATGTCCTTTTGGTTAGTAATTTCTTCAGATTTATTTGATATACGCCATGTTTTACAAGCTCTCAAGAAAAGCATTTCCTCGGAACAGCAACAGCCAGGGTGAAACAGAGATTGCAGAGGCAGCAGACAGCACAAAAAGGAAAGCACATGGAAAAAAGTACCTAGGGCTCAGCCATGTCCCTGTTAGAACCTCCAGACCATAATGGTTAAGAAGCAAATAAAGACAGCTATTTTTAACAAATAATTATAAATATATGATTACTCAATTTAAATAGGACCTTCTATACAAAGAAAATCTTTTTTTTTTTAAATCATGCAATTAAAAAAAATACTTGCAGTGGCCCTTTAAGTTGCCAGCCAAATATCAGTGTATTTTAAAAAGTGAAAGATATTATAGTCATTTGAATGCTTATGATTGTTATGCCCTATTCCATTTTATATATGGGTCCTATGATTTATTGACATCTCAATATAAATGGTTCTTTATTTTCTATTCATCCTAACCTTGGTCAAATAATACCACCCTACTTCTCTTCACAATATTTTCCTAATATCTCAGCTCATTTAATTCTATTGATCCACTGAAGAGTATAATGGCAATGAAACTGGAATTAATAGCACCTCCCTTCTCCAATGCTAAGAGCTTTCCTATTTAGTCTGTGGACCATCACACAAAATCATAAAAGTAGACAAAAAAGCAGACTGACCTTTATCAGCTACTATTGTGTTGCAAAATTCAGCAAAGCCCAGAACATCATTTTCAGTTTTATGGCTCTGTTTTCTTAAATAATAAGGGGAATGGAGGGGAGGAACTGACCCCTGTTCAGCATTTACTTAAGCAGAATTGGCATTAATAGAGTATTCTGTCAAAAATTCAAGCCCAGGAAAATGTATGGCTTTGTCCACAGCAGCAGCTATCTTAGTAGATTGCACTGTCACTGCTTCACACAAAGAGCATTGCAACACCATTAGTGGACATAAATAATGCACAAGCTCTTATGCAGTACTCAGCTAAGTGCATGGAAACCTTGGGCTCCTGTTGTCAGAAATTCAATGGATTAGTACCTAGATTTATTTTAAGTCTGTAAAGCACTTTGTTCTTGACAGCGTTCAAAGTAGAAAGAGTGCTATCCTGAATGTGCATCTTAATACTGTCATTCTTGTCTTGTAAGGATAGATGAAATATGGGATGCAATACTTCTTTTTAATATTTAAAAGTTTTCACTGAGTGGACGCAGTACATGTGCCCACATACATAAGTTTATATATATATATATGTGTGTGTGTATGTATGTGTGTGTGTATGTGTTGATAGATATAGGAACACAGTAGCCCATGGTTATCTTATTGATCTGGAAATGCAAAAGGTACATATGCAATGGAATGTTAGCAGTGAAGAGTATCTCCACTAATGCAGATTATCAAAATAAATGAAGATAAACAAATGTACTGCCTGGTACTATTATTACTATTGGGTGGTTTACTTTGTACATGAGATGTGCCCTCTGCCAGATTCCTGTATAAATCTCACATTTACATTTCCATTTCAACACAAATGTTTAGCTTCTAGAATAAGCATTGCTGAGAGGAGATTATATGGTTAAATGAGCTGATCATGAATATTTTAATCTAAATACTAATATCGAGAACTCAGCAAATACTACATATCGAATGGTGTTCTTGTACAAGTTTACAGCAAAAAGCCAACTTCCCAGATCAAAACAAAGCAAAACAAACCACACACGTACACACAAACCACAGAAGTTTTCAAACCCATCATCGAAATGCATATGAATTATGTTCAAGAAACTGCTTCACAGCAATAGAGACTGGGGGGTCTATTTGCCTCTCGATGTTCTGGAGAGTTAAGCATGATAATCCCCCATGCATTGAGAGGATAACAGGACCCTTTGTGTAGATTAAAAGCAGTTTTCTATTGATATCAGGGTGGTAATGCAAGAACAGCAATATCTCATGTGAAGGTCAATCTTTCACAATGCCACTAAGACATAAAATCTTCGTTTGAAATAATAACAGTTACCTTTTCTCTTTGCCTGCATGGTCCATGAATTTCCACACAATTCATTGAACCAGCAGTCAATGAACTATTCATTATTGAATGTAGTGATTTAAAAGTCACAATATGTACATCATTAATGCCCATTTAAATAAAAAAAAGTCACATTTCAGAAATCTTGGTAGGATTTGAAACATGATAAAATCAGATTAGAGTAAATATAGAACAGTCTTTGAAAAAACAAAATCAGAATTGTTTTGTTGCCAACCTTATCATATCTGTAGCAATCTCCATCCTCATTGAGGGGAAAATTAGCTGTTTCTTCCTTTAAGTACTGAAAGATATATGGGACTGTCTATCCAGCATACATTCTCCAGCAGGTACAAAGCTATTGCAGTGTATAAGGTCCTACGTTCTACATATTGCAACAAAAACTTCTGTTAGAGATGTTCCCCAAGTCCTCTCTACCTCATTTAAAAAAAAAAAAAAAAAAAAAAAAGCTCTGGGAAGGGAAAGGGAAAGGGAAAGGGAAAGGGAAAGGGAAAGGGAAAGGGAAAGGGAAAGGGAAAGGGAAAGGGAAAGGGAAAGGGAAAAGGGAAAGGAAAAGGGAAAAGAAAAGAAAAGAAAAGAAAAAGAAAAGAAAAGAAAAGAAAAGAAAAGAAAAGAAAAAGAAAAAGAAAAGAAAAAGAAAAGAAAAAGAAAAGAAAAGAAAAGAAAAGAAAAGAAAAGAAAAGAAAAGAAAAGAAAAGAAAGAGAAAAGAGAAAGAGAAAAGAAAAGAAGAGAAGAGAAGAAAAGAAAAGAAAAGAAAAGAAAAGAAAAGAAAAGAAAAGAAAAGAAAAGAAAAGAAAAGAAAAGAAAAGAAAAGAAAAGAAAAGAAAAGAAAAGAAAAGAAAAGAAAAGAAAAGAAAAGAAGAGAAAAGAAGAGAAAAGAAAAGGAGATTGTTTCTGATACAGCATTACCACTATGTAAAATGCTGGTGTGGCTTTAGTTCTATTTTCCACGTAGCGCGGGCAGTGTCCCGCCGCGCCGCGCGGCCCCGGCGCTCCGCACCGCCGCCAATAGGTGGCGCGTTTCCCCTTCCGCAGTCCCTGCGGCTCCTCGCCGCTTCTTGCGGAGAAACTCCCGGCGGCAGCGGGCGTGAGAAACTGTCATTACTCTTTAAAAACTTTCCTTGCTTAAGAAAAACGGGAAATTTCTCTCAGTGAATATGCTGGTTTTTGCAGTTCTACACAAGCGATGACCAAAGCAGCATGAATTATGGGATTAATGACTTTGGTACAGAAATGTGTGTTTTCCAAAATTATAAGAAACATGGTCCTATGGCTGGCATTGTTCTTAATTTCATTTGCTTTTTTTCTAAAAGTCTCACTTTCAAAGAAAATTACGTCTTATGACTTGGCCACATTACTTCTGATCTGATTAGAATTTTTAAACATTTAAATTTTTAAAAATCAATCCTTGGAACTATTTGTCTACATAATTACAATTCTTGGTATGAAAAAAATGCAATGTCTAGGGTTTTTTATTTTCTCCATCTCACTAAAGTGAAAAATAAGAAACTTTCCAAATATTATATCTATACTAAAATGGCATTTAAATATGTGAACAGACTGCCTATTGTTTCACAACACATTAATTTAACTGTAGCATGAAAAAAGTATTGAAAAAATATTTTAACTTCCACTGGTTCAATTGCAAAACCTATTTTTTGCATCAGATTTTATCTTAGTCTCCTTTAGAAAGGAAAGGGATGTCTTATTGTAAGAGAGCAGAGATGTACTTAAAACAGTCTTACATTCACAAAAAAAGACAGAATCCAAACTCATTTACACACATACACGTGCACAGAAGGGCATATTGTATATTCATATACAGAATCCTATTATTCCCAGAGTAGAGTTATTTTAAAAGCAAAGAGATAATTGATTAGCAGTGCAAGATATTTTCTAATGCTGGAAGGCAAACTAAAGTTTCTTATCTAGTTTCTGTTATCAATATCTTAAAATGAAAACTACATTTCAAGAGCAAAATTATGATACCATGATAAGAAGTTTCAGCCGTAACTAAGAGTTTTGCATTGATTAATAACAGGAGTTAGAAGGTAAAAAGCAGTTTCCTTTTTAAGAGAGGGATTCTTTCCCAGGAGGTTGTCCCACATAAAGGAAAGCACAAATGTGCAGACCAAGTGGTTTCCAAGGTTATCAAATTAGAGTAGTGGATGTCAGTAGTTTCATTCTATGTTTTTGCTTCACACATTTCTTACTTAGATTACCAGATTTTAAAACACATTCATGTTTTAATGACTTACAAATTCTTGCAAGTGAAGATTTTTTTGACAAAGTGATAGGATGACCAGAGAATAATTTAAATTTATTTAAAAGTATAAAAAGGTATCATAGAATCACTGAATGGGACCGCTGGAGGCCAGCTGGTCCAATCTCCTTGTCAGGCAGGGCCATCTACAGACAGCTGCTCAGGATTATGTCCCAAAGTCTTTTGAATATCTTCAACAATGGAGGCTCCACAGCCTTTCTGGGCAACTTGAAAATATCTATAAAGGCTTCTCAGTTTGCTAGAAAAACACTTGAAAACATTATATTAGATTTGAAATTTGCTTCCTAAAATCACTACTGCAAATGTATCTATAAGCCAACTGTAGCCTTCCAACCTTTTGATTAACTCTTCAGTTAGACACTAATTCAACCAACAAATATGTTTGTCCTGTTTGATTCCATAGCATTTCTATGTGCTCTCTGGAACCCTGTGAAGTTAGAGGGAATGTGTTATATAATTTGTGTCTCTAATTAGTATTTCTCAGCACCCAAACACTATGGGATTCTAACAGGAGAAAGCGTGTCTTCACTAAGGATGATTAGTAGTGACTTGAGAGCAGAGACACCTCCATGGGACATGGATCCTATACATCAGAGCTCAAGTCATACTTATGCTGATGCAGAACTATTTTCCCAAAATGGACCACACCTGGTATCCTCAGATACCAACATATTGATTCTGCAGGCCCAAAATCTCCATTCTTCTTATACGCTGCTTTGCAAAATTTGGAACTAGTCTGAGCACACTGTAACCAAAAGCTTACTAACATATAGACTCTTGTGTGCAGTAGAATGTAATGGATAAAAAGAAAGGAGTTTGCTTTTGCAAGTTTTCTTTTAATATTGCCTTGTGTTTAAATCTTGCATCGCTTTAGGCTTGGGTAATAGAGAAGGCAGTCAGACTCACTTTTCTGAATTGCCAGTTTCTAAATAGATCTTATTGCCAGGCAGTAAGACATTACAAGCATGAGAGTAAATATAAGCAGATAAATACATGGACCTTGTTGTTTCTTAGTATGTTCACCCCACAGGATATAGATAAATTTAGAACTATAGGAAATATTTTATTCACTAAGATGAAATTCTCTAAAAGAAACAAACAAAGAAACACAACAAAAACCACACAAACAACAACTCAGTTTGGGATATGATTTTTTTTTTTTTCATTTTTACATTTTCATTAATCAAAGCTTCCACTAAGGATTATTTCTTAACACCTACATATTTGGCCAAATATATGAAACTCAAATACATCACAGCTCTAACATCTGTGGAAACTGTTTTAAAAGTCATACATGCGTTTGCTAAGTATGTTTTGCATCATATCTATGTGAAAGAAATTGCAATTTACAAGTAAATGTTTGGTTTTATCTCTTAAAATATATAATTATTTCCTATGAATACATGTGTTTACAGTGCACTCCATAATATACTGTAATTTACCAGGAAAATTATGATTGTTTCACTATATTTAACATAATAGCAATGATCAACTGTGTGTTTGGGCATACATTTTCCAAGAGTTTTGGAATTTATCAATGCCATTCATTTGGGCATTAGAGCAGCTGGACTGTTGAAATTTCATGAAGTATTTAAAAGTTGCTATATCAATTTTTTAAGCTAGTTGTTCCTCCTAGGGATACATTTATGTCTTCAAAATAAATTTTCTTCAAGATTTTCATTTAAAATACTTCTTTTTAGTTAGTTCTTGAAAGATCAATTTTTTAAAAATCACATATATTTAAAATGCAATACCAAGTCATCCTAACTCTGGGATGATTCCTCAAAAAAAAAATTGGAAGAAGTAGATAGAGCTTATTCCAGAATTCCCCAATAATAACTGATAACTGGATGCTAGGAACAGAAAATAAAAAATGCAATCCTATAAAATTCCATTTCAATTAAAAGGTGTCCCTTAAAAAAACCTCTACAGCTTACTTGACACTTGTCAAAAAGCTTAGATGACAGGCTTCATTTCTCAAACCATTCCACATACTAGAATCTAATCAATCTGTCCAGATTATCATTCATAATTTGCATAGTGTATTGAATGTTCTTATCCATATTTTATCCTGTATTTTCTTATCATCAACTTTCAGCAATCATCACAAATTTAAATAAGAATTTTATCATTCTCCTGATGACAGTGGCACTTGAAAAAAGTAGATGAGGAAAACTGGGTTTCTAAGTTTGTATGGCAGTCTTAACCATTTTTTTAGCAAAAAGGCAGAGAAAAATCAACATTATTTAACTCAATTTTAAAGTACAGGGTAACAAATTTTAAGTTGCCTGAGGAACCACAGAACTGAAAAGGAGAGTGATCTCATCCAAATATCCATTTTGATTTCTGGTGTGGGATTTTTGTCAGTTTTTTTATGTAGGTGGCTAGAACTAGAGAACAGAAGATCTTTAAAACCTATGGATACACCTCTCTATCATTTATTACCCATTCAGCTGTAATTTAAAACCTCAGCCAAAAAAATTATGAGAGCTATTGAAGTTCTGAGTTCTGAAAATGGTTTTTTTATGCCATGCATTTGTTTGGGATATTTTTAACTTGTAACCTCCATCTATCCCAGCTCTTCTGACCCCAACCTCACTATTGGCCAGTGTGTGCACTGTATAGACATCTCACAGTTTGGGTGCTTGCTGGGATAAGGCCAGGTGTCTGCACATTGTGGGCCACTATAAACTAATAAACATATGCTTTTGAATTTGAGAAAAGCAGTACAGAAGTTAAATCCATGAAAATGCTAGAATTCAGTGGTGCAGATTCCTGGTCTAAATAATTTCTCTCTAGTTTCATTTTGTGTATTTGTATTTCAAAGTAGATTCCTAAGAAAATTCTACTTTTCTATTTTGACTTTAAATACCTATACAGTAATAGCTATCTGACTATAATAAATGTGCTAAAAAAAAAGACAAAACCACAAGACACCCCAAACACAACAACAAATAAGTAACAAAACCAAATCAAAATATATCAATCTACCAAAGTTTTTTACACTTTGTTACAAAATATAATGCTTCAATTTTGTCTTAAAAGCCATCCTAGGTCACCTGCATGATTAACACTGTCTGTGGAGACATTCAACCATTTGAGAACTAAAACTTGCATTGATTCCCCAAACTACTCCACATTTCCATGTAACTGAAACCCAGTCTGACAGTGACCTACAGTCACAAATTCCATACGAAACTTCTAGTATATCCATATCATTAAAATAGCTTTTTTTTTTTTCCCAAGATCAGTGGAGTACGTTTTGTTACAAAAAGGCAGCTATATATATTCTTTCCAATGAAAAATGCCCATATGAAACTGCTCAGCAGTCAACAGAAAACTAAGCATTTCAGGAAGCTTCAGTAGTCACATAGGGTGTATGCTACCAAATACACAGAGGTCGATGATCATGGGAAATTCTGTGATAAATATGTTATTGTGATCAGGAAAGAGTTTCCATTCTCTGCTGTCTTCAGTTAATTAGAGCCATAGTTCAGCAACCTCTTCCAGATTTTTAGATCAATTCAGCTCCCTTTTAGGTGTTACTGGAAAATCTGCAGGCCTTGTGCCATGGCTAATCTGCTTCAACTTTCTTCCACTTAATTTTCCCTTGTTCTTTTACTGCAAAATCTAGACATATAAGCAAGCATGGCCCCAAAAGTTAAATAGAACCATTGAAACTATCTTTCAATAACTTATATAGGCAAAAATTTTTGCAACACTCTTTGCAGTTTTTCTTTAGAGCAGAAAATAATTCCATATTTGGTCACAGATGCTAATAAAGCTAACACCCTAATTGAAAAATATAACTAAACGGATTTAGGACATGCAGTTAGAAGCTTGATGTCAAAAACTTCAGTCATCAGTGTAATATTTATGATTCAATAGCCCCTTTGGGTTTGTAGAAGTGGCTTCTTGCTCTGTGGTAGAATCTGTGATGAATTTCTGTATTAAAAGCTCCTGTATTCACATTGCATAAATATGCAAGAGCATTTTTAATAAAAATCACCTTTCATTGCATTCTATTGCTCTCACATGTAATATACCTAAACAGAGATCACCTGTAGAGATTGAACCTAAAGCCTTTAATATGGGGTTTCTTCCATTTAAAAGAAAGGAACTCAATCTGCCACTAACACTTGCAGATCATATTCTCCTGGTCCACTCATTCAATACAATGAATACAATACTGATACCCAGTGTAAAAGCAAGATAAGGCAGCTATCTGGACCATTAATTCTTAATTGCTTTGGATGTCATTCTTTCAGCACTGACTGAATGAATGAGCACTGCAGCTTTAGGTACATATAGCCAAAGGAGTTTGGTTTGATTGTCATAAGTTTAACTCCTGCCCTGTTGTGAAGCCTCTTATTTTCCCATCTCCCTGAAACAGGGAAATTAGAAAAAGTCTGCATACCTTGAGGTATATTTATGTACTGTATTGGTTGCAGGTGTCCCAGTCCTGGCTGAGGGGGGCTATGAGCTGGTTCCAGATGATTCCAGATGGTTCTAATGGACCCACCTCAGGGCACAGCTGAGCCCTACAGCCAAGATTGTGATGCCTCAGGGAAAACATACTTAAGAAGGGGCAAAATCCTGAATGGCAGAGATGAGAAATAGGGGGAAAACGAGGAGAAATAGCCCTGTGAACACCAAGCTCAAAGAAGAAGAGATATTGTCCCATAAAATAGAGAAGAAATTCCTCTGGAGTCCATTGGAGAGATTATAATGGAGCCCATTTGTCCTGCAAGGCTGCAGTTCAGCTCAAGCTGAAGCTGGGAAAAGTACACAATTAGAGAATTTTTTGGTTTGGAAGGGATATTAAAGGTCATCTAGTTCCAATCTCTCTGCCAAGGACTCCTTTCTGTAGACTGACTTGCTCAACATCCTGTCCAAGCTGACCTTAAGGAAGAAGAAGGTCTCCATGAGGAGGAAGGAGCATCAGATAAGAACTGTTTTGGACTGACCACAGCTCCCATAACCCACCACCCTGTGACATACTGGATGGAGGGTTAGAAGGTTGAGGATCTGGAAATTAAGGACTGCAATTGAGTCTAAGAAAAGAAGCAGAGCCTAAGGTATTTCTAATTTTTGTTTTTCACCATCTGGCAATATTATTAAAAAATAGAAATTTAATTCAATTTTCCACAGATTGAGTCTGTTTTACCTGTGGCAGCCATTGGTAAGTGATCCTCAGCCTTTATCTTGACCCATCCTTTCCCCCTGCCCTCTCCTCTTGAGGAGAAGTATGAGAGAAGCTGGGTCAGCACCTGGCAGCCAGCCAAGATCAAATCACAAATTGCCACAGTGCATACCTATATACACACACTATTTAAGGTGCATGACTAATAATTAATATTTAAAACAAACAAAAGCCCAAAATAATTACCTTCTGTAAAGCAGTTACCTAGCTAGTATCATTTTAGTTTATGTCAAAAGCTACTGTAATGATGTTGGGGTTTTTTTTATTTGTTGCAAAACCAAACTTATTTATGAGTAAATTACAATTGTACTGAAATATCCTGATAATCCTAGAGCATTTCTTAAGAGTTTTCTAATGCATAGTGTCTCCAATCAGAAAAGAAAAATTTAAGGTTTTTTCCCCTACATCAATTTTAAACATAATTAAATATATCTATTAAATTAGAGTTAAAAAGAGATGTTTGGGGTGGGTTAACAAGCAAAGCAGTATAACTCTGTAAACTTGAATAGATGTAAATTCATTTGTTCTAGATGAGATCTGACACAAAATATCTATTTCTAGTTCAAATTTATGAACTTCATGTTTCTAGAAATTAAAGAATAGAACAGATAAGCATTTGAAAAGTAGCTATTACCCTATAAACAGAACAACAACAACAAAAACCCCCTTCATATTAAGACAGGTCAGGTATGCTGGAATAATATATTTTAAGTCAAAGATGTATTGTAAATCAAAATGTCTCACATCATGGACTGTAGCTCAGGTAATAATTATAGTATTGGGAAGTAAGCAATGAAAACAATGAGATAGTGTTTTTAAAAGTACTAACCCTATGGATGTCTGTGTAAAAATGAATGGCAGTTACTGGCTATGAAATCAATAAATTATGTTTGGAAATCCACATCATTGTAATTACTAATCCATTGACTTTCTCAGGATTACAGTATGGATCACTTGTCCACAGCAGGTAAAATTATTCTTGCATCTCTTTGCAGTTACTGAAGTTTCATATTTTGCATTGTTTTGTTCAAGAATCTATTGCATCAATTTACTTTTTTATTCTTTCTGAAATTAACAAATGAACCAATGTTTCTTTTAGGATAGCAGTTAATATGTAGTAATGTTTTTATTGATTTCTTCCTGCTGATCTTTGATTAGTACTGCTCTCTAATTTGACTTCATCATTATAGACTTTTCTAGAGTGGGAAACAGATCAGAGGAAGAAAACAGCAGTAAAAACAGGGATATTAGTTGGAAGACTAATAGCACTATGTCTGTCAGGTAAAAGCACACTTTTTGATTTTCCCTGATAAAAAAAAAGACAAAGCTAAAAGGTGTTAGGATGACTTTTGGCCCTGTTCTATGTAATATAAATTTTTAAAAGCATTATTTTTGTTTGTAAAATAAAGAGAAACATTGAAATTATGGAGTGAATTAGTTACTTGCTAGTTTAATTCTCAAACACTAGACGTTTATGGATACAAACCAGGAGTGGGAACTGTGAGGCTAAATGCTAAACTGACCTCAGAAAGATGGTTCCTAAATTCTGGCCTTGTCCCTAAGACTGTGTTTTATCTTATGCCTTTTGGTTTGGGTTTTTCCCATCTTAGAAACAAACAAAAATTGCCACTGAAAAAAAGTAATGAAGAAAGAATTTCAAGGTATGTCTCTTCATACCTTGTTCAGATTTATTCTATTTGGTCTATAGTAATGCTTGCTTGTGGAGGGAAAATACATAGACAGATACAGAAGAAAGATACAGAAAAAGGTAAATGCATCTATGCTTCTAAAATTTGGGAGCACTGTCTTGATTCTACATATGCCTTCCAGACAGGCTAAAAAATAATTTCTTAAAAGAACAAGAGAATTCCTTTATTTTCCTTTTCATTTCCTTTGTCCCTCTGTTATTTCTGCAGTACTCTCAAAGAGGAACTTGGATAAAATCTTCCTCTACACACAGAGACTGAAACTCAAGCAAATATTCTGATCACTGAGCTTTTATATTAAAATGTGGATCGATTCTTTTATTTGACCTCTTAATGAAAGCAACTATGCTCACACTGTTTAGTAAGTTCCATTCTGCTTAACTGCACATGGAGTTTCTCTAGGAAGCCTTAATAGCTGAAGTGCTTTTAATGAGATGTGAAAAGGACTAGCTTCTGAAATCTGGTGGGATTTCAGCAACATATATGTACCTCTCAGAAGAAATAGCAGTTCCAAACACTTCCGTTTTCAGATTTTTGGTTTTTAAGTTGGGTTTTCAATTGAAGGACCTAATTGCAGGCATCCAAACCCTTTTATACAGTATACTATTAAACACTTTTTTTTTTTTTTTTTTTTTTTTTTTGGCATGCCAGCTTTATCATCCTGGGATCAACCCAAAGTATTGACTGACACCAAAATCATGATCAAGCACAGTGCTAAGCCAGGCAGCTAAAATATCAGTACAGACCTAGAGAAGCTGAGGGGAAATTGCATGGAGAATTAGCAGGAAAAAATACATGCAGACCTTTCCACTGGAGTTAGCAGAATGACCAAGAGTGACCAGGGGAGCCAGAGTCAGTGAATGAAAAGCATCCATGTTTAGTGTAACATACATTTTGTACCTACATATACACATCAAATTACTCAGAAAAGTGACTGTGAAAGAGTCTGTCTGTCTATGGTTTAGATCATCATTAACTCCCGGCCAGAATAAATGCCAAAAATGGCTTTGTCAAAACGGCTTATAGTCAAGAACCCCACATTCTGACACAGAAGATCTATTTACTGCCAAGTCATCTATCTCATTTTTGCAGGAAAGCAATGGATAGAATGGCTGTGAAGTTCTGAACAGTCCTAAACCAGTAAGAATTTTCTGATCCTTCTCAGCATTTTTTTTAATAGTGCAGAGCCTCCAAAGGTCTTTCTGTAATAATTCCTGATGTTGTTTCTTCACTGTGTTTCAGTGCAAATGTCTCTGAATACAATGGTTTCTTCAACTCAAAACAGACTTTACAAGAAGCATGAATTATTGAGGATTAACTGTGATACTAAAATAAGAAACTAATTTCTGAAGAGGTAAATTCATAGTTTCTGTGGATACATTTTGCAGCTCCACTAGAAGCATATCTAAATGTTGGAAGTTAACTGGAGACTGGTTTCCAGGCTCTTTAACATATGCAACATCCTCGATGACTAGAGTAGATAAGAGAAATATAAAACATATTTGCAAGTTCTTATATGCATGAAAAATACTATTTTTATGCTATTGAAAACACAGAGTTAAATCATTTTGCCATGTCCCCTTAGTTAAAAAATCTTGTTAAATAAAATGTTGAATAAATTCTTTCTGACACAAACAGATATTTGCATGCATGTTCCATAAAAAACACAGCAATTCTGTTCTCTGATGATTATACTAGTCTTAACCTAGTTATAGCTGAAATGAATATGAAAATACAAATATATTAAAATATTTTTCTATGATATAAGTATTGTAAATAAATTGCTCAAAATTACTCCAAAGCATGTCTTCTTAAATTAAATAATTTACAAGTCTTTCCAGTGTTCTAAATAAAAACATGTAATTCCTATTCCATATTTACATAAATAGTCTGCATAATTGTTGTTTTAGCATGGTTATTGCATTGGTTGATTTGACTAATATTAAATATGTATGAATTTCCTGCTATTCCCTAGGGCTCACAGAAACAAGATGAATCTCAAGAGACTGGTTTAAAGTTTAGATTTAAAGAAGAAAAGCCTTACAGATCCAAGCATCTTTGAATGTTTTTTCACTGATGAAGTCTAATTTTCACCTCAAGTAAATATTTAATAAATAATTATTACTTGAAGATTTACAAGCAGTGCCAAGATTAAGTAAATTATTTGTGTGTCTTTTTTCAAGCCTTTAGACAGTTCTACATACAACCAAACAAAAGTAGGACATGATTGATCTTAAGCATATTGACTTTTTGCAACACTTTTCACCCTGATAAATTAAAATTCTTCAATCCAGCTGATCAACTAACTAAGTTTCTGTATTAGTCTTGGAAAATTCTTACAACACTGTCCTCCAAAAATTAATTCTACCTTACTGGCTATAGATGACAATGTATAATGATAATAAAAAATTATAAAACTAATAATAGTGTTATAAATATAATAAAAATTTAAATAACATAGATAAAATTTGCTCATGCTGATAAGGTGTTAATCATTTTTTATTCAGAGAAAAGTCTTGTGAGCTACACTATAGGTATTGTCATCAATGGACTTGATATTGCCACTGTTGAAAACCATGAGTTTACACAAGAGACAATAGGTTTGCAAAAGTACAGCATCCTATTAAAAGAAAAACACTTTCTTTTAAGTCTAATCCCTTCATATGTCTGATTATACTGCTCATGAAGTCTTAAGGATGCCTTAATGTATTCTTAAATGCTGTACATAGAATCATGGAGTCATTGAATGGTTTGGTTTGGAAGGGACTTTGAGGATCATCTAGGTTGTTCTAAAATGCTTCTGAAATCTGTTCCTAACAATAATGATGAGCTCTTCAAAAGCACCTAACCTGTATAAGGGGGAAAAAATCCACTAAGATAAACAAGGAGTTATCTGGAGTCTTGGTAAAACTATAGAAAAAGGATGTTTTGAATCCATTCCTTGTGAGTTACTTAGATATACATGTGTGTTTATATATATATATATATTTGCCACTGTGTGTGTCTATATATATCTGTATATAACCACCTGATTCTATATTTATGCCTATCAGCTAACTTTGCTCCAAACTTTATACATTTGCAAATGAAATGGATTTCATTCCACATAAAATCCATAATGCAGTTCTAGTAAGTGGCACCTCTGTTGACCCCACTAAAGTTCAGTGTGACACACAGTTGTAGAGAAATGCCTTAAATCCAGTAATAACTGTTATGTTTTCCTGAATCTGTAGATTCTCAGGAGATACTAGATCTTTTCCAGTCTAAACAGAAGCCAAAGTTTATTCATATGATGGTTAGAAAAAAAATAAAATAAAAATTTGAGGTGACTTCAATGTGAGCCAAGTAGTGTAATGAACCTATAAAATGCTTACTGAGATGCAGTCAGGCTTGCAGATGTGTTTACAAAAAGGAATGCTCTAGTTTCATATTTATTATGAGCTTTCTCTGATTTAAGACTACTGTATATTGAAACTGAGTAAACAGATCTTTTATTTACATAAGTGTGACCATATCAAAGCAAAATTAAACTGAAAAAAAATTCTTTCAAAAAAGTATTATCTTCAGTAAGCTTTCTGTAATTAAGGAATAAAGAAACCTCATTGAACTCAAGAAACTCTTCAGAAAGGCTATTAAAAAAAAAATCAATACCCTTAAAAATAGTAATGCAAAGATGGGATTCTAAAATGATGTTCGTTGGATTCTGGCTGCATGAAACCATCAAAGTGCAGCACTCCAGTAACATTTTAATAACACATTCAGGTGGTAATATAATAGATAGGCAGCTTTTTGCATTATAGTCCAAATGTCTTGATGCATAATTCTAGCGTATGAGAAAAGAATTCTTATAAGTAACCTTCTATAAGCAGGTCTGTTCATCTCCAGTAGCTGAAATACAGAATGTTGATGAGACTCCCCTTTTATGAAAACAAAGGAAGCACAATTGCATTATAAACACCAAAGCAGTGATAGAGTAGGATTCTTTATTCATTTTCAGAAGTGCAAAGGACTAAACCAAATGCAAAGGGGTATTTGGATCCTTAAAAGCATAATTCTGTTCTCAAAATGTAAGTAGGAGAGTAATGACTTCAGCAGTGAGTAGGCCCAGACCAAACAGATTTTGCCAAGATACTAAGGATTTTCGTCCATATATTAAGTGAAATCGAATACAACCATTCCAAAAGGCCTCAGCATATCCGGAGAAAATGTGACTTTGACTGTTGCCTGTGAAGTCAACAGCAAAACTCCCTCCAGTTTGTGCAATTGCCCGTCCTAGATACATGACTCTTAAGTGAGTGCTTTCCTGGCTAATTATACAAAAGAATGACTCATTCTTTGCTTCCTTGAATGGCCAGAACATGAAATGATTAATTTAAGGAAAGCATTCCTACTGTTAACTCAGTTACTTTTCATAGCAACAAATAAACATCATCAAGGGAAATTATTTTAGAACATACTTCATACTGTTTGTGCCATACAAATACAAATGGTAGGGAAATGTTGTATATCTGTTCTGCTGCTCCTTTGGGAATATGGTAATGGCAGGAGAAATTGGCCAGTTCTAGCTTAGATAAAATCTGTTCAGTTTCCCCATGTTTAGTTCCCATATGTTCTGGTCCTCAGGAGATGTGTTTTTCCATTATTTAATGGGGCATCTACCCCCTCCCTTGGAGGCCATAATGTAGCCCAATAAATCACACCATTAAGGCAGATTTTCAGTTGAAATTTCCTTTTTATATACATGTATGCGTCATCCCTTTCACATAGTTAGATCTCCAGAAATTACAGCCAGAAGAGTGAAGGGATAAGATATTGCTGTACTTTTATGAGCACAGCAGCAAAGCAAGACTTAGAATTTCTTTTCCCAGAATAAGTACTGTGGAGTACCTGAGACATACTATTTTCAGCATTTTTATCTTCCAGGGTGCAAAATGGTAATTTGCAAGAAGCATCCTCACAATGTGAAATATGGGCATAAATTCTCTATACAGTAGAAGCACCCCTTTATATTCCAATTTCAGACACAGAGATCAAAAAGATGCCAAGTTAAGAGTTTTAAATTTATGTCAGACCTCTAAGCAGTTAATATGTATTGTGCTTTAGTTCAGAGGGCAGCCCAGTGTTCCCAGTTATCTCATTCCAGCCAAAAAACACTTACTTAGCTGAGAGCTGGTGTGCACTGATGTGTGCAAACCAAGAGGCAGGAGCCACAGGCCAACAAACAACACACACTGCCCAGGAACAGCTCTCCCTTTCCCTGCTGAGCAAAGGTCTAGGGCTTAGGGGCTGCAATTATTTACCGCTAGTGCAGCTGGAAAAAAAAAGGGGACCAGAGGCCTGACTAGCTGATGGGATTATTTTTTCTCTTGCTCTGTGTGAAACTACACGGTCTAATTTTAAGATAGTCAAGCGTTATTATTTTCTTATTTGTTAGCTTTGCTTACATTATAACATAATGTGTGAACCCAGCAGTTTCAGATGAAGAAGACACAGGAATAACAGACTGTCAGCATTTTAAAACCTGTTGTATAATGAAGAGCACAAATCACAGTAGCAATCACGGGAGAGATCCCCTAAGCATATTTGAAAAAGAAAGTATATGAAAATCAAGCTTTCTGCTACTAACAAAAAAATCAGTCATATTCAAATACATTCACTAAAGACATATATTAACTTTTCATCTCATATTAATGCTTCAAGATTTCAAGGAGATGGTGGCTGTACACTGGTTGGGTTTATCATGCCTTGTGGTGAGTTTTTTACACTTGTACATCATGAGATTTGCAGCTCCTGTATGTACATTGACATTTTTCTCCTGACTTCCCTAGAGTTGTGACAATTTATGTTAATTGAGGATCTGACCCACCTCTCCCTTCTGAATGGGAATTTTTCTATACAAACCTCTATTCTCCACTGCAAGATCTTTTAGAATGTTTACTTTATTTCAAGGTGATTCCTGAATTATAAATACACAAAGAAAAGCATAATCAAATGAATGCTACAGGCAGCTTTATTGAATATACAGTAGCTTCACTTGATTTCCTTTTCATATTTGTATCAAGCTGGATATCTATTCTAGACAGACTATCATTTAAAACAAGAGACATACCAAATGAGTAAATGAGGTTATATTACTAATTAGCATACTGTCTCCTACTACCTCCAGTAAGCTACTAAAATGTGACTTCCATTTTATCACATAGATGAAACAGTTATCTTTCAGGGTTTGAAATTTCTGTGATCTCTATGCTTAATAAGCTCAGTAAAAGGCATTCAAATTACATCACTTTTGTCTTGGAAGTTAAATTGGGAAATATTGCATTCTCTGAGATGATAAACTCTGTAGAAGATAAATTATCATGAGAAATAGTTTTAATTGATTTACCATAATAAAAGTTATGTGACTTTGAAGTGCAAATGACACATTAAAATGAAGCTACAGTATGTTGATAATACAGTGGCTTCTTTGTTAATGGAATTACTGAAACTGCAGATGCTTGCTGAAGAGTTGTCCTCTACTGTTAAGCAAGAAACACTGATGGAAATTGAAGATATACTATATTTAAATCCAAGCCCAACTCTCCTTAACTGAGCTTTACGCAGATCTCAACAAGTGCAGTTTCAACAACTGCACAAGCAGCATAAGAAAATCTTGATCCTGAAATTTCAGTTTGGTTTGGAATATGGTTATCCTGGCTTTACCACTGTAACTGCACTGAAGCCCCAGGAAGAATATTACTCCTTACCTCAATTTCCCACATTCACAAAACAGAGTTCATAAAATCACTTTCCTGTTCAGAGGTGTTGGACAACAGTCAAACAAAAGTGTGTCAACTGCAGGTATAGCTGATGTTCTAAATGAAGGAAAATTCACACAGGTCCAACACAATAATCCCTGCAAACATTCTCCTTTTACCTTTGCAAGGGTAAAGATAAGACTTAGAAACATGTAAAGCCAGCAGCATAAATCAAAACGACTTTATTTTGCTCATTGCTTTCTCACACCACTTAACTCTGTGATCTTTGACTAGATCATAGACTCACAGAAAGCCTTGGGTTGGAAGGGACCAGCGATTATCCAATGATTCTTCTTCTTTTATCCAAATCTTTATTTTATCTTTCTTTTGATTTTACAGTCTTCTTTCCCACTCAAAGCATTTCACTTTTCCTGCAGTTCCCTTTTACCTGTGAACCTTTCAATTTCTGTTTTATTCCCTTGACAAATGTCTTTCCTGCTTTTCTTTCACACAACAGTATAAATTTTCCATCTTTCCTCTGACCTTTTCTCAGATGCTGCTGTATGTCTTATTCAGACTTATCCTTTACCCAGTCCCACATTCACATCCTTTTTTCTGGATATATAGTTATCTTCCATATGAGATTTCATTTATCTCTTTTTTTTCCTCCTTACTCTACATTCAAGAAATGCAGTAAAAGAAATTTTCATATCATCTTGTTAATTTTAAGCAAAAAGGATCCAATAACTATCCAAACTATTTTGAATCCATGGGTATTAGAATCTGTTAGCACTCAAAGTGTGTGTAGTGGATCAACAATCAGGTGCCCATTAAGATTTATTAAATTTATTGTCTAATTTAACCTCACCTTAACTACACTCACCCTTTTTCCAGCTGCACTCCTGGTTCACCTGACTCCCTCCCCTAGAGGCACAGAGGGAGAGGGGGAATGAGGGTTGCAGTCAGTCCCTAACACTTCCTCTGTGCCTTCTCATACTCTTCTCCTACTCCAGCGTGGGGTCTCTCCCACGGGAGAAAGTCTTTCACAGACTGCTGCAATGTGGATCCTTCCCACGGACTGCAGTCCTGCCATGGGGTCCCCACTGGAACCTTTCATGCCAGAATACCTTTCTGCACGGCTTCCTCTCAGCACACCACAGCTCCTGCTCCAGCATGGACTTCCTTCTGGGCATATCCACCTGCTTCAGCGTGCGTGTTTGCTCCACTGTGGTCCTCCACGGCCTGCAGGGCACAGCTGCCTCACCGTGGTCTTTACCATGGGCTGCAGCTGAACCTCAGCCCAGGTGCCTGGAGCACCTCCTCCCACTCCTCTCCACTGGCCTGGGTGTCTCAAGGGCTGTTCCTCTCATATGTTCTCACTCCTCTCTCACAACTTTCTTGATGTTACCACAGAGGCACCCCCAGCATCACTCTTTGGCTGTTGTGGGCAATGGCAGGTCCATTCTGGAGTTCTGCCCAACCTGGAGGCAGCTCCTGGTTTATTTTTGCAGAATGCAAACTTCTACACCCCTTTCCCCATTACCAAAATCTTTCCACGTAAACTAAATGCAAAAATATGTTCCTACTTAAAAGAGGTGGTTTGGTTTTTTTAGCTTTGGTTATTGATGCTTTTGAAAAATTATAAAATGCAGAGTTTACTGTATGGCTTCAGATACATAAACTAATAATTATTAAGTACATTACTTGAACTTTTCATACTAGGTAATAGACAAATACAATGAAAACCGTAGGGGAGTAATAATAAGTATCCAGATCTTGTGCATTTATTTGCCAGTTTGCAACATTGATGTATTCCACAGCTTTTCAGCTTGGAAAGCTTCTACCCATTTTTTTCTAGTAGCTGTTTAAACAAAAATAGATGTTTATCTCTTTAAAATTTTGCCAGGAAGCTGTCACTTTCCCATTTACTCATGCTATGTTGTGACAGAATGTGTCAGCTTCTTGCACAAATGAAAAGAGATATAGATCTGTATTTACTTTAGCTGAAAAATAAGTAGTCATCAATTCTGAGAAAAGTGTTTTCCCATCTAAAAAGATGGATAAATAAGAGAGGTTTTGTGAGGTAACTATTTACCAATGCTTAAAAGGTAGTTGAAAGCCAAATATTCCAGTTCAGTTCATCAGTAACCATCCATGAGAAAGCTGATAGACTCATAACATGGAAAATTAGATACCTATAGCAGTTATCAAGGGAGATAGTGTTCTTATTCAAACCTTTGGTGATCAAAAGTATCAGCCATAATAAAAACAGAGAGATGAACCAATTTAAAACTTGGTCTTTGGTCTCATGTTTAAAAGAGAAGGGAAATGCCAGCTGGAAGATCGTCATCCTAGATAGGACTCAAATGCTGAAAAGTATGGCACTAATGGGTGACACTTAAGTAGAACTCATACACTACTTGAAGATATTCTTAGAGATATTTTTATAGAAAGGAAAAAGAGGCAAGAGTAATGCATAATATCTGTAAATTTCTCCTCTTGAGAATTCTTTAGTCTTTATCAGTCTCACAGAAACCAAGTTTTTACTATGTAAAATTTGAATGCAATTTTGAAGTTTAAAAATGTTTTTTAAGATACTAATTGAAAACAGCTACTGCAAAAAATCAGTATGAAATAGCAGAATCCTTTTATTCTATTAAATTCCAAGTAAAAAATTCCATGCATCATGAATCCACGAAAACAAAAAAGAACTGGCCATGAAACATGAAGGCCATGTCCTAAATAGGTATCAAAATGAAACTGCATATTGCTGAAATCTGGGGGAAATGCCCACAAGTTTTAAAGTGAGGTTTCAGCCTGGAGGTTAAATTGGTAAGATAATTTATGATGCAGAGCAAATATGTCTATGTCTATATAAGAAGGAATTAAATGCTTGATGTCTTTCTTATGTTGAGATGCTCCAGACCTCCACTCAAGGTGAGGGTGGACCGTCACAGAGTAGAATGGAGCCTTCCCCTCCCTTGGCTGGCCATGCTGTGCCTGATGCTCCCCAGCACATGGCTGGCCCTCCTGGCCACCAGGACACTGCAGACCCATGTTCAACCCACCAGTGACCAGAACCCTCAGTGTCTTTCTGAAGGACTGCTCTTCATCCTCTCATCCCCCAGCCGGAAGGTAGAACCAGGATTATTACTCTGGGGAGAATTATTATTCCAGGTGGAGAATATGGACTTAGTCTTATTAAACTTCCTATGGCTGAAGGCTGCCTAGGTGTATGACCTAGAATGTTCCAAGGAAGGGATTACTTTTCACTGGAGAACAGAGTTCTGTTTTCAGAAAAATAGTGAAAAACTCTTTCCAATCATAAAGATAAGCAAGACCATAATTTGTAGATCTCTAGCATTTGGCGACTATGTCCCTGTATGTTCTATGGTCAAATATAAGTTTCATAGCAACTCTGTTAGGGTAAATTCTATAAAAATCTCTTTTTATGGTTACTTTCACCCTGAAGAATAAGCAGGAAAGTAACTTCCCTGTGCTTACATGAAAAATTACCAACCTGTTTGATAGTGAACTGGATCTTCCTTATTTTTATACATTTTTATGTATTGTATGGTTACAAATTGGAGATCAGGGAAATAAATCCTATGTGTGTATATATATATATATGAGTATATATGTGTGGATGACTGTGTGGGTGCATGTGCTTTAATAATTCAAAGTCCTTTCTCTATTTCATCAAAACATGAGAAAGAATAAAAGCACAAATGTGAAAGAAAAAGCACTGTATCAAGCTTTGATTAATTCATTTTAATAGTGCAGGAATAATATTTCTGAAGTAAATCACTACAAACGGTGATTTGAATAGAGGTCATACGCATACCTAAAAACAATGTAAAGTCAAGGTCATTATATATGAAATTTCTCAAAAATAAACACTTGGGCTTTAGGATATTTATTCACTGACCCTGAAATGTCAGCTTGACACTGATACTAATGTAGCACACTTGTCTCTGGAGTTTATCCCACTATGCAAAGGTGCCGCTTACTGTGAGAATCTTTCTGAGGTGCTCCAAGTGCATTCTAGAAACCATCTGCATATGTTATTTTATTGCTAGGTCTCATAAATCAATATTATGTAGAAGCATCTATAATTTCATATTGTATTAGAAATAGGATAGCCACAGAGATGCACATTTGAGGTCCTAATGACACTAGTGGTACAGTACTTACATTTTAAACATTTCAGCTTGAGGTTATTTGGTTTATAAAACCCCCAGACTGTTTCCTCACAAAGCCCTGGGGTTCTGATCTAGTAAAGTTCAGGCTGATGAAGGCAGGGGAAGAGTTCTGCTTTCACTTGCTAATGGATAAATAGTAGAAAACATCAGTGGAAAATAAAGATCTGAATGCAGCTGGCGGTATATAATCAATACAGTTAATAATAAGAAATGACATTTTTAAATATGTGAACATGATGCTGCAAAATAACTTCCATTAAATGTACAAGGGCCCAACGAGGAGAAACAGGGTCCACTAATCATAAATATGAGCACAGAAAAGCATCAGCTGACTAACAACCAATTCCTGGTGCTGGGCTATGGAGTTGTGTTGTACCTGTGCACTGTGTCCACTGCCCACTGTCCAATGTTCTACTCATTTTACTGAGTATCTCAGCTATTCTATCATCCAACCCTGAGTCCAAAAAGGGTTTGATTTCTGATTTTCATCAGAAATTGCTAGACCAGTTCCTCTAGAAATTTCTCCCTATCTTATCTCTTTTAGAAAGTTTTGTCAAATCAGAGATATTGTAGAAGATGCATTATTGTCGATTTTCTTTCTGTGTTTCTACAACACTATATTAAATTTTTGGCTTTGCATAGGTACCTGGCAGGACCATGATTCTAGATATACAGACTACTTCAAATTTCTCTCTAGTTTTATGTAGTTAAATCAACATGGCCAAAGGCCAAATGAATTCTTCCATTACCTAAATGTTGTTGGGCAATGCCATCTGAGATGTCCTGAGATATCTTTCCTCATCCTCAGCTACTGTTTCCCACTAGATCATCTGCTATCCCCAAAGGAAGCTAGCTTTGCTTAGGTACCATGCTCCGACATCTAGTCTTCTTCTTTCCACTCTCTTTTCAAAAGCAATCTTCTTCAACACTGTCAGTATTGTTGTACAAGGCTCACACAAGTTCCTGCAAAGACTAGACAAAAGCAATAAATCCGAATGGAGGATACAAGATACTATTCCAGACTATTCAATTACAGAATAATTCCTGTTCCTATGGATATTTCTAGAGTTCCCTTGCTTGCTTTCTCTCAATACTTTTGTGTTATTTCATCTGCTTCTATCTCACACATACATAAGTCCTGTACGACAAGCATTCAGCCCTTTGATTTCCCTCCAGAATTCATGTGATCCCAATGCTGCCTGGCATATGGCCTGCATCTTTGGCAACAACTCTTGTTTGAGCCAAATATTTCACAAATATCTGAATGCTCTTTTATGAATCATTTTACTTCAGAAGCTTAAACACTTACTAGCTTCACAAAAATTTATCCAGGGGAAAATCAGCATGCCGAAATACTTTTATAAACCACACAGATATTATCTTTGGTGTGATTATACAGTCTGGAGTTTCTCAGATATGACAAAGAGATCTACCAGTTGGAACTGTGTGTATACCATTGTGTATTTATTCTGCACGTCATGGTAAGGCTACTAAGAGCCAAAAAATTATAATTCTTTTGTTTTCCCAGTTTGGCCATGACTAGATGCTTGGAAATTTTGTCAATGGTATGAGAAACTGATGATGGAAACAGCTATTCTAACACAGAAGCTCCAGTAGCTTTTGTATAAGATCTGTTACTTTGAACAATGTAGGGAACTCAGTGGAGGGTTTCTGAATAAGGGAAGGAAAAATTAATTTCTTGTAATTGACCACAAGCCTCCATGAAACATTAAATAATATAGCAGCCCTTTTCCTTACTTACAGGGGAGAAAAGCTTGTATTACACCCTAGAAACTTAGAAACTTGTCCTTTCATGAGCACATTGCTGTCCTGTTTCTACCCATCACAATTTCTCCTTTTGAATATATCAACTGTTAAAAGTCTTGCCTGTGCTCCCAATACACTCATCTTCTCAAAACAGTATCATGCAATTCCTTTTGAAGCCTCTCAAACCAGACAGAATTAACGCATCCTAACACTTTTTTCACTTTTCTCTGTTCACTGCACTACATGTTCTCATGAACTATAGCACAAAGATCACCCTAATACAGCCAAAAGAAAAGGTTATCAACATAGACCTTTCCAGCACAGGCAAGTCACTAAATGGAAGCAGCCTCACACTGCTAGAGGTTACACACTCCTTGTATTTAAGCAGCAGGTTAAAGCATCAAGTTCTTGTTAATGGGACAAGTCAGCTCCTAGTATACATGCTATGAATTTTCCTTTACAGGTTCCATAGATCATGTAG
Organism: Luscinia megarhynchos; assembly: GCA_034336665.1. NCBI lineage: Eukaryota > Metazoa > Chordata > Aves > Passeriformes > Muscicapidae > Luscinia > Luscinia megarhynchos. Next base: position 50,689,544 of record JAPFBE010000003.1, on the reverse strand, counting down.
GCAGTTCAGTTCTCTAATACAGCTTCTGAAGTTAAATATCTAGTGTTAAATATTTTGAATAACTTTGTGTATGTATACAGTAATTATTGGAAAATCTACAACTTCAATTAGTTATGTGTGGAAGAAAATATTCAATTATGTTCTGATTATTTGTGTCATAGTTTCCAGATACTATTTTTCTTGCCTAATAAATACTGGTAAGTCGGTTTGTTTTTCCCATTTTCCTGTGAGTAAACATACTTTTCAGAAGCTGTGCATTACTCAGTAATAATATGAATCTCAATGTAAGAATAAAAAAAGAGAATGACTGTAAAAACTCGAGTATGAAACAGTCCTATGTAAATACTTTTATCTTTGTGACACTAATCTTTTGTTTCCATTTTTTAACTATAAAAACAACATTCTAAAACGAATTCCCTCCTCTGATGTATTCACACAAAATAGGAATTTGTCATATAAGGGACAGCTCCAAGACTGAAAAACAACCGCAAAATACAAACATATTTTTTAAAAGTAAAGCTTTTGAATATGCTGTGGTTTAGTTTTTTCTTTAATTTTAGCTTAGGCATACTTATGGTTTTGATATTGGTGTATATTTCTCCCTTTGAAATCTTATTATTTAAGAACTGTAGTGAGTATGGTTCCTGAAGTTTTTAAAATTAAAATCTAATTTTAAAAAAAAGTGTTTCCAGGTAAGCTGTATCTGGTCACCACTATATATGGTCACCACTTGCCTAAATTATTTTGCTTTAGCAGTATCTTTGTTTTTAGTGCCTTATTACTACTAAAACCTTTTTAGTACCTACTTTGCTACGTAAAGGGAAGAATGCTTATGTCTTAAGAAGACCCAAAATAGTCTTTCTTTTTAAACAGAGCTAAAGGGATTCTTCTGCATGTAAGAGTAAAGAACATTTATCTTCTGAGGAACCTCCCTCAGTTTGAACATACCTAAATGCTGCCACAGCACCTTGCCAAAATAAAATATTGTCGTAGATATTTTCATGGATTTCCATGGTACAAACATATGTTTCCATGGCTTAGTAACTCATTTCCATCAGCTGTTTAGCTAAGAGTCTCATCTGGGAACAGTGAGGTTCTATAATGTCTCCACAGCTGGCAATATGAAGCATTTCACTAAAGCATTTGAAGACTCTCTGGGCAACTTTGTAAAGTCAGTCATGTTTAAAATGTTTCTCTGTAGGAAGAAATACCCTAGAACCACAGAAACTTCAAAGAAGAAATGTCTGAATGGTGTGCAATATTAAATGACATTAACTTTTCAGTGATTGATATGTTCACAGAAATTACTAAAGCTATGAATTTAGTGAAGGCCAGATTCAATAAAGATCTTCATAATAATAGGTTAGATACAGTAGTTTGCAAATTGTAGGTGGTAAAATCTTGAGTGGCTGCTAAAATCAAAAATGTGTTTTATACTGAGAGTTCATGGGTGAAAACAGACATAAAATAGATTGTAGTTCTCTGGTCTCATAGTTTAGCAATTTACCCACTAGGTGACAGTCACATTTCTCATACATCTGCCTTGAAGAAGAATTCAAGGATCCTAGAGAACTCATTGAAATGATACCTAGGAAATTTTGACAAAAAATACTTTGAGTAAAATCTCAGATGGGATTTTCTGGATCACAACTGCCAGACAAAACCCTAAGTTCACTTAAATCCTTTTTCTTTGATCTAGACCTACAGTTACACATATCAAAATATAATAAATAAAAATTAATAGAGACCTTGGCTTCACAGCAAAGGTAGTACAGCATAAAATACTGGTATTAACTTAAAGACTTTTACAGAGGGCTGCTTATGACAAAGCAGGGTATATTCAGACCTATAAAAATTCTTAGCAGAGTAATGCTTCTTATCCATAAAGAGTGCTGTAATAGTGTTGCAAGCTGCAATGCTTTTGATCATTATTGTAAAACACCATGGTATCTATTCATAAAGGCTACTGCCTGATTCCCCACTCTGCTTTTATGCCTCCATAACAACTCTAAGGGTTTTCCTTTTCATTAATATAGTACTGATGGCAGGTGCCAGGTTGCAGAATCCAAGGTTCATTATTCAGTCACAGAAGTAATTTCTCAGTGTCCATAGTTTTTCCCACTGCTCAGCAGCTGACCTTGCCCTGTTTGGTCTTTATGTGTTGTTGATGTAATTCTGGCTGCCTAAGATACAAACACGAAGCACTGAGGAGTCACACTGGAAAACCCATAACTCTGACCAATGCATGCTCTTCACACTGGCCTGTCAGTTTTCTCAATGGTAATAAGAATGACAGCAACAGAAACAATTTAAAAATATCTTAGCAGCTGAAAACAGAACTCATAGATATACAGTTGTAAGTTTAAAAAAAGTGAACAGACACCCACCCTGTATCTGACTGTATCATGGGCCATTTTTAACAGCCAGGCATTAGAAAGTTCTCCACAAAAACATTCTATGGTCTTTGTATGCATGATATGGGACAATCTGCAATTCATACTTTCCACTTCCTCCGGGGTAAAAATATAGAAATACACTGGAAGTACAGCAAACCACACACCTGCCACAAACACACCAGGTTTTTGCATTGCATCCTTCGTGTTGTCTTTGGTCTTCATAACTTTTATGAGGGAAACAATGTATATATCTTCATCTTCTGGCATGGATTTCTATTACCGAAAAGGAATAGAAGTACTAAATTCTGACTTTGGTCTTTATTATAGAAAGGAATCCCAAAACACCCAAATCTACTTCCAGAAGAAAATAGAGACTATTTAATGAGACTCTGCTCCTGTTAGAGCTATCAGTCTTTCAAGAGCCTACTTTGCAAAGACTTCTCTTACTAATTTTCAGATCAGAAGCCCAAGCACTCTTAACTGCCATGAAAAAAAAAGAAAAAAATAAAGCAAAATGCAAGACTTGTCCTGTTTTCCCTCTATTTTCCCATAGTTTGGAGTATTGTCCATCTGACATTACTAAAAGGACTCTTATTCCTTATGAAATTGCTGATGAAATTGCTGTAGGAAAGTACCAAGGAGCAGTTTTTGTAATTTCTATGAGCGTGACCCAAAATGAAAATCAATACCAGATCTTACCCTTTGACTCATCCTGTAAGATCTCACCAAAATTCTGCCTGTGAATCCTATGAATGTTGTATTAATTAGAAAAAGAAATCAATTTCTCAGCTAAGACAACTATTCTGTGAAGACCATTATGGAACTGTCTATAGAACACAAAATGCTGGATAGATTTGTCTGCTTAGTACTTGGTCAAATACACAAGAGGAACAAGACTTAAAAGATTACATTTCTCAACAATATGACTACATCCAACATCTTCAGGAAAGGAACTTCACCTAAGTTTAGACAGTACACTTTAGGAAACGGTTACAAACCATGAAGAAACATAAGAATGCCCAAGGACATCAAAGGAGAAGAAATTTAAATTTATTTAAAAACTGTACCATGCAGTCACAGGCACATACATTCTTTTATAAAAAGTAGACCTTGGAGGGTCAAGAAAAACATAATAAAGTTCCATAAGAACTCTAAAAGTCCGATGAAGCAGAAGGCAGTAATTGGAATGGAAAATGAAATTATGCATTTGGTGAACCATTTTTCTTTGTATTTTTTTTTTTACTGTAAAGTTGCTCACATATATCCACCTTCTACAAATTTAGTTCAGGAGTTAAAGAGTCTTAATAAGAATATACCATTGTGTCAAAACAGACAATATTTGAACAAAACTATACCTTGACAAGCAAATATTCACTAAGATCTAAGGCTGAAATATCAGAAGAGTTAAGAATAAAATTATCAAACTGATAACAAAAGTATACAATTTATTTAATACATAGTTTCAGGAATGCAATCTGAACTGATGCAAGGAAATCCTAAATTAACGGAGGGCTATTCCATGACAGGGTTGAGCCAATTTAAAGAAATTAAATTAATGCTTATTTAATTGAAGTGATTCAACTTCTGTGTGACCGAAGCAATTTCCATGGATTAAGAAAATATGAATATTGTTCTTGTTTTAAAATACTCTAGGATAATAAAAAGAATGAACATCAGCTTCCTTTTCTTTGGTGTCTGAAAAACTGTCAGGAACTTGTAGCAAAAGAGGAAATTCAGGAGTTAAATAAAAACAAACAAACAAACACAACTCACAAACAAAAACTCGTCCCCAAACCAGCCTTGTTCCTCAACCCTATGAGACTTTAATTCCTTTAATTCAAGAAAAATGAACTCATGTGATTCCAGGGGAAAGGGAGAAGGAAAAGCAAAAGGGAGGAAAATAAAAATATAATACATCCTAACTGGTAAATTTAAAAAAAAAAAAAAATAAGATTATTTCAGACTGAGTACTTTCAGAGAGATTTGAAGCCACATTATTAGCAACTAGAGGACACTAAAATTCCTCAGGAATTTCTCTTATAATGTTCACCAATGGAAAACACATTTTTTCACAAAGCATTTCAAGAATAACCTTGGAAGTACTTTTACTGAAGACAATACCATGGTGAACTATTGGTGTAAAATAAGAGAGACCCAAAGGTTGCAAACTCTAAGATCAAGGTGAAGGTTCCATGATCACTGCATTTCTGAATCCTAGACTGTAACAAAAATATTCCAGATATCCACTGAGCAAAGAGCACTATGTTCATCACTTTACACTATTGATTGCAAGTAATATAAAACATGTTGGTTTAAAGAACTATGAGGGGTTTTGGCAGAGGAAGTTCAAACATCTTCCAGATTAAAAGACTCACACAGAAAATAAAAATTATCTAAATGCAAACTGTATATCTGAATAGGGGGAGAAGAAATTGATGAGCACAGGATAAGAGAGCTTTCATAAATTAAAATACGTGTACAACTGTAGTTAGCATTTCTAGAATCTCAATTTTGTCTTCCCTGTGAATTTGCAAGATTTCCATTCAGCTGGCCTTTGCCATAGGGACCCAGATAATCTTCATTTAAACATTTACTTTCAGGAGCTACGGAAATGGAGTATGTGGGCGTGTAATTTTGGAAAGTAAGAGGAGTTTAATCATGTGAATTAACTGTAATTGAATATAAATTCCATAAATCAAACACAATATTAATATTCAGAAAAATGTAAGGATAAATCAAAAATATTTATGTATGGAAATTAAAATTGTAGAAAAGAAAATTATTTCTTTTAGGTCACTTTTAAGGTCACTCACTAGCCACTCATTAAGGTAGGCACTTTCTCAAAAAGTAAAGCTCTTCTCACGTTTTTAGTGACTGTCAGGTGTGGGAAAGAGCTCTATTCAAAAGGTTCCATAGATATGAGTAAAATGACAAAGTAAGGATTAAATGGGAAAGCATAAAACCAGAAAAGATTGAGAGAAATAATACATGTAGGAGGAATATATCTGAAAGGGACTCTGTACAAACATTATCTCACTGAGAGGTTAGTGAAATAGTGAAAATTCAGCAAAGTATTTTGTCCTGATCAACATTACTCCTGTCATGTCATTCCCAGACTTCAGATGATGGCATAGATTTTGCTTAGATGATGACATAGAACAATAGCTAAATCAGAAATAAAATAGAATATGTTACACGACCACAATCATATATTTATCTTAAGCTATATGTAAAAAACATATATCTAGATCATTCATAGGCCCATTATATTTACATCTCTGACTTCAAACAAAAAACTGAGGTCGGTTTATTTACAGAATATACAATGCTTCTGTTTGCATAAAGGGAAAAATAATGTTTTGATTTGGTTTTTTGACATACACATAAAATACTTCATGAAGTTCAAACACAAAAACATATTTGCTTTCCAATGCCCAATATATTTTCTTTCTACTCATTCTCTTCTAATCCTCTCGCTAGTATTCTCTTACTAAAATATGATGATGCTAAAAGCTACAAGGCTTCTGAGTTCTTTCTCTGATTGGTAGTAAAATAACATAGTCCTAGATCCACTTACTCACATGGAATAGTAATCTATTCAGGCAACAATTTCAATTATAACAAAGTATTACTGAATAAGTTTTATTCCTTTGTAGAAGTCTAGCATTAACTCAGATACTGATGAAACCCTTTCTCTCTTTCTGAATAAAAGACATAATTCTTATGTGAGCATTTCCTTGATCTCTGAAAAAATGGATATTTCTCACAAAAAGTAGGAATCTGAGAAAGTGAGAGCCTTGAATTGTAAACACTTATTTTATTGTCTTGTACTCTATACAGTAGTACTCAACATTTTGAGAAAGTTGAGAGTGAAATAAGAGTAGCTGCCCTATGCATCTGGCCCTGTTTCTATACTTTATTCTCATCTGTATCTTTGTTTTGTAATTTTGTAATTCATGAAACCTCCTGAACTCTGAAACATTTGCCTTATTTTTAAGAGATAAATTATTTAAGTTTATTTTAATTTTTTTTGTCATATATTATTCCCTTTTTTCCCTATGCAGGATGCAAGTCTCTAATGTGTGGCCTATGAAGATATTTAGTTTCTTCAAGCATAACTACAAATTTTATTCTTAAGGAAAGCTCAAAACCATAATTTATTTTGAAATGTGTTACAGGAAAAAAAAGGTTCAAATATATATTTTTAGCATGTCACTTTCCAAAGAAGCCTCTTTATTGTAGGAGCAGCATAGGACAAATGTATTACTAGGAATTGAGCTAAATCAAATACAGCATGTCTGTGATGTTGAGATACCATTTTGCTCTTGTTTATTGATGATGTTTGGTGAAATTCATGGTTTGGTTCAGGTGTTTTCTGACTCAGGTGAGACATTTCAGATCAACAGTATGAGCTATGGTATTTCAAATCAGTTAGTGATAGTTTCTAGCAAATGACAGCTGAGGGTTTGTTCTCACTCATTTTCCCAATCCATGCAATTTTCCCATTAAGCAGCACGCTCTTCCCATCACCCAGTGTGGGGAAGTACAGAAAGGAAAAAGGGAAGAAATGGAAAATCCCTCTTCCTTACTCATTTACCTTCAGGGAAACCATGTATTTTAAGGAACATTTCAACAATGCCTTATGTACCATGGAAAATGAGAAGACCAAAAGCAATAAAGACTCCTCTTCCCAGGTCTTACTATACGTAGTTAATGATGGAAAGCTAACCAGTAGTATCAACAAAGTCAAAAGCAGCATTTCTGGGGGTAACAAAAAAAACCCCAAAAAAATTAAAAAAAAACCTGGAGGAAAAAGGTGATTCAGGTTTCCACTTGTTCCCAAATTCCAGAAAACACATCCCCTGAAATGGATAAAAATTAGTGAAGCTCCCCTGTTCATGCAGTGATCAGCTGAGATATTTGACTAATTTTGCAAACCTTGTTTTGGTAAGACTTACACACTTTGGTTGAATTCTTAGACTAAATATAAAATAAATTCATATTAGAATACTTACTGTTCTCCAAATCAAATTGTAAGATAATGCAGACTGACAATGCAAGCAGATGCAAAATGAGACACATCTTCCCCTTTAACAGCAAAATCTTCTAAACCATCCTTAAATCTTTTTCTCTTTTTCTTGGTTTTGACTTTTTTTTCCTTTTTTTGTACTGCAGTTCAGGGTATTATTGTTTAAAAACTTGTAATTTACACAGCAAAACAAATGTTAGCAGCCATGTCAGTATCCCACATCTGATAATCAAATGTTTTTGCATCAAGTGATATTATACAGTTGTGTGATTTGAATAATTAAATACATATATTTAAAGAGATCCCCCAAAAAAATTGGGGGGATGAAAAGGGCAGTTTTAATGTCAGTCTATCAAAATAAAATGAGATCATTATCGCCATATACTGTAGAAATAGAGAAGGATGAAAAACTAACAGTTCAACCATAATGATTTCATTAGGATATGTATGGGGAGAGATGAAAGGAAAAGATCACTAACAGATTGCTAGTAAAACAGAAAGAGTGTGAAGGCAGATGAATGGGGTATACTTAGAGAAATAGAAGTAGAAATGCTTCAGAAAATAAATAAAACCTAAATCTTTTACTGTTTAAGGCAGGGCACGAGCAAATGATAAAATACATCCTTTGTCAATTCACCTTGGAGTCATTGATCTCTTTTGCACATTGAACCTAATGAGGCAAGCAGGAGAAAATTGTAATGGGTCTTTCATGTACTTATTGCTGGACTTGGATTATTGTGTAGAACTAAATAGTATTTTCTATCAAAATGTCTTTCAAATAATGGCAAGATTCTATTACAAATAAGACTAAAAATTTTTTTTATAATAATGAATTCCTGGGCTGCTTTAACTATGAATAAATATGTATTATGTCAATTATGTAAGCAAACACACCTCTTTTAAAGTAGTTACATATTATTTATGAATATCATATCAGATGGGTAATTTTTGAGGGGCTATGTTTTATATAGACATGAAAATGAAACTGGGGACTTTTCCATCCTCTAGGTAAATGCTTTTCTATTTCATTTAGTGTACTGCAAATATCTATGAGATATAGTTCAGCAATGGTTAAAATATCTTCATGAGGATTTATAATTTTGTATCATACATGTTTGTACTGCTTTTGGAAATGATCAGTAATACAAGTCCCATATATGCAGTGAAAGAGTCTAAATAAGTAACAATTATAAATGCCAAAATCTGTCATTTTTGCACACAATCATGAGCAAATGTGTTTGATTATATAACCCAAGTAGTGATGCTCTTCATATATTCAACAGTGTGCTTTAAGTGTCTCCTATAAAACAGTCCAGGAAGCACATTACTAAAGTCACCTAGAGAAAAGCCACTAGGAAGTGCGATGAGCAGAGGTGATTCTGAGCTGCTTTCTAGAGATTGTGCTACTTTTCCCCTTTTTCCACTGCAGACCATTTCTAACCAAGCAGTGTTTTCTATTGTAAATGTGCTTTTAAATAAAAGAGGACAGGAATCAATGTGATCTACAGGCTGGCACTGCTTATGGATAGCTTCTGTATCAGTTTCTTTTTGAGAAGAGTCACCCAAAACAAAACAAGCAAACAAATAAAGACAAAAACAACAAAGCAAAACAAACAAACAAGCTAACAGAGAGCTAATTTAAAAACCCAGACAAATTGTAAGTTAAAACCAGTTACAGCGATGCACATCCATGCATATCTTCATTAGAACTATGAGTGTAACTATTCTCTATTTGTAGCTTGAGTAGGGCCAGAGGTCATACTAAAATCATTTCACAAAATCATTGCTTTGGGAAGGAAGAGAATTGAACACAATATGAACATGACTTATAGAGTCATACTCTAGGAAACAACCAAATACCTTTCCTGCCTTCATGCCTGAGTTCAAAACCATGTGAAAAAATAAACAAGTTTCCCATCTAAACCAAGTATTGTCAGTAAAATTTCCTTTTGTGTAGTCCCAGACCTCACTCTTTCCAGGGCATATTAACTGGGGTTAATAGTTAAAGCATAATAATATCTCAGGGAACTTTTTAAGGCTTTTGAGCATATGTAACTGTAGCAGCATGAATATTCACGTCCAGGATGCCATGGTGCACAATACTTTTGTGAACACTGCTAACACCCTCAGTTCCCTTGACATTTCAGTAGCCTATTGTTTCATTGTCTGCAGTTATGCTTCCCAAACTATTGCTCAGTGCCAATCAAAATTCTTCAGGAACCTTCAGCATTAACCTTGACAGACCTTTCCTTGGAAGTAGAAAATTAGAAGGTTTCTGTGTATCAGACTCACCTTATACCCACAAGACCTAGAATATTTGATTTTTTTTAAGGCAATACAATGCGAATGCAGCAAGTCATGCCATCGGGTGTATGCAGACTCTCTGGACTTCTTTTGCACATCCTGTTTGTTTCAATGTCTTTTTTTCCATTTACATTTTCCCTAGCCACTTTGTCATTATGTCAATTACTAACTGAAAGAGTGATGTGTGTGACAGAAATTTAGAAATATGTTCACTTCATTGGCTCTATTATTTTAATGTCAGAATGCAGGTATGAAAAAAACAGCAGCATGAAAGCCAGATTCTCAGTCCCCAAAACTGAAAAATTCTGAAGCACCTGAGAAAATAACTTATCTTTTCACATTACTTTTTCTCCTACAGCAACAAAGAAAATGTGAGATATTTCTCATATGACTTTATAGTGCCTGTAGTTCCTTTATAATGTTATAGCTGATTAAGTGGGGAACTGACACAACAGACTTCCTGTTGAAGCTTTTTATTGCATTAATTGTGCTGCTTTGTCTGATTGCTCAGAACTTCTGCATACTTTCTATTAAAAGTAACTGGCTTCAGATTGCTCTTATTGCTGAGTTAAAATCAACACTGATTAGGTGATAAATGTGAAGCTGCATTTATAGGGGTGTGTATGTCAGAAAGCTGTAGTTCTGTGATTAGTGGCTACTGAATTCAACTTCGATGGTCACTGGATCCAACTCTACAAGAGATGTGAACCAAAGTTATTTTAATGTGTTAATAAAACTGCTATTTTGATTTCATTTTTTTATCAAATACACTGTCCTTTCAATCTGGCAGGACTTTGAGGAATGAGGGTGTATAAATTAAAGTTTTCTCCAAGTAGATAAAGTGTCAAAGGAGCAAAGTAAAAATATTCTGGTGTTATCTGCTTAACAAGGACAACAAAATAAATGAAAATGAGGATATTTGCTTCAGTACATACCAACAACTTGGATAACATCATACATAGAACAGGGAGCCTGTACTTTGGCCAATAGAAGATGTCAAGTCTTGGGCATCATGCCTGAAATGCTGTTATTAGATTGGAAAAACAGATTTACTCAACATGTTACAATCTTGTCTTCATTTTGCTACATGAACAAATATTACACTTGATGTGAAAAGGCTCCGATAAGGTTTGAAGGAGGCTCAATTATCAGGGAGAAACAATAACTCTTTATCCAAATTGGAAGATCTGGGCAAAAATAGCAGTACTCTAAGCAAACCAATAAGGGCTTGCAAAGTATTTGAGCTCAGAATCCAAATAATCAAGTAATATTTATGTACCTCACAAACCAAGAAGTATATATATGCATGGATGTTAGAGTTTCAGTTTTATCATATTAATAAAAAATGGACAAAATCTTCTTCATCAGGGAATAAAGAAAGGAAAGCAAAGTATTTGGATGTGGAAAGATTGGATTAAAATGAACTTAAAAATTAAGGTTAAAATCAGTAAAGGAATATTATTGTGTAAGCTAATATTTGTATACAGTTTGCATCCATGTGTTTCTGTTGTAAGTTAAGATGTTAAGAATAACACCTGGATATAACCACCACTTTGCCTTGCTGAATAAGAAAGTTTCCTGCAACACCTCCTGGTGTCATTGGAATTTTCCAGGTCTTACTGATTTGGTGTCTGGACATACTCTTAGCTGGTTTTACATAAACAAACAGCAGCAGTAACTGAGTCTGTTGCTCTTTTTTAGAATCAGGATATGATAGCTAATTTTATCCACTGGATTTTCTCCACTAGATTACTGCAATTTGTTTCACTACCAGCTCAGCATCTATTTAGAACACATTGGTCTGAGGGAGAAAAATAAAAGTGAATTCCATTAAACTTTAGATAATACTTTTAATTACATATAAAGAAATTGATCATAAATTCAATGTATGTCTCCTCTTTACAGAAAGAATCTAGAGTACTGCTTCTGACTTTTGAGGGTCAAAATGGCTTTGGGCAATGCACTCAGAAGAAATTTTTCCCAGTCCTACCAGTCTTTCCAATTAATGAGAAAACAATTGAAAATCATTTGATGGGAGCAAAAAGAATGCTGATGCCTAATTTTCCATAACATCCCTGTAGCTCCCTTCCTTCTTGTTCAAGAATAATGCAAAATGTTACCCTTATGAGATTTTTGCAAAACCAGTCATATAGAACAGATGCATGCAGAGAGTTGAAGTTTGTTGAGGAAGAGGCTTCATTTGGCAAGCTTAAAGGGCTGACAATTTTCATTGCCAATAAACAGACTTTTGCTGACTGGTTGTTATATTTCGGCAAAAATTTGTTGCTCTTTTTTTTTCTTTATGCTTAGGAATTATGTTTTTTTATTAATGGGTAACCTGGCATCTTATATGGGTTTTGTAGGACCATTTCTGCTCTGTAAATGTAGAAATGCTACCTGCTCATTCACAATACTCAATGCTCTGAGAAAATGCTCATATCAGACTGAAGGGTAGAGCATTCATACATGTGAACTGCAGCTAAAAGAGATCATTAAATTAAAGAGTCCCTTGGCCATGATATAACATTCCAAGTCACTTCCATGCTGTTCCCATAATTCTTAGGTATATTAATTGTGAGGGAGGTGTTCCCTGTAGGCTATTGAAACTTTAAATTTAGGACCTTAGTCAGGCAAATGTCTTGCAGATGTTTAAGGAAATTTTCCCAGTTTTCTAACAAAGGTTCTCCCTCATGTATGCAACAAATGCAGAAATATTTCTAAATTATCATGTATGCATGATGAGATGAGATATATGATCTCTCAGTATAACAATGTAGTTCTGCTGACATTACATACAACAATATCCAGTTCAATTTTATTAGTCAATCGATGTTTTCCATTGACATTGCAGATTAAGCCTTCTTCCAAAAGTAGAAATTATTCTTATGATCTTAGATTTTGTGCCCAGTCAGAAACCAAGACAAAAAGTTAAGCCTATACTGAGCTGGGTTGATTATAAATAAATTTGATATTTTCATTAATTTATTGGCACTTTAAGCAATTAAAACAGGAGGTAAACATTTAAGTATAACCATCAGTGATTACAATTTCACTAAATACAAATAGAATAAATCCTGAAAGATTTGATGATTTATTGACTCAATAAACATATTTAAGACAATTTTAAAAAATAGGGAGAAAAAACCATAAAAGTCAGAGAAAATAATATTGCAAGGATATAAGAATCACCATCTTAATTGTAATAGGCCAGTATTACTTTCCTGATGTTCACCAACCACTCACAGTTCAGAGAGGTTCTCTGGTTTGACATTCAATATGTAGAGGCCAATTCAAAACACAGAGCCTTTTTTTGTTTTGTTTGTTACTGGTTTTAGCCCTGAACTCTGGCATTAATTCTGGACATTAATTCTAGACATTTCTACTGCCCACAACAACTCTGAACCTTGCTAAAATCTTAATCCTATGGGACACAGGACAATTTATAAAATATATTATTTTTATAAATTATAATTATAATTAAGTAGTAGCAATTTAATCTATAGAAATATAAATTATAGCAATTTATAGACTTCAAAATGGTAATGTAATTTAAAATCCCAGAAGAATGAAAGGTGGAAATGTAGCACAGCCTCTGTATCCTGTTTATTCCTTCTTTTCTTGATGAATATCTTCTACAACTGCAGGTGTAGAGAAATGTCCACAGAAAGAAAGCAATGTAAAGTAAAATAAAAAAGAAAGTCTAGGCTCTCATCTCTATTGCATTTTGACAAGCATAGCATCAGACTTTGTTTTCCTTTCCATCCCCTATCCCACCTTCCCAAGAAAATAGTTTAGCAAAAAAAAATATACTGGGTTATTCTGACTTCACAAACACCAACACAGTTGTGATGTAATTACAAAAACATGTATTTCAAAATTAGCTGGCTACCAAAGTAGATATACCCTTATACAGGGAAGTTCAAATGTACACACAAAATGTATTCTTTATTTAATAATATCCTACAAATCATACATTCATTATAATTCATTACTTGGACAATTATATGAAGTCCTATTAGGTTTGGGTTTTCTTAATTTGAAACACTGGTAGAAATATGTGATTTTTGTAAAATTAGCAAAGGTCAGAATGGTAGACACACACATTCATAAATCCATTTGCACACATATCTGTATTTGATATCAACCATTACTGTTCTGAATCTGAATTTCAGACATTTTGTCTTTTACGGACTGCAAGGTTTTTTGGTTGTGGTAATTTTTTGCTATATGTCTTAAAAATGTATCCAGAGGTATTTTTGCTAAGGGTTTTAACATTTGAAGTCCGAACAAAATATTTGTATAAGTTTTGTGATCTTTTTATTACACTATTTTTTCACTGCTTCTCTGTATATGATTTGGCAATGTAAAAATATAATGACCTTACAGTCTAAGTGACTTTTCAGAGCAGTGAAACTAGTGATTTCATGGGATGACTAAGTTCAAGATTCTATCTCCTTGAAATTTGTTTCCAGGATGTTAACTGCAAAGCAAGTTATATATAGCAGTAAATGCATGCTTAATTTGTGCAGAAATCATGGTGTGATGAATACAATTAAGAGCCTCGGAGGGAATAATTATATTACTGCATAAAGCTGGTGGATCTCAAATTGCTTGGTGCCTGGACTTTAAATTGGCCTGTGTTCCTGTTGTGAAAGTCATTCATAGTAGTAACAAAACTGCAGTCAGAAATAGGGTAGTTTCAAAGTCATGTAAGTATATTTACTCATCTGCTGCAAATGACAGAGCCTACAAAATGGAAGCAGCATTTAGAAGTAAATGAATAAAAATTTAATTATATTAAAAATATAAACAGTGTACATTGATATATTATTTTATGCAACAACAGATCTTATAGAAATTATAAAATCTTTAAGGTTGCATTTTATTTCATATTTACACAAGTAGCAAGTTGTAGTTTTTACCTGGCCTTTCCAGCCTACCATAGGTACTTTCAAAAGGCTTTAATGAAGATCTATAATTGAATTAAGGGTCACAAACATTGCATAAGTATAAAATTTGACTAGTAGGCAATTGCCTAATATGGACCACTGAAATTTCTCATCTAAGGTGTGTAGTAACCAAGGTCAAGAACTGTGGGACTGGATTCTATCATCTTAATAGCCAAACACAATTCAATGGGCTGACATAGGGTTGCACAACCTTAAGAATTATCAAAAATAAAGACAATTTTGTAGCACAGCTTGTTGTTCAACTTGGGGAACTTTCATATATTGAACATCTAGCAATGGTTTTGAAAGAGCTTTATGACTTAAACCAGCAATCTTTGAGCACAGAATACGCAAGCTGCTGCAGCCCACCTAAGGTTTGAGGTTTTTAAAATTACTCAGCTTCTTTCAGCATTTGGGAATCATTTTTCTATTCTACTTGGTTTTATGCTTCTCAAACACATTACAGGAAACATGAAATTGTGTATGTTGCACTAGAAAAAAAAGTAGCAAATAAGTAGTGACTGATTCTAAGCTCAACTATTGTAAAATATTACTCAAGGGAGAAAAAAAATTACTGAAACCTGAAATTCTGACTATGATGTGAAAGTAAAGGCAATGAACATTATTCCTGAACTGTGGTAAATTTTCATTTCCCTGGTCAGTATTTCATAAAACTCTTATTTGGAAACTAGATATCATTTGTTCTTGATGCATTTCTATTCATTTGAAAAAACGTATAGTGTTGTACTGTTAGCTTTATCAGACACCCTCTTTATTTGAAAAATTAATACATAAATTGAAGAACTACAGTTTTTTAGATAATGGTATAGAATGCAGGTGTTAATAGTCTAGGCATTAAACTAGAGTCATAAAAGATATAACTCCAGGTTTATGTACCCTAAGATATCATGGTGATGCAACAATGACAATGATAATAGAGCATGGCTCAGCTATACCAGTAATTCATAGTGGAGTCCACTGCCACTATTCTTCTTCCACATAAAATCAGTAGTGAATGAAAATTTAGTTAAGGACTTCATGTAACAACTTTTTCTCTATCAGGTCAAAATTGTGATTTTTTAGGATTTCATTTTTCTATAAAAGTTTTATTAAAGTGTGCATTGTGGTGATGGAAAGCTGGTGCCAATTTGCTTGAACTGGTCTTTTAACAAACAGGGAAGTGTCAAATATACAGGCACCCCATGTGCTTGTTCTTTTTGTTGGAGAAGATGGCCAATGAAATGTAACACCCATCTTTATGCCCAAAATTTCATTCCCTCTCTTCCTACACAGATGGAAAAAATCTTCAAGCTACAATTCTCAAAAAAACACACTTCAAAATTACCATCTGCAGCATTTATTTAATGACTGTTTTAGTCAACATCTTTGATAATGCTTGCATCCAATATGGGACTGCTAGGAAAAAAAAAAAACACCTCCAGATGACCTGTAGAGATGCATTAACATACATGTAAAGTCATGCACACAAATTAAATAAAATCAAGTATGTGATACCCTCACATTAGCTGCCATGTTAATGTCAAGATTCCTATCAACCACTCTTGCTAATTCAAACTGAGCACAAAATCTGCTTTAAAGTATGGAGGACGTTTTTCTACATTCTTTTTATTTTTTAAAAATTCAGCTACAAAATAAATATCTTCTAATAGTTTTGATAATAGTTTTGATAAGATAGTTTTGTAATACGAGTATCTGCTGGTGAAACATGTTTTAATAAACATTCTCTGTATCTCAGTGTAGAATAGTTCTTTCCTTCGTTTCTGAAAGGTATTCACAGTGCCCAGATGTTAAGCCGTAGAAAATTCTTTTTTCAGCAGTAGCATCTGGCTTATTGGCAGGCTCTACTTGCTCTTTTGTTGGCTTCACTGCAGTTGTCTTTAGGCTGTGAAATGATTAGGATACTGATGTGATGTCTTATTCACTAGAATCCCATTGCTTTTAGCTAGCTCATGGTTTTTGTTCTGTAACGCTTCCAAAAAAATCTAAATAACAACAAATTTTCTCCCAAAGATATGTCTATGAGCTGAAAGCAAGGGGGGAAAAAACCAAAATGATTTCTCCAAGGATAAGGCAGAATTAGTGCTTTGCAGAATGATTTGGGAAAGGGACGACAAAAAAAAAAAGAAGCTAACAGATATATTTTATTACTCTAATGTGATTCAGATTTCCAGTTTAATAGATAACTTGAAGAAATTGTTGATAAAATGCTTCATTTTCTCCTTTAAAAAGATTCACTTTTAATACAAGATGAAAGTTGGGATCTTCCTTCTATCCTACATATGATGTATCATATAAATACAATGGAAAGGATGTCAAATTTTAGAACTCTGTGCTCTCTTGAGGGGAAAAGTGAGCATGGACAAATATTAATTAGATACATTTTAATGTAAATTGCTAGCCTTGTGGGCTCTCAGATGTGTACTAGGGCTTTGACTCAGCCTTCCTTCTGCATCTGCAGTCTTTCTCTTATGGGCCTGTTTGAGACTGAACTTCAGTATAGAGTCTTTTAAATGACTGATTTTTTAATAATTGTAAGAAAACCATTTTGTTATTAAATTTTTTACTTGATATTATGCAATATAGTTTCTAAAATTTTATTGAAATAGTTACAGAGCAATGATGTAGAGGTCTTTTCGTGGGGTGAGAGGAGCTTTGATCCTAAAAGTGATACATATAGTCTTTTTTGAGATTATCTTTAAGAACTTTATTCCTGCCTGGGTTTTAGTTAACATATGAATATTTCATTCTGTTATTTTGGTATTAGATATGAAATTCTGCTATATGGAAGCCAATCTTTGCTTTCTCACTTATAAATATCCGTACAAACTGCATGTTTAGTTATCAATACTGTCCTGTTTTAAAATCTAATAAACTTAAGTTGAGTTTTTAATCTGTGTTTGAGAATTCTGTGATTTCCAGACTGCATCCAGCCATCTGGCCATATCTCTGTTATGTAATAATAGAAAAGATTGAGCCAATATAAGTAAATCAGATGGTAAAAGGTGCCTGCTGACCAAACAGGAGCAGTGGGACTCAACTTGGATAGGTCAGCATATGTGCAATAGATAATCTCAATTGTCATTGCTCATATCTACTGCTTCTGATGTTACTCCATGTCATTTATATGACACATACATACATACATACATACATATATATAATGTGTTATATATTACAGCTTTCTTTGAAACCCTTATATAATACAGTTGAGATGTTAAAATACTTGGCTTATATATTTGTGTAGAGTTTATATATGTCACCCCCCCACTTAAGAATTTCATGTCATTGGAAATATTTTACTTTAAATTAAACGTGCATCCTTTTGAAAAGATACAAGTGTATTAGTTGATATATATATAATTTGTCTTCTAATTTATGAAAGCATAATGATATTGCATTATTGTTATAAAGTTAATCAAGACTTTAATGGGACAGCTACGTTACTATTGAGTGGTTGTTTTTTTCTTTTACTATAATGCATGCTTTCAACAAATTGATTATGCAGTGTAGCAATGAATTCTCTAATTAGAAAGTTATTACTACATCTATAATGGGCAAGAATTCTAGCTTTGTAACTTGCATTTTAAGATGCTTTCATATAGAAAATGGAAATAAAAAAAATTAAAAATACACATCAATAGTTACAGAAGGATGTTTAATCTATAGGCACTTGGTCTGGCTTATTCTCCATTATTTTTCATCTGATGATGTATACATCTGTGTATGCAAAGTAAACACAAGATGACTTCTCTTAATAACTCTGTGACTTGATAATTTCTCAAACATGATTTGCATAGATGTGAGAAACTTGTGCCAAAGCAATGACTGAGAAAAATTGTCAGACTTGGTTCATACCAAGAAGGCAATTTCTTACAGATTTTTAACCTTGTTTCGACTTTGAATTTTACTTGAGGATTAAAATCATATTTTTTCTCAGAGGAAAGCAGAAAAGGCCATATGAATATTAAGAAACAGAAATATGTTAAATATTAGGAAGTCCACATATTAGAAATTATGTTGCCTTTTATTTTTCTTCTGTTTTGCCTTTAATTGGTAAATCCTGGTTATCAGCAAAACACTTATCTTCAATTAAAATGAGTACAATGCCTTTAACCAGAAACTAAATCTGTGTAACTTTACTTATAACCTGAAGCTTCTAGTCTCAAAACTATTCATATAACTATTTTGTCCAGGCTCTAGCACCATGAAAATCATGATGTCTCTCTTATTCAAGAGTTTACAATTTACCATCAGAATTACCTCAAAAATTAAATGTTTCACTCAGAGTTGCATCTCTGTGACCTCAAGACTGCCAGTTCTGAACCCAGTCTGAAGATCACTGGTCAGAGATCCAGTCTCTGCACATTTTCTAGTTTTTATTAAATTATCATTTAATGCAAAATGCATAAAAATACCATAGGGGAACACAGAAAAGGATGATCAAAGCATGCCTCATTTACAGCTTGGTGGCTGAAAATTAAGATGCTGATTCTTTGTCTTTTCACTAGCTGCAACATCATGGAAAGGCCTCAGATGTCCAACAAACATATAGGACAAAGCTAAAAAAGGCTGCCACAAGTAGACTGAGAGTGTAACCCTGACGAAAGAGAAGTATCAGCAGGCAGTTGGTAAAACACTGACCTAAAGGATCTTGGAGCCATGAACAAAACATTTTCTGGTCTTGCAGAATAGGTGTGTTATCTGCCAACTGTTTTCTTACAATAAGTGTGAGCTCACTCATGTTAATGTACAGTCCTTTTTATCAGGCCAGTCAATTGCTCATTTAATTACTGAGTATAATTACAGCAACTTAACTAAGGGGCCAGATTTCAGATCTATATAGTAAAGAATTTCACTAAGAATTTGATGAAGTGTCAAGAAATTTTTAAATAAAATGCCCTGAATTGTGAACAGTATCTTCACTGTGCGCATTGCAAATAAAAAGATTACCACAACTTTGTGCACTTCCTTTTTTTTCCCGTGTGATAGTTTTTGAGGGAGTCATTGGGTTTTTTGTGTGTTTGGGGAAGAATCTAGATGCAAGTCATACTGTTCTAAGGACTCACTGCCTTGTTTTGGCAGACAGCAGAAACCCTGCACTGCTGTTTGCTGGAAGATGTTATTTTAATGGACATTACTCCAGTGAATTTGGCAAGCCTAGCAAGTTGAGAGAGATGCTGCTGTGTCTTTTGGCACTAGCACGCAGCTTACATTTGCACTCCCCTGATGTCACTTTTCTCTTTCTTTTTCTTTTTCTTTTTCTTTTTCTTTTTCTTTTTCTTTTTCTTTTTCTTTTTCTTTTTCTTTTTCTTTTTCTTTTTCTTTTTCTTTTCCTTTTTCTTTTTCTTTTCTTTTTCTTTTTCTTTCTCTTTTTCTTTTTTCTTTTTCTTTTCCTTTTTCTTTCTCTTTTTCTTTCTCTTTCTCTTTTCTTCAGGCTCTTCTGATAATTATTTAGCCAGAGTTACTCTTTTTTAAATTTAATAAAATATAACCTTCAAAATTTTATTAGCAATATTATTTTTTACTTTTGAATCTCTAATTTTCATTTCACTCAAACATTTTTCGTCAAAACCATCTAGATAGGAATACTGAAATAAAGAAAAAAACAACATTGATCACTAATTACATGTTTATTTTCTTCTTGTAGTTATATGATGAATGCATATCTGTATCTGTGCATATCTGTGTATCTCTGCATATCTGTGTATCTGTAAACTTAAAAAAATATCTATGTGTATGTTCTTAGTAAATTAATACTGTGGACCCTGGGATATTCTTATTTCCATATTAGACATCATTAAAAATCTTCATTATTCAGATCTAACATATGCTTGTAGTCAAAGCACCTGCAAAAATTAGTCATCCAGAGGCTCCTCAGAGAAAAAGTAATATTTTAGCTGTTTCTGATGAGGAAGAGTTTCAATGGCATACAAGAGTGAGTACTAAACTTTCTTATTTTCCTTCCCTTCTCCAACTTCTTATATAAGAGATAAGTATTACAAATATTTACTGAAGCACCAAAAATATGAACAGGCCAAAGGCATAATCACAAAAGCCAGATGTAATAAAAATATCAGGTAATAAATAACATCATTCTTGCAAAATTTCACTCCCTAAATATTACATATATATCTTTAGCTTTTTGCATTTTGTATGGCAGAAAATTTGCCCCTAAAAGACAATAAACACATAAGAGGCATTATTCTAACGTTATAAGCCTTGGAAACATTAAATCTGTATAAGATTTCTCATTGTATCCACACTCACATGTTTGAATATACTAGTGAATGGGGTAGAAAAATTACATACAACTGGAGGAAGTGCAAAACCACTCATCAAAATAATTCTTTTATTTTTTGGAAAGGCTCTGCTTTCCTGTTCCTAACTGAACATTTCTGAATTTGCTGCTAATAATAAGAAGGATTTTATGCAAAGGAAATTTTTTCTGAAAGAAACTTTTCTCACAGTGAGTGCTTTGGTTACATTATCTGTTGGACTCTTGAACCCACCTCTAAACAAAAGAAAAGCTCTATGGACTTACCAAACAAGGATGAAATTCAAGGAAGTTCATAGTTAAGGAACTCAGTATTTATTGAGTGTGTGAAAACATGGAAAAGCTCGTCAGATTCTGGTACTAACCAGTAGCTGATGCCTGTAGTGAAATACAGAAATAAGCAGGTACCTAAAACGTGTTTTTTTGGTTTGGTTTTTTTTTCAATAAGGTTATGTCCTTACACCAGTACTTTAATGGTGTTAAACCTTTCATCACCTACTGCTGCTCAGCAGCTGGTATAAGCCTCTTCTCCCTGGAGTAGAGGTGTAAAAAAAGATAGTCACTTGTAATATAGTTGCATTTAACTGAACCACAACATTTTATCACTGATATTAATTATAAAGAAATACACTGTCCATTAGAAAGTTTTAACATAAAAAATATTATTTAATTTTTATTTGTTATTTATTTACATTCTATAAAATGTGAAAGCAAATTAAACACTGAGGTCATCACAAAGAATGGTAAATGCTGTCATATTTCAGAGTTTGTGAATCCATTTTATTCAGTTATGTGAAGTGAGAATTTCATACACAGAGCTCCTAAAGCTTCATTTTCTTCTCACATATTTAGGCAATTTACATGGACTGAAGGCTTTTCAATGGAATTTTTCTGTATTTAAATGTAACACAAAGGAAGCAAGGACCAAGAATTACAGCAGAGGTTCATATTGTGCACAGATATTCTAAAACTGACACTAGAGAATCATGACAGTACACCTGAGATAAAAAAGGTGATGCTGAAGAGCATTCAGAGTGTTACATTTTCCTTTCTGGGAAATGGATTCCCTAAAATATTGGATAGCCTCCACTAAAACAGCAGAGGAATCAATCTAGGAAATTAGAGAACAGCAAGTTTAAATTCAATAGCTAGTAAATTGCTAGAACATTTATTAAAGCAGTCAGTGTGTAAGCACCTGGAGGAAAGTAAGGTGATAAAACGTAGCCACCATATAGTAATCGCAGAGAAATCATGCCAACTTAACTATGTCTTACTTTTATAAGCCTTACTAAATTAAGGAAATGTTCACAGCACACAGTAGATCTTATTCTAAAATCCTGCACAGTATTCTCACGTCGTGAGAATTGCCATTCTCACATGGCAATTAAAACACAAGGAGGTTGAAATACTACATTATGAACATACAACCACCACATTAAGATTGACATAACCAGATAATGATTACACTTCATTTCTAGATGGCATGACCACTGATGGAATCATTTGGTCAAGAGAATGACCATGATTTTTTTAAGATATTCTATATATATTTTCAAGTTTTCCTCATTATTAACTAGTAAGTGAAGACCCTCTGTATTTGTATTCAAAGGGAAATATTTTATACATACAATATTCTGTTATACATACAATATTTCTGGTTTTTTAGCTGAAAAAAAAACCCTCAAAATGTAATCTTGATCTCCAGTTTCCACTCACTTGGTAGGAATGTAAGTATAATTCACATTTTGCAGAGAACAGAGGCAAAAATCAACTCATGAACTACTTTGTAATATTGCTAACACAGGGATGAGAGAGTTGCCCAGCTCACTGTCATGGACTACAGCAAGTACAGTGGACTGTAGTCACATGGAATTAAATCAGAGTTTATGAAAAAAACTCTCTCACCCCCCACTAATGATTGTCTGTGAATCTCAGGGGTCTATAAGTTTTAATGAGTGGAGCTAAGGGATATATATTCTTTGAACATTGTGGGACTGATAAAGCATACAGTTATGTGTTGCAGTCCATCTCCTTTTTGCTGCTGCTTTTCAGTAAAAGTTTTTAGAAACAAGAACTTAACGAAGATACAATCCAGATTTCTACAGAGGGCTGAGAAGGTTTTTTTTTCAGTTCTGCATATTCCAGACCTGAGTTGAGACATTTTTTTCATGTCTGTTCTTTTACACCTAAATCCTGGGCACTTTTTCAGTTGAGGCTTATAATTCAACCTTGACATTGTTCCAGACAGAAAAATGATCCCATCAAAATACTCAAAAACACAATGCAGAAACACACATTGTACCAGGCAAAATCCAGCAGAAAATTGAGAAGATCTGTCCCAGGTGGGAGGGAATAAAGCTAGCTAGAATGCAGCTTTCTCTTCACCTGCTGCTTTGTGCCATGTTTACCAGAAGGCATATTAGTTTTCATATAATTTTAGGCCTGACCTGTCTCTATGTTAAATTCAAACTTCATTGAATCACTGCAGGATAAAGGAGTCAAGAAAAACTCAGCAAAATCACTGGATTTTTGTGTATTTATCTCTCCCAACTCTCTCAAATAAAACACCTACAAGTACACATTCAGCAGTAGCACTGACACTAATCTAGGAAAGAAATGACACTAAGATTCTTTAACAACAAAATCCCTTCTCCTACAAGGAAGGAGAATATAATGAATGTTTTGAAATAAAGCCCTCCAATAGATACTCACATTCAGTGATTGAGATACTGATCTATACAATCTCAATTTTCTCACACTTACATTGTGCTGTTGAGTTTGCTTATATAACAGAGGCTAGTAATACCAGCTGAGATGCCCCAAATATTTTATCTGGCCCATGACTACCACAGAAGGGAACCAGCCTTTCTAAGACTGTGTGTCACATCTCTGCACCCAAATGAATCAAGCCTGATTTATCTTTATATATATATATATGTATAGTTCACCTATACTCCAAAGGAAATAAATAGGCACTTTAGAGTATAATCCACCTCTTCTCAGTTAGGCATCTAAATATGTCAGACAAATCATATTTCAGTATTTGGTCTTTCTTCTGTCTCTCCACTTGGAACTTATTTTGATCACATTCCTCAGAGCTTCATAGCAGCACTTTTAATGCAGTACTTCTGACTCACCTTTGTCTCAGAAAATGTGAAGTTTGCTCCAGGCTATAATACATTTGTTTCCTGAACTGACAGTTTAGAAATACTGGCTTTCCAGAGCTGGCTTGGGCATCCATCCAACAGTTTGTCATATGGTATAGAAGTACCTGACCTGCTGAAGATATTTTGTATTCAGATCATTTAATCACATTTTGTTTTAAGTAAATTAGCCCACTGGTCCCTCACATGTTATATCCATTACCTAGATTCATCTTGCAATGTTAGTGCTGTTAAATTGCCAGTAGCTGCTCTTATTCTCTTTGAGGTTATTAGGACTTAGACAGCAATTAAGCAACATGTCGACTGCACTAGCATTTCAACATACAATATAAGAGCTTATAAGAAGATTGAATAGTAGCTCCTGACTAACAGAGCATGTGGCTACATATTGTGCTGTAGATGCCAGCATATGAAACCATTTTCCCAGGGACAATATAGTAAACAAGCTAAAATATGACTTGACAAATCTTCAGAAGATGTACTGCAAACATTCTGTTCTGGATTTTGCAATGAAAATTCATTAGCAATTAGGATTAGAATTTGTACCATTTGCATGCCTCCTCAGGTAAAGCTCATTCTCTTTCATCTCTTCAGGTGATACAATTATTGTATCAAAGGCAGAATTCTGCATTAGGAGATGTTCTGTCCAGTCTGTGGGAAAGAGCGCTCCACAGCTGTGTATTTATTATATAAATGCACTGTATTTGCAAATATGCCACAAATGACCTTATAGGAATATTTCATCAATGATTCCAAGGGTGATGTCCCTTCACCATGAACCCCCATTAACTATGTGAAAAAATGTAATCATAAACTCAGACTGCTTTTGATAATCTGTGCTCTGATAATTTTGGCCCATGGAAGGCTCATTGTTGCTTATGGGATAAACCAATTATTTGGGGGTTTTAACTTTTAGTTGCCAATATAAAAATTATAATTTATTAATCAAAGAAGGAAAGTTAAAAAAATTAAACTTGATTGTGCAAAAACAAAATATATTTATTTTTTGAACATAATATGTTCAGAAAATGCTTTACAGTTCCATCAGCTCTTCCATGATTTTACTCATATGGTAGCTCAAAATACCATGGTTCTGGTGTTTAAACACAAACACTGTGTGAGATCACTACAGTGTCCTACCCCAATTTTAGCTACCATTTTGGAGAGGTACAAGTTCTCTGCAGCTAGTGTCATATCTGCCAGTTCTGTGTGGATTTTTAATAGAAAAAAAAAGCTTTGTGATTAATTAAAGGGATAAAAAGGGAATAAATCCACTCATAAAAATGCTGACATAGATACAGTTTGCTATTAAGCTTCATAGTTCGTTATTAACTTTCTTTTATCTGGAATTCTTTTGAAAGAGAATAAACTTTATAATATGAAATTGTCACTTTATTCATGTCTTAACAAGTTATTCAATAATACGTATTCGTCCAACATACAATAGTATTACATTTGTGATATTTTAAGTGGAGGTTGGATTTTGACAATATCTTCAAGATAATAAGATGAAAATAACTTGAGGAATATTAATTTGGCCCAATAATATATCTGGCATAGAAAGATATTAAGTTTTTCCCTATTTAAAAAGAATCATTAAGAAATCTCTCACTCATGGGAAGAGATTAATCTCACCTAAATTAAGACATCTGAAATTTAAGTGTGTAGCTTAAGCTGATTTTCCTGGCTCCCTCTGCAGCTATTGGAGAGTCATTCTTCTTAACTGTTTTAAAAAGGAAACTTGTGATCACATTTCTCTCTGTGATTAGAGAGATTCTAGATGATCTTGATCAGGAAGGGGAGAGATGCTTTGAGAGGCTGCCTAGAACAGAGGATAGACAGTGTTAAAGGACGAAGTAGGTGTTTATTAAAAAGACCTTCAAAGGACACACCTTGGGCAGTACAAGAGCCTGGCCAAGGATACACCCAAGATGGACAATGGATCACACACCTTCACAATTTTGTAAGATTAGGTCCATTTACATATTGGACCAAAGTTCAGAGTTCAGAGTTATAAACTAATGCAGTACAGAATCTGGATAATATGAAAGCTAAAACTTAAGGGCATCAGGGGCACCTGCTCCCAGTAGCAGAGAATCTGTTCTGTACTGGTGGGTCATGGGACAGTACTTTAAATTGTTGGAGATCCTTGAACAGTTTTTCCACAGGCAAGACACAGGCCTGTATCAGGAAAGAGATATTTTCTTCATACAGTTGAGTTTGGTAACCAAATGATCCACTCTTTGTTCTCCCTCTTTCCAAGACATTATTGCCAAGGAGCTGCTATATGGCTATGGCATGATCTGTAGGAAGTTCTGCCACATGGTTTGTATACACTGGCCTTCCCCTGCATTTACAAGGGGATGGCTCATTCTTCGAATCCTTATAGAGTATCTCCAACATAGCTAATTCTCTCAAGTACTGGATACCATGCTCCATGGTGCTCCGTATATGTTGGTACAATAATAGACCATCCTTGAAAAAATACCTTTCCCTCCCACTTGATAGGAGTTTCCTCCAGAGGCTGAGTGTTTCGACACTTTTCTCAGTCTCCTGGTCAATGCTACATACTGGGACAGGGATCCCAGCTGCTTGGCTTCACTACCATAAAAAGGTATTATTTAGCCACCTATTTAGCCTCCTTTGTTTAAATATGGAGGACAAAATTGTTGTTATGGTAGAACATAGATTCATAGCCTAGCTGCCTGATGTCAGTATCCATTTAGATCTCTTGCTTTTGCATCTAAGTTCTTCTCTTAAAAAACTGACTTTGTGCTAAAGCACTTGAGTGATGAAGCATAGTTTTCCTTCTATTTGTTAAGTACTTACTGCTTAAATGTCTGAACAATTATCCAGAGGCTCCCTTCTCTCGGAAACCTGACATGCTAACACATCATTTACTAGACAGCAATTCCACAAAACCAGTCTTTTTCTGAAAATTAAAACTGTTGATGTATACCCAAATATCCCTTCACACTCAGAAGAAGCTTAAGAATTGAGTAAGCATGATGTTTCATATAGAATCTCTCTGTATTAATGAATAAGTGAAAAATAAATGGCTAGGATATTTCTCTTTTCATTTAAGATATAAGCCTATATAAAACAGTTTATCATTTTCTTGTTGAGCTTCATCCTTATAGCTTATTCTTATAACCTCAAAATGGTTTCTAGTTACAAATAAAACACCTCTAAGGCTGTAAATACAAAAAAGGCAAACTAGCACACACCTTCTGTAAGTTAGATGCAGGAGAATGTAGGTGTTTATTAATGTCTACTATCTGGTACAGAACTTTGGTGTTCACTTTGGATAACACAAGCTCCTTCTGTGAAATGAATATCTCTTCAAAGAACCAACCTTGTTTCAAGAGCCATGGAGTTACCTGCTTGTCACAAGCTGCAGGAACTGCAACCCTGAGATAGCCACATGCTGTGTGCACTCCTACACAGGTAATACATACCATTATTTGAGATTCTCTGCCACAAGCAAGCAACTCAATAACTACTGACAAACAAAAAACCCTATTCCACATGTACAGTAAAAGACAAATTATTTGGCGATTAAAAGTAGAGCTAAAACCACATCCTGCAGCACTGGTGCAATGCAGCTAAAATAAAGAAGGAAAAGGAACTTAAACTGTCTGCCTGGGGAAAACATTTTTATTTGAGTGCTCAGTAGAGGACTGAAGTACCTATTCTGAAAAAATATAACAGGATATAGCCAACAATTATATTAGTGATGAGAAAAAGATAGCACTTTTATGGAGTGCAGTAGAACTCAAACATTGTTGAATATCTTCTGCTGCTTCACAAAAAATACAGTCCTAAATTAATGCTGAAATTGCAGAAATTCTAAAAGTGTACCTTAATTCAGAAGTTGCTAGTGATTGTAGAATGTTTACAGACTGGTTAAAGATAGCAGAACCAAAAAAATACAGCCCTTAATAAGTTGCTGAATTAAAGAAATGTATTTTAAGTAGACAAGTGAAAAGTTAAGGGACAATTAAGTCTGAAGAGCCACAGATAGCATGGAAAATTAAGAAAACACAAATAATCTACTAATTGTGGTTTTTTTCATAAAATATATATTCAATATTATTGTTTTAATTTGGACTGCCACTGAAGATGGCAAGGTGTCACAAACAGTATCAGAAAATCTGTTTAGCAACAAATTCACCAGGAGAAGAGCAGCATGTGCAGTGTAAGGAACATTACAGATTGCATATTTTTATTATGAAACACAGTCTCACAGTGCCAATTATTGTTGGTTCAAGGACAAACACTGTGCAAAGAAACTAGGACATACACAGAAAAGATGTACAGGTCAGTGCAAAAAGCTCCTCATGGGGACAATACCTGAGAATTCCAGAATCATCAGCTTGCAGACGACAGCACAGAGTCCATGGAGAATACACTAACATCTCCACAGCTGTTTAATTTAGAAGTTATTATTTGAATTCCTTTGCAAGTGAAAACACTGTAATATAAAATTGAGCTTTATCCAGAGTCCTCTGCTTCTTATAATCTCATGGCAGGTTTGTCAGAGGCTACTTAAGAAGTTGAAATTGCAGAAAACTTCAGTGTTTCTAAAACATATACTAAGAAACCCCTCACTCCTGCTGAGTGTTATGCTGGTGAAGGTAACATATAACTGTAAACAACATATGTTAAATCCTTATGTTGTGAAACGAGGAGGTCATGCATTATTTGGTACAGGATGTCTGGGCACGATTCAGTTGGATTGGCAAAGCATAATGTGTTTGCAGGTTTGAAAATAACTATGGACTCCAGCCCAAACCAAAAATAACTGTTCTCTGTGTTTATACAATGAAAACTGTCTTTAGAATGATATCAGAACCACAGATATCATCAAGATATACCAGCATAATGTAACTGTGACAAAAAGGCACACAGGATAGGTTGGGTGTACTAAGCAAAGTTTGTAAAGCAATAGAAAAATATTAATGTCATCATTGAATACAATATTGATGTCTCTTTATGCTATAAAGTCTCATTAATTTACCTTTTTTTCTGATTAAAAAAGAGACTGTTTTCAGTGTGCCTGAATCTACCTATAATTCAAAAATTACACTCTTTCTAATTATCAGTATGAGTCCATATCGTAAGCATGACATACATTGCTTTTATCAGAACCATTTTTCAACTGGAGCGCAGAAAATTTATTTTTCATCTTTTTGATTTGCATTTCCAGTTCATAAAACAAAATGTTGTTTTCCAGGTTTCCATCAATTAAGTCCAGGATTTCCTTATGGGCTAACTAAACCATCTCAAATTATCATCACAGGCAAATTCATATAATCTAAGAAATTTTCACTCCTCAGAAACTAGTTATCTCCCTTTTCTCTAAAGTGTAGTAGTTGATCCTGTAATCTCGGCCTATTTCAGTGCAAAGACAAGTAGAGTTGCTTAGATCATCAACAGAGTGAAGACCATATGTAGCATCACTGACTCAGTGAATAATGATAGTTTATTATAACTCTTTTCCTTCTCCAAGTTGCTCTGGCACATGAAGGTATGAAGTCTTTGCTGATAAAGTCACATCAAGAAGAGAGAGATAGTATCTTCTTACGTTGTACTGATGTGGTTTCAGAATATTAACTTCTAGGAAATTTTACAGCATACGTGGAGGACTCTCAGTTAAAGTTCAGCACACCCATTTATTTCACATTTGTACTATTAGCATCAATAATAAATTGTATTTCACTCATCAGTCACGAAGAGTTTCTTTTCAAGTGCTAACAAACCTCTTCTTCCTTGTAAGTCATTATCCATAGAGAAATTACTTTTTCAATGGGACTTTTTGGTCTTCCTCAAATGGCAGTTTCCTGTGACAGATGAGAAATAAATGTCCTCTAGAGAGGATGTATAAACTAGCTAAGTCTGCAGCATGTTCTGTATCATAACAGAAATGCTGTAGTACTGGATTTCAACTTTCGTGTGAGACTTTACATGTAAGAGTAAAAGTAAGAGTAAGAGTAAGAAGAGTAAGAGTAAGAGTATTTCAGATGTAAGGATTAGATTCGTTCATGAGATATACTGAAGGCCTGGAGACTTGCCTGTTTTCTATTACTGTAGCCATTTAGGATCCTACTAGAGTAATAACATGTACAAATGAGTAAGCTTTGCTTACTTCTAACCTGTGAGAATGTACTGCTAGTATTCTTACAGCCTGTCTTCCTGTCTTCCTGTCTTCCTGTCTTCATGTTGATGAAAAGGAAATCGGAAACGGAAAAGGAAACGGAAAAGGGAAAGGAAAAGGGAAAGGAAAAGGAAAAGGAAAAGGAAAAGGAAAAGGAAAAGGAAAAGGAAAAGGAAAAGAGGAAAAGGAAAAGGAAAAGGAAAAGGAAAAGGAAAAGGAAAAGGAAAAGGAAAAGGAAAAGGAAAAAGGAAAAGGAAAAGGAAAAGGAGTTTTGTCCTTGTTTCACAGACAGATAAGATAAGCCATAGTGGTCTCATAGTCTTGGACTGGATCTAGACTTATTCTTTTATGCCAGTATCCCATTCCTCTCACTGTTGAAGCTTCCTAGGTTTTAGAGCTGGTTATGGATACTATTTAATCAAGGTCTTCTCAAAATATATTCTTTGTGGAAGCTGGTTGAAAACTCCCAACAGTAACAGCAGCAATACATAGCAATACACCCATGTCTCACCTAACATAAATTTAGGATACAACGTGAGAATATATGATCGTGGGATGCAGAAGATGCTTTCAGGGTCCTCAGCCTAGAAGATGACACAAAACCATAATAGGAGACAAGAAAAAAAGTCTGTGTGTACTGGGAAACAAACTGCTTTTCTGGATCATGCCACCAGCTTTTAAGACAGTCTTATAAACATGTTTTACCAATTATATATATTATATTTTTTTCTGGTGTAGACTTTGAATGCATTGCAAATATTAATTAATCCCTTGTGTGGGAAAGGTATGGCATGAGTATATAAAGGAATATAAAATTTTCAAAAACATGGCATGAAATCCTATAGAAGTTTAAAAACTAAGGTGACAGTCTCTGTGAGCCTGTTCTACTAAACAAAACCCACAGTACATATTTTAATTATATGATATTTAATTATTGTAGTGCAATTGCCATGATTCTCACAGTATTAGCTGCAGAATGTCTTACTTTTTAAACTGAGATAAGCAAACCTGATTTTCTTATCATTGTGCTGCCCTTATTACGCAATTACATAGTAAATAAGTTGTGAATAAATAATAATGGTTTCTTTGTAATCTATTCAATCCAAATATGGATCATAAACCGGCAGAACTCAGAGTATCTCAAGGATTATCAGATGTCAGTTGCTTTGTTGCAACTATGGTAAGAGTGGGATGCAATTGAGCTCTAAATGTGAAGTTATTACATATTAGAAATATTGTAATTGGAATTTAAAAATATGCTGGTAACAAAAAAAAAAACCAAAATATTTTTGATATAAGGGTAGTCTAGACATTCTGTGTATTAGTAACTGCAAAAATATTTTTATAGTTAAATTCCATGTGAATTTAGGAGAGTTGCCCTTCAAGATTTTGAAGTGAAGTGTTATCTTTTAGAAAATGCATGGTTAAAAAGGTAACCATGTCTTTTCCCTGAACTCTAATGCTCTTTTTATATATCTGTCTCTTAAAAAAAACAAAAACAAAACAAAAAAACAAAACAAAAACAAAAACAAAACCAAAGCAAATAAAGGAAGCAATCAAACTTCAATGTAAGTGCATGCTTATCTCTAAATACAGCATGATACAATTAAGTCAGAAGGATACCATCGTGATTAAAGACAAACTCAAAAGTTATTTTCTCAGTTAGAGTTTGGATGGAAGAAAACATGCCTTAAATGCTACTTCGTTAGTTCAAGATTTCTTCTGACAGAAAGATTGGTTAACTGGTGTCAAGCAAGTGTGATAACTATCCTGGTGAAACAGCCTTAATGGACATTCTGCATACTCTTGTGCTGGCTTCTAACTTAAACCCTGTTCATTCTTAATTTCCTTGAGTCCTAACAGAATCCAGGCATTTTTAGTTACTGGGCTGTTTATAAGAACTCTCCAAATAAATGGAATTCGTTTCACCTAATTTGAAATATTTATTACATAGTCTAGTAAAGCTAAAGTAATCATCTCGGTTTCTCTTTCCAGTCAATGGGATGGAAAAATAGTTCAAAAATATCACATATTTGTAAACCCATTTAAACTTTAACTGCATTGTCCTTCAGGTGTTTTTCCCCTTTTATTATGTGTGGGTGAATTGATTCATCTTAGAAAACTAGCAACAAACCTATAGATACTGAACTTAACGTGAAATGAATCCCTACTTTTTTCTCTAGCACATTCTTCTGAGTCCAAATTTTGCCAATATTGGTTCTTTAGACATACACAGAGGAAAACAAATTTCTATACCTTCTAGATGGTCCCCTAAACAGTTTATTCACTATAACAGAGCACTTGGGTAGTTCAAGTCACTGTACTGTGCTGTCCAGGATTTTTCTCTGTAATTCAAGGTGTTTCCTCCAAAACAGAGAATTTCACAGCTATGTACCAAAAACTCTTTATATTCACTTCCATCACTGTGTTCTGGTCATTTTTTCTGACCTGGGTTTATTTTTGTTTTAAAGACAGTCACCGCACATGAAAAGTTTTGGGTTTCCTCCACCCCATACACATTTTTTCTGTTTAGGTTCCAGTTGAATAGGTACCATCCTTGAATTTTAAAGTACATTTAGCCTTTTCTCTTTATTTTATTTGCTTATTATAAATCCCACTGAAATCAAAGGTGTGACTTGTTGAATAAGATACCATGAATGAGAGTAACAGAATCTGTCCTACAGTAAAATTTCTCAAAGAAATCTTTGAGGTTCTTCAGTAGCACTTTAAAAACACAGTATTGAATATACTGTATTATAATGTAAATTCCATCAAACACTATGTCATTAACATTTAGCAATCTTGTTTATTCAAGTCAATCCATCTATATATACAAATCTGATATTTGCCTTTTTAAAAATTTAACATGCCTAAGTGCCCATAAATCAGTTATGACAATCATTGTTAAAGCAATCAATAGTAAGGAATATGCATTAATTCAAATAATATTGATAGCCACATGAACCTGCATCAGTCTTCTGTGAAATAAGAAAAATGATACATCTTTTTAAAATCAATATTTTCCTTTTTATGTCATTCATTTGAAGAGTATCAATAATACATTACTTTATACCTTATGTGTCAGTAGCCCTACTTCTAAATGTAGAGATATCTTGAAAAAATATTGAAGTGAGGCAAAAGAAAAAATCAGCAAAGCAATGACCTGCTATAAAAGCTTACATTCATCCATTGTATTGTGGGTATTCATCTGAACTAAAATATGTATGGGCAGCATTACTGGTTGGATATATTATTTATGACTCAGACCTCAATAACAGATGCTTGTATACCACATTTGTCCCAGAGTTAAAGAGCAAGAAGAACAGTAAGAGAACTCAGTATATGCCTTTATCTATCTTCAGACATTAGAACCATGAAGTTAGGCAGGTGTGCAGACCAAAGTGGAAATACAAGATGTGGAATTACAACATCCATTCATCACAAAAGAAACATTTTAATTGGTTATATGTGGAAAATATCTACTTGACAGTCAGTTTCTCACTTTTCACATAAGTGCTTTGCTGCTTGGATGCCTAATCTTGTTTAGTATAGGGAAAGTAATTTGACATGAAAGTACCTAGATGGCTGCCGAAAATTAATTGCCAATTAAAAAA
Source organism: Luscinia megarhynchos (assembly GCA_034336665.1). NCBI lineage: Eukaryota > Metazoa > Chordata > Aves > Passeriformes > Muscicapidae > Luscinia > Luscinia megarhynchos. The sequence goes on along the minus strand of JAPFBE010000003.1, from coordinate 50,655,636 downwards.
GAAAAATGTTTGTGCTACTCTATAAACAAGCCAACATATAAACCTTTCAGTCTTGTTGCTTTATTTATGTCTTTGTAGATCTGGTTTCAAGCTATTTGCATACAATTTACAAATTCATATTATAATTCTCCAGTATATTTATGATTTTATAGTTGTATATATTTTACCTCTATGAAAAATATTTATTTCTTTATGCTTCTGTTGCTTATTATTTAACAAAAACATTTCATTACATTTGATAGTTTATGTCTCTTCCTTAGAATGAGGCATTTTTATTTGTAGGGCTCAGAAAGAGAGGTTTATTTTTCCCTCCCATTAAAACAAAAAAGCCAAACTTCAAAACGATGAACTCCTGTCTCTTACTTCCCATAGCTTCCTCAGTTTTCTTTCAAGCAAGGATGAATACCCCAATGATTCAAAGTATAAAGGTTAATCTGAGTGGAAAATGAAGGCTTTAACAGGATTGTAAAGCTTAAGGACTCCTTTCAGCACTAAAGAGACTTTTGAAAGTGGCTGAGCCATAGAAATTTCATGAAGTACCATGGAATGGCTTGCTTAGATCCAAAATACAATTCAAATGGCACAGCTGGCTGAATCCATGAGTAGAAATGGATATTGACTTCCATTTTCTTCCTTGTTCTCCTCCCAAAATTACTTTTCTACACATGGGGTAGATTGTGTGAATCAATGTTATGTCCACATAAATGTTAGCAATTATGTGTAGGATAGATTACTGAATAGCATAAATTCAAAGAAATAATAATAAATTAATAGAATTTTAAATCTTGTATTATTTTTAAGCTGTAACATAAGCATATCCTCTTTAAGTTTAAATGATCTTGATTTTTGGGGAGTTTGTTAGTTTGGGGCTTTTTGTTTTCTCTTTAAAACTAAAATGTATTCCCAGTGAGTGAAATTCAGGCACTTTACCTTATATTAATAACTTGGAAATATCTATAGTTGTTCAAAGCTATCGCTCCTTATAATAACCTTTTTATTCAGTCTTCAAGTCCACACTAGTCCTCTGCTAAAGCCAATCCAAAAGCCAAATTTTAATGAGGGAGGGAAAAAAATCTCAAACCAACCAGATCAAACCAGAGCAAAACAATACATAGCAGAACAAAACAATACAGAACAGAACAAAACCCACATCCACAGTTTTCAAGACCAAGTTTTGACAATTGTAAATCTCTTGGCAAAATATGAGTCCAAGACACCTGACCTACAGATTTAGCCATCATGAAAAACTGACTGCAAATAATTTGGGAAGATTTTTTCAAGATAAAAATACAATAGGAAACTCCTGTGCCCTCTTGTACATAGTTCAGTTTTCTCACAAAACCTATGGTCCCATGTGAAAATCAATAGTGTGAGATAATGTCAGGGTCACTTATTATGACTGTGCCAAACAGCTCTGTAATCCTCAAAACCAGACACCTACAATAGCCACCATTCGAGGCGTGAATTAACAAACTGTGAGCTGTCTTATTTTTCTTTTCTCTTTCAATTAGAATTGTAAGAATAAAAATAATAAGAAGCCATATGTAGATTTTATTGAATGCAACTTTTTACTGGAGAAGAAAGATAATAAATCATATTAAAGTAACAGTTTTTAATCTCATTAAAAATAATCTATAATATTTTGTTACATTTGATATTTTCAATCATTTTTTGATATTATGCCCATTTGGTCATTCTTATTTGTAGCCCATTAAAAAATAGATATCATAAAGACTACAAAAAGGCCTCTCAATGTGAAAAGTTATCAAATACCTCAAAGAAATGTGTTCAAATCAGTTCTCAGAACTTAAGAAATATTCAAATTGGAATGCATTTACCACTAGTAAGGCTTCCAAAATATTTTAATTTAAAACTAAATATTTTATGAATATGTAATTCATTCCATTACATTAGGTAATTGCACATCAAATTTTTATTTGACTCTCCAGTTGACTCCAAAAAATATTAGAAATTTTGCATTTTTCCCTCTTTGAATTACATGCAATAAAGAATGGGCTGCTGGTTTTTTACTGTCCCACAAGAATCACAAGACCCTCATGTTTCTTATCACAAGTCACATAGAAAAAGATCTGGGATATCCAGAGGTGAAACACAAATTCCGTGTTCCTTCATTTCAGATATCTACTGCAGCTTTTTGGTGATTCCTATCACTAAAATCAACAGGATAGCCAGGTAGCCATGATGCAAGTAAGAATAACATTAGAAAGGGATTTATCTTGTCCGTAATAATCCTCACAGCTGAGGATACTTTTAAGTTGATTAATATCTTGTGGTCTTTTTGGTTTCCTTATTTCTGTGCGGAGTTGTATCAAACATTGCAATAAAAATAGTCAAACACAAAGAATCTACCCTCTACATTCTTAAGAGATTACTGTAGTCTGTGCTCTTGGACACAGATCTAGACACAAGATTTAGACTTAATTATTTTAGCTTCCCTCTAGCAACTGAGACATACATCCTGAAAAGCTCCATTTACTTCAAATAAACACCAGAATTTTCTCAGCTATGTAGGTCACTCTTCACTTGCTCTTAACTAACTAGAGAAAGCAATTCAAAGTCCTCTGTGACTGACCTGCTTAAGATATCCTGCCTTCCTATGGCCCATAATACTGTGTTAGGTTGCTTCCCACTGGAACAATAAAACAGCATATTGCAAAGGAAATCTTGTGAGAGTAGTGAATCTCTCCATAAAGGGGAATGCAGAGATAAACTTCACGTGTAGATTCACTTGCCCAGTAAAAAATTCACAGCTTTTATCTCAAAGCTTTGTACTGATGTTTTACTTTGGAAATAACAACCTAGCCATCCATAGCTGCACCTATGCAAACGAATGAACAAGAGGAAAAACAAACAAATCCTACTGCCATTGTAAATATAGTCACTTCCTAGGATATGAAGAAGTGGGAAAATGTTTTATTTTCATGAAAGTACTTAATAGAAATACTGACAGAAATTAACATATGCCATTGTACTGAAATGTAAAATGAACATTGGTTATATAAATAATTTACAAAATCATAGGCTAAACTTATTTGTATGTCACACAGAAGTAGTTCTTCTTGTGAAATCTTCATTAAATTATCTTTTCCCAAACATAATAATGTTATGAGAAAATAACTGCCAGCAGCACCTAGCACAACCATTTCTATTTCTGCCTGAAAGCAGAAATTTTAAAAGCAGGTTCCATTTTTTTATCAATTGTTATTATTCAGTTTTCTCAAAAATCTATTTGCTTATTAAATGTTTGGAGCTGAGCCACAGTCTAGCAGAAGTTTTATTCTCACCTTCTTGTCCTACACCCCGTGTGCTTTTGTAATTCTCCATAAACTGGGTCGGGTAGTTCAATACCTATCTATACTGGTTATATAGAATTATATTCTTGAAAACATTCATCAGCTGAGGATAGATTTCAGTTCTTAAGTGTTTGGTGATCAAATTTCTTAGACGTTTTAGTGGTACGAAGATATATAATCAGGCCAACTTCACACTTACAGCAATGTCTGTGAAAGAATGTTCCACTGAAGAAATTATTTTTTCAGTAGTGTCAAATCAAAATTGAGCCAACAGTACCACTTCATGTTCCAACCTTCTGTGGTTCTTGTCCTGTCACATACTGAAAACCAAGATAAGTAACTCAGTAGTCATCGCTGTATTCAGCCTTTCAAAGAAAACAGAATACCCAATTTAGATAAAGCAATGCATACAAATTTTCACATAGATATTTATATTTGAAAAATACATCCAATTATCAATCAATAATTTTACAGCTGTTTTGACAGGACATTGCAGAATTGATTCTTTCTTTCCTTGATAAGTATATTTAGTTATATGTAAAGATTTTTTTTTCACTTACCTTTGTCATGGAATTATACCTGGTTTTGAATTAAGTAAATAAGCTCCAAACATATTTCACTGCTCTGTTCCACACTAGCTATCAGGACTAGCAGCAAAAAAGGTGAAACAAATAAAATCTGAATGGTTTTGAACTTTTTAATTAATTACTGGGGTTTTTATAAAAGAGAAAGAAAATCTCAAGGTTTTACTCTAAAGGAAGTGCTGTCCTATCTTTAGGAAATCTGATTTCTGACCACAGCAAAATAATCTTCAGGCCTAGGAAGTTTCCATCAAGATACACACCCACATCTCCTTGGTCTTTCCATTTACCATGTTTCCTAACTTGTGATACTCACAAGAAATAATGCCTGGAAGTGACATAATTCATGTTTATTTGTGGATAAAATGTACCCAGAAAAGAGAGAAATTAAAAGCTGTCAATTTTAGGAATAGTTTTATTGATACATTGATCATGGCTTTTTTACTTTTCCTTCAGAAACTCTGTGATATAGGAACTAAGAGAAAATTGACAGCATTTTTTCCACTTTTATCACTTCTTTCAAATAAACCACTCAAAGTCTCTGTCTTAATTACACACTACATGGAAGGAATTATGTTCCTACCTACTAGGACTTCTCCATGGAACCCTACTAAAGAAAGACTCTGAAACATAAAGATATGAGACAGACAATAAAGGGTTTTAACTAATATTTAGAAATTTCAGATTGTGTTTGCAACAAGAAAGAGGATAAAAAATTACAAACTTTGCTCCTCAAACCCTCTGTTTTAAAAAACTGTGAATTCAGGACACACAAAGGATGCAATGCAGCAAAACTATTCATGCAAGCTTTAGGAGCATTTCTGAGTGGAACTGGTACAGCCACACTGATGCAGAACCCCATCACTTGTACTGAGCTGCAAGGTTTGTGAGTTTAGGCCTAGCACCATGTCCAGGCTATTCTGCTTCTCCTGATCTCAAACCTGTTGTTTGCTGTTGATACTGGTAATGTCAACCCTGCTTTGTGTACAGAAACTACTGATTGTCTGCAGCTCTCCCTGCTAACAGAAAAGCACATAGTGAAGCTTCTGACAATATGTGTTAAACAGCATTGACTGTCATGACTATATCAATCCTTCTCTTAGAAAATGCAGCACACGGCTCTGATGTTGTTTTAATAAGCAGAGGTGAAATCTAAGTCATTATATAACTTTTTTTTCTTGCAGAGCAGTCTGACTTTGTTCTAGATAGTAATGTGACCAAAGTACAAACAAAAAAAAAAGCCTAGTTTTTAATGAGCTGTCTCAATAGTATTCATCAAAAAGCAAGCTCAGGATTCATGAAAATCAAACATGTTTATTTGTGTAAAGCTGTGGTATTAAGTGGAGCACTTCATGCCTTAGTACACAACTGATGGGAAACTGTGAAATACTAGTGAATTTCTGATGTGAAATGTCTGGAGTGGCAAGTCCCAGTTCAGGTGTAAGGTGCAATTTAAAACATTATCTTCCATTTAGTCTATACGACATACTTCCGTACTATCTCTTTCTCACATTATTGTTTAACTGTTCATACTTAAAGTTTATTCTAATGCTGTGCAGAATATGACTTGTGTAGAGATAATTTATTTATGTATCATATTAATAATTTCTAAGGTAAATAAACAATGCTATTACCCTTATAAGTTTTATTTATATTCTGAAATCAAATCATTCTACATCATACCCTCTTTATTTCTAATATCAATCATTGCAGATGTGTTTTTTCCACGTACTAATTTAACTAGAAAGTCCTGTTAATTCTTCAACGCATTTTAAAGACCATGAAAATATTTCAGAAACTAAATTAAAAATTTTATTCAAACTTTAGATGAGCAAGTATTTTGATATTGAAATTTTCCCCATAACCTTCTTGTACTAGATAGCTCTTTGTCTCTTGTATATCCCAACCATATAGCCCCTCAACAGCTCAGTATAATAAATAATCTCAGAGTTCTTATAATGTATCAGGATTCAGTGTCCATGTTGCTCTAATAGCTGAAACATTCACCTTAGCCTCAATTTCCAACAGAGAAGTTTCCAGCAGATCTGCCTGAGAATACACCTTGGCTAAAAGACTAAGGTCTCAAAAAGAAAAAAAAATATTCTCATAAATCCTCCTTTAAAAATCTTTAAAAAATTTATTAGTAAAAACACTATGTAGGGAATAAATGCAATTTCTATAACCTATTAAATAGATACTGCCTGTGTTTAAATTCTTCCTCTGGTTTTTTTTACAGTTACCAGTGTTCATCTCTCCATTCCTTAATATAGTATCTACTTCTACACACTTATTTGAAATAATATGAAATTATTTTATAATTAGTATAACTAGGTTAAGCTGTGCATTTTTACTCTTCACAATATATTTTAAAATTCCCTGAAGAAAATGGCATATTCACAACAGATGAGGACAATGTAAACCATCATTAGGCAGAAAATGAGCTAAGTTCAAGATTCTCACAGGAAAATTTTAACTGCTGAACTGCTGAATAGGATACAAGAGAAAGCTCATCTGTCCTCAGTAAATTAACTTAGTCTCCAGAACAGCAAAAAAATTTAAGAAAAAGGATCCTATTTGCAATTGCTTAGGCTCTAGAGAAAGCAAGATTTCATTTATATAGTTTCTCCCCAAAATCTTTTAATTGTTACCTAAAAAGAAAAAAGCATTACCCTTTTCTTGCCATCCTTCTCTTCTCCATGTAAGTATTATCACGAGGTCTGTAAGGATAGTAGTTAGAATTGTAACTAGATGCTACAAAGCTGATGTCTTTCATAACAGGATACCTCCTTATAAACAAGCTAGAATATACCAGTCACTCAAAATGATAATCCTCATCAGTATTTGCAACAAGGAAATATAGTAGTCCTAAAATTACATAAATTTTATGTATTATCAATGTCACAATGGAAACCGGCAGACACCTGTGACCTGGGTGAAATGGAAAGAATAGCAGAGCTTCTCTCTGTTACAGGAGGGAGCAGCAGAACTGACCAGACCTTGAGACAATTTTGAGACTGCATGTTAAGTCTCTTCAGGGTTACAGAAAACAAAGGTCTTATCACACATAGTTAAGAAGAGCACGGACTTTTTAAATTTTATTTTCTTGAAGTAGCAAACTATCCTTTTTGTTTTAAATAAATCAGAACTGGTTTATTTTGTTAATTTATATCAATTCAAAAGCTCAACTTTGTTATATTAAAATTCACAGAATATGTCATTATAGGATGTTCTGTGCAGGCTCTTTTTTCAGGAAACAAGCAGTTTTGTTCAAATGTGTAAGGAAAAATAACCAACTAATATACTCAGGAGAACAAAAAGATAAAGCCAAGTTATTTCTGTCAAAACTGTCCTTATTTACAAAGAATAACAAACTTATGGTATCTCTGAATAAAGCAAAAGTCAAATAGAGAAAAACACTTTTAATCTCAACAATCTCTCACTCAGAGCTTCCTATGTTATCCAGAGCTCTCAGGCAAATTTCTCATCCTCATGCATTTGATAATTTTCCCATTTTTTTAACCTACACATACCCATGTATATTTGTTTTGTAATAGAATAGTATTCCCCTGCATGAGGTTAAAAATCTATTGTTCTAGCCTTACGATTTTATAACTTAATATGATGGTTTTTCAAATTTTTTCTTGAAGTGGAAAGTTTTTCATAACAATTTATATGATGCATAACAATGTTCACTCTCTATCCACATCTATTTTTCACCTTAAAAAATAATTTCATCCACCAAAAAATAATTAGAAAGAAAAAGAGATGTGGGCTAAATTGAAGTCAAATTGAGCTGGGATTATAAACCAGAAATAGTATACTTTTACTTGATTGTTATTCTTTTCTTAAAATAATGCATTTGTTTCCATAAAATTGTCCCTCTCCTGATTTTTCTTTTTAAATACATCTTTACTCTATGATATCCTAAATTATGGTTATGTTTCCTGCTCATACAGGCAACATTAGACATGTACCATAAAAAATTTTCAGCAGTGGCTTTTAGTTTCCAGAAGTTGTAGCCTGTGGTCCAAGGTGCTGCTAGCTATTCTACACAGGACAGAATACTTCCTGGCAGATTTAGTTCTATTTTCCTAAGAGTTCATTTACAAAACAGACCTTGATGGTTTGCACCCATGAATTCTGAGAGATCTGGCAGACATCATAATGAGGCCTCCCATGATCATCTTTGGAAGGTCATGGCAATCAGGGAAGGTGCCTGAGAGAAAGAAAATTTCACCCTGGTCTTCAAAAAGGGCAAGAAGGAGGACTCAGAGAACTGCCAGCCAGTCAGCTTCACCTCAGTCCCCGGAAAGGAGATGAAGAGACTCATTCTGGAGACCGTCTCTTTCCACATGGAGGACAAGAAGATTAGGGTAGTCAGCATGGATTCACTTAAAGTAAACCATGCTTGATCAACCTGATTGCCTTCTATGAAGAAACAACTAGTCAACTGGATGGATTAGAGAAGAGCAGTAATATTGTCTTCAATATTATATCTATACGTGTATTATCATGTAAGTGTCTCCAGCAAGGCTTTCAACATTGTCCCTCACAATATCCTCATAGGCAAAGTCAGGCAGTGTGCACTGGATGAGTGGACTGTGAGATGGATTGAGAACTGGCTGAACAGCAGTTTTATCAGTGACACAGAGTCTAACTGGAGGCCTGTCACTAGTGGTGTCCCCCAAGGTTCAATTATTGTTTGCCTTGCCCATCAGTGGCTTGGATAAAGGGAACAGAATCCTCCTCAGCAAGTTCACTGGTGACACAAAGCTGGGAGAAGTGGCCAGAGATCTGTGCAGCCCCTCAGAGGGATCCTGGCAGGCTGGAGAGATGGGCAGAGAGGAACAGTCTGAAATGAAACAAAGGCAAATGCAGCATCCTGTACCTGCAGAAGAATGACCCACCAGTATAGGCTGGGGGCTGACCTGATGGAAGCAGCTCTGCAGAGAAGGACATGGGGGTCCTGATGGACAACAAACTGTCCATGGGTCAGCAGTGACCTGGGGACCAAGGTGGCCAAAGGTATCCTGGGTTCATGCATTGAGGAGCAGTGCCAGAGGTCAAGGGAGGTGATCCTGCACCTCTGCTCAGCCCTGGTGAGGCACATCTGCAGTGCTGTGTCCAGTTCTGGGCTCCTCAGGAAAAGAGAGACATGGAGCTCCTGGAGCAGGTCCAGTGGAGAGCTACAAAATTGATCAAGGGTCTGTAGAAACTCCCTTAGAAGGAAAGGATGATGAAGCTGAACCTGTTCAGACTTGAGAAATCTGAGGAGACCTCATTGTCTATCAGCAGGACAATCAAGGGAGGGTGTCCAGAGGATGGAGCCAGGCTCTGCTCAGTGATGTCAGCCAACAGGACAAGAGGCAATGGGCAGAAACTGATGCACAGGGAGTTCCACCTGAACATGAAGAGGAGCTTTGTTGTGCAAGTGACCACACACTGGAACAGATTGCCCAGAGAGGTTGTGGAGTCTCCCTCACTGGAGGTATTCAAGAACTAGCTGGATGCAATCCTGTGAAAAGTGCTCTTGGATGACACTGCCTGAGCAGAGAGGTTGGATCAGATGGCCCACTGTGGTCTCTTCCAACCTTCCCTATTCTGTGATTCTGTGAAAATGAAAAAAAAATTAATCTGGTGGTATATGTGGACATATCTAGGGAGTATCTGTATATATTACTGGGGATAGCTCTTCATCATGACAGTTAATTCAAACAACAACTATAAAAATGTGCAACCAAATGTGAATTAGAATCTTCCAGAGGAATTAAAAGGAGAAAAACTGGTAAGGTTTTAGATGCTAATAATTACAAGGAAATTAATCTACTGGGGATGAGAGGTTATAAAGTCAATGAGATGACAGTGTTATATCAAGAGTGTTACATGCAGCTTAGTGTTACACCAAAATTCTCATACACTGGCTAAAACATGTATATCTTTTGGAATTTCGGCCAAAACTTTTCAGGAGGATAACAAAACCCATAGCTTAATAGTGACTGAGTACTTAAGTTTAATGAAGAGTTGCAATAATATTAAAATTAAATATGCCAAAAAACAGCTAAACAAACTCAAACCTTCTGGTCCTTGTTAAATTAATGCAAACTTTTAAATTATTAATTAAAGTGTATCAATAAGTCATGAAGGAACACTGTTTCTCTGATCTCAAAAGCTCTCCAAATTTATTACAAAAGGAACTACCTCTTTTTTTCTGTGGAGAGTTTTTGTGGTGGACATCATAAAGTAGTGATGCGATTACACAAAGATGAACGAAGGCGAGACTACCATGACTTAGGTATTAGGACTTTTTTTGTGAGTTATAGTCCAATCCCATATTTTGTTTTCTTTCTTCCATTTCATTGATAGAAATCTCTTTTCTGCAGACATTTCCTTGGCCTCTGCCATATTGATCGCTGCTGTTGAGGGAGCATGAGTCTTCTGATTGCATTCTACTTGAGAGATTGTTAAGGCAGAACAAACCTGGAGATTCTAAGCAGGTCACTGGACAGTCCTTCATAAATATTCAGGAGAAACAAACATTGTGAAAGACACTAATGCTGATAGAATTCACAGATATGCTAAGTAAGAATAAAGTATTTCCTGCAGAGAGCTCCTGTAGGGATTATGTGGCCTTCTGCTTTAATGAAGTTACACTTCTGACTAATGGCAAATGATGTTAACATTTTCCTTTCAGTATCAAGGACTATTTTTTTATTGTTTAAAAAATGATGGGGGGAAAAAAAGGGAGAAGAATTCTAAGCTGAATTGCAAACATTTATAAGCATTCTTAGGAAGAGGTTGCATTCACTTATAAATCAATTTCCATTGAGAGTTTAGAAACAAGTCTTTGATTATGAAATAGAATATTTGCCATTCATAGGAGTAAATGTGATTATTTCTTTTGCTGCTCCCTAAATAATAGGAAAAGTGTATGTAAAATTACAAACTTTTCTTTGTAGAATCATTTAATACAGTAGAAACATTAGTTTATCCGCTGGATTATTTGATAAGCAGCACAATTCATAATGAGAATTTTATTTTCTGTTAAATTTTACAGACCAGTGTAAAAAAGGAAGCAAAGGAGGAATTCTTTTCTATCTAAAAGTCTATATAATTTTTGTTAAACTTTTCTTAATATGTTTCTAGCTGCCATGTCACACTAACAATATACACTTCAATTTCAATGGAAGTAATCTTCCTAGTCTTTTTCCACAGTTCTCGCACCAAATTTTGAGAATCTATCTTAGCTTTTACTCAAAGAGAGAGTCACTCCTTGAACTGAGCAGATGTACATAGAAGATTTTGGCTAGTGTCCTGGTCTTGTATCAGACTTAACCTGAATATTTTAAATTGTTTCAATGAGGCTACTCACCCACATTCAAATAGTAATACAAGAAAGGGTCATAGAGGAAAGACCCTCAGTCTTCCTTTTTTTTAATTTCTACTCCTTTTAATTATGATTAAATAGCAGTGGAAACTAGCTCTCTTTATTTCATGAGATAGTTTGGTTTTTTTTTTTACAAATGGTGTCAATGATAAGATTAACTAAAAATTATACCAAGAAAAATAAGAATTTTCCTAGAAGAAGTGAAAAATATTAAGGACTGATGGCTCTGTGCAAAAACACATGAACTAACCAGTGTAATAGCAATGAATCAGACAAAGAAAAAAGGGTGTTAGATTCTGTCAGCCACCAGAAAGTGTCCACTCAAGTGTGCAAATGTGCTATATGTGCTAGCATGACATATTATAGGAGCTATAGGTTTCTGGAATTAACTCTTGCTAGTGTCTGCTTTTTCCCCTCTACACTATATAATGTTAACACCAGCTTGGGTCAAATGACAGTCAAATTTTGGCCCAGGTGTCATGACTGTTCTACAGAAGGGGAAAGTCTTGTTTTTCTGTGGCTTTGATTAATCAAAGGACTGATTACATTGAGGAATGATAAAAAAAAGCTCCTTTCAGTTGCTGTGCCAATACGTTTATTCTTTATTGCTTGTGGATAATGACACTTTAAAAAAGACACCAAAACCTGAAAGAAAACCCTGTCCATAAGCAGCATGAGGATGAGCTAAACTACAGATATTAAGAGGGAGAGAAAGAGAAGTCATGAGTCCATTTTATTATCCTACCACAAGAGGATGGAAGAGCTCTGAAAATTACTTTTTGAGAACTAGAAGGGCAAATACAAAAGGAACTTCATGTCTGCTCTCAATTTTCATCGGGGCAATTAGAATTGCCTATGACTTTCAATGCTCTCTAAATCTAAAAGACTCACACCCCCCAATATCAATAACTAAATGGAGGTAGGAATCTTCTCAACTGCCTTATGCATGTAAGAGTAACTTGTATAAATCCAACCCCTTCACATAGAGTGAGTGTGGAGGATTTCTGAAAGAGAACAGACTTTCAGAAAAGCTGTTTGCTCTCTGTTAACTTTAAAAGTCTAAATTGGGCAAAAAACCCCTATCCTCATATGCCTTAATGATTGTCTTAAACTGAAGGTTTGGGTCAGTACATTCCTACTTGTTACCCAGAAATGTGGTTTTCATTACTTAAGTAAAACTCTTAATTGTGTTCAAGAAAAAAAAATATTTTATTAATTCTGCCTTAATTTTACTAGGCAACACAAATTATTTTGTGTGTTACAGAGGTTGATTGATTTTCTGCAATCAGCATATATTACCTCTCTCATCCTATACATCCTGTTTATTTTTGCCCTCATAGATTAGATGGGGGAAAGAAAGCACTCTTTAACTTTCCAGTCAGTTTGTCATTAAACTTACAAAGAAGAAAATATTTTCTTCGTTTGGGAAAAAGAGGCTCTTAAAACTTAGCAAAATACTCCTACGTCACTTTTTCAAAATATTTAGTCAGTATTCCATCATCTTAACAGATTAGGGGCAGCACCTCTTTTGCTTAATTTAAATCACTCTGGCAGTTTGTTGTTCAGTTAGTCAATGTATTTGCTGACATAATTTCTGATTTAATTTGAAATGTACTTATATTGATTTTTATTTAATAATATACATGAAAAACTTTACAGGTGTCTTAGAGTCTGCCTCAGTGAAGGAGGTTGAATCAACCAAACTCTGAAGCCTTTTTTCAACCAGACATCCCAGTGAATTGATAAACAAAATTATTTGCAGTGTATTTTACAGTTACATGTATATGTATGTTCACAAACATATTGTGTATAACATAAATTATTTATTTACATTTCACATAAAATAATTTTTACAATTAAAGCAAAATTTTTCATCTAGTGGTTGGGCATCCTATATCCCAATGTAAAGTTGGCAAGACACATCAGTATAGAAATGAGAAAATAATTTTAGATAAATCCATATTCTAATTTTATCTATAAGTGCATGTTTGCAAGTTAGTTTGTTTTTTGTCTTAAAAGCCACTGGTATTTATTAATAACCATGCATTGTTATACTCTTTTTAGATGTATAAATAATTTTTCCATATCTTCATCTTGATTTGTCTTTGATCCTTTTAATTATAAATGCCTAAATACCTAGCTTGCAAAATGAAAATACCTTTGAAGTGGGCAGTGAAACCTAGATCAGGTCATTATAACCTCTATTTCTGCTAATTAGTCAGTGGATGTCCTGTGGCCTTTTGACATTCATGCAAATATCATTAGCCAGGTATGTTTGTCTATGCCAGTAATATCATTACTGTTAGACTCTATCCCAAACTAGATGTTTGCATTGATTTTTCTCTCAACATCCTCTGTTCAGAAGAAAAACTTCAGAGGAATTGGGTACCTCCATGCTGAAATGAAGGTCATCAATTGCTCAGTGTCCAGATGGAGATCAGTGATGAGTGATGTCCATCAGGCATTTGCACTGGGACCACTACTGTTTTCTTCAACAATGGCATAGGCAGAGGGATCAGGTGCACCCTCAGCAGGTTTGCAGGAGACACCAAGCTGAATGGTGCAGTTAACATGCCTGAGGGATGGGATGCCATGCAGAGGCACAAGCTCAAGGAAAGGGCCTGTGGGAACATCAGAAGGTTCAAAAAGGCCAAGTTCAAGATCCTGCAGCTTGGTCAGGACAAGCCCCAGCTCCCATATAGACTAGGGAATGACAGGATTGAGAGTAGCCTGTCATACTTGGGGGTAATGGTGGGTCAGAAACCAAACATGAGCCAGAAATGTGTGCTTGCAGAAAGCCAAGCTTACCCTGGGCTACATCAAAAGAAGCATGGCCCACAGGTTGAGGGAGTAGATTCTGTCCTTCTACTCTGCACTTTTGAGTCTCAAACTGGAGTACTGGGTTTAGTTCAGGAGTTCTCACCATGGGAAAGACCTGAACCTGTTGGAATGGGTCCAGAGGAGGACCATGAAGATGATTGAATGGATGGAATATCTCTCTTATGACAAAAGACTGAGAGAGCTGGATTTGTTTAGCCTGGAAAATAGAAGGCTCTAGGGAGACGTCATTGTAGTCTTTCAGAATTTAAAGGAGACTTAGAAAGATGGGGACAAACTTTAGTAGCTCTTGTGACAGGACAGGGAGCAATGGTAAACTATATTCAGACTGGATACAAGAAAGATTTTTTTTTTTTTTTTCTACAATGAAGTTAGTGAACTATTAAAACAGATTTCCCAGAACAGTGACTGAAATAATTATGGATGCATACAAGCAGCTAATAAACAAAATAGCCCATGTTGGAATTTTGAGGATGTGAAAGTAAGAAAAGTTGGGGATTTTGTTATTATGTACAAATAATTTACATTATCTGTAACTGGAGAATATGTACATATTTTTAGCCTGAAAATCTTGATTTACATCCAAAAATTTTTTTGAAAACATTCTTTAGAAGACAGATTAAGACCATAAGTGGTTGCCATGGTCATGTAATTTAACCAATATGGTACAATATATAAGAAAATCCTTCTTATAAAGAGGGTTTTATGGTGCTGACTTTGTACTAGCTGAGAGATATTAAAGCAATCTGAAGTATCTCCAGTCACTTCAGACATTTGTAGGAAATAATGCAGTTTGGAGATTTCTAAATACATGGACACATTTTTGTAGTTAAGGAATGCAAGAAAATGCAAGGCCACTACTTTTCCCAGAACGTTGTGAAATGGTTCTGTCTTTACGAAGGCTGAAAATGGTCCTGACCTATTTTTTTTAAATAGCATCACCACATACATACTGCTAAAGTAGCAGAAAAAATAAATGTGTTCCCTTGGATGCAGAGTGCATGTAAAAGCTTTTATGTGTTTAAAATGTTTTCTTTTAGATGATGTTTAATAAATGCAGAATATGGGAAAGGCAGAATTCCCTCCTTCCCCACTCCCCTTCACAGTCAAGATAATAAGAAGGTTTCCTATAGAAACGAGCCACAATAGCTTCCAAGAGCGCAATGACTTTGTAGACAAATGCACAGTCATAACACACAATAGTTCACATTCAACCCTGGACGCAGTAATTATTTTAATGAGAAAGATAATGGCTAGTCAGGACACTGGAGCTAGTCCCTTACTATATTACAGAAATGTTTTGTGAGTTTAAAGTTTATCATAGGCAGCCCCCCAGACAGTGAAGGCAGACATGCTCAGTGATCTGACAGTTATCAAACCTGGTGCATAGAGCACAATAAGCACGGAGCATCGTCCCATGTGTCAAGTAAAGGACTCTGAATCACAGCATTCCAGCAGAATATTGGTTCTTTAAATTAGTTCTTATGCTCTAACATTGCTACAAAAATTACACCATGCTGTAAGGATTCATACAGACATAGTCCCAAGAACAAATAAGGAAATTCACCTCATTTAGCTAAACAAAGTTTAATTGTGGTCACACATTTAGTGAGCATTCTTGAAAATCTACTTGTGGTGCACCTTAAGTATTTATTTGTGATGATGAAAAGAAGATAACAATGCTGCTAGCTCCGTGTGATAGCCTTTTTTTTATTTTGCAGAGAACTAAATTACTTCAGCAGAAAAGCGTGGTGATGATTCAGGACAAAATCTAGCATTCATTTTTTTTTGTTTCATTTTATTTTTTTTTCACTAATAATCTGGAATAAATATCATTATAGTGCTTTATTGTTTCAGCAAGACATATCATGCTGGATTCAACAATACAAGAGAATCAAGACTGTTGCTACTCCCTGCTCCCAGATTCAACCAATCAGTAGCAAGGCTGATGGTGTAGTCCCATCAGGAACATGCACATGTATCACACATGCCGATAGATATAGAAATTAATTACATAGATACAGGTGTATAAAAGATAGATAGATAGATAGATAGATAGATAGATAGATAGATAGATAGATAGATAGATAGATAGATAGATAGACAGACAGACAGTCAGACAGACAGTCAGTCAGACAGACACCGAGGCCGTCCAAGCTGTGATCTGATCTATTGCTTTCTTACTCCCATACATACACAGATGAACACAGAACACTGTCCCTCTAACTCAGGAGAGAGTTAGGAAAAAAAGCAATTAGATGATAAGACAGACTGTGCTGCTCAGACAAATCACAGAAGCACAGAATAGGCTGAGTTGGAAGGGATACACAAAGATATGGACTCCAGCTCCCAGCTCTGCACAGCACCATCCTCAAAAGTCACATTGTGTGCCCAAGAGTATTGTCCAAATGCTTTTTGAAGTCTATCAGGCTATGTGGTGTGAGCATTTACCTGGGGAGCCTGTTCCAGTGCCCAACTACCCTCTGAACGTTTTCCTAATATCTGAACTAAACCGCCCCTGACACAACTTCAGGCCATTCCCCCAGTTCCTGTCACTGGTCAGCATGGAGAGGAGATCAGTGCCTGCCCCTCCTCTTCCCCCCATGAGGATGTTATAGATTGCAACCTTTGGACACTCTTTAATAGCTTTGTTTGTTTTTGTATTGAGTTGCCCAGAGCTGCCCCCAGCACTGGAGGTGAGGCTGCCCCAGCTCAGAGCAGAGCAGGACAATGCCCTCCCTTGCCTGGCTGGTGATGCTGTGCCTGCTGCCCCCAGGAGAGATCTGGCCCTCCTGGCTGCCAGGGCACTGCTGACTCATGTTTAACTTGTTACTGACCAGGACCCTTTGTTCCTTTCTGTGGCACTGCTTTTTCAGCACCTTATCTTCTAGTCTATCCATACAATCTTGTTTGCATTTACATTAATTCTGATGCATTACATCAGTTAAATTTCTGGCCTTTAATCTGGAGGGATTGAAAGATAATATCAGAAAAAATTAGTACTTCAGTGATCTTTTTTCTCAATGTAAAACAAGCTAGTATAAAATCTATTTGGAGGAGAGAGGAAATCCAGCTGTTCTGTAAGGGAAGGGGGGGGGAGTGTACAATATACCTTTTCCTTTTGTAACTTCTGTGATTCTTGCAACCTTTACCCAGTCTCAGTCTGACACTTCCACAAGTAAACTTTCAGGAACTGAAAGGATGCACAGTGGGATAACTTCACATTACTGCATATTCAAAGGAATCATTATGTGACAACAATCTTTAAGTATTCCAAACCCATTTTACTGTGATATATAAATGTAAGATAACTCATTGAAAAAGCACTCAAAAACTAAATTATTCCAACTTCTACCTTCCTATTCCATCTTCAGATTTCTAGCATCTGAGAAGAAATCATCATGCTACTAGAAAAGAATGTTGTGGTAAATAGACACCATCAAAGGATTAATTACATACTCTTTTCAAAAAAAAATAAAACTGACTTTTATATCTCCAATGCAGAAGTTACTGTGAAGAGTCTGCAATTACTCCCATGTGAAGAAATGTCCATTTTCACCATTTAGCTTATTGAATTTGAAAACTACAGTGATTCTCAACCTGGAGTACAAGTTAAAAAAAAACAATGGCTAGTGTTTGGTTACTTCAAATTATAAAACAGTATCAAAGCAGAAAATTGAAATGTGTCTCTCTTGTCTTGCTTAGCACTGTGATGTGAAGAATAAATACCTGATTTTATGGAATTCAAACTCTTACTATAAAACACTTGCAAAAAAGAAGCAAAGCAAAAAGATAGAAAAGAATGACCAGAATATCCCTTACTTGAATACTTTAAAGAATCTTGTGTTTTAACTAGGTATTTATGCTCAAGCTTTGAAATTAATAACTTTTAGAAATTTCTTATGTTATCTTTAGACTTCATATTATTTATTTCATTCTCATTTATGAACTTCTATGTACATATTGTTATTCTTAGTAATACACAAATGTCATATATAATATATGCATAGAAATATGTATTACCAATATTAAAATATAAAAATAAAAAAAAACTCAAACATTTGATGGCTTATAGGCCTAGAATTGGAAATTAAATGCCACCAAAATCAGTGCTTAGGGTAGCAATCAATGGACAATATGCAAACTATAGTTAGCAAAGGATGCATGGGAAGTATCCAAGGGCTAGCCACTGCTTCTGCAAATGGCAAAGAAAGCTTTAACCACAACACAGATTTAACTGGAATTAGAGTTTTAGAGAGCTCAGTTGAAAATTTAAGAGCTCCTTTACATCACATCAAGTACCTAAATAAATAATTAATAGCTTTTTTAAAGGTAGTTGGACTCTGCATATTTGGAGGAGACATGAATCAACAAAATTTCAGCATTTAGTACCCTCATGTACTTTTGAGTATCCATGGAAAGCCTTCTTTCATTTCTAGCACCCAAAATCATTTAAATTCCAGTTTTATATTACTTAAAAAAGGGGTGAAGAAATACAAAGAGAAGAGGACTCATATGTATATATGGACTATTGATTCTTGCTGCCCATTCCAAACAAACTGATTTCCTTAGACAAACTGAGGTCTTGAGCTTATAAGTGAATAAAGAGAAGTCTGACTTAACAGAGGTGTAGACAGCCATTAAAATTAATGTGAGTTCAGTGGAGGCCTTTACAATGTGCATAAGAAATTATCCATTTTTTCTTTCTTTTCATTTGTATTTATTTTTACATAAGAAGAATGTCCCCCTTCTATTTTGAGATTGCTGCTGTTTTATTTTTGCTTGTGCTAAGTACAGTGCAAAAACATAAACCCTCTCATGCTTTCTCACAGATGCTTTCCTCCGTTCTTGTTTGTTTTGTTGTTCAATTAATATCAAAGAAAGGTCAATCTGACAAAGTATATGGTTGGTGTTTGTGTACGGAAAAACATAATGGGAAACTTGTAGTAACAGGAGTCCCATGTGCCAAAGGAAATGTTAAAAAGCCTCTCCTTAGTGACAAAGTGAGCTTCATTTGTACTGCATAAGTACCCTACTACAAAAGCAGTCTTGGACTTCCATGGGACTACTATGAATATGTTTATAATATGATTAGGCAGGCAAAGCACTCCAAAGTGCTGCATCACTAGTCTTGTGACTGTTATACTGCTGTAGTGGGACCTCTTAGACTTCTAGTGGGCTGAGATAGCATTACTTATAAGTGTGCTTATATCTTACTTAAAATGAAGAGAATCTTGGTGGCCTGATGTCATGAGGCTTGAGGAATGATTTTAGTGTTACAAATGGTGACAGATTTTTGCTCACTTTACTTCTGTGACTCAAATGGCAGCATTACACCACAATTTTTGAATCCCATGGAATGGAGTTCAAAATAAATCCCTGCTCGCCAAAAAATTGAAAACACTTACTGATCAAACAGATTAATTTGATGCACATTTGTGAACCACTAATATGGTATTCTCCTGGGGCAGTGGAAGTATTGCTGTGGGACTACCAGACATGGTGCTACACCACAACTGTTAGAATTTCTAGAGACTTCTAGATTTGCATTTTCTTTGTAGTTTCATTTACATAATTTGAAAACAGACTTAATTAATCTTTTAGCACTATTCATTTTGTTTCATTTTTATTTTTTTAAATTTCTGAAGAGATGTTGTTTCAATGAGGTAAGATATTGAGTTGACAACCCTGAAAAATCAACCTCCGTTTGAAGCTATACAGGGATTTTGTGTAAGTCTAGTACCAGGCCAGTTTTACTGATCAAGGTGGGGGTTTCTCTAGCTTTTGTTTTATTGCCATTTTTACAATCTCTTTGTTCTTCATTCTCCACTAGCTTCATTCTCCACTAGCTGTTAAGCAAGAACTTTCAGGAAAATAACCTGTTAAGCTCTCTCAAATCAGGCAAACAGAATTGGTGTTACTGCTCTAAATGAATAGGCTATTTTTCCTAAGGGTGGGATAACACTAGGTATTTTTATGTGCTTCCTCTCCATGATAAGCTATGTGTAGCATTTTGCCATGTATTCTGTTCATGAAGTTTTGCAGTTTGTACAAGTATATTTCTCTAATAGAATACTGCTAATAGTCCTGAAAATGTTTCTTCCTCCACCAAAACTTTTATCTTCATTCCAGTTTATTATTTTTGCACTCCTGTTTTTTCTCTAAGATTATTTCTTTTCCCTTGTGACCAAACTGATCTTGACAGAAAAGATTTTCCTCTTTATTTACAAATTTTTGATTACTCTTTGCTTTTACAGACAGAAGTATCAGTTGGTATCACATATGATTATTTTAATGGTCCACCAGAACAAAGAATCAGATTTTCTGCTCCTTTTATGTAGAGCATCAAACAACCAACAGATAGAAAAACTTCTAAGTTAGGTATTACTTCAGCAGATATGAATTAGAGACCTGAAAATGAAAGAGTTTGTATCCTTCTACACTTTTTCTTTTTTATATAGTTTTCTACTTAAATCAATTTTGCTATTATAACATAAAAATAATTTTTGCAAAAGAACAATAAATCTAACCACCAGAGCAGTAAAAATGAAAGGAAAAATTGTTCTACTTACAAATACACTTCATTATTTTATTGGCTCAATAAATGATGTTGCCTCCAAAACATCAGTTGTGAAGGATGCTGAGAACTTAGGCATAAAACAAGTAAACAAAAGCTACAAGATATTTGCAAATAACTAATAACCCAAGAATTTCCTGTATGGTACCCTTAGCCTCATTTGGACAGTAATACACTACCAAAATTTGTGTTCCTTATGAATCACAGATCCATAAAATCCTCATGCTGCCAGATCACCTGTCTTTGAAAACCTTTAGTAAAACTATTTCTGGTTTATTCAGAGCACTATTAGGCTGTGGAAAGGTGTGTTGCATTAGATGCTGAAGACAAAGTGACACATTTCCAAGAGGACTCACCTGCTGTAGCTTCATGGAAAGGAATCACAGTGGCCACTGCAAGTGTAATTGGAGTGGGAACTATGGGGAGGGAACTGGCTGAGCAGTGATCATCTGAGGTACCTCTTGTGTATGTTAGAGGGTGGCTTGCTAATCAGAAGTTGTTGAAACAGTTGTTTGAAATGTTGCCACTGGACAGGATCATTCTAAGCAAATGACTAATCCCAACAGTACTAATGATACCAATTTATCACTGAGATTCCATTTGTATGTTTTGTAGTTTCCAATCTGTTACAGGAAAATGGTGGTGGCTGGTTGAATGCCTTTTTTTTTTTTTTTTAATGAACATTTAAAGTACATAATTTTACTTCATTTGCGCCAGAAAATTGCCCAAACACCTTCATTAGAAATAAGCAAATCTGTTCAATACTATCTGAACAGCAGGCAGTAGATGCCTTATTGAACAGAAAAGCTTTAACAAACCTTATCCTGTACACGTCCTGTACTGTTTATGTACTCACAAGTTTAAGGAAAATATGGGTGCTGCTACATAATGAACAGTGTCTCGCTACTCTTCTTTTTATCCAGGTGGTTGATTATATGGTGTGGGATATTTTTGCAGGTGGTATAGAAAATCGTATATACCAGCTGCTGTACCCACTGAGCAACACTTTGCTAAATGACACAGCACCAATCACATGTAACAGCTCTAATGACTCTAGTGGTATCTTTACTAGATTGTTTTTGGTTTTTTTTACATTGAGAAATAGCCTTCAAAAATACTTTTATTTATCTCTGTTTTTTTGTTATTGTTTTGAGGGGTTTTTGTTGTTGTTTGTTTGGGGTTTTTTGCATGATCTGTTAGGCAAAAGGAAAAAATATTCAGGAGAATCATAAGTGATTAAAAACCTCACAATAATAAAAAGCCAGATAGGATAGCAAAAATGAACTCTGCACTGGATGGCTTGGCTTGCTGCCACCATTCCTTGGCAGAAATCACTTGCTGCTGGCACTGGAGATGTTAGATGCACTAGCCACTGGGCCCCTGCTATAAACATTTTACTATGTAGAATCAATATTGACATACTGCATAAACAACTGGATGAACTTTGGGCCAAAATGATAGCAAAAAGCATTTCAATAATTTCACATAAATCTGAAGATATAATTGTGCTTGACATTACTATTGGTGTAGTATCTGAAGACCCTGATTATCACTGAGCACCATTAAATTAAGTCTATTGAACATCAGTCTTGTGCTTTCTTTTCCTATGAGTATCACTGGTGTAAGGAATGAAGCAGTACAAAAATTATCTTCAGTTGGTACCCTGTGGGAAGGCATCCAGGGTATTTGTTGTCCTTTGTGCAATTAACAATCATATTGATCACTTGCTTATTTCAATTAATAGTAGATAAGCTGTCTGGTTCCCATCCCTGCTATAATTAATGAAAGTAGGCATTAACTGTTGCTTCTCTACCACCTGTACTTCTTGTTTGGAAGTGTGACATATGTTATGACCAAGTTTGTTCCAGGAGTAGAGAGTAGATTAAGAACTTTTCATAACTAAATAGTGCACGTTGGTTGTACAGCTCCATCACTGCTTACATATTTTTCTCAATTTTGGTAGATAAGTTTAATATATTTAAGAAAATGATTGTCCACACTTGGATTCCCTGAAATTCCTTGTATTTTTGATAATGAGAGCACTGCTTCTGTCTCTTAAGAAAACCCAATATTGTTCGCTTCTTTATTATGAAACACCATTATAACACAGCTCACCATTATTGCCAGGTTTATGTGAAAGACTCATGAGATCAAGTACTTCTGTAACTCTGAATTCTTGAAGTCTAAGGCTGGTGCTCCAAGTCCTCTAAATCCCATTAAAAATGTGGACTCTTTTACTCAGTTGGAAGCTGTCAAATCACTGAGGAAGATTTAAACTACCACATAGAGTATTGCTTCCTGCTGTGGCTGATGAAGGAGATACACAGTAGCTTTACATTGTGACATTATTATTTTCTTTCTTGTAGTAATAAAGTGTCCTCTTCCGCGCAAGAAGAATTCGATATCCTCGTCTGTGTTCTGCCTTTTATAGGTACAGTTAAGTGATACTAACCATGGATAAGTTTTTAATACAAGGAAGCAAGCTTGCTTCACATCTAACATTGTAGCAGGCTGGGTGAAAATAACGAATGCAAACTGATGTTAGCAAGGACAGAAACTGATGAAATAGACTGTGTGATGTATGCACTTTTATGTCTCCAAAATATATGAAATGGAGGGGAAGAGCTACTCCCTGCATTAAATTATTCAGATTACTTAAAGAAAGAAATAAAGGGGGAAAAGAAAAGAAAAGAAAAGAAAAGAAAAGAAAAGAAAAGAAAAGAAAAGAAAAGAAAAGAAAAGAAAAGAAAAGAAAAGAAAAGAAAAGAAAAGAAAAGAAAAGAAAAGAAAAGAAAAGAAAAGAAAAGAAAAGAAAAGAAAAGAAAAGAAAAGAAAAGAAAAGAAAAGAAAAGAAAAGAAAAGAAAAGAAAAGAAAAGAAAAGAAAAGAAAAGAAAAGAAAAGAAAAGAAAAGAAAAGAAAAGAAAAGAAAAGAAAAGAAAAGAAAAGAAAAGAAAAGAAAAAGAAAAGAAAAGAGAAAAGAGGAAAAAGTGGAAGCAGCATATATAAATATACATTCATTTATAAGAAACTAAGCAGTTAAAGATATTTAAACTTCTCCTGATTCTGGTCATACTTTCTATTTCTTAGGTATCCAAGGCCTTTCTTTTTTGCCTCTTTCTTTTCTACCACTAACAGCTCTTTCAGGAGTGCATTGACAGCTTTGAGCTGATAGCGAATCATTATAATCAGTGTAGAAGATAGAAAGTCACAATGAGAAGGGAATTCATGTTTACAGTAGTGGGGACCACACACTGTGATAGTTTGCATTAGAAACTCAGCAGGGGGAGTGTGAAAAGCTGTAGCATTATAGTAGATATGAGGGCTTCTGGGCATGAATAGGTCATGTGTGTTCAAGTACCTGTCTAGCATGTAACAATCACAAAATATTATCATATTCAACAGGACCATTATTGCTGCTGCATTGAATATGTAGCCTCTTAAAATCCCCCATGGTCTCAAAAAATGAAAAAGATACAACATCAAATAATGGATTCCCCCTAACCATATCAGCAGTACATTTCAGAATACATTGCCACAAAAAGAGGAGACAGAGACATACAAAGGAATAGATCAAAACTGCATGGAACAGGTGCTATGTCAGAGCAAGGTTATTCCTTCAGGTAAATAAAATTTTTCGAGCAAAAATGAAGAAACAAATGCAAGAAACAAAGTGAACAACCAAAGCTTTACATCTAAGTTCTGAAAAAGAAAATAATATCATAATGAGCAGAAGTTTATAGCAGCTCAAAAACAGATTCAAAAATCCAGGAAATATTTTCTGGGGACATAAAAACATACAGCAAAGATTCAAGGTTGTGATAAGTCCCTTTAGTTTTTAATTTTTTCCTTCTCTGTTTTTATGTCAAGCATATGAGATGAACTGTAGACAGTTCAAAATTACTAACAAATCTCTAAGAGACAAAAATCAAGCAGCAGAAGTTTGACCTCAAAGTCTTTTTTATGGTAGCAAACCTATATTTTATCTGTGTTATTACAACACCATGTTGGAAGAATTTTGAAGTTACACAAAAAGGCATTTAAAATTTGAGACATAGCATTTTCTACTTTGCCCAGTGAAATTGAGGAGTGTTACTTCATTTCACAAATGAGCGACTCTAACAGGGAAAGGCCAAGGGATCTGCTTATTTTGGCTGCCCAGGTGGAGCTGCACTTCATGCTCATGCACCTGATGTTCACAGCACTTATTTAAAGGAGTAGATGAAATCTATTTAAATCTATTTAAGGTTGTACACCAAAGTGGCTTGGAATTAGACATCTTACATTAGTGGAGGCGAATCACAGAATCACAAATTCCCACCCTAAGTGTTCAAAGAACTTCTCCCATTGACTTCAGAGTCAACAAGCATTCTGGAAAACAAAGCTGCCACTGAGAAAGTGGGGAATAGCCCATCAGAAACACTTTTGAAGAAATAGCTGTCTACAGCACGAGAGACAACCTGCCCACAATGTTAGTGGTCAGATGTCTTAACCAACCACTTTGTGTTTTCTTCTCTGTCACGGCTAATCGCAGTAAGCATCACACTACTGTACAAGTACTTGAGATCGTATAGGAAAAACAAAAAATCAAGAAATCAAGAAAGGAGTGCTGGTAGATAGCTAAAATTAGTAATTTTGCTCCATAGCTAGTTCTAAGAAAAAAGGACAGAGGAAATAAACTTCTAGACAGGAACCTGATCACCCCCACTTCTTAATTCTTTCATTTTACATTGTATCTACTTTAATCTGTTCCAAGTAGATTTCTTTGTTACATGTAGATTTAGTTCTTATAGTGGATGCAAGTTAACAAGCTATTTGTTCTTATTTGGAGGACTAGTTGCCTTTTATTTAGCTGATAAGCATGCTAATGTTTTCTAAGGTAAGCCTGTAAGAGCCTTCTTCTAGTCATCTTCATCATCAGCTATGTTCTGACAAACCCTAATGCTCAACTTCATGGCTGTATTTTAGCATCACTCACATAAGCATGTGCCAGATGTGAACTGACAGACATGCTCAGAGCTCTGACTAAGTCCCAAGTAAACACTATCCCAAATACTGTTTCTCCCTATAGAAGTTTGGGACACTTTTCCAAAATGCTAAACTAGGCCTAAGTCTCTTTTCTACAAGATGAGATGTAAGACCATGTCCCAAGGGAACACAATAAAAGACAGACTACAAGGATTTCTGGAGCAGGCATTTCTCATTCCTGCTTGTGCAATTTGCTCTGCTATGCATCAAATAAGACTCACTGAAGCAAAAAATCCAATCTTTCCAAGTAAATGTCCTAAGCACTGGTTCCTAGGAAAAAAATGTGGGGGAGGGAATTTCCACCTACCCTTCCTTTTTTAAGAGTGGTCTGAAATGCCAAACTATCAAAGGGCCTTGATGCCTATTCCCAGAAGAAAGTGGAAAATAAATGAATCCTTTAAGGGAGGGGAACTGGTAGTCAAAGTTAGAGGTCAATTCACCTAAGAGGGAACCTAAATATTGGCATTATTCAAAATGCTTTCTTCATATCTAACACACACACACACACACACAGATATATATATATATATATATGTAATTTAGGAGCTGAGAATTTCAGGAAAATGAAGGATGTCTAAAAAGTATCCTAAATATTTTTGGCAGTCTAGACAGAGGAAGAAATCTGTCAACAAAGTATGTTCTATACATTCTATACACTTCAGGGATGAAGAATGTAGATGCAAGCTGCTATTAAACAAAATAAGGTAAAATCACATGTTTTAGCACTGACCCTTGATTATCTCTAATGTTTAGATAAAACATAACTGCAATTGAGAGAGCAATACTTGCTGCTGAGGAGGAACAAGGACCTGTTGCAGGTAAGTAGAGATTCAGATCAGGCATATTGTCCTTACTTCAGCTATTGTCCAATACTTCAGTTATTCCTCTTTCTTCTTCCATTTCCCATGTTGGTAGAAGCTGTGGCAGACTTCAGTGTATATTTATATTATCCCCTTCATATTTCACCATATGTGAGACTCATTCTAGATGTTAGATGCATGAATTTTGTTTTCTCCTTGTTATACTGGGAAATGAGTTCTCTCTAGCTCTTAAAGTTTCATTCTTCTATGGCTATATATGAACTGTGTTTATACTTTTATGGCCTTTAGTATTGTCTATTTTCAAGGTCTTTGCTATTTTCTTGTGTTGTTACTCTTGAGGATCACTGTTATACAGCACACAATCCTAGAAAGAATGTAAGGTAAGAGTAATGTAATGTGGATCAATGATTTCAATACCTTTTCTTAGTGTTCAAAATTAAATTTTCTTGCTCCTATGAAAATGAATTTACCACTGTGCTGTACCACATGAGATATTTTAATTTCTTTCAGTCAGGTAGATAAACTATCCAGTAAAAAGAGAAAGAGTTATTGAAAGAGGAACAAAGGTAGAGGACAAGCCCTCACTGTTGGTTGTTTTGGTTTTGGTTGGGCTTTTCTGTTGTTAGGTTGTGGTGTAATTGTTTTTTGTTGGTTTGATTTGTTTTGGGTTTAGTTTGTATTCTATTTATATTGTATGACAACTACATGGGAAGAAAATCACAGTTCCTAAGACTACTACTGTTTGCTATGTGTTCAATGTAAATTAGGTCCCAAACTCTGCAAAACTCCTCCCATGATTCTCCATACTTGCTAAAGGTCCTAGCAGGAAGGCATAGAAAAACAGGATTTGGTAGCACTTTATACTACTGTAATTCTTTAACCATCAGACCATGCTTCTACTATAATATTCTTGAAATTAAACTGAACTCACCTAATTAAATGGAAGTATTTAATAAGCTCCATTAAAATGGACTTCCGTATAGAATTTGTGCCACATCTAGAGTTACACTATTACACAAAATTAAAATATTTCTTTTCCTCAAAACAGTTCTGCATGAGTTCTCATTGTTACATGCCCAGCACACTATGCTCTGTGTTCAATTTCAGTACTGGCAAGTTACATTATAAAAAGCTTAAATTTGTAGATAACTAAATAAATTAAACATGCCACAACTCCTAATTACTGACACAACAAGCTAAAATCAGGTTTGTATAAGCAACCTTCTATGTGCTACATTCATCTGTGCTAGCTATCCTAATTGCCTGGGCTGAGATCATAACTTGGAGAAAGTGAGGTATTATGTTCTACCACCCCATAGCTAAGAGATTTTTTCCTAAAGGGTGACAAAGGAACACTATTAAAGCCACCCATTCACCTCTATCCCCATTAATATTGATATTTAGAAGAAAAAAATGCATGTTCATTGAAATGAACCATGCTTGATATCTGAAGGCTGATTTATTTAATATGAAAAACTAAACTGTGTTGTAAGGATTTATGTACAATGCAAACCTGTTAAATACTTAACAGGGCATAACAAAAAAAAATGTGTTCTTTAAGAAAGAATGCTGGCAGCAGCACTGCTCTGATCTGATTGGTACATTAGCAGTTCTGGTTGTGATAGAAGAACACCAGTGTCAAGGAAATCTCATTAAAAATCCTTTCCTTTAGTAGATAATAGACTATGTGGCTAAACTGTGCAGCTGTTGGCTTTCTGATCTGTGCTTTCCAATTTTAGCCTCTAAGTAAGGTTACCTTATTAGCAAAATCTTCTGTCCAAAATATGCAGGACTGGATTAAACATCTGATGTTTACAAAACGTATTTGATTACATTTCTCATGCCTTTTCAAAAATGAGGGCTAAATCCAGCTTTCTTATAAGTGAATGAGTAGCTGTGGGCTTAGGTTGGTTACAAAACACCATATAGCCTTTGCCAATAATGTGATGAGGATTATTTTCTGAGACACAATGAAGGCCCAGGTTTAAGAAAAAGAATAGACCCTGATTTACAAAATTATACAGAATTAAAAAACCAATGCATCTTCTTAAAAAAAGAAAAATTATATATATCCTCTGAAAACAGACTGAGAGAGCTGGGGCTGTTCAACATGGAGAAGAGAAGGCTCCTTATAGCAGCCTCACAGTACTTGAAGGGGACCTGCAAGGCAATTGGAAGAGGAGCTTTCTACAAGGGCATGTAGAGATATGACAAGGGGGAATGGATTCAAACTGAAAGATTTAAATTAGATATTTTGAAGAAATTCTCTACTGAGTAGATAGTGAGACAAGTTCAGAGAAATTGTGGATGCCCCATCCCTGGAAGTGTTCAAGATGAAGTTGTGTGGGGCTCTGAGCAGCCTGGTCTAGTGGATGGTGCCCCTGTCCATGGCAGGGGCTTGGAATTAAGTGATCTACAAGGTCCCTTCCAGCTCAAAACATTTTGTGATTCTATGATTTAATTTTACATAGGCAATAGCAGTTGATGAAGCCAAATTAAAGCTGGGAGCCTTCAGAGAATAGGAGACCAAATTCTATTAATCTACTGAAATACCAGGACAGAGACATCAGAAATAGAGTATTTTCAAATATCTCTTATTAAGAGCCACAATTGCATTTCTGCAAAATATAATCAAATTTCTAAGTATAAATGCCAGTTAAGGTTTATGAGAAAGGAACTGAACTAGACAATATATTTGGCAAGAAGTAAACGAATGAACTAATAAAAAGACTGGGCTTCAATCACACAGAAGTCTCATTTTATCCAGACATATTATTGAACTAATGGTAGATATAAACTATAAAATTTCTTCCTTTAGAAAGGATGTCCTTTTGGTAAAAGACATGCTATTTCTCAAAATATATTCCTTAGATATCATGTGTAATTAAACTATGCAATGCAACGCCACAGGATGTTCTGAAGGCCAAATGTCTAAGTGAGCTTAAAAAGAAATATGACAAGTTCATGGAATATAAGTCTGGGACTATTAAAACTGTCATGCCTGACTTCATTCTTGAGTTTGAGAATTTCCAAAGCCACATACATTCATGTACGTTAAGAAAGCTAACCAATAACATAGTTTCTTTGCTCCTGTACACTTTCACAGGCAAACTGGAAGAAAATTCCTGGGTTACATTGACTTGTTGTCCCTTTCTTTATAGTCCTTTGTAATTATATTATCACCAAGGCCACTTAGACACTTGGACATTTAAACACTTGAAGTAAGCTAGCTGAAGCCAGTGATTCAAGACCTAAAGGTTGACATTGCTAAATTTACTTTGTGAGTCCTACAAGAGAACAGGAGCACTATGTGAATTGGTTACTGATTAATTCTCAAATACTCAGCCAGCAAGATCAGCCACAATCAACCCTTCCATAGACCACAGTGGCATTCTACCCAGCCTAAAGTATCACACACACAGTTTTATAGATAGATAGATAGATAGATAGATAGATAGATAGATAGATAGATAGATAGATACATACATACATACATACATACATACATACATACATGGATATGTGGGTGTGGGTTTGGGTGTGGGTGTGTGGGTGTGAAATATATATAAAATAATATAAATTATCATATTATGACAGATGAGATATAAAAATTATTGCTCCTTGAAATGTATATTCATTTTAATATTAGACAGTTGCTGAATAAAAGGGAAGAAGAGTCAACATGAAAAGAATTCTCAACTTTTCCTTCTTGCAGCAATACAGTAATTTCTGAGCTAGTTTCCAGTTGCATTCTCATTTCTCAGTCCCTTTCTCTTACCTTCTGGTTTCACCAGGATTCAGCTATGAGAGAATAGTTGTAAGTTGTCCCTTAGCCTCTTTGGATCACCTAATTTCTGCTTGTAGGAGCTCTGAATCAGTTCCATAGCTACTGCACTGGGCACTTCTATCTTATCCTCTTGTCTTCTGATACAGAAAAGGTCTGATTATTTAATCATGTGCCATCATATGGAAATCCCAAGGTCCTGATTCTCAGAAGGAGGAAACAGCTCTAAAGACATGTTTATGTAGCTATTTCAGAAAGGCTCTAAATCTCAACTTTGGGGTTTACCATCTGAACCATCAACCTAATAAAATGCAACATGGTGCAATTTGGAGCTTCTCTGAAAACTATGCATAGCACTGAATGTAAACTGATAGAACTCAGAATCCAAAATTAAATCCACCTTTCCTGCTGCAGGGATAAAGGATTCTAATAGGTCTGTAGTTCAAAGACTTCCAGCCGAGTGGCATTTAAGAAGCTTTTTATTTATTTTATTTAGGAACATTTTTACTTGGTTAGCCACCATTTCCAATTAAGATACTGAAATTAATGAGTTGAAACCCCAGCTCATTTTTTTAAAAATAGCCTTCCAGTTATGAGCTTTACTGTCTTTTTTTTTCTTTTCTTGTCTAACCAGAATTGCTCACAAAATCTTTCAGAACTAGAAGTAATTTAAGAAGCTGTTCCTTGATGCGTTTCAGCTATTAGATTCCAGCTCCCAGATTTGACTCCATAACTGGCTATGTGTAGACAGGCTTAGTGTATGTTAACATATCAAACATGGACATAAATTTGATGTGTTAGCAGGTCTGCTCTGATTAAACTTAGGATCAAGAACTTAATTGCATCACTATATAAGCACAACCTTTATTGGATTACTAACTTGCAGAGAAGGGCAAAAAGGCAAATGTGTCTCTGTACATATGATTTTACATTGTTTAGTCTTATTGACTACACCCTCTTCAGCCTCAGGAACACTTACTTCTTTGGAGTGATTGCATAGAGAGCATAATCCCTCAATTTATAAAATCTGAATAAACTTATCTTGCACCTGTCACTTTATGTTAAGTGACAGAACAATTAAATTGGTTCTGGAAAAAAGCAATCTGGATCTCATGCTACATGGTTGTTATTATAACTGAAATTAGAAATCTGTTTATGAGCCAAAACTCCTGACTTTTTGCATAGGCTATTTGTGAACAGAAACTTTTTCTAACAGGATTCTCCTTTCCTCTGAGTGGGTAATTAAGCAGCATGGAAAGATGAACTCTAGTGACCAAATGGATGAGACTTTAGCCAAGAGAGGACCCTGGGAACCTGCTGAAAAGAAAGAGACTCTGTTAGAAAACAGCCTCCAGGACGGTGTGAGGATACTTTGCAATCTGACTCAGAGGCTTTTTCTAACTGCCTTGGGCAGCTCAGTGAGAAGAAAGATGAAAGGGAAAGGTGTGTCCTTCCTAAACAAAGACTAGATTTTATTCAACAAAAGACTATTTTTATTTTTATTATAATAAAACATAGATTTGGAAGATTTCTGTCTCTTATTACATTAATTTCAAAGAAAATGTGCTGCAGAACCACTAGAGGACTGTGATTCAGAGTCCCACAACAAAGACCCTTGATCATACTAGATGTTCACAGGTTTCAACCAACAGGGTTTTAAGGGTATTCATATTTAGTTAAAATAGCTCCTGTCTCCAACAAGATTAAAAAATTCAGGTCAATTTAATAGCCACTCCATGGATGAATACTTTATCACATGGCTCTGATGCCTGCAGTTTACCTCCTTCCATGACCTATGCCAGTCTGGCTCTTGAACTTAGGTTTCTGTCTTCAACCTGGCTCCTGTGTATCATTTGGTCTAAGGAAAAAGGAACAGATAACTAAATCTCTAAGTTTTATATGCACTACATTTTTTTAGAGAAGAATATCAAGATTTTATTAAAAGTAAATATTCTATTAGAAATGGAATTTTAGCTTTTTTGAAAAAAAAATAGGGTTTGTGCATATGCTAAACTATTAAAACTTATTATATACTTTAAGATAAAAACAATAAAAAGTCTAATGCTTTAACCAAATATTCTTTGCCTTGGTAGCCTCTAATCATTCTTAAAGAAAGAAAGAAAAATTATTAGAATAGTTAATGTTGAAAGAATATTTTGCTATTCATAAAAGTATAATACATTAGTCTTTTCTGTGCATAGTGCTTTAATTAAAAATATAGTTTTCTTCTCAAATATGATAATGTGCTTTGTGTGATGGATTAAAAGCCCCTGAAATTCTACATGTCACAGAAAATAAACTCCTTTTTTTTCTAATTAGAAAAATTAATGTTGGTTACTGTTACAATATTAAATGTTAGATGGACTGAGTGAGATGACATTAGATTATCTTTAAGCCTATTCATTATGAAAGATGATCAGCAAATACAAACTCAAAACACATCAAAGTGCATAATAACTTAATAGAAAAAAAAAGAAGGAAATAAAATGTAAATATGTTTGTTACATTGTGCCTGCTTTGGCCTCTTATATGTACTTGCTTAATGTGCAGTATATACAGCACAACTAATTCTGATGGCTTATATTACAATGCAGAAAGTTTAAAAAAACTTTTGTATTTTTTCTCTGAACTTTCTATGGCAGCTCATGGATTACCAAGTCAAGGCAAAAGATTATCCACATGAAAGCAGAAAGAAAATATCCTTACATTTTCTTTCCTTTTTTTTTAACCCACAGAGTAAACAAAGGTAGCTGGGTAATAACAGAGAAAGATGACGAAATTTTATAAAGCATGGTTGGGATTACTCCCACCTAGTTTTTGAAGTACGTGAAAATGTATTTTGTATTGAAGTTGGTTTTCCTGTGTTCCTGCTGTAACCAGTAAAGACAAGCAGACATCTCTGAAGGGCAGGGGGATGGTGTGCAGAACATGTTGGTTCTTCTGCTTCTTTTACATTTATCTAAATTGATTTTCAAACCAAAGTCTTCCAGAGTATATATTTCTCTCTGTATATGCACAGGTAGGCAAAGAGCTCATTTCAGCTGATCACATTCTCCTTTTTCAGTGTCCTACACTCTACTTCTGGCTTCCATCAACATTTCCAGACACCTCCCCAAAGAGTCCAGTAGCATGCTACACTTGGCAGATATTCTTGGGCATTTTAAGATGTATTAAAGTCTCATACAAGTCAAGCTCAAGATGATCAGTTAAATCTTAGTTGAATCGAACAGGAATCAGTTCATCTACATTTAGACGTCTGCAGCTCTGGATTATCTAAATTCCTATTCAACCCTAGTGAAAATAGCAGAAGAAATTCACCTAACCTCATTCTGTTTGAGATGCCCTAAGCTCTCAGAAGCAATAACATGAAACTTGACTGACAGCCAACAAGACTTGGAGGAGACTTGAGCCCTTCTCAAGAAGCAGTTAAAAGCCAGGTGGAATAACCTCATGGCATGTAAAATTGCAGAAGTCTATGTGTCACCAGATTATTTTTTTCCTTCATCACTACAGTTCATGAGGTGCAGAAGAATTATTTTTCTTATCCCACAGAAATCACCAACATTTGATCCCTTGAATGGCTCTCCAGCTTTTGGTCACTATACAGTCTAGAATTGTATTGTTTATAAAGGAAGCCTACACATTCTGCTTCAAGGTGGACTCTGCCTTACTCTGAAATGAGGTAGGATGAGCAGAATCTCTCCTCTGAAGTGACAGAAATTCCATCTTTTCTGTTGTTGATAAAGTAAGGGTCAACAGAATTACGAATATTTATGTAACAGGAAGCTTTAAAACATTTGTGGGCTTGGAGAGATTTTGAAGCTGCATCTAGATTTATCTGTTGAGGGACATTAGCAACCAAATCAGAGTAAAGTCCTCTTCAAAACTATGATTCTCTTTTTTTTTTTTTTCTGAAAAC
Organism: Luscinia megarhynchos; assembly: GCA_034336665.1. Classification (NCBI taxonomy): domain Eukaryota; kingdom Metazoa; phylum Chordata; class Aves; order Passeriformes; family Muscicapidae; genus Luscinia; species Luscinia megarhynchos. Next base: position 50,621,392 of record JAPFBE010000003.1, on the reverse strand, counting down.
CAAGATACAGACAAATGCTGGTTAATCAAATTATGAACATTGTATTGTCTGGCAACACATATCTCTAGCTTGAAATTTTTCCATGAATTCTCTACTAAACCTAGGAAGTCCATCTAAAAACTGAGGATTTCCCAAGGTAAGGTTATATAAAATCACATAGCTTTAAATTTTAGATAAAGCCATCTAACTTTTACTTCAATCAATGCACTATACACAAAGAGTTTATATAGAAGTAAATATCTCCATCTTACTCTGGGAAAAATAAAATTTATGGTAGTTTTTTCAATAACTTGAACTATCAAGTGTGTAGTACTTCATGGTTTGTTGTTTTCTGTTTTGTTTTTTTTCTAAATATCACATTAAAAGCAGAGTTAAACATACATCACATAAACACCAATGTAATCATATGAGTATGCTTGTATATGAGACACTGTCCCACAAGATAAATACAGCAACAGAACTTCCCATTGACATCAGAAAAATATTAATATTTAAAACTATTGCATGCCTTTATCTCCTGCTGATAAGGGCTTTCCTTAAAAAAGCTGTAAGAGATATTTTGAACAGATGGTAACTGGTTTGTTCTATCCTGCATCTCTTCACAACTGCCACACAGCTTAACCATTCATTAATCTTCCATAGACTTCCAGTAGCACAGCAACTAAATTACACACATACACACTCTGAGGCCAGGACTGCTGTCAAGCCTAAAATTAAACTGAAGTGCACTGTGCCAAGTCTTTTAACAAAATTCTCCTATAAAACAGTTAGAAAAATAAACATTTAGCTTGGAGCCTGACCCATGAACGTTCAGCCCTAAAAGAGAGAGCACCAGTTGGTCATTGCATTTAGGTCATTCTATGAAGCAAGTAGAGCTGTGATTTGTCAGTGGGAATAAAACCAGAAAACATCTGGTTTGAATTCACCTTGACTCATTAAGGTTTAAGGAGAGAGCTATTTCCTCTATGTTTGAAGTGACGAGGGGAAAAAATACATTATACCCACAACATCCCCTATGATCCTTGCATTTGTAACGAGGTCTCTACACAGCAGGTGATAACTAAATAAAATTGCAATCTATTATTTTGGATTAGAAATTAGGCCACAAATTCTGAAATATCCCTGTTGCTTGGAGTACAAACATATACATCAAATTCCTAATCTTCCAGGCTTCATTTACAAAAAAATGCTCTAGCATTTCAGTCTCTAAGCTCTGCCAAAGCTTCCACTCAAATTTTCCTCACACATATTTTTTAAACCTAGAGATGGTTCAAAAGACTTTTTTTTTAATGCTGAATTCTTTCTCACAAAAGTTTTCATAATTTTGCTCTCCAGCTTTTCAGAAAAACAATATTGGCAATTATAGAAGGAATTCAAAGAGAACTTTTGATCCCAGTACTGTACAGTGCTGAAAGCCTGGCTTTGCAATTTCTCCCTTCTACCTCCTCCTTCACTTTTGGCTGAGGTCTACCCAGAAAGTACTGTGAAATGACAAACTCAATACAAGCAGCAGCAGTTTGGAAACCTTACTTATCATCTATCTTTTATGGTAGTGTAGATATACATATTACATGTGTGAACAGATGTTCCCAAAAATCCAAAAGTGAAATATTTCAGTGACTAGGAGAACAAAGCTCCTCTGTAAATAATTACATTGTTCCTGCAGTCTATCTCTTCTCTTCTTTATTTCCTTTGTTTTTCCATGGGAAAATAAGAAAGATTACATTTTTACTTCACAAAGTTTTATTGACTAATCTAATTGTTATCTTTCAAATGCAAATTTGAGGTTTTAATTTAGAACTACTACTATCTTTTAATTGCATCAGTTTTAGAGGAGAATTAGTATTAGTGTGCAATCTCTATAATCTCTATAATTATGGAGATTTCTGCAGTGGGAATCATAGAGCTCTAGATATTATGTATCTGAATTTCTCTGTTTACCTTAATATACTTTTGTTGCAAAATACCTCCAGGTACAGTTATGCAAAGCTGCAATATTAAAAGACAAGTCTTCTTGAAATTTATCTTACACACTGAATAATTTTAAATATCTTTGCTAATATTATTCTCTTTGAATCTGTGTTTCTATCTAGTGTGTAGCTCATACAGGCATTTCAATATTCGGAGTCTCATACTAATGCAAAATAAAAGAATTAAGATGCTTGCTTAAACCACTCACATCATCTCAATATACATAGAATGATGCACACAGTGTTCCTGAAGTAGAACTATTAGAAATCTATACCAGAAAATTACTTGTCATTAAAAAGGTACAAATTCCTCTTCAGAGGAAAACAGGAATTTGTTCCTATTTCAATAGATAGATAGATAGATAGATAGATATGTTTCTCACCTTTTATGCATTTGCTGATCTTAAAAAGAAACCAAAATTCCCCAGCACAACGTGCAAAACCAGCCTGTGAAGAGGTCCTGAACATGACACTTTTCTAAATTTTCAGAAAGAATGAATCCATGTTCAAAGATTCATGATCTGGTTATTGCATCAGTATAAGCTGCAGACTTAGAGGACTTATGACCAATTGAACTCTGGTCTTATTATTATAATTATTATAATTAGCAATGTGTCTTGGCTTACCTGATACATACTAACTATATATGCTTCAATTTTTCTAATGTATGTGAAGAGGAAGAAAGATATATATATATATTTAGACAAACTGTAGAGCACACAGTCATGGTCACACTTCTGTTTCTAAAGTTTTTTGTGGCATCACACAGAATACAACTTCTCAATGCAAATTTAATTTGTTACTGCATCTATTTGTGGAAAATAAATAGTAGGTTATACACATACTTAATATATCTACTTCTTCTCATAGATTTTTCCTGGGGAGGAAAAAAAGGGTGTTTGTGAGAAATTTCTATCACATGGCTATGCAGCAGGGAATACAGAGAAAGATTACTGAATGATTACCAAGTCTTTTTCAGCCTTTTAGAACAAAAAATTCTATTTTCATCTACAGAAATTACTTAGCATTTTGATCTACAGAAATTACTTAGCATCTATGGCTGCATCTATACTTGTGAAAAAAATAATGGAATAAATCTTTGGCATTCAGTATTAATAATGCACCCATACCAAACATTTATACCCTCCAGTACCAGAAATTACATCTGTATTGTCTTTTGAGAATTGTTTCTTTCTAAAATTGTCATTTCAAGCTATTTGTTATTTCTTTTTATAACAAACCAGAAAACAGGAGTATTATAAAATAACAGTACAGACAGATGCATTCCAGAGTTCTGCAAAAGTTTTCTTGCCTTGTTTAATTTACTAATATAGATACAGGCCAAAGTATGAGGAGAAACTAGACAGATTGCTGTCCAAAGCTACTGCTGGATGACTTTTTGCTCTTTTGATGAGTAAGTGTGATTTGTATTTAATAAGGGACAATTAAACTGTTCAGTATCTGAAGTAGTTATGGCAAATATGTATAAACAAGACAGCCTGCTTTGCTAAACTAAATGCATTGTTATGGGCATTAAGAACTACAAAAGATACCCAATTAGTATTTTTTTATTGATTTGCTAATATAACCCAGTAAATATGATGGCACTTTACAGACAAATAGGAGCCATATCCCTAAGTTGAAAAGCATGTACTCTAAAACAATTGAGGAAACAGCATTATGAAGGTGTTAAGACCTGGATAAAGGGTAAGAGAGAGAATATTTTCTTACAACAGATTGACAGAGACTGACAAAATAATGATGTAATTACAGCATTTTGCTATTTTGGTACCAACATTAAAGAGATTATTTTAATTGTATAGAGTAGGGGGTTTGGGTTTTTTTCTTGAAGAAAGTTCAAGAAAAACACTTTATCTCTTAAGTTTCTCTGCATAGTGAGTATGATTATTTTTGAAAAATATAATTGTAATATTATATCTTCTAAAACTGACTTTGTTCAGCAAAGCTCCTTTTTGTTTCTAACTCTAGTTGAAATTTAAACAGCTAAAGGTTAATCAAAGACAAAATGTTTTGACGAGAGATCATAGAAAGATAGTGCATTTATCTGCTAATTGGCTGAGGACAAATTCACAGAATGCTACTTTTGTTGGCTTTTGTTATCTGGCTAAGGGCAACAAATTTGAGATGGTTTGTTCTGCTGATAATCAAGTTACTCATCAGGTTGTTCAAGGATTAGACATCATTAGATGTTTGATAAATATATAAGTTTTAGTATTAAAGCCTTTTTTGTCCTTAGTGTGTAATATATACCCCTAACCTAGTATATTAATTTGATATTCAAGGGCCACCGTGTGATAAAACATTTTGTTCCCATCCAAATGGATGTATTTTGGGCATCATGTATGGGGAAAGATCTGAAATATTTTCTCAGTTTTATTAGGACCTTCCAGAATAATCTAAAGTGACAAGCTTCCCTAACTTCTTTGAAAATTGTTTTTTTCTTGTGGACTTGCATTCCATGATTTCTAAACCTAAATGAGCCCAAACATCTCAATGCATACTTTAGGCAAAAATTTTTGTATGTCACAGTTCACATTTCAAATCATAAATTTTCTACTTCTAATAAAAAGCTACATTTCATACTCTTATTCTTTGCTCTAATTCTCTGTTCTCTGATAGCAAAATCCAATAAATTTTAACAAGCATCCCCTGTAATTTCTTTCCACAGATTTTTGGAGTGTAAAACTTCTTGTTTTCAATGTTCAACAAGGGCTCCTTTCGCTCTTTGGAATATGTCTATATTTAATATCATTAAGGATTGGACTGTCTAAGTGCCTCTGTAAAGTTAACACTGTATGAGTCAGATGAGAAAGTAACTGGAGCTCAGTGATGAGCAATCCTTCACCTGATCTGCAGGGGGAAATCATGTCACTACTTTTAGGCTGTCTTGCATGCAACATGAAATTCTTTCTTTTATCAAGGTATTTCTTATATATTAGTAATAGTCAAACACCAGTGTTGTGACACAATGAGTAGTGCCCGATACATTGTCAAGGTTGTAGCCATTTAGGAAGATGTGGCTTGCATTTTCTTTCAAAGAACTTCCTTCCTACTTTGGATTTCAGAGGACCAGAATGCAAACAAGTTTCATTGGTTTTTTAAGGTAGAAATGCAAATGGGTGAAAAGTTAACTCCAGTAACAGTTGAGGAGAAGTCCCTGCTGTCTCCCAAAGTTTCTGTTCTTCTCTTACTCAGAAAGGACATTTAGGCCTGTATTGTTGTGGCAAGCTAAATAGCTATTACAATGGAGCAAACTACTTAGGTTTTAAGGGAGAAAGAGAAACTTCATCCAGCTATGCTTAAAGTAGTTTAGGCTGACAATCTAAAACCAAAATTCACACAATTTTCTATCAGTTTTTGAAAGAAGTGTGATGCCATTGACAGTGTATTGAATGGAAATCACACATTTACCCAAAATATTCTGCACCTAAATATGGAAACAGTATTTCTGTAAAGAACAGGTCTCAATGCAATTACTTACATAACCCATTCCACTACCACTATCTTCAAGTTTCCCTTCACAAGTATGGATCAGATTGAAGAATGTCAGACCTCAATGTATATTTACTGTTTATTCTTTGAAAATGTATCTCTGTTGCTAAACATCCTGCAAAGATTTATAAGTAATTTAGTCTGTTTTAAGCAAAAGGCTGACAATGTTGAATCCCTTCTACATGCATCAAAACTGTGTCTTTTTCCTTGTTTGTTCAGTTCTTAGAATTAGAATTTAGTTCTTGGTTGCAGAAAGGTAACTGCATTGCTCCTTCTTTCACTGGCCCAGAGCAGCCTAGGACAGATGGAATTAAACAGCCCTTGTTATTGTGTAGCCATATTTTATATGAGTTTCTATTACTGTTATTTACCAGTCTCTACACCGCACTGTCAAACTAAGGTTTCTTGACTGTGTGAGGTTTTTGTGTATATGGGACATTAATCTGGATAAGCTGAGGTCAGGAATGTATGCCTATCTTGCCTAGATTTTCTTACACTTTCTTTTTTCTCACACAATTCAGATGCTAACTTTAGTTTCTTGTAGAATGAAGTGGAAAACTGATAAAGTAATATAAACAAAAAAAACTTTAGAAAGGCTTTTATTATTTTTAAGGAAGAAATGAATTTTAGTTGAACAGAAATAATTCAGGGTGCCTATAACGACTTTTATCACCCTTGAATAAAGGAGTAGAATACATGGAACATGGCACAAGTTTATTTTCAGGGAATCTTGCAGAATTTTCTGCTTCAGGTTATTATACTGCAAAACAATCTCAGTGAAAAACATCACCTTTTCTGCATGCATGAGGTGAGATATCTGTAACAGTTTAATAAAATTACCCATCTGTCCCCAGCTGACCAAAGGGATATTTCAGACCTTATGGCATGATGCTCAGCATATAAAACTGAGCAAATAAAAAAGAAAGGGGAGGATGTCTGGAGTAATGGAGTCCTTCTTTTCTGGAGAGGGTTGGACACCTGCCTATTCATAGGGATGATTCTTATGAATTCTTATATTGCTCTCTCACCTATACAGTTTTTACTTTCTCTATTAAACTCTTTTGGTCTCAACTCGTGTTTTCTCACTTTTATTCTTCCAGTTATCTCCCTCATCCTACCAGAAAAAGGGGGGCATTGAATAAGTAGCTGTGTGGGGTTTAGTTGCCAGCTGAGGTTAGACCAACACAAGCTAGAAGCAGCTGGATTTAAAACAGTAGTTCATGCCTGATTCTATCAGTTGCTCACTGCACCATATTTATTACCTATTTTATGATATTTACATCTAGTGCAGAGACCTTTTGACACATTTTAAATTGTGTCAAACTTTCAGACATTTCTGAAATGTAAAACGTTGGTTAACACATCATATACATTATTCTTCACGATACATGATGGCCATATACAAATTACAAAAGTTTTGCCATCTGCATAAATTTAGCAACCACTCTTAAAGCACTTGAGTTACAGACTAACTGCTGATTAGATAGATATTCAAAGTACAATAAGGGTACAGGACAGCAACGTCAAGCATTCCCCATTAGAAAATTTAGCCTGTATATATATTGTAACTTAGCAGTATGAAAACAATATCTCTGCAGTGGAAAAAAAGCATCTGCTATATTAATATATATTGATAGCAGATGCTAATTGTTCTTATGGATGTTCTCGCTACCAGGCAGTCATATATACATTTGAAACATATTCACACTCAAAAAGGCAATAACATGCTACTACCTGCAGTTGAATTAGCATTAAAACACTGGCCTTAAGGAATTTAAAGGCAGATATTTTAAAGTATGCTTGGCAACGACACATAAAATAAGGTATTTAAAAAATTTCAAGGAATGAAATGATTTTACAAGCTGGATTTTTAAAGGTTGTAATACATATTGCCTCCTGTTCTTTAAAAAGAAAGAAGAAAACACCAAAAAGAAGAAAATCAAAGAAAATGGTTTTACAGAATGTCAAAAAAGGCTTGCACAAATCAATAAAAAGTGGGGAGATTTTCTGAGCTGATGAGTATACGTAAACAAGAGGTTAATTGTAAATAATAGTGCTGTAATATCTGTTTAATTGCTAGAGAAGGAGGAAAACCTTAAAAGCCAGACAAAGTCTTTTGCACAGAACAAAACACAGCAGTTGAATAATTATGATTAGTGCCATCAAGGGCTTTTTGAACAGGGAGCAAAAGGGAAAGTAAAGCAGGCAAGTCACAAACTGTTCAAGCCCTCTATCAAACATTTAAGGAAGTATAATTTTGAAAAGAAGTAGAGAGAAGTCAGAATAAAATTATACAAGATGCAACAGTAGTAGAAATAGAAAATTAAGAATCTTAGAGAGCTTGAATAGAGATGCTGAAGGTGATTGGATCTTACAAGAACAAAAAGTATTTTTGAAATATTCTCGCTAATGAAAATTAATAGTATAATAGAAACTGGAATTTTATGATTAATGTAAAAGAACTCATTTTAAGAGAGAAAGCTGTAGTCAGAAAGTGTTTTGATATGACATACATAGCACTGCCCTCATCTTCCTTCAAACTTCATAACTGTCATCAGATAAAAACAGTTCCCTGAATGTTGCTAACTCAGCATGTTGCTACTGGCCGCTGTATTTATTACAGCATGTTTAAAAACGCTGCAGGAGGAATGCAGGATTTTAGAAGTGCTCCAAGGTGGATTAACTCTCCTCATCTTGACACCATGATAAACTCTCAGTGCATTTAGTGCAGAATGCTGACTGTAGGTTCTTCTTGTCTAAGTGTATCCTTCAAAGTGCTAGGTGTCAATTCTAAGCAAGTTACAAGGGTTCCCTCCAAGTTAAAAATAAAAATAAAAGGACAGGCCCCCTTCAGAAGTTAAATTACCCTCCTGCAAGATGAGTACCTAAAATTACAGGTGCAGACAAAATTCCACAATTTCTAAAGGTGGTTCCCTTGGGAATGCAGATGGAGACAAAGACAACCAAGGGTTAGGCAAGATATGTACATTTAACAGAACAAACTTCAGCAAGATAACTTTTATGGCGTCTGGAAAGCCTCTCATTGTTATATTTGACCATTAAGAATATAAACACAGGGTCCTTCATGTTCAAAGATCCTAAATTTCACTTATTTCCAAGCATTTTTTAGAAGACATTATCTTTTACCAGACCTTTGTTTAGGGGAATCTAACAGAAAAGCAGGATCACAATTTTTTTTTATTCCAACTGTTTAGCATACAAAAGTATTTATTACCAAAAAAAACCCAAACAAGCAAACAAAGAAAAAAACAAACTTGCTAAAAAAAACATGTTTTCAGATGAAGAAACTTAGAGAAAGAACAAATATCAAACAGAATATCATAAAGTCATAGAATATCCTCAGTTGGAAGGGACCAAAAATGATCAAGTCCAGCTCCTAATTTGATCAAAATCACTGGGAAAAGCATAAATCTCAAAAAATTAGAGTTTGATCTTTCCTTATAACTCATATTTTGTAATTCAAAATAGGTGCCCTGTGTTTCACCATTCATATTTTCCCCGATGACCTCTATATTTTAACTAGTTTGCTACAGTATTATCAAAGCTAAAATTAATTTTGTCAAGTCCCAAGATAATTTTAAGCTGGAAACCATGGCTAGGAAGATAAAGGCTTTGTATATGAAGCTTAACACAAACACACACATTAACAGTTTTGATCCATATATTAAGCTTGGAACTTCACAACTGACTGTAATTTTTCTTTAGTTCACTGTCTCTTCCAAATTTCTGAACAGAAAGACAGAAATAGTCAGGGATGGCGCAGCTAAAAGGAACTTCTGCTTCAATTACACCTGAAGCTGACAGTTTAGACTGATCTATTTCTTAGGAGATTTGGACAACAACTTCAGACACCCATCTTCTTTCTAGTCAGCTGGTGACTTTTTTATAAAGCTTCTAATCTTGAGAGATGGCTCTGTATATTAGTCCAGCTGGATTCTGTGCAAACATTTGTATTGAATGCAACTGCTGTGTGGAAATCTGTTTTCTACCAACTGAGAAACATCTGTAGATTATGTCCTAGTAAATGCAGAAAGGGCTTTGTTAATTTCTTTGTTTCATCTTATTTATACTATCCCTCTTTTTATTAGTTTTCCTGCTGTCTAACAAACTTCAATTGATATAACACACTGCTGTGAAAAATCTAGACTGCATATACAGTAACTTCAGTTTTCACTTGCTTAAGGTTATATTCTCCCTGCAGGTTGCACATATAATTCTCACAAATGTTAATGGGCTTTAAGATTGTGTACTGAGGGCAAACTGGAACTCTTATATTAGTTGCTGGTTAGATTCCATCATGCTTCATAAAGCACTAACTGGTAAAATGTAATTGTTAGAACAAGGTCCATAACACAAAAATAATTTAAGAGAACAAAAACTTTTTAATTCTTTCTTAAAATAAAATTGTGTATGTATGGTTATGGGATAAGAATTCTAGGGTACTTATATTTAAATGCGTGTACAAGCAATTAGTTGATCCTGCATGGATTCACTTCTGTAATACATATTGTGGACTGATGAAGCAAAAGCTGTTATCAAAGTGAAAAGGAACACAGGCTTTTATAAGGTCAGCAATTTTTCAATGAACTGGCAGAGCAAGGATTACAGCTTCAGACATCTTGGTACCTATTTAAATATCTAGAACTTTGAACATTTGTTGGTGTTTCTGGGGATAAAATAAATCATTTAGGAAAAGAAAAAGGAAAACGGACGCTTTATTACATGTATTTACTTCCCCTTTGAAGTTCGTGTCAGATTTGCTCATTTAAAAGAAAATAATTCCACTACAGTCATTACAGTAATTCAGGTTCAAACAGCTGATGAAACTGAGCTATATTCTGTGTGCTTTGAAGATCTTCAGTTGGTTTTCTTACACATTTTAAATAAATCTCCTAAAACACAATGCTATGAAAAAAATTTGACAGAATGGAAAGGAGTAAACTACAGTATCAGGATACTAGAAATTAGAAAATAAAATCTTTCTCAAGAAGGTCATGTAATCTCTCCCTCGCTAAAGCAGAATTTTTTCCTACAAAGCTTTTTTCAGATTCAGTTTAAAAATGAACAAGTGGCATTTCCATCACTTCCCCTGGGAGGCAATTTCATACTTAATGTATTCTCAGTGTATATAAGGTAGGGAGGGACACCCACATCTCCCACTTTGTTGAAAATGCTCTAATCATTTGGGAGAGAGGGCAGGTGGGAGGGAAGGAAATGCATTCCACCCCTCTTGTTGAAGCTGTGTCACTATGCAGAAAAGATTTCAGGATATCATGGGAGGGAGGGGGGAGACTGAGAGGGGAAAGAAGAGAAAGAGCTGTCTGTTAGTTAGCACATGCAGTTTGGTACAGGGAATCCTAGGTTATTGCTACAAGTTTTACTCTAGAGACTTTTTTTTATCCACTGGTCAAGATAAAATAAGAAACATTTCTAGCTAATTTGTCTACAGATCTTATTTTTATAAGCTCATATATAGAAATGCAAGATTGGAGCGGCATGACCATCTGTTTTTCTCAGATGGTATTTTGCATCAAGTGGATAGATCTGGAAAAAAAATCCCACAACTTCTCTGGACAATCTGTTGGTGTTACGTACAGTGCCTCATGCAAATTCTAGATTAGATGTTAATTTCACCTGTGTTATTTAGTAATAAATATTTAAAGGTAAAATATTATGTTAGTTGGGAAATTAAATTTATATTTATTTCCTTTAATTTGCCTGCAAAGGAATTTTCTTGGCTTTGGCACATTAGTATCCTCCTTCCTGTACTACTGGAATTAAAAGTCCAACAATATTTAAGCAGATTGAGTAAAAAGAGTGAAGTTATGCTGTGTTTGAGCTTCATGCTACATCAGTGTTAGGATTCCTTGAACAGTAGTTCAAATTTGCTAAAGCTGTATTCCTTGTGACAAGCTCTTTTCTTGACACATGCAAATGCAGCCACTGCTGCAATACCTTCTGTTATGAGGCAGAGATAGGACAGGGCTCACTTTAGTAAGTGTAATAAATCCCCATGGATACTTGAAGGATTAGGGTTCTCTATAAAAAGTGAACCTTGTGTTCCAAACTGTAAATGTTGAGTAGTGGTCTAATTCAACCTGTAACTCTACCATAAAACTAAACTAGCTTGTTGGGGTTTTTTCTGTTCATATTCTGATTTTTTTAACAAGACGTTTTTATTGAATTTCTCATCATTGGAGGATTTCTGGATTTTGTCAATGAAAGCACCTCTGTGCCTAGTGGAATACTTTTCCAGTGGGTAAGTGGCAGGAGAAAGCAGTTGGGGGGGGGGGGAAAGAGGGGGAACTCTATGAAAGTCAAAAGATGAAAGTGTTATGACACTTAAGCAAGCTCAGATAAAATACTTGAGAAAACTCAATTTTAGCTCCTGTGATATGTAGACTAAAGTTGACTATGACTCTCATTCAGACATAATGATAAGTCTTTGGCTCCAAACTCTATCTCTACACTTTATTCTTCTCCATCTGTTCAATCAAGTGTCACTCTTAGCAACTTCCTTCAGATCTTTCCCTCACACAAACTTCCCTCACACAATTCCAGAATGGATGAATACATTCCAACTACAATGAGCACCCTCTAGCTGTTTTCTGTACTATCCTCTTTGTTTTGTGCTGAGCCATCTGTCGTCCTTAGAATGCAAGTCCTTTGGAGCAAAGTATTCATTAGTCATTGAACAATGTTTTCTGAGCAAAATTTATACTTAAACCACAAACATTGTTGCACTTAGAGTTTGGAGAAGTTAGATATCTTATTAAACAAGTTCAATTAAATCCAATTATTAAATCCAATACCTATGGAACTGAAGTTGTGCATGATTATCTGTGCTATTATATGCAGTTTGAATGAATCTTCCATATCTCTCTTCAATTTCTTCAGTGCTTCACCTCACAATATATCTTCAGACAAAGGCTGTTATTGATTCTGGAAGTCACATTCCTGCAAGTGGCAGAAAGATGCTGTGCACCACTTTCTTTTCCTTCCATTCCAAGCACCCATTAGTGTTGCAAAACAGATGAGACTCAGGATATTTACTGCCTACTGTGCATAAACTCAAAGTAGGCAGCACAATTCTTGCTTGTCTCCTGGATAGTGAAGTAAGGGTTCCAAGAGTGAACTCATTTGTCTGAGTGCTCATTTCACTTTCTACAGGCACATATCAAGATTAAGTAGGAAATCACTGTATCTTTATGTGCTTTTACAAAGAATGCCTACAGACTTAAGATGACAACAAAATTCCAAATTGATATTCTCAGTGCAATAACTGTCAATACAAAAGCAACTAAATTTTTATACGCTCAAAAGAAAAACAGAATAGCAAATTGGAATAGTAAAGAAGGCAGCCTAGTCTAACACAGCACCAATCTCAAAAAGCACACTTTGATCTTGATCAAAGGTAGAGAAACCGGATGGGTACCTATCTTCACATCATCCATAGCATTCCTCCTTTAGTAGCAGATAGCAACTGCTGACTTCACAACAGTGAGTAGCTGTTACTCACAATGAAGTCAACGAAATTACTCATGTAACACCACCAATGACAGGAAGTGATTCATAATCTGACATTTAGTGAATAATTTTGGACCTTTGACCTCAGAAAAAGGTAGTTGAAAGTGATTTTTAGAGAAACAGCAGCCTCAGAAAGAACAAAAACTAAATTAGAAAAAAAAAGGCACATAACACAAAAACAACACTAAGAAAAAACACTGAAAACATCTAAACCCTCAAAAAACCCGCAAAAACCAAAAAACACCTCCCCAAAAAACCCAAAACCAAAACCAAAAGCAAAAATAAACAAACCCACTCCAAACAATAAAAAAAAAAAAAGAAAACACCAAAAAGTAGAAGGAAGTCCCTGGAAGTAAGTGAGAGATCTTACTATGATAAGTTATGACAATTCTGTATTTTTCAGTACCTGCGTGAAGAAAATAGGAAAGAGAAAATTTGGCACAGATTTAAAATTACTGTGACTATAAAATTTGATTTAAAATGTCAGATATTAAATGCATGAACTGTATAGTGCATGCAAAAGATACATATTGTTCACGATTTTCTCTGCTTCTTCTTTCAAAGTCCTGAAAGGATAATTTCTCACAAATGTCCTTGATATGAGTTAAACAACACTTCATCTTAATAGCTTTATCCACCAAAACACTTCTGAAAATATCCTCTCCTTTAAAAAGAACCTTCCTCCTCTAACTCTTAGTCAACCATAAACACCTTCCACAAGTGTTGTTCTAGTTTCTCCCACAGTCCCTTCACCAGAAAATTGAACAACAAGCTATAAATTCAAATTGATACAAGCCACAAAAAATGTGTTCAACAGAGAAGACTCATGGATCTCTAGGTATGTGCTCTCTTACACAAGTAGTCTGCAACCCAAACCTATATTTCTGAAATTAATACATTCTATATAAATTTATGTTTGCAATGTATTTGTGAAGAAAATCAAAAGCATGACATCAATTTTGTAGTCCTGTTGTCCATGGCTATACCACAGCAGTAGAATTTGAGATGCTCACAATGTTAGTAACTCAACCTTCCCTTGCTTTGACCATAAGGATCAGCTGCATAGAGCTATATAAAGTCAACACATGACCAAACCTTCATGCTTAATACTGCCTTGAAATGCTGGGCTCCCCACTCTTAGGAGTCTAATTCAGTTTCTCTCTCTTAGATTTCTATTCCCTAATTGTCAGCTGAAACTCAGAACTCATAAAGGTGTCTCCCACTGCAATGAGAGTAGAGAAACTACTACAGCAGTCTTTGAAATGTATTCATTTATTTAATGCAGCTGAACCAATGGGATTGAATTTAATTTTATAAGTTCAAATTTTTGAGTTGCAAAAGTTATATAAGTAATAGGTATTTAAAGAATGCTTCACCTTGAAGTGATTTTTCTTTTCATTTCTTCTTTTTTTTGTTTGCTTGGTTTTGTTGGTTTTGGTTTTTTGGGTTTTTGGTTTTTTCCTTTGTTTTTTTTTTTTTTTTTTGTAATTTTTATGAGTCTTGGAATGGCACAGCAGTGGTTCAGGAAGCAAAACATGAAAAAAGACAGGTGTTCAAAATGTTTGAAAAAGACCACATATCAACTATGAGCACAATTTTTGAAACTTTCCTTGTAAATATGATATGAATTGTGATATTTTTATGAAAATTCAGGTTTGGAATATATGCTGAGTTGAGATTTAATATGCTGACCTATACTTATGTCCTATTCAACCAGACCATAAAAAAGACAGTATAAAGGAGCCCTTGTCTTGCAAGAGTGGAAAGGACAATGGCAATACATGATGGGGATGATTTAATATGTTTGCCTTAATGCCTCTGCATTTACTCACAAAGATTTAGTTCACAAAGCTTTCAATGCCTTCTGTGTGAAAACAGTAAAATAAGGTCTGGTTACGCTTAATTAGGAGATGCAGTTTACTCCTTGGACACTGAACTTTAAGAAACACTTGAGCTCCCTAATATTTTAGTAAATATATCTCAGTAAATATGTCTTCACTTCTCACAGGTCCATGTATCATTTGCATTTAGTTTTTGTCTTCTTCCTAAGCCTGCTAAAGTTTACTGTAGACTATTCCAGAGAGTTTAGTTCTTCAGGTTCAGTGAAAGGCATTGTTCAATGTATATGTACATATGGTACATCATCAGGGAAGCCACTCAGCCAAAATTATTCATCTGAAGGAATTTGTTCTAGTAATGATTTTTTTGTTTCAGTGCCCCAATTAGAGGAAGTGCTTAGAGATCATGTCAAAATCAGTCTTTTCATACTCTAAAACAATAGATCTTCTTCACAATATCCTATTATGAAGATTCTGTAACATCAGCAATTTGAGCTTTCATCTACCAGGTGGTTTTGTGTGTCATATGTGTCAGACCTTTAAACAAACATTGAAAAATGACCCATTTTGAAGTGCCTCTGCTCCATTTATAGCCTATGTGGTAAAAGAGTGTTTAGCAGAGCAATGGCTTGTATACTATAGAATGAGGAGTTTAATGGCTCATACATACTTCATTTGAAAAATATCAATAACCATTCACAAGTCTTTTCTTGCATAAACTACATTAAAATCCCCATGTAAATGGTGCATAACTTCTTTATGATTCATGCTATGGGCTGGTTTGTGTTGTGGGGTTTTGGTTTTTTGTTTGGGATTTTTTGCTGTTACATCGCTAGTAAAAGCTTGGCTACACCTGCAGAGTTTAAAGTAAATTTCCACTGGTGATAAAATACATGTTTCTCTCCCTATAAACATTTTAAGTTGCATAAATAGGCTGTAAGGAATGCTTTGTTTTCTCCCATTATTAAAGTTGAAAACACTCATATTGAAATAGTCAAAAATACCTGTTTGGTAGATCGGCAATCTGATTCATTCAGCCAAATCCAGAAGCCAAAACCAGAGTCGCGTTATAAAAACCTTGACCATTTCTACAGGGCATTTAACTAAGTGAAAAAATGAGACTCAGAATGCTGATTCTCAAGTGTTCCTTTAGTAGACAACCACGAGTTTGATGATGTTAAGCCATGGCCAATAGGAGCACAGAACAGTGACTTGGACAAGTCTGCGATAAGCAAAACATGCAGTTTAAAATTTTTATTTAACACCACTCAGATAGCTGTAATCCAGCTATCCATTTGGGCACACTGTTCTCCTTTGGATTCAAATTGTGTGGAATGTCTGAATTTTTCTCTGTTTGAGGACCACCATGTAAGTGGTTTGGCCTGCACAACCAAAGCGTATATTTTTAAAAATGTGACAGTGTCACGCAAGGATATTTAAGGATACCATAAGCTTCTTACCCAGATCCAATACTTTTATAATCCTCTAATGTAGATTTGGGCTTTCTAGGATAAGATTTACCCTAGTCTTTCTCAGTGAAAGGGGAAAATAGACCCCTTGAATTAAAAGAAACATTGGGAATGTGCGTGTGTGTGTTTCTGTTTGTGTATGTGTGAGTGTGTGTGTGTGCATGTTTTAATTTTGTAACCTTGCTTGTTACTGTTCTTAGTTTTGCTGAATAGATAACTTAGACAATAATATTGCTACACAATCACCAAACATTAATCACTGCAAGAAGTATTAGCATATAATTGTCTTTCCTGGTGGCAGGAAAGTTCTTTTTTTCCCTTTTCACTACAGGTGCCTGACACATTTCCATGCACCTATCAACTAATTTCAGTGTCATTTGAGCCAGGCTAAAAACTTCTGTCCTATGGTCCATCATCTAGCAAAATAATGGATGACGACCTTTGAAGTTTTATCATTCCATTGAAAAGAGGAAACCTTCCTTTCAAAGCATCAAAATTCTAAGTGAATTTAAGATTAGATTTTGCTGAATTTTTTTCCACTTACATATGTGAGAACCAAAAATATTTTAAGATGAAAATTAGTTTTTACTTTCCTTATGAAAGTTTGGGGTGGTGAGATCTAGATATATAACTACAAAATTATTTTGTTGTAAGATAGAATCTGGACTTTTGCACAGAAGAGCTTTTTTTTCTTTTTTTCTTACAAGTTATAATTAAGAAGGGTGTGGTCACAGAAAAGTGTTAAATTTTTGCCCAATCATGTCTGCTTTTGTGCAAAGTGAAATGTTACCTGGTATTGTCCCATAAAGCTTATGAACAGAAGGTTTGATTGAAGATTTAATAAAATTAACACTACTTTCTTATTTTCCTCTTTTCTTCTTAATCTTCTCTTCAAGATGAAACTCATCAGCACTTGACAAAAACTGCAAATAACAGCCAGATGCAGGAGCTGGTTTTATCTTTTTATGCAAGTATGTGGTGCTAATTAGTGCAAATTGATTAAACTTTAATTGCCTGATCCATGGCTAATTAATATTTATAAGATGAATGAGCAAGAAAACCAGACATTTATTAAAACACTTTAATGATTTTTCATATGTTTTGACAAAGCAAAGCAAATAGATGTTATGAGTTTAGATGTGCCAGACATAAGTACAGTATTTCTTACATTTTCTATCAGCATCAGAAAACTAATCATTTTCCCCCACAAACTATGAAAGTAGTTTTTCTCTTTTACACAAATATTATGGTGCAATGTTCTAGTTTCTACTTCATAATGCAATTTGTAGAACAACAGAATAGCAACAACTATCATGCCTCATGCCACCAAATACACAACTACATCAGAAAGAAATCTGTGCTCATCTGTTTTTTAAAATGCACCAAATTGAACAGGCTACTTTCTTCTAGTTATGTCTACCTCAGCTGAAAAAGATATTATTTCAACCCCAGTCTAACAATATGGTTTTGTAGCTATCAACAGATTATTTCTTTCAGTTCTGTAGAAGATTATCTCTCATTGACATACAAAATTAGACAATTATTTCCTAACAGTAATCCCAGTGCTTTGAATGCACTGTGTGAAAAAAAAACAAACTTCGCTTGCTATCATAGTATCTAAAATTATGTAAAATCCATTTTGCTGCTTACTTTTTCTCAGTCCAGCAGGAAGATCTGTTACTGCTTTCATTCATTCTGAAATACCTGATAAAAAAATTTGTTTTAGTAGTCCCCTCTTGGAGATAGCCTTTATGTAATCAAGCTTTCATTTCAGGAAAAGCACCTTCACCTTCTCTCAGTCTTCCTACAGTCCCTGCATTTGGACCAGTTTGTAGTCTAGAAAAGAAGCAATTGGAGTGTCTATAGGTGGGTCTTTGTATATCTGAATAAAAACAAATAGGAAAAATAAAATATACGTAGTTTCCAAAATAAAAAATTACCTAGATTTGTTTCAGATATGGCTAATTGTCAGGGGCTAGAAACAAGGCCACTTAGGATTCAGACTTCCTGTTCCTTGGTATAAATGACCTTGTGCACATAAACATCACCAAAAACTTGTGAAACCTCTGGCAGTCCAGCCAAAATAATCTCTATCATGTATTACTTCATAGCATAGATGTCACCTTTTCTTTACCTCTCCAAAGAGTAAACTCAGGCTTGATAACTGAAAACCACAATGGAACCCTTGGGCTACATTTTATATAGCAAATAAAATGATATTGCCTCTCTTTGCATAAAGAAATGAGCTAAATTCATTGACATTGCTAACTAAAGAGGGTGATCACTGACCACAGGACCATTTTGTTCAGGCTGACTCGCATACACAGAACTGAAAACTGTTTTGATCTTAACTTTGTGTCATCCAAAATAGTGACAAGGAGGATAGTTAAGCTGGTAATCAGATGCTAACTGCTTTCTTCCTAGTCCTCTTTCAGCAGGATAGGTACAATCAAAAGACCTTAGCAACTTCAAGACCAAATGATCTCTGAAATTCCCATGCACTTCAAGGTTATAATTTTTAAACTTGTTGATAAAATTTCTTTTGTTTTCATTACATCTTTGCTTTAATTTTTTATTATTTTTGTGGGGGGGTGCAAGTTAACGTAATGAATCAATTAATTTTGTTTAATAAGTGGCCCCCAAATAAATACATTTTGAAAAATTATTGTAAGTGAAAAGCATTGAAAACCTTCTCATAAATGCATTTTGAGAAATGAGTGTAAGTGAAAAACACTGAAAACCTTCCCATATTTAGTGCAGTCAATTAGTAATTCATTTCAGATAATACACTTTTGAAGCCCTTCTGCCCACATGCTCACACACCCCACACACATGGTTTTTTGATCCACTAAAAACATTCTGTGTTAAAAATTTTAGTAAAACACTTACTGTGATCCAATTAGGCAATGCAAAAGAACCCCACTGCACAAATATATTTTAAAAAAAAATAAAAAAGGAATCCTTTCAGAAAATAAAAGCCACCTGGACTGCTAAGTGTTTTGCCATAGCAAATTATTAGAAGATTAAATTAGTTTTCACATTCAGAAACAATTTTAAAATAAACATATCTAAGCATTAGAGAATGCATTTTAGATGGATGAAGAAATGTGTCAGCCTATAGAGTAGCAACTATAAAAACTTGAAGGGCACAATATAGTAAGACATTCACTGTGTACATGAAGAACTCAGAATGTTTCTGCTAAATTCAACTACAGCTATCATTATGCACTATAATTTCTTAGTAAGAATTGAAATTATACAATAGATAGTGCTTTCTGGAGCACATGGAAAAGAACTGTACACATATTATGGGGCTATGTGTAAAGTAAGAATCACAGGGTCACAGAACAGTTGAAGTTGAAGGAGCACTGAAGGTTATCTGGTTCAAGCCCCCAGCTCTAATAAGACCACTTAGAGCCTGTTGCCCTGGGCCATGTCCAGACAGCTTTTGAATGTCACTCTCACAATAAAAAAGTGTTTCCTTAATCTTTAGTAATCTAATAAGCACAGTAACATCATCTGCTTGTTCATACCACAATGAATGCTATGCACATGTGTTTTCTTTCATGGCCCTAAAGCTCAGTATCTGTAACAAAAATATAAAAATACATTTGAAATAGAAATTCAGTGAAATTTCACATATCACATAATGATTACACAAAGGCTGCCATTTGAATCAATGAAGCTGCAGAGAAAATCAGAGCAGACTAAATGTCAAAATGTTCAATTCAGAGAATTTGCTACTAAAATCTTGATGAGGGTTAGGATCATAGTGTGTTCAGTACTAGCATATAATTCCAGACAGATTTGTCCAATATGTCTCCAAATTATGCATTGCTGGAGTTTACAGTCCTGAGGGATAGGTGTCAGGTAAGAAGTGAAGTTAGGTCCCTGAGCTTTAGGAATGCAAACTTCCAGCTCCTCAAGGAGAATGGTCAATAGGAGGTCACCAGCCTTTGTGGTGTCCCTCAGGGGTCTGTACTGGGACAAGTGTTATTTGGCATCTTCATTAACAACACAGACGAAGGGATTGAAGGCAGCCTCAGCAAACTTGCAGATGACACCAAATTGAGTGGTGCAGTTGACGCAGCTGAAAGATGGGCTGATATCCAGTGGGCCCATGGGTATCTCATGAGACCAAGTGCAGGGTGCTGCACCTGGTTCAGGGTATCAGCCCAGGCTGGGGAAAGAGCAGATGGAGAGCAGCTCTGCCCAGAAGGGCTTGTGGGTGCTGGTGGGTGAGAGGCTGGACATGACCCAGCCATGGGCACTCCCAGCCCAGAAACCAAACGTGTCCTGGGCTGCATCCAGAGCAGCGTGGGCAGCAGGGCAGGGAGGGGATTCTGCCCCTCTGCTCTGCTCTGTGAGACCCACTGCAGTGCTGCACCCAGCCCTGGGGTCCAGCACAGGAGGGACAGGGACCTGAAGGAGAGAGTCCACAGGAGGGCCACAAAATTATCAAAGTAATATGAGGATATGAGGAAAGGGTAAGAGAATTTGGATTATTTAGAAACAGGGAAGGATTTGGGGTGACTTAACTGTTCCAGAATCTGAATAGGGTCTTCAAGAAAGACAGAAAGGACTTTTTATGAAGGCGTGTAATGATAGGACAAGTGTAAATAATTTTAAACTGCAAGACTGTAGCTAAAGATTGGGGATGCTTGAGGTATGCAAGTGTATCCAAGATATTTGGGGGGAATAGCATGATAACTCTGCAGTATTTGTTGAGGGTAGTCTTTATTTTAGTTTCATTTCCTACAGAAATGTGATTATACAAATTAATAGAAATGAAATGACTTCTAGATTAGGGGGCGAGTTATAGATGTTAGAGAGCAAAATGGACTATATAAATATGGGACCTGTAGCATCATTTCCTCATTACCATTGAAAATGAATGTAGCCAAGTGTCTGACATCATAAAAGCAAGAATTTGGGAAAGATCATTTTCCAAACTGTGTGCAATGGCAAAGGTTTAGTTCATATACTCTGTCAATGAAACGTCATTTGTCTAAAATAATGTGTCAGACTGGAATCTGATGTATGGGACATTAAGCTCCATATAGGCATTTACATAATGAATACTCTCTTCTACCTGCATATGATGAGAACATTTTTAGATAATTTTCCATTACGAGTAAATATTTTCAACCTGCTCAGTTGCTGTTGAATGCTTAGACCATTCTTTTTTGTTGTTGTTTTAAAGTCCATTCTGAATTTTTTGCAGTTATTAATACTTCAGTCATAACGGTGAAATTGACTTAAGTCTCTAAAAGTATATCATAACTGCATATTTAAAATAATCCCCAATTAAAATCTAATTTATTGTCTTTAGGTAGTTCAAAGAGAAAATAGCAATCATGAAGGATAAGTAGGCAGGGGAAAAGAGAAAAAGAAAGAAATGTTCCTGCCAAAACATATCATTTGCAGGTTCTCAGAGTCTTCCCACAATTTTTCAAAAGAGATAAAATGTGCAGAGTATGACAGTACCAAGGAAGGAAGAAAATGGTCTTCTTGAGCTGACTGACCAAAGATGCTCTTGAAGGCAGTGCCATCCTAAGACAAAGAAGTAAAAATGCATTCAAGATTTTTATTAGCTTTCTAAATCACTTCCTTTGTAATAAATGAATAACATTAACAGAATTAATAGAGGGTTTTAAAGGACCCTAAAATTAAAGGATCAAACCTGTTCTCAAACTATTATAAAACATAAAATAATTCCAGTGTAGTACAGGGAAATACTGATTTTGCCAATATACTGACTGCTTTTAATTCAACAGTCAATGAATGCCAATTTACATCTGTGTTTTTGAAGCAACTTGAGCTTCAGTATTTTATGTAATAAGCAGCTTTTTCATTCTCGATTTTTTTCCTCATTAAAAAAATTAATTTAAAACCAAAATATTCCTTCTCTTGAAATTCTCTGTTCCTTCATCTGTAAATAAAGGATAGAAATCAATTTCAGATATACTTTAGGAAGACCACTGTTTAGAAGTTAAGTTCTTAAGTAGCCTAATTGGACAATCTTTTTGCTCTTGGCTTTTGGCAGAATAAATTCAAAATATCTTCTTTTCATTTGTTTGGCCATTTCATTATACAGATGACCTGTAGCAGACCACATGGAAAGGAAGTATTTTAAGGTATAAGAGCATATATTCTTCTGTGTGTCTATGTAAGTATGTATATGTGTGTGTGGAAATCCGTTTCCATTTTTATTTTTTCCAGTAATTGAGGGAATTTGGATGCTATTTTTGACATCCAATCTTCTTTTGAAAGATTCTTTAGTCTGCACTCACTTCTGCTGATTAATGCAAGCTACAAAACATTTGAAGTCATCTGGTCATCTTGTCAGTCAACCATACCAATAAGACTGTCCTTCTGTTTGTGAGTCTGGGATTGCTTTTCATGAAAAACAAAACTGGACAAGGATGGGGGAAATCTAGCATGTACCTGGGTATCATCTGAATGTGTTTGGAATACAACTGAATCAAGGAACCAGGAAAAAGTCAAATATTCCCATGACCCATAATAAATATTTTAAAAAAAAGCAGAAAGAGATGATACAGAAATAGAATGAACTTCTAACTCCAAGATAATATTATTGCAAGAGACTGTTATACATAGTTAAATATATAAACTTATCAAAATCTATTTTAAAAGTAGTTAAAATGCTTATACATTTTTCATGTTGGAAAAGAACCAAGATATCTTTCAGCTCTGACAATTAAAAAGGTTACTAAAATCCCAGTTCAATTTTGTTACTTAACTGTTTGTTGACAGTTTAGTAATTACAGGCTTTTGATACATCATTGCCCATTCCCTTATGTATTTTTCTTCCTTCTCTCATCTTCAGTATTTCATACAATTTGTTAAAGAGTATTAAAGACATTTTAATATGCAAAGAGTAACATAGTCCTTTCAGTTTCTACATAGTTTCCTTCAGAAGTTTATTCGTGTTCCAATAGCCATCCTCCTTGATTAAGAATTTTCAACATTAAGTGGTGACATCCTGTTACATGTGTAGAGGTTATTGTCAAACAGAGGAAAAAAAAAAAGGAAAAAAAAGTCAGGGCCAGTCTTCGACCTAGATCCCAGAAACACACGCTTTCTCATGTACACATATCTAATCTAACACCTAAAAGAAATCTAACTGGAGCAGAAAAAGCTCCAGAGGGTGGTTAGCCACTGGAACAGGCTCTCCAGATTAGTGGTCACAGAATCAGTTCAAGATGAGTTTGTACAGTACTGAGTCATTTTGGGGATGTCCTGTGCAGGGCCAGAAGCTGGACTCAATGATCCTTCCATGTCCCTTCCAGCTCAGAATAATCTGTGCTGCTGTGATCATGGTCTTTTTTCACTAAGCAGTGTAAAAATACCAAAGACAATGGGACACATACTGTCAAAGCAACTTTTTCTAAAATTAACAAAAGTTGATTTTTTAAAGTATTTAAAGGGTGGACAGAGGTTTAGACAGATTGGTCTAAAATTTCAGCAACACCAACACTTTTTTTGTCTGATTTTTTTCTCTGATTGTATCTATGAACGTGGAATACAACACTCTTTTACTGTGTTTTCTTCTGCATAGTTGATTAGCAGTAAATTTCCTGTAGTTAATGTCCCATCTAAAACAGTAAAATTACTGCAGCAGAGAAGTGTCCAAGAATTGCATTTTGACTAGCTGCTTTCAAATATGGGTGTGTTTGATGCTTTTTCTTGAAGGGAAAAAAAAAAAAAAAAGAAAAAAAAAAAAAAAAAGACCAAGAATGAAAGATCACAAAGAAAAAATTATAACTAGCATGTCTCTGTCTTTTTTATGGGCAGAACTCTCCATAATAGATGAATATAACTAAATAATTGGACCAGAAGTTTGCTCTCTCTTACCTTACTTTCCCCAGTTCTGCTCTCTACTTTCAGCATCAGATGTTTGGCTGTGTTTGTCCAGAAAAAAAGCTACTCACAAAACACTGAGAAGCTAAGATGCTGATATTATAAAATTCTGAGAGCTAGGACCCATCTCTGCCCTCAGTCAAACTGATACAACTCTCTCCCTAGTTGTGTCCAGTGTTGGGTTGCACTAGAACTGAGCTGAAACTACGGGCACAACTGGACCTTAATCTCTTAAAAGAGTCCTTAATAACTTGAGTGCTTAATTCAAAACTGTTCCACAGGTAAATCAGTTACTGTGTTAAGTGAGTCTGCCACTAGAACAATGAGAAAATATACCTCTATACGTATATAGCTATATATATATATAAATGTTTATGTAATTCCACATTTTTACTGAATATAGTGAAATTTACTGACTATAGGTATTTACTTTTTAAAATTATTATTTTATTACTGTTTGTTCACGTTTAAAAATTATTATTTTTGAGAAACAAAGTCAGAAATATACACCAAAATTGTAGAACACATTTTCAGGCTTTGAAAAACAGCTATCACTTTGACTTCACTGGATCTATTCATTTTTCTCAGGGATGTAACAATTAAATAGATCTATGAAGAACTGAGTATGAGGCCCTCGAGGTCATGCTGGACGTGTTTTCTCAGTTTGCTCATGCTGAGCTAAAAAGCTGTTGTCTAAAGCAGTAGCAGCAAAAAGAAAATGCATTAAAAAAAAAGAGGGGAAAAAAAAAACAGGCTCCTGTGAATTTATGAGAAGTGCATCACAAAGACAAATATTTCAGCCATGCAATTCCATTCGGCCTTTTCAGCTGTGTGTCCATAGCAAGTCAACGGCTAAATTGAAAAATCAATTCCAATTTAAATTATTGGAATAAAGAACACCAGGAGTCAGAGATAAAATGGCTTTGTTCTCTGAGATCCTTTTTAATTGGAAAGTTATTTCTTCAGGGTATTCTAATGGTTCTGAGGAAAGATTGCAAAACAAAGTTGATCGGCTGGGGGAAGGTTAATAGCTAATGTGCTTTTCTGCTGCACAGCAGCCTCCTGTCTTTATGACAGCCCCCATCGTATGTGAAAAGAACCATGATTCTAAATAATTTGATACATGTGACTGTAGTGTTTCCCTCCATTTCCCAAAGAAATCCTGTTATGGATGCTACTCTGACATGTTTGTAGCAGCCTGACTGACATTCTGAGCATATTTTCTTTGCTTACAGGTGTTTATATCGTCATTTGCTTAAACCTTCCATGGTGCTGAGTGGTTTTGTTGAAGATTAATTTTAATGATTTCGTAAGCATCAGAGATATTTTAAATAACACAATGATAGCTGTACATATGGAAAGACTTTTCCTTTTATTTCAAGACTATTGAAACAATAACCAAGGTGGGCTACCAGCTACTATAGGCAGAAGAATTGGAGTGAAACTGATTACTGAAAGGAAATAGGATTATGCTGACGTGGGACAGTGTGAGAAAGGAAAGAAAAATCCTTTCTGGGAAGAAGAAAAGAGAATTAGTAAAAAGTTATAATACTTAAATTAAGACAGAGCAGAAAAGAAAGCCTTGCTTCTCATATAACCAACATCTAGAAGCACCATGGTTTAGTTATAACATCAGTGTAACCTTTGGTCTGTTAGCAGGAAACTGTTTAGGGCAGCTGTAGATTAGAAATCTTAAACGGGCATTTAATTTGAAATTAATAAAACAGTTATGGTATGTGTTAAGAAAAGTTACTGAGGTTTGCTTAGTATATTTAATTAGTGTAAAAGAGATAAATCTAGTTGCCATGTAATGAACTGAGAACTGCAGATACAGTAAATGTGTACTTACGTTCCTATTATTAATGCATTAAACTTGTAAGAATGTTTAGGAATTTAATTAGCATTTAATAAGATAGCTATAGCAAATTACAGTAGTTAGATGTTAAATGTAAATTAATATTTTTAGTATTTAATTGATATTAACTAATTAATTACTGTTTATTACATGGCAACTAGATTTATCTTTTATAGAGTTATTAAATCTAAATTAGAAGTTCTATTTTAAGTGGCCTTTACTCAATTAAAAAAATACAGTATCTCGGATTATCAGGGTTTACCTTCATGGAAAAATTTGGTGAGCCTGGGATATTAAATCTAAAACATAAATTATAGTAGATTAAGTATCTTCACACAGTGGGATCATTATTCATGTGCATAGTCCCAAGAAAATGAAATTATTCAACTAGAATATCTTTGTGACTAGAAATCTTTTGTGGCAGTATTTCTGGATTAGGCAACAGAAGGGAAAGTGTTTTCAAATAAAATATTTTGAAAGATCAAAAAAAAGTTTTCTCATCCTGTTTGCAACCAACTTTCCTATAGGACATGTTAGAGAAGGGAATAAGCAATGAGGTTTTAAAAGGCCCTCTACATAAGATAATTGCTTTAAAAAAATCTCACCACAGACAACAAATTATGGGGTTTGGATGTGGAGCACTTTGGAATTTCTAGTCTTTACTTAAAAGACTGCTCTGCATTCACATTTGCACCTTACAGCTGTGTAGTACTGGTGCTATGAAATAGTTTATGTGCAAATAATAGCAAGAGCTTATAAGAACTTATTTCTGAGAGACCAACAATTTGCACAAGGAAAAGTGAATGTGTTCTAAGCCATCCATTCCACTGGCACGCCGAACAAGAAGTTGCTGTGAGCTCTTGGGGCTGTATTTCAATAAAAGGCTGAGGCATCTAAAGCATGGATGAGAGGAGTCTGGGTATCAGCTTTAACTCAGCATGTGACCTCCTTCATGACTTCAAAGTCCTACAAGTGCTTGCCCAGACATGGACATAGGCAGAAATTTTGCTATATGAGAAATTCCACATAATCATTTGTCAAGCATGTTAGGCTGGCTGGGTGGGATGCCTCAGCTGGAGGTGTCAGAAGCATTAGGACTTTCAGGAAATTCACTTCAGTCCCTGAGACTTTTGTTGTATAGCTGTGAAATACAGAATATTTTTACACTTGTGGAGTAATCTCATGTTTATTTAAAAATTATTTATAAAGCCAAATTTATCTGAGAATTCTGAAATCCTTGTATATTTTATTACCTAGGGTTTTTTTTATTTATGTCCTTCTGGATAAGAAATAAAGATAGCAAAATCAGACTACAGAAAGGTCTCTGGGGGAGGGTCTCTAAATCATAGAGATTGTAGAGAGTTGCAAAAAAATCTTACGCTCTGATTTTTTTTAATACATTTATTGCTGTCTGGATCCTTTTAACCTTTAAGAATTTTATTGTAAAGCTGCTCTGGCCTTTTATAGTTTCTTTCATTTTCCCTTGTTATTAGAATAATACTTTCTTGTAATTTAATCTTAGTACTTCTTATATGTCAGTTTCTCCTCCACAGACATATTCAACTACTTCTCATTGCCATTTTCCTGATATAAATAAAAATCTGATTTTACTCAAATCATCAGCAAAGCACAAGTGGATTTGAGTAGGCCAAGGATTTTGACTGTTCTTTAGCTCTCCACTATTCTTAATTCTCCATTATTCTCCACTTATCAGTCACTTCACTGACCACTTAGCTTACATCCAAGTATCTGAACAAATATTATATTCATACTCTTTTCTATCAACACTCCCTTTAATGACAAAGGATTTCTGGCTAACCCTTCTGCCTGAATCATGACGTTGTCCTCTACAAATCTAACTCAGGAATGTCTTTGGTGATTCATGGCTGGATGTGCTTGTCACCCACCAGATGGCTGCATAGCAAAAGTTTCCCATGAGTACAGTGCCTGGAGATTTCAAGCTCTATGATAGTTGGTCCAGGAATATTTCATACTTGCTCTCATCAAGCCTTCAGGGTCTATAGCAGATGCTGCTCCAGTTTATTTATTTGAGTGCTACCATACCCCTTCCATTATCTCACTGCCCTAACTGGTTTAGTAAATATTTTAGATCTATATTTCTAATGCAGAGTAAGTAGCATTTAAATTATAGGTTGATACATCTAGCACGTGAAAATGACGCCTTTAAACTGAAATTTCTACTCATCCATTTCACAGAGGATTACATTCTTTAGGATGACAAAAACCCCAACAAAATCCAATCAAAATGAAACCACAACAATAACATGAGAGCATATGAATTTATTTAAAATTGTAAAAAAAATGTTTCAATCTGCATTACTTCTTCAGTTACTTTACAATTCGTAATCTCCTAAATACTACTGAATTTAATTAGATGGGGAAGAAAAGAAACTGAACTTATTTCTGATAATACTGGCACTCTTTGGACAATTTTTGCAATTATCACGCATTTCTAGTACTCATTTTGCCTTTCACTTTTGCAACAAAACAGCATCTTAAATTGCTTCTGACATGGTTTTCACAACTTTTTATATTGATGCAATATATATATATATATGTACGAATTCACAAATACATATATATATACATGTATATGTATATGTATATGTGTATATGTTTATATGTTTATATGTATACGAATATATATGTGTATATATATGTATATGCATATATAATTAAAGTCCTGTGTCTACTAAGTTCTTTGTTAAAGACAAGGATAATTGGATGACTCAATGGCCACTCAGCCACTGTGATTTTAGAAAGCCAGATTTTCAGCCTGGGTGTATTTAAAGAAGTTGTATTGATACATTTATGTACAGCTACTTTTTCTGCCCCATCAGGACTGATTAACATTTTACAATAGTCCAGACAAAGTCTCCTTCTCATAATAATTCTAATATGATATGACTGTACATGTACAGCCTATGTACACCACATTTAACTTTGAGAGGCAGAGAATGTATGTGCCTGAGGTTACAAAGTGCAGCATCCAATCATTCTACACTGTGCTGATTGCCCAAATGCATATTATGGGGAAACAGATATTTGTATTTCCTTGCTCTCACTTAAATCAAGACTCAGAAACCTTTAGGACAGATTGTAAGACCTTAATAGTTTTGAAATACTGATGAACATGTTAAAACTGAAACCTGAAAATATTTCACATGAATTCTTTAAAATATTTTGGACTGTATAACCATCATTCTGCAATGCAGAACTTAGAGACAGCAATCCCACCTGAATCATGCTACAGTTAATATGTACTTGCTAATATATTTTACCAAGCATTCTAAATCCAGATGACACAAATGTACAGTGTTCAGTCTGAAAAAGTTCATCCAGAGTTGTAAGTAAAACTGAATTAATGGATTATAAACTCTTTCCATGCGGTGTTTTCCCCTATCTGTCTCCTTAAAACATTTCACACTGAATGGTTTCCTGCGTGCTCTGCTGCAGATTTATTCTTCTCCTGATGCACGCGTGTAGCTCCCCATTAATGTTAGTAGGAATGAGATTTACGTATGTGCACTGAGAGGAGAACAGACCCCATGGTATTTTATTCGCCTATACAGGATTATAGCCTCTGAGGATAGATTTGATTTTTTTGTTGTTAGCAAAAAAGCAGCTTGACAAGTAGCTTTTTGATTGATAATACACTGGGAGTCATAATTTATGTAATCTTACACCTGCTAGGGAACAT
The DNA here is from genome assembly GCA_034336665.1 of Luscinia megarhynchos. Taxonomy (NCBI): domain Eukaryota; kingdom Metazoa; phylum Chordata; class Aves; order Passeriformes; family Muscicapidae; genus Luscinia; species Luscinia megarhynchos. The sequence goes on along the minus strand of JAPFBE010000003.1, from coordinate 50,591,594 downwards.
AAAGGTCACTTTAAAGGTGTGAGTTGTGTGTGCTGGGGCAGAGCATAAACCAGAGGGTCAGTTTCCAGTGCTTACTGTATGGCAGAGAAACAGACAAAAAATCCTACCAACGCTGATAAAATTGAAAATATCATGGCAAGCATTGTAATTAACAGCAAGTTTCCAGAACTTGACATTGTGAGCAACTGTCATTCCCTAGGTTATTACAGAGGGAATTAGAGTGGCCTTTCACTGTCAAACTGATATATACCATTGGAGCATTGCTGAAGAAAAAGTACCATTCGTGATGTCTTTTCAGGATTTAAACATCTGCTGAATTCTATCTCTTTCTATCATTTTCTGAAAATAGATACACATCTCAAAAGGTCTCTATCTGGGGCATTGACTGGATTCAATATTTCAGCATTTTCTGCTTTTATTTTTTTTTTAAGAAATTATTCCATGTGTAAAAACTGTCTTGTACACAGCATCAGCAGGACTTTCTTAAAGCTTAAATGTTTTTGCTAGGAGAATGGCTTCCTGAAATGTATTCCTATGATTAATCGCTGGATATACTCATTTTTCTAAAGTGTCCTGTTTGTACACTGGGGTAAAATAAGAGAAAAAAGGCTTTCATACTATAAAATAGTGATATTTGTTCTCATTCTGCTTTTTTGCTTATCCCTATTTTTTTTAATAGCCTTGCAAATGTATAAGGAGATGACTGAGTTTTGAGCAAGGCATAATTTGATGATTTCTTGTTCTAACCTTCATCTCCTGCTGGAACAAGAGGAACAGTACTTTCAGAATAGGGGCATATTTATCCTTTCTTGTTTTCAGTCAAACAGTACTAGTATGTGTACTAATATACTCGCATTTTGTGGTTCTAATTACATAATTTCCATGATTTGGTATAATTATTAATAAACAAGGGATGGGTTTAATTTCACTTCAACTTCCACTCGGGAAATAATCCAAAGCCAAAAAAAAACAAACGCGAATGAGATCCACTTCATTTTTTTCGGGTGCTGTGATCACTTTTCTCCAAGCTCTGAATATGACCCAATCCTGAATGTGTTTGGTGAATTTGACTTCGGTATTGATGTTTAGGATTTCCAGTTTGTGCTGGAGTCCTCTAGGTGACTGGATGACTGTAGTCTCTATCGATTTGAATCATTTGTTTGGGTCAAGAACAGAGGCTTGGAATTTGGAAGTAATATCTTCAACATGGAGTGTTCATTGTCTCCTGTCATGAGAGGAGAATGTATCTCTCTTCTCAGTGTGGGGAAATGGTTGCAAGAAATGACTTCTGACGTTAATGGAAGAGGGGGAAAATTCACTTTCCATGGAAATAACTGCTTTTAGGCCTAGCTTTGTCTTCATAGATCACCATGGTTTACAAATGACCTACAACAAATTAAGTAGACACCTCTGCAATGGGGATGAAAATCTTGGCAACACTGATTAGTTGTGGCAATTATTTTAGAGATTTATGCAGTGTTTGCCAGAACCTTCTATGTCTTTATCATTTTATCTGTGATACCATGTTATGACAAAAATTAAAAAGAAAACCCATAGATAAGAACTTCAAAGAATTTTGTAACATACAAAGTATCAGTTCTTCTTAAAGTAATGAGGGAATCAAAAACATTTTCCTCACTAAATATATACATAGGCTATTTTAATACCATTTTGTAACTTCTATTTCAGTATCTTCAAAAATAGCACTGATTGATATTATAGAAAAAATCATGCAGAACCACAAAGGAAGCTAATTTGAAACAATATAGTAATATATTTTGTTCATGTGTATACACTTAAAATTTGAATTGGTATTATTCCACTTAGTTAGCCCAAAGATATTTTTTCCTACACGATGTTAAATCAATTAAGTTAAAATCTGGTTATCAACCTCTCTACTGACTAACAAAAGCTTTTATGTGTCACAGGCAATATTCAACAAAACCTGCCATTGTTGGTAAAATTGCCATTCAACCTTGTTCTTAGGAATTTAAATTTTACTCAAAATTGACAAAATAATTGTGAAATACTGTAGCATTAATAATCTTAAATGGTTTTCCATGCAAAACATCAGAGATTATTATTTTTATCTATCCAACTAAATCTTCATTAATCACTCAATAAAATGGCTAAATAGAGTACTATTTATATGTATTTGTCATTTGGGATGTATATCCTCTTATAATAGCATTTTTGTCTGCTACTGCATGTTCGGGGGAGGATACAATTGATTCAGGAAGGACCACAGGGATTTTTCATGGAAGTGCAAATGTAACACCATATTTTATGGTTGAGGATAGTTTATGAGAGAAAGCTTTCTGTGCCTTAGTATAGAACGTGAGAGACAATTTTTAACACTAGCATTGCTGATTTTCAGGCTGATGATCCAAACCTTGTGTTTATGTGAAGCTATTATTCATTATGTTAATTTAAAATAAAGAACAACAGCAACAAAACTACTCAGAGAATTGAATAATGACTTCATGTTTTCTAGAAAATCAAAAATGCTGCAATCATTAACCAAGGTCAAACTGACAAAAATACACTGCGGATCCAACAGCTCAGGGAAGAAAATAACAAATTGAGGAGATCATGCAGGAAGATGGAAATTCTTTAATGATTTCACTTTAAAGATTTCTAGTAGTATTTATTTTTTCTTTCAGTTCATGAAATCATTGAAAGGATAGCTACATTGTTCTTTTGCAGGTATTGTGCAAAACATCTCCCTTGACAATAATTTTTTAACTGTCCTAAAAGACACAATAGTGATCATATTATTTCAATGCAAGAGCAGGTACCTGCCTAATCGTATATAAGAATTAATTTCCTGCTTATAGAGGCTAAAGATTCCTCTTTTAATTTAAAAGAATACAATTAAATAATTAAAGTAAAATAGCATTCACATATTGCAGAAGAATCACTGAGTTTGGAAGGGACATGTTGAGATAACTTAATCCAAGCCCCATGTTCAAGTTTTCAGCTAGAGAAAATTGCCAAGGGCTGTGTGCTGATTGCTTCTTATCTTGTCATGGGCACTGCTGAAAAGTGTTTGGCTGCTCCTTCTTCAGTTCCTCCCATCAGGTATTTATGCACCATTGAAAAATCCCCTTGAGTACTTTCATCCCCAGGCTGAACAATTCCAGGTCCCTCAGCTCCTCCTCAGAGAGAGGTGCTCCAGTCTCTTAATCATCTTTGTGACCCTTTGTTAAACTCATTCCTAGATATCCAGCTCTCTCTCATAATGGAGACCCCAGACTGGATCCAGCAATTCAGTTGTGTCTCACCAGGGCTGAGTAGAGGGGCAGGGTCACTTCTCCTGACTTAGGGGGGATGTGTTTCCTAATACAACCCAGGATTTTCGTTTGGTGCTCGTTACTGCAACATCACCAAACATTTATACAGCTCCTGGTCAATTCAGGGTACACCAGGATTTCTAGATCCTTCTCTGCATAGCTGCTTGTCAGCTGGTTAATTGCCAGCATGTGCATGTCTCTTCCCCAGGTGCAAAGCTTTGCATTCCCTTTGCTTGAACTTCATGAGATTCCTATCTGCCCGATTGAGGATGATATGGGTTAGGCATCCCATCAGTCTCTGTTATGTGGTACTTTAACTTTCAGTCACCAAGTTTTAGTTTTGCCCCAAGGGACAAATATGCACAGAAGTAATTCCCAAATACAAGAGATATGGTTCTTGCTACCAACTATGAATAAAATTACAGACCTGGAAAAAATCGTTTAACGCAAGAATTCTGCTTATATTTAAGAATAAACAACATCTGAAGGAGAGGTTAAACACAGGAAGATCTGAAAAATGCTGGGGTTTTTTCTTCTCTTTCAATCATGCAATCTTTGAAATTTTTGCAAGGGGAAAGATGTTTTTTATGCCAAAACTGGTATGGTTTGTCTCTGATTGGTAGTTATATAAGTTTTAAGAAATTCATATAATCCAAAGAGTTAAGGTGCTTCTACTGAGTCTCAATTGCAATGTCTTTTTTTTTTTTCTTTTCTCATTTGTCTTACCACACACCCCTTTACTTGTATATATACCTAGAATATATACCTAGATAATACCTAGAATATTGTCCTCAAATCCACAACTCCCTCCAGATACATCCTAGCATGAGATAAAGCTTTTTCAATTCTAAATGTTTCTGTTTCAGTATTCAGTTTTGCATAGTTTTACATTGAAAAGGATAAATTAATGTCTTGTAGAAAGTGCTGTTTTATCTTGTTGCCTTTGACAGCTATGATCAGCAACAAACAGAGAACAATATGTACTTGGATTTTGAATATTTTTAAAATCTTTTTATACTCTTGAATTATCCTTTTTTTTCCCAAGTTAAATACTGAAACAACACATAAGAACACAGATAATGCAGTATTTTATGCAATCGAAATGCAGAGCACATCACAGTATTGTTCTAAAAAAATAAGTATGCCTATAAATTGGGAATTAATTTAGATTGTAAAGCAAATCTTTCTCTCTGAGGTTCATCCACATGTGTTAGCTTCTCTTGATATTAAATAGCTTTTATTTTTCAGAACAAATGAAAATACCTGAAAATATGAAGCATATTATACCAGAACTCAACTCATCCCACATCTATGCATCACAGATAAAGTTCTTACTTTGTAAGAAAATGTCATGTGAATCTAGTCATGGACATAATAGCATGGGACTCCCTAAGGAAACCAAAAGCCCTTTTGCCTTCACTATATCTTCAAGCATACATTACACTAAATGCAAAAGGCAGTGACATCAACGGTCTATAAAAGCATGACCTTCAAGTTGATGGATTTTGAGTAATAAAAGGCCTCAACAGCAGCTGACATATAAACATAAAAAGAAGTTTTAAGGACAACCCACTTTGTTGTATAATGAGTAAGAAATTTAATACTGTGTTTACAGATTCCACAGGCTTTGCTGTGCCAGTTTCACCCGAGAACATCTCTAAACCCAAGAGGAGACTGGGGACAGAACAATGAGTGTGGGATTTAAGATTATAAGGTATATTTTAAGATTTAAAGGTATAAATTTGGGAAGAAGGAAGATGTTGAAAAAGATGAAGGTAACCTGTATCAACTGGGTATCAGCTGAAGGTAATCTGTAGGAGATGGATATACATATATGTTCTGAGAAAAAAATTATGATTATCTGTAGGTGATATATATACATATATGTTTCTGAGAAAAAAAATTATGATCATATATCACAAATAAGATTTTGCAACCAGATTTTCCCAATAGCATCTTTTAAGCTTTAAAATTACTGTCTTGAAAATGTATTTCTATATTATGGGTGTTGAGCTGTTCAATGAAATAAATATAAGAAACTAATTGACTAAATCAGGAAGGCAATGTAGGGGCAAGGCTTCCAAAATGATTCCAAATGAACAGTCCATGAATTCAACACCCTCGTGAACTGATGAAGTGTCCCAAGACACAAAAATTTCCAAGAGGGGGCAGCAGCGTGTTGAGTCACGGGAATTCTCCTCCCTCCAGTGGAAGTCCACTGAAGCTGAGGTACAAGCACATATTCACTTTGCAGATCTCTGCTAAATTGGTGCTGAACATGAGATGATAGTGTGATGCTGTCAATATCTTAGGGAAAAAACAATTGCTTCCACTGTCTAAGAATAGCAGGACTTGTCTGATTTTCTAGAAATTCTTCAGGTGAAGCCCAATTAAAAATCAGAGAAAGTTTGAAAAGCCTTCAGTAGTCATACACCTCACAAACAAAATGCCATAAATAGTTATCTACTAATTCCAAGTCATGACAGTATGTCATCTACTATCAAAAATTTAGAGTAATCACAGGATGAGGTTTTATTACCTAAATGCATGGGTGATTCTCTCTGAATAGACAGGAATCAATAGTTCTACATGCATTTTAAGTAACTACATATGCAATACTTATACAGATGTAATGCAGATTTGCATATGCAAAAATGCAATTTCTTGTCCACTGACAAATTTTGACTGTCTATGACTGCAAGACCACTTTGAATTCTTCGCATACACAAGACTTCTAAATTTAAAGTTATTTGCATGCAGGGAATAAATTCCTACAGTTCTGCTAACACTCTGTGTTTTCCCAAAGCTTTCATCTATCTATATAGTTTCTTATGCAATCACCACTTTCACGGTATCTAAGAGGCCTAATGACTCCTTGTTCTGCCAGGTTTGCACTTAGAGCTTTTTATTGCCACTCTTTAGAAAGGTGTTTGAACTGTGGCAGGTAGGACAATCCAAAGACAGATCTCATTTCAAAGTATTCTGAAGGGAATAGCTAGTAAAGAAGAGCAGTGATTGATGCAATAGAAGACATAAGAGGATTTTCTTCTTTTTTTTTTTTTTTTTTTACCAGCTACAGAGAAGTCTAGACTCTTTACTTTAAACTTGAAGTGTTAAAGGGGACTCTTAGATCTGATCATCTCAAAGTCTCTAATCTATGCAAAAAGTGGGCATTGATGTAAAAATAGTACATGTATGAACAACTCAGAAGCATAGCTGGAGTGCAATGTGTATTTGTGGGTCTAAATACTTTGAAAATGCTTGTTCCTGTCTGTGAGACTGGCAGAAGGTGAGAACAGTCAAAGATCTATCCTGTGAAATTTCAGCTCTTTCTTCCTTGCATACTACTTTTTCTTTCTTATTAGAAAATTAAAATCAGAGAAATTGGTGAAAACCGCAAAATCATTTCCAAGATTATAGGTGTACATCTGAGTCTATAAATGTATAACAAAGTGCATTTATATTCTTGCAATATGGATAAGTTATATAATTTTAATTTTGTATTATTTTAACTGTTCAGTGGTAAGAATATTGAAAGAATGTTACTCATTGTCCTAGTCACAATTAGTTCTGTAAATATATTCTGTTTTATCCAGGAAACTGGATAGACATCTTAATTTAATTTTCCCACATAAACCTGATTTAAATATATCTGTGATCATAAAATCCAAACTTTAATTGCAAAGGGTGGGGATATAGCATTTTGATAGAAGAAACATTCACCTTCCATTACTTTAAGGGATGGATTATTAGAAAAAAAATAATGTTTCACTATTTCCCTCAAGAGCTGAAATCAAAGTGAATTTTCTTGGCTGGCACTTCTGAGATACAATCTCATCATTGCTGCATTGGAAGGCTACACATTTTCTCTCAGGCCAACACAATTGGATTGGACAGAGGAGACCCAAAACATACAATAAAAAGTGGGTTACACAATCACATTATTCTTTCCAGAGATAACAAAACACAAAATTAAGTCCTAGTAAATTATTCTTCAAAGTTAGATGCCATGATTGTCCAGTTAGTTGATTCAGGTATTCTGAAAAAAATGCTTACTAAATCCCTAATCGTGTTAACTTTATTAGTTTTGTAAATTTTCAGGTAATTGAAACATTTAATTGTAAGGTATGTCTTTACTCTTTTCAGCAAATGATGCATCACAGTCCATAGCAGTGTACCCAAAAAGCAGAAACCTTCAAAGCATGAATGTTCACTCACATAGATCCATAGAGATGTAAAGAATTGAAGTACATAATTACAGTATTTAATGGCACACTGTAAAATGCTAGAGCACTTTTTTTCTCCCAAGAAACAGCTCTTGCAGCGTGACAAGACTCTGGCATAAAATGAATAAATGACACACACTCACTACAATTGTGACTTCTTTGATAAAATATCTCAATCCCAGGGATATTTCCCTTCAGGTAACATTTCACTGTGGATATACACAGCATGAGCCAGGAAATTTAGCAGGACTCTATCATGTCACAGTGTTACAACAGCTAGAGACATGCAGAAAGAAATGTTCTGGTTTTCTTTGTTTGTTTGTGGGTGGGGGTTTTTTTGTTCCTTTTCTTTTACAAAACCATAATCCTAACAAACAAAAGCATATTTAGCTTTTTTTTTGCTTACATTCTAGATATGGTCTTACCTTAGTCTGCCTTATTAATTCATATAACAATATATTAAATGTATTTTTATTTCTTTATATCTGAAAAAAATGCATTCAATACTGTAGTATATAGTTAAATAACTGGATAATTTTAGTATGGCATCTAAAATCTAAATTTTCCCCTTTCCCTTCCCTTCCCTTCCCTTCCCTTCCCTTCCCTTCCCTTCCCTTCCCTTCCCCTTCCCTTCCCTTCCCTTCCCTTCCCTTCCCTTCCCTTCCCTTCCCTTCCCTTCCCTTCCCTTCCCTTCCCTTCCCTTCCCTTCCCTTCCCTTCCCTTCCCTTCCCTTCCCTTCCCCTTCCCTTCCCTTCCCTTCCCTTCCCTTCCCTTCCCTTCCCTTCCCTTCCCTTCCTTCCCTTCCCCTTCCCTTCCCTTCCCTTCCCTTCCCTTCCCTTCCCTTCCCTTCCCTTCCCTTCCCTTCCCTTCCCTTCCCCTCCCTTCCCTTCCCTTCCCTTCCCTTCCCTTCCCTTCCCTTCCCTTCCCTTCCCTTCCCTTCCCTTCCCTTCCCCTTCCCTTCCCTTCCCTTCCCTTCCCTTCCCTTCCCTTCCCTTCCCTTCCCTTCCCTTTTCCCTGTTTTACACAGGACTGTTACTCTAGACTGATGTGGAAAGGAATACTTGTAAAGAGACACATCAGTCAAATTGAAAATTTGATGAGTCAAATCCATCACTGTACAATTAGTAAATCATGTATCTGTTGAGTTGAATCAGTACAGGCTTGTTGAAGTTTATGGTACCACTCCAATTTGAAGTAGAGCTATACTAATTTATACTATTTTAATTCAAACAAGATCTGATAGAGCCTTATTTCCAGTGATCACAGGAATGGCTGATATATTACAGCTATTTCCTTTGTAAGCATAAGGTCATTTGAGAGCTCAGATTCTATTACTGTCTTACATGTGTTGGGAAATACTGACTTTTTAACAGCAAATAATCACTTCATGAAGTTTAAAAATGGCATTTGTTTTTGGCTAGTTATGAGCCTGTTGCCTAAGGCTAGATCTTGTTCTCATTTCAGTCAAATGGAAACTAGTCAGTTCCATTTTTCAAATTCTCTTGCATTAATACAGGCTGCAATTTTTGAATTGGTGCTGAACAAAAGAACTATTATTGAGGAAGGGAAAATGTTATCCTGATTTTTATTTAAAGAAATGCTAATTAAAATTGTTTCACTGCAAGTACTTTAGAAAACTTTAATTCTGTGATAATTCAGTCTTTTCGTGCCTAAAATTACCATGTGATATGTCTCAGACAACTTGTGTTTGATGCTCTGCCTTCCTTCTCAAAAAAAAAATTCAAGGAATATTAATTATTATTATATTTTTATATACTGCAAGGGCAAGAGGCCCCTCAAATACACCACCTGCCTACCCTTCCCTCTCCTAAAGAAACTTTTGTAGATACCAGCAAAATGCACTAAGACATTTACATTAGCAATCAGTAGTCACTATGATTTAAGGGTATGTGGAACAAAGATTTTAGTGTTCACTCGACTTCAGCTGTCTATGACGTAGACATCTACATATGAAGTACTTGTCTAAATTTTGCTAAGAGGCAGTGCTCAGGAACAGGCACTACTTAAAGTACAGTTCCTCTGACCTATATTTAATGGCTGCATTAGGATTAGATGAATGATGAGAAGTGCTTATTCCTCTCTACTGACTATGTGGGGAATCAAAATGACAAGTTGAAATAAAGACATTTATGCTCCAGACATCTATATTTTCTGAAGAATAATCCTACCTTAGATATTGATATGCTCTATCACAGGCTGCAGAAAGGGGATCCACTTGTCACTGAGCAAGTCAGTTCATCTTTCTGTTTCAAGGGAAACATAACTGCAAAGCACTTCAGAGGTAAAGTGACTTGTCAATGACACCCATACTATGATTACTAATTCAACAGACATAGACAGGTCTTATTTTCTCCTGTATTACTCTGTAAACTAGTTCACATCTCTTCGGTGTGCATCCCTACAGATTGCCAAAAATTAAGCCTATGCAACAGGTGTATCACTTTTGAGCTACATAATTTGGATGATGGAAGATGCTTTGGTCCATTTAAGTAAGTTACCTCGATAGGTGATAAATGTTTATTGCTTTAGGAAAGAAGCATTCACATATTATGTAATTGGTGGTACAGAATTTATTTTAAAATTATAAGCATTGACTTAAATCGAATCATAATCTACAGCAGATCACCACAGCTTCAGATGTATTAGTTGTCTCCAGATATAAAACAATTTTATATAACAAAAATTATTCTGCAGGCCAATTCTTCTTATTCAGCTTCAAACTTCCACTAATGACTTTAGGTTATTTCCCTAAAAGCAAACTAAAAAAAAAAAAAAAAAGCCAAGGAATTAGATTAGGCCATATGTCAATAGCCTGTTACCAGAATGTTTATATAAGCAATTTTCAAGGGTGAAAGAAAATATGCCATTCACTTGGAAAAATGCATTTATTTCAAACTGTGAGGACGTATATCTTATTATAGAACATATGTCATGGGAATTAGAACTCTGACACTTGGGAAAAAGCTACATATCATTTTCAAATAGTTACCAATGGTCTTTAATGTCAAGTTAGGTAATTTCCTGTGTCTTGTTTCAAGAAGATTTGTTTGGGTGAACATAAATAAGAAATAACCCAAAATAAATTTTACTGATTAGATTACATTTTATGAACATTCATTAAAAGTGGGTCCTACAATCCATATGAAATTTGCAATCATATTTGCCCACTTATATTTGCAGGTAAAATTACTGCAATGATTTATTTAGTTTAGATAGGTGTGGGTGCAAAAGGGATCTAGGAATTTCTCACACAGATGGGAACACTAGTGATATTCATCTAATTACTTCACCCAGGTTATTTCACTAAAGAAATGTCACCTTTATTCTGCAAGAAACAGAATTTCACCACAGAGGATTCCTGAGAAGAGCAAAGAGCTGAATTCTGTTACAACTTACCATGAAAATACACTACAAACAATGTAATCATTTAGAAATTTTCAGTTGTTCACCTATGAATAAAAATGTAAGTTATGCCATATTTAAAGTGGAATTCAATTTTGTTTTGTGCAAGGTTTTTCTATAAATACTTGTGTATTGAAACAGGTTTCAGAGGTGGCTATAGCCATTGTTTTGCCTTGAAGACAACTAGATATTCATTTAAGTTCAACTGGCTATTTTCTAAGAATTGGTAAACTGAGGCGTGGAGAAGTTAAAGGATTTCATGAAAATGACAGTAGCAACAAGTCAATCACCAGTCAGAAATAAATGTTGCTGTAAGTATCAGTTTCTTTCATTCACTACCAGAATCCTCTGCCAAAAAAAATTAGATAAGTGAACTACACTAAATTGTTTCAAACCTCAAAAACCGATTGGGTTCAGGCTCTGGGTGAAAGTTGAGATTTTATTTATTTGAACATATTCATCCATTCTTAATTAGAAAGTAGATTGATAAAATGACTAATTTTGAAATGTGCATAAATTCTAAAGTAGTAAGACTGAGGAATATGGATGTATATATATATAGTAGTTATTGCCCAAAAAATAGTTTCACATATGGCTTGGGCTAATGGCCAATAAATTTATTACTGGAAGAAATTATAAATGTTGCTGAACGCTGTTACAACATAGAGATGAATCAAAATATAGCAGAAGTATAGATAATAGAACATTTAATCTGATATTTCACAATAGTTATCTAGTCAGAGGAAACTGTGAAGCTTGATTGAACAAAAGATAAAGTTAATACTACCTAATCAGAAGAGACCATTATAGATCAGTGAAACTGCAAAACAGAATTATATGACAAGGGGCAAGCCACATTATCTAAATTAACATTTTTCCAGCATGAACAAGAAGGGCCACTGTAGGAAAACGAGAGCTAAATACTGTGGCCTGCATTTAGTCAACCTGAAGTAATTATTAATTTATGGTTGTCTGTGATTTTAATGAAAATGAAAGCTGAGAGGAAAGAATTGAGAGAGATAATGTGCCGTGAAATTGAGTTTCATTTATTTTGGGGGCCACCTTTTTTCTTTTCTTTATTTTTTATATTCTCATTTTGTTTTTGCTAAAGGAAAAGAAGCTAAGGCAAAATTTCCACATTAAAATTTTACCAAGGTTATGTAACTACTCACATACTTCCATTGCTTTAAAAATGAACTACTGAAAATGGCCAGAGACGGAACTCACTGGCTTGCTCTGATTCTACCTGGAAAAGATGTCTTCTTTTCTACTTTTTTCAGAATTATCACTTTTCAAAGACAGTATTTTGCAATAGCAATTTTGTCACCAGACAGCCAGATTTGCCTAATAATGCTTACATCTTTCATGAATACTCTATCATCAACAGTCCCCTTGTGGTATTCTGGAATTCAAAATTATGGACAAAATCATAGGCAAGGAACATGGACACTACAATAGCTGTCTTTTAGTTTCACTTCTTTGTCTTATTCTCTTTCCACTAAGAAACTGCTGTAAATAAATCAAGAAAATTCTGTAAATAAATCAAGAAACTGCTGTAAATAAATCAACAGATGCTGTTTCGACTTGTAAAAAAAGCCTAAAAGGGAGGAAAATCACATTAGCATTCCTAAAATGGATTTAGTTTTGGTTAAAGGGAAGTTTGAGAAGCACAAGGAAGAATAGCTTTAACAGCACATGACCCACTTCATTGTGTTTGAGATTTTATAGTCACCAGCCTGTACAACACCCACAATCTTCAGTACAATTCAAAAGCAACACAGTAATTCTGTACAGAATTTGTTCATTCTGAACTGGATGTGACTTCCTGACCAAATTTATTTTCTAGAGCTGTGTGAGAACAGTTACAGGGTTTGGCCATTAGCCCCCTTGTTTCAGAAATTATTTTCAATACATTCTGAAAGCCAGACTCCTGTCTGCTATCAGCTTTTAATGATATTTAAGATACTCTGTGGTATATCAGACTTAGATTCTAGTCTGGTAGATATAGCACAGTACCTCTCGGAGATCTTTGTCCATCTGAAATGGTAGCTTGAGATACAGATTGTCTCAAGCTATCTCAAAAGTAACTAAAGAGCTGTGCATGATCAACCAATCCATGCCATGCTGGCTGCACCAATTAGATTTTCATTAACAGAAACCCCAGGTCCTTTTGATTGCCTAAAAGCTTTGGAGACTTCTGAAGAAAACACCTACAAGACAGAGAATCCTAGATTTTTAGCTACTAATTTTGACCTTAAAGGCTATTTCTACATGCAGGTAAGCTGAATTCTAACATTAATTAATTTTTTAATAATTTATTAAATCCAAAAAACTTCTTCTTGTACATTTGCTCAGGATTTCTCCATCTCCCAAAGAGGAAAAATCATGCACATTTTTGTTTAGTGACCACCAAAGTAGGTATAAATTAAATGCCCTCTTCCAACCAGGACAAGGTTAATTTTTTCAGAAGCTGGGAAGGGGCATGGCTAGGACCTGGAGGGTTATTTCTTACCACCTCATGGCAATGCCAGGGGCAGGGGCAAGGGAATCTCTTCCAGGAAGTAGGGGTCTCTTCCAGTTGAGTAAGCATGGCAGAGGAATCAATTGGGTAAAGCCAATTCTGAGCATTTTGCATGTGAATCACTCTCCTGTCTCTTGTACCCTTTTGTTATTAATATGGTTGCTGCTACTCTTATCCCATTGCTGTTTCCAGTAAACAGTTCTTTTCCCAGCTTGTAAGATACACCTTTTGTGCCTCCATTTCCCCTCTCTATCCCATCATGGAGGAGGGGGAGAAGGAGGGGGGGAAAAAGCAAACACAGCATGATTTAGACAGTCTCACTGGGAGCACTGAATTGTGGAGTACCACTCCCAAGCCATGACATCAAGAATGGGTTTTTTTGAAGGAGGGGGAAAAAGAGCAAGGAAGGCAGGAAAGCAGGCAGGCAGGAAAGAAGGAAGGAAGGAAGGAAGCAAACACTGATTTGTTAATCAAACTGAAAAGATAATTATGATTGCTTTGAGATACTTTCCAACATTCATGTCAAATCAGACCAAAATATAAAGATAGTTAGCTAAGGTTACACATGTAGAAATACATGCTGGCTGATTCAGTAATGGGACACAAGACACAGGCCAAGGAGATCTGATGTGATCAAAGCTGACATTGAATACAAGAGACAACGTATTTACTTACACCCTGATTATCATCAGTTATTACTGATTAATCAATTGGCTCAAGATTGAGGTTGAAATAGTGGAGAGACGTGGAGAGATTATCCTACATAACACAATATACAGTTTTGAATCAATCTATAAGTTTTGTATCAAAAGTGACCAGGTTAAACAAGTAATTTTGCAGTATACTGTACAAAAATTTGGTTTTTTGATGTGCAACTCTTTCTTGTGAAAATGGAAATTAATTCATACAGAGAGATGATATGTGAAGGTGATGCTTTTTTTTCTGCTTGGTGTCCTACATGTAATTCCTGATTTTACATATGGAGAAAATAAGAGAGCAAATTAAGGAAAGGTAGAAAAAGTGAGTTAAAAATAATTATTGAGCACACAAAGCTTTGATTATAGATTATTATAATTTCACATTATATTCCTGAGTTTACCAAAATATTTCACAGTAATGGGTTAATTTGAAATAACTTGGGGGAAAAAAGAAATTAATTTTATCATCAACAAATTCTATAATTATTTTCTTCTTTTCTTGATGGTTTTTAAGTTTGAGTTTTTTCCCTTCCATGAATATGAATAACTTTTAAGTGTTTACTGTAATGGGCCTGTTCCTAGGCACACAAATTTTTGATAGCAGTTTGATACCTCAAGGAAGTAGATTGACTATTAAGCACATTTTTTGTGAATTTCGTTGAAATAGAACTCAAAGATAAATTGCTTACTTCAATTTTTACTTGAAACACTTATTTAGCCATCAGGAGCAGAAGAGACAATGTTTCTATTGTTGAGGATAGCCACCCTGAAAAACTATCAACGCTTGTACAGCAATTGTGCAGCTTGGAATTGGAGCCCTGCAGAAACCAGAGTCCACAGGTGACCCACAGAATGAGAGCCTGTGGCATCTCTGTGATAGTCTGACACTCTCATTTTCAAGACTAAGGACCTGTGCTACTGCTTGCCTTTGCTGTTTTTAAGATAAACAGAACTTAACAAAGTGGCAACATTTCCAGTATTTTTACTAAGAGCTAAAAAGTTTTCTGCAGTGAAATTGATAAACATGATAGAAGTACATGGGTTAGGTTACTTCATTGCCTGAAAACCCCTCATTTAGATAGATTGCATTTGTTTAATTAACAGAGTCACTTGCTTTTCAAGTGAAAAGAAAGTAAAAAGCTCCTACACATTATTCTCCTTTACTTTCTCATTAGCTGCAGCACTTTCTGACAAATATTGACCTGTAATTCTTTCCCTCTGCCAGAGAATTAAATAAAATATGAACTGCACACAATATGCACCATCTGTCCAATTCCACAAGCTGGTTAGTATGTTGACTCCCATCGACTTTACTTCAAGCCCAAACTGCCCACAAACAAGAAATATTCATACATCAAAAAGTATGCAAACTTTTGTTTTGCATAGTTCAAATATATTTCTTTTTTCTGATAGTCTTTTTTATCCTAAATTTGTTCTTCATGTGTGTTCTTTAACCTGCCAAATCACCTCACTCTCAGTCTGCTAACTCTAATCTGTTCAGAAATTCTCAGTTACTGATCTTTTATTTTTTCAGATACTTATATTTTGTTTTTGTCACCTTCCTAAATAATGCAGAATCTCTTTCCAGTAAACTAAATCCCATTTCATTGAATATATATTCATTTTTCTTCTGGTCAAAATGCTGGCTTGAATTTTCCTTGGTATGATAGAATGCTACCAGTAGATAGTGCCTATTTGTGTATTTATGTTACAGCGTAAAATTCTTCAAGTATTAAAAACAATTTTTATCTAAAGTCTTTCTTTACATATAGATACTCAATCTTATTCATGCTTCTGTGTTTTCACTTGTCTTCATCCATACATCAGTCTATCTTTATTTAATTCACCAATAATAGAATTCAACTTACTCCAGTATCTGGTATCAGTTATGTGCATTGCTTATTATTTTAATTTCTGGTCTTGCTTTAGTCAGCTGATCTGTTTGAAGTATTCTACAAAGGCACTGAATATCAATATGCCATATTTACCCTTTTGACACTGGTTTATGCAATATGTACAGCATATTTTTTATAAAATATATAAATTAGCTCCTTCTCTTAACAGATGGGAATAGATAGAGCCTTTTTGCAATCTCTAATTTTCTTCAACATCTTGTGGATCTCTCTTCTCTCCTTTGGAATTCCTTTCTCTTCCTCCTTTCAAATCTGTCTTTATCTGTGCATCTTCAGATTAAGATATCTAAATATAGACATGTATATGTCAATATCCAGGTGTCAGCCATGTGTCTAAGGTTCCTGTGCAGTCAAGATACAGTCAATAGAGTAAATGGAGCTTAAAGAGTTTCCCCTTGGGTGAACACCAGAAGCTGGTCTACTGAAATGCTTTCTAGGCTTCACTGGCTGACTTTCTAAGGTCTTCATTTGTTTATAGCTGAAGTTTTTAGTGTCTGGCTCACACAGAGATACACAAATTCAGGTGTCAGCATGAAGCTGTACTGCAGGTAATGGTCGCAGTCCAGTTCCTCCATCATCTTCTGCAGAGTAGTTGACTCCTCTGTCATGTCTCACAGCTGGATGGAATTAACTCAGAAGTCTTCAGTGCTATTTGTTGGCAGGAGTTACCTATTTTTGAACAACTGGGCTGGACTTTCTATGTCTGTATGCTAAAGAAAATACACACCTATTATGCTCCTAAACACCCATCTTCATTCCCAAAATGAATCGTCTATATGACACTTCCCACTACTTCCTTCTTTACTTTGCCAGGCTCAGGGAGGAATTGGAGATGTGCATTTATGTATCACATGGCTTTCTTACCTGTTATCTTTCCAGTTTTCCTTAGATTCTTGTGTGGAAAAAAAATTAATCTAAAAGCTCTATATTAATCAGGAAGGTATTACTCAGACTAGCTGGGACTTTGTGACTCCCTAAATCCAGTGTTTTGGTTCCAGAAGGCTGCTCTGGGCAAATGCACAACAATATCAAGTGCCTCTGAATTCAAGAAATGTCACTTTGTCTGTTGAAAAATTCCATGTTCAGAAAGCAATCCAGGTTTCCTGATCACCGCCACGTTTCAAGGTTCGTAATGCAAGAATTTACAGAGAAAAGAGAAGTTAGAAAAATTATTTTTATTCTTATGGTAAGAAAATTTTCTTTTTTAAGTTTTATTCTGTACAGTTTTCAGTTCTACATATATGCTTGAATCAGGTGATCTAGAAAGAAAGCAATAGCAACCAATTGCACTTTTGCTCACTGTCTCTCTGTATTTTTCCAGTTCTCTCCCTTCTCCCCTCTCTTTTCTATTCTTTTTACATCTCCACCTCACCGTTTTTGTTGAATAAAATCTGTTTTATTGACTTTGGCATATAGTCTTGTTTGCACCTTAATTCAGGGCAGAAGCATCTCTCATTAATTATATCTTAACAATCTCAAACAGAATTTTAGTAGAGTCAGGAGATCTTCTATTCCAGTTTTCTAAATTGATTTAGTCCAAAGGATTGTCCCAGACTCAGAACACAGCAAACACAGTGACAGATCTGGTCTGTAATTATTGTTATACTTTTGTAAAGAAGTATTAATGTGGTCTGAAGCTAACAAAAGATGTGTTTAAAATTCAGATTATTAAAACTTATATGTTTAATTCTCAATCTTGAAAGTAGAATTTGAAATCATCAAGAGATGTGTAGTGAGTGAGCGGCAATCTTGATACTTTTACAAGAAAACTACTCAAACAGGTACTATGTTAAATCCTAGAAGATTCATGCACTCTTCTCAAGAATGCTGCTTCTTTAAGGGAGTGCCATCAGGTGGAAAGAGTGTGGGGATGCCTTAAGGTTTCTGAAAGTAGTGACTGTTATAATACTGCAAGATGAAGGTCTGGTGTTATGGCAACAGTGTGTGAAGAAAAGTGTGCAGCATGAAGGTGGAGAGCATGGGAGAGCTGCTTTAGGGACGTGCCTGGGGTGCACTACCTGGTACACGAGTCTGCCAAGCAGTACCCAGTGGGAAACCTAATGAGTACACAGGGCTTTATGCATCCCCATCTAACAGTGAAGTTCCTTCCGTATTCCATTGGGCATTATTGCTCGCCCACACCTACCTTTTGCTTATATCTAAGAAAAAATCTTTAGCTTTTGGCATGTCAATAATGCTATATTTACACTCAATAGCTAACTGTAGATGGACTATACTCTTCTTTCTCAGCATCATTAGAAGAGCTTTTCATAAGTCTGCATTGTCCATGTGTTTTAATTTGATATACTGGTTTAAGAGCACCTTTCTGAAAACAAGTAATGAGCCATCAAATAAAATAAGGTTCTTTTTCAATGTTCTCCATGTTAGCAAGATTACAGTGATATGAGTTGATGTCCTACGTTGAAATGTCTAAAATCATTATTTTTAAAATGTTGTGAAAAAATCTAAACTTGCCCTATTTCAGGATAAAGCCTTTCCCGCTTTTTATATAATCTTTATCAGAAAGAATATAACAAGGATGGCAAACTTATTTATTTGCACTCATCTCTTCATTGTATATTAATTTATGGAATACAAATATAAGTTAATATAAATTTGCCAGCAGCTTGCCATTAAAATATATATTTAAGCATTATATAAAAAATATATATATATTTAAGGAAATAAAGCTAACCATTTCTTTTGGTGCCATTACTGCAACTTTTGAGGGAATATAATGATATAAAATTTCTGTTGTTTACATAATTTATGGAAAATAATTTAATTATGGGGACTGTAGTGCCAAACATGTCCATAGATCAAGCTAATTAAGAGTTTATATACATGTTGTAAGTTGCTTTCCATGAAACATTTCCTTTAACTCCTGGAACATGTGTCCTGTGTAGAAATTCTGTAACTACCTAGTGCCACACTTCTGACAAATTAGTGATGTCACAAGCAGACAAATTCTTCTAAAATGTGTGATAGAAAATAAAGCACTGATCCTCAGAGGTTTTACCTTAGTTTCTTGAATTTAGCAATTATTTTCTACCTTTCAACATCTACCTTTCTTCTGGGCAAATATGTATTAAGAACTGTACAGGGTCTGTCTGGATGATTGAGTTTCAATTAATGGAGTAAAAATAACCATAACTTGTAAACTCTGGGACTACTTGAAACTGAGCCCAAATGTAACACTGGTCCTCAAAAATCATGTTACTTGTTTCCAAAATATCCAAGAGAACAGGTCTAATTCTGCCCTCCTATATGTCATATGAATTTCCTATCATTATTCAAGGAAAACAAAGCTGCAGTTTTGTTTTCTACTTCCTCTTTTGAGTTCTCCAATACTTAAATTCACATCTTATATCTGTTTATGTCAAGATTTTTTCTCTACCTAGGTAATCTGCAAGTGAAGATAACTTATGAGAAATACAATTAAACTCTATGCCTGTTTATATATCTCTGATCCAAAAGTATTACCAGTGTACTACTATAATCTCAGAGTTTTTCTTTCATTTATTTTTTTCAAAACCCTTCTGTAGTATTGTCATTACAAACCACCTATTGCCACAAGGTTTTTATAAATTCCTTCAAACATCAAGTCTGTTTCTTCCTAGCTATTTAAAACAAAATGTACAACACTAATATTGTGATAGACAGTCTTTGCAAAGAATAGGATATTTTTGCACTGGAATAGGAAATGCAGCACTAAAAACATTACATTTTTTAATGCTGAGCTCTTCCAGATATTTAGCTGACTTTATTGATTAGCACCAAGTAGAGCCTTTCACACCCATTTAGAGTACCCTTTCCTTCCTCTCCTCAAAATAACTCTTTAACAAAGCAAAATGACAATATATTTCCATTGATCCCATTGACAAAGTTAAAAGTAAAATTAAGAATTGCATTACTAATATAAACGATGAAATCGAGAGACTGTTCCTAAACTCTCTTAAGATAGGCTTTTATTTTCTGTTCCTCCCTGACTTTACAGTAGAGAAATGCTTTCATTCTTACCATAGAAAAGGAGTAAAACATTGCCTATATTTTACATTTTTAGATTTTTTTGTTTGTGTATTTGTTTGAAGCAGGAGAACTTGGGATGGAGTTGCTTAGCTGTGTATCACAAAGTTAATGTCAGTACTTTCCTATTAATGAATTTGGTTAATGTAGGAAATTTTATTCAGGCCATTCAACACATGAAGACTTTTTAAAAGTAATGTGCTTTTATTTCTACTGAAAATAATCTGAATCAACTCCCTTAAAATGAATATTAGACTATGATGCACAATTGCATGTGTATTAAATTGTAAAAATCTCTAAGGAATCCCAGAGGATAATCTGAAAGATGTTTCAATGGCAGATTTTTTCTGACATCAGTTAGCAAAAATGCCACAAATCTCATTTATAATGGGAACGTGCTATGTAATAGTAAAGTTACCCATGGCACTCCAGTAGTAGGTGTCATTATAGGTATCTAATATTGTAAGAGGCTTGAGCAGATTTTGCCACAACAGCAGTTGAGCACATCAATATTTTCAACATCTGATAATTGGGATTCTTCCAAACACTGAATTGTTTAACTGAAAAAAATCCAATACAGAGAATCTGACTTAAATGTATTGCTGGATTATACAGATGGAGATACAGCACTCCTTTAGCACCCAACATAAAGTATCACTGAAATGAAAGACTCAATATGCATTCCTGTCTTGATAGTTTAAATCATTTAAAGAATGAAATACACTGTTGTATGATACATATCTGGTCTAGTTTTAACCTGAACTATCGTTAGGAATAAATAATATCTAAACATGTAACTTTGACACTAAGCTGTGATGCTACACTTACTGTGTCTGAGGATGGCAAACTCCTCAGTTAGTGAAGCAATTGCATATGGACTGAACAAATCCATTTGGTACATTTCAATCCTGGAAGGGCAAGACTACTGTCATTAGATATGCTTAGGATTTAAAAAAATGTATTCTGGTAGCTGTGCTAGCTGTCTGAATTTGAAAGAGACTGAAAAGTATATGATGAGCATCCCCAAATGATGCTGAGTTAACACTTATAAGAATCTAGATTAACTTCTTGCTTTCTTACTAATAGGTAGAAGAAAAGAAATTGTGTATTATATTTTAAATGGAAATTCATGTCTTGTCAATAAATAGAATGTTCAAGATCTTCAGTTTATGTACTTATTTGGCCAGCTCTGAGCCTGTTATAATTTCAAAGCCTTGCAGATGTATTTAGCATGGAACAGAGCCTGATTTTATAAATAGGCATACCATAGATGGCAAGGCAGGGAGAACAAACGTGGATCATATCCATAGGATGGCTATAGGAACTTTCACCAGTACTGCTATGTGTCCTTTGTACTCATTTCTCTTCTAGACATAAATGATGTTTCTCCCTGTTTCTAAATGAAGTTTAAACAAGAATGTATCAATAATAGTATACCATGACACAAGAGTTATACTTTAGACTTTTCCAGGAATTACTTATCAGAGAACATAAGAATTTGCATAATCTAACTGGAGTATGAATATTCTAGAGTGTTATGATAGGAACATGAGACTTAAAATGGAAAGATACTTCCATGTAGGTTTACTAATGGTCTTTTTGTTACTTTCTTCTGGAAATACCAGTTTGCACATTCAAATACCTGACCCAAGTTCTTCAGAAATTAATTTCAATAATAGGCATGTTATTATATTCTTCATGGCAGATGGAAAATTGCAGCCATAAAGCCACTTAAAGATTTTTTTCTGGAAACTAAGGATTTTCCATTTGTTATAACTGTCAATCCTTTCTTTACACTTTTGCAACAAAGATCCTTTAAATCTTTTAAGCAGTAGCACTATGATAATATCCTGTGAAATATTAGTCACTAAAGAGCATCTTTCTACAATAATCAAGGGTATTCCAGATATGACAAAAGCTTTTGGCTGGACTTTTAAAAGCTTATTTTCTAAATTGCTGAGATCTACCAGAATATTTCCTATTAGCACAGGATCTGCTGAGATCTTTCTTTGGATATTTAAAACACATCCTTTCCTCTCTTGCATTCTTTCCTCTCTTTACAGTCCCATATCACCTCATTCATGATTAACATTAATCAGTCTATTCAGGCTTAAAAGTAATTTCTTTTGAAGTTCAGCATGCTGGTCTAAAGGAAAGTATTATGGTTTTCCTTTATGTAGATAAACAATGGTGAAGCAAGATATCCACTACAGATAAAAATAGTCAATTAATAATGGTAATACAGAGCACTTATATGAGGCCTACTATCTGCAAGGCAATTTACAAACAATATCCAATTAATCTTCTCCAGTTACTCAGCGTAATCCATTCATTACTTAATGGATCCCAAATCTTTAATGCAATAGCGAAGTTTCTAACAATATGTCTGAGGTACCTTTTGCAGCTGAAATTCTCATTTTATTGACAGTTGCTCTGTCTGAGCAGGAACACGTTAGGACAATTTCTTGGACCTAGCTGTCTGAAGTGATTTCAACTCCTGGAGCAACAGGAGCATGATCTGACTGATAACAGCTCTTATCATAACAGCTAAATTAATAATTATGAAAGGGGAACTCCAAAGTGAAAACCTAGGGCTACTTCAAGGAAAAAAGCTTTTAAATGTATAATTCTACTGTATTTTTTAAAATCCCTGTAAAATGGTATCAAGGATGGGTTTTTCCTATGAGTTAGCACTGGAAGATTTTTTCAAAAGTATGTGGAATCATGATTTTAAAAGTTATTGCCATGTTACCATGATTCCATGGTATTTTCCACTTTATTATCTGTCCTGAACAGTTTTATAATGAAAGTGCTCTAAAGCAAGCCAAGGGTAAATAGCATCAGAAATGCTAATCTTGGTAGATTCTGAGGCCTTTACAACATTCTTCTGTTGTTCGGACCAGCAGGTGTTTTCCAGCATTGTCTTCTTATCAGAAGTTCAGAATATGGAGTGATGTTTTCACTTCCTAACTTTAACCTTCTGAGTCAGGAGTTGTTTTCCAATTTTCATTCTTGCAGAAAAAAAAGATGGTATGACTAACTAGCCAGGATTCAGTTGCCTAAAGAGAGATGCCTAAAGTCCATGGAGATGCCATCTAATCTGTCTGTCTCTCCAAGGTCAAAGGACATGCTGCTCATCTGCCACACCTTCCTTCTGCAGCAGATGGGGACCCCCATCTCCTCAGCCTTTAGATGGCATTTCTTATTGCTTGCTTCTTATTCTTATTTGCCTTCTATCCTGTCCCTCTGATTTGTACATCTAAGCATCCAAGAGACAGAGGAATACCTGCTTGGGTGCACAAGTGTGCACAGTCATGAGACTCTAAACTTCATAAACACTTTCTAACACTTCAGGAAAACCTTATTATGCATTGATCACAGATGCATATGCATCATCTTAATTTTCATTTTAAAAATTGTTTCTCTAATATTTGGACAACAACTTTGCCTCTTTGCCCGTGAAATCTTTTCTTTTTATTATTATTTATTTATTACTGCAAATAACTTTTTTGATCCCAGAAGTAAGTATAATTCAATTCATTTTCCAAACTGGGGCAACACATGTTATCTCATAATATGGTGTCCCCCCATGGAGCAAGCTCATCTTTTATTCTATTACACAATTCTTTACAATGACTTTTAGCCCCCTTAACCCTCTTGTCAATGCATTCTCTCAGTGGTGCAAGACAAAATCTCCAACTCAAAGGCTTCATTTTCCTGCAAAGTTATTCCTTTAGCTGGAGCTTTATATAGGAAGAGGGCTGTGTATTCCTTAGCTACATCCCTTAGCTCATGCTCATTACCATGTGAAGTCAGCCTTGGCATCTCAGAATAGCTGGCATTCTTTGTACAGATCAACAAACCATTTAAAATTGATCACCTAGCAGCTGAAAGGTCATGTCTTATTGTATTCAGTAATTTAGGACTGAGAATGTGGAAAAAACTCTCAGAAGCTGTGTTCCACTCTTCTATTAATCTGTATCCCTCAGCATAAAATTGTAAATTCTCATACCTTGTCATAAATAAATTTTCTGACTTCCAAAGGACATAGTCTCAAATGGAAACCCAAATGACTCTATATTCTAAGGAAGGAAAAAAAAATTATTTATATGTCATTAAGGATCTTGTTATCAAAAGAAAAATATAAATATTTTGTGTTAATTTTCACTATTCATAGTAACAAAGTAAATAATTAAAAAAAAAAACAAACCCCTTATACACCTTATGGATTTTCCATTAATCTGCCCCCTACTTTGTTGGCAGATTACTTCACATTTATCAAATTACATTGGACAAATGCATCTTCTTGTGATCTATTCAATGGGTTTTTTTCTGTATCATTTTGATAAGAGTTTCTAATAAACTTACTGTAAGATGCTTTTACTTAGAAGATTTTAAAAACAACAACAAAAAAAACCAGTAAAAAATTTGTTTGAATTTGAATTTTTCACTATTGCTGAGGACCAAATTTCAATGGATAGTTTTTCAAAAGCAACATTTACAGCTCTTTGCCTAACTCACATTCCTTATGAAACATCACACAGGTTTTCTAACAGGCACCAGCAAATGAGGATTTCAGTTCAGTTATTCACACAAAAGACAACTCATAGCCTTCTGAAATGTTGCAGGTGTTTCAGACACATGTGAGATGGAAGGTAAAATATGAGACTTAGAGGAGATCTATGCTTTTTGGAGCAATGGCTCAAATCCAGGAGAAATAGGCCAAGGTCTCAAAAAACACTCAATTCTACATGCCCGTGTTTGGTGTCTGAACTGGGCCTAGATCTTCATGAAGCAGTGGACATTAAAGAAACTTTCATATTTCAGTCTCAAATAATTTTCCATCTTTAGCAATTTCTCATGAGACAGAGAAACAGACCTCCTCCCCCAAAAAACCAACTAAAAGCTGGTTTTATTCAGAGATAAATAAGGTACCTAAGCTATCTAGCCAAGGGACAGAATTTTTTTTCTCTTTCACACAGTGTAGTGATACTTACCACTGAGTTGGTGTATAAGCTAATTTACAAGACCATGTTGTAGAAAACAAATGTATTTGATAGTTTTTTAGATTGCTTTGTTACTTACACTTTTGCACACTCAAACCCTCTGCTTTGGTCAACAAAATAAGCTAGATCAGGCCAATATTATGTCACCTTTTGTTCACTATAAGCCCTGTTAGGCCTTTTAATCATTATGTTGCTCTTGGTTTCTGCTTTTTCATGTGCTGTGTTCCTCTACCATCATTTATACCCTGGAGGGCTTATTGATTTATGTAGTCTTATAATTAGAATATAGTTTACAGTCTACAGGTTAACCTTTACTCTTTATGTAGTCTGTATGAACAAAATTAGAAGCTGGGCTGACTGTATACAATCATGGTTATTATTTAACCTGATGACACTTTCAGTAAAAGTGTAATTTATAAATGTTTTAATCTATATACCCTATTTAATTATTTCTAAATTTGAATGCCTAAAATATTTAAGCTCCTTGTTTTCATTGCTGTTTTTCCACCCATCTGAATCCAATGTCAAACTGCCTTTGAAACTAGCAAATAGACATGTCTACAATTGACTGTCATGTTTACCTCCTGAATTTCAGAGCTTCATATTTATAACAATGTTTACAGTAATACTCTTTTACTTAGTGAAATCATTTCTCCTTCCCTTCCCTTCCCTTCCCTTCCCTTCCCTTCCCTTCCCTTCCCTTCCCTTCCCTTCCCTTCCCTTCCCTTCCCCTTCCCTTCCCTTCCCTTCCCTTCCCCTTCCCTTCCCTTCCCTTCCCTTCCCTTCCCCTTCCCTTCCCTTCCCTTCCCTTCCCTTCCCTTCCCTTCCCTTCCCTTCCCTTCCCTTCCCTTCCCTTCCCTTCCCTTCCCTTCCCTTCCCTTCCCTTCCCTTCCCTTCCCTTCCCCTCCCTTCCCTTCCCTTCCCCAACTTGTAAGGTTCTCAAGTACTTTTTTCCATAGCTATGATTTTTACTTTTTTTGGTCATCATTTGTAAGACAATGCATATGATTATTCCCAGAATAATATTACGGGCAACTTTCACAAAACAGATCATGTTCTGTGATGTTGATACCATATTTGCAAAGCTCAGCTACTGCATTTTGACCAGCTCTTACTTAAAATAAAGTTTGTGTCACCAGGGGCATTCTTCAACTAGTTTTACTTCCCAGTTCCCAGCAGTGTTCTCTCATTTTACAGCTTCTCAAATACAAACATATTAGTCACTTTATTGTTGCTGGGAGTTTGACTTGAAGCTTAAGATACATTTCCAGCTGGAAGTTTAATAGATTTTCAGGTCTCTAAAAATATTTCTGACACTTACATGCAATGGATGAGAATGGCTTTAATGACACTTGTAGGAATTTCTGACTTGGGATTCCACAGAGCTCAGTCACTGAAACAATAAAGAGTTTTCAAAAGTTGTAAAAGACTCTGGCAGTTTCAGTCATTCAGGAGCCTTATCAAACTAATGGAGCATTTTCTCAAAGCATTTTATGATGAATCCACTTATTATGTTCGTTTAATATTTTTGCTAACTAAGAAAAAAAAAGAGGTTTCCTTGCTCTGTTTTGCATAAGTTTAATACTTTCACGAGGCTGTTCTATCAAGATAGAAGAAAGATTTCAGAGTTCATCAAAATTCATATGCATCTTCAAAAAGGTAATTTTTTAAAAAAATTGAATTAAAAAACCTCATATAGTAGCAGCTTAAAGTGCTGTGAAACAAAAAAACCCACCCCCCACCCCTGATTGAGAACATTCTTTAAAGTATCTCAATATTTGGCAGTTTCCTTGTTTCTTTCTCCTTTAATATTTTCAAGATTTTCTTTCCATGTTGCTGTATGTGGTCAAGTATTGAGGCCAAAAGTGGCTTTCCCCTTAAGTCAAAGACAGAATCTCTTTGCCAACTTAGAAATGAGGTATTTGAGATCTCAGATCCATTTCACTGGAGCTTTTTCAGTAAAGACACATTCAAATTATGATATGAAATTACTTAAATCCTCTAAAATGCTTTAAAAGTGTAGCATTAAAGCTTATCTTAATAAAATACATAGGACAAGTGAATCAGGGAACCAATGTGTCCCGAGCCCTGTGTTTTGTGATTCAGAGATGGATCTCACAATCGTGAAAGAGATTGTATACATTGAGAAAATAACCCAGCATGTGAGCTAAAGGTGTAACATGATAAGATTTGATGGCATTCACCAATGTGACAATCTATTTTTAATTGAACTTCTACACTAGGAAATGCAATTTGTTTGGCTTTATGTAGTTCTTGACAGAATGTGGCTGTCTTACCCAAATCATGTAATTGTATTTGTTAGTCTCTCTTTCATGCTTGATATAATTTTCAATCAGAAGAATAATAAGGTTAAAATATAGTAAGTTTTTTACAGTGAAATGCACACTTAGGGACATCTTTTTTCAATTCTTAACACTGTATAGATAAAATCTATAGTGCACATAACAATAATGAACACCTATATGCATTAACTCATAATTAACTCCAGCTACACACATATTGTATCTTTGTTTGTAGCATATAACTGTATATATGCTTCAGTATAAAATATGTATGTGCTGTAGTCATATACAGGAAAAAATAAAACTGTGTGGTGTTCAACTGTGTTGAAAATCATATTCTTGCTGGTAGTCATTGGTTCACAAACAAAAAGGTGCAGAAGACAAATTCAGTAATTTCATCTAACAATATCATAACAAGCTATCACCTTTCATGTATGCTGCTGAAAATGGAATAGATTCAGTGAAAGGTGATCCAGGATGCTTTGAGAAGAAGCTGTTCTACAAAATATGGCCAAGAATCTTCTGGAATTCTGTTGCAGGGGGAAAAAAACCTTCCTTTGCATAAGGTTGGGGGATTTTAAAATTGTGTTCATGCACTGTATTCACAAACAAAAAAAGAATGTAATGTTATATAAAATATCTGTTTATATGTGTATTGCAAATCTGAAATGTATGCTATTAATTCTCAGCTTTGTTGCCAATAGAAACTGTCCCTTTCACCCATTTAAAACTGAAATACACAATTATTAACAGAAATAGTCTATAGTCAGAATGCAACTCAAAACAGATTTGTGTGCAAAAAGAGAGTTATTTTTCCTCAAAAGTACATTCTTAAATAAGAGAGAGTTCGAAATGAAAGGCAAACTGCACCTTGAAGTGAAAGAACAGGAGCAGATGTCCTTTAGCTGTGTGTTTTATTGATTTATAAACACTCAGTCAGGCTACCTCATCTCTGCAGAGTAATTTAGATATGGGAAAATATCTGTGAAATATATTGATTGCATTATTGATTGAAAAGCCAATTGCTGTTGCACTCCTGTTTTACCATTTAAGTCCTGACACATTTTGACATATGAGCCAGCTGCGACTACTGCCTCGATACTGCAATGAGATAATGTGAAAGCTGTCATAACCACTTCTGTGTCAGCCACAAGGATTTACAGTGCACTAGTGCTGCTATTTAGCTTGTTCCTTAACCACCTGAATAATTAAGGTTTGTTAAAGCTTTTGCTGTTGCACATTTTCTTTATATATGTGCTGTTTTTATGTTTCCTTTCACACTGGATTGATACATCATGAACAAAAGAAATGTAGAAACCAGGCTCTTATTATTCAAAGCTTATACACGTGGGGATGATTGTTTCTGCTCAAATATTTCTTTCCACTCCGTGAGGAATTTGGATTTTACAACATTTCGCAGGGGAATTCTCACTTGTTTCCAGATCAGTTTACACTCAGCAGCAATAAATCAAGGGAGGACAGGAAAAAATCCTCTACAGCCTATTAACAACTGTGTCATTTATTTTGAAATCTGAAACTGTGGAAAATACAATGAAAGCACAAACATACAGCAACTTATTTGGTATTTTTCATATTTAAAAAGTACTTTTATATATATTTATCCATCACTGAAATTTAAATGATGCCAAAAAGATTTTTTGAGCCCAGATACAAAATACAAGCCTCCTCATAAAATGCATCCTTGAAGAACAAAAGAAAATTTTCCTTTACTAGCTCCACATTTTATCATGGCAAGTGAACTATACAGTTTATCACCTTCTTTCCTACTCTTATTTGTGAAATAAGAAGGCATTTTCATAGTAGCTTTAACTCATTTCTTTTATTATAATCAATACAGACTTTTATTTTTCCTAAGGAGACTGATTATATTGTTATAATCATAGAATCAGAACATCCTGAGCATCCTGAGTTGGAAGAGCCCTATGAAGGTCCTCAAAGTCCAACTCCAGTTCATTCATGCCATCTCTTGTTCATTTTCTGTTGTTTATTTCATGATCTTTTGACCAGATCCAGACCTCCAGGTACAATCCATGTGGGACTTCTGTGCCCTGACAGGATGGCATTGATTTAAATGTATTCTGCACATGTTCTAGGTTGTGCTTGTCTTCATCTGACAACAGGACTGGACTCTTGCATGCATATTTTTCATCATGATACTTGTATTTCTCCCCAAGGTACCAGATGAAGCATTCTCTGGACCTCCTACTTAGAGGGACCTCTTGTGAGAGAGAGGAATGTTAATGGCTAATGACTCAAAACAATCTGCCATTTGAAATGTGAAGGGTGCTTTGCTGACAGTGTTCAAGGCACAGGTGAAGAGAGGGTGTGCACACAACATTTTGTTTAGTGACAAGCTAGGTTTTGAGCCAGATAAGGGAAAGAGGTCAGCAAGAAGCAGATCCTCTAAGATGGTACCTTGTTTTTGTTTTTTTTTATGCCAGTGTCCTCTTTTGCAGAAGTGGCTCAGGTTTAAAACTCCACCACTCCCAGGGAAGTATCAGAACATTCACGCATAAATATGCCCAAGGGTTTTCATGCCTTCTGATGGAACATAGCTGGCTCAACTATGCTGAAGTGAGAGGTAGCGGTCATGTCTTAGAAGGGGTCATAAACCACCAAAGATCCCCAAAGTTCCCCCAGACTCATATCTGGGGCCTTGCACCAGAGGACTCCACATGATCCACAGTATTGCAACAGACAGTGTAAAATTTCCTGCCAAGGGAAGGTATTTAGGCACCCTCACCTGAACCTGAGTATATATTAACCCACTGAAATTTGTGTTTCCTCAGCTTTTCCCACGCTTTCACAGATCAAGAACAACCGAGTGATCCAGAGGTCAATTGGACCAGCTCTTATATAAATTGAAACAATCAAGATCCACGGGCAGTGATGACTTTCTACTCCTATCCTCTCTTTTCCTTTCTTTCTATGCCTTATATATTTTCTTAAGTGCTATAAGTGTTATTTTTATGCTTTTATATTGTCATATTTCTACAGATAATAACCAAACCAACAACATACCCCCTTTCCATTGAGTCCAATTTTTTTTAAACAAACCCTACACACACACACATATATACATAGATATATGCATAGATATATATAGATAGATAGATATAGATAAATATAGATAGATATAGATAGATATAAAGATCTATAGATAGATATAGGAATGGATTAGATATAGATATAGATATAGATATAGATATAGATATAGATATAGATATAGATATAGATATAGATATAGATATAGATATAGATGTAGATGTAGATGTAGATGTAGATAGATATAGATATAGATATAGATATAGATATAGATATAGATATAGATATAGATATAGATATAGATATAGATGTAGATGTAGATGTAGATGTAGATATAGATATAGGTATAGATATAGATATAGATAAAGATATAGATAGATATAAACAGATATGGATTATATATAGATAGATTAGATATAGAGATAGATGATAGATGATAGATACATAGATGATAGATAGATAGATAGATAGATAGATAGATAGATAGATAGATAGATAGATAGATAGATGATAGATAGATAGATAGATAGATAGATAGATAGATAGATAGATAGATAGATAGATAGATAGATAGATAGACAGATAGATGGATGGATAGACAGATAGATGGATGGATGATACAGATAACACTGGTCATTCTGTGTCATTTCATCATTTCACTCTAACCTGCCCAAGCAGTTCTACTAACAAGAACCTCAGTTACCCTCATCTCAGGCCAGGTCATAAACTTCCTTCCCTTCTCTTTCTGCATGAAGTATAATTCCTAGTATCTGAAAATGAAATATAACCAATACCTCAATGCACACTTTGTCCTTTCTAAATGAAATGTGAAATGCGCACTACACTTGTTTATTTCATTTAAATAATCAGATGAAAATTATTTGCAGTACCAGAATTGTATTGATTAGTTAGCAGGTGGAAGTAGCACATGAGACTGAAAAGCAAGTTTCTACTGCTTTCTTTTGAAATTAGTCTTGATAATTGGATTATGTGATGGCTGCCCATATATTTTATACTGGAGAAAACAAACATAAAAAAATAAGTTTTAAAAATTATGTTAGCTCAAACAATATTCAGAAGCATTGTTTGAAACTTTTTTTATTAAATACTGATAACTATCATGTGGGAACAAAATAGGATATATATCCTAGTAATACTTAAATTTTCAGCCATTGCAATTTGACTTTATAATTTAAAATGTAATTATGGCTTAGAATTCTATTTGGCAAAAATAAGAAAACTAAAAAATACTTTGAGTTTCTCTTGTTTTTAAATGCTATGTAAGCAGTAACTCCATATAAAGGAATAGTTATGAATGTTCTCTACTAGATTCACTGCTCCCCCTTTCTGCTCTTTTCCTTGGTGTTTTATTGTTGAGCATCATGCCATGTGGTCTGGAATACCTTGTTGGTCAGTTGGGGTCTGGTCATTCGGCTGCATCTTCTTCCAACTTTTTGCATCCCAAATCTCCTCACTTTGGGTGAACCTTGAGGACTGAGAATGCCTTGATTATGTGTAAACTTTGTTCAGCAACTGCCAAAACATTTGTATAATCAACAGTTTTAGCCACAAATTCAAAGCACAGCACCATCCTGGCTGCTGTGAAAAAAGGCTATCCCAGCCAGACACTGTATATCCAATAATATTCCTTTCCATGTGCCAGCAGAAAAGACATGCTAGGATTTCTCTTCTAGGGCAATAAGGGAAAGGGAAGAAAGGTACAACATGTATAAGATGAATTTCTGAGATCACAGTAGTTTAGTTGCCACGTAATACAAAGGAAGCCTTGGAGGAAGTTTTACTGGAATCAACTGTAGCATGATGAAGCCATGGGTGCTGTAGGACTGCTTGGAGCCAAAAGGATACTAGAAATCCCAAATGCTGCCAGGTTAGGGAAAGCATTAATTCATTGTAAATGATATTAGGTAATATGGACCAGAAAAGGAAATACTGTGCTTCATTGCAGCTTTCTGCTCAAAAGATCATTGTAAGTGTCCTGGTGCTCCAAGCAGCATTAGTGCTTCCTTCCCACTGTTAATGCAGGAATTTCCTCATGAGAGTCACCTCCAGAAAGCAAATCAGACCTTATGTGGACTGAGCCATCTTTCTGGAGCTTTCTTTTTCAATTTCTATTTGTCCTTTGAATAATATGAACAGTCTAGTCTAGCTCTTTTCCTGTGTTAGGCTCCTAATTTAGGTGGGCACGGGTCCACAACTGCCTTTTGTCACTGAGAACTGGATGAAGAACACGGAGAATAAGACAACTCTCCTGACAAACTGAATTCATGTATGAACAAGGAATCAATTGTACTTCAGAGGTGCATTTCTAAGGCACACAACCTCCTGGGATGACACAACCTACACACTATTTCTTGCTGAAGGCTGTGCCTAGAGGCACAGTCAAGTCCTGAGGGACTGAATATAATCTAAATTACAACAATCATACTGTGGCCTGATTCCCAAGATCTTTACACCAGCTTTACAGCTTTCAATGGATAAGATCAAGAAAAAAAAATCAATACTTTAGATTAAAAATATTTTATTTGGATAATAGCAAAAATATGTTACCTTTTGACACTGCAGAATTATTGGTTCAGTGGAATTTCTTTAATTTTTTTTTTAAAGTATGGAATACTGTAAAACATGCCTATTCTTCCATGCAAGGAAACCTTTCTTCTAACTCCAGGTGAGCAAAGCTGACAAACACAGGATTTCTAGGAATATACACACCCATAACACTGCAGCAAATAATATAGATTAGTAAAATAATTGAGAATATGTATGCCAAAATAATATAGGGAGATAATATCAATTTTTTCTGAGATCTTAAGGGTAGGATGAAATACCACTTCCTATGGACCTTTTAGAATTTGTACACAGACTAACAGAGATGTACATGTTTGAACAAATATGGGCCTACCCTGAAGGCATACCATGGCATTTTATTTCTGATAAAAAATAAGCTTCTCTTGTGGGCAGCCATAAAAAGGAGAGCATTCTTACTTTTCACAACTTAAATTGTACATGCTTTTCTTGCTTTGGTCATTTTTCTTCCAAATATAAAGCATTTCCTTTGCTTTAGGAGAACAACATAAAGAGTGAAAGAACACTGTGATATCTTCCACCAAAAAATAACCATGATGTTTGGAAAACTAATAATAGCTGGAGGAGATGGAAGACAACAGATAGGAAAACAATTTATTGCAAAAGTTGAAGTCTTTCAATTTCTTCCCCTCGTGCTGGAATTAGAAAACATCCATTCTTTATAAATGTCTATCGAAAGTTATTACAATAGAATCTCAACTATAAGGACTGGAATAGTCTGTACAGAAAAGTGAAGAAGGCCCAACATCATTAACTGTTAAAAATCAGATTGATTATATGAAAAATAATTTCTTTTCATTATAAAGGTTGATAAAAGGTACTGAACTAGGTGTAGCACTGGGGTTTTTTTGGAAGAGATTATTTTAATTTTTTTTTGCATTCTACACATAATTATTTCACACCATCATTTTGTAAATTTTAGTATACTTGCTATTTGTTTATTCTCATTTTGCTGGTTTTTACGGTCATATTTAATTCTGGACTGAAATCATTGCAGAGATTTTAATTTGCCTGCACTAAACCTTGAAGCTAGAGTCACAATGAGCTTTGTATTTTATTAAGAATCTGAACTTTAAAAAAAATTCTGAATATTAGATCCCTTCTTTGGAAGTGTTAATACCTGACAAAAAAATAAGTAAACCAGAGACAACACAGAAGAATAAAGCCATGTTTTTTTCAGAGGGCATGCTTTCATTCAGAAATTCTGAATTCACCAGAGTAATAAAGAGCACTTTTTTCTTAATTCTTGTCTGAGTTTAAATGTGCAGTAACTTTTACTCTCTTGGTGACCCCTTAGTCTCCTTCCTTGAAGATCCTATCTTATTCTCCCCAAATGGACATGAAGTGCTAAATTCACACTTCACAATTTGTAGAGAATATGCTAAATATTAACAAATCAGTTGATCACCATTCTCACACAAACACAAGGTTGACGAAAGAAAGAGAACTCACTCAAAAAGAACTCTCCAGCAGGAGAGGTTGGAGCTGCTTGCACTTTGAAGATTTTAAAAGTAAATGTTTGTAAAAGTGAAGTCCTAGAACAGTTTCAAACAGGTCACAGGGTATTTCCCATCACAGGTGTTCTTTAAAACAGAGGTGTGTATTTGGGGAAGGCAGAATGTGTGTGTGTGTGTGTGTGTGTCTTGTTTTGTCCTTCAAAAAGACAAAGGCTCAACAACAGCCTTATGAGATAGTCAACAATCATCTGTGGAAATTCATTATCTGAATTCAGCAGAAGGCTAATCTAGTGGCCAGGGGAAGATGAAGTTCTTTGACAAAGCAATTTTTTACACCAAAATGTTGTCACTAACTTTTTACTCTACCAGACTTTAGTAACGTACAGAAATGTCCAACAACTTTCCTGAAAGCCAGAAGACACACATTTTATGAAGAATTACTTAGATCAGATATTTCTTGCTCACAACAAAGGATCATCTTTTCCATAAAAGTGCATGATGTGTAAAAATGCTTATGCTAACCCTCCTGTCTTGATTATATGAATGATTATTATTTTCTGTTATCCATTAAATACTGAAAATCATTATCATTTCTTTTGCAAAGCACATTGCAACCCTGCAGTACTTAAATGATAAGTATACTCAGTCACGTTGAGGAAAATCTCAAAACATTTATTAAGGCAATGTAATATGTTTTAAAAACGAAATTATTGTTTCAAATATAAGGCATTCATTTAAATTGTTATATTGTTTTTCACTCAAATAGCATATCACCAGTGGTTTAGCTGTCACCCTATATTTGCTACTAGACAAATCAGTAACTGACTACAGCACATTTTCAAGGCCAGAAATCTTATAACCTAGAAAGGTTAGAAATCTTATTAGTAGTAGTGTTGCTTCACCACAAATCCCCTGAGAATGGCAAGATGCTTTGGGTCACATCCCCAAAAAGCACACCCAAGAGCCTGGGAGGTGATCAGAATCTTCAGTGATAGGATGCTCCTTATGTAGTAGAGGAGCTAAAATTGAAGATTAAATAACCAGGGTCATCATAAACTCTTTAAATGAAGAAAATAAGGAGATATTATTTCAATAAACATTGCAGAATATGCATTTTCTTTATTTTTTCCCCAGCAACTACATTTCTATGAAAATTATGTATGTTCCAGAGTTAGTAAGGAAGGATTGAAAATGCCATTGATTAAAGTATTGAGTTTCTTATGAACTGTTCTGTGTTTACAATAGAAACATACTTCCATATTAAAGGAATCACATAAATATAATAAAAATTAAAATGTTACAAATGTGGTTTTATCTTACTTTGAATAGGAATAATTTCTAAATTTGATCACGACAGTGATCAAATGAAAACCACCAATGCAATATCAAGTTTTAACTTGTACATCATATAATGGATTCTAATTATACATATACCAAACATGGCTTGGTTATGAAAATGCAGAGCAAGTTAATTTAATAGATGCATTTTACCTATGAAAATTTATTGGCATTTGTAATCCAGTCTTGAAAAGAAAATTCTTCTAAATGCTTTCTGTGACTTTTGAAGGTTGGTACTGTTAAGTTCTGCAATTGGTAACTCATGAAAGACTTGTTCTCATCCAATCTCATCCAATCTATTCCAATAACATTCAAAGATTGGTTTATCAGCAGTAACAGATATTCCTAATAGGAACAAAAAGCCCTCATCTGATGGTATTTCAATTAAAAAAAAAAGCCCATAGACTTTAATATAAATATGTATTATTGAAATACATTTAGAGTTCATATATGTATTTACAGAATTCTGTGAAGGTGAATACATCCCCATATGAATTTAATTAGAACATTTGTGTTGTATAATATCCTTCACTGTATGCCTAAACTAAGCAAATGGTATCTAGGTTACAATGAAAGCATTGAGAGCAATACTACAAAAGTTACAAGGAACATTCTTTCTGAAGTATTTGCAACTGAGATTTATTCTCCTGCAACAGTCAGTGTCAGAAAATGATCTTTGTTGGCTTGCCTACTTTTACAGAATCTAATATTTTAATCATGGATCAATGAAAATTTTAAAAGCTTCTGTCTTTATCCAAAAATAATTAGAAGTAGCACAAATGTCATCAAAATGCACAAATATAGTCAAAATACAGAAATAACCGGAACTATTTATAGAATAGATGTTGCACTCAAAAATAAAAATGCTGAAGTCCTTTATATTTGAAAACCTTAGTTTGAAAGAAAGATTAAGACTTTGTTTCACTAAGCTCCGGATAAGGAAATAAAACCAGAAAAACCAAAATATCTTGGTCTTATGACTCACCTACATTTTATACCTGAAACACACCCTTTTAGCCATACTTTTTTAGGATTCCCTTTTTCTTCTTTTCTTTTTTTTTCCAACTAAGTTAATTTTCTGGATCATCCCTAAAATGGAAATTATTTCAAATCAAAATTTTACCTTCTTATTTTTTCCTTCCTATATCATTATACTTCCTTTTTCAGTGTTTTTCATCTGTCTGCAAGGTGATATATCTTTCAAATTTCCATCAAATTTTTGAGAAACTGATGTTTATTCAATGGTAATAAACACTCAACACTCAACTCTCCTTAATGATGTACCCACACTTTAAAGATGTTCCCATCTTTCAAATATCTTCACTCTCCTCCATCAAAATATGTATTTTCTTCTAACCAAATTGCTGTTGCACAGATTCCCTGTGTGATCTAAGTTAGCTCACTCATATTTATTCTTAATGAACCCCCAAGCAGAAAATGTCATCAAGTTATCCTTGTTTCAGTGACTACTCTCCCTTTCCCAATGCTGAGCTTACTAATATCTGCTTATTTATTCAGTTTGGATTTTGCATATGTAATACAGAGGAGAAATTTTGCATATATTAGTCATCTCAATGCATGCAAATTACGATAGCAATGCTACTCACATATACATATAAGTCTATTCAGAAATAGGATCTGTCCATACAGAGAGCTTTGTTCCACAGGAAACTATAAATTCACAGCACACAAAGTATTCAGTAGTAACTTTCAAAATAACACTTCTAATCATGCAAATTAAATCTTTCTCTTCCACAAAGGCACCCATAACCCATGGTGGTTATATCCAAAAAAAAGGAGCAAGCATGGAGTTCCCAGTGTCCATCAAATTCACACCCTCATTCATGGAGAACAAGCCCTTAGAAAATTTTTTGGGTGTCAGATGGTACCATGTAAAATTTAGAGCTCCAGACAAACGTTAGACATGAAATAATGAAAAGGAAATCAAAATTGTTTTGGGATTCAGCAATGACCTGTAAAGTGTTGAATATAGGAATTTTGATAAGAATTTGACTTGAGTCAGATTTTGTGGCAATACTATGAAAGAAGCAATGGTAATAACTTAGGACAACAAGACTGTAAACCTTTTAACTTAGTCTTTTCATTCGTCAAACTGCAGTATGACTTGAAAGTGAAGTAGACTTGACCGACTTCCACATGAGATTGTTTTTTTTAGTGACAATGACAAGTAATTTAACTAGGGAATTCATATATCCTAAAGGCCATTAATTGTTGAATATTGCATTTAACCATTATGAACTGTGCAAAAGTAACTGTTATTGGTAGTTATTAGATACATTTATTTTCCTAAATGGAAACAGGAAAAATAGTGCATCCAAGTACACAGCTATTTTATTAAAAATGGTTGAATATTTTTTTATTTTCAAAGTAATTTTCCTCTTTTTTTTGGCTTTTACTTTTCATTTGAAAAAAAAAGATGACTGACCTCTAATGCTATCTTTTAAGGTAATCATTGCTCAACTTATGAGGTACACTTCATAAACTTCACATAAACATTATGTAAGGAAGCTTAATGAAGAAGGAGAGAATATATGGAAGAATAATATGCACTTTAATAAATCATGCATCCTTGTGCTATTTAAATGTTTCTTCAAGGTTGATTGAAACTTTAACCTCAGTCTCAATAAAGAAGAAAAGCTTCAAATTTGCCAGACCTTGAATTTTTACAACAGTACGTTGAATTATGCAGTGATCAGTCAATTATTCATCTCTCCCAGATCGAGATGGCTGCGCTTTGAAAAGCATGCAAAAATGGGCCTACAGAATGTGATGCTGTGTCAACACATTTCACTCAGGATTGCTTACAAGACAAATTTTTGTTTCAACATTGATTCTAGTTTTCTTGATGTTTGCTTCTAATAAGGTACCTGTTACAAATCAATTTGGGTTTGCATGCTTTAGTTTCTGATGCAGGATGATACACTGCTGAAATGACATTACTCTGTTTTCCATAGATTTTTACAACTATTTCAGAATAGACAACTATGCACTGAGGGAACCTAAGCACAGACCCCTTTGAAAAAGTTGTTTTCGGTTGATGGAAAAAACAACTTGCCAAGAACTGACAAATTTGGTGGCCTTCTAAAACAGGGTTTACAGCATTGGAGGATAGGAGAAAAGAAACTGACACCATGTACCTCGATTTGTGCAAAGAATTTGACACTGTACCACAAAACATCCTTGTCTAAATGGAGAGACTTGAATTTGACAGATGGATGACTCAGTGGGTAAGGAATTGGCTGAATGGTCACACTCAAAGAACTGTAGACAACAGCTGAATGTCCAAGTGGAGACCTGTGACAGGTGATGCTCCAGTGGCAGGACCAGGACAGTTTAACATCTTTGTCAGCAGCACAGGCAGTAGGATCAGGTGCACCCTTGGCAAGTCAGCTGATGACACCAAAGTGTGTGTGGTGCTATCAACACTCTGGATGGAAGAGATATTTTCAGAGGAACCTAAATAGTCTTGAGAGTTAGGCCTGTGTCAGCTTCATGTCTGAAGTTCAGTATGGCCAAGTGCAAGATCCTGCACCTGAGTCTGAGAAATCCCAAGCAGATGCAGTCTGGAGAGAGACTAGATTGAGAACAGCTCTGAGGAGAAGGATGTGGGGACCTTCTTGGGTGTGTCCATTGATGAGAGACTGGATAAGAGCCATCAATGTGAGCTCACAGCCTGGAAAGCCAACTCTGTCCATCAAAAGAAGTATGGCCAGGAGACTAAGAATCTCTACCCTGCTCTCATGAGACCCCAACATGAGTACCACATCCATCTCTGGGGGCTTCCAGTATGAGAAGACATGGATATGTTGGAGCAACTTCAGAGGAGGGATAGAAGAATGAAGAATGTCAGGAGGATGGCGAACCAATCTGCCATGGAAAGGCTGAGAGAGTTGGTGCTGTTCAGCCTGGAGACATGAAGGCTCCTTCCAGCAGACTTTCAGTACCTAAAGGTGGCCTACAAGAAGGCTGGAGAGGGGCTTTTTACAAGGACATGTAATGACAGGACAAGTGGAAATGCCTTTAAAGTGGAAGAGGGTGGGTTTCTATCAGACATTAGGAAGAAATTCTTTATAGTGATGGTGGAGACACACTAGAACTGATTGCCCAGAGAAGTTGTGTATGCCATATCCATGGAAATGTTCAAGGCTAGGTTGAATGAGATTTTGAGCAACCTCATCTTGCTCCTGTTTATGGCAGAGGGAACTAAGATCCCTTCTGACCCAAAACATTCTATGAATTTATGATTCTATAATTCCTTTACTCCTGTAGTAAACAGAGAAAGTGCAAATGCTTCCATTCTAAACTGTTGATTGAAGAGACCAATCTCTTCCATCAGTAACAGCTGGCCAATTAAGGTTGCTGGTCAGTTAGCAAACACTGTCTGTATTTTCTAGGAAAAAAAAAGAAAGAGAAAATATGCTATATTCAAGATAGTATTCAAATAAAGCAACAATAGACCAAATAAGTAAAAATCTCTACTTTTGTTTTGAGTAACAAGAGGAATCATTAACTAAACTTAAAAAAAAAAAGTTAAAACTTAATTAATGTGCTGAAATACAGGACTCTAGTGTGAGGTAAAATATCCTTGGTATTTTCCTTTATACCAGGTATTTTCTTTACCTCCAGCTGCCACTGCAGAGGTACACAGGTCCCCTGTGGTTTTCCTGTTTTATAAACCAGCCTTTTGCTGAGATTTCAGAAACCTTTGGATATCCAGAACAACATTAGGAATCTCTGTTCAGCCAAGTGTTTTTACAAAATCTGTGTACTCCACTCTATATAAAAGACCCAACCAGGAGGAAACACATGTAAGGCATAGGCATTGCATTACCATGGCCAGAGACTCTGATTTTCAGATTTGCATAGAGAGGCATGAACATTTCATTTGCTTTTATGTTAGCTTTAGGCTTCGTTACAACTACAACAAAAAAATAAACTGTATCATAACAAGCAACAATTTAAATATTTTATTACCTGAGAAATTAGGAATTACAGTTGTGTTGTCTGCAACAATGGAGTAAGAGTTGGTAGAAATGTTTTATTTCCTGACTCTCCTAATGACATCCCCTGAAATTTTGACCTTCTCTAGTGGTAAGAAAATATCTTACTATTCCTCCTGCATAAGAATGATAAAATACCTTGATATGGATTTGCATAGACTTGAAGGATATTATGCTTAGCATTACATCCAAGATCATCCAGGAAGAATAGAAAGAACAAGGGAATGAGAAAGCAGAAAATTAAAGAATAGAAAAAAACGAGGGAATGAGAAAGCAGAAAAAAGGAGGTATAGAAAGAACGAGGGAACAAGAAAGTAGGAAAAAAGTTATAGAAAGAACGAGGGAAGGAGAAAGTAGAAAATGAAAGAATAGAAAGAACGAGGGAACGAGAAAGTAGAAAAAGGAGGTATAGAAAGAACGAGGGAATGAGAAAGTTAAAAATGAAAGAATAGAAGGAATGAGGGAATGAGAAAATAGAAAATGAAAGAATAGAATAAATGAGGGAACGAGAAAGTGCTAGTGCTGCTAGTGTTGGCAGCTGGGTGTTTCCCCATGAGGCTCATTAGGGCCAGGAGCAAGGCAGCCAGGGGCACCAGCACAGCCACAGGCACTGGGCACCTCAGTGGGGATGGGAATGGGTCACGGCTGAGCTGGGGTGTGGGTCCAGTGTAGGGCCAAATCAGAGGGTCCCATGGCCAGGGAGGGCAGGGATGTGGAGCTGGAGACAGCCCTGCTGTGGTGCTGCTGGGGTGGACAGCCCTGGAGGGCTGGAGTAAGGACCTGGGACATGAGCAGCAGGTGAGGAGCACTGGAGGGGCTGGGCAGGGACAGCCAGGGCTGGTGGTGCCCTCAGGGCTCTAATGGTTATTCTGGTGATTTCTGGAATCAGTACCTAGTTTTCCAAACCTCCAGATGTAGTGGGGATATTACCTAGTTTTAGTACAATGATTTAACTTTCTATTTGAAACTTCCTGGTTCTTTTGTAGCTGTGTGAATTCTGAGCAGGTGATACACACAGCAAACAGTCTCCTTTGGGACTATTTTTTCTTAGTTAAACCTTTTCTTGTTTACTTGTACTTTTAGATGTTATGAGTGTTACTATTGTTATAATTTCAATTTTGTTGTTGCTGCCAGCTTAATTACTTTCACAGACACTGCAAGTTGCAGTGTGCTAAGGACTGTCCACTGCAAGTGCTTTTACTGCCTCTGTGTACCTGCAGTAAAAACAAAGCCACAGCCCTGGATACAGAAGGAGAAACACTTGGAAACACATGCCAACATTTTCTAAGCATCTCAATCATCTACTGGACTACACAATTCCTAGCTTTTGACAGAAATTACCGAAAAGAAAAATGTCCAGCAGAAATTTGTGAGAGAACCATGAACAAATTTACAGGTAATGCAGACTATAGCAATTTCCTTTCAGGTGTGAGAGATGGATGGGAGAAAATAAAGAAGCATTTGTACAAAAATTTTCAAAAGGGATCAATAGGCAACTGGTTGCTCAGAGGAAGGGGTAGACTTTCTGTTTTAACTGCATTGAACTTAGATCCACACCTGAAGAGACTTAAGTTTGGAGAGAAAGCATTGGACTCGTCTAATTGAATTTGGGCACCATCAGGTATAGCCACTCTACAAGACAGATACTCTCTACTGGTGAAAAGATCACCTTCTTAACATAGAAAAGAAGAGTCCTGCCCTTTAAGAGCCTGTCTTTTCCCCATTGTCTAATTTAGGTGCTTATGTCACATGCTGCAGATATCAAAAATTTGGTAAATATATTTAAAAAAAAGCCTGGAGTGAAACAGAGGAATTTTGATTATATTTAGACTTCCAAGTATGTTTCTAGGTGATTTCTCAGGATCAGGGAGCTGGGGAACAAAAAAGAGGCAAAGCCACCCTCAGAGTCCTAAAAGAAATTTTAGGTGAAATGAGGGGCTCCTCAAGGGTACAGCTACATTATTAATTGGGGCAGGCATTTCTGCAAATCTGAGAGGACTTCACAATATCTGTTAGTACCTGCAACTCACTCAGCAGCATTAATTTGGGGCAAAAGCCTCATGACTATTCCTTGAATATCCCTAGTTAGATCTTTTGAACAATTCACTCAGAAAGAAAAAAAAAAAAGGAACAAAAAAACAAACAAACACAAACAACCCACAAAACACCAGACTTCAACAACTCAAGGAAGAAGAACCAGGACGAATTTAAGCTTTGATCTTCCAAATACTAATTGCATGAGAGAGGAGAAAACTAAAAGCATGAAAGGAGGAAATGTGACTATTTCCACTGAAGTCAGTAGTAGGAATTATGCATACAAGTTAAAAAAAGACCATAAATGTCAATCACCAGGTTATGTATGTCTTCATCGATCTGGGCACATCCCTTGAGGTTTTGTCCTTAAAAATTCATAGGTCTGGGGCTCTGGATCATAAACTTTATCTAGTAATCATAACTCTTTTAATCTTGTTTATATGGTTTGCAACATTGAAACACCTGGCAAGTGAAATTTGACAAAAATTAAAAACACAAACATTGTTTATTCCTTTAAATTCTTTTGGGCAGAAGTGCTTCATATTTTTTTGAAAAAAAATGTAAATGACAATATTTTGGAGCAAGTGTTTTTCACTGCTCAAAAGAGCTATGCTCCCCCTTCTTTAGAGCACATCCACTATTGTCAAAGAAATTTTCAGTTTCATCTTTAAAAATCCTGTCTGTAACAAAGTCCTATTAACTCATGAAGCATTAGACTTCTTGCTCCATAACCTATGGATTCAATTTATGTCACCACTTAGCCCAACTAGCAGGATTTGTTTTCTTTTTTTGGGTCATGGAAAGTGTGCCAGTCTAGGACTTTGCTTAACAGGTCCTTGTGGTGTCTAATGGACTAAGAGAATGATCATCATTGTTAGGTGCACAGGAGAGTGAGCTGCATGATACACACTGTTAGTCTGATACGCTCTCTGATGACAGTTTATGGTTCACCAGCTTGGTTAAACAGCACATCAGCAGCAGTGATGGGTGATCAATCTCATCCCCTATAGAATTGCTCCCAAAAGTGTCATTACTGAGAAATAAATCCAGGAAATGCAATCAGAAGGAATCATCAGATCTTTTGTTTAAGTTCAGAACTAAAAGGAAAGGAGCTGGGGTATTTTAATTGCTTTTATTTATTCTATTTTTGTATGCCAATTATGGAAAAGTAGTCTTATTTCAGTTCATACTGGAACTGTTTTGTAGTTCTGCTGTGAGGCATGATACAGG
Source organism: Luscinia megarhynchos (assembly GCA_034336665.1). Taxonomy (NCBI): domain Eukaryota; kingdom Metazoa; phylum Chordata; class Aves; order Passeriformes; family Muscicapidae; genus Luscinia; species Luscinia megarhynchos. The sequence goes on along the minus strand of JAPFBE010000003.1, from coordinate 50,547,435 downwards.
TATATTATATAAAGTTACTAGACATTTCCAAATGCTTTCAACAACAGCTTCAATTTTTTCATCCTCAATGAATTATGAACTTTACTTTTTGCACAGGATCCAGTTGTGCAATTGTGTTGAAAATTGCATTACCCTATTTAACTGACATCTATTCAGTATTTTTTTCTAGTCTACCTAGAAAAACAATGTAAACCAGGTGACAAAACTTGGGCTGGAGTAAGGTCAGATGTGAATACAGACTGGGAAAGGAGTGACTGGGGTGCAGCCTACAGAAAAAAAAAAGAGGAGCTTGTTCTGCTGTGGTCGGTGCTTGTGCAGTCTCACCTGCACTCCTGGATGCAGTTCTGGGCCTCACAATTTCAAAAGGATGGGAGGTATTCAAGTGCATCCAGAGGAGGGCAACAAAGGTGGTGAAAGGGCTGGACAGAATGTCCTGTGAGGAGCGGCTGAGGACTTTGAGCTTGTCTAATTTGGAGAAAAGGAAGCTGAGGTGCAATTACATTGCTCTCTACAGCTTTCTGGGGAGAGGAAGTGGAGAGGGAGGTGCTGAGCTCTTCTACCTGAGAACCAGTGATAGGGCACGTGGAAATATTCCAAAGCTGTACCAGGAAAGAATCAGACTAGATAGTAGGAAACAGTTATTTATAGAGAAAGTAGTCAAAAATCAACAGAATTCCTAGAGAAGTGGTTTATGCTCCAAACGGTCAGACTTTAAAGGATATTTGGATAATGACCTTAATAATATGTTTTAAATTTTTATAATCTCTGAAACAGTCAGGCAGTTGGCCTGGATGGTCATAGATTCCTTCCTTTCCTTTCCTTTCCTTTCCTTTCCTTTCCTTTCCTTTCCTTTCCTTTCCTTTCCTTTCCTTTCCTTTCCTTTCCTTTCCTTTCCTTTCCTTTCCTTTCCTTTCCTTTCCTTTCCTTTCCTTTCCTTTCCTTTCCTTTCCTTTCCTTTCCTTTCCTTTCCTTTCCTTTCCTTTCCTTTCCTTTCCTTTCCTTTCCTTTCCTTTCCTTTCCTTTTCCTTTCCTTTCCTTTCCTTTCCTTTCCTTTTCCTTTCCTTTCCTTTCCTTTCCTTTCCTTTCCTTTCCTTTCCTTTCCTTTCCTTTCCTTTCCTTTCCTTTCCTTTCCTTTCCTTTCCCTTTCCTTTCCTTTCCTTTCCTTTTCCTTTCCTTTCCTTTCCTTTCCTTTCCTTTCCTTTCCTTTCCCTTTCCTTTCCTTTCCTTTCCTTTCCTTTCCTTTCCTTTCCTTTCCTTTTCCTTTTCCTTTCCTTTCCTTTCCTTTCCTTTCCCTTTTCCTTTCCTTTCCTTTCCTTTCCTTTCCTTTTCCCCTTTCCTTTCCTTTCCTTTCCTTTCCTTTCCTTTCCTTTCCCTTTCCTTTCCTTTCCTTTCCTTTCCTTTCCTTTCCCTTTCCTTTCCTTTCCTTTCCTTTCCTTTCCCTTTCCTTTCCCTTTCCTTTTCCTTTCCTTTCCTTTCCTTTCCTTTCCTTTCCTTTCCTTTCCTTTCCTTTCCTTTCCCTTTCCTTTCCTTTTCCTTTCCCATTTCCATTTCCATTTCCATTTCCATTTCCATTTCCATTTCCATTTCCATTTCCATTTCCATTATGTAAGGTTCTTTTCCCACTTCAAATATATAATCTGATAAATATTTCTTCATGTGCACATTAATTAAACTGGAATATTGGAGTCAGAAAAAATTAATTCTCTCAAATTCTGTCAAGTGGGACAAAAAAACCACCAAATCCAAACCAAACAGTTTTTGACAATTATTATTGAGAATTAATATATTCTGCCCAAACACTTTATCCTGGCAGTGTCAGAACCACTATTAGCAGTCATAAAAGCTAAGAACTTTTAATGGTATTTTAATACATCATTCCCCAATATTATATCCTGCTTACCTGTTCTGATCATGTTCACAAAGATGTTTAAATAATTGTCTCATTGAAACTAAGGGAAATTATTCTATGCAGTATTTTGTTGGTCTGTTTTTAGTTTAGGTTAAACTTGGGATTTTTTGCCTTTTTAAAAATTTTCTTTTTATTTCTTTCAAACACAGCTACACTTTAAACATCCAGTCACTCAAAAGTCATTCAGTTTTGCCATATTACATGGAGATCTATACTGTCACTCAGTGTTGGACATTAGATAGTATGAAATATGTTGTGCCTTTTAAGCACTGCTTAAATTAGAAGGTCTTCCCATAGTCCTAGTGAGCACCAGTCATCAAGTCGTTGTAAGCTTTCCAACACCTTAAAAGGATATTTACAGTCCACACAGAAGCATGTCATGGGGGCCTTGGTGGAGCATCCATGCAGAAAGAAGCTCAGAGAAAAGACAGGATATTAGCATATGGCAAGAGAACACTGCACATGACAGAGAGGAACTTTTCTAGCTTTAAAAATGGACTGTCTGGTGGTATTTTGTGCTTCAAACACAAGGTGGATAAAACATATTTGCAAGATCTCCCATCATATTGGACACTTATAGACTGAAAAGTAGGCACTTTTGCAAGACAGTTTGTGATTTTGCTGAAACTTCTATGGCCTGCAGAAAGATAGAATTGTAATTTGGAGGTGTATATTTATTGCCTAGCAGTGAATCTCTCTAAATATTACAGTTATTTTAATATATATAAGTTATATATATATATATATATTCATATTTGCATTTATATATATGTATATATGCAGTTTTATATACATATATATATATATATATATGCATTTTCTAACAGTGTCATTAATACCCAGTCATTTGAAAGAATAATAAGAGACTGAGGTAGCAAGCTTCAAGAAATTTCAGATTGTTTCCGCTTACTAAAAACGCAAGTAAAAAAACAAAGTGTTATAATAAAATCAAATGTTCAGAATAGAAAACTACTCAGAAAATACACCATTTCACACGCATATACTTCCTTGATAATTTGCAAACTTGGAGCAATGTTGAATTTGAGGATTTCTAGTTTGAAATATTACATCCAAAGTAGTAGCTTTTATAAAGATCATTTTATGTGCCATGCTTTTCCTGTGATATTATTTTATCTCTTTCTACCTGGCTCAGAGACAAAAAGCAGCTACAAATGAAATGTGTGCTTTGTGACAAAGAATGGCAAAATATTTTCTGTACTAACAACTCTAGATTCCTGGCACTAAGCAAAACTTCTCCAAAATATCTACTATGGAAAAATGGTCAATATGCTTCTCATCACATACCAACTCTTCTCAAAATCTTCTGTAGAAAAAAAAATGACTATATATGCCATTGCCTAGTAATTGCAAATGAATGGCAATCTTTTAATGGCATTCTGTGATGCAGAGAGCTGTAAAATTCAGCAATGTCATGCACAGGAATTAATTCAAATAAGGCTTTTTAGATTTGACCTGTAGTATTTTTTACTTGTCTTATTTTAAATCATAAACAATTATTGGTAAATATTTCAGCAAATGACTATGTATATAGGTCAAGGCATTTCCTCACTTTTTCCAGATTGCCACCATTCTATTATTATTGTTGTAACACTTCAAGTCACCAAATCTTAGATATCTACGTCAAATGGATCAACATCACTTTTTCTGTTGTCCTAATTTAAAAGATAAGACCTGCAACAAAATTAACATGAAGTAAATACAATTTCTTACATTCATAAAATGTACCAGTACTAGAAAAGGATTCTACTTATTTTTGAGACTATTAGATTACTTCATAAGAGTACAGTAGAAACTAAATATTATTATGTTCTCCAGTCAGGGAAAGGATAAAGATTTTGATTTAATTTTTGGTTTTTGCTTTTACCATTATACCTAAACTTTTTCAATAAGAAGGCAATGATGCAGCTTTGCCAGAATAGCTCTATCCTTTTTGTAACCATGTATATAAATTACACATGGACACTGGAATTTTGTTTCCATACATACCTTGAGAAACTTTTTCATTGAATTCTTAGATATAGTTAGCAATTTCTTTTCAATATCAAAGCACTTCAGAGATATATAGAAAACTCTACAGAAAATAATTTTAATTCATTTTTGTTGTTATTCTGTCCACCATATCTTTCAAATAACTAAAATTAAAATCCCTAATATCCTATCCTATAAGATGACGACTTGTTTGGCTTTTATAGTGACAATTTAAGGCACTCAGTTTTAATGAAAATAATCTTTCGTTGGTGTTGTTCACAGGAAATAATGGAGAAAAAGTGCAACGATTTTTTTGGCAAGTTTCTGGTTTCCCTGAAGATAACACCTTCTAATTTAAAAGGAACTGTGTTGTTTCAGAAAAGTGAGAAGTTTATGAAGATCACAGCTCACATCTAAAACCACTTTAGAGTAACTTCAGTAGAAATTGGAGAATAGAATATAATAATATGATCACAAATATACAAGTGATTTTTAAATGTTCATGAACTGGTGAAAAATACCTTCCCACTCAGCCACAGATGCAATAGAGAGCATTACTGCAAAATTAGCACCAATCTTCACTGGACCATTCAGTGTCACCAAGTATTCATCAGATATGAATTACACTCTGAACAAATTGCCTGAAGGAACAGATACAGGGATTTTCATGTTCTAAACGTGCTTTCCTATTAGTATCAAAATAGTCCATTGGAGGATATCTCAACCCCTGAAGACATGCAATGAACAGAAATGCTACAATACTCAACCATTATTCCAAAGTACAGTCTTTAAAAATGAAAGATAATATACAGTAGGCTTGACTCCCTATTCCCTTAGATTCCATTATAATCACCCTTATGATGAGCCACACCTCATTATAATAACAGCCAAATTGCTTGAGTCCCAAGGGCAGACTAACAGTCAGGGTGGATTGTACTTATACTCAAAATAACCAAGAATAATCAAGATGAGCCTCTCAGTTTGACAATGTATGACCACTTTTGCATAACTAATGCTGTTCTGACAGGAAAAATGCTATAAATTAAGCAAAAAGAATTAATCTGGCTAATAGTGATTGGATGTATAATAGTGAGTAATGTGTCAGCATATTTACTGCAGTTATAATAACATCTATGTAAAAAAGTTCATTTCTTTAGGTGTCCAAATGGAGCTTAAATTCCTGTATATTGTCTGTATAAATCTGCATATTTCTGCACTGAAAGGATATGATACAGTACCATTTTTGTTCATTTTAATTGGGGTCAATGACAAGTATTGCTTATTAATTAAAGGATCAAATCTTGAAGGCTGTTTGTTGACAGTGAACTTGGTGCAGAGTTGTCAGTTTACACCTAATGAAGATTTTCTCCATAGCATTTTACATCTTCAGAGTAATAGTAATTATGTTAAAGATGTTTGCAAAGAAACCCAAAATTATGTGAAACTCAAAACCATGTGAAACTCAAAACCATGTGAAGCCCTTGTGGTATTGTGTTTCATTTGAAATGCCAAACATAAATGAGGTTCATCAAGAAGTTTGTTAAGGTTCATGAACTTAAGACTGGCTTTGAATTAATATTGTGGGTAAGTGATAGTTTTGTATTGAAGCCACACAAAATTTCCTTAGTTCATATGAAAAAATGGAGGAAACACTTAAGGTTCATCTCTGCTCTCCCTTTGCAATTTGATGGCCAGTTGTTAAGGCACCTGAGTCACTTCACCTGGAGAAAAATTTCCACTGTAGGTAGCTCTGAGAGGTCAGGAAATAAATGCCTAATGACTGAAATGAATAAAATAAAATGGCAACTAAAAATCTAGAAGTTTATACATTAAAGATATTTACTATTGAACTGCCACCATATTTTTATGAGGCAGCATCTTAAAATTAATTTTTAAAGTGCATGAGAAAACTTATATTGACAAGCTTGCTCTAACCTCATATCTTTATTGAAGACATAATTTTAATAGAAAAATAATGTTTTCAGATAACAATTTGTATAGCATTTTCTAGGGGGTCCACTCTTATTAATTTCCAGTGAAAAGTACAGCATTGCAATTTGTGCCTGTAGAAGTATTCATTTGTACACGTAAACATGTACATACTTATCTGTAACTCAGAATGGAAAATGAAATCAGGCAAGTAAGTAAAACTCCACTGCAAACAAAAAGTTAAACACAACCTTGAATTTTAAAAAAGACATATGCATGGCAACCCTACTAAAGCATGACAAGGAGTTACATCACACAAGAACAAATAAGCTCTTTATTCTAACTAACTGTTGCTTTCATAAGATATTTGGCATATATGAGCATTGTTATTTATAAATAGTTGAAAAACATCTACCATATTGATTCAGAGCAGTGATAGATTGACATGGCTTGAGTATAATGTAATTACTGTATCCATGAATTGATTTAAAATGTACCAAAGAAAATTAATCTTGGATGTGGGATATGTGAGTCTTGTAAGTAGCCACCTTAATGCCAAAATATGTTTAGTCATCTGTCATAACTGGCTTACCTGCCCTCTTGTAAGAAGATGTCGACTTTGCACAACATGACAGTGCTCATGGCAAATCCATTCTGCCTCAAAAATAAATAGGTAGTAATTTCAAACTTTTTTGTTTGTTTGTTTGTTTAAGACAATGTTTGAGGCTTTGAAAAGTTTTGAAAGGTCAGGGCTGGTTTTGAAGAAGCAAGATAATCTAAACATTAAAAATTGAAAATCATGACTTTCCAAAGGCAGTTTCTACCAGATAAACAACTAATTTTTTTGGTTTTTTGGTAATGCAACAAGAAATGTATAATAAATACAAAGTACTTGGAGGAGAATTGTTTACCAAGAAATTTTAAATGGGATAAGGATCAAGGTATGGGGGAGATTTGATGAGTGAAGAGTAAAAGAGAAAGCTAATTAGACTCAATGTTACAACCTTCATAGGAGAGAGATCTGGGAAGAGGTGACAAGGCACAGAAAGTCTCTAAGCTGTAATGTGGTAAGCAGCAGCACTGCATGGCCTTAAAGAACTTGACACATAAATTGTATGATTTTCCCAGCCAATATCTTTTGGGTCCCCTGCACACTCTAGAACATAAAAATGCTCCTTGGGTGAAATATACTGCAGAAGCAACAGAAGTCCTTTAAGTTTTCATCCATCCCTCAGAAAGGAAGTATGGCACAGCAGGACTTTTCTTCTCAGCATAACCTTGTTCCTTTGGCTCTGAAAGGAAACAGAATTTAGCTGTAAGTCTGCCGGATCAGGACTTGGAATGGAAGTTGTGGGCATCACCTTCAGTGTCAGCTCAGGGTTTAAACAAGCCTGTGAAAAGGAAAGGGAGGTGGAGAGCGATTGTTCTTGGCAAGATCAGTTTCACTCATTTTCACCACCAAAACCACTTTGCGCTTGGAAACTGAAGTGCGTGTGCATGTGTATGTGTGTGTCTGTCTGTGTGTGTGTGTGTGTGTGTGTGTGTGTGTGTGTGTGTGTGTGTGACAGTGTGTGAGTGAGTACTGCAGCAGATGGAGGAGATAGAAGTCAAAAGGTAAATCTCACTTCCTACTACACTCTTTTTTTAATCGCCTGCAATCTCACAATGCAATCAGCAGTATTCACACATAGCTCCCTTCACACACACAGAAGACAGAGGGCTGAAGCCTGGGAATAAAGTCTTAAAGGAGATAGTAAAGGAGTAGTAAAAAAATCCCTTTCTTATCTGATAGCTTTATTTTCTTTAGGAAGGTGCATCAGATAAAACTGATTCTAGAATTCAATCAAAAGCTCTATAGGGAGCTGTAGATAAGTTTTCATACACAGATCAATTATCTAATTTTCTAGAAACAAACAATAGCAAGAATTTCAGCTAATCTGCAAGTCACAGCTTTCATGATTTCTTAAAAGTGAACTGAAAAAGCCCACCTTTACCCATTGCTTCAGGTTTTGGGACCTTGAACCAAGACTGCAGCAGAGTGAGGAACTAAAATCCATTTTACTAAAAAAGAGGTGTGAAAACACAGTGTGATAAATTAATCCAATGGATGAAACCATAGGCACATGGACAGAAAAAAATCTTCAATTTTCACCTTTTCATTATTTACTGAAATCAAAAGCTATGAAGAGAAGATACTAATATACTCATTTGGGAAGACCTTGCCTGTACTCAGCTGTACAGGTTATATTTAACATTAGGACGATTTTAAAGGTACTGTTCCAATTTGACCTTTGCTTTCCCCAGATGTCATCTCTTCTTTCATAGTCATTTTAAAAAAATACAAAAGGATTACTGCTTGTGGTTCTGCTGGAAAATCTTTTAGAAGTCACACATCACTTACAGAATAGTTCAATAAAATCTTATTGCAGTATTTTGTTTGAAAAGAAATCCTGCTGAGCTCTCACATATCTGGCCAAACTAGCAAGAAAACTTCCACTTTCAACTTATTTGTAAACTGAACAAATTTGAAAGGCTTGTGCAGAGACAGCAGCACAAATCCACTCTCCCAATGACATAATGCCATGTTAAGGGTTAGTGCTCAGAATGAATCTCTAAGTTGAGGACAAGAATTTGCAAAGTTTTTCTTATTTATGATATAATCCCCTGGAGGAGCTAACATTTTATGAGAAGGACAGAAGAACCATTTTCTGTCCCATCAGATGGATTCACTACCAGATCATGAGTATCATGCATTTAGTACACCACAGTGTCAGTGGAGGAGATGTCAATGAATGGACATGCAGCTCTCCTAATCTTCATCTTTCTAACTCTCCACCACACTCAGTTATTTTAATGATTGCCTGAAGTGTCCATTCATGTCAAAGCATGTTATTTACTTCCCATTACGGACATGACATTACCTCACTCCATTACAAATTGAGAGAAACATATTGCCTTCCAAAGTTTAAGTATTGCACCATTGCCTGTGAATAGCAATGAGTGCTGGCAGTAGATGGCAACTACTTACAACAGATATTCTAAATGTAATGGACAAAGTTTCATTTTTGATAATGTACCAAAGATAGAATACATCAAAAATACTCTACTGAATGAATTTATCATTCACATTGTCAGCCCATCAAGTTTAGTCATATAATTCACCAGCTGATTATGTGGAAAGTCAATGAATTATATAGCTAAATATTTTCTAGTGGTTTTATGAATGATAGAGTTAATCAATATTGTACCTGAACAGAGTTAATCTCTAAGTGTTATTACTAATAACCAAACCTTGAGAACTTTATCTTAAATAAACAGCAACAAAATTAAAAGACTATACACTCAGCACTGATGCAATAAATAAAGCAGTAGCTAAAAGTAGCATCTCATTACTTTTGAAAGAAGACACAAACAATATATTTTAATCCAGTAAAATAGTCTAAGATAATTTTATGGAGAGTGGTACCATTAAAACAGTATCCTGAAGCAGGGTGGGGGGATGGATATCTGGTTTCAGAGCCTCTAAGCTGCCATATAAGCCTAAAAGAGGTCTAACATACACTCCTGGATACACAGAAACTGTAAGACTGAGCATTTTTCGTATGTATAGACAGTATGCACAAACTGAAAAAACAATCATTGGATATAAAGGTAGTTGTAAGTCTGTCAGTCTGTTTCTATCTGAAATAGAAAATTTTTCTTTTGTTGTCATTACTCATTCCTAAGAGAAACTCGTCCTATAAAGACAATTGAGTAGCCTTGTACATGTTTCTATAGCCTTGCACACGCTTTAAATGTGAAAGAAATTAAAGAAACAAAAAGTTCATGATTACCATAAGATTCATTACCACAGTGTAGGTACTTAAGAAAGCATTTTCAGAAAGATGCTGACTAAGTTAACTAAACAGTTAAAGAAGAAAAGGATGCATTTCCTAGTCTCAGAAAAAAATCCTGACCACCTGTATTTACAGAATTAAGTTGAGAAAATGAAATTTTCCTACAGAATATTCCAGAAAAACTTCTGCATAACTACAGGATATTTTATTGGGAAGACTGTTTTATCAGGTGGAAGTTAGATTCTTAAAGAACATGAACAGGACATGACTTATCAAAGTTATCTCTTACTTCTACACAACATTCTTGAAAAACGCTCCTTCACTTCTAGCAGGGAAAATAAAAAACTATGGCAAAAGTAGTATATAATTATACAATTATTTATTTGCATTCGTTTCTTTTTACATCTCAAAACATTTAACTTTTTAAAAATGCAATTATGGCGATGTAGAACAATTTAAAATCCTGTATGAATTCTCCCAACTACCCCAAAGTCTTCAAAGAAACCTAAAAATAAAGCCAGATGTTGTTGCATTCTAACTTCCACAATTGTGCCCTTCAGATTCTGCACCGCAGATTCATGCAAGCTTATTTGATTACCATAAGCAAAATGAGGCATATACAACAAGGCATGTACAGACATGGTGGACTCTCTTCCTGGTGTCACTAGAGGGCTCAAAAAGTAGTTGGAAGGATACACACGCAAAAGATATGAAATCCTGGAAGAAGTTTGGTGGCACTAGCTAGTGAAACCAAAGTGCTTCCCAACAGCTCTTACAGAAATTCCCAGGCAAACCTCATCTCCTGCCATAGCTGTTGGCTAAAGTGTACCCTTTTGTCGGCTAATAATGACAAATAGGTGCCTTCACAAGCGATTCATCTAATCCTAAAAGAGGCACCCAAGGGTTGATAACAAATGATTTATTATTTTGAGGTGTGGGTTTTGTCCATTGGCTATAAATAGGTCTATAATATGTAGCTCAAATCTAACTTTCAGCTATCCTAATTTAGGGATAATAAATTTCATAGTTTGCCTCCAGAGCTGATCCATGAAAATTGTACTGAATTGTAATTAAGTTGTAACAAACAATTATACAAACCAGTGAGAGTTCAATAAATTCAAAGCACGGCTCTCTGCATCGCTGGTCAAAACAGCAACAAGCAAAGCCAATAACCTGCTGCCAAGTGAAATTCCAGAGTTTCTTTGATCTGTATCTCAAAATATTTTTTTTTAAACCTGCAAATATTCAGTATTCAGGTCAGTTTAGATGTTACGGTGACTGGTGTATCAAAGTCAACTCTTAATTAAATCCATAGAATGATCAAGTAGGAGTCAAGACGTAAAAACATGGAACAAGCAGAAGAACCTCTGAAGACAAAAAAAGTACAATGAAATAATTATTCAGAAAGAATTTCTTCACAATTAACTGTACAAATAAATAATAAGAAAGAATAATAGAATGGAGATGAACAAGCGTAAGTTCTCACATTTTCAAAAATTAATGTAGGCAAACATGCTGGCATGGTTCCAAAAATCCGCAAAATATTTATTATTTAGTTTTGTCCTCCTCTTTTATAATGAATTCACAATTAAAGAAGTTGTAATTATAATTCAGATACTGGCAAAATACAGTCTATGGTGTTAACCATTGATAGATTTGTAAACAAAAGCAGCTGGACTGGAATTTCTTCAAGGAAATATTTACATGCCAACAGTTTATCAAACTGAAAGTCTGCAGATAAATCTACACACGGGCATTATGTTAATGACGATAGCAACGGTGATTCATATTCTTAGTTGTAGCTGCTTTGTACTGCTACAGCTGTAAAAGAATAAAACCTGGAAGGAAAAAGGATAAGGAGGCAGGCTAGGGTTTTACTCCCCTGCCTCCTTTCAAGGTTAGAACATTTGTTACATTATACTGGAAATAATGATTAACAATAGGGCCATTGTCCAAGATTCTTTCACCTCTAAAGGGCAGATTTCAGGAGGTGTGTAACTCATTTAGGATGCAATTAAGGACTTCATGGGATTAAACAGAACTACAAGCACCCAGTGAATTTTTAAATAGATACCCATGCAGTTTCAAATTCCAGTATGCAACAAAGCATGTCTTGGAAAAACTAAGTATACACGTGTTTATTAAATCTTCCTACCACTTCAGTGCCAGAACATATCAACTGTTTTAAAAAAATGCTACCTACTTGATTCCTGTTCAGTAGGTTCAATTTGCATCCCATTATCCAGGTCTTGGGACTTAAAGGGAATCAGACCCTAGAGAAAAGTAGGAATGAATACCTGCACCCTACAGAAGAGCATGGACACCTTCCTATTAGTATCCATTTGTCATCCTTCTGTGGGAGAGTGATATATGGTTGTTAATCCCACCAGAGTATCCCAAGAGATCAAAACAGGATCCTGACTTCAGTATATGTGTCTGAATGCAAACAACACAAAACAAAGAAAAACACTGGAGAAACAAAAATATAAATTTTTGTAAAATCTCATGGTGGTAGGGTTCATAAATTTTAGCAATTAAGTTTTTTTTTTCAAGACCAATTTAGAATAAATAGGCATTTCCAAAAGAAACTTAATCTTAAAGCTTCTCTCACAATTCAGAAATTCATTCTCCAGAGGATCTTGATTTTAAGGAGAACTAGGGATATCTGAAAAGAAGTCTCAAGTTGGAGCATCCCATTCCTTCCTAAGATGGAAAGATCCCTTAACTGTTCTTGCAAAGTCCTTGAAAGTATCAGCGAAACACAGTAAACTGGGAACAGTGTCCACCCAGTAGAAAGAGATTTCCACTTATTGGCTGCAATGGAAGATACTTGTTTCATAGACAGATATCTTGGGGCTGAATCTTTCTTCTTTTCTTCTCCCAGACAAGATTCTCAGTGAGTATCTGAATAAAGAGGAGGCTAGTAGAGTAGAGAATGAAATAACAAAGCAGAATTCACAAGGGCAGCAAGTACAGGTGACTGGACCTCTGTGCAAGCAATGCAATTTGAATGTGACTGCAGGTTAGGAGGGGTTTGTGATATGCTATGACTGAGAAGTCATATGTGGGTTGTATGCTAAAGCAAAAAATATACTGGTAAATTATATATGTAATCACCAAAGTCCAGAAACTCTGTGTCCAAACAGTGTAGAGGAATCTTTTTATATGATTCTCTCTCATTCTTCAGAGTGAAGTTGTCTGTTCACAAAATCTTCTGAGTCTGACCCACACTGGATGCTGCACCCCCACAAAACTGTAATAATTTCAACCTCTTTGCTTCCTTGGTTATTTTTGGGTTTTGGGGTTTTTTTTGCTTGGGATCTTTTATGGTTGATTGGTTTTATTTTGCGGTGTGTGTGTGTGTGTGTGTGTGTGTGTGTGTGTGTGTGTGTGTGTGTGTGTTTTGCTTGTTTGGGGGAGGTTTGGCTGTATTTTGCCAAAAATCAAAGGAATGCTATGGTATATAGTCTGTGCCACATCCTAGACATCCTACTGTGTACATTGTCTTGAATAAATAATGAGCCCTTTCCATGTCCTGAAATACTCTATTCTATTGACTATATAAAGGACAGCACTTTTGCATATGCTCAGTAAAATCAGTGTATTGGGGAGGAATAAAATGTGAGCAGTCTTGTACACATCGACCTTCTGTCTCTTTGTGGGTGTTGGATCTATTGCACACCTGCAGAAGCACCACAGACAGTGGAGGGTTAGTAGGTAAAACACTGACTCAGAGAAAATTCCAGATAGAATCAGCTGTGGCCAAAGAGCTTCCCGCAGCCCTTGCTAGCTCCTGCTCTGCCTTTGACAGAAATATTCTGCCAGCCAAGTAAATACTTGTGTTGAACTCTCTGTGGCCTGCAGACTAATTAGTTATTGTCCTATCTGCCCTGGTTACTGCACTGCTAAAGCCTAATCAAAGATGAAAAACCACATAAGAATTTTCTAATGCATATTTTGGAAATTATACCACCTAGGAAAAAAATAATGTACTAAAAAAAATCATTGAGTTGAGAAAGCAAAATGGAGAAGAACTGATGAAACTTGAACACTTTGATTTTTATCTACATTCCGGTTAAATTTAATTCTTTACATACGGTGATAGAAGAATGGAATGAAAATCAAAGAAGCAAGCAACCCTTTTTACCTTGAATGGAACAATATTTAAGAAAAACATAACTTTTAACACTGAAAACTGTTCATGATGCACAAAAACAAACTGTAGCTTTCCAAGATGTCCCCTGGTATTAATATTCTTGTTTGCCAGAAGCTCATTCGCCATGGCCAAATGCTTGCTGATTCAAAGAAAAGCATCTCACCAACAATTCACACAATGATTTAAATTGAACTTGGCCAGCTTAGATAAAAAAAGAAATTACCTAAATTGGAAAAGAAATAAACCTTGCTCAAAGTACAGTTTTCTCTTTCTACCCCAAATTAAATAGAAAGGAATGATATAGTGGCACTTTCTTTAATGACCACTTCTTAGATAAATATGCAGCATTTGTTAAAAGGGTGAAGTACTTTTAAACTTGAATAAAATATATAACTGCTGACTATTAAAAAAATGCGTTGTACTCCTTTACTCATGCAAGTTTTCTAGAAGGGACCAGGTTTAGCAGGAGTCCTAAGGTAAGTGCCTGCTGTTGCTCTCACAATAAAATACACTCCTTATACAGTACCAAATATAATCCTTCTGAATGCTGAAAAGAAGAAAAAGCACTAATTATTACCACAATCTGTCTTCACTCAAGTAACACCTGGAAATAAATAAAAAACAACAACATCCTTATGAATCAATAAATAGCTAATTGATTTAAGCATAATTTGTTTGTAAAAAGAAGATTTAGTACAGCAAGGCAGAATATCCCTGATGCCATTCATTTGCAACTTCATAAGATGGCCCCTGATGCCCAATTCAAAACCCTCACTCATGCCAAAACGCCACCTACCAGCTCTGATTTATCAGCTCCACTTCAAACCCAACCTCAGCAGGGTTTGTGGGACCTTCTGGAGATGGTGCCTTGCAGAGGGCAGCAGTTCCGACCATGGAGTGTGCTTCCATTGCTGATTGCTGTGATGCAGGGAGGGAAGGACCACACCATGGCATGATGCAATCTGTTGCACTTCTAGGACTGCATGACCTCACCATGGCATTACCAGCAATGAAATTTCCACTGGTTGCCAGTCCTAGGCTTGTACAGAGAACCAGCTGTAAAGCCACTTGCAAGTGACAGAAACCAGATGAGATCCTTTCACACGACTAAGTTCCACCAGGGAAAGAAACTGCTTTAGGAGCACGAGTGCACACCAGAAGCTCAAATGCAAGGCAAATTCAACCTACAGAGGCCCATTTTTACACATAAAACTGCTCATGTAGATGCACTTTTAATGGACCTTTGAAAGACAGGAGCTACAGGACACCAGGCCTGTCCACTTCTCCAGGCAGGTGGTAGGAACACTCTCCCAAGAAAGCATGGGAGGGGCCATTCATGTTGCTCCTTAATCTCAGTGGGTTTGTAGTCCCTCTCCTCTCCATCAGTAGAAGGCTAATACTAAATAGTTACAGCTTGCTGTGTGTGGGGGAGAAGTAACAGGAGGAAAAATACAACAACAGTGTGTTCAACCTAGCAGTAGGGCATACGGGTGATTGGGCTCTTGGGCTGAGGAACTGTAGAAAAAAAACAGGATTGGCAGCTGTGTATTTCCTTATTTTCAGTTATTCTTCTAGGTTATGTAATGAGATTTCTGATACAGTGAAATGCTCAATGCATCACTTTGTTAAACTAAGATTTTGGCTCCAAGAACAGGCTATGCCCATTCTAGGCATCTAGCTGCTTCAAAAGGGAAATGAAACATCATCATCAGTGCCCAAGGAGTGTTCAGGAGAGTCATGGAAACATTCAGTAAGCATTGCAGACTTCAAAAATGCATTTTACTATGATTTTGAATTAGGCATGTGGATGCTCTTAGAATTTATTTTTTCACATTTTGAATCCTGAAATCATTGAGTTAATTTTGTACTTTAATCACTACCTTTTTTTTCTCCAAGTTTGCAAATATTAAAAAGTTTAATTATTTTCTGTGATTTTGTTTTAAACCCATAATTCATCACTTGACTCTTATCTTCTATAAGATACATATATGCCATATATACACTTGAAGTGTTGTAGAGGTTCATGTTGGAGGCAGATAGGATTTTACCTGTAACAGCTGAGAATTAGAGTTTCTTTATTATTAATAATTATCACAATTATCATTATTTACTGCTTCTGTAAGTTCTGTGTAAGGTGTCCTGTGAATCTGTTCAGCTTCCAGCACTGAAATGGCTTCCAAGGGTAATACTGGAATTTTTTGAAGCATCTGTTTCCCAGAGGTGTGCTTGCTATTGATCAGCTCACAAAGAAGGCAATACTTTATCTCTGTCCTCTTCAATTGTTAAATTGAGTTCAGATTGTTCAAGAGATCCATGTAGAAACTTATTTCTGGCTTCCAATATATCATCCCATCACTGCACAGCCAGATTCTGCAGCATCAGTTTGGTCACAGTGAACAGAAGCCAAATGGTTATTAGTTGCTTCTGAATTGAATTGAAAACGATGTCTGCTTGCCCAGGACCCTGCCAAATGAGTTTGTTTGCTGCATCTGTATCTTGCCACATCTTTCTAAAGAGTATCTTTAGAATCCAGTTTCTCCTTATTGTTTCACTATTTACTTCCATCTTGACAGCTGAAATCTCCTATTTTCTATCATCCCTATGTTCTATTCAAAATTCTTTTGCAGCCTCGTTCCTTTACCCTGATTCCCTCACCAAGACTTTTGTTTTCACCTCCCCTCTACTTTGGAATTCAGCCATAATTAGCACCTCCAAACAAAAAGCACTACAAAATCCTTCAGAATGGAGTCCTAGTTAAATATGCTAGTACCATAATACAACCTCACAGACACTGAACCCCAAAGTCACTCCTTTTGTCTCTCCAGTTTTTAAATGTCGTTTAACCTTTCCATACTTCAGGCTCCCAATCTTCTTGACAACACTTACTTGACAGAGAAGCCAACAATCCAAATTGACTGCTTCAAAGTACTCAGAATCTCAGAATGGCAAAAATCTATAGAGTTCCAAAATAGTTGGTTGCCTTGCAGAACCCATTTCAAGAAAGCTATTTGGAAAAAAAATGCAGGAAGTATATTTTAAAAGGAGGATTTATGTGTTCCAGCTTATCATTTCCAATTTCCTCAAAGACAGCCTGGCCAGTATATCCAAGAAAACTACAACAACTTAACTTTCTCTATCCACAACAGCTGTTCTTTATATTATTAGACATATTATTTATTTACTTTGCTTTATATTTATTTATTGCTAGAAAATTTATCTTAGAACTGATTGACAAATTAGCTACAGCTTCCATTCTTATTATTTAAATTAATTATATCTATATTAAAATGGGAGCTGTTTTAATCCTCTTTGTATTCACTTACTGTATCTTCTTTTACATCTTGCTGTTAGTACAGCTCATTCTTCTGGCCTCCTGATATGGAAGATCAAAAAGCTGTGAATGCTTAAATATACTCAAGCAATTTATTCCAGGTCTGACAACTGCTATTTATAGGATAAAGTTTTTCTCCTTGTTAAGCTGGATGCAGAAAGTGTCATGCCTAGAAGGGCATCATGCAAATAAGCCTTGTGGTTCTAGAACCACGGAAAGCTGAGTTTGGAAGGTCAAGCAAACTAATTTTTTTAACTGCAGACAGTTAGATCAGGTTTGTCAGGGCTGTGCTCACCTAAGGTTTGAAAATCTCCAAGGATGGAGATCCTGAAATTTCTCAGTGAAAACTGTTCTAGTGCTTCACCCCTCTCATTCTGACTTCTTCACCTTCACATACAGCTGGAGGGGTTTTTTGAGGTTTTTTAAACGGGTTTCTTTGTTTTGTTACTTTTTGTGTGTTTGTTTTTGGTTTTTTTTGTTTGTTTGTTTGCATGATCTGTTTTCTTGTCCTTTTGTTAATACAGCAAGATGAACCTTGCTGTGTTTTTATGAATCAAATTTAGAGCATTAATTGACCAATTCACAGGACTATGCCAACCATTGTTACTCTAATCTGTATGAAGAAATCATGTTTCTCCATAGATCACATGCAAATTCTCCCAAATTGCTTAGTGTTCTATAGTACTTGACTTTTAGGTGAATATTTACAAAGTTTCCAAGTACTCTGGCTATCTAGATTTTATTTCTAACTTCATTCCTTTTAAGAGCTTGATTTCCAGAAACTCCTTGTTTCCTCTCTCTGAAAATGAAGCTTATTAAGCAGAAGGCTGTGTCTTGAAATGCTGTGATACTGCTGATTTTGGAACCATCATCATTGCTCAGGGTGAGCTCCTGCTCAGCAAAGGCACACCAATACATTCCTCAGTATTCTATGGATGAGTTAGCAGCTATTGAAGAAGTAAGTTTCACAGAACCCTTGAGCTAAGATTTTGTTTTTGAGAAAGGCTTTCAAAAGTCTGGCCAGCAAAACTGGAAGTATCTGTAATCAGCAGTCACGCTTGAAAATCTTGGCCTCAGTCTTTGTTTATTGCAGTCTTGTGTCAAATAACATGTAAGCACATAACAAATGAAGCAATTTTCAAGAATGTATAGAACCTTCAACAAATAAGAGGTTTACCTTTCAGATTAAAATTCAACCTAATATCTCTTTATCTCTTTCCACTGCAAAAATACAAAAAAAGAAATTAAAAGTAATTCCCATTTGAATCTGTCAGTTCTTACAGGATTTTCCTAGTCTAGTTGCTGAGTCCAAATTTCTTCAGGATCTGACCATAACCTACTACTAAGTTTAGGGCAAGATATGTTTAGGGCAAAAATTTTCTTGATTTTGATCTGAGCTTTGACATATTTTTGTTTTACTTAAGTCACAAGGAGTACCAACACCTGACTACCTCAGCCTATCCAGCCTCAGACCTGTTAAATACCGTGCAGAGCTGGAGCAGCTATGTATTAATGGAGGTAGGGTGGAACTTAAGAGAGTACAGTTCCTTTCTACTGAAAGAGACTGTTTCCTGGGATGCTTAAAAACACAGAGGTAGGTTGCTAGTCTGTTACTGTAGAGATAATTTGGGTTTCAGCGTGAGCTGGACTGAGATTAATGAGTTTACTTTTTACCCTGCTTTAGCTGTGCCAGAGTTTATAGCAGGGGAGCTGGCTACAGTGCAGCTGGGATCCTTACTAATTCAGACATGCAGGACATTTCAATGCAGATAGGAGGAGATTGTGATTGCCCTATGCAGGTAACCAGAACCCTAATTAGCCAGCCAGCAACAAGCTGCTGGAACCCAGGAAGATTGTCAGCCTCATGCCTGCAGTCCCCAGGCCATCCAGGAACAGTAGAATGGGTTTATCCAAGGAAGCTAATCTCTTCTGCAGTCCCAAACAGGTCTGCCCCTAATGAAAACATAAGTGTTCATGTAGGTATGGTTCAGAAAGGAAGAGAAAGGATGGGAAGAGAAGCCCATCCTGCAAACCAAGGCCAGGCAAGGCAGGACAATAAGGGAGAATACTCAAAATCAATCATACCTCTCCGACTTTTGAATTTTCTGTAAGCAAAACAAACTTAGTTCCAAATTTGTTCTTAAACAACAATCTTCACCTTGAAAAAAAAGCGCCTTTTTTTTTCTCACAATGCCACCTAAAGATACACTAAGCCAGAACTATTTCTTCCTCCAAATGCCTGTTTAAATGCTTAAATATTTGAGGTTTGTTTTTATCAAGTGATGGAGATTCGAGACAAAACCAACAGGATTACCCCTGCATTTTTGTAGTTAGAGGGATAATATTGTTTTGTTCCATCAATGTGTCTACTTTACATTGTTCAGCACAAAGCTTTGTGAAATAAGAATCATGGGAATATCACAATATAAAGGAAAAAGGTACAAATAACAGCTTCATAAACTGAGAAATGTACATAAATAAATCATGTAGATGGGGGCAGTTTGCTTAGCTGGCAAGAAAAAAAATGGAAAATATGCTTGTTAAACAATAACCACAGAGTGTGCTTTTATGATGTTTTTCACCACAGTAATTCATATTAGAGATTGAAGCAGTTGCATGTTAAATAAAATCATTCAGCATTGTTCTCCTCACATTACAAACAGCTGACTTATGTTGTTTTTAGATGCCTCCCATTAGAAAGTAAGTATTCGTCTGATGTTATACATTTCAGAAAATTTAATAAAGATGAACTGTAAATAAAGTCACAGGGAGATTTCAGACAGTTTTATTAGCAGATTGTTGAAAAGAAAAGAAAATTAAATACAATAACAGTAAACGTGGTTCTCACATTGAAACCAGGCTCAAATAACTAGGCTACCATAGAAAAATTTCCAATTCTTGCATTATGATGTAAAAACAGATTTTTGTACAGATTTTGTACAACAAAATTCGTAATAACCTTTTTTCATTTTTAGAAAACTTTAAATATATAGATAAAAATAGACAATTTTCATAGGTCCTACATGAAGATGAGTATGTTCTGTTCCAAGGGCTTGCATAGAGCGCAAATGTGGTTATAATATAGAACAACTAGACATTAATATCTTTAAGATTACAAAAGCATATAAACAATAACATGAGGACAACTTTTCTTCATAATCTATGCAAAAAAAAATCCAAATCAGAAACCAAAACCAAAATACCAACCCAAAACCTGTAAAACTAAAGAGGGGCAAAAAACTTCAACTTACGGTAACATCTCATGTTCTGTAATATTTACACTGTTTTTAGCAAGATTCTTTCTAAACTTCCAGCTCATAAATTGGTTCCCCTTTTAATCCTTAACACTTCTGTTTATGTACCAAGCCAAACACTGAGGCATTCCCAAAGGTCTTGAAAGAATATACTGTAAAACTACTAAACCTACTTACAGGTGACTCTATGCAAGGAGCAGAGCAATGGTAAATGCTAGTACATATTTCAGTTGTAGGCTTTTAATTCTCTTTCAGATATGAATGATTCAAAAGCTTGCCACAAGTCCATCTAACTTTACAGCTGTTAACCCTTTAAAGACTGCATATGAAAAAACTGGAGTGCAGAATCCCATGTGTGTTTAAGCAACTATGACAATCATGAAAGAATAATGATTAGAAAACAACATCACTACAAAGTATTAGACAACAATATTTAATGAAAAATATTGCTCAATATTTGTTTAAAAAAATTACTGTGATGTGAACTTGTATATACATCTTTTATTGTTAAAAAAAGGATTGTGGTGGAGTAAATATGAACTGCACAAATAAATGTGTACCAGTATTGCAAGGAAGACCTACAAACTATAGAAGCTCAGTGCTAGAGTTTACAAAACATTAGATTTTTTTTTGGACAAAATAATATTAATATCCAATCAGAACTACTTTTAAAGAAATATTTGCTTTAAGTTAGGCATCTTAGACATTTAAGGTTTTGATATGTTTCCATGTAATAAATAATATTTTATATGCATAAAACATTAGATGAAGAAAGCATAATCACAAAACTTACAGTAATAGCACTGATTCACAAAATCAGTCTTTAAAGGGGTAACCCAAAAGTACGCAAAGCAAAGAACATAATTTTTAGTAATGTAATAAGCAGTGTTTTGCAGCTTACTTCCAGTTATCAGCACAAAGGTGAAAACACATATTGTAGCTTTCATAAAGACAGTGAAAGTAACACATAACCATCCATCCCTAAGACAAGGTGGGAGGGACAATAGACTTCAACTGTATCACTCAGTTCTACGTGGAATTGGACTGATACATCAAGTGTTTGTTAGGTTTTCTTTTTTTAGCAACATTGACGTAATATGACATTAACATATAAAAATATTTCTGGCATTTTGACTTGCTGCTCAGCCACAGTCCACTCTTAGAAGTGCACTAGTCAGGGCACTAACCAGGGCTCAATATACAAATAAAAGTGGCTGATACAGAATTCTGACTTGTTACCAGATGCTTAAGATCTCATTCAGTAATACTGTGACTCCAGGACAAATATTTACATGCCTGCATGCGTTAAAACTAGAAAGGTGTCTTTCTGACCAACAGGGTGACAAAACAATATTATCTAAAAGTTTCATTTCCTAAACTCTAGATTTCTACTGCATACATAATACCTTCCTTGTGTGATTTGTGTTATATACTGTACATGTGACCAACATTTTGATAAGAAGCAAAGTCTTTTATTTCATAAACCCCTGCCAGTTTACAATGAGAAATTATTATTATTTTTATTTTTTTTTAAGTTTTATTTTAGGAAAAGAGACTTTGTGAATGGTAAAACAGTTTGTTTACATTCAGCATTTCTTTTCACTTACACAAAATTCCATTTCACTTAATGTAGTCTAACATATATGTGTTGGTCTCTTGGAAAGCGTGTGGAAAAAATGTCTTTAGAAGAAAACCCACGATCATAGATTGAAAACTGAATGTATCAATTTTTTCTTCTTTTACCTTTTTTTTTTCCTTTCTTTTTTAAATAAGAATCCTCTTATGCCCTCTACAAGTTCATCTCTGAGCTGTCTTGCTGGTTTCGGTATGGTATAACAGTCTGTAAGTGTACTTGGACACCGCTGGAAGGATCATTGGATGTGCTCAAATATAGAATCATCAGAGGAGGAGAGAGTCTGCATTCCTTGAAAAAGAGAATACTCAGCCTTGTTCTGGCTGCCTGTAATTTCGGATACAATAGTCCGGCGCAGAGATGCAGATATTCGCTGTGAGAACAGTGCTACTGTACATTTACAAACATTCTCTAGATCTCCAGGTTGAGCCACAGGAGATAACCAAAGGAGGACACTCTTGCAGAATTCTTTACATTTTTGAAGAACATTGACAAATGAAGTTGAGGAAGTTGGTTTGAAAATGTTTTGTTTCCACAGAACTCCTTACGAGGCAATGTCTTACTGCAATGTTCTTTACCGTAGCACACGTATTTTCAGCAGGAAAAATTCAGTACATGACAGTAGTTTTCAAATAAAGTCTTCCATCTAAAATATGAAAGAGAAACATTTGCTTTATGTATTTATATCTTCAATGAATCAAAAAGGAAAAACCCACAAGATTTCAAACCTCAGCCAAGTAATCATGCAACAAATCTGTAACGTGTCTCCAATGATACTTTTTTGTCTAAAATAAAAGAAAATCATAAAACCTGAGTATCACCTTGGCAATTTCATTTGTCACTGGTCAAATTAGCTCTGTTGAAAATTGCATGCACATTGCAAGTTGTGAAAACTGTAACAACTTCTGAAGCTTTAATGTATGCTGGACTCATATCAGTGCTAGGGCACTAGGAATGGAGGTGGAGCCTCTGTGCATGTGTTTTTACTGATATGCAAACCTAACTGAATAGTGCTGAACAGCAATTATTTCCTTCATGGTTGCAGAGCAAAAAAATCTTCTTGCATGCAATTGTTAGTACTCCCATCACTAAAGGCATAGCTCATACTTTCTGATTTAGCTGTGTTGTTAAATATACCATGTAATGTAACCATTGTGCACATTTGTAGCTATTTATATAGAACCCAGTATAGGATATTTAAATGGTATCAGTGAAGTATAGCCTCCTTCCCCCCATAAACGAGATTAACTGAACAATTACTATGTTAAAGATGTAAGCACAACATTTCTCACAGCATTTTTTCCACCCAAGTGAGGAGCATATATTTAAGTGCGATATGTGAGAGAACATGAGAAACACTAAGGCTCACGTAGCCAGTAACTGTTGATCTAGAAAAATTTGAAGGGAACATACTGCCACAACATATTTTCACCTAATTTGTAAGTGCAAAGCAATTTTTTCTTCACTTGGGACATATATACACCTATTTTGAGAGCAATATAAAGATTATTTTTTTAAAAACAGAAATCAGACAGAAAAGCGTCTTAGCTTTCTGACCTGCAGGGTACAAAGTGTTGTCCCCATGTGAATAAATCACATTATGATGTAATTAATCCTCCCAGTACAGAATTACTAAACACGACATATTTTAGAATATAAGAATTTGCAACTACAAGCTGTATCTCAGCTCCTAAAGTTTGCGTGAACTTATTTAAATCTAAGTAAATTCAGCAAATATTTACACGATTTCAGAAGTTTTTGTTTCTGTTTTGGCTTTCTTAGTCTAACATTTTTATTTCAAATCAGTCTATAGAATTTTTTATTAGATGGGCAGTAAAAATTTGATATACAGTGAAGCAATTGCATGAGATAAACCTGTGCAAATGAACGCTTACATTTTTGAAATCCTTGAAAGATGTGGCATCACCTCCAAGAACTTACTGTAATTGTTGACAGAAATAAAAGCTAACCTGAAAGCAGATAAAGGTACACACCACACAGATATAAAACCTTCTGCACACCCCTTTCCAGTTCTATCAGAACTGCTGGGGAAAGTGGGAGGCTGTAGAATCACTCAGCTGCAGTGATTCTTATATAATGTCCTATGGTTTTTCCTTTTCCACCACTAGTTTTCTTTTGTGAGCTTCTGGGCTATGTGCCATTTTGCTACTTTCTCCCCACCTTTACATTTTTTCTACCCCCTTTCCCCACTTTTTTTATGTTTCTCTTACGTTCCTCACTTTATTGTTTTTTGGGTTTTTTTGCAGAGTACATGATAACTTTCCCACTACATAAAAGTGCTTCCTCTCAGAACCATTTCCATTCTCTTTGCTCTTTACTGTCTTTTTCTTTTTTGCACTGAAGAGAATAAAAAGGAATTGAGTAAGGCTTTAACTTAAAGACCTTTTATTATTATTTGATGCATGAAAACCAACCAAAATGCTTATGGGAATTCAGGAGAGAAAGAAGGAGCCTCTGAAATTGAGCTTGGTAAAACTGAAGGCCTGGAATGCCATCTCCAAAGAAAACTTGCATTAAGTAAAGGATAGCTAGCACTACTACTGGCTACATTTCCATATGGTTCTTCCAAACATACTGAATAAACACAATAAACATTTACAGCACTAAAGCTGTCTAGATACCTCTGTAGGAGTATTACTCTGCATATATACCAGCACTTTGGCTATCCTGAATGTACACTTGCTAATGAGTGCTATGTATAATTCCCACATATTAACATTCTGATAACCCGCAGTCGGTAACTTATTTTATTTTATTATACTAGGTCTCTATTTACCTTTCAAAATAAAATATGCATTAAAACTAATTCTCAATTAAAAATACAGCTGCAGGAAGCAGAATCTTCGCAACAGCCAACAAAAGATGAACAGCAGTACAGTTTCAAAAGTCAGCTCTATTTTACACTGCTTAAGGATCCAAGCTGGCAGTGAAATCAATAGGAGGTTTTTCACTTTTAAAAGAAGACGCTATCAGATCCTGTATTCTGTATCCACAGACAATCAGTAAGAATAGAAACGAGCAGCTCTACAAAGCACCTTCCTTACAAAGTAAGAGGATACTTTTTTATATACATAAGTTCTCTTCAACATCTTCATTAACAGCTTGGCCACAGAACTCGAAGGAATCAGGAGGCGGTTAGGTTGGATATCAGAAAAAGGTTCTTAACCCAGAGGGTGGCTGGGAACAGTAACAGGCTGCACAGGAAAGTGGTCACAGCACTGTGGCTGAGAAGTTCATGTAGCCACTCATGAAGAACACGCAATAGGTGAATAGCAGTCCACTTCAGAAATTCAAAGACTTCAAACTGTGCTAAGAAAAACTCAAAGCTCTGCAGAGGAGCAATGACCCCGCATCACAAAGTAGTGACCCAATACAATCCCTATATTTGACTGCTCTCTTTCCACTGGTGACTCCTACTACCTAGTTCCTGTCAATTTCTCTCCCTACTCATAATGTTTTGAGGTTCTATCCAAATGATAGAAACTTCTCAGTGTTGTCAAATTCACCAGAATCACTTCACCTCTAGGTGTAGCCAGAGCTCCTATCTGAATACAAGTGAAGTATTACCACTGATAGGCCTTCAATGATTTCAAGGTTAAAATCACAGACAAAACCTACAAATCATGTAAGTGATCAGCAAATCGAGCGAGCTCATCCTTTGTAAGCCAATGTGAAAATGCCACTACTTCTAAATCCTAAATCCCGAGCATGCCTGTACCTCCTGCCTCCCAATCAGCTTTAATTTATCAGCTACACAGGCCTGTTGCATTACTTCCTTCTGTTAACAAACGCAGAGTTTGTCTATCACCATAAAACCAATTTTATGTGAAACAAATATGGAATTTTTCAGCCACACAAACACGTGCATACAAACATATATTACACAAACACACACAGAGCTTTCTCTAAGGATGTTTACAATACTGGGGTATATTTTAATCCGACTCAAAACTGTTAATCTGTGGTGTGGTTTCCCAAATTTAAATACTGTTATATACAGTACAATTACATAAAACTTGCTTTTACTCTTAGGAAGTCAAGCAAAAATACAAACTGGGAAAATACTGCTAAATTTCTAAATAGAACTGTGTGTGATTAGCAGATTGTCATCTGTTTTAATTGCTCTTTTGCAAATGGCAGTGTTCAGCAAGATCACACAAGCTCATGCTAGTAACTCAAACTGAAAATGCCACTACTCCTAAACATCATTTGTTTTTGTCTGTGGATTGATATGACAGAAATTCTACCCAGAGTGAGGGAGTATTTTTTAGTTCAACTCTTTTTAATTAAGATTCATTTTGAGGATTTTGAATGAACATGCCTAAATAGTTAAAAGGTCATAAATGTTATAAAAAACAAACAAATGGAACTGACATAAAAGTTTGCAATGCTGAAACAAATCATATGCCTTGAAATGCATTCCCACAGAGATGTCATCTGGGTAATGATTCACTTTAGTGTTCTGTGGGCAGCTTGCAGTAAGTGTCTCTATGGGCCCAGCATTTTCAGAGCTAAAAACACAAACCCACTCAAATATTATTACCATTAATATGCAACCTCGTAAACTGATAAAAATATACAATGAAATGCTAGGTTTTGCCTTCAGCTGCAAACTAAATAAGTCATCCATTAGATGGTAATGTGGATATTTTTGCCACTCAGTTAAAGTCCCAGTGGGGTTGTTTGCCATCCAAAATAATCCTATTCTAGTTTGTATTCTCAGAGTTACTTTAAAAGTAAATGTAACAACAGTGATCATCATGACTATAATACTGCAGTGTTTAGTTTATGAAAATCTGCAAATCAACGTCCAAGGTGTGTGTCACATCTGAGTTCAGTCACTTGCTATCTTACAAAAACCTACTGAGGTAAATTTTCCTTAGGAAAAGGATAGTGCTTTCTATAGTTAGGAGGGGAAAACAACCAAGCAAGTGACCAAACAGATTGAAAGGTACAGCAGTTTGATACAGAGAGCTGATAAGAAAGAAGCCCCCAGAGTCCATGTTAAGAAGAAAAGGACAAAATAATTTGTGAGAAGTAAAATCACAGAATCATAGAATGGTTTGGGTTGGAAAGGACCTTAAAGATCACCAAGGACCACTGTCCCGCCATGGGTAGGGATTCCTTTCAGTAGACCAGGTTGCTTAGAGAATGAATGGCAAGATATGAAATCTCAGTGTGAGCTTTGGAAAGTTAGGAGACCCAAGAAACTTTACATCAAAGTAGCCACAGTTTTAGTTGCTAAAAGCCCTAACTTCAGTTAACATATTTTTGTCAAATATGCACAGGCTAGTGATAGAAGTCAATTTTCACTCAAAATGGGTCTTTAGGGGTATTTGAATAGTGTATCTATTCATCTCTTTGTACTTTCAAAGAACAAGGTTGATATCTCTTGTTGTGAAGACAAGAACTTTATTCCCAAATATGGCTCTAGAATTTTCTGTGATTTTAGGGGGTTTTTTTGTTTCTGTTTTTTTTCCCTGTTTTTCTGTTCTCACTTTGAAACTGCTTCTTTCCCTTTTCATTTTAGGTAACAGAGATTTCATGTACTGATACTTTTTCAGTCTCTTTTCTTGTCCTTAGGAAGATAATATCACTGTTAGCTGAATCCTCTAAGGACCGTATTAGCACAAATAACAAAAAAACCAACAACAGCAACCAAAAAAAATTATACATGCATATGTATTTAATGGAAATATAAGGTTCTTCACTCATAAAAATCCACTTGAACCTCATCTCTATGGCTGGTGACTGAGCTAATCTGAGCTTAGGGTCCTCTTCTAAAATGAAATGTTGCAACAAAAAATTCCCAGGACTAGCCCATGTGCTCCTAAAGGCAGCAGATGCTTCATACTGGAATTGTGTATACTGTTGCCAGACCCTACAACCATTAAAAACTGCTAACTTCAGTTTAAAAGAAATTAAATATTTGTGACCTTAAATGGGGCTACTCATGTCTAAATCAAACCAAGCTGCTCACTTGTGCTAAGTAACATAATAAATTGCATTTCCTGTTAGGAAGTAGCTTTATTGAAAATGGTAGCTATTTTCTCAGAAGTTATTTCCAGGCACCTGTAATCTTAATGAGGTTTATCCCTTTCAAAGAACAGTTGTACGTGCATGCCCGAATGCACACAACCTCTTCAGCCCAGAGCTGATAAAAGCATCTGCATGCCATAGCTCAAGCACACTAAAATTATATAACTGGTTGGTTTATTTGTTTTAATAGGACTGGGCAAATGTGAATCACAGTGTACTTCTAACCTTTCATTCAAGTTGATGTTTTAATCATTTGGAGGAAGAGAAAAAACACAAAAGAAAGGGATGGCAAACAAATGCTAATGATTCCTGTGATATTTGATAAGACAGCAATGGGAAGTCAAAATAAAAGCAAGCATATTGTGGCAGATGGAAGGGATCTTAGTCAAGTTGTAACCCTTCAAAAAAACTTAAAGGAAACAACTAATTAAGGAGGAAATGCATTTTTGTATGCTCTTCATATATTTCATTCCAAATTGAGACACAAGAGGATTTATTTTCCACCAAAGATGGAAGATAAAAATGGAAGTCTAACTTTTTAATCATGGGAAAATATTTTATGATGAATTTGAGCCTTTCTCAGTTTGCAGAGTGTGAGACAAAAAGCCCAGCATTTGTAAAACTCAGTCATGGATCAACTGAATGTAACTTTTCATAGTATTCCTAATAAAGTGCAAAACAGTACATTGTCAGGGGAAACAATTCCTCCCAGAGTCTAGAGTTAATTAGAACTCTGAGGTTTTACAACTCAACACTGAAAAGGAGGGACAGAGGGACATATACTGAGCTGACATTGTTACTGGCAGCACAAGTAGATCATCTACTGGGGAACATGGATGGATCCACTGCCAACTTCCCCAGCAGTGTACAAGACATGCAAGAAAGCTGGCTCAACCATTGAGGCTTTGAAATTCAAGCAATTTGTTCTTATAAAAAAGTGCTCATCCAGTTTTTATGCAAAGATGGGTGATTTCACACTGCATGTTCATTAAACGCATGCAAATATGAAGTATGTAAACATATTTGGCCAAACACTATCCCAGCTTGCCCTTTGTGTAACACTAATAAATTAGTTTCAAATTTGCATATTGTTATTAATCATACACCTTTCATTTCTCTACTTAACATTCATGTACAAATATATTTGTGTTAATACTCAGTGCAAATATTCAGGAAACTGAGATGTCCATGTGCTTTTTTTTAAAATAGCAATTTATATGTAGGAGATTTTAATTCTAATTTAAGACATAAAACTAAACCATGGATGTGTAAAAAAGGGTGTCTAAACACCTTTGTTCACCGTTATTTTCAAATATAAACTATCT
Source organism: Luscinia megarhynchos (assembly GCA_034336665.1). Classification (NCBI taxonomy): domain Eukaryota; kingdom Metazoa; phylum Chordata; class Aves; order Passeriformes; family Muscicapidae; genus Luscinia; species Luscinia megarhynchos. Next base: position 50,518,013 of record JAPFBE010000003.1, on the reverse strand, counting down.
TCTCTCAGTGATTTTACCATGTGTTTCTATCATTAATATATATTTCCATTACTCCCATGTTACTGTGGGAGTAAGCTAAAGGTCAGCAATCTGGACTTTAGTAAACTAACAAAGCAGGGGAGTACCTGAATATGTCACCTTCTGTCATTTAAAGATCATATAGAATGCATAAACTGGCCATTTTGAAGACTGAAAAAAACCTGAACTAGTAAGGTTAGAGATTGTTTGAAAGAAATAGGTTTAAAAAAAAAAATCACAGTCTTTTCTTGTTGCTTCACAAACTTAGCAACTCTTTTTGTATTTGTATAAACAGAAGAAGCCATATCCAAAAAAAGGCAACAGGACTGATTACTCACAAGCACTGAACCTGAGTCACTAAGGCATTGTACTGTGTCACTTCATGTTGGTAAAAAAAAATAAATTAGTAATGATAAACAACAACAGAGACACAAAACAGAACAAAACACTTTCAACTGAAGAATCATGTGGAAAAGTTATTAAAGGATGAAGTCACAGCTAAATACAATCAGCTTGTGAGCTTCCACAGCTCATTGTGTTCAGTGCTGTTAGTATCACAGTGTGGATAATTTTGGCGCTGAACAATCTGTCCTGCATAGAACAGTTTAAAATTCTACAAAAAGGTGTGCTTTATTTGTTACTGTATTTCCAGAAACAATGTTTTCTGGTTTTCTTTTTAATATCACAAGCAACCTTGGATCTGTTAGCATAAAATTTAAAAAGAATTTAATATTGGAAGGTAGTTTCTGCTTGGCACCTTCTTTCTCTTTGTTTGGTTTTGTTTTGGTTTTTTTTTTAAGTCTAGATGGAAACAGAATTTATTACTTATCCCTTTAGTCTGATCAGTCTTCTTTCCCTTCCCTCCATTTTGCCTCCCTTTTTAGTGCCTTGCTCAGATGATCACTTTTTTACACTAAATATCATCATCAAAGTAATTTTACATACAAGATATCAATCATACAGTTAAGCTTCGAACAGGCTTAAAAAATAATTACTTTCCTTTTTTGGAGAGAAAAAGCAGTCAAAGAATGAAATTGGAACAAAATACAGTAGATCGGTGTTTGTTGGAGCTTTCAGCAACTTTTGCCAAATTACAAAAAATATCTGTGCAAAAGCATGTATAAGTCTGTATTTCTTTAAAACTATCCTCCATATATACACAGAACAGAAACACACACAAATCCATTCCATCACTCAACTAGAAGATGATACAATAGGCAGATTACAGGTGTAAACAACTATAGATCCCATAATAAAATAAAAATAATAAAGATCTAAACAATTCTGAAAAAGTAACATGGGTCATGATTTTTTTGCTAGGAATAGTTGTGGCCATATTTAGCACTCTCCTTCAACAGACAGTGTGATGTTAATTTCTTTCAGCAGATGCAAATAATTTATTAAGAGCTTTTCTAAGGTATTATCTTTTCTAGAGCTTTACCTCCACTAATTTTCAAAACACAAGAAAAAGACTTAGATCTAATATCTACTCCTACACAGAGCACCTCTTCTGATTCACACTATCACAAACCTACCTCACCCTTCTCTCCCAGTCACATCTATTCTAAACAAGCAATTTGAATTTCACGTTGCCCAAGTAACTAAACAGCAGACTAGTGCTTTGATGTTTTCACACGAAACACTACAATTAATACAAGAGTATGTAACTGAGATGCCATTTGAATTGCTGCAAAGTTTACTGGAAAACAGAGGTCAATTAAAGAAAACTATATTAGTCTGCATACATCATCCTGGATTATGTGGAATCCTTTTTTAATATCAGTATCACAACAGCGCCACACTTTAATACACAACCACCCCTTGTTCTCATCCATGCTAAAACAGAGTAACCGCCCAGTGCAAAGCATGAAGAAACAGTCACATGCAGAACAGGAAGGAATGAGGCTGTAAAATAGATAGATGGCACAGCAGCAAGCTTATGGAAAATCTATTAAGGATGCATGGGATGTCAAAACATATGTAACATAGCCTTGCTGCTTTTAGGTATTTTGTAGGAAAGCAAGTTTATGGCACCATTCGGCTCTAGAACAAGAGTCAATGCAACAGAAACCAAACCAGAAGTCATGCCCTAGGAAATTAGCTATGAACCGAAGTTGCACATAATCCTTCCAGCACATAGAAATAGACATAGATCTTAATGAAGTTCCCAGGGCTTAGCATGAGTGGCACAACTACAAAACTGAAAATAAAATCAGCTCATGTTAATTCTGCAGAAGACTTCAGGCTGAAACATGTAAATGGGGTTTAGCTAGCTATGAAGAAATACTTAAGCAAACGGCTTTTGTTCTTTTCCAGAATGACAACTACCATTTTAGATTTTAAGGGAACTCTGCTTCTGTGGCAAGTGCTAATCCAGGTTGCTTTTCAATTCTGAGTTCAAACTAGCTCCCCTAACTAATTGTAAACTTCCATCTTGAATACATCTTCATAGATGCATTTAGGTACTGCAGTGACAAGCCAATCTTCCCCATTCCCTCTCAGTGGTAACATAATTTCAGATAGGTACTTCAAAATGATTATTCTACCCTCCCAGGAAAAACTCAATTAGCCTTAGGGCCAGGTGGTTTGAATTTGGCACCACTCTGCATCTTTGCCAGTAGAGATTCCTCAGAAAATACAGCATGTCATGACAGACTGTGTCCTGGATGCACCCCACTACAGAAATCCCAGACCATATGGAAGCAGCATGCTTTCCCAGAGAGAACTTAACACCATGGTTCATCATCAAAAAGTAAGCAAGAGAAAAGAGAATGGCTAAATTAAACCACAGAGCAGTCTTAGCCAATGACTTTGGGATCAAGTGACTACCTTGGAGTCAGAAGCAATGAGCTGTGTGAAATACCTGAAGCGTAAAATTTTCTTGCTTCCAAGTGTGATTTTTCTCAAGACAGAGGAAATGAAAAATGTTACTTCCTGGTTGCTTTTACTCTTCCTCTCCCATCTCCCTCCGCCTCCCCATCTACTCCAGCTTTCCACTTACAGTGTTTCTTGTCAATAGCAATACACTAATGGCATTGTACAAGTCACTTGCTGGACATTCCCTGGAACAGTGTTTAAGGAACTCAGCTGTGAATAGTCTCCCAGAATGATGGATGTATTTAAATTATCGTTATGAATATATTTGTGATATGAGATCCTGAAAATGCAGTTTTTAAAGCCCATCTAGTACTATCCCTAATGCTACTCTACTTTAGTAGAAAAAGAGTCAAAAACTGAGTATATCCTGAATACATTTATTGAATAGTTGGCCTGGTAAAATAAATTTGTCTATAAAGTTAATTTTAGCTGGATCTAAATCTAAGGAGTCAATGGTTTTGCAAGAATATGAAAAAACCTAGAGGGAAACCTTAGAAAATGAGGATTCTTCCATGCACTGAATGTTTAAGATCAAGCTCTGGAACTATTGCCCATTTGGAACTGGAAAAAAACTGATATTTGTATGTTTTAACAGTGTTTTAGCCTTTCAATATTTCAGCATTGGGAACCAGATTGCATTGGATGGCAGAGTTACTGCAGGGAAAGTGACTGTGATTGTCATAACAAATTTGATGGCAAGGTTGAAAATGGAACTGATCCTCCAGTCAGTGTACTACTTTTATGATGCTTCCAGTATTGCCAGTGAAGCCAAGGAGTCTGATCCAGCTACATTTTATGTCCAATTCAGCAATGTGCAAAGATACTGTTCTTTCTCCAATGGCTAAGAGTGTATATCTTTGAGTCAGAGTATAAAGCTAAAAATGAAAGCAAATTATTGCTGCTTTTTATTTTATGTTTGTATTCAATATAGCTTGATTACTTGAAAGGAGTTGTAGCCAGCATATTGCAGTATGAAACAATATCATGAAAAATACATGTCTTTTAATGCGATGGTTGCACCGACAGTTTGTCAAAGGCAAAATCTGCAGAATCAACACATAGACAAAATAAACAAGTCAAAACTTGAATTATCTAATACAGCATTGTATATTTTCAACAATCCATATTCTAATTTCATGCACATAAAGCAGCACTGTAAATTTTTTGGTCCTGCCTTCATAACACTTTGTTTCCAAGGCCAGCTGTAGCATGTTGTGATCCATCCTTTCTAACACCCATGACAAAACACACTATTATGCTATTGCTGCTTTTCCTAAGCTATTAGAGGCTGCATCACTTTTAAAAAATAAGGCTGACAAGAATATAATAGAAAAAATGTTTTTACCATTACTGGTACACACTTTGTGTTTCTCAACTAGGAAAAACAAAATGACATCACATTATCATTATATATGTTGCTGTCTCCCAGGATGTCCTTCAGGTGTTACAGAACCCTACAATGAGCAAAAGCAAAATATTTCTTTTTAAAGCTAGCAGTCTATTCTATAGAATATATTTTCCTCTTTACAAGCCAGCTGGCAGTTCACTGCAAGAATACTTATTATAGATATATGCTGACAGCAAATTTTAGCTTAGATAGAAAGTGATGCTGGCTAAGTAGTCCTTCCAAATGTGTTAATTTTAGTTTCACTTTCTTTAAACTTCTTTTTCTTAGCTGATTTTTTGTTTTCTAAAATTTCATAGGAACTTGAGATACTAATAGAGATGGGTCAAATTCCACATCAAATCTATGGGAAAGCCAAATTCTTGAATTATACAAAGGCTAAGTAGTTTCATTTTATTCTTAATCATATCAATATAAAAATACCCACTGCGAGAAAACACTATTTTTAGAATTACAGTAGATTGAACATAGCAATTGCTTGCTTTTCTGGTTTACAATCTGCAATTTATATGAGTATTATAGACATATAAAAAATTTGTTTATCTTAAAGTATTATAAATATTTCTTATTTCTCAAGGATGTGAAAATGCCTCTTTTTTAGCATTACTGCCAAAGAGAGAAAGGATAAAACCTTAAATCTTTGGCCACTTTTAAACTAAACCATCAGACCCTCAGCTAGTTAAAGTTAATATAGCTTTATTGATGGCAAGATTATCTTTTCTTTTTTTCTTTTTCTTCAACTGACAAAATAGAGCAATTAAGTTGGAGTGATATTTTAAGAAGATGATTGCCTTCATAACTCTTAACACTGCACAAAGGGCCCCCTGCCTGATAAAATCTCACAGTACAGTTTTACTTACATTTTAAGTCTAACTGCTTTTTTTACCTCTTGAATATTTTAAGTCAATGTTGAACTCTCATTGTCCTTAACAGGACTTCTGACTTCTCAGTTATTTTAGGATTATAAAGGAGAGACTGTCCCATACTACACCAAAATGCTGTCAGTAATATACTCAGTAATATACCATTTCTGATCTAATGCAGAATAATTAATGTAAGTCAGTCTATTAATTTTTTCTCACAAGACGATTCACATAAGGTACATTTACACAAAATTTAGGCTATTAAGTATTAGTTTGCTAAATCCCATAAAATACTTCCCCAGCTATTTCCCTGTACGAGATTTGAAACTAACTATAATTAGCTGATAATAGTTGTAAATTGCTGTATCTTGCATCGCCTCTCTTTGCCACTTTTTAATGCTTAGGACTCTGATCCATCACCAAAGAAAATATAAAAGCAGAAGTTAATAACATAACTGAACTTCTACTGTGCCTTTCATCCAAGATCCAGAATACTTTACAAATATTAATTAAGTTTCACAACACCCTTGTGTGACACCAAAGCATCAGTGCTGCCATGAAGACATCAGTAGATATTACTTCTTTCTTTATGCATAAAACTTGATTTCAGCTTAAGGCATTGGTTAAAAATGCCCTGAAGCATGCAAAATGAGGTACTCCTTTGCCATTGAAGAGTAAAACATCAGATGTAAAGCATATAAGCCACCCCAACAAATGGTACCATTTAAATTCTGAAATCGATATTATCCACTCAATTCTTTGCTGAAAAATGTAAAACGGGCAAAACAGTGACTCGTTAGCATATACTTCTTGTGACTATGTCAAATGCTACATCAATTCCTTGCAATTAGATGATCTCGGAGTATAATTACAACCTCTGCTATAAAATGGATTTATTGTATGGGAAAAAACTCCATACACTGCAAACAGCAAGAACCACCAAAGAAATTACTTTCTCACCTCCAGAAACTGAATTCAGCTTTTCTGAAATATGATTGAGCTTACTAAATTTGTTTGTAGTCACCGACACTAGGGTACTCTAATTTTTATTTATAATGGGACGAACTCTACTATAGATATTTCTTTCCACCCCCTCTAGTGAGGGCCAAGGGTAACAAGGACAGACATAGATTTCTACACTGAAGACTTCTATGCCACACCAAGTTAATTCCAGCCCATGTCTTGTTTGCAAGCATAACTACATTTAAAAGGCAAAGCATTAACAAGTTGTCCATTGTAAGTCAGTACTCATATAGTAATAAAGTTACAGTAATATAATGCAACTGTATGAGTAATATGATACTATTTTTCCTTCCAGAGGGATTCTATTTCATTTATCTCTTTTTCTATCTCTCAATTTATGTCTGCTTTTATTTTTATTTCAGAGTTTTCAGAATCCTTCTCTGACTCTTGTTTCATGCCTTGTGCCTTGTGCAGTAGCATCCAAATGAAACAAATGCTGCAAAGTTCAGTATAAATGCAGATTTCAAGTTTTCTTTTCTACATTTGAGAGGCATGCTTTATGCAACTTGCAAAACTGTTCAGAATTATATGAAACAGAAAACACATTGCCAAGCTTGGATATTTTTCCAGAACTGATGCAAAATTACCCGTTTCTAACATCAATAGTTACAAGAAGTGACTGAAATGCAGCTGCTTGTAGTGTGATTACTGTCACAAGTGATGCTGGAATTCTGAGGCAAGCAAAAAGGAAAATACACAATACATGAAATCCATCACATTAACTTCAGACACCTGCACTGTACGTAGCTGCATTTGAGCTGGTTTAGCAGACTCCCTTTACAATCAATGAAGAAACCTGGAAGCTGTGATTCATTTTCTTCAAAGGGAGAGATGTGTCTATTACTCTTCATTGACTTTAAACAGGAGTCCAGCCAAATAGCTCAGATAAAGACATCTACCCCACAAATGTGTGAAGTGGAACATATCCCTCCCACTGATATTGTTTGGATATTTTATAGATAATTACATTGCCTCAGCAGCTATTCCACACCTTCATAACAACAGCAATATCTATACTGCCATTATTGTATCAGCAAACTCCCACTATATCTTATCAGTTTAAAAAATTATAGGATAATGTAGTAAGAATATATGACTCCATATACCATCTTGATAGCTTAAACATCCTGTTTATTAAATTCTAAAGCACTCTTAAAGAGCACCTACTTTTTGGTCTCTGCAGGCCTGGCTTTCTCAGGTATTGCATGTCTAAAATGAATACAAACACATTAATGTGTTTATAAACTTGTTCAAGGATTTAGCTAATGCAGGCATACTGAAAATGAGTAAAAATCCCATTGTGCTGTTTCACTATGCAAATATAATTTCTTTTAAATTATAAAACCCCAATCATTTTCTTACTTCAAGTATATTTTCATTGTTCCAATAATGTTGTACTCATCCTTGAAGTGAACGAAACTCCTTTTCACCTATCTTACTACACACAATTTTAAGTTTCTGTAGACACTATTTTAACCATACTTTCTATTCTTTGTCCATAGACTCTAATTCCAGCAGTATTAAGTAGCTGATAGATTACTTCAGGATTTTAGGCGGTCCTTGTTTTAAGCAACAGTCTTCATCTTTTTCCAAAAAAACCCAATCATTGTCCTTTTATACCTGTTTTTTTTAACAGAAATAGCTCTTAATTTCTTCTAATCTCCTCGCAGTTCTATATTCAAATTTTGCACAAAACTCCAATACTGGTTTTTTTTTTTTTTCACTGCAGTTTCCCATTCTGCATGTCTGGTTAGTTTGGATGCGGTCTCAAAGTTCTCAAAGTTGCTTATCACCACAGCATCACCGTCCTTTGTAACTTACATCCATCAGTCTTACTCCAAGTCCAATCATTAAATGCCAGGCAGTAACTCACAAACTCTTTTCTTTTTTCCTCAACTGTTAGTCTTGTAGAGTATAAACTAACCCCATATCATGTACCAACTCCTGCAGTATTTTCATCACCAACCTATGATGCTAGTCTCTTTTTCTACGCATAATATCTGTTCTGTAAGATCTCTGAAGTATCACAGGTTGATAATAATAAATAATACCAAAATGTTTGCTTTGTCATCCCTATTTGTAAAATACAAAAACAAAAATTGTCATCAGTTAAGATAAAATTGAAATAATTTTAAAGCCCTCTAATGCTTTTGGTGGACGGAATAGGGTTTCTTCAAATTTAAATGTTGCTGTGTCAAAATGACACAGAATGTGCAATAATGTGTTTGTTTTTCAGATACTGTAGGTCTGAAGAGATTTTTTTTGTACACTTCAATTATAAAAACATTTAAAACATACAAACTTGTGCAATTTTTATTTTAATGAAGATGAGAAGTTCATTAACGAAGATAAATATTTCATTAGATGTTAAATAAAACAAAGAGATTTTTTGGCTTCTCTCAGCACAAAATTCCTTTGAAAGATTAATTAATACATGCAAATTATGCAAATTAGACCCATGCAAATATTTTATGAAGACAATTAAGGGAACCATTAATTACTGCTTTTTTTGCTTCAGTGAGATTCATTCATTTAATTTTAATTTCACTTTAACTGTTTTGATGTATAATCTTGCAGCTAAGAACTTTATCTTTCCTAGTGGGTCACTTAAACTTATAAATTTCATCAAGTGAGCAGCAACAGAAATCTGCAAAGATATTCTCTGGGCTATGTTTAGTATCAAGAGAAATTTTTGACACAATGCACTCCTAGAAACTGCAAAACTGGAAGGGAATGTGAGCTCATTCTTGGACAAGGTTCAACTGCTGGAAAAGCAATTAATTTGCTTTGGCTGTGCTAATATAGGGGAATTAGAAAGTGTGACACAAGACAAATAGAAATAATTAGTTCTCCAAAATGATGTTCTCATTAATATGGTTTGAACAGTAGAAATAAAAAACATTATTGTGGCATGTCTGCATTCTGTCCCTAGCCACAGGAGGTAGGAAAATGCAAGATACAGCATTTTTTTCACCTTTGTAGTTTGTATGGTGGTGGCATTTATTTTCATTTTTCATTGCAGGTTTTAAGAAAAGCAAATTGTGGACCTGATCCTGTTATCTAAAACCTACTGTACTTGCATAAAGCATGAGGAATCCTTACACTTCGTCCTGTGAAGAAATGAAGCTATAAACATAACGGACTAGGCTTTTCACAATGTACTCAAGTTCCTAAATTGAAACTTTTATTTCAATATCTTTCATTTAAATTATATTTTATTACATGCAATACCCAAGGTATAATGTGTTTTTTCTGCAGCTTAAGCTCCTTTAGTAAAAAGATTGCTCTAGCAAAAGAGTTATGATATCCTCTCCAAATCCGATAATATAATTTTCTTTTTCCGTAACATGAATAGACACACACACATTTTACAAAGTACATAGAGGTGGATTTTCTCTTGCTCTCCCTAACACTTTCACCAATACAAAGTTGGTTTTCTAAAAGCAGTGAAAATCACTAGCTGGCACTCTACAAAACCAGGCTGCTAGAAGGCTGTTAAGAACATATGCTCGCTTACACTCTCTATTTCTTAGCTCGTTGCAGGATTAAAGGTAATGTAAGACTGTGGCCACTTTAAGATATTAGCTTCTCCCTTCCTTGCAGGTTTACCAAGCTTCAACCGAATGCACCTCCCTTTGAAAGTTTTGCTGTCTCTACATCTTTTATCTAGAATCAGGTATTAAAGTGCAATGACGTGATATCATTTACTTATTTCAGTTAGGTGGCAAATCTATAGCAACTGTCAGAAATAGAGATTTTTCTCTTTAATACAAGGAGAGAAAATATGGCCAAATGTGTTAACATTTTTTGAAAGCTGAGTACCACAATTAACAAAATCCTTAAGTGTGACTACCACAGAGGTTTAGCAAAATTAGCCAATAAAATTTCTAGAACTCACTCTGTAATAATTCATTATAAAAATCCTAATGCCTTTAGGGATATTACTGACAAAAACCTAAAACCTCTGAAATCTTCCTATAGCTACCTATTGCTTAACAACATGGATATAATATGTCCATGTTCTAATTTGCTAAGAATGTGTTGAATACATGGATGAATGAACACAATTCTTGCAAAAATGCTGGGAAGTGCCTTCTTCCACCAATTCTGTTGCTAGCCAGCTGATTTTTTAAAGCTTTTATTAAATGTGTCTGTTTTAATAACTTCTATACAAACAAATATCAGCACTAACACCTCTTACCATATCTGGTAGATTCTAGCCTAGCATTTCCTAAAAAGCTTCTGGCATTCAAATACTGTTCTCCCTTTGTTGGTATCTTCTTATTCTCCCTCCTCATTGCTAACTTCTTTCTCAGTTTGACATTTTTTGCCTCTCCCTCAACTTTCTGTTTTAATTTCTGAGGGCTACGATCTTCCTCACATTGTCTCTCTCTCTCTCTGTGTACTTTGGATCTGAGTAGTCTAATCCATAAACTGAAATTCAGTCACCACATCCATGTTGACAATTGACAAGGCCCTTTGTACTCCAGGTCTGTTCCCTTCTGTCTGACATAAAACCTCAGTCTGCTTTTCTGATCCTCTGTGTGAATGTGTCGCTGCTCTGACAATCTTAGTTTGAGAAAACAGAGCTGTTAATCATTCACCCCTTCAGATTCTCCTCATCTTCCCCACTACTATTACTCTTAGTCACTATGAACTACTCTTTTAATCTTCTCTGTCAGTAAAGTTCAAAATCAAGGTATCCTGTTTGTTTGTAACTTCTGACTCTTCATTACAACACAACGTCTAAATTTATTCTCATAAGAAGTCTCTGCCCCTCATTCTTCTATCCCTCTTTCAAGCTATAAATTCACATGATGTTTCTCCTCATATCTCACCTACTAAAGTTTCTGTCTCAGTTGTATAAACAAATTTGTATGGCAAAAAAATTTTCCTAGTCTGCTTCTTTGAATTGTCACTCTCTTCTAATTCCTTGACTGGCTCTTCCCTTTTAACAAGTAGAAATACAGTACTTGAAAGGTTTTGCCTTACCCTTCACCTTGTGCATTACTCCTTATCAAAATGCTTCAAATTAGAGTGGAACTTCCAAATAAACATCCTCATAGTGCTGTCCACAGTTAAGAAGACCCTCAAGCAGTGCTTACAAGATGAACTCACTACAACCCTTCAGGTCTGAAGCCTGGATTTGCAGATGAGTCTGACAGAAAAACCTAAAATCAGGAATGCTGGCTGAATCCATAATGTGACGAGAATACAGGTTCATGGACATATATAACTTCCCATATAAATCAAAGATATTTACCTGCACAGTCATTAACATCCCACAGTCATTATCTCCTCTCAATATTTGTGCAAAGTTTTAAGGGAATTGACATAATTTGGTTACATTCCTTCAATAACTGTAGTTTACCTGGTCATGAATGGCACAGTAATTTCAACACTACTATAGAGGACATAGGTAAGGATGATAACGACAAAACATTTAATGAATACTACTGCCCCTGCTGGCAAGAGACCATTTTACCTCTTAGAAGAAACACTTTAAAATACTTTTTCTCATAAAACATTGCCATAACATACTTGTGGACAGATTTGCATTTGATGGCTCAGGTTTAATTAAATGTTACATCTTCTTTCTGTTTTTGACTGAAACATTAAAAAAACAGGGTAATAATGCACACATGCTTTCAGCTCCTGAAGCACAAAAAGCTCACACTGGTTTATCTTCACTTCTGTGAGTAAAAGTACAGCAGGAATTGAGTCTGTGTGTACACAAGAAAGCTGAAGGAAAAAAGTTCAGTGTAACTTTGAGTTAGGAAGCTGCTAGAACCTACACTAATGAAATAATCCATTCTCTACCACTGTACCTTCAAACCTCTGAAATGTCTTTCTGCAAGATGTTTTAACCAAACTGGTTATATTTATGTAGAAGTACCAGAATCTAGAATTTATATCAGGTCTTTTTTTACAAAAGACGAATACACAGGGTCAACTTGGTGAGTAGCACTCATATAAAATGAAATAATAATCAAATAATATTAAGCAGCATATGCTGTTTTTAAAGTTTTCAAAGACTTGAAAACACTTAGACCAGGTGCACTTTGTCATTACCCTGATATTCACAGAGGTTAGCCATCAGTCTGAGCAAGTGCAGAGCAGGCACAGATGATGTGCTCCATGTATTCTGCTAGCATGGAGTTTGGGACATAAATCCTGTCACTGATATTCAAGTTGGTAAATTCCATCTAGTTTTCCATATGTCTGTACAATGAGAAAGCATGACAGAATATAAAAAAGGGAGGGCAAAACATGAAGGGCAGAATAAAATCTTTAGCTCTTGCAAGATTTAGGCTCAGTCTCTGATATACCACAGATTTCTGACATATCCATGATCAAGCTCCTTAGCCCATCTATATATAAAGATAATTGCTTTGTTCTGCATCACAGGAGTATTTCCTGATGTGAAGACTAAATCCATTAAAGACTGTAAAGATGTTCAGATATTACAATGAACAAATTTCCAGTAGATTTCCAGTTACTCCTGGCATAGCTCAAAACAATTTATCTGCGACAGCCACAAGGCTGCAAATTGGAATCAGTAGCACAAATAAAAAAGTATCTATTTACTAAAACTTATATTCATGCAGAAACATTACAATAGATTAAGTTTCCTCTGAAAATAAATCACCAAAATTTAACAAACTAGTTTAGGACGAGCTAATATTTTTGTAGATTTAAAAAAATAGTATTTTCTCATTAATAATCTGTCCTTAAACAGTTTCTCATGCTGTTTAAGCATGCTTTCCTTCACCTTGATGCCTAATTTTGTTTTGTTTCAACATGCTTCTTTACACTAGCAGTTGAAAAGCATTACACTCTTAATAAATACATTCTATTGAATGTCTCCTAAAGACCAACTTTGCTTTTTTAACTATTTTAAAAATATGATTACTCTTGCAAGCTTCAGGGCAAAATGAATTGTTTGTTTCAAATCAAAAAGAAAAAGGAGGCAGCTATGAAAAGATTTTAATATTGAATGTATAGATAAAAGTCAAAGATGCTCCAAAGAATAGAGAAAGTACTAGAATATGCTAAGACACACTAGCAAAGTTCAAGGCTGCCATATCCAGGACCATTTATCTATCTGGCCAAAGAGCTGATTTTGAGCCACACATGGTATATATTATCAGATCCTTTTGAAAGTCAGTGAGTTTGGGATTCTTTAATTTAAAAAACAGCCACAACTGCTTCTCCCTATTTTACTTTTTCCTATCTCAGTCAAATGCTGTGATAAATACAAGCTAGTCCACAAATAACAGGAGCGCAAGACCAGAGAAATTATTTCATGAATGTTTGTGTGTAAAAATGATAGGAGTGGCATAGGCCTTCCCTTTCGAATTAAAACAGCAATAACTATATTTTTATTCAATATATACAATAAACTATGAATTTCCATTTAATATAACCCAAGTGTAGAATGTCGTATGTTCAAAGGCATTTTAAATGAGCAAAAGGGGTTGGTTCAACATCTGCTATGATTTGAGTCAGACTTCCACATCCTGTAAGACTGCTTCCAGCTGCTGCTCCAGAAAGGCCTGGATTTTGTGGAGGCACGATGCAGATGTCTCAGATGCACTGCAGCATCTCAAATAGCACAAGTCATCTACTTGTGGACATCCAAATAACTTTTTAAATAGCATGAGAATTAATGTTAAGATAACAATATCTTAACTTCTCTCTGAAAACCTCATTTCAGAGTTTCAGACATGCAGGGATAAGATAGAAAATTGATTTTGACGTTCCTTGGTAGATTAGCTCACATGTCTTGCTTAGAAATTTTTTCTTCTTTGATGCAGATGGTGGCTGATAGTCAAAAAAGGCCACTGAATAGGATGGAAACCATTCATATTTAATGGTTTAAGTCCCATTGAACCTAAAATTCAAGATTTGAAATCTAATATGGATTGGATGCTTCCTTTTATCTACTAAAGCTGTAGCACCTTTCAGGAAGGACATAAGGATCTCCCTGTCTAATAGGTTGTCTCCTATGTATGCTAAATGGATAAAGTAATTTGCTGGCTACTGGTCTACATTACTAGTTCTTCAAAGTAAATTACTTCTATAAAAATTGAAAAACCATACTGTTATTTTGGTGTAAGAGTTGTCTCCTTCATTCTTCACACAAGTCACAGGGGAAATGCATCTATTAGAAAAATCTCAAATCATTAAGTATTTTGATATCTGTTGATGGTGAGGTCTTAAGGGTTTAATAGAGGAATGCAACACTAATACTGAAAGATGAAATTCCTTTATATGGGGTACAATGAACAAATATCAGGAAATTTTAAATCTTTATAGTGCTTAAAAAACGAATGCCAAGAAACAATCCTCTTCATGACATATCTTAACGTGATATGATGGCACTTTCCAGCACTTATCTGAGATGTAGTAAATGTGACAGAGGGAAAAAAATATAAGAAAAAAGAGATATCCTATACACACTGTAGAGGCAAATAATGATAAACAGTTTACAGCCAGCAGATCTAGCTCCTCAACCAGCCTCAGAACATTCAGGATTATAGCTCAGTTGTGAATGAAGTAGAAATGCACTTTATTTATACCTGTTTTATGGTAGGCTATATAAATACTGTTTATTTCTAATACTAATTTCTATATTTCTAATATAGAAATACTGTTTATTAAAACCATGTTGTTTTAATCAATTTTTCATCCTAGTTTATAAAAAAATCAAACCTTTTAGTTTTTTCTCTAAAAGGGAAAATGTTATTTATTTTTTAGCTGATGAGACTATGTTAGAAATATATGCTGTTTCTGCCTGATCAGGTTTCAGTCATCTTCTGACGGAGAAGACAAAGTGAACACAGTACTTATGGGAACCAAAAATACCTAGGATGGTGCCTTGCAGTGTCCATCCTTCTCAGGTAGCAAGACAGCTGGGGTGACCTCAGAAATCTATTGGGTAAGAATTCATCCATCCTATCCTTCCCTCATTGAATAAGGTGAACATGCAGGATGAATGAAAATGAAAGTCAAAACAATTCTATATGAAGTCTTAATAGCCTCTGACCACAGTGTGAGGTTTTTTCAATATTCTTATTGTCCTGAATTTTCCCACTTGACTCTGTTCATGCTTAGTCATTAATTTTGCAAAGTTTCTTCAAAAGTGAACTAAAGCACTATGTTGGAAGAAAATCTGATTGATTAACCAATCACCTCAGTAGAAAAGTCAGGAACATATTTGATTTCCATCAGCTCCATATATATAAAAAAGCTATAAAATGAGACGTAAATTGCAATAGATAGCAATTTCAAATAAAATGTGAAAAAATTTATGTAAGAGTATAAGTGTTGAATGAGAGAGTTGACTAAAAGTACTTAGCAATATAAATGTAACTGTATATTCACTCTGTGTCCTTCCTTTGCTTTTTGGGTGATAGATAACAGGATTATGTACCTTGAAGCTTAAAGGTGTAGCTAACAATGACCTATGAACACTATGAAACAATTGTCTATTTATAGGTTACTGCCTGCAATCAATATCACCTTCTGTTTAAGTTAATCAATGTTGTCTTTAATTGATTAGCTTGGGTTGAAAACCTGCCAAAGTTCTGACTCCTGGGCAGGGGGATAGGGAACACACTTATTGCTGTTTGGTCTCCACGCATTGTGAGATAATTTCAGTATTTATCCATGGTCAATGAAATATGAAATAAAATAAATCTTTAACGTCTGTTTCCTCATCTAGTATTCCAGTATCAACAGTAAAAGACAGATGAACTAGCAAGAGATGTTTTAAATGTCTACTACAAAATCTAGTTTTCAAAGCTAAACTATATTGGATAGTCTGTCAAGCCAAAAAAGTCAGTAAAACAAGTGTCTTTAAAACTTGCAAGCTGGTAAAGCCAGTAAGGCTTAGGAGAAATAAAATAAAATATTTAAATTATAAATATGCATAGAGAGACAAGCTCTTTCTAAAATGTATAAAATTACGAGAACCTATTTTCAGAGATATATCTTCTGCAACAGTAATGAAATTCAAGGTGCTGCACACAGATTAATGTTGTTATTTATTATTATGTATATAATTTCATTGAAGTGAATAGCACTGTTCACATGAATAATAAGTGCATGACCCTGACATTAATACAAGGTGTTACACAGTGAAGTCAAAAAACAGCTGAAGTTTAAGGCACTAATCAGAAGGAAAATGAAGCATTATGTGTTACTGCAAATAAGAACAGAGTTGAACCAGCAAATATTTTATGAAGACTTAACAAAAATAAAATAGAATCAGGTGGACTATACAAAGGGATTTAGTAAGGCAGCTTCCACTAAGCATCACTGAGAGTTAGACACTAATATTCTAAAAGTATCTCACCCTTAGGACAGTCACTAGGTCTGAAAATGAATATTCTTTTGCGCATAGGAAAGACAAAAAGGAAGAGCAATTCAGAAAACACACTACCCTTTAGCTTCTGTAATTGAACAGTGCATGTGCATATGTTTTCACCAATGCATCACTTTGTTTGACACACTCTGGCATGCAGAGAAGGATCAGCAACAAAACAGCAGATATCACTCCCCAGTGGGTCACTACAATGGCTTTGCTCCATTCTGTCGGCTTTTCTATGTTTCTGTTACCTCAAATCACTACTCTTACCTAGAGAGGTGCTAGAATAACCCAGAGGAGAACAGTCACATTACAGAGGCAGTTTTGTCTTATGCCTGCAGTTAACCAAAACTGTAGAGACTGAAACCAGTTGTCTTACTGATCTTTAGAAATCTTAAAAAAGGAAAACTAAAGGAAGAAACCTGAAAAGCAGACAGGTAAAAACAAAAATGCAAAATCTATCTGTCAGATTGCTGAAAGTCACATTTTCACAAGACATGTTATTTCACACTGGCAGACCTTCAAAGTGTTTCTTGAGTCTTAAGCTGTAAGCTGAAGAAAAGAATTTTTATTGACAATTAAATGGAAATTATTAGGTACTTTGGTTGTTTTCTGTGGGTTTTTTTTTTTGTTTATTGGTTACTTTTTGCTTTTTCATTTCTTTTTTGTTTTGTTTTTTGTTTGTTTTCTGGTTTTTAATCTGGTCTAATGGAATAACAGGCTAAGTGGCCTAAAAAGCACAGAAATGCTCATCTCCAAACAAGTCAGTCCACTGTTTTGTCATTGCTGTTTCACAGAACCTTTTTATATTTCTATGGGTCTAGAATAGTCAGCTGTTTGTTTCCATAAACAGCCTAGCTAAGTAGCAGATGTTTCCTTGGGCAGTTATTCAACATATCCAGAAAAAAAAATCCCTCTGCCTTCCAGGCTTCCGACAGCTTTGTTTCCAGCTCCTGACTTCTTTTCCCTGCTGAAATGTTCAACCTTTATAGAGGCCTGCACAACAGGTGGGCCGTGGGTCTCTTGCAGTTTGAAAAACCATTTGTTTGGCCCTTCAGCTGCTGAGAAGCATCATGTACTGTTTGATTTGCCCAGCTGCCAAGAGGCAGCAACAAGATGTCCAGCAGAAAATGCGTATCTCCTGGCTTGTCACTGATCCCACAGAATGCATGTGCCTCCTAGTCAGCCACCTGGTCAACCAGCAGCCACATGGCTCCAGATCAGACACACACACATTGCCTTGCAGGTCAAGGAAGTGACCAATCAAGAAATATTTGGGATATTCAGAAGTAGTACTCGGCAGGGGAGGAGGTGAAATAGAGGCGGAAGGAAAATGAGAAAGCAATAATAGAGGGGAAGCTGAAACAGTGCTGAAATGGGTCGACCAAGAAGAAGGAATGTCACACGGGAAAATGAAAATGTATTTTCATTCTGCAAATGACCTGATATATTCATTTGAGAATTCTGGTTCTATACTAAACCCAAGCACTTTTCTGCTAGAAGTCCCATGCAATAATAAATGAGTAACAACAAATCCATAGTACTTACTATGATAAAACCAGAATAACTGATGAGCAAGTGTCAATTGAATAAAAATGTAGAATTTACAAGTTTATATACATAGAGAAACATTTAGCAATTCCAAGAGTTTTAATAAGGAAAAAAAGGCAAGAAAAATCTTGGTAAAATTTATAAAGAATTAGGTGCTTTCCTTAGGTTTAATCAATTAATACTTTAGAGAACATATGGCTATTGTTTTACATGGCATTATACAGATGGATGACCTCATCTCTAGGCAGCTATGGATGCAAATGGAATTGCTTTTGATAAAGGGGGACATGGAAAGGAACAGACAGAAATGCAGAGATAGAAGATAGAAGCTCTAAGAGAAAGATGCAATTATTGAAATGACTCTACAGATAAAAGAAATGTACTTAGCACTGGTCATCACAGTCAATATTCATGCAGAAAAGAAATGAAGAAAAGACTAAAGACAAGACATTTCAGTTAAAAGTGCTGCAAAGAACACTGATGTCCCTAGAAAAGAAATAAATGTTCTGTCATTTGAGGATATTGAAAACTATTTTTAAAAAATCATTAGTTGATTTGAGAGTAGTCGTGCACTGGAAAATGTATCCTATCTATGATTAGCAGCCAACAATAATCTCCTCTAAGTCTACAAACATGAACTCATAAAAATACTCAAGATTCAGAAAAATTAGGACAAAAAGCCTGATATGAGTGGAATAAGGACAGAAAATGTGACTGGGGGAGTGACTGAGACTGGCTAAACACATACACAGAAACACAGAAGCCAGGGCACTGGAAGACACTGTGAAATAAAGCACTAAAAATGATTGGCTGACAATAACTGAGACTGAAGTTGGAGGACTGGATTATTTGCATTAATAGACAAGAACAGAGCCCATTGGTTGAGAATAGAAGGAAAGAGGGGAGACAGAACACAGGGCAAGAAAGTCAAGTAAAATCATATGAGATTTCTTAGAGGGAGAAATCTGAGGTTTCTTAGAGGGAAAAATCATGGTAACTGGACACGTGGCATACGGACAGAATGTTGTAAGTCAGTATCTAGAGACATGGATCTTGATTAATAAGGATATTAGGCAGAAGAAGTCAAAACTTTAGGGGTTGGAATTATGGCTGGATATAAAAAGAAACTTGCATTGAAAGGTGTGAGGAAAAGGGGTCAAGAAAGAAATTAGAAAATTTTGAAGTTGTTATTAAGATTGATAGAAAACCCAGAAATGAGGGAGAACCAAGAAAAAGTAAACTTGATGGAAACACTGTTAGAGGTGATACAGGTTGCAAGAAAAATGAAAGGAAGGTTCTGTGCCCAAGAGCATGAAATGTATCCCAAGTTTGTCTTTACCTCAGCAAGTACCTGTAAAACTGCCACAGCAAAATGGTCATTCCTTAGGCCACACTGCTCATATTATGGTATTACAATTTATCAGTTACTTGGTTAGCTTTATCACTGTGAATCTTCAGATTCAATTCCATATGGATTTCAGATGTTGTCTCAAAGTGAAATTTCTGACTTTGTAATTTACTTTTTAAGGAGACAACCCTGGGAGATGGTTACCTAGAACAATAGTGAAGCAAAGCTCACAGCTGTTAGGAAATGCCAAAATTATGATTTAATATATGAAAGAAATGTAGATAATAATTTACAACTATTCTGCATGATGTCTAATTTTGGAAGAATTATATTATATATATAATATTATTATATATAAACCAAGTATTATAAAAAGCATTAGAAGACACACTGACCACTGAAGATGAAGAAAATATTGGATAGATATCCCTTTATTCACCTATATTTTTGTCCCCTGCTCTGAATGAGACAAGGTACTGTGAAAAATACAGTATCTAATCATATAATGAAAGATTGTATCATGACACATACACAAAGGCAGTTGAACAAAGGTGAGTAAGACAACCTTAATTCTACCATTTCCTAATTTTGGAATGCTTGACTTCACAGCCTTGATAATGGCCTTTTTCAATAAAGTTTTTAATCTCATAAAACATATCATCACATATTTCCACACACTGTTGTCCAAGATTTATATATCAGAAATAATGCAGAACCACCAAAAGTTCCTTTTCATTGTGGAAGTCCTTCAGATACCCATCTTTCAAACACAAATATAACAAAGAAGAATCAAGGACTATCAGTTGCTGAGATTATTAGGTGGATTTTGCTTGTTGAAAAATAGATTAAACAAGTTTCAAACCAATGCAGAAACAATTTAAGTTAGGTTTCAGGGCAAATTACTAAAGCTGTATATAAGCAATTTTTATTAAGGCGGAGTGAAACTGCAGGGCAGCTTTTCCCTAATATTTGGGCAGCAAAATGTACACTTGCAATGGGCAAATTTAAATCATAATTTCTTTCTTGCTCTTGTTCAGTAGCCTTCAAAAGCTTTACAAGGAACTTCAGACAGCACCATGCAGTCAGTGTGTGCTGAGTTGCTGTTATTTTATTTCTCTGTTTCTGGATCTGTTCAACATCTCTATTTCCTGCCTTGTCCTTTCCTTGGGGAAAAAGACAGATGGCCCTGGAAGATTTTGTGTGCATGGTAGCTGAGTGGGTCTTTTTCTTACACCAGGAAGGTATAATCTGAAACCACTTAGCATTACACTTAACTGAATTGTTAATATGAGCCTAGAGAAGAGGTGGAGAGCTAAAGAAAGAGAAGATGTCAGTGGGAAAGGGATTAGAAAGGGTGAGTTCATTTTGCTAAGGGACAGGGAGAGTAGATAACAGATACATCTGGAAAAAGGCTGATAATGTGCTAGAAGAAAAGAATTATATTTGCAGCAGAATAAGGAACTGAGGTGTGAAAATTTGACCAATGGACAAGGAGGATAAATTTTCTGCTAAAGGCGAATGCATAACTGAGGAAAAAACTGATTGGGAGTGAGAACACAGAAAATACAAAGGGCGTTTTGTAACAAAACCAAATATTTAGGGGAAAAAATAGACCTGAGAATTTTGGGGAACTGAGCAGGGTAAGAAGACTTAGGAGAAAATGATGGAGCTGATTTCAGGAGCAGCTGGAATGATGGCATGCAGAAAGAAGTTGGAAATAATTTGGAAGAAAGCAGAAAAGGTACAAGCTGAGGCAATTGCTAGTAAATTTGAAATAAATGGAAAAAGATAAAAAATAGCAGCATAAAGAGGGAAAAATGATTAATCTTCCTCTTCTTACCAGGATAGCTTTGGGACAAAAGCATCAAACCACTTGTGAGCAATTTGGGAAAAGGAACACATGACAGGAACATGACAAGGAAAGAATGGTCAATGGTGAAGATGGTTCAGAATTAGAACTAATTTAGAGGATTTCAGATAATGTGTAAAGTGACTGGTGTTTAAATAGAATGAAAATGAAGGTACAGGTCTTGGGAGGGAAACTACTGTGAGATAAAAAATTGGGAATATGGGCTATATAGATGAAAAGAAAACAATAATGTAGGCAGGCAAATACATGGTAAGCAATCAGATGGAGAAGAAAAAAATCAATGGAAATAAGAAAGTAAATGCGGCAGTAAATGTCATTGCTCTAGTGCTTAGTAAGAGGTCTGTTAACAAAACAGTATATAAAAGTCAAACATTATCTTTGTATGGTACCTTTTTGTGTGGGATGAGGGGGTCTTGGGAAACCGGATTGGGAGCTAGGCATAGGCATCTAGTGAACCTACAATATGTATGAAGAAGAGGATAATCTGCTTTATTATTATTTAAAACAGAGGCAAAGAAAACATTTAAAACCAGTGTCTTCACCAGTTCCTAATAGCTTAGTATCTCTTTCTATTCCTCAAAAAAATACATAAGTACATCTGAGACCCAAATTTGAGTTATTTATTATGATTATTTGTTTACATTTTATGGATATTGCAGCAAACTGTTATCTACTCAATATTTTAAAAACTAAAACACAACCCTAAAATATCCTGCATTGCTTCTTTTTATAATCTTGTATTCAAATTCCTTCTTATTATTGCTCCCATTTTACAAAAGACTTTACATGCACTAAAAGTGAATCTAAATGAGAGCTACACGATGAAAAAATAGAACAGAACATACCCCCTTATTGACAAATGCAATTATCTTCCATGCTTAAATTAGTTCTATTTCTTACTCTTCAAAGTGATACTTAAAAATAGCAACATTAGATATAACTTCAAGTCGACAAGTATCCATTTATTTATAATAAGTAGTAAACAAAATCCTTAGTTTCAATTATGATTTTCTTGCATAATATTTTCTTAAATGCTGAAATTACACTTTGTATTTCAATTATATCACTTCCCTACAGAGCACTGCAGCTTTCCCACCTTTGTTTGCTTAGTTATAGAACTACATAGCATGCTCAACACAGTAAATTGAAAAATAATTGTGGATAAAAAGACTATTACCCCAGGCATGCTTAGATACTGAGACATAGATATATTTTTGAGAAGAATAAGAAAGTAGTTCCCTAGTAAGTGCTTTTTCCCCAGAACCTGAAAGATGCAAGAGATGGTATTATTTTTTAAACTATGGAATATACTGTATATAGAATAATAGAATATAATTAGTATTTGTATATGATATTTCTTCTATAGTGCATACCAAAGTATAGAAAAAATAATTTTCAAATAAAATGTAAGGACACTATATAAATTTTGTATAATTGTGACAATATGGTCTTTGTTGCCCCCCAAAAAAATCCAAGAAAGTACTAGAAAATGTTTCAACCATTGGAAAGCTTTTGTAGCGTTTTGCAGGCAAAAGGCCCCATCTGTACTGAGCATGCTTTATTCCAGTGCTGCAGGAATAAAGTGGTTCTCTCCTTGCAATTCTTTCTCCTCACTCCTGCCTACAATTGTCATGCTAAATACAGAAATTGGAACAGAATGCTCCCAGTGCTTCCCTCCCTGATATCCAGGCAGGTACACAAAAAGAAACAGAAATGTACTGAAACCAGTAGGGAATGTGAGCCTGACCAGGGAGACGGGGGAAGCAGACACTACAGATGGAGATGTGGCTTGCAGCAGGGAAGGCTGGTGACAGGGAATGTCTTGGAACGACTGGGAAAGGGAAGGAGGCAACAGGAAGGGTCAGACAGAGCCAGGGGGCTGGGGGTCATGGGGAGAGAACGAGCTTGTACTCAAGGAAATAATCAGGGTGGCATGAAACTAAGTGCAGAAGAGAATGCTGGAAGAATGTGAAGTTGGGAAAAGAGAGCAGTGTAATGCAGCACAAGGAAGAGTCACATTAGCAATTGACAAAAGGTGGGATTGGAGGGAGAAGGAAGAAAGAAGAAGAAACTGGGACAGATACACAGGGATACATAGCAAAGGGGACACAGAGAAAAGGGAGTTTATGGTGAACGGAAATCCTCCTTCCAATATTGGAAATGAACACAGAGTCCTGACATTTGGCATGACTTGTCTGCTATTAACTGCTTCTTGAACTATTTCTGAAGCCTGTCACCCTATAATGATTGTTTTATGTTACAGTATGTTCCTACAGTTACGTTTGTGTTGTAGGGTTACATATAGCAGTAGATCGAAAAGTTCTGAACTGCTGTATGATAATTGAGCTGAATACATTAAACTGTAAGACATGAAAACTGCATTTCCTGCTTCTTCTTTCCTTTTTCTTAAAAACCCTTTGCTTTTCCTAATAACTCTCTCTACTCTGTTGATAGGGCAAAGTAGATATAGGAAATGTCAGAATTAAGGTTGCCTTTGCAATATGATTCAATATCGCAATCAGAAAATATCATGGTCCAGTCTTGAACTAAATAATCATCCGTGTATTTTAGTTTTGTTTTTAATGTGTATCACCATGGACAGATGAATCAAGGAAAAGTCATTACTGAGAATGTCTCCTCTAAATCCTTGATTTCACTTCTTGCAAAAAAATGGAAATACATGAAATGAGCAGAGGATAGCTGGGAAAGAACATATAATCATTGTTCAAAAGCTGAAGTGCTGTTCCCATGTAGTTTGGGATAAATCCTTCAGAGTACATGCTTTCAAATTTGTGTTGCTCATATTATAAACATCCAACCTGATACTTCAGTCTATGAGCAAGACTGAATTCAACAGGAATAGTGATTTGATTACACCTGAACATTTCTGCCAAAAATGCTAATTATCCTAAAAATTAGGTCCTTGATACTTGACAGTTAAGCAATATGCTGTCTTAAACTGTATTTGACTCTGTTTCCCAGCTATCAGATTGGAGTACTACAAATTTCACTTCCTTGCAAGAATGCTCTGAAGATGGAGCAATTAATGTTTGCAATGAGTGCAAGTATTGCAGTGACTGGTGCAGAAAAAGGGCCTCCCAAGAAATTAGAAGTCTATTTTAGCATCAAAAGAAGTACCAAAATGTCTGGATTATAAAAAAATGAAATAGTGGCTGAATTCTTACCAGATTAATTATATCAAATGGTGCTTTGAATAACATATATGTTTTAAGGGAAGGAAGGCAGGATTCTGGGTAACAGACCTCATAACATGTATTCACTTCCCAGGCAACAGTTAATCTGGCATATTCCAACTTCTGTGTAATTGACTTTGCAGACATAACTTGCTTTAAATGTCTTTGTTTATATATGTGTGTTTGTCTTTCATAAGAACTTATTGCATTTTTGGTATTTGTTTATATGTTCAATCCATTAAATGCTTCTTGATTTTTTTATTCTGTTGTTACAGCCTCCTTGTAGCACATCAGTAACAACTCCTTGGAAGTTAGGAAATGCGATTAAATAACACACAGAAGATGTCAAATGATACTGTTAGGATGATTGACTTCAAAATGCAAAATAAAGGCAATTGAGTGTGATTACTGGAGCTAATCCTTTTAGGCTTGCCTCTGAAAAATGCACCTTCATTTACCATTGAAAACAAGTGCTATTTTTATTGCTTAGTGTTCATGTGGGTAGATTTAGCCTGTTGATAAGAATAGATATTATAACATAAATACTATCTTCAAAACTTGTTCTTTACTAATATCTTGATGTCTGTAATGTATATATACATTTAGATTCACAGGGGAAGTAATATTGCTCTCTTTAGTATTTCATGTATAAATTTACTCAGCATATTTATTTTATTAAAACGTAAATAATGGGATGTGGTAAATGAAAAATCCAAGATGGGAATAAACAGCTTATTTATTGTTAATGCTCAGAGTAGCTTATTGAAACACACCTTTCGGTAACTGCCATGTCTATTAGCTATGAAATTCTCATCATGCCTTGAATGTTACCCATTAGGTTTAGCCATTTGTACAGTTAGAAGGCTCAAGATGTTTCAAATGTACCTTTAAAAACATTATTAGCTCAAATCAAACCACACATATTCACAAAAACTGCATTTAGCATATCTGAGATTTAACTCAATACTGCTTCCAATTAATTATTCTTCTTTAATTTGCTTTGTATAAACAGAAATGACCTATTAATTTAAAGAAAATCTATCAGCACAGAATGTATTCTCTCTTATAAACAAGCAAGATGAACTTGACCTTGTTTGAACTTGTTTTGATGTGGCCCAGATGGTAGGCTACATGCTTGAATAGCAGTCTAAAGCTGAGGAAAAACTCATATAGCAAGATCTAGATTTATTGCCTTTTGCAAATTCCTACCTTGTATTGTCCTTTCAGCATCTGTTCTGCCCCCGCTGCGGTCAGCTTCTATCTCTGGGGTCAGAGAGTCTGGAAACATAGAAAGGTAAGACTGACATATATTTCATTTGATTCTTATAGCCCTTTTTACAACCTGTTACTCCAATGCTGAATTACAATACAATCAACCTTTGTCAGTTTTTTTAATGTTGAACAATGACTGGAGGCCAGGACAATTTTTTGTTAGACTGGGAAGATTAATGAGCAATGGATTTTTCAAGCATAAAAGGGGGAAGAAAAAAAATGAAAAAAAAATTGACTTCTCAAGCTAATAATACAAAATTGTCCTAGTTTGAACATTCTCTCCAGTGAGTTTATTTGCACATACTATATAAAGTAACAAAGCAATAAAGAGAGAGGTATCACTTGAATAAAGGAAAGAAAAGAGATTTTCTTTTTTTTCCCCTTTCCATCATGTTATAAATTTTCAATATAACAAGATTCTTTTGGCACTTAAATTGAAAGTTAATGACACAGAGGCAAAAATTGGCTTCTTACCATTTAGGACCCTGAGACTATCTGTTGAAGCTGCCTGTTTCAGTGTTTGCTCTGCTTGCTCTCGTCGTTTAGTCTCAAATTCAAGTGCTTCCTGCAATTTCCTCTTTGCCTTCTTTTCTTTCTTTAGCCTTTTCTGAATTATTGCTGTGAAAAGAAAATAACATCAGTGTACTCCAGTTTGGATCTGAAACTTGGCTGCATGATGACCTATTAAGGGTTCTGAGAAACACTCTAACCGCAATGTTCATATACACTGATTAATTACACAATAACCATTTAAATCACTTGAAATATGTTGGAATCACCTTGACAGTATATGACAGTATTGAAAACTGTAAAACTGTAGGTGGTATCAGGCAATGACGTTTTTAATTTTATTTTTTTTTAACAAACAGCTGAGAACCTGAATTTTCAGATCAGAAAACCTCAGAAACCAGCAATGGAATGTACTTTTTGAATCATTTGATGTAGGTAAGCCCCTGTCTCTGGAGGTGAGGCAGTTTTCAGAATTAATTTCACCATTTCGATTTCCCATAGCACAGTTAATAGCCATGTGGTGATGGAGTTTTTGCATCCCTGCAGCTTCTCTCACATACGACGGGAGATCCGTCTACCTGGGTCCTGGGTAGTCCTCACCCTTCTCTGGTCCTCATTTCTTGGGGAGAGGCCCTGAGACTTCTAACTCCTCTCTAAGCTCTGCTTTCTGCAAGCCATCTAACCTCTTCGTGCTTGGCCTCTTCTCCATATTTACTTATTTTCCACATTTGCCTTTTGTCTTTCCCTTTTCTTGCTTTCTGTTGGTGCCTGTCTCATCAACCATCTAACCTTGAAGAACTCACAGAAAATCCTTTATGGTGCTGGATCCTCCAGTCAAGTAAATATTATTAAACTTTGTCAAATGTGAGGGAAAATATTAGTAAAGAAATTACTATTTTAAAATTAAATATATGAAGTCCTCATTTAGAATAAATGTTTTCCTTGAATCTCTTCAGCTTTAAACTCTGTAGGAAAAGGATGCCAATTCTACTATGGGACTTCATCACAATTTTCTTTTCTATGTTACCAGAGACTTACAACCACAAAAGTAAGACTTGCAGGATCCCTAACTAAAGAACATATTACAAGTTATGCTCCTGACAGAAAAGGGTAACCACCTTTTCTACTCTGTTAAAACCAAAGTGGGTCTCTGAAGAAATCATGTAAAGCTGTAAAGCATGGCATTATCTCCCCCACCACACCCCAACTGTTCTTAAATACCACTTTGGGGTTTTCATGGATGTGCATGTAAAAAGCTTTTTGTCTTAAGATCTTCCTGAATAATCCTCTCCAGGAGACTCTGTTATTTTGACACTAACTAAAAAGTTATCTACTAAACTAGCCACTAAAGAATTCTTTATACACACCAAAAGAATTATCCTTACCAAACCCAGATACTAGGAACTGTTAGGTTTGCATGTCAAGATCTATCTAGCCCTGTATCTCACTGCAAAGTAACCTCTGGTATATGCTTAGGAATGAATGCTGGAAAACACAAAAATATACTTCCACCAGTTCATATTCCCCAGGGACAATAGACTGTAATGGTGGTATCTTTCACAAAATGCAAATAATGAAACTTTTAAAGGGAACTGTCATTGTTATTACCCTTTAATTTATATGCTAAGAAGAACCACCTTTTAGATGATCTTGTATGTTTTGTGCTGCTATACAGAACTGCTCAGGCACAAAATTAACATAAGCACATATCCTGTAGTCAGAATAACTACATAATTTACATCCAAGACTTTGGAATTTTGGTTCTTTCTCATTTTGTACAACACCAACTACTTTACGGGCTAATTAGCTCATACTATCAAAGAACATCTAGCATCTATACAAAGGCTAAACTAAATACATTTTGAATCATTGCATGGTTTTAATGTTTTCATTATAAGTACTTTGAAAGTGATTGCAATAAATGAGAAGGAAACATATGTTGCTTTCTGAATTAAAATGTCATCATGGCTGACACATTGTAGATGTGACTACAGCAGTCAGAGCCAGAATTAGCAAACCCTTACTGTGTAGCTGCTCACAGAAGAGATATTATCCTACTTTCACCAGTTGATGAGACACATCCTAAAGCCTTAGGAACTGCTAATTGGAAAATTTAAAAAGAAGGAAGGAAACAGTACAGTAAATAAGCAGCTCTGTAGAACATACAGGAGCAGCTGTGAATCCAAAGTTACATAAAAAAAGGCAAAAAATCTCATCTATAACAAAAGATAGATTTTGCCTAACGCTGAAGATCCCCTTCACATAAAGGATTTGACCTCTATCTGATACAGTGGCTTGTGGTTCTATGCTGTAGCTTTTAAGTGTTTTTCAGTATTTTCACATGATGTCTCTTCACCTAGCAGGGAATCTGGTTCATTTCCCCCTTCTTGCTCATGCTTCCATTAAGATGTGAAATTTTCTTTACAACATGACACTCACTCTCTGAAAAACTAGTAGGTAAAGGCTCCTATGCATTTTTCTGCCTTTAATTGAAGAATAACTTTTCACAATAATTACAACCTGGCCTTATTTTTTCTCTCTTACTTCGATCTGTTTATTTGAAAGAACAATCCATACTTTTCTTTCTTTTATATGGAAGTATCCACTAGCAAAGATAGTCATCCTCATTATATTTGGTTTGCTGCATACCACCATTAACTGTTCAAATCCATTCCTCTTCGTTCTGACTGTTTTCCCGTGCAAGATCGTCATTAGAGGAATGCATACACAAAAGCAGGTAATGCATCATGCTGAAAATAATATTGCCAATTATATCAGTAACCTGAACAAAACTAAGGGACTATCCCACGTTTTTTTCTGACATACAACTTTGAGTGAAATTCATTTTGCTTAATCTTTTCAAAATGTGTCTAGCACAGCCTAGTCAACTATGTGACCTCTGGATTTGAAGGGAAGAGAAAGAAATCTTCACAGTGCAATTGACCCTACCTACCTGAGAACAGGCAATACGTTTCTTTTTTTATTGTCCAGAAAGCAAAATTCTATTCATTAAAATGAGACACTTAATTTATAGATGGCAAAACTAAAGCAAGGGCAGATGGATTCCCCCCCAAACTTTTTTTGCTTTGCATGTGACTGTACAATGCTAAAAAGGAACATATATTTGAACAGTTGTGAGAAAGATGTGAAGATCAACCAAATTACTTTATTCTTTTACCAAATTACTTTAAAAGTGCAAGCAATACAATTGTCTTAAGTAGAATGGACCAGTGGTGGACAAAGGAATGATTCATTGCATAGGTATGATAATTGTTAACAGCAATTGTGTTTCAAAATATATTCTCAGAAGTTAAAAAAAGGGTAATTAATAATGTCCTACCCTTTAATGGATCAAGGCATGAAACAAGATTACATTGTGTACCTACTGCTAGCATATTAGTTTAAGGCATACTGACATTGGTTGTGAATCAAACTGTTCTTGAGATTCTCTGTTTAGGTGGTTACCAGAAAATTAAATTGGACAAGAAAAAACTTGTAACTCTAGCTCTGCAAAAATACACATCTGACTTGCCATGGTATGAGTTAAACAGCAAGGGAGTCCCAGAGGTTAACTGTCCTTGCAAAATAATCAGGCACAATTAAGGGGTGAGATACAGAGACAGAGAAATGAATGCATAAAGAAAGATAGAAACATGCTTGTAATGCAAATAGTTAATGCAAACCACTCCAAACTGCCTCACTTTCACTATCAAGGTAATTATTTTAAAATCTCTAACATGTACAGGCTTTACAGTGGGCTGATGTTAATCCTACAAATGCTACTACTGCTTGTGCTTCATCAAGAACCTTCACTGTTACTTCTACAACCATGTATTTTATCTACTATGCATAATTAAGAACTCATATTTTATCATTATCTTTATATTTATTGCATAGAGTTTGCCTAAATATGCACTATAAGAACAGAGCAGAGCTCCTAAAAATTTGCAGATTCTTAAATTTGATACAAATCATCTTTATATTAAGTACCCATCCCTTTCCCTAATGACCACAACCTGCAAAGGCCTGTTACAGCATGTAGGGTATTTATAATTGCTTTTGTATTACCGATGTAACAATGCTCAAGAAAATTGTTGAGAAAAAAGGAGCGTCCTTGCTCCAAGTCTCATGAAGACCCTATACAAAATTAGGCAGATTATAAAACATCCTTTATTGCAGTCAGCTGAGACCTGATTTAAGGGAGGTAAAATTTTGATAAAACACATGAGTTTGATAGAAAATTGTTTACTAAGGAAATAAATTACAAGGTGTTTATGTCTGCTTAATCAAGATACCTCTGTTCTTCTGCTCCACAGCCAATTGTTTTTCAAGTGTTTCCCTCAGTTCTCGTTCCCTGAAGAGTTCCATCTTCAGCTCTGTTTTTTCCAGTTGGACCTGCTTCTCTTGAGCTCTGGCATTGTCTATAGCAACTTTTAGTAGACCCTGTTCAGAGATCAAGTTGGATATTTGGAGAATGTTAGAACAATTGACATAATAACTAACTACTGTTATTTTTTACTTGATGGTAAAATAATTCTGTCACAGGATCAGTTACCTCTTATCAACAGCAATTTTTAACTGGAATTAGCTTTTCAACAGGCGGACAAAAATCTGTAAAAAGCTGGGAGTAGGTTTTCTTAGAAAATGCAAACTCACCTCTGACTGTGCATATAACTCATGTGAAACTTATACAGGAATAGGTTTACTCCTCTTAAGAAAAACTGGCAATCCCACAGTCACATCGTACACAGAGTTCAATCTCTAATCCTACTTAAGCCAATGGAAATTAGCTAAAGGAGAAAGTCTCTTTTAAAGTCTTGCCATCTTGCTCCTCATCCTTGCTAATTACTATTAATTTCAAATATTTACATATATGATTTAGGTTACCCGGACTACAGGTATATTGGGATGGTAAGGAAAGGACAGGCACACAGCAGGAAGATATCTCTGTTTTAACAAGTCTGTTCCCTGATTTGTATGATCATTACCTCGCAGCAGAAAAACGAAACACAATCATCTCTTGATTTCTTGACCTGAGATGGCTCATACAAACTCTACCTTTCTTTCTGTTGTTAGTGTATCAGGAAGTAACAACTCAGATTATTTTAATCTTATTTTGAGAATTTAAACTTCAAAATTCCTTCTTTTGCAAGGAAACTGGATGATCCTGGCACAGCTAACAGTGTATTATTAATAATGTTAACTAGATAGATAGGACACTGAGACAGGGCATCAAAATATAAGGAAAAATGGAATTTAAATACATGAACATGCAAATATACTTTTCCCTTTCCCAAAAGCCTGGCCATCAATCTCTTGGGTCTACATCCAAATCTCTCCTACTGAAGCTATCAAAATAAAGAAGATAATTAAACATGGATATTCATACATGAACCTCCATGGATATGAAAGTAACTCTCTTGTATCCTGGGTAAGACTCCTGATAACTCAACTCTAGAGATAATTTGACCCAACAGAGATTTAATTACTGATATAAAGCAAAACAATGCCAACTAGAGAGACAGAAAAGTGCTCCCCAATGGTTCTGCTAGGGGAACATTCAGCTAACAGATATATGGTTCACACTCAAGACCTGGTTTGAGCACTACAGACATAAAATCATGATGCCCCTCTCCCAAATAAGCTTCCTCACCCCCCAGCCACACTTCATAAATTGGATTCTGGGTTGCATGGTTTTTTCACAATTTAAAAAAAAAAAAAATCTCCCAAAGAAGAATGGAAAAATAAGCAAGTATAATGACACTTAAGAAATTTAAAAAAAATATTTTTGTGAGTGTTTTGTGAGTCTGCACACTTATCCCACTGGTCTTAGTGTCAATGATTGCTATAAAATTTATGTCCTTCAAACTCCTATTTTAGTTCTGTTTTCAGAGCCTGTTAATTCCAGTACTCCTCATCTTCTTAAACTGCTGTCTCAAATCTTGTCTTGCTCAGATCATAATGCTCTGCAGCTCTGTTACACTTCAATCTATTGAAGTCTATAGAAGCTAAAAGAACTCAGCATCTTCTGGCTGCAAGGCCCAAATGGTCAGCAAAATGGTACACACTAAATAAGAACAAAACCATGCTTGGAAATTCGATAACAATGATAACACAACAAATGTCCTCACAAATATGTTTAAAGTTTTAGCATTTTTCTTTTGCTGTTGTTAAACAGCTAAATCACAAAGGTATTTTGGATTAAATGTTAAACTTGAATGATTACTAGAGAAAAAACAGAAATCTACCTATAAAGCTATGCAAAGCAAAATAGAAATTGAAATATTTGGAAAGTGTTTAAAATCTATTTTTTATAAATTAATAATAATTTGAATTCTGTACCTTTTCCATGGCCATATTCTCCTATGTTTGGTGCATCTCAATTAGTAAGAAACTGAAACAGGAGGTGTTTATCAATATCTGCTTCTGGGTTTTGCTTGAACTCTAGAGTGTTTTAATCTCCTCTGTTCCTCACTTTCTGGAACATGCAATTCATCCAAATAATAAATAAACCACGAAAAATTACAAGAAAAGTATTTGTTGATGAAAAAATGTATTGTCTAGTAAGTTTAAATCTGCAAACACTGTTTCCCACAAATTCTTAAAATCCATCTTGTTTAACAATAGAATCAAGCTGCTAAAGCAACTGCCATCTTTACTCAATTCAACTACATTCATGTACATGTTTCTTCTTCATCAGGAACAAACAATTAGTAACAAATGAAAGAGATCATTACATCAAGTGCCCTTTTAGATCACTCCAATTAAAACTTTAGTTTAGCTGTATTTTAATTCTAAGATACCAAATTCTAATTTTCTGCTCTGATTGCTCTTGTTGACTTATCTTTGAAAGATGTACTCTCAGTGCAAAGCCTAGAGATTATTTAGCAAGATGCCAATGTTGGCATCACTTAATGTGTTGATTGGTTGTATTATCAGTAGCAGTTTAAAATAAATTACTATTAAACTATTATTGTCCTTGGCTGAGAAAACACAATATTTTGGTGTTCTTTAAATATGAAACAATCATTATGAATAAACACGGAGAATAACACTAGAGTGTAATACTGATGTGTGTAATTTTATATTAAGAATTGCTGCAAAGTATGAAGCTGCTAAAAGATTATTACATTTTCAATTGAGTTTCTGCACCACACTTCCTCCCCCAGTCTTTCCTTTTTTTATACTTGCTAACATAGCTAATGGTAATACATTACCTATTGCTGCTGATTATGTCTGAAAAATATTAGCTTTTCGGAGCCAAAATCCACTAGGGACTACTTATAGGCTACACAAAATTAAGTTTCATTTTTAGAAGTTAAATCAGTGCACATCAGTAGGCATCCAATGTGAAAAAAATCTGCACTGGAGCCAAACTGATGCATATCAAAAGTGCTGTTGCTGCCAATGACAGCACTAATGCAAAAATACTGGAAACATTAAATATCTCCCTTTATTCAGTGCAGAAGGGGCTGAGAAAAACTAAAAAAGTACACCATCTAAAAAATCATCAGTGCCCCCTGGAACAGGAATAGCAATTTCAGGGTTGCATGAAATTCTATTAATTCTCCCAGTGGATCAGCTGTAGAAGATTATACAAAATGCACTATGTCCAACTTGTATGTGCTATGGCTAATCCTCTAACCTGATATTAAATCAATATGCTGCCAATGACAATGGGAAATGCAGTGCAACATGGGACATTAACAAAAAGAAAATATTTCTCTTTAGGGAAGGTCAGATGTTATGGAAGCTGGATAATGATAATTGCAGTGAACATGCTCAGGTTCCAGATTTGTTTTTTATACTGTATGGCTCTATCTGGAGTCTGGCTTTAAGCATGGCAGGCCATTCCTCTTGGTGTCTTTCTTAATTTTTATTTCAATGTAATGTCAAAAATGGACATTTAATTCCCTGGAGATTTATAGATCATTCTGATTTGTTTACTTTACTATACTTTTTTTAGTATTTTTCAATGACAAATACTCTAGAACTGTCCCAAACACATGGCTAAGTTGATATATGAGTTTCTTCCCATTCTCTGATCTGAGAACACCATCATATAAAGGCAGCCTCATGATCCTACAGAAACTAAACATATATCAAACCTCAGCTCAGTCTTAAAACCAATATTACTCATCACTATTTTCAAATATTATGCAGATAATGTGTTGCCTATTTTGAAAGTGATGGAGGGGAAGGTGTATAGAAGCTCCTTCTCTTTCTAGCTGCATCTATAAGTGTGTGTTTCACCTAACAGAATTTAGTTAGCAGTACATTTATATGTGACATCAAAATAACCTTGCCAATTAGTTTGACAGTCTACCTAGAAGATCATATAGTGTTTCCAACAATGGCCCACACTGAGTGAAAAAAGGGAAACCAGAAGATCAGGGCATTCACATTAGGAAGTTTTCCTAGTTAAAACTCCTGGCTTCCAGAGGGTTGCAGCTCAGGGGCTTCTTTCTGCAGTATTAGCTATTCATGGTGAAAACACTATCAAATAACATTGCTTCTCTTTTAGTCAGGAAAATATATATAATTTGTATGCTGTAATCATTAAAAGTATCTAGTGAAAGGCACTAGAAAAAAAAAATATATACATACAATGCCAGTTAACTTCACATGTTAATTTTTGAATATCTGCTATTTATAACTGACTAGTGACTAAGTACCGTGAGCAAGACAACACAGTTAGAACATCTCTAGAGATGACTCCTGAAAGACAACGTTTCAAATAACTCAGATTGCATACTTTATCACAGATAAAGGCATATGACAAGGTATAAATGATATTTTCCATTAATACTTTTTGTGAAAAGTAATTCTCTTGAATTTTAGCAGAATATAGATAAAATAACATGAAGTAAAAATAGGTTGTTTTTTTTTACTTTATCCACTGTTTGCAGTGTTTTTCCCTTAGTATTTAGTCATAGATAGTAACAGTCCAGGAGAATCACAGCAATAAAGCTAGTCATTTTCTTTGTTTTCAGAGGGGAATTTAGTTTGTAACCATGCACTGCTTTAATTAATATCAATAGGAAACTTGCAAATTATTTTAGGTATCTCTTTAAAGTATTTAGCAACAAAAATATGTCAATACGATACATTCGATAAAAAAATACAGCTATCATGGTGCAACTATATCATCCCTTAGATATTAATGGAAATTCATCTCAGGAACAGTAGAGATTGAGACTGTAAAAGCTTGAAAGAACACGATTTTTACCCAAGAATATTGTAGCATCATGAAAGGCCATGGCTGTAACAAACTTTGGCATAATCAGGCCATGACTCAGAAAGGTATACTTATGTGAGGGGTATGGAGACATCTTTAGCCTTCTCACTAGCACACAGACAGCATTTTGCCGTGACTCACTTTCCCCCACCCTTCATACTCCCTGCAACTGCACTTAGACTTCCAGCATTTAATCCAGAAGAACTTTATAAATACACTTTGTGAAAAATCAGACATATCACTTGATTTAAGTTCTCCGGGGAAATTTATTTTCTCTTCCTTTTAGATGTGCAGATATAAATCAAAATAAGAAAATATCTTATTCTTTTTTTTTAACGTGTGTATTTGCTTGATTACATTTTTTTTGAGTTCATAATTTGCATTTCAGTAGTCCCCAGCAAGAACAACGCTGGTTATTCTGGGTATTGTATATTGTTATTATCTCCTCTGTAAAAGTACAAATAATTATACACTGTATTTTGCTTAAAGAACTATTTATGGAGAAGTAAAAAAGACCCATATATATCATATATGGAAAGACATATTGGTGATAGCAGAAGCAAATAGGCTTATTTAATGTTAGCCTAAAATGATGAATTCATGATCAGGGGCTATCCATTTAACTTTATTATGGATGGAAGAAAGAGACTCACTTGTGCTCAGAGGTCAATTTTAAAGAATTACTCAGACTTCTAAAACAGAATTACAATTAGGCAACGAGTTCACCTGAGCTCATCAGCATCTGCAGAACTTAAAGAAACTTTGTTTTCAAATAACAAAATGTTTAGAAATTTTGTTCGCATACCCAACAAGCATTGTTCCAATGACAAGATTTAGGATCTTTTTTACCCTGTCAAAGGCCAAAGTTAGAGCTCCTAGTGCCCATACGACACCTGTTCTATTTTAAACCAGGGCAGTCTCTACAGTCTGTATTATTCAGATCCTCCAGATCCTGCCCTTCACACATCTGGATATACAGAAGGGAACTGCAGCAGAGACATCCACCATCAA
This sequence comes from Luscinia megarhynchos, assembly GCA_034336665.1. Lineage (NCBI taxonomy): Eukaryota > Metazoa > Chordata > Aves > Passeriformes > Muscicapidae > Luscinia > Luscinia megarhynchos. Next base: position 50,481,461 of record JAPFBE010000003.1, on the reverse strand, counting down.
GTCCACGTACATGGGTGGAGCTCCTTGCCTGTACATTCCTGTGATGATCACACCCCTAAAATGTAGGCTACCACCAGCATGACATGTGGCATGTTGTGGGTGCTCCCCAGACCCATGACCTAACAAAAAATGTAGACTTGCATTTCACAAGCAGACATATACCCTTTCAGTGAAAGGACACATGACTATTTTCAGCATGAATGACCCAGGGGAAAAAAGAGCAATGTTTACCAAATCCACTCATAAAACCACTAGCAATCTATTTAAGGAACTTAGACCTGCTCCACTGCTGAAACAAGAGAACAGTGAGAGATAACATTGCTCTACTCCTCATGGAAACCACATCTCTACTGAAAGGGATGCAAAACATCTCAGGTCCAAAGGACAGCAAGGAGCCATTTATTCAGTGAAAAAAAATCCTTCTAATTCGGGTAATCAATGCATCATGGGTTTCAGGTATTGCTTATGCATTTCCTAGCAAAGTCACAAATTACAGTGCAATCAGTGACCATGGTACAGAATTGCCTTTTTCCATGTACATCAACAAATTTTAACTTGTAATCAAAAACTCTGTTCTGGAAGTGTCAGCATCACAGTATCTAACTCATTTGTGGGCATGGGGTAATCCCCTTTCCTTACAATAGTAATGAAATAGCAATATGGAAACCATTTTTAATGGCATTGATTAACGAAATTGCCACTCTTGTCCATATGATATTGCAATACTGCTGTTAACTTTCCTACACAAATGGGAAAATCAACTAATTTTATTTATTTATTATTTTATGAAGTGGATTTATAATGTTGTCTTCATAAAAATTAAATCTGGAGCATGGGAGAGGGAGGGAAATGCACTTTCATATGTTATGAAAGGATTCCTAGAAATCTGTAAAAACCATGTATTGTGATGTGGAGACATACTGAAAAATTCCAGAAGGACTTATGTCCCACCACTTTACACTGATAGATGATTTTTCATGATATGGAATCTCGAGGTAAGGAGCAAGACGCTGCTCAGAAGCACTAAAAGAAAAGGCATAAAATAGTTTCTGGTTTGTTTATGATGTTGCCTTTTATTTCATATTTTAAGATAAAAGTTAAGATTAGAGTATTTTAACAAAAAAAGTAAGGACTAAAATTCACATTTTCTGTAAAACAAAACTGAATGCATTCTTGGCAAATTAATCCTGGTTATTTATCCTGAAGTAGTGCAGCACTCTCATATTCAATCAGGAGATTAGCTAACCTGTTGATGCTGAATGTTTTGCTCATTAGATTGCTGTCTAGAGACATTGAGTGAAGACATTTGTCAAAAAATTACTGAAAACTTTTCTGCACATATATGCACAGCTAAAAAATTATTCACTGTATTTCTGCCTTAAGAAAAAAATACAATCTTTGCAGGTTGCAGCAGACATGTTACAAGAATGCTGTTATCAAATTATCTTGGTTCGTGGCTTAAATATTTAAGATGCTCAGTCTCAGAATTGCAAAAAGTAATCATAAATATGCTTTTTCAGACCAGGCAGAGATAGTAATATTTACTTCTTAAATAGCAGTATTTTTCCATTATTAGACCTCAAAACACAACTAATGAATGGCTCATATACTTTTCATAAAGCAATTCTGAAGTGCCATAAACTTTAATGAGATTGCTTCAGATAGTAAAGTGAGCAGGATTTGGCCCTGCTCCGTCATATCTTTTGCTGGATAGAATACAATTGATTTCATGTGCTTGCAGGAATGAGCAGGAAATATATGACGACAAATTAGAAGTTGGTAGCTGCCCAGACAAGGCTTCTTGGGAATGTGCAATATGGCTGTATTATTTCTGGCACTATAATTTTGCTTCTGCATGAAACATACAAGCATAATGTTGAAAATTTGCATATGGGGAATACAAGATAACTGAATTTGTGGATGAAAAAATGTTCTTAATCCTAATATGAAACACTAACAATTTGGCTTCAAGATATACATAATGTATACTATAAATAATGTTTGAATATAGCTTTACTGTACACACAACAGACATTGTAACTACCAAATAGGAAATCTTTATAAAATTTGGTAATACCCTTTGAAGTCTATTCTTTGAAGACAGTACTTTAAGTGAAATGAGCTTATTTATAAAGTAAGTGCTTTTTGTAAATGCTTTTATGGGAGACACATTTCAAACAGCTTTAAATATAATTTCCACCATGCCATTCTAGCAATTTGAAATAACTATTTATTAAAGAACTCTTTCTCTGTTTAGTAAATGAGATAAAGTTAAACAGTAAGATACATTTCATTAGCCTGTAATAAAAAGACCATTGAAGACAAATGTTGTTAAACACACCAATGTAATTTACATTGAATTTTCTGCTGTGGTTTAATATACAATCTGTATTTTTATGTACTGTATCTGACAGCTTCTAAAATCATTTGTTTGCTGTGGTTCCTTTAAAACCTAAATTACAAGAAAGTTTCAGTAAATTAGTTGATACAAATAATCTTATGAACTGATTAAGCTTGAATGGTTTTATTAATTTAGACAAAACTGGCTCCTCTCCATCCCTTTAAGCTGATCTACAAAAAGGCCTACCTGGATGTTAGTCAGAAGGGTCTCTATGGAGGACAATCCATCAGGGAATAGAAAAGGAGATGGAAAACCTGGAGGTAGTGGTTGCCCATGCCCAGTTAGAGAAAGTTTGTCAAGGCTGTCTCTTGCGGTTGGTGTGGAGAGCGGGGTCTCATCTGTATGTGATTGAAACAAAAATATAGAACAAGTTACGCTTGTCTGTTTTTATTAGACCTCAGTAATGGCTTCCCTAGTGGTTTCCAGAACATTTATTGCAAATTGGTTCCTGCTATCAGGAGAAAATGCTTTCTGCTGAATTTTCTTTAATGAAAAAGCTGTGGAGATACAACAAGATAACATTAATGAGTAACTTTATAAGCCTTTTAAATGCAGTCTCTAATGAGACTGAGTTTACAGTGCCATAGAATCTTTTTAAAACAAATATTATCTCACATATACTTGTGATAATATATTCAGGCTGACTTTATGGGTACCTTCCCAATTATCTCATTTTAGTCTGTGTTCTATTTGGATTGACAATAGAATATTTCCTAGCATGACATATATTTTATATATGAGAAGTATTTAAACACGAAGCTCCCCATACAATTAACCCTTCCCACTCTTAATGGTTTCACTTACAGCTCAGAAAATTTTGCAACACCAAGAAAAGCTCCTCAATACATTTTTGACCAAGAAAAGACACCTGATTGCCACAATTAAAACATGCTCTGAACAGTACATGAAATTAACAGCACAGTAACAATCACTGGCCTAATATTTTTTTAAGCATGGACATCTTCTAACAATTAGTGCTGAAGATCTGCAAAGATCCTCAGTGGGATCTTTGTAACGATAAGATCTGATCACTTCTGACATCACAATGGGAAAAAGCTTGCACAGCTTGGAGACTTCTAAGATTAAAATTTCACAGATAATCTGTGAACAGATTAAGAAGTGGAAAAAAATAAACCTCCTACAATTAACAGAAACTTCAATAACCTCATTTGTGTGGGGTTTTTTTTTTCCTCCTTTTTTTCTTTTCTGGAATATTTTTAGGCTACTGTTGATACGATATAGAAATTTAGGTCAATTTCTCTGCACCAGATATTAATCTGAATTCTTCAAAAGGAAAACTATCTATACATATATATATAGATACATATATCTATACATACTCTTCTTACCAAGGGCTCAGTCATTGACTGACACATATTGATGTATCTCAGTACAATGCAAGGACATCAGAATGTACCCCAGGTACATGCAGATTCTGCACAGCTGCATGACTCCAGTGGAGTTTTTCAGACTCACTTTCTTCCACTTTGGCTTTGGCCACTGCAAATTATATATATTTTGGGGTAGTCAAATTTCTTTTTATTTATTTCTTTAATTAGAGGTTCAATAATGGTTGTACTTCTCTATTTATTTTATCAGGTGCATTAAAATTGTATCTGAAAGCTGATCCTAATTGCCTAAAAAGAGTTCTCTCTTGGACTGCATGCAGTATTTTCCTAAGTGGACATAGTCTAGGACCACGAAAATTGAAATCTGCAGAACAGAATGTTAGAGTGTTGATGACCTCAGGATGGGACATCCATAACTCCAAGCCCCAGTTCATTCCAACAGTCCCTATCACCATGCCTACAGATGGAAGCAACCTTTATTAACCACACTCAGATGCAGATTTCTTGTCCCATCCCCTCCCCAGCTCTGTCACACTGGTCAGTATTTACAGTGCTAAAGTAATAGCTTTTCCTACTATGTCCTTCCACAGAAGTACCCAAACAGGCATTTGGACATCTGCTGCTGGTCTGATACTACTCAGGACTTTATAGCCAGTGCATAGAAGCAGATGCCACTTCAGGGTACTTGTCCATCTGAGCTCTCACAGGCATCTACTGCAGGAAGAAGCAAATCTTCCTCCAGAGGACTGTAAGAAAAATCTAAGATGAAAAGATCTGCTTTTAGGGAGATTCTATACTGGGTGCAGTTCTTCCTACTTCCCTGTGGCTCAGGCTGAGGACCACACAAGGAGTAAGACCCTGTTCCTTATGCTCTTTTAGTCACAACTCATGCCACAATTACTGCTTTCTCATAAAGTCATCATTCAAAAGCTTTCTAAGTTAAGGTTACTGAATGTTGACCAAGGAAAGCTTCAGACCATTCAGAGTTATAAAGGATTTTTTTAGCTATATTTAAGTTTTCCAGTCATGTTACAAAGTGCTGAGGAAAAAGCTGGCTCTAGATCTCTGAACCATTTCCTATGTAGCTTACTGAGATTCAAAGCAGGTTCTGAAAAAAATGTACTATATGGATGTATCCTCTGTCCTCATGCTACCCCACAGCAGCATGGACAGCTCTGCAGCAATTTTGTAAAAATATACTCAAATTTGGCCCTAAGTATGAGTATTTTCTTTCCAAATTTTAAAATATTATATATATATGTATATATATATATATAAAATTATATATATAATATATATTATATACAAAAATATTATAAAAATATTCATCAATTCATTAGAAAAAATAAATTATATATTCCTGGTATTGAAAAATAGCTTAGTTCAACTTCTCCACTCCTATTCTAGTGTGAAAAATCATTAACAAATGTTTTTTTCCAAACTGCTGCCAGAATTGTTATGCTTTCATTAATCAAAAGAAACAAGCCAAAACTTAAACAAAACTAGTTAGACAATATATTTGTAAACAGTACATAATATTATTGCATAGCTGAAAACTATTATACTCTACGGTAATATGCCTTCCCCAAATAATTTTTACATAAAACAACCAACCAACCAACCAACCAAAAAAAATTAAAAAGTCTCTTCCATATTACATCCTTAAGTTTTTTAGGTAGAGATTTCTTTGTATCAGTGGTTGCAGTGAAGGTATTGCCTTTGCAGAATACAGCAGGAAAGAGTGGAATCACTAGTATGCATGGTGAAGTTCATTCATTTAAATGAGAAAGGAAACTGAAAACACACCATTTGCCTCTAGGTTTGCCAGGAAAATGGATCAATGACCTCCTACTTTCTGAGACTACTTAGAATATTACTGATATTTTAGGTCTCAAATTGTCAAAATATTCTAAGATATACTAGATAAAACTGACCCACTTAAAAATTCCGTAAGCCTTAATTAACTCAAAAACTGCTCTTCCATGCAATTGCTGAGATACAGAAAGCTCCTAACACAGATCTTGTAATAGAATTTAAGCAAGGGATCAATTTTTTTTAATGCATTACTACTTTACAATTTATTTAATGCTATGCTTGCTGTACTTCATGCATGCTCAACACATGAAGTTTGTAAAGATTTTTTAACAATGTGTGGAATGGTTTTGCAATAGGCAAAGAAACTCAAAAAAGATTAGAATCATATGAATTCAAAGTAATATCCAAACCATTATGTTATAATAAATAACAGAAACAAATTTACACTGAAGAGTAGGACTAGAGAGATGAACTTACTCTGAACTTATTTTAATGAAATATCAACTCAGAAAAAAAGTCAGACTAATGTGACTTTGTTTTCTTGATGTCCCATGTGATATAAACTTTGAGTATGAGTATGTTTGAAACAGAGCAAATGTACATATCATACACAGGAAGTGTGGATATTTGTGGATGTGAGATAAGCTATGATTGAGGGAATCTTAAAAAAATGCATTTTTTAGGAAAAACCACATTGTAAACACAGCCAATTAAAACATAACCACATATCTTACTAGCAAAATAATATGAACTCTTGCCTTTAAAACATTTTAAAATACTTAATTCCTACACAAATCCTCCTTCCTCTAAAGAATGAGATATCTTTTGTTTCCAAATAATCATTAGCCTAACATCTTTTAAACTGCTGTAAAGGAACTACTAATGTTCCTCTTACAATAGTCGAAGAGCAATGCTGCAAAATGATGAGCCCTTGCTGGGAAACAGAGATTTGGTATTTTCAGTCTAAACACATCAAAGGAAGTGTTAGAAGAGAAGTCAGGGCAAAAGGGGAAATAGGGTCAATCTATAACTCCATTGTCAGAGTGGGGAGCACAACAATGAAAAGAAAGAGGGGGAAAAAAGAAAGAACAAAGCAGAACAAAGAAGTGTCCAGGCCTGCCTTGGTTTGTGCTGGGAACTGAGATGTTATAAATTAACAAATAAACAAGGATAGGACAAGCTGTTACCCAAGCCTCTACAGTATCTGGGCAGAGATGAATATGTGTCTTGACATATGAACTAAATCACCATAATAGGCAAGTCTGAATGCGACACATATCTTTAAAATATTTGTAAATGCTACAACCACTCCATCCATTGTTCCTCAATTTCCAAAATTCACCTGGTTTTGTTCAAACCAGATTTTATCTGTAAACAGCAGCTGGTTTGGGCCAAATACAACAAACATATTTCACTGTATTTGGTTTGTTGCCATTCTGTTTTATTCTTTCACCAGATAACATGGAAACAGACATCCTGGAAGCTGTGACAGCTATTTAAACAATAATAGATGAATAGAGATAGCCATTCTCTTGTCTTTTTCCTAAAAGCAAGTAGGATAAGTTCAGACCAGTCACCAATCAAACTGGAAAATATTGATATTGCCAGGATTTGAAAGAAAACAATAATAGCTGGCTGAAAAAAATACTATACAGATTAAGGCCATCCTGTAATCATGCCATGCTTTTTTTGCAATGCATCTTGAGGCTTTTCTGTTCCCTGTAAAATATTCCACATGTATTTGTTCCTAGCACAGGCTCCCTCTTACCATTTGAATGATTAAAGAGGATTCTGCTTTCACTTTTTATTACCATAAATCTGGTGCATACATTTTTTCTACATTGTAGAAACAATCTACTCCATTTGGCTTAATATTATTTTGATTTACCTTATCAAACACTCTTTAGCACAAAGCTTTATATTTCACCTTCCTCACTGTTAGAGGAGTCAAGTGTGAGAAGCTCTTCTGTTTTAATTGATCAATAATTCTAGATGTATATTAACAAAAAAACCCTAGGGGTCTCCCACATTCTCACTGAAATGTTTAATAATTTCAGGCAGATAAAAACAAAGAAGCAAACAAATAAGTAAAACCTCTTGACCAATTCCCATACAATTTGGCAGCTTTATAGATTTGGTCATTGAAGATTAGCCCTGCATGTAACTGCGGTCAATGCTAGATAACTGTGAAGAATGTTACCAACTACAAAAGGAATATACTGAAACTCTTATAAAGATATGTATATATATTAGAAGATTTATATATTATAAGAGTTATATTTTATAAGAGTTATATATATAACTCCTTTAGATTTTTTTTTAATCTACAATTTATTTACTTTTTTTTATACAAACAACAGCTCTCCAGGACACCCAAATACTCTGAAATTAAAACATTTGCAACTGTGGCAGCTCAAAATCAGGAAGAAATATCAAATATTCATATAGACTGACTGACTGGTTAATGCTTCTGTAGCACCTTAAAGAAGCTGGTACTCTCACAGTTAACACCATTGCAAATGCTGTCCACTGAGTTCTGCTTCTTGGATTGCTGTGTTTGCTGAAGGACTTTGGGAATACCAATTCTCTAATAATGAAATATGACTAAAAAATTAAAAACCTACATGGAAAGAATCACAGCTACTGAGTTTCTTGGATGTATACTTTTCACAAAATGGCTTTGTAGCTGATACAGGCACATATATTTGTGCAAGTAGATCTTACAGAATTCATTCATCTACATATCAAGTTCAACAGTGTGGATCATTTTCCCAAGGGGCATGGCTTCCATATATGCACACCCTCACTTGATGTAACGAATAAAAGGACATAAAAACTTAGTTTTATGTGTTCACTTTGGAGGCAGGTTTAGATGCAGGACTTTCCCACCAACAGCAAGACTCATATTTCCTGGCTATTCTCTAAGATTTTAACTACTGAAAACTTTATGTACTAACTTGATGCTTTTCCTTTTTGGAAAAAAAAAAATCAATAAATACCCAGTATTTTTAAAATCCTTTTAAAGAACATGCAGTCTCTACAGATCATGCTTCACTACTGCACAGGATCATTGATCATACTGCAGTTGGAGTTGCCTCCATGATGGCAAATTAGAGCCAGATGGTGAATCACTTCTTGAATAAAACTTTTAGGATCACTCTTTTTCTGAGGTTCAGTGGTACCCCTTCTATGCTGATAGCTTGTAAGCCAACTTATCTATAAGCACAGAGGGGGGAAAAAGGAATGTACTGCTGGAATAAGAACATGGAGGACTGGAAACAGAGAGGACTTGATAAAAGACATGGAGTAATCAAGAACTGAGGAAATAGAAAGTTGAGAATATAGGGAAGGACACTCAAAGTGGCAAACACTTTGGAAAGGAATAATAGGAGTGGGATTATGAGGTGAAGGAGGGGAGGAGAAAGACGGCCCAGGAGCAAGAAATTTATACTGACTCAACAAGAAATAAACAAAACAGCTAAACTGTTTTTTTTTACATACAACAGATTTTGCACAAGTAATTTTTGTGGTATTTCAAGAATTTTACTTGAATGTAAGTGAAATTTACAGCTGTCAAAGCAAATATATAAAATACATTCTCTAAAGATCGCATATTTTAGTTTGTTAAGGAATTATGAGTATAGCATCACTAAAGATGAACGGAAAGAGCTGGAACTATATATTCAAAAAGCAAAAATGTAATTAGTGATGATGTTCCAGCTGTGAGGAGTTCTTCAGGCTTTTAGGACTAGATCAAGTTGAGTTTATTCTTCATTTTACATGTCCCTAGAAGGGCCTCAGAGTCAATCAGCACAACTTATCTAATTTTCTCTTTCAATAAAAGGATTATTTTAATAACCTTTATCTTATTTTGCAGCCTATTACTGATTAGGGCTGGGTCAAGCAGTATTGGCTTATTTATTTGTTCTAAAGATGCCACAATATTTTAGAATAAATTATCATTCCTATTTTTAAACAAACATATTTTACCATACAATGGAGTGTTAAAATGCCATTAGTATTTCTGTTCTGTGTACTTTGGCATCATAACGGACAACATGCAAAAAAGTTTCTCTGTCCCTATAAGAAAAAGTATCCTGTTTACTCACAGATTTTTTCACACAATTTTGTAAAGTGCGTTGAACAATCAGGAGAAGAAAAGGAATGGGATAGTCAGAGGTGATTTTGTATATATTTGATAGTCATAAACCACATATATCTTCAACACCTGACAGTAACATTCATTAACTCTGAAGAAATTAAGAATTTAACTCTAAAATAATTTAACTCTAAATTCTAATTAAGAATTTAACTCTAAACTTCCTAAAGATAAAATTATTGTTAAAAGATGTTAAATGTTAAAAAGGTATTCTAAATATTTTATTGCATTTTAAACAATGTATTAGTATAAAAAGAAGGTGCTTTATCATTTTATAACCTGCAGATTTGAAGTGTAAGAACTATGCCCATTATTTCCTTTTTAAAGATGTTTATATGCTACTGGCAGGAATTGGATGCAGAGTAAGGCCATCTGTGCTTTGGACGTTGAAAAAAATATAAATGTATTTTACTGGTTCATGTCAAACATCCCAATTAGTACTCTGCTAACTTCACTCCATCAGCCAGGCAATACTGAGTGCTAAAAGAATGTTTCTTGGCTTTGTAGCAATTCTGTGAGAACTGCTTATATACACATATATATATGTGCAGAGGGTTCTGCATATTGTTTCCCTACAGGTTCACAAGAGCCCTTCACAGCTTCTTCCAAAGTCACGTTGAGGGGTGTCCATGATCATCTACCCAGTGAAAGGATATTCAGTTAGGAAATCAAACCTCAGCTTTCACAAAACCAGCTATTTAATCTCTTTTATTGTGTTGGCTCAGATGCTGGCTCCCTGGTCATATATGCAGCTCTCCTAAGTACATGCTGCATCAAATGATCAAACCAAGTATTTTAAGTCTAAGCTAAATTCCTGATTAACATAAAACTTCAAATTAGGGTCTGGACTTTAGGGCTGCATAATGAATGTATTATAGACTAAACCTCACATTTTCAAACTTATGGACATAAATATGCACATCTCAACTGATAAAAGCAATACAAGGCAATGCATCCACAGTATGCATACTTATTTTTGTGCTGCCCATTCCAGCCTATAACTGCTTCCATATGGCTACTGCAAAATGCAGAAAAAAACATTATAGAGAATATAAAAAGTGCATTTTGCAAGATTTTATTGGATCATTTCAAGGGCCACATGATTTGTATTAATAATCCTCTGGACATGTTTCATGAAAGTTGAAAAGCATCTATTATTTGGGGATTTAAAGTGATTTAAAAATAAGGAATATCAACAATATTAGCATTTTTTTTCATTGTCATCTGAAATAACAGCACTTCTATTTTGTAAGTGTAACAGTAGTAAGAAGGGAGTTTTTGATAAGAGCACAGCTGGTAACTTGTAATTCTCTGAAGATGAAGGGTTTATGTTAATACCTGGAAATGCGTTGTATTCACACTATTTCCCTTGCTCTGTGTTCAGTTAAAAATTCTAGTATTTATTCTCTTCAGGAAAAAATCCAAAAGTTGGTGTTTTCAAGAAGTCTGTATTCTAGCCATGTTGCAATTATGGGGGCCTGAGTATTAATGCTCCTGCTACTTTGTGACATGGTAATGTTCTTGGTAATCTGCTGACAGCATGAACCAGATGCCCAAAAAGAAAATGAATATATGGTAATGTGTCTGAGCAACACTCGTCAGCTGTCATTCATTCAGCAACTCATAACCTGTCCCATACCCTCATTCCCAGAGTGCTGGCAAGCAGATGAGGTTGACCAGGCATGCTTGGCATCTGGTGTAAAGTGGCAGCACAGAAGTCAGCAGTACTGCATTTCACAAATAAATATGTCAGAGAAGTTCAACAGAGAAGGCAAAAGAGGTTTAAACACTTCTCATTTATGGCAACTTACACTGCTCATCTGTCCCAGCAGAAAAAAATATTTATCTGGTCAGAACATGTAAAACTGGATCTATTGATTAATGCATGTGCTTTTTAAACTGAATAATGTGCTTTTTTAAACTGAATATTCAAACAGAATACTGTCATGTCTATTTTTATGAAAATAAGAAAATCTCATGTTTTAGATAAATATATAAAAAGTCCAGGGACACTTCTTTTTGCAGAAACCCAATATTTAAAAACCTATATACTCATATTGTCTTCATTTCCCTGCAAGATCCTATTAATAGCCTGTGATTTTAATAACCTCTTTAACAAAAGGTATACTAGCAATTATGTCTAATATTTGGACTTATAACACATGGACAAGTGAGTTAGATGACCGGCCTAAAATGCACAAGACAGAAACATATTAAGGAAAGCTGTTCCTGAGCTTTGGCCTTGCCAAAATTCCTGCCCTGAATGCATTAGTGCCAAAGATGCCAGTAAAATAAGACAATCAGGAACCAAATCAGATGGACCCAACTGACACAGCTGTGTCATGGTGCTACTGAGCAAAAGGTTCAGGAATGAACATACAATGAAAAGCTTCAAATGCTTTGGAAATGCAGGGGAAGGAGCCATGCTTTGAAAACAAAGCACCGAAGGGACTCTGCTGGTCCAGCCCTGCAGTCAGGCTTCTGAGAGGTTAAGGAACAGGTGTTCTACCACCAGCAGTTCAGCAGAGTGTCCAGTCTTTACTTGAGCACCCAAATGGCAACACACACTTTTTATGGAAATACGTGATATAGTTTCTCCAGGTCTTAACTCTCTTCACACTAAGTGTTACTGAGAACAAAAGGATGTGAAGCATCCTGTTTTGACAAACTTTCACCAGGAAGAGTATAAAAGGAGTGAGCTGTTTTAATATCATGAAGCAGTATGACATAGAGGCTTCCTTATTTTTGTGGCTCAAACACTGACATTTGCATAAGAGAGTATATTTAACTCACTTTTCCAAAATTATTCCACAATATATTTTTAAGCAGATATAATAAACACCCTCAATGCTTCTTTGTATGGAATGGTTCCAGTACTCAGATGCAAATATTGTAGACAATAATCAATGTACACAGTTTGGATTATATGGTTATGATATCCTAATAGAAATTTGGCTGTCTGCCTATGGGAGTTCAATATGAATTTCATAGTTTTAGCATCATAAACAGTCCTTTACAATATTATAGCCACATTTCTCAAACCATTGCCTATACATTATATCCTAATATCTGATTTCACAGAAATCCATAATAATAAACAAACAAAACCCCTAAATTCCAGAGTGCTCAGAAACAAAATTCAGAATGAAAAGGCAAGCATTTTTACATCTGATATGATTTCTCTTGCAATTCATTCATCAAACATCTGCAACAAGCTGCCAGAATGTGTCCATTAGTGAGATTTCTATGGCATTCACTAGCTTGATGCTTGCTGATAGAATAATGCAGAAGTTTTACCTCTAATGTTTTCTGCTCCATTTCAGACATCCACTTTAAAGTGAGATTTGGCCTGCATGTGTTTTCATGTCTTGGAATATGTAATTTATGCTAATATATTAGAATACATATTAGAGAACACAAAAAAATATCCTTTATGTATTTATGCATTATGAGTCACATTCAGCACTGATTTAAGAAGACAGAAAATAGTTTGGAGTCATCATGTAACATGGATCAGTCTGGTTTACATTAAATACAGAAAATTAAAGTATCCAGTAAATTAAAATCTATTTTTTGATCCAGTTTAAAACCTTCATGCAAATTAAATATTTTGTTCAGTCTTTTGTTCTTTATGATATCTGCATCATATCATAATATCAAGGAAATACGGATTGCATCTCCACTATAGGGACAGATCTTCTTACTAATTTTGTTCCATATCAAAACTTCTGCAAATCTTTCAACGTTTATGCCAATGATGTAATTGAAAAATTCTTTATTTTAATCCTCAAGTAATTTTAAATGTTATGTAACAGAAACAAAATACAAATCCCAAGAGTGGTTCAAAGATTCTCTAAGACTTCACAACTATTTATGTTTTTGATAACTGTAAATAAACAAAACAGAAATCAAAACATCTTTAGTTTTATTGTACTGCAAAAACAGTTACTGCCTAAACAAACTGAAACGGACTGCACGAGCTTTATTATCTCAACCTGATGATATCATTATCTATTGAAGGATAATATTTTCCTTCTGTATCCCAACAACAGGTTGGATTTTAGCCTGTCTAGTAAAAAAAGCAAGAGCTGCATCAGGAAATGACCACTCTGCATGGTTTTGAGAACTCCTGCACCCAGAAGATTGAGACAGCAACTTCAGTGAGTTTTTTGTTCAGATTTTGTAAATTAAGTCAGTGTCACTGATGAAGGCAGGTTGTACACCTAATTCTAGTACAATTACAAAATATTTAGCACAATGATTTCAAAAGGTAAAATCCAAATCCTTTATTTTCACAATTATTATCTTTGTCTTCTCTTTGCCTTGCTGATTCTACTGCTTCCTGCACTTTTTCCTTACATCTCAAACACTTTCCTCAGTAGCACTGATTGTTTCTAAAGCGTCTTTGTCTCAGTAGTTTCTTCCCTCTTAAGATATGAAGAATTATTTTGCTTGTTGAAATTGCAGGACCAGACATGAAAAAAATACAATTAGAGAAAAGGAAAAGATTGTGACAGAAATCTGAAGGGACAAGTCAGCCTAGATTATCTCTCTGTTAACAGAGCAAAACAGATCTTGATTTCTTTTCTCCTTATTCATTCTCACACATAAAACTCATTCTTTCATATAAAACTGTGAAAACAAGATCTGAATCATTATCAAAACAGGTAAGAAAACAGAAAAGAAGATCTTAAAATATATATCCTTAATTTATGCTCTATTTTACTGTATTTTGATAAAATCATAGCTGAAGTAGTCCTGATCTGACTATTGCTTTTTTGCAAAAAAACCCCAACCCAACCAACCAACTCATCAACCAATTAAAACTAAAGAATATATAGGCATGTTTGCATGGCAACATGTAGGAAAATTCATTAGGTCCAGTGGTTTGAAAGATGATTTTTTTTTCTATCCTACTTTACTAAAGTTTTCATCTATAAAAGAAGAAATCACTATATAACAATACATTCTTCATAAAGGGACTAAAATTGAATCAATTATCTTACCCTAATTTAAAGCTTAATTTCAATTCCTCAAAAGATTAAGTGTACAGAAGGCATTTCCAAGTCCAGGACTTGCCTCACAACTCTTGCAGTGTGCTAAACTTGGTTTTTCAGGTTAAGAACATGAGGGAAAAGAAACCCAAGGGAACACATTCAGAAAAACTGCTTTAACCCTATCACTATTTTTGGATGTTCTGTCTTTGTACAGCACTAAGGGTTGCATTGTACAGTCCCATTATACAACAGATGTTAAATGCAAAGTTAAAAAGTCAGTTGTAAATGATTGATTGTCTTCTTCACTATTTCAAAATAAGCCCTGATTATTTATATAGTTTTGGTCACTGCTTGAAAGCATTATATAAACCTAAACAATTGATCCATTTTTCAATGGCTTTTGTGTGTAATGTATTATGTATGTTTTTACATTCTTCTGAGTAAAAGGCCCTGGTGTACAAGAAATGTTTAGAGTTTTGAGTGCTCCACCCAGTCCATATGGTAGGTTTGCTCTGTGTGTGAAACCTACCTTTTTCCACCAGGTCCATATGGCAGGCTTAAGCTAGCCAGGGCCTTCTATCCTCCACAGGGGCCATATGGCAAAGAGAGCTCAGTGAACACTCATTGACCTTCTATTAATATTTTACATTTCTCTAGCACATACAGACATATATGAACTGATCAGATTGAGCACAAAAGAGCTGGCTCCTGAAACTTCTTTAGCCATACAACCAATACATCTATATATATAGGGTAATAGATGTGGAATCTGGTTTTTTGAGTTTTAGCAAAAACCTGAGAATTTGAATGCAAAATTCACCAAATTATCAAATAATGTTTTTAAATATTTAGACAGATTATTATTTAATTATGTTAACATATATGGTATACATTAACACTGACATTTTACTACTAGATTTTAATATTACCTTATCAGAACCAAATTCCTTGAACCCATCCACTAACAAAGGATGCATGCTATAGATAGTGAAAGTATTTGTTTAAAGATTCAGCTCTGTGCTGCCCTACTAATAGCGTGTTTTGAACAGGCTACTGCTCTCTTACTGTATATAAATGAACTGGCAAAAAGAAAAAAAAGAAAAAGAAAAAGAAAAAGAAAAAGAAAAAGAAAAAGAAAAAGAAAAAGAAAAAGAAAAAGAAAAAGAAAAAGAAAAAGAAAAAGAAAAAGAAAAAGAAAAAGAAAAAAGAACTCTCTTGACAGTAAACCACACATAGAGAGACAACAATCTACAAGTCACATGGAAATAAGTTACTATTTCTTGCAGGCACAATACCTATAGCCTCAGTACTGGAATTAAAGGAAGAGAATATGGTCTGAGAGCCTTCCTTCTACTGCCTGTACATTTCCTGAAACAGTAAAATCAGATGTCAGAACATGAGTAAAATATAGTTGCATTGGGTTGGATGACAACGAACATGGATTTAAAATCAAATGAAAAACAAAATGGCAACTTTAAATCGTAATCTGTACTTTCAAAGCAATTATGCTGAAAAGATACACTGTTATAATGTTTACAACTTAATCCAAAGCTTTGTTGTAATTCTAAAGTAATTTAGGAACCCTCAGCATCTTATTTATACAGGAAAGATGGAAGCAATTTATAACATGTTTATGAAAGTTTTATTGTACCTACAATCTGATTTAAGAAATGGAACAATATTCTCCAGTAGTAGAAATTTAAAAAGAAATTTTATTTACTTGAAACTCAGAACATTAGGAAATAAAAAAATGATAATATATTGTTTTTATTCGCAGGATTTATAGTGCTTTCATCTGGTTTCCTCTTGTTTCAGTTCATGTAAATAACCTCTAGGTTGTCACATGAATATTCAAATATCGCAAAGAACTATCAGTGTTGAAAATAAATATCATAAAGAATTCAGAGCAAGTATGCATGTACATGCTCTCACAGTTTATTTTTGTATATAGAATTTATGTTTTGCTCTGCAAACAATCAATAAAACATGGAAGAGTTTTCCACAAGGAATTTATCTTCTCATTTCAAAAGAGCCAAATAACAAGAAGCATTTTAAGAAACTAGGAGTATTTTATTAAAGTTTAAAAAAGGCTAACTACTAAGTTCATGCCTCTTCCTCCTATCTTCCTGCTTTTGATCATTGCCAAATAGAGCTAAATAAATGGGGGGAAAAAAAGGATTAATTAATTTCAGGGGTTAAGAAACATGACCTCAGACACTTTTGACTCTAACTTTCACTGAAGGAAAGGCATAGTATATAGCTTTAGTATTCATTTATCCCTTTTCTTTCAGTAGCTCTTTTTTACATATATTCTCTATATATTGTCTTTTTCATTTTCTGTTTCCAATTTACAATATACAGGCACAAACTGCTAATTCTGAAGGATCTGTCTATCTGCATAATTGCTCACGACAGTAGACATGCAGAGCTCACTCTGTGGTCAGTAGGATTTAGGGAGTGCCTGAAAGAGATGAAGGGCAGAATTCCTCTGTCTAGATATCCAGTCTGCCCAGGAAGCAGCACTCTATAAGCAAGGACGTAAATTCTCAAGACAACAAAGAAAAGAAGGTAGGTATCCATCAGATGCAGCTCTTTGACAGTACCTAAACTTTAGCAGCAGGATTCCCCATTTTTAGGCTTCTGCATGCACTGCCTTCATTCCATGAACTGTGCAAAGAACTAAGAGGACTATTGTAGAGGCCTATGTTTCAACAGTATAGGTGCCACTACATAATTTGGAACATAATAGAAAGAAAGATACATTTTTAGACAGAACAATCTAATGTTTATTTGTTTAATGAAATTTAGAGATAGATAATCTAGTCATAATTAAAATTACTATACTCCTAACATCCTTGGCATGTTAGTATATCTCACAATTTCACAGGCATTCTTATAAAAATATAAATTGTAATCTTATGTTTTGAACTTTCTTACTGAATCAGCAGCTTTCTCTTTCTGGAGTACATGTTAAAGTAATTGATCATCTTAATTAAATTCTTTATACATACATATAAAGCAAGAAAAGCTATGAACCTGAAATCATAAATATATTTCAGTGGGATTTTGTTAAAGTTTAGATGTATAGATTTGTATTTGAAATCCTCTGAAGGTTACAGGGTGAAACCTTCCAACAATATCTCCAAGTCTTCAGGGACCAAATCCCATTACGTGGAGTTCAGTGAAGAGGGTAAACACTACCATAAAGAAATACAAATTGCACATATTTCCCATTTAGCCAGTGTCACAAAAGTTCACCATTTAGAATTCTAACCAGTTAGGACTTATTCTTGGAGGTCAAGTACCTTGTGAACCTTGTCATCTCACTGATGACATCATATCCCATCCATCAATTCTTTCAGGACCACACTTGCCATCTGCTCAGCACGCTATAATAACTTATTAGACATATTCACAGGGTAACAATCTGTACAATGACACTGTTATCTTAATGCTGGCACATAGAGAGATAGCAGCCATCGTTCCCCTGTCACAGCACAATTATTCTACCTTCTAACTTTAAAAGAGAAGTTACTTTGATATTTTAACTTATTATTAAATCACTCAGAAAACAATGAATTCTCATCAGATATATATTTAAAGCTTTGTGGAATTTGACTTGACACTGATAAAACAAAGCTACGGCACAAAGTAGCAAGTTCAGTTTGATATAACTACTTAGTACCTTGAAAGTTTCTGCAGTCATGCTCATCCTTTAGAATGCAAAATAAATAAAAACACCTACTATACGGTCATGTACATAAAAGCAGCATTGAAATCAAACTTAGTCTTTGCAAACATACTGACTTTCTAGATCTAATGTTACTTTTTATCTACCTATCTTAAGCATCTATTCTGTCTAACAGCAATTGCTAGGAAGAAATAAAATATGCAGCCAAAGTGCTAATACTAAGCCTTAGCACTTTTTGAAATCTAAAAGCAATGTGAAATTTCACAGATGTCTATATATATTTCTGCAGCTTTTGTAAAGCACGTTAATACAGAGCATGCTTAGCACAGCTGTTGCCACAGCACTTCTGACTTAATAGAAGTCCACTATAAATCTCCCTCGACCTCAAAAAATATTTTCAGAAAAAGGGCAATATTTATTTTGCATTACACAGAATTCATCCTCTGTTCCTTCCTTTGGCTCGTCATTTATTCCAGCTTACACTGTGATCAACATTGTACTAAAATAAAGTCAAGTACAACAGCCGCTCTCTGCCCATCAAAACTCACAGACGTCTGCCAAGCACTTGTAACAGCTGGTGTTACATTAATTAGTTTAAACTATTTATTTCATCCATCTCCAGAGCAGATTGAGCAAAAACATTAGAGATTATTCTAGCATCTGTAAGTGCCCTGCAAACATTAACCAACCAAAGTTAAAATATTAGTCATTAACTTACAGTATATGTAAGACTCTATATATTTATTGTAAATTAAAAAAATCTGCAGCTTAGCAAAGCTCTAGAAAGTTTTTTTTCATTGCCTTTTTTAAAATCTGAGTTTAAACTTTTATAAGACTTTGTGCCCATAAAGTTTCTTTCAAAAAAAAAAAAAATTATTACTAGAAAGCTATTATAATTCCTGGCAGCATGGACCATTAAGCAATATATGACAGGGACTGGGTGACTCAGTGGATTAGTCAGAGGTTTTATGTCCACTGTTGGAATCCAGCCCTAAATACGGTGATCAAAACAGTGTTATCAAACGGTTGTAAAAATCTCAATTAAAATCACCCCTATAGCATCTACTAAGTTTTTAGTGGACAACATGATAGATCTTTCACTATTGACAGAGTTCTCACAACTATCTTTTTTCTTTTAATAGGCTGAGAATGGAAGCTGGCAAAAGAATGTTGATTATAAGGTCCTAATGCCACATTCTCTACTGAAATGGCTCAGAAAAAGGAGCCAATGCAAGGATGGCAGGCGTAGGCTCGCAGCCATTGTCCATGGGCTCACCTCCATCAAAAATAAAAAGCTTCCAACCTTGCTCAATGAAATATTTAATGTGAGAATACTTATTTTTAATGCTCAGGGCTCAAAAAGGAAATCAAAGTCCTGTGCAAATGCTTAAGGGGTAACTCCTTCCTCAAAGAATTTATCTGTAAATAAGCACAGAGGGAAGCAGAGGCACACAGTTGTGAAGTGCTTTGCCCAAAGTCACACAACAGGTTATTGGCAAAGCCTGAAAAACAATCTAAATCTCCTGACTCTCACCTCGTTCAGGTATATTGCTTCATGAGCTTTCCCAAACAACATCAAAATCCAGTTATTTCACTTGCAGAATAAAAAAGCAGGTTCATGCATATATGAAATTTATGAGAATCAGACTCTTATACATTAATGTCCTCAAGACCGCTGAGATTATTTCTTTTTTTTCAGAATTATAACATGGAAATCCATATTGCAATAATAATTTTTAAAATGTGGTTACTGAAATTAGCATTAGATATAATTAAATGCAGCTAAAAATAATATTCTATTTTATCAGTTTAGAAAGTTGTATCTTTCCAAAATATATCAAAAATATTTGCATTTGCAAACAAAATTATTAACAAATGCAGTTTCACTATCTGAATAGTAAAGTGAAAAAAACATTCTGATATTTATGTTAAGAAACAACACAGATCCTGATCCTGTGATATTCCAGTTCTTTAAGTCTCTGACTGCCTTGCTATGGCTTCCTGTGGCCATGAAGAAATGACTGCAAGTGATGGAAACAGAAGTAAAAGCTATCACCTACATTCACTTTTCAGTCCTTTCTCCATGAAACAAGAGACTTTTTCCTCTTAGCTTCATTCATCACATCTCTTTTTCTCTCTCTAAATGCATGTGTGTGAATATATGTATGTGTATGTATGCATGCATGTACCTATGCATATATTTGAGGCACTTACTGTGATTTTTACTACCACTGCACAGTGGCTCCTCTTGCTAACTCCCCTAGCCAAAAAGGCAGGGGTATAGTTAATGCCAAACTTGCTCCAGACCATGCAAGTGAAAGTGCCAAAGCGTATATAAGAATGGCCTCCTCAAACAATACTAATAGTTCCTTTTCATGCCCACTCTTTATTGGCCTCGACAGACAGCCAAGAGACAGACACTCTCCTCTATTCTTAGGTTCTTAGAATTTATAACATGCTACATCTGCCACATATCTGTTGGGTTACATGGGTTCTGCTATTCAATTATCCATTTTTATTTTTATTTTTAGTACAAGGACCATTGTTGAAATAACTTGTTGGACAGCCTGTTCTTAAAAAGAAAAACACACAATAATCACAAAACTTCTGATCAGAGGAGACAGTGTCTGACTTAAATCCTCTCCTAGAAAAAAAAAAATTGTATCTCTCCAGTTCTTCACATTCCTAAAAAATAACCTAAAAAGGAATACTGAATCTCACCACAGATTGAGGAACACCTGATTATTTAACAAATGCCCTACAAATGATTCATTTTAAAAAGCCTATTTTAGCTGGGGTTCTTAACTAATGCTGACCACCAGGTTCTGTTTTCATTTGCACCACAACTGAGGCGTAAACCAAGGCAGCAGGAGCCCTCACAGAGACCTCAACTCCCCCTTCAAATTGAAGGAGTACATATCATTACAAACTCTCTGTGTATAATAAATTTCTTGCATTCTCATTTTTAGTTAGTATTGCATGCTCAATTTTTATTTTCTAAATACAACTCCATTCAACAGAAAAATGTTAACATGCTCCCGGTTCAATATTCTGCTTTACCTCTTGCAGCAATCAGTTTAAATGCATAAAAGCTACTGCCAATTTAGAATTTTTTTTCTTCCTCTATTTCTTTTTAATTGTAAAATTCCTCTTTATGCAATAGCAAAGTTAATTGCTAAACTTTGTTACAGAACCCTTTGTTCTTGGTGAAGTCACTTTGCTTGTCTCTCCTACTGTAAGGACACCAAATCCTAAAAGCTGGCAAGAATGCATATGTTTATTTCACCATTGCTCTGCAATTACTGAATGCCACTTAATTATAGCAACAGATGCTCGAGTGTAGGAACCAGAAAAATCAAACGCCTCATTTCCAGGTTATTTTTTTCCATTGCTTCTGCCAACAGCAGATGTGTGAGCCCCTTGTGCTCTGGCGTAAATACTTATCAAATCCTAACAGGTCACCTATGTCACAAACAACATTTCAGATGCAACTGTTTCACCTGATAATAGGCTCTGAAAATAAAACTGTGAGCTGTAAATACAATGTATTCGGAATGAAATGCCATAATGTGAAATTGCTTTTTCTCCAGCTACAACAGAAGTCCTTGACAGTTTTTGGCAGTGATAAATCACCCTCCCATTAATTGTCTCCTCTCTCATTGTGAGGTGAGCTGCTAAAAGGGGCAGTCAACAAAAATGACTTAAAGGACAAATTTTGGCAAAAAGACAATGAAGAAATCTGTCATTGCTAAGCCTCCAGTAAACTGTCATGAAACAATCAAAATATATGTAGCTGAAGTGTTTATGTCTTTGTTAGAAAGGTTATAGGATGACAAGTTTATAGTTAAAACAGGACACTCAGAGGGACCAAACTTGCAGGCCCTTGAGTCACCATTTCTCCACATGTTCTTTTAAAATGGTATGTAAATCCTATTAGGGCTTCAGTTTACACAGTGTTTGATAGTCTTAACGACCCTATTTTCTGACTTTTCTACCCCCTCACCCCAGACAAGAGAAAGTCCCTGTGAAGGCGTGGCAGTGGCTGTAGTAATTCTTGCCCCTGCTCTGAAGATCCTACCTTTCAGTGATTTAAGCCCAAGAAAAATACATTTAGCACTGCACAGATGCTGACCTTTCCTGGTAACCCCTCCAGTTCCTGGTGTGTTAATCTGAGCAAGACCCTCTGTCTGAGTGGTTTCCATGCAGGGAGCAGCAGCTTTTGCGGAGCAGGCGGCGCTGCCAGCGCCCACGCCGGCCCCAGGACCGAGGCGCGTGGAACGCTGTCTGCTGCCTCCTCCCAGAAACGACACTCTCACCTCTCACGCCACCTCGCCTGGCTCCAACCTGCCAACCACCCTTCCCCACTGCAACTCTTCTGCAGACAGAACAAACCAGAAGCTCTTGCCTCAGGATTCTGCTCTGTAGGAGAAAGACTTCAAAATTTGGCAATAATTAATTTTTTTTTTTTTTTTTGGACTGCTAATATGTAAAATGTAGGGAGATGGCTACCAGTCTTTCATGCCCTCAGACTGCCTCCACCTCTAGGGTATTCAAACAGCAGATGGCATGTTTAAAGACCACAGGTTATCCCTTCATGTAGGAGGGGTAGGGGATGCTTGTCAGATCCACACCTCCAGAAAGGGCAACATTCCTCCTTTTAGAAACAACATGGTGCTGTCACTTTATAATTAAGGTTGTTGTTTTTTTATTATTTCATTTGATGAGACTGGGAAGAGAAAGTATTCTGAGAACGAAAAAAAAAAAAAAAAGATAAAATTTCTGTTTACCTGTCAGCAGATGGTTGGAAATTTACCATAAGCAAGGTTAGAAAATGATTTGTTACTAATATGCCTGTCAAGGGCAACGTCTGGAGTTTGGTTTTATATTTATGTTTGTAAGAAAATTACAATATAAATATAAATGAGTTGCATCAGGTATTTAAACTAGACTGGACAGGGCACTGGAAAATATATGTCGGGAACATTTCCCGCACCAGCAGGAAGATGAACTAGGTGACCTAGCATGTCTTTTCCACCACAGACTCCTACCACTTCTGTATTAACCGAGGATGATTGATACCAAATATCCCTTTATGCTACTACCCCTTTTCATTTTGCCGCATATTTGTATGCTTTCTGGGGGAGTTGATCTTTTAGGAGAACAGCTATGGGGAAGTACTGAGGGGGTTCTTCCTCCCAATGGCTGAGAACTGAGGAAGGTCACACAATAGCTCGTGTAGCCATAGCAGCTTTGTTGTCATGGCATGAGAATCCTTCACCAGTTCTTCTACTTTTACAAAGGAGCAGTCATCTAACATTGTGATGTGTTTAATGTAAAGCCTGCTTTTTTGACATGGTTATCACAAGCTATTTTCTGTCCAGACATTTACACAGACCTTGTGTTATCTGTGATTTATCCCCAACCCGTGTTCCTCAATTGTGCTTAAACATGGTTATCATTGTAGTAAATCATATGTTGAAACACACAACTAGAAGGGAGGAACCATATAGTTATCACAAGCACTGGAACATTAAACAATAATACTCCACTGAACACCAGCACCATCAAGTTCCTAACAGCCTGGTCCTGCAGTCCTAACACAGGTACTTCCCATTTCCCCTTGTCGCCATCTTCCATTTGGAACTCTTTCAACAGCCACTTAAGGACCACATTGTAAGATGTCTGCAGTATGAGAATTATAACCAGCTCAAATTCAAAAAACCAAAACAAACCAACTAACCAAAAAAACCCCAAGTCTCAACATACACTTTGGAAGAATACTCTGAATTTTCCCAGGAAATTACACAGCTGGGCTTTCCAAACTGAAAAAAACATAGTGACAAAGTCTATATGAACAATATATTAAAAACTAAAAATAATCCAAAAGCAGGTAGAAGGAAAACAAAGCTGAAAGAAAATTTAGACTAATCAGAAGAAAACGGAGAAATTTCAGAGATTCCTAGGTATATTGTAATCATGTGTGACTTAAATTTTGATAAATGTACTCTGTGTACATAAAACATCCTGAATGACAGAAAAGCAGAAGAAATAAAGTGATTGAAGTTTTTTGTTTTCCTTTTTTTCTTTCTTTTTTTTTTGGTGATGAGCCAGTTTGAGAGCTTACTGTGAGCATATGGAGATAGCATATTTGCAAGTCCATCTCTGGAGGATTGCAAAAGGCCCTTAGCTTGTGAAAAACAGCAATGTTATTTTTTTTAACGTTCCCTATATTTAGAGATTAAATCGCTCACTGCACAAACCCATTTGGAACAGGCGAGAAGGTGAAAAGGATAATCAGTACAGTCACTGGTCCGTGTTTCCTAAACGCTTTTGAAAACATTACTGTGTGCAGGCATAAAATTAGCGGCAGGACCTTAAAAAGGCTGGCATTTAGCATGACTTTTTGGAAAGTGACACCCTCATTTTTTTCTTGTAGGATATCATTAAATTTCAATCGCCCTATGGCAGTGCCTTTCCATTAATAACCAATTCACTGTGTCACTTTGGCTCTCCTTTGAAATAATGAGCCTTTGCTTCGCTTTAATAAATTTAAACATATTCTCAAGGCCAGGGAAGATAGGAAACCGCAGATGGGCTGAGAAAAACACGATTCATAAATCCTTAACTGCCTGAGATCGTTGAGAGCAAAACAAAGTAACACTCGTAAAATATTAAACAATCCCAGCTGTATGAGTGAAGCTTCATTAACAAAAATGGACTATTTACTGCCTTCAACAGAGCCTGTGGGTGGAAAGATTCAGAGAAATCTTCTTTAGAAAAACACTGTCATCCTCATTTTGATTCTTTAAGCAACTGATGGTATGGTAGATACTTATTTTGCATGGCCATATGCAGAAACATTTTAGCAGAAAATTAATGATACTCTGATTACATTAAATACCACAAATCATGCTTCATCATATAAGCAGGAGTGAAAGAAAACAGAAAAATTTAGCAGATATTTTATCCTTGAAGAATTCACATGCCAATTGAAGTAAAACATGACAAACTTTATTTAAATCATAAGGGACTTCTCTAGCACTCAGCAGTGTGAACAACATCAGAGAAATCAAGCAATGCCATTGCTTCTGCTGGGAAGGTTTGGCAATTTATTCTGAGATGTTATACTTCTTCTTGCTTTACCTTTATTAACATGCAGCTGATTTTGTTTATATACCTATCTGGTACCAAGGGAGAAAAGCCTTTTTTTCAGGCTTTCATATCTACAATTTATTTAAATTCTACCAGAGCTCTCTCAGGTAAGGACGGCAGGCTCTGACTTTGGTTTGAAGCACACAGAGCTGGACATTTAGATTCATGAAGCTGATTTTGTGCTGCCCAAAACACATACACAAACTCCCACTGAATAAACCAAAGAAGCTGTGAATACAGCTCTTGTCTCTCAGGTCTCGCTCTCACTCCATCAGTTCTTTGCTCTACCTCTGTGTTGGTTCCTGCCACCTCCCCTTCCTCACTGGCTCTGAAACACTGGGACCTTCTTTCCAGCAGCACAAGCTACAACTTCTACATGCAGCAGCCTATAATGTTCCTAAATCCTTTTTCAAGCTTTGTTGAAACTGAAATTGAAGCTAACAGGGTTTATTCATTAATACAAATTTGGAAGATCAGGAAAACAGCCATAAGGATAGCACAGAATTTTTGAAGTGTCTACAGCAAGAATAACCTTTCATGGTATCATGGATGGGTTCTTTTTAAGCCAAGAATTGCACACATGTTTAAAGAAGAATAGAGATCAGTGTCAGTTTACTAAATGCTAAGAACCTGGAAGCTCTATCTCTAAAGACAAGCTGACAATTGAGTGGACAGAATGTCAATACTTCAAACATTTCAAGGGTAAAAATATTGCTTTTTACAATCTGTGTCATATTTAATGCAAGAAAAGAATTTAGATTTTTGTTTCTTTTTCTGGCTGTCAGCTTTTTTTTTCCTTTTATCCGTGTGAAGAGCATAATTAGAGTATTTAACACAAATACATAGTGCATTTTTTTTCCCCCCAAGGAACAATAGTTTCAGCCTAAATGCAAATATGAACATAATAATTTTTATATTTTAGTTCATAAGCACTTTTATAAAAACAAACCTCCAACATTCAGTTGATTTGTTTCAAGATGTTTCTCTTATCTGTGAGAACCATTATCCTTTTTTAACACTTGAGGGGGCATTTCGACCCCTGCAGAGGCATTTCTCTTCCCTGTTTGAAAGCCTAGGAATGCACTTAGCCTTCATGGCTCCCACTACCTTCAGTGGAAACCCTGAGTACTGCTCAGGAGTTATCACCCTATAATCATTAGAGCAGTCATTTCTGTGCTTAGTAGACCTTCACTGTAGCTGATTTGTATAATCAGGGTTAATCTATTCTGATTGCAAACATCCATACCGTAAAGTTTGAATGAATTCACACCGATGCTCACTCAGTGCAGAATGTCATCAAGTCTTCCACGGAAATACGCTGTGGGATTTTTGTTTGGTTTTAGGGGTGACTTGATCCAGCATAAGTAAAGCTGCTGTCCCCTTCCCTCCTTTAAATTTGGGAAGAACTTCTTGTACCATCCATGAGAAGGAATGGGGTACAAAAAGCAGCGGTAAAGCACCAAAGCAATAGCAGCAGCAGTCAACCAGTAGCTCTAACACTGAGGTTATCTGTCTGCTTGAAAGCAGCAATTAGATTTTCCACAATAACAACCTCAGACAGACTCAGAAAAAAAACTGTATTTGCCCCAAAGATTTTAAGTGTGGGTAGTAGATGGGTTTTAGGTGACATTTTGCTTATTCCAGTCCAGCAGTGAATGCATTTATTCTTTTCTCTACACACCAGGATTTGCTACTACTAGTTTTTGGCTTCTGCTTTCAGAAAAGAAAAGAAATTTTAAAATCTAATGCTATTGGAGCAATTAGGAATGAAAACCCCCCAAATGTCACAGTCACTTGCAAATTAAAGAGAAAATGTAAGACAGTCAGAAATTAATTTTTCTTTCATTTAATGAAACAAATAAAACTTTCCCTTTAAGCATATGTGAAAAAAATAAATCCATGAACATAATTTTATAATGCCCCATTCCCACTTCAGGGGTTTTTTTGCTGTTTTTGTAGAATTAGTACAGACTGAATGCTTCCCAATTTACAGTCTTGCAAACTAATACACAGAATGTCAGGTAACGTTTCCACAGATTTTTCCTACTAATGTTATGCAGGTGCCTTTTTCCAAAGGATACTTTGGTGTTGGTCCTTTCCATACAAGATTCCCCTACAAGAGTGTCTATCAGAATAACATACTGGGGTATTTCTGATGTAGATACTCATCTACTCATTACTGAACTGAACTCACTAACTTAATTCTCAAAAACAACTGAAGAGCCAAAGGTTAATGACTTTTGGCCACTATCAGTTTGCAGTAGGTTTGGAGTGGCCACCTAGAAGTGAAAAAAAATCCCACCAAAAACAAGTCCTCTATGCTCCATTACCAGTGCTTTGAACCATCCAGTCACATGGATTTTGATGTTTTGAGAGGGTGAAAAGAATGCAGATTGGCATGAGAATACCACATTAATTCAGCAGTTAAATGGTTCTTTGAGAAGATTCACTGACAGAAAAAAGCAAAGCTGTCTTTCTAAGCCCTCATCCTCTTTGGGCCTATACACATTTTCTGTGAAAAGTTGATTCTTTTCCTTCTTCTCCTTTTTTTTTTTTTTTTTTTTTTCCCAAACAGCCTTTTATCATCTAACATGTGAAACAATTGTAATGTGAGGCATGTGAGCAGAGAGCCTTTGCCACTGGGCCCTCATAAATCTTGCCAGTTCCCAGTGAACAACACCAAATATTTGCAGCTGAGGAACATTTGGTCTGGCTTAAATTAACATATCTCAGCAGTCAGAAGTCATTAAGCTTTGCCAGTGATTTGAAACCATTTTTCCATTTCAAAAGCGACACTGGCTGTTACTTATTTTTCTGGATGAAGAAGGTGGTAAGGAACAAAAGCAATGAAATGAAAATGGGAGATACTAATGAAAAAAAAATGATAAAAGGGCTTTGAACTGCCTTTGGTAAATTTGTTATTAAGACTCCTTTTAAATAGCAGAGCACTTATATATAAGATCAAATAATAATTCAAGATGATACACATTAATTTCAGTTGCAAATTATGTGATTTAAAGGCTGTGAAAATGTATACTTATTTTCTTCCTTCATCCCTTGTGAATATAGGCACTATCAATTTTAAAAGCTGATGAAAGCTTTAAATGAAAAACAATAATCCAACCCTTTTCAATTAAAGGCTGGAAGTGGATTAAGTACTGGAGTGAAGAAATGTGCTGTTATGTTTCTCAAAGATCACTTCTGATATGGTCTGTTCAGATGCAGAGGGCTGGAAAAACACCTCAGATCTGAAAATACCACAGTCCAAAAAAATTACAAGCGAACAGAAAAATTATTTGTTTTAATGCAGATAAAATGGGAGTTTAGATCTTCCAGACTTGTTATTTCTGTGCTATTTACATGACACATAACTCCTGTTCAGTTGGTAAATAAGTAATCATCTGAAAGATGATTCATGAGAGCCACCCAAGGCCTGACTTGTCAGAAAAAACCCCAAACACTTCCCTACATTTATGCTTACTAGTCTAAAATTATACAACTCAGAAATCATGTCAAAAATGTTTAATTACAAACTCTGAAAGCTGTTGGACAATTTATAACAAGATAAATATTGCAAGAGATTTTGATATGTACATTGATTTTGATACGTACACTGACTGCAATGCAGTTATGATTTCTGACTTATATGTGAATGTACTTAGTCAAATTAATGGTAATTATAATTTTTCAGCCTCCAATTAGTTTTATTGATAAAGTTTTAGTAGACTTGAATGTTTAAGACCCATGTTACTTTGAGAATGTATTGACTCACACTCAATAGTGTTTAAAATTATGAAAAACTACTAAATACAATCCTTCCATTTGAGAGCTTTCTGAGATTTTCAAACTTTTTTAACTCTCTACAGCTTTAGTAAAATGAGTTCTGTGCAAAAAATAGATATTCTATTAACCAAACTTAAAAGACAAAGGTTCTAAAAAGAAGGCATTTACTGCTAAGCAGGTATGAAAAGTTGCCAGGATAGCTATATAACCAACTAATTTTCCAGGTGGGCTTTTCTTTGGGGGATTTTATTTTAAAAATAATAAATAATGGTAATAAAGTCTTCTACAAAAAGCTTTTGAAAATAGAAATGGTCTGCATTATCCATGCTATGTAAAAGTAATTCTATTATTCCTATATCTGAACAGAAAGCAAACCAAGGCATACAGATACCCAAATATGAGAAATAAGACCAGAGTGTTTGGGAATATGGAAATATTAGACTAAGTGTATTCTCAGATAAGTGGTTTTACTTTTCTTCTCCCGCAAGAACACAACAGAATGAAGCCAGCCTATAATTTTTTCACTGCTTCTCTTCAGGTCATGTTATAGCTGAAAAACAGCAGAGGAAAATCTTTAACATGTTTTCTTCCATTAATTACTGATAACATTTCCTGACCATTTTACAGGATCATAGAGCAGTTGAGACTGGAAGGAACTTCTGAAGACCACCTAGCCCAGCCCAACTCATGATTGTCCAGCTGGTTTTTAAGAAGTTCCTTGGAGAATCTCCACTGCCTCTCCTCAACACCCTCACGGTTAAAAGCCTTCTCGTATGTTCCAATGTAATTTCACCTGTATTTCAGTTTCTGTCCATGTCCTCCCGTCCTTTCATTGCTCTTTTTCCCATCTATTCCACTATCCTCTGTCTATGGTCTAATGCATCAGACAATAAACCATATCATCCTGCACTGAAGAAACAGAACAGGTCTGCAAAGCTCCCTCACATCACACAAGGTTACCCTGTATGCGGAGGTCTATTTTTGCAGTCACAAGTCATAAAACATTTTTCAAAACCTACAAGCTAATTTCATGGGGAAAACCAAGTGGAAAATACCTTAAAATATCAGGTTTGAAGGCATGCAACAGCTTCTGGAAGTCTGTTTTGTGCTCTACCCACTTTCTATGTAAGAAAAATTTAGACTGAACTAAACTGATACAGATGCTGCTTCAACGCTCTTTTGAAAGGTGGAGAGTCTGAAGGAGCATCATATCACAACACATCCTTACATTAAGGTGAGGAAGAGAAACGACAGAAGCACACAGCCAATCTAGAAATCACATGCATAGATATTTAGCCAAAATATGGCTGCTTTCCAAGATGTGCTTTTCCAAGATCTCCAAGCCTGTCATCCTAAGTCTTTGGTGAAACAGAGCTGTTGTGTGGGTGCTGAGCATCTTCTTCTAAATTTAATCCTAGTTTTCAACAACTATTTACTTCAGAACTCCTTCCTTTTAATCACTTTTGCCCTAGCAGAATTAAAAAAGAAACCAAAAAAAATTGATAGAAATTAAAGGAAAACCAGGGCAACTCTGCTCTGGATTGAGAATATGTGCAATCAATGAGAACAAAATCAGTCCCATTATTCACTACAGAATATTTCTCAAGCAGGATAGTCCACCATCTCGTTAGGTATGTGCTATAAAGTAGCTGTAGTAATCAGGAGTTGCCCTGCAAAGGGCTTTCTAATTGCTTAAGAAGATGGGCATATTTCCTCTCCCATGTCATCCATGAGGTCAGGCTTTCAGGATGTTCACTTACACAGTTTACTGAGCAACAATATTCTGGATGGTGCATTTCATATAAAACTTACACATGTTTGAGACAATACATGCATTATGATTAGATTTGGGTTATTAAACTACATTTCTTATACTCTAAACATGTCTGATCATTGTTATATTAGTGTAAAACACAAATCCTCATTCAGCAAGACTCAGACATATTTCTGGAGCTGAAATAAATATCAAGCATGGAAGATACTCCTTGAGCCCTGTAGCTACAAGAAGTATTTCATGTGATTTATTATAGCATAAGAATATATGTAATGATGAAAATAAGTTGAGAAGTAGAGGATATGACTTCTTTTATCCCTTTGGAGACATCACAGCTATAACTTATGGGAAGACCAGTCTGGAGTGAATTGTGTGACTCTGTTATCAGCTGTGGGGTAAATAAAATAATACTCTATTTAATAGACCTGACAACAGCTATTGAATTTACATCATGAGATAAAGGCTACTTCTTTTGAAATAAGCTCACCAAAGCTGAAATTGGGATTAGTTAATAACTAAGATGTTCAAGTTTGGAAGAGTATATATGGAATTTATATGATTTCTAGTTCTAATTTTATATTTAGTGTTGTGTTGAGGGCTTTGAGCATTTTTTCAGGGAATTAAACAATGCTATTGAATTGTGGTTTTTTTTTATTCTCCTTCCCAAAAAGCAAGTAAGAAAAAAGAGAGAGAAATCAAATGACAGCAATAGAAGTTCCTTATAAAATTGATACTAGCTAAACAATAGACAAAATCACCAACTGAACTTTAACTTTTGCAGTATCCTTGGAATTAAGCCATTTTAGACAGATGTTCATGGGTACAGATAATACTTAGAGTTCAGACTTTTAAAATGCACTAAAATGAATGTTATTCTTAAAGGAATTAAAGCACTGCACAATAGTATTTCAATTCAAGTAAAGATTACAGCTTAAAAATTCCTTATGGAAGTACACAAGCAAATGACCCACTTAAACAGTCCCCTTCATGCACTTGGATGTCAGTTATTTATAAAAAAGTTCCTTTGCCACTCAAACAGTTTTGTCAACAGGAAATGAGTTAGACAATCTTTAATAAACACATAAAGAAGTGCTCTACAGATAGTTGTTTAATTATGGAGAGCAACTCATTGAAGCATAAAAAGAAAATGCTAGAATGTAGGTTTGGGGAAAAGAGTCTTGAAAAAAAGGTATGAATATATCTGTTTTCATCTGTCCTGGCAATATAGTAGCTCCCTATACTTTTTAACTGACATTCAATGTATGTAATCATTATTATATTTATGGATCCTTATTTTATTATTAAATGAGTTTGGTATTAACAGTAATCAAGATTTCGTTTTGCTGTGCTAAGAAGGGAATTAAAGAAAATTTAAGGAAGTGCAGAGAAAACCATTCACAAAATTATTTTTCCACTTTTGTTAG
Source organism: Luscinia megarhynchos (assembly GCA_034336665.1). Classification (NCBI taxonomy): domain Eukaryota; kingdom Metazoa; phylum Chordata; class Aves; order Passeriformes; family Muscicapidae; genus Luscinia; species Luscinia megarhynchos. The sequence goes on along the minus strand of JAPFBE010000003.1, from coordinate 50,448,916 downwards.
CTTCAACTTTAGCAGAAATTATAACATATATAAGAGATGCATGACAGAATATCATTCTGTTCTATGTACACTATAGTGTGCAGAAAAGTACACGATGGAAGTAGATGCTGTTAAACAGACATGCAATTTTTCTTTGAAATTCTGTTTTCATAATTCTGCTTTCAGAAAAAAAAAAGCTGGAATCAAATCTAGCACTCCACTAATAAGTCATTCTCCTATATTTCGAACAACTTCATTAGAGAGGCTGCATGTCTTTCACAAGTATGAGCTAGAAAGTAAGTGGAAAAGAAAAAAAACATACCCCGCATAAAGGCAACTAAGAAGCTGTTCATGCATTATGTAAAAAACATTTACAGAAAGAATTCTTAAAATAATTATTCGTGACTTCAGACTTTTCTCTCAGATAGATTAAACAGCTCTTTTAACCATTCCTTCACTATGCCTGACCAAGCTTAGTACAAAATACATTATTTTGTACCTTTCACTACTTCTGGTATTTTAATATTTTTAAGATTAAAAAAAAATTGGTACAGGTTTCCGTTAGCTGAAAATAAGAGTATGATTTTAATATATCAGAGAAGGCATCTGTGGAAAGATAGTACACAAACCTCTACTCTACTGAATATTTTCTACTACAAAATTCTGTATTAAAATGGTTAACTTATCTTTTTTCCCTCATTTTTCAGAACAGCTCTAGTTTTGCTATGGAAATTTTTCAAACTTAAATCAACAGCCAAAGCGCTTGATTGAGGATGTACTGAAATGGGCCCAATGTCAAGTCAGGTAGTCCCTATATCTCATATTTCCAATTAAATTTTCATGCAGCACTTAAAAATACTGTAATATAATATTAACAGTTAATTTAATAATTAAAATCTTATTTTTCAAAGTGACTTCATGGCCAGTGTTTACATTATTTCTCTACCTGTATATTGCAAGTGAAAAAGCTGTATTGGGTATTTTTTATTAATATTATATATTTTAATGGGCCCACACACATATATACACACTCTTACACACACATACACACTCACACATACAAAAAGGTTGGTCAGGAAATTAGACATCTTATCTGTGAGCTTGCTAAATAAGGACCAATAACCTAGGTCTGCAGTAGTCTGTGTGATAACTGCTCTTACAAAATGAAATTTTGACTTTTTCACAGCTTAGCTACAAGTAGACACTATCAGTAAAACTGCATTTCTGTGCAATATGATGGGAAGTAAAAGATTTCAACATCTGACAGGAGAAAATGAACAACTGATAAACAATCTTAGAAATGTTCTCTCACTGCAAGGCATGCTTTTGATGATGATTTACATTTTTATTATTGTTGACTTTCAGGATGGGGCTGATGGTTGGCTAAACATACAATAACTGAAAGAGCAAACCACATAAAATGCAAGCAAAATCAAAAGAAAAACATGACTGGCATCATCTGCTTTAAAAGCTTTTGCCCATTTTTTTCTTCATTTAAGTATTCAGTAAATGTAACACCAACTCAGCACATTGGGAAAAACAGCAAAAAATAAATCATCATAGCTCTCTGATTCCAACATGGTAAATAATCCAATTCCTCTTCCACTTTTATCCTCCCCCTCAAGAATTAAATTCTAATTCCTAATACAAAGCACAATGAAGGAGCTCATACTAACACTTAACACTCCTACAGAGTTAACATTTGAAGTAACACACTAGCCTGGGATTGTAGCTGTGGGGGAAAAAAGTGTCCAACCTAGGAAAGATGACCATGCTGAAATATCAATGATTATAAAGAAACTTTCAATTGAAAGTGTGTAACATTGAAGTCTTAATTTATTTTTGTTTCTGCACTGAAGGATAAGGAAAGAAACAGGCAAAATTCTTTGTCAATTCAGTTAATGTGTTCAGTTGACTAAATAAGTTGGAAGAAACAAAAGCATAAACAATGATTTTACTTTGTTTTGCTGTTTTGAAGACAGTTCTTGAGCAGTTTTGGTGGTTTCTTTGCAATAAATTTTTCATTTAAATTAATTATGATTGCTATCATTTTTAAAGAGGTGCTTTAAAAATGAATGCTTTTAATATTTAAAATAATCAAAATCACTTTAGGTTAACCCAATGTTAATTTGACTAAATCCTCATTCCCTCTGTAAATTCCAATTAAAATTTTACGTAATTGTTTCCTACCTGTTACTACTTAGTGCAGAAATTAAACTGAAAATTTTATTAGCCACCCAGCTTTATCTTTTAAATTGAATCAAGGAAATTTAATAAAACTAGTTATAAATGAATGCACCCTCATCTTCATTTGTTAAGATTTTAATTATAAAAACTTAATGCTAAATAATCCAAAAGAGAAAAGGAACAAAAAACCCCCAAACCCCTCAAAAGTTGTATTAGAATTCTGTGATGTTATAATTACTCTAGGAATGCATAGGACAAACCCCAAAAATGCCTTTACTTCTTTAGGTATCAGCAATTAAATACTTCTCATCATACTTTGGCATTTCATCTAAGAATTTCATTCTTAGTCACACCTATTAATGCTCATTAAATATATGGGATCAAGTTGCATCTACTTATTTACAATGTTACATCATTTTGATCAGTGCTCAGAAGCTCTGACACATAATTCTGGTCCTAGAAGCAAGGACAGTGCTACTAGAGTTTATCATACAAAATATTGGGATGAGAGTCTAACGTAGACTTGTACCATAATTCTGTGGGAAAGGGAAAAATGGAGTAGTGAAAGTGGAAAGAAAACAATGAGGTAGTCTCATTTATACAACTATGACACTGTAGATTATAGCTTTCCAATAATTTTGAGATATACAGATTTTATATGTCAGTTAGATAATATGTCTTATTTTTATGTCCATCAGATAAAGTAGAATGCAATTTATTGATCTTTAGAAATAAGTTCTAACCCAATTATTGTTTAAAACTAATATTGACTTCAAGTAAAAGAATTCTCTCTATTCATAGTATTTTAGAGTAAGTTATTAATATATTACTTTGAATCTTTCAACTCAAAAGTTACAACAGTTAAACACTGTGTCTAAGAGAACAGGAAAGCATTCTGTGCCATATTTATAACGAAAAAATCAGAATATAAGTTCAGAACTGGTTTCTGTTTAAAAACAGGTAACCAAGGAACTCAATTATTCAGTTTCTCTGCCAACATTCCTTTATTTTTCATACATCCCCTCCCAGCCAATAGCTGAAACTGAAAATCCAATTGACAATTTGCACAAATGCATCAAATGCAGCCTAGGGATAAAGAAGACTAAGGCCTCTCCACAGATAAAGTATGAAATCATAAATCCCACTTCTTAGCTTCTAGGCCATGCTGGGCAGGGCACTGAGCAGTGTGGTCTACGAAAGGTATCCCAGCCCATGGCAGAGGAGCTGGAACAAGGTACCTTTAAGGGCCCTTCTAACCCAAGCCATTCTATGATTCTATGATTCTATGATTCTATGATTCTATGATTCTATGATTCTATTTTTAGTGTAAGTTTGGGTGGCAAAGCTATTGACTGGCTTCAGCAACTGTTTTCTAATGGGTAATAACTGGGTAGAGAATATCTGCAGTGCTAATGTGCAAGTAAAATGAGGTAGGACTCTTAAGGTGAAATGAATGAACAAGCCTCAGACAAATGTTTTGCAATAAACCCACTGAAAGTCTGGAAAATGCACAACAGTACATAGCTACAAAACTTAAAATTGAATGAAATCAGAAGTTACATAAAGAAAAAGAGTCTGCAGATTTGCAATATGGGTCTTAAATATTTTTGATATTAAATGAAAGCAAGCAAAGGCAGGACTGCAAGGTAAAGGTGACAGGATCATAGATACTATTTTGCTGTAAATAAAATGTGCTGTTAATAAAGTCAAGGCTCGATATCCTTTCCTGAAACAAATATTATTCCCCTGTGTTTGGATGTCGTAACACTAAACAAAAGGGCTGCAATTTGATCTCTGACCATGCTGTGAAGATTTTCTTGTGCCCACATTATTTAGTGCTAGTACTTTCTAGAGCAGATGTGTTGTGGAGGGAGCTAATTGTAGCAGTCAAAACACAGCCAGGCTAAAAGCTAACAATTAAGCAGTCTGGACAATCAAGGATTCAGTGCTTAAGCTCACTCCCTAGATCTCTTTTATTTAGCAGAATTTATGGCCTGTTACATTGAGGCTTTGCTATGTAACAAAGGAGAAACGTGCCTTGAAAATGCAGCTAAACAGTCATTCAAGTTGTATTTTTATGAGTTCATACAATGGAAAATGGACATGCTTTCACTCTCACAAATCAGACTGCTGTAAACTGAACACATGCAGCTATTTTGTTTGAACGGCAAAAATTGCATACAGATGACAATGTAAATGCTCCTCAGAAAAAGTCTGTATTTCAGTACATCTTCATTGAGCAAACATTTAAATTCTCTTTTTTATTAATCAGATGAAAAGGTGACAGATGCAGATCCTCATGTCAGAAAAGCTAGAATGCAGACACTCTAGACACAGATTAGAAAACACTGCATAAATCTAAATTCAGTATTCAGATAGGGTTAAACTTACAGTTCAGAACTAAATATTTTCCTAAAAATTCTTAGCATAGAAGAGGTATGTGGGAGGCTGGCTTTAACCAGAACTAAGTCTAAGATAACCTCTTGAAACAAGCCTTTGCAAGTGTTGGGTTTTTTTATTTTAAATTCTTCCATTTGAACAGTACTAAATCTTTGCTCTTGATACAAGTCACTAGTCCATAGGTATCTCCTACTATGATCAATAGTATGATCTTCTTCACAAGGCATATACTGTGAGCTCCTGCAGTGCATTCAGAATTTTCTGTGCTCAGAGATGTCCAATACTCATTAGTTTGGTAGTAATTTTCTGACTCTTGAAATGGTTAGAAATATGCTTAGTTGAAAGAGATGTAGGAAAAGGATAGTTAATGTTATTTGCAAAATGAGATATTATACAGCACTCATTTTCTGGAAAGGAAGGAAGGAAAGGAAGGAAAGGAAGGATTCCAGGAAGGAAGGATTCCAGAAAGGATTCCAGGAAGGAAGGAAGGAAGGAAGGGAGGGAGGGAGGGAAAGAAAAGAGAAAGAGAGAAAGAGAGAAAGAGAGAGAGAGAGAGAGAGAGAGAGAGAGAAAGGGAGAAAGGGAGAAAGGAAGAAAGGAAGGAAGAAAGGAAGGAAGAAAAGGAAGGAAAAGAAAGAAAGGAAGAAAGGAAGAGAAAGAAAAGAAAGAGAAGAAAGGAAAGAAAGGAAAGAAAGGAAGAAAGGAAAGAAAGGAAAGAAAGGAAAGAAAGAAAGAGAAAGAAAGAAAGAAAGAAAGAAAAGAAAAGAAAGAAAAGAAAAGAAAGAAAGAAAAGAAAGAAAGAAAGAAAGAAAGAAAGAAAGAAAGAAAGAAAGAAAGAAAGAAAGAAAGAAAGAAAGAAAGAAAGAAAGAAAGAAAGAAAGAAAGAAAGAAAGAAAGAAAGAAAGAAAGAAAGAAAGAAAGAAAGAAAGAAAGAAAGAAAGAAAGAAAGAAAAAGAAAGAAAGAAAGAAAGAATATGTTAAAATATAATGTAGTTAGGGCAAATTGAATATCTACTTTTCCTAGGTTATGATGAGCTGAAATGCTGCAACTACTACTGATAACTTTAACAATTGTTTGAGGCATTTTAGCTCTATCTGCAGGGCTCCAGTCATGAGCCTTTTTTCTGTGTATAACAAATACACTACATTGCCAATCTCCTTTTGTCTCACTGCCAAGGTCACGGTCAAGAAACAGACTGAGTTTTTCCACTTTGTTAATCTAGGGTGTCTGGAGTTTTTCAGGAAATGCAGGAAATTCTAGGTGCCTAGTAAAAAGCAAGCCATTTGTAGAACAGTGGGCAACAGTATCAAGTGTTCTGCACCTGTTTTACACTCCAGGACTGTAATTTCTGCAAAGTAAACAGTAGATCTCAGGGTCAGATTACAAATTCTAGTAGGCTGTTTGCTAGATTGCCGCTTTGTTTAACCTTTACACTTTCATTTAGAAGGGAGAAAGTATCATTGTCACACCAAGAGGGCAGTTAAAGAGTTTTAATTAACTGTGGAGGTAATTAGGCCTCCCAGTTTAACAATTATCAGACAATTCTTTTCTCCTCTAAGTCCTTTAAAGTTGCCCAGTCTTTTATGAAGAATAAAATCCATTTTACAAATATTCTGCTGAAAAGAAAAATGAATAAAAGACTATACAGAAAGAAAAGCTGATTCTACTATGAAATTATCTATTTCCTTCTTTTGATTTAATAACAAGTCAAAATCTATCAGCTTCTCATCCACCATTCCCTGCCAAAGTCCAATTCTAATCCAATTGCTCCTTTTATTAACCCACCCTCCCTTCAGTCTCCTGAGCGTCTGCTCTGTTTGGCCCACAGCTTTACTCACACATAAGACAAAGGTGAAAAAAATCCCTCCTCTCTTTCTTTCCAATAAAGTTGGCTGTTTACAACTGTAGTTTAAACAATTACTTGAAATCTCTGATCCAGCTCTCTCTCCACCCCTGTGGAAGACAAGATCTGTTGTCATGAGGGACTTTGCTTATCACTTCTGATTCTCAACTTCATTTTTCAAGATGTAGAATACCTCAGAAAGCAAGTAATAGCAATCTTATTCCCACAGTCAAGGAAGGAATCCTCAAGATTGACTCTCCTGAACATAGCATGTAACTATGAATGTAGATACATTTATATATACGTGTAGGTCCTTTAAAGAAGTAAAATGGGAAGTAATACAGAGCTGTGTTCAATGGTTCTTAAGGGAAAAAAAAGTTTCTTTTGCTGGCATGAATCATTACAGCTTCACTTGAGTTAAATGTACAACAGGTGTGGGCTCTGGGATTATCTACTGTATCACTCTGCCAAAGCCTAGTTCCCATACACCAGTACACACTGTACCCCAATACACAGCCTCTGCTGAACACAGCTCCTGCTATGCTGAAGGTTCATTTGCATGCATATAGAACTATGGTTTATTCTTAATGCCCTCCATGTGAAGCTCAGAAATTTTAAGAAAATGATTAAGTAAATTTCTCACTAGTACAGAATTGGATGCGACAGATGAAGACGTGACTTGAACAGGTCACAAAAACACTGACGGAGGGGTGACAGTGACAGATTGGAGAGATGAACCCCAGGTCTGTACAAATAATGTGTGTTTCTTTCCTCAAAATTTTTTTTGTAACATTGAAATGTTATAAAATCACAGAATTTTACATAAAGAGAATTCAGCTTGTTAGTGATAAACAAATTACAACGCGTTACATTTTAATTGGAAGTTGATAAGATAACCAAAAAAAGGCAAAATTTCAAGAAAAGCAGGAGGATGCTGTAAAACATAAAGAGCTGAAAGGGCTGAAATGATGACGGGATACAGCCAAGAACATCATTTGGCCGGGAGGAATTTTGGTTGAATAACTGTGTGAAGTGAAAACGAAAACACAAGACCAACATCCAAGATCAGCTCAGGAGTCTCAGGTACTGCCATAAACCTCTTGAGAATTGTTCTCATTATTTTAACTCCCCCAAAACCATAGTGCAGTTATAAGCCTTGTGAATTCCAGTTGCTTATCATTTGTTCTACACATAATAAATCCTTATTTGTAATATGCATCATATAATGGCATAGTAAATATTTCCAATTAGCTTTAGTGTCACAGTTCTCAAAAACTGACGCATTTATGTTAATATAAAAGCATACATGAAACATTTTATCATGCATTAGAGATTTTAATCAGGTAATCTGCACAGCATCTGGAAACCTAAGCAGAGGCAAAGCCTGCTATAACAAAGGCACTGTAACAGTTCACCTTCAGTGAAGAACAATAATGCATTATTAAATTCACTTTCCTGCTCAGTGGTTACACTTAGCTGACCACAGCAAATTTGCTCTCTGCCTGGTCTTCACAAGTTGGCAGAAAAATAGATTCTGTCACATTTAACGGGTTCTGAAAATGACAGGATGCCTCTCTTGGTTTAACTATAAACCATAATCTTTCAGAAGTAAACATAATTACAAATGCCTTTTGTCACGTAGTTCTTAGGAAGGATATTATATGTGGGTTATTAGAGTAGTAGATCTCACTATGTACTTGAATATCATTAGAAGCCAGAATTGATACTGTACAATAGCAACTTCAAAAAAGAATCAGATTTCTATTTTTCTTTGATCCTAAATGACATCATAATTCTTAGAAAACAAAGCTACAGGCATCAAATTCCTTGAGTATGGTCAAATTGTTATCAAGAGATATTACTCCTTAAATGAACATCAAAGAAAACCCTATGTTCTCTTTTGTCCAAAATACTGTTTTAATCTTATTCAGCACGTAATTAGAAATTTGCTTTGTTTTACATACATTTGATTGAAGGAAGCTTTAAGAAAACTGCCTTAGACTCAGGATTCAGTGATGAAGAATTATTGATTAGGAATTTAATTAGCAAAAGTCAGCTTAGTTATACACAACAGAACCTGATCCCCTCAGGTTTCCAAGGACTTCTATCAAGCTGCAAGCATGATATCAATCTTCTCCATATGATGATATTAACTTTCAGGTAGAGGTCTTCAAACAACACTGTAGACCACTTAAATACTGGTGAAGTGCAATTTAGGTCCCAGTTAAGATGCCTTAAAGATTTTTATTTAGGTTTGTGTAGGTAACTAGTCTAGCAATTACAAGACACTTTTTTCTTCCCCTGTAAGCCCTCTAATTCAGCAGTTTTCTTAGAAAAAGCTCTGAAAACTGAGAAAAGATGTAAATGGCATAAAAGATTTGGATCTTAACTCCACCGTGGCTGTGAACAGCAGCATCACACTCTGGGCAGGAATACAACTGAAGCTTTCCTGGACACTGAATAAATATTTCTGGGAGTCCTCTTCACATGGAGATCACTCTCTAGCAGAGAAATACTTATGTTCCTCTTTTAAATGATTAAACAGAAGTTCACAGAACTATGGAATGGTTTGGGTTGTGAGGGATCCTTAAAGATCATGTAGCTCCAACCCCCTGCCAAGGGCAGAAACACCTTTCTCTAGGCCAGGTTGCTCAAAGCCCCATCCAACCTGGTCTTGAATGATTCCAGGAATGAAGCATCCACAGCTTATCTGGACAACCTGTCCCAGTGTCTCACCATCTTTGTAGTAAGAAATTTCTTCCTTATGGCCAATTTAAACCTCTTTGAAATCACTGTTCCTGTACTGTAGGTAAAAGTCTTAGCCCTTGGTAAAAAGCCTCTCTGTGTCTTTCTTTTAATCTCTGTATAAGCACTGAAAGGCCACAACAAAGTTTCCCTGGAGCCATTTCTTCTCCAGGCTGAAAAACTTTCAGATAAAACCCATTCCTTTATTGGTTTTTCCTACCAAGAACAAAGCAATATAAAATGAACATGAACCTACTGCTTGCTTATCTGGACACCCTGAAAAGCATATGGTGTCTTAAATTCAAACCACTGTTCATTACCTATTGACACCAAAACACCCAGTACACCAGGGACTGGACTTCAATCCTTCCAAAACAATGGACTACCCACCATGTTACACCT